>CAJQTT010000003.1:5000000-7500000 GCA_906901655.1 Sminthurides aquaticus
AAGAAGGTTATTTTCAAATCCGCTTGCGCTGTCGACGCTGTGATTGCATTGTCCTGAAAATGACCTTTAAACTGTAGCTTTCAGAATGGCGAAGTAATTACCGGAACAGGTTGAAAGTTGAAGTATGGGCATTTCAAGATCCAGCTGACCATTATATTATTGGATCCGCTAAAATCCATCTTTTTGAAATGATTCGCCTTGTTCATGGGATCGAAAAGCATTATATTTGGGGCGAGGGAGCTTTACGAGGAAAGATAATTTATGAGTACGCCTTTTCCTACGGGGCATTTGGATTCGGCCACAGTAACCAGTTCCGTAATTCCGAAATACCCGTACACGAGGCCGTCAGCCAGTCAATGTTTCCACGGATAAGGCCAGCAGATGGTGATGTAGTTGAGCCAGTCTCACAAACCGTCTTGCCCTCAAAGTTGTGGAGCATGGATCTTGAATCCTGTATATTCGAGGAACGCAAATCCAAGGAAGCGGCAGAAAAGTACGGCGAACATCACATTGAGAATGAACCCTTCCCAGCAGCTGTCGATCTTTATCAAGTTCAGTTTCAGAATGGTCGCCCTGTTCACTGCAAAGTTCAAATGCCAATCTACCAGAAGGAGTTGGAAGCAGATTTCAATACGAATTACGGTGAATACCTATGTCTCAGTACTAGGGAAGACAGGATATCATATTTGGCAAAATTAGTAACAGGACGACGACAGGATGTTAAAGAAGCGGAATTCGCGACCCCACTTTTGCTACCCCTAAAGGACGACGACCTCGAAGAAGCGTTCCATGCAGCGGATTTAGGTCTTTCTTCCTACCCCTCCGAATTTCGCTGTTCTTTAAATCATAAGGCGCAGATATTTCCTACAGACGAAAAGCTACTTGACAGCTTTCCCAAAGTTGATAGATCCCCCGGCTACTTAAGCGTATTATTCGGTTACAACAAACGAAGTAAAGATGATGCTAAGCCAGACTTTCCTATTCAAGATCTACAAAAGAAAGTTCGTCATCACAAATCTCAAGTCAACGTACGGCTATGGATCCGCTACATATTCAGTAAATTCGTGTCTGCATTTCGCTATATAAAGCGCATTATTTTTGCAGAAACTACTTTCCTGCTACCGGGTGTAAGTGCTAACACCCAAACCTGGAAAGTTTATTTGCAAATATTGTTTACTTGCAATTGTACTAAATCCCATGCTAAATAGGTGCCCCAAATATCGGTAACTCTACCATCGCCTGTCATGTCCACATCGGATTTGCACGCAATATGGATACAGGACGATGTCAAACCGCTTGTTTGAAGAGAGGATCTTATTCTTCAGCAAGAGGCTGGAAACTATGGTTTGCCGCCACATCCAGGTCCAGAGATGTCGATGCTGAATCCAAATGAAACTAGGCACAAAAAACAGTTAGGGAGAAAAAAACGTAAAGCCAGAAAATAGGGTCAAATTTCGAATCAAACAACATACCAGTCTGAGCAAAGCCATAAGAATTAAAATAGGACGTACACAATTTTTAAAAACATTCAAGTTCACAAAGTCTATGATTAAATTCAGATTCAGATGATTTAATCAACCACTTTACAAGTTCAATGTATGACTGCCGTAAATATTCATTAGCAGTGCTGTTGTTGTAACATAGAAAATAGTACATTAGGCTAAAAAAGCGTTTACGTAGCCTTAGCTCTGATAGCAGCACGTTTTCCAGTAACAGCTTGGAAACCATGCTTGATGCTCGCAACAGAACACCGGGAGCCGCAAGCTTCGCATTGCAGGAAAAATATACGGCTGTCTTTCTGGAGAAGGGTATTAGGGGATCGGCATGTATGACAGGTGACGTACTCCTGTAAAATAAGGAACACTGATTAGAAAGTTGCCGATTAATTTCTACTAGAGTTACTTCGCAGGGAGTATAACAAATTGGCTGGACTGGCCTGGAATAACATAATGTTTCAGTTCTAAAATAAACGTACCTTGATGTATCGTCTCAAAACATTTTCAATTTGCTTTTGCTGGAAGCGGCCCTTGATAATCAGTTGATTGTTACCATCGATGGAACCACTTGTTCCCAATTCAGATAACAAGAAATCCAACAAATGTTTTTGATGTCGATGCAACCTACGCAAAAGTCATTGTTTTAACATCAATCGGATAAATTCAAAACATATATCCAGCGGTATTGATTAAGGAAAATGCAACATACATTTTACAGATTTCCATAAAATTCACAAAACTAGACTTCTTCGTTCCGACACGGACAACTTGAGGAGGTCTCATGACAAACTTCTGCTTAGTACCCGAAGCCATTTCCGGATTCTTGAGCCGCATAATGTCGAATACCCGATTAAGGAGCTCATCGTAAGTGTAATCCCGATCCGACCCCAACCATGCCAACTTCTGTGGCCCTCCAACAGCTGTACCCTCCTCATCTCCTGAGAAAAAGGTAAAAACAACGTAAGTACATCGCAATTTAAAGCTCACACCTTATCTGACAAACCTTGCAATTACAACACATCAACATCCATAACAAATGACGTTACCACTTTCACGATCATTGATATCCGTGTCAACCGCAGTATCAACTACCAGCATTGGATAGAGCAGCGTGAAATGCATTATAGCATTAGTTATGCGGATTCATTAGTTATTTATAAATTAAAATCTTTAACCCGAAATTTAAATTTCCCCACTGTAAATGCAACATATACTTGTAGCAAATCTGTACCTTCATCATCTTCTTCCTCTCCTCCTTGACCCTCAGCTCCTTCTTCTCCAGCTTGTACCAATTCTTCAAGGTCCTTCTTCTTGCCCTTCTTCTTTTTCTTTCCAAAGTCTAGACCGTCTTCGCCAGCCCCTCCAGCCTCTTCTTCAACTTCTTTCTTTTCGATTTCTTCCAAATTTACCACAGGCTTCTTGCTTTTCTTCTTCTTCTTTCCGAACGATTCCAAATCAATATCTAACAAAACAGAATCATCAGCAACTGCCTTGTCGGCGGCGGGTTCCTGGTTTTCTTTTTCGGTAGGCCCGTTCCCTTGGTCAGCTCCACCGGTACCCGATGGGTCTGAAGATAAAGCGGCATCCAAATCAAAAGGCTTCAACTTGGTCTTCTTCTTCTTCTTCATAGCTGTAGGATCGAACACCGCCTGTAAATACAAATACATATTTAGTATTGATAATGACAAGTAAATAAATCGGAGCTACACTTCTCACAAATCAGTATTTGCATATGTTAACTGGCACAGAAACCGGTATCAGCCGATAATTTGAAATTAACAAATGTTCTTTTAAATAAGTTAATGAGCTTAAAATTTAGGATTTAACTCAGAACAAAAATAAATAAAGTTAACCCGACACTTAAAATCTAATGAATATTTTCAAATACTTACATCTTCATCTGCCATGATTACGAATTCAATGACAAACTCCTTTCAAGGTGAATACGATCTGTTACTCTTCAGACAAAGGAATTTACGCAATGCCTTAGCACCTTACGACAGTTAAGATTCCTCAAATTATTAAAAAAACTATTTGCAAGAGTTTATAATATTTAATCATGTACGAATTTCCACTTTAACTTTTCAAAAAACCTACGCGATGGAAATTTTTTCAAGATTCTTAATGGTGCGGAGTAGGCAGACAAGACACAGCCGGAACTGTTGCCTTGGGAGCAACCACCTCATTTCTTCCGATGCAACTGTAAAGTGCTCGGGCAGATTGACGTCCACCAGCAAATATATTGCTCATGATAAAAGGGTCCGACCTGCGAGGAAAGCACCTGTAGGTACTCCTGAACCATAGAAATCAAGCAGACTTTATTCATATGGAGTCATTGAGTTGCAATGCTTTTCTTACGGAGACCACGGGCCGGTCTTAAGGATTTTGTTGCATCAGAAAATTCGTAAAATCCTTTGAAGCTGACACGTGGGAATTTTGAATGGATTTTATGCGTCATTTATGGGGTCTAATAATGGGGCCCCGCACGATAAAATATTTTGGATCTCTTTTTGCCTGAAGATCATCTGTTGACAACAGTTTTCCCAAAACTGCATGCTGCTACATGTATTGTACTACAGTTTGAACATAAATTTGACCTCTGACCGCAGATGCACTGACCTATACAATATTTAGTGTGCAATTACTAAAATGGGGAAAGATAAGCAGCGGACTAAAGGTGGCGTCAAGGTATGTTAACGAAACCTACCATAGGTTTTTAAGATACGGAATGTTAACACCAACTTTAAATTACTTCAGACTTATTTAGGATACATTTTGAGCGAATCTGCGATAGTTTCATATTAAAAATCTTTTTGCATTCTTAATTCCAGCCA
This sequence comes from Sminthurides aquaticus, assembly GCA_906901655.1. Lineage (NCBI taxonomy): Eukaryota > Metazoa > Arthropoda > Collembola > Symphypleona > Sminthurididae > Sminthurides > Sminthurides aquaticus. Next base: position 5,004,331 of record CAJQTT010000003.1, read on the forward strand.
TCAAGCTCTGGAAGGACAGCAGAGTTGTTGTTCAAATCACCGGGATCTGTAGATGCGTCATCTGTATTTTCGAGTTTCGTCCCGGTGGTTGCATTCGGGGGACAGGATTTTGACAGTCAGGGATCTACTTTGTCATCCGAGTTGCGTTTGCTCTTACGAAAATTTGGGAAAAAGGACGCTACTACGAAGATAAAGGTATTTATTACGTTCATTTTTAATAGCGTCTTTCATATTACAAGCTTCTTACGGCGAATTTAGCAAGACCGTAACTCACATCTTGAATTCATGTATTCTAGGCTCTAGGAGAAATAACCGAAATTTTCAATAACGACTCCCAAGCTTGTACAGATGTCTTGCAATACTGGCCCCGTATTTACACAAAGTTGGCGACTGATGAGTCTAGGAAAGTCAGGGAGCTTTGCCACTCAGCGCTGGAAGCGATTGGGAAGCAAGTGGGACGGAATTTGGGACCGCACATGAAATGTCTAACGCCCTACTGGTTTGTTGGTCAGTTCGATATTTACGCTCCTGCAGGTTCAACAGCTTCGAAAGCATTTAAGGTTTGCGAGACGAATACGTTCAGTGGTTGTAAACTTTCAATACAAACAATAGTATGGAGTAGTTTTTATGAGTTTTCTGATGTATCATTCCAGAATGTTTTCCCCAACGACAAAAAACAAGAAGAAGTTTTGAGATTCTGTCTGGACGAGGTTTTGGCTTTAATTATTGAAAGTTTAACGTGCACAACAGCTCAAAGTAAATCAGGAAAGCAGAAAGGTGAAGCTGCCTCTAATGCTGAAGATAATTGTGGAGGAGATTCGGAGCCCTACGAATTACGAATGGCGTACGCGAGCATATTAGCACTCAGTAAATTGATTGAACTTTCTATCGTCGACGAAATCAGTTTGATGCCATTGATTGACTCGGACAATTTTTGGGCACTCACCAAGAATAGCAATTCTGCAGTAAGTTGACCCCCTTTTTGGGGCTGTTTTTGCGACACTCACATACCAAAAATTACTCTATTTGAATTTGGTCTTACAAATTGATTTCATAGGTTCGTCGTCAGTTCTTCAATCTGGTTACTGCAATAGCAAACTGGAAACCCTGTTTGATTCAGCGCCAGTGCATCAAAGCCATCACACAGTCCTTGAAGGAAGAAACGTCAGAATGTTTACAATCATTGTGGAATTGTTTCCTCACGCTAACTTTGAATTGCCAAGCATTTGCAGCAGATTCGAATATGGCAAAGGCACAAATCTTGAAGGTTTGCCGGAAAGGCTTTTACGGCAATGCTAGATCATTAGGACCAGCTTTGCTGCCAATAATAGCGAAAATTGGTGTTGATGAGGAATTTGTTAGTCAAATTTTACCAGCACTTCAAACTGGGTAAGTTAAGGCAACAGGTGTTTCGTGCAATAAAACTGCTTTTCATATCAGACAACCCGTATTTATAACCAAATATATTTTTCAGATATGTGAATGAGAAAAGTTCATCGGAAAAGGTTGCAATTTTGAGATCCTACGCAGAAACGCTGGCGTATTCCCTCAGTAATTGTGGTTCAGCAAGTTTGGACAAGATTTTAATCAGCACTGTGTTCCCATTTACCGCCTTGGTCATCTCAGCTTCAAGCTTCCGAGATTTCGCGTACACTTTAGGCTCGTTGATCAAGACAGAAGAATATTTTCAAAGCTTGTCTCAGTGGATGGCTACAGAAGAAAACCTGAGCAAGAAAAACCTTGGACATTTCATTGTTGCCTTATGTTACACTAAAGAACTTCTTCCTCAAGCAAACAAGAGCGTTCGCTTCGCCGTTGATCAAGGCGTTGTAGAAGATTGTTTACCGGCTTTTCAAGATCTTACAGCTTGCAAGAAAGCAATGGTCGTGGAACTGTCCAGGAAGAGCCTTGAAGTTGACGGACTCAATTTTTTTGCAGTTCTTGCGGGAGCCTTCCGCTCTGAAGCTTTTTACAAAGCAGTGTTAAACGATCAAACTGATACCGTATTTGAACATGCAGCTTTTAGCAAGTCAAGTGATTTTAGCATAAAATTAGGAGTAGCCATGGACCTGATTTCCACGTATCCCGGTGTTCCAGCATTTTTAAGCCAACTTTCCAACATATTTGAAAGCGGTGTTGCGGATTCAAGTTCCCTGAAAGTTTTTCTGCTGGCGCTTCGACCCCATCTTAAAACTCTTACTGTAAAGCGTTGGTTACAACAAGACTTATTTGCAGAAAAAGTTAAAACTGTGCTAGTCAACTCAGAAGAACTGTATGAAAACGAAATTTTCATCATCAAATATATCTTACAGAATCGGGAGATTTTTGTAACGGAATTGGGAAAGTTTAGTTGCGATAGGTTGCTAAGAAGACTTGAAATCTGTTCAGGAATTACAGATTTATTCCTGAATGATCTTCTACACTTGCTGCGTACTACAGGAAGTCTTGAAGCCGAAAACATGAAGCCTCTCGTCCTTGGATTCGTTAAAACAGTTGTCCAATTTGCAGCAAAGAAAACGGAAGATACAACTGAGCAAACTGAGTGCCTCACGTCCGAGTTATTCAGGCTGATCCCAACGTGTGGAGTTTACAATGTGGATGTTCTCAGTATCATACAAGAGCAAGTGGATGCATCGTCTACAATCGGCCAGATAAATGCGATGGTTGCTATGACTGAAACGTTAGGATCACCACCAGCCCTGGCCACGTCAAGCCCCTTCTTATTGCCAAGACTGGACCGCACATACGTCGAAGATGTTCTCAATTTTACAAATTTGTCGTTTTTACGATCGTCCAATGCTTTGGTGACTGCAAGCTTATGCCACGAAGCAAAGGAGTCATTCCGTATAAGCTACGTTAGTCGAGCAATTTATGATTTGAAACTTGTCCTCAATCAGCCTGATGACGCCGAAGTTGATTTAGTCAATCCTGTATTGAAACTAATGTACGCACAATCTATGTGCCTGATTTGGAAAGAACTTGAAAAGTTTGACTTGGTGAAAACATTTAATGAAGAATTGATTGCTGAACTGAAAATAGTTAATTCCCGCCTCTTAGAGCGCTTAGCTGCCTGCAGATGGAATCGTTACAGGGAAGATATTTTGGATCAACTGTCTAAATCTTCTCGAGATTTTCTTTTGTTGAGTAAAATACCGCTTCAGATATTTTTGGAATCCGCGAAAAAACTAGATCTTGGGTTGTCTTTTGTCGGTCGAACTGTACCATTGAACCAGTTTATCATGGATGATAGCAAAGCCTTAAATGACGATAGTTGTTGCGAATTCTTAGATCGCCTGCTCAGTGATTACTTCCTTGAAAACCAAGTCTCATCAACTACATCAGTAATCGACTATTTGGCCGTTCAACGAAAAGACTACGCTACCCAGTTCCACTTTGAACAACTGTTCTCACATGTCCCTAAGGATGACAAACAAGTACTCCTAATGGTGCTCGAAGTAGTGAACAGAACACTGAAACTACTCTTAGACCGAGAAGATACTTCTAACGAAGAATTTGTATCATCTGCCGCCTGTTGGATAGCTGGGTGGTTGAAGCAAGCCAAGAATCTGCCTGTAGAGTTAGACAAATTTACTCTTTTGTGGCTAAATAAGCTAGGACGAGGAGTGTCGTTGATTGCCGCCCATGCAAGGAGGCCTGGGACTTTCGCATCCGAATATATGGAGTTCCACGCTTCCAATTTATACGTCCCTCTGTACTACATATTTTTGCAACTAGCAAAACTAGATCTGAATAATTTTGGGATTTGTCGGACAGCCGAAATCGTTGCAACAGCATTGACAACGATCCCATCACCAACGCTAGTATTCATCGAACCTGTCGCAGCCAAACTATGTTCAAGCTTTGTACCGTTGTTGGAAAGCTCAAAGCCAGGGATCCAGATAGCAGCCTGCAGGATCCTACGAAAGGTTAAAGCAAGCGTTATGACAGTTGAAGGAAATGAAGAAATCTGTATAATACCGTCGGAATTGAACGACCTCATCAAAAAGCATGGAGAACAACTAGCAGTCAAGGAAGTTACTACATTGCATTCCCAAGATGTCCTGACGTATCTGCTCGCCTGGGATGTGCTCCTGACAATGCATGCTGATCGAAGTTGTAACGAATTCGGGAACTTTGCTAAGTAAGTTTTTTTTCGGACTATCATGTCTTAAATATTAGAGTATGTCAAGTCTCACATTTTAATTATTTATTTCAACAGGGAACCTCATTTGTTGCCCCAATTTTTGTCCGTCACATTTTTCAAGTTGTTGGATTTAGTACCTGAGTCAAAATTCCCTCTGTATTTTGAGACTGTTCCAAAGTTCAGCGTTGATCATATCCCTCCACACTTCAGTCATCTCGTCTGCAACGTGCTGTTAAAGTCCTTGCAATGCCTTCCTTATAGTGCAAGATGGTGGTGGAACACACAGTTGTCGAAGCAAAGAGACAAAGTAATGGTTGAAAGATTCATTAGCAAGTATTTGACGAGCAAGTTAATTACAGACGAATTAGGAAGAGTTCAGTGGGAAGATTCCGATAAAGTTACCGTAAGTCACCTTCCACGTATTACAATACTTGTCGCTGCTTCCTGCAATGGTGATGCTACTAAACGCTATGTAATACCTGACATTCTACTATTTAAGGTTCACTCCCATCCTGGGTGCAATGAGTTAATTGCACATTACAAGATTGAAGACACTACTGTTTCAATTACCATATCTTTACCTTTGAACCATCCGCTCGGCCCAATAGCTGTAAAGATAAGTGACAAAAAGCTCCTAGGAAAAATCACTCATCTTCTTAACAACAAATCCAATTCCCTCGCTGCTGGACTCAAATTGTGGAAGGAAAGCATGGATGCAAAATTCTCTGGTCACGAAGAATGTGCCATTTGTTTCTTCATATTGCACAGTTCTACGAAATCTTTACCTAAAATGACCTGCAGGACTTGTAACCACAAGTTCCATTCCGCGTGCCTGGTAAGAATTTTTGCCTTTGAAATTGACTACGTAAGGTATCGTAAAATTCCTTTGCTAAATAACATTTTTCCTTCCTTTTACAGCTCAAATGGTTCAGTACTAGCAACAAATCTGAATGTCCACTTTGTCGAAACTTATTTTAGTATGGTTAACCAGCGTGATTATGGTAATTTTAAGTTTTCAAGTACCTATTTTATTGCGTTATTTATTGTATAAATATATATGGAGAACGCATCTCCAATAGTGGGGAGCTAAAAAAATTGGGTGCATTTTTTAATGCACATTGAATGTTCTTGATGATTGTTTTAAACTTCATATGCTACAAGTGGTAATATTATATACCCGCATTCCGGTATGTAGTTTATTTAAAGAGTGTATGTATGTATACGTTTGACATTATGAATGAAAATCGTTTCCAAAAATCGAAATTTTGACGATACTGCAATACAGCATTACAGTTTATCACCAACGAAGTAGGCAAAGTCTTTCAAGGGAAAAGTCTAAATGGAACACCTACACAATTATTGATTAACAGCCTTGAATATTAATAGCCACTTAGTGTTAGGATTACAATTCAGATGAACGTTATCGAGTATTTTAACTTTCCCGAGTTTTTACTTAATTTTTACTTACTTAATAGTTTCAGAAACAGTATAGCATGCAAGATGTAGGCTCTATTATCCAACGTAATCCTTACACCGTTCCCAACAGTTACGAAATCAATTTTAGACATGCTAAACTAGCTCTCAAAAATCAAATGTATGGAATATGGAATCAACCTTGAAGGACGTAGGAGACGTAAAAGAAGATTGTTTCTCTGATAAATAACGTCAGTTCATCGCTCCGAGTTACGGAATTCCGGTATACACGAGGATTTACCGAGAAGAAACTTCTTGGGAGCAACTATCTTGCGATTCCTGTGAGGGAACTGGCCTGACACATATCCCTGATGACAAGTCCTTTGTTTTTCCTTCTCTCATCTGAATTGAGTGCGCGAATACATGAAAACCAACAAGAAAACCGGCCATGTCATCAGAAAAAGTTCAACAAATCCTGAACCCACAACCAAATTCAACAAATGACGTCTCTCCTCATTCTACTCACCGCCCGATAGTCGAGAAGAAGTTCCTTGAATTTGACATAATCAATGAGCGTAAAGAGCATTTCAAATATTTCTCCATCAAGTTCCGTCCCCCTTGCTCCCAGCTGTTCAACGAAAGTTTCCATATCAAAGTGGTCAAGAACATTCTTTAATTTTTCCTCAATGTAGCTCGACATTCCCTGAGAGTATTCCTTGAATATTTCGAAATGAGAATGCAGATTCTCCGTCTGATCCTCTGAGAATTCCGGCCAATATTTATCCAGATAGATTGTCTGCATGGCTTGAAACTCCTCATCTGCAAATTTCCAAACATAATTTACAGTCCTACCGCCCCAAATCCTCTTCTCTTATTTTTACTCCTCATTGTCATTCAGCCTTTTTGCTTTTAGCTTCGCTCACCCATAACAATATCCTCAATCGCCCCTACAACGGAATCAAAATAATTTTGTCCGCCCTCCTCCTCAACTGACAGATATTCTTCGTCGGGTGACAATGACCTCATAAGAAAATCGGAGCCCATACTAGATTTTCTAGACGACGATCCCAAGGAACTGCTCAACTGAAGCCTTGAACCAAAGCTTGATGACAAGTAATCCCCCGTGTCACCTGCGTCATAGGGAAGAATATTAACTTTCACACTTTTCCCCACTCTGAGGCCAAAGCGAATCAAGTAATTTGCATAGACGTACAAAGCGGTTTTAATGCTAAAAACTAATCTGAATCCTCCAAGAAAAACAACAAGCAGCCAAGAAGGTTACTCACCCATAACTTCTGGGTCTGTCTGCCCGCAGAATTTTATTCCCGTTGGTGACATCTCCATTTTCCCGTGTTTTTCCTCCATTATAGTCAGCGGATCCATCATATTCCGCATTACTGAAATCTCATCTTCCATCTAAATCAACGAGACAATCTTTGGTTAACAAATCAAGGCCACTAACCACCACCCGGTCTCCAAAATCTTTCTCTCGAATCGTGGACAAGGTCAGATAAATTAGTGCAAGCACCTTTAAAATGTCTGTATAGTTTCCACGCCTCAAGATTTCCAAACCAATTTCTCAATGAACTGATTTTTGTGACTAGGAAAAAACCCGTCGAATTCTTCTCTCAACAATTTGGCTTACTTAACTGTACTCTCTCTTCATTGAGAATTTTTCACCTAGAGGTAGTAACTAATGAAACAAATCCAGTTTCCAGCGATGAGCTGCTCTACAACAAAAAATAAACCGAAAATCGTGCGCAAATCCTTAACCCAAGAGAGCATAATACAGACTCGTTCCCATAGAAACAAAGGATACAAACAATCTAACGTTTTATCCATACAAGTCTCTCTCTCCCTCTGAGACTGTAGACCCAGTCATCCAATCTATACAGAGACACACACCTTGTTAACCCAATATCACACAACTTTACATATCCTTTTACCTTCAAAGTCTCAAGATAAAAAAGCCAAGAGCATGTCTTTCTGCACGTAAACAAGCCAGAAGTGAAAATCGCAAGTTTATAAAGGAATATAAATTCGTCTCAGCACGTGTTCCCTCGTCTCTTTCTGTCCGGCGATTCGCACGCAAAAACTTGTTCACAAATTCGCAATTTTTTGCACCGAGTCCCACAAGGATAAACCAACGACAAATATGACTGATCCCTATGATTACACTGCTAAACCTCTCTTAACCGGCGGGATTAGTTTCTCACGAGAAACTTGTAATTTCTGAATGAAAAGCTACTTTTTCTCCAGTTAAGAAAGAAAGTACCAGTTTACAACACCAACACACTTCCATCTCCTGTAACCTTTAATATCCTTCTGAATTACTTCTCTCCTGAAAACTTAAACTGACTCACCTTGTTTTTCCTTCCGCTTTGTTCAAATGCGTTGTTTTCCTTCACAGCTCACATGTAATGTCAGATGCCGGGTGAATTTTTCCTGCACTCATAAAGGATACACGATCCTAGGAAGATGGGTTTATATGAGGAACTGCGTAGTAAAATTAACAACGCTCCCTCCCAACCTCATCCGCCCCTCATGTTATCATAAATCCAAGAGGGTGGAAATCCTGGGACACGCATTTTCTTGGACATGCGTTTCATCCGGTGTTGCAGCAGCAGAGAATCTCATCTTGCCCGTACTCTTCTATCCTTGACTTTTCGTATCATTACATTCACATGATACTCTGCCAACTATACGTCACAAGGATTTCCATTGTTTTGACCTAGACCTAGACCTGGATAAAAATAGCATCTCAGGAGAATTAATCTCGTCTGCCTATTTCCGACAACTCATTTGATTAAATTCACTTGCATGCTTTGCGAAGCAGCAGCATGTTGTATCAAAGTCAATTGCCATTGGTCGAGGAGAACGCCTAGACATGTTGTTTCAAACGTTTGTCGCTTCACCGGTCGAAGCCGTCTACGCTTTATTTGTATGCGCTAATTTTCGCGGGCCCTGTAGTGTAGACCACTACTTAATGCCACGTGTAAATTTAGTTTATCTCGGGATTAACCTGGATAGACAACGTGTTATACGGATAGCTTGCAATCAATATAGATTCATACGCATTTTTATCAGTCTCAGCTCCACAGCAATGCTTGACATGGTTTAAAATTTATCAGCATTGCCCTGATATTTCAATATGCTGCTGATTACTAGATTCGTACCTCTATACTTTCTCCATCCGATTTGAAGCATGTTAAAAAGTATTACGAAGCACTAAACAACTCTGATACAACCATAATCAAAATGTATCTTAGAAACCCACAGTCCCGCTCCTTTCACTTTTTAGTTTTGACAATATTAGGCACAATACTTTTGCATAATGTTGCTGGAAATGACGAGGATATTGTCGTAACTACAAGCGGTGGTAAAGTGAAAGGAATACCGGGTCAAACAGCTTTCACCGCCAGCAGCTTTTACCAGTTTCGAGGAATTCCTTACGCAAAGCCACCAATCCGAGAGTTGCGTTTCGAGGTAATTTTCACTTCAAGTTACATTCAATCAGCAATGGTTTATGCAATTTTCATTTGCACCCCTTTGATTTTACTTAGTCTCCAGAACCCGCAGATCCATGGGATGGAATCCGGGACGGATTAAATTATTCCGCCACCTGCCTTCAAGTCAACTACGAGACGTCGGAAGTGGAAGGAGATGAGGACTGTTTGTATTTGAACGTCTTCACCCATGACTATGTAAATTTTAAATTCTAAAATTTAAATTCTATTATTTAAATTAAACTTATTATTATATATTATAAATACGTATTAATTCCTAGGCGCAACAAAATTCCTTGAAATCAGTCATAGTATTATTTCACGGCGGTTCCTTTCAATTTGAGCATGGAGGCCACTACTCACCCGACCATATGCTGGAAGAGGACATAGTCTTGGTCACATTCAACTTCCGCCTTGGTGCCCTAGGATTTTTGAGCAGCGGAGCTGACGGAATCATAAGTGGCAATTTTGGTTTGAAGGACCAAGTTTTAGCTTTAAAATGGGTACGAGATAACATCAAGTCCTTTAACGGGAATCCAGAAGATGTTACCATCCTAGGATTAAGTTCTGGCGGAGCTTCAGTTCATTTACAAATGTTGTCGCCTTTGTCCAAAGGTAGCGCCACCGCGTGATTGAACTCTACACAAAGGCTTTTCAAATTTTCAAATCGTATCCAATTAATTTTGCCACATTTTACTCTTCAAAGTATTACAGCAGCATTTGCTCTCTTTTCCAGGTTTATTTCACAAGGCAATTTCCCAAAGTGGGACAAGTCTTATGCCATGGGTGCTCACACGAAACCCTGAGAGACGTGTCAAGAAGATTGCGGATTTGTTGGAATGTTCCGACGAGGATATGGTCAAAGTAAAACAGTGTCTTGTCAAAGCTGACGCCAAACAGATTACGGACAAGCAAGGTGCTTTTGCGGTGAGTGGTGACTTTGATCTTAAACCGAGAAAACTTTTAACACGTTCCTCCTACCATTTATATATATACAACTCGTCAAGTTAAAAACTCAACACCTCTTGTACAAAACAATCCACAGGAATGGTACATTGACCCAATCGTTGCCATCGGCCCTGTCGTAGAGAAGGCATCAGATTCTGCATTTTTATCAAAATTCCCTCACGAAGCCATAACAGACGGCAATTTTCATAGCAAGAAGATCCCATGGCTCTTGGGTGTCAATTCCCACGAAGGCCTTTTACACGCCGGAGGTTAGTAATTTCAAATCTATTATTTTCATTCCTTCCTCTTCCGAACACATCTCCGCATTGTATCCCATCAAGTCGTATAATAACATCTCAAACTTTGTGTATTCCTCTATTGTTTTCAAACAGACATAGTAAATAACGGTATGCTCATCCGCGTAATAAACACTGAATGGGCCAAAGCAGCGCCCATAACCCTCATCCTCCGTCACGCCACATTTGATCCGCTCCGGACTTCGGATGCAATCAAAGGCTTTTATTTCGGCGAACCCTTTACAATCGACAACTCCACCTTGGACCGTTTGATAAACATGTATTCGGATCGTTATTTCTACCACGGGACTCGTACAGCTGCCAAGTTACACCTCGAGAACGGCGCAGAAGCTCCTATTTACTTGTATTACTTTGACCAACAAGGACCGAGTAGTATAATCCACTTGACCAATGAGCGTAACAAGAATTTGACAGGTAATCCTCTAAAAACATGTTAACCATCGTGTTATCTCCTTTTCAATTCCTGTCAGCAAATATTTAAGACAGAACAATATTCCCCGCTTCACGTCAAAATCCTAATTACTTCTCACAACATGCCTTTCTTGTCATAGGCGTGGCTCATTACGACCAACTGCAATATTTGTTTCCCACCTCGGACTTTGCTCCCCTAAGCCCAGAACTGGAGGATTTCGCCCGCAAGTTTGTTGGAATTATTTGCCAGTTCGCAAAAACAGGGTAAGCCCTCTCATGAATCTGTCGATTGAAGCTACTGATTATATGCTAATCCATTAGATTGCTTTGTCCAACATCCTGTTGCAAATCTTGGGGTTTATAAACCTTCTTTAAACCCTTTCCTCTACTTCCTCGCCTCTCCCGCCTATAGCTTAGTGTCGCAGTTAGCTGTGTATGTTTAATTAGCTCAATGTACTTTTTCAATCAACCAAACCAAGGTGAACACCTCATTGGTATTTCCCATAATCTTGTTTTATCCAGTTCCATAAATGGCTGGACTGCCTCAACATTGGACGACTTCCAAGCCGAGAGGGCGCCACAGTACAACGTAATTGGAACTGCGGACGGTACAATTCCCGAACCATTTACACAACGTTTGCAATTCTGGGATTCTTTAAGTTTGATGGAGGGAAGCCGAGAGCTTGGAGGTGATTTTATCAACAGTTTAGTAACCCATGCCGAGAAAGAGGCAAAAGAAGATGTAAAAGATCGGATTGAATTGTGAAATCTAAGAAACAAAAAAACCTTCAGAAAATTAATCTTTTCCTACGCTACGCTCTAAATGCTCCAACAAACAAGGAAACTTGGCATGGACAATAGTTTTTATCCCGTCCGCCGCCAACGCATATATTCTTCTCACACAAACCCAAAAAGGTTAATATACATGTCCGCCGCAAATCCTGTATTCTAGCATTGTAGTAAATACGCTTATGCCAGAGTAAAAAAAATCAATAAAACAGGAATGGCAAGTAGCAAGTTGTTGTTTCTAAAGCGCGTTCCCGCATTAATTTCCATAATTGTACAACTTTTCAAATCTTCACTTGTATAGCTTTTAGCCTAAGCGAGGCTTATTCCATATGCGCATTTAGTTAGTTTCGTTAACGTAGTCAACGATTGCAGCACTTTCAATAGCCTCCCTCATTCTAAGTCTATGGAATTATGGAATGGACGCATGCCAAATGCCAGCTTCTCCAGTCTCTTAAGAACAAAATAATTTCACAGTGTTTAGCTTTTGGTTCTTAGCTTTGAATTCCCACATGTTTTTAAACATAATGAACATTAAGTGCTATATCTCCTTATAGCATAGCTTAATGCTTGCCAAAACATTTCCCAGCAAAGATCATCCCAGAGTGCAATTATCATGTCTTTGCTGATTTTGTATACATTTACGCTCAGACTCATAGTTATCTCACCCCCTTACGTAGGTAAAAGCTTGCTACAACTAACTTTTAATTTAATGCAAGAGTGCGATGATGATGCGAATTGCAGCCTCTTTAAATGCTTCCCATGCCGCTTACGCTCCCAGCGAGCTTTTCAGCATGCAGCAGCAGTCTTTATTGAAGCATTTAAAAACATTTTGTCTTCCCCCTCATCTCTGTTCACACACAGCAGTTAGCCAAAAGCCAGTACCAAATTCATAAACCAGTAATTTCTTTGAATGCCAAGGTAAAGTCGTGATTTCCCTTTAAGATTGTTATTATAGACGCTGTGCTTAAAAAACATGGGTGTGTTTCCAAAATATTCCTTGGTTCTCCACATGTTTTGGACACAAATCCCTTTGGAGACATCCCTATTAGTAATAAGTAATAATAGGCTATTACTTATTCCTTAACCTCCGCTGGAAATCCAGATTCCCAACCAAACTATGGTTACCGAACCGCAGTGCTATTTTACCAAATCTGCCGTATTCGGTTCCAGAAATGGTGATGGTTACTAACTAAGAGATAACTGTGCTTCCTAATGAGCTTTGACTTTGACTCGGACCGTCAGCCCGCTGATTCTCCTTCCGATTCAATATTCAAATTACCAGCTCCGATAGCGTCATAGAGATCAGCGAGGAAATGAGGATGGTCTGTTGAAGAATACAAAAAACTTGTACACAGAGTATTCGCATCCATCTCTCATCCATCCGCTTCTCTGCCATCTCCATCTTCTTCCTCTATAAAACAACAATAAGAGTGCGTGCTCTCTGGTTATCAATAATTATCAAGCCAGTTTCTTATTCCATCCTCTGGCATTGAGAGAGGTTGCAGCCAGATGAATCAAGTTAACAGACTTGTAAGCCAGCAAATAGTTTGGCTGGAGCGTGAGTAACAACGCTGCGCTGGACGTGAGTCAAGAGAGCCTCTTCCAATAAGCTTTACATCGTTAGTGTTATCATCTGGAATCACGTGTTAACTTTTTTTCAACTTTTTCTCAAAGGACAAGCAAAGAATAAGTTTTGTAAAGAATTAAATCTCCTTCCGCTGCAGCCCCAGGAACATATTGATTTAGTGAAATTGTGTGTAAACATAGTGGGGACATAGCAGTAGGACTTAAGTGTACAGTGCCTTCACCCTGTGAATATTATATTTATCACTAATAACTTTTAACTGGTGATACAAGAACAATCTCTCACTCAGCTTCCACTCTATGAATTAACTTCTCAATTACCAAACTTTGCTGCGTTAGCACTAAACGAATAGTTCCCACCCTCTGCTGACGCAAGAACCAGCAATCCAAAGGCTTAATAGTCCTCAGCATTTGCTCTACTATTTATAAAGCTATCCCTGAATAGCCAAACTTGTGTTAGGAGTGAGGGATTTATTGATAAACTTAATTGCAGAGCTCTAACAAGATGAGAAAATCGAGGACGTGTATTTACGTTCACAAGGACGAGATAATTCTCTATTTCTGTCCAACCAGCCCACCCGATAGTAGTCAAGTTTATCAGTGTTAATTGTGAGTGAATTTATTTTTGCATTATTGAAATCCGCTAACTGTGATTACCAATTGTAAAGATTTCCAATTATCTCTCCGTTAGTCCGTGCTGAAATGTTACGAGTTAAATATGAGTGTAAGGGGGCAGTGTGAAACTGCAACGAGAGTAAAACCCTCCTCCTGTCAAGGATATCTCTCCGTGCGTAGATATACTTGCTCGTCGCTACGCTTTTCAAACAGAGTGCAATGAATTCCCAATGTGGAAAGTGGGCGTGCATATGTGTAGATTAGAAAACTTAATTAATTTTACTCTTATTTATCTTGCTTGACTCGTTCATCATTTTATGTAAACTTATTGTTGACACAAATTACGTGTTCTATGATTATATAAGAGTGTGAACACGTGAAAGTTCTTTTGTTATTCTTCTGTGTTGGTTGTGCAACAAAGTCTCCAGAAAAGACAAATTCTGGGTCACATTTGCACATTTTTACGTCTCATCTTAGTGAGTGAGTGTTTTGTTTACCAAACTTTTTAAATTATACATATTTGTAAGAAGAATACTATTATCGTACAAACATCATTCCATTTAGAAGCTGTAATGGCGCAGTTGTGTAACTTGTCGGATAATGTTTGAACAGGGAGAAAGTGTTGACAATTTTTGTTAGTGTGAAAACCAACGAGTGACAATGACGACAGAATTCCCACCCTTGCAGTACTCGGCTGCCTGGTTGACATGGCTTTGCAAGGCGAAGGTGGTAAGTGTAATAATTAACTTTTAAGTTCATGCGTACAAGTAATCAACTACTTTATAATTCCAGACCTTGCAAACATAGGCTAACCTGAAACTGAATTCTTTCACGACTTTCAACCCGCTGCTGCTTGTACAGCAGGGGGGGAAAACTATACAAAGACAAATGGTTTTCATTAGGTTCTTGCGGACAAAATCCAGAACAAGATCGCTTTGATAGTGCTGGTGACGCTTGTCGCTAATGACAGCATGATTCATCACACGTGGGAACAGTATCAGGAGAACCTATCTTTCTGGAGAAAACTAGCTAGATTTTCCTTGAATAGCAGACGAGTGGACTAAGTTAATTACAAAACCGTGTGAACATTAATCTGCTATTAAGAGAAGCTAGGTTCGAATTTTCCTAATTCAAAGAGTTTATTTTCTATTACAGTAGTAGCGAGGCAGTATTTCTATACAGATTCATATACTACCTCAATCAAGTATATACTTGACGTGTTTCTGCGGTGATAATGACTACTGAAACCTACTTCAAGATAGGAACTAATGTTATCCATACAAACCAGCGGACATAAGAACTTCAGCTCCATGAGAACCAACTCAAGTAGCATGCGGTATTTATTAGCGTGTGAGCTGTCGGAAGTGCTGTAAACAAGTATGACTAAGCCTATGCATGGCACAAGTTACCTGGAGAGTAATTTTCTGGTGGCTAATTACTGTGCATATATTTTCTAATGATTCCAAAGTCTAGTTTGGAATGATTGCAAAGTCTGGTAGCGGTTAAGATTCTGTGGGGTCTAATTTGTTAGTTTGTTTGATGGTCCAACTGTTTGATCAGCTTGTGCATAACATTTAAAGTTACAGCACAGTTTTTGTCGATATATTATTAGGAAGAGGATCAATATTCCTTCAGGTTCTAAAAAACCAATAATTTAGTTTCATTCCATGGTAATAGCTGCTTTGGAATGCAGAAAGTCGGAAATGTTTCTCCTAGTTTTAAGGCTGAGTGCATCTCTTGGAAACCAGAAGAATAGCAAGTGCTGAGTCGATCAACATGTTTTCTTTTTGTAAAAAGGTGAGATAAACATTGCCCTCTCTTATATAATTATGTTGTGGAGAAAGTTCTACGAAAACCTGTACTGCATGCACGCCCTTGTACTAGTCCGATTAGCTAGAATTGAGTGAATCCCTTCTGGCTATAGTGAGTTTGAAGTCTATGCTTTTGTGGTGTAATTGATTCCCTAAAGACGGGACGGTTGAACTAGCTTAAACACCCTTGTCGGTTGTTTCATGTCCTCCGACGGACGTAAAATAACAAGTTCCATGTATCTTTTAGTCGCTTCAAGTTCAACCTCTTAGATCCTCAGTTCAAGTCAGTATCAGTCAGCCGCGACGCTTTTGCAACACAATCTGTGTATACTTTTACGGACGTCATGCATCCCTCCTAGGGATGACCTTTAGTAGGATTTCGCGAATACTTGAGGATTAGAGTACAAGGTTTTGAGGCAAAGTGTAGATTGTTGAGGAAGGTTATAGAAGAAGGAGCCAATCGGAGGGGGTTGCATCTGTATCACCGCTGCGCTGGCATTGGGTAAAAAAGTGTAGGCTGGACCTGCCAGCAGCATCCACCATAAGAATATTTATGAGCAAGAATAACTAATAAACTAGATTTAAATGATTATATTACACTGCAAGTCCGGCTGTAAGTGGAAGTAACGATTCGCTTGGCATGTGGCAATAAACTAGAGATAGGATTAGCGTTTCACATTAGCTTTTTTGCAAGCACTGAAGTAATACAAGTTACTCTTAGAGTTACTAAAGTGTAGATTGCTTTCTGCGGCAAGGAAATTACGATCCTCTTGCACCAGACTAATAAAACCTGAGATCAGCATTAGCAGGAGTTTCTTGTTAACTATCTATGAGCATTTCTTAAGAACTTTTTTAAATATGTTCATTCCTGGTCCAAGAAAATAACAAAATTACTGCCCAGATTTAAAGGAACCAATCCTTTTCTCAAAATCTATTATAGATGCAGCTCGAAATGTTGTTTCTGGTGCATATTAATGGGAAAATGCTCCATGTGGTGTCTTAACATTCTTGAACAACAATAGGATCGTGTTGTACTTAGTTGATATGAAGGAGGTGTTCGAGTCTGGTGGTGTAGCTGTTCGTTGTCACTAGTGACGTCAATACTGACCTCAAAAGACTCGTTTTTCCTTCCCCATCTTTCTATCCCTCTCCCTCCCTTGTACTCCTTGTGCTCATCATTTATCTTTGCATTTAATACACCACATAAAACTGTAGCTGCCTGTCTACTAGATTCTTTATGAAATAATCCTTTCCAATCTCCAACAAGATGCTGGTACGCCTTCAGGACAAACTCCTAGCAACACTCCTGCTAGTCTCTAACTACAAACTAATAACTATCCCTTCTTGTTCCACTATTATCACTCCTACATTCTCCTCACAAAAAGACAAGAACAAGTGATTAGTTAGTGGACAGAAAGTAATTATCAAAGACGCGAGAATTTTTCCGACGCAATAGTATTTCCAGCACAAGAGAATCTAGCTACGCTAAAACACAGCCCATCCTATCCTATCCTGGTACGCGCAGACTGCCCTATGTAGACATGCTAATTTTATTGCGTGTTGACATTTTTTCCTACGTGAAACGATGCTTCTTAATTCATTCTCTCTGTCCGTTGCGTTCCCTGTTTTAAAGATTTGCGACGTGTAAAAATCCTGCTCCTTGAAATCCCACAGTACTGTAGAGCAAATGACAATTCTTTAGTCACGAAGGCTAAGCTTTTTGCAAGTACAACACAGACCATCAGTCAGTACATGATTGAGGACTCATTACTGGTTTGTGTTACAATGGTCCGAGTGAATGCATCTTCAAAAAACATTTTCCTAACCGGCAATTATCCCTCTTCCCTTCTGCGTCACCAAAGTCAGATTTCTCAGGTGCCCACTCCAAGATTTAGTCAGGTAACAAAGGATTCTGCTCATTTTACGTCTTTTTCTCTCTCAGAAGCCCATGCACCTCATCCATCCCAGTATTCAACAGCCAATAGAAAATTAAGTACTTGTGAAATTAAGTACTTCGCAGTTGCGAGAAACGTCAACTCGAAGCCTCATCTATTCCGCAGGAACGGCTGTAAGGCATATTACTTTTTACTGTTAAATCTATGCATCCCTTGTCATCATCTACCTTCATCGCATCATGTGATTCAAACTGCAACGTTTTAAACCGTCATCCTTGGTAGCCAATGGTGCATCCAAATCTTAGCGCTTGCTTTCAAAGAAAATCGAACAGTGTACATAGTGGGTAGACGACGCTTTTGCATTTGTTATTTAGTCCACCGAGTCAATTGCGATTTAGTCCATCGTCAAAATATGGGTTGATGATGAAGCGTTTTTTTCTCTTGATATATATAGATGGATTAAGCTAGCTGAAGCTGTATTGCTAAGCTGAGATTAGAGGTGTCTTGTATTTATAATTGGAGGCGTTGGATGAGCATGGTAGAAGAAACAGAGGAGGGAAACTATTTTTTTAAGTCTATGTCCTCCCAGGAGAGCAAACGCGTGTAGGAACCTTGATGCAAGATAATATTCATGATTCCTGCTCTCATAATATCCCTCACCAAACCTTTCTTTCTTATGGTCAAGTACAAGTTGTTGTAAAAACAAACACTTTAGTGGTCGGTCTCTATCACCACATCTTGTGTATAACGGCAGGAGGGATGCAGTTATAGGAAGTTATAATTGGGTAAAATACTCCCTTGTCACAAATATGAGAGAAGATGGCAAACAGGTCTGCTGGTAAGCGATGAAAAGAAAAACACACTCACTTCTTCTCTTGAGTTATGAGGAGTGTAAAATTTTAATGCATCTAATGACCTTTACACAGTATTAGATCTTTTTACGGAAGAGCAACTAATTGATTTTTTCCCCTCTACATGCAATTGTAATTTATTAAAATTGAATCAGCTTCTCCCCTCTCGATCCTCTCTCTGCTTCCCTTCGTCGTGTATATCGAGGAAGTCAGCTTCTACAGAGTAAAAGAAAGGGTCTAAAAAATTAGGAAGTTGGCCTGCCCCAGAGCTAACTAGTTTACTTCCCTTTTCATCATGTTAGTCGCTGCTCATCCCTTTGCCCGTCCAAGTAGGAAGTGGTGAAGGAAGCGACAATACGGTTCGTGTCAGTGTCAAGCGTTCACAGATGATATACATTTACACAACTCGCTTCAACTCGGATTTTTTCTTGCAACTTTGTTTACTTAGCCAGCCGGAGCATATTAATGTAAGGTACTTAAACTTTGGTTTCACTTGATTGACAGGCCAATCTCATTAATCGTACTTGTCAATGGGTTTAGGAACAACCGGGTTTAGTCGCACTCTGTATTTTATAATCTCCATCAGTCATCCCTCCGTCCCTGAAATGTAACCACAGTTTTGAGGACGATTCAAAGCTGTTAGAGTAGATAATGTATAAATACTCTTCTTTCACTTGTACTGAATCAGACACAAGGGAGGACATACCAAAACCACTATCAGCGATAAAGTTGTGTGAAGTGGCTTCATTGACGTCAATGAGGACCACTTGAATATTAAATTGAATGATTATAAAAGCAGTTCCTACATGCTAGCTTGTACTAAACTTCGTGCAGCGAAACGCTTCACAAGCTTTACACCTGCTTCAGGTCGATTCCAATGCTCAGCCTCCTTGCCCTGTCGTCTCCCAGTCAATCTCTCACAGCTCCGCGCTGCACAATATATGCCAAAGCCAATAGAGTTGGTAAACAAAAAGAGGGAACCCAAATTTACAAAATATCCTAGGCTTTTTCTTTCAAATGAATCCTCTGTTCTAAGCTAAGACCACCCAGTAATCTTGTTCTTCCTTGCTACGATTATATGTGATACGCACCATGGAAATAGGATATTGTAAGTTGATGCAAGTATTTTACGTAAAACTCTTAAGATCCCAAGGAAGGACATGCCTGGGTGTGTAGATAAGAAAATGATATCCTTCTGGGTTCTAGATGTTCCGAAGCCGTCGGGCTTTGGGCTTTGCCTTCTGTACACAATTTTATCATAGCTACAGAAAAACGTGATTAGTCTCTGAACCGAACGTACATTATTCTTCATTCTAGCAAGTTTTTATAGTCAGTCAGCAAAGTAGTGGCAGAAGTGAGCAGGGAAGTGATTCAAATTGTAATTTAAAAATCACATTTTATCCCACTTTACTAGATTACTAGCAATTAATTTAATTTTTACCGTCTTCGAGTATGTGTTAGCGTGCAACGTTCAACACTTATTAATTAAATTGCCGTGAACCGTTGTCTGTCTTGATTGAATAACACAGTGATTGTGCAACATTTTCCTCATCTGCGAACCCTCCTCAGGGGCGGTGTTAGCATTGCAGATTGCAGCCATGTTTCTCCGGGTATGTTCACAATTTATGTAGCTGTAATGTCTTGTTAAATAGGTTATTATGTTCTATAAAACACCCATTTTTAAAGACTCTCTAATTTTTATTCCCTCAATTTCTCTGTAAGCGCTTTAATCAAATCCCTTCTTGGCAGAATTACTTTTAGTTTTATAAGCGCAAGTAAAAAATCCAGCCTGTCTCCAATCGTTATCCTCCTTATCCTTACTGCTTGGCTAGCGGAAATTTTATTTTTAACCAGGATTCATCCTTTGCCAAGGCTACCACTTGTCATATCTTGAACTTGATATTTTAATTACAGTATAGTATCTGCCTCTCAAGACATCTGCCTGTCAGTTATAAAAATTCATGTAATTACATTAATCTAAATTCATGGATGGGAAAATTTTATATTACTGGCCCAGTCCTGTTGCAACACTTGCAGGTTTCAGCACTTTTCCTAGCATCATTAGCTTGTCTACAAGATTCCAACTAGACGGCAATGGAATGAGCAGATTCAGTGACTGACGTCTTTTACGAAAAAGCGGATTAGACATCGCAGTACGACAGAAACGTTACGAGAATAGGCATGAATCAAGCAGTACAGTGGGCGTTGATATAGGCTAAGTATTAACCAGTAGGGATAGTAGGGAAGACACCAGCTTGTATTGTACAAAATGTGAATTTACAAGTAGCTTTGCAAAAATTGACAAGTATGATTTGCATAATCTTCCCTTTCCTCCTTCGTGCAGTTTGACAAGTATGCTAAGTAAGCTGGATGAAAGAAAAAGTATCTCGTGAGAAACTTTTCAAGTATTTCAACCTTCCAAACCATATAATTTTCTCCAGCTGGTCCATGTTCTCATAATACATTACTAGACCGTAGAATTTGAGCCTCTAACGTTATAACTTGGTTCTAAGTTCTAGCTTAATCAAAGATAGCCTTACGCAGTAACGTTTTAATAGCCAATATTACAAGTCTTCATCTCCTAGTTTCTCAATCAGGTACAGCACGCGGCTCGCCTCGTCATACTTTGCTGCTTTTGAAGCTTAGTTCTTGACTTAGTACCTCTGTCAATTATCAAACGCAGAGATAGAACTAAACAAATTACTGATATTATCTATAAGCCCTTGTTATTGTTGCTTTTTCCAGTACTTGAAGTACTATCTTCTCAAGATTGACGTATCTATTATTAGACATGATGATGATGATGGAGTGTAAAATCCTTCCATTAAATCACTGTACTTGCCTCGTGCGTATTATTTTTTGAATTCAGTATTTACAAAACTTTTAAGGACGTAAAAGAGATCTGTAAAAGAAAACATGTGCGGACGTAATCAGAGTCCTGAGCAAGATTGTTTGGAAGAAACGTTGCAACGCGTTGGAGTATGGGAGTGTAAAAACTGTTTGTCATTTATTCCGCTTAATGTTTATCCCATGTTTTGATTAACGTATATACCTGAAGTGAGGTCATAAATGGGCAGTAGTTTTAATAATCGTTAAAATGATTCCTACTTAGTTGCGCAGCATCACCACCAGCAAGCAACCCTATCCAAAGCAACATAATTCCAGAATCATACGACTTAAATTAGCTATACGATAATTATTTTATTAAATAAGCTAGGATATCCTCAATTAGAAGATTTTGGTCTCAAGTCTGTAGTGCTTGCGGTTGCACGTTGACAATTGACTCCTATGGGTGTTTGGTGGAAACTAGATTTTCTCATATTGACTCAACAACTCTGTTCCCTAGTCCTGAGCTTTCATACAATTCCTAAGACGACACAATAGTGTGATTGCGTCGGATTCGTAAAGCGCAAACAGAGTCGACTCCATGGATGACACGTGGCTGACGCTGTGATATTGCGGTGACTAGCCGAATCGATACACGACAACTTCGTACACAGCCTTGGCGGTTTCAGTCTTTGGGTATCTTTTGGTATCATTCAGCATTGATCACTGAGCCGGGGCTGGCATGTGTTGATGGTTTTACATCAACCTTTGCAGCAAAGGTTTTGCTTCAGCTGGGGTTGGGGTCAGGAGATTTGAACTGTTCAATTGAAGAGGCTAGCAATTGAGTGAAAGATGAGACTGGGAACAGTATGGTTGAGGGATTGTATGCAGGAATGTCAAGTTGGCAGTTTATCCTACAACAGGGATGAGTGTGAAAGGAGAGAGAGAGAAAAGAGGCATTATATTATTTAATTCCCATGACCTCCAGGGTTCGTGCGTCATCACGAAATGTGTATCTTAGTCTAGTTGTAGTAGTAGCTCGAGTAAGTTTAAATAACTGGGATATTCATGGTTACTACAGGTTGGGGAACCTTGTGGGCGTTAAGAGAAAGTCAAAAGTATTCCTGCTTGGAGGAATCATTGAGGCGGTGGTTTGACATGACAGCAAGATGCGCTTCTTGCACCTTAATCAAATGCGGTCCTCTTCTAACATGTACATAAAATCCAACAAAGTTTGCGCGCCCTGTAAGCGTAATAAGCGTCCCTCTCGTTTGCCTTGTCTCGGACGTTCTTCACATATTCGTGTAGAGATTGAGGGGCCAGTGGCTTTGTACTTTTGATTATTCTTTGCTCCAAGCGCAGCGTTCCATCCTCCATCACACACCATGTCAATTATTATTCACAAGGTAGGGAAAAAATCCCTTGCTTCATCATCTATCGACATCGACCTAGTTAGCTTTTTTCGCAAATAAACACTTATATATACCGTCCCTCTAATGTGGGAATCGCATGTTATTATATCGAAAGGATAAAATCCCCTGACGTCTTTGACAACACAGCTGATAAGCCCGGGCATGCTAAAACTTTCTCACTTGTGGGGAAACGCACGTTGGTTTCTCAATATTTCATATAATTCCGCGGAAACCATAAATTCAGATCTTCTGGATATTAATTCCTGGAGAGTCCCAAGACCTTGTTATATAGCACGAGTGGTAGCTACAGCATATAGCATACTTGGAAGCAAAGCAATAAAACGAGCGTAAATCATTATCCCTTGATTCCAACTCGAGGAAGTTGACGCGCGTATCGAAGGGTAAAAATATTGTTGCATTTTATTTTCGTCCCCATAAAATACAGGCAACTGATTACTGATTAGACATGGGCCTTACCTACAATCCATGTTAATAGCTAGAGATGTATATGTATGTACTATGGGCTGGACATGGTTTATGAAGCAACGTGTTAATTAAAGGCGGGCCGGCGGGCGGCTAAGGATTTATTGAATGAGGTAAGAGAAGCCCAGGACTAGTCTGGATCTGGAAGTGGTCAGAGATTGTTGTCTGCATGTACAGTTTCAAATATTTAAACTTACATCCGGAGAGTGGTTGTCTACTTTTTCAAGTGTCTCCAGCCATTCAAATCTTCCGCGATCCCTCGTGTGCTCTTCAGAAAACTGCAGTCGAGTTGTTAAGTTTACAATTCCTAGACTGCAGTATGAATATGTAGTGTTGACATTTTGAGCAATGGAACAAAAGGCTTTGACAAATCCAAGAATTGGAAGGTGATTTGTTTAAACGGATGCAAAGGATCCCAGTCTCCAAACACCCATCCCTCTGTGAGTGTACTTGTCGTGAGTAGTGGGAAATTTTCGATGCGCAACCCAGGTTTCCGGCTTCATCCAATTCCAACAAACATGTTGTACACGACAAGGGACTCATCCTCCCTCTGATACATCCCCCAGTGTTGTAACTTGAATGACGTTAGTTGCCAACAAGATTTCTTGGGAAGTGACGAGGACCCATAAGACAATGATAAATGGAGCAATGCTGTTGGTATGGCCTGGATATTTGTATGATGATTTATACATTACATTTTCTCTATCAAGATGAATCCGAAAGAAGTTGCTTTCCTCGAATTTCCCCTTTCTCAGCTTTAGGAAAAGTCAGAGCCAAAAGAGTCCAAGATTATGCTCGTTCCTGGTTTTGGGGAGGAACGCGTTATGGTTTAAGACGGAGTGAACATTTTTCTCATAAAATATCTCATTCCATTCTCCATATTAGACTCGGTCAAGAAAATCGACGTGACGTGTCGAGGAAAGTTCACACAAACTAGGAACCATGTCATGCACCATTCTCAATGCGCAACCAAGTAAAGCATCATTAACTATGAATCACTATTACGTGAGTAGATAACAATCCCTTGGCGCATTGTCACAAGGATGCTTTCCCGTAACTACACTAACGTGAATTAGCAAGTAGCTCCGTCGTACTTTGCATTACTAATCCCTCTTGTCATGTAATCTAATGGGGAAAGCTTGTGCACAATTTAAATGCGAACCGCAAGCAAAGAGGAAAGCCAAAAAGAGTTTCTATGGTCCGCAGTAATAATAGATTGCACTTTTGAATTTATTTTCATCGAGTAGAATAAAACAGAATGTAAATGTAAGCTCCATCCTTTCAATGTAAATAAACCAGCAAAGCGGACGTACGGACAGGCGGACGTGTTCTATATTCTCTCCCTGCTTGTCCCACTTACTTGTGTTTGTGGGTGAATATTTGGAAGGTGATAAATCTGAAAGTTGGCCCGTTTTTAAACCGTGTACATGAAACGGATTTGCAACATGTGGGACTCTGGGTCGGTGTCTTTTTGAGAAGATTCAAAGAGGTGAGAGGAAGCAGAGAAGAGAGAGAGAGAGAGGTGACGACGACGATAAGAAAGAGGATATTTATACTGGGAATGCAAGAAGAGAGTGAAGGGATTCATTTTTCCACGTGTGTACTATCTCCAATCTCAACTGTTTCTCATCTGTCTGTATAAACGCTCCCAAGGTGTGAGCTATTGATCATTGCTTCGTAGAACTTCCAAGCGACAACAAGAAATTAGCAGCGTGTTATCTTTTAAATTGTGCTTCCGTTGTTAACTTAATAGGATCGTCAAATACAAGAGAATTTTAGTTATTGCACAATTTCCAGGGATTATATACCACTGGACCCAAGGTGATAATTAATTGCTGTGATAAGAAGCTTTGTAGAGATAACAATTGGAGCAGTAGTGCGTATACAACATTGTAATCCTGCAAAACTGAGCAGTCTTTCATCTCAGTCAGTGCTTGTTCAGTTCTGCGGCATACTAGTTGGTCGGTTATTTGTGTAAAGGGGCAACAAACTTTCGATTTTAGCAGATTGACTTGAGTTACAAGTTAAATAAGCAGTTGCTTTCAGTGAACCAGTTCAAAGGTTTTAAGCAGCATCAAAATGCTTAAGACAATACGTCCAATGGTGTCTCCCACTGGCGGTTGCACAGCAAACAATTCTAAATCCAGAGCGAATTCCAAGCTTCAAAAATACCGATCAAGGAAAGAGTGTTGTACTTTCTTTGATTTTGGAATTAAGGTACGATTTCGTTAAACGTTAAATGTTCGTATTTTACTCTCGGGCGTTTACATCCGTGGGATGCGGGTAATTGAACCCGGTATCAGCTAAAAAAAAGAGCAATTATTCTGTCGTCAGACTTTGCAGCTTGCAGCTGCCAAGCTAAGAGATATGGTAAAAAGCTGCAGAGGGGTACAATCTTCATGTTTTACTAGGATCAAGTATCGTAGAGATACTCTAGACGAGCTTGTCTAAATGCTGTAGACTTCCAAGCATATATGTACTAGAAAATACTAGCTTTAGAAGCTGCTCGTACTGTAGAACTGTAGAATTTTGCATTTAATAGCCACGGATTCTGATGATACTCTAAAAAACTAGTAAGAAAAGCAATCTTGTGTGTGTAGGATTTGCGAAAAGAGAAACGCATTCTGATATGTATCATCACAGATGATGCAAGCTGGAATTGGAAACAGATTTGTGTGGGTTATATTGTGCAGTAAATGCTACTTAAAGCTCTGGAATTTGGCAAGGATCAAGCTTGTAGGAAGATTCGCAATCACATTTCTCCTAGGAAGTAACAGAACGAGTCCAAAGGGTTACTGGAGGTATTTGACAGTGTCACAAGACATGGTTTGTGCATGTTTCGGCAAAGCGTTAGCAATTAGTAACGGATTCTTGAGCGAGATGAACCTTGATTCAGCATGGATTATGGATGGATTCGTTTACAAAAGAATTTAAAAAATCCTATCTATATGAAGGTTGCCAGCAGTCTATTAGGTGTCCTTACGTAATGCGGTTCTCAGATAGTAGTAATCGTTTCTTAACGGGAGAGTGTCTGTAAGTATTGACGTCTGATGGCGTTGCTATTTCGTAGTAGCTCTTTACATGATAGCTTTGCTTTGCTACTGAAAGTTCTTGGGAAATGTAAAATCAAATGGTTTCTCATCTGTGACTTGCCATCAACGTTTTACAAGAAATCCTTTGCCCTTCTTGAAAAATCCTTAGGTTTGCAGAATGCAAATCTTTCTACAGTATCTTCTAAGCGAAGGAACGCGTGTAAACCGGTTTACTTGTTACTTTCCGACGTCACTGATATGCTCCTGGCCGCACGTTCCTCCTAACGTCAGAATCTGCTGTAATAATTCGAGCAAGAAAGTGCTATGTTTTGCGAATTTAGTAAGATTTAAGCGCGTCTTCAAAGCGAGTGTGAAGGAACTGATGAATGAATGAGCAGCGTAGTTCAAGTCCGAGAGAGATATCAGTTGTGGTAAAAAGGATGATGATTCTCAAATCAAAAGTAAATTTTGATGCCTTTTCCTTTTCGCTATTTGATTTCAGGTGAGCTTCTTCTACTAGGTTGATGGTTGAGAAGGGTTTGAATTGCGTCATAGACTCAATTTGAGGTTTCATCGGGTGCATGCAAGCTTTTGGAGGAGAGAGAGAAACATCTTTTTTAGTGGATTCGCGTAAATTGTGAACGCACGAGGAGAGTATTATTTTTTGAGATGCATCCTACGTCTTGGAATGATCTGAATGAGGTGAGCAGTGGTGAGAAATAGTGGAGCATTCAGCAATATGGATTGAGCTAGTAAAAAGGATTCACGTAAGACGACGAGAAGAGGGGTTGGATGAGGATGGAGTTTCAGTTGGAATGTGGTCGTTGTCGAGGTAGTATATTCAGTATTATTTGTTCCTGTGACAGCGCAGCGTAGTCTCACTTACTATTCACTACGCTGCTACATGACCATAATTCCTGTTGACCAGTTTCGTTATATTGGCGGGAGACATTACGCTTACTAGAACAGGATGAAGTTTAATATTTTTGAGTTGAAGGGAATGGAGGGTTCACGAGAGAAGGACAGAGCTAGTATTATAAACCTTTTGGATTTTGCGAGACATCTGAATATAAAAGTAAATTTAATTTATTTTAAAATCATACTTGGTGTTATCAGAGTTGAAGCTTGAAACACTAATTAAATCAATTGAGTGCGGCACAAGATAAATCAACTATTTGCTACTTTAGTCAATCAGTTCCGGGATTGAACAGAGTGATAATTGTCTTTTGTGCTTTGGTTTTTCAGGCTGCTGCAGAACGTGATATTGACAGCAAAGATAAAATATTAAACAACAATCTAAGTGGGACCAAGAAGCCCCAGTCTCTGAAAAAATCAGCTGCAGCATGGCTCAAAGCTGCGTCGTCAAGTTCGACATCGGGATCGACTGGAACTGGATCTTCGTCCCCAGCTACAAGCTCCCCCACAACCATGGATCTCTTGCAACTTTTGGCAATTAACGCCCTAGAATTTACCGCACCTGCCTCTGCAGCTTTCTTCCTTTCCCCCCAATCCTCGCCCGTCGTCGAACCAACTACCAATAACAATAAAATTAGCAACGCAAATCTAAACATCAACAGTAATAGTGGACCTCGGACCAACATAATCGTTGAGACAACCATTCCTGAGAGTGAAAACACTTCTGTTAATGGCAGTGATGAACTTGTGGAAAAGTCACCCGAGGATGGACACACCACTGTCCATCATATACGTCGTTCTTTTGTGCAATTGTCTGGCCACCCTGGATGTTTTGCTCCTGCTGGCCCTATTACCTTGTGGAAAAAGCAAGCAGGTGGGTGAAACTCATTTTCTTTACACGTGGTTTGTTTGGTTCAGCCAGACTCTCGTATCACGTGAGAGCAGGACTCTAGTTGGATTTCATTATAATTTTATGTCTGAATTTTACTAACAGTTTCTGCGTTGTTGTATTTTTAGAAGGTAGCTATGAAGCGGACGTATACGATTATTTGTCAAGCTCGGAGGATACCATGAAAAGAGCTATTCCATCCTATCACAGCAGGACTGAATGGAATGGTGAAACTTTTCTAGAAATAGAAGACTTACTTACTGGATTCGACAGTGATGCAGCAGTAATGGATCTCAAAATCGGATTCCGAACATTCCTCGAGTCAGAAGTGACCAATTCCAGCGAGCGTGCTGATTTATACAAAAAGGTGAGTTACTCAGGGTTGGCATGGCCTGCTTAATGCATGAGCACACACCTTTGGTATGTCTGCAGTCATGACTAACAATTTACCTCTTGTCCTTTAGATGGTTAAACTCGACCCGGATGCACCTACCCCAAAGGAACACGAAGCAAAGGCAGTCACTAAGCTACGTTACATGCAGTTCAGGGAAGAGCAGTCTTCAACGTCTTCATTAGGATTCCGGATAGAAGCTATAAAGGTGAGCGTCTATTAAATTAGGCATTTTTCTCAACCTTAACCATAATTTGCATTGCATTTACTGGAATCTGTTATTTATACAACATTACCATTTTTTATTCCTAGTTCCAAAATAGTAAAGAGCCAATGAGTGACTTGAAGACTACCAAGACTGAATCTGATGTACGGGAAATCATGTCTACATATCTCCCCGAAAACCCAGCTCTCAGATCACAATTAGTTAGCCGTCTCCACGACATACGTGAAGCTCTGGAAACGTCAGACTTTTTTCAAACTCACGAGGTAAGTTCCATTTTTATGAATGGCGAAAACAGAAAGACGCCGATGGGCTTCCCTTGCAAATATTTGAGATTCTAATGAAGCGATATCAATCTTTTCAGGTTATTGGAAGCTCAGTACTTTTAATCCATGACTCTCAACGAGCCGGCGCTTGGTTGATTGATTTTGCTAAAACTGTCCCAAGCTCTGTCGGGCGGCTGAGTCATAGAGTAAAATGGCAGATGGGAAATCATGAGGACGGATATCTGTGTGGGCTGGATAATTTAATTAAAGTAAGTGTAGATTGACAATCTGATAGTCTCCTCAATTCAGTAAGGAATTCGTGCCATTCCCGCATCTCGATTAGCCTTATCGTAAACATCAATTTAAGAGGAAGTTGAAACACCGTAACTAATAAATTCATTTTTTTTTCAGGTTGTCGAAACAGCTATCTAAACCTGTATTCTGTACAACATATTTTGTGTATTTCTAATAACACTGAAGCTACCAGGCACCTAGTCACTGCGTTTTTGGGGTGAACACGATTCTTCCAATTGAAGATATTCCACTACTCCCTAATGAAATTTTCCAACATTTTTTGTAAACGATATTTTTAACCCTTTTTCAAATAAGTAATGACACTTTATAGCAATCAAAACGATCGTAATAGTTAAACCATACGATAACATTATTGTTCGCGTATTATATAGCCTACAACGAAGAGTGTCATA
Source organism: Sminthurides aquaticus (assembly GCA_906901655.1). Lineage (NCBI taxonomy): Eukaryota > Metazoa > Arthropoda > Collembola > Symphypleona > Sminthurididae > Sminthurides > Sminthurides aquaticus. The sequence continues at coordinate 5,033,759 of CAJQTT010000003.1, forward strand.
TTGCGATTATACCGCATAAATTTTCGTATACACAATATTCTACAATCTTCGCAAAACGTCGAATTCTTCAAAAAAGCTGACTGGTTTTGTAAAATACAAAATATATATAACTCACCAGCAAAACTTGAAATAAATTGAACTTCGTCAGTATCGCAACTCGTATTACTACTTACTGCATTATTTTTTTTCTCCCTGGCTACAAAATTCACTGAGGTGGCTCATCAGTTCCAGATGTCCCATTTGACACGCGCTGAAGCCCTACAAGAACCGGATAAGTGATTCTTAGTAACCAGCTACTTCTCTTGTATGTGTGAGTTAGGGACCTGTAAGATCAATAGAAATTTCCACTTAATATACGTTTCCCCAATTCGCCTCAAGCATATTCAGAGCTTCAATTAATGATCAAAGTAGAAAAAAGCGCGAACGCAGTGATCCTAGTTTCAATGAAATCTACAAGCCCAATTATATTTCCGTGAAGATATTACTGAGCTTTATGCAAACTGAAGTCCAATTCTTAAAACTGGATGCTATATAAACGGTCGAGATTCATGTTTAAGTTTAAACACCATGCGATAAGCAACAGTAACACTCTATGGAATAGGTTAGAAATAGTTGTTTATTCAACTGTAGTTTATAGTCAACATAAAATCCTCCTTTAAACTTCTCCTCTGACTTTGCAATAAATTAATGTAATAAATAGTTAAATTAACAATCAGAACGACCTTAAAATATCAAAACTCATCGAACCTATATCTAGCAGCACCAAAAGAATAAAATCCACCAAGTCTAGTAGGGATAACACAGATAAAACGATAATTACCAGGAAAGCATAAATATGTGAATAGTTTTGAGTAAATCTAAGTGAGCAAATTACAGAGACAAGTGGAATATACCTAAGCGAAGGTAAATGCGAGTGTAATAAATAATCCCTAACGCAAACAATAGAATAGTGTGGTGGAGATGGGGGAATTTGCTCGTTAGTTGCATTAATTAGCTTAAAAACAATTGGCACTTTAAGAGTTTCGTTCTACACTCATGACAATTTCATTGTGAAACCATCACCAGCGATAAAAGACTGTCACCGTTAATTTCAGGGCACCCTTGTAACCAACGACAGCAAGTCTCCTAACGATTAAACTCAATGTAGAAACTTAACTTTCTAATAATCCTTTTTCACAATCAATCTTAATATTTTCAGCGGTTACTCGTGGGGATATTTTTTTAAATAATAAATTAAACATATATACATTTCTGTCGCCATCAAATGTAACGATTTTGCCTCTGATTTCTTTGTAAACGTTAAATAATTAGCCCGCTCTTAGCGGCCAGTCATAAATAACAAATAAATAATAACAACATTATTTTTAACGATAGAAACGCAGCAAAGTCAGAAAGAGACACATTATATTGCCTGTTGCCTTTGGTTCATCACAGTTTTGAGCTAATCTCAGCTACACGTCATTCAATTTTTTTTCGGATCTTATCAAAAAATACAGACAACTAATTCTCTTACGCTAGCGCAATTCTTGGGAAACACATGACGATATATTGCACTGATTGCAAGAGCAGGAGATGACTCAGGACGGAGATGCATTGAGCCTATCAAGCATATTAATTATGACTCGATAAACCCTCACCGTCCTTGCTATTTCACATAGAATAGATACATTTTTAAGGTACATTAGTAATCCGGTAGGTGAGACGGGAGCTTAAAACTGGAGGATCTGGTTTATCCAGTGCCTAAATACAGATATTCTTGTGTAAACTCCAGGTTGATTCGGCTCGGCACAGCCAATACCCCAGGAAATGACTCCTCCAAGGATATATCTATCGTCTTCGTCTCGTTGGAGAACCATGGGACCGCCAGAGTCGCCCTGTAAATAATAAAGTCGTTTAGTCTCGAATCAATCCGCATCGCGGCGCCAGAAATACCGGTTCGCATTCAGGTCAGTGCTACAACCCCTCTTACCTCGCAAGAGTCACGCTCTCCTTGAGACCATCCCGCACAGATGAAAATGTCTGGTATGTGCTCAATGTAACCAGCTTTTCTGTACATGCTTTCGCAAGCATCGTTTGTGATGATGGGTACAGGAACTTCTTGAAGTCTTGATGGTAATGGACCGTCTGTAAAACACGGAATTAAATTAACCCTACTGATAACCGGTAGTATTGTAAAATATAGGCACTTCCGCCTTGAATCCTCACGTACCTTCATAGAGACGACCCCAACCGGTTACAGTGGCAGTTTTGCCAATATGAGTTGCGTCATTATCAGGTACGCAAATAGGAATAATATTAGGTTGGAATACTACAGGTTCGTAGAAGCGGAGCAAGGCCAAGTCATGTTCGAAGGTACGAGGATCGAATTGGGGATGAGTTGCAACGATTTGCACTCTGCGTTCAACGTATCCAAATGGTTCATGTTCTTCAGAAAGATCAAATTCTCCGATTCTCAGCAGAAGATCTGTAGGTGGTACTCTGTAATGTCAATCAACGGATTTCGTTAATTTCGTTACAATTATCGCTATATCTTTGCAATTACGCGCAAGCTAAATTACAATCACATACTTTTCAACGCAATGAGCAGCGGTAATGGCCCAATTTTCGTTCAAAAGTGCAGCTCCACACTTGTGCAAGTAAGTTGACGTTCTCCATTGTCTCAAAGACACTTGCCAAGGCCATTTACCAAAAGTAGCTTCTTTCCCGCCAACGATTCTTGAAGTTGGGTAGAATCGTCTTCCGCAAACTAGAAAACAGTACAGAAACCAACGATTAGTATTTCGTTAACGCAAACATTACTTACTATCTTCCTACTCGAAAACTCCAGCACACTTACTTTGCTTATAATCGTTAATCAACAAAGTTCCATTTTCGCTGAAAAAAGGCAAAGCAGGTTGTCCAGTGCTATCGATTCCAGCACCACCTCCTGGTGCAGGTTTCCATACGGATGTGGGTGCCACAGAGGAGGCCTCTACAGCAGACGGATCAACTACAACGGCATCAGTGATCTTGACACCGCTATCAGCGGATGCAGACTCCGAAGCGGATGGAGCTATAGCCCCGGATGAAGACGGTAATCCAGTTGTTGGAATCGATGGAAACGAAGATGGAAATCCAGAGGGCAAAGCAGAAGCATCAGGTTGTGGGAAACCAGTAGTTTGATTTCCTAGTTGAGGAAATTCAGTTGAACTACCGGTAATTTGTGAAAAATTGCTAAAGCCCGTTGAAATTCCTTGGATGGAAGATCCCTGTGAAACAATTCCTGGGAAAAATCCTCCGATATCTGGAACTCCGGAGCTGGATCCTCCCATCGTCGTAGAGCTAGGCTGGCTTTCATCAGCAGCATCCGTGGGATCGGGTGTAGCCATAGCGGAAGTAGCTTCAGGAAGTACTGGCGTTGAAGTAGCTTCCATTTCAGCGGACATTGTTGGCTCCATGGAAGCCATGCTGCTTTCAAGTTCCGGTGTTCCAGCATCAGGTGCGGCGGTGCTTGACATTTCCGGAGATGGTTCCAAAGAAGAGCTTGAAGAAGATTCCATTGCTGTGCTTTCAGTTCCGGCTCCCATGCTTGAGCTAGGTTGGATCTGAGTTGCCAAGTCTTGGATTTGAGAAGCTCCGCTAGATTGTGACTGAAGAGATGAAGCGAGGGTAGATTGCTCGTTCAAAGAACTAAGAATCGTGCTCTGACCAACAAGCTCCGTGTTGGTAAAGTTTCCAATGTCTGATGGAGGTTTCGTTAGCATGTTTGGATCAGTTGGGATTGAGGATTGGATTCCTCCAATAGCGGTCGTCAAAGATGCCTGTGACTGGAGAGAACTCTGAAGAGTTGCTTGGGAGTTCAACGATGACTGGAGTCCAGGGAGTTGAGATTGCTGAGTATTGAGAATTCCAGTGATTTGATTCAGTTGACTCGTCGAGCTTCCAAGAGCAGTCAAAGTATTCAAGTTTGACGTTTGACCTCCGAGGTCTGGAGGCATTAAACCCGTGCTGGATGCCATTCCCATGCCGTCACTTGTGGCGGTAGGGGCAATTTCCATGCTGGCCTCTTCATTGGGTGACTCTGGTGGTGGCGCTGGAGCGGCATTACTGGACATTTCCATGCTGGAAGAAGAAGGCATTGGAAGTCCTTCGAATCCAGGAATAGAGGTTTGTGCTGCGGTTGGGATGTCAGTGGTTGGTACGCTTGGCACTGGTGGAATTGTGGAAGGAAGTGCTGACGGCAAGCTTGTGGATTGTTGAGATCCTAGTTGTGAAGAAAATGATCCAGTTTGAGAAGCCAGTGATCCAGTTACAGCAGAGTTGACTTGATCAAGATTGATTCCAATGCTTGGGAACATGGACGAACTGGAGGAAGCAGGGCCCTCTGGTGGTGTAGGTGCATCAGCAGGGGATTCAGGTCCTGCTGGGGAAGCATCCGGTGCTGGAGGTTGTTCGCTTGCAGCAGGCATTTCAGGAGCTGCTGTTGGTGCTTGTCCGCCTGGGAGTTGGGGGATTGCGGGGAGTTGTGGTACTTGGGCCGAGGGCACCATCGGTGCTGGAGGAATCATTGGAGCCTGAGGAGCACTTGGAAGCATAGGTGTTTGCGGAGTTGTAAGTTCGGGGATGGCGGGAACCATTGGTGTGCTTGCATCAGGAGCCGCTGGAGGAGATTGTGATGGAGTCATAGGAGTGGTTAGTTCGGGCACTGCTGGAGGGCTCTGGCTAGCGGGTGTGTTTGGCAATGAGGGAAGCCCAGGAAGAGCTGGCACGGTCGGAACGGTCGGAATAGCTGGTGTGGTCGGAGCGGTTGGAACACTAGGAGCTCCGTCTGGTGCAGCGCTGGAAGAAGCGTCTGGAGCGGCTGTTTCCATAGGTTCATCTCCTGGTGCGGCAGTTGTGGTTGTAGAAGAGCCAAAACCTGGAAGTGGTGCTGGAGTTCCTAAAGTTGACAAGGGTGGGAGAGTCTGAAGTGGTGGAAGCGTTGGGAATCCAGGTAGACCTCCTGGTGCAGCAGTTGTCGATTGTGAAGAAGGCTCATCGGCTGGAGCATTGCTGTTTTCTGAAGCTGGGGTGGTAGACTGTCCAGGGAATGGTGGTAAAGTGCCCAACGTACCTATGGTAGGGAATGGAGGGAGGGTCGGGAGCCCAGTTGATGACGTCATTGAACCGTTAGGTTCGTCACCAGGAGCTTGAGGATTAGCAGCTTCAGTAGTTGCTCCGGCTCCAGGAAGGCCTGGGAGTGGTTGCAAAGTTGGCAGGGGTGAAGGTGGTGGCAAGGTCGAGAGTGGTGCCAGTGTTGGCAAAGGTGATAGTGGTGGTAGGGTTGAGAATCCAGGAAGTCCTGATCCTAGTGATCCAAAGAATAATTATTAATTAGTTTTATTTTATTAACTTTCAATTTACATAAGATAAACAAACTTTTTTCAAAAAATATACCTTGAGTTGTCGAAGAAGGAGCACCGTTGGGGTCATCTCCTGGTGCAGCCGCCTCGGTCGTTGAAGACTGTCCTGGTTGCCCGGGAATCTGAGGTGCACCGGGAATGGTTGGCGCAGATGGGAATCCAGCAGGTGGTGTTGGTGCAGTAGGAGCTGTGGGAGCACTTGGGAATTGCTCTTGTCCAGGGAAAGGTGGAAGACTTGGGATTCCAGGTTGTGCGGTTGTCGAACTTCCGGAATTAGGGTCATCTCCTGGTGCAGCAGTTTCAGTGGTGGAAGATTGTCCTGGTTGACCTGGGATTTCAGGAGCGCCGGGGATAGTTGGTGCTGATGGGAATCCAGCAGGTGGTGTTGGCGCAGTTGGAGCAGTAGGAGCCGTGGGAACACTGGGGAATTGTTCTTGTCCAGGGAAAGGAGGAAGGCTTGGAATTCCAGGTTGTGCCGTGGTTGAGGCTCCAGAGTTAGGATCATCGCCTGGCGCACCAGCACTTTCAGTCGTGGAAGATTGTCCAGGCTGGCCTGGAAGCTGAGGAGCACCGGGAAAGGTTGGCGCTGATGGGAATCCAGCAGGTGGTGTTGGCGCAGTTGGTGCGTTTGCACCACTTGGGAGCTGATCTTGTCCAGGGAAAGGAGGAAGGCTTGGAATTCCAGGTTGTGCCGTGGTTGAGGCTCCAGAGTTAGGGTCATCACCTGGCGCACCAGCAGCTTCGGTCGTAGAAGACTGCCCTGGTTGACCTGGAATCTGAGGAGCACCGGGAAAGGTTGGTGCTGATGGGAACCCAGCAGGTGGTGTTGGTGCCGTTGGAGCATTAGGAGCAGTGGGAGCACTAGGGAATTGTTCTTGTCCAGGGAAAGGAGGGAGGCTTGGGATGCCGGTGGGTTGAGCAGTAGTTGAGCCTCCAGAATTAGGGTCATCACCTGGCGCTTGAGAAGCTTCCGTAGATTGTCCAGGAACCATTGGAGGTGCAAGACTTGGGATTTGTCCAGGTTGTTGCGGCACTCCAGGGAACTGAGGCGCTCCAGGAGCTCCTGGGATTCCAGGTAATCCAGGTATCTGAGGTTGCTGAGATCCAGTGCCGTTAATAGAACCAGGTTGCAAGATGGGAGTTTGCGTAGGGTAACTTCCTGGGGCTTGTGACGCAGCTTCATCACTCGGAGCATCGCCACCCGCAGGCGCAGCCGTTGTCGATTGTTGCGGTAACTGTCCAGGTAATTGCCCCAGTCCTTGTTGTGTTTGATTAATCGGCAGTTGGTCAAGTCCAGGTTGCGTTTGGTTATTCGGGAGCATAGGGAACTGCGGTTGAGTTTGGTTAATCGGTAGCTGTTCAAGTCCAGGCTGCGTCTGGTTATTGGGTAGCATAGGGAACTGCGTCTGGTTAATCGGCAGTTGTTCAAGTCCAGGCTGCGTCTGGTTATTGGGTAGCATAGGGAACTGCGTCTGGTTAATCGGCAGTTGTTCAAGTCCAGGTTGCGTTTGGTTATTCGGCAACATAGGGAACTGCGTCTGGTTAATCGGCAGTTGTTCAAGTCCAGGTTGCGTCTGATTATTGGGCAGCATTGGGAACTGCGTCTGGTTAATCGGCAGTTGTTCAAGTCCAGGTTGCGTCTGATTATTGGGCAGCATTGGGAACTGCGTCTGGTTAATCGGCAGCTGTTCAAGTCCAGGTTGCGTCTGATTATTGGGCAGCATTGGGAACTGCGTCTGGTTAATCGGCAGCTGTTCAAGTCCAGGTTGCGTCTGGTTATTCGGCAACATAGGGAACTGTGTCTGGTTAATCGGCAGTTGTTCAAGTCCAGGTTGCGTTTGGTTAAATTGTGGGAATTGTCCAGGTTGAGTTTGATTTGCTCCAGGCAATTGTCCAAGTCCTTCCTGAGTTTGGTTAGCTCCTGGGATTTGTCCAACAGCATCGGGGAATTGAGTATTAGTGCTATTATCTTGTCCTGGAACTCCTGGAATAGGTGGCAACTGCTTGATAGGCTCTTCAGGTACATTGCTAGGACTATCTTCAGCTTCTACCGGTGGCTTAGTTGGCCGAAGTGGTGGCCTCATACTTGCTGAATTGAGGACTTCTTCAGTCCGGTCCCCAAGATCACAACAGCTTCCAAAATAAAATCTATCGATACATGTTCCTAAGTGAGTTCCGTTTGCCTAGAGAGAAAAACCAGCAAAAGAAAAACACATTAGAGCTACACATCCTGCCTCAAATCCTCTTACAACCGGCTACCTTCTTTCACCCCGCCAACCCTTGTATAATCGCTCTCATTTCAAAGTGTGCCAAAAAATCCATTTTAATACGTAACAACATACCTTCATGCAGTCCCAGGCAAACATACAAATACCGGCTTGGTTGGTATCCCTGTGTTGGCAAGCCAATGGCCGAATATTCCTTCCACTCACACCTGTCCGAACAACCAACAAATAGAACAGGTAAGTCGATTATTACATGCATCTCCTCCATCATCTTCCTCCACATCATCTTCCACAGCATCACCATCCCAGAGTTATTTAGATTGTCTTGATTGGATTGGGTCAGGGTTCAAAGTAGTATTAATTACGTCGGCCTAGAAAACCACCCTGTCCTCGTGGTCTATAAAAAACCTGCCTGGCTTCTGCAAGAAACAATATGAAAGCAAGCGCCATAACTTGTTTCAATCCTGTTCCTCTCCAATTCATCCCTTGGATAAGCGCAATCGACGCTTCTCTCTCTGTCCCTACCATGACGGGCATGAATGCTAATGAGAGATGAAGTAGCAAGAAAGAAAAGACAAGTCTTAACTTGTATGTCTTAAGGCGGAAGAGACCGTTAGGAGAAAAATGCATAACTCAGTCAGTCAGCTAACAAGTACGGCAAACTCCTGGCTTAATTACGGTAGTTTTGTCGTAATAGTTTCTCCCTCTTATCTTTTCTCTGTAACTCATCGTCCTCGACTCCTCCAACTCCCAATAGCTTTTGATATCGCTTCCCTATAAGTACTAGAATGGAGCAATCATCACAGCATCCCTCCCTTTATCACCATTCTTAGCCTAATGGACTAATGGCCAACTTATAGCTCACTACCTACTTGTAAACACATATTTCTCACTAACTTGCGTATTTATTTTCAAATTAGCTCACTTGTATCAGATAACTCTAAACTTCCCAAAATCAGCAACACTTCATTTAAAATCTACAAAATTTTCCATAATTTCATCAACAATGTCATCATATGATAAGACCGCCAAAACGGTCAGCTAATGCTAGCTCCAGGGCATTCAGTTTAGCTCTAATAAGCTTTATCCATAGCACGAACACTAATCCTCCACGCTCATCAAGAAAGCGCTAATGGAGCCAGCGCTATCCTCAACTCACGAACCGAAGAAGCGCATTCGCAATTCGCAACAACAACTTTCATGGAGGCGGTTCCACTTTTGTGATTCTACGGACTCTCTCTCTCTCTTGTATTCAGTGATTTCCGCCGCAGATAATCTCGCATGGTCAGCGGAGAAGCATATTTTTACACAGCATCAAAGCAGCTTAGTATAGCTTGCAATTTTACAGAGGAAACGTAAAACAACTTGTAGCAAATTAGCAAAGATAAGAAAAGCCTCATTCGTTTCTCTTTTTAAATCAGCTAAATACCACCACTACGCTCCTCATCATCCCGAGGATTTTTGGGAGGAGGACGATGAGAATTTTTCACATAATTCAGCTTACAAATCCAAGAGGATCATTCCTTTACAAGAAGGTTAAGGTTTGAGCAGGGATGCACAAAAGACGAGCCAAAAGATGAGACAGGACGGTGGAGAGAGAGAGAGAGAGAGAGAGAGAGAGAGGGATAAAGGTGTTGCCTTACAATTTTCCTCATGTTTTTCCTAAATAAGGAAGGAACAAGTGCGGTGGAGAAAAGATCGGTGAGAATATGATGAGGGGAAAAAGTGCAAAATACTTGGAGTACACATTACTTTGGTCGTTCACCCCTTTCCACATGTTACTCGCTGGCCGGATATAGGAGATTCTAGGAGGGGGTAGTCGCAGTTAGCAGGAAGGATCCTTGTAAAATAATCAACTTCTCAGCATATTACCTTTTCCTCCTAGTCTCTCCCGGCACTTCATATGGAATTAACGAGGATAATTTTGCGAAAATTGCATAAACAACAGTACTTTTGATTTCAACAAAGAAGCGAGAGGATTCCCATTGTCAGCAAACCAGGAATAATCTGACGACAGGATTTTATGATTGATTCAAAAAGGCTATGCTAACGGGCTCCATGAGAGAACGGGACACATAATTCTCGTCTATTGTCACACCATCACCGGCACCGCTATCGCTATCGACCGCCGCCGGACGGAAACCGAAAGTAAATAAAGCGACAGGAAACGGAACGGACGCCACCCCTAGCGAGCGAGTGTCTCCGTTCGGCTATACTAAATGACAACGGAATAGTACGCTCTCAACGAGAAATTACACGACTGTCTTTCCTCCAACGGCACTTCTTGCTTCATTACACACGCTTTCTTCCACACGGGCTTTCTTAGCGGAAGCAACAAGATTCGCTTGTCCATCAGCAATCCTACACGTAATCTTCCTCTTTTCTTGTCCGCTATACGACTCCCGTCGTTAGTCGACCGAGACGGAGAAATCGAAAAAAGAAATAAACGGACACTCATGCATGCGTAAGCTTGTAAAAATCCAATTATCATTCCGTTCCTCTCCGCAGATTTTGTTTTGTCACTTGTGCATAGAAATACCAATCATCTGCTCAAGCGCTAAACATGCAGCGCATACAGCATTTTCTCCGGAAGCATAATCTACCATCGAAGCGCTTAATTTTTCCTCAATAACATTCAAGAATAGATACGCTTACAGCGCTTACACTTTACGAGTCGCAGGCACAATGTAATCGATGCTGACTTTAATTGAAAGAATGCTTGAAAAATAAATAATATTAAAACCAGTAGAAAGTGTTCTTACCTCTATCAGGAGTATCATCAAAACGTATTTCCGCATACCGACTTCGACTGTACGGTACGGCATTGGCAATCCCGATAGAAATCACTAGTAAAAAAGCTAAGGACGTCATATTTGTCCAGGTATTGGCACTTGCTAATTTCTGTAGTCTTTGGGCTCGTTCATGAACAGAAGAGGATGCCAACCACGGCATAGCAATGGTGGCTTTGACGGCTTGCGTCTAAGGATTCCCTATTTTCACCCTCCAACACCTAATATATCCTCCCGGCTTCCTTTAACTCTCCCCACACTTTAACATGTAGTGAAGACGGCGACGCTCAGATCTGTAAAAGAAAAACAGGAGCATTAGATTAATGATCTTCAACGGCCTTAAAACATGGGTACAAACAAGGCGGATGGGTCAGCACGCTAGCTAACATGTAATTGATTCCATTCCCGAGTATTTCTTCCTCCCAGGCTTCGGAGGAATCAAACTAATTTTTACTAATGTTCCTTTCTCCGCACAGGCTAAGGCGTATAATAGGCACGTGATGATTACAGGTGTTTTGTCTCTGTCTGTGGTTGATGGGATGGTTGGTTGCCCCTACTTGATATGGATGGGATAGGGTGAGAGGGAAGGTGAAGAAGAAGAACAAGAAAAGGATCTTCAACCAAGTCAGCAGAACCGTATGAGTGAACAAGAAGAGCAAAGCACTTTTTGAGGCTCACAACAAAACAAAGTTAAAAAGAATTTCCCCAAATCAGTCCGCTCTTTTCCATTTAGGAACAAAGGAACATGATCGTCATGATAATTTCTTTTTCCCCATAGCCCGGGCAAAATACCCAAAAAGTCAAAGAACAAATTCTTTCCTTTTCTCTTCCAAACCTAGCATTTACTGCATCTGCCCCTCCATGTTTTTGAAATTGAAAGTTTCAGGAATGAATTACTCAAAATTTTCATAATTTCACACCAAATTAACGTCGTGGTGTAGTAACTGAGTCAAGTTCATGTTCAAAAGTCTGAGAGATTGATGAGAGCTATCCATTTTCTATTCCCTATTTTCAAAGCCAAATAATACAGTTTATGACTCGAGTAAAAACACATTGCGGAATATTAAGTCAAAGAAACAAGACTGTAAAAAGGCCTTCCTTCCTTAGAACAACATCAACATGGAAAAGCATAAATAAATAGGCATGCACAAGGAAGGAAGGGCAATTACTTCCACTCTTATTATTCTTCCTCAACATTGAACATGGCAGGTATTACCGTTGTTGAACCAAATTGATTTTCACTCATCATCTCTTCGTCCTGCCTATCCTCCTGTGTCTTGCTTGACCTTAGACTTTACCCTGCTTTATAGTATTTTTCTACACATGTTCTTGGTAGATAAAAAACCCGCAAAGTATCATCACTCCCCGTTATAAAGTTTCCACTAAAGATGCGTAAAGAGGTATGCACAAGTTACCATCAATAGACTGCTACACCTTCCTTTGATTCCCATAGGCAGGAGGATAAATAATGAACAGTAAAAATATCAAACTTGAATTTGAATAGCAAATAGGCTTGAGAAACCCTTGAGATCTTTTATACAAACAAATCCACAGCATCTCTTCTGTATTCGTGTCTTCGTAGTGCTAAATTCTAACTGTAATCTCTCTTTACAAATACAAGCACCACCTAGAAATGTGTGCAGAGAAGAAAAGAAAATCCGAATCCGTTAGAATTATCACTCCTTGTCTCGGCTAATAACTCCATACAGAGGAATTTCAATTAGCTTTTCATAACTACGCCATGACGGGGTTTCCGGAAACAATTTCTTAGACACAAAAGTAAAACTACTTCCCTCACAAAAGTGTCCTCGTCCTCATCCCCGCAGCCACCCACCACCGGCCACCTCAACTCTGTCACGCATTTCTGGGTCATGCATATATTTCCATTAAATAATCCCTCCGAGAAACTGTCTTCATTTCCCCTGCCTTTCAGAGCTATCCATCTGCTGTCAATAATACTTCCACGCATGAGCTCACCTAGTATGAAATTGTGTGCACAAGCGGGCAATCTAGTTTTATGTTCAATGCTTAAAAACTTTTGAAAACGAGCTGCTTAAAACTATGTGCTTCATGAAGCGTATACAATAGCATTCCTGTCAAAATTATTAATACAACTCAACTTAATCATATGCAAATGAACAAGCTAGCATTTACGAGTAATGCCAGTTTACCAAGACCTAACATACTCGACCCTCTCCGAATACCTCTAGAACCAACAGCGTTGACGCATGTCACGACCTTGACCCAAGGATACCCGCACTTCTCTCTCTTCAACCCCAGTATCATACATTCTTTATAATGACTAACAGACTACGTCCTCCTTCCTAGTCACCCTTCCTTCCCTCAACGAGTGGCATTAAGTCACACTTGCAATTGCAGTAAAGTTTATGTCTCCCTGCACCTCTGCAACATTCCTTCGTGGAATAATTTCGGGGAAATCCGTTGAGAAAGGTGTTGAGAGGCAATAAATAATTATAATTCGTGGTTAGTCATGTGAGACACGCTACGGGAAATGTTGGAGAGTGCCTCGAGGAGGCTAGAGAAACAGGGAGAGCGGCAAAAAGGTTTTGCAATTGGTCAGTCAGTCATTCATGTGGATAGTCGTAGAGGATGAAGGGACAAGAGGATGATGGGAGCGTTTCTGAATAATAAGCATACGGGATTGTTGTTATTTAGTCAAGGAAGAAGAAAAGGTATTAGGAAGAAGGTGACCATGATGATTGTAGAAAAGGTTGCTCCCGTAGGGTAACTAGGAAGAAGAAGAAGAAGTGCGATGAAGAGAATCCCGTTAGATGCAACAGGTTTAAAGTTGATCGCTCCTCGCAGAGGCATAGTATTCTTTTAGCCTCTATTTACTCCTGGCCTAACTCTAACTGTCTGACTGGATTTATGATTGAAGAACGATATGGTGAGTCAAAATACTGTGCACCATTAAGCTCTTCATCATTTTCATTATGACCCCTCCCTTTGTCGGGAGGCCCTTAACTTTGACCTGACATAGCCTCATTTCCGGAACCAATGAGGTCCTTGAACTTGCTTGAATTTCCTTCACAAATCCTCCCTAATATCTTGCCCTCCACCCTTGCCACCTTGCCTTCTTTCCAAGCTCTATCCGAAATATATTTAAATATAAAAACAGCGTATCCTTACCCTTTAATCGTAGTCTCAAAATGGACGTAATCCAAACTGAGAAATCGTTGTTGCTACCCGACCGACTTGCAAATTTCCCGTTAGAAAACACTGGAAGGGAGGGAGAGAAATTTTTGCAAAAAAATGTTTTTTTTGTTTCACACGTATCCCATTTTGTTATTGCACAAACTAACCAACAACTTTTCCGGATATCACTGCAGAGAGGAGTGTGTCTGTGTTTTCAGGAACACACTCAGGTGTCAAATAAACTTGGTTCGCCTGTGTTTCAAGACTATTCCCTGGTGGGTCGGACGGAGGCTGACTGACTCGTCCCAAGTAAGTTTCCTTCCAAGCCGCAAATCCCAGTTACTTATTATTACTAGTTAGTTACCTCTCCGCGGCTTATAAGAGGAAAAGGAATCAGGAGAGCTCTTGCAATCCGTAGTCTCACCCTCTGTCTTTCCTTAAATCCCTCTTGCTCCTGCTCCTTCCTGAATTGACCATGTGCATATTACAGGTAGGAATAGGGCGGACTGGCGGACCGGACTCCCTCACTTAACCATCAGCCCTTCCTTGTATCCTATTCCTTCATTCCTTGCTCAACTACCTGAGCCAAGTAAAGCTGGATTCTTCTTAAGCTCCTTCTTGCCGTATTATCATCAAGATGATGATGATGATGAAATTCCCTGAACCCTACCTGACACAACAACTACGTTGAGCAAACCCCTCCTCCCCCCCATAACCAACCATCTTCAAATACCACATACACATATTCCCTTCCCTACCTTTTCCAATCACTTCCACTACAAACAATTGTACTAAATGTGATTTACAGGCCCACGACATAGTGTCTCTTGTATAATTACCCTTTTCCTCACTATTGTACCCCACCAAAATCCCCGCCACCCTCCTCCATAAGCTGGCCAGGCCATAACACAACGCTCATCCTACGGCGCGGACTAAGTCAAGAGGATCATGTTTTTTCGCGGACACCAGCGGGGAGTTTAGCATCCTCATACGGATTATTGCATTCAGCTCATCCATTGTCTTCCCGACTTAAGTAACGCTTCCGTATGCAGTTCCGCCCGCGGCCCCCTGTACTTTCCTCCACTGTGTCAGTTCTATATATAGCTAGCAAACTACGCCCCACCACCATTCCGTAGAAAAGGTCGTAGGTCATGTTAATAAAAGTATACCTTCCATTCGTAATAACGACGGGACTTGATTCACCATTCGTCCCCCGTGCTTCAAAACAGCCAGCCTGTAGTAATACTTTATTCCGATTAAGTCTCAGTTGGGAGTCTGGCCGGATCAATCTTATAATCAGTAGGATACAGTGTTACAGACAGGATACAGGGCAAATACAGCGCGTACAACTTTTTCGGTTCAAGTCAAATGAACTTGTGGCACAGAAAACAAGAGTTTGTCAAGAGGATTCCATGCATAAATAATCCAATTTACTTTGTCTCCATTTACACCTCATCAAGAAGCAAAAGGCACACGCGGAGTAGTCTCTGTTCCTGGCACCGTCGTCAACTGCCTTTCTTCTCCCTGTCATAAATGGTGCATATCCAGTTCTTTTTTCAAATCCGCTAGTTAAATATGAATGAAAACAATTTAATAATTCTTTCCAAAACATGTAGGCTAAGCTAAGGCTTTCTTTGAATCCATATTTTAATGAATTATCAACACTTTTCCACTTGCATTCCTTTCGAGAGCAATTAAACGTTTATATAATACACTTCCCTTCCTTATGTTTGAAAAGAATCAACTAATACAGAACGCTCTTGTAATATTTTTAAATTAAATCATAGCATAGGATTGAACGCTACGGAAGCTTACATACACGGACTTGTATTAGCTAAAGGCAAGCCTGAGAGTATGGATTATTTGCGAAAAAACCGTTAGCTCCTTGTAGTAGTTGATACGGTAAATGGGAGACAAGTCCAACACGACAAAAATCCTTCCTCTCTATGCATTATCTAGTCCTCCGATGCATGCAACGCGATTGAAAGACGATAAAGAGTCATTATGCAAGGGATACAACAAATGTCCTTTGGTCACTCACTCACACAGCTCAGAATAGTCCCTCAGGCGCCAGACTATTTGCCATGGTCTGTTTCCATCCAAACTGTCCCTCTTAAATTGTCAACTACGCCAATTTCATTTTCCCACCACAAGGAAGCAAACTCTTTGAGCGCAGATTCTCAACGGATTAAAACATGAGGACAGGAAGAAGATTTCCTTTAGAAGGAGAGTACTTGGAGACTTGGACAGTTAGTTCTTCGGGCACTTGGAACGGGCATGTAGCAACGGAGTGAAAGACATGTACAGTTGGAATCCAAATATTTATTTTACGAGCCCGTTTTTCCTTTTCAACTTTAGCTGCAACTACGATTCTCTGGATCATTTATTTATTTCCCAATTCAATGAAAGTTATTAGCGGTTGGATGCGAAAAGTGCCGGAGATGAGAATCGGTGTGTGCGATATTAACGGTGGCGTATTCTTTGTTCAAGCGTGACCATAAGTTCCGAATTTGCATGCGAGTATGTTGCATTCCGTATCCAACTTTTAGCAGTCCCACCAGTAGCCTTCTTCAAGGAGAATATTCAAATCCTTGGCGAGTTGTATGTTGTGTGAGGTACAGTTGTTATGGAGTTTTTTTATTCCTCCAAGTTTCTCGTGATGATCATGTCGGCGGTGGTGGTGGGGATGTAATTTGATTGCTGTATCGGAGAGCATATGCAAAGTGGTGAATGAACTCCCATAGCCTTGTCCTAGCCTTTCTCGTTCAATCTCTTCCCGTATAGCATGTAGTATAATAGCGAGGATTCTCTCCTTCTTGAGTCATTCTACCAGAGCCGGCTCCAACATTTCTTCTCATCTCCGCATCCCTCCGCTTCCCAAACCAACTTGATCATCATTATTATTACAGTGTAAAATTTAGAGATGATCATCTTGAACAATTCCTTGATTTATGCGCTATAGTTATTGAGCTTTTTAATCACAATCCCTCAGTATTTCATAGAGAAACACAATTCTGCATCATTGCATCCCCTAATGCACCTCCTCCTTTATTTCTTCTCAATAAACCCCTCACAAAAAATAAAATCCATCAAGAATAAGAAGGGGAGGAGACACTCAGAACAAGAAATCCTTTTGCACACAACTTTAAACAGTTAAAAATTTTATCTTCATTTTCACGTTATCTTCATACAACAATAGATGGGCGAGACGAAGCTCTAAAAACTGGCAACAAACATAGAGGTCATTGCTATAGCCAAGATGGAGACTAGCGGAAAGTTTGCAAAAGTAGATGTTGCGAAACTTTCAGACTTTACACGGATTATCCCTGTCAGATTTGTTCCCGCTCCGCCGCTACTGGATTCTGCAAAAGCATTAAAATAACATTCAATTCAATCCAGTTCAGTTCAAACGTATCGGTTATCAACTTATGTAACGAGTATTCCATACCATCAAGTCCACTTCCGGAATTGCAACGGTTAGTCCTGCATGTTCTGTAATAAGTGATTTTGTCCGCACCGCTAATTTCATCACTGTATGGATAAGGTTCCTTGGTTTTAATGCAGAGTCGCACAAACGAAGTGATTTTACCTGTAAGTTAATCCGCAAACTAGTATCAGACACTCAATTTTCTAAAAATGGGTCAGCTCTTCAATCTTCCCCAACTCAAGAATAAGATTAGACAAGTTATGGCGGTTTTCAGAGAATGTCACCAATCAAGAACCCTCTTACGTCCAAACAATCAAGAATCCTGTAACTGTAAAATAAATGTTGTTCTTCTCGAATATTTCTTCTACTTCTTACCAGGGATTTCTATGAACTCTTCTCGTTGAATATGGCACCAACCATCAGAACCGTCCTCCTGTGCACACTCCAAGTCAGGATTCGTAACCTGAGTGGGGTCAGTTACGCACGGGTCGTCAGAATCCACGGCACTGCAGGCAAAGCATCTGATAGCTGCAAACACAGACACATCCATCAACCCCCCTTTCCAACACCCGTTCCGCTCATTTGCAAAACAGAGCCAGTATATTTACATCAAAATTCCATAATAGTGCAAATAAGGTAACATTCAACAGAGACACAAGTGGCATAAGCTCCTAGCTAAGCTCTGGGTTTGTAAACATGCTAATTTACAAAGTGACCGGACAAGTAGTTTTGCGGACAAGTCCGCAAGCAGTTTTAAGGGTAACAGTCCTACAAACTCCTTCTTACGACTCTTCCTCTTTCAGCTACTCCTCACATTGACACTACATCTTCAATGCGTGACCTACAAGGTTGAAATTTGCGAAAGCAGTTAGGTAACTATTTAGGACCAGGCCATAGCGGAGCATAAGGATTAAGACGCGGAGAGACGTGAAGACGAAGCTGAGACATAAGCTGTTAGTTAAATCCATTCAATTTATGTATCTAGTTCCTCTCAGCATGTAATTCAGCATCCTTTACCTCCTTGAGCACCTCCCACCAACGTGAAGAGGACCAAGATACTGCTCAAGATGCTCCACTTCCACCGATCGCCCCCTGATAACTCCATGTCTGACTTTCTGGGATGTCGAGAAGACGTTATTATTGATGAAAATACGCTCTGTCCGTCCGTCCGTGTATCAAACTGGTTCCGGATCACTTGGATTTGCGTGATCTGAGAGTAGTATGTTGCAAATTAATATGTTTTTTAAATATACGTATTGTATAACGGACACATATAAATTCCAAAACAATTTCTCACAATCCAGCACACGATAGACACAAAATTGGGATCATATAGGCCATGAACCAGGTGTAAAACTTTTTTTCTGTGTCACTAGGTGAATCAATTAATTGTGACATAATTAGGATATGTAAGAGCTAAAAAATACGTACTTGAATTCCGTCCCAGATTTAAGAAGATCCTCCTAGAACTTTCTAAACTTGGTCTCTATCCGCTAGCCTCAATCAGAGTTTATCATAATCATAAGATTTCGTAACGTTCACCTCAGTCTTTAGAGCAAGTCTATCTGTTTGATCTTATTCAGGATTTTCGCAAAAACTGCAATAACACTCTTTGGACTAATTCAATTATCCTCACAGATGTAAAATTATTGCTCTGCAAAGAATTCCAATCCACCATTCAAGGTATCTTATCAGAGGTTAATCAGTAGATTCTTTCATTACTAATCATCGGTTCAAAAGGTTTTACTTGCTCCCAACTTCCATAGTTTCTAGCCTTGGCCTATCTTGCAACTTTCAACCGTATTATAGGCATATCATTCGCATATCACCTCCTTGTTTCCAAGGTCACATTGCTTTTCCTTCGTTCAGCTCCGATTATCAGGGATCACAATTAATCTCAAAAGATAGCTCGTATTTCCGCCCCCCTATCCTCTGCATTTCATCCTTGTCATCCATGAAATTTCCCAGTGTCCCGTTCCTGCCAAGCAGGTATGAAAAATTCGCTCGCTTGCCAAACACCCAACACGTCATGTCAACGCTATAATTGACAGCTTACATGAGAGTCTCAACGTTTCTTTCAAAGCACAGCGATATTCCCGTGAATTTGCAGCTTTTACTGCGTAAAGAGCAGTATAAATAAAGTTTTACCGAGATTCTGCACCCATCGAAGCAAAATATTTTTAATTATTTTCCGAGAAGAAGCGGCGGGGACATATAACACTGAGATTTTCTTTTCGGAATTTTGGCAAAATTGCCATAATAATACGCAAGAGATACAGCGAAAAGCATCAAGTACAAAGTAAAGTCACAAAAATAGCGTGTGTGTAGCCTCAAAAGACAGAGTTTCTTTCCTACCAACTCCATATAAATACGTCAACGTAATGATGCATGGAAATATGGAAAGTACGCATTTCCAAAGAGAAAGCAAGCTAGTAGGGTGGAGCCAAAACTGTAGTAAAGGTAATTATAGTATGGAGGGGGGCGGAGATTCTGCGAAACGTTGCTTTCGTCAATCTCATCCGTTTCGTTATGATTCTCTGGAAAATCTACAAGAAAAAACGATACTAGAATTAATAGTATGTCTCGATACTTCAAACACTATAGGTTATCATGTCATTCTATAATTAGATACAAGATCGAATCGGAAAACCGCAAACATTACTTACTTTCAAGGCCATCTCCATCGTTACAGAGGTTGGATTTACAAGATCGGAAGTAGGTGATATAGTAGTCGTCTATTGTGACTTCATTAGTAACGTTTGCTTTGTCGCAGAATCGTGTAATGGCAAAAATTACTGCAAACGAAGAAACGAGTTACCATATCGGAGAAATTTTTATATTAAATCACACAAAAAAACAGTTACAACTTACCAGGAATGTGATAAATATATTCTACACGTTTAACAATACAAGAGTGCTTGCAGCGCACTCTTGCGGCAGCTTCTGTGATATTGTGCGGGTTGTCTATACAGTCAGTCGAATTTTCTGATTCTGAGTGCGCCGAACACGAGTAGCAGAATCGTCGGCCTATGACATAAAAATAATTCCTTCAACTATACGTAACCCTTGGACAAATTCTAAACCTTCCAACCACCATCAATCACATATTCAATTTCAAGGTCTACATGGCGGTCACATGTCATGTCACATCAACTCCCGAAGCGCTCCCCTTTAATCGACAGCTTCTTCTCAGCTCACCAACTCAAAATAACTGTTTTTCTTCTGCACACCGACAACTGCTTTTAGCTTACATAATAATATTTAAACACGTAACAAACAGATCGAATATTAAATAGAACGTTCTTGTTTCTACAAGCACCTTATCTAGAACTTGATCTCTTCTTAATTGACCCTAATCTTGTTCACTCTCACGATCTCATTTTCCTCCTCCATCCAATTAATTCTATAAAAAATCCAAACTCTTACCTTGCGAATAGTGAACACTAAGTAAGAGGAAGAGCACCGCGAAGGCTCCAGGTAAAATTCGCGGGTAGTTAACAACAAGTTTGCACATGATTGCGAAACAAGTCACATGTGTGAATTACAACTTTGAATGAAATACTTTCCCCAACTCTGCTTCCACTCTTCTTTTAGATTGCACAAATAAAAAATTTAAAAATAAAACCCTTGAAACATTTTAATTCCCAAATCTTGCTTTCCCCAAAAATAAATTAATATAAATCATATTCCACCACGTGTGTTTCCAAGATTATGATACTATCTTAAAGGGACGTCGTCGTTAGTGCTAATATGATTTCCTCCCAACTCTTCTTCACCGACTTCGGGATCTTAGTCTTTGCTCACCGTATTCCAGTTTCCTTATGAGAAGGCAACTCATGGGAGGGAATCCTCATACGACCATGTCCACTTATTTTTAGCACTTTTACATTTTTTTTAATTTTGGAACCATTGCCAGGGTTGAAGCAGTATGTACGTGAATTCCACATGTTTTTCAATCATTCACTCCTCCACTGGGGAAGCTAGTTGAAAATTCATATGTATCTCATCGGGCATTTTCCCCATCCCGAACCGGGTTCAAAGGAATTGCAGACCTTGTAAAAGCATTTCATGCCTTCATTTTAATGTTTACTCCCGAGAAAATACCCTGGCAGAAGACAGGAGCTCAGCTGCACTGCAACCGGCTGGTTAAGAAGCATATGTTAATTTAGTGTATTACGAACAGATTTCCTCTCTCTCTCTATTGTCATCTTTTGCAAGGCGGAGATGGCCTTGCGAGCTTTTCCAATTGCCGAGTAATCGTGTGGGTGAAAAAAAGTCAATCTTGAAATATTTTTGAGGGATTCCGCCGCTCCGGAATACATTTATTTTAAACATTCTTATCCTTTATATTCTGGTCCTCGAAACTTCTTCTTAGCAGTCAGTTCTCTACCCACTCTTTCAGCATTCTGTAAAGCTATTTTCGCTTCGAGTTTTGTAATTTGTTATCGTAACATTGATTCTCAAGGTAATCGTTGCATAGTTACTCCATGTATAAAAATCGTTACATTACGCAATGAAATTATTAGATATTTGCATTAGCTTACTAATCATTATCATAGAAGTATCTAAGTAAGTAACTATTTGACTTAACTGTTATCAATTCCTCCGAAAAGATACGCCTCACATGTGACCATAAGTATCGCAATAATAACATGTAACACTTCTTCGTACCACACACGCAACTCCATCATTTGGCATAATAATCATACTGGAACAATAACAAGCGTTATGAAACCCGCAAACACGTCATCCATAACTAGCGCATACAGGTCGGAATCGTTACGACATTATTGCTGGTTTAAAATTTCCCACATTCCGAAAATTCGTAATCGCTTCTATTGATTCATTACATTAGAATTTTAATCTAAAAACTTCCCAACTATTGTATGCGTAACAAACTGTAAACCCACAGATAGTTTAAATTACCCTTTATTTATTTATTAATATTAAAAATAATAGAATCCGAAGAACACTATTTCTGCTAGTCACCACTTACAGTTTAAAATGACATAATGAGAACAATAAATCCCTTATTCAATTCCTTACATGTTTAAACAACGTTAAAAATTATAGTTTTATAATTATTATTTGCTATTTAATAGAGTTTAACACGAAAAATCTTACATCTAACAGTTTATTTCATGCCCAAATGCATTAATTTCCTAAAAAGCCCGGGTCCATTCCAATATCCTTTGAGCATGACATGCCAATACAGCGATGGCATAGCCAGACTTTTAAGATAATACATAGAAGTTCGTTCTTTTGCTTGATTGATGGGAAACGTTTCAAGGGGTTGACCGTTGTAATCAAACTCTGCAAGGATACAAGTGTGATCACTAGTCACCAGAGGGCAGGAGGTGTACCCATCATAATCTCGCATAGGCTCTTTGTTATTCATCACAGCTAGCATATTTTCCACAAGGATCCCGTTTTGAGCAGCTAAAAAATTGTTTCAAAACTATTAACAATTCCTCTTTTTTCATTTAACATGAACGCCACAAAATAACTTACCCACGGCAGCCGCTGTTTTCGAAGTTGGAAGATTAGTACAATCTCCTAGGGCGAAAATGTTTTGGTATTTCGCATGCTGTAATGTTTGTTTGTTTACGTTCACGTATCCGGAAGGATCGCATAAATCCTGAGAAGAATTCTTTAGTTCAGGGTACGGTCCCATAGGAGGCGTCACATGGAGCATGGAATACTGTTTACATCAAAGTTACCCCATTAGTCACCTTCAACTCCTTAAACTGCTTCTTCATTTTATCGCATGCAATGCTTGAAATATTTACCTCGATTGTTTTCCTTTCGTTTGGTTTATCCAAATTTTGGAAAATTGCTTTTTTCTCCTTAGCAATGACCTCAACAAGATCATGTCGTAGATTTACTTGGATATTTCGTTCTTTGATGATTGGCCAGAGTGCATCTGCATAGTGTTTCACTCCAAATAGAACTCCAAGAGACGTACAGTAAATGAGGTTTGTATCCTGTAGCTTATTATGCTGAAAACATTACAAAATTCTGAGTCATTAAGTACCGAATTCCATGAAATGTTATTCACAAGTTCTCCGCCCATATTTTTTCAAGAACCTTAAGAAAAACCATGTACCTTTCGAAAATAATCTTGAGCCAGGTACAAGATTTTTTGCGGAGCTCCAGCACATTTGATTGGTGTGTTTGGGAAAGTAAATACCGCATTTCCTGGAAAAATTACTCGTCATTATAAACTTCTCTTAACAACAACGTTCACAAAAACTTCCAAAACAATCCCAAATTCCAACAACATGACCTATATATTTTCCTATTACCTTTCTGGAAATTTTTTAACGCCTCAAACGTTTTGTTTACATGAAGCGGGGAGTAATTGGAGCAAACTCCAGGTGTATTCAATGCTTCTGGCAACCCCTGGACCTGAAATAGCATCATTCCAATATTACTACTTTCTCTCTTCGCCTCTGCTTTCTCCAGAACTCTTCCTCCTATTGTCCTATTATCACTCATCCCGAAGATTTAGGTCGTCTTCTAGCTAATAGTTCCAGCATCCGCACTCACCGCATCATATTTCAATTGAATCCCCATAGCAATCACGAGGTACTCATACTCAATTTCCCTTCCATCCGTAGTCGCGACTTTGTTTGCACTAGGATTGAAGCTACAAGCTTTGTCTTTAATCCACGTGATCCCTGAAGGAAGTACAGAGCTCATGGGACGCCCCGAGTCCGCCAAAGATTTCAGCCCCCCTCCAACCAGCGTCCACAAGGGTTGATAGTAATGCGTCTATATTAAGAAATAACCCTTTGATAAAAATTCTCAGCTGATACGATCCGAAAGTATTTAAAATACAAACAACAGCGTCTCATAAGCTTTTCTGTTTATGTAATTACTTGCGCCGGTTCGATCACAGTCACGTTGGACGGCCCCAACTTCCTTGCAAGCTTAGCTGCAACGGAGCATCCTCCAGATCCGGCTCCAACGATGACAACTTTATGCCTAAGGGTTTCAATCATTTACGTAAATCCTCACATAACTTTATAATCCCACTATTTAGTTGCTGACAGCTCAAAACTTTTAATTCCCAAGAATAATCCACTATCTTTATATATGTTTCCTAGTAAACATTTGCGATAAGGGCTTTTGTAACACACATGTTTCAAGCATTCAGTTAGATATCCGAGGACTTTTTCGTAATCGCTATTAAAAAAGCGCAAACACGGACGTGATCGTATGAATACATATCCTTCTTGCCAAATAATCATGTCCACATTACCCTCATCACGTAGGATTAAAAGTCCAGAGTCGTTAACCTACAACAAGTTATTAACAGTACTGGAGCGTACTTCTTGAAACTCGCATTAAATCTAGTTTCATCTGATTCAGGAAATTGCAGTTAAATGACTCGAGTGTCATTGATAAAAACAAAAATGAGTTCGCACTCAATTTCTCACCAACACGCAGCCCTTTACGCAGCTTCTAGCCAGCTCAATGAGGAATAAGCCGGCTTGGAATACTGCCTACTGTCTATCACATTAAATGTCAACAACGTCAACTAGCTAAGTATCATAGCAACCATCCAAAGCTGCATTAGCCCCTCTTTTCCGCAGAATAACCCGCCGCCCCCACCTCACTTGACACATTTATCCTCAAGTGGACACGAGAGTGTCATTAAAAGCTAATTATTCTCACATCACAAAACTCTCCGCTTCACGGAAGGCTTGAGCTTATATCAGAATTAGAAACAATGTACCAACTCCAGCAATTAGCCAGTACTTGCTCAGTCTCTTGAGTAACGCCTGCCTTACCCATTTTTTAATGCCATCTCTACAAAAGCCACAGTTTTTAATTTCAGCTCAACAGTGTTCCCTAGGTGCTGCTACGGAGACGAAGAGATTGTACAATCTTTTATAATTGAGGTGCAACTCTTGACCCTGAGCTTGGAAGAACATAATTTCTTGTTTATGTTTGTTGACCATTTACCTGTTAGCCTTCCCTCTCCGCACCGTGCTTGTTGAAAAGGAACGTCCTTTGACATTGGACAAACACAAAGGTGAGAGTCGGTACAGAGCCATATTTGACGAGGAAACAACTCGGGTCAACATCTACAACAGCCAAACACAACTCTTGTATAACTCCTTTTATACATTGACATCTACACGGGAAAAAAGTAAGGCTTACAATGATACTTTATATAAACTCTTACGTTATTCCATAAATAACCACGATTTAATTAGTTATTAGTTTTTACGTAATTAATCCCTTCAACTGATTAGTTTTATTTTCCTTACGTAACCTTCAAAACAAGGACTCAAATCATATAAATAGGAGTATCTTTGGAAACCACCTGTAACTCAATCTAAATCTGTCACCAGTTGCACACATAACTGTAGAATTCAGAAAACTACCGTATTTAAACCACTGTTCAATTTCTTTAATTTTCAACCTTTCCCACTCAAAATTCCAGTCGCACTTTGACTTACACTCCCAACCGAACACTGACGAGCATCAAAGTAAGTGTATACGTTCAGTTTGTACGATTCCATTCAAGTAATTACATACATCTTCCTAAACCGCTTCTCCCTCCACACACATCACTTTTTCCTTTATCCAAGGTCAAAAATCTCTTTGCCGTCCATCCAGCATCAGGGAATGTTATTATAGCTATATCGTCCTAAATATTAATTCTATCCAGTGTCAGGCTTTAATATAGCGCATCCCTATTTTCCCTGTATTACATCTACCAACTTAATCAAACGTATTCTTGAAGCAGCGCAATGTCTGCTTCAGTTATAATCCTTGATCTACACCTGACATAATTAAAGGCTTTCCCAATTCCAAAAGCATCCGGACCATCTCCAGATTCTCCACAATCTCAGCCTGTAATAATATAATGCTTTCCCAGAATAGTCATTAATAGTGACCTTGCATCCAATCATGTCGCTAGTGGAGTAGTGGGAATTAATAAATGGTCATCTAGAGGTCGCCTGCATCATGCGGAAACAGCGCAGTGTTGAGGAAAAACTAGGTAAATTATCTCATTAACGTTGAAAACTTATCTTTCATGAATATCTCAATATATGTAGGAAGACTAGTTTCTAGAAACCTTAACCTTGCTATATTAGCCGGTGTCCTTTAATTTCCAGAGGACTATTAAGATATGCATTGTGGCGGATGATAATTCCTTCGAGATAGTGCATGTGCAGCAACGTTTGTTTCATAATCAGACAGCTGACTGACTAGGAGCCGTAGATAAGTTCAATATGATCACAGACCCAGCATGAGGATTTGTTTCCACAAGAATAAGCTTCTGTTAAATGGTTAATCACATATAATTCCCTGGAGACAGCCTTAAGGTAAAAAATCCCTCACGTGACAGTTCTTCAAGTCCCTTTTATTTTTCACTGGAATTCCTTGACTACATGAATTAGAAATTCTAATTTAGAATTACGAAGCTGGTTACAGTCTCGGGTTTATTGGCCATATGCTTTGAGCGAAGAACTTTTAGAACGTCTTCAAGGGATTTTAGATTCAGTTTTAATCTCTGACCCTGAGGTGGTGTTGACAGCTATTCATAGAAACTAGAAAAAGTGATGAGGTGTCTAAAACAAACTTTCAAATAATATTCTTCTAGCTCCTATTGGTTCAGCATGGAGGCGGAGAAGTGTATTACGAAATAATGTTTTCATAGAATCCCAGAATGATAAATGAAAGGGAAGCCTTCATAATGTCATAGTGATGATTGATAAGAAATAAATAAACTAAGAGAGAATTTATTCCCACCACACCCTGTACGAACATCAGCAGAGACTTCTGACTTTTCATCTCAGCTGATTCTAAAAGTATAAAAACTCGTGTGTGTAAAATCTCTGCGAAGCCACGCTACGAGCTCACAAGTGCTGGCTGACTTTATTATTTACTGAGCCCAAACTAGAATTCCCTTTCATTAACTTGTGCAGGGTGCGTAAAATCATTCACTGCTTAAAAAATCTTCATCATGACGTAGACATGACTCACAGAACTTAGCAACCAATAATCCTACTTAAGCGTCCTATGCAACGCTTCAAATTTTGACATTTAATAGCTTTAATACTTGGCTGTAGGTGGTGCAGCTTTAATGTTTTTTGTCGAGGAAACCTCTAAAGAATTTTATGAGCAGCAAGAATGCACCACGGCTATGTTTAATTATAGCTTTGAAAATACAATTATCTACTTCGTAGAAATAATCTCTGTTCTATTTTAGTAGATCCTATAAGGATTCACGTGACTCAGAAGAATAGTCTTGTAAAATGTAGTTTCTTCGAAATGCTTCGATCCTTTCCCGCCCTAATCATTTGCGGTGCATCATCCCTTAATTATTGACATTTGACATCTGTCCCTTATACGTCCACATTATAAGTTTGCAGTTAATCCGTAAGAAATACAGTTGCATCGACTATTCTCTTAACTGCCAGGCGCTTGCGCCTGCATGCATAGAATCTTCACAAGCGTCTGGGAAGCGTCCAAGCTCGCTCAGCGCTGGGAAGCCGGACGCTTATCTAAGGAGCCCATCTCCCATGTTAATGTTGCATAATCACTTTTTGCTGAAGGTGAATCTATGGCGTGTTGTATAGTAGTACATTTAATGGAGAAGGAGGAGAATGGATTGGCTTCTCGTCAATTTTTGACGGACATACGGTATAACTACACATTCAGTTAACTTTCCAACCTTCATCATCCTCAGTCTAGAATCTTTCGATTGTTAAAAAGGGGCCAGCTCACTCCTGCCTGCATTACACCTATTGTTGACTATGACATCATTTCAGTCAATCCTCAGGGCATGTAACTTAACGAAAAAGCTACACCGCACTCCCACAAGCCACCACTACAAATCTCTTTAAATTCCACATTAGCCGCATCATCTTTCCCTTATTGTTTTATAACCTTTCCCGGATTAGCCGCTAAACCTAAAGAGCTGTGTAATTTTTCAAATTCTTTAAATTGCTGACACATTGGAAAACAATTCTGTTCCTAAATTAATTACATCATCTGATGATATTTCACCAAAAGCTGGGCTTAATTTCTAATTTACATCACTAGGGATAATAATCCCTTGAGTTCACCCTGTCCAGAAAACGTGTCATCCTGAGCTATCATCTCTTCTAAAACTATTTCTAACGCCCTAGAACAACAAAACAGCTATTTTGAGTTTCTCTTTGGTTCTAGTTACCCAACTACCTTGTTAGAACGCAAAAACATGCTTCTTGATTCTTCTTAAATATAAGGATAATAGCTATTTCCACCACAAAGCATAATGAGAAGTCACTGCTTACATGTACTTGAGCTTGTAGTATATTATTCCCTCTGTGATAAAACAAAGACAAGGAGTTGAGTAAATGAGGAATTAATTCAGCAGAGCGTTAGTAGCTCTTGCGGCATAAAATTGCAGTCCCATTTCGCACTGCGAACTTAAATGTTAATGACAATCCGCCATAATCCTTCCTTCCACTTCCATCTCAATTCCCATTCCTTCCATGTAGTTAAGTGGTTAGTCCAGAGTTAGCACACTCAAGAGTTGGTTTAAACTAGTAAGCTTCCGCCAATTTAGCGTATGCATTTAATTGTCTTCCTTTAATACACCTCTCAACCACGCCAAGTATCCTGTGCCCTGCCGAAGCTGGCCCTAATCATAAGAGAGAGGCAGAAATCCTCACCCCAATCCAAAACCTTATGTGTTAAAGCGCGCAGAATTGAGTCAGCTAGGGATTAACTTTATTATTTTTAGTTAGTTTCTTCTCACGCGAGGAGTACGCTACAGTATTTTGCTTCAGCAGCACATATTTTCTTCGTCGTTCTTTCCCGTCCTCTCACTCTTCTCTTGATTTTTTCGCACTCATTTTTGCGAGAATGTACCCAGAGGAGATTTGTCGCGAATTTTTTCGCAAACTCCTTCTCCCCCTCCTCTGACTCACTGACAATCTTCAATATCTGTTTTAGTCTCGGACTGAAGTCCAGTCGAACCTTAAAACTCATAGGTGGCTGCTGCATGGTCAATTTGGTGCTGTATCTGGGATTTTTTCTCAGATCCGTTTCCTTGCATTCTCACACGACGAGAGTTTCTAACAGAATTACACTTAAGAATTATGCTTAAGTGTTTGTGGATTAATTCCATCCTTCTTTGTTGAGCTTCTACAGATTTTATACAGCATATATAATCAAGCTACGCTACTCTTTGTGTGTGCCAGTTACAATTTTTTAGTCTCGTTTGACAAGTTTATGGTGAAGAGCATAGGCAAGTGGTGTGTGTGAGTAGTGACTAGTGAGCACAAGTAGATTGTGGATTTCCTATGGGATTACCAAGAGTACAAAAGACCCCACTTTTTGCTGGATTTTCTTCTTATCTTCTTCATAACGAGTAATTTCTGAAGCATATAGTTATTGTAGAGAATACATCGGAATCCCTCGTGATTCTTGGCTTTACTACTACTCATCCACACGTAAATCGCGTGAATACAACTTGGAAATTCCCAACAAGCTCAGACATTGTTGCACCCAGGAGAATTCCATCCACGGCCATGCCCTCATCACCAGCCGTCTTTTACACTTTCTGGAGAGATCTTAAGCCGGCGGTTCAGTCAGTCAGTCAGTTCATTCTTCAACTTTGACAGAGACAGTCCTGCTGTGGTGGAGTGAAGTGCAGGAAGGAGCTACTATAACTCCTTGACGTTACTATAGTAGTGAAAGTAAATATTATAATTACAAGGTGATTTTTAAATTAACACGTTTCAAAAGTCAACAACAACGTTACTGGATATATTTACGAGTAGAGAGAAAGTAAGTTGTGTTTGTGCATTTACTACTACTATATACCGTATTTAGTTTCTATTTTGATTCACCTTTTCACAATAGAGTTTTGTTTAAATTGGGGAGATTTAGGTAAATAATAGGGAATCAATTTCAAAGGAATTGTGCTTACTTCAATAGTTGCATTTAAACAAAAGGTGTATACAATACAGAAGCACCACGATCCTCTATTTTACTGTATAAAAGTGCACCTCATCCTACAATCCTACCCTACTAACTACACTCACGTTCATTTCGAAAGTGTATTCTAGTGTGAAATAACATTCATTCAATCCGCACGTTTCACATGCGGTTTCCCTATTATTTCCTCCTCTTTCTCAGTTGCGAAATTTAGGCGAAATGGTTGGACAATCCGCGAATATATTTCCTACAATCCTGCATACTTTTCTCATCAGCTATGTAGCTTTGGCATTAGTAGTTTGCACCTGAAAGAGTTTAATGGTCAGTCAAGTCAATACCATAGCATAGTATTGTTACTAGCCCAAACGTTATTTTCCTTCGCCAGAGGGCACCACTATTTACAGTTATCTTTGAATATCCAGGTAAACATCCTGAAAACTACGTTTATTTTCACAGCCGGTGCCCTCAATTTGAGGGCCTCAAAACGACACAGCCTTTCTGGAAAGGCCATGTATCATAAAACTTTTATTACACAGGGAAATTCCGTCTTTGTCTTACGTTTGCTGCTCCATCGTATATTTTACGATATTTTTGAAATCTTGATGCACACACGTGAGAATTTCCTCAACAAAATCCACGCTTAGCTATACCTTGATGTCCAGAAGGAAAATAATCCTTCAACACCTTGCGCCGTCAGTCAGTAGCCCTTCTGGCATTATTTAGCTAAGCGTTTAATGAGCGCACTTAAACTGCATACTTGCATCAATTCAGATTTAAGCTAAAGCTTGCAATATTTACACAGCATTACTTTCATTCTTCAACACATGCATACAGGATTTTATCGATTCATCTTTTATGCTTCGGATGAAATAACAAGGACAGTTGTGCAGATGCTGGAGTAGGAAAAGTACGTGATGCCACATGGCAAATAATTTGCAAATTCAAGATCATCCGTATCATTAGGGTCGAAGACGGGTAATCGGATATAGGTCGGATAAATTGTTTATCCCGCTCGGGATCTCATCTGCATCCGCCGTATTGGATTGCAGCATGGCTTGGCACGATCTTAATGTATTTGCACGCGGAACTCTTTTTTCCTAAACAGTTTAAGCTGAGAGTGCATTTGTTACTGGACAAGTTGTTTTTGCAAGAAACAAAAAACATCCAAGAGAAAACATGTTTACGTTAAAAGTGAATCTTTTTATTGCATGTGATTCCACATCACATCATCACATGCTTTCCGCAGGGAGTAAATATTTCCAATAAAAACATGTGGAAGAAGATGCGAGCATCCTCTCTGAGCTTTGCGTACAGGAACAGTTCCACTTTTGCCAGTCTGCTATTTGCTTAGTTTACAAACGCTTCGCTGCAGCGTTCATGTGTGTCTTGGACGCTAAATGTTTCCATTATAGTTTCAGTCTACGGTAACTAACAAGGCCAAATAGCAGGATTTTCTTCGCATAGCCTTTCTTCCCTCTCCTTATTCTCCCAGTCAGTTAACTCAGTTAGCGCATTAGCTAACTCTTGATACCAAGGAACATAAGTTCCACCTGTCCCACGAAGAATTGCAGGAAGGAATTACAGTTGGAAGATTGCATTTAAATAGAAGTAGTCTCCAAGTTATTCCTCCTAGTTATCTTCCTCCCTCAGCTCCATGCCATTCTTATGCGTCTTTCCTCTTCAACAATATAAGAAGGTCGACAAACTATAATCTCACACATATGCGGGAGGAAGAGGAATTGTGCGTTTCGCATTTGGCAATGGCAGAACTACACTAGTAGCTTTAATCAGTGTCTCTCATTTGCAATTTTCGCACCTCTCCTCGGCTAGCCAGCTATTTCCTCGCCACGCTATTGGTAGCGAAAGAGAAGACCTGATAATTATCTTTCTGCATTCTTATAAATAATAATTCTTCCTCACTCCTCGTCTCCTTGTACTGTTCCGGTAATACTTATCACTTTTCCCATCCCCTTCCTTCCTTGCATGCATCGCTTTAATCTTTCGCCGCGACCATCTTTGTGCAGTTCCAAATTTCATTCCACAGCCCTCATGAAATCTTTATAATGATCCATGTAGATTTAATCGTACTGCAGAGGGGGTGTAGCAGGCAGAATCAATCCGCTAATTTACCAGACATCGCACAAAACACCGCATCCCATTATTCGCCATTCACGGCACCGTCATCCAAACCGTCAAAGGGGTCACATGATACAAGAAAATAGAGAGAGCATTTCAAAGTTAAATCCAGGGACATTATTGACAGTCATGCGTGACTAGAATTATAATTCATCATCCTCCACCCGCCCTCCAAATTAGCAATGTGCAAAATTTTATTCCTTCTAATGCAAATTAGCAAACCCATTTCCCTCCATCCCTTTCATACTGTTTTGTTTGGTATTCACATCCAGCAATATTATTACTGAATTCCATATGTCATTTCATGTAAGGAATCTCTCAAATTTTAGCTGACAGA
This sequence comes from Sminthurides aquaticus, assembly GCA_906901655.1. Classification (NCBI taxonomy): domain Eukaryota; kingdom Metazoa; phylum Arthropoda; class Collembola; order Symphypleona; family Sminthurididae; genus Sminthurides; species Sminthurides aquaticus. Next base: position 5,066,161 of record CAJQTT010000003.1, read on the forward strand.
GAAAACAGAGGAACAGAGCGACACAAAGCACGTTAGAAAAACTATATTTTCTTTTATTATTCTGCCCATACACATGCTTTGCCTGCCTGCAGCCGCCACTATTGAGTTGATGGTAAACAATCTAAATCCCTTAGGTTTTAGGTGACATGAATGACGTTATGACTTACGTCTTTCTCACCCACTCGTACTCTCTCTCTCTCCTCGTTCCAGAGTAATCTTAGGTAATGAAAGGTGCGAATTATTTTAGAATAATTCTTCAAAGCCGTAGTAAAACTTGCCAAACTTAATAGATAAACACATCCGTCATCCCCAACAAATTCAATCTTTCTAGTAGTCGGTTTCCACCGGGAGCTCCAAAGAATTCCATGTGTTACGAGCATACGCAAAATAATATAGATACGCAAAAAATAGTTCAAGGTGTTCCTCGCTACTTCTTATTAGTCACCCAGTTTTGTATTCAGCCTCCAAATCCACACAAAACATTTTTCCTCCACAGAGAAACATCTCATTTGCGTCATGGAATGTACCACCAAATCACAAATATAGGAATAGTACAAACCGAAGCTATTCCAAAGAACTGGTGCAGCATGCAACGCATGATTTGCAAAATTCCAGCATCCTAGAGCGATGCATTCCACTTGAATTCTTTCCCCAACAATCAGAACCGCTGCAGCTCCATTTCCAATACAATGTACATGCAGAAATCAATCTGAATTAGCTCAAATATTTCAATCCCACAATGAATGCTCAATTCAATGTTGGAAGAACAGGAATGAATAATAGTGGAGACAAATTCAAGGAATTGCTATTATTTTTGCAATATTTGCAAATCATTCCCTCTTCCTCTCCGCTCGCTTGCAAAAATGAATAGCCCCTAGATTTGCAAAAACAATTCAAATTGCAACCACTAGATTATAATTTGATACTCCTCCTCGCATGCACACTCTGTCCCTCTTTGTCAAGATAGCAGTTACTAAAAGTTTCTGAATTTAACAATGGATCAGATTACTGATACACTAGATTTTACATTAATTATACATTAGTTTGACAGCAATAATTAAGTTGTTTGCCTGTCGCCAAAGTGATCTTGCACTTTAAAACCCGGATCCATTTCATAAAAAGTGTATATATTTTTCTCATTTTTAATCATTTCATAATTCAGTTACAATTGAAATAAGATTTACATACACTATGTAATATTCCTAAAGCTTCCCCGGGGTTTCTTCTCGGTATTGCAATTTGCATCGATAATTGCTCATTCCACATCAGTCGCCAGCCAGTGTTCTTAGAGAGTAGAAGAGCCGCTCCTGGATTGGTGTCTGATCTAAGAGTTGCTCGGAATGCTGGTTATTTGCGGTATCAGATTGCACTTTGGTCTGTCTATAGATCAAATCTTTATAATAACTGCCTGACTGACAGCAAGCTTGATCAAAAGTACAAGCTTCAAGCCGCATTACAAGCTATAACTAGACTCAACATCTCCGCTCCGGCGCCCTACATAGCTGACATATGCGGCAATTAGCTCCAGTCCAATGAATCCCCAGATGTAGTAACAAGACCTCAAGGAGAAGATGAATTAATTTGCAAGAAAGAGATGCAAGAAAACCCCTATACAATGCTAATCCTCTTTGAACTATAACTGAAGTTATAGTTAAGAGATTTAATCTTCCTTGTTAATTCTTTTATTCATTCATCTTTTCTATTTTTGCAAAATATTTAAAAATAGAAGTCAATCTCGCATAATTTTAATTCTCTCACTGACGTTGTCGCTCAAAGGTTGTTGTTTTAACTACACTAACATTCCCTCATTCTCCAGGCTTCAAATTCAAACCCGCACATATCTCTTCACAAGCTGAATGTAAATTTCAAATCAATTATAGTTTAGCGACCGTGAAGACTCTTCGAGTTGCTGTAGTTGGCGGCATGCAAATGTATGTTGCGAATAATCTTAAACATGGCTGCCAAGTTAAACAGATGATAATTTTCATTGATGATGATGCATCATGTGTAGGATGAATGACAAAAGTGTCAGTTTTTTTTTGCAACCAAGGGGAAGTAGCTTATATCAAACTTTACATTCCGCCCCGCCGCACCACCCTCTCATGGATCAAGGAGGCAGGGCAAATAGAGATAATTTTAAACTGATAATACAGTATCAATAAGCTCTACAGCTAGAACTAGCTATCCTATTCACTATGGTGGATGGGTAGTAGGCAGTCTTCTAGCCTGCAAGTTAGGCAGGGGTTGAAGATAATGAGAGAGGGAGCGATATGCGAGAATCAAAACCAACCTCAGTCTTCCTCAGTAGTTTAGTTTACGAAACGCTATTAAACTTAAGAGATCTACGATATAATAAATCTAGTTTTCGTACCAACAAGTTACTCGCAATTTTATATTAATTTCTCCTCCACTTTGTGTCTTCTTCCAGATTCAAAACTTCAGTTGATCCGCTACTCCACTTTACGCAAGGATCCAAATCGCAACCCGGATTACCAATTTAATTTTTGTGGAGTGAATTATAATTTTTACAACGGAAGACCAGAACCGGAAAAGTGTATAATGATCTCTACTGGATCCTGCAAAGATTACCCAAGTGAAATTTTATGAGGATTTTCTAAAGAAACCCTCCCGTTTTTACCTACAACGTACAAAACTCCTCTTTAAGAGTTACCACTTCAATTTTATATACAATAATGCCGTCGAAAGCATTGAAGGTAAGCAAATCCTAAAGCGTTTGACTAAATATTTAATTGATTTATCAAACCACTACGGATATCCTCATTCGATTAAATCAGATTAAAATTATTATTGATGACATGCCCAGTTATTCCCTATCCTTAATTCCCAATATTCAACATCTATCTTACTTGTTTTAATTACAGGCAGCTTTTGGCTGTTTTCGGCCAAAGGATGCACAACGCCGAACTTCAAAAGACTTGGAAAAGCAGCTACACATTTGGAAGAAACATTACAACAAAGCTATTAAGATTTTATTATTGGGAGCTGGCGAATCCGGCAAAACTACTATTTTAAAACAAATGAAAATCCTTCATATACAAGGATTCACAGAAAGGTAAATCATCTCCCCTCCGTTCACCCCTTACCACTTATAAAGTCGATTCAATTTCTGTTGCACCCTAGCGGCTTACCAACTTTAATTAATTAAAACCCTATTTTTCAACAGTGAAAGAACAGAAAAAATCGCAGATATTCGCGGAAACATATTGGAAGCCATCATCGTTTTAGTCAAATATATGCAAATCTTTGATATCCGAATCAAATCTAACAAGAACCAGCCTAGCTTGGAGTACATCAAAGCCTTGGAACTGAGAGAAGACTTTGAGTATCCATCCGTAAGTTTACCTCTTTCCTCTCTTTGTTTACATCCAACTCCTGTTACTCCTGTCAAATTTAAGTTAAGTCAAGTGTATCCCCCCACAAAATCCTTAACCAATCAGAGATCTAATCAGGAGGAAACAGAGACAAGTGGCAATTAATTACGACAGACACCCCAAAATAGAAGATGATCACACTCTTGTTGAACTCAACTAGTTCCCACGAACGGGGCATAGTAATACCGATAGCGAGAGTTGCAAAAGTCAAGTGATTCTTTGACAGATAAATGGCGAGGTAGAGGATATGGCTGGCAATTTGCAATCTACTTCCAGCTGTTATGTTTCCTTTTGCAAAACAATTGTGCAATTATATAACTATTTTCATTTTTTTCTTTACCTTACAGGAGTTTTTCGGTCACGTCAAAAACTTATGGGCGGATGAAGGCATCCAAGAATGTTTCTCCAAAGGATCTGAATTCCAATTACCTGACTGTACTAAATAGTAAGTCCTTGAAATCCATGAACTTGAATTCCCGAGTTCAAGTCCAAGTTCCAACCGCTCCACAAAGCGCTCCTCCTAAAGCAATAAACTATCCAGCTTTAAGTGTTTACGCTTTACAACTCGGAGAGAAAAGCCAGGCTTCAAGGCTCTGACTCTCTACGGTTTTCAATATAATTTTTGCGAATCGGTACTTAAAGCCCTGGTAGTTTAAGCTCGCGTTACATCATCTATAACATTTACGATTCCATCAATTCAAAACTATGTATGCTAATACCTGAATTTCTTTTCTTTTAGTTTTATGGAGCGTATTCCGGACGTTGGCGATCCTAATTACAAGCCATCTGACCAGGTAATGATCAACCATGCAATTCAGGAATGATCATGTGTTAGAGGGCAAAGATAAAAAGAAGCAGGCTTAGGGAAAATCCTTACAGATATAAACACCCTTTGAATTCCCTCATGATTCTTCCCATCGCAGCCATTAAATTTACATTTACGCAGGAATGTCAAATGCATAATAGTGTTTTTAATTTATCCCCTACGAACCCTGCGGTTAAAGATAGACTCACGATAGGCGACGCGGAGCGTATTAGATAAGATATAATAGCTCTCAATGTCATTGTATACCTGTGTTGATTTTCTAGCGTCTAACAAACATCATTTTTCTTTTTTCCTAGGATATTCTCTATTGTCGAAGAACAACAACAGACATCCAGAAGATAGAATTCTCTATGAAAATACCCAAAAAATACGGTGGCGGCACTCAAGATTTCTGGATGTTTGATGTCGGTGGTCAAAGAGGGGAGAGAAGAAAATGGATACAAGTGAGTTCATTATTGCCATGTTTGCTTTATGATCCTGTCTTCTTAAGATAACACTTGATTCAAGTGTGTGCTCTCTACATTCTTTTATAATCTTTACTCAATAATTTCACAATTAATGATTATGACTATTCAAATCTAATGATTTAATTTTTATTTGAATAGGTATTCGATGGGATTAACACCATATTGTTCCTAGTAGCATGCAATACTTTCGATCAGTTTGGTTTTGATAATCCAGATATGAACAGGCTCCAAGAATCTATTAATTTATTTCAAGACGTCTGGTGTAGTCGGTAAGTTCAATACATCAACCCTTTTTAAACCAACCCGTACCGGAAACGGTATCTCACGCTAGGCTAATCTTGTATGCGCGTTTATCCCTACCGACATTATCACATTCAGTTACGAAAAAGCTATTGTAGCCCTTCCAACCCTTCCCTTATATTTTCAATCAAATCTTTTAGTACAGCAGTACAGGGAATGTATAGCGAATCTTTTAGCAAAGTACTAAGATATAGTTTACAGCCATTGCAAGTGTTGATCTTGACCTTTGTACTAAACTTCCACTCTTGTATTTAAGTCCTCAGCAACAGCATAGAAGAGCTATTCATTCTTTAAATATGCAAGTTCCTGTTTCGCAAGTGTGGAAAATAACGAGAGCAAAATAGAATTGATATTAAGTTTTTTGCAACCGTCAATATTTTTGTTATAGTATATTTACAGATCATGGCCATTGAACTATTAAACAATATTAATCTCAACTTCTTGCATTGTTAGCTCTTTGTCTTCGACCTCTTCGATAGTAGGCAACTGATTACTAGTGCAGTAAAAATTTTAACTGATTCCTCCGACCAATAGATTCCAATAGCCCGAAACTTAAGAGAGTAACATATCCGCCATCTTGTTTACATTCCCGAATAACGTCTCTTACTGAACCGTTTGTTTAAACTTGCTGCTATTCCTCTTCTTGCAGATTCCTTCAAGACTCAGGGTTTATTGTCTTTCTCAACAAGCAAGACCTACTGAAGGAGAAGATCGATTCCGGCGCTTGCATCGGCCAGTATTATCCTGAATATTACAATTACGTTATGAGCAACAAAGACGGGAATACATTAGATGAGTACACCCGTACAAGATGCTTCATTCGTGACATGTTCTTGGTAAATACCTTTTCTTACATGTATTTTCAATCAAATCAATCCCTCTTCCCGCCCTTTTAAAACAGGAAAAGTATAGATATTTGCCCAAGCCATCTCCTCTTACAATAATGTAGATCACGCGTTTGCCAAAAAAATCCTAATTTAGTTAGCACGCGGAAGCAAGGCATGCGTTAGTATTGCAATATAAAGCGCGAAGGAGGCGCGCTTCCCTGTCATCCCTGTCAGCAATCTATGTCAAAGGTCTGTCCGTGAGCCCAACCTTCTCGTACAGTTTCCGCAAAGTTCTTGAATTAAGTGACGAAAAATCGTGTAACTTCAATTACGTAAATGACACCCACTACCTTAATCCTACTGTGTCTCCCCTGTAACTGGTAGTTCATCTTCATCTGCTAATTCTCTTTACGCAATTTGACGGTGTTGAGAAAGAGAGTGGTCAAATGTCACAAGGCAGGGCTTCAGTTTTTGCATAGCTTACAGATTTTCTGTATTTATGCAAAAACAGCATTCGCAGTTTTTCGTAAATTCATCACTGCCATCTCTAACTGAACATGACACGGGACATTGTTCCAAACAGCGGAACACAGTCAATCCCATCTCTACAGTCACTCGGTAACTTCACTGAGAGCTGCTGAATTTGCAAAATGTGATAGACTTCGGCAAGCACATCCGCTAAACAAAGAATGTAAAATCCCAGTTGATTTCATAGAAATGAGAAAATGGCAATTAGTTACCTCCACATTTTCCTCCCGCATATTACATACACACATGCAATTTATCCTGATCACGTGTGACTGATTACAACTCCCCGCTGTTAATTGTCTTGCCAGAGATTATTCGTATACAAGTTGAATGATTAGGCATTAACGAATCTGCCTTGGAGGTATATCCTTTTTCCCGCTGTAGATTTTATAATTAATTATTTAATCATTGAGGAATCCATCCAATCTCACAATTTGCCGCTTCAAAGTCTACCACAGCTTCATCTCAAGTCCAAATCCTTCAATCCACACGCTGAATTAGTCAGGATTATACTGCATTTCAGAGCGTACAAAATCTTCTTTTAGCATCAGGATCACGCCACATCCTTGACCCATTAAGTTGGGGTGATGGCCATCAGTTTTTGAGTATAATTAGTTCAGCTGAGGAATGGGACATAATGCAAATTCCCCCGTCGTCTTAAAATATCCCAGCCTTTATCACCGTCCTAGTACACTTTGTAGCAACAACATGAGTTTGGAATTGACAGGTGTCAAGTTTAGTCCTGGTAATGAGCACATTAAAATGGAAATTACGGGCATTAAATATACTTTTCCTCTCCTAATTCCACCACATTATGCAAATAAGTAATCTTTTGATGGGGGTTAATTTATCTGACGTAAGCCTAATTTTCTATCATTTCTCTCTTCCACAGCACGCTAAAAAGACGGCACCGCTTCCTCTACCTCGTAAATATAGCGTGGGTCCAGGGCTAATAATGATTCCGGAAGAGCCACCCCGACCGCCACGAGATTGCTATTGGCATTTTACCACAGCCACAGACACAAATAACATACAACATGTGATGGAAGATGTTCATAATATGATTATAAATTTAAATTTAGATCGATTAGGCTTAACGTAATTTTTTAAACCATCCCAACAAGCTAAAATACTGCAACAGTAATTATGTATAAATATGTCTATAAACCTATAGATATATCCCCTCGTTGTTTTCGTCCTAGCCGCCAACCGCTTGTTACACCGCATGTAATTTTAAATTATTTTATAAATGAAGACGTTTTTAGAAAAAAAAACACACATTAAAAAAATCAGTCATTACAATTTTTACAGACTAGTTGTATAACTTTTATTTCAACAATATTTTAACTACAGTCCCCCACCAATGCTCTGGTGTGTTTTGCATTCATCTACACAGATTTTGCGTCTCGATGCAATATGCAAACCTCGTATATATACACATCAACTGTGTACGCACCACTAAACAAGATTCAGCATATTTAGCTGTCCATTATTGGGAATCATGATGGCTTCTTTTTTATACTACGCGGATATTTCGAAAATTCCAAGCTTGAACGTGCAAAGAAACTGAATCTTGGAGAACAAATCTAGTACATCCCGAAGGTACGACTTCCGTGACGTGATGGGTGACGAGGAACATCTTCAGCTGGCAACTGAGGCAAGGGATCCTTGATGACAAGTGGTGGCTCTGGAGGTGGTTTCGGCCTTGAAGAACTATGGATTTGAATTTCAGAAAAGTATCCAAACGGAGGACGCGCAATGTTCAGCTTCTCCAGCATGCAAGAATCAAAGATGGCTTGAGTCTTCCGGCATCTGCAAATACAGAAACGACACAGAATTAGCAAAAACTTGTAATAATTATCTACTTCAAATAACGAAACCACTCATTCAAGTAAATTACTCGCTGGCGTTCGTTGATTTTTAACTTTCCGACCTAACGTAACTGAATACTCAAGTATTACATACATGCCAAAAAAAAACTTTTCAAATCGAGGCTAAGCTTGTGCACGCTAATTCTACCTATTATTATTACTCAACAACGGTTGTATTTCCAACACTGATTGAGTGAGATGTTCCTCTCGACTAATGGCATGTCAAGGAAAATAATACGATGCACCTAATATTTCCCCCCTATAATAACAAGGAGCACATACCTTCAATTTCTCAACTTTATGTTTGCTTTTCATGTTCTTTAAATGAAATTTAAAATTAAATTCCATCCCTCCAACCTCACGCACACGCTTCCATCGTATGGGGAGCTAAAGTGTTTTGAGTCAATTCTATCAAAGTAACGGAAACCTAAACGGTGTAAGCAAAAAGGCGGTGCGAAAAACGTGAATTCCTTATTTATTTACCCATCCCATGCTTCTAAAGAGACAGGGAGACGCTTTAAAGTCAAAAGTCATAAATCTAGCGGAAGACGCTCACAAACACCGCATCCGCTCGCTGCATGTTTCCAACACACGGATTGTAATTTGTCTCCGTTATTGGAAATCCCCCTTTAAATTTATGCTATCCAAACATGTTATGTAAGAGATGGACGAAGATGAATGCTATAATCCACACCTGTTTCAATGGCAGCTATTTGAGAATAGGGCTGGCTGAATCTCACAACGCGTGTGGGTGCGTAACCCACATTTTCGCAAATTTACCGAAACATGCATGCAACTCATGTTGTGCACTCTCAAATTGTGAGTCACAAGTCGCTGACGTTTAAATTCTCTTAACATTTTGCACAAGTTCCGCACGGATACCGATTTCAATGCAAATTAATCAAAAGGAACGCTACAAATCAAAGGAGATGAGCTATTCGTGCCTTCAAATACTAAACAGCTTGCTTGCTTAAGCTCACATTTCCGCCGCGTGTGCCCTCAATGGATGACCATGCAAATTAGGAATGAACTATTGAACTCGCGCTGCAAATTCCAGATTTATCCCCCACAACCCGGCTTTTTTCTAGTTTCAAAAATTGACTCCATGTGACTTTGGACCCAATCAAGGTAAACGCTTTTACCAGACCGTCCATGCCATGTCACCCGCCATTCATCAATTAGCGACGATGAAGCGAGACGCCGATTAGCTAACCACTACAATCAGCAGTGCGGTCACACTACCCACGAAATCTTCCGAAACTGCATCATTCTTAAACTACTTGATAGCTAACAGTATTCGATACATCAAAACAATACTCCGAGGATACCTGTTATCGTACTTTCAAGGTTTTATTTACCGAAGAAATTACAGCGGACCTTCATTAACTTAAGGAAATGTAGCTGTAATAGTACGCTAATAAAATCGATCGCAAGGAGAGTCGCATCGTTAGTGAACCAATTGATAAACTAATGTGAATTGATGCAAAAGAGTTGTGTTGAATCGACAAATTGTTATACACGGAAGAATTGTATCCACGCGTTAATTGCAAACTATTCACCACCTCATAATTATGATTCTTCTATCCTCACCAATTTCATAACACTTTGGCTTGCTCGCACGCCTAACAGCAAATCAATTTAGCGGATGCTTCAACTTAATTATGATTAAGTCGAGATGGGGAGGCGGCATCAGAGACAACCCTACACTACACGCAGTCTCCTCATTGTTTACTTTAAATAAGTAATGACGTTTAACTAAAAACATGTATGAATCAACAACACAACATTCAAATCTACGTGATGCAAAACATAATCATTTGCGTAGCCACATACTTCTTCCTCCGCGTTTCGTTTGCAAGTTAATACGATTCTTCTTTAAAAGTGCCAGCAATTTTCAAGCGCGTCACAACATCAAACTTGTGTGACCCACACGCAATTCAGGTAAATCAGACGCAGACTCAAATGACAAATTATTTTGACTTCCACACATGCAATTTATCTGTGCATGAGTTTTTGTTTTCCTCACACCTTTTCCAATTTAAATTTTTTCCCATCCTCCTCACTGTTACAACTTTAAGGTGTCTTGAACGTCAGCCCAGATCGTAAATCAACCTAACGCTGAATTAATCATCTCTGGCAGATATGCAAGACATGGTGTGAGGAAAAGGATGATATGATGAGCTCTTCCACATTCATACGCGATGGAGATGACAGAGATACCGCCAGAGGAAACTTTTCACCGTCTTTTCCACCTATTGCGAAACTGTGAATCTTTGATCGAGGCGCAAGTTTCGCCAGGTTTATAAAGTTGCTCAAATCTGTCCCGTTCTGTCCCATATTACAAGCGGTTACAATAATTACTACATGCGTCTGTCTCCCTCCCAGAAAATCCAAATTGTAAATTTTCTCTTCGACAACAATGTCTGCCGCCTATCCTCTCCTTCAATCCCTCCTTTCTTGCGATATCAAGTTTAATTCTGCCGCTAGCAACACATAGACTTTAATTGCCGAATCTCTGACAAAGCGCAACTCAATCCTAGTCTAACACAGCAATTCTTCAAAACTGTTACAATATCCCCAGGATCATCCCTCACTTACACTAATCCCTGCATCATCAACTCCTTCGTAATCCTAATCCTGTTACAGACTTGCCAATTTAAATCTTTACAAGGCATGATCAGTTAACGACACTTGCACACGAAGAGATCCCAGTCGCCATCGGATAGATTTTTCAATCATTTTCTATACCTAGGACCAGTCCTCATCGGATACATTTTTCTGACATTTTTCTAAACCCATGAATCAATCCCTCCTACCCCTCCTACATCAGCCGCATGACTAAACCAGGGCTTTGACCCATTCCAAACAAGGAGGAGTAATTAAAACATTTCCAAGCGACTTGGAGAAAGGCAAACTTTTTTAAAAACCCCATGAATCATAAGGATGGCCAACGTGAGCAAAAACGGTGAAATTTTTCAAGATCCAAGCATGTACGGAAAAATTGCCTCTAATTACACATTGAACTGCATTGCTGGCATTTAGTTTGGTTTGAGAATAAAAATCCAAGAACAAGAAGCAAGTCGTAGAGAAAAAAGTGCGGATTATTGCCTCTTCGCCTACTCCATGCTTAGTGGTGACTGTTTTAGTCTCCACACGAGACCCTAATTGCAATTCTGTGTGGTCTAATGTCGGGACAGATAAAAAATTGCATCCCTTTTTCTGATCCCCCTCCCTCAAACCCAACCAAGAAACAAGATCCAACCAGTGTCGGAAATGTTTGCACGGCAATTTTTACAGCCAACTTCAACTGCTTGATGGGTGTTACGGAAAAGTTTTTAGAAAGTCGAGTATGATACCAATTAGGTAGACACACACTGGACGGAAGATGCCGTTCGCAGTATTCATTCACCCAGTGACAGGGACAAAGAGAGTAGTGAAGGCGACTAATTATAGGTGCTGGGCATTAATGAGTGACAAAATCCATATCACATCTCACATTCAGTCAGATATTAAGGTAGCCTCAAGAGGTGCTAGTGAAGCGATAACCTGCGCGATTCCACACAAAAGAGACACGGATTAAACAAGACTTTCCGTTATTCATACCATTCAAGAAGGCTCTCGGAACGCGAGGTTTGACATGCTCACAATAGCAAGTAATGTAAGGTGCACTGCTTTGTCTGCACTAGTTAAACCACACTTTCCCATTCCGTCCCCCTTGTCCGTTACTAGAGAAAGTGAATCGACGAATTTACTGAAGGCAAACTACATGTAAGAAAGCCCACATTAGTTAACGGACGAAAACCTTCTTCCTTACTTCCTCTACCTACCTACTTGACTAGCATCCATTATATTCACGCCGCACATTTATCATCCCCAAGTTCAACCTAAAACTATCTTGAGCTAATTGAATTTCACCAAATGAAGGAGAAACCCAGCCTCATTTCACCTTATTAAATCTCAATCAATCCGATTACGCATTATTTTTAAGACAAAGCTAATTTGAAACGTCAATTAGGATGACAAGGAGGAATCACTTCACTTTGTTGTATTTAGCAAATGGCAAATGAAAAGGATATACCATTCATGACCTGAATACAGTATACAGATGCAGTACATGCCATTCGAGACCGAAAGCAACTTAACCGACCACTGCTTCCTACCTTAATACTCCATAGAAAATTCTTCTTATACAGCTTTCAGCTACCTTAACTAACAAGGAAATGCTTCTTCAGAATTACAGCTGAGAAGGATCGGAACTAAAGATAATGCTTATTAACATCCATCTTTTTCATAGTTACATAAGTATACATACCCTTCATATTTGCATTCCGGATCCGTAACATCCAAGCATCGAGCATAGTCGTTGAATTCTTCTAGACAATTTTTCTTAACTTTTCGGAAAAAGTCCAATGTACAGGCAGTAACCATTTTCCCGGCGTTCAAGCATTTACGAGGGTCCCTTTCTTCATCCTTGCAGAGCATAAAATCCTAGAACATATATACACAATTCTTTCAATCATTCCCCTCATCTTGTAATTATAATTACAGAAACAAAGAACTTTATAAAATTAAAACAACAAAAACTGTACAAGCGAATCTATATATTAATTTTTTAAAACCCTTAAAACTTACATTGTTGATGGCCTCGCAAGCTTTTCCAAGATGCATAGCTCCTGCCCTTAAATATGGGAAGCTGATGTTGCATTCTTCCACCGTTAACTCCTCATCCGTTGGAAGAATAACATCTTTAGTTATCATTTTGGCAGATAAAGCCAATTAACTAGCCGCAATCCAATCGCAATTTAAAATTTTATCCTAATTTTTAAAATTCCGATTCACTCACAGTGTTCCAGCACCGCAAAATATTTCTAGTCGAAAAACTGTGCGAATTTCCTCCTTGAATCTTCCCGCAGTGGATGCATCCGGAATCCTATGCTCCTTGCCGACACTTCGCCAGTAGTGCTGTCGTTTGACCGCTACCCCAACGCGCGTCCCTCCATTGAAACGTTTAATATGACCAAACCTCAAGATTTTCCTTGCTTGTTTGCTGTGCTTTTAACATTTAAAATTGCATCTAATTAACAATAGTAATTTATCATATTTATTTAAACTAGCCATGCAATTCTAAACGTTTCCGATCTAATTCCAGCCATGATTGACACATTTATCCACCAAAATCTCAAAGTTTTTAGTTTTATAAAAAAGCCGTCTATTTGCAGTACGATCAAAACACAAGAACCCAACAAATTATCCGAAGGTAGCTTTTGCATCACATCATTCTTGTATTTCAGTTTGTATTCCTTAAGCGTTAACATCTTACGATCGCTTTCATCCCACTCTCTCTTGAGTTTCCTATTACATTTTAACGATATGAGAAATAATCCAACTTAATTGCCAATTAATAAGCATTACATTGATTGTCCACAAATGCTCAAGTCTCCCACCGGGAGCCTACATATCCTTTCTCACCGATTTGGCAAACCCTTGAGCTAGAAACTGCTAACATTAGACGAAACCCTTCATCCAATCTTGCCATTCAGCCCCATTTAGAAAAAATGCATAGATACTCACGTGGAGGTAATTGTGAAATTAAGTAATAGAAATTTTCTAAGGTTAAATCGAAAAGTATGATTTGTACCAAATGATAGAGGTGAAGCGAAGGGAGCGGCGTTGACATTGGCAATCGGCTCCGACGACGAGACTTTTAATATTTGCAGTAAGTGGTGTTAGAATGTGTTAAGTCGTTACAAGAGAGGATTGAGTCAGAAGGATAAAATTATGGTTTGTATGTATTTAATTCAGGAATAATTATGGTAGTCGGAAAAGGTTGCGATAATCCTCTTGAATTGAGTGAAAAGAGGATGGTCAAACTGCCCTCCACAGTCCCAATCCTGAAGAAGCACAGCGGTATCCTCGTCTCCGACTCTTTAGGTGTTGAAGCCAGGTGAGAGGTTTTGTGGGATAGTGCGTGCTAACTGCTCATTAAGTAGTTAAATTTTCAATGTAAACGAAAGAAAGGTTCCCTGATTAGATTTGTGGAATTGATTAACGTCCTGTATTTATTCATGGATTTTAGGGATAGTCTAGAGCCTTCTCTTAATTATCTTTTTTCCGCCACTCATCAAATCATTTAAAAACCTTACAAATACTTATCCTAAACAATATCCACACTTAGCCAGTCACCAATTAAAATTAATCTACATTTATTAACAGCAGGGACACTTTTTAAGACCTTTATTTCAAATGGAAACAGTCGTAGCTCCATGCCCTCTCCAACTGAAATTCGTCACCATCCGCTCCGCTCCCCAAAGCTCTTCACAAATTATTATTATCGGAGGCGAAAAATCGCGAATTAGCTAGACAAATAATATGAGCATTATTCAACTTGCGTAATCCAAAGAATCCGCATAAGGATAACAGACTGTAAAATCAAGTGAATGACACATGCAGGGATCCGCTAGTGGATTTCGTTGGATTAAGGAACCCAAAGTTAATAGACATTTGCTTTAATCTGCTCATCACCCTGCCCTGCGTCATCATACCCAAGCTCAGTAAATCCCAGCCCGTAATGTAAATTCAAATAACTCAAAAGCCCTGCTGCTGTTATGTTGGAGTTGCAATTTGCAACATGTAACACACAGTTACTACCTGCCGGCCTGGTAGACAACAGAAGATCCTATGTAGGAGCAGCGACTCATCAATTGACGGCTGACGCTGGGCGCTCTCTGTGCAATTTTCAAAATCCGTGTCATTATGCCAAGGGAAGGGTTTGTTTGATAGATTCGTTGTACAAAAACGTTTTCACCATCCAACTGTCCGACTCCCGACCTCGTCCGATGAAAATTGGCTCTTTAAAATACTCATTGACTCAAAACAATCAATACAAAACATCCTCAACTTACTACATTCAATTCAATACATACTAGATCTTCTGCAATTTCTAAATTTTCCTGCACCTCTCTAAAATCACTTATTAACATTTCAAATCACGTATTAGTGAGGGAGGACAGTTATGTGATGGTGAAGTTTGGGTAAATTCCCAATTGTCGGCAAGCCCACACCTTCATTCCTCTAATCTAAGTGCAGTAAGACAAGTCACATTTGACCCGACGCACGTCCACGCTAAACGTTTAGAATTTCTTTTAATTAGCCAAGATTAATCATACACAACTCATTCCCAGAGACCTTAGGAATCAAGAAGGTCCTGGAAATAATTATTGAGATATGCAAAAGCAACAATAGAATCCTTGCTTCTTCGTGACTAATTGAGGAAAATGTGTGAATAGACCCAGTCAATGTTTTTTGCCCCATCTTTCATAACGGGATGTGCTTTTCGTTTAATTTTTGTAATTTATATTCTTTTCGTGTTTCCTCACGTTATTTTCTTGTGCAGTCGATAATCAATCACCATGTGTTTAACTCTGAATGATGTGGAGTCAAACAAGCTGTAGATCACGAAGTAGTTTCCAAACAATTCCATCCAACCAACACGGTAGCCCTGAACTTTTCCAAGATGCACAACATTTTCAAATTATGAAATCAAAAAAATCATTCTATTTTCGTTTACTGTTATTAGCGGTCATTAAAACTGTTAGTGTGCGTCTCCGCATCTATGCCCTATTACCTCCTAAACAAGCAGTGAAGAGGGTCGCATGTATCCTACATTAAAATTTTCTTTCACGATTATGATAAGTAGACAAGCGAGGACTAACTCCAACACTGGATAGTAAAGGGGGAGGGCTGATTGCCCCCTCCGAACAGACAGGTAATCAGAGTCAGAAACGTCGAGGTGGCGCTCAAACAGGTGTGAATATCGCAGGGCTGCGAAAAGCACATGGATGGACGTAGAAATATATGTTCATGGCAATCCAGTTGCTTCTTCTCCTGGATGATTCGTAAAGTTTTTTTTACAAAAAGTGTAAAATCGTGAAGAATTAGTCACTGTTTACATAATTATGGGAATCCGCAAATGATTATGTTTTTCTTTCTCTCATCTGCTCATCTTCCCCGTAATTAATTATTCAGCCCAACAAAATAAGAAACGTAAATAAAGAGCTCTACACAACAATAATTGCTCATCCTCCTTTCTAGTTTACTGCCAAGAAGACTGCATGGAAATTAAAGTAAAATATTAAGCTCTACCCATCCGTCATATTATTTTGCGATACGTTGTATAGAATCCCATCTTTTCTTTCCTCGCATTCGCATCCTACGCATCTCTGAGGTGTTAAAGTATGCGGATCTTGTTGATAATAGTACTGCATAATTAAGTAATTGAATAAAAAATCTTATAGCTTTCACGTACAAGTCACACACACACAGCACAACAAGAAAAACTAATGTCAAGGTAAACAGGTTGGATCAGCTACAAAAATCTGCAAATATTATCAGATTTTTAAGTAAACCAGAAAATAGCATCTTTCATCTTCGTACGCAGTTGGTTTCATGGTTATACGATTCCACTTAGATTTAAACGCATTTGCAATATCTTCCTTGTATCCTGTTCCCTTCAAGCGTCATACTCTTCCTGAATTTTCTCTCTTTAGGATTAACAATCTTAAACGACGCTAACTAACGACAACATGATTAAATTTAATTTCCCGTCGTCTAAATGAAAGTATTTCAAGATTAAGATCAGATCGGAATAGTTCACATACTTACACCATGACCTCCGCAATCTATTTTTATCAAAAAAACTATCCAAACGGCTAACTTCCACCTCCTGAGCGTTTAAAATTAGACCTGATATTATTACAAGCAAATGCCAAGGTCGTTACAAAATAACCTAATATTACATTAAAATCCTCCTTTTACAAAAATTCTCCAAAGGATGCTATCGACTTGCAATTCTTGCACGTAATTTACTTTTTTTCGCAACATTTTTTTTCCGCCGATAATCAACTTACAAAACATATTGCACATTTCCAATCTGAATTCGCAATTTGCTTCCCGCAAGTTCATATATTAAGCCTACAACAAGCTATGTATAGCTCATGAATAATACAAACAACTTAAATCATATGAAAAAAATCTGTTAATCAAGTCTACAAAAACCCTTTAGCTTGCTCAAATATTTGGAATTTCTGCCAGTTTAATTCACCGTTTTGAAAAGGGGAAACAGACAGAGAAAAGATGAGATCCGCAGGGGTTCTTTTTACGCTATAAAGTTACAATAACGGAGATGATGCGGATGCAACGGTATTGCACAACCATTTTCTAAGTTTTGGAAGGTCATTAATGTTTATCGATTATTTTTTGCTTCAGAAACGGTGATAATTTGTGAAATAAATTTTTCAGCGATTATGTATGCAGGACACGTGCATGGATAGTGTAGAAGATACAGAGGTGACGAGCACGACGTAAAGAATAAAATGCTTCAACAGATTGATGGATTGGTTGATGGCTTTGAGTAGACTTTGGCCCAAGTAAAGAAAGTAGCGGTAAACAATTTGATAACATTTTTGTGTCAAGACCAAATTAATATGTGTAAGTCTTTGCGTTTGGGTGGCAATCCATGTTATTCCCTAGCGCTTAATTAAGTCCCATAAGATAATTGGCTGATGATGATTAGCTTTTGCTTCTTGTTCGTCTCATCTTCCAAATGATATAATACACCGTTGCATCTGTAGTTGAAATTCAAAAACATATTCAACTTCAATTTTAGCAGCGCTGCGCGCTCATCGTCGCTCCAAGCGTCAAACGTTTTTAGCTTTCTTCTCTCTCCTTTTTCATCATCTCATCAGTAGCGTCTTAAGGTATTACCCTTAAATATCTGTATTTGGGAGTAAAAATCTGAGGATGATTAAGTCTTACCTTAATACTCTGAGCGGATTAGAGGAAGATGTAATAAGCTCATCTAAAACCCAAAATAGCGTCTTGTACTTGTAATGGCGGCTGACTGAGTGTCCATTGAAAAAGACCTTGCCTCAAGGGTTGTTGCATTGCATAATTAGAATGGGAATAATAGGTATTTTCACGAAACCCATCGTATTCCGAGCTTCAATAAGGGAATTGTAGTGAGTTAATTCAATGATGATGATGGATAGATGTCTCATAGACTTAGCAGGATTGTCCATGGGCTTGTAACATTGAATGTATAAATTGCAATCAACGTTTTCCAAAGTATTTGCTATTCCGAACCGCTACAACAACCAAAATACCATTCATACAAAGCCTGATAATCTCACCTACCTGTGTCTCATCCTCACATTTCCCCTTCTTATCACATCCTCTTTGCATACCTTTCGTGCGAATTTTTAGCAATACACAGCTACAATTGATATTTTTGCACTGTTGAATCCTACATTATTTTGAGTAACTCTAGGGATTCCTGTAAGCATATGTATACTTCCTCAATAGAGGTGTTACATCTTGGATTTTGGCAATACCCTCATATGCACTGCTCCAACTGTTATTCACTTGGGGGTGCGGAGAGTATGGATGTGCATGGCTAATTTGAAGCTCACCTCCCGTAAATTGCAGTTGATTACAACATCTGCCTCCCTCATCCATAGCTAATCAATGAAGAATCCCGAGCTAGTTGACTTCGCAAGAATAGACAGACATGAAGACAGGGAAACGTTGAGA
This sequence comes from Sminthurides aquaticus, assembly GCA_906901655.1. Lineage (NCBI taxonomy): Eukaryota > Metazoa > Arthropoda > Collembola > Symphypleona > Sminthurididae > Sminthurides > Sminthurides aquaticus. The sequence goes on from CAJQTT010000003.1 coordinate 5,084,959, forward strand.
ATATGAAGCCGAAATGGTAACCCCAGAATCTAATACGTATTTGTAGGCATGGACTGTTTTACCTGTAATCTACTGCGCCTCCTCATACCCAGGTAAAAGCAAAAGTGGCATACACAGCCATCATGACCGCGTGAACAAATCCTCTTCTTCCTTGATGATGAAGATATTTTGCGTGCGTGCGAATTAAATTTTACAGGGATCAATGAATTGTGATTGAAAGTGTTGAAAGCTTCGAGTCAGGTGCAGTGCAAGCAAAACCTTAAGCCTTCAATTCACAATCAATCCCAGAGACCTTTCTTTTCCAAATTTTGACCTTCGACATAGAAATTTTCTTGCACTTTACCAGATCCTTTATTGATATAGGGCTTGTTTTCTAGGTTATTTGTGTGACTACTCGGTGTTCAAACACCAATATGCATTAAAGGATATGAATATGAAATGATTTACATACTTCAGTCTACTGCACTGTATAAGCATTTCAATAAAGGATTGGAAGGTCTAGTTTGCTCAGACGTCACATATAATGCTGATATACATTATGCGGCTGTTAAAGTAGATGAGCAAAATGTGATTTTCTAAATGACAAGCGATGAGCGAGGATTAGTTTCGTACATTTAGTGATAACCTTAAAAATCCTTACTGATATGTGCTATATGAAGCCCGAACCTCAAGCTCACATCAAAGTGGCGAAGCCAATTCGTTGGGGAAAATCAGTGACGTCCGTGTACATCTGTTTGCTATCTGCAAGTACTAGAATTTATACATTGAAAAACTCCTTGTACGTTATCACCGACCATTTCTAAACACTAAACCTCGATACCACGTAATCGGTGCTACCGAAGTTACTTAGTAGAATGAAGTTCATCATGTGTTCACCATAACTTCTCGGTGTTCATAATTCTCATATTAAATATTCTGCATAAATCTTTCGCTGTACAATTGTCCTGTTTGTGAATGTAATCCTGCAGTTAAAAAGAACTTAAACTTCAATTCGACTTCTTGTTACTTACCATTATTAAAACAGCATTTACCAGGCACCCATACAGTACATGCTCTAGTCATTATATCACAGGTAACGTAATCCGAGACTTATAAGTAGGACAAGGAGAAGTTTGGGTGATGTGTGCAATGGTTATATCCAATGGTTGGGGAAATAAATACATTCCAATCCTAAAATTTATAACAATCCACAGTAACTGCAACTGGTCCAACCGTTACTCAGTTAGAATAATGCGTTTTAAACTCGTAAATCTTAGGAATTGAAGAACAAAGCCAGGACGAAAATAACAACAAACAACCAAATATATTTATACTAAAACTATTATTTGATCAAGTGCTTCGAAATTTATTCTATCGGTTTTGATCTCATGAACTACTTGTTAATCACTTTTTGGTGGTCGTAGATCTACAAGGAATATAAATTAATTCCGGTGTAACTTTTTACTTGAGATAGAAAGCTTTTTGCTTACCAGGAGCGGTTTCTACTGGCATACGATTTGAACTCTAATTCTGTGAGGTCTGTATTTGATCCATCCCCTTTTTCCAAACCGTGTGCTAAGAGATAGAGCCTGGAGAGCGTACCTGAGGGGGGGTAGAAGAAGAGAGGGATGAGATTTGAAATACATATTTGTAGCGTCTCTCAGTCTTGGTCGTATGTTGCTTTCCAAAGGAAGGGCCACGTGACTACGAAAACACAACAACTTCCCGATAACGGGAGGAGGAGAGTTTAATGTAATCCTCACATTTTTATTTGGATTACAAAATGTCCTATGAACGTTCGTAATTTCTGGTAGGATGAATACCATTTGAAGAAAATTTCTTCTGGAAGTTTCGAACCTAAAGAGCCATAGTAATTTATTTTATTGGAGTTGTTGTTTCGGCTTTTGGCCTGAACTGCCTGAAGGATCTTATTGTAATCGGATAGAGTCGCCAGACCCTTAAGTCTCCTTTTTGTGATAAATATAACTTATTCCATGGAAGTTTAAACGTTTAAGAATTGACGTTTACAGATTGACGTTTACAGATTGATTACACAAACATTTTCTTTAGACTGATTTTCGGGTACAAGTAACTTTAATAAGGCGACTGATATCGAATGTAAAGTATTGTTGGGCAAAGATCGTTCAACTAAGTTATTCCAATCGATATTCATATAAACTAACATAATTTACAAAATAAAGCGATGATTTTTCTTCTCTACTTTACTTCTCCCTGAAATGCTTATCATCCCTCTATTTTCGTGACCTTCCGGGTCATTGCTGGATAAAACCCTTTTCAATCATATAATATAATGCATTACTCTGGTTGCTTTCTCGGTAATACCTCTAGAGTAACCGGGCCTTTCGTGATGGTTTTTGTTACAATATCGCTATCGGATGCCTAATCTAAACATTCGTATGAAACATTATTGGTAAAAATTCAACCAAGGTTGCCTACATTAATGTTAGATTATGTAAAGAGCAAAATTAAAGATATGGAAATTACTGAAATTTTTAGGTAATAAAATTTAATATTTGAGTTGTTCATCAAAATCAGCAACTCAAACTGTGTCTGTACAAAAAAATTCAGATTTTTCCTACCACCCGTTCGCTCCCCACCCCCGTTTCTCCTATTTCATAGTGGACCCAAGTTCCTGATGGTTAAAACTCATGAACGGTTAGGCCTAAGGTCTTCAAATATTTTTTAAAGCATGCTCCAATAGATATATTATTGGCACATGACAAGTATTTTCTCAAAATACTACTCGATATTTAGGTAAAATTCATATTCGCTTAACTAATTCTTACTACCTATAATTTACATCAAAATACATACGGCAGGAATCCTGATCGACAGTTTTTGGCGTCGGGGTAATAAAAGATATTTTGGGCAAACCAGCTAGTTAATTTAATTATCTTATAAATCAGAGTATATTTTTTAAAATACTTGTCATGTGCCAATAATATATCTATTGGAGCATGCTTTAAAAAATATTTGAAGACCTTAGGCCTAACCGTTCATGAGTTTTAACCATCAGGAACTTGGGTCCACTATGAAATAGGAGAAACGGGGGTGGGGAGCGAACGGGTGGTAGGAAAAATCTGAAATTTTTTGTACAGACACAGTTTGAGTTGCTGATTTTGATGAACAACTCAAATATTAAATTTTATTACCTAAAAATTTCAGTAATTTCCATATCTTTAATTTTGCTCAAATCATGTACATGGTCCATATAACTAAGGCTTCAGAAATAAATAAGAGACTTAGACTTCTTAAACCCATTACATATCGTAGAAACCTCTCATTAGAACAGATATTTTCTTTTTGGGAGTTTGGAAAAACAGTGATACTATTGACGATACTTGTAGCTAAGATTGAAGTTCTATACAAGTGTTTAACGTAGTGGATCAAGTTAGCTTTTCGCATACAAATATGTAGGCCATAAAAATCGGATGCTAATGGTTCTTAAACTTCTTGTTTCATTAATCTGTGTTTCTACAATTTCCCATAACAGGTTCCGGCTATAGGATATAGTTTTATTTCGCAATAGATAACTATCGACAACGATAACTCGGTCGGCAATGACAAGTAGTTTCTTCGCCACTTTCGTCTTATGCAAGTCATTTTCTTTAATAAGTTCTAAAATCGTCTCAATCCACCTACTTCATGCAGATTACAGTCAAACTAATCCATATAGTGCAAATGCACATCATCCCCTCGAATCTTTCAAACTAACACGGCTAGCATTTAAGAGGACCCTCCTGTCTATCTCTGTTAGTTTTAGCATATTAATGGTCCATCAAGATGGCTTAATCAGCCAAGATGTAGTGGGAACATGTGAGAGAGACTCGCCAAAGATTTGTTCAAGATCTCGAGATGATAGATGCAAGGTTCTAAAGCTCTTAAATCAAACCTTGTTTTATGCATCTTCTTCTATCTCAGCCGTCTCCCATGTTTCCATTAAATTCTGTCGTGTCCTGCAATTTCTTATTGTTCTTCCCAAATCCATTAATACAATTCAGCCTTTTCAAATCCACAATATTATAGTATACTCTTTTTAATTTTGAATCACTAGATCTTTTTCATGATAAAACCCTACAGCTAATCAAGGACAGCTTTGCCTATGGTCGCTTAGGTGAACCGAAGTTTTTCTTGGATTTTTTCTAGATCGTACCAAATCGTGGCTTGAATGACAACAAAAATAAATCAAATTACGTAGGCAGGATGCGTGTATAGGTAAATAAGATAACGATTGTTTGATTAATTTAACAAGAGTGAGAGATAGAATAATAATACCCAAGGAAGATGGCAAATAAATAATTTGCGATTATTGTTGCAAATTTACCTCCGACCTGTGATGTTAATAAGGCAAATGATGAGTAATTGGAATATTTGATCAAGTTATTTCAATGTTTGTTTTTACCCTTAAATAAAAGTCCATCTCAACTTCCTATTTACCTGACTGGACATGGGGATTTGCACTGCAAAAAACTGATAAATTAGTTTGGTATACAGTCATAATTTTGGGTAATTTTCTTGTTTTTGTTTTTGCGGTATTATACGAGCGTTTCTACGATCAAAGCTTAAGTAAGACGTCACACATCGTATCCAACATGTTACTCCAAAGTGTAAGTCTATTGGGCAGATCTCCATATTTTCAATTTTCACACAATTTCGCGAAACTCGCCCTCATCTTCAAATTATAAGCCAAGTTAGACGATATGACGCCGAAGAAGCTTACAAGCTGATAATATTCCAGCTCATAACAAGGAAACCGGTCAGAGTTAGCTAGCAAGCGTCAACTTCAAACGACACAGATATGTAAAGAAGCGGCATTCATTGAAACAATAATAAGTCACAACATCCGTCAAGCACAAGATCGCGCGTATGCGTAAATTACTATATTTGATGGCCCATAAAGTTTGGTAAAAGTTTGCTTTTCCAGTCCTTGAAGAAGACGCAGCAGCACTCGAATTGAAAAAGCCAAGAAAAAACGTTTAAGCCTTTCAAGCATTATGGAATAAAAACTCCTGATGACACCAGGAAGGTGAGCGCGGTGAGCAAGTCCAGCAAATTGAGAGAAGATAGCCAGATCAAACAATTCCAATTACCTTGCCCCAGGGGTTGAAGAGGTTGAAATTAAAGATCCGCGTGAGCCCATGCATACATGTGTGAATACTACTTGTTGAGCAGAATACTAATGCGGGTGTGTTTTACACAGAAGATTCTATTGATTGCTAGAGGAGCTAAAAGCGAGCGTGATTGTTTACGTGTTCCAGGGTCGAGGGATGGTCAGGATTTTCAAAGCCTAAAATAAGAGCTTTCTTATGCGTTAATGACTTGAATTAAATGAAAACGTGAGCGACTGGTGTGACGGGGAAGGGCTTGCAAAATTTATTTGCGAATCACAGAAATGCAATTTGCAAGAGACTACTACAACAGCACACTTTGAATTATATGCAGTCTTTGTCTCAAGGGAAACAGGTGTGTTTTGTTCTACCTGCTCTCGATAGAATAGATTTAATACAAATCAAAACTGCACTCATGAAATCCTCCTGATGCAATTCCCAATCCCAATGCATTTCGATAAAATCTCTATTAAAATAATCGCAAACAAGTTTCAGGAAGAAAGTCATCACGGAAATGTTTCAAAAATTCCATCATTTCAAAAGTGTTTCAATCCATAGTTTCAAAATTTCGAATCCGTCGTACAACCATCGTGATAGTGTTTCACATGAGCGAATAAATTGATTTAATTGACGCAGGTAGAACCACACACAGTTGAGTAAACTGCAACGTGTAGATGTGACAGATGGGTATCTTTGTGTGATTAGATGGAAAGCGTATCAAAATAAGTTCTTAATGAGTCTTCCTTGGGCAGAATGGTCAGGCATGCTGGGAAGTGAGGTGTGGAATGGAGTGTAGCCCGAAATATGTGTTAAGCAATTAGGAATCTCGTCTCGTCCCTCTCAGTGTGAGATATTTAAAGATGCGGAAGAGAAGAATGACAATGATGAACAAGAGGATTTAATGCATGGTGACGGGCGCGTGGCATTAGCCACATAATAATCGTGGATCAGATATTTATTTGTTGACGGCAATAATGTGGGCGCAGTTGAAGATTTCTGAGACAAGGAAGACGGTGTTTAACAAATGGGCGAATCTGTTTTCTCTGCCACAGCGATAAAAGAGAAAGCGCTCTCTTACACAGTCCGCCGTGTCGCTGTCGCTACCGAAATAGGGCGACGACAGTTTTACCTACCTAAATAACATGACCATCCATCAGGATTTGACTCAGAAAAACGTCCACCTAAGACCCTATTTGGTTGTCGCGCGGTAGTCGATAGTTCTTTGACACACAAGCGGAAGAAAACCCAGAAGAGGTCCTATATTGGTCACTGGAAGGTGATTGTTTGCCGTAGTAAAGCGTTAAATGGTTCCTCCTCATAAGGATCCAATTCGAGCCTCTCTCCCTCCACCTAGGTATTTCTTTTTTTCTTTTTCAAGTCCTTGTCTTAACTGCTCCTTGCTCCTCTTCCCAGGCAAGGTTGCGCAATCCAAGAATAATAAGAAGAAGAGTAAAAATAGCATTTCCGCGTGTGGGATTTAAATAAAAAGAATGATAGATATGTGCATTGTTCCCCGCGGACAAGACAACGTGAACAAAAATGATTCCACGTCCAACTTGGAATTTCCATTCCCGACGACCAGGACTTGAATTAAGAGAAACTAGAATATTGGATGGAATATAAGGAATTGATTTACAAAGGCGATGAAGGAGTAGTAGCAGGAGGCCTCTGTCTTTACTGATAAATGATAAACCATCACAAAATCATTTCAACTATTACGATATATTCACAAGAACGCTCTTATCGTCAGAAGACAGCAGTACCATCATCTTCTAAGTCGTTGCGCCCAGTAAAGAACATATTTTTTAAAATCCGTTTCTTCCACATCCCAAGAATCTATTCATTTTACCGCTTAATTATAGCGCAAGCGATAGTGAAGCGCTCCACATGTATCTAAGCGTCACTGCACCTTCTTCTACTCTGCCTTCAAATTTCGATATAAACGGATACCATCAATGCAATTGTAGTTAGGCGGAAGGGTAGCTATTAAAAGTTGCATAAATCCTGTCATCATCGCCCGAAATTAATGCTAGGTTAGGATGAAATATTCTTTCTTGTACGGACGCTCTCAATTTGTTAAACTATTCCCCGGCCTATCTCACCCTCTCCTTATCAACTCCTCATTTGTTAATTCAGTCAAGGCACAACACCGAGAATTCGGCTGCTTAGCTTGCATTTACAACTTGTCCAACTTTGTACTGATGTTTGTCCAATTTTGTAGTGGTTCAGCGCCGATTTATACATTCACATAAATACCGCATTCCCTTAAATGCAGATGCAAGTATGATGTGACACATTTACTCTGCCTGAATTGCTGTTGATGTTGAATGAACACAATTTCCCAAGATTTTCCATATTTTTCGTAATTTAGCGCCGATTTACATTTTCAAATGTATCTAGGCTCAATCCATTAATTTCAGTTTAACGTTCAAACACGAATGATACTCTCGAAAGTAACAAGCAATTTCCGGACTAAAAATAATTCGATTTTGTTCCGAAACTCCACGCTAAAATTTTTACAGCAGCAAAAACTTTGGCACTCCTACTCCTAGTTTTGCAGGCACAACATGCGCTGTCTCTAAATAATTTCCCGCAAACCCGCATGTTTTCCCGTATAAACTTTGATTCCCCAGCCAAGAAAGCGCTCTTTGGTACCGACTGATGATGATTGGTAGCCCGCCTATTAATAAAGGCATAGGGTTTGTACGATAGAATTAAAACTGACTCCATAAATCATATGATCTTGAGTGTTTTCTTCATTCTGTATCAATAGTAATTAAAAACATGTTGTAGAGAGGCACACAGCTTGATTTGGCTCTGTTGCATCCACAGGCCGGATAATGAGAAGTAGAAAGAAGAATGAATAGGCCTAGCCTGGAGGTACTCAAGATTTAATTGTCGGCATAAGGAATAAAGGGGCGGGATGGGATCTCTCTCTGCAACCGCATACACCATTCAGACACCGCAGATTCATCTTCAACTTAACTGAAAACGAGCCGCCATTATTTGATACACGAACCGACTACAGGTCCTCCGGTGGTAGAATAATCTCATTCATTACAATCCAAGCTTATCTTCCGAGTATTTTTAGCCATCAAATCAAAATTACTCATCTGATGCAAGTGTTTTAAGTCGTTGAATTGTCTCTGCGCCTTGTTAGCTTCCTTTGCCGGCCTCTTCTTTTCATGGGAGAGAGAGCGCAGCGTTTCCGCTGGGGAATTTAGCGACAAATTTAGATAGCCTCGTGCATTATGGCTCCAAGTATAATCACTAGTTTAGGCCATCCTTATTGTCATCAGAGATCATGTTTAGAGGGGGATATTAGTCCATAGCCTCTAATGGTTGCTCATATCCCGAGAGTAGCGAGAAGTGATTCCAAAATGAATACGAAACGAGAGTTTTGCAAGTCACCGACAATACTTGCTCCTGCAGACATGCGTCCATACCTTACCACCTTAATCACTATTTTCCTCATCCTCCCTCCCTCCTCTAAGACTATGTAATCCTTTTGAGATATTAAGAAATATTCTTCAAGACAAGGAGCTACCCTACACACATTCCAAAATTATGATAATACACCCAGCGCAGCGTCAGCAGGCTCTAAAGGTATCACATAACATGCCAATCGAAGATGAAACGTTGTACAGGAAACACGTGTATGTAACTTTCGCTTAAGCTTGAGCATACGCGCCATGCAATCCCCTCTTCAATCAGTACATAACCCAGCTGGAGTACATTCTACGCGAATTCTTTGACCAAACCACCTTTGATAATAATCAACAAAAGGTGGAGTAACACCTTACAGTTATTTATGCACCTAGTAAGCTTACCCGGTGACAAACACTGTGACACTTTCGTCAAGATGGTCACCACTCTCTCAGTTCTCAGACCCTCTCGACACATTTCAAAGATGCTTCAAGTCATCCCGCACTTGCCTTTCCCTTATGATATGTCACCATTTGAGATCATCAACTGTGGTCACGGAGATTCAATAATTAATTGATTTAGGTAGGTGGGTCCTCGTTAGCGGTTCTCAAATACCTTAATCTACGTTACCTGCTCAAACTTTACTCAACCCTAGCGCGTCATTGGCGTTATAAAGCAAACCTCCACCGGGATTTTTTCAAAGTGTCACCAATGTTTAGATACCAGACAGAAAAGGACACAGAGGCCGACCGTGTAACCGTATGAACAAGCACTCAAGCATTCTTCAATCTTCAAATCCAGCGCTTAAACAAGTATTAACGAAGCGACAATTAATGCCACTTCTTACACCACTCCAACCCCCTCTCCCCCGTCAGACCTTCTTCAGTCTTATACGTGTCCCTTGTGTACCAAAATCTGCAAATTTCCCATAAAGGTGGATGGCTGATGCATTTGATGCAATATGCAATGCACGTGGGAAGATTGCCAAGCAAATCTATATTCTCCCTGAAAGCTTTTTGATTCCCTCTGCACCTCTACCTTTGGCAGTTCCCAATCAAAGAAGCTTGTGTGGGGCTTTTAATTTTTAAGCAAATTTTTTAACAAGCGTTAAAATTTTCTCGGAAATTATGTAAATTTTTTGCAATTTCAGCCATTGCACAACATTCATTCATTTCTTGGTGTGGAATTTGTTATTAATTACAATTTTTTATGTCCTCAGGAATTGCATCCTTGTGTACACACACAGACCATCATCGGGCTTTCTAGGAAGGTGTGAATTTTTTGTGCACAAAATTTTCGCAATTCCCAACCAACCGAGGGAGGACGGGTTCACAACAGAGGATTCATTATTGAGCTCATCTCACTTCCCTGGCCCACCTCGTGTCCTTTCTATGTAGATCTTGCAAACGAGATTCAATCTTAAGTAAATGCCTGATAGCAATAAGCCACCACGGTATTCCACCCTCTATGCTACGCTATGGCAAAAAATCCACATACAATCAAGGAGGAAGCATCGAGAAAATAATCTCTTTTTCATAAATATGCCATCACCATTACATACTACTCGCAACCCAAAACTTTGATGACACATATCATACTCAATTTGCCATATTTTCACTCCCTGTCTAAACTGATTGTTTCTGTTCTTGGTTCCCACTTGACAGCTAGCAAGGATCCTCCCATCCCGCACAGCTGATTCCTTGAAATAGATCACGGCAACGTCTTTTAGTTTTGTTGTCATTCAAAACGTTAGAGTAACTTATGACATATGGGAGGACATATTATTTCTAGCTCCTGGAAGCTCCCACGCCTATCGTCATTCCATTCGCTCCAATATATTTTAGCAAGTGATGAGTGAATTAATGAGTAATTGAGAAATTTGCAGAGAATTGATGATGATGAGAGAGTGTATCATAAGAAGGGTATTGTTCTTGTTCGAAAGGTATTGTCAGAGTATTATTTTGTTAACGTCGTTGTCATTTGTCTATAACGAGGATTCAACCCCGTCTTGAGGATATCCCTTCTGCCGTCACAGTGCTATACCCTATCCATGTCCATCTGGTTCCTAAAAAACCTCCTCCAACTTGCCAACCCACCTCAGTAATGGAGGAGATGATTAGGATTGTGTGATACGTCGTTAAGAGCGTTGCTCGGAAACGTTTGTCAACCTAATGTGACGTAAGAGAGATATGTAATCTATTCATGTTGATTCACCATAAAATCGTCTATTATTACTCAGATCAGAGCCATTATTATTATTATTCATGAGAGCCTCATAAAACTTGATTCAATTACATGTACTGTTAGATTCCTTAGTGAGGTGAGTGAGCATGCGGGCGGGGAACAATGACTACAGTCCTGTCTTCTTCTTCTTCTCCTCCATTCTATTTTGTTAACATGGAAATTAATCAGCCAGTGTCCACGACGGGATGTGGGATATGATGATGGATATTAGGGAGAAGAAGAAGATAGAGGACTCCCAGCGTCCCAGCGTGTTTCCACCCGGCCCACTCTAACGCTGTTGATAATAATAACAATATGATGGAGTTTAACTTCTTTGAAAATTGCAGAGACAAACGAACGCGGATTGTGCTGGGTCGATTAGCAAAAACTTTTATTGATTTCTCCGTAAGGACGTTTAAATAATTGATGAATGGCAAGCACGTGGCGGGAGTCGACACGACTTCCTGTACATCCTCCTTCAAACTATACCCGCATAACAAGGCACATCTCTACCATTTACTCCCAAATTTAATTTACCTCCTGTTTTCAATCACTGTTAAACGTCTTATTATAGTTAATTCCCAGACATTTCGAAACCTCTTTCGTTGCATTTTCAATCATTTCCGTACATGCTTCAAGACTAACAGACAGACTAGCTGCGATGACAGCTGGAGGTTGGATTGATGGGTCTTGAGAAACATTAGAATCCAGTAGAATTCTGCATCATCTCAATGAGCACTTCTACCGAGCTGTCATTCATTGCAATCTGCATCACATAGCCGTTGAAGCAACTCGATACTGCCGGTACTTGCATAACAAGTGCTTCTAAGGACATCTGAGAACAACTTCTTTTAGGAAGTGAGTGACTACAAAGTTGTCACAATTTAAAATGCAAGCCCATGAACTAACCCTAAGTGTTTTTTATTATCAGAAAACGGGCACGTTTGAGGACACATACACGTTTAACATGATTTATATATCGATTTGATCGACGCTTATGGGTCAGACTCCGTGTGTGTGGCATTCCCTCTTTCAAGGGCTCATTCTCTTAGTAGGCTAAATGTTGATGCAATTTACTAATTGTAATCATATGCTGCAGGAAAGGAATGATGACCACATTGATTGACGCTGATTTGAGAGAATTTTTTTTCCTCATGTACACACACAGTCATATAGAACCTTTCAATTTTTATAATAAATAATAATAATAATGTCGGATGAATGAATATTCATAGAATCTTCGGCCTGATCTTGTCCCCATCTTAACTCTGTATGCATGCATCACACTTCTTCCATGTTGCCATCCCGTTTTCAATGCCTATTTTTTCACGATAAACAACGAGTTGAAATGATAATGAGTAGGCTTGGCCGAGTGAAAGAATTGTAATAATAATAGTAAATGAGGATGAGATCCTAGCAGTGTTAGTAATTATGATTATTGGTAATCCAAAAGGAATGGCAGCGCTAATTCCCTCTTACGTTACATGGGCAATCATGCGGACTAACGCGTCTTATAAAAAATCTTGGAGCACTACTACAACGTCTAAACCATGTCAAATCTTGTGTTAACCGACTTGTAAATAAGAGACGATTTATTAGAGTTTATAAATTATGTATGTGCAATGTGTGGAATTTGTCCGATTTAGTTTTTCCCCAAGAGAATGTTGTCAGTCAGTCAAAGAGTCAAGCTGAATGTAAAAAATGTTGCTTTGGCTTGCTTGCTCTGCTACCGTAATTTTCCAAGAGCAAAAAAAGAAGGGATTGGATGGCAGAACAATTGGTTTGCTTTATTGAATAAGATTGCATTGGCTGATTTGGCACGATTTGGCATTTGGTGAGGGTAATAGAGGGTAGTGATGGGCTATGTGATGATTGTACTTAGAAGAGAAAAAAATATCATGAGGTCAATCTTTTTTGGCGAGAGAGGGATTCAAATCTCCTTTTCATTGTTGTAACGGAGTTGTTGTGTGACCTTGGCAAGGATCATTTTACCCGGACCCTGGGAGCGACCCCTAATGGGCATTAAACATGAGAAGAGTCAGTGGAGCACATCATCTTACGGCTGGCAGACAGCATCCCGATTGTTTACATGAGTAAGACGCAGCGATTCTTCTCAAAATATCAAAAGATAAATATAACAGCCAACTATATAACTGAGAATGAATGACAGAGACAATAAACAAAAATAAATCTCGCTCTCACAAAGGATCCGATTGTAGTGGCCTTATACAATACGACAGAGTATTAATAACTGAAACGCTTCACCTGGCTTCCATTCACATTATGCTTACATATCTGCATCATCCCCCTCCCTCCCCCTTCTTATCTTAACTGTTATATAGTTATGGACGATCGCCCTTTAAAACAGCAGCAGCACCAGCGTCTATTATCCCATGCATCTCAAACGCTATTCCTGTCTTCAAAGTTTTATAGGGCAACCGTTTAAGCTACCTGGCAGCAGCAGCGTCGGCGAATCCATGCAAAACTTTGGTTAAACGCTGCTGCATTGTGACAGCTTCTGCGCATCCTAAATCCCAACAATGAACACATAAGAAGCACGAGAAAAAGGAGCTACAGGCCTGTGACATCAGCAATTTGAGGGGATAATAACACCGAGTCATCCCTCACGCTTTGACCATCAATACTATTACGTAACCACGAAAAATGTTTTCTCACATGAATTATTGTTATTATCATTCCTCCACAAACCAAACTACTTGTTAATCACACATGACACAATTCCTCCTCATCCAGAGTAGGCATTCCCATATTTCCATTTGCTATTCCAGCTTAGGACAGATGATCCCGTCATTACTGCCTGCCTTAACAAAAATGTTTACAACTATAAAGCAAGCAGCGTTTCTTAGCAACGCGTTCCAAGGGCAAAAGGTTCTGCATGTGAATCCTGGCTTTTCAGAGCTTGCATCAAGGATTCCTACAGGATTGTCTAGACTCTCTGGTTCAAATCATCCAGTATTTACAAAGATGCTTCTTTTTGGATATTCCCCTAGGGATCTATGTAATTAATCATCGTGTTATTCGTCCGCAATCAAACTGGTGTATGAAGCTACTAAACTTCTTTTTTTGTAATTACTCCCGGAAAGCTAGCTTGGCTCTCCACCGCTTATTATTTCGGCTATAATTTTTAAATCCTTGGTATTTTTATTGCTCATAAACCCTGCCTTGGACTACCAACCCAATTTTTGTGTATCTGTTAAGCAAAAGTTGTTTCCAAAACTGTATAAAACTTATTTTTAAATCTATTTCCGTCATCCTAAGGCTAAAGCTGCATTCTCACGTCGCTCCAAGGGAATTTCCTTACACTAATGACATTTTAAACAATTACACGGGATTTCCACCGCCATAATAAAAACTTCCCTCAAAGGATTTCTTAAAACATTCTTCCTTCTCTATTTATTGGAAACCTGAAAAGACTTTGGGGAATAGAAGAAGGTGAAAGAAGATTGGTTGCAGTTGCATCCTCGTTATTGTGCTTTGAAAATGCATTTTTCGTGAAAACTGATTATAATTCAATTTTAAATAATGCCAAGTCCATCATCCTCCTCTTCCTCCTCAGATACATATTAGAAGAAGCGTGTGAAGTAATAGAACATGATTAAACTCATGCTCAAGTATACACACAGAACGCAGCGTGTGGACATCAGAGTGGATCACAGTAAGTGAAACATGCTACACATCTAATCTTTTCTTTCGCCTATCTAATTTTCATTTCAACCACAGTATTTGGCATTTCATCCACCTTTATTCTGAATCCCTTGGGTAAAAATAGAGAATCCGTTGCAACAATCATGCAAACCACACGCCAGCCAGTCAGTCAACAGCACAGAGTCAACGAGGCATTTTAATATAATACTGCTGTAAATGAGGTCTTCATGTTTTGACATCTACGGAAAGTATTTTTACAACAACTATACATTCTTTTTTAATGTTTCTTCAATCAGAATCTTATTGCAATATAGTAAGGCGGAGGAATCCTGAGGCAGAATCAGGAGGATGTGTGTGCGAACAAATTTTTCAATGAATACTCAACAAGCTGTTCCTTGAGCTTGTTATCCTAAAATACGATTTTTTTATTCTTTTCCCAACCCAACCCCAGGAAACCGTTATTCCTGTGATACCTCTTCCTACTCCTCAGCCCTAGCTATCCTATGCAGTCCAAGATTATTTTTTGTAATACCTGGGGTTCACAGTTCAAGTAAAAGGCTTGTATGCTACGTTCTACCCCACCTTTCCAGCATTATAGTGTAACATTCTTTAGCTAACGTTTAACGTATTAAGGCTATACAAAGCTAAAAAGTGGATTCCCCCACCAATACTTCCTGCACACCTTTCTCTCTTAAATAAAATCATTCTACGTTTCAAAACGTTCTTTTCTCAGCTAATGATATAATGTCTCCTCTTCACACATGAGACAGACACGGCAATTATGTCACATAACACTGTGAATCGATCCTCATCATCATTTACCCGGCTTCTTGACAAAGAGACCCACAGCCCGTGTGGGTCAAATGTATTCAAGCACTACTGCAACTGGTGCCGGAAATCGTTTCTTGCATCCCATTTACTATCACATTGACAACTGCAAGTTAGTGTCATTATCATCCTCGTGCTGTCATGCTTAGAAATAAAATGTTCAATATTATTGAGGTGGAATTCAATTGATCAACTAACTTGATTTTCAAACAAGTAAAAGCTGCTGGCTATAAAACAGTTTCCGATTCCACGTATTCCGGTCAGAAAAGAATCGCGGTGCAGTTAGAGAAAACATCGCATTGGGATTGTTGCGTGCAAAAAGAAACCGTAGGACAAAAACTTTTTAAAAAACCCAGGCCTCCTTCCTCAACCTTTTTACCATCATAGATTCAAGATTCAAGCACCAAATAAATACTGTATTTTTCACTTTTAACAATTTCAGATTCCATTTTGCTCTTCAATATGAAGAAACTTTTAGCACTACTGTTGCTTGCATTCTGCTCATACTGTAGGGCGGAGGTTGCGGACCCATACCTCAATGGTATACGACCCAGGGTGGAGGAACTAACATTGATTTCCATGGATCATATCATTCAAACTTATGCAAAGTGCTACACAGTCATAATCAGCGATGATTTCGAAATGCTTGCGACGCCTAGCCATTTGACAAACTATCCCTTGGTCGTATCTAATGTACTTGATGTCTTGGACTCTAGATTCGGCTCTGACACAGCTTCAACAGTTCAAGCTATGCGAGGTTTAAATTCCTGCATGGTCATTATCAGCTTTTTCTGTATTGTACAGTGTGATGAAGAAAAGTTAGAAAACACAACCCAGCAGCCCTTGGCCTCAATCACGTATGCAATACCTAAAATTTTAGTTATTGGGGGGCATGTCGACACAGCTAAGAAAATAGCCCAGTATTTTACTCCTCGAACAATTCAAAATGCAGTGAAATTTTATTTCGATATAAGGACATCTGGATACGATGTCATGCGTTTGATTGGAGGACGCATTCCAGTTAGAAACCTTCTCTGTAGGACCTGGTTCCTTCCGTTTGGCGAACAAGATTCATCCCGGCAAACAGACTTCATGTATTTCCCCTGCCCCACAGCTGATTCCTTGGATTCCTGCTTTTTCAAAGGGTGGAATATCTATGACAAGCTTATGGATAACGGAAAGAATATATGCTGGAAGATTACGTCAGATGACGGAGACTTCAAAGAGTTCATATCGAGGACCCTACATACAAATGCAAATTACAAGGTAATCCAGAAGCTGTCTATGGATTTCTCTGCACCGGGTATTGTATTCCCACGTGCTCCACTTCATTACTTGATAGCCATGTTTCTAGTCCACCAACAAGGCTTGAACATGACCCTTAAAGATCTCGTTATTAATCAGCTTTATCACATTCCCACACTCCACCTTTCAAAGTCAGTTCCAAAATCCTTTACAGGACTCTTCTACGGAACGATCGGTGGAAAATCGTTGGGATATCGTTTGGTAACTTTGAATCGCGTCAGCAGCAATTCAATATCCGCAAAGCGCTTCTTCTGTCCCATGGATATGTGGTCTTTGATTGGATTTTTGACTACTGCACTTGTCGTATCCAGCATCTTGTACATACAAATACTAATTGAACGTGCAGCTCAGCCTTCATACAATGATTCTGGTCCACCGGCTCTCGTTATCTTTTGGATTTGGAGACTTTTCCTAGACCAGGCCTCAGATCCCGAAGTCGGGGCGCGACTTGCTGGGAAGCTCCGATGCGTAATGATAATTTGGATTTTCTTTGGAGCATTGCTAGCAAATTTTTATAAAAGTTTTGTTTCCTCTGACTTCACAGCTCCCTTCCCCTACACAACAGAATGGAAAACCCCCCTGGCAATGCCTCATTTCCAGTTTTACGAACTTCTGAACCACGGACGTTGCAACGAATTCTTTGACAATAAAGTATCCGTCGTGGACTACGATAGCTATCCAAGTCTTCGATGGATGCACCCTCTGGAGGAATGCCGGGACTTTTTGAAGGCTTGCAACTTTTCTTTTGACCTCAGTCGAAACTGGAAACAGCTTGATGCTCTCTGCAGCACAGACTTGGTGGAACACAACAAATCCCAGGAGAACTATAACGTACGACAAAAATGTGCAGAAGATAAGGAGATGATTCTAACAATCCTCAAGAACACTAGAGTCATCTGCTTACCCGATTTCCAAAAATTCATCCTCAAGTCTCATCTCAGACCAGAGGACAAGATTGCATTTATAATCCCTAGTGGAGATTTTTACTTCTACTGGAGGAAATTTATTCAATTGATGCTAAAATTCCCGCGTTTGAAATTCGCCCACGATTCATTCAAGGAAAACGCGCCAGCTCTTGCCGTTTCAGAAACGTTCCAAATTTTCCCTGCCCTCAACAAAACCATGCATAACCTGGTGCCTCAGAGGCTAAGTATCTTGTTTTCTTCTGGCATTTACTGGATGTATCGAAAATGGGAAATCCTTCATGTAGCTAAGCACCTACTACCACGACATAATGACCTTTGGACCACATCACCTGGCACGGGTTTATCCCTATACAAAACAGACTTGTACTTGATCTTTCTAGCTTTAATATTTGGTCATGTACTGGCAGCTCTGTGTTTTTTAATAGAAAAAACAAGAATGGTAGTGTGGTTATTTTATTGCTTGAATTCCTTTAAACATGTGGATTAGATAACATGTTGTAAAACAAGTAAAAGCTCTTAATTATACAGCTCTTTCATCAACATATATATGCACTATCCGTAGCCCGAAATAAACTAAAAACAACATAAATGTAATCCAAGTTGCTCCAAACGCAGACCTAATTTTAACTAAACTTTCATTCACATCAAATCTCGTAGTTGTTAGGCACAATAATGATTCCTTAAGAACTTCCTTCACAGGACAAATCCCCGTTGCTTGCGCTGACCACTTCTACATGCCTAAATTCAGTGGGAGAGACTACTCATTTTTTTCCCCAGGGGAAGATTTTCTTGGCTACCTTTCTTCTCCTGGACAAGTTTCTTCCTTGACAAATTTTGACGGGGGAAGATTTCTTCTCCCTGTAAAGCGACATCTACGTTCCATGCTGGAATGACAAAAACTGGGGAGATACCAATGTATAGACTGACGAATGACTATGGATCCCGCATATGTATGTTAACCTTAAGGCATAGCAGAATATAACGGTTACACGTTCGGTCCTGATTTGTTGAATTTAGTCATGCCCAGAAACCATCTTCATTTTCAATCTATTATAACGGAATTTTCCAACGATGGATTTCAAATTCCATCGGCTAATTTGTAGTGTTTAATGAGGGTTTTAATTTGCTGCTAATTTAATACCTGGTCGATTAAAATTGTACCTGGTGGCTCGATTTGGAACCTATCTTACCCGGGTGGAAGTTATTTTCCCCCGCACCTCATTAGGTGACGTCACGATATCATTACGGGGAAGAAAGTTTCCCCCTGTGGAAGAAAGCTAGCCAAAAAAGAATCTTCCCCCGGGGTAAAAAAGTGAGTAGTCTCTCCCACTAAAATTAAAGGTCATTTGTAAAATTTAGCTAGCTCATATGACGTTAGTAGCCCTGCAATGGCACTTGCACGTCTTATGTTGTTGAGTACTTCCGCATGCTGCTCCTCCATTTAATGAATTTTTAATGATATGCTCTTGTTTTGTATTTCCTGAAAAAGAAAATTACATTTTAAGCGCAAAAAGGAGAAATGCGCCAAATCATTTACAACTGTCAGATTAAGCGATCAAATTAAAAATAATTTGAAAGCAAACAGCAAGTGCTTATACAAGGAACAAAATCACAAGGAGCGCCAGGGTTTAAAATCCTCTTCTATTGCCACTTTCCCAACCAGTATCTTCGAAGAATTCACCGTAAACGCTGGACTGGATGTCTGAGTTACGTGTAGATTAAACAACAGAATATTGTATTTTTTCCATATGTATTTCATCATGAGCAAACACATATTTCTTTTGGCTGCACTATTCAAGCACTGCCGCTTAATGTTGGGCGAGCGTATATTCAGCGAATTCCGGGATAGCTATCGACTCACCATATCCATGCCACCCATGATTACAATGGAAGAAATTATTAACACTTACGCCAGGTGTTACACGGTCCTCATTAGCGCAGATTTTGACATCTTCGCTACACCAAGTGCTGCAACGGAACAACCACTAGTTCTGTTAGCTGAAATAAATGCTTTGGGTCCAGTTTTTTCCAATCATACTGCGTCATCCGTGAAAGCATTTCGTCGTTTGAATGCCTGCATGATAATCATTCATTTCGTTCCCCCTTTATACTGCAATAATAAAGCCTACTATCGTACCGAAGAGCTTCGGAATCAAGATCATTTTTCTCCAATACTGTATGCAATACCCAAACTTGTTCTGTTCATCGTATCCTGGGAAACGTGCTTCGCCCTATTTAAAAATCACGCTTCCCGAATAGCCGATTACCAGACCAGCAATAATGCAGTCGGAGTTTTGTTTGATTTCCGCAATACACCATCATCCTACGTTGTCGAATCCTATTCGGATTCTGTCCACTCTCAATACAGGCGGGGTTTGAATTATGGGGGCTTTCAGGATCCCAATCGGTCAAGTGGAGTGGAAATGGAATACGGTCAGCGTGCAGGAAGAAATGTAAGATTTAAATCTATTGTTTATTGTATCTATTGAATGCTGCGTTCCAAACCTATTGAACTCCACTCCTTCTCGTGAATAAACCTGTAAATTTAATTACGTAGAGACTGAAATACTCTCAAGAGTCTGCATATGCGTGCCCGGATCCGTATTCACTGGATAGCTGCTTTTTCAGAGTTTGGAAAGAATATGAAATACTTGTTGATGGAGGAAGAAACCTTCGATGGAAGTTTATTTCGGATGACTTTCATTTCCCAGAATTTGGTCAACCCTTCGGAAACAGGTAAAACTCAAAATCCTCGTTCTTTTTCACAAATCTTAAAACATATCCAACTTTGGTCATTGAAAACCTACTTCTCACCACCTACGTCCTGTATAATTTGCCAGACTTTCAGAGGATTCAAACTTTGATGCTAAGCAAGTCTCCCCACTCAGTAGTTTTCGAGGCATGCATCCTGTCCATCTTCACGTCTTAGTGGCTAGATTTATCTTCTACAATGCGCTAAACAACTCATCAAGCAAGATCCTCTCTCACGATCAACACAACAGTTCTTTGCAATTCCCCCCTGGCGTCCTCTACCTTTCAAAATTTCCTGCCAAACCCAGATCAGGGCCATTTTCATGGAGAATCGGCGGACTTTCCCTCGGCTATCGTTTCATTACGCTAAACCGCCTTAGCAGTCCGCCATCTACTGTTAAACGATTCTTTTTCCCCACGAATATCTGCTCCCCGATCGGTGTTTTCACTATTGCAGTCATCATCTCCGGCGTATTGTATACCCAGCTATCGCACCATCCTTCTACTAACCCACACGCTCGGAAGAGTCTACTCGTATTTTGCATCCTCCGATTATTCAAAGCCTCACGTCATAGGATTGGGACCGCCACTGCTACGAAGCTTGGAAATCTAACGAAAATCTTTTTGCTCCTCGGAGCACTGATTGGCAGCATTTATAAAAGTTGTGTTTCTTCCGATTTCACAGCACCCTCCCCGATCATAACAGAATGGAAAACACCAGAGTCAATGCCGGATTTCCGCTTTTACGAGTTCATAGTCAACGAAAATTGCAACAAAATATTTTCCCTTCAAGACCGAATATCCGTTGTGGATTATGCATTTTATCCTCGCCCATTATGGCTCCAGCCTCTCAGAACGTGCAACAAAAGTTTACACGCTTGCACATTTGCTCTTGACGTGGCAAAACAGTGGGAATATTTCAACACAGAGTGCACCTTCCAGCTCATTGAAGACGAGACACTGCTCAGGAGTTCCGTCACCGAATGCGCAGAAGAGGAGAAATACAGTTTCATGTTGAGGGATACAGGCGCCATTTGTTTGCCGGACTTAGAGAAATTCATCTTCAAGTTTCAAGTTGGATCTGCGAGCAAAATTGCATTTGTAATCCCCACCGGGGACTTTTACTTTTACTGGCAAAAATTCAAAGAGATCATGATCAAATATCCGTATTACAAATTTGCTCCGAATGCAAAACAAGAAACACCCTTCCGGGCTGTACCGGAAACGTTTCGAATTCATCCAAGACTGAATAACTCCATGGCCAACCTTGTGCCTCGACGTTTGAGCATCTTGTTTTCCTCTGGGATTTACTGGATGTACCGCAACCTGGAACGCATACGCCAAACAAAGTATGAAAATCCACATGATTATACTGATCTTGGAACTCCTTCGCCCGGAATCCCATTATCCTTGTACAGAACAGACTTGAATCTCATCTTTGTGGTTCTAGTAATTAGCCATGCCATCGCAATTTTATTTTTCCTCCAAGAAAGTTCAAGAGTAATCACAGAGCGTTTTCCAAACCTTTGTCCAAGGCTGTTTTCTCTTGATTGATTAGTTGATTAATAGATTATATAATTACAATATAGAATCCGCTTGAAATATTTAAATATAGATATGATTACTTCAAAATGCCCGCTTTACTTTTATGGATCATACCGATTCCGAGTCTGCCTAATAATGGATGTAAAATTGTATTATCAAAAATTATAATTCCTCCATTTGCTTTCGTAGGTACTTGATAATTAGATTTCTCAAAGCCATTATATTAATACTAAATTCTAATGCTAGAATAAGTTATCACATGAAAATCTCAAAGTTCAACCAAGCCCATCAAAGCTACATACGGGACACCGTGAATGCAGTTTCATTAAAGGATTGTGACCATCACTCAAGGATGACTCAAAGCAGGTGGTCCAAGATGATTTCTGGATGGGCAAATTTAGGTACGGATAATAATGTACTGTTTGATTAAGAAGAAGGATAAGTGTGAATCCAAGGAATATTGGAATCCAAAATATTAAAATATGCAGTCTTACATAAATCCTAGCACTTTACAGTACACAGCACTAGTAACCAGTTGATGTAATGCCACTTATGCTAGTTATGCTACAATAATCATCAACATATTTAACACAAGCTTAAAAATATATGCGTTTAAGCTAGCTAAGGTAGTATGCGTGCGTGTGTTATATGATCCCTACAATCCGCATTGCTGTCTAAATCCATGCAAAATACATGTTACATTACTTTACAAGTTACACGCTTTTGCCGAACAAGTTTAGCGTAATCTCTGTATAAATTTTGGGGTACCAAATTCCAAGTTTCATGTATTATGTGGCGTACACGTGGAAAAATAAATAGCAATTCATTTTCCCGTCCATCTTCTCCTATTCCTTATTCCTTCAATACTAGCCAGCTACCCCGCCACAGGTAGAAAGATAAGGAGGATTGAGTGTGAAGGTATGAGGGAAGGCTGAAGATGAGACTCCATCTCAGATGAAAGCGCAAGTAAATACAGCGCCCTCCTGTTAGCATGCAGAAGATGGCTAAACACTATATTTATTGCATATGATTCTTACAGGGACCCAAAATATGTAAATTAAATCTTCTTCATTTACCAACTAGCTAGCTTGTAGCCATACCCATTCCACCCTCCTATCCCACCACCCTTCTGCAACAGTATAAAAAGGAATGTAAGGGTGAGAGGGTGCATCAGAAGAAGCCAGGGATTCGTAGCATCAGGAGCAATCATTTGCCAAAAAGTTACCCGCTAAAAAATCGCCAATTCTCCCTCATCTTATCTTCGTGGATTCAGAGGTTTGTTCTCCTTGTATTTTGGACTTGTGAGGACTCCTTGAATTACTAGTGTGAATCAGTGTTATTTGTCCGAGACCGATACAGTTCGGTTGTGAAGTGTGCCGACTGTACTTTTTTGCTATAATAATTGGTGGATTTGTGGAAGAGAGTTAGTTAGCTGTCTGTCGGTTCGGAACACAGCAATTACACTCCAACTCTCTCCACTGTCTCACTTCTGTCTCCAAAGGATCTTGACGGGTATTCAACGGATAACTGATATTTTCTTTTTGTTATTTAGGCTAATTGTGAGCTACTACTACCCGTGGGAATTAATTTATCCTCCTCCTTAAATCAAAATGTCCAAGCTCTACATCACGCTCGGTAAGTTCAATCATTTACTTTCATTTCTCCCCTCCAATCAAAGATATTCGAGGCGATCTTATTCCCCTCAGTCTCCTTCATTGCAATCCTAGCTAACAATTCGCCAATATTCGCAAAGCAATATCCCTATTTCTTTCTCGCTAATTGTCCATAGAAACCCCCCCAACTATCCCCAATTTCAGTCAAGGAGAAAACGTAGTTTTCGCCAACTCATATCATCCTCATATAAAAGCAAACCAGTATAGAAAGACAGGTATTTTGATCCTCCGATAACTTCAGACGTGCAAGTGCTTAGAGTACCGACTAATCATGCATTAGCCACCACCTCAATCAAAGCCATCATCTCCCATTAACTCCAAAGAGATGTTATCAATAATGGTTAGCGAAAATTGATTTATGTGTCCCTTATTACAAGATGATAATTCCGAGTTGATTGTCGCGCCTGGCTGACTGGGTGCGCAATTTGATTAGCATAGATTTTGTCGATAAGGAGACGCTCTTTCTTAAAGTGCATTGCTAAAAATATTTAAAGAACCACAGTTACCTCCATCCCCGTTTCTTTTTCCGACAAACACTCCTTCAGAGAATCATGCCGTACAACACAGTTAATTCTTTTTAGCAGAGCTACTTCCAAAATACTTTCACACTTAAATTAGCATTCTGCTCACAATATTTCATTCGTCATTTTAGACAGATTATAGCATTAAACTCAGAAATTATTTCCATGTCCCTCCATCTCTTCATCTCCATCCTCTGTCTTCTTCCTCGTGAGTGAGACATTTCACATTTCACGGCCGACCGAGGATGGAGAGCATTTTCTCCAAAAGTGTCCTCCTATATGATTACCCTCAAATTTCACTTGTGGAGGCGGAGTACAAGATGATGTAAAAACAATTATTACTTTTTCTCATTTCAGCCGTCGTCCTGGTCTGCGCTGCCTATGGAATGGGACTCCCTTCCGTCGTGCGGGTAAGAGTGACACTAATTGAGTTGATTAAGGTGGAGGAGAATTCATGGGAAGAGAGTGATTAAGATTAGTGCGCTTCAATAGTCAAGCTTCGGAATTAATGATCCACTCAAGAGGAAGGAGCACAGATATTTAAAAGAGCATCTCCATTCTCCTCACAAGCTTAGTTAGTACTTAGAATTTCCCCAACAAGGGTAGGCGTAGAATGGTTTTTTATTCAATCCAAAGGATATAAAAGTAATTAGAGGAGCGGACATGGCCAAAAGCTCATCAATTATATCGTTATACCAACAAAAATTTGGTCCGCTTAAATCTATAAATGGCATAAGAAAACTTTATGAAAGTAAACTCTATGTCTGAGAAAGCTGGATTTAGTACGTTTCCAACGAGCCACAAGTGGGTAGACCGAGAAGGAGGAACAAGGAAAGGAAGATTATTATCAGCCCTACAATTAATGCTCCAAGCAACGGCAGAGTAATAATAATTAAAAAATCAGACTCTTCTTCACCACAGCCTCAGTTTGAGCAAGATACTAGAAAAACAAAGGTGCATTTCTCATCAGTCTTTTTGAGGGATGCATTGAGGGTGAAAGCACATTGTCTTTGCTGCATTCAAACTTGTTCCCCCTGTACTGTAAATTCTCCCAGCTTAGCCGTTGCAATATGCATTTTCAAAATTGCAATCTCTGCACACAAACAGGTTCGCAAAGATGATCAAGAAACTTTAGTATTCTTCGCTACAGCTTAGCAAATTTTGCATGGTTGCAGAAGTACAAACGTTTTATTCAACAATGGCCAACTACCATAAAAAATAAAACGTTTTTCACGCTTGCCACATTACAACTTGCGACTCCGATACCAGACATACTCAATCTTCAAATTATTTCCCTTCCTCTTCCAGCTGTTAATCAACCAGAATATAATTAAGCCATTTAGCTTCTTTCCTGATTAGTTCCCGTCTGGTGCTTTATTACAGCCGCAGGAGAAATCCATTGCATCTTTCATTCACCACTTTTGATATAGCCTCCAGTCAAGAATTTGAGGTCAAAGGTTGAGTAGGATGAGCTTGGATTTCCTATCTTAGACAATAGGATGAATAGGATTATAAAAAGAAGAGGGATTATACATGATGCCATCTCTCCGCCACGTAATTACTCTTATAATAGAGAAGAAGCCATCAGAAGAGAAGAGAGATTAACTATAGCGGTAACTCAGTTTATGGTTATGAATTTAGCAGTCATCATCCGCAGGAGTCATTCAAAGAATAGGAGTACTATATTCAAAGGGAATTTTAAGCCATGTAGCGGAAAGTAGCACACAAAAGTATTCAATTGCGTCATCATATAAAAGATGAGCCAGTGTCCCTTGAAAAGATGCATAGATTTAGGCCTATCACACGGATTCGCGAAAACTTCTTAGGGATCGACCCCTATGTCACGTACATATATTAACGTAGATTAGTTGTTCCTCTCGAGGGCTTAAATATGGAGAGTGAAAGTGATAAGCTATAGACATTTTTAATGAGAAGAAGATTCAGTCAAGGAAGGGATCAATTCTACCCACCTTTTCTTGCTTCCTCCATCTCTTATAGTCAGCCATATCCCATGCAGCAACACAAGTATATGAATGAGCAATCACATTAGCTGTCTTCCCAAGGAAATAAAGTTAATATACTAATTCCTTCCCGACCGACCTCAAGCGAAAGAGAAGGTGTTAAGATTGAGAGCTTCTTCCTTCAGTCGGGTGTGCAAATATTTGTGCAAAATAGGAAACGTCCAACATTTACGTCTATATTAGAATTATGCTTTGAGCGTGAACGTGATCACCTTACGCAATTTTAGGATCCGCATACACAGTCCTAGCCACTGCAACTCTGTCTCTAGGCTTTTGATCATCCAAGACTGTGCCATAAGGCATCATAATCATCATTGTATATGGTATTAATATCTATGATTAAGCCCATCCCATAGCCACTAATCAATTAGGTTCTGCTGGGGGAGTTATTGAAAATTGATATATTGCTGAGGATGAGCAATGCGCAGATCACGATCCGAGAGTAGATACCGTATAATTATAATCCACCATCATCCAACGCTACTGATTTCTTCTCTTACTTAATCCTGTACGGCTTTTATTTTTTTCCTTGAATGTAGGTGGCCAGACAAACCTCTGAAGATGAGGGATACGAGGAGCAGCCATTGGGTCTTCCAAGCAACTCCACCAGTTTGAGGGCTAACATTGTCGATACTTTCTCCTGTGACGGCAGACCTTACGGTAAATAATAGTTTTCAAACTTCCTGGAATCCACTTAATTGTAGGGTAATCCAAAGTCAAGCATTATAAACAGCTGCCCTTGGTAAGCGTAATAGCCTCATGTGATGCAACAAGTGGCATCATGGCCTCTGCCTTAGAAACACTTTGCAACAGCGACCCCTCTGATTTATGCACGCACATGGGTTTTATGACTCTTTTTATGGGTTAGAACAAGTTTGAGCCGTTTTAATATCCAAACATTTTTCAAATTTAGGCAATATGTATTGCTCCAAAGGAACCGTGTCATTATTTTGGCAACTATTTAGGTTTTTCCTACGCTCAAACTGCTTTATAGCGTTTAAATTTCAAAATCTGCTTTAGTATATATATAATTTTCACATAAAATACCAGAATCTAATAGCCTCAAATTAAGCAACCTTTTAACTAACTTCAAATTCCTTCAACATTATTTCTTGGCTGACTCAACTTTAAGTTTGATGGATTATCTTTACAAAATCCCAATTACTAAATTATCAAGCAATTTAAATTTCAAGGAATCCTGTTATTCACACAGAAAGTATTTATCTTACAAATTAACTAGGAAGTGCATCAAGGTTTAACGGAAATCCGATAGTTCCCTAATTACTGTAGTAACCAAAGGATTTTAATTATAAATGTCATTATGAATAATATGACATCATTCATTCCTTTTACAGGATACTACGCTGACGTTGACAACGATTGCCAGGTAAGCTACAAGCTTGATCAACTGTGTGTTTGATTGGTTGAAGGATGGTTGAAGATGAGCATTGTGTCTGGTAAATCAAGGATTTTATGTAATTGTAAAATCCTGTTTATAAGCTCTCTTATCGTATATATACCCTTTGCGTCTCGAACAAACTTTTCCGCACCGTTAGTTATTGAATCTCTTATGCTAATTGTCGTGAAAATGAGAATGCTGTTACCGCGCACAGCCTCAGTGTCAGCGCTTCTCAGCGCTCACAATCCCCTCCGTATTCTAAGAGCGCACAGGAGCTGCAGCAGGGAGAGGGAGGACACAAAGTACTGTAATTTCAACACAGGCCAATGATTAATTTAACTTTAATCATTATTTAAGATAGAGACAGGATTTTTCTACACAATATTTTGTCCTTGCCTTTCCAGGGTGAATGCAGCATAAGAAAAGATGGTGATTAGTTGTAATTTGATATTGCAGAAGCTTCAAGCATTTTTCATAAATGGTAGTAATACATAGGCACAGAAACTATTTGTTGTACATTTTTCAGTGCTTTTCCCACATGTTATCAAGTTAGACAGGGAGGGAAGCCTTGAAGCCTTGAGAGAAATGATTGGGGAAGTATCATTGTCTTGCCAAATACCTTATGCTTCTGCCTTGCATAGGATAGGATGAATATTTAAAGGAACATCTTACACATCACTCCTGTGATTTGATTATCTCAATGTATTTTCTCTTTGATTAATGAATCAGTGGCAATTAGATGGTAGCGGAGATGGTCTTCTTCTCATAATCATCTCTCTCTAAGAAAGAGACTTGGTGGCAATTGAGAGAAGTCATCTCATTTGTATTAGGAGATGGTGTTTAAATAACAGAAAAGTATTATGACGCTTGCAAGATGACAATGGGTCTGAGGCTCATGAGGAAGGGATTTTCGAGATGATTTGCTTAGTGAGGAATGGGACCACGATTTGGATTCCGCAGAACATGTGATAGAGACAAGGAGATGGGTGTTTAGGCGGGGAAAGTTGTAAGCGTCTTAGAAGAAGATGACGTTTAAAAAATGTGCTGCAATATTTGACGCTTCTCAGGCAGCGTTGCCGCCGCAGCAGCCGCCGCAATCTACACCATGTGTCCACTTAGCAGTTTTATGAAGAAGCGGCAGTTAGTAACGTTACACTGCCGCAACTTTTTTTGTAACAAGCAGCTCCTCTTTCAACTGACAGCCATAGTTTATCAATAAGTAGTACTCCTTATATGTAAAAATATTTGCGTCAATCCATGAATACTGATTGCCGCTCTTTAAGCGTTAGCAATCATTCCTCGAATCCACCACTTGAAAGAATTAAGTAGATCACTTTTGTTTTTTTATCCACATGGAAAATCAAGGAAAAGTTCATTGTGCAGGAAATGTTTTCATTGCAAAATTTTTTACCGGCAAGCAGATTTATGAAGTATGCAAATATTTAGCAATTTAGCAAACTCCTTTGATTGATGAGAATGGTGTGTTTATTTATTGCAATGTTGCAATTCCTTTGCTCATTCCCTCACTCTCCGCGGGTGTTTCTTAGCCCTAGCCAAATATTTGCATCTTTGCCTTTACACAACTGCCAACGTGTGAACTTGGTTCGGATGACACAAGTAGGCTAAGGGGAAGAGTGCCGACAACGGCAAATCTTGACTTGCAACAGCTTTTGGCAGAGGCTCCTGTGTACAGTTCCTTAAATGTCATGCAAGTGTTGAAAAACTTATGTACACAAAACTTGTTACTTGTAGCAAGGGGGGAGGGAACAAGATAAATTTGTGAATGCGCGAAAAAAACTGATCGTTTCTTTCGCAAACTCTTTTGATTATCAGGAATAACGTGCAAGTAAAGGGTAGTGAAATGGGAGGAATATGAAACATGCCTCTCATCTCCTGTCTCTCACTTGAGCTTCTTAGGCTATCTTATTCTTATTGTGTCGCGTGTAAGTTGAGAAATATTTACGCGCCTGTCGTGTGTGCATCATTAGAGAAGATGATTTTTTTATATGTTTAAATCACCAACATTATCTCCATGTTCTTGTCGTAATATCCATATTCTCATTACTCCTCTATTCATCCTAAGGTCTTCCATGTATGCCACCCAGTCACCTTCCCCGACGGTACTGACAAGATGTACAAGTGGAGCTTCATCTGCCCAGAGGAGACCATCTTCAACCAAGTAAGTTTTCGGATTAATTCCCCATGTAGCGATTGTATCTTCGCGGCATTCCTGCCGCCCTCTCTTGACTAAACGCAGAGCTAACAAAACTCTTCTTTACTTCCAGGAAAGCTTCACCTGCGCCAGAGCCGATGATGCCATCCCATGTGCCATGGCCCCAACCTTCTACAACTTGAACGATAACTTTGGAGTTATCCCAGAAAAGAATGAACAAGTAGCTTAAAACCCAATATATTATTAGAGAGTTATCCAAAGTTGTTAAGAAACAGTGAGATTTTATCAAGAAATATCAAAAATTCAAAAACAATCAAAAATTATTATATCAAGTAAGTAAGGCTGAACCCACAACAACTGTAAATTTAACTTTAGTTCACCAACCACCAACCACCACCATCAAACCACAACAACCCATGCACTCAAATCAGTATTTTAAATTCTACCACTTTATAAAAGTAACCGTATTCATTAATTGGGCTTTACCATTTTTTGAGCTCCAGCCTTAGTAGTTAACGCCCCCTTCAAGGCGCAGCGCGCGACACTTCAGATTGAATAGGGTATCAAGATGAAAAGTCAAGATTTAAGCTACGCAAATGTTGACCAAAATATGCACTCACGCCACTATGTATATTCATAGAGCTCAAAATGACATTTACGTTTGTGAGTACTTATTTTACTTAGTCAATTTTAATTATTTGTTAAGCTGGTACTTCCTTCTTCTATCTATTCTTCAACATTATCTTGAAATATTTTATTTTTTGAATAATTCTTCTTATACTTGTAAACTCTATGATTTCATTCATTCTCCTTCATTTACTTGTGAAAACACATATTTTATATCTTCTGTACACGAGTGCCAATCTACAATAAAAGGCAACGTAAATATTGCCATTTTCCCAGAACATAACATTTGCTTTCATTTTGTAAAAACAGTATTTAGCATATTAACTGCAAATTTCTATAATTTTATCGGTAGTATTTTTTAAAAATCTTTGGTGTTCTTAGCCTTCATGATTTTTTTTCGTATCCTACAATTTTACAGATACACACACATGGTAATAATTAAGTTAAACAAAATACTGAAATACAAACTTGAATTGCTCTAAATGACTATAAAATCAATCAATATGTTTCTCTTATACTGTCCAATCTGATGTGGTTTTGCCATTGTGTTATTTTTTGATTTTCAAAACTTAGTAACACTCATTTCCCAGGATAGAAATTACAGAGCATTCTGCAGTCAGTTTCTAGTAATAATTCATTTACTTCATAACTCTGATTTGTATCAAGTATTAATTCATCAAGGTGCAAATACGATAAAAAATTAACAAGAAAGTTAACACACGAGTCCTTTACATCCCTGATTCACTTATCACTTATTTGAAAATAATTTCACATTTTTTAACCCTTGACAAACTTTAAGGGTAAGTATAACAAACAAGTCATCAGCTAGACAAATAATTAATTTTTGTTCACTCATTTCTTCATAATTACGCTTCAGAATCTAAAAGATCTGCTTCAATATCCTGCGCAGGTCTGAGGTCAATAGCAAATTTTTTTGCTTTAGGGAAAGACAATTTACCCGCAGCTACCTGTTTACTGAACTTGTGAAAAGCAGTTGCTAAAGAATAGGTAAGCCTCCTCGCAGTTTGTCTACTATCACAAACAAACGCGTGGCACTGAAACGGTGTTGGATCTCCTGGATTCGTAGCTTTTCCAATATTCGACAGCCTTATTTTATTTCCAGCCCCTCCTCCACTCTCTTCAGTTGTTATCGGAGCCTTAACCACAATCATGGCAAACACTCTTGTAAAAACCAGATCTTGAACACCGTAAGAGATGGATTCAATAAGGAATTTTCCTGTGGGGCATTCAGGGTTATTGTTCTGAGGCATTGGTCCGAGAGTGACTCCATCTTCATTCACTTCCAGTTTCAGTAACGGCAGTGATTTCTCCCTATTGCTTGCAAGCATTGTTTTTGCTTCCGCTACCATTTCATCCACGGGTTTTCTTGTGTATTTGATACCCCAAAGATTGCTAGTTTGACGAAATCCTAGGTATTTTACCACAAATCTCTGCAAAAATACCACAATCAAAATAAAATATTACAATCCGGGCGTTAATATTACTGAAAACCATCTTCGCTTTAACTAACCTGTGGAAGTTTGACTTGATCGCCCTCTTTCGGCACAACTGAAGTCGGTTGGACATCTTTGGTACTTCCAGGAGTTTTCTCACCTGTGCTCGAATCTCCAGACACTTTGTTCTCTACCTTTGCTTTCCCTACAATAGAATCAGAATGGTTTTTACCTGAACTGATTGATGTCTTGATATGCTTTAACATTTTCAACCGAATTTCACACACTGATTAGTTTCAGTTGAGCAAAAATGAGGGAAATCGCTAATTCAGTTCACTCCTTCGAAACGTACTGGAAGCGAGTCAGAATTTGATTTGCATCTCATTTTTACACTGCTCAGAGTATTATGTCTTTGTTGCGGAAGCGAATAATCAGCGTATGTAGAGCTACTCTCTTTGGGAGAGGAAGTGATTTTGTCTGGCTGGAATCGTTGTAGGCGTTTGTTTAGTATTTTCGTCTCGGTCCTCTCTCTCTCTCTCTCTCTCTCTCTCAGTCAGCCACAGGTAAACCATAATAATTGAGAATAAGGGAGGCAGACAGGGGATTTTTGCTATTGTTAGTTGAAATCCATCATCCGTGTATGATCCAAACATACTCGCATAAGTCAAGTGCATGAACTACCGCATCTATTGTCGCCGTAAAACGTATATAGCTATAGTAAAACCTACACTTTTCCACACCTTGACATCCGTAAAACCAAAATACGTCCGCTTCCACTAATAAAATTAAAGTAGGAAGAAGGAACATGCGCAGTGGAAACAGAGCAAGCAGGTACACACACATGAGATGAGCTTTGATTATTATTGTATTTGCCATTTGATTGTTCCGAGTCGTTGAGGCAGTGATTATCAATTCCTCCAAGGGAGGGGAATACGTGAAGAGGAAGTTGGACTAGAGACAAGAGAGTCAACCGGAGATTACGTCACGAACTACACACATCCAGCCAGCACTGGCATAAATCTATTCTGTATCACATTGTTGTAACTGTGATGAGGGTGGAGGTTGAACAATAATAGCTCAGTCTCTCTCATGCTTACCATTTGAACTCAACTTCCCGTCAGATTCGGGTCCTCCCGCACCATTTCCTTTAGTTCCCCCTTTGCTCGCTACTTTTCCAAAATCATCGTCCATGTCGTTCCACGCTACTTTGTCCTCCTCTTGATGTGAACTGAAATTTATAAACGTTTTTTCTTTAATTATCCCGTCTCAATTATCGCGAATATTGGGTCAAAACCCAATTTTAACATTGCGACTGAACTTTTTGAGAAATCTTCTAGAACGAACGGGGCCTTATCGGATTGGCTAAATGCATAAGCTGTATAATATAGTATTAACATGCATATGCAGGTATCAAAATTCAAACTGGATCATTTTTGAGAAAAATAGGTAATAATTATTTTTCTCAAAAACAATCAATTCTAGAATCACTCTCACGTAACCCTCTTGGCCTGAAATATGTAAACAACAATCCTTTGAAAAAGCCTACTAATTCTGACTGTCAGTAAATAGCGCGTAAGCATTAAAAGCCGCCACCTAGACCTCTGAATCCTCTACAATTCAGGTCTGACCGTCCTTGAAATACTTTATAATTATCAATTTCCTGAAAATGTAGAAAGACTATTTGAAGTGAAATCCAAATCAAGCAATTCCACTTAACCCAACGTTAGTTTAGTTCGTAATCATCCCTTTGTCCTAGGACACATTCTTCTGCCAGCCATAAAAGCGCCATCTAACATATATTTACTAAACTACACATATATTTCCCCTTCACGAACGATACAAAAGTAACTCTCAGCACTAAAAAATATTTCTACCGAAAGACGAATTACTACAGCAAACTTTTCAGACACAACATTAGTTGAAACAGACATAATTTTGCATATACTATTGGATCTGAGACTAAAACTTTGAGACATTAGGAGAAATTCTCTAACTAAATTTCATTTAATCTTAATATTATACTTTGTACTTGCTTGTAAAAATATACCTGTTGTGGATCCGAGAAGAAATTGTATCCATAATGATTTTTTCCACGTGCTATTTCCTTAA
Organism: Sminthurides aquaticus; assembly: GCA_906901655.1. Lineage (NCBI taxonomy): Eukaryota > Metazoa > Arthropoda > Collembola > Symphypleona > Sminthurididae > Sminthurides > Sminthurides aquaticus. Next base: position 5,118,714 of record CAJQTT010000003.1, read on the forward strand.
TAAATCTTTCCCCTAATAATCCCTCATTGACTGAATATCAGCAATATTCGCAAATTCTATACAACCACACCAAACTGCATCCACAAATCCTTTAAAATTAACTTATTTACTATTTATTTCCTACTCCACAAAGCCTCTGTTCAACACCACAATCAAAACTGTTTTTCAACGATATATTCCAAACTAATACGAATTATGAATCATGAAAGAACGAATATAATTATTTCAGGGTCACAAACATGTGTCTTACCTGATCCTCTGGCGTTGTCACTTTTGTAATCCTTATCTTTTTGCACAGAAACTTACTAGTCAGCCTAGGGTTTGCCTAATCTAATCACTCCAGCTCTTTCCTATTTAGCCATGACGCTAATATTAACAAAAAAATAAGTGATATCTTATAGATTCCAGGCTTACTCAGGATTCAGTATGAAAATAGCCTTGAAATTGCAAGAGGAAACCGTCTGTCTCTCAGGTTAGCATTCAGTGAAAGTCAGTGGCAAACTGAAAGCTCATCCCTTCTCCAGGGAACAATCTTTCTTCTGACCACTTAACTCAGAAGAAAGCACAATTTTCAAGTATTTATTAAGTTTCCCAGCGATATCAGCTTAACGGATTATCAGTTATCTCTCTGAAAAAGTTACGAGATCCAGGAATATTCAAGGGATAACTTAATCAGGAAGCACATTACCCCACACAACCCTCCTCCAAATAGCTTTCCCTCCTCCAGAACACCTCCTTCTTATTATCTCTCCTCCATTTCACCGTACCTCCTATAATCCTCCTAGGTTTTACGAGTCTGCGACAAGAATAATCTTCCTTGTGTGTTCGCTAATTATTGAGTCACATAAAGGAAAAGCCTGATAGGAGAGTTTACAGCCATCAAGAGGACACGGACGGACGGACAGGCAGACAGAATGAATTACTCTAATGGCTTGTAGCAGGGTTCTCCTGTGAAGCATTCAACCGAGTAGGTGTAGGATGGCAAAATATTTATTTATCCTCATCCGCTTACATCGATAATGCATTCCTTTAAAGCTCATACATATGAATGTATGCATGTCAAGTCATCCCTAGGATTTAATTTCTGTGTTTTGCACCAATTTCCAATCCCTCCCTCCTCTCTTCCATATTCTGTACTTCCATCTCCACAAATCCTAACTTGTCATAGTCGTCGTACTATCGCATACTAGCAGATTTGTTCCACTTTAGCGTCACCCCCAGTGTCCAAAATCAAGGTGGTGTGGCTTCTGGTTCAAAATAAATCCCTGTACGACCAACTAATAGTCTTAGTAGCCATACGTGCTTATTCCGTACTTATATCAGTTATAGCTAATTTAAAATTGTGTATATCCTATAGACAGAACAGAATCACAATTTCTTTCAACTAGACCGAGCTTTGTCCATTGCAAATTAGCCAGAGAGGCCGAGGAAGGTGTGTGATGTAAAGTTGCCATACGATTGTACCAATGTTTGCAGAGGAGATGAGATTAGGGAAGAAGAGAGCGATTAGTTATTGAAACAAATAAGTCACACCTTAGCTTTGTTTCATTCCAACTTCTCTAAGTGGTGTATCCAAAACTCATCTTCAAAGACCCTCCACAAAAACATAGATTATAACATGAATTTATGAGATTTGTCCCACACACAAACATGTACTGCTTTTCCATCCTTTATCAATCCTTCCTCCATCCAAATTAAAATACCATTGCTTCTCCGCGACTCTCCTCAAGTAATTCAAGTTGCGTTGCGAATAGGCCAAGAGCTCAGCATCGCAACAGGACATAAGAGATAAAAATAAAGGTATTGAAAAAAATTACTAATGACGCTCTCAAACTCTACATGATGCGTGTCGTTTTACAAGCTCATCATATACCATACTCTTGATGGAACTCAAATATTGCAATCCACCCTTACATGGTATCAGGAATTTTACCTCCTATCAATCAAACACGGTATTTGCAGAGGTCAGCCCATTTAATAACATTCAGCAAGGCCATTATGAGCAGCATATACTTGTACTACTGTCTCCAGCAAATCTTATGTTCTCTACTCCTACCCTTTGTCTTTAGTCGCATTATAATTGTCTTGTCCTAAGTAATTTGATTTCCATAGCGTCGCCTCCGATCTTATTATGAGTACATCCTATAGCTAAGCACCCTTATATCATCTTCAAAGTAAATTCTCTATGATCAGTTCATCTTTACAGTCAACACACAGAGGATAGTTTTAAAGTGTCTTATTAATTCCGACAATTCTTGCAACAATCATATAAAATCACACAACTCAGACAGCACATAACCTCCGGCTATTTCAAACTTCCAAATACATATGACGCGTTTCTTATAGAAATCTAAGTTATATCGAAAGATCCTAATTATAAATTCTAATTACATTGGCATGCTCACATTTTTAACTTCATTTAATCAACTCAGTAAATATTAATTTATAAGCGCAGTTGTTAAATATTCCTGTTACCAATCTCAGGGCTACTACAAGCTCCTCTTCCTTCCTAGCTAACTCATACTTACAAATACAGTCTTTTATCTTTTCACATTTCAAATCAACGTCTAGCAACGTTGCCATTGCTAATACTCCATTATTACAATCTGTACAGTTTCGATCTTTCTATCAAATTCTTTCATAATTAATTGGACAAACGACATACTCGTGTGGCACTCACTCCCTATGCATTTACGAGCATAATTAAAGATAGTAGGTGATGCGCTGAATTTCCAACGCTGATATCTTCCGTTTGATTTTCTCTACACGGTAATTGAAGCGGTGACTGGCGAACGCCAACGCCGATAGCTTCCGTTTGACTTTCTCTACGCGGTAGTTGAAGCGCTGACTGTCCAACGCCGAAAGCTTCCGTTTGATTTTCTCTACGTGGTAACTGAAGCGCTTACTTTCCAACGCCGCCACCTTCCGATTGAGTATCCCAAAGCGGTAGTGGAAGCGTCGACTGTCCAGCACCGATACCTTCCGTTTCATTTTCTCTACGCGGCAGTTGAAGCGCCGACTCTCCAACGCCGCCGATACCTTCCTACCATTTTCTCTACGGGATAGTTGCATCTGTTGACTCCAGACTTCCGATCCTCCCCTACAATGAAACATACCAATCATGTTCTTTCACTCATCTCACCTATGAACCTACAAAGGGGCTGGTGCAAGAAGGTGGAGAATTAAATACTTATTTTAAATCTTTGATTACCCGATTATTACTGTCGCATCGCTATCTTCTTCTTCAGTTTCTTCCTCTCCTCCGTCATCTTCTTCTCCTTCATCGTCACCTCCTTCTGCTTCTCCATCATTTGCTCGCTCTCGGTGCATGTTGGCTTCAAGTGATTCCAACATAATTTCAGCTCTGTGAAGCTGTCTGTTAGATACATCCAAGCGTTCCGAAATCGCAGCCACTGCCGCTTCTGTGAAAATATTAGATTTCATTTATTATTTTTAAAACCAAACTTGTATTGCAATCCGATAATCAAACTTTCCATTAAACGGATTTACTCCTTCCATAATTGCACAAGCCCACCGCATTTTTTTGGCCATGCCATCAAAAATTACACCTGTAATCCTATAACGTCAGAAAGTCGGCGAATGTGAATATCGTTAATGCGCACTTAGCAGCATAACTTCCAGTATCAGTAATTGTATTATTTTAATTAAAGTCTCAGTGAGGTTGTCTACATAAATCGGGATTGTAAAGAAATTCGCCCCCTTTCCAAGCACAACATGAACCGGATCTCACACTGTGGTGTGATAATAAGTATAATAAATTGTTATACAATTTTAAATTATACGAAATTTTTTACTTACCAGTGCAATCAAAATATTTCCTGGCCGCTTTCAGGAAAGCACGTTCCGATTTCTGCAGGTTTCGAAGCATCTTGAGAATTGTCACCGAATTTAGAGACTGGAAATAACTTGCACACCCTTTTCTATTCCCTGCCGACACTTAAATGAGGTTTGCTCAAGTCCGAAGCTGAAAAGAAACCTCGGTAACGATTATAGATATATGCGGTGGTCAAAACGTTTATTTTCGCTCCGTCCTCGTTGTTCTAGTTCTGGCAAGAAGGAACTTGAAAAGGATTAAAACCAAAATGTCATGGATTTATCTCGTTACCACGTGCTTGACGGGCAAGTTTGTGAACCTCCATTCCTCAGCTAAAAATAGTATATGTCCTGGAGGCATGCAATTAAATCCAACCTTTCCAGAGACTCCTCCCTCCTCAACCTTAGTTCACGCATGCTCTGTGTGCTGGAGAAGGGTCCGGCCACTGTGTAAGCATTGAGCATTTCTCATACATCGCCACGAATATTAACCAAACACCCGACATAAACGTTGAAGCAAACGATCGTTTCATCCGTTCAAACTCGTGTAATCCGCTTAAACAACGATTTCTGTTTACACCCTAGATTATATATAGCCTTTGGACCCTAAATCTTGTTTGTCCTCTTCATGAACGTCGACCATCGATAATCCCCTTCCACCATGTTAAATATCCACGTGGTTAACATGCACATGGTGAAGTAGCGCCATCTCAACGAAACATTTCCAAAAAACATTACTTTGAAGAAAAATCAAAATGTTTCGTTTCTCTTTTTATGCGCTCTCGCCTAAAAATATCGTCATTTCTAAACTCGCCATAAAATTCTGGTCCTTAAAACGTTTACTTCAAAGAAAAATGTCAAACTCAGGAAAATCGAAGCAACTAAATTACGTTTGAAAAGTTTATTTTCCATCACTTATTGAAACGACATAAAATCGTCCAACAAACGTCCAAAACTCCAGTCTGCAAGCTTCCACTATCGATGTTCGGAGGGATTGGTAAAGAAGTTCAGTCCCTTGGAGGACTACTCAAAATCTTAAAAGTATCTGCTTCTCCTTGATATTCTTAGCATAATCCAAACGCTTGTTTAATTTTCAATTAGGAAGGTAAAATAACAATAACTTGTAATATTATTTCGAGCCTTGGGACGGATTCCTTTTTTGTCTTGTGAAAGCTTCATCCTCTTCAATTTATAATTGCTGATGTCATATAAACTAAGAAGAAATGCAGAGCGTGTCGAGAGTTTTAGAACGTTGCAAAGCTATAGTAATAAATACAAACCACGTTCCCACGCTACTTAAAACACAAGCTTAATATGCATTGCATCCATATTCAAATGAATTTGCACGTGACAATTCTAGCCAACCCGTTATTGAATTTCGCATGAAGGCTTCTCTAGGTTGCTTCCACTACCGTTTCCTATGGGTAATAATTTCCTTTCAACGATCAAAATTAAAACAAAATCCTGTATACAGTATCTTAGAAACCTATCAAGCTGAAAATAAATTACAATATATCCCCAATTTTCAATTGAGCATGCTGCGTATATATATACTCAAAGGAGGGTGGGTTCTTGGTTCATCATTTCATTTCAATTGAAAAGTATACCCTGAAAACAGAATAAAAAATACCAGAAGTACATGGCACGATTATTTGTTTATTTAATGCACTTATTGCCTCATCCTCAAAGCAAATACCGATACAAATATCTATTACTCATCCATTCTTCAACAATAGCAGTCTCGGGAAAATAACTCAATTCCATCAATATTGCCATTTATTCAAATCTATGCGCACGTTTTGAGGCGTTCAAGTAAACGGTTCCTACCCAAAACCGTTATACAGCTCAATGTGTATCATTAAATGATAATTCACAACTAAATTCTTGCGTAACGCCAGGCAAATATTCAGTTTGAAGCATCTTCCTTCCGAATGTCCACAAAGATCCAACAGTATTTTCCCAAGAAAAGTTTATCAGCTGCTTATCAATCCTTGCATCACCCTCTTTTTACATAGGTTTTATGGATTTTTTAAAATTTATGATACCTTTTTAACTTTAATTTACAGGTTCAGACCGTTTACTCACCATCTCTTCTCTCATCCATACATAATTGCTTGTTTACTTTGATAATAGATTTCATCTCGATTGAAATTCATACCTGTGCAATAAATTCCCAGAGCCAGAATCATAAATATATTTTAAATTTTCCTAAAAATTCATACGCTCTCTACCTAATGATCTATAACTGAATCTATAGAAGACCTTGATTAACAGTTTAGGTGAGTTAGACGAGACAACACAAAACTGTTATTCAGTTTCAAAAAGGCGAAGATCGGAACTTAGTTATAGCTTTTCTCATAATTATTTTAACATATTTTCCGGTTCTGTAACAGTCTATTATATCAAGCACATTTATATTTATGATTTACCAGAAATATTTCTTCAAAAGTTACACTTCCTGAGTAACAGTTAAGCCTGAAACAGAATCAAGCATATATCCTTTGAAAAAGTATACAGCGATCCATATGCCATAATTGTACAGTAGCTTGTAACTTATCCTGAAACAAAGACTAATTTGCATGATTGTTATGGTAATGATTCGTGTGGTAATAACGTTGATGATAGTCATATTAGAAGGTAATCACTGGCTAAGAGAAGATTCATGGTTTCGGCCTTAAGAATAATTTTGGGAGCGTAGCGGAATAAGATTGCAAAGCATTCCGCATCCTTCTCCCTGCTCTGCGGACGCAATTAATCCACCTTGGTTCAGCTTCAGGTAAGAAGACGACACAATCAGAGAGATGAGACAACATCTTTTTTTCTAGCACTCAAAATGGAGCGAATAAAGACATTGATTTTTCAGCATACGTATAAATACAATAGCACTATCATCACTCCTAGTTCTATTTCAGTTTATACATTTTTATTTAGTTGCAATTCTCAAGTGTCCCTGGCTCCTTGCACTTGCATGTCAACGTCTGTACTCTACAACGTATTCCACGTACATACGCCAGAAAAATCTATTTCCTTAATTCAATGATACAACGATCAGCGTTTTCTTTGATTCAAGGAATTCTAATTCAAACTCTGGCACTGAAGATTGCAATACGTTTAAAACAGCATCCTTTTCCACAACCTATTAGCATTACGTACTTAATCAAAACCGTAATAGCGCCGGCTAGTGGGTGACCAAAACTGTCCAAAATGTAGATCGTTCCACCCAGCAGTTTGCGGTTGTGCAAAAGATACACTCGCATCTTTTTTATCAATTTGCATGGATTATGTACACCTAAGAATTTAGAAAGGGCAAGTTTGACTCGGATTATACGTCATTTGCCATCTTCTTCATCCCCCTATATCTTCCATACTGCACTCACCTTCAATCTTCATATCCCCTCCTATGTTTCCCCCTTTGCTTTCTTACCACCCTCTACTCCCTGCTACACCTACACCATGCATAAATGACAAAAGGCCTCCCAGATTGAGTAACCTGATCAAGTTATGAATGAATTTTTACACGGAGACTGAGCCGCGCTTGGGTCAGCGCAGCGCCAGCGGCGCTCGCCGTAATCCACCTCACCCCTCCATAGACATCTGTACAGGAGATGTAATGGAGAGGGTAACTGTAAATAACAACGAGGATTTTATATATCAACCTTAAAACGTTAAGAAAAGAATATGGGAATTATGGGAGGATATCGCACAATATTATTAGCGAACCGCCAATGTTATAACAACCATCAGCTTGGATTCCCCCCACCTCATGTCAGCTCTTAATCTGACTTCCGGCCATCTATATAAAGCTCCCTCTGTCTTCTTCTTTACGTTTCTTATCTTCTCAACACTTTCACGCAAACGTGTGCTCCTCCACCTTAACTATTCTTATTTTCAAAAAGTTTTCTTATTTTCCTTTTCACAAGTGTCCACTCTTTGTGCGAATCTCCTGACTAAACCCTTCGGCTGGCAACAAACTTCGCATTAATCATCATCTACGCTAATATTCCTATTAGCGTCCTCATCGCGGGATTTTTCCGGAATTTAGTGTCAATATTTTAATCTAGTACAAAATGCACAAGATTCTGATTTTGTCGCTACTTGGAGCGCTTGCGATGGTCATGTCACAGAGTCCGGTAAGTATCCGTTTCCTGGAATTTTACTGCTGTTATTAACATTAGTTTTAGTGGCGAATAAAGACCGGAAACCATCAAAATTTCTCTGTATCACCACCAGTACCACACGGTTCAGCTTCTTAGGACAGTGCCGTAGCCGATCTTGCACATGCATCTTGGCTTGTAGAATTATCGATAGGAAATCATCTTCTATCTTAACATCAAACATTGGAATGTTAACTCAATAATAGAAAATTCTTTCTAACGTCAAATATATTAGCCTGCAAAAAATTAAATTCCACATCTTCCTCGTAATCAATTATCCTCTTTTCCACGCCTCCTCCTTGTTGTCCTTAAACTACGGCTACTCTGACTTCACATATACACTTTATCGGTCACACCGCAGTGACGCCAGCCAAACTTCATGCAAACTTGCTCTAACGAAATTCACATCGGATGGTTGATTATGAGTCTGAAATTTTCTTGAGCAATATCCGCTTCTGTCTGTTCTCGTGCTCATCCTTTCCGGTAAATTCTAACTACGGATTATTACAAACGATGCTGAAATTCAAGGCTTTGGTCTTCACTCGCCGTTTTTGCTTTACAGCAATAGGAAGGCGGTTGAGTCAGTGGGACCAATCCGATTAATCGGTCAGTCTTAATATCCCCAGGATTATTAATACCATTTATAGCAATTTCCCAAAACGTTTATCTTTCACCATCCGATAGTTACCAACTCATAGTACATCTGCTACTCGTCATCATAAGTTAACTATCCCAGCAACAACCTTCCCATCTTTTAAATTCACTGAATGATTACAAACTGTAAACTCATTAAAATCCCTATTTCAGTATTTATCTTGGTAATTACCACCACCTTAAGACTCGCAGCGAATCAAAAAAATCTGCTAATCCTATAACCATTGATATGACCATATATATTTTAATCACCATTGAGAAAATTAACAACTAGTGTGAACTTCCCATAGGAAATCCCTTTGCAACAATCCAAAGGTATCCTAATCCGAACCGTAAAATACTAGATTCTCTTTGCCCCTTTTCATTCATTATTGCAAACATCTTAACGACATGCAATCCCTTTGAAACGGAAACAAGGATTTACACGAGTTGCATAATGAATCCCCAGCTTGATCATCAGTCTTGATTATGACATGTATCAGCTGTCCAATAAACCTTTAGTTACTTAGTAAGTATAATCTAATTAAAGCCAACTTGAGAATGATTGAGGTAGTTGAGCGTTGAGCAGGAGAAACATGTTGATATTTTCACACGATACTATTTTCCAATTGTTTCCCAATAATTATTCTTCCCATCTTCCCCTAGTTTTGCTCCTATCTGTACAAATCTAAACCTTCGCTCACGTATTGATCAAGTGCATCCCCTCGTTAGCGAGTGCATTCATAAACCATCATTAACTTTCTTGTCTTGAAAGGTGATAGAAACGTTCTTGAAAATAATCAACATAGATATCAATAATTCACACAAATCCCAATTTTACAATAACTTTATAAACGCGGACTTAAAATAGCTCATTTTTCCCTGAAACACAAGCTGGCAAGTCTTAGATTCTAGCATCAGCTTTCTCTCCCTTGGGATTTCAAAGCATTTCAACATGAATCCATACAATCTTCCCAGACACGGCAAAAAAAATCAGATTACAAACAAATTATGCACATAATTACGTAGCCAGCAGCAGGGAGCAGGTGTGTGATGATAATTATTACAAAAGAAGATGCGGCTCCGTTTTCCACAGCATCACTCACTTCCCCCCTTGGCCATAAAGTAAAACTTGTTCAAGCTTTAGAGGAGAAAATAATTCCTAATTAAAAACACTTCATGCTACCTCCCGAGGAGTGGGTGAGGAAAGTGGAAGAGAGAAAAGTCCAAAAGTGGACCAATTTTTACAACTCCCCCTATTTTCCAACAATGGCAAATAATAATTCCACTTCCTCTTCTCTAACTCCTAGCTCAATCTGATCCTCAGTCTTCCCAATCCTCCGCCCATGTCTCTAATTTCCAACCAAGTATCTATTATTATTACCGCTCGCATGATTTTGATCACTGCAGCTTTTCCACAGTCCACCCCTCCACCACCCTCCACCCCTCCTCAAACTGTCAAGCAAGTAGTTCAAAGAAACAAGAAGATGCAAGGGAGAAATTATGAAATCCTCAAAAGAATGATGGCTAATCCGTGAGTAGGATCCTTGCATGATTGAGAAATTTTATTGTATTGATCGATACCGATTGGGAGCAAATTCATAGGATTGTGTCGTGTGTAGCTTCATGTCAAATAGATTCCCTCTTCCCGTTCCCACAATCCATATTCCTTTGCCCATCTTCCAATCTACCTGTGGTCCTTTATGTAAAGCCGTGTATATATTTGTTCACGAGATGATACACTTGGTAGATAATTTTTATACAATACAAATAATGTGTAATCACATTAGATATCAAACACCCCTCCCTCCTTTCACTTGTCAATGGATTCTAGATTCAACATCCATCTATCTCGGAATCGTGCAGGAAAACCTATAGATTCGCTATCTCTGAATTTCTGCCGCATGCACATCCGCATTTTTATAACAATATCCCACGGCTTGGAGCATCTTCAAAAATATTTTCCAAAATATTATTCCCGCTGCTTACTTTTCAGTTACTCTTTACAGATTCACCCTTTTTCTTGTGAAAGTACTCTTTGATATCAATCCCTTCAATCCTTCTTCAACTAAATATGCAAACCTCCATTTCCTGTCCGTTTTGTTTGGTCTTATTTTTTTTAAAATAGTGCATATTAGTATTACTTTCATGTGCCACGGAGATTAAAATTGCAATGCGAATCTGTTTCCTAGCTCGTTACAACTACCCGCCCACCCTTCTTCATTCTATATTATACAAATATATTTCATAATTACACTACAAACTAATCATCTCAGGGAACGTTTTGGTTTAAATTTTTAAAAAAACTCTCATGCAGATTCTATAGGGTGTGGGATATTCATTTTTGGCTGAGTAGGCACAAATGTTTGTTTTCCTTTAGCGTGTTTAAATAGAAAAGACTCGAAAGCTTGCAAGATAGTCAAGTGCTTTCAATTTCAAGCCCATGCAAATGCATAACGAAAACTGAAAACTTCGTGATGGAGTGGGTGATCGAGTAAACTTAAACCATCATCGAATCCCTCAAACCCAGGCTATCATCCATGTTGTTCCTACGCAACGAAAGCTGTTGCATTTAAAAAATCCCGACACGAGAATTTCTGATCGAGAAACACGCACAGTTTTGACATTTTTCAAGAAACTGACACAACTTTCAAGTAGGCGAGATGATCATCCACAGTCAAGTCCCGTCATCAGGAAGGGTTATTGAATTACAAAATTTTAAAAAACGGGGTAAAGGATCATAGATCATGTCAGCAATTACGCAACATTCATCGAGTGCGTAACATAGTTTCCTTCATTTACTTTACTTTGAGCGAAATATGCATCAGTAATTCAATTTTCATCAGCTAAGATAAACAACTAATGGAACCGTCTAATTTTCGCGATCCTCTTTCTACCAGACGGTATCTTAAGCAAATGAGGCAACGCTCAGCTTAGACTATAGACGGACGCATGCACAGAGGGCGTTAATCATACCACAGCGTAGCTTATTCACACCCCTTGTTATTATCCTGTCAGAATAAATTGATACTCCATCTATTGATTGAATTGATTTATATTAGAGAATTTCACGACTCTTAACAAGTTCAGGACCCCGGTATCAACCACCTTAGTTTGCACATCTTCCTTCTTATCCTCTTCTTAGATCTGTTCAACGGTCTGATCCTTGAAGACCCCTCCTATAATTACTCTAATCAATCTCAATTCCACTGGATTTCATTAGCAAAAACTGATTCCTTTACTCTACACACAGTGTACTGATACTGAGTAAATTCAGTGCCATATGAAAAAAATCGCTCAAGTACAAAATTTCTTTTCCTCCAAGTTTTGTCTTTGTCCCAGCGTACAACGTTAATCAACGTTAGCTCCATCCACTAAACTCTACTTCACTTGCTTACATGTTCTTCTTCAAAGTGTAGGTGCTTGGGAAAACTGATGAGAGAAGGGCGGAGAGGGAGTCATTTAAATAGGATGATAAGAATAAGTAACGTATAATAACAGCTTGTTTTTTCTTCCTTCTTGTACGTGAACAGACTTGCATCTAAAGTATTATTGCATTGCGATTACGAGAGAGCATTATGGTTTTTGCAAAATCCTATATAACTGCACAGCATAGAAACGTAGTTTTTGCGAGTAAATCCTTATGATTACTGGGATAGGAAGGAAGAAGTTAAGTAAAGTACGGAAACTTATGTACAGCTTTGAAGTTGATTGTATTATCTTTAATTATGTATTGCAGTCCAAGCGGCAATCTTCTTCATCATTTCCACCCCAAGGAGAGCCAGGTATAGACTTCCCTGCCTATGCGGATGTACCTCCTCGTCTAGCTTTCACTTGCAGGGACAGGATTCCTGGCTACTACGCTGACCCGGAGACCCAGTGTCAGGTGAGTCTCATCTAGTTGATTATACCTTTAGTCATAATCCTTGCAGTGGGCGCTGCGCGGAGCGCAGCCCTCGCGCGCTATTTGTGAAACGTCCTAAATTTTCATCCCTCCCATCACTCATCAACTTTTTTTCAAGTATTAAAACTTTTCCCTCCTCCTTCATCCCCTCCTTCCTATTTCTCAAATTACTCTTTAAGCCACATAGCAAATTGGAATTAAGCTTATAACAAGTAGAGTTAAATTTAATAGTGAAACTAAAACTAATTTTTTTTCAAAATCCCACACAAACAGGTATGGCACTGGTGCGTTCACGGAGGACGAAAATACAGTTTCCTCTGCCCCAACGGCACAGTTTTTAATCAACAATTCCGGGTTTGCGATTGGTGGTACAACGTCGAGTGTGCAACAGCGCCCAACCTCTACAACATTAACGAGGATCTTTATAAGGACGCTAATGGGAAAGCTATTTAGACCACAGCCTCAAATTATTCATCAAAATAGCCCATCGCCTGCGTGTTGCATGTTTGCTAGTACACTACAAGTCCCAACTTTTAAATTAGTTACAAGCTTTAATTCTGCCTTCAGTTTACTTTACATGAAACGACGCTCCAAATATGGGCATTGATGAAGCCGAGGAGGCTCATGTATCATCAGCTCATTAAATGACAATTGCAAATAATCCAATGTATTCCAATGCAACAATTATATTTGCTCTTCTTCTTCTTCTGATACTCCCTCTTCCGGTGCAGATGAAAACTTTACCAGTTATCATTATGCTGACGTTTTAACATACACATATACGTCACCTACCCTAGTGTTTTACTTTCTCTGTATGTCTTAAAGATTTTATGTAATAAAATTCAAAAACTTAAATACACACATCACCGTCATTTTCCGCATATCCGCTTTCAATCTTGCCAATATTACACTCTCCCTAAACCGTTTTGAAAGACGCACTCTTCAAGAATTACTTTCCTCAGAAAACTCAAAGAGCTGATACAGACTTAATTACAAGGAATCGCCTATTCATATTACGTATTAATCCAGCTGACAAATCCTTACTGAACTTGAGAGGAAGCCAGTGTGATTGTACCAACTTCAATATGATTCATATGCAACTTTGCTTGCGGTTTTTATAAATGATTACTTGCATAATGTCCGGGATGATACAACACGCCTTCCACGCTCATTCTCACTAAAAGCTCTCAAGTTTCTTAAAGTACCAGACGTTGTAACAAGTTTTTACCTTTTCTCATTTACTGTAGCCGTCACTGAAAGAAGCTATTACAGTTTTTTACAGCTATTTAGCTGATCGCACTAAAACCATCATTGAAGAAACTGCATTTTAATTACCAGGTTTAAGTGCTGTGACTAACTTTAATTAAGCATCAAGCGCAAACAGATCTCGTATTCATTCCAGCAAAGCAACGCTAACTAATTCCCACTTCGGTGATTTTATTACAAGCTTTTACTGTGATCATTACACGAAATGGCAGAGAGCATTTCGAATCAGTGCAGCCCTACTACGGAACCGGAAGGCGATATCATCTTGCGCTCCAGCGCGATTGCGCCCCGAGCGACGAGGCCAAGGTCTAGATTGAGACCTCCCAGTGTTCCTCCTCTCCCTCCTCTACCTGTCATTAAAGAGGATGTACCACTTACTCCAAGTCCTACGGAACCAACCCAACAGGTCGCCCATCCTAACCGTGATGCAATTATGGAGGAAACCGAAGCCGTGCCGAATTCCCAAGATTCTCAACATCACCTGGATACAACACCCGAGCTCCCCGAAATCAGAATCAACAAATCTTGATTCTCACTCACTTCCTGATTTCTAAATTCAGCAAATGTCCTACAACCGGATTAAAACTTCCGGCATTGCTATTCTACGTTTTTCATGTTGTTTAAGTATTTGCCCACAAGAATTACTTGTAATTAATTAATTAACAGCAATTTTTGCAACGATAGAAATAGGATTGCAAAAAAATACATTCGCTCAAAGTTTAAAATTCACATCCTATGCGAACAGCTCGCGAGCATTATTAGTACAAGCTAATTTTAAAACACTGATTATTAACAGTGATTAAATAACCGTGATTCACTTCCGGTCTTAAACAGGATCATCGAGTTATTATTAAATCCCATGCCTTTTAATTATACAGAAACAATCCTTCACAAGGAATTCATACGTAGATACAAAAATGGCATTTCGTCTTCAAATTTCCAGCTCATGTTACTCCTCCATAAAATATACCCATTATTACACATACAATACATGCGTCGCAATTTCATTCCAAAGAATGTATTTCAAATACTATTTGCTGCCAAACCTAGCTTACATACTAAATTCCTCGTAACATTAACAAGCAATCATTATCATTGCAGGAAATAACTAATTGAGCTTACGCAGCAAAACATGCATGTATTTGGGAAACATGAATCATGCAACAGAGGACATCCGATAACGACTCTTGAAGCAAACTATAGCACTTCTAGTCTTAATGACTCATCAATAACTCATGAAAGTTATCCGTCTTCTCCACGCACGCATTCAAGTACATCTTTTCTCTAACAATAACTGTACTCATCACATCATTCCGACGACTTCCACTCTTTGCTCATGAGCATGGCTTTTCTAAATCAGTGCTCTTCCAAAACCTTTATTTGCTTTCGGTCTAACCCCGTGTTACCCGCATCGTTATCGTGTTTTGCGAAAATCTAAAATTATTTCAAACTTTGTTGTTGAAACGCTGTTTTTTTGTGTAGTCCTCAAGTTTACAAATAATTCTGCCGTTATTCGCTCATTTTTTGCAATGCCCTTTGCTACCCGTCGACGTAAAGTGGAGCCGGTTCGGCCAAAACGTGGTCTGCCCCCTAACATGAAAGTTCCAGACGACTTGGAGGCTCATGCAAATATGACGATGGCCAATTTGATTCTTCAAATGAATTCGTAAGTACTCAAACTCTTATAACTCTTTCACTAAACATGATCTCCTTTAAGCAACCTTCAACTGTTTACCGCTAATTACAATTAAACAACTCACTCCTTCTTCCTTCATCTCCCATTTCAGTCTTAGCCACCAAGCGGAAGAAATATTTACTAGTTTACTCAAAGATGCCAAAGGAGTTTCAACCCGTTCATCAATACTCCAAGCCCGAATGCATCATTTGGCTAACAAAATAAACAAATCCACTGTATTCCGCGGGGAAAGTAAGTCAAGCAGAAACATTATCAACTCTATACTGAACCATAAAATTCACCTCTTCAAAACTTTACTTTTTGATTAATCAACATCTTTGGATTTCAGGCTCAATCTACGAATGTGCAAATATTCTTTGCCCTTGGGAAAAAGCTACAGCTGAATCCCAGCCAATACTGAACAAGGAAAATAGATCGCAAGAATACTCGAAGCTGTATAAATCCAGCTATTCCATTCCAGCTTTTAACGAATTTAATCAGTTTATACCTGGTAATCAGGACTACAAGAAGCTCTTTTCAGATCCTAATTATTTTCACGAAAATTGGAAACTCTCCACGGCCTTAGCAGAAATTAAATCCAATGAGGTAAGACAGAGAGAGAGATAAAACTATCTTGTAGACGTTATTGAATTGAAAGTAAAATGCTTCCCAAGAAACTCCGGCGTGCCCGTGTTCAACGCAGTCAAATTTGCACTCAAATGCTCATAATTCTGCGTGAAAAATTACTGTTTGACAGCATTTACGAGTTCTAACGTTTACGAATATTTTTTTTTATTTCTCGGTAAATCCAGAAAAAAGTTCCACATCCAACAATAGGTGACGGTGACAATAATGGCCAAACTGACCCACATCCGATGAGCTACAGCGAGAGCATAGATGACGACAACGACAGTTTTGGGTGGGATAGTTTTGATGAGGACACTGTAGAAGATACTGATTGGTAAGAAATAATCTTATTGAATTAGTAATATGAAATCAATTTCTTATCAATACTAAAAATGCCTCATTCACATTATTTCCATAGTTCCATCGATGGCGAAACTAAGAAAGTAGGGCGTTTGCGAATTACGCGGCGACAAGCCATGCGGCCCCGGGCCGCTCCACCTCCTCCACCGCCACGATCACTCACAGATGGGAAGCCCGCCTATTCTGGAGCCCCCATCCCTCCTCCTCTCCCTCCCCATCCTTTGACTGGAGTCTCCATCCCTACAAAATTACGCTTACCCGTCAACGTCAATATTTCTGAAGAACCAAGTACCTTGCCAACAATACATCAAACTTTGGGTCCACCACCTCCCCCTCCTCTTCCTCTTGACCTATGCACTCCAAGCCCTCAGAACACTCACGATGATACGAAAACATCAACCCTGCACAATCTAACCAGTCTACAGTATGCAACCCAAGCAACAAAATCTCAGTCCTCAGCAACAACCCCAGTACCCGGACCGCCACCACCACCTCTGCCACTTTACCTACTACCTCCGGGCCCTACACCCCCCGAAACTTCTCAATTGACCCTTAATAACATTAGTCTTCCAACTCCACAGCCAACGTCTGCATCATCTTCATCGCCAGAACTTTCTGGACCGCCTCTGCCTACTCCGCTACCACTTGACCTATTATTACGCGAGGTCAAGTTACGAAGTCTAAAATCTCTGCCATCTCCACCCCTTGTTAATCCTGAAAACCCTGAACCAGAACCCGAAACCTCCGTAGAGCTGTCGCCTTTTTTGCCCATAACTCCACCCCCTTCATGTCCAGAGTCATTAGATTTTGTAACAGCCAACCCACTGATCGAATCGAAAAAGATCGATAGCCAAACCTCTCTGCAGCCCAACTCTAATCTTGCTCAAGATTCTCCTCTTGTTTGTAACGAACTTCTTGAGAAGCTTCGTGCAAGGCGTCGCTGGGAATCTTAATTTGACTTCTTTCATTTATCGTTTCTACAATTCAATAATTGCTCAATAGACTTTAATGACGAGATTCCTGGATATAGCGTAAATAATGAAGCACGTTCGTCAATAAACATTATGAAGGGGTCATCCATTCTTACTGAAGAAATAAATGCTAACATAGTATTATTTGCTTTTGGAACAGAGGAAGATTTAGGGGCAGGTGACTCACCTGCCCCTAAATTTTCCCCTCACCTCGGGACGCAGATCACCAATAACTGGCAAATGATAAAATAGATGCCTGCCTCATTTTGCATCAAAGATTTTTCTTGTTTTCCTAATAATTCCTTCCCTGAATTCATTTAATGCACAAGTAAGATGTATCAAAAAAGTGTAAAAAGTTTTGATTTTCTAAAGTCTCTTTTAATACGCAGTCATATAATTCTTACTATCATAGTTACATATCACCAAAGCCATACGCCAATTAAAAGATCGCAAGTACATCTGCTCAATTTCACCCTATACGACTACTACATGGCTAGTTAGGAATCAGTGCGGTTGGGTGGGGCTAACAACATTTGACATATACATTTTTCCTAGGAACATAGCGCTATTACAGGATTGTGCATTTCATAAACATCACAGAATTATTCATTTAGGCACACTACTAATACTCCCGTGCTCTTATACCAAGATCCGTTTTTTGGTTTAGTATAAATAAGTTTAGTTCGTGCATCTAGTTTTATAGCACCAAGAATTGTGAACAACGAATCATCAAGGCTTATTAAGCTTTGGGGTTCAAGCAGCTACCAGCAAACAGGACTAAGTTGGTATGTTTGTCGACGATTTGGAATACGAATGGACGGTCCGCACGAAATTCAGTGATGATCGGTATGCAGGCAAGCATCATAACCATGCCTGTAACAGCCAAAAAGATATTTACACTAACGTCATTACTCCGGTTGCAACTTTTGTGCACCACTCTACTTTTCAGTGTTTGGTGTTATGGTAATGTTGCATCTGGCGATAATATATTCAATATTACCTGTAGCAGCGGCGGCTTCACTTCCTTCTTCGTTGACCTCAATGAATGCCTTCTGGATAATTTCAGAGACGAAGAGTGTATCATTGGATTCAGGAATACCGCTGAAGTCAGCCTTACTTTCATTGAACATGTCGGCCAAGCCCAGCTGCAAACACAGGAGTTGCATGAGATTAAAGATAATGCAATATTCCATCCCAAACTCTATCAATAGCGACTTTAGTGCGACTAAGTATAAATTAAGGATGAAAATAGGCCATGATTTATCTACCTGTTTGAAAGCTTTGACTAAGCCAAGATTTGCTTCAATTTTGAATCGTGGCAAATACACTTCAACATCACCGGACGCTGCAAATTGAGACAGAAGATCTGCTGGTACCTTTCCAACAAGGCCCTCCTCAAGCTTCTTCAAGCAAGTGCCCTCTTGAGGCAGATAGATTAACATGCTCAACCTGTCTCCCTGTGATAAAGAGACAAAGGTAATTACTCATAATCACTGTACTCGAAATTGTCACAAATAATAAATAGTAATGACACGTAGTTAACGTCGTCGTCAAAAATATGTCTCAAACCTTGTATGGCAATTCCACGCCCTTAGCAGCCAAATCTTCGAATTCTGCATAGTTGAATTCTGACTTTTTATACATCAAGTCAACTTCCACATTTTCAGAGCTGCTCACATAGAACGGAGCTTTAACAGTATCTTCTGGATTGAATTTTGTCTTCCAGAATCCTTTGAAGTAAACCCCATTCACGAGAACGATCCTTGTCGCAGCGTTCAATGCATCTGCAAGTATCCAAGCAAAAATGCGTCAGCGTAACCTGTGCATAAACGAATCTCAGGCACTAAAACAATAGGGATGCGCTTTTCATGTTTCTCAAACCTGCAGGAATCAAGTTTTGAATCTTTCCGTTTGTCGTTTTCTCGACCCATTGATTAATTTCAGCTGCAGATTCGACGTTATTTCCAAAATTCAATTGCTGGATTTCAGCTCCAAAGGCACTTTTCACCGCCTCCTTGTATGTCGCTTTCAGAGCATACCCAATTTGTGCGTAGAGTCGGTTAGCCGCAGCCAAAGTATATCCCTCATTTTCTTCCTGCGAACACCAAAATACATAGTTGCAATAAAGCATACCTGTGCAGTATCCAAAATTCCTCTCCTCTACACCAAATCACCTTGCCACAAGAGCACAGGATCGATAAGGCAATGTACCCATTTGTTTTATTATCATACCTTTAGTGACGCCATCACTTTCGCATATCCATTTTTCAGTGTTTCATGATCCGCCGGCATTCTTAACACTCTTTCAATCTCCTCTTTAGTACTTCCTGCCGCACCTAACTTTGCCATTGCGACCACAGCGCTGATGCTAAATGGAGAATAAATGAGGTTTCCCGGATTTTGTTTTCGCAGAACCTACAAAAAGTACCAATTCATAATTAGATGCATTTCACATTATCCACTCTTCAAATCCATTCAGTAATTTTGTCATTTCGTTGCCAATTAGGTAGTAAATAACTGAACTCACCCCATGAAGATTTGAACCGAACAATGCATTTCCATCCGAAACGGACCGAACTTCATCGAAACTCAACAAATCTGTAGACATTTTGCTTTTCGTTATTCCAGGACTATATGTTTATCAAATTTGTCCAAATTATTCGGCACAAAGGGGAAAATTCCAAAATGCTGAAATACCAAAAAAAATCAGTTATAACCTTTCCAAAGATCCGTTCCCAATTTCTCCGATTACAACTGAATCTATTCAAGACTGATTATTGCCGGGTCGGGGATATGGGTTATACATTCCTCGCTTCAGCAACATTATAATCTTATATATAAATTGAATTGGCTTATATCAAAACAGATCAAGTCAATCGAAACGATGAATTAGTCAAAGACACGAAATAACAAAATTGAAAACAAGTATATCAAATCAAAAATTTTCAAGGTCACTTATAAATATATATATATATAAACTTCAGTATTGTAAAACTCGATCATCATAACTGCAACTTTTAAACAGTTTACGTTTACCTTGCCAAACTTAAGGTTCCTAAAACTGAAAGTCCACCAACTTTTGTCGGCACATTATGGTGCATTTAGATTCTAGCAACTACTAGTTTAAACCATACAATTAAATAAAACTCAACATTAAAATTATAATATTGCAATAACTATTTCGCAATTGCAAAATGAGCGGCTTATATTTCAAAAAAACTCAATCCCGCTTACCTTTTAACAGGAGTGTAAACACAAGCAAGGGATTCTTCTTCAACGCAACTCTTTCCTCTTCAACACACTCTGACAGTCTGGAAGCCTGGCATGGAAATCCTCTCGGTAAATTATCCCTTGGGAGCCAAAACCACAGGAAGGAATAAAACGTATGATTATTTGCACGACTTAACATCCCTTTAAAAGTTCTTATAATATACATTTGCAGCAATATAGTTTAGTCTAGCACTCATAACATCCTCCATACGCCGTTTACCAACCATTCCGTTAACACAGATAATATATCATGAACGAAAGATACATGGCAAAATTCGTCAGGTAGTATTAGTAAGGGAAACTTACTTTACTCCTCCTAATATTTTCGCGAAAGTTGGAAGAATACTCCTGTAGCCAAAGGGAATGACATCATCCACCTGAGTCACTCATTAAATATTCTCTGCCTCATGCTTGCGCTGTTCTTAAACGTGCTTCACATAACGATTTTTCACGACAATTCGTATTGTAATTACACTGCGCAAACATTCGCTGAACCATTGCATTGGAACTTTACAAATGTTTTCCAGGCCCTGCGGTTAATAGAAACAGTAATAATGTCAACATTACGGAATACTTTCATGTTCGTAGAACAAAACCAACCCAGAAACGAACACCTGAACGAAACGAGCTTATTACTTCCCACCTGCTACTGCCACCAAGGTCAAAGGAAAGAGGGCTGGAAGCTTTGTCAACAGATTGGCAAGCATAAATATCTTAGGATTTCAGTTTCTCTTGAAGCACAAACTAAATACTGTCCTATATAGCTGACTTTTCACATTTTAAACTATTCCTTTACTTACTTGTCTAAATGATTTTCAGTGCATCAAACACAGGTTCTACAACATTTCTACCGAATTGCGTCCCACCAGTATGTACCAATTACTTGAAATTTGTAAACATCGAAGCTAGACATAACATCAGTCCTTTAAATCCAGAGAGAGATGGAAACGGTATCCAAGTCTCGTCCGCACGAATTTTCTGAACCACCTCTGCCTCCTACGCTACCATTTGACCTACTGCAAAGTCCAAATTCTCTGCCATCTCCATCTTAATCCTGAAAATTCTGGAAAACCTGAACCCGAATCCTCCATGCCTCTGCCTTCATCCCTTATCTGCCCTTAACTCCACCCCTTTCATGTCCAGAATCATTAGATTTTGTAACAATAATTAATAATAATATAATATAATTAATAATAAACAGCCAATAATTACTCATTAATCTTTCGCATACCGGTAAATTAGAAATACAGATCAGACCAATTTAATTATAACTTTGCAGCCCGTCATCGTCATCCAGATCAATTAAGATAATCAAATCAATTTTTTTGAAATGTGATGAAAACTGAGTTGAAACCATTTCTTCTTCAATGTGTTCAAACCAAACTCTGAACTCCAATGAACTACAGGCATAATACATGACAAGATAGCAAGTCCTTTAAATCATTTCCGCCTGGTAACCTAAGATGTATCATTCCGAAACCACCATCAAGTATGTAGTTAGGCCTCAATCTTGATTCTGCACCAGTGCCAAAACCGTTAATCAATGGTCACATCCGCTTTACAACACATTCTTAGATGAGAGATGACACAACTTGCATCCTCAAGCTTCATCTCCGTTCCGTATTTGGTGTTCATAAAACACAGTTCTCATCTTTACATCATCCCCTCTAACATCCTTTCCAAGCTTCCTAAATAGATAACGTAGATTCTGTGCAAATGACAGCAGCTGCTTTACCAAAATAACTCCTCATTTTTCGACCAAACGTAATGTCAACTGGAAGTGCAGCCTTAACGTTTACTGGCGACCACGCAATTGCTAGCAACTAGCATCAGATTTCACTCTCCAAGACTGTATATTGACCTCCTGGAAGTCTTCATAAGGCCTGAAGATGCCATTTCCACCCCGTACCATCGAACCGGTTCGTTTCCGACGCGGCTTGCCCGCTAACATGAAAGTCCCAAACGATTTGGAAGCCCACGCAAACATGACCATGGCTCACATGATCCGTCAACTCAACTCGTAAGTTCACCGTCGTGTACGTTTTTCAAAGCTGTATTTTACCTTTGCCCCACCCGCCGGGCCTTCAGCTAAACCTAATTATTTTTTACACAAATCACATTTATTCTCTTTTAGCCTGAGCTATCACGCCGAGGAAATATTTTCTAATCTCTTTGAAAGCATGAGGGATATCTGCAAGCGCTCATCAAATCTGGGCATTCGCTTGAACAATGTGGCTGAAACCTTAGCAGGACAACTTGAAGAAGAAAAACTGAAAAGCAAAGCAGTTAGCGACTTTAGTAAGTTATTCCCAAACTCATACTACAAACACTTATCTGTAACTCATAAAGAAAATCATATTCTAGGACGCAAATTGGTTTCGTGCTTTAAAATTTCAAATTTTCCAAAATTCAGCTTCGATACACGAGAGAGAAAACGCTACACCTTTTAGCAATCCCCTCCCACTCGAGGACCAATTCTTCAACAAGGGCAGTGCTCCTGCACAAGTAGCAATGCATCGGGAGCGTTCTCAACCCATACCTCCCTTCGATTCTTTCAATAACCTTGGAAATATGTGGCAAGACTGTTTGAAACTTTACTCAAATCCTGAATATTTTCTCGAGGACGAAATCCGAAAACGGGCTCTCATTACCATTGAACCGGTACGCTTATAGAGTTTGTGGAGCTGTATTCAATCCATTGGAACACAGGGTTTTATTATCAGTCCCATTCCTAGCCTTTATCCATCATATTTTCAATCAGTGATATAATATTTACTGCTAATTCCTCAGGTTGAAATCATAACCCAAGTTCCGGAAGATCCATCCAAGAGAATGAAAGACGCGAGAATAAGTGTCGTTACGGACGGATATGAATATTGGGATGAGAGTAGCTTCGACGATCACTCTGATTATTCGGATGACGGGTAAGAAGTTCATTTCTAATCCATTCATTTTAATCAATTTACAAGCATATTCATTATGTTTCTGATTTCTGAATCAGTTATGCGGCTGTCTCATCTTACAATCCTCTGGACCAGCCTTCAGCATCAACTAGAACTGGATATAGCAATTATTTGGACACGGGCATGAATGATTCATCTCTTCCGATTAGTCCGTGTATCCCCGACCTTCCTCTTCCTCCACCACCCATCACCGGACCCCCTCCGCCACCCCTGCCTTCATGGGGTCCGCCACCCCCACCGTTACCAACGATTCATTCCAATGTGTCACAGACTACGACTGCTTACCCCACTTCCGCACCATTGCTAAACCTGCCTCCCTCTGCTCCAATGCCACCACCACCACCACCTCTATCGGTCTCGTCCGGAACTCCAGGACCTCCACGACCGCCACCACCTCCGCACCCTGCACCACCCAGCGCCACGGCTCCACCGGCAATTGGAGGTGGACCGCCTCCGCCTCCACCCCCGCCACCTTCCCTAAGCACACCAACTGCACCAAGTTTACCAAAAGCAAACTCGGGTAACCCCCCAGCGCCACGTC
This sequence comes from Sminthurides aquaticus, assembly GCA_906901655.1. NCBI lineage: Eukaryota > Metazoa > Arthropoda > Collembola > Symphypleona > Sminthurididae > Sminthurides > Sminthurides aquaticus. Next base: position 5,142,912 of record CAJQTT010000003.1, read on the forward strand.
CCACTCCGAAACTCCCTGAACTTGATATGCATAGTCAGCTTATGGCAAAGATCCTCGCAAGAAATAAAGCTCCTCCCTCGCTTACTACAGACATCGCAAAGTCACCAGTTACCCTAGCACCATCACCCGGGTCTCCTGGATCCCCATTCCCGTCTCCTCCACCACCCTCATCCGACACCTCTGGATCTGGATCCCCACCGGTTGCACCTCCAGCGCCAACTGTACCTTTGTCGGGACCCCCGCCACCGCCGCCACCTCTTGCAAGTCCTGTTTCGGCTCCACGACCCCCACAGGGCGGTGGACCCCCACCACCACCGCCTCCTCCCCCTCCACCCTCTGCAAGTGCACCGCCTCCAACAACCCTTCCGAAAGCAAGCCCAGGGAATACCGCGTCGCGACGATGCCCAAAGCTCCCTGAAACTGACATGCATGGTCAGCTTATGGCAAAAATCCTTGCAAGAAAACGTGCCGATGAGTAGTTCAACTGACCGATTATGTTCCCTGTGCCCTGAGATTTCATGCTTTAGTATGATTAACATAATGTTCAGTTTCATTGTACTAATTTCCTAAAATACCTTACAAAAATTATTAATTCCTTCCCAAGTGGAATAATTTCTGCCAATCTGCCATTTTAGCTTTAATTAATCAAAGCTTTTAAAACTTTTCCTTCCTACTTAATTACTCCTTCACTGCATATACTCATCTGCATTCTTCATGTTCTTGATTCTTGAAAACATGTTTGATTACTGTCCAGTTTATCGTCCAGCAATCCACCCCGTTAGATCACGGCACGTGCCTCTATTACACAACTTCTCTCACATTGTTCAACTGTTATGCATTATTAAATTGCAATCTTATTCAATTTTCATATCCTGGAACTGGAACAGGTTTCGCAACTCCGTCTTCATTACCTGCCTGAATTTTGGCACTATTCCTACGACTTCATGATCATCTTCACTTCATTAAGACAACCAATTTCTATTCTAAACAGACTGCTCTGTCTACAGCCACAACAGCACACTTATACAAAACAAAAGCTTGGCAATGTTTGCATCCATCGATAACTAAAAACGCTAGCCTTCACCTGGATTGTGGTCGTGTGTCTTGTGACAACTACAGCTATATTTACTACCCCAACCACTCCTCCATCCTCATCTAACTACCCATAAGTTTATAGTATTAGCCGGCTCGGACCTTTCTTTAATAAATAATACGCACCTTAAATTTTGCAAGAACATGTGCACTTTTCCGTCGGAACGAGTCAATTAATTGAGCAAACAAAAGGCAGCGTCTAATTGCTAGTTGTGAGTTTGGTAGACTCTTGAGAGTTGCATTATGCAAATAGCATAGTCTATTCCTACTTTCCTACTACTGTCGCTGCATACTTGCAGCTATCTATCCTAGCAAGACTCAAACTCAATTTTACGTTTCCATTAATTTAGTATTTACTAAGGGAGACTTTCTTAGTTTCTACCACACAGCTATTGATACGCTTCTCCGCCATTGCAAGCCCATATTCCATTGACTACCGCCACCGATAATTGTGTCGTGTTAATATTGACAGATTGAGTAACAAACCAGGCTGAACCCAGCTTAGCCGGTCTAAACCTGAGGTATAAAAGCCCAACGAAGTATTTCAAGATTATCACACATCTTCCAACAGTCTTCGGGTAACAGCATCACAAAATCCTCTTCTTCTTCACTGCCTAAAAAACTAAGCAAAATGGAAGTCACGAGCCAATTTTGTATTTTCCTCCTCATTCTCGCTACCGTTTCCGGCCAGCGACAATTAAGACGTCAGGACCAGCAATTTCAGCAGCGACCCGAAACTCAACCCGAACTTCAACAACAGCAACCAGAAGTCCAGGTGGACCAGCAGCACTTCGAGGATGTGCGAACTCCATTTGATACAACAACAAAGCGTGCCCGCTTCCTCTACGAATTTAATTCTGAATTTGATCCACCAGTCTTGACGTTTCTTCCCCCAAACGTAAACTTCACTTGTACTGGAAAAGCTCCCGGGTATTATGCTGACCCAGACCAAAAATGCCAGGCAAGTATACTTTTACTAGTTATTAACGCTACCGATTCCTACCTACGCCCTCTATGCAACTCGCCTCTAACTCTACCGCTACAAACTTTCCCAGTTTCTTTGTTGGCCTCCCCACCTCACGCGTTAGCGCATAGAGGTCGACTGTATTCTTCGCTACATTGTTTAAAGTTTAAAACAAACGTCTGAAATTTTGACACTGATCATTAATCCCCAACAGCTTCCTCCTAATTTTTTCAATTTCCCCGTGTATAGCTCTTCTCAAGCATGTCAATTCCTAATAATTTCCTCACGTAGGCTTTAATGTGATAAGTTATGGGTTAATTTGCAAGCTTAATAGGTGTCTAGCTGTCATGCATTATTTATGGAGTTGCAACAGAATAGTGCATCCATAATAATGAACAACGTGTCCTTCTTTCCGTAAACGTCCAGCTTCTGCGGTATCTTCTCAGTTCATTTTAGTCATTCAGTATCTCCTGTAGTCTTCTCCACTGCCTACTAATGTCAACCAAGTTTGCAAGGGCCATTAAATGGTGTAACATGCTACATAATTTAAATATGAAAAATTGCGGGGCCTTAATTCTCATTACGTCATTTTGTGTAACAACATAGGTTTACCATTTGTGTATGCCGGATGGAAGGAAGTACACGATGCTTTGCGGAGTCGGCACAGTTTTCAATCAACGTACCTTCGTTTGTGACCACTGGTACAACTACCCCTGCGCTAACGCCCAGCAGGATTACCGACTCAACAACGAATTATGGGACCAAGTCCTCTTGCCACACTCTGGTCATTCCCCATCTTCCCTAAACCAGCCATCTCGCAACAGCCTTAACAGGAATCAACAAGACCGCAAACCTGATTACGATTACCAGAATTAGCTAATCAGTTTCAACTTATATTACTTTCCTTCCCACTATTCATTTTGTACTTTCCACATAGTCCTGTATTATTTTTCTACACATTCCCTCAATAAACTTAATTTAAAAGCAAGATCCGGTATCCACTCCAAAATCTTAATCAAGTCCTCCAAGGATAAGTTTAAAACTTTAGCTACAAAGGACCCCTCTCCAACCCTCCGCCGTTTCATACACCAACCTTGAATTTCACCTGGAAATGGAAAGTGTCATAAAAGGGAGACTCTCTCCCACAAGAGCTCAGACTGACGACAACTGACTAACTCCTTCCCTGCTCAACAGAAGCGACGGCAACCAAACACAGGTTGATAGGTAAATAGAGACTCAAAGGATTTAGAAAACTTTTCTTCTCATCAGCGAGACAGACGGAGGCTAAATCCAAATAGCTCCCAACAATAAGTAACTTCGCCAAAGCCTGTGAAAATAAGTTTCTTTCTCTGTCCTTACAATGTCTCCAAGGGACCGTCCCCTCAGTAGTCCGAGTAGTTTACCTCATCTTCAGCCTCGCCTCCTTAAACTCACTCCTCTCCTCACTAACGACACTTGTCAAGAGACTTAAGAAGAGATTTTAACAAAGGATAAACAGTTTCACACATATAAAACGTTTAGAGAAACACAGGTAGATAAAGCCGGCATACCTCCTCATGCAAAAGCCCAATGTTGCATGTAATTTAAAGCCCGTCTCCTTGTTTACATTTATCCTTAGCAACCTGATAAGAAAAAGAGGAACTTGCAATCGTATTATACCTAACATAATAACAGACCGAAGCAACACAATCATCTTGCAGACTTGTCAAAGTAAATTACCTCCTTCACATTTTCATAAATATTTCTTACGTCGAGAGCACTTTACGTTTCAAAAAGTTGCCGCTTTCAAAGTTTCCAATAATATCCAAGGCCGAAATCCTTACAGCTTGTCAATTTTTCTCCCTTGGATTATAGTCCTTGAGAGTTTCTTTAAATTTCAGACTGGAACTTAGGTGGTCCTGGGGAGGGACTGAAGATTTGCTTAAAAATGGCAAAATTCACATTATTCTTTGAATTAAACGTAATTAGACTAGGAAGGGATTACGTTAATTACTGATTACTTTTACAGGAGCAGCCCTCGGTTAGGGTTAGTGCTTTAAGAAGAGAAAAATTAAACTTATTATCCTCATGAAAGCCTCCTTTCAACCTTTCCCACGATAATCATTAACAGGCAGGATGCAAGCACCTCAGCTCAACTGCTCAACACAACAGGTAGAAAATAGAAGCAGTCCGAGTTCAAGAACATAGGATGTGACTTTAATTCGCTACGCTACACGGACGCGCCCGCCGCCGCACCTGCTCTAATTTAGCTTTACTTCCCTACGGACTTCCCTACCTGCAAATATTTTTTTAATACAGGTCATTCATTACTAGAGATAATTTAATTGTTCTAATTATGATAAACACGCTTCCATGCTCCTCCGTCTGACCTGCTGTAAATTTACCTGAACTATATAAACAACCTAAAACTTAAAGGCCCTGGGGTATCCCAAATGTAACTTGTTTCACGAATTATTTACGTTTATTTTATCCAAATGTATAACCTTTAGCCTAGATATGCTTCATGCATAAGCTGTGAGTCATTTTTCGTCAGAATGTCACTTCTGACTTCTGATTCGTCATTAGACCTTCCAATACTACGCGCGCAGGTCAGGTCATCTACAGAATTTCCGTAACTGGTCCCAGTGGCCATGGACCTGGTCGCTTCGACTTCAGCATCTGACGTGCGCGTGGCTTTATAAGGTAGTCAATAACGTAGGGCTGCGCTGCCTATGCGCTGCCGCCCCTCGTTGCAGCGCAAACTCTACTACACTTTACAGAAAAGTTACAAACTGTTACCATGACACCCGACTACATGACATCGCAGCATGGCGGACGGGCACGCGAGGGAGTATATAGCCTGAGTTATGTTACGAATTTCTTAGGGAAAGGGAAAGGAGCAGAGCTTTGACTTGCCAAGGTAAGCAAGAACGAGTGCTTCAAAAGGTGCAACAAGGCTTCAAACACTTGCAAGTCAGTGCTCGACGAAGAAAGAACGTGGTCGCTTTGTGGAAATTATTTCGTAGGGTGTTTTCAATCTCTTCAGCAGTCCAGCATCGTTTTCTCTGTTTGTCGTTAGTAAATTTTAATTTCTTCTCACAGTTAAATCAATTCAAAGGTGTGTATTACCCGGGTAGTTGTGATAATTAAAAGTGGGTGATTTAAATTGCTCCGCGGTGAGTAAGTAAGAGCTTATAATTGAAAGTGCTTAGCATAAAGCTTTTCAGAAAAGTGGAGAATTAGTGAAACCTCAATCTTGTACTGTTTTCCCAATTAAAATCAATCTTGACGGGATCGGACATTGTATTCGGGGATATGTAAAATTGTTTTTACACTTTGAGATTGTCCGCACGTGGATTATTCTCAGGTGTAGTCCGTTACATTAGGTGTAAGTCTTGTTTTTCATTCACTTTTTACATTAATCAAACTGGTTTTACTCTTTTTCTTTGATTCTCCATGCTTATATAACTCCACAGCGGTTATTAGGTCAGTTTAATTGATTACGGATTTCAAGATCTGCTGTATATACATCGTCAGAATCGATTCACTTTAAAGCAGTTAATCTTCAAATGGGCTAGGTGATTGCGAGAATAAAAGGACGGCGTTATCTAATTGCTATTGCTTCTAGCAAGAGTAGACGAGAAGAAGCTACTCGAATATTTCAATCATTCTGACATCGACAAATGCTGGTACGGCAAGCTCGGAGGTATCTAGCGAATCTCAATCAGCTAGATAAATTAAACGGTTTTACATAATGATGTGATTGATGAATATTTTAGTGAAATATATCAAATGAAACCAGAATATCAGGATCAAGTATCCATCTTCTAGAATCCATCTCCAACCCTTTGCAGAACAAGTAGTGCGTGGCATTCGCAAGGCATGAATCAATCAAGTTGCTTTAATGTCTGATAACGACCTGTTTGCCAGATTTCAGATAGCAGCTTCCTTTGAAGAGAGATCACCGCAGAAGAGTCTTGTTTAAAGACCTAAGATAGGGCAAGTTTTAAAAAAGTAAAACTCGATCAGTTTACTGATGAAAGTATTGATTTGGAAATGCATGCGGTCCTGTATGCGGTACACATGATCCACAGTTTTCAACCAAAAGGAGTGAAGCGAGTCGGTATATGTGATAGCAACTGGTTTTAGACTGATACCTGTACAGCTCACTTCTTGCCAGCTAGCCATTACGAATCTGGTTTCAATTTCCAACCCTTTGAAATGGGATCTTACACGAGAAGTTTAAATTTAATTTACTACTATAAGCTCTTCCGTCTTCATTCACATTTTATTAACTTCAATTGTATTTTTGATAGCGCAGGCCCCGTAGTAAATCGTCAACTGGCTTCTTCACCAAGATTATTCCTATTCTTCGAGAACTCAGAGGCTGCGGTTCATTTGACCGGTATTCAATTGTCTGCATGATGATGATGAGATCAGAAATTGAGAATCCACCCTCAAGAATCAGAAACTAGTGCAAGAAAACTACCTGCATTCTCCACCTGAAATATTTCAAGCTAGAGAGACTCGGGCAGAATAGAACGAAGAAGATTAAGATTATTGTAATGTGGAGGAGCTGTAAAGTTGATGATGGATTGGAAAGGCTTGTTAAATTGATTCAAGAGAGGACAAGCGAGTATGGAGATGATGTGTGCGAATGATTAAGCTGAATAGAGGCAGAGAAGGCAAACTGCTATGACCGACGCCATCTATTCCTTTCGTTTTCGATTTAATAATTGATTAGAAATCATCACAGAGTTCTCAGCTTCTGACAGACAGGCGAAGGAGGTGATGCGCAATTCTGTTGCTGTATGTGTGAAAATGTAAACGTTGTCGATGATTGGGTGAAATTATTTGATCAATCGAATCCGTGGATCAATCATTCCGATTTTCATGTATGTTGTAATTGTGACGACGAGAAGTGAAATTTTTTATCCATGTGCTTCACTTTTTCGTAGTAGTGCAGGAAGCAAGCAACATTTAGAACTCCTGGTACGTTTGCGGTGTCTCGGCTCTTCGCAAAGTTAGCAACGTTGATGTCATGTGGGTTGCATCTTTGTTCTGTATTGATAAGAAGCCTCTTTGTTAATCTTTTAAACATTTGCCGCCTGCACGGTATGCCTGGGTGAAACAGAAAGGTCCGCTGTCAGAGACTTTTTTGTTATTCCATATTATGTATTCCTGCAAGAGCATCTCCAAGGAATTGTAAATTCGCGGCGCGTGTGTACTTTAGCTTGAGGTTGGAAATAATGTAATTAGTTACTGTCAGACAATGTTATTCTTTGAATCTGTAGTATTGTCCAAGGCTTGTATAGTATTCCATCTTCCTAGGTCTCCATAGATGTGCAAAGAAAGATGTGGCTTATAGAATTGTTCCTTCCAACCAACTAAATATGGTACGACGGAAGGAAGCAGTGATTGTAATTGCAGTTAGTTGCTATGAATTTGAATCATATGATATCGCAAGAAGCAGAGCAACAGATGATGGTAGAGGAGAGGCTGTTTCGAACGAGGCGGAAATGGTTGAATATTGAGATGAGATTTGGAGTTATGGTCTCAACTTATTTGTAATCTCATTTATCATAATTCCGGCGGCGGTAGCGACTCTTAACTCCCACCACCACCAGTATAACTCCTACATCATACATTCCTATAGTATTAGCGACATGAAAAGAGTTATTTGCCCTAGCATTATTTTCCTTAGCTTGTGGGTGCTGCTTGATGAATCCTCTGTGCTTGATACGTCTCTCGTTGTAATTGGAAACTGTAACAATGGGATATGATGAAAAGTAATAATAATGGCTAGGTTCGGGGGCTGCCTTCCTTGGCTTAAATGAGTGTTAAATCTAGCCAGAGGACTTGAGAGCGCAAACTTAGCCAACTTTCTCTTGTCCTGTCTTCATTTTATAGCGTACATACATAGCGCAAAAGTAGCATCGGTTATAGCGAGTAGGAGTAGGGCCAAGCCTAGCCTTTAGGTATGCAGAAAGGGAATTCATAGGAGTTTATTAACTTTAAATTTTCAAGCAAGTGGGAGGGAAACTGGAGGAGATTAGAGATGACCACGTGTGTCTTTTCCTAATTGACAATCAGGTGATTCAGGTCCATTGCTCTCCTAAACTGCCATCCCTTCACACTTGCAAACGCAAACAGTCTTACTTACTGGAAGGTGTACACGGAGTAAAGTAACAATTTCCTCTATTCTTGTTCTCTGTATTTGCAAATGATACAAACTTGTTAAATTGCTTCCGGCAATGTTTTTGTCCAAAGGAATTTAAACCCTTGAGGATATATGTTTTAATCCTCTCCCCAGCCCGTGGATCTTACAATCTACACACAAACCGCAACGAGATCATTTCTTCTTTTAAACCGAGTTCCATGCTCTTTTTTCTTCTCGCCTCGTGTCGATTCATTTCTGTCCAAGTGTCTACCACGAGTTGATACAAATTCTTGCTTCGAAGCCGAGAGTGATTTCGTTTTTAAACCTATCGTTTCATCTTACTTCTCTAGTACGACCGAGCCTCGTTTAGCAGCTTTGATTTAGGTTTCTTGCGGTGTACTATATAAAACACTCAAGATCCTCTTGATTCTTCATCCTCTCTCTGATGTTCCTGGCTTGTTTGAAGGAGCGTGAATTAACGTGACCGACCCAAATAAGCATCCTTTGGGAACAGAAACCAAAGCGTAGAGCGAGTGTTAATTACCGCGCACTCTTTCTTGTTGAGTTTTTAGGCAAAAATATAAACAACACATTCCCTAGGATTTTCCATCATCTCATCTTCATAGCGTGTAGTATATTTTCGCCAATTGCAAATTTTAATTGTAAGCAGGTGAGCAGGCGCTCAGCACATTGCTCGGCTCGCTACAGCTAGAATCAAGAAGCGCAGTGGCTTTGATTGTATATTGTATATACGATAGATCGTTTCTGATTTAAAAGATATTCTCCTCATCTTCAGTCATTCAGTCAGTTAGCTAAAGAAGATTAGATGAGACGCGATGGCGATGATGAGTAAGCGGGGCAGGTAGTAGGGAAGATGTTCGACTGGCGTGTGTGTGCCTTCACTACTAAACTCAATGAAAGTCCATGGATGGATGCGTCAAGAGATTTTTTCCTTAAAGTTTCTAATAACGCACTAGGGCAAGGATAATGAAAGTGAGATGATGATGAAGATTATTGAATTGGGAAGATGCACACAATCATTCCCATCCAGCCAACCCCTACAAAACTTCACTCCATCGTATCCCAAAACAGCCAGCAGCAGGCAGGCCAACTAACCTTGGAATCTATGGAATTAAATGCCCTGACACTTAGCCAACAGAATCCAATAGCTCTTTAACAGCTCGAGAATCCCATAAAATATAAATATGTTAAACTCATCACAATCCCCCATTAACTAATGGCTTTAAGCTCACGCTTCTGCATAAAATGTAGCATGCCTCAAGTTTTTTGCTGCTGCTGAAGCCATGTAATATGGTAACAAATATTATTTGCTGTAAATTAAATTTTCCGTTAAAGAATCCTAATTTACTCAGAGCTCGTGTTACCTATTACGACACAAAGTGCAGGCATAATTGAGGGGGTCAATGGCGGGGGTAGCGTTGAAAGGCAGTTTAGTAGGGTGTGCCATTCATTAGATGGGTGATTGTTTTTCCAATTCCCTTTCTTACTGCATTTAAGGTCTGGACTTTAAATATAATTATGAAACATTTTAAAGGGCTTGCATTTAAAATAGCATCCGTCCTAAATAAGTCGAAGCATCAACGTGGTAGGTGTTTCACCATTAACTAATCGTGACACAGGTATATTGCTTTCTGTTAAGCAACACGCAAGACTTTAAATTAGTATTTATTATGCTTCCTATTTCCAGCCCCTATTCAAAGCTTTACAATACTTCATAAGATTTCCTTGTATTTAGAGCTTTTGTATCGAGAAGCTGTATTACTTGCTATCTCTCATACGTTATGCGGATATCTTAAGCTTTAGCACAAGGAAACAATTTCAGTCAATTAAGATGGAGTTTGTAAAAAGATTTAATGAGAATCTCTCGTGGGAATTCTAATGTTCATCTTGTGTAATCCTGTCTGTGAGAGAATGGATTTTTATTACCTCTCTTGCCTAATGATGAGTTAAATTAATTCAATTTACTTCCTATGCAGATTGCGGTCGGGTTTGGAGGAAGGACGTGTGAAGGATGCCGCGTCCGTCAGCTGGTTTACCATCGTTCTGGATCGCCGTTACCGTCCTATATCGTAAGAATAAGTCCTCTTTTTACCAACCTTCCACACATTTTTCTACCGTCTAAAGCTTAATCTTAGAACGACTAATTAATTTTTACCACCAACTACACGAATGATGGGAATATTTTGGAACTGTTTACCTTGAGAGATCGGTGTTACAGAAGTACATATGAGGAAAAACAGCTAATTTAGGATTGCACGCTTGAATATCCGGTTCTTCTGACTTCTAGAATGTACCATAGCAATCTTTGATCTTGCGAAAATTCTATTTACTGGGCCAACGCAGTAGAAGGCTTATTTTTTTGTGAAATTCGCAATAGAGGTTTGATTTTAGCCCGGTTAACAAGGATCTGAAACGATAATGTCAGTGTAGAGAATAGCTGCCAAGAAAGAAATAGGTAACGTATTCCGATCGAGCTGATTCTTGGAGAAGGGATAATAATAGTAATTAGCTCTTTTGACATGACATTACGTATGAATTGTGTGTCCTCTCACTTGTAAAAGTTTTAGAGGGTAAGAGTAAGCGTGCTAAATTTCGCGATGCACAAGAAAAGGGGAGTATTTGCCGAGATCTATATAGCGTTCCGCAGGAGCCCAGCCACAACATCCCAGCGTCTTGCCCACTCACACTGTGCACCACTATCTTGATTTACGAGCAAGAAACGCCCTGTTAAACTACTTGTAATAATTCGATTGCTTCATTTAAACGAGCTTTACCTACGGTCGAAATTGACTGACGACGACTACTAGACGAGTGAACGGATAATAGAAAGAAATCATGTCCACAATCGCAGCAGCAGCCATCCAAATTCGCACACACCCTTCTTTCTGCAGGCAGCACAGGCGCGCGTCTTTTCCAAACCTACGCTGCGCTAGCTTCTTTCAAGTGCCAGCTTTCGCGATTTGGACTAATGAATTATATTCTTGGTATAGGAAATCAAGCTATTCCTTCCTCTCTTCAAACCTTAATTGTAATCGTTAGCCGTTCACGTGGCTTGGTATAAGCTAGAATCTTTGGGCGGGCCTGTAGTGAAAATTCATCCTTACCCCCGAGCGTAGTGAAAACAGTCATTTTTCCAAATAACTAATTTCTACTCAAACATCAGCTTCAATGCAAGAATCCGCAATCGGCCGTACAGTTTTACGGAATGAGCAAGTCAAAGCTTCTGTTCCTCTGTGAGACATGGGATCGGTTTTCAACTTCCTTCAACCTTACACCGATCCTTACAACTGTATCACCTGGCACACCTGTAAATTAAGGAGCGAGAGTGTAGGTTTCCACAATGCTTTTACAGGGAGGTATATGTCAAGGATCAAATATGGAACAATGTTTTGACAGCGAGTGAAAAGCTAGATTGACAGCCGACGCAGATATCTGCTGCAACCCTGTATCCTTTTGTTCTCCCTACTGCATCCAATGCAACTTGAACCGATAAATGTAATGTCGTACACGCAACATTTTTTAGAATTTCAGTAACCGATATTGAGTAATATAGATCAAATCAACTTCACGAAGCCTCATAGTTTTTCCTATAGATCGTGTTCTAGGAAACTATCAACTTGTGTCACCTGAACTCTTACATTAGATAGCCTCTCTTTCGGCAAATGTCTGTGCGGCGGTGTACCAACAAACTAGAGATCCGTTCAAGCCCAAACTTTGCAAGCACCCATAGCCGCAAGTTATTGTGAATACTTATAATCGTAAGGGCTGATGATCAGCTGAATCGATTTAAATAAATACATACATACATACATAGCCTCAAGTGCACCCTTCTCAGTAACGATCTTAACATGGTTTCTATTTACTTAGTCGTGCCAGACATAGTATTGACAGCCGTGTCGGCATATTGTGACGTCGAAACGCAAGAAACCACATGTTTGTGCGTTACTCCTGTGCATACATCATCTTGTGTTAGCCGAGCAAAGCTAACAGTCGGTAGTGAAACTTAAATTCATAACAGTTGCCTACATTTTCACTGTCGCAAACCTCAGATTTTTTGAGTTCAACGGAACTCGAAACGTTATTTTATTACATTTAAATATTATCTTTTCCTCTCTGTGCGTAACTTTTGACTTGACTGTAACCTGTAATTTTTAAAAGCCTTTAAAAATATGGATTTAAAAGTTACTTTTTCCCCAGCGCGTAACGCATAACAATAGTATTTTTAAACTAGCTTTTCTTGCATCTTGTTAAGCACCTAAATTCCAATGTAACAAACAATGCTTGGAATGCTCTTGTAATAATACAAGGAACAAGGATTTGGCTCGAATCTCTGCCAGCGCAGTGCGTAGTCGCGGATAATTGTCAAATTGTGTAGGAGTTAGGTCATGGAAAAGTCCAAGAAGCGTGCAAGCGAGCAGTTTAATACGATTTGTGAGAAAATATGATTTAGAGGATTGTAGATTCCATTTTTCTTTAAAAATCCAAACTCTTCATGAAAGCAAACATGAGGGAGTGAGGATAATCACTGTAATTGTTAATGTAGCGAAAAATTAGAACAACGTAATTCACATAAATTTAGGCTAGAAATTCTTGTAGGTACTACAATAATGTATCAAACTTGCTCCTCGAAATCTCTTTGGGGTTTTCTGGTTCCTTGATGTGGACGATACTCTTTGAGAAAGAACAAGTAGGTAATATACGCAGCAGTAGCAGAGATGCTACACAGGTAATGCAGTGTAATGCTTAGGATACCTTAGAGAATCGTGAATTACTCTTTTAAGAGATTGTATTCTAAGGTATGCGGAAAGTTGTTGAAGCCAGAGGAATAAGTATCTTACGGTCTGTAAGCACCATAGATGAGATTGTCTGCTCTACGTATATGTATTGCAATTTGAGACAGGTGCATGCTTCGTAGCACGTATACATTACGACTTACTACTGCGTGTGTATAGATGTTTACTGGGGTTTAAAAATGCCTCAAGTGTTGAGAGCGAAGAGATTTCCTAGAGTGATGAATATTTTGTCCTAAATATTGTCTTAAAAATAAGGATGTAGGATTCCGGCTAGATTAATGCTGCCGTTTGAGTATTAAGCTTTTCTCCCATTTTCAACCGCCCTCTTTCATTCATTTAGTCTCTGCTGCAGGTTATTTCTCGTCGTGTAGATTAATTTATTAGATAAGTTGATTGCGGGTTGGATGGAAGAGAGAGGCTAAACCTGACAATGAGAAATTGTGACTGGATCCAGTAGAGGTGTAGGGAGATATATCAGCTTGAAATTTAGCGTGAAACGTGATGGAGATATTCGCATGTGGTACGAGAGGGCCGTAGAAAGTTACGTTGAAAAAGAATTAGGTTGAATCTGTCGTTCCTTCGTTGGTGGATTCGTGAATAAGCGATCAATCCATCACAAACAAATCACGTCCGTTCACCGATCACTTTCTGCAACTTTGACATTATTCTCGCGTCCTATCTTGTTTATTATCTTCATCATTTGCTTAGCAACGCAAAGTGTCTCTCCAGACAACACCGCACTCCGTTAGCCTCAATGACACTCAGTTTGAAGTACACGTGGGGGAGGAACAGGTAGCTTATTTGCTGGTCTCTTTCTTGTGCTAATTATCCTACTAATTATGTCTATAGCAGGTAATCAAAAATCCTAGGGTCGTTAATGCCAAGAGGGTCATTGCGTAACATGCGTTAGGCAATATTTTCGTCCTCATAAGAATATTCAGACTGGATCTCAGCGCTGCACTTAGTAGCCCAACAACTTAATGCAGTTAGTTTTTTCCTCCTAATAACAAGTTAGGGTCCACAGGGTTTAATCATGCAAGTTACGAAGAGTGTGCATTTGAGTTAAAATAGATGCCTTGTTAAATAACGACAGTAACATTTAGTTAAAGCCATGGGGTTTCCTCCAAGCAGTTTATACAGGTGATGATGATTAGCCTGAAACTAAACAAGGCGTATCATTGTATTCTAGAATTAAAAAACGCAGCACTATTAAGCATCAGCTTCAGATACTACATCAGCGCAAACTTGTTTGCATTTTCCATAGCCACTCTATGTATTTACTGTCCAATCTCATCGAATTGACGAAATGGCCGTTAGGCTGGTAGGCATCAAGTGTTGCAGTTTGCATATATTTGCTTTTTCAAAAGCAGCGCAGCGTGCAAGTCGCTCAGCTTCAGCTCTTTAATATAAGTCCATTCTATTGAATACTTATTTATCCGAGAACATTCACCACTGACCTGACTAGGCGTTTCGGGGTCATTATGCACTTTTTGAAAGGTGTAAAATCCAATGAATCAGCTTTTAATTGTAATTATTCAGCCGCTAAATACCGGCCATTGTTACCTACATTTGCCTATTTGCAAATTTCCAAAGAAACTCTTTTGGTTATCTTAAATCCACATGCATTGATAAAACAGGAGCTAAAATCAACATCCCTGTAACCTTGTCGAAACCTCAAGGAATTTTGCTAAACGATTCGATCTCTTGCAATGCAGCATAACATTTTATCAGAAGACAGATAATTGCAATTGGACCAAATAGATTTCCACTTAAGTTAAAAGCTTTACAGTTAAGTTAAATGGTTGAAAGTTTCCGAAATCGCTTCCTTCTCGTACTTTTATCTCCTACGTGAACTTCCTAGCTCCATGTATGACTATAGCACGCATCTGAATTTAAATTTAACTTGCCATTTTCTCAAGCCAAGTTAAAATTTATCGAAACTATTTAGCGGCACGATCTTGGAAGAAGAACTCACGGTTTGCTTAAATAGGTATCGTACATGCAAATATAACTCATCTCAGATTCCGAGTTGGAGGGAGAGAGTGTGGGAAGTACGAATGGGCGCGGATGATTTAAGATTATAGTAGTTTATATAAATTTAATGATAATTAATTTAGTGGGTGAAGCAGCGCTAGCATAGCCGCAAGGGATGCAGCAGGGTGCATCCCCAAAATAGTGTCAAAGGTCATACGAATACATCATCACAGGGTAGGATGGGGCGGAATAATGCGTGTAAAATGAAAGCGGAGGTGGAGATGTTTCTCACGGACGGATTCTCAACAAGGGAAGGTATAGAATTTAGCGTAGAATCTAGACGTATTGGTAATTAGAAATTACAATAGGTGGAAGAAAGGTAGAGAGATTAAGCAAGTTTGACATTGAGAGATATAAATATATAATTTCCGCCGGTAGAAGAAAGTACAGAGAGAGAGAGAGAGGAGTGGATAGGTATCTGGATGAATTTCCCTTTCTATTCCGTGTCTGGGATGTATACCACCTGAAGGGATTTGTATTAATTCTAAGAGTAGAATTGTTATGCATTAGGGTGTTGTTCAATGCCCATGTTTGCAGTCTTTTGGAATATAATGTGGCAGGAATTATAGGAGACCTTGTAGGAGAAATTTAGGATATTTGGGAAAACTTTTCCCATCCTTGGTGTAGCGCTTTTAAACTTTCAGACATGTATGGTCCGCTAAGGTGTAAACAATTGTGTGTACAGAGTTGAGGCAAGCGTCGGCAGTGATAAAAATGATTGAGGTTAAGGATGTTGCCAGCGTATTATGGATTTGCGTTCCTTATTCTTTGCCAGCTTTTACCACCACTACCGCCGCCACGAGCCGGAATCAAAATTCGGCCCAGGGTTACGTCTTTTCAATCCACCTTCTTCTTAATTCTCTCTTACCCTTGCTCTTATTACAAAAGGAAAAGGTGATAGATGCTGGCGGTTGTGGATAGAAAGCTGCGAAGAGTATCAACACAATTTAAAATCATGGAAGCATGGAAAATATATTTCTGTCTTGGTTAATAGAAAGAAAAGAACCAAGTTTTACGTCAAACCTACCATTTATTTATTATTGTTGCAAGATTAATTTACAAATTTTACTTTCAATCGTCTTGCACCACGAATATTCAATATTAACCAGCGCGTCCGTGCAGCGCTGCGCGCGCTTAGTCTAGCCTAGCCCTTACATTCTCTCCCTCTTTAGCATTAAAAGATTAGCAGATCAGTATTCATCTAACGTTACCGCCGAAGCGCATTGCAGTTCAGTGCATACAATTTGTGCGGAGGCACTCTGACACCTTTCCTCGCAGCGTTCATCCAGCTCTAAGAGTGAGAACTTTTGGCTCAAACCTTTACGCTTGCTACACTTGAGCATATTTTGCCACGCTAAAGTGGAGATAGTGGAAAGAGGAAGAAAATATCTACTAAAGCGATTACGTTTCTTTATTTCATCTACAATTTTCAAGAATTATGTATCGTCTACGACGAGAAAGGGTTCAGGCCCAACAAGCCCAAAGACAGTCAAGCGCCTTAAGTTCTTCGCTTCTACACTTAAGTGCCAACAAGCTACATCTAAGCAGTGTAGAATTACTAAGTTTGGTAACTGTCGTTTCTGCAAGTAACATAAAGGGATAAAAGGCTTAACATGTTCATAAATCCATACTTTATAGAAGTCGTAAGTAGGAGGAGAGAAATTAGTTAACCGAAAGCGATATGATCTTTGTTCGAGGGAAATTTAACCAACAGTCCATTTTCACAGCTCCTTTGCTTTTCATGTACTACACATATCATTGGTTATGGGTTTTAGCCACAAGGCTAGTGGGCCATGTGTTTGCCATATCTGTCCTAGTATATTAGTTTTACAGGAAGGGATATAGCCATTGTAGCGTAAATTCTATTTGAGCACGCTTTGATTTCTTTTATGAATGGGAAATCTACAACCTTGTGGTTACTTATCATTTTGAACTCTGCGGATTTGTAAGGCTGGGTAACGAAGGAGGTTAGGTTAAGTAAAGTGGATCTTGTTGTTGAGGTTACGACTCGTGGGCAAGGAGTATTTGCTTTCGGTATTTACTATCAGAAACTGATTTCTCCTTTATTTTGTTATTACTTGGTATCAGAGTGTCAGTCCGGCTAAACAGTTAAGAAACATCGACTAACGTCAGCGTATTTGCTTGGCCAAGTTCAATCCTACAAACCGCAAATGTTTTAGGTATTGCCAAATTGAACTTGAATCCCACAAAGGAGCTGTAGCTAATAAACTAATGATGGCAAAGGGCGCGGCAAATTATAGTAACTTCGTAGTATCTCTATACAACTTGATTCCTCATTTTGCATTTTATGCGGCCGGAGCGGGCTTAGCAATCAAAGAAATAGATAGGTACGCTCTTTGATTGATTCACTATCGAGAAAACTAAATAATTAACGATGATTGATTGCATCTTAGTGTAGCTACATGTCTATGATTTTATTATATTGTAGCATGTATCACAGCGCATCAAGCCTTATCCTGAGAATAATTCCAGCCCCACCTAATGATTAAATTCTTGTTTAAAAAATTCCAATAAGAGCGATAATTACACATGTGAATCTATTCAAGATTCATCACGGAGGCTAACCTTAATATTTGAATTGAGGAGAAAAAAATTATAAAATTAAATATTCTTATGAGGGCTAGTTTTTTCTGTTGCTTCCATCATATAAAACTAGTGGTTGAGGCGAAGCAGGAACAAGAACTCTATACGTTTCCTTATTCCCACCGTGCAATTCCATGCGCAGATAATTCCAGGTGATGAGGATACCGGTAGAATTGCCAATGCTTGAAGCGTATAGTAGTCGTAGGTCGTAATTGCATGCCTTCTCCTTAGCTACTGTTAAACATATTGACCGAGTCTTCCTTTATTCAGACAGAAGCCTCGTACGCGGATGCGGATAGAAAGTGGAATTTTCAAGGTGTGTGAGATGTTTCTAATGGTTATTTGGTTATGAATGATGTAGAGTAGTGGGCAGAAAGAGGTTTTCAAATTCTCAAAGAGATTTACATGAATTCCTCCAATTGTGAGCGACGACTTGGTTGGTGGACAGTTTTCAAATCCATCATCGTCGTGCTAATGGTTGGAAGCTCACGCAGCCATGCAGCTATAGGGCTGACAAATTGCTCCATCTTTTTCCCTCATGACCACATAAGGTGTTCAGCTGATTAAGTATATGTGAAGTTAATTTTGGTTTTAACCCAGCCCTTGAGAATCGTCGTGTATCAGACAGAGGGACGAAGAAAGTAGGGCGGATGAAGATTGGAGGATAGTTTAATGCTACCATTTCCTCTTGTACCTTCTCCATGCTATCCTTTAAAATAATGACCACCACGCTGCCAACAGTCCATTTGCTCTTGATCTAAATTCGTGCAGGCTGGAGGGGAAACTACAGTGACATGTTGAGAAATAGGAAAATGTAGCCTTGAATATTGTCTACCAAGACTGACCTATAAAACTCCCGGCATTTCCTTTCATACAACCTTTCCATTGATGAATCCTTGAATAAACTTTGTATTAACCATACTTTTTCATTTTTTCCTTACAGTTGCAGCCGCGTTGAGTATAGGACTTTCAACCGGGGAAGATGCAGCAGCAGGAAAGGAGAAAAACAGTACTGATGAAGGAGAAAGCAGCGTGAATGCAACGGGGAAGAAGAATTACACCAAAACGGGCATTCCACAAATTGATTATGTTCACGATCCAAATTTACCACGAGAATTAAACGGTTATAATCTATCAGACTACCCATTCTTGGACCGGCCTCCTGTCGAGATTGCCTTTAAATGTAACAAAAGAAGGGATGGTTTCTATGCCAACAAAGATTACAAGTGCCAGGTAAGGATCAATAACATTTTAATCACCTTTCAAACCCTAATGACAGTTTAATCATGCATGACCGTGGAGTTAGTTGCCAAGACCAAGTATTAAGATTGATCCTTGTAAGAGTGTCAACGTCTGGGAGATTAGGAAATAACAGACACATTTTCTCGTTTAGGTTAAAGGCACTCATTCTAATTCTAATACATTCCAAATTCAGATTACCTGTTTTTATATGATTGGCTTGGCACAAGCGGAGGGATTCCGTGTTGTGAAATATTTTGATGCGGTTCAGAGGGCAGTTGGCAGATCACATGGTTATTGGATAGAATTATATTTATTGCCATTTTACGATCCCACATTTAATGTTTATTGAGCTCTTAACTTGACAATCATCGCAAGACGCACTCCGCAACACTTGCATTTTGTAACCTTTGCTCTTGATTATTAACAGCTGTTTCAAGCTGTATGCTTTATAATTACCTTCACCGGCCGCCATCTTATTGTCAATTTTTATATCCACCTTTTACTTTGTCCCATTGGATTGCAGCATTATTAAGCGCAGAGTATGCACGTGAAAACGAAATCCGCGCGGGGTCTTTCCTTGTTGAATTTTTCATGATTCGCTACAGACAGGGCGTCAACTAGTAGCCGTTAATAGACAGCATGCCGTTTAAAATTATTATCGTTATAATCAGCTATTTGAATGGCTTCTTGCAAAGTGCCCGCTGTGCAATTTTCTTGCACTCCCCCTCCTGCCTTGTTTCATGCTTTTAAAATGTAATCCTACAAATACGTAAGATGAACATAAGGAAGGGGAAATATAACTTTTTTAAACATTGCATAGAGCAATGAAGGAGGAATGATTTGCAAATTTAATGACTCCAGGGACATAAAATGCAAGACGTAGTTCACCACCACCACAGGGTTAAATGGTATGGAAGGTGTTACATAATCTAATATTGCAAGACAAAGGGACAGGAAAAAATCAGTGTGCGTGCCACCGCAAGGGCCGTGAACCAACTAAGGACGCGAGTAAGTCTCACAAAGAATGGGGAAATGCGTGGAGAATTGTATTTAATGGCTGGGAACTTGTATTTAGTTTCAATGTCCACACTTTTTAATTCTCTCCTGTCCTGTCGGTCGGTACACAGCAAATTGAATTTCTTTAGCAAGTTTGTTTTATTAGCTTCCTCGTATCCTCGAAGGCAGCTTTAAGACGATTGCCTCAGAAGCATCGCAAACAAGTATCTTTTTCGTCTTAAATTTCCATTTTAAATTAAATAAACAGTAGCAAAAGAAATGAGTTAATTCAATGAGAATGGGTGGCCTTTGTGCGGTGAAATCCGTGAAATTTTCCCTCTCATCCAACACGACGATCATGAGGCTAGTGTTTCCCTAAACGTTTTAAATTTGCCGTGACCGTGGAAGTGCCAACACGTTTTGGATTTTTGTATGTATAATTTTTTTTCTCTTGTGTGAATCCGCCAAAGTAGTTGTTAGACTTGAATTCTTCTAAAATATGTCCGCCCAAACCACAAGGAACTTTTGCCCGCGCCACTTCTAGTTTCTCATATTGCCTCAAGCTCAAGCTCAAGCTGTTATGCATTTCCAATTTCAATAACAATTTCCCAAGGAAGATGTTGCTCCAAGTATCGAATCAAAGATATTCAGTCATAGTTTCGTAGTTTGCATAGCACATCCTTTATAGTTGCGGATACTTTGCGGGGCGTGCATAAATTAGTAGGAGAGAGATTCTTAGCGTATCCCAAGAATGATGACGTTCATGTAATTACTAGAGATGAGCTTCATGAAAACTTTTACTTATTGAAGATGAGCAGCTTGATGGAATAATTCCTTCTAATACATAAACCGTTACCTGCCTCCCCCTATTTCCCTTGTTGTTTCGCCAACTTTTCTTTTTCACATGAGAATTGCATCCAACTGAAGGAATAAATGGCTAGATTTGTAAGATAATTCAAAATACATTCTCTAAACGAGATAAAGATGCAGTAAACTTTATAATTAATATAAAGAAAGCAACAATATATCTGCCATGATGAACCTTTATAATTTTTCGGCTTTTTTATTGCATTTTTCAATTTTTCTCGCCATTGTTTACGATTTATTAATTTGTTTATCGGTTTAACATTGAAACGGGACTTGAATCCAATTCATTCTCCACTATCCTTCTAAAAGAATTTGAAAGTTCCTATAGTAATTTTTTAATTGGCACCTCTGGCGAGAATTTGCCTACATTAGCATCTAGTTCATAGCATGTTGGATGGCACAGTTCCGTTTAAATTAGCTCGACTGTCAAGCGAAATTCAAAGACTCTCAGTAATCGTTTTTCTTAAATTCAGGCCCAAAGCTTCCCTGCCTCCCTTCTGCATCTCGTTCTCGCATCCATCCTTTGAATAAAAGCCTTTTGTTTGGTCGTTAGGTTTAGCGGTCATTAGTTCAGATGCAATGAGTGAGAATATATTTCCGTCCTGTGAAAAATTCTTTACATTTGTCAACGACTCAGACGGAAATTACTCACTTCCCACAAATTAAAAGTGAATGCCACGAATGAAAGTTTGCGGTCTAGGCTAATCTGAGGCAGGACGAGGTGAATTAACCCATTAAGTTTGTGTGGGATTCAAAAGTTAATTGTCATAATGAAGGAGGGGTGTCTTTAGCGGAATGATACAAGATTGGTATTTAATTAAGGTATACTGTGTATTTAATTCGTATTTCTTTTTTCTTTCAGGTTTATCATCATTGCTTGAATGAGATTCGTGCGGATTTTCTTTGTCCAAACTACACCGCCTTTGATCAAAGCACTTTCATCTGCCATTTTGTCTCCGAAGTGGATTGCGAAAACTCGGAATTATTTCATTATCGGTAAATTAAGCATACGATCTAGTATATAAAACAATTACTCTAGTTAATGAATCAACTAATTGATTTAAATCTCACTACAGAAACGATGCGTTATATATTGCCCGAGACACCACAACCGTAGCACCTATCTACCCTAGCTTCCCTCCACGTGGATCGAGACACAGAGGTCAAAATGGTGGTCGACTGCCCCCTATACCCGTTCCAAAATTTTCAACAACAGCGTCTCCTGGTGGTGTAGCTCAACCCGCAGCCGGTCCAGCAGCACCTGCTGCCGCAGTAGACGCAGGATTGGCAGACTACGCCTATGAAGATTATGACGATGATTACTATCAACCCCGCGTACCCAAACTACGACCAGGTGGGAGACCAGGAAGAATACGACAAAAGAATAGGAGGCGACGATTGCGGCCAAGGCCTTACTACACTGATGATTATGATGATTATGAAGACGATTACGATTACCGACGAAGCAGGAGAAGGAAAAATCAGCGAAGAAGGCCAAAATATGACTATGACGACTACGATGAAGAGGTTCCCCGTAAAGAAAAATCAGCAATTAACAAGCGCACAGAGTCTCGCAACAAAGGTGACACTGAAGATGAGGACCCAATCCCCCCAAGTGAGAACCGACGTCCAACGGGTCCCAATGGGAGGTCAAGGAACAAGTCAGTACCAGCAGACACAGAAGCTGATAAAACTAGTACCACAACTACAACTGAAGAACCACCTTTCGACCCGGAAGCACTTGCAATGAAACGAGATGCTTTGTTGACAAGCAGCAGACCACCGCCGAAGATAAAGCCACCCAGAGTCCCGCCGAAAATCAATAACGGAGGCCAAGGCAGGCTCAGCCGAGGGGAAGGATTAAGTTCTCGAAGTTCTACATCAAAACCTATTGTGGATAGTGTTTCAGAAAAGGTCAAAAATTCTCAGCAAGCTGAGCCTGACGCTTACGTCGACAGCTATTACGACGACGAGGTCGATCGGAACCCAGCTCCTGCTATTAAAACTAGCAAATACATTCCGTTCCCTAGCAACAACGCTCAAAACCTTAGAAAGAGCACCGCCACAACCCCTACCCCCCGCACTACTGCCACTACCACCAGCACCACCTCCACAACAACAACTACGGAGCAACCATACTATGAATATTACGAATACGAAGAAGAAATTGTAGATCCCAAGCAAATACCAACTCAGGCTACAACGACAACTACCACAACCACACCGAAACCCGGTAGAAATAAGTTCCGTCAACAAAGAAGGCAAGAAGAAACGTTCCCAAGTCAATTAGCATTCACATCTCCTGACATTCAGAGCGACGCTCCTGCCACACAAGATATTGCTACTTCAGCCAGCATTGCACCGATTGTCAAACATGCAAAAATTAACGAGGCACTCGAGACCCCAAGCAAGAATCCATCTCTCCGGCAACCTTTTCTGACCCGACCGAGACCGTCGTTGCCGGCTTTCTTCTCAAAGAACGCTCCTCCCACAACAACCCCAGCCCCAGTTTATACTACCTCTTCCCAATCAGCATCCTCCGAGAAATACTACGATGACTACCAAACAGAGAGATCATCACAGCAGAGCTCATCCAACGAGGGCCTCCCACTTAACAGCAATAGTAATTCTAGAGCGACAACTCCCAGAAGTCGTAACTCACGTTTCCGGGGTCCACCAGCAGTCACTACGCGACCAACCATTGCTACAACAACAGCCGCTACAACTACAACGACTCAGGCTCCAGTCCAAGGTATTTTTGAATCATTAGTAGCCTGCTTAGAAGCATAGTAACACAGCCATGTTTGAACTTCTCCTGTGCACTAATCGAACAAAATTACAATTATTGTCTTTCTGTTTACAGATTCCTCCGACTACATGTATTACGAAGACAGCCTTCCTTTTACCCGGTACGGCCAACGCTCTCCCCCCGCCTACCAGCAAGACAGTTCCGGTGCTGAAGACTATATGATAGAAGGAGCCCAAGCTCCAGCTCCAGTTTCACCAATCAGATCAACAACTTTACGAGTTAACGACCGTTACAACGTAGCTCCAGCAGCTCCCACACAAGCATCGTCACCATCATCCACCGCCGGAAGGTCAATCTTAAACAGCCGGTATAATACCGGCGGGGGCAAGTCCTTTGACCAGAGTAATTTAGTAACACCATACAGTCCTCCATCCCCACCCAAGACGACTCCCCTAACATATTTACAGTTTCAAGAACCTAAAAAGAAGCAGCAGCAGCAACAACACGATAACTCACAACGAAATCCCCCAGAATATATCTCTCTCCTTCCAGAAGACGAAGAGGCCTATTACTCATCTCCAGGAACTAACAGTAATCACAATCACAATTTAATGCCCATGATGTTTCCCCCCAGTCCCCCAATTGATGCTCAAATGTCATCATCTCAACAGATGCCAGAACAAAGATTTAGGGGTCAAATAACCCGAATGTACCCAGCTTCTCAAGAATATTACCCCACTTATGCCCCACCTCCCCCTCCACAAAATTACGTTAAAATTGTTCGTCCCCGCCACGTATTCCCCACAATGTTTTTCCCTCCCTTTGGAACTTATAAATGATATGGGTAATTAATTATTAGTGGTCAAGTTAAAAAGTCGGCTAGCATCCGATGACATTAGTAGTTCAATAGAAATCCTCTTCGTCCCATAATGATTGAACTGAATATTTATGTGATTGGTACTCGATTCGATACTGATTGACTCGGAGCAATAATAGTGATAGAATTATTTTGATACTCTCCTGCATGAGGGGTGTGTGTATGGAGTCACAGGTGTGGTGAAGCAGCAGTTGTACGTTTAGTGTTTGATGTGGTTGTGATTTTTTCCATCATTTCAATCCAAACCCCTTTAATTATTTCTCTTCCAGCAATGCAATCATCCCGTTGCAATAAGAGTAGAATAGCATATGTAACCAAGATTGCAAATCCTTATATTCTTTGTATTGTAATCCCTTCTTGTAATCCATTCCCCTCAGCGATTTACGAATCATACCCCCCAAGACTTTTAATTAAGAATTAAACTTCCCACGTATCTTTACATTTCCCTAGTTGTACTTCAAGTCAAGGACTGATTAAGAGCCAAGCCAATGGATTATTATTATTAAGATGCTACTTGAAGGAACCACGGCGTTCATACCTTAAAATCCTTCTAAATGTTATGTCATTGTGATTAATTCATAATTAACAACGTAAAAATAGATTCTTTTTTTACAATCAATATTATTTTTATTAAAACCACACGCCTACCAACTAGTGAATTAGTATATAAACAAATACAAGCAATTCCACACACAATGTCCCTCCAACACCAACGACCAGACGCAACGATACAAAACTTTATTATACGTCAACTTGGCATTGTAGTGATTACGCCCTCTGGAATGTTTTCCCAGTGTTATACAATTCCAACCGGCATTAATAAAGGTTATGTTGCATACATTTAATGTCACATTCCCCAGTTATTCTGAGAAAACGTGTTATTAAAAATAAAGTTATATTGGTTATACAATTAACAACACATTTAATTCCCATCCTAACCATTATCACCATTGCCATGCAACATGGACCATGCATGGACCAACAAGGATTTTAAACTAGAACAGATTTTCAGCACGCAATTCACTCAACTATCCCAACTTCCTCAGAAGCGTGGACTAAGGATTTTCTCAACTCATGGAAGGAATCTGTTAGTTCTGAGTCTTTACTTATGCTACTTGTTATTAAACTTTTCTGGTCCTCGAATGCGTTTAAAGAGGATTCATGTCGAAATTGGGAATATTTTAGCGCAAGGAAAATGAACTCTGAAGGTATTGAGTATTGATTGACCTTCGTGTACACATTTAAACCGAGTGGAAAATTGCATCTGCTATCGCATACCTCATGCTAACCTTCAAATGAGGTTTCATCGCAAGAACAAGACTGGAAACCACGGGAAGCAACTTAATGTTGCTCGACGGCTAGCTGTAGGCAAGACGGATGACGGGAAGAAAGTAATTTTAAGGAGAAAAAGTCCTTAAAAGAAAAATATTACCCACATGATCGAGATACGGAAAAGCCTACTTTTTACCGAACTAGAAATGCAGCCACTGTTGCTTAGAAGAAAAGTTAAGAGCTGTTCGGTCTGCTAGCAGAGGTGAAACAACCGAAAAAAAGGAAACCCTGTAGATCATGTTCTAAGAAAGAAGCGGTAGGTATAACTTGTACACAAGAGTTTTGACCGTGAGTGACTTGCTAATAGTAATGATAATTACGATTTGACTAATTCAAGTAATGCTTTTTTCCTGCAGGCCACCGAAAACAAGGCGGATGAGGTCAGCAAACCAGCTTACGTAGCTATTAACGAATCACGGAGCATAGCATGCGGACTGTGGTTTAGAGTCGGGGATATTATCAGCGTCTATGGGGATGAGCAGGCACTACATAAGGTAAACTACGGACAAATACTACTATTTTTAAAGGACTGGATAGGAGAACATTATTTCCGAATCCGATGGCTCATTCCCATTTCCCTTCAGAAGCTTGCAGCTGAAATACAGCGGGCTTCTGCAATTTCCTCAAACATGTTGCTATCGGACATTAGCTTATCATTCAGTTCATATTAATTGATTTTCTCCTCTTATTCGCGGGCATCCAACGATGACGACTGCCGACTCTACAAGTTGGCTAATTACAAGAAGGGCAGGAAGTTAATTAACGCTTACAACATAGGTGGAGTTGCTGAAGTGAAGTTGAGAAATTAATTCGAGATCAGTCGGAACGGAGATATTCTTCGTTGGAAAGTTTTTAGACGAGAAAACTATTTAAAGTGCTACGGCTGCGTTGGATAAGGAAATCAAACCGGATCATCGCTTACCTGACGCTGATTCCATATACCTGCTCAACCTCTCCTCTACAAGGTGCTTCGGCATTAAATACAAAGGCAATAAGTATTTCAATTGAATTGACTTTTAAATGCAATCCTTGCTCTTTCAGTTTTGTCTTCGCATCATGGGTGACATGGCAACGCCGATGATGAAGTCAGGAGGCATGGACCTTGAAAGAGGATTGACGTACGGAAAGCAAGCCTATGACCGTGACAAATCCGAGTGGCGCTTGTACGAACTGATTCCGAAAATAGAAGCAGGGATTCAATGCTCGGGTCAAGGTGAATATGTAAATGACTTTCATCCCGAATTCGGTGAAGTCCACTCCACGGAGCTTTTGTAATAACCAAAGTTGGGAACGCTAATCTACTAATCTACTTAAAGTTGATACGTCTGATGTCATGGTACTGTACAACTCTAGTTTTAATTGTTTATCACAACTTCGCGAAACCATGGGAACAGTTCAAACAAATTCCTATCCATACCGGTTACAGAAACTTCCCGGTGTCATCGACTATATTGACGCAAAGGACATTCCTGGAGCCAACAACTACATGACAATTTGGGACGCCCACCAGCCTGACTAGGTTCAACTTGAAGAGTTCCGTCTTGTACCTAGCCTTGATTGCTAAACTTTCTCTTATTACCTGTTTATAATTTTTGTTGCTCGCAGATTTTCATTGCCGGGAACATCCTATGCGGGTCAGCCTGTGGGGATGATATTAGCTGAAACGCGCGAGATTGCGCTCCGCGCTGCGAAACTCGTTTGAGTGATTTACAGCAACGTGCAAACGCCGGTACTGGACATTCCTGCAAATTTGGAGCGAGCAAAGCTGGAGAACAAGTTGAAGGACTGTACATTGAAGACCGTGAATAATTTTGGTGATAATGCCAACTTTGACGATGCTCCACACCAGATTAAAGGAAATTTTTTTGTAGGCAGTCAGTTCCATATGCCAATGGAACCTCACGCAACAATTTGCATCCCACCACGTGAAGATAAAATGGACGTATACTGCGCAACTCAATGGATTGCCCAAGTTCAAGCCACTGTAGCCGCTACGCTGCAAATACCATTGAATGCGTTAGTGCTGA
The DNA here is from genome assembly GCA_906901655.1 of Sminthurides aquaticus. Classification (NCBI taxonomy): domain Eukaryota; kingdom Metazoa; phylum Arthropoda; class Collembola; order Symphypleona; family Sminthurididae; genus Sminthurides; species Sminthurides aquaticus. The sequence goes on from CAJQTT010000003.1 coordinate 5,170,649, forward strand.
TTTAATTTTGTTTTACTTCGTTAACGTTTGGCCTTGCTGACTGTATTTCAGGTGTTGATTTTATAAGACTTTTAACGTTTCAGCGTTAACATTCAAGTAAGGCGTGTAGGCGGAGGATTCGGCTCCAAGATCAGCCGATGCACACTTGTAGCAACTGCTTGTGCCGTTGCAGCGAACAAGTTGAAGCGTCCGGTTCGAGTGGTTCTGGATCTGGAATTGGCTATGTCCGCTTTGGGAAAGCGTTTGCCATATTTGTTCCACTATGATGTTAGTTTGAGATCACTGAATCAGGGGTTTTTCGGACGATTAAATCGCATATTTTATTTATAAAGCTACACAGTGTAGCTACAAATCTTAAAATACAAGTGTTTCTTTGGTCCATAGGTGGGTTTTGACGATATGCGAAAGATTTTTAATTTGGATGCAAAGTTTTTTTGGATTCTTAGCGAACGAGGTAACAGCTCCAATTGCTTTCTTAAGCTTCCGAACTTGTTACAACGCTACAAATTGGCAAGTCGCTCCAGGAAGCGTCATGACATACACCGCTCCTAATACTTACTGCAGAGCTCCAGGTGAGAACCGAAATTTATCGTCTCTTTTACAGAAGTACCTGCCGTATTACTATATAATAACATGAGTATTTTTAATCTGCAGGAAGTCCTCAGGCAAAAGCTGCCATGGAAACGATAATGGATCATATTTCTCACACCTTGAAGAAAGACGGACTGGAAGTTCGAGTAGCTAACTAAATTCAGAAAGGTGACGCTGTATTTGGAATCCCGGATGTATTTAACATTTCATGATGATAATCACGTTCAAAAGCTCCTTGAAGACCTCATCTCAACAACTGATATCGTAGATTGTCAAAAATTCGTCATGGATTATATATAACAAGGTTCTGTTAAACATTTCTTACCTTCAGTACTTTCTGAAATTTACATTTTTTCAGCATCTCCATTTAGTTGTAAGCGAGTTTCAAATTAATCATCGTTCTTATAGAACAATCGTTGGAAATCGTTGAAAGCGTGGTCTCGCAGTTAAGCCAATGAGGTATCCAGTACACTACTTCTTCAGTGGTTTCAATGTCTTTCTAGCCGTTTACGCCGTGGATGGCACCGTCAGCGTCTCTCACAGTGGTATTTAAATGAGTCAAGGAATAAACACAAAATTAGCACAAGTAGTGACTAGCGTTTTGTGCATTCCTATGTTCAAGATAAGAGTTAAGCCGACGAGCAGTCTTACCAGCGCCAATTGTATGCTCACAAGTGGCGCTACTACCAGCGAAACATGTTTGTCAAGTCAAGAGCATTTCCGTTAACAATCCACATGTTTGCAAATCAGAAGCTTTGCTCTCTTTCACGTCTGGGCCTGTAAAACCTACGATGGAGATGTACAGAGTGACATTGTAGCTCAAGGTTACGGTTCTCTTGGGCTGATGACTTCCGTTTTGGTTGTTCCTGATGGCAAGACCATTGAAGCCGAAGCTGCTCACGGAACTGTTACTGTTACACACCATTACAGAATGCACCAAAAGGGTCAGCCAACTTCCACAAACCCAATTGCTTCCATTTTCGCTTGGACCCGTGGCTTGATTCACCGAGCTAAATTGGACAATAACAAGGACTTGCACGTTTTCAGCGACGAATTAGAGAAAGCATGTGTTGATTGCGTTGATTCCGGCAAGGTGACGAAACACGGTTATTGAAACTCGAAAAGCTACAAACATATTTATTAGATTGTATCTTATAATTCATATTCAAACTTTCGTTTTTTTATGGATGACAAAGGATTTAGCAGGGTGCATTCATGGCTTGAAGAACGTCAAGGAAGGTATGTATTTGAATACGCTTGACTTTATGGATGCTCTCAAGGATCCACTGGATCACAACTTATCCAAGAAATAATTTATTACCAGCCGACCGGCATGCGACCTTCAATAAATCAAAACAATTCCATATTGTTTAACTACTATAATTATGCAGTATCGGTGAAAAAGTCAAAGTGCGTTTGAGGAACGCATCATCTGGAACTAATTGTTGTACACACGAAGTTTAGGGAATAATATATTTACATCCTTCAAATCTACGCCAGGGATTGGACAACGTAGTTCTTCCAGGAATGGGTTTTGTATCATCATTGCAAAAAAACTGATTTGGCTGAGCTTCTAAAATAGCAAGATTCAAATAAGGGTAAGCATTCAGGAGCATAAAATGTTTTAAAAAAAGTAAACTTCTTATTCCACAACTATAAACTCACACTTGCTGAAAATCTGAGTTTCTTCAAACTGAGAGATTTAATTCCAAGGAGCGCAGTGCGGCAGGTCATTAGAGGCATTGATTCTAGTGTCAAACTTTTCAGAGCTGAAATCAGATCGTTATTCTCAGTGGTACTCAGATTGCGGAAGTTCTTACATTTCAAACGTACAGCTATACTGACAAATTAGTTACCTTTTAAGTTTGAAATCGGCGTTCTACATTCACGGTGTACGTCTGCGTCGTCTTTGATAATATCGTCGTATGGGACAAAAGCCTTGTCCGTCAGCTTTACAAGGGAAACCAACTCGAGACTTTCAAGGCGACAAAGATGTTTGCATACAGCGTGAATGAATTCGTCGGTCACTTCATCTAACTCAAATAACCTCAGAGCGCTAAGAGCAGGAAAATTCTTCAATTTAGAGGGGTCATGCACTTCTTGATATAGGTCTGGATCAAAAAACGGAAGCCGTTGTTCGAATTCTTGCAGAGATGAAGGCAGTAGATCCAAAATGTCAATTCGGCGTCGTATTACGCCTGGTTTTGGTTTGAAGAAACTACAGCCGAGACTGAGAGTGTGAAGCGGGATCTCCTTGATTGCTCCGCAATGTTCTTTGGTCAAACTCGGTTCATTCGAGACGTCAGAGATTAAACTAAGGTGCTTCAAATTTCCATTACATTTGTACAAGACTTGAAGAGCTTCGCCACGCCACATCCAACTCCAAATTCCAAAATTAAAGTTTCCAGTTGTGGAGCATGTGTTTCCACAAAAGTGATAACATCTTCAGAGTCATTTGCATAAATTTCGATTGAGAGCGACTTCCATTTCGGGAAGAATAAATTGGTAAGGAAACCCGTCGATGAAATTCCGCGATCTTCCCATTTCCATGACCAAAATTCTATGGAGTCAAACTGGAGCAGCGTATCCTGATTGTTTTTAAGCATTTCGTGTACCCTTGAGATATTTATACTATACTCGCTGTCCTCATCCGGAGCGTGAAGGCCTTCCATATACTCAAGCCCCTTAATCCCCAAGAAAAGTTTTGGTATGAACAAAGCACCTTCTGCAATTGAAAACTCGATGTGTTTGAGTTCGCGTAAGCAATTAGACTGGTCTGCGGAAGCCAGAAAGCGTTCTGCACTCTGCGAAAATCTGAGTTCTTTTAAGTTTTTGGTCGCTAACACAACTTGGAGAACGGGTGGGCAATGATCAGGTACAATAATGTTGTCCAACTCTTCTTCAGGCAAGTCTTCTGGAGGTTTAGGAATTACTTCACAAACCTCCCAGTAAATTCGATGACTTCTGTCTTCAACATTGTATACATACAGGGAATCGCAAGTTTCAGCTAGCTTGCATACATGACTTCCAATCCGATGCGAGGGTCGTTTTCGGAATCAGTAAGCTTGAATGGGCAAATCTCCAAATGCTTGGGTTGAAACGACAGGCTTCTGAAGCAGGGATCCTTCAAGCTCGATTTATCCAAAACAAGTTTCGTTTCGTAGATTATTTTGCTATCCGTCAAAACCATTTCGTTCATGACGCTACTTACAGCCCTCAAATTCATCATATCCTCCCAAGAGAGAGAACTTTGAATTTTTCGGAAAATCTGAAAAAAGGTGATGAATTAGCATAGACAACAATGCAGCAATGCCATCCAAACATTTTATCGTCATCCTGAACATCGTCGATAGGTGTTACTGCACTTGTTACAAATCTTGATCGTCAAAGATAAGTGACTAGTCAGACACAGTCCACAATCATTCGACCAGCATGGCAAACGTTAATTATATAACATGATCTAAATCGCTGTGGAATACTGTTTGAATTGTGACAAACGTTGAAGTTATGGTTCAAAACTTAAATGTACTTACCAAACTGTTGCAAAATACCTCGTAGCTTAATGCTTCCCGACCATCTCCATCACGTTCTTCCATGGTTCTTATACGACTTTCCCTTCTTATGGAATTAAATGAAAAACTACAAATACTTTAAATTATTGCTGCAAAATTATAAACGTTACAGCTGATGTCCAAGTTTGGTAGCGTCTTTACAAAAAATGCTCAAAATTTACGCTTGGCGCAAAAAAACTGACAAATTAAGAAGTTAATAAAGGTCCAACAATGAGATCGAACGAAATAGGGCTATGTGCTGTGTACATGCGGACTGAAAAATTTCATGGATTCCAATCAAATAGCCCAATCCTTTGTTTTATATCCCGGTCCCTGTGTGAGGGATCCTTTGAGCATGTGACGGACTTGCCGCAGCATGAAATTCATAGATGGCGTGATCGCACATTTTGTAAAGTCCCAATAGATCATTAATTGCAAAACGTTTATTTCATAGGCCTTTCATGAAAGCATGTGGGTTTCTGCTTGAGAAATTGGACCCGATCAAAAAGAAACTTGGAGGTGATCCGAAATGGGAGGAACTAATTATGGAAGCTAACAAAACTGGATTGAATTTCACCAGTTACTACAATACGACTTACGCGGATCAGCTGAAACCATATGATGTCTGGGGCGTGTGCGCTTCGGAAGTTGAAATTGATTGCCTCACTGGGGAATACAAGGTGAGTTTTTTCCCGTGGAGAAAAGTTAATTACTTTTTAACATTTTTAAACGTTTTGAACATGTGGAACTTAAGATTACCATTTTCCTCCACATCACAGATCATTCGTGTTGACAAGATAAACGATGCGGGTCAGAGCTTGAGCCCCGAAGTGGACATTGGTCAAACGGAAGGCTCGTTTGTAATGGGACTGGTTATGTGGCTGACGGAGAAAGTTCAGTACGACAAAGATACTGGAGACTAATTGTTACTTGTGCATTTCGTAGATCATCCTTTCTTATAAAATCTATGGGAATCGGATTCGAGCGTGCGCTTAGTTCATTTTTCACTGCTCTTGGAACAGGTAAATTGAGCAACTCAACTACTTATTTAAAGTTCGTACACTGAATTAAGAGGACCTTTGAGTAACCGTTCCCTGCAAAATTTTACAGCTTGTGCGTACCATGCATTCTTGGTCCTTGTGCTTGGATTACTCATCACCCTTTGCTTGTGCTGATGAATATTCTATTTGAATATCACAACCGACCCTGTTGAACTGTGGGCTTCTCCTAATTCAGGTTCAAGTGTAGAAAAGGATTACTTCGATGCTAAATTTGAGCCATTCCGTTGTACGGAAATGATAATCATCACCAGAGACACCGAAAAGTATCCTTATGTTCCAATTACCCACACCACAGCCGATGGAAACGAAACTTTTGATCGGAAAAAAATTACTATACACTCTGCTAGGCCTGCAAAATAAAATTGCTTATGAGGTACAAAATATGTTTTACAATGATTTTAAAAAACATAACGGATGTGCGGATAACCTAGGGAAATCCTTTTCTACCCGTTTTAATTATGTAAATAATTCTAAATAGGTTCGATTGTTAAATTTTACATGATTAATCATCGATGGTTCGAACTCTGTATGTTGCAGGGAGAGTTGTATTGAGCAGCCACTCCGTATTACGTGTTGTCAACTAATATTGTTGTTCCCACTTTTACAGATTGATAGCAAGGCTACATTAGGACTTGGAGGAGTGATAATCCTGTTGATCTGAGTTGCCTCGTCTGTTGGTATATTCGGGTATCTAGGAGTCCTGATTACGTTGATCATCATTGAAGTAATTCCTTTCTTAGTCTTGGCTGTCGGGGTTGATAACATCTTCATCCTTGTACAAACCTATCAACGATCAACCATATTACCAAGTGAATCCCGCCATGAACATATCGGCAGAATTGTTGGAGAAGTTGGACCCTCTTTCCTACTGTCTTCTATGTTTTATGTTCTAGGGCTCCAAGGAATGGAAAGGAGCATTCAATGACTGGTGCTACTCAATTTCTCCACATCAATTCTAGATCGACCGAGTGATCACCTATTTCTACTAGGGTTTTAGAAGTTATTCCTTATAATAATAATAATTTATAAATTAATTTAAATACATTAGTTTATTCGATTAATCTTGCAATTTACTCATTTATAATCATCTATGTAGCGATTATCTTTCTATTCCAGGAATTACAACAATACTCAATCTAAGCATCAGGATTTTCAAGTGGCCTCTCAGAAAATACAGCTAAGCTTAAGCAACAAGATAACTCCAAGTGTTTGACCGTTCAGTTATTCCCATAACAGATTACGTTTCTTTCCTCCACTTCAATCCACTACACGGGTGAAACTTGATATTAAGCGTTTTATTTAAGTGATGGGGAAAACCCATATGGATGATAATGACACATCGGGAAGTTGAATGAATTGATAGTGGAGCCAGAATCGTAGAGCAGATCCTAAGATATGGACACAAATACACGCGGGAAAAAACGTACGAGAGTTATGCATTTTTTACCGAACCCACAGTTTCACATATCATCACGCTACGGAACAGAATGACGACATCAGTTTCTTGTATTTCTTCTTCGTGTCCAGCCCAGCAATCCAACTTCAAACTTGCTCGTTTCGCAGCAGCAGTGACGCAAACAATCCTGTCGCAAGGATGAATGAATTCTTTTTCGGCTCTCCACGATGGAATCCCAAAATCCCAAAGCAAAGCCCCAAACCGGATGTCAACAACAACGCTGCAAATAAAAACCGCCTCACATGTCCCCATGGCGAATCTGTACTGCAAAGCAACGCTCAAAGACTTCATTCACAAACAAAGGGAGTACACGCAGATCAGGATCAGATCTTCAAGTCTTTCAATTGGGCATCTGAACAAGGTGTTGCGATTATGCATTGTAATCTTGGATTTCAAGCATGCTGCTAGATTAGAGATGGAAAACTCTGCACAGTTTCAGGTGATTTTACGAATCCAATACATATTTAAACCTTTACAAAATACCCAATTTCTTGCAGTGATTTCATTACAAGGGCATACAACACAATTCTTACCGCATCCCCAAATTTCCTAGGTCAGTTTTACTTGTTACCATCGGCTTGCTATGATAAATTCCTCATACACTTGATAGCATAATAGCAGCATACATCTCCATCTTTCTTCATGTCCGCCTATTATAAGGTTGGCTGGTTTTCCAAGCCCGGCATTATCTTGGATGCGCAAGGGAATAAAAAGTTGAGCGAGTCTAGTTTGTGCGGTAATTGATTGAACTTGAAGATCCGGGTTCAAGATATCGTACTACGTATACTTGTATTCTACAACAATCTCCTCTGCTACGCTAATCTCTCAAACTACAAGCTTGTAAGCTACACACAACTCTAAAGTCTACTTGTAAATCCTCCCGAGTATTCCTCGCGCCCCCAGCAATTTTGACACGCTTCAGAGGACGGTGTAAAATTCTTTTCAAAATATACTACATTCTCCAAAAATGATCATGACTTACCTCCCTTAAAATTCTCCATTCGCCGCCACCATTACCACTGTACTTATACATACTTTGTATTCTCATTTACATTGTCAGCTCTTGATCAAGTCCAATCTTCTCATTTTGCGTTTCTTCTTCATTCTCCAGTCAACCGCCGTTCTTGCGTTGAATCAACACAATAGCAAAGAATTCCCCTCGTAAGCAATGTCTACTCCCAAAATAAGACAAAGCCTAGGAGAGGCTAATTTGACATTGTGCTTCCATCCAGTCTTCACGCTCCTGGCTCCCGGTCTTCAGAAATATCCAAGCAGATAGTCTTGATTTCACGTTGTCAGAGTAACAACCGCTTATTTTCGTTACGAACTCATTAACTTCACTTCCGGTTACCTTTTGAAACACTGGGACTCTGAAGCGCTCTCGTCGACTCCAGCCCCGGCCGCAAACTGACTCTTCGATGAGCAAAACGAACTTTGCTCTGTTACCGGGTACAGCCTGATCGAAAGGTCCACACCTTGTGACCCTTTAAGTTGACCCTCGTTACACGGCGCTTCAGTAACACTACAACTGAATTAAAAAATTGTTAGAAATTCCCTAACGACCCTTTTTTCAAATCTTATTCAATAGACTCTCGTGCGCTAAATTCCACACATCTTCTCAAGAGGGCAAACCCGTTGAAAATGAATGATTATGTACAAGCCAGGAGGGCAGAAGAGAGGAGCGCATAAGGGAGAGGAGGGCGGCTAATAATATTGATGAGCTTCGTTGGCCAACTGTTCTTCATTCTTCATAATCCTTTGCTCTTCCGTGTACGGCGGATGCACGAAAACCCGAAGCCCCCGTCTGCCCTTGCCTGCATGCAATCATAAGCAGATAGCCGCAGCAACTCCCGACCGGTTATCCTTCATCCGCAAACAACTGGTCATCGCTTGCTTGCATAATGAGACCAAAATTGGTGCCTGGAGAAAACCGAAAACCCGGTAAAAAAACTTAATCACCCCGCCAAATTCTCACAGCAAAACCATTTCACACTACTGTCTCTTTAAGCACCAACTCCATTGACTTAGGCAACTGAACAGCAACTACTGACACAACATGTGGACCCTCTTGTCCATTTCCGTTTTATAATTCCCCTAAATCCCACCCTCTCTACCCTTCGTCCATAGTCAAAGGCGGAAGTCATCCAAGATCTGATTAGCTTGTATCAGCACGGAACGTTCATGTAAATCAACCTTCATCCCACCAACATTCCTCCGCACTGAAATAGAACATATTTTTTAAACCGTTTCAATCAACCCCTGGCCACCTTGTACTTCCATTGCTCCCCCGAATCCCTTGTAAAGTAAGTTAACCATTTCCCTTGAATCCTAAAATTAGCTGATTACTTATTATTGACTCCACGATAGCGGATGATATGATTGCGTACTTCAAGTACCGGCTCAATTGGCCAGTAGTTCCTGGAAGCGTACGAGACATTAAATACTTGTCTACAGGATTTCACATTGCTGATAGGGCTAATGATGTGATAAGAAAGAAGACTATAGAAAAACGTTTCAAGGAGCCATCTAAATTAAACCGGATGAGCGTATTTAATTGTCTCGATTGCAAAAAAAACTGCACCGTAAGTAAATAATAGCGCGGGGGAGGGGGAGGAGTAGTCAGCCACAAACAAATCTTTTTCAAGTGTGGCGAGATGAATACGACGAGTTTATAGTGTAGATGTAAAAAATACTTCAAAAAAACTAATTTCTATACAACCGTCTGCTTTCTAACCGCTGCCGCCACCGCTACAACCACACACTACTACTACTACATCCGCCTCTCTTATTTCTTTCTTTAACCCAAGTAAAAGATTAATTGCAAATTACCTTTTATACTCTACAATCTCCAGTTTCAGGATTACTAATCCCCCGTCTCATCCACTCAGTCAGATAACAAAATGTTGAAATACACCTCCCTCATTTCTCTGTTCCGGCTCTGATTCTTTCTGCATTCTGGAGCAAAATATCCAACCTCAAAGCGTATCTGCCTGCGTAACGTAACCTTCAGGGATTTCCACACTTTTATTATCCAATTTAATCCACGTGTGTCTTTTAAAGTAAAGTAAACGTTTTTCTCCATCCCTACCTCCTTAGTATAAGTAATGGAAGGTAACAAGTTCTTACCTTCCATTTTTGTTTCCTCCAAATCATGAAAAAACCGGGATTCCGATTCCGTCCAAGTCACACACAGAAATCTTCAATTCTATTATTTCTTCTAGATCAAATTCTTTTCCGCTCGCATATTTTACCCATGCATTCTGTTACTCTGACTCAATGCTCATCCCTTTTCTCTCCTTTGATGAATCTCAGTCTCAACTCCTGTTTTCCACACGTAAACCCAAGCTTCTTCTATACTAACCGACCCATTCACAAATTACATTCCTCCTCTTATTGGAACGAATTAAGCCTGCACTTGATTCCTTTGAAAACACAAAACTAAGATCATCCATCCTCCTCTATAGCTCTATGGAATAACTTCTAAGAATAGGCAAACGTTTTTTATTTTTAGATTCTTCAATTCATTTTCTCAATCTTAGATTCTAATTTTAGGTAGTGATGAGATGCCTAAGGAGAGCGAGAGGGGAGATAACGGGACGGATCACGAGTATGTGTAACATTTCACAAGCTTCTGGATCAAGTCATCCTCTTTAATAGCAGAGATCCGAATTCGTTTCAACGTGTCGTCAATTCCACATTGTACTAAAATTAAAAGCTTTAATAAACTTCTCGGTGCCAAGCTTAGAAAACGCGGAGGTGAAAACACTCTCCCTGCACCACAAATCATCCACAAGCTCTAGCAAAATCACTAGCAGAAATCACGCGCTTGCTTTTATATCATCACGGAATTACCAGCCACCGTCAACGCTGACCTACCCTTTCTTTAAGCATCTTCCTTCTTCTTTATCTTCTCCTTCAAATACCTGGGACTAAAATAGCTTGTGCTTTACCGGCATTTTTAAAAAGTCTCATCGGCATAATCCTTTCCTTACTTCCACAGCTTCTATTTCCTAGATTTCACAATGTCTTGTAATAAACCCATTCAAATTTATAACCAACCCTATCACGTCAACCTACACCCCTAGAAACACGGATTGTCAGGAACTGTCTGCTCTTCAAACTTTTAAAAAATCACATACACATGAAACTTAATTTTTAGCAAAACATTCTTTCCTACCAGACCACTGTTAAGTCTTGCTCCAAAAATACCTAGAAAATCCTGGACATGCTAGTAACATTGCAATTTTGCAACATTAAATTTCCCTAGTCTCCAAAGGATAAATTTACACATTTTATCATCCCAGACAACGATATCCTAGCGTAGGTTGTTTCATTCATAAAACCCGTGTGATAATAATTTGTTGACATATAAATGCAACAAAATTGCGTGGTGTTAGAAAATATTTTTTATGGAGTGTGCAGTGAGTCAAATAATTTTGCATTATTCTCCTTTACATATTTTACTTAAACCCAGACTCAGATGACTCATTTGAATTGCGTCATTCAACGACTTCTAAATTGCAAATCCTCTCCTCATTCCCGCATACTGTATATCATTTGAACATATCCCCACCAACAGCTCATCGTCTGAGTAATTGACTTTATTAGCTCCCACACACTCGGCAGACTTTTGTCAAACATTTCCTCCAACGTATTACGATGCGCCACGGCTACCGCTTATTATCGACTAACATAATCTCTTCATCCTTCCTTACTTCCATCCTTCACTAATAATCCTAATTCCGATTCAAAGCAATCCAAAGGAATCCGCATCCACTATTACAAATTGCATCTAACAAATTCATTCCGCTCATCCTCACGTCTCACTCACAACACTCTATAGCTTCATCCCATCCAATACAGAATGAATTGACACATTCGTGCAAGCCTATTGAAATAAAAGACTTAATAAAGACATGAATTATGTTGATGAGAGAGAGAGAGCGCATCATCATTATTCTCACCCCAACTACTCATCCTCTGCTCTTTCCTCCTGGAACTGAAATCATCCTGAACTTCCCTATTCGGTATTATCCACACACTCGAGATACTTAATTTCCAATAATACGAACAAATGACTAACTCCTTCAAACCCCATTTTTTAAAACCCAGAGCATGACTACATCTCCATCCCTTTAGGCACCTTCCGAGAATCATCTTATGCCTTCCTTCTTCGTTAGTCAATGTCGACGAAGCATATTCTGCTAAACTTACAAAAGAATAATCAATCCAATATTTTACACTTGAACGAATAATAATAAGTTGCGCCCCCTATGGAGGAGCTCTTAAAGATGACTCAGTTAGTCGCAGACACTAGGAGACTTTCTTGGAACTTGGTTGATTAAAATTTTTGATAGTTAGCCTCCTCAAAGACAATTTATATCACCTTCTCATCCTTCGTTTCTTCAAAAGCTCCTTCATTCATTTAAAATCACCTCGCCAATTAAATCAACCGTCGTCCACATGGCTTCAGCAAGTAGCTACTAACTAAGTAGCCATGGAACAAGTGAGCTCAGGCATAGACCAGGGGGAGAAACGCTTAAAGATTTTCCTTAGAAGAATTAAAAATTAAAATTGACACTTTGGCTGGCGCCAGATTAACGGAGTAGTACCTCCAAATTAAAAGCGGTCTCTACTAGCTTTGCAATTTCTATAGTCTGCAAAAGGAATAGCAAACACCTCACTCATCCCCACACCAGCACATACACAACGGCAAGTAAACGTTGCAAAACGGTTATAGAGGTGAGGCGGAGGAGATGGATACTTTCCAAATTCACAAACTTCGGGCACTTTGTTTTCCCTTGAACAAAAAGCAAGCTCCCCATGAGAATAAACCGACAGACAACGGGAGCTCAAGGAGTTTCTCAAGCTTATATACCTTCCTGCCACCTAAGCCTTCGCCTACTCCTACTTACCTTTCGCACAAAAGTCTATATGGTAATTGAATGTTATGTGAAGAGGTGACATTATTAGAACGGCGCCGGAATTCCTAATTATTCCCTCTAAATATTTAAATACTTTAGTATCTTGGTCAACGGAAATGGTGAGTGACAGAGAGTCAGTGAGGAAGAATAAGAGGGAAAGAGAGGAAATAATCATATTCTCAATTTCCAAACATGCTTTCAGGTGTGTGGTGATGCATAATAAGCCAAAGAAAATATCCCACCAATCCCGCTTCCCTTCATACCAGCCGTCTATTCAAACGTTTCCTTGGAAACTCATTTTGCAATACTTTTGACACTTGCAATCCTTAATCCTTGCAATGCAAACTTCTAATACTTTTTTCCCTCCGACCTAAAGGACCAGACTGATTTCCACTGATTTCTGCGAATTTGGAAATTTTAAATTCAAATTACCACATTTCCTCTCAAGGCGCCATCCTAAATTTTAAAAGTGTCCACTTCCTGTCACCAATAGCTAATATATTCGTAGATCTAGTTCCTTCTTTCATCACCCACCCGCCATCTCAACTTGTATGTGTATCAACAAACTATACTAGTTATCCCAACCCACGCTAACAAATCCCATACAATCACCCTGTTTTACATAAAGGAAAAGATAAGGCAAAATAAAAATTTTAACCTTCTACAACCTTTTGATTTGCAAAAAATTAAGTTACGTATTTCAAACCTTTCGAGTCTTGACTGCAATTTTTCCATCCTCCAACGTCCTCTACTTTTCTCTTTTCGTAGAAAATGGCAATAAAAAAATAACCGCACCGTTTCCAAAAAGGCTACTTATTTCCCTGGAATGCTGGAATTCAAAGGACATTCTTGCACAAAAAACCCCGGCGTTTGAATCTATTTTGTATTCGGATTATAATCAACTTCACGAACGAGTAAGTTATACTTCAACAGTCCACTTCCCTTCGACGAGAGCGATTTACAGCTCATTCCTCCACGCTGTCCACTAACTAAAACATTGTTCTTAAGATCAAGACATTCTGAAACGGGGATCGATATCCCTCGTGTTCTACAATCCTTAGAAGAAGAACATGATAAACCCAAACTATCCATTCCCCAAACTCACATCCACAATTATGTTAACTTATTGACGAGAGACTGACAAAATGACAACTCATGTTTCCTCCCGTCCAAATTACCTAAACCTTACTGACTAATTTACTAGATTCAGAGTTTCATAAGAAATCCCAGTGGATAATTCCCGGACTTGTTCCAAAAACTAGATAACATATGCATATACTATTATCCTTCATCTAACAACTACTAAATTCTAGATTCTGTCTAGAGTGTCTTGCACAATTCCCACCAACCTAATCACGCTACTTACTTCCTTCTCCCTTCCCTTGTGCAACTTTCTTTCTTGCGCATATCTAGAATTTTCCTTCAGATAGGAACAAGTTAACTCCAAGAAGGCAAATAAGTGATCAACTTGTTATTCACTCGTACAACTTCTCAAGTTCCCAATAAGTCAAGCCAGAATCAGCCGCAATGTGTTGTCATACAGAGCTTCTGATAAGGAACTCAAAAAAAACTTCAGGCTTTTACTTCAAGCATGTACGTACGTATGCCCGAAGAATAGCTCCGGCTCTCTAGCATTCTCAAGCTAATTTTTATTCCTCCTTAGCCTAATATATTTACTATTAATATTGCTAAAATGTACAGCAATAAATCTAAAATCAGAGCTTGCAATCAAACTATGGATTCAAAGCATCTACTACTATATATAGGCTGTACTATTTCCTCCGCTAGCCTGAGATGAGACAATATTATTTCCTTGCGATCTTTGAACTATACAGAAAACCCAGTAAAATCAGTTACACACCCGCTTCAATGCGAACCATCTTGCAGCTTTAAATAACTCAATTTAAATCCTAGAGTGGAATTTCAAGAATGTCATTACAACAACAAATTAATTGTAATTACACATCTCATCTGTAAATCTTCAGCTTGGCTTATGCAATGCTTTCCAGTTGCAAGCAAACAACAAGTAATTTCTATTCTTTCTGATCACTTCCTATTTATTATAAGCTAGCCTAAAGTTATTCAACGGGAAGCAAAACACCGGAAGTCAACGTAGCTCCTTAAATATCTAACTGCTCATGCACCAACGGTACGATTTTCGCAAAGAATCTTCAACATTTTGAGAGCCAACTCCTCCGAAACCATCAAACGTAAATGCCAGATGGTATCCGGAACTGAGACTCAACGTCGCTTACGGGGCAGAACCGATCCACAATCCACAACTGCATCAAAATTCCCTATTAGTCAGCAAAGTATAGCAGCTGGCGGAAAAGCCGGTGGCGGCACACAAGTGTACAAACTATATTTTCAGCCTTAATAAGTTAGAAAAATGCATGCGGTTGCAGAAGGTCGCAACACTGCGCTGCATAATCCTACAGCGCTTCCCTCCTAGCAGCGGCTGTACAACAGAAACTAAACTCGCTTTCGGATGAGAGAGAAAGTTAAAAGCATTTTCAAAATTGTAAATGCACAGCGCAAACAAAACTGTTAGCTTACCGGCGTCCTTCTTAGGTTTTTCCTCCAGACATTCTGGAACCCGGATCCACAAACACTTATCTGCATCCTCAGGGATTTTTCCTCTTAAAATCTTAGGGATAAATATGCGATATCCTTAAAGCCGCGCAGCGTTCCATCAGCCCTTCTCTCCCTGGCTTGTCCCAAGGAGAACTGTGATGGAGGAGCAGCTCGAGTGTCTGCCAACCTATCTTTCCCACGGATCACATCATACTGTATTATTTCGGACCACTAATTTAGATGGTTGCTTGCAGAATCTGACAGGAGCGACTGACAAAGCGTGATGTAGATGATAGGGAAGTGATTGGGGTTCCTCATCCGCTCCTGGTATTAGCCAGGTCTCCCTCCTTCCTTATGCTAAACTAAAAGTAAGCAAACGCTAATATTTTAATAGCAAGCATGAGCATTGCGCGGCGAGTCGGCCGATTTCGCTTTTAAGCTTACATTTACATGACACATGCTAGTTCTATCTGGTTGGGGCAAGCTGAAATTTCGCATGCGTTTTTTCCTTGGATATTATACGCTGAAGCGTGCGCTCGTTTGTTAGTTAACCAGCAGCTAGGAGTCAGTGGTAAATTATGTGAGGTGGCGGTATCCATGTTGTATTCTAGCGGCCGTGTTAGAAATCTTCGAGATTGGATTCCTAATGGCTTTGGATGATTCTTGTTGCCGTGATATTTATCGTAGGTGGTTATATACTTACTTAGTTTCTTCTTCTTTCGAGTGCGCGTAAGCGCTCCGAGATGCCGAGATGGACACAATCAGATATGAAGATGATATTCATGAGAATGCATCTCTTGTCTTTCCCTTCTGTCGCTGGGCTTTAAGATCTTTAAGACTTTTGAGAAAAGATCGTGCAACTTTTTGGTCTGGCCGGCGCCTTCCCGACCTTGTTCTCACGGCGCCGACTTCTCTCTCGTCCTTGTTCGCCCCACAATTCGCAATATTCCAATTTCCCCATCCCTCTCTTGTCTCTGTAGTATCACAAAACTGGTACGCAAACTGCTCTCACTCTCACTCTTATGCATTAATAATCGCGCTACAACATCCCGCGCCTCACTCCCCCGGCATATTATCCTCCTCATTCTTTATTACTTTCGCGCAAAACATTTTATCATTCTGCAAAAATGCAACCTTCCCATCATCCTCATTATTTTTTCTTCTCCAGCCTCTCTGGCCCCTGCCTGGCTCCTTGTGAGTTGTAGTTTACTATAAACTACCAGTAAATCCAGTATCATAATTCCTCTACAGCTCGACCCTATCCACAACGGGATTCCATCATCTATACAATTTCCATAATAATCTTACTTTGTTTTCACCCTAGGATTTTACATGGCGGCGCGCCCGCGCTTCCAGCGACCATCTCGTTATTGTAGAGCATAACCAACCCTGCGGATTTTTACAAACCCGCCAGCAATCTAGTCCTCACCGCGCCGCGATATCCTCAATTTTTTATCTAACCGTACACACGTGTGTATAAAATGTGTTCCGAATCTCATTCTTGGCAGTCGTGGTATTTCTAAATCGCTAGCTTCATTAACGGAAACAATTCCAAGCACTCCCATTAACATTAATGGACATCAATGCGGGAGTTTTATAATTCTCTTACGCACTCAGATCCCTGCTTAGTGACACATGGATTCGCTTTTAGCTCCCGCCCGCCGGGTCGTTTCTTACACCACCCGCCTGCCCGGCATCCATTTACAGGGTGACAACCCGAAGCAACTCATGTGTATGTACGGCCTCAATTTTTTACACCACCCCACTCAAGGTTGTTTGACAGACGCGGGGGTTTGAAGACTCCACGCTGATTGTCAAAAACGTTTCCAATCTGATTAATATCAGAAGCGTCTAAAGGAAGAAAATGTTATGGGATCAAACTCATTCCCATCCAACTTATCCCCAGCCAGCCACCTATCATCAGTTGCATGTATTTCTTCTTCTCGGCTTTTGATTTCAATACGTAACCAATCGTCAGTATTATTTTCTCTTCTCCAACTTGCTTCTAGACTTTCATTTCAAGCATCAGGCTTCGGATCTTGCAGTCTTAACTATCCATGTACAGCTGCGTCAAAGATTACGAGGATGATTCTAAGAGCTTCTGCTGTAAATTCAGCTGGAAGGATTAATTAAGAACCTAAGGAATTTCCTATTCCCACCTGGCGCTCGGATTCCAAGCTTCTGTCGTCCCATCTTGGAATTTTGTATGTATCTGCTTCACGTCGTCGTCATTGTCGCTCCTGCAATTTTAATTTGCCTGTGCAAATATGGGTTTGCGAAAGGAATGTGGACAAAGTGTGAAAAAATCCCCAACCAACTAAACCTCAAACCTCTCCAGCCAGACTCCCCAGATAATCCTCTTGTCCTCCTCCCAGTTATCATTGGATAAGGTAACGATTAGTATGTTTGCCATAGAAGATTTTCCAAAAGAATTTCCACGTGCAACTCTCCCTTGCACTATTATACTTCAATCCAAAACTCTCGACCATCTCACCTGTCCCAAGGTGGCAAATAGTATATCTCTGCCTCCTGCAACTCTCCAACTTGCTCTATTCCCCCACAGCCTCCAAAGTATAATCATACGTAACAAGTAATATACATCAGAGAGTGGTGGAATGTTGCTTGTTTTGTGGACTTGTATGTATTTTCCATCAACTCGTTAACCATTCAAGTCAACATAGTATTCTTGCGTGCAAACGCTCTAGGGATTTTCTGCATGTATTCCTTTCCTCCCTATGGCTCTCCATACATATCTCCTGTACGCGCTCATCTCACAGCATCTTCTTGAGGAGCGTATGGGAGACACGGAAGCGGATTCGCACGCGACTACATGTCGCCATCAAATTCGCATTATTGAGAAAGGCAAGGGTAAGGTTAGTTTCAGGAATGGTTCCTAACTTCCATGCACAGTCTAAAACATTGTTATTCGTATGCTATATTAGTTTCCCATAGAATATATGGCTTCTGAGAACTAACGCCGTCAGGCTTAACCGCAAATTAAACGTCTACACTCGCCATAGGTCTGCTCGTAATCCTCAATCATACTCTGGAATTCGCCATCCAAGAAATATTCTCACTTTCTCTTGCATAACGCATAGCGCAGAACAACAATCAAGTGTACCTTAACCTAACCCAATGTATGATTAACCTGTACGAACTAACGCTTTTCTTTTGTATATGTAGAGGAGCTATGGATTTTCATGGAAAAATCTGGCGATACCTGCATATTTCTGATGTCTTCCACAAAGAATCCGCATGGAATTAGCATCCACACGAGGATGCAGCATGAATATGCAACCTTTACGCCAAGCCTAAATAAACCGTTATGAGTTGACTACAGGCACGGGCAATACCGCTATTTGAAGAGCTGGTGTTAACGCAGCACGATTTGAATTTGGATACAAAAGTCTCCAACACAACATCAACAGTTCTGTTAACTGTTGATGAAAACAATTATTGGGCATCCTCAACTTGCGTTAGATTTATCTGAACCTCCTCTTTCTTTTGGGGTTTGTAGTACAAGACTAGACGGTTCTGAGGCGCCACACGGTAAAAACTTTTCTAAAATGACAAAGAAAAGAATAATGACGGTAATTGCGGAATAATTGTATTGTCAGCCTAGTAGCCGGCGCTTCCACGCTACTTCTTACGTTGTTAAAGTTGTCGGCTCTGGCGCCTCCGCGTCACGACGGCCGACTCCCATGGCCCTTCTTTTTAGTTTTTGTCAAGCAAAAACTGCAATCACGATCAAATAATCCAAGGGGCATATGCAATGTGTGAAGGTATCACACAAAAGATTAATTCCTTTCCCTTGATAAATACCAACTATTAGACATACACACTTGCCGACTCATTAGTTGTAAGCGTGCAAGAAACTGCATATGTGCGGTGATGAAATCTTTTCAGGAAAATGAGTACCCAAACAAAAATCATAGAGCGGTCATTTTATATTCTTAAAAAATTTAAAAACTTGAGAATTATACAGCACACTACATAAAAGTTTTAAGTCTTACACAGTTAAACTTACAGGAAGCTTCTCATGGAGTATTTACAATGTTTGTCTTAGCTGCAAATGTCAGCTGAATATACGGAGCCTGGCTTGAAGTTATTTAAATACCACAACACGTTTCATAATTATTGTACTGAGTGAGTATGTGCGATTTCTGCGGAATATTAAAATAACCAAATCAAATGGTTTCGAGTACAAACTGTCGACAACAAGATTTTTTCGGAATTTTAAATCCATAAAAGCGTATATCTAAAGTCTCCAGATAGAACATATATGGCAGAGCAAAAAAGTTAGCCGGCTGGCTTTTCTAACTCAGTCAGTCTGATAACTGTTAATAGGTTACTTAAAAAGTACTAATATGTCATGCGTGTTCTGTATTACAACGATTAACGGAACAAGTGATAAGGGGAAGCTGAATGTTTTGTTCAACTTCTTCCAAGCAGACATGCAAAGAAGCTTATCATTAGTTACGTTAAACTCCCCATCTTCCTTACATCACCCCATACCTGTCATAGTAAAGCCTGCGTTGCGTCATAAGATACTGGACGTTTCAAAAAATTATTTCTTATCACTATAATGCTCGTACATTAAGAGCCTAATCTAAGGAAAAAGGTAAGTTCGATAAAATTGTAGTCCCTTAAATTCTTTGTTTGCGCAAACCATGCAACTGACTCGATTACTTGCATTCAACATAGTAAATGCTACACAGTCCTTATAACGTTGTAAAGCCGTGAGTAACAAAGTAACATTTCTAAAATAAAATAACATGCACTGGGTTGGCAGTAAGTAAAATGTATCAAAATTGTATCAAAACTTCAACTTCTAATACTATCAAATATACAGCATGCTATAACTCAATTCAACCTTTTAAGAGAATGGCAAACGCTCTAGGCTTAATTCCATGGCACATAGAATGAACAATTAAAAATGTTAAATAGCTGCGCTACATCAAGTCTTTTCAGTACGTTTGACTCGTTAAATGCTAAAAACTAAAATTAAGCTGCAAGGTGTGAGAACTTCATTGAGCTAGCAGCTCAATCTCAACTATGCCAGTTAACATAGGTTCTCCTGCTGCCGTTTAAGTTTACACCTATATTGAACACTTGAAAATGTATATGAAAACACTATTTTACAACTTCTTTTCCTTAAACGTGACCCAACAGTCAAAACACTAACTTATGGCGATGTACATAATACTAGGGGCGTATCTTGACAGCCGGAAGAAAATTTGAAGAACACAATGAATTACACAAGAACCTAACACTGAAACTCATTCGCTGTTATTGCATTCAGATCCTTCATGAGACCTTCCAGATTAGATATTTCTTGAGATAATTCTTCCGTACTATAGCATTTCTGCATACTTCCCGGCTCAGTATCGGGATAATGCCTTGGACTAGGAGGCATCGGCTGCTGATACCCCAACGGATGGGCACTGGGAAACTGCGAGGTTGATATTCTTTTTATCGGTGAGTTTTGAATGTTAGGGTTTGTGTTTGGAGCCATACTAACGATAGTTCCGCCTACAGGCCGAGCGGTAATTACTACTAAAAAACAAAATTAATACACAGATTTAGTACCTCCCTTTCCCAAACAGGATGAATGTAGTGTACTAACAAATGTTACTCAAAGGTAAAGCATGGCATGAATTACCTTTATTCTGTTGAGGCGTTGTTGGATGATGCGGTAATGTACCGGTAGGCGGAACAGGCACAGCAAAGCTTTTAAGGTTCGCACCACTTCGTCTCCCAAGTGTCCCTAGAGCAGTTACTGACTGTTGTGTCCCGTATTCAGAGCCCGATCTGAAAATAAAAGAAGATATCATAATCCGTTTCCATTTAAGACTGTTTGTGCAAACCAAACTCTTCACAACTTACCCATAGTGGACTAGAGAGTTTAAGTTATTCTGACTCGACGCTGCTGAAGATCCGCTCGGAACACTATCATACGTTTTCTGGCCATCTACAGTATGCTGCCCGTTAGGAGACTCGCCAGTCAGAGGTACAGGTCGTAGTTGAGATTGAGACTGACTATTTCTTTGAAACAACGGATTGCTCCGCAAGTCTGCAGTTCCACCTCCTCCAACTGAAAATTTGTTAATGACTTTGATAAAAACTTGACGCTTTTCTTTCCTATGCAACAAATGGGCAAAAATAACGGATCAAGCTAACGTAACGTGCAAAACACAGCATAACACTCACCATCAGCTTTAAAATTAAATGGTTCAACTGGAATTCGAATAGGTTTTGGTCTTCTACGACCCAGGGAATGACATTGATTACTGAGGCTTTGTTCTCCTAAGCGTGCAGTGAGAAATATTAGTAACGAACGACACAGCAAGCCAAAACAAAATACATTTTTGCAAAACAAGACCCAACACATTAATCCACGTTTGAGTTTGAATGACTGGCCCATAAAACAGTTCATGCTCACAAAACAGCAATTTACGCTTCAAAGAAAACCTCACCTATATAAGACGACATGAAATTCCGTTTATCCAAAGAGTTAGTGTTATGCTGAAGTGGGATTTTTTCTTCTGCGTCCCCTATTTCTCTGGAGCTACGTACTGAAGGTGAAAGAGGTGTTTCAGCAAGGTTCGCACTTTTTCCTAAGCTCTTCAGTTCCATATGATCGTGATGAATCCACAAATCGGGCGGCTTAAGTTCCAGTTTCCGTTGTTTTCTATTAAACATTTCAGTAGAATTAAATCCTCACACTTGATAATTTCAATAATTTTCTGTTTGTCTATTGTACTTACTTCAATGACGATTGCTTTGGAGAGCTAGCAGGTTCATTTCCTCGTTTCCGATAGTAGATGCACAACCCGACACTTGCGAAAGCAAAAAGTAAGCATACAGCAATCAAAATATGCAAAAGAATTGGACTCGGCTTCGCGTCAGTATCTAAAAAAAGGGTATAAAAGGCACAATTAGATCATATCAATGTCACCAATACATTGTCCTAAATACGTAGAAAACTATTCAAATCCTTACCTCTAGGGTAATTGTCGTAGCTTGGGGGAGGCTGGTATGACTTTTTCGAAGGTGGAGTTGAGATTGATTTAGTTTCCGTATAAGGACTGAGTCCTTTCGAATGTCGAGCAGCCATTCTGAAGTGATAGACAGTGTCCGGCGTTAATCCAGCAATCTTATGTGTGAGTACATCTTCAGGAATCGAATCTTCAACCCATTCTCTTCCAGAGGGATCAGTCGTATAAAAAATCATGTAGCCTTTCATCACTTCTTCCTTCACGGCTCTAGGTGGTTGCCAATTAAGGATAATACTCGAAGTCCCATCCTCCCTGCAAATTAACCAGACATTCAAGGCTTCTGGAAACACTTATTGAATTTGTTAATTTGATTTCAAAATCATTGAAAAAATTCATTTACCCTGTAAGAGCTAAAAGGGTCAAATCTTGAGGTGGAGACGTAGGAGCAGGTTCAAATGTGGTATTGTGCGCAACCAAACTCCATTCGGAAACATGTCGACCTTTAACGGCTTTCACACTAAATTCATACTGCGTGCCAGGTTTTAGCCCATCTATAATAGTGTTCAACTGGGTTGCATTTACTTGCTTCACAGTAGATTTCTTATGGCTTGTGCTCAAGTGATGCGGTCCTGTTATTGGTGATGGGTAGTAGCGCACAACATAATAGCGTTTATCATTAATAATCTGAGTTTTCGGAAGCGATGTGTCCGTCCAATAGAGTACAACTGAGGTGGACGATACGACGATTGCACGAAGCCCTACTGGTGGAGATAACTGAGGAATGGATTCACCATCACTCTCTTCATCTTCTTCGGACGTTTCCCGTGTAGCTATATTTGCGTAAATAGGAATACCGTGTCCTACCGAATTTTTGGCTCGTAAACTGATCACGTAATCTGAATTAGGTTTCAATTTGTCGATAGTATAAGTCCGTCTCTTCCCGTCAACTAGCTTAGAATATTCATCAGGAATGCCTTTTCCCCATCCTATAGTGTATCCACGAATCATAATATTGCTGTTTCGAGGAGGAATCCAAGCAATAGTTATGGAGTTTGACATAGCACGAGCTGTAAAAAAGAATTTTCACCGTATTGATGGGAATGCTACCTGAACGAAATAGAAACCGCTGGAATTTAAATGTGTTACCTAAAATGGATTCCGGCTTGTCCGGAACTTGACTTTCATCTAGATCACGTTGATACGTTGAAGCTGCCAACCATTCCGTGTATGGCCCGGTTCCGTTTATTGTAAGAGCTGCTATTTTCAGTTGATACTCAGTTCCCTTCTCGAGGTTATTTAGTGCATAAAACCGACTATTTCCATCAGTGGTTATAGTATCAACACGCTTCTGCCCTTTCTGCTTGTATTTGATTTTATAGCCCGTGATAATACCGTTCTTAAATTCTGGCGGTGGAGGGTCCCATCTGAGTGCCATGCTCTAAAAGTAAAACAAATTACTACAATTATTACACAAATTCATCTATTTGAAACTATAGTTAATCACAATAAGAGCCAAATACCATACCGTAGCGCTGGAGGTTTCCAGTGAAACATTTTGTGGAGTATCTTCGGGTTTTGCACTGAGCGTAGTAACTTGTATTTGCTCCGAGTTTCCTCCTTGTCCCTTTTCATTTATTGCAGTTATCCATATTGCATAATCGGCAAAGATTCGCAAGTCATCCAAAGTAGCTTCAGTAGTTTGAACTGTAACTGATCGAATCCCAGTGGGTGACCTTGGTAAGAAATAATCTTCGTCATCCTCCTCCTCGTCTTCAGAATCCGCGTCAGAAGATTCGCCCTTGAAAACAGGGGGGAAGTTTTCAGCAGGTTTCGATGCGCCGTTATAGTCTTTTCCGCTTGTAACTTCGGAGTAAAACACTTTATATTTTAATATGACGCCGTTCGTAACCTCAGGTTGCGCCCACTGCACGTGCACTTTTGTAGGAGAAGAAGGCCAAGCTTTCACATATCGAGGAGGTCCGGGAACATCCAATTCTGGTTGAGTCGTCACAATTATTTCTTTGGAGCTCTGCCCTGCCCCTTTGTCGTTGTAAGGAACTACTCTGAAAGCATACTTCTTGTTCGGTTGTAGTCCTTGCACATTCACCTCCTCCAGTTTTGACCTGCTTGTGTTAAAAACTCTTTGCCTATCAGATCCGACTTCTTGATAAACGATTGCATAGGCTATGATTCTTCCATTTGGATCCGCAGGAGGTTTCCAAGTTAAAGTTACAAATCGTGTCGACACAACAACAGGAGCCAGGTCTCTGGGAGCGGAGGGTCCATCCGGTGAAAAACTGGCATTCGTCATTCCCGTTTCGAAAACTCCCAAACGAGGACTAGGTAGAGCTTGACCTAAATTAGGGTTCATTTGTAAAAATAGTGGCCTCGACCTTGCACTGGTTTCTGTCGCCAGCTTGTCTGCTTCGCTTGATTCTGGTTTTCATTATTCCGAAAGGTGGTAGGACATCACAAACAGTTTAGGCACATTTACCCACGTGCACAGCAATGAGTCACCATGCAGATGGAAAAAAACATAACGAAAACGTAAGTTGACTTTTATAAATCACAACACCTTACATGCTAGGAGTGCGAGTGCAAAATTATAGAATCTTATGAGCTGAAAAAACGATAAGAGGCAGAAATTCATATACCCAGATCCGCCAATCAGCGAGCAAGTAATTAAGTAGAGCATTAACAGATTTTGAGGAGAAAAGTAAAGCAATATCTCCAGATAGATATACATTCAAGTCCAATACCAGTAAAGCGGATACTATACCAACTGGACAATACAATAAGCAAGAACAGAAAGAAGTTTACAGGTAGATCAAAGATGAAAGGTGTGATTATAAACAGATCATGATTACAAAATGCTACTCGTAGACAAAAAACACATACCTGCTTTCAAAACTTGTAATCTCACAGCAGACTGAACATTTCCTGCTGGGTTTGTTCCAATACACTGATACATAGCTCCATCAGTAAGTACTAGCCCTAAAATCTTCAAGCTGTGTCCACTTACAACCTGAAAGAAACATTCAAAATAGTTCACATGGTCCTTAGAAGTATACAATCCTCATTATTAAATTGTACTTCAACTTAAAAAAATATACCTGAAAGTAATCTCCTTCGATTATCATGTCTCCATCTTTGTACCACTGTATGCTTGGTGCTGGCTTGCCATACATTTTGCAAGGCAGTTCAACATCTTCCTTTTCGTAAGCGTAAAAATTGGTCGGTGCACTTATTACTCGAGGTGCAACTGGAAACAGAATTCATATACTGTTGCTTACAAGTTAAAGAGGTTCATATATACACGTGTATCTATAACTAAAAAACAAACCATGAATATCCAGCTTCGCAGATACATCAGCAGAATCGATTCCATTTTGTGCTCGACACTGATATGTGCCGCGATCCGATTCTTCTGCGTTCGAGATTATCAGATTACCCTCCCCGAATCTCGAAAATCGGAGATTTCTGAAATGATAATTTGCATCAAATGAGTATGCACCGCCCAAATAATAATCATTCATCGGTAATTTCTTCCACTTACTCAAAATCAATGGTTACTCCATCCTTGAGCCATGTAATAGTCGGTTGCGGATTCGAGACGGCAGAGCATTCCAATACAACGGATTCTGATGCTATTACCGTCTGGCTTTTGGGTACAGCAGTAAAAATAGGAACATTGTCCATATCTGTGTGCAGATTATTTGTTCATAAATCCTCTCGTACTTATACAACATATCTACCATCGCCTATTACTTCAGTTCCATCCTAAGCAAAACGTCTGAAACCTCACCTGGGCTTGCATTAAGAACAAGGCGGCCAGTCCGACTGACGTAGAATCGATCGACATTGGAAATGTTGCATTTATAAGCTCCCTCGTCAGAGGATTGGACGTTCCTTATTTCCAGAGATCCAGATGGTAAAATAGTCATGCGGCTTCGATCAATAACTAGAACGTTATCATTCTTAAACCAGATGACTTTCGGTGGGGGAATCCCTTGAGCAGAACAACTGAACCTAGCAGTTTGCCCTAAACCTATGCTCATATCTTCCGGTTCTTCGTCAAATCTAGCAAGAGCTATAATATAAAAGAAAATTCTCAATGTTGTTTACCACCTCATTGCGCTATTCCAAGCAGGACGATAAGAACAAAAGGTACGAGCTACTTACAAGCCGCCTGAAGTTTTGCTGACCGCGATAGTATGGTCCCATAGCCTGGTAATGTAGCAACACACTGGTAGAGTCCCTCATCCGGTCTACTTTCCCCAGTCCGGTTGAAAGACACAATATGGAGCGATCCATTTCTTAAAACATTTCTGCCAAAAATCAAACAAAAACCTTTGTATTGTATACCAATCTCAAGTCCCACCTACTATAATACGCTCACACAAACATACAAACCTGCCAAATTCATCGGGTTTCCTCACGCTGCTTGCAATTTGAATAATTTAAACCATTCAATAACAAATAACCCATGTTACCGCAACATCAAAGATACGATCCAACACATGCAGCATGGAAAACAACTTTATTATCAGTATCTAAAATCTAAAAGTACATCTGATCTTAAAAAACGTGACCAACCTGCCATCCGACCGTTCCGGAATCAGTAGTTTACCATCCTTTCTCCAACTAATTAGGGGGATTCCGTCATCACTGGTTGCGGCACAATGCAAAACTGCACTTCCTCCTCTGGGAACAATACTATCCTCCGGTTCAATATCAAACTTGAAAGCGCTGGTTTCGACAGTTAAAATTCCTGCTAAAACAAACAAATATATTATAGTTTTAAACGTGTGTCCTCATTTTCAAACTTTTTTAATAATCAGAAAAATATACCGATATAACCAAAATAAAATCACTCCTCACCGTAAATAATAATACTGATGAACACGACGGCGGTATCTATTTTCGGGATTGACTTCATCTTAAACGGCATTGGCTTTTCCACACAATTTCCTTAACAGATGCTTCTCTTAGCTACGAGTCAAAATTTCGTCTCCTCTTCATTGCTCTAACTTTTAGCAAGTTTGCAACGTTTAGTGAGCGCTCTTTAATTATACATCAGTGTTTCTTGGATAAGATAGTTCTCAAGAATCCCAGTCGTTGTCCACATATTCTAGTCATGTTGCAGCAAACGTAACATTACAGTTATCTCCTTCCAGCCTCGGCCTGTAAAATAATCCAGATCATTTCCAAGTTAGAATCAAGTAGTCAAGCATAATAATTTGTGCTAATTCATCGCCTCTACATTGAAAGCGCAAATCCCTCATCCCTCGTATTACAGTATACAAGCTAAAATTTATTGCGGCTAGCTCCAGACTCCAGGCATTACACTTCACCAAGCTCATGTACATTAGCACTGATAGAACCAATTTAAACCCGACTCCTAATTTCTAGCATACGTAATCAGATACACGTTTGAAATAAACTCGAACACATCAGACAACAAACACATAAATTAGCACCAGTGTAATTAATTAGTCACGAGCATACACATGTACCTTCACATGGATCCAGTTACAAAATCAGCTTCGTTTATACTTAATTCCCAAGTACGATCAAGTGTGCTGATAAACATAAGATTTGCAGTCAATTGAGCTTTAATACAACGTACAAAAAATGGATTTAACTATTAATTCCAGGAAGCAGGCAGACGAGTGTGTCCTTACAATAGTTATATCTGTCTCCTTGTCTTGATTTGAGTCCAACAGTTTCTATTGACAATAACAATAACAGTCCAACTACCGTGCATATGTACACAATGGTTTTTGTAATGATTCCTGGAAACCCAATGGATTCCAAGCGCTGGAAGTACTCTAGGGATCCACTCAGCAATCCCTACATATATACACTGGATCGTAGGGGTTTATTGCATATATGTATCCACACTCTGCCTTTATCTGGACCTTCTTTACTATATTATGTATCCATGTAAGTATTTACCGGTACATATATAATTTGTAATATACCAACACTGGAGAAGGTCCACTGCCGCTCAAGGTGTCGGAGTGTTTCTACATATTAGATAAAGGCTTTCTCCGGCAAACTTTCTCTTGCTCAACACTGCCAGTTGGATGACATAACATCTATCTTCAAGCCTGAAGATCCTACCTCTCCCATGCTAAATATTACATTGGTTCTTACGGGTGAAGACAAATTTTAAGTTATTCTCAGCTGCCGTTTCCTATTATTGACTGTGTGGAGGATATATACTTACATGCTTAACAATTTATTAATTCTTCATGTATTAATTCATAGTTTTTACAATATAGAAAGGAAAAATAATATTCATGGTTGATCATCTTCAGCCTGCTCCGGGGATTCCTCCTCCTCGGGGTCGTCTTCAGTTTCCATATCGTCCTGGTTCAGTATTACGCAATACACGTGTTTACCATATCGTCTGTCCATATTAAATGTAGGCTCAAGGGGGCGGGGGTCATCGGGTGAAAGGCGGCGGGGGTGATCGGTTACCAAGACAATTTTAAAACCTGCAATTAAAGTTATACAATGTAATTGTGATGTAGAAGTAACCACAAATCCTTGGGATGCAAGTAAAACCCAGAAATCTCTGGGATGCAAGTAGAACCCATTAATGTGTAGATTCTTACAATACGGAACGTTATGTTCCTATAATAGGCTACAGTCCTACATACAAGGTTAATGTAAATGCTAAACATACCTGCACTAGCTCTTTCATATAAACACTGAAATTCGTTATCTGTCACTCTTTTACAAGGAGCGTGGATAATGTACCCAGGTACGGCGGGATCCGGAGCCGGCAAATCCAAACGATTTGCAGTAAGGCTATATACGTATGTAAAGTAAGGGAACCAGTATTCCAGAACTTCTCGTTGGATGAGCACCGTAGGTCGACAAATGATGTGAATTATTTTGTCGTCATGGATGTGTGCTTCCAAAGACGCAGGGCGGTCGGGGAATTTCATGGCTGGAGAACTTTTACAAGGATTGTAGATTATAAAGATTATAAATGTTTAGAGACCAAGTATTTCTGGGTTGTATTAGAATTAGATTAGATGACGGGAAGAAAAAATTTTACACACCCTCTTCCGTCCACACCCAAAACACTTCTGAAACTGGAAGCGTGTCCGTGTATGTAATACATATGCCCCACTGGCCCAACAATAACTGGTGAAGGGGATAATCAATGAGGAGTGAGGACCTTCGTTTTTGTAATGTTGTGTATGTTTGTTGCTCATACGTTTTCATTTCGTGACGAAGCTCGTGCAAAACGTGCCCATTCTGAGCAAGTAATAACTAATGTTTGAAAACACTTAATACTATCCCCAGTTTCATTTCTCCAATACCGAAATAATTACGATTAACTACTCCATACTGCCCTCCGTCGGCGTTTATCCAAAATACATCAAATCAAATCGTTTATTCCGAGCAAGAATAACCCTTAGCCGCAATCCATATATGAATACAGCTGATGCTTAAAGATAATAACATAATTAAATATTTAATCAACGTTATTTATACCATCCAGTACCTATATCCCTCATCGTATACTTCATAAATGGTATAGATATTATTTGGCCCAAAATAAATGTGTACCCAAATACATATCTAAATGATCGCAGCCATGTCATCCGACTGCTTCTGTAAGTTTTTATGGAAAAAAGGCGTGGGAACTTGAGTTTTGGCAGTTGAGTGAAAGCAGTGGCAGCGGAGTAGGTTAGCACGGTTTCGGTCAGATGGCGCTAAAATCGAGAAGGAGTGGAGATGTAGAAGTATTTTTGCTCTGTAGTATGTTCCTGCATGCATTCTAATTGCAGTTCCGAACTGGGCTATAGTGTAGACGGATTTAAATGAAGGGAGGTGTGAGTGAAAGTGATTCACGGAATTAAAATTTCGATGCGATAACGTTGGTTAATTATCAAGGTGACCGATTTAATTTATTCTCGTTGGTTGCCCCTAACGAATCAAAATTAACGAGTGGATTGGCTGGAGTTACTTTTCCTACCTACCTACATCTTCTCTAACATCGTGTGGTCATGTTTTACCAAGAATATTCCAATTTTTCTCCCATACTCAACAACTAACTCAATTTAATTAATTAAGGAAATCCAAGCGAATTAGTGAACCTTCCCTTATTTTTCTTTTGTCTCAACCCCTTTCCCAACTATGCTGTGAGCTACTAGTGTTAAAAGGGTGGCGGTAAAGCTATCTCTTTCATGGACTAGAAATCCTATATTCCTCTATTTAACCCGGTTGTATGAAGAAAGATTCAATTACGGCAGACACTCGGTTACTTAACTCCAGGCGAAGCGGTAAGCACATCTTATTTTTACAGTCCGAAAATTATTCAATATATTTTAACCAGGTATGAAAGATTGGGTAATTCCCCGGAATGTTATGTATATACTTGGCACTTGACCGACTTTCCAGTGCTTGCATCTGTGATTGGGAATAATCGTAGAGAATCGTATTTACTTTTGCATTTTCTTAATATATATAGCCAGAAGTAAGCATCAAAAATGCAATTTCAGCGTTATGCTTTAAGGAATTTCGACCACTTCTCGGTCACTTTATGCTAATTTTGGCTGTTGTATGGCACTGTATTATAATCTCGGCTATTTGCGTTCATGATGGAGTTATGTATGAATTGACGTCTATAAGATTAACTGTCACGAAGTGTAGGAACTTAAAGATCCACTGGAGATTGTGGCAAAGGTATTTTTAGGATAAATTAGAAAAGATCATAATTTCAGGGAAAAGAGTCATAGGGACAAGGGACGACGCACCCTTGCGTGACTAAGTAATTAATTATGACAGAAGTATGACAAATGTTTTTACCATGAATCATGCGGTGAATATTTAATAGTAACACCTTGCTCAATATTCAAAACTTCTATTTAGTAGTTCTATAGTTTTTATCATCAATACAGCAGTTTCTGGTTACTGATAACGATGAATTGCCGCATAGAATGATTCATATAATATTTTTCCATTCATTTTTTAATGTATGAATGTTGCATATTTATTCTCAGTTCAAAACTTACTGATAGTGCAATCCTTTAAGTACTTCAGCACACCCTGAGCTCGATTTGGTTTCTTGGGTTTACATTTTTAAGCAACTATTTTAGTGTATCTCGGCAGTGGTAAAACGCCTCAAATGTTCAGTATTAAGCTTGGACTTGACCTCACACCCAGTTATATGTAGATGCCTAGAAAGATGCAATTACGTCGGCTTGAGTTTGCGTTGTAGCAGTGTCCACATTTTATTTGTTGATATAGTCGCCATTTGGATGTTCTGTAATAGGCTGGTGGTTTCGGAAACAGGATAATCTCACTGTAACCGCAGTATTTCTGTCATTCTCACTAAATATTTTAAGCGGATGAATTCGCAATAGGCCTTGAGTGTACTACTAAATTATTATATATATGCTTTACTCACCACTTGCTCATTTTTGTGTATGCTTATATTGAGCCTGGTGATAATAATTTCGCTGTCCACGACCATAAAGCTGAAGCAAAAAAACTATTTGACATAATCTTTCAATAATATAAATGTTTTTAACTGTTGTATATTCAATATTATTCTTTCTTCCATTACAGCTGCTGCAGGGGACGTGAATGGCGGGGACATCTGGGAAAACAGTTACACTGCGGCATCCTGATGAAGACATTGTGAATGCTAATAGTCCTAGACAAGCTGCCAAATCTTTCATAACGAGAGACGACGATGCAGATATCAAAAGTGAAGACGATGATGATTTCAGAAATAAGAATTCCAACTCGTTGGAGGTAAGAATGAAAATCATTGACACGAGTAAGGCTGATCCCGTGTATCATGCAATATGATTAGCTAATTGTATATATCACGCAACGATAATTCCTCATAGTAAATATTGTTTTGTTCTTTTACGGAAAAATCGATCTGCCGAAGTCAAGAACACATCGTGAAAGTATTCAGGCTTTGTCATCTGATGAGCTTGCGAGCAAAAATATAACTGGTATTTTAACCCTGTTTTCTAGATGTCTTCAGTGGGAAATGCTGGATCCAGAACGAATGTTCCGGGTCCTTCAAATTCCGCAGGAAACGCCGCAGCACTGCCTGGAAGTAAAGATAAAGCCGACAAAGAGAAGAAAGTTGGACATCGGCGAGTCACTACTGGCGGAGATGTCACCTATAAAAAGATTCAAACCTCGCAGATAATGGGATCCATTCAATTAGGTGTTCAGCATGCAATCGGTGGACTAGCATCAAAACCTGAAAGAGATTTACTTATTCCTGTAAGTAGTCAGTTGCGGTTTTAGCTCCATTATTATAATGAGTTCAAACTTGATATTGTTACGGAAGATAAACAATCTTCAGTATAGTGCCACATTTGCTGAAAAGAAGAAACCTTAATAGTCGTTTTTATTTTCATGTGTTTTTTCCTAACAGGATTTTTTCACCGTGGAGCAAACTAATTTTCCTAGTGGCGGATCCAACCAAACTCCAGCTCACCATTACTCAGATTTTCGCTTTAAAACTTATGCTCCTATGGCTTTCCGCCATTTTCGTGAATTATTTGGTATTCAAACTGACGACTTTCTTGTAAGTACTGATCTTGCTGATACGTCGTGCGTTATTTAGAAATGCTTCCTTATCTTTTTGGAGATGCTATCATGAAATTGACAAACCGCAGGTACGCAACAGATGAGAATTACATTGTCTCTAATTTTGATTTCAGATGAGTTTGTGCAGCACTCCGTTAAGAGAATTATCTAATCCTGGTGCCAGTGGAAGTATATTTTACTTAACTTCTGATGACGAATTTATTATTAAAACAGTGCAACATAAAGAATGTGAATTTTTGCAAAAGCTACTGCCTGGGTACTATATGAACTTAGATCAGAATCCTCGTACCCTATTACCAAAATTTTTTGGACTTTTCACTTACCAGTGTAATTCAAAGAACGTGAGACTATGTGTGATGAATAATTTATTGCCTTCCTGGGTTAAAATGCATCAGAAGTACGACTTGAAAGGATCAACATATAAACGCAAGGTAAGTATATTATTGTTTATGTTTAGTGTAAAAAGACGTGAACCGGTCATTGACAGACATATAACCATCGTTCTTTTACTTGCTGTTGAAAATCACTCTATATCTCATCTTAACTATCCAAACCTAAATTCTTCATTTTGCCTTAGGCCAACAAAGCTGAGAGAGAAAAAGCATATCCGACCTTCAAGGATTTAGACTTTCTGGAGCATCATCCAGACGGTATTTCGCTGGAGCAAGACACGTGTGCTTCATTATTGAAAACCTTACATCGCGACTGTCGAGTCTTGGAAAGTTTTAAAATCATGGATTACTCGTTGCTAGTGGGTATCCACAACCTCGATATAGCTGCTAAAGAAAAAGCTGTAAGTTTAGTTATTTATTAGTATTGGACTAGTTGTGAAACATTTATCCGGTCAACTAACGTGAATCTAATATTCAGGAACGGAAATTACGCAAAGTAGATAGTGACGATGAGGAGGAGGGCGAATACACTGGTAAAGGGTTAAGTCGAAGCAAATCAATAAATAGACAGAAATTAGTAGCTCATTCAACGGCTCTGGAAAGTATTCAAGCGGAAAGTGAACCAATCGATGCTGATGATGACGTTCCGTAAGTGCAATCTATTCCAAAATCTTCGTATTAGAAAGCGAAATCTGCTGCATTCATCATTTTTTGCTGAATTAAATTTACAATTTCATAATATTCACAGGCCTGGAGGCATTCCAGCTCGTAACTCAAAAGGAGAGCGTTTGTTATTGTACCTCGGTATTATCGATATTCTACAGAGTTATCGACTGAAGAAAAAGTTAGAACATACTTTTAAAGCCATGATTCATGATGGGGTAAGAAGAACTAAGTTTAATGTATGAACTGGGTTTACTAGTACAGATAATTGCACAGACTTTGGTTTCGTAACATGTCATGTTTTATATTTCTGTAGGATACTGTTTCGGTTCACAGGCCTGGATTTTACGCTGAGCGTTTCATGAATTTCATGACTAAAAGCGTATTCCGGAAAATACCCTCACGTAAGTTAAGATCTAGCGTACCGAATTCTACGTTACCTTCGCAAACTGAATCCCGTTTACCCACTTACTTTAACTTTCGAGAAGTAGATTAATTGCACATTTGTTTCTAACAATTCTCTTGAATTCCGTAAATATTTTCGCCTAATATTTTTTGCTTAGTTCTAGTCTGGTTTATTTTGGTGGATCGCTTGTCCGGGTATTACTTTTTGTTACAATAAAATTCGTGTAGAAGTTGTTTTCAGTTTGGTAAAATCTCGGTAGGAAATTTTTTAGACTGGTGACTATTCCCGGCGAGCGCGTAACAAACAATAGAATCAACCCATCTTCGCTAAATCAGTTATTTAGCAATAATTTTAGCAGGGTGCATGCTTTCCTGTCTCAAGAGAAATGAATGTTATCCGGAATTAGATCGCCGATTTCGAACAAAGATGGGCACTGTGATAGGTCACTCAGTTTTCTGCATGTGCATTTGTTTTAATGATCCAAATGTTTTTGGTATCCCTGTTTGGATAGAATATTGCAAAGCAAAGTTAATATACGGCGAAGCTAATAATACCCCTTCTTTCCTGCTTCGGTTTATAAGGAAGCGCGATCAACACGTACACAAAAGCCTGCAAGAAATATTAATACAGTGTGAATTATAGCTGACTTCAACTTAGATTTTTCTGTAGATGCAGTTTTGTGCAGCTCATCTGGAAAACTTGCGCGGAGTTTTTATAGTTTAGTGGTTCTTAGGTTTAACTCTTAGCTTCTTAACTGATTGAACGGGATGTTGTCACCAAGCGTGCGCTGTTAAGCGCTGAAATTTTGAAACGGATTGCAACTACTCGATTAATGTGTATAGTTACTTGACAAGTTGATCTCTCTACGTAACATTGCAATGTGATGTAAACTTATTGATGACATGGTATTTTCTCTTGTTTCTGCCCTTCCTGCTGCTGTTGACTGTCTGAATCAATGTCGTTCTCTGACCTCGCATCAATCGTTCACGGCTCTCCAATCCACTCAACTGAATGAATGTTCCAATTCCCGATACCTTTTTCCCGATTTCCTTCTGTTTGCCTCTTGCCAATCCTTACTGTGTGACCCGCCTTTTGCGGGATTGCAATTTGTTTTACCTTCTCTGGGTGATTGACCGATTATCTTTGCGTCTCACCACCACCTGTCTTCTACTCTACTTATCTTCTCACTTGTAGTGGATTTACCCGAGATCAAAGGAAACCATCGTAAATTCCGTAACCTGGTCTCAACATACTTAGGTATCAGTATCTTACGCAAACTTCAATTGATCCTTTACTATATTTCCTAAATCATTTTTAATTACATCATTAATTCTACTCTTCGTAAACTATCGAGTACATTTTCATTAAGTGGTAGCCCTTTATTATTACATCTGAACTGTTCTTTCCTTTCCTTTCATTGCTTTAACTTAACTGGTAACAGTTATAAAATTCTTCGATTTATACACAAACTATATATATCGCCCTGCTCAGGGTGTCCATTACAAATAGCAATTTCAGAACTGTGGTTTCATTAATTCCACAACAACAATTTCAGTCACAAAACTAAAAGCTAACACAACATTTGAAACAGATTACGTTACAAGGAAAATGTTTGAATGAAATTGAATGAGAAGGGTATGACAACGTGCAAGTTTATCTAAAATATGTGTTCGGCTTATGCAGTCGGCTGAATTCTCGTTGCTGTGTATGTTGTAATCTTGAATACCTTGGCTGCTTCAAATGAAGTATTTTTGTCCCTACAATCAACCAGTCCACAAAAGTCTGTGAAAGAAGTTTAATGTAGGGAAATCAGTATTCTAAGAAGGGAAAGAGATAATGCAGTGATAGATCAAAATTCGCATTAGCTGCGTCAGGAAGGAAAGGAGTAGTCGTATCATAATAGAACAAAGCTGTTTTGTAAATAGACATTGCATGGTAAAAATTGAACACAAAAATACCCAACCCAGCCATTGAATTTCAATAACACACACACAATCACACCACATTTGCAACACTTGTACGCATTAACCACCCAAGCTGAAAATGTATTATTATGACTTACAAAAATATGACCATTCATGCTCATCTGAAGCTGCCTGTATTCTTGGTGTACAAGTGATAATATTGTTTCAATAATTCTTTGCTCCTGCAGCCCTGAAGCACTCGCCCTCAAAGAAGCGAGGGCCGCCCATGAGGTTGCGAGGACCCGGTGATATCGGAGATGCTGGAGACTCTTCAATCGGTACGTTGAACTATTTATTATATATCCTAAATCATCCGGCTCTGACAGTATTGGACAAAGTAACGTTTATGCGTGTTAATATCCTGGGATATGGTACTATAGCGGTAATGATAGTTTTCAAAACACCTAATCAAGCTAAGGGCTTGTGTAGACAGAATCTGTAATATATAAGCAAGAGGGGTGAGTTTGTATCGGGAGCTGGTGAAGGTGTTTTCTTCGTAAACGCTTAAATTCTTTACTATCGCCTTCGCAATTATAATGTGCTTGGGTGCTTATCTTTGCTGTCATAATTATGGCGGTAAACAGGGAGTCCGTCAAAAGTTACCTCTCCCATGAGCTGTGCATCGATGATAATGCAGTCTCCTCCTCGGCAAAAATCTCCTCCAGGTCAAGAACCCGCAGGATTTCCCATTGGTCAATATGATTACGGTAACGGTGCGAAGCGGATGTCAGCAGGATTAGCTGCAAAAGACAAGGACAAGTCTAACGGCGGAAACGCCGTAGGAGATGTCAGCGGCGGCGGAGGGGCAAGTACAGCCGAAAACTCCGTTTCCATGGTATCTTCTCCGCCGTCATCTCTTGGTGGAGGAGGAGCCATGTTTCCTTCCGTCTTGAACAAGGAAGCTCGACCTGCAAGTATGAATCGAGGAAAGATTCCACCCCCAGTGCCGCCTCGTACGCCAAAACGAAGTAAATTTTCTGCCGCAACGCTTTCTCCTGTGTCGCAGAGTAAAAATTGCTTCAGATGGATGAATGAAACTGAGTCTAAAAGTTTTTCGTATCCTCACGGATCGAATTTGTATGGACGAGATATGGCTTTCTTAAATATGGCTAGCTCTGATGGCATGACAAAAGATTATGTCTTCATCGAAGTTATTGCTCGTGTTTGATCAAGTGCTTTTCGTGTTGATATTTTTTCTCTTCTTTTAATTTTACTGAGGAAGACGGGCTGCTTCATGTGCACGCCGATTCCGTTCTCTAATTACTGTTATGCATGCTGTTCTGTTTTTATCTTCGTGTAAGCTTTAATCGGTATATTCTAGAATACATTTTCTCTGCACCCATTGAAATTCGGGGGCGGGCCTTAATTTTTTCTGCATGAATTTTTCTTTGGAATGCCGTAGTATTCGACTAGTAGATATGAGGATATGCTGGACGTAGACACATATATAATTGAGACTGTTTAGGAATTATGATTATCGTTGTGTTTCACGGGGAAATGAATAAATTGCATGATGTAAATAAATGTAAATGAAATTTCCGGGTTCCTTAGGTGTGTTCGAAGGTAGTTCAGAAACGCCCTTACCTGTAAGTACCCCACCTCCTCCTTTCCAAGAGAAGGTCGTGCAGGGGCTTCAAGGTTCTGGACGGGGGAGTCACTACGGCCAGGGCACTGAACAGTCACGGGACAACTGGAATCTCACTCAATCCAAAAGTCCGACAAGACGGGTCATTTCCGGAAGTAGTGCCAGCACTTCCTCTTCCCTGGAGCATCCAACGCGGAGGTCACATGTTCAAGTGGGAATAACAAGAATTACCGACTCGGAAACTGTATCTGTCTCTGAAGTTTATGTAGAAACAAGAATGCACCAATCTAGCTTAAGCGTTGCATCGTCCTCAACTACGTCCGGTGTCAGTTCCAGTCTGGGTCATCGAATGCCAAGATCGCCTCCCACAGGTGTACATGATTTTAGTCGCAATACTTCTGCCACACCAACATGGACCGAAGGAACACCTTCCTATACGGAGTCATCCAGCAGCGGCGATCTGGGTGAGGATTACTTAGGTACTCGAAGCTTTTTCTTACCCTTTCATTCATTAACTTGCATAGTTTCAACAACTTATTCTCAAATTCTAACTGATTAACGTAACATTATTAACGTAAATTAAGCACGTTGTCGTATTTTGACGGTGTTGGTGGATTGATTGTGATTTTCTTGTGTGAACGCAGTGGAGCAGTGAGGAAGGAGAAAAGTGTTCTTCGTGTTGTAAGTTTTTATCCGAATTCGGGCTATGAATTCAAATTCTGTCTTTTGTAAATCTGTAAAGGCATGAGATTAGGTAGAGATTAGAGATACCAGTTTGCTGCATGCATGGATGTCGTCTTAGAAGCTGTAGTCACATCAGTAATTTAGTTAACGGCTGTTCCACAAATAATTATCTGTCGGTATCCGCAATATCGGTATAGCTTGAATGAGAGAGTGTGTGCAAGTTTTGCTGTGTTTTTGTACATGTTATATGCAACATGATGAACTGGATGAAACTAAATTATACGTAATATTATTACAGGTCCAAGTACACCTGCTAAAGGGACTACACAAGGAGGACGAAGAGAAGATACATTTAAAGGTGCTGAAGATAAGGAGAATGACAATGAACATGAGATGGTACGTTCGTAAGCCAATGGAACAAAATAGTATAGATGATAAGTTATATTTCATAGTTCTGTTAACGCTACACCGCTATTTAAAATGTGGTAATTAGAGCACGGTCAGGCGGAAGTCGGTTTTTTGTAACTTTAAAGGGATTTGTATTTATCTTATTAGTTTTGTCTTATCTTGTTTCGAGGTTCAGAGGGGGCAGAAAAGAAAGAACAATATTCAATAGTTGAGAAGTTTACGACGTATAAATTATGTAGTGCACGTCCCGGGCGGTGTACACTGTTCAAAGTGCACCTATGGTTGCCCTAGAGGGGCTGTTGCGTGCGAAATATCTGTGAGAAATCAATCATTACTCTTGTAATATCCGTAGTCAATGAGCCAGTAGTCGATTAAGAGTAGTGAATTTTAGAAGATTGATGCAAAGCATCAAATGAATAATATGATAAAATCCATGCTTTTAGAAAAAGCGTATCGTCTCTTAGATAGTAGTTAACAAATAATCAATGATGATGCCTTTTAAGTCCGTATTAGTTATTTATTGCTGGCCTACTATAATAACTATGTACAACAGTCTGTGGCTGAGGTATGTTGAGGCAAAATCTTAGACAATTTTCAACTTATATTTAAGTTTTTCAGTACTCCTCCCTTGTGCAAGAGATCGAGTTTAGAAATCAGTCATGTTAGCGAGACTCTTTAACTCGAATAGATTTTTTACGCTACTGTTATCGGGTGTAGTGTTTTAATGGGTGCTTGCTAACTTGTTATCATCAACTACTCTTTGATATTTATTATGCATGTTTTGGAAAATTTATTTGTTGTCACCCATTTTGTTTTCATTTTTGTAGACGCGTCTATGATGTGAGTCAGAGCAGGTTTTCTCCTTTACAAGCCGGGATCCTGTATAAACGTTTGAGGCCTTGGTTAATTTCAAATCGGAATATATATTGACAAGTATCCTTGGATTTACGCTTCCCCAAGTTTCGACGGATTACATTCTAAGTATTATGAGAATAATTCATAAATTCAGCGCAGGTCAGTCCTGTTCTTGCCGGTGCGAACTTTTGGTTGGTTTTGTATTCCCAAGTTTCGTTTATGCCTTCCATAACGTTCATCCTAAGGCACCTGTCCAGTTATTTGTACTTTCTTATTGTTCGAGCGGAAACTGTAAAGCAATCAGATCGTGGAAGCTAATAAGAATACATGTACGCTATTCTAATTTTGTAAACGTACGCGTTTCTAAACTTATATCAGACTCACGAGTGACTCTTATTAGGTTATTGTTGATTTTGTGCGTTTTTCGACACACGTATTGGTTTATGCGTTGAGTAGTACGACAATGACTGAATTCCCATGCACGTTTCCAGTCAGGTGAAAATTTATATGTTCTGCGTTTTGTTCGAATCCATTATCAAATTGGCTGACAATGTCTTGTTGAAGCGGAAGTTAATTATGCCACCCTAGTTTTTGTATTACCCAACAATCGACATTTAGCTGGACGTGCTTGAGCACCTGCAAAAGGATTCTAGCAAATAATACAGGTTAGAAAATGGACTTGCCAGGCAGAAATTTAAACAGTACCTTAAAAATAAGATAGTGGACATGCTGGATCTATGTTTCTAAGAGTTACTCGATCGAACCCAGTTCACTTATTATTATTTAATTGATAATGAATGAATTTCAACTAAAACTGTAATACCACATTGTATAGTATGTGTACATACACATAGGTTGAATTACTGGACTTTCAAGGAAGAAGTTGGTTAATTTTAATAATCATGTATATTCACTCAAGTTAACCATTAGATATATGTTTAAGAATTGATTCTAAGGAAGGACTTTAGGGAACCTTGTACAGTATGCGTTTATTTCCGTGATATTACTACACTAAAAATGGTAGTAATTATTCTTTAGTGCGATAGAATATAATCTACAATCGTTCAATCGTGATATATAACTAAAATAATGGACTTCAAGGACAGATAATTAATTGCCCATGCATCGGAATTGATTTTTCTATTTTTGTTTTGAATCGTTTGTTAAACACAGTCTGTGTAAGTGGATGGAAAGGGCAAGAGTACGGATAATGGTTTATCTGCTGTGTTGTGGCAGCGTTTTGAAACTCAGCTTGTTCAAACACTAAGAAAGAAATATTTCAGTATTTCATTTGCTAGATGGTAATGAAGATGAATTTCAACAATCCATTCTAAATATATAAGGTATAGAGAAGAGTAGCAAGAAAGTGGGCAAAATGTGCACGATAATATTGACATTTATGGAATCAAGTAGGAACTGACCGTAGGATTAATATTTTTTTCAAGATACATACTATTTCAAATATTTGCTAAGAGCAAGGCGATAAGAAATTTTAAACAACTTAGATTCAATTTAACACTCAAAATCTTGTGTACTCTTCTCCGCCCCTTTACTAATTCTTCTTTTCATGGTTTCAAATATTACCGAAGGTAAATAAAGGAATGTCTTCCCGTTCGTTGAACGAGTGAATTATGAAATACTATCTACTTGTCAGTCATGTATTCATCCTTTCTTCCGTAAATACGTTCTCAATATTCCAATCATGCAAACTATTTATCTTTATCCAATGCATTTTGAGATTATAGCGAGATTATTTCTCGGAAGATATTTTACGAAATAACAGAAACCAACTTTACAGTCTTTAAGATATGATTACATCTGTATGGAAATACGAGTAGTGTTTATTTAAAAACGCAGAAAATTCGAGTGGCACCCTTTTAATAGTCAAAAAAGTTGCCGAGGATGTGAGAATTGAGATCGTATGGCACAAGATAACTTACTGTGATGTCATTGAAGGAAGAAAGTTGATATCTTGAAATTTCTAGTTTAGAATACACATAATGAAAGCTACCGGATATATCATAGCTCCTGTTTAACATTTCCACTTTCCGATTCCGGAACCACCTCTGGAGCTTTCTCATACAAACACTGATAATCCTTATTTTTGAGTACAATTTTCTTGCACATGTATTCTTTGAGAGAGACTTTACTTTTGGCTTTATTGAACCAATCTTCGATTTCGGATTCGTATTTCTCCATCATATTATCGCACTGCGTTTTTAGATGGCTAATCTCAGCTGAAGGCTTGTCCCACAGCTCATACGGTATTCCCAAATCGACTTTAACGCCCTTGTTTCTGAAAATAGTGTAAAGTCAAAGTCAATTAAATCCCCTTGAATATTGCATTGCGTATGTACTCCAAGTCATCAAAATCTCGTCAAGCTAGTATTACACAAGGTTATGAAGCGTAGAAAACGTCTGACTTTGACCCCTAGCAAATCTCGTGCTATCCGTTCTTTCCTTGTGAACTTTGTATTCCATGACAGCCTCACAAGCCGTTTCCATGGATTCAATTAACTGCAGTTCGCTATCCTTGTAATTCTTCTTCTGTTGTACTCTTTTGTCCAGATTATAACCAGTTTCAAGGACTCCGCCCTGTTTTCCAGTTGTTTCAAGCTTTTGTTCCAGCTCTTCCACCATTATTTTGCAAACTGAAATTAAGCCATAATCAGTACTTACTTCGGTATATATATACTATCTCCATGTTCATAACAGCCTTGCTGCAGTAAAGTCACTGTGTATCTCTTAAAACACAGAACTCCATTAAATGCTGACAGTTGAACGATTGTTATAAAAACTCAAGTTAAATATTCTGGTAATTACCTTCACAAGGATTCGCATACTTTACACCATAGCGCTCCTCCTCAAATTCGTCTCCAAGGGCAGGAAATATATGGCTAATAGTTAAAATAAATAGAAAACACCGAAGCAGGACAAGCTTTGTATCGCAGCCCATGGTGATGTCGTTGAATTTAAAAATGTCTAGTGTTATATTTTATTAAAATCTCTCCAATTTCACAAAAACACACGTACACAAAACTTGAACGACACTACAGCTTGTATTTAGCGGGCACAGTCTGAAATTCCTTGAGACAGACTTTCACGTGCGAATTCTTCCTCCAAGAGAAATTAGCCCTAGGAGATGAAGAACTACAAGGGCAAAGATAAGAGAATCCAACTCACCGCCGGACACAGCCTCTACCCAGCAGAATTATTATAACCCACTTGTCAATACATTTACAAAACTCAAAGTTTTTATTAGCACGAGATAACTGTCATTTAATTAAAATGGAATTAATTCCAAGTGTACAAAAATACAGCTGGGGAAAGAAAGGTAGTGAAAGTTTAGTAGGCCGATTAATGAAGGATGGAAATAAGGGAAATTTTACATTCTCGG
This sequence comes from Sminthurides aquaticus, assembly GCA_906901655.1. NCBI lineage: Eukaryota > Metazoa > Arthropoda > Collembola > Symphypleona > Sminthurididae > Sminthurides > Sminthurides aquaticus. The sequence goes on from CAJQTT010000003.1 coordinate 5,213,760, forward strand.
AGAATGACAACTACGCAGAATTATGGATAGGGACACATCCCAACGGTCCTGCAGTAATCAGTGAAACAAATCAGCCCCTCAAAGATTGGATTCACGAAAACCCGTCTGCCTTAGGAGAAAAAGTCCTTGGAGCCTTCGGTCCGGAATTGCCGTTTCTCTTAAAGATATTATCCGTTCAGACAGCCCTGTCCATTCAAGCTCACCCCGATAAACCGCGGGCACAGAAACTCCACGCTGAATTCCCTGATGTCTACAAGGATGGGAATCATAAGCCGGAAATGGCAATCGCTTTAACTCAATTTGAGGTCCTATGCGGTTTTCGCGAAATCTCTCAAATCCAGAGTTACCTAAACGGTAAGAAGCTTCCACATATGTATCACTTATAGTCCGACTTTACTCTGTACTTCATTTACGCTCCTTAGAATCAATTCTATTTTCCAGATATTCCTGAACTCAAAGCTGTGATTGGAGACTCAATTTCGGAAGGGACGGCAACAGCACTAGGAACGGATGGCTTGAAAGCTGCATTTTCCAGCCTTATGAAATGCGATCCTGATCTTGTCAAGGAACAATTACTAAAATTGCTGGCGCGAATAGGTCGGTAACGCCGTTGCTAAAAACCCTCAGTTTTCCAGCAGCAGTTAGGCCAAGCACATGACATTTTACAAAGTTCTGTTCAATGGCAAATTTTAATTACAGAAGCTGGATCAGTCATACCGGAAGCAGACTTGATCAAAAGACTTGCAACTCAGTATCCTGGAGATGTCGGCATATTTTGTGTCTTCTTCCTCCAGCATCTCATTTTAAAACCTGGAGAAGCAGTATTCCTTCCGGCAAACGAGCCACACGCTTACATTTCTGGAGGTACAGTAAGCTATGAACTATTAAGCTACATAATTTCGATTCTATATTAAAAACACCGGCAGTAATTTTTAACACTGGACGCTCACGATTTACATTTCAGATTGCGTAGAATGCATGGCAACTTCGGATAACGTTGTTAGAGCAGGTCTGACACCAAAGTTCAAGGACGTCGAGACCTTGACAGACATGCTCACATATAAAACCGGTAATAATTGGATTATGCAAGGACAGAAGCTCCTATCTTACGGAACTCTATACAATCCTCCAGTCCCGGAATTTGCAGTTCTCAAATACCAGGTAAGGCACTAATCGCAAAAGCTATCAGATCTCAGGAGCAAAAGTAGGACTACTTTTGCTAATTTCATTACCTGAAGCCATGGAACATAGTCATATAGTAACAATAATTTCTCCCTCTATTTTCCTACCAGATTTCATCCACAATAAGTTCTAAAATCAAAGACACATGCTCCGTCTTCCTTTGCGTAGAAGGTACAGGAAAAATTGAATTCTTGGATGGGTCTACAAAGACTTTGGAATTGAAGCCTGGATCCTGTATCTTTGTACCTGTTGGTGCCACAGAATGCGAAATAGAGATTACTCCTGACGATAACGGGGATCTCGTTTTATATCAAGCTGTTGCGACACCATAACGGATTTGCTCTGAAATCTACACGGTCCTCCATCCATACCTGTGATTAATCTGCTTAATCTCAAAATTATGTTACCGTCCTTAGTTCTTAGTACCTGCCTATCTTTAGTAGCTGTATGGGTTTGAAATTTAATTCTATCGCAATAAAGCCGGAGCCGGAATTCAGTGCAATAATAGTCATTTAATTCCGTTCATTTAATTCCTTGCAAAAGTATCAATTTATTTTATAAGCCAACAAGAATCGCACAAAAGTGCACACATCAGCACACCAGACCAAAGCATTAACAAAATCCGGCTGCATGTGTTGCTAAATGCTTGCCGGTTTTTAACCGCAGAAAAGTAATATTTTTAAATTTCTCAGTAAAAACAGGGTACACTTTCCAGTTATCTCTATTAATTCGAGCCCCAGGAGTTATTTAGCGGGCTATCTCTACAATTCTTTCTTGCTTCTTGCACTCTAGGTTTTGTACTCATCACATTACTTTTGGTATACAATCCAGGTTTTGAAACAAATTGACTATCTCGAGTATTCCTAGCTTTTGGCACACCTTCCCCTCTACTTGAGTCTTCTGTATCCCAGGAATCTACAACAACTCGCGGCCTAGCAGTTACAGGTCTCGATAAAGTCGTTGAAGCCGCGATAACATTTCCTCCCTTATTTCCGTTCTTGTCCTTTGGACTGCTAACTATACCACTCCGCTGGACTTTGACCGTGTCCATATCCTCATCAGAATCCACCAACGCTACCTGCTGCACTGGCTTGAAACGATTTGGCTTAATCTCGCTGTATTCTGCTACAAGTTTAGGTGCTTTAACTGCGGCAACTTGTTCCACTTCTATCGATTCTTCGTCCCATAATGAGGAATCCAATTCCGTTTCATCCGAGGATTCTTCTTGTGCCTTAGTCGTCGTAGCAACAGGTGGACCGGTTTTTCTGGGAGGACTACATTCTTGAAACTCCTGGAGTAGCGAACGTCGTGCATTCGACCTCCGACCCTCATTTCGGGGTTTGTCAACTGGAGAAGCGCTCCCTGGATCATTTCGTGAGTCTGGTACTAAAAACGGATTCCTGGACGGCCATTCATGCCGTTCTTCTTTACCTTTTGTAATTTGTTTCCCATACTTGCCAGCTTTAGGAGCATTCGGCTGTATGTCTCTGTTTATCTTTGAATTCTTTCGATGATGTGGCGTCCCCAATTGATGGATTTCTGAATTTGAACATGTCTTGCTGCTGCTGCCTCCAGACGAACTGTCAGATTCGTTCTCTTCCTGCTGATCTTGGTGCCCAGGGGGATGTCTTGGAATGTATTCCCGTTCTATTTCTAATACAGAGCTACGCGATGATACGTCTGAAGCTTCTGCATTTGAGGCATTCTGAGACTTTGATGACTCTTCTTCGTCTGTTCGCTTAGCCTTTAATCCATTCTTTCCCTTTTTGCTCCATCTTGCTTTAGAAAAAAATCCTGGTTTTTGACTTTGCTTGGATTTTGCCTTTGATACTGCCAGAGTTGGCGATTTCCTTTTAGTTTTTTTCGTCCCGATTGCATGTTTCATCTGTGGATAATTTTGCAAGTTCATGAAGTAGCAACTAATCCTCGCAAATGAATGTTTTTTTTAACCAAAGTAATGTTAATACTCACCGTTTTCTGAACTTTCCTCCCAGAAGACTTTACGGCAGCAAATATTTTAGTAAACGGGCTCCGACTCTGGTCCGCCTTCGGTAGAAGATTTAATGACGTCGAAATGGAACCCATTATGTCATGGGATGTACTTGGTCCGTGGGGGTCACTTGGCAGTTGGTCTGACTGTTGTCGCTGTAATGGAACAAATCACATTTTAAAGTTTGTCCAAGTTTTAATGTACCAACCTCTAACTTGCACTAAAAACTTACTTGAACGCCACCTTCCGAACGAATACTTTCTTGAAATTTTGTACCACGTGCTCGAAATTGGAGTTCACTTATAATAGGCTCAACCTTTGCCCTATCTTCATCCAGAGTTTTGTACTCATCCGTTTCCTTTGTTTCATGCAAAACAGACGAGTTTCTTCGGAGCGTAGCTGACTTTACCACAGCTTGATCTAAACTTGGCCGTCGACTGGACGGTTTTACGCCTGGAGCAATCTCTGGAGACCGTTTCTCCATTTGGCGTTCATTCATATCCGAAGATTCACTGCCACACTCAGAACAGGACTCGCTATAAGGTGCTTCATGTTCCATGGAAGCTGGTTCCGAGTATTCATGTGTTGCTGCATAAGGGACGGCTCTTTGTTCCTCATCTTTAGACCGTGATTGGATAAAAATAACAGGGTCCGGCGTGGTTCTTGGTTTTGGAACTGGTGCTTTGGGTGGCGCGTTAGAGCGTGGCGCATCTCGTCCAGGCGACGGCCTGAAAGATGTGGTCAAAGATCCTTTCCGTTCGTAGATAGGAGACGGTTGGTGGTCAACGGACCCTTCAGCTTGTGACACATCCTTTTGTATTTCCTCCGAGTTGGATTGTTTGTAAAAACTTGTTGATGCAATTTGACCCCTTGGGGTCGAATGATAAATGTTATCTGCAACCTCGACAGCATTTGTAGATATAGCTTTAATTGGTGAAACTTCTGGCGGCCCCTGTTCTTGCTTCTTAGGATTTTGACTCATCAATAAGTTTTGGATAGATCCATACATCGGGTTCGATGTAGCGTTAGGATTTTCGTTATATGCTACAACTGCCCTTTGACACGCCAGAGTATCCTGAAGCTGCGTCAAATGCTTCTGAAAATCCGTTTTCAGATCTGAAACTTCGTTGTCATACTCTTCTTTGACCTGTTTCAGCCGTGACCTCCAGAACCGTTCCTGAGCTTCCAGTTTACCTTCGATTATGTTAATCTCACTGTCCATCTATAATTTGAATAGATCGTGGTCAAACCACACTCCTCAGCTTCTCCAGCATTCAGTCTAGTACATGCAGTAAACTGTCTCCTCACCTTCGCTTGCAAATCAGTTTTCAGAGTTTCTAAATCCGCTTGTTGCTTTTGAAGCTGCTCGTTAACACGGATTTGAAGGGGTGACGCAGGACCACACAATTCCATTTCCACTGCATCTGTACTGATCTCCAGAAGTTCCAACCTTTGACCTGTACGTTTTCCAGTCTTCAACGGAGAAGACTCCAGAGAGGATACGGTAACTTCAGTTTGTGGTTTTTCTCCAGCATCCTCGCCTCCATCTTCTTCTACTAGTATTGACACTTGAAGTTCCTGGAATTTATTTCCAACATCCTTAACTTTACTTGATCTTGGTTGATACATATTAAATGGCAAATACGAAACAAAGTCTACAACTTACCCCTGGCTCTGGAACAGTTGGGGCTGCTTGTTCCAGTTTTGTCGATATATATTTCCACTGAAGATCCAGCTGACTTTTAATTTCCGTCATTAAGCTTGCAACTGTCATATCCGTTTCACTCTGTAACCCGTATTTCGTTTTCTCCTCTTCTAAACTTGTTTGGATTTCCCGATCTTCTTTGCACAACACGGATTTCTCATCTGTACCTTCTTTGAGAGAAACAGTGGCAACAACCTTTTTCTCCAGTAAGCACTTCTCCACAAGCTCATGGACAACTGCATAATCAATTACTGTATTTTGAGTCGCCTGTGAGACACAAAGCTCATGGTCCGTTTGTGTAAAGGAAGCCACAGACTGAAACGCTCCGGGTGACTTGATCATAGCTTGGATTTCATTCACTCTCGTCGTAGTATACCCGGGTATTTGGTACATTGACTGTGATGGAAACACGGGGTTGATTGGCAGTCCTTGATGCCGTCGATGCATGTGCGAAAGAAGATAGGAGCTGTTCATAAACTTCTTTGAACAATAAGGGCACTAGGAACAAAACGTAAATGTGTCATATTATCAGGATACCAGGTTCAAGAACTTGTGTCTGACGATAACATAACAGAGTCAGAGATCTTGTCTTGTCTAACAATGAAATTAAATTAATCAAAACCATAATATTATAAATATCAAATACGTGAACATACCGGATCAAATTCATCCTTATTTTCTCCAATTACTTCATTCTGCACGGAAGCAAGGAGTTCTTTCCTTCGTCTCAGCTCTTTCTTGGCTTGTGTCAGCGTGTCTTTCAAATTTTGAATCTCACATGTCTTGCTTTTTGATGCCTGTTGAGCCTGTGTCAGATCATCCGTCACTTGCTTGCACTTTTCCTTGAGTCGCTCAAGCGAAAAGCAAAGATACTCGATAATCAGTTGGCTGATTCGAAAAACTTTTAGAAACCCAGAATCCAGAGCGGCGTCTGAGTCAAAGTTGAATTCTGACTCTGGCCGGCAGTGAGCAACTTGGAAAATTAAATCTTCTAAAACTTCTGTATTCCCTGTTACCATGATCTTCTCGATATCCAGGGACGCTATGGACAAAGGTCAAATTTTAGACCATCAATTTATCATACCTCTGCCACGCACAACACAAGTATTTTACGATTACGAAGATAGTCATGCCAAAATTCGTTGTCACATTACAGCGCAAAATTTCACTTACCTATTCTCTTCCAATCCAGTCTTTCCCATTTTGTACTAAATAGAAATTTTGGCGAAAATCCTTCTTGTACAGTTGCCATTTTGATGACAAACTTATCAGCAAACGAAATCACAAACTAGAGTCCCACACAGACGACTCACACTCAACGCTAACATTAGTACACTGACTTACAACTAATCATTGACTGTTGAATTTCGTTTTTCGTTTTCCGGGTCTCCGGAAATGCTCCATGATGGTCAATGATCAAACATCAAGACGAAATCCCTCGCTTGTTTACCTTCTGCTAAATACTTTCTTCCGGAACCAGTCAATAAGCACATCTTGCAGCAGTTGTTCATAAGCTCCATCTCGAAATATACCGTGTTGTCCAGAGTAACCATGGATACCATGTGATTTCTAAAGCAGTCATCAAACATCATCATGTATTCTTATGGTCGGTCAGTTTACCCCAACCAAGTGAGCGTCTAAATCTAGTGAGCCTAAATGCTGCCCGCAATTCTTGCCGCTTCCCGCATTAAACTAAGGTGCATTAGTTACCGCGGGTTAATATACAATTATCTTTAATTATTGCTCTGCCTGCATCGAAACTAAGTGCATTAATTTTGTAACTGCTCTAGTAATGTGCAATGAATCAGAGCTAAGGTATATCTAAAATTGAATATCAGTTTGACGATAAAACAGTTTATCTGGAAATAATAGACGTTATTAGTTCCTTAGACAAGATCTCTTACTCTGTTGTTATGGACACCGATAAACACAGCAATTAAGAGACAAGGAAAATTTATTGCTGTGGTCCGTTTTAAGAGATCTTGTCTATTAGTTCCTCATTTTACACCTTTTCGTTGTTTTATGTGCAGAACGAAATTATAAACTGGTTTTCTTTGATTTTCCACAGATTGCCGAAATGGTTCCGAACTCAGGTTTTGATACTCCAGCCTATAAACTGATGATTTCAGATCTACCACGTTGTACAAAGCTGTCAAATGGTGTCTTTGAGTTATCTCTCTCTTCCGAAAATATCGGATTTAGTAACGCATCCCAGTCCAGGTCCAAAGACCTGCGTCTCCATTTGGTGTGGGTCCAAGGGAATATTTTAGGGTTCAAGTCCCGAGATGGTTTGAAGCACATAACAATAAACGATGGCACTGGAGAAGCATTGATCGCTGATTTTGATGTTGACGGATCTGGTAACCCTGATTATACAGGCCTTGAAGCAGGTAAGATTCATCATCATCATGGAAGGCTGAAATGGTTGTTAAACTTTGTGATACATGAATTATAATTTTATGAAATTGTATAACAGGTGGCTATATTGGTGTCATAGGGCAAATTATTGAGACCAAGCCTGTCATCGTACTTCGGGCTGCTAAAGTTATGGTGCTAGAGGATGCAGGAAAGAGTATTCTGGAACGGATGTGGCCAGATGAGGTTAAAGACGTGAAAGCATTTTTGTTAGGACATTACTCTCGCTGGGATGATTGATGTCGATATGAATTTTTAATTGTATATATAAACTGTGCATCTTTATCGCAAAATCGACCTTCGAGGGATTACCGGACCTGCCCTTGTGAACTTAGACTGAATGAACGTCAACTCTGTTGTTTTTTACGTTTCTACAAGAAATAATTTTATTGTACGATATTATACTAATTTTACAAAAAAACGAACCGAACTCGATTCAGTGTTGGCGGAAATTATCATTAAATTAATGTAAATTTCTGGATAACAACTGCACCGTTGAGGTATGCAATAATCATATCCTTAAAATGAACATAACAGTCATTACAGCATATCGAAATCGTCTCTCTGGAAAGATAAAATATGATACTGTTAGCACCTCTGACTCGAAACTAACTCCTTTCACAGAAATCTAATTCTTTTTCATCTTTACCTGTCCACTGTATTCCATGATGTGCTGCTTGATTTTGGATGAATTGACCCATGTGACGAAGTCTTCCATATTTCTAAGCAAATCAAAGAAGAAATTAAGTTTTCAAACTCGGAAAATACCGTCGCTAAATCTCATTCCATTCTGCATATAATTCGTACCTAGTAACCAGGAACGCTGGATCTTTTACTAGCTCAACGCCAACTCGAACGTGTCCGTGCTGGACTAATTTCGTAGCATCTGAAATATTCGGTGTCATTTTGCTTTTCATCATAATAACTGGTAGACGCCGACGGCAGAAACTTGAAGCTGAAACATTATCGCAAAGTTCCAGAGACTGTCGCGTTGGTATAAGACCCATCTGATATCTAGAAACGATACAATTAAAATTATTTTCCACACTGACGGCACTTGATTAGACATGCTTTATCTTAAAAGACTGAGTCTTACAGTTTTTCCAATAACTGTGCACCGGCTTCTAGCCTAAAAGGGTCCTTTGGGTCCAGATCCTTAATTTTCCGCGATATATCCCGTATGGCTCTTGCAAGTTTGTTGTACCTGCAAACATTAAAGATCAAATTGAGCTACTGCATGTTCATTTAATTCGTGCAATTTAAATTAGACTGAAACTTACGTAGTATAATCTTCACGTTTTTGAATGTGGTACTTCCTTAATACTTTTACTTCATTTAGATTGTTATCGGCTTCCCAGTTAATGAAATCTACCTTCTTGAGCAATTTCTGCTCGTGATATTTAAGTTTACGCATTGTTTCTTTTAAAAGAGTTCAGAAAAAGGAATTTGTTTCAAAAGTCAAAATTTTATTTCGATCTGCACAAACACTACACAAACCATGTGCTCGTTGTCGTGTGAGAGGAGCATCCTAGTCGACTCTCTCTTCTACCTTTCGTCATCTGCGCTGCTCGTGAGGTTACCAGTTCAAGGAATAGAAGTAGGAAAAGGAAATAATTTAAAATTGGTATATATATTAGGTCAGTCATGCTCTCATGCTCACGGTAATTCATGACCTGACCTTGACAGGTCATATCAAAGGTCAGGTACCCTCAAAACAAGATAGTCTTTAAGAGAGTAGACCCGTTCCTCCCGCAGGTACTCCCTCCCCTTATTGCCCACTATGTTGTGTTACAGAAACTCATTTTTATGCATCTAAATAGTTAATTAGAGTTTATGAGTTACTTTTACATTGTGTTTAAACTTCGACACTTCCGTATAGCGGTGCGAAGCGTTTATTATGTATCAAATTGACAACAACCACAATCAGTGTGACATGTAGCGTTAAAGTTAATTCATTAATAACTTACGCATTACCATGGATTGGCTACGAAATCATATAAAACTAGCACAAGGAGTTATATACATGATGCCTTCCACACTAAGAATCGCATCTGCTCTTGCACCAAAGGCACTTCAACTAAGCCAAAGGCAGAGAAAGTGGCCTGTCACTGTGATTCTAAACTTCGCCGCCTCATTCCATCTTGAAAAGTTCAACCCTTAAGAATAATATTCGTAGGTGAAATACAACACCACCCAGGCTTCAAGAAATCATTTCAGTCTATGCTGCAATCTTTTCAAAAACATATAAAAGTCAACGGCTAGAAGAACAACTCGCACAGCGAGTACGACCGATGTAAAACATTTTTGAATTGCTTATAGAACTAAGAAATCACTAAACCTAGACACTTCCTCATTCTGCACTACAATAATCCATACACAAGTGTACAAAAAGTGAAATATTAAGGAGTTAATGAACACACTAAGCGAGAGAATGGCTCCGTTCAATAGCACTCTCAAAATCAAGACATACGTGAAGGGGAACAAATTTCTATTAAACGGATTTTGAGTAGAAAGAGGAGGTAGAACAATGGAGCGGTTACCACGTACAAATGGATTAATCATTCACCCGTTCTAATCAGAATGTACATGTTATTTTGAAACTTAAGCTTACAATCATTAAAAAACCCTGTCGTGGTATCCACTTTCTGAAGTCCGAGGTAAATTAGCAGGTGCCGCCGGCTGGGCCCTGCCACCAGGTCGACGAGGAGGCGCCAAGTATTCAAACATACTCTGACTATGATGCTTGAGCATTTCATCCAAGTCTTTAGGCATCGGATCAGTCCAGAAGAAATCATGATTCAGAGCTGTGTCAGCATCAACTCTTTTCCCAGGGTCCAATGTTAGCAGCTTATCCAATAAATCACAGGCGAAGGCATCTTTCACGTAAAATTTGAGCCTATCCTTCACCTGAAAAAACGAGAACAACGCGTAAATAGTTTAATCGTTCAACAAAGAATCGGTGCAACTACATAAACTAGTATCATCATTAATATACGACTTACTTTACGCTTCTGACCCTTAAGAAGTTCAAGTCTATTAAATAATTCCAGGTTTTCTACGCCGGGCCAAATTTCGGGAGTTATTGAGCCGCATAACTGCGATATCAGTGTAATTTGTTGCTGCTCGGTAGAGCCTTGCATAATTGGAGATCTCGTCCACATTTCGGCCATTATACATCCTGCGCCCCACATGTCAACGGCAGGACCATAATTTCGTTCACCAAGAAGTAACTCAGGTGGTCTGTACCACAGAGTGACCACCCTGTTTGTGTATCTGTTAGGCTGATTCTTAATTATACTGAACGCTCTTGCCAATCCAAAATCTGCTAGTTTTAGCACCCCCGCCCTTGTTAATAAAACATTGGCAGCTTTCATATCACGGTGAAGAATCTGCAAAAAAAAGATGAAATCATAGACAGTGTATACACTCATTACTTCTTCATACTCTTTTCTTGAACCCCGAAACAATTCAATTCAGCTCTTACCTTATTGGTATGTATATAATACAAGCCATTGAGCAATTGCTGAATAACCTTTTTAATCTCCCCGAGATTAAACTTAACGTTTACATTAGAGAGTAAACCCGCCAAGTCGTGATCACAGAAATCAAACACCAAGTAGAATGTACTTCTAAATCGATTAGTTCCGCTAGCCTTCGTCCGACATATCTCTATTAAGTTCACGACATTTTCGTGTTTTAGTAATTGCAGAATCTTGATCTCCCGAAGTGCGGTAATAGGAAATCCTTCCTTCTCATTATCCATCAAAACTTTCTTCAGAGCCACCATCCGCTTGTTCTTTTTATGCCTAGCCTTGAACACCTCCCTGGAACAGATACAAATTAACACATATATACATCCATTAGTTGTCCGTCAATGATTTGATGGCACCAAATATTCGGTCATTATTCCCTTACCCGAAGGTACCCTGCCCAATCTTAGCCAATCTTTCGTACTTGCCGACATCGTCACAGAATGGGTACTCAAATGTTTCAATGTACTTTTCCCTTTCCGCTCGATTCATGGCGCCAGCCTAGGAGCAAAAACCCATTGTTTTCAAAATTATAATCACATTTGCACGAATAATATCTTTGATTCCACATTATCCACATATGAAGTTTACTTACAGCTGTACGTGAATTTGGAGTAACGTCCATTTCACTAAACTAAATCGGCACACAATGGACAAACTCCATATTCAGATACAAATGATATTGTCACAGGATTACAATAACAACGATAATATTTATAAATATATACCTTTTACAAGATCGAGATGGAGACACTCCTTCGGATTCAGATCAATTGGAATTTGTTTCTTCCAACTTTCCAAAATATTTTCAAAAATCAAATAAAAAATGCCAACCCTGGCACCTAAAATTAAATACACTCCATTAAAACCAAGTCAACGCAGCATTTACAATCAATAGTATTGAAGGTACGTACTAAATGATTTTAATCATCCTATCCAAACATGAAGACTTCTATAAGATTACATAATTATTTTCTATTATTTTCGATTTTTTTCAATTAGTTATTCTTTTCTAAAACTGTCTTACCTTCCAAACAATCGCTTCCGCCACACCTCGGCGACACGGTTTAATGACACTATTAATTTATCTGGACAGTGTGAAGACTTTTACTGTGCGAAAAGACTCTTTTCAATTTTAAATGTGATGGTCGAACTTTCATCGACGGAATTTCAATTACGAAATGCTGACCTAGAGTACAGCGGTTTTTCTCCTGTTACGGATGTTAACCGGTCTGCAGCACTCTCTTGACTGACTGCAGAAAGGAAAAATCGTCGAAGTTTCCAATGCATTTATTAGTATGCACGTACATACAAAGTTTTCAAAACAGAATTCTGCTGCTAATGTTCTGATCGTGTCCGTTCTCTGCAGTCTGTCTGACGACTAAAAAGTATACAGAAATGTGACCGACGGTAAAACAAGCCGCTGTAAGCTCGTATGTCGTAGTTGAATGGTCGCTACTATGAAACATGATTCAAGGAGCTCATATCGAACTTCGGTTAACTTCTCCTCCCTTAATTTTACTCTAGCATCTAGTTTGATTACGGGTACAGATGCAGTTACAGTTCTACGTTTGACCTTGCACCATCGAACTAAGCACACATATGACATAAGAAATTTCAGCTAGCCTAGGCGCCTTTCGACCTCTCGCCGTTCGGTGTCAGCAATATCAGTTGACCATTAGCCATCTACTTGCCATCCAGCATCCTCTCAACATGCATACATGAATTTGTCCCTAATTGCATTCTCGGAACGCATGTCGTGCGAATCTTCGTGACTATGCATTATATACGACACATATTTATTAGTTAGCATTCTTTTGACCCTGCAGTATCTCTTTCGCAAACGTCTGAGCTACAATCAAGGGGAAGACCAATGTGGCATCTGCATACAGCTTGACTGGTTGTACATCTTTCTTTATTTTGCCCCAAGAGACGGCTTCGTCAGGTCTTGCCCCAGAATCGCTTCCATCGAATTCCTGTCCCGTGTTGATAAAAACAGCATGCTCAGTTCCATTCCGCTGGAAATAATTACAAAGATTAGCATTGCTTCACATCAACCTTGACTTTCAGTTGTGACACAGAACTTATAGTTGCGCTTAAAACCTTACCATCAAATTCGCATTGCAAATATGATGTTTAATAAGTCCGCCTCCCAGAATGATAACCCCGGTAGTATGGGCTTTCATAGCAGTCGTATTCACTGCTTTCAGGTCACTAAGAATGTCGAGAATTAGTCCAGGTTTTTTATAAGAGTGAAAAAACATCATATCACCCAATGACCCATCAGTCAATGCCGGGCTGAAGACAGGTATATTGTTTTTCCAAGCCCAGTAGTAAATGGATTCTTCATTATTAATTTTCTCTCCAAGTTTCGCAATCATTTTTGACGGGGACCATACCTAAATTAAATTCAATGCTATAAGTAAGCCAACTTCTGCAAACTGCATTCCGTAGATAAACTTCGTTAGATTAAACAAATGACTCGTCTTTGTCTTACCTCTCCCGTTGAATTCTGAATATCTACCATTTCATTAAGTATGGGGGTAACCCAGTCCTCGAATTTACAGTAATTATCATTAGGTACGAGTAAATTCCCAATACGGTTTATCCCCTTCTCACGAAGACTGCTCCCTTTTAAGCTAAAGTCTCCAAGTAAAGTAGATCCAAGGCATTTAATAAAGTCCTCTTCGATCCCTCCAGCCGTTGTAACAATGCAGTCCACCATTTTATGCTGCACCAAGTATCGGATTGTTTCCCTCAGCCCAGATGAAACCAGGTTTGAAGTGTAGCCCAGGAAGATAGTGCACCCGGGTTTTGTGTCACCCGTGACTTCGTCTGTAATCGTTTGTCTTCTTGCTGTAATCTGTAAAGCATGCCCAATCCATCAGAAAACGTTCAATCAAAATAGCGCAAACGTTTGCAGTCTAATTCTAAATCTTACCATTCTATTAATTTCATCTACGGCTAGGCCAAAATTCGTAGCTTGAAATCCAGTCGTTTTATAAGATTCCAGGATGGCGTTGTAGTCAATTCCTTTGCCCCATTCATAACCTTTGACCTCTTGACTGAATTCAGGAAGCGGGACGCTAGGTTGAAGCACAGCTTCAGCAGCTATTTTTGATTCCATCCTTGCGTACCCTCAGACCCTACAGACTACAATACTACTGCGGGAAAATCAGATATAAAGAGGATGCAACCACTAACTTTGGATTCACGATACGTGCGACACCATGCGGTACTCCTTACACTATTTCACTGTGCTTTTGACGTGCTCTCACTCTTCACACAGGAGGTTCAGTGTTGGAGTGAACTCACTTTGTGAAAGGTCTGCCCGGATCACGGAATTATCGTAAGTATTTTCGTAATTATTTCTTAAATTTATAATCCTAATATATTTGTAACAAAGTCAGGACGTGGATTTTGCAATTAGTTTCTACGTAATTAGTGTTTTTAGTGTAAATTGAAAGTAAAATTTGAAGAAAATTCAGAAAAAGATGTGGAGCACTGTTTAGTGAAGCGCCGGGAGAGCATGGTGTCAGAGTACGGAAACTGTGTAGTAGCAGTAGGAGAGTGCAATGCGGCATTTACCGCATGTTACACGGTTAGGTCGAGCAGTGAGGTTCCTAGGAAAAATTTCTCCTGGAGTTGTTGAATACTTCTAGTAATTTTGATAATATTTTTGAAGCATTCACATCATAGTATCTTTGATTCACTAACTCAGTTGTATTCGCAAATTATGAATTGTTTATTTAGTTATTCTGGAATTATTGGAATATTACTGCCCTTGTAGCAAGCGTTAGCGGTCATGGAGACTAGGCAAACGGTGAAGCAGAAAGAGCTGGTTGAAGTTATTTATTCTGTTCATGAAAAGTTAAGAAAGAAACACAGGATGGTCGAGAGGCAGGTAGAAAGTTCAGATTCAGCGAAGGCATCAGAATCTGAAGCTTGGAAGGCAGAATGGGAAGCACATAAGGAGGACAAGCAGTCCCTCGAGGTAAGATCCATAAAGTTACCTGAAGGGTTTGAGCTGGAAGTTAGTGGTGTTCCGGATGTATCAATTTCTGATCATTTGATACGTTTAACAGGATTATGCATTAGCCATGTACGAGCTAGCAACGGAAGTATGGGATCCTAGAATCGTGAGCGCTACTTGCCCGGGTGTCCAGAGTCTGAATCAGTTAGGGTCGCAATCTTCCAAACTGAAATGTCGTTTGGAATGGGTCTATAGCAAGTGCATTGAGTATTTCGGTGAAAGAGAGAATAGGCTCAAGATGGTAGACGTAGGAAGCTGTTACAATCCTTTCAGTCGTTTCAATAACTACTTCGATATTACCGCCTTAGACTTGCATCCAGCGCCCATGTTTCGGGAGGTGGTGTATCAGTGCGATTTTCTTGAGGTATCAGTAGGACCACGCGGTGATGACTTCGTTGTAGTCAGTTCAGATAATGAGATACAGCGCATGGTGTCGCTTCCTGAAAGGTACTTTGATGTAGCAGTCTTCTCATTCTTTTTGGAGTATTTGCCAGACCAGTCCCAAAGGCGAGACTGCTGCATTAAAGCTGCTGCCCTTCTTAAAGAAGGTGGCATTTTGTTTCTTCTTCGTCCAGATTCCAGCACGCCTTCAGAAGGGCATGTTCGACTGATCAAGAGGCTTAAAGTAGGGTTGGCACTGTTAGGTATGAAACGGGTCTTTTGCGAAAAGTTAGAGCATGTTTGGTGTAGTGCATACGTGAAATTAGGATTATCTGAAATGGAAGAATTTAGTAAAAGCAAAAGATTTCAAAATGATCTTAGGAAAGTTAGTTTCCAGGCGGAGCATGAATTATTTGCTATTCCGCAAGATTACAAACAAATCGAACTTGAGTGTGACAAAGAAATAAGGGTGAAAGAAGATTTCGATGTTAGATTAGCAGACGAATTACCTTCCTTTGATATAGAGTTGTGCGATTAATTCCCAAAATTTTCTACAGAGTAGGGTAAGCTCTCCTCTCCAAGGCGAAGCAGATGCACCAGAAAACCTAACTCTTTGAAACCAACTTAATAACTATATATTGTTGTTTTTTCAGATCCATCATGGCATCTCCTCATCTAAATTGGTTGATCGTACGCAACAACAATGCGTTCATCAAGAGAGTCAGGAACGTGAAGCAACCCTTCAGTGTTGTAAGTCACTTTCTGCAAATCTTATGTATACTGATATTTTCACATTGAAAATGATGCTTTACTATCACCAAGATCATTGAATTACCTTGATAGGAATTTGCTACTCTGATTCGAAACTTAAATCATATTATGGAAATGGTGTTGCTCTTGCACAGTTCTCATATAAGCATTTTCTTTACAGGAACCTAACAATTTGATGAACGTTAGCTCTTTCCGATACAGCGGGCTCGTCAGACCCAAGGTAGTTGGAATCGAGCAGTCCACAGATAAGAAGGGATTCGTTCTTGTAACTAAGAAGGCTAAGAAGCAAGGCAAACCTGTGAAAAGTTATACCCGTACCGTCTTCAAAGCTGCTGGACCCCGCAGACCCTTGAACAAGCTGAGAAGGTCGCTGGTAAAGAATAACTACAGGAAGGACCTAACCAAAGTAAGTCCCTATTTAATTTGATTGTTTGAAAATGTTACGTTAAATGATGCTTATTACTACCAAGATCTCTGAAATGTTTTGAAGATAATTCGTAACTGATTAGATTAGAAAATCCTGTCGTAGTAACACCGGGGATATCCTTAAAAATAATAATTCTGCAAACTTATATTTCCAGGCCGCTCTCATCAGGGCTAGCGTCATCCTGAAATCCCAGAAGCCACTTAAGAAGAAAGCCAGAGGAAAGAAATCCGACTAAACATAATGGTTGAAATGGCGTGCGTTATTCCTCGATTTTATGAGTGAATAAAACTAAACCCAATTTGAAAAATATAATACGAATTTTATTCTCATTTACCACAGACAGTATTGATAAATAATCTCATTCGATTTCTATTTGCATATATGGCACATGGTTCATACCCACAGTTCAATATGGATGCATACAACTTAAACATAACCTCTTAGGCAGATACACAAGATTTAGAGATGTAAGGACTAGAATGGAGGTGCGAGGATTACCGCGACTTGAATTATGATGAATTCGATTTCTTTACAAACACGAAGGGTACAAAAGATGGACCGAATACTTCATTCCATAACATAAACTGTATTTCGCTTAGGAACAATACATGAGCTTTTAAAATCCGAAGCTGTCACATTTTGTACGCGGTATCACAGATCCAAGGGACTAGAATGGTACTTAAAGATGAGATGATAAAATCATACAAAATACTTAAACTAGATTAGTAAATTCGTAAAAAATGTAACAAAGGTTTCATTACGTAGGCTTACTACCATTCTTAAATATCACAAGTGAGGGATACACGAACTTGCATTACATCCCTACCCGCAACAAGTTAGAGTAACATATAATAAACGAAGTAGCACGGGCTCGCCATTCCTACTAATCGTACAATAATTAATCAGTCAGTGGCAGAATTTGCCTTAAAATTGCCTTTTGGAAGACCATTAGTTAGCTTACTACAATTTAGGTGTATCCTGATATTCGTTGCGTAGAAGCGCGTGACCCAAGATGTCTAATATTTCAGCTTATGTCCTAACGTAGTGCCTTTACTTCACGCATAATTTCATTTAAGCAGCATTACACTGTCAGTTACAAAGTTTCGATTTGATTTAACGGCATTATAGCTACAAGCGATCAGCTTAGTCTAGAACTAAAACTTTTCTGCGTAGAACTTCCTCGTTAATACTGCAAACGATCTTCCTAAACTCTATTAGCTTCGATTATAAAGAATAACCCCCAAAGATGAATTAGCAGCCTATCTGGGTTAGAGTGCATAGCATCCTCAACCGGGGCTTGACAGCTTTCCGTAAATCCGTTTTAACGTTGAGGACAAACTACTATATTTTGTCGAGAAGAGACACTCCTAAGCTACTATAACTCAAAAATCTCTGCCGACCTGTTCATAACTTCTTTGCATTCACTAATGATTCGGAATCGGCCTGTAGATGTAATGACATCAGGGTTAACAAATACACTTTTTTTCGCTGTCATGCATCAGCATTTTTGTTACGTTGTGCTGGCATGAATAGCTACTGAAAGTGGCAGTTAAGCTACGAATAATTTCTGAAATACGCAGAAAACTTTCAATTACTTTAGGAAAATTTGCGTGTCCTCTTGAAAATTACTGATAGTTATCGAACCAGTCGAATACATACGCTTTAAATTCTGTAATAGATCTTGTAAGGAAAGTTTTCTGCATTTCCAATTCATCGCGAATCCTACAGGATCTAAAATGGAAGGCTTCAAATTTACTGCCAGTTGTACCTGATACACCTCGCGTAAATTTTATTTTTTTCCTGCTCCCAGTACATAATTCTGACGAGCAAAGAGCACAGATAGAAACGAAAACTGGTAACATTTCCTTCTCAAAGATGAAATAGGAAATTCGCGGAAACATGCTCATTAATGTATGAACAACTCAAGACTTAACAACCATCAGAAAATCTTTCGAAATGTTAAGAATATGTAACGATTGTTTAGAATTTCGTAGATTGGTGCCGCACTGCTGGTTTACGCAGTACCACTATTCTTCCGTTAGCAATTATTCCTAAAGGCATTTACATTATCACCACTAGTACTAATAGCATTTATAGTATTACATATTCTGTTCCAGAACTATTTCCTGATCATGTGATTAGATTAAGCGATAAGAATATTCGTAAACGTTGACACCAAACCCCACACCTAAATCTTTTACAAAAAAATCTACAATAGAAATTTACCGATTATGAAATTACAGTCATTAACAATAGTCTCAGGATAGTAATTACACCGTTTTGCTGCATACATCTTCTTAAAATAACCATGCCTGTTTTTTAAACTAAAGTATGAAATGCATACATTTCATACAGGTTTTCCATATCATAACGTATCGACCTTTAATACTAATATCTACCTCGACGGGGCCCATTCGGTCGGATGCCTCGTATGCGTGGAGATCCGTGAAAATTGCCCCTGAATCCATTCCCCCGCATCTTGCCTCGATTGTGATAAGGAGTATTCAGTTGATTATCTTCAAAAGAATTGCTTCTACCGGACCCTTGTTGCATCTGAAAACGATCTTCTTGGTAGCTGTTGCCTTCATTTCCGTTTTCTTCTGTAAAAATTCAATATTATGTTTTGAGTCTAAATATCTCTAGGACGTCAACATATGTCACAAATACTTGAAGCAAAGCAAGAGCTCACCATGATTCATAGCGGTAAATGGGTTGTCATCCGTAGGATATCCAGCTAAGCTTAGTAGTGGTGTCAACCGATTACCGTGGTTGTTGCTAGGACTGGGAAGCTCCGGTGGTTTCCCTAAAGGAACTGTATTAGCGTTGCCAAAATTACCTAGCAAGGGCCGCGGTGGTCGACTATATTGGGGATTATGGTTGCGAGGCTGAAACAAGGGCGCGCCGGTTTGTACCAGCGGTTGAAGAGTTCGCTGCACCGGAGGTCTGTGTTGCCCACGACGACCTCGCTGTGGTGGTGTATATGGATGAGCCTTTTGGGGTGAGTACTGGTCTTGTTCATATTCCCTCTGATGCTCATCGTAACCTTTGTTAAAGTCATAATCACAATTATCAGGCGGCCGATTCTGCGGGGGCATATCTTGATTTGATTCATACGATACGCTTTTCGGTATCATAGACGTGTGGAATTCTTGCGATGCCGTTCCAGAGTTGTATACGGTGTTGCTATTATTTCCAGAATACATGGATTCTTGCGTTACGTGAGCGGAACCCTGATAATCAAAGTTGGAAGAATGTTGATTGTGTGCTCCGTATTCATCAGGAGGTCCGTACTTTCGGTCATCGTGTAGAAAATTTTCCGGGGGTCTTACTCCTGGGTCTCCCGAATATGAGTGCATTGGATCGTGCATAGTCATAAGATCATTTCCAGGATGGACCGGAGGCGGAGGTGGTGGTGGAGGTCCAGAAGAGTATGGGTTCATAGAGTTTTGCATAACTGAATTCTCAATTGGCTGCGGCGGTGGCGGAGGGTACGGATTGATTTCTTCTGGTGGAGGTGGCGGATTTAATGGTGGAGGACCAGGCATTTGTGTAGATAAAGGCATTGACGATGCATCCTGAGGGAAGCCATACGCTTGAATATGTTGCTGCTGCATCTGCATTTGAAGTCTGACTGCAGGAGGAATAAAACTGGGATCTGCCATAGCTGGGACGAGGTGCGACTGTTGATTTTGGTAGTTCATCATGATTGCTGGCCAATTCTGCATGTGCATATTCATGGTCATCGGATCAAAGGCAGGTGCAGATGTTGGAGGAGGTTCTTGTTCATACGAACGAGACTCCGGTTCAAACGGGGGAGGCATCGGAATGTCTTCCATAGAGTGATAATCGGAGCTATAAGCAGATGTCACAGACTGCTTATGATCCGAATATTGCATACCAGAAGATTTGTTCTCAAAGATTTCCACCGAAGATGCGGCCTTCAGGATGTCAGAAGGATTAAAACTGGTGGCTCCGGAACTCATAATAAATTCAGGATTGAATTCATCTGTTTCAACTGGAGAGGGTGCCGCTGCTGGCGGCGATGGGCAAGGACTAGGTTCTTTCTCCATTTCTGCAATCCATTCCATTCAGATAACAAGCTAAAATTTCAAACTAATTGGTATTTCAAAAACTTTTGAGACCATTATCTTACCTTCAAAGCTTTTCAGCTTGCTTTCAACAGCATCACGGGCTCTCATGACACGAGACGTGAAATTCTTATACGCAGCGTTTACTATTTTCGATTCGCTCCTTATATTTTCATAAAACACGATTGCAATTTCTCCGACTTCCCGAACTTTCCGCCGTTCCTCCACTTCAGCTTGCAGTTTCATTTCCGAAGTCCGTAGCTGTTCCACCAAGCTTCCCATTTCCTGTATCACTTCTTGTCCATGTTGCCGGTCTTTTATTGAATTTTTGAGACTGCAATAAAAAATAATTTACAAAACTATCACATAAATTCAGTCCCTACCACCTATTCAATCATAAATCATTTAATTCAAAGCTTACGTTTCCGGCGTCATTTGGCAATACGATTTAGTTCGAAATGTTGCGCCCAAATGAGATTTTAATCTTGATGCTAATTTAATTTTAGAGATCAACTGAGAGGGTTGGAAAGTGGCAACTTTCTCGGCACTTGCTGTGTACGTTTCAGGTCCTTTCTTCTCAACCTTGTCCTTCGAAGACGAGTTATCTATAAATTCAAAGTCATAATCAATTGGTCTATTTGAATGAAGCTCTTGTCTGCAATCATAATTTAATAAATAAACTTACTGAGTAACGAAAGCAGATCAGCAACAGCATCCTTAGAATAGATTCCTCTTTCTTCCCATATTTTAAATATTCTGGTGATGGCAGTTGACACAGACGAAGGTGACCGGACATGCGGCGTAGCCTTTTGTACGGCAAACGCCCACTGATTAACAACAGTTGTGTCTGATTTCCGTTTAGCATGTTGGACCACATCGTTAGCTAGATAAAACATAGTCAGTCTTTTCTCCACCGGACCTGAAAGAACAGCAATTAAATAACATTAATAACTTCAACGAATTTGAAACACAACATTTGTAAATTTCCATTTCCAACTTAATTTTTCCTTACTTTTTCTCAGTATTTTCAACCACGTGTCCGTAATGATTTGAGAATGTCGTTTGTTTGCTTGACACCATAATGACAAACCCTGGACACTTTCCTGTGTGTCCCGCAGACCTTCCAGTCTTTTTTCTAGCAAACTCGCATCGATTTCGTCACTCGAATCCGTGACATCCGTGTCAACAGCATCCGTAACGTACGACAGATCGTACTCACTCATGTTGAATAACTAACCGCACAAACACCAAGTTCAATTGTAAAATACATGATTCGTAAAATAATTGATGATTTTAAAAATTGTATCTCCACAGGAATACAACAATGCCTAATTGTAAATATGAGAATTTTCAGTCCAGGTCAATGTTTATTAGAAAATGCAATGACATACAGTCCTCCTGGAATCAATAGATTCCAAATAATATTTCAGACTGGAGCCGTTCAAAGCAACCCGCTCTCACAGTTGCATCGTAAAATATTTGAAATCCAAGCGCTAGATGTCAGTGCGCACCATCTGTATGTGACGCGTCCTGTCCTTAATATAACGTTTTGTATGGAGAAAAAATCCCTTGAGATCCTATTCTCGTCTTGTTCTGATTTATGCTCTCCGTCAAATAAATTTCGGCATGACACGCGATGACCGGTATGAAATTAAAATGACCATTAGAAATTAAGGAATACTTGTGTATTTCTACTCATGATTCACGAACAGTAATCGATTGGCATTTACATTACGCTTGCGTATATCTATAACATTTAGTACGTTCATAGGTAAAGTACTTTGGTAACTAAATTTGATGTAGCCATTGCACCTCTCTCTCTCTTGGTATCGACATTATTATTTAATTTACATGGAGAGATGAACGCGGTAAAAATGTGAATTTCTTGTACACTAATTTTACATTCTTTGTATCAAACTACATTTGTGTCCATGTGTGTGTGAAATAATACCAATCCACGATAAATTTTCACCCAGATCGTCGTCTACTTGGCCGATATAAGCCGATACTAAATGCATTCAAGCCTTTTTAGTGAAAATTCGGTTCTAGTTATAAACAATTAACCTGATCTATCCTTGTTTACTATACAGTTCAATTCAAATTCGGTCATCCCATGCTACTTGTTTCATAAATTCCGTAGGATAAATAAACCATAGCTATTTTT
This sequence comes from Sminthurides aquaticus, assembly GCA_906901655.1. NCBI lineage: Eukaryota > Metazoa > Arthropoda > Collembola > Symphypleona > Sminthurididae > Sminthurides > Sminthurides aquaticus. Next base: position 5,236,446 of record CAJQTT010000003.1, read on the forward strand.
CTCACAACCTTAAAATTCAATGTATAATTTATGTCATTCACAGCATCAGCTTAACTACTAGAAGTTAAATGGATTACTGAATTTAGAAAATAAGACAGATTCCACTACATTATTTTAAAATCACCAACCAATTCCATTATGATATATATTTATTCCTAAATTAACTAGATTAACATGACTTCCATTACGTCTATATACATACGTATAAGATACAATATACTTATGGATGTTAGCGTGTGATAATTGTCAAATTGTTTGAATGTTCTGGCAGTCTTAGTATTGTTGATTGGGATTGGAGTCGACATCGCTAAGCCAGCTTGCTGGAGAGGGTGGATAATCTTGATACGACGGATGTGGACCATTAGGTATCGGACCAATGTCACCCCCAGCTCCGACGGGGGACGAAGCGACTAGAGGATTCCCACCTCCGTTGATACCTACGTATAGTAATTAAACGAAAACATTAAATCTCTGTCCACTGTATTACAGCTTGTGCTTGGCTAACACTACACTTTTTAAAACAAAGACTTAAGAAACTACTTATGGAAATCATCATATTTCACAAACTACCAATTTCTACACCAAGCAAATTCTATTCCACCACGTTCCAGGCAAATCAGGGAAGCCGCTTACAAGGTAAGTAAAGTAACAACCGTTATAAGCAATAGGCATGCTTAAAGGAAGATGATGATGGAAACGGAAGATGTAGCACTTACAGAAAAGTTAGCGGTTGAGATCAGAGATCAGTGAGAGAGAATAGTAAGAAAGCATGTGTGGTAGTTATTTATTTGTGTCCTAAGATGAGGATGATGTCAGTTGCTTACCCAAAGGGGGATAGACGGGGATACCATCAGGTGTAAAGTGGGGAAAATGATGAATAGATCCCGTAGATTCATGTCCGATGTTATACGGCGATGAGCTCCCCACATAAGTCCCGTGTTGACTCGGCGTCTGGGGACCTGTCATTTCCGGCATGTCCACGAATCCGTCGTTACTACTCAAATCACCTATAAAGAGAAAGTCATGAAAAAGAGTTTTTAAACCAACCATCACCCACTATACATTCTTTCCTCTATATCTTAGTTCTCAGTCTCCTCCCCCCTCTGCCAAAACACCACGCAATGCAGTTAGCCAAGTGTCAAGACTAGCGTAACGTATGGGACTGCACTCCAAGTTTTCATAAAATATTCACCCGAATCACTCATAGCTGTCCCATTTTACGTCTCCTCCTATCTTCCCTTACTCGATTTTTGCATGAATTATGAACTTGTTTCTCCAGAAGGGGGACATAAATATTCTCTGAGAAACTCCCGCACAAACTCAACCCTCCCCCTACACACCGTCACGCATCCAATGCATCCGCTAGTCTTAAAGTCCGATAAGACTGACACTCGGATCGGGCTAGGATGCACCACCATCTTCTTCAAAGCCTACCGTCTTAGCCTTAGCATTTTTTTCTTCTCCACCTCCTGCAGTGTACGATTGATTTCCCGGGTCATGATCAATCATGGTCTTCATGAATACTGATGTGAGGATTATATCGGATCTGGAGGGAGCTATCCAAGCTTTTAGGATTCGAGGGGGAAGTAGAGACTCGGCTTATGACTATAGATCCTCCCGTATATAACAATATTTAGGGCTATGCGCTCCATTGTAAGCCCCGAGAAGAAGGGGAAGTTGTGGTGAATAGGGTAGTGGAGAATGGGAGGGATAATCGGCAAAATCTATTAACAAATTGACTCGTATTCCGTGGTGATTATTCTCTCCCAAACACCGAACCGGGAGAGATGAGAGATACAAGAGAAACGTACAACATAGCCATCCGGGTAGTGGCAATGGGAGCGAGTAAACGCTACCATTTTATTCCATCTCCTAAACTTGCTATTCCTCCTAACTGGGCTGAAACTGAATCGATTAGGGTTAATGCATCCGTCTCCGCCTTAAGTGCGAGTGGTTTGCAGAAATGCACCAAATATTTCCATGACGACTGTATGCTCTGGTTTTATGGCAGAAGGGAAGGAGGACCACGCCAACACACGCTCACTCCAACAGAGAACATTTTTCAACAAACAGATGGAAAGAAAGAATGAGAGGGTGAGAAGGAAATCCGGAATTATTCAACTTACTGTGATTAAATCCAGACTCAGAGTCGCTTTTATCTCCTCCGTCTTTCATTATATCTGAGCGTCCATCCGATTTTCCAGAACCTTTTAGCGTCCTGAAATACTGACCCCATCGGCTTCGTCCCGCATCTTTCTTTAAACGCTTTTCTTTGGCCCTCCTAAAATAAAATTTGCAAATTCATACATTAATTACAATCAATTCTTTGACAATTTTTGGCTTCCAAAGTTTCATTACATAATATTCCGCAAAAAATACACAAGCAAAGGTTCTATAAAATTCTCTGAAGAGCAGAGTCAAGGAAAAAACAGCAATACCGAAACTACGGCAGTATAAAGTAAAGTACATTGCCCAGGCAAACCCAAGGAGCAGTTACCCTGAAGCCTTACAATCATTTCATTTGCTGGAAGAATATTATATGGTTTCTCTTTGCGCCAAGATGAGCTCATGTCTGGTATATATAGATTCTTTCTCGTTGCCAAGCAACTGCTTGGCTTAGAACATAAGCCAAAGCTGTAGCTGGGAGGTAGGATTGGATTTGCTCTCTGTAGTAGCGAGTAGAGGTAAAAGAAGAGAGCTTGCACATTTTGGATACAGCGGAGCTTATTTTCGAGTATTATGTTAACGGAAATTGCAGGTTATGAAACGAAGCTTAAGATTTACGTCAACTCTGACAACGACTCAGAAAACTTGGAATTTTCAGAAAAAAATCAGTTACATCATCTCACTTAAATACTTTATGACGCTCTCTTTCCGTTTTTGTCTCTGTAACCCTACAAAGCAAAACAAAATCAGATCCAAAAGAGTCTGAAAGTTCTATAGAGATTTCAACACATCATATAGATTTTGCCATCTGACTTTCATTCCTACCCAGCTTTCTCCGCAATTCAAAATACAACCTTAAAGTTCATTCCCACCCTGGAACTATTTTGGAAGAGTTTATAGAGGATTTTTGATCCGTTCCAGAATTTACGGCCATTTGTTCTAGCTTTCCAGCTTCTATTTCACATTTTTTCTGTGAGAGTAAAAGCAGAGGCACGTTAGAGCGGCCATTAACATCTAAGAAACGCGGCGAGAATCCTGCTCAAGGTAATTGGTAGATGGATGAATATATGTGTATTTTCTAGGCTCTGACAGGTTATAGGAAGGAGAGAAGTGATTCAGAGTGATTAATTACGCTATTAAAAGAAGGGATACAGCTAAGAGCTGTGAGGAGAGACGGTAGAGCTCTTCCGGCCAAAGTACCTTAGTTCTTATAGTAGATGGATGAGATGCGGGTAGAATTTTCGCACTTTTCTCTTCAAGCTTCCCAGAGTCCCTCCTGTACTCCCTTAAATGATGCCCTGCTTTGTTGGCACTCTTTGCCCACTCCTCGTCCTCGAGCTTCTTTAGTATGTGCGAGAGAGGATCCCCTTGAGGATTGTTTAATTTTCTAATATAAATTGTGTTGTTGTGCGAAGTGAAGTGGATGATATTGTGACATGTACACGAGAATTTGGCCGAGTCAACGGAGACAAGTCTAGCCTACAAATCCACCACCCGCCGCTTTTGTGTGGTGAGCAAAGAAACTTGTAAAGACAGGGAGACAAGAAGGGAGGTTGGGTCATAAATTTTTCATGATATTCTCTCCTCTTGTATTTTTTTCCTGGCAATCGCGTTACTTACGTCTTACTACGTTACATGCACGCCTTGGTTCCCTCCACGTTTCCACAGCGTCTACTACCAACTTTCTCCACCGGAAGGCAACCTATTTCTCTACCAAGGCCCTTGGTCCAAGGGTATAGCAAGACAAGACTAAATCGGTATTGAGAAAGCAGCTTTTTTGCAAGAGGAAATAAAACTAATAGTTTTCTTACACAGAGACGAGAGGAAAAAATTGACAATCATGCAAGCTATGACAAGGAGAAAGCGGTCCGGGGGAAAGTAAGAGAAAGCTGGTGAGAGCAGTGAGAAAGCACGAACGAGAGCATGTGAATACAAGGACAAACACTCGGATAACAAGCAACATTGCTTTTTTACTTACCGGTTCTGAAACCATACTTGTACCACTCGCATATCTAGTCCCGTATCTTGTGATAGCTGTTCTCGGACATGTCGGGCTGGTTTTGGACTAGCGTTGTAAGCGCTTTTTAGGGTTTCTAGCTGCTTTGCAGTTATAGTAGTTCTCGGTCGTTTATTTGGAGCGTCTCCACCGGAATCCGAACAACCATTTCCATCTGAATTTCCGTGTAAAAAAATAATAATTTTAGCTTGTATTTAGCATCATCATCGCTTTATCGTGCCAAATTTTATAAGGTTTTCTAACTTATGAAGGAGAAAAAACCGTTGGCTTACACGAACCTAAAAGGAGCTGACCTTTGCTCTTGGCTGCATCGTAGTCTGACTTACAAACTAATTTACGATCTTCCATTAAATAGAATTCATCACCCGTGTTTAATTGGCGGCTACATAGGATGCAAACAAAGCATTGTAGGTGGTAGACGTTATCTTGAGCTCGACGGACGACTTGTGTGGGTGGGATACCTTGTTCACAGACAGCACAGCGGGTTCCAAATCTTCTATAAAAAATTCTTTCGATTAATTCCCGTTGCTTTATGTTTTACGCAAGGAAATTCATATTCAAGAAACAAGATTAAATCAGACACACTCAAACTGGACAAGACAAGCAATAGACGATTAAATACAGAGATACTGAAAATATATTTAATTAATAAGAGAGATTTTCTGTGAAAATGACCAAAAATTACTTGGAATTGTGAGGAATGGCATACTTGAAAAAATCTTCCTTGCAGAATAGTTGCCCGTTTTTCAGAAAGCACTTATCGGCCAGAGAAGCATCGCATTCTACGCATTTCAGGCACCGGGAATGCCACGTCCGGTCCACCACTTTTAAAATAAACCGATCCAGAATCATACCATCACATCCCGCACATCGAGGAATCGTAGCTGTAATTAATTCAAAAATTATCACATTTAGTATTCACAGTTTCACAAAAATCTTGAAAAACTATCATTTAAACCCTTGTATATTTTGAACCCCAGATAACTTTAGCAAATCTTAATACCCTCAACATCCACCCCCGTAGCTCTACAAGTTAATGTCAAAAAGGTCAAACCATTTTCTTCAGCAGCTACAATTCTTAATACACTCCACCGCTGTTCTGAGTGCAACTTTAAAGGTTACAAACACTTGTTCGAATCCGGAATTCTCTTCTCCCCTGACATGTCTAGCAGAGTAATGAATAAGTGGATTCAAGGGACTAGTGACATTTATTGAGTGTGACCCGTATAATGACATTTGTTCTCTTGCTCTGAATTCTTCCTAAATTTGGCTTGTCATGGACCCTGATCACATGAATGACTTAGGGCACCAACATCAAGGGATCACGTATATAGCTTTCTCCTCCTTACACATCCCAATGTTAGCCATATGGGTCGCCCATTAACGTCCCCTCTCAATCCTACGCGTACCTGTTCCAGTTTTACTATTTTGATTTACATATGGCCCATTTGTCTCCAAGCTGCTATGCATTACTTCCGATCAATATCCTATCCAGAATAGCAACAATATCAAATATCAAGGCTCTTTAAGCATTTTTATTTTTGGGTCTCGTAAATCTACTCCCTTGAAGTCCAAGTTAACTTTTACACACCCAACTACCCGGGCAAACCCGACACAGCAGAGCAATCTCGTAAAGTCTAAAGTCAAGATTCATCCCTTTATCCCTTTAGTATCATCATCCAGTCAGCGGGTAGTCCCTTGTAGAGCTAAACATGTGTGCCTTTCCCTATTCAGGGCTTCGCAGAGCCCTTGAATGAAGCTGGTAAATGGGATACGGTCATGATGAGGGAAGGATTCGGGTATTAGGAAGCCGGAACGGGGCTGGAGGGGACAAGGGATGACGCGGATGAAATCTCTGTTGTGGATCCACTCTCAAACCAGCGTCCAGGATTCCACAAGGGTACGTACAGAATTAGCTTGTGTTTGCATTCGAGTACGGGGTTTTAAGGGTTGGTAAATTTTGTAAATGAGCACACTGAATCCTAGCACCAGATCACATAAGGCTCTTCTTCCTAAAGCCCGGGTATTCACCGAATCCATGGCAGGAACGAGGTGGGAGTTTGCAGGGTGGATTCACCCGTACTACTCCACTCCAACCAGCCAAGTACAGCAATAAGGCGGGTTCTTCCCGAAGAGGGTGAATCTCTCCTCAGGGAGATGTGTGTGTGCTTAGCTGAGGGAGGATTGTTGTCGTATTTCAATGAGTATCTCCTGGTGTAAATAAAATAATAAATGTGGAAGGGTCTTCCTTCCCTTTCTTTCCAATGTATTGTACATACTTCCAAAATGTAGATGAAAGATGCCTTCTTGCAGCAAGCTTACTCTGGCCTGGCTTGGATGGAGGGATGAAATGTTTTATTATATTCACTTGTCCGACATATTTCACGAATGAAATACAAGCTAATCAAATTAGTTCCAGGGCTTGTTCCTAAGCTAATACAGTGAACAAGGATGAGTAAAAAATGCACATCTCTCTTCTCCAACGAGGGATTGCCACGAAAGAAGGGTTAATATTATATTCTGGTTCAAGGGCTTCTTTAGTGTTTATTTGCCGGGATTTTTCATATCCCACAGGAATTCCGGCAACTTATCAAGCACGTGCGGGCCTTCAAGGAAATTTTCCATCTCTCCTGGCTTATCAACCACTGAATGAACCCATCCTACAGTCAACTAACGCGCTTTCAGCGAGTCAACGAGTTTCAAACGAAAAAAAATTCAAGAAAACTTTACAACTTGTATCAAGAAACTTTCTCCTTCAATCGTTCTCTCACTAAAATTCGCAATGCCTAGATTTCGTCCAAAGGCTTTTTTCTCCTGGAAGGCTACAAGTCTATCCCTTAAAAATCCCGCCTCATCCAAACCGTATCTTCAAAGCCTACAGCTCGAAACGGCTTAAAACCCTTTTAGAACCGGCACATAAGCTAATTGTAACTAAATATTTGTTGATGATGAGAGACCGGAAGCTCGGGTTAGGCTATCGGTTAGGCGGTTGCGGCTAACAAGAGATTTCCTTTTGAGCCTCGTGCAAGCCACGTGCCAGCTTCTGGTTATCGGCCCCGGAACCCTTTGAGGACTAATCTATCGTAATGGTGGGCGTGCAGGAAGAATATTTTCTCAGCCTTTTCTCGCATTTCGCCCACATGCTTCACACACCGTCTCTAGAGAAAACTCACTTGATTTCTTTACTTTTTAGAGTGTAAACCCATGTCCTGGGTTTCTTTCGTAGACTCAAAGAAGCGTGTCCAATTTTATGGATCAGTAGGATTTAAGAAGGATTCAAGGGCCCTTAAAAAGTCCTCGTCAAAATGCAGAATGAGAGATAATTCCTTGCTAAAAAGTCGTTTTTGGACAGGTCAACAAACAACTCGTCTCTATCTTCTCGTATGTTCAGCTCCTCACAACCCCGCTGATGGATTGCTTTTCTATTGAGCGCTTCATACTCTATATTTTGACTAGGATTATCCTCTTATCTGACAGTACTAAAGAATTGTAATGATGCGATCATCTATTGATTAGGATACGGATCCTTGTGACGATAGCCACAGCGCCCTTCATCCAAGCGAAGTAGTGACGACGGACATCATATGACTACATTAAAGAAGCCTTATTCAAGCAACTCTTCCCGGCTCTTTTATGTATTTCAAGTGGCTTTTTTGTTTAATTCAATGATTCAAGTGATACTGTTGTACAAAGCGGAGTTTATTTGTCTCCCCGTGTTTGCCCATCCATTCATATAGCCATCCCAGCTTTATTCATATCTCCCTCTCATCTGTCTTTTCATCCCACCAAGTGGAGGGTCCTTGAGTGTCTAAATGTTTGCACCATTATCAATGGCTCATCAGGGAAATGAAAATAATTTCATCAACTTGTGACCGCTCCGCCTCCTGCTGCGATGTCCTCATTTTACGTATATAATACAAAAATTGAAATCTGAATTTAGTAGTCCATGGAGAGAGGAAAAGGTTCCGCCAGAGTCTTTCACTTTTCCCTCTCGGTCCGACTCCTAGGACTAAAATTGTTGCACAAAAGTCAATCCAAAATTAAACTGAATTCAACTTCTACAGAGAAAGCTCCTCGCTTGGATTAGTTAAAAAATATTTTGTTTTTCGAAGTTTTATTTTAAAAACGACTGTAATTAAATCCACCCTGGTTTTATCACAAACCAGCTCAGAATAATCACATATAGGATCATCATCCCAGTCATTTTTCCTACTCCAATGAGTTTTTAAAAGCTAACAGGTGTTGAAGAATCATCTGGATCAGATAAGACACTAAATGGTTACGTCCCGCACCGTCATTCATTCATTCTATGATTTCCTTTACCTCGCCTTGCTTTCCCTTCAAGCTTCTCTACAACCAGCACTGAATTAAAAGGGTAGCCGGGCATTGTGCAGTCGCAAGGGAGGATCCCAGCTTTTACTTGCTTCCATTCCTCTTAAACGCTGACCATGTGCGGATCTACTTTGATCCTAATTACGAATAATGCAGGCAGAGGGTATAGCTGGGTTGCGTTGGTCTTCCCGCACGCAAAGGGTATAATTTTCAGTTAGGAGGGTGGCGAAGGCATACCTGTAATCATGTCACGATCAGGGATCATTCTTTTTCCCTCCTCTGCGTAGAGTTTTCTTTCCCTTTTAACTTTCAAGTGTGCCATATGGCTATATGGCTACAATGGAAAGGTGAGTGAGGGAAAAGCCATCTCCAAAATTCATACTGAATCCAGCCGGTATTAGATGAACAGATTCATCCCACTACTCTAAAAATACAATGGTCAACACTCTGTCGGATAGATATCATGATCAGATCAAGCCCTGAGGGGATATCATCCTGCACGAGTTAAGCTTCCAGTTATGCATGAATAGTACACAACAGGGAATGATGAGAATCGCATTGATTTTTAAATGCAAAAACGTATTCCATCCCTAGCTAGAAGCAAGTTTTGCTGCTTCTAGGCTAGTTGTATTTTGTATGACAGAAGCTGTTTTCAGAGGCATCTTTCTCCCCATAAATCGGAAGAGATGGAGGCGGGAGTTGTTATATATTATTCTTTCAAAAGAGAGGCAAGCTTTAAAACCTGTTGGAAATTTTGAAGGCTGACTGCGCCCCGGATTGAAGAGGATGAAAAGGGATGACTACAATAGAAAACCCCTTCTATTGTCCTCCCTTTGATATGTTTATGCTTTCCAAATGAAAGTTTACCAAGGGATTCCTCCTCCCCCGTTTATAACCCGACTTCCACCAGCCTGTCAACAGCCTTGCTTTCTTCTTGATCCTCTCATTATTCCCAAGTCAGCCAGGGCTCTGTTCCTTTTTGCAGATGAGTATATATAGTTTTGTTTAAAGCTTTTATTTCTTCAAAATTTAAAACCTTTCCCCTAAATTACAACAACTCTGAGAGCCTATATGCATTTCCTAGAAAAGAGTTCGCTTAGCATATCCTTGCCAAAATCCCCAAGCGTCAGCCCTATGCTCGCACTTTGAACAATTCTTAGAGTTACTTTCTCTCAAAATATATTTACATTCTCGCTTAAATTCTTCCCAGTTACTTTCTCTTTGCAAAACGTTCCTTTAGTATTCGGAAGAAAGTTTTCTTTCTCTAGCTTGTCCGCCTCTAATATTTTACACCAAAGCTGTCTACAACTTTGAAAAGTCGATACGTTTCAGACACGACCCGAAACATTTCCACAAACTTTATGACTCCATGCAGAGAATCAGAGAGGGAAGAAATTCCTGGATAACGCATCCTAAACGTAAACCTGAACCACCGGTCCACCGCACTCCCGTAACTCCCATTCTGAAAGTCAGAGGAAACGAGTGGGAGGAGGTTGGAAAGGAACATAAAAACTGGAGAAAGTCTATCTCCTATTAACCAACGCCGTATACCCTTCTCCTTTCTTGACTTTCCTCGTTTTCTCATACAAGTTTCCTTGGAAGGAAGAATGAGGAGGGGGGAAATATTACAAGACTACATACGGGCGGGAAGAGAGAGATAGTATTAAAGCGGGTAGAAAAGTCGAGAGCATGTAAAGAGTACATAAATGTGCGGAAGATGGTAGTGAGAGAGAGAGAAAGAGTAGGGGAGGAGTGGGTAGGTTTTTTCTATGCTTTTCTCTCTCTCTCTTTCTCTCTTGCTTTCCTTGTGTATGTAGACACTGGGTGTTGAGCTTGAATGTTGAATAGAGGGGATTTTGGGTCGATTTTCTCCTGCTTCCCCACTGTTTCTAATCAAGAAGATTGAAAGAAGGGTGGTAGAGAGAGACTACTCTTAGAGCTCCCTGCCTGCCATCCCGTCCACAACCAAACCAGAGTCAGCCAGGCTTTAACTGGAGAAAGTCCCAGAGTCTCTCCCTTCCCTCTGTCTCTTACGTTTCGCTTTTCGTTTTATATTCTTCCTTCCTTCTTTCATTCCACTTCTCCTCCTCTAGTTTCTAGCTTCGTTTCCCCAAGTAAATTCCGGAGTGAAAGAAACGAGAAATACTATGAAAATGTTCAAGAAAATACAGCCCGGCTCTTATCAATACAGCCTTACAAAAGCTGGAACAGCACATAGAATAAAAACATGGAAGGACAGGAATGGATTTCCAATGTAAAAGCAGAGAGTAGCCAAAGAACTAGCGAGTTTAGAACGAACAGACGGAGAAAATCCTACACAAAATTCATTTCTTTTCCTCCCTATATCACCTCTCTAACTTCTCTACTTTCTCCAACGGCTATAAATGTAACTGACGAAGGCAAGAGTGAAAGTCAAGAGATATAGCGAGATAGGGATAAGAATCACCAAGTCGCAAGCACAGGACACTACAGAAAAAAATACTGAAATCCCCGACAAGAATCCTTGCTACTACTACACTTCTCCCTTCAAAATTATCCCATCAGCTCTTGCATTTCGTCTCGTAGACTGCGTTCAAGAATGTGAACGGTCAAAGAAAAAATAGATGGGTGGTAAATTTTTTTCTAGATTTCGAATCGGAATCATCCGGGAAATGTCGAGCCTTATGATCCTAAAAGTCCGATTTTCCGAATACAATTCAGCGAATGCTTTCTTATACCACAGCCTATATTTATTATTAGAAAATCCTACTTCTTTTTCAATTATTATGCTCTAAAATAGACTCTTTTCTACCAAACATTTGTTATGTTTTATTAAAAAAGTAGAAAAAACCCTACAACATTTTAGCAATCAAAGCGAAAGCAAATCAAGTTATGCATAGTCCATCTACCGACTACTGATGCTGAACTGACGTCCCGTTAAATATAGCCAAGCATACACAACGATCCGGGTAATTTACGAGGATTATGAATCCCCCCGACAAAATCCTACCAATAAATCACCTGTTACATTTACGTACATTTCCCTAAAACCTCTTACCCGCGTTCCTCATTCTTTAGAACATGTCTCATCTGAATATCAATAGAAGCCAGCAAATAGAAACATTTGACCGTGTGGTTAGAGCATGAGGGGGATAATCATAAGTCAGTCGGGTCGGGGATGGTGGTGGTGATGGGTGGGTGCGGGTAAATGAATATTTTATTTCGGGTAATTGTAACAGGATCCTCATCACTTTTCCAACCATGTATCGGATTACGTGAAACTTATTTTACACCCTAGACCCAAGCTTGGTCTCCACGTCCTTCTTCTTCTATATGTACTTCTGTATCACTTCGTATTTACTCCGCTCTTCCACTTGAAATCAAACTGACAAATTGTGATAGATTTCCGCGTCAATTTACAATTGCGGCTTATAATCCCCAATCAGCTTCATATCATAGCCAATGTTGTCCATCAAAGAAGCCAATTTTATCTCGTCTCGTCTCAAGTAACATACGCACTCAGTCCTCTCTGAATGCCAAGTTAAAATAGATACCGGGTATTACCTTTTCCGGCTTCTTCTTCTCCATAACGTAGTATTTTTCATCTAAGGATTCTGTTTTTTCAGCTCAATAACATAACAAGCTTGAGCTGGATACTTTTGTAGACAAGAAGCCAGTTAACTTGATAAATAAATATTCTTGCCGCATTTTTCTTAAACCCTACTAAAGCCCTATTACCTTTCCCAAGTCTCCGACTCAATACCAAACGCACTATAATTCTACATACAACTTGGAGAAAGCAGACCCGGTGAAAGGTGCCGTGAGTCAGGCTTGAGGGTAATAATCATTCCAAGGATGGATGGAAAGCATTTAGTCATTTTCAAAAGCTCGTGTGGTGATGATCCCTCATGAAATTATAAGGGTTTAACCATGGCACCCACCAAACCCTAATGCGAGTGAGTCCGATACCCGCTCCACATATAAATACTAATAGCTGGACGAACCATTTGGCCAAGCCTTTTTTCCCTGTCGGGCTAGTCGGGCAAGAGAGGATGAGCCGACTCCCTATTACCGTCCTATCTTTATGTCTGTAGGGTGGCATATATATATATACGTAATCCTCAAGTTAGAGAATAGAGGAGATAACCCACAACTACTTATTCTTACCATACCCTCTATTACTCATCCCGATCATCATCCACCCGCTAGAGTTAGCCCCGTGAAGAGCTCGTAAAGATTAACTCGCCTAAAAGTGGAATTGTCACGCACGGAGGGCCCTTCCTTCATCCTAGTGTAACCACCTGTCATACTTTTTGCATCAGCTTAGAGCTCTACTCCCGCTATTACGTGAACATGCTCTATTCCATCCAGCCCCATTTCACCCGCTATTATATCCCCTTCAAAGCTTAGTTTACCCGCTCTCAATGACTCTCGGCTCTCCTGCTTTCCCTGCTCTTAGCAAAGGCTCCCCCAGAACCTTAATGCTTTATTGCGGTACTTGGAAGCAAAATTTGCATTTCAAATTCTTGGCTAACATCCTGAAACCATTAGAACGAGACCACTAGTAGGACAGACAAACACACATTATTGAAGGCACAAGGAAGAGAGAATTCCGGGAGCATAATAGAAATTTGTAAAGAGGAAAAGAAATCAACCTTTCATAGATATTGATTTACTATAAAATATTCATCCATCTCCAGCATTAAGATGATTGGAAAAATTTCAAAGAATGACTTCAATATCTTCAATCCTATTTCCAAGCCAAGGATTTTTCTGCTACTCATGCTCTTCGTATCTATACTTTATGTACTTACATGCTTGCTTAGTGAAAGTTAGCATCAGGAACCCTTCAAAGTCATTTCCAAGGATTATTTTACTCTATATTTGCCATATTGCAGAGCAAGCAGAATCCAAAAGAGATTTGAGAAGTAAACTTTGATAAATGGTTGGAGAGACGGTGAAAATTTTAGCATTCCAAATCTGTCTAACGTTTAATTAATATTGATTGAAATACTGCAATGAACGAGCCTCTTTGCCTTCATTGTAAGATTCGATAACTGCAGATTCTTCTGAAGAATCCGCGTAATACCAAGAATGTTTAAGTAGCACCACTGAACATCAGCCTTATTTCCTCACAATCAGATTCAGAGCTTTGATATGTTTTATCCATTTTGTCCTTTTGATTTTAAAGCACGTGCCGTGATAGCAAGTGTTAGGCAAGTCGTGTGTTCATTTCTCACTTTTCAGACAAGGTTTTTTGATTAACGATGCACAGGGAGCAGGTGCTTTTCGAGTTGCCTGGCAAGAGCACTAAGGCTTTTCGTACACTGCCACAAAACATAGAAAGAAGCAGTTGGTATCTACTGTATTACAAAGTTTGTGTAGGACTTGGAACCCCCTTAACAACAACTTTCTCCTACAACACGCGTTTCAACTCCACCATTTCACTGAATTCCCTCAGTACTAAGAATGCAAAATGTAATTTCTTCTCATACAAACCCAGCTGACTCTCCAGCTTAATACAAAAATCACATGACTTTAAAGCTAAGGTAGCATATTACATTCCACTTCCCTCCAATTCTCTTTATTCAGTTCAGGAAACCAGTGAGGAAGTCAATGAAAGGACGAATTTCCTGGTTTTGATTTGAGCAGGTGATTGAAATGGTTCTACCCTGAATGTTTAATCACGGAGGTATATTTGGTTGAATAGGCTTGTTTGAACGGGATAGGATATACCTTTTGAATACAATGATTCAACCACGAGAATTCAATGGCAGCATTTATAATCTGGCATTCAAGTTTCGTTTTAATCAGGCTCAGCTATTCAAACTCAGCGATTAGGTAGGAACTCGAAATATTTTAATTACTGTTCCATTCATGTAAATGTCCAAATCCTTGTTATTGCCACAATAGCTATATACGATAACGTCAGTGCTATAACAATCCAAGTAAATAGTTTTCTACAGCAAATAAATACATATGCTAGAAATCAAGAAGTTCTAGAAAATGAAGATCGTTGAGTTTAAATTTTAGTATGGCTTGTTATGTCATTGCTTGATTCTACCCACTATTTAAAAGCTAATCTAAAAGCTAAAAGCAAATTTCGAGATCCCAAAGCCTACGGATATTCTTAGCAAATTACAAGAAATTTTGAAACATTTTATAGATACTAACATAGCCCAGCTGAGAAGGTATCAAATGGACTGTAGCTTATAGAATTCACACAAGTTTGCAACACGCACCCATAGGCTAACTTAAACACAATTCCTCGGATATCATTACATATTTTAGTCCAACTGCCTCCAGCTATTTACAGTTATGAGTATTTGTTTGCCAACGTTTCAAGGGATCCTAAAAGTTTCACTCACCGTGAACTTTGATACGTTGGTTACTCAGCTTTTCAAATTCTAGAGAAACCAGGAAATGCGCTAACACCCACGCTGAACCAGCAACGAATTCTATGATTGCATTCTACAAACAGAGCGATATGCTAATAATTTCCAATGCTTTCTACTGTATTCAATAAACAGCCATGAACACCCTTGAAATTCAACAAGACTGACGAGCAAAACTACGTATCAAACATGAGAGAGGAAATGTGGCTCCTTAAAAAGATTTAGCTCACTTCAGGGACTACTTGGACTAGTGTTGGGCATAAAACTTTTCCTGAACTGACAAAGGGTACTGTAGATCACAAGGACCGAGAGAAAGTTTTCCGAGAAAGTTGTTGGTGAAACTTTCCTCTAGCTCTAACTCACTCGATACATTCCCGTACTCTTCGTATATCTAATGTTGCTTCCGTCTGAGAAGCTAAGATGGGAATGGCGTGGCAGTAGCTAACAAAGAAGGTTTAGAGATGTAAATTAGTTAAGTTGTTGGAAAGTTTGTAAAGTATCCTAGTTTCCCCATTTCTAGCTAGCTTGGAAGACTAAAATGACTTCCATCTGCTCATAACTTGCATATGGTTAGCTTAGCATCCACCAACAGCTCTAAACTTTAGCTTCCTGCTTACTTGAATTTCTTACTTGGGAGACCAGTTAGACATAGGGATGACTATACTTTCATACTCCAAACACAGGAAAATAGAAAATATGCATATCATCCATATACATAACAGAAAGCATAGCTTTCTCTTTTCGAGGAAAGTTGACTTAGGAGAAAGCGGGTTTTGTGAATGGTAATTTTACCATGGCATATTCTCGGGGATACCGCACAGCAGAGCGCTGGTAAAGTTGTCGGACAGGAAGGAGAGAAGAGTCGTGTAAAAAATAATGTTCCCCAAGGGCTCTCTCCACCATGTCCCGTATAAAACATGAGCGCAGACAGGGAGCATACATTCCCGTTCCGGATAGCTTTACCAACGATATTCATGGACTTTATGAATAATTATGAGCATCCCCGTATATCATAACTCAGAAAAGAATCCCTTTCTACTTCACTACACAGTACACAGCTCATGGCTCCAAAATACAGTTTTTTATACAGAATTATAAATTTTACTCTATCCGACAAACCTTTCGTCTTCTTCAACTAGATAATATCAAATATTTGCCATGAGGGTTTATGTCACCGCCATCATTTAAAATACCAGACGTCCTTTGTCTGCTGGGATTTCTTTAAAACATTTTCAACCCCACTTTGCACTGGGGGGTACTAGGTAATATCCACCCCGGCCGGACTCTACTTGACAGTGACGGGAAACTTGGGAAACAGAATTCCTTTGGCGCCAGCAAGACAGCTCGAACATGATGTAGGTGGGTATTTACCGGATTTCAACTTTTGGAGAAAGCATAAGCCGTATCGAATATCTCTCAAGGAACATGTTTCAAGCTAAAACTTTTCACCCTAAACCACTCACACAAAGTCTGAAAGCATTAAGAATTGACCACGGAGAAGCTTATCTCCAGAACAATCCCTCCCAAGCCAAGCACCCAAGCATTCCAAGAAAGCGTCAGAGAAAGTCCAGGAGAAAGCGGAGCCATATTTGGGAGCAAGAGCTCTTCGCATTCATATGTTTAATAAACCATGAAACGTTATATATTCGGATAATTTAATTATTCTCATAGATTTAAACCATAGAAATGTTTTCCAATTTTCCCTCAAGTCAATTATATTTACGCTTTCTCATTCTCAAAACCAATTTTGTCATACCGAAATTCTAGAAATACCTATGGCTTCCATGTAAAAATCGCTTCCATTTCCTAAATTGTCGTATCATGTACATCATGCGCTTCTTATATTCCCATTTATCCTAGTCGCTTAAACCAACTTGCTTTAATACTTATTAGAGGGCCCAACTACTTTTAGACGTTTAACAATGAGCTCCCAGTTGCCGGCGGATGGATGACTGGCTAAACAGATAATTGGATTGGATGGAGGCAAGGCTTCAAAGCTTTCAAGATAAGAATTGGTTGCCCCTTTCAGAACTCTACGTTTTGATTTGTCGGAGTTTTCTATCCCTCCAAGAACCGTTAAGATTTCCTTAATCTAGTTAAAATAGTCCTATTAATTCTAAGCACATGCGCAGCACCAGCTTTCACCATGCAACAGAAATCCTCCTCTGCTAAAACAGACACTCTAAAGTGACTCCAAGTTCCATCTCAACCTCATGGTAAATCCGTCAACGGACTTTGATTCTAAAATCCCTCCAGTGCTCCACACCTGTTGCCCTTTGACCTTGCACGGGGGAAGTTAATGCGAACCGGAAGTAACGGAAACAATAGTGAAAGGACAACAAAAGGTGTAAAACGCATTTGTGCTAGCAATTACACAGGATGTAGCATAGTTCTATTCAAGTACCCTGTACAGGGTGTTGAAGGATTTTCAATGGGACTTGTTCCTTTAGTTCCAGGAGCCATTCTTCCTTCATGCGTCCCTTCGTCAGGGCCTACTCCCGTTCCTTGTTCCTACACATACACAAGGAGAGGTACTTGTGAGAGAGCGTGTGCCAGGTGAAAGGGAGGATTTATCATGTTCTTTTACAATATCAGCCCATGAACAAATGATTAAAGGGACTGGCTAATGGACTGGTTTGATGTGAATCCCAGATTAGAGCATATTCCAACTCCCGAGCATATTACCCGGCATGCGTTCTCATCTCATCCCTTCATTCTCCAGCCTTGTGGCGCTGGGTGGAGGCGGAGTAGATTTTAAAGGGTGGCTTAGTATTTCCGTGAATATTTTCTCATATTTGCACCATCCCGACTGCACGGCAAAAGAAAGACACGGACACGGGGCACCGCATTAGAAGAGCTTTTGTGGCTCCCTGGGCGTGTGTGTGAAGATGTGAATTTGTTTTGTAACGAGAGATTAATTTTGGCGGATACATTTGTATCCTGTCGGAGGAAGCGGGCACTTTGGAGGGAGAATGCCCGGACCTCCCGCTCGTCACGTGCCGGTAGTGGTGTGGTCCTTGTTGTGGGTTTTGTCATGTCAAAACCCAGGCTCTGCCCTGCCTTCCTATTCTTCTTCTGAGCATAACCAGATGAGAGCAGGGACCACATCACCCTCTCCTTCCCTAATTGCTACTGATTTCTTAAGGGAATGTTGGCCAACATCCGATTTAAAGCATGAGATACTTCCGCGGGAGGCTGGGCCATTCTATCATCAAAGTCTGGGAGCCCGCCCGGCTCCTTCCTTATTTGATTATCCTCCTGAATCCTGAAGGAATACTTGACTATTTTGGATGACATGTGTTTTTTGGTTCCGTGGGTGATCCTTGCGGGATTCCCCGTTATGTTTATTTATGCTGATACACCAGCATTCGAGTTTTCGCCAGCATTGGCCCTCCTAGAACTGGGAACCCGGAGAGTTACCCGGCAAGGTTGGGTATTGCGGGGTGTTGTAGTAAATTTTTGATGAGTATCAGCCCGGCTTTGGAGGTCAAGGGTTTGTGAGTGGATAGTAATTGCATTATAATTTGATTTTCCGAGTCTCACCAAGTTTCCCGCGTACACCAAGTTATCAAATCTTCCCGGGTCTTAGATATGCATGCATGAATGCAATATACTGTGTCAACCGAGTCCTGTGGGTAATTGAATTCTGTTGCACCCAACAGCGTATACTTTCATGCGTTTTCTTAGAAATTTAACACTTTTCCCTTTAAAACATTTTACCCGCCTATTCCTTGACTTCAAATCACATTTACCCGCCTTTTCCTTACCTTGCAACATTGTTCACATCTTACCCGCATGTTATAATACTTCAACATGTACAATTAGATCCTCTATTATGGTTCTTGCCACAGTAATGCAACTGCTCTTTTTAAAAGTATACAATTAAAAAATAAGTTATAAGACAGCTTTAAATCGGAAATCAATCTTAGCACCATCATCGAATGAATTCCTAACTTTCACCTGCTTTCTCTTTTCCCATTATCTGAACCCGCTTCCTACCATTCTCCCTACCTGCCTCATTGTTGATACCTGCTAATACGCTTTAAACTACTTGATCATTAACTATAATATGCTAATCAGAAGTCTACGAAATCGTTCTTACCTTCAAGAGCTCGATTCCTTGATAAAAGAGCTAGGAGGACGTCAGGTGATGGATCATTTGTACCATTGCTGAGGCTATTTTGACTAGGAGTAGGAATATTAGCTAAATTCGGGTTATTTCTTAGTCCAACAATGCCGTAGGGTGGATGAGGATGATTAGAAGACGGTGAGCCCATACCGGAATCACTAGGGCTCACAAGAGCGGCACACATTTTCTTAAAACTTTCACTGCACAGTCTTCCCTCCAACTGTTTCCAGCACAACGTCCGTCGCAACAACTCTTCCCAATTAACGCTAATTTAGTTTAAAACAACGTTAACAATTTTCAAACAGATCCCTTCCCACCCTTGTACGAGACAGCTACTGCATTTAAGTCAAACTTTTAGCTGAAGGCTTAGGAGCTACATCCAGGAAGATGCGGATACTGTGAACTGTTGTGAGCCAATGTGAGAGGCTTGGGCTGGAGAGGATATATTTGCAAAATTTTTCTTGTAGGCTTCCATTGGACCATGGCATGCATGCTGAAGAGGATCTGTGTGGCGCAGGCGGTGTGGCCACGGTAGCCCATCCATCCCGAGACCAATGAGAGCAAGGAGGGCCAGCACGTTCTCCTCCCCGAATCGGTTCCAGCTTGGTTCCATCCACCGAGAGAAGGGTGGATCCAGTTACTGTTGTGATGTGAGCTGGATAAAGTGCTGAGCGAGGCGGGCGGTGAATGCGCGTAAAAGCTTGTAAGACTTGTCTGGATACACTGGATAGCAGCAAGCAAGAAGCTGGAATGAAATGGAAAGAAAGGGAGAGAAAGAGGAAAAGATGGAGAGAGAGTAGAGAGGGACAGACGTACAGAGAGAGAGAGAAATGTATTTTTTCTATAGGCTCTGCAAAGATGGTGAAAGCTTTCAATGACGCTATAAACTTTTATTTCCTCCACTTTGAGATATAGAAAACGTAGAGAAGCGGAAAAGAAGTTGAATTTTTCTCTTTCCTCGTCCCGTTTCAAGGGACTGCTGAAAGCTTTCGTTTTACAGATCGCATTAATGGAAAAAGCTGGAGAAAAAACAGATATCAAGAAAGAGTACAGCGGAATGGGGAGAAAGTGCCTAGGATAGTGGGATGGTGGTGGGTGCTGCAGTTTTATGTGATTATCCGCGTAAAATGTATTTGGTCAATGTATTTGATTGAACGAGCTTTCCCTTATATCAATAGAAAGTCCGGGATGAGAAATACAGAACTTTGCGCGGAGGTCAAAGTTATGTCCGCACAGCTCTCGTCAAGTCAGGTGTGGATACGACTCTGAGTTTATACCTTTGAATCCGTCCATACGTAACCTTCTCCCACTCTAAAATAATTCCCAAAGCAAACCACCACCAGTAAATGCTGTTAGATTAATTGACCCTCATGCAATATTTAAGCAAGGGCGCGAAAACGCTTCCACTTCCATCTTATTAGTTTAAGCTTTTGGGTCAAGCATAGCATGATTGTCTCACCAAGCAAAATCGTGTCGTGTCCAGCACAGCAAATTATGTTAGCTTGGAAGCGTGTCATCAATTTCATAATCATGTCACTCCCTTTTTGATTAGCGAATCTGGCAGCGGCAGCAGGAACATGACAAATACCTCCAATTTTCCTAAAGCCTTGCCTATGCTAACCTAAGCAGGATGACCACGGCCAAACGAAAATTAAAATCAATGATTCCATGCGTTCCACAACACTCAAGGTTCCCCTGGTGTGATTTTTATTTTTCATTCAAACACGCAACCCCCGACTTTTGTATTACACACGTACCTTGCCTTACGTGTATTACCTACTGGAGAAAGCATCATTTACACCGGATTACATTTTCGCCAATCCGTAAATATTTTATATTCAAGTGATATTAATTTGCAGCGTGTGCATTGTGAGTTTTGCATAATTTAAGGGACGAGAAGGCTCATTTTTTTCCAGCAAGTGTTGAAACCCAAGAGATACACCAAAATGCGTTGCGTGATAAAAAAGCGCATGTAGCAAAACCCACTGACAAATGAGCTAAAGGGGAATAATGGCATTCTATTTTGTCTTCTTACTTACAATTTTGTCAGCACGCATACATTTTTTAAAAGTGTAATATTAAAGCGCTGATTTTTTATAAAATTGCTACTTCCCCCACTTACATTTCTCCACTTTCTCCTTGGCTATCACTGCTGTGTGTCTTGCTTTATGCACGCATTTTCGAGAACTCCGTTGGGTTTCACATATTTAAATGACTATCTAACCATCTAATTGAATCTTGACTGTTTTGCGCTAAAATAATAAGCTTTCTTATTCTCTCAGCATTACGTATAATACTTTCTCCAGCTTTCTTTCAAAGCCTAAGTGTAGACAAGAAGAACATTTATGCACTCTTTGCCAACATATCTCTTGCTGGTGCAGCTAGAGTTGCTTCTTGCTTGGGGAGAAAGCAAAACGCAGATCAGTGGGATTTGTTCACGGATACGAGAAGAGGATTGGTTTGATACGAGTAAACGTAATGATTCTCTGAGAGTATTAGATGCATATTTAATCCTTATTACAAGTCAGAAGGGTTCCCTGGCCAGTATTAAGGCATATTCATATTTTCTCTTTCCTTCTCGTCCTCTTATTTCTCTTCCGCTCCCCACTTCTTCTACAAACCAAGACTCGTAAGACATTAGTGTACTCGCGTTTTAGTTGATAAGAGCTAGAAGCTACGGAATTATACTGCTTCCCCACCCTTGTCTTCCGCGGAGTAGTCTTAGTCCTTATGATAAGCTTGAGGCTGGAGAAACAAGTAGGGAAGCAAGACGGAAAAGCTACTAGATTTTTCATCATCCCTTCTTTCTCTTTCATCTCAGATTATTTCAGGAAAAGATGCTCTTAGCAAGAGAAAACCTTGTTGAGCTGAGTGGGAGCTCGAGTAAAGGAGTCTCCGAAGAAATATATCTTTTCCACTTTCTCCCGGGCGTAATGTGCTTTCTCTTAACTTAAACCCAAGTACATCAGTCCCTCTCTCTCCTACAGGATGAGCAGGATTCTTTGATTTTTGAACCTGTGACGTGTATGTAAGAGTAGTATTGAAGATATCTACTGTCAGCAAACTTTAGACTGGCTCTGCATGAAATCTCTGCCTGCTAAGTAAAAAAATGTATCAAGCTCGACAGAGTTTTCCAGAACTTGAAAAAGGATTGAGATGTTTGCTTCCCTTTAGATGAGCAGTCAAGGCTGAATTCCTTGGTTTAAACGAAGAAATGCATATGGATGACCGAAAGTGAAGAAAGTTATATCCAAGTTGAATTCTTTATTTTTTGAATTGTCTTTGAGAAAGCTAAGAGATAGTAAATAGTGGGGGGAGGAGCATAAGGAAGAATAGAAAGAAAAACTTGAGAACAGAGAACAAATATGGAGATATGGAGAAATGTAAAAGTTTTTTGTGGACGGGTAGAGTTTTTTTCCCTAGTCCCAAGTGTATTCCGCCGTGTGGTAGTGGAGAAAGGGTAGAAAAAGAAGAGAAAGCGGGAGGAAAAGGAGAAAGTAGAAAAAAATAAAAGTTCGTATATAAAGTAGATCTGGAGTAGCTGCTTATCGAAGTAGAGAAGAGAAGTGGTTTTTATCTATTTTCCATATTGTATTTTCTTTTGGTGGCTTGCTTTTGGTGAGTAAGCGACACGCAAGGCTTACGGCTTTTTCTTCCAAGCTCAGAGAAACCATAAAAGTGGAAGTAGGTACTTGGATTCGTATAAGCTTCTATTGTCCCTTGGGACTTCATTTACAGACTGATTAATGCAAAGTGCTTCACCAAAAACGTATGCTTTTTCTTCAAACCTTCACTAGTTCACTTCAAAAACTTGTGGCGCGGATTCCTATTGATACTTTGTAGTTAACATGTATGCGGATATTATTTTTTGCAAAAGTTTAGAGGAATACTACTCGATTCCACAGTTATCCTGCGAAATGATAACAATAATTTCCGTCTAAAAACTTGCATGCTATTTAAAAATAATCAGGTTCGTTTACGTCGGCGGATTGTACGGAGATTGCCTGGGAAATTACAGTAAATTATCCATCCCCACACAAGGCCTGCCGGATATAGTATAGATTTGAAGTTATTTTGGGGCCTAGGGGCCTAGGCGCATGCAAATCCATCCGTTAGAATCTATCCCTAAAAAGCTAGGACGCTTACACACACATATTTCCTGTTAGGTCGCAGTTTCTTGAAATATTTATGACCAACTCTATGCGCACTCAAGTCTCATCCCTAATTATTGACTCATGCAATCGCTACAAGAATAAGAAATTTCTGGCTTCGATTATATACAATTAAAAAATTAGGACACACGGTGTCCCTCGCGCCCGCCCTCTCTTGCCAGAAAAAGAGAACTTCAGAAACCGATGCTTTTTTCTTTTACGCTTTTTTAAATTATGAAGCCTGCCAATTACGCTGTGCTAGAAGTGGATTTTAAATGCTGGATTTCCAAAACGTCATCATGCTTAGAGAAAATTACCATTACTTAACGGTTTCATCTATAAAATATCATATATAGCATGGGTTACATATGTCTAGAATGTGATAATTTTAGCTTGAAAGATGCATTCCCTCTGTTCGGACTTGTTGTTAAAACATTTAGTCTCGGATGACTCTTCAAATCATTGTATTTTGCACAACTTCATATAATTTTGCTGTTATTCCTTTTTTTGTCATTGCTTGTTATCATGCGGTTAAGAAATGTAGAAAACTACGGGATCGTTTCCTTCTTCATGGAGTACTAACGTAAATCCAACCAGCGCATCCTACCAGAGAAATTATTAACCACCCGGGAAAGCGAATAGTTTTCACTTCGGAGTAAAAGGGTGCACTATAGTTTTAGAACGCGAATCTGTTCAAGTAATGTGAATTCTGCTGCATCTTATTGCTTGCAGAAATTAATCGTGATTTCCATATCTTATGGAATGGGTAAATATAATCAGCGAATCTATTTCAACAAATAGATTCGCTGACCAACTTTGTACTACACACTGTATCAACTCTTCTATCGAATATGTGTCATCAAATTTGCTTTTATGCCGTAGGCCGTAGACTACAGAGGGTGATACCTCCTATTTTTGAAGTGCTTTGAGCTCTCGTAATGAAGGTTCAAACCGACGAAAAAATTTGCAATTTGTATTCATATTGTAGAGAATTTTATTGGCTACATCTTATGCTAATTTTTCTTTAGTCTTGTTCACTTTATCTGAGGTTAATGGTACAAAATGTTGAGAGAGGTCAAAATTCCCTTTTCCAGACCTACAAAACACTCTTTTTTGAGTAATTTCCCAAAATACAAATTTTTTGTAGCTAATTTTTTTTAATTTTAAAAAGCTTGTTTTTCTGGTAATTTTAACGTTTTGTTTGTCTAATTCTGACCAGGGAAAAGAATTTTACGGCACTTCAAATGCTTGGATTTTTGACTGATTTACAACTTTTCTGCATGCTTGCGGAAGTAATTTATGTTAGCCCTTGTATCTTTAATTAAAGTTACTTTTATCAAAGCGGCATGGAATAGCTGTAGTGACTAAATAATTTCCTATAAATATTGCATAGCGGTTTTCTGAAATGGGTCCTGTAACGGAAGAAATATTTACAAACGTCGTTCAAAATTTAACATGTAGTTAAATGGAGTGGAAACTTCTCATTACGACTTAACTTTTTTCAACTGCTGGCATAAATTTATTGCTGAGTTTAATTGAATTATTGACTTGTTGTCGTATGTAAAAGCGTATGGGCTATCGAATGGTGGTTTTATCTTTGCCGGTACTTGACATTTGACAAAGATACAGGGTTTTAAATGGACTTCAAAAATAGGAGGTATCACCCTCAGTATTACAACCACTCGTTCAATCTTATTCGCAGTTCGCAGCTGCACCAAGTTCTTGATTCCTCGCAAATTGATCATATTTGATTCATCAAGTTATAAAGATAAAACAGTCTCTTGATAACGAGAAGACATTTACATCATAGATTGAAGATAATCTGTTCGTAAATAGAATACAGATTAATCAGAAAGAGAATCCAGTCTCTTCATAACTGTGCCAGCGAGTTCAGCATGGAATGGTCATTTAACGTTGACCATAGCTATTCTGTTTCCGGGTAATACCGTATCATCAGTCGGTTAATTAACTGTTGCATTCTTGTTGGTAAGTTTTGGAACGATAGAAATTTTTATACGAACGTTAAGCTGCAGGATTTCTTTATGATAAGTGTCATTGTGGTTCGTGTGGAATAGGTTATTAGATCTACACTGTCCCGAAATAATAATCGGACAAACTTTAGTAGACACTTTGCGCACTCACGGTAGCCGATTATATAAGCGTACAAATGGGAGTTTGTAGCCCTTTGTTTCATTATTGAGAGTGCTCAAATTTATGTTTGTAAGTTTGCTAGATTTTCAGCAAGATCTGGCACAGATCATAATTGTCGAATCACTAGCCAAAATTAATACCCGAACAAACTACGGGACTTCTGTAGTAATTGAGCTACAACGGTGAGCGTAGCAACAAAAAATCTCCGTTTAAAAGCACGAAGAATATAATTAAGCAACACGTGCATAACAACGTGTGAGTGTATTGTCGTGTCTCAGATAAATATTTAACCAAGTCACAATGGGAGTTTGTACTTCAATATGAACATTATGTAACAAAAAATCTAAATAACCTCTTCCACAACAAAAGTATAGACGCTGCATAGTTTTTAATCTAGTTGTCATGGTCATGGACTTGCAGATGATCAGTGATGCATAATTTTAAATACTTAACGCGGGACCTTTAAGCAAAGTTGCATAGATGAAATCCCCCATGATCTGGCCATTAGATCAGTGTTTAATAAATGCGAATAACATATTCTTAAATCTAGGTTTACATTATTTACTGAATTGAATAATACTCATTGAAAACTCTTACTGAAATCCAAAATACAACCAAACATAGACAAAACGATTAAATGTTAGTTAGCCAATATTGTTGTGTCGCCATACTTGACAGAAACTAGCGTTCGATTTTGATGGTTTCTATACGGTACTCTGGTAGATCTGGCATACAAACGCCTCCACATACTAACTCTTGAAGTATTTTTCCACCAAAATTAGCATAGTGCATAAGATACACGTGCACATAAGCATTGCCTGCCACACTAGTCTACAAAAGTTATATTTACAAGTAGGTTAGGAATAAATGGAATGAAGGTGCTAGCCTCTTCGAGAGTTCGAGAACCAAAGTTCGGCCATCTAAGGAGACGATGTCGGTATCTTGCTACAGAAAACTGTAATAAATGCCAAAAAGTTACGTACAGTAAAACAACGTATGTCTTAAAACTCATGTAAGTGTCCTCCCAATAATGGTTTACTTAACCTTAAAGATTGGAACACGTGATTGAAACGCACGTATTCTTGGAAGGGTTCCAAGTCGTTCCTTAACAAGCCCCGCAGCTCAAATGACGATATTGAATTTATTAACTAGATAATACCTCCTATCATGATACACAATGTTTTCAGCGCCAAGAATAACTACTGGCCGGTACTCCTTGCTGAGAGGTCTTGATCGTTGCCAACTGTGGGAATACAACTGAGTTAACTGACACGCCTAATGATAAATTCAATCGATTATAAAGTTGAGCGTTGATAAAACTACAATAAAATACCACATTCATTATGTAATTGATAGAAGTTAATTAATTTATGAATTTTGTATTCATTTGAGCAGGTGTCTGTTCTGAAAGAAACTAAATGTCTGCATATCGAGCCAGAATATTCCTAAACAGGAATTAGAAACCTCAATTATGAGTTCCCAAAGTGGTTATATAAAACAGCATATCAAAATTTTAAAGTAATTGAAAGAAATGAATAAAAAATTTACCATTAAAAAGCCCCTCCAAATCAGGTGTTCTAATTTTAAGATATTTGGCTCTGGATAATGGGCAAAGCTGTTTCTGTTTTCCCGTGGAGTAACCCATGAATATCGAATTATGTTCGCAAGAAAAGGTACAACGTTAATTAAGTCTGTCACTGTGGCATGGTGGCTTGATTCTGAAATTAATTTCGTGAGAAAGGGACTAGAACGACAAGAACGAGGAACGAAGGATCTGACTAGCTCAATTTGTTTTTTCGTTTTCTCAATTTCGTTCACATTATTTTTTATGTTTGCGTTTTCTTGGTACTGTCCAGCGATTAGACTCAGGTGATGTCAGCTAAACCAACAGAAGCACAGATAACTGATTAATTTTATTTTGGTCAATAAAATGACCACTACAACCTTATGAAGGGGTTATAGAAGTCATGATCATGATCAAATAGAAAAGTTATCACAGAAAGGATCGAATCAATAGTTGACCCGAGCCACACCGACTTAATTTTTTGAAACTCTAAACAGTAATTGACCCGTGAGAAGTCAGACTATCGGTATAATGCATAAATGGACTGTGATTTATACATTTTCGCTAACATCTCTGAGAAATTGTTTTTCGAATGATAAATTATTTTCTTTGCTTGTCATGGACGCAAGGTCACAATAGTGGCATCAATCGAATCTTGATAAACATGTTATTCTGGTTGTTATTCGATTAAGTAGCTGTTATTGGCATTTACGACAACCAGCTTCTTTTTTGGTACTGAATATGATGTATATTCTTTTAGCCAGCACATTTAGCTACAAACTTTATATTTTGTCAGCCATAAATGACATTTAGAGGTCGGCAGGTCAAATACGTTCTCATAAACTCCTTATGATGATCCTAAGATGATTTTCTATCTTTTCCTTCAGAAAACTAACTAGTAAGTAAAGCAGATAGGAGTTTTATACCTTAAAATGTTTCCTATTAGCTAGCAAACAAGTTCATGTCAAGTTTACACATATCGGCTGCATTAAAAGGTCAATCCAGAGGTCACAAGGTATAGAAAAATATCTTCGAGCACTCCATTTTAAAGTGTGACCTCTACGCCATCTGCTCGTAAAGCAAACGTTCTATTCACCTAAGTATGATCTGAGGGGGGTTGTTACGGAAACTAGTGTAGGAGATGGAGCCTAGAACTAGGCCTGAGCACATTAGCTGCTGGTGCTATAGAGGCGGTCTCCGAGATGAATTTGAATTATGCATTGTTTCATGTTTCCCTAGTTACGAGATTGGTACATTTGTTATTAGTTGTTAACGTAAGTTAGAAAATGGATTAAATCGAGAGGTTGCTTTTGAACGGTTGAAAGAGAATGACGTGGCTTGATTTTCCTCTAATTATTAATTGCAATTAATTAATTACTAAAGAGGAGAGAGAACGATTAAGTATTACTGCGGTAATAGGGGTTGAACATTGAAAATCATAGAAAAATTCTTGGATTCTGTAATGTAAATTAAAAAAATTACTCATGAGACGAAATCGTCCAAATGTGAATTTCCTTCTGATTTTAGGGAAGGTTGCTTCCCGGGGGCGTTATGCTTTGAACTAGCACAACTTGCACAGATGTATAGTTATGCTTTGAACTAGCACAACTGAACTGCAACTTGCACAGATGTCTTCCATAATCTTATACCCTGCAAAATTTGCTACAATTCAAGCTAACATTCTTTGGTATGCCTCATAGAATACAGGTATCATAGCTGATTGAATTTTGAACGGTAGCCGTCCAAAATTTAAACTCCACATACTGTATAACCCTGCTCACAAAATAAATGTTCCTTTGAGCATAACATGATCTAAAGTGGAGGAGACTGATGGGGAGTATGGAGAATAGTTTTAATTTTCTAATATTTATTTCAGAATTACTCACACAACGACTACTTTCCTTCGGATTTTCAGGGATGGGAGTCGCTATCGAGGGATGTGCACTTTGAACTACCACAAGTGTTACATGGGTTTTGCAGAGTCTAATAACCTAAAAAAGCTACAATCCAAGCTATAATTTGTGGGTATAGCTCCAATATACGGGTTTTACTGCGGATTAAATTTTGCAAAGTAGTCATCCAAAATTCAAACTCCATATGTACGGCACATCACATTTATATCCATCAAGAAACCCGAATCCCGTTTTTAGCACCCCTGCAATTTATTGCGTTTTCCACTTTTTACCTTCATAGGCATCTAGAGGCATGATAGTTTCACTCCTAGTCCTTTTAAAGGTAGTATTATTTCCAAAGGCTCATTTTGCGACTCTACCGTACTGGTTTCACCATAACCGTTTACTGATTTCCTGCCTGTTAAACCACTACCCCTCAGAAAATACTTCAATCATAATCCCGCTGGACCAACACGCTTTTCCAGCATACACCATGAACTCTACCACCAGAACCAGAAATGCAACACCGAGAAAGTTAAGCCAAATTTGAAGTATCGTTGAAATTAGAGGTTGCTCTAAAGAAAGTGGTCTTTCCGAAACTACTTTTAACGAAAGCAAGAGCTGGTTCAACGTCAGAGCTGATCGGTTGAAGCCAGTCACGAGTGATTTGATTCGTTTAAAAATCCCCGTCTCTATGCATCTGATTATGGTCAGGAAAGCTTCTCCCTCTCGCCATTCCATGGTGGACCATGAGAAATATCCTGGAGCGATCGACTCTTTCCCAAATACAAAGGGCTGCGAAGAAAGTGTTTGAGTACGCCACTCGGGTACTTCAAAATCTCCCAAATCTTCAGTGAACTGAAGAAACGCAGAATTTTGGCAGTGCGAAATAATATCTACTGCTGTCATACTTTCATTCGATGGAATAACCATTTTCGCATACACCTTACGAGCTACGCCATACTTTGGTTGTGCACTGGGGTTAAACTTTTGTGACACCAAAGCATTCAGATCCAAGTATTCTGCTATCATATTTGTTTCCCAAAACCTCCTAGTATTCCTCACCGTTCCTTCAAAACTCTTCACTACGGGAATTTTGGCACTTGGGAAAGGATTTCTTGCGAAGAAAGAAGAATTCAAGTTTAGAAGATCCTCAAACGTTTCGGGTCCATGAATAGTTGAGAGCGTTGTTAAATCTGCAGTAAGCACTCCCTTGTAGCCGTTGGACAAAACAACCCCGACCATGGCCGTCAGGAGCATTAGAAACGCAGCAAGGGTCGCCCGTTTTAATTGTTGGGAGGGTATTTCATCTAAATTCTCCAGGAGAACTCTCCACGGAATCAAGGCAATTCTCCAGCCTAAGTCCCACCCATTTATCCAGCGCGTGGTGAGGGATAGTGCGACAGCTATTCCAGTAGTACTCGCCGTTAGGAACGCCCAACAGTAGTTATCGAAGGGTTTATAGAAAATATTCGTAACTCTCCTTTCTGTCACGTTAGCACACGTTACAAACGAAACGGAAGTCTCCTGTATCGGTCGATACAACCCAGCACAACGTAGTGGAATAAATGAGGGAGTTGGTCCCGATATAACTGGAAATACCAGGAGCATTACCGACGTTTCTTCCGACAAAGTGATCAATGTCATGTTAGGTAATTTATCTGCCAGAATGGCGAGCTGAATAAATTCTGCGGGCCATTCCTTCCGCTCAACATAAATACTTCTCTGACCTCGGGCTGTACGAGCTTGACGGATTTTAGTGACCATACTTCCGTAATAATTTGCATCAGGCAGAAAAACAGGTATCTCATTAGTGAGAGGACCGAAAAGAACTGCAACGCTTCGATGGAGAGGTTTAAATAGCATCGATAACGCTCCAATCGTACCGTACATGGCGACATCTGTCAACAAAATCCCGACGACGTCCCGAGTTCCACTTACCCTTACCCCAGTATGGGTAACCTGGAGTTGAAAGACACAATAGAGGCAAGTAAATTCAAAGTGTTCTACATCAAATGATATGGCCGGAGAATGTAATGTTATTTCACTTTTAGATTTCCTCATGCCGGTCGAAGCACTATCTAATTCGGTCACAATACTAGGTTTTTCCTCCAGCTGGATGAAGATAAAATTCCTAAGATTTTGAGCTCTGTGTGTACGTGCCATATCATCATTGTTTTCACTATCCAGTCGTTGGAGAAATTGCCACATTTTAGCTTTTTTAGCTTTAAAATCCACCTTCAAATTGGTAAAATCTGGGTGCATCTGAGCAACTGTAATGTAGCTTAATAGGATAGAGTACACAAAAACAGACTCCTCATGTCCAAAAATGAACAGGTTATAAATTCTCGAATCTGACTCCATTAAGTCAAACCCGGAGGAGGTAAAATAAAACTGAGCCTTGCAATTTCTTGAACGGGTCAAGTGGAAATTTTCGTTAGAATCCACGAGCCTCTTGTACCGTTTCATACCGCCCGTTGCTAGGGGAAACCTGGGATTGCTCTGAAGGGGTACCGACAAATCAGATGTGTCAAAAAGGTACATTGGACCCTTGATAGTGTCCAGGTTTTCTAGCTCCAAACCCGCTGTAAAGATGAACCGGTCACAATCTCGGAAAACTTCCATGAAACCAGGGAATATCCCGAAATCCCAAATCTCCCTTCGGTGCGTTTCTTTTGCTGAGCAGAGATGGCGGTCAAAATATAGTAGTCTCATTACTACGAGCAACCCTAGCAGCACACGACGAAAGCCAGACATGTCGACTTACGATTTAAAACTTTAATGAAATGATTGTAACAACGTTTTAAAAAATGGATGAATTGAATTGATTCAAGTTTTTTCCTGAAGACGAGCAAATCCTTCAGAACCTTCTCCAAGAGTAGCCCGCTAAAATATATATATACGTTGCATACAAATATTCATTCATCAGTTTAAAAACAACAACACGTTGAATAACAATACATATATATCACGCCATACCTCGTGCTTCATTAATTATTTAGTCACTGAATTTCAGTGATGGGGTCGATACGGAGTTTTTCATGTCTCACTGCCTGTCCAGCACAACATAAGCCTGAAAAGGAATTAATTGGCTAAATATTGCCTCTTGCCATGCATCACATCACATCTTGCCAAAGAAGCCAATTAAATATCGCTTCAGTCCTCTCTACTTCTGAAAGCGCGCCATTTAAGCTGTCTCTCAAAAGGGTCTTACCTAGATTTTGCAATTTAAGTAATGTAAACCCTTTAAATGTAAAGAAACTTTAAATCATTCAATTTTTTAAGCAACCTTGAAAAATTTAGCAAGAAGGAAACCCGGCTCCGCGGATTTCCTGTCTAGAACGGTTTATAACAAAGATACTGCTTCCCCGCAACGCCCCAAGATGGAGCTGGTGCTGCAATAGGCAAGGAGAGACTTCTCTTCGGACATTTGGAGGTTTTAGAGTGCTGCAGTGCCTCGGTGAATCCGCAGTGACTTGAATATGTTGACTCGTACTTTATGTCCCAAATATATATTAAATTAAATATATTATGCAACATTTAAAAGCTTGGTTTTGAACCACAATTTTATATAATTCACATCTGAAAATAAAATAGTGAGAGCATACGTACGCTTAGTCTAGATATTTCCTCTTCGACGCGATATAAACTCCGCCTTCCTTCTATATTGTATATATGCTGCAAAATTTCAAGACACCCTCCCCAGGCAGATTGGTTGCAGGCAATGTGGGAAAAGACGCTGGATGAGAATCCAGTGCAAACATGGTAAGGATGATTGCGGCGGATGTTAAGGAACAGATGAGATTGTAGATGTGTGCCGGAGAGAATGATGCAAGTGAAATTAAAATGAAAACTTGTTGGTTAAATCGTTAAATGGTAATTGCTTGATTGGATGTCAAACAGATAGGGGATGGAGGATTTGAACCTTGAGCTATCGGAGAAGCAAACACTGAATTTCATGTGAACCTCATAGAAGACGCCGAAGCCGCCCTCTCGCGCCTCTCCCCTTACGTACCTCTTCAGCACAAAATCAGTCAAGGTTCCAACTTTGGATGCCCGGAGGAAATCCCAGGAAACCAGCAAACTACGTATTTCCTAGCCCTATGGTCCTTCCTACTTCCTACAGTCAATTACGAAAAAGCAAACACCAAAAATCTCTTACAATGAGGAACATTTTCAAAACTGCCTTAGCCTTCCAAGGATTTTATTCCCTAGCAGGGTTTCTAACTTGACCCAAATATTTCTATGTTCCATGGACTTTCCCAACTATTCCAAACCCATCCAGTTCAACATCCGTTACTTTTCGCTAATTAAGTAATATCGCAAGAAATTAGGACGTTTCTACAGCCATAATATAAAAAAGCAGTTTACTTAATCCAATAGTAAAATAACTTTCATATATACCTTGTCTCCCATTGCCCTTGCCTTCTCACACAAAAAGCACATGTTGAAAAATCGCAATAGGCATGTACCTGTTATTGACGTAATATTATTGATTAAATATAAGCTCATATGATGTACTGACATGTGTGGTTTTGGATTTAGCAAGTAAAAGAATGACAATTCAAATCGCGTGAAAGGTGGCATGAGAGGGAGGGAAAGTAAAATGTAGAGCCACCAGAACCCCAAACTGTATTGCCCGGGTTGAAAAGTGAGCCGAACCCGTGTAGCGTGTCAGTCAGGCGGTCGTAAAGCATGTACATAATTGATGATATTTTTAATTAAGAAAGTAGAAGCATTAAGAAAATTAGTGCTTAACTCGGTATCGTATGGATAGAGGGAAAAGTAGGACTGAATTCCACATAATGTCTTTACCAACAGGCTGTTGGCAACAGCATAAGTTTTGTGCTCGCAAGTTACTTAATGTTTTACCCTCTGGAATCTGCCGTAACTTGGAATCAGCTCTCCTTAACCCACTCTCAATTTTCTCTTTTCCTCCAATTCCGTTTCTCGGTCATTCCCGATTAATACAACAAAAACAGAGTTTAATGTACGCAAGCTAGCTCCACTGGCGAAAACAATTCAAGCCAACACGAAAGCCCTCGCTATACCCGTTTCACATACTTGTTTTTGTCACCTTATACGCTTTTTCAGATACTAAAGTATTGATGCCCCGCTTTCCCTTGAATCATACCAGCACAACGGCTAAGCAAACCGAGGCAGCCTGGAATACAAAATATATTCAATTTTGTAATCTCAATAAAAGCTTGTAAATATTCTAGTTAATCGTTTACACGAGATCTGATGAGGACGACGTATTTTATGCTTGTGGGAATTGTCCCAGACGCTCTCAACTTTCTTCATCATATCATGACCCCCTTGAGATGATAATAAAATAGTTATTATTGTAATTACATTTTCCCTCATATTCCAAGCCTGATATATGCACCTTTACAGACAGACTATATAGACGAGTCTTACTAGTGCCACTATATCTTCTGTCTAATCCGACATCCACATCCCCTCAAATAAATTTAGTTTAATTCACCCTATAGACTTTGACCCGGGTATCTTACACTCATCCATGCTAAACAAAGTGCCCACAGAATGTTAGAATACAATTCTTGAATCTACGAATGTAGCTACTGACGCTTAAAAATCTCATGAATACGCTCATACCGATTTCGGTCATCCCATGACGCATGCATTCTCCCTGCCCAGTTTCACATAGAATTCCCGTGGATGATTCATAGATTCAATGTCCTTTTAAATTTATTTGCCATGTATCAATCAATTCCATGTTCTCCAAGAATCTAAATCCGAATGCGTAACTTTTCACTATCTCAGAACCACAACCCGCTCAAGTTACCCGGGTAATAATTCATGCAAAGTCGGATTGGCTATTGCTTTTTTATGGGACTCTGACAGATTGAAAAGTGAGTACCCCTCCCTTGTCATGTTTCCAGACTTATTGGGGGTGAGATCTCAAGTACGTAACGTACTTTTCCATCCCCAGTCACCCTTCCCCCACATTTGTTGTTCCGTTTCGGGTAAATACTGGAATTGAGAGTGATAAAACTTGGGATTGGATTTCGGCAAGCAAAGGGGAACCTGCCAATCCCTCGCAAATGTAGAAAGGGTGTCAAAGACAGGTGAATGTCCATCCGAATCTCCCATTTACAGGAACAACCCCCCGGGTAGTGACACATGTCACTAAAATGAACAACTCCAACCCTAGTATTTCTTTGATTCTTGGACAGTGCCCTCCTAAATTTTAGTTTATCTGTCCTCCTCAATAATACCGTTTCCTTGGATTTCTTTTTCAACTTCCTCGGACTCTGTTAACACAGCAACTTGCCAAAGGCTTCTCATTTCTTTACTGTCCTTTCCAGCTTTCCGGTTCCAAACACACACCAACCGCGGTTTCTTTTAATCTTCAATTGTATCCAATAGCTACCCTAGAAAATTCCAAATAGTTCCCTAACTTTAACAACGCTGCCTAAACTGCAGATGGATTTCGCAGCTCCTGCTGAAACTTGTATTGGTCATCTTGAACTCTACCCTGGGTGGCCCGTCATGTGCAGAAATTCCAAGACTTTGTATTTCCTCTCAATACACTGTCTCAACTTGCCTCACTCTCAGGTTATAGCAACAAAGACAATATCTGTTTAAGCGGTTAACTTAAAAAGACGCAAGCAATTACTTCCAAGGTTTAATGGTCAAATAAAAATAGATTCCAAAGGCATAACGGACACACAAGCCGGGGCTAAATGAAAAAATGCCACTAAAACCCACAGGCCAGAACGTTTTACTCATCCCACATGCTGAACTGAACCCAAAGCAATACAATTTCGAACCCTTCCACAATTTCGCATCCCACTCTGCTTGCCCTACCCGGATTCATGAGGACGGACAGAAGATGTGCTCTGGAAAGCGGGGCGGCACGAGCAAAAGATGTTGTTAGGGAGAGAGAGCAAGAATTTGGTAGCTCGTTAGTCTAATTGGTCAATATTTAGCTATGATTAGCGAGGACCCCTGAACTATGTTTGGTGGGCGGTAGTATTTTCATTCTTCTTCCTTAAAGGATCCTATATTAGGTAAGAAAAACCAAGCAGAGAAAAAGTCTCCCCCACTAACTAAGCTAGACTTTGTTTAAAAATCATTATTCTTCTTCTTCCTCCTGGACATGTGATTCTTGTATTTTATTGTTGTCCAATTATAATGTTGTGGAAATAATGTTTTCAAGTTTCCTATAACTGTCCGCGTCCAACCCAGCTACCCCCCATCTTACACAGTATCTCAAATACTCATCACATCAACCCAAACACATTAACCGCCTCCCAAACTCGAATAGAAGCTACACAAGAGTTGCACATTAAGTCAACGATTTCGGTTATTAATTAGCAGCGACAGTTACCTCAGCCACAGGTAACATAAAACAGCATAGTTAGTTACTCTTCTTTTCTATCACTCTGACACAGAGAGACAATCAAAATACCCAACTAATGCTCAGCATATTCACAGTTGTGCATACTACATTACCTCAACGAGTACAACCGACCGCCTTGACCGTATACATCTAATCATCAGTTGCACACTCACCCTTTGAATGATATAATTTGGTCACTATTTGATATTCGTGTCATGTGGGTTGTTGTATGCTCGGTTATTTGAATTGCGTCTATGCATCTAATGGTGAAGAGGTATACAGGATTTTATATGCAAAAGCAATGGGGATTTGAGAGCCTTTGTTCCAATTAGTTAGATGGGTAAAACATGTTTCCAGCCATCGTCGACTAATTTTTATCGTCTTCATAATAATGATGTGGACGTGTTCACTTTATGGGGAGACGGCCTGGGAAAAGATTTCAACTTCCGATGAGCATCCCACACCATCCAGACGACACACAGCCCATCTTCTTCTTATTCTTCTTTCCGAACACACCAAGAAGAGACAATAATGGGAAGGATTCAACATCTCAGGAGGCTATTATAAAAAAACTTTTTACCTTTTCCACAACAACCTCTTATAGTTTCCACGCTCTTCTCCCAATCGTCTGCCCCAGCCCCAAACCTCAGCAAGAGTCTTTTAAACTTTGTCTCCAAACGATTGGATTAAACGACACCAGATCAGACCAAGCAGGATCCACCAAGGAATGATGGTTTCTCTCCAAGAGTCCCCAGCAGAATTTATGGACGTAGTTATTGAAAAGGTAAATTGTGATAGTGGTCGAGGAAACAAGTCAAGTTTTGACTGGGGTTCATTAAAGTACAGGTGAACAAGCTTTTCAAGCCTTGGCCAGTTCCTCCAGTTCCTTGTAGGTGATGCTAAGTAGATAAAAAATCCGAATAATATCATCATCACAAAGTGATTATTTCAGGGTGGTGGTGCTCTCCTGGATTCTCCTATCTTCCAAGCCAAACACTATTCGAGTTTCTTTAAAAGCAGCTTCTTTTACAATACTTTCTGCTTCATATTACCTTCTCTCGCATCCTTTTAGGCAGATTCTTCTCAGGTTTCCACTCAAGTCTCTTATTTTACGATTGTCCCCATCCATGGCCCATGTGTGGCTTGTAGAGCATATTAAGCCAAGAATTGTATTCGCTATTCTGCTCCATCAAACTTTAGTTAATAGGAGGACAACACCTTAAATGTCTCCAAAGTAGTAACTTGACCGTTACCCCCAACTGCACAACTACGAAAGCTGGAAAGGGCATGAAGCAAGCACGTTTAGTTTAGTGTGTAAATGTCTTCAATTTTGTTCCATCTTCTTCCATAGATGGGCCTAAAAGCTGGGTGGTTGTGGATAATCAAATTGATTGAATATGAGAGCTTTTGTGGTTTACCATTTCTGTAAGCTTCATAAACTCCCAAATTTTGTCTCCTTTTCTCTCAATTTCACTCCCTATATGCTTGTAACTTTAAATCAGATCTGGTTTACCTTGTACTCCACAATACTTCTGCACACACATACACATGCAGTTTAGAAACGACATAACTTTGTTCATAAAGCACAACATTTTTACTAAATAAGGGTTTAATAAAATCACGACTGTAAAACTAAACTTTCATCTCCATCTTTTAGGTATTGCCTATTTAAATTTCAAAACGTTTCCGCGTTCCGTCACAAATCCGCCCCACAACTCCCAGTCTCATCTTGCCTCAGCCTTCCTTAGCGGACCTTTTCAAAAATGATGATCTGCATTTTGTAACCCGCACTCCTTTATCACATCCTCCCACAATTGTGATACGTGTGAGTGGGGGAAATGATGAGGGTGGGGGTGGGCTTATGTGAAGAAGGTATGAAAATAATTGGAAGAGTTTTTCAAGTGACTCTTGAATATGGATGAGAGGAAGAAGGGAGACGGGTGTAGTTTCAGACTCCCACATCCCCGAACATCCAGATCTGTAATCTGGACCTATTCTGTATGCATAATAACGAGAATGCTCCAAGCCCGAACCCGGATCTAGTCCTTAACAGTTCCCGCATCTTTTAATAATAAAACTGAAACCTGGAGGACAAGATGAGGGTGTTTCATGATGTAAGAGGATAATCAGCGACAGTGTGTACCAAGTGCGAAGCTTCATCCGCTCCGTCCTTGATCTGGGTCTAAAGATTTTCGCCACGTTGTAAATCACATCTTTTGTATAACCTATGGTGTACCCGCTTGAGTGTGGATTGAGTGTAATTGAGGCAATATATGGTATAGCATACGAAATCATCTCATTTTCCCAAAATGTGAATCCCATAGCTCAGCTTGCAAGTATAATATCGACAATATTTCAAATCCTCATCCTATATTCTTCTTCCCGCTTTCTCTTTGATTATAGGTGCAACATATGATAATAATGATAAAGCGACCTAGCATTCAGTCGACAAGTGTTTTCTCCAAATTTTGAACAGTGGGTGCATATTCTCAATATAATCACGAGGCTCTTACCACTGTCTATACGGAACATAGTTTATGATACCCATAACATCCTTATTAAATGTCAATCAAAATTCTCTGCAGCTATACCCTCGGAGAATGAATATCTAGCATTACCCGGTTGGTTACCCGCTCTTCTCATGAGCTTCTCATCTCCATCCTTCCATCTTCTTTGCGTACGACCCGATATAATAAAAATGTAAGGTTTTTTGAGTGTTCTTGTGGTTGACGGAGGAGGAGGCAGAGTATTTTGATGAAGGGGACAACCCCTTACGGATTTTCAAATTAACTAGCTAGGATAGTAGTCGTTTATATAGTTAGTCATCATCACCAGCATCAGTTCATAGCTTTAGAGAAATCCGGGTAACATGCAGCGTCTAGGATTTTTGTGTGAAGGCGGATTCCGACAGACAAGAACTAAGGCTGAGAGGCGGATTATTTTTAAAGTAGGGATAGAATAGTAGATGAGGATGAAAGTAGTCTAATTGAGACGTCTGCTTGAAGAGTGAATTAATGAGCAATTAAAATAGAGGTGGAGAGAGCTTCAGAGGGTAGTCGTCGTGGTGTTATCCAGAATTTTTATTTTTCTAAAGGCATCTCGCCTCTACTTTATAAATCTGCATCATGTTCAACCGTTCAACCTGCTCCCGTTTTTCTCCCTCCATTCTCCAACGCTTCTATACAACCAGGAGTGTGTTAAATCTAAAACTTTTCATTTCACAGAATTCCCTCTTCTCCTCCTCCTTCTCTAGTGTGCATACTTGTTACAAATTAGGTAATTAGAAAGAAAGAATAGATGATGAGAAGGGGTGAAATTCTAGATGAAGAGAAAGCACTCCGAGAGAGGAGAGAAAACTTTCACTTTCCTAGTTAAAGCTTGACTCATTTCCCTAACCGTTCATCTCTACTCTATTTCTAACACTAACTTAACCGCTCTACATCCTTCCCTTTCTCTTAACCTATTCATTTTGGATAACAAGAACAGTATGCCTTACAGATATGTACACAGCTTTTACTACTCCCCGCTTTCTACCATGTAATGCATCTTCCTATATCTGCCCCTGCCCTACCGGATTTTCAAAGTGAAAGCAATGTATTGGCCGATATGATATTTAAAACTTTCTCCAGGCATGTATAATTTACCACAATCCTCCCAACTACACACAAAGGCTACTGCATGCAACTACGGACCGTAACCAGACCAGCTCTCGCATCATCTATTAGCATTATGCAAATTACTAATAGTAATTTCTGGCCAAAGAGAATAGAGCATGTGACTGGTGAAAGTTGAATGTAAAATTGATGGAACACTTTCAATGGTGAAACCATAGAGTGGAAACACAACTTTTCCAGCAACGTACAATCCAGTGAAAGCATTCCTCCTACTTTCCCTCATCCGCATCGTCAGGAGAAAGCATCCATAGTTCTCCATCCACGTTGCCCCCCCCAAGCCTAGGGGTCGACTCAGAGTCATTATCTCATTAATTAAGCAATCCATTCCCTCTGCTTCGGACGATAATCTTGATGATGATGAGAGGCATTTTCATACCCCAGCCCCACCACCAAATTCCACACGTACCCTCTCTCTCTCTCACTACATCCAACACGAAAGAGAGGATCACAAAAAGATGAAGAGAAGTTGACTGCTGGAGTGACTGAGTGAGCGCACTAACTAAAGGGCTCTTGTCTTGTCTCCTAACGAGGTCTGGGTAAAAAAATCACCGGCTTTATTATTTACTAACGACCTGACTCAAATTTTCATGCACATTCATCCAACAACACACGCTCCTGCTCTCGTCATACCCTGCTTAAGCTCCTTTACATACATCCTCTCATCCTATCATCAGTATCATGACCCACCAACAAGCCAACCTTCCCGTACCTATTATAACTCTCTCGCTTCGGGAACAATCCTCCTACCGGGTATTTTACCTTCCCCGTCAAACAAAACCAGCACAATCTCCTTACACTATCACAAACTCTTCCGAATCAACCAACTAACGCTAGAGGCAACATGTTCTCATCATCACGATCATGATGATGATGAGAAGGAATAGACAAGAGGTGCCCACTTTCCAAAACCAGTCAACATTATTGTCATCGCGTCCTCTGTCATGTGCCCGGGTCATTATTTTACCGTAAAGCAATATAGCTTCAAGCTAGTTCACCTTCTGCGATAATTACTCCCGTTTCTAAAAAATCCCGTGTTACTCTAGTTGGGAGAAGAATTTTTGAAGAAGAATAATCCAACAGTATTGTTACTACTGGTGGGATACATTCGAATTTAATTAAAATCAAATCCATTACGGTTTAAATCACTCCTGTCCTCTAAGGTTCCAGGCAAAGTTCAAGTCCAGAAACTGCAACGAAAACAGTACTTAAGTAATTTTGATTCAGGTAAAATCCCGCTGCAGCCTTTCGGAAGCGGATCAAGTCCTGCTCAGCCTTGATAACAGAGTAGAGCGAATTCACATTGGATTCATTAAGGTTGATTACTGACGGAGAGGATGATAATAATGAATGCTGTCGGATCGATTCATTTGCTTTTCTAATTAGACAAAGTGTGAGGATTTCCTATAGTTCCACTACCAACTATATAGCTAGCCTCCGTCACATCTACTACTCTGTACTCTTTCCTCCCTTCATCCTCCTCCCATCACCGCCACCACCAATTTGCTCAATTAACTGATTAAAAAGGTTCTATTCCTAATCAACACTAGTTGAGCTCAGCGGTGTGACAGCATCCTTCCTCGCCCTTCCTCTTACCCATTCATCCAATCTTCCGCTCTCCTCTTCAATTCAACTCCATCACTTCAATATTCCCTACTCGTATACAGTATTCTCTGACCCTTCTAATCCAAATCACCCGGGCTTTCTTCTGCCTCCCACGCTCCATTTTTGTTCCATCCAATTTTCTTGAGCTGTATAACTCTAAGATTTACTGCATTTCCTGGCCTGGACTCTCTATCAGTTAGGGTTCATCTTAAGATTGACAATTCTGGCCAATACGGATTCATAGCTAGCGTAAAGGTCAAATACTGTAACACATAGAATAAACCTCCCACAGGGTTTGTCGGATGACAACTCTGCGCAAAAAATAACTTGTAAACGAACTTCAAACATAAATAAACGGGCAACCGAATATGCAATGGGCGGAGCTTTATTAAAAAACGTTGGATTGATAATATACATAGCAGTTTAAGATTTCATAATAACAATTAGTCCATAATTTAATACTAACTAGGAATGTTGTAGGCTCGTATTTGCTGTAAAAAGGCATTTCTCTTATCGCCCCGTAATCTTTATAATTTCTATTCTGCTAAAACTTAATGGCTCAAGCCAAATGACTAAAATTCAATGGTTTAATGGGAATACTATGCAAAAATACCGCTGGCTTGCCGGGATTTGAACGCGCGCCTCTCACCTCTTCTCTCGCAAGCTCTAGCCACTAAGTCAGGAGAGTGTGCACGAGAGCTACTGTTTTCCTTCCAGTATTGTTCCACTCGCTAGTCACGGGAGTGCGCGCTTGTAAGCTACTTCCCTTTCTCTTTTCCACTCTCTGCATGCTTAACGTAGGGAATGTGCTTGTGAGTGGAACGTTATGTATATCCATGTATTTGATGACTAATTGACTTAATTTATCTGTAACTCTGATATTAATCAATGAATAAAGACGAAAATCAATAGGGATGGTCCTAGGTAGTTCAACTACTTATAATGAAAGTCTCATGTAAATCAGTCAATCCGTTCGTGAGTTATCTTGCGCACAGACGGACAGACGGACCGACGGACGTCACTCAACCCGTTATAGGAATGGCTCCGCCCATTAATAAACCCGTTCAATACTTCCGTTCATCGCATATAGATAAGGACAGTTTCCCTACCTTGCTTCGTTCGGGACTGGTTTGGTGCTAACTCGTTGTTAACACTAAAACGATTTGACATTTGAGCTTGAACCAAAAATCATAAGGTCAAAAGAATTCTCAATCATGACCACCAGTAAACGTGGGTCAAACTCGCCATATGGACCCACCGTGGGCCCACGTATGTCAAATTCCCCATATGGGCCTACCATGATATTATGAGCTAAAATTAGTGTAAAAATCTGAATTCCGAATAATTTGCTGTTAGACATACATGTTACATCAGCAAACTATCTGGAAACATCGTCGTTTTAAGCAACTCAGCTGACACT
The DNA here is from genome assembly GCA_906901655.1 of Sminthurides aquaticus. Lineage (NCBI taxonomy): Eukaryota > Metazoa > Arthropoda > Collembola > Symphypleona > Sminthurididae > Sminthurides > Sminthurides aquaticus. The sequence continues at coordinate 5,279,287 of CAJQTT010000003.1, forward strand.
CCAGACTTATTCTTCAGAAATAGGACAAGTTAATGTATTGGTCGTTAAAAAATCCTTTCGGTAACCTTGGATAAAAAACTGCTGTGATTCACCGCTGGAGGATGTTCCCTGTAACCCAAGTTTTATCCATATCTAATAACAGTTGCTGACCATGACCGTACAATGCTTTTTCTATTCGGCGCTGTTAAGAGCATCTACTAGGTCTTCGGAGACCACTATCAGACCCACTAATGACTACTGGAAGCTGCTATACCGGTATTTTTATAATTGTCAAAACAGAGATAACAGAGAAACTGGTAATTAAACTTTCGGAGCCTTCTGAGCACCTTGCGGAATGATGCCAGCAGTAAATCATTCAAGTTAAAACTCTAAAAAGTCGCGTCCCGTATGCACACATCCTGAAAGCTTGTGTGCCTGACGAGCGGATTACCCAAGAATACTCCCATGACTCCTACCTTCAGGTACAACTGCAATTAACACGTTTTGCTTACACGGTGGTGTATGCATCAGGTTTGTGGATGCCTTGGAATTCTGGAAATCAAGCGTCTTCGACAACGTAAGTATTATTAACACCGAATAAAGAATATTCGATCTAATATTTATTTCAATTCGTTATGAATTGTAAGATTCATTTTACTTTTGTGTAGTTATTACATACCTACACAGCAGCCTTGGATTAAAAATCTGTAGGATCCGATAATCATGATCTTGTCTTTGTATTGCGGTCTTGAGCAAGATAATGAACGCACGAAAACAATTGGGATACAGGATTGAACAGCAAATCTAAGCCAGTCTAAGTACAAACGAAACAAGATACATTATTATACATACACCCGCTGGATAAGTTCGTTCAAAGAATGATAGTAACTTAAGCCATATGGACTGCTCGAATATGCCCAAACAAAGCAAAGCAGGTTTTTATGCCCTTGTTGAGGTAAAGACAGTTACACAAAATCAGCTAACATAAGAAATGGGATTCGCAAGATCTCTGAACAGATATCCCAGAACGTAAAAGAACGAAATTCACGATTTTGAAATATCAGATTTTCATCCTTTCATGCGCGCATACACCAAACACCTTTCGCATCGCGCGACTTGGACACGTGGTGCCCTATGAGGATCATTTAAAATGTATCGACAAGTATGCAAAATAATGATCAAATCGAAAGACTTAGATTTGATTTGACCGGAAAATTTGCTGACCATATGTATATGACGTTTGTAGTTGTTGAGTTTCGCAGTTTAAGCATATCAAAAAAACACCTTCGAATTTTTTTATTCATTGCTATTGTAGAAGAACATTTGGTAATACTGAGGGCGTTCTTCGCGATTTTATTCCATGAAAATATGGACCCACATTAAACAAAAAGGGGTGCTATAGATGGGTTGGAAAAATGTAAGATCTTGACAGCTTATTGCGTCATATCAACAATTGAAGGTGACTTAACCAATGATAAAGAACATTAATTGTTCATATTATCCTTTTTATATCCAATTTAATAATTAATACGATCATTGTGCCCCAGCACGTACACAATGGTTACGATTTTAAAGTGTAGAGCTTACTTTTAGTTTAAACTGCCACCTGTCATCTGGTTTCCACTTTTTGGGCGCTTACACAGGGCCGAACGTATTTCCTTCACGTATTTCTTCTTTCGCAATTACACATTTCGAATCCGACAACTCCAGTATTTGAGGCAGAGTTAGGAAAGCCCGGTGAGGTGCATCCGTGCCATCTACTCTTGTAGTTTCCTCTGTAGGACAGTTATAGAATCTTGAGTCTCTGTCACCCGTTTTCTAATATCTACAGAGTTAGCCACACTTCTTTTAATCACACCTATTCCGCGCACCCCGGGATCTCTTGATTTTCTATTCATTCGATTCCGGTGTAGCTTAGTGCATGTAGCGAAAGTAAAATGATGTAATTGCATCATATGATGAAATGAATATTTTTAATTACGTCCAGAAACAAAAGATGCGTATAATTAAAGGTATACCAGCAACTCTCCAATGTCGTGCAGGTAGAAATGTGCACTTCTTCACTCAAAATTTAGATCACGTCTTTGTAATGCATGAATGGGCGTATTTTTATTTCATATCCTCAATGAATCCCTGTTTTTTCAGATTGGGTTGATACTACCGCACATGCATGCGTACCGGGTGCTTACTCAAACTTACACGCAAATGCTTTTTCTCTTCGTATGTCAACTGATTGCAAACGATAACTTGCATAAGAACTTCAAACATAAATAATCCCGTCCCATACTTCCGTTCATCGCATATAGATAAGGATACCTTTGCTTCGGTCGGGACTGATTTGGTGGTATTTACACTAACTTCAATCAGAAATCAAAACGTTAATCAAAATTAACAACATTGACCTTTTTACAAAAGCTTTAAGGCTAATAATCATGACGAGTCAGTGATACTCCATGTTATTAAATAGAGAAACTGCCGAATTACATATCTGACAGACTTTTCTGATACATAACTCCGTCAATTTTCATTGCCTTGAGTCAAATTTTACGAAACTAAATTCATTAGTGTGTAGAGCATAATTGTCGGAAAATTTAACTTGAATATTTTGCTAATTGTAGTTTTAATTCAATTAGAATGAAAACAACCTAAAAAATGCATGCGTTTCAACGGAAACTTTGACTTGAATTTGCTACTAAACCTGCACAGCTAAAATTTTCAGCCACACTAGTTAAACTACTACTTTAAGAAAATGCCTTTTAGGTTAGTGCTTGCACGCTATACAAAAAAAAATATTGCGTGCGTTCCATTATTTCAGTCCACCACGAAATGAATTACGCGCGGCGCTATGGCTCCAAATATTACTAAGCGCGCTGTCCGAAGCTGGCATTTCCAGCGCAGTACTAGTACTGTCCGAGCTTTCGATTGGTATATTGTTTTCGGCCATAATGCGCTTCTGTTGAAAGGCGTGAGGATGGAACTGGACTACCCGAAGTCGTTCCATTTATTTCGGCTAGGTTTGTATAAGGAGAAGATATTATAAATCCTACTGGTTTTCCAGAACATTAAACAGTATTAAATTATATCTTTCGCTACATATTCATTAAACTTTGCACCTGGCAATGACCAGGTGCACCAAGAACATCCTGCTACAGACAAACAGCCCTCAAGTCAACACAGGGTTAGGAAACTTCACACGGCATGTGGAGGCTAATGAGGCCAGTACTACTCGATACATATCTTTTTAATAATCCCAGCGGTATTTGATAATTGGATCGTAATTATGCAAAATCCTTGCCTAAGCTAGTTATTTTTCAGCTTGAGTAAAAAAGGCAATCCAATCTGATCCTTGCAGAAATTTTTCAGGTCCAGCTTTTACTAATTGGCCGAAATAAATTATCAGTTATAATCAAATGGAGGGTTACAGCTGAAAACATAATTAATCATTACAATTAACTGACCCCGCTTCACAGCCAGTGGATCATGAATAAATAAATAACAACATACGGCCTGGTCTAATCACAGTCTATAAATCCAAAAGAGGTGGTAGGTGCTAAGAAAGGGGGACTATTAAACGGCATGAGTAATTGAGCAGGTTTGATGCCATTTCATTCCGCATTGCGAATTTTTCAAGGTCTGGGACATTCACGTGGGCCACAGGATTTCACAGTTTGCAAGTATGCTCCAAATCAGAACCTGAATTCGCTCCGTAACATGTAACTTGATACTAATATTCGTGTAATTCATGCTATATCGTCGTTGGCGCTCCTAGATGCTCCTGAGAGCTCAATACATATCTGCGCGTGTGAAAGGCTTTGCTGATTATCTTTCTCATTAAATCTTTCAACTTGTACTACAAATGGCACGTTTCCGGCATTCATCCCCGTAAAATTTTAATGATACTATTTACTCACCACCTGTGTATTGTTAATTGATAAAATAACACACCTGCTTATTATCTACTCGTATCCCATCCAGCAGTAGATTCTTAATTAACCTTTTTCTTAACAGATTCTCAGCTTGTTTAGTAAACCAGTTACAGTGCTACGGCAGATCCTCCTCGTTCTTCATGTCACTGTCAGCAGCACCCGCTGAAAATATCAAATCAGCCAACAACAACGTCACTCCCGTGAAGAAACCAGACATACCGCTTCAGGAGCGAGCATTCCCACACCGCAGACCATCATCTCTGGACACAGCTAACTACCGTCCCTCTTACTTAACCAAATGAGATGAGAGGCTAATGTAGAAAAAGTGAAGATAATGAGCGCGGGAAGGGGTGGATAAAATAAACAAGCAAATGATATGTGCCTTGCTATACTTGCATTTGAAAGCAACGCAGTCAGTACAAGTCCAGCCACTGTATATCTGCTATGTTGTGTTGCTGCCATTGCACACAGGTTCGCTTTGCGTCTGGAATTGAATTCCTCACGGGAAACAGCCCGCTTAATATTATAGAATAATCATGGAGACTAATTATAATTACAATAAAGGGAAGCTCATCCAGACCCCCAGGCTTCCTTGTTCCTCCTCCAATTAGAGGAAATGTTGCTCTTATTTAATTGGCCACCCACAGTTGCTCTTTATTATTATCATATTATTTCCTCCGTCCTTCTTTTCTCCTGCGCGATTTATTTAGCTTGTGGAGCCACTGCCTTTCATCATCAGACCTTACACTCACTCTTATCCTTCCTCATTAAAAGTTATAAACAGAATACAATTCATCCCCTGACCTTTGCATTACAAAGTTCTCCTGAAACTGACGTAGCTAAAGAACTTCAAGTAGCCAGTTAAGTCGCGAGTTACATCCAAAATTATATTAAAAATCCACACAAACTTGCTGGAATTCAAGGCTGTAGTGAATGTAACAACAAAAATATTTACACTTGTAAGATTCATTTAATTCCTTTTCTTTGAGTCACAAAATTCCTGATTTTCCATTGTAATTTTGGTAAAAACTAACAACTACAACTTATTCACAATAAATTAATTTATCTAAAAAACGTTTTTCAAACTATGCATGCAATTATCACAATGCTTTTAATCTTCAAAGAACCCAGAATTGAGATATTTAACATTTTGCTTACAATTTTACCAAAACAGTCCGCATTTTAAGAAAAAAGCTGCAAATGTCAAGCAAACCTAAAAATAATTTTAACATCCCCTTGTATTTAATAAACCGTAGAAAGCCAAGACTTTCTCCTCAAAATAACTAAGAACAACCCTCTTATCCTCTTTCATTCATGTACGTACATATGGGGCGTATTTCAATCCTAAATTATGGTTTCCACGCTTCTCAGACCGAAAAAGAGTACGTTCCAAACGGTGGCATTTTTCCCCGGATCATTGCACTGATAAACCAAAGATCATGTTACTATTTTACGGGTCATAACTTTCTACCATGGCTGATGTCCGTAGCAAACGCGTCACAGACAGAGAATCGTTTCCGTTTTAAAAAAATCGTCGGTCCTTACCCTCCTACATCCCCTCCGAATTTAACTACATTTACCTTCAAATAAACCTCTTAAACGTTAGTACGGAGACCAAAATCTTGCAAAGCTATAATTTGCCCAAATATCTGTCCTTCCACCCACTGCAAAAAGATTTTCGGATTCGCTCAACTCAATTTTAATTCTACCCCCAACCATATAAACCAGTTCAAATTTCCCTCAGCTTTCCCACATCTACTCACCAATGACAGTTCATTTCATGCAACATCTCACGTCATCATACATCAAGGCCTATTAGCAATCTCAAGTATCCTTTAATGTATCCTCCCTTAAGTTGAACACGTCATGTACAATTGTGTTTCTTGTCAATATATACGAACATGAAGGGATTGAATAACAAAATGACAGCGGAATTGAATAGAAAAACTATTTGAAATTCAACCTGACTCTAATATGATTTTCTCTCAAAAGGAAAAACAAGCCGTTTGACGACAAGTTGCTTTTCCACACGAAATAAAACAGGATCAGCCCCGAATCCTACCCACCTCACCTGACCACAATGTATTAGCTTCATTGATTTGAATATCCGTATTGAATGACTTGTAAACTACATCAAGGTTTGGACTCTTCTTGAGAAACTCCACGACGACGACCACGTAATTTCATCCAACATCAGTGCTTTCTCCGTGGTAGGTAATGTGACAACGTTTTATTCTTTGTCACAGCGCAAAAGAGGCATATTGAGACAGATTTTTTACCATACATGAGCATCATTCTCTCTTCATGTGACAATAGAAACATACATTATGGAAGGCCACAAGAGTTTCATGATCTGGAGGAAGGTGAAATAAAAGAAGTGTATGTGAAAAAGAAGAAACAAGTTGCAAGATCAAGTTTCCCACCAGGGTTAACTCATCGGTGAAGCTATTGGTTACTAACTGGTACTACAAAAGTACAAGCATACTATACGAGGACAGAGAGGACAAATGATTAGGCATGGAATGAAACTGATCCCGTCTTCTTCAGCCTCCAAAAAGTAAATCACAGAGGCGTATAAAAACTTTTTACGACGTTCCCATGGATTCTCCTTCAATAAAACCAAGGTAAGGTTCATCTCCTCAAGTGATGCGGTAAGTCAGGAAAAAAATCACCATTTCTTCTTACAAACTTTCCGTTTTATTCCTGTCCTTGTCTTTCTCATCTAATCATCAAATCCATCCACCTTAAACCGGCAAAGGTTTCTTTTGATTGACGAACCGTAACTGTATCCGCGACCAAGAAGAGACGATATTGTCAAAATATTTTTTACATCAAACACCTTTTATATCCTCATTTTTCAACTCCAACAAGCTTTTCATTGTATATTTTTTGCATTATTTCTTAAAATTCTCAATTTAGTTCCCCCCGGTTTCCCACCGAAACTTTAGTCAGCGAATAAAGACGAGTACAAAGGAAAAGGACACTTAATCTGCATTATATAGTTGAATGATAGCATCGATATTCAAATTGGTAATAATAGAAAAATCAAGAAATTCAGCTAACAAAGTCATTCTATTTCCACCACGCGTTCCCTTGGAGAAGGTAGACAGAAAACTGAATGATTCGACACAGGAAGATTCAACATAAGAAGAGGGCGCCAGCATCGCCGACATCAATACCACCTTCCCACAGTCTTTGCTTATGGTTTATCTAACTTATTACCTGTCTTTATTCGAAGATATTTCCACAGAAAAACTTTTTCTTGGAAACATTATTAATTTGTTAACGTACTTGAGGGATTTCTCTTGATTGAAAAAATACTCATGCTTGACTTTCTCGTTCCAGCAGAAGACCTAATATTCAATTGATATATTTCTCATCTCTTCCAAGCATAACCTTAAAACTTATGCTCTCTTCATTCCACCCAACTTATCCAAGACCCATAAACCCACGCTTCTCCCGGGTATCCAAGACTCATCCCAGAGCAACCCGGCTTCCTCTTTCTTCTTAGATTCATGATGCCAATGAGAGGATTGATGTACCTCCTGTATGTGGAGGAACGTTTATAATTTAGCATAGATCTACCCTTCGAGTTTTTGGAATACAAGTTGGATGACTGATAGTCTTGAACCGGGTAAGATACCATATCCTAACTCAACTCCCCAACAACCCCCAAGATTCATTCACAGTTAACAAATGCTTGTAGCTTGTTGCCTCGATTCAGGCTTGACAAAGCGAAGAAATTATTGGAATAAGTCGATATGGTCCAGGAAGGAGACGATCCGTGAAGTTTACTTTGCACGCATTTCCAAAAGATAAGTCACCCAGCCCAGTGCTTGATAGCATTCTAGATCACCACAGGAACAAGCCAGGATTAATGCCCGCTTCCCTTCCTTCCTATTACTTTCCCTTGCCAACTAGAAAGCTATAGCAATATAGTTTCAGGCATTTCCAGTTCCATCTCCAGCTTGGAGCCACAAGAAGAAATTCATTAGTTTAATAGAGGTTTCTTTGGTTATCCGTGTAAATATAGGAGTGACGGATGCGGACCAGTAAATATAAATTCCCCTTCCCTTCACAGTACCAACACCGAATTCCTCCCACGTACATAGTACAACAGGCAAGAAGAGAAACGATCACGCTTATCCTCGCTTCCAGCGTTTTAGCAGCAAGTATACATGATCATTTATAAACTCTCCCATCTACTGCTATACATTGCACCACTTCTTGTTTATATACTCCTTGCATTACCCGGGCAAAATTTTCCATACATTCCCCACATCCATCTTCCCTAGCGTCTTCCACCTCCAACGTGTTCGCGTAGGAGTTTAATCCTCATCTTAAATTTATTTTACAGCCAAAGACCAGAGGTAGCGGCCCGTATCCTCCTCATCCTCCGAACATCAAACCTTGGACCTTGGGGCGTGAGAGAATTAGATGAGTAGCGTGGGATGGTTCAAGCTGGAATTCATCTTTATGAATAGCTCTCCTTAATTGGGGTTGCGGTTCAGAGCGGATCTTAATTGTGTTAATGGAGAGGAAATTGATTGATTGGTAGATGATTATTTATAAGCAATTGCACTCTAAGTCTTGCAAGTCTAAGTCTACCGCAGAAGCACAATTTACACCACCGGATCTATGGACATATACACGGATCATACTCTCCCCCCCACATTGCCGTATTCAACTTGATTAAATCAGGGATACGTGTGTGAGAGGAAATTCAAAAGATCCGAGCTCGTACATACAGCACCCACCCTCAGCTTATTCACTAGGTGAGAATGGCGGATTCCCGAGAAGAATCTGTTGCGGTATGCGGTAAAGCAGATGCTAGTGCCTTCCCTCGCTTTTCTCTCCATCCGAAAATCTTAAGGAAGGGGGAAGACCTTCTGGCAGAATCCTTCCCCCAGCCTTATCGTCTTCATCCCCAGTTTTCCTTATCTTCATAACACTGCCATGATGAAGTGGGCAAGATGAAGAGGAAGAAGAAGCTTTGAAGGAATTTCCGGACCATTAACTTGTTGGAGGGGTTAAAGGATTTTAAGGCATAATAGCCTAATAGTTAATAGAGTGGATGTGTAGTAGGGCCAGGAAGCGGACGAGTAGTAGCAAGCAGAGCAGTAATGTGAAATGGATGAGATTCGTTCGAGGAGGAGGCTGAAACCGCATTCATGTGTGGCACAGATGATGTTGACTTTTTTGCGACGGGGATTTATGAGGATCAATGAAGATGCAACTTGTCTTGATTGATGTCCTTCCACCCACTCCCACCACCTTTCCCTCCTGTCCCTAATATTCTTTTCTACTTTCCTGCCCTCTACACGGCAGTCGGGAACATTCCCCCACCCACAATCATGATACCCATGTGCTCCGCCATTTCAAATTGTTCATAGCAACTTTGCCGGATAAATTAGCCCCTTTGGATTTTGCAAGATACGGGGAATAATGAGAGGGAGTGAATTCCAAGTAGAGGTGAAAAGGGTAGCTTAATTAACCTGGTCCTCCAAAATGCTGCAGGTGGTATAAAATCTGCGATATGTGCAACAGATACACAGGTTTCCGTCCTTTCTATTGAAATACCTACACCTCCCAACGAGTATAATAGCGGTTACGGGATTACGGATTGTATCAAAAGCGCTACCAAAACTAGCGCCTCTGCTTTAACCATATAGTACAACAGTACGCGTATGAATAACCCGTGTAAGGTAGTTAGTAGCACGTTAGTTAGCTTTTTGGTCTTACACAAGTTTCAACGTGCGGGCTTATTTTTTCCTAATGAGACTAATGAGTGGAGCTATGTGGTAGAGAATGGGATGCAATTAGCGTTACATATTTTCCCTCTAGTTTATCGGATCATCCATTAAGGAAGATGCCTCAGGTTAATTGCTATTATGAGCCGAGCAGAGCGTAATTCTCACCATTATTCTATTCTACTCTTTCGCCTTTTCTATCGATAATAAGCTTTGATAACAGCAAAATATATACGCGGGCTTTCCTTGTACCTACTATACTACCACATCAGAAGAGCAGAACACTCCCAACTTTGGTTATCCAATCTCTTTTAATTTGCTTCTCACAGCTCCGCCAGGTAATAACAACCCATAGCTTCTGCTCCCTAATCAACTCAACTTCATAACCGCACAATCTTCTTCTTAGTGAGTCGATAATTATTATCAGCAAGCGCTATTAGCTTATCTCCATTCCAGACCTCCAGCGCTTCAGCCAGCCAGCATCCAGCTCGTGCTTGCCATCAAGGATCTCTTCCTACATTACCTTCACCTCCAACCCTACCATACGTGTTTCCAGGCAAGAAGTAATTAGTCCGAACCATCTACATATGGGACCATTGGAGATACGCTTCGACTTCGATACATACATGTGTCCAGGAACTACAGTGACCGGATTTTCTCCATGTTCCAGAAACTCGGCAGAGTAACTCCAGCAACTAGAAAAGCCTTGGAAAATCTTTACAGGGAGACTTGATAACATCTATTTTGAAATGACGTGAAGTAGCCAAGGAAGAGAGAAGCGAGAGTACACCAAGTTCCATGTCATTGAAGCAGATGGTGCGAATTAATTAGGTGCGCTATCCAATTTACTCTCTCTCTCTCTCTCTCTCTCGCTACTTCTATAGTAGTGACCACAATGACGACATAACACGTTTCCTTTCATCCCCCAACTGATCAACTCTACCATGTCCAGGAGATAGGCTGCGGTCAGACTCTAATTAAACTACAACCTCAGTATTTCTATAATTTCTAATATTCCTCGAATACAAGTCAGCTCACTGAGCTCGCGATATATACTTAATTTCATTAATAATTGACATCATGAGAGATATTTCTGCTTTTATCGCAACGTAATCTGGTTTCTCCTATGCTTAATTTTAAACCCTAGTTTTTTATTCAAAGAACTAATCACCTAATTAATGAACTATAGGTTATTTTTATTATATATAAATATAATCATAAAGAATTCCAAACTCGTAATCATAATTACCAAGGCCATCTAAAATAGGAAATTTCCCATCACAAATTATATTCAACTTTTTATACATTCAAATTTCACATTTTATGACACATACATGGGAATTTTTAGTTGTACTTGAAATTCTAGTAACATATGGGAGCAGTTATTCCGCAAACCTCAATCCGGTTCTCCAGCACCCAGCCGTCGGCGATAATAACGTTACCTGTAACAAAAAACGCACCGTATTTCTCTACGATCATATTTTTAGACAATACCTCAGATAAGCCACATCATTTTCTCACAACCCTGTTACTTCTTACCGGAAGAGCTTCCACACTACTGCTATACCGCTACCGTATTCCACTCAGTTTCCTCACCAGAGGGCGACTCAATCCCCACCTTCAGCTTCTCCGTTTCCAGATTCCGGTTCTTCCTCATCAGCTATGACCTATGCAAACGGCAAACGCTGCACGTTTACAAACTTCTGTCTCCCTCCCATGCTTTCCCCGTTCCAGCTTTCACGGAGAAAGCATCCCGCTAGAAATTAAACCCGCACAAGAAGGAACGTTGATGGCCGAGAATTCAAATGAGGCTAAAGGATCTTGCTGCGGATGGAAGAGCTAGCCAGTTAGGACATAGAGAAAGGGAGAAATGATATCATTGAGCGTAATTAGGTACTTAGGGTTACATAAAGGGTGGTTGTATAAATTTGATTTGAATTCCATGTATCCCTCCTCGCCGCTCCTACGCTTAACTACTCACTCTGTGGAGAGGTTTTGGGGGAATCCTAATTGATACTTGTTGTTGTGGATGGATAAGGATGTAACTGGCTAGTTTGGAGGAGTTTTATTTCCTCTCTGACTTTGGCTTGTAGTTAGAGATGTTTCTCCTGGAGAATCCTGGAGTAGAGGAGAGAGGTGTTTCAAGGGTGTATTCCATAAGAGCCTAGTGCTGCGGATTAAAGGTTTGCATTAGTAGATTGGCGCGCACTGGATCCACAAGAATAAGAGGATGGCGAAGAAGAGAAAGAAGAGAGTTTGTTAGATCTCAAAAACTTCTCTCTCATCTCGTCCTGCACTCTTATACCAAAGAATTATAACGTTTTCGTTATGGCCCTATGAAAAGGATATATACAGACTGGTGGAAGTCATGGGGCTAATTAGTGTAGGGAGGAAGTTGTAGCATGTAAGGAGAATTAGGGAACGTGCATAAACTGTATGTTGCGTTGGGAAAAGTCCATGGAAATATGATAATAATAGTGAGAGTAGTGTATATATCCTACTTCTCTCCCTCTCTTCTCCCACTACACATCTCCTCTCTTTCTCTCTCTTCCCGTCCGTACACAGTTGGGTGTTCTTTACTCGAAGCAATTAAGCTTAATTGGGAGACTCATTATTCGAGGAATTAACTTAATTGGGGATTTTTTAATTGGAATTGTTCACTCTCCCTCGCACTCTCCCTCTTAGTCCAACCCATTAGCTTAGGCAATCCAGCACACACACACAGATGAGTGCCTCCTTCTTCCCATGCCCTCCTAGCTGTAATATCCCCTTCCAACCATATTCCCTCTTCTAGTTACTTTAAAATGGGATATATATCTTCAAAAACCTCCTCAATAATATACAAGGAGGAAAACGCTTCCGTATAATTCTCTAAGCTTCCAATCCTATTCTTTCTCCCGCTTTTCTCTTTTCCGCCTCTAAAAATGTCAAAATTAACCCTCCTTCCTACCAGGCCGCATGCCTCTCTGAATATCTCTCTGTGAATTCGGGTACGAATCTCATCTTCTCATCATTTTGCGAATATTCGCTTTACCTGCTGTAACTGGCGTTGCAAATCAGCAGAACAAAATCCGCAATTTTTAATTGTACCTTCAAGTATTTTAATACTCTCTCTCTTCCTTTGATGGATTACACTGAATATGAAATAATCATTTATACTTCCATTGTTCCCTATTAATTAGGCAACATAGCTCAGAGCTGAAACAAGGATTTATATTGCTTCATGCCTCTTTTACTACGTCCATCAGCAGAAGGTGGGATAACAATGGGAACCGTTTAATAAATAAATTTTACCCAAGTCTTCCTCTCATCCAAGGAAACAAGTTCATGGGTAAGCAAGCGGGCTTGTGACAGCTGGATGGGGTTGAGTGCAATTTGCGAAATGGAATTAATGACGGGGCAGTTATAGGTAGCGAGGCATTAAATCCTTTGTCCCCTATCAAGATGCGAATCCATTTCATCTTGGGAAAATCTTCCTTTTAATTGTAATCCAGGATAATTGATCCAACCAAGCCCACAGCCGCATCCATCCCACCTGGATGAATAGCAAGTCTTCCAACAAACCATAACAATTTACCAGGGTACACATATCCAACTCGTCCCCTAAGCCTTCCGTCGTCTCACTTAAAGAACTGTGGCAGGAAAACCCAAAGGAAGGAGCACAAACTCTAGGAGAAAAACAACTTGAATTGCATTGTGTAAAGAGCAACTTTTTATAGGACATTAAACAATATGAAAATTTATGGCTTTAATTATTTGATTTCCATCCTCCCTGACTGAGGAAGGCTTGCTAGGTTAAACTCAATAAGTCTTGCCTTCCCCCAGTTAGCTTGGATAACTTAGTCTAGCTGACACGAGAAGGCGATGAAGAAATAGTTGAAAAAAAGCTTCTTGTTTTACCACCCTCTCTGCAAATCTTGTGATGTCAATGTCAAGTTTGCGTCCTCTTTTTCTTCGAGTGAGTGCAACCTGCCTGCTCTACAACAAGCGCATTCCGCCAGAAAGAGGAAAACTCAAAGAGTGAATAATGATCATACTTAGCCTTGTTTTCAGTAGCCAGTTGCAGTACAAAAAATAGGGAAAATACGATCCAATTAAAGGTGGATGAAATATTAATAGAGAATAGCGCTTACATACTGTAGACGCACCTCAAGCCAAGTCAGCTTGTTTACTCAAGCTCCACCATTCATCCTCCTCCACTTGATTATTTCATTCAATGGAAGATAATAATAATAATAATAATGCTGTCCAGAGTCTTGGACCGATAAGGAGCACATATAAAGCTGGTGTCCTCAACTAGTTTACTCCATGTATTCTCAAACATATATTCAAGGGCTTTGTCGTTATTTTCAGATACAACCACACAAAGATGGTGGCGGATGAGAAGCAAATTATATACAGTAAGAGCAAGCAAGCAATCAGATAATAATGAGGACTGAGCTGTCTTAGGTGATTATGAATTAGCTTCCTTCCAGATTAAACTCGGAGGAGGAGGGGATGTAATGATGGCCCGAGGCTCCTGTATCCGCATTCAAGTGTCCAGTAATTGGTAATGAAATGGAAGAGTGACGATGATCATAATCAAACCTGTATTATTCTCCGTGTTCCGATTCGGTATCGATGCAACGCTGTCTTAAAATTTCCTGCTTATACGATTCAACTTCCAGAAAAGCATTACGCAAGCACAAAAATCTGCTACCGTCTATGCCACACCAGGTGTCGCTAGGATCTACTAGGCACACTCCGTTCTTGCAACCTTTTCTTGCAACCTTTCAGACAGTTTAACGCAGTAGTAGATGACATAAAAACGTACATACAGCATATACAGCGAGCGGCAGAACAAGTTTGCATCCGCTTTTCACAATAACCATATTCCGAGTCCACACAAGGTTCAACTTGAAGCCCGATCAAACCCATTCTGAATGAAAATAATTCGCATTTCAGCAGCATTTACTATCAAACATATTCCTACTACTCCTACCAAGTGATCCATGGCATAGACAAATCTGATATTTGCCTGAATCGGAAGTAATAGAGAGAGTAGGTCGTTTACTTAATTAGAATAATTAAATTGAGCCGACGAGCTCTGTCGGTATTAGTGAAAACTTTTGTTTGCAGAGCCCATGGAACAGGTTGTAGGAACCTCGCCGCCCACCCAACTGATTTCATAGCTCCAGGATATGGATTGGAATTGGTAGTTCTTGAAGTGAATTGAGTGAAAGTGTGCAAGAGCTGGTAGGTGGTGAAAGCAGGGGCAGTAGTATCCGGGAATATCGAGTATTAGCCCCTGTCTGATGCTCTCTCCCATGAACTTACCTTGATTTGAGTGAGTGGCCCCATGTAATCAGAGTTAGTTGTTTGAGAGTGATTGGGCGAGTATGTACACAGAGGAACGTGGTTGGGATGAGAGAAAGAGCCCGAGAAAAGGCGAGAGATGGATGAGGATGGGAGAAAGGAGAGAAAGTGGATAAAATAAATATTTGCTCCTTTCTTTCTCCCACCATTTCCTAGCAGCAGAATCAGGAGCGGATGTGCTCCTCCTATAGCTCAAGGGTAAAGATGAAAATTTTCCCTTGTTATAGACTTTCCCACCAAATTATACCCAACAAGAGAATGGGATTGCGGTCAGCTCTTTTGTAAATAGTTGGCCTGAGTTGAGCACGTTGCAATTATTTCTGGCAATTTATCTCCCTCTCCTCCAAACCTTTCTCCAACCTCTTTCAAAATCCTAATTTCCGCCACCCGCCACCCACTTCTTAAATTCATTTGTCAAACCTTTTCGTCCAAACCCTTCCACAAAATAATTGCTAATTAGCAAAATGGATACAATCTCGACGCAATCCTCTCCACCAACAATAACTCAGCACACGGAGCCTCCCCCCATCCACCTGGATTCACACTATTCCTATGATCCACCTTTATTTAATTAAAATTAGGATTTAAGACCCACGGAATACGCTTGGATAAGCACGAGCAGCTGTGTCCCACCCAACCGTCATTGAGCTTCCAGTGTTTCTTCTCCCTCCAGTACTCCAGTCACATGAGCGCAGCAGTGAAGCCAGCTGTTTCAGGGCAAAGCTATGGCATCCCTCTCTTTGCTTTCCTCCTTCCAAGAATGAGATTGGTAACTCATTAGCTGATTTGCAATAAATAATTTTGGCCTTTCTCCATCACATCACCCCCCACTTTCTCTTATACTTTCTCCCCAATCAGATTAAAGTAAAGAAAGATTCTTGGATTGAATTAGGCTAAAAATCCCGGCCCAATCTTCTTTGACACTCACTCTCTCTACAGGCGGGGGAAATCTAGGCTAGAACAAGCTTCACTGCTCATTTAGTCTTTGGATACGGGTAGGGGATGCTGGAGAAAGTTGGCAATCTGGGAATGATATGGGGGATTGAGCATGAGATGAAAGTGAGTAAGAGAAAGCGGGAAAATCATGATACAGCATATCTTCCGCACTCTTGTGGTGTACATCAGAGTAGTATTTGGTTTTTCAACTTTCTCCTGGATTGCAATTGCCTTTAAAAGCACGTTAGAGGAGGAGAGAAGTGGGATTGATTAGGCTGAAAGCTTTTTTCATTACTAAAATTGGAAATGAAATAAAAATGGAGGCGAGGGGATGTAGACATTTCCACGTCTCTATCATACCAACCAGGATCCCACTTCCCTCCCTTTATACAGTATACTCAACAGGAAAGCAACAACACCCGGCTTTCCCCCACCAATCTCATCCCACACAGGCACACACACATCCCTCCAACCCAACACAAGACAAGAGTGAGTGAAAGTAATGCTTCTAGATTGGTTTTCCCAAGCCGGATATCCAAAACCTGCATCATCCATACCCAGCTATCATAAGGCAAGGACTCCTTGCCAAGGACAGTGAGGGGACATAGGTGCATTTGTACCGATAACCCTCGCAAATGCGAAATCGCATTTGTACCGATAGCCCTCGCATTTGTACCACTACAACGGTACAAATGTACCGACAGCCCTCGCATTTGCTAAATAAGTCGGTTATAAAATCGGTTCATAAGAGCGTGTGGCATATACATAAGGCGTCCGAACCACAGGTGGACGATGCTGTTCCCTTTATATGACAATAACAAGTAGAAATTATTCTGGCACAGTCTGAGAGGGTTAACTTGAAATTAATGGATTCTACTTTGATTTACTGCAAATAGTAATTGACAAAACTTTAATGCCCCGTTCAAATCGTTTTTCATATAAATTTCATAAAGCCAATGATAAAGGGATAGGCAGAGACAACCATTGCCGTAGAAACGTCAAAGATTATATGAAGCTTTTATGAAAGATCCAAGTGATGCTTAGGTCTGCTTGATACCAAAACAGCGTTTACTAGCATCAGACGAATTTACGTATGCATGAATCATGAGAAGTCTGATAAGCAAAGTAAGTGAAGGGAAGAACTGATAGCCGTTAGGAATTTGATACATGCCACTTGTGGTATAAAAGTAACATATATTTCAAAGTCCCATAACTTCTAATAACCATCTACGATTCTAAATAACCATCTACATTTTGTGCAGTTTTTATTACTCTTTCGAGTGCAATAAAAAAATTCACCCGCAGACGACTTCTAGGAACCCGCAGGTCGAATAAACTGCAAAATTTACCCTTTTTTGAAGCTTTTTTCGCATTTGCGATGGCTGTCGGTACATTTGTACCGTTGTAGTGGTACAAATGCGAGGGCTATCGGTACAACTGCGATTTCGCATTTGCGAGGGCTATCGGTACAAATGCACCTATGTCCCCTCACTGAAGGAGCAGCAGCAGCGGGCAGGCAGGGCAGGAAAGCTGCATAGCAGGCAGACAGACTGATAACTTTTTACTACGATAACCAAGTCGCGCTAAGCCATGTACAAGCTCCTGCTTTCTCTCCACCGCTAGCGGATTATTAACCCACCACTAAAAGGCGTTGTAGATGGATGAGATACAAGAATCCAACTTACGACATGTCCTATAGGTCGGACGTAATTCTTGCGAGCAAAAGTCACTGCTTCAAAATTATACTCGGCATATAACTTTATGCAATCATAAATATCACCGCCCTGGCATTTTCCCTAATGAAAAAATAATAATGGCAACTTTCCCCGCTCTCCCATGCTAGCGACCAGCCCAGCCCCGAGTTTTCTTCCGGTGCAAAATACCCGTCCGCCCGTAGTACCAAACTGCCCGCCTTCGGACCTGATATTGAAAACACCCAAAACTTCTCATGTATTATTTAAATCCTTCATATCCCATCCCACTTTTTACCGCCACATATTCCGTCCGTGCTTTAAATCATCCCACATCGCAAAACCTACGAATTTCGAAAAAATATTAAGCTTATATAAAAACCGAAATAATTTTTAAATCCACATAATATTTAAGATTGATTTATTATTGATTTGAGAATTATTCCTTTACGGAATCCAGCCAGCATTCCGCTGCCTCCTACATCTATCAACATATCTAAGTTTCGTAAAGAAGATTACTTGCAACGCATTTTTACAACAACCTTTTGAGTGCTTAGAGATTGCCAATAAATTCCAATCTCCATTTCCTTCAAGGGATTTACCTTATAAATACGTATGTACATAACAGGGAACAATAGTATCGCAGGGACTACACTCGTCACCGTAATAAATCAATCATGTCATAGTAATTAAAATCCTAACTATAGATTCAATCATCCTATATCCTTAAATAATTTACATTGATTTTTGTACAACAGCACTTACAATTCTTGCATTAATTGTAGTAGAAAATCCTAACCGACTTAATTAAATAGCGTAATTAAGTAGATTATTATGCGATTCCAGTTCATGAATCCGGGAGATATGCTACGAACATTCTTCTTCTTCTTATTAGTGCAGGAGCAACTAAAACTTTTAAAAAGGGTTATGGCGCTGACACCCCAAACAGTGATAATAGTAGCAAAGATTCTGCATTGCTTGCGATTTATGAACCAAATACTTCTTTGTAGTTTGAATTAAAACTGAATTTTCTAATCATCCAATAGATAAATTTTGCTCAAATGTGCCTTTAACTCCATGCAATTATATTTTAACGGCAGTAACTGTAATAGTTTACAGAGTTTAAAACAACGAAACAATACCTCATCTCAGAACTAGATTAATTAACCAAGTAACAGCAGTATACAAATCTAACAATATTTTAACTAACCAGTCAACATAACAAGTAACATAATAAAATGAGTTGCGAAAAAAACGTATACATGTCTGGATTAGATTTACACATGGAGTAAACCAGAGATTTAGTAGTAGGGTCGGTTAACTAACCGTATTAAATGGTTGCATGCATTTTATGTAATGTGCCTTCAAGGATTTTCCAGCTCTGCCTTGTCTTGTTTCCTCCGGATAATCTTCTTGGTCCTTCGGGTTTTCCTAGTTCTTCCGAAACCGAAATAACAAGGACCATGTAAATGCATGATGCGCTCCGGTATGTAATGGTAAACTTGAAAGATTCATCTCCATAATCCCCACCAACCTTTCTAGCCTTCCATCCAGCTACATTAAGTCGATCCTGAAAGATTCAAAACACGTTACTTAGTAACCAGTAAATATTATTTTAAAGCACTTCTCCCAGGAACTGAAACATGACCGCTTCCACATCCTTGCTTGCAACAACACTACCAATTTTCCAACCCCCACTGCTACTGCAAGAGTAACCCGGAATAGGTTACAGCTGACTTATGTGACTCTTGATTTTTATTTGATTGCGTCAAGAGTCCGACTTCCAGTGGCGCTTTTCAATTTGGTAATAAGAAATCATTGCCCAAGAATATTCAAAGACACCGTTTCAAATTCTCACGTTCTCATCTATCTTCCATCTTTATCTTCTCCACAAACTCTTCCACCCTTCCCGCTCCCCGCAAGCATACTCTAAGATCATGTATCCACTTTGCTCTTCTCCAGCAACTTTACTACACACACTCCTCCTCTTCCTCTACGATATATTACAACCTTCAATGATCTTCCCACGTAATTCTCCTCTCCCGCATCTTTAAATCCAGCCAGTGAGTGCAGTATGTCCTCCACCACAACCTCCAGGAGCCCTGGACCAGTCCTCATCCCACTACAACCATCACCGTAGACTCTGTAAAGATTCCTTCCACCAAGGGGATAAGACTTAAGGAACACAAGAGAGCAACACAATGTGGGGATA
This sequence comes from Sminthurides aquaticus, assembly GCA_906901655.1. Classification (NCBI taxonomy): domain Eukaryota; kingdom Metazoa; phylum Arthropoda; class Collembola; order Symphypleona; family Sminthurididae; genus Sminthurides; species Sminthurides aquaticus. Next base: position 5,299,136 of record CAJQTT010000003.1, read on the forward strand.
ATTGGCCACACAGGATTGTCGAGCAGTTCAGAGGGGGTACTTTTAATTTTAATTCGTGCATACAGTGTATAGGAGCAGCAAGGGATGAGCATCTTGTTAGAGAAGATTCCCAGCCAGCAGACCCCTGGTGTGACACGGACCTCTTTCATTAACCTTAGGGTCGGGTCATAACACTAAGGGGGCCTTACCAATTATTTGTTGAGATGGAATCAAATAAATATGTACCCTTAGATTTTCTTCAAATCTTCACGTCACTTCTCTGCATAATAACAATAACAAACTACACAAGCAGCATCCAGCATTTCTCTACTATTCCTTGCCTCCTTCAATCCATCTTTCCTTAACGCCGTGGACCTTTGTATTCCCATATCCTATTCCATCCCTTAAACTACATCATCCAAAGTCCTTGAATTTATCTCCATGACTCTTTCCTACTTGACCACATTATTACATATTTCTACCGTCATTGGACCCCTTAAGTCTCCCTCGTGTACGTATACAAGTTTCGTGTTCTTGCCTCTTGCAACACGCTCGTAGATTCAAGACTCACGATTCTGACAGAGGACACATGACAAACGCCGAGGACGGACCCAGAAATAAACAACCAATAAAGCGATGGAGGCAGAGCAGAAGACAAAATACGTGCTGGATCTTAGTCAACTCTAATTAGCAGACACACGAGGGAACATGTTGAGGAAATAGTAAATCCTGAAAGAGGACAAATTATAATGACTTGTGTCAACTCCTTTGCGGAGCAACCGGGAAGATACCTTTTTGTCCTCGGAGTTCCTCCACAATTTCTTATTCTACCTCCTCATCTAATTTGGACGATACAAGGAAACATTTTTTTAGTTTCCATTTTCCCATGACCAAGAGCTAAAGAGCCACCAGCCAACTCCGAATCAACAAGGGACGGAACGGGGAGAAGACAGAAAAAGCCAAGTTCGATTCATAGCCCTGATTAGATTGTGGTGGTGTAAAAAGACGAGTGTTCCAATTTAAGAACAAATTGCCTTTCCAGTCCCAACCGCAGGAAAAAGGGTGAGAATCTATTAATATTGAATTAGGGAATCTTGTATCTAATCAAAGAGATGATGAAAATTAGCCCTCCGCATAGCCCCCCATTTTAATCCCATCTTTCCCCTTAGTTTAATCAAAAACGTAGAAGAGGACGAGCCTTTATACTTTATCCTACTCTCCTCTCCTCTCCCAATCGTTGAGTAGAACAAATATATTTTTAATGAATACCATTGTTCTCATAAAATTACAAATTTTTTCCACACCAACTTTCCACTAACAACATCAAGTCCCTCCTTCCTTATTTCCTCTGATGAGTAGGAAAGATCCAAACACGTTTTACCTGGAAGCCGGCTTTCCATGAACCAAGAACAAAATGTTCTAAGTTACACCTGTGTGGCCTTGAAACCTGCAATGCACCTCAGCATCAGCATCTTAAAACCGGCACAGGTACAGCACACAACTGTAAGCTAACACTGCGGAATTTTGTAGGTAAAATCAGCTACTATTTGTGGCGTTCTAGCTATTTAATTTCCCTCCTATTCGTGCGACGCCCTCAAGATGTGTGTGATTAAATCAAGAAGCCAGTAGTGAGAAAAGTCTCAGGTAAATCCAGGTAAGACGAAGAAGAATGAATGGCTAATTTGGTGCATCGAATGTGTGATTCTCTATAATATTCACCGCAAGAGCTTTATGAACTGGACACGGAGTTCATTAGAGTGAGCCTGTCTTCATAATCAACTTTTTGGATTAGCTGGACATTGCTCCAGACTGTAGCAGGAATTGCTGGAACATAATCAAGGAGCTCCTATTTCTCTTTCAACTCATTGCTGTTTTCAATTCTCTTCTCAAACTCCAATCACCTCACCTCAGCATTCCTAATCACCGTCTAGAACCTCAAATAACCTTAGCATCCATCCAGTCCTCTCCAACTTCAGCTAGCTTTAAGGCAAAGCTAGAAGCACCCAATACTATTACTCTGTGCCACGCACTGGAGAGAGTCTAATTAACGTATCTCATCAAACACCTTCCAGAGGAGATAGGATAATAGTAATCTGATTTTTAAATGGAAAACTGAATGAAATTACCTTTCCGTCATTAACTGGATGAACGGAATTGGAATTGTATTCCTTCCTTAGCTTCATCTACTAGAGCAGCCAATCCCAAGGTAAAAAAACCCTTAAGTGAACCCCAAGAATCCATACAATATTCTCGGAACATGATTTCATTTTCACTCTTCCCCTCCTCTTTAAAGCAAGCATGAGATTGGTGCTCACCAGGTGAGAAACTCTACATTTTGAATTACCATTCAATTCTGCTCCCATTCCAGCGCCCCTTCCTAAAACTAAGGAAACGAGGCAATAACTGCTCAAAGCAGCCAAGCTCTTCTCTCTACAGTACAACACAATTCTATTCACCGACTTTTACGCTACAATTTTACAATCACGGAACAGGATACCAATTGCCTTCAGCACCGGCCTTGTTTTTCTAAGCGGCAATGGGAGCAGTTAAACTTAAATTACGTTCATAGATTGGATTCAGCCCGTGACTCCAAGAGTAAATCCGAGTGAAAAAATTTTAAGTACGTTTTCAAGATTAGATCCTAAGCTTTAAACCCTTAGCCGAGAGAAGAGGAACATTGAGAATACTTCTAGCTCTGATCTACGCTGCATCCAACACAACCCTCCTCCACTTTCTTCACCAACCAGCCAACCATACCTTCCTATCCAATTTTCTTGTAAAGGGAACGCTTGAAAGAGCGATTGGATTCTAAAAGATTAATTAGGTGGAATTATTAAAGAGGAATTTGGAATCCAAACAGCCCATTCTTTCACGCCCGCCGACTTCCCGGCTATATGCTTTTCCTCTCCCACTTTCTTCCGCCAACTGGACAGAAGCACCAAAGTACAGGACAACATACAAGACAAAATTAGCCTTAGAGAGCCTCTCAGTGACCGAAATACTCCCCTCTCCATCTTGCCCTCCGTCCATGCAACCGGGGAAACAAGGGGCACTTTACAATCATCCAATTCCCGTCTCCGTAGTACACAAGTAGTAAAAACCCAGTAGCCGTGAATACAGAATGAGACGAGAATTCAATTCCCTTTTCCATTCCCATATTCAGACTATGCGGTTGCTCCCGACTTTTACGCTTCCTCCAATTCCTATAAAACTCTACCATTTCCTTGAGATGTTACGTAAAAACTCTAAACATTCTCAATGTCTTTTTCACCAGTTTTCCTCTTTTTCATTACCCATCTCATCTAATCTGTAGCTCGTTCCCCATCCTCTCGCACTTGAACATTATTTGCAGCCTAGTGGTCAGCTCTTTCCTCCACCGCTTTCTTTAGTACCCATCGTATATTTCCTACCTGCAGATTCTCCTCCATCAAAAATCCCACCTGGTTTCCTAGTGATTTCAGTCTTGAAATCAGTCAGCGGTCTCCACCATCTCTCCCACTGAATCTCAAAAAATCTACAATTCCTATAAACAATAGCTTCACAGCTTTGCTTTCAAAAGATTGAAATATCAAAACAATATCAAATCCAACGGGAAATCAAACCATGTACTACACCACGACAGCAGTACATTCAAATATATGAATACACTTTTTTCTTCCAAGATTCCCAATTCCTTAACATTTTCTACAAAAACTTTGATATACGTCCTCTGTATCAAATCCCTAAGTGGCATTGACGTTTTCCAAGGGGTCTTCTTGTCTCTGTCTTTGAACTCCACTCCACTGGATTTAACTTAAACTGACCATCACAGCCAGTCCTATTAACATTTTCCCCATATATATCTTACAAAACTAAGCCTTAAACTCAAGCCCGTATCCTTGCGTAACTCAAACTTAAACTTAGCTTCCTCCAACCGACCCACAGTGTCTTCCCCTCCTCCAACCTTCCATCCTTCTCTTTGTACATGTACAGGTTCAAAGGGGGCACTCGAACTCCTGACATCTTGTCACTTGTCAGCTACCTCAAGCTGAGAGACGGAAAACTTTTCTTCAAAAGCTTCACCTCCATTCTCCTTATTTATTTACACCCGTCACACTTAAAAAACGCACACAAGTCAGTCCCGCAGTCAGCCCCATACAACTCTCCCGTCACAAACAACTCATAGCCACCCAGTCCAACTCCCTCTGCCCTCCTCTGCTATATCCCTTACTTAATTTAGCTACTTTTCACATTCCCCCAGCCTTGTCCAGAGCAAGTAGCACAAAGAGCCCCAAAAATTCCGAAAGGTTGCAGTAGTCTTCCGCCAAACACACGCCAGAGAGCGCGCAGTAGTGCAGTGCCAGCAGTCAGTTTCAGTTTCCCATTAGCAAAACCCGAACGCGACTTAGTATAATTAGACAGAAAACAAGGATTCATTGGCTTACCTATATTGGAATGGCTGCGATGTGCGAATTAGTTTGTATTGACCATGATGCTAATTACTTGTATATATAAATACATAGTGGTGGTTGTTATACTTTTAATAATAAGAGGGTATATAGTGGTAGCAGTAGCAATAGTAGTAGTAGAATTGATAGCATTATGCGCTCAGTCTCGGCTTCTTCTTGGTCTACCAACCTTTCCTTTCCTAGGAGCTGTAGTACCATTAGTAGTGGCAGCATTGGCATTTGAAGGACTTCCGATCCCATTTTTCATTAACTGCAAGAAAACAAGAGAAAACAATCAAGTAATTGATACTCATGCATGACATCCAAGAACACACACACGGCAAGGCACTCTTCCTCCTCAAAGTCCCTTTATTCTATTAATTTAATACAAAATACCTTCCTTCACATGCACAGTTTGGCAACCAAAATACTCTTTCTACCTCCTATACCTACTTGCATACCCGTCTTGTCTGACTATACTGTGAAACGTTTTATTAATTTCACCTCCAGCGCTACAACATCCAGTGCTTTCACTTCCAAACGAGCTTTCCTATACACCGGAACGCAAATGTTTCCCCGCAAATATTTACTTTCGTGCTAGCTCTAAATAAATCAACTCCGATTTTAGTTTACATAAGAGTCATGAGTAAAATCAATGTAATTAATTTCCACCATCAAAACTACATCAACCACCATTTTCCTCCAACGCTTTCCTCTTTTTCAATTCCCGCTCCTGTCCCTTACTTCTTATAGCTCATAACTCCATCTCAGCTTCAACCTTTCTTCCCCGCCCTTTCATCTCTATGCGCCCTTTTCCCCTCTTAGCCTAAGTGTATTGACACAAAAAACAATATAGCTTTTATCAGCCCAATCCATATGACTCTAAAAACCAGAAAAGATTCTAAAAATCAATTTACATTACTCTACACTTAACCGCAAACAAGTACATTTATCAATCACAATAACCATCAAGTTTCTTTTATATTTAAACCTTTGCGCTTTCCCTACTTTCTCCAGGAACCTACTTTCACCTCCTCCACAACAGTATTCCATTTCAAGCGACAAAAATAGCCTCATCCGCAAAGAGACAATTACTTACTTTGAGCGCATCCTGTTCACAGAAAAGGGCACCATTAAGTACTGAGTATCGATCTCCAGGAACAAGTGGGTTGTGACATTTGGAGCATTTAAAACATTTCATATGGAAAACTAAGGGAGGACTGGATCCAGGAGGGGAAGTCCCTGCTCTCATGACAAGCTCCGACGCGGGAATACCCTGTCCACATCCCTGGCATGCACCACCACTTCCAAATATCCTGTAAAAAATCACAAAAAATCAGTTAGTCAAACATAGAGACAGCCGGAGTCCTTCCCCTCCTCTGCCCTCCCTGCCCCCATCAGTCAGTCAGGGGGGCCTCTATGTACTCATCCCAGAGCCACAGCTAACAAATCCCAATTTGTGTTACAATGAAAAGAGCCCTTAATGGGACTACCCAGATCAGATTTCTATATATTTCTCTTCCAATTAGTAGTAATTGGTTGAGTTGGCGGCGAGGAAATTTCCCGTCCCAGCACACATTATATTTGTCCCCCTTCCATCTTTTACTACTTCTATGAGCTCAAGTCATTCCAAGGGCTTTTTAGCCCTAAGGAAATATTGATGAGATGTATTCCTTGCTCCATATCTTCTCATCCATTCCTCCTCACCTCGTTTTCATTTTACCCGTCCACAACCCTGTTACCCGCCGCACCCTCCTCTCCTCCCAACTTCATCTTTCTTTCCTCATCTTCCTCTCAATTTAATGCCTCAAAACCCTTTCTTTTTAGTCAGGAGAAAAATGTCATAATCCAAAAACGGACCAGAAATCCCCATCATCAGAGACTCTAATCCACCGCTGCCGCAGCGGTGACACAACTCAACCGACCTTCATCATATCATCTTCTGCCAACTACTACTGCCAAGTCAGTCTTCTTTTCCTACTACTGTGCGCGAGTAAATCCACAACAAGCTCACTCACTACTCCTTCTCAGCTGGAACTCCTTCCAAGACAGAAGAGGATAGAAAAGCGGGGAGATGAGAAGAATAACAAATTATTTCTCAATCAAAAAGCATGTCACGTCCAAAGACTGAATAAACTGATGATACGTCCTACATGTAACATGACCAATCACCATCCCTGGAAACACAACCTCACATTCCCACCGACACATACCCATTCCCCATTCAACCATACAAGAAACAACCTAAAACCTAAACCGCGGAACAACATATGACGGAATCTTTATGCTTCACAACCTCAGCCTCACTCTCAACCAACCAAGTTGAGCAATATAAGCTCCTCATCTCCGCATCTTCAATCTATCTTCAAACTCGTCATCCTCACACTCCATGCCTTATTTGGTCCTAATCACCCAACTACCGTAATACGTCTTCAAAGGACAACTAACTTGATGTAAAAGTGTGGGAAGAAATACAGGGGGAAAAGCCATAGAAGAGGAAGAAGAATGCGGGCGGATGATGATGATGATGCGGAAGGAATTCTTCATCTTCTCTACGCCATCTCTCTCTATCCACCTTCATCCAAAAGCATTAATAACAAAGCACTGTATCATAAAGAAGACAGAGGTAGAGACATTTAGCTGGAGCATGCTCCACTAAAGCTTCGATTACAGGGCATAGGAGAATACGATAAGCCACAAAGCCGTAGCCACTTACACCACTTAGTGAAAGCGACTAATTGTTCTCCTCCCGTATGGAAGAAAATTAATCCCCAGAGAGCAAAGCACCGTTCTTCTATTCTACCGCATCCCTCCTTTTACAGCATCACCTTGTACTTGTCTTATCATTTCCCAAATTAGCAGCCTGAGCAACTAAATCCTCGTACAATTTCTCATCTCACGAACACGAACTCCGGCACGACTACTAGATTCTCCCCGTCTGTGTGCCGCTTCTCTAGAATTCTAGCCGACTCCAGTTCCTGGATTCTTTACCACAAAATGAGGTGAAAACTATAGGTAAAGAGAGAAAGCTGGGAAGAGACAAACTTACTCTGAATCTATCCTACATTTTCGACCACGAGATAGGCCCGACACGACAAAGACCGTCAGCCCAGGACCTGAACTAACAAATACCTCGGCCTCTTAGGCAGAGACTGAGGGCCTCAAGCCTTTACTAAACGTTCACAGAATTGAAAAGTACGAGGGATGAATGAAAAATTTGCAACTCATCATCACCAACTATCAAAGATTATGAGATTACTTGGATTACGACAAGTCTTGCATAGAGACGGCCCTATAAAAGGCCCAAATGGGGGGAAAGCGGCTATGGGAGTTGTCAGAGTTGAAAAAGTACATCTCTTCTATTCTACCGTCATACCCAACCAGCTCTGCTGGAAGCTATATTCCAGAACAAGAGAGAAATAGTTTCACTCTTCAAACAATTGACTTGCAGAGGGGTTAGAAATCCGAGGGGAGAAAGCATATAGAGATAGGAGAAAGAACCATGTTATGGATGGAGAAAGTAGGGAGGATTCGTAGGAAGAGAATAACTTGGTGAAAATTTCTGAGCCAAAGCAAACCCAAAGGGACATGCATCTGTTCCCAGGTGACCGCTCCAACTCTGGAACGTTTAACTCAATTTACAACCCATTCCTCTTCCCACCAACCACCATCATTCAACGTATTTCCATCCCACATTTATCCCCCTACAGCTTTCTCCTCTTCTACTTTCCCCTTTCTCTCCCCATCCATCTCTTCCCACGTTCCACTCCTCTTTCTTCCAGCCTCCTCTGATGGCACGGAGCACGGCATCAAGAATAAGAATCCTTTATTCTGAATACTTCCAACGAGTTTACAACAGTACTTTGATAACGGCGACAATTTTGAATGACCACGTTTCCAAGACTGCCTGAGCGTGTGGATCACATATTTTTGAGATCATGCTTTCTCTTCTGTATTGAATACTATGACAAATGATATCTAGGCTTGGAAAATCGAGCAACATCTCTCTACTCTCAGACTTAATTTTTACCAAAATTCCGCTACTGATTGCACCTACAGTAATCGAATGATGCAAAATATTGCAATTTTGGTAGTAGTGAATGAACGTCCACCATTAAAATAGTCGCCTCACTCAGAGTACTTATCGAGAAATATATTATTTGTTCTAATACTGGGGCATAAACGAAGACGAAGCATCTCCTTTCACACGGGGTAGCCAAAATACAATATAATTTCTCAACCGGCGTCGAACTCCAACAAAACAATACTTAAAAATACAGCTCCCCCACTTACTTCATATAGTCCTGCCGACATAGAATCATCCCATCACGAGTAAAACAGGATCCACCGACATCGGCGAGGGTGGCGGTACAAGCGGTGCACTTTAGACATCCATGGTGCCAAAATCTGTCCAAGGCATGTAAAAGGTACCGCTCCATAATAGGTCCACCACATCCCGAGCATTGCTAAAAACACAAACAAATCCATTACTTATTATATGATTTTTTCATTCTTCCACTTTTCCACAACCCCCATCAATGTTCAACTCATTAAACTCTGTCTTCATTTGCATCCTAATTAGAAACCCCGCCACTGCCAGAGGGCGCCATGAATCCACGTCAAAGCTTAATTTGCAGGCATGCAATTCTCTTAATTCCCTCTCTCCCACCGCCCCGCTCTACAGCATCTAAATTGCATCATGTTGTGACATTGTAGCAGTAATAAAAATCTTAATTTAGTCTATTAGAAAAGTAAGCCTGGAATCCTAATCCTGCAGCTCATGATTAATAAAGCACACGTAGCAGCCTTCAAATCCGAAACCGTCACAGCCAGCTTAATTAATATCAAGAAACGAACATACGTCCCTCCACAGAAGAGAAGATAGTGCAGTATAGTATGCTCAATGGTATATGGGAAGAGTGATGAGTCGAGTCTCGCTGAGAACTGGCAGATATGCAGGGAGAATGATAATGAGAATCTTGAAGAAATTGATTGTAGTTGCTCCTGCTCCTATGATTGTCTTGTCGGCTCTTCCTCCTCCATGACATTCATGGAGATGAGGTGTGTAATGCAATTGTAATTGGATTGGCGTATGGCTTAGGATATTATTTATTGTAATTGGTTTAATATCCTCTCCCCTCCAGAATCTATTCCATCTCTTGGCAATCTCTTCTAACACGCTCATTATTCCTACTCCTGTATCCTTCCTTCCTCTCATCCCTCATCCTTCCCCCGCACTTCCATCCACAAATCCCACCAGCTCATCTTCATTCCAATTCTCTCATCTTTCTAAAAAATTACCCTCATCTATCTACTCAGGAAGCTCATTTCTCCCGTTCATCCTTCATTTATCCTTTAGTTCTTGGCTTTGTTTCAATTTGTGCCTATTAGTTATTACCAGGCTATATTGGCTTCTGCGCTCACTTCTCCCAGCTACCTCACCTCCATCCCTACCATTCTCCCAACCAATCTACCTACCTGTAATTTACAAATCCAGCTGCTCCATATCTATACCCAGCACACTTAGGCGTAGGCCTGGTCTGCTATACCCCCGGCTGTTTTTCTGTATTACAGCCTCATCTCTGTACGTAATTGATCCTTGTTCATTCTACCAGCTTCTAATACACGTTAGCATTGCAACATCCCAACAACATTAAGCAAGGGACATGTGTGAGTAGAGAAATGACTTTCAATTAAAAACCTTGATTACTTCCATTTTCTCACTCTTCTTTATCCTCCCACCGACTCACTCCTCTTTCTCCACGTAATTATTCCTCTCTTTTATAATATAATACAAGGAATGAATTTGTAAATAACAGCGTACTCCATAACTTGTAACCAATCTTCATCTCTACAGTATTGCTTCTTCCCTGCATCTGCATCACCACCCCTACAATACACTGCAATATGATAATCAAAAATACAAACTTCTTAAATTCAAGCACGCATCCAGCACACTTTCATTGCATCACCCCTTTGATTAATTGCATGTCATCTCCATTAATATTATTTCATGAGAATAGATTCCCGACTTCATCAAAAACCAATCCTTTGGGAATTAATCATTTAGACTTTCTATTTTCAATAACCAAACAAATTGCCAATTTATTCCCATTTTCTCAAGGTTATTCTTAATTCCAATTCCACCTCACAAACGCGTACGCCTACTTGCATTACTCATACAGACCATTTTAAACAAGCTCTTTGCAATCTCCAATTCACCTCTACACGCCATCATAAGCACTAAACTAGAATTCATTGGGATTTCCTCCACTTAATAGTTTACATTCAATCTGCATAGATTCTCGAAGCTCCAAATCATTTACTTGCATTCAAATCTTTCATCAAATCCTAGGTCAAAGTTCACTCAAAGAATTTGACCATTAAATTATATTCATGCCGACCGCATGCCCGTATAATCTTCTAGTTTCTCAAAAAGGTGGGAATAATTGAATATCGTAAACCTGTCACCTAAATGGCTTTCGTTTTGCATATTTTCCAGAGCTTTCGATTTAAAGATAATTGTAATTGAATCCAGTTGCTCACGTGGTCTCCGCTCACCGACACCCCCCTTTCAACTTCCCCATCTCCAACACCTACCAGCCCAGCAGACAATCAAGCCCAGCTATATGCAGCGTCCTGTTGCGGTTTATCGGCCTCCCGCCTTAAGGCACGCGGGGCAAACGTCCCGGCCGGACACACAGTCTTCGAGCACAACTTGCAATTAACTATGTGTTGAGCAATTATAATAAATCAGCCAGGAGGTAAATAATTTTTTTGCTAAACTTCCTTTCACTCCGCTAGCAATAGTGTGAAGATAAGGTTATGTACATATGCCAAGGCTTTTCACATTACATTCAACCCACCAATATATGACCTCATACCTTTATATCAGCGAGTAACCTCCTCAACCCTCTTCCCTGCATATCTTTACCATCAGCTGGAGAAGGTTTGGCGGAAGCGTTTGGCTCTTGGTTGGCATCTGCGTATGAAACTTTGTAGTTCTTCTTTAAACGCTCTCCACCTGGCCTTTCAGTCAGCTCTCAGCAGTACCGGCATTATTTTCCTTTCTGCTAATGCAATAACGTTGTAGCAAGTGTTTATAAGATGATTGCAAGGGGTTGGATAAGTAGTGAAACGTGTAAATTTTATGGCAACAACTGTAAATACATTTCTGATGTAGGTGTAAAAATTCAAACTCTCCCATAAAAGTAACAAGTTGCCCACAATAATTTCCATTAAATCCTCTTACAATCCCCTATTGCACTCTTAAACTCTTTCAAGCGCTTAAATCTACACCAGACTTGAACCCGCCCGTATCCGCATCTTCCGCCATAAACTTTTCCCGCTTCTTACTATCACTACCCCCCGCATCATCCTTTGCAAATAACATCGTATTCTACACCGGGAAATTCATCATTACCTCTGTGTACACACACAATTATTTCATGCCAAAAGCCCAGTCAATAATCCCACTCAATTGCACCACTTAAAAGATAAATACTGACGTGAATCAACCTTTCGCTATATACCTCCCTCTTCCTAGGATCAAGATCTTTCGCATTCCAATCTTCCTACTACATGTCCGTCCCTAAGTTTTTTCAATCCCCCAATTTGTGATCGTAATATTGCCAAGCTACAAATTTTAATTTCCTAAATGGCAGTCTTTATCCACATAGATAACGTAATCCTCGTCCAATTTTATTACCCTCAGATCATCCATGATTTTAACTCAAAAGTTGTTTCCCGATACCATCTCATTTTATACGTTTTAGTAGACTAGAATTTTGCAAGTTTCCCCTTTGATTCCCACATTGACAATTGACAACAGAGGTCTCTCTTGACTATTACTTGACCATTACACCCGGTTCCTAAGAATCCATCCCAAGCCAGTTATACCCCTTCCCCCTTCCTGTTACTGGTTATAATCTCCTTGGGATACTTGGAAATGGGCTGGGCTTGTTAAGGAATTTTAGCACATTTGCAAATGAGCCATGTTCATAGGATAGTCCGGGGTCGTAAAAGCATTTAATTGTATATGATTGTACTCTCTGCCACACCCGGGAGGCAATTTTCTATCATTGTCCTCCAATATAATCTTATGCATAGCTTTTCCATTACTCCGCAACACATCCTGCAGTATCTTATTAATAATCCTACATCCTGTGCACTGATTCTAAGGAAGAAACGCTCAAGGGATTTCCTAGGAATAAGCTTGTAGAAAATCCAAAGAGAAAACGCATCCCTCTTCCACTCACTCACCTTTGTATTAGGAGGGCAGGAATTATTTTGATTGAGAGTCATTTGTGAACATATTCCTCCGGAGTGGTGACCCATGACACCGTTGCCGCCATTGGGGGGAGGTGGTCCATTCATGTAAGGGTTATGAGGTGAATAATCTCCACCGGGATGACCGTACATCCCCCCTCCCTGTCCATTATCCGGCGTCCCCATCCCGCTTACATGGCCGTTATTAAGCATTCTTTAATTGTAGTTGATTCAATTCAATCGTTTTTCTGTAAAAATACACACAAAAATCCAAAATTAGTCTCAAAATACACCTACAAAAGCGCCCTCTAGGCTTCTCTGCTAATGTATTTTAGTTCCTATATGCCTACAGCTGCTCCTCTTCACTAATTTACCTCTCGTTTACAATTCCAAAACCTTCAATCTTCTCGCAGAAGCACTAAGCATGCAATCCCATTTGGCTCACACTTCCACTCACACACAGTACTCTCCAAATCTCTAATCACGATAAATGTCCTATTACTTTTCATAATCAATCATTCCGACAGTTAATTTGAGCATCGATTTTGTCCTGACCTCTCCCAGCAGTACATTACCACTGCCCTCCTTTCCATGTAATTTCCATGCAACAAGGAGAACGCTCCAGGCCGTCTATCATCAGTCTCTATAATTGCCTCTTTCATTACTCCTTTTTCAATGAGTTAATGGAAGAACAAGGAAACGTTTAACTTATTAAATGGTGCGAGACATGGAGTAAAAGAAGCGTACTAGACTTGCAGCACTCAAAAGATTCAGCTCCTTAACGTACGTAGAGAATCTCTACTATAGATTTTAGCCAACATCTCATCAACCTCAGCCTGGCTTTGCAAAGCCATGCTTTGGTAGTGTGTAAACTACGCTTTTACAAGACACACTGGTTTCCACTCTGAGATTGTGGCGCATCTCCAGATTAAGATAAGCTCTCAATAGAATGAATGAAACCGATGGGCCTCGCATCCCCACCTTCTTGCTCAAGACGCTTTATCATCTTCCCCAGCAGTAGCTTCCTCAAGGCCCGTCATGAGAATCGGGTGAAATGAGTTACCAACTCTTTTCATGCAAACACTCAGCTCTGCACTGCTATTGTCCCAGATACTCTGTACGTGCCATTCCTCCGAGGGACTCAAACTATATTAGATGATTTAGATCATAATATGCGATTCCATCAAATTAATTATACGCCCCTTCGATTTTCAATCTTCTCAACTAAATTGCAACATTGTTCACCACTTTATAACCCTTTCTTCCACTACAATGACGAATTACCTTAAATTATACACACACAGGTGCTCTATGGCCGGGCCATGGCAGGCAGGGGCTCTGGACTCGTTTCCTATAGTCTATGAACCATCCTCATTGAGTTCAGACGCATTTAACTTTGATATTAACGCAATACCTTCCTCCAATCCTCCTTATCATATTTCTCAACTGTCTTGACTACATGTTACATAAAATTCCTGGCCTCACCCATCATAAACCCAGCAAATATCTCCATCTCTGGAACCGCGTCTTCTCTACGTTACATAACGAAACCCACAATGTTCAATGTTTCAAATCTTCCACACGAAGCACAGGTCAACGTTTCGCCCTGAACTAAAAGTTAATCTAGCAAGCTAGTTTCAAAAATCCTTAATCTCTTTTAATTTCATTCCCTATGAAAATAAGCGATTCTCTAGAAAACATTTCAACCTCCTTGTTCTTTAAAATGATGAATTGTATTATCTCTGACATTAAACATTTCGATAGCAATTAACCCATGCAATTAGCGGAAACAGGATTTGATTCATTGTGGGAAAATACGAGTAAAAACTGGATCCGCTGCTCAAGTAAGTGAGGCTCATGTCCAAACTCTGAGAGGAAGTCAACTGTTGTATCCAAGCCTATTTACTTCTCAATCTTCCTCAGCTTCAGTTCGGCTTCCTCATTATTACTCTGATTCGCTACGAAACCTTGTCTTAGCATGTAAAATTGGCATCAACTCCAACCTCAAGTGGATTACAATTCATTTCATTTTGTACGTAACATAGCTTCAAAAAACTATTTCCCCCTCTTCAGCTAACAACCCAGACAAGACTACACGTCCTGGAGAGTGTTTCCAAAGAGTGCCTGTCTGAACACGAAACACGGCAGTTAAAAACTTTCAAGCATTCAGTCTTAAACCCTCTGTCGTCGCTATTATTATAGGGATAAATCTCTTGCCGGAGGGCATTGGATTGAAAAGTATCTTTTATCATTTGGATAATAGCCGCATAAACGTATATAGATTCTAATCGGGAAGCAAACCAATGCCACAGAATTACTCATCATCATTAATTGTGTAAAAAACTTCATATAAATTTCCAGCGCATAGAATAAATAAAATCCCATGTTTTGACCTTCAACAATCATTTGCTTTTCTTATTCTTTACCGCACCAACTCAATCCATCTCTCATATTATTCTTTTCTCTCTTCTCCTCGAATTCTAGCTCACGCTCTCCTCTTCTACCTCCACCTTCTCTCTCTCTTACTTAACTGCCATGGCCTTTACAGATTTAAAGATTGGACAATGAAAGTACATCCCGAACGAGGGACAGAGTAAATGGTAATAGCAATAATAATAATGATAGGACGGAAGGACGGATCCAAAAGCTTCAAGTTTCCGGCGCCTTGTTAAATTCACATTTCAGAGGGGCGGAAATGTGTTGGAGATGAGAGGGGAATCAAGATGATGGCCCATTCAAGTATCCGCAAAATTGTTATACTATCATTATCATCATGCGGGATGACTCTCTTTACCAAAAGCCACACACATGGACACTTATTCCTCCACCACCGCCGCCATTAACCACACACACACACACATTTACTCCATCTCCTCAACCAACTATCCAACTTCCCCAATTCCACCAACCTTTACTCCTTTCCCACAATCCATTGTGTATTCGCACAGTTTCAAAAAACCGCCCGAACCATTCTCTCCTACTTTGATCTTCTTTAAAAAATCTGGTATTTCACACACAACAAGATCATCCCTATACAGGGCCTATCATCCTTCTTCAATGCGCTTCAGCCGGGACGCTCAATTACCACAAGATTTTTCAAACTTGTTAAGCCGCTCATTCCTTGTTATTTAGTGCGGGATTTCAACCATCTTGTCTGTCGTTGAAATGATGATGATGGCCCATAAAATCCCTTGCGTTTTCTACCAATTTTCTCCGAAGAAGTTACCACAAGTCCAGGACAACATCCTTTAAAGCTTCCCTACTATCCTTCATGGAGCACACCAAGGAAAAACCCTTACGTCTCAAGGTATAAATCCGCCCCCACCCCCAACATTCAACCCTTGTGCCCAGAAAGTCTTTGAAAATAATTAGGGTCTAATGCAGCAAGAAGAAGAGCTGAGTAGCAGCGAAGAAGGTAAATGCGGATTAACATGGTGCTTGTATTGCATCCAAGACCGGTTTTCTTCCAGTTTCCTAAGGCTTTCCATCCTTCAGTCCACTGCGTATGCAAATATATAATCTCCGGCATATACGAGCAGTATATATACGGAAAGTCTAGAATTTCCATCACCTAATGCATGATTATGGGGGAGCGAACAAGTGAGGAGAAAAACGAGGGATGAAGTCGATAAAAAATTACCGAGTCTGTAATTATCCACAAATTATGATCATCAGGCCCCTCTTTCAAAGAGCCAATAGCTTTCCCAAACCTCTTTTTTATCCTCTTCAACACACAACACAACAGACACAGACCAAACTTTCAAAGAAACAGCTAAAGCAAGGGCTTTCTTTCCCCACTAAACTTGCCTCTTCTCCCTCTCTCCTAGACACAGTGAGTACAACTATTCCGCATAAGAGGAATTACGTGTAAAACCTATTCAATGTCCATTTTACTTATTTTTATTCCTCTCTCCATCTGTACAGGTATTTCTCCCAGTCTATAAAAACGTCCACAACACTTCTCCTCCTCCCCTACCCGTTTCCTTGTCTCTCCACTTCAATCCGATCCTTATTTTCATCCACTCACACCCCAATTCAATTCGTAACTTTCCTCCTTAACTCCACGAGCTAATTGAGCATCATCCAACCACACCAGCAATCACCTTTGTCAAACTGGATCTTTGACCCTCCGAGTTCACCTGAACAGGAATTGTCAATCTTGCAGTTCAATTGTATCCCTGATCTTGATTGAATCTATGGTAATTTTCAAGTTGACAAGTACAATTAAACAGTGACAATTTTTCACAAAATTCATCCAATACAATTAACTATCATTTGACAAACTCTGAACTCATCTAAATCGTATCGAGCTCTGTGCAATTTTAACTATGGTTTGTTAACCCCCCTTAGTTAGTGTTGTTTAAACTACCAGCACCTTACTTTCAATTTTACTATATTATAATAACCACAACAAACCAACTTTTACTCCCCTACATATCTGCTATTTTAGCGACGCTCAAACTTCACACTGAAAAATTATAAATACTCTTTGAATCCCTAATTCCTTGATTCTGAGTCCCCCGTGCTTTCCCAATCAACCTTAATTCTCTCTTCCTTCTCTTCCTGATTACAATTTATATTAGTGAACAATTAAAGGCGAGGCTTGTTACTTCCAAACCCCTCTTGTTGGTTCCACAGCTTAATTCAAGTAAGCATGTTCTCTAGCTTCTGGCAAAGTCTCCAAGTCATAAGCCAGGCAGGCAGGAGCAACAACTGGCAAACTGTAAGAGATATACACGTGGGTAAAATACAAGGCTGGTAGATCAGCTTGATTCTCTCATGAGACATTTCCATTAGGGCTGTATTGTCTCCCTAAACGATCCTTCTTGTAGTGGTAGTAAGTCGTTAGTGTGAACGTAGCAAGTGACTAACGAGCTCCAGCTCATTAATGTACATTGTGTGTACATCTCTCCTAGGAGCCCCAGATCTAACTAACCACAGCAGACAGTCAAGAAAATCAAGAGCTTAATCCTAGCCAAAGTCAACCCATCCCATTTGATACTGACGAGACGACTGACTTACTCCGTAGTATTGTGTGCAATTTAGGAAAGAGCGAGTAGATTGGACTCTGTACATGTATTGGGAATTGGGGGAGGGGGTGCTAAAATACTGATTGGGAGAAAGGATAGACAGACGGAGGAATCGACAGAGGAAGGGAGAGAGTAGTAGGGTGGACTAATGAAGAGATTCCTGTAATGAAATAATAATGGGATGATTAGAGTCCTCCAGCCTTGATTTTCCTATATATTCCTCATTCTATTACGCTCCCTTGCCCTTATTATTAAGTATTCAATCCAATTCATTCCCTTCTTCTTCCCTCTCTCGTCAAATGTAAATGTATATATAATTGAATACGTGGTGTAGGTGGCGCTACTATCTCCGCTCACGTATTTCTTCTTTGTCAATCCCTCCAACCCCCGCATTAATACTACGCGTTCCTTTCTTCAATTACTTCTTAGTTTTCCCCAAACATTAAAGATTATTCCAGTAAACTATGCTGAAACTGCCTTCCGTTCATCCTTCCTTCCCCGTGCAACCTCCTGACATAGCTCTGGGTCTCTTCCTATTGCCATATGGCTTCACTCATTCCGTTCCCGAACAAGAAACGCACCAGGCCAGCTTTGGATTCAAGCTACAGCTTTAACAGTTATGATTAATCTTGATAGGTAAACAGGGGAGGCTGAGATCGTCGTATCAAAAGCCTCCACTCCTTCCAAACTTCCCCGCTTTCAAAATCCTAGAAACTGGTTTCAATTTGAATAAATTGTCTCCAAATCGGCATCTTTGTCCCTTGGTACATCCCATCATCCCGTGGGTTGTCTTTTAGTTTCTATGGTTGTTGAATCCTCAATTCCTGCCATCCTGCCTCTTCTCTTCCTTATCAGCATTGAGCAGACTAGGATTTGGGAATCAAGAGAAGGATAGGGAATACAAGTTGAGGAGTGTTTTAAGCCAGGGATGATCTCATTCCTCAGAGATAATTGAGTGCTAAATTGGAGAATGAAGCAAGTCGGACAATCCAAAGGTTTGTCAAGACTGTACGTTATAATTGCATGTAAATAGTTTTGAGTGACTGACTCAGTACGCTCACTTGTGAAACCCCCACACATTCAATCCATCGTTCAATGACCACCAAACGTTGACTCGGCTTGACCACGAGCAGCAAGCCATGGGCCATGTTGCCAATATTCTATCTAACGTACACCTCCGGCCCCAAGCCAGCCTGCCGCCAATGACGACGAAAGTTCGCCTGTAATGTGGCCGTTATCATTATATTCTCCGCTCAGCCATTAAACGCTGCCATTAACATAATAACGCTAAGAAGACCTCTTTGAGGAGAATACCTAATATTATCGCAGATTTTAAGTCATAATCGTTTAAATCCGCCATTATATATTTTCGCAGTCTACCCAAGCTTTAGACTCCCTTGCTGCAAGACTGACCATTGACCATGAGGCAGACGGTCTGTTAGCGATCAAGAGGCACGTAGACTTGACCAGGTCGTAAAAGCGTGGATCAAAACAGGATATAAGTTATTGAAAGCGGATAACAACTTTTGGGATAGTCATAGTCATCTTGAAAGGCCAGGAAAGTACAAAGCTAGTATGAGTCTGAAGCTTGTCGGAGCCAGGATGCTTGCAAAATTATAGTAATAATTATGCATAATGGGATAATAATTTGAGTGAATTATATGATATTATTTTGGATAGAAGGCTTTCTTCCCCGTCAGAGGGCTGTGATAAGACAAGTTCATGCTCACACTGCGGGTGACGACGGATCATCATTGCATAATAGCTTTGTTGATAAGATGCCAGCCAGGCCATCATGAGTTACGAGACTTGCAGTCAGTCAGTCATTCATGTACTCTATAGCGCCTTCCTTGAGCGCCCACTACCATTTTAAAACTAACGACCAACCTTTCACAGCACCAACCAGCACGTTTCTCAAGACCAAGAGACGATAAGGAGGAAATGGCTCGTGATTAATAAGGACTCATGGGTGGGCACCTGGCTCACGTAATGAGGTAATTGATAATGTCAAATTGCACCAGCCAAAGAATTGCAACTCATTTTCATTTCCTCCAGTCTCGTCGGCGCTTTGGTATCCTCGCTCTAATCTTCTAGTCTACATATATAGCATCCCTAGCCACAGCCAACTTACCATCAGATAATAATAAATACAGAATAATTAAACAAGGAACCCTTATTACAACTATTACTCCCTAGCACCACCACAGAAAAACAGCTTTCTCGATCGCCGCGCTGGTTCGAATCAAAATGGCTCTTGTTGATCACCGTACTCTCTGCAGTCGCAATTTTCCCGCAATCAGCCACGCTAATTTCCAATACGCTGCCACCAGACGCTGCTAGGACAAACGCACATCATGCACCGCTGATTGCACCCCGACCGACACACTCGTCTATTCATGAGCAATAATTATAACGTGTGATATTTCCCTTTGTTAATTAAAACTAGTCCTAAATTACTTATTATGATTATCTATTGTGCCAGCCGAGGGGGAATGACAGGGGGGTTTAATCTCTGATTTAAATCCCAATTTCATATATGTACCTAATCCATAATCTTTGCTCAATAGAGCATACATACATACAATACTTGCGTGCAGTATACTAGCGTTCCCAATCACTAGGATTGGCACTAGGAACATTACTCCCTACAAGCCTCAACCCTGATTGGTGATTAGTGATTAGGGACCGCTCTGAAAGATGGACAATGGAGGATGATCTTATGGCCTTGTAATCATCTCGATGCCAATGGTGATGGTGATTGGTGATACGGCTTCCTTGATCGAATAACATAGGGTACGGCTCTCATTCCCGGCTTTTCTCTCCCTAATACGTCTCCTTAGGTCCTAGGAAGGATTTACTCTCCTGACTTCGTATCGCCATTCCTAGTAGGCAGCAGCTAATTTCCTCCATATCATCTTAACACATCTTCCTGGTTTCCCTTAATTAGAGCCAGCTAAACTCTGAGCTTCAGTTAAACCTCTCAACTTCATCTTCCTTCTCTCACCTCCCTCCCATCTTCCCATCCTCTCTTTGCTCTTGAGGACGAGGAAAGCCATATAGGCTTCTAGCATCCAACTTTTCAGTAGACATATACTGTATTGGGCGGGAGCTTGATGGCCCAGTGTCAATTTAATTGTAGAAGACACGCCTTAAAGAATGACCCATCATGAATTATACAAATACAAACGAGTTAATTAACTGAACATTAAATTATCTTTGGTATATATACAAATTCACCACAAAATCAATGTAGCGCTGTATTAAATCCGCAGTCCTTTCCTCCATCCTGCATATAGTTCTGATTATCTTGAATTCATTTTCCAATTCGTGATCTGATCTGCAGGAAATATATTTATTTTAAATCTGTGACAGGTAGTGGTAAACATTTTGATTAGACCACAAGACAAAACTGTTCTTTTTTCCTTAAGTCCAATCTTTCACATATTTCTCCCACATTTTCTTTTATCATCACAGTTTACATCTCGATCTGGATCTGACTCAGTTAAAAGTCATGACATCTCCATTTAAACCAGACAAGTTAGTTTAATTTTAAATTTAGAGTAAGCGTGATAGAATCATTTCACCCTACAATCAATAGCTTGTCTACAAAACCAGCTTCAGTCGGAATCAGGATTTTAAACCGGGATAATTTAAATTCACGATACAAGTGACAAACATTTCAAATTCAAGCAGGATTTTCCGATAACTTTGCATATTCGTTGAATTTCAAAGGCTTTCTACAAGATTTCTCTGAAGGATAATCATAGCGAATGTTTTCACAATCCCCTTGAAGATCATTCCACTGTTGACTTTGCCGCGATAATAAGCAGAAATCCGCAACATAGATGTCAGTATGGGTAAAATTAATTTGCGGTGAGATACTTTTGGCATTTTGGCAGTAGTATATATTGGTAGCACGTTTGCATTCACACGTCAACTTGAACTTTGATAAATTTTTGTATCTTCTCTACCTTCACATTGCACAGCATATGGAGAGAAGAACCGTGGTAGAAACGAAGATCATAACTTTTCCAAACGAGCAAGAAAGAAGCTTGATACACTTTTTCATCTCGTTAAGATATAAATTGGATTGGAAAAATATACAACTGACTGTAGACTCGGAAAAGATTCATTACAAACGGCTCCCACGTCAGCTTCAGCTTCCTTGATTCATCAAAATCTCCTTGCTCGTTATATGCTCTTGTTGTATACATCTCCTTCGTGATTATCAACAATGGAGGAGGATTTGAAAAAACTGAGCTCATTTCACCTCTTCGTCTCCTCCTCATTCTTCTCGCTCCGGCCATCATTAGTATTACAATTCCTCCAATCTTCCCCCATCTACCGCCCACCTCCCCCTTGCACCTTGAGTCTCTTCAACACGAGTCAATCATGAAACAATACGGCACAATCTAACCTACACTTCTCTCCTTCATGTGTGGAAGCTTGGTCCACAAGTTTCTCAAAATTAAATCCTCTTCTATATCACTATTCCCTGATTGCACAGAGTTCATAAAGATTCAAAAACCTCACAGAGATGACACCTTCAAACTCTTCAATCTCTAATCCATTCAGTGTAACACACCGTCTCAATTCTCAAGATTCAATCCTCATCATATCGCATAGGATTCAAACTTTCCTGGCTTTCCCTCTTCCACTCCCTTCGGATCACTCTCCATCACTTCCTCATGTATTTTTATCCCTTTCATCAAAAATCTCGGACCCGCATCTCCTGAATCAAAATAATCAAAAAGTAAAGGGACATATTCCAATCTTTCTTCGGACATATGTGCGATTCAATCATTCAGGCAGACACACGTTAATACACCCTGGTTTACACGTAGCGCTCCTTTACCGATGGCACACTACTACCCGGCACCCGGGGAATCCGGGTAAAATCCTCACATCCCGTGCCCAACCTACCAACTCTATAAGCAAAGTGTAGGCATGGATGAGAGGGAAAAGCCTTTAGAGAGATGATGATTTCACCGCCGTGCTATGGCTCTTCTTCTCTCCTGTCTCACTGTAAAGGGATAAGGTCGGCCGCCGCAAATTCCGGCCAAATAGAGCCAGATCCATACACAATAAGAAGCAAATGAAGTCTGAAACGGGTAGAAAATTGCGGAGAGAGACACTTTTCAAACGAGTCTTAATACTGATTGCTTTCTCATTCTCCTTCTTCTCCTCCTCCTCCCTCCCCTCCTACTGCTACTCTCCATCTATTTCCCCATATCCTATCTATCCTCCTAGCAGCCTCTATTCTCTCCATCGCAATGTACCAAATTCTCCAGTCCACCCCTCCTCATATTCCTTCTCCACCACCCACCCAACCTTCAGTATCCTCCACTTCTTCTCCACAATCCAAAAAGACAAGATGATTATGGATCCAACACCCACACCAGTTTTTCATCCCCCGTCTGCTTTCACTCATCCCCCGCATCACACTTTAAAACATTTCCCCGCCGCCGTGTCATCAACCCAACCTTGTGCTTTTTCCTCCCCTGAATTCAAAATCCTCCAGCAATCTCCTTCTTCAATCCCATCAAATGTCATCCTTCTCACGACGTCATCAATGCCTAGCAGCTCGTCTCGAATCAAATTGTATATTTACATTCAATCCTGATTCCCAATTACGGTCAGTTTCACCTTAGACACAATCTCACCGCCTTTTAACAACCTCCTCACGGCACGGGTCACCAATGCCAGAGACTCAATGAGCGTTTACCACTGCCTAAGGACTCCCATCTTGATTGCTATCTCAAATATTTTCTTCATTCCTTCAACTCCATCAGATAACCCAACTTGACTTGTTAATACATTTGTGTCTTAAAAGACATAATTTCCCGGCATCGTCTCCCTCCTCTACAACTATTACAATTCTTCCTATTACACAAACTTACAGCAATTTATAAATCTTCAACGCTAACTTACCTGTCCTTTCTACCTTTCTCTCTAACCTTTTCTTACATCTTACTCCTCATTCCTCTCCACTCTAAACTCCTCATTTTACATGAATTCCTCATGTTCTTTTGAATTCCTTACAATCCTTTCCTTCAGAAACAGCATTCCAGTTCCTTACCCAAAACCAAGCTTTTAACCCTCCTTACGACTTACTCTTTGGCCTCCCTTCTGTCTCATCTATAAATTTATTTACTCTGTCTCCCCTACAGACGCTAACCTCTTCTTCCTCCTCCTTTATATTTTAATACATTTTTTACGGTAATCTAATACTTTTATGATTAATTGTAGAACACTCTAAGAATTCCAGCAATGTCTAAGCTCCTCACACTGAAGCTTTCTTTTCCCTTTGCACAGAGCCAGAAACATATCAAGTAGCAGTCGCATTTGTCAAATTTTTTAAATTTTGTGTATAATTCAGTCTCATTTATTTTAAATTCCTGCATAATTCCCCTCCATTTTCCTGCTTCTCTTGCTCTAATACAAAAATAATACAAGCATGAATCCAAGCTAGCACTACATTTATACCGTTGTTATTTCAAATTCCTGGATTAAAACCGCTACATCTTTTATTATTCAAAAGTTAACCTCCTTGCTTTACTAGCGCGCTTCGGGCGGACACAAAGGACGCGGACATGATATAAACGACAAATTTAAGTACCGTCTTGCGTCAGTCCACCTCCAACAACTCTTCATAGTCCCATCTTACAGCTTTATTCCTTTGTGTATTTTAAAAATTTAAAGCCATAATTAAAATTATAGTGGGCTGGCTTTAAGAGGAGGAGCAGGGAGGGGTGGGGGAATGTTCTCGTTCTAGTCGCTCATGATGGTAAAACTAAAACTGCTATAGTCCCTCTCTGTCCTCTCCCGTCTACACCTCTCTCCGTCCAATCCGCAATACCTGTCTCTAAACTCTCTCAGACACCTTTGCCACCGTAACCGTAACCGTAACTTAGAGCGAGGTAATATAGTCCTGAAATACACTTTCACCCCGCCCCGCAGCTATCAACAGAATTTCAAATGACCAATAATTACAGTCTCTACACTCATTGTCTTGGACAATCCCAATTATTTTTCTCTCTTAACTGAATATTATTAGCCATTCCCTTCCAACCTCCGTGTAACTTATATACACTCCAAGGAAGAAAAAGCCCTTGAATTCTTTTTCTCTCTCCTGCTAACTTTATTCTCCCTGGGGTAAATCCAACCGCCTGCATCTACGTGTCTGAATGCATTAATGACTCACACAGAGACAGGACTCACTGACCACCTTCTCATATTTAATACACACACTTATCCCTCCTACCAGTCAGCTTACTTCCACCACCGGCACCATATAATCTCACCAGGTGAGTCAAACAAGAACGTTCCAACACTCTCCGCTACATATGCTCCTAGTGCCAAATTTCCCCCATTTTCTCACCTCCTCCAAAACCTCCTCCAACTCTGCATTCTTATTCTTCCATCCACTGTCAATTCCCTCCACATTACCCTACATTTCTATGACCGAAATCTTGTAAACTAAAATGAGCATCGAGCCTTTTAAATCTTCTCAAGCTAATATAAATTTCTAGTAGTTCCCTTAACGACCTCTGGTGCAATATACTCTTTTTTCCTTCCTCCTCCATTGAAAATCCTGGAGTTGTTGTGCATACATGATATTTCAAAGCATTCAAGAAGCCTCCTTACGATAAAAGAATGATTTCAGTCAAGAGAGAGAGAGAGGTGGCGGGGGAACTTTGGATAGGAAGCAGGGTAATTTAGACTTTTTCACACACGCAAACACAATTTCATCATAGCTACTTTGAGGGAGCCACCTCAGCCACAACAAAAGCCAGGTGAAAACATTGCTCAGCCTTTACCTTATCTGCAATAGCTTGCATAAAAACTCGCATCCTAGCATTACACTTTAAAGCTACTGAAGCTAATGCAGTTCAGTAAGCTGCAAGGTAATTTCCCTTAGCTTTTCCTCTATTGCAAGTCTACTATGGTACATGCTATACACTATTACCAGTTTAAACATAAGTTATGTTACATATGTTACACAACTCTTCAAGCCGGGTGGGAAGGAGGAGTTTTTCTATGCTATTTTCCTATTAATTCTAGCAATCATTGGCTGGGAAATTACCAAAAAACAGTGACAAACCTCCAAGCGCCTTGACCTGTCCTCCAACTGCTAAGCGTCATTAAAATCCAAAAGTACAACATAATGCCCCAGTATAAGGAACGCCAGCTGGAGTCATAATTACCGGCGAGAAGAAAATAAAAACAGTCAGTTTCTTCTTCTTCTTCTTCTTGAGAGTCTTTTAATTGTTAGACCGGAGCCAGGAAGGCATTATCCCGGACTTTACGATCTTTCCTAGTAATTCCCTTAACGTCAACAATGTAAAGGAAGAGCAGGGACAAGGAGTTGCCATCATTCCGCTTTTATAGTGTGTAACCACGTAAAGTCTGGCTTACATCCTCCCTTGATAATTTCCCTCTTCTTCTTGATACACCAAGAATGTGTAATTGGCTATTACTTTTCTAGATTCAAGCTTTCCGTACCTACCTGATATTCTTCATCTTTTGACTGTTACCTCCTCCTGCTATACCTCAGCGTTACAGCGCAGCTAATAGCCAACACCTCCGTCTCTGCACTACAATTTCCAGCCATAGCAAAAGTGTTCTAGAGAGAGATGAGTGCGATATTATTATCCTATAATCTAGAAATCCGGCTTCCTTAAGAGCTTCACTGTTGAGTGTCTAAAACTTCTGACATAATTTGACACGTCCGTTCCAGGATTTGAGGTTAGACCTCGTGTGAGTGGGTTAATGGAAATGTTCTTTTTCTCACCACTTTATCAGCTTCTGTATCAGCTTTTACTTTTCCGAGCCACATCTAAAATCTCTGATTGGAACACACAGAGTTTGTTCCGTAAAGCATAAAGCCTGCGGGCCTCAAGCTCTTTTGTAGATCCTCTGCACATGGATACGGGTACGGGCATTTAATCTCCGGGTTTGCTTTAACAAGCCGGGTAACTTGTTTCACTCTCTCTTCCAATCTCTCCCCACTGCAATCTTTAGCTCTAACCCTTGCCGGGCATTACACGGACGGATTCTCAAATCCAGCACTACTCTCCATTCCCTTCAGCATACCTATACACACGTTCCATGATTTCCCTTATGCCTCTCCAGGCTGTGTACACAGAGTAGTTGGAGGCAATGATTCATGGATAATTCAGTTAGATTGACGAGGTAGATTGTGGTAGAGTTTAGCTCCAGACAGGCTTTCCCTCAATCCTCCTCCTCCACTACTCCTCCATACTCCTCCACACTCACAGGAATCTATCAATCACGAGAATCCTAATAAAGTTTATCCAAAGAATAAGCACTTATTCCACTTCAATTAAGCCTCATTCCATCCTCTACCAGTCCTCTTCTTCCCATCCGCCACTATATTTTCTCGATCCCCGCATCCACCTCCCTGCTGCTCCTCTATACCACACACACAGCTTTTCTCAATCCTCCAATACCATATATCCTCCAAAACCAAAGTCTCCAATTTTCTTCCACAAAACCTCGGAAGTATTAACAACCTTATTCCTGATTGAAACCACGAGCCCGAGCAATCTGGAATTACAAATTTCGTAGCAGGAGGAAGAAAGCGGACAGGCGGGTAACCTGTAGCCCGGCTACTTGATTCCGTCTCTGTCGATACGACCTCTGGGAATGATTACCCTTTCTAAGAGTCTCATATCTGGCTCATGTCTGTATATTAGTAGTTTTTCTTAAGATGAAAAATTGATTGAAACTTTTAGAGCATCACCCCTATAACCTGGTAGAGGAGAGGAAGCAATGAAACTCCAAAGTATAGAGTAACAATCAAACTCAGCTTTCACCTCTTAGGTCAAGCCCTCAGCTAAATCTCGTAAACCTCTCCCCCTCAAGAAGCCACAGAGTGTGGCCCAAACTTGCTACTTCTTTCTGTACTACTCATGAATTTTCTTTTATCAACAAGTACAAGTAATGTCATTTCCTTCTAACTCCGTTAATCTGCCCCAACTTAATCTAAAGAGGTCCACTCACAGAGGTCAAGTTTACTCAACAGAGTTGCACTTTTACAGCCACAGCAGTGACATTCAGTTTCTGCCTGCGTTTAATGCAGTAACGTTGAAATTTAACATTTTCAAAACATTCTATACCCCTCCATGTAATGTATCCTTATGTTTCCACATGTAGGGAGTTGACAAAGCATAAAATTATCTTGTACCCTAAGCTTGTTCCGTCACTGACCCATTTGAGCATTCAATTGGGCGTGAAATTTATGGAAAGAAAATATATATTCTCTTCTTCATCTTCTTCTCCTCCTCTTCCTCCTCCTTTCCATCTTCTTCTCATATATTTCTCCCTTTTTCCCAGCCTTTTTCGCCTTGCCTTCTTTCTTCTTAAGTTTCATTCTTCATCCTCCCTCTTCCAGCTAAATGTCATTTAAACCTTGAGAAAAGTATCCTTCAATTCTACATCCTAAAACTCCCTCCTAAATGCCTTAAACCATCTCCCATTCCCTATCACGCACACAGTTTATGGCTGCTCCTCTCTCCCTTCAAGAAAAATATTGTTATTCTTTCTTAAACGTTTTCAACTTGCATGTAGCTACAGCAAACCTATAATTGAGTATATTACACTTGAATTACTTTCAATGAGATCAGCCACCCTCGTCGTAGCCTTCGTAGCAGTACAGCTCCTTACAATTCTTCGGCCCGACTCACACATGGTCACGGGAGCAGTAGTAATGCAAATTATTACACACTGGACCCCAAACAAAATCTGTCCGGCCATGATAAGTGCGTGAGCCTGAACCCGCCTGGTAACGCACAAGAACACACGAAGATTACTACATGGATTTCCAAACCATCTTCTCTATGATGAACAAACCCTAGCCGAGAAGAGCCCTAAAGGACTTTAAAAGGTTAATTTATATGGTGGTTGTTGTCTGAAAGGAGTTGTGTAAATTTACCCGCCAGCATTGAGTAACCGAGCGAGGGTCTTATGAGAAGAATAACAGCAGAACAAGCCAAAGAAAGAAGGAGCAGCTGTGCCCATTTCGTCATTGCCCCTGTCGTATTATTTCCGCCTAGCTTTCAAAACTTTTGAGACATTATTTCAAGCTCAAACTGTCCCATCAAAGACGTTCCACCAGACGCAGACACAACCTTCACATTTTTAAGACGCTTTTGACACGGGTCCGTCAATACAGCCTGCTCTTCCCAGCCCTCCCCAGCAATCTTCAAGCTTCTCAACCTTCTCATACTCAATACGACACACCGTAAACTACAACTCGCTTGTCAAATAATAAAAATGAATTACGTGATCTTGATGAGCCACAGGCTCAACACCCGCTTCCCTCCAGATAGAGCACCAGCAAGCATAAGCACAGACTGACACGACTGGCCGTGAAATCCACAAGACGGTAATCCTCCGGGTGTTTTGTCACTCTCCCTTCCCTTCGATGGCTTCCGTCCAAACGGATTTTTTACACCCCACACTCAAACAGAATTAACCTGGTCCCTGCTTCTCCAACTTCCTTTTAAACCCCAGTTCCAATACAACTCATCTTTGCAAAGCTTAATTCCTCTTCAACTGGCTCCTCCAACCTCTTCGCTACTCTGGAGTTTTGCTCTTTAACAAACTAAGAACTTCTTGAATCTCCAAGTTAATCAGTGTTAATGCAAAGCTAGTGTCGCTAGCGTGAGACATTTTCACAAGAAAAATTAAACAGAACTTGGTATACACATATTTCTGAGTAATTGTGCATCCAGAATCCATAAGATAAGATAATTAGAGTTGTTATTAATTGGTGATTAAAATATTGCAAGAACTGGATAACTATAAGAAATTTCCCATACTTTTCCAATCAAGGTCAGTTTACATTATTGTATATTCTTACGTTTTTGGCCATTTCTGATTACATTTTCCTCGTACATGTGAAGTATATTAAAAACTGGTCATCTCATTACGTTCTTCCCCAAACGAAAATATCCACGTCGTGGGAAGAAATGCTCAAAGATTTATGCCCACCGAACAAGCTGGATGGGCGGCATTAGCTTGTCAGCAGTAACGCTTTATGCTTAATATGCCACCCAAAATCTTCGCTAGTTTTTACAAGGCATACACAACTACCAGCATCTTTTTAAGCCAAACACACCAACTACAACTGACCACTGGTCACATGATGCACCTCTTATATATTCGCCGCCGTCTTGGCTGTCTAGTTGCCTGGAAAACGTATAGCATCTTCTTTTATGCACATCCTTCGCATCCTTTAACCAGAGGTCATAGCGAACGGTTCATTAAAGATTCATTGACCACACAATACGAAGTGTCCCTCCTCCCTACATTCTCTGTAGATCAGGGCCCATTGATTTATCTTCCAACTCTGTCTACACAACGACCTTCCATTCCGCCTGAACTTGTCTTTAGTTTCCTCGAATACTTTCCTTGGTTACCATGTCTACTTAATCATTGATTTCTTTCCTCCTTGCCTTCCTCATTGCTTAATTTCTTGCTTAAACTTACCCTAAGTCCTATATTTAAATCACATTAACTGCATTCCTAACGTCATCGACCCACTAAACTAGAGCATTTAATCCAATAAGCTTTCCCTCTGTCCACACTCCAATTGGTCGAACCGATGACGTAAATAGCTAACCAAGCTTGCACAAACGTCATCCTGCATACATGCATATTTCCTATTGCTTCATTTTAATTACCTTCCCCCTGAATACATTCCATTCCCTAATTATCCGCTACTGCAAGCATGCTCAAACCTTTCTCTTATCAAAGTGTTCGGGAAATTAAAATTGCTCGTAATTCCCTGGAATAGGAGGATTTGCAAAAACCCTCTGTCTTCATTCCATTCCACGTTACACAGCACTCAAATTTTTCATCATTTCACTCTCCTCCTTCCTACTCTTTTCTAGCCTTCACAACAAAGACTGTATTCTCCCTCCTCACTTGCATAACTTTCCCAGAATCCATCTTAGTCATAGAGGAAGAGAGTAATTAGTGTAAGTGATAGAGGTGATATTAGATTACTCCTCTTGGCACACTCAACAAGGATATCTTCAGAAAAAACCCAAGGAGAGATAATTACAAAAGAGAAGCCCTCACTCTAATCCAAGCGATAAGTCCGTTTATATTTTTTCTTCAACATCTATCACATAGACCCAAACCAAAGCCTTCATTATATCTCCTCCTCCCTCACACTCACAGCCAATTATATCAACTCCCCCTCAACATTCGCATTTTTGCAATTATACATCCGCTCCCACCCTATCTCTCCTCCATACTTGCACCAGACTTGCCATCCTCCATATGTGCAGTGTACTACAAGATTTTAATTATAATAACACCAGATCCAATTAATGAGAATCCTTGAAATAGAAATTCCAAAAACTCTTACATCACCCTCAACTCTCCTTAAACGTTTCCATCTCAACTTTCCCATCTCAAAATCCTTAGAATCAGAACATAATCATTTCCGTCCTATTTTCTATAACTCACAACTACAAGAACGAGATAATTACTAATAATTAATTAATATAAAAACCCTTTACATAAAATCCCTGGAAACTCTCTTCTAGCTAATTCTCAAACTACCAGCTCCCTTTTATCCAATTTCCCTCTACTTCTCAAGTCTTAAACTTTTCTACTCCCGCTTTTGTATATTTTAAATTCCTTATTAGGTCAATTTCAATTCAAAACTTACTCCTCCACAGCTTCAAACCGGTCAGTTCCTGAATAGAGGAACAGCTTTTGAGTACTGGCTGGTGGGCTTCTGGGTAGCGGAAACGATTAAATGATAAAATAAAATCATTAGCGTCCCTCCCTACTCAACCGTTTTTTCTTTAATCCTACCTTCTTCTCCTTCCTCCCACCTTAATGAGCCCGAAACTGAATTTAATATAAACTAGCTCACCACCTCTGAACCAGCTTGAATGACATTAATTCCTCCTTTCTTCAATACGATTTACTTAAAGAACGGCATAGCCTTTCTCCCCTCATTATCATTTAAGCCACTAAAAACACCGGGCAAGCTGACCTTTTATTAATTAGATTCTACCCTGGGGTACAAAAGCTGCAAGCTCTTGTTACATACAGTCCTAGGTTTGAAAATTCGAGTGCCCCAAACTACTTTTACGCGATATCAAGGGAAATCCCAGTAGAATTCATGCAGAAAAAAAAACCACCAGAGTTGCAAGGAAAACTTCAGAGAGGAAGCAATAATGTAGAGTATTCGTGAGGAAAGGGTTTTCAAGCGTATCAAAGATAAAGATTACAATAATTACAACAGCTGATTGTAACAACTTCCTGCCTATAATTATCCCACACACTTAAACACGCGTATTTATTAATTAACCCTCGTCGAGTGTTCCCCACATCCAGCCTCCCTCCTTCCACCTCCTCCAACTGGCTATCAATGCATTGAAGCTAGTTGGAAGAATTGCAAGAAGTATATTGCAAATCCCTTACTTCTTTTATTATTTCCCTCATATTTTCAACAACTTTCCTTCTCCTTTATTAACAAGCCTTTTTAAACTCTACTAGCTTCCATCATACTCGAAACTTAACTTCCCCATTCAACTGTATCATTAAAACCATGTATTATTCTGCTCAGAACAACCACAAAGCACATCACAACCTAAGCTAAATAAAACCAACTTCGCATAGCAAATTCAAGCGCAGAGTTTAAACCTTCTTAATAACATGTCTGTGAGAAGGTCTATCAAGCTAATTAATTACATTTCCTAAGCCTATCCAATTACTAATAACGTGTAGCACTCTTGTACTTTAATATTGCAGTTGTAGAGCAAGAGTCGAGAGTTACTTACCTTTGCGTCGATAATTGCGGTTAGGATCATTGAATCGGAGCGTGTTAATTTCAGGATTCAGAGCCCAGTTTATGATTTACGACCTTCCTGTGAACCAAAGAGAAGAGCATAAAGAATACTAAATAGACTCACAATAAATTAATCCATTCACCCCTCAACTCCAACGAGCTAACCAACGACTAACTCATTCCAATTTAAATTCTAAAGAACAAGCCGCCGCCATCGAGTAGCAAAGGAACCCCCAAGCTCTTTCCCTTCTGTTTCCTTATTTCGTTATCCTGTTTAATTAAAAGTGCGTATTACAATTGCATTGGTGGAAATTTAAAATTATCTTAGGATGCGCAGTTTAATTCTAGTATACTCTCTGCGTATCCAAGACAGATATTAGTTAACCATAATAAGACTAAAGACACGGGATTTAATGCTGTCGCCCTTTATCTTTTCCGTTGCAAAAGCTCAATGGAAATAGCATCATCGCAGATTCTACTAAAGAACTTCATCTTATTCCCCACGTCATTCCTCCTTTCCCTATAACGTCCAGCCGTCTTTGCATCTGTCGTCTCTGTTGTGACTAAACTCCCTCTCATGACGATTTGAGTTAAGATGAATGGAGATTGTGGTCTTACACTTAACCTAGAAGAATCCTTGTCACAAACCGTTCATGAAGAGGGTACTCAAGAATCCCTCGTCACTACCATTTTTAAATTAACATTGCTTCGTGACTTTAATTTGACTCAATTCTTTTAACAAATAATATGACACGTCTCCTTTCAGTTTTCCAACCAAACGCAACCCATGAATCTTCCTTCTTCTAGCGAACATGAAGAAGGCTGTCAAAGAGGAAGATAACGTCAGAGACATTTTTAAAGATAGTGTCAAACTCTACAGATTTTTCATTTAAATTTCCCCGCTTCCTCTCTCTATATTTTCCAGTGTTCCTCTTCTCGATTCTCTTGTTGAACCCGAAATAATTAGACCTTTCTCTCACATAATTACTGGCAACAATGTAGGATTGTATGCATCTTGACACTTGTTGAAGAAACATGTTCCATTCAGGTGTCCAAGGAAACCTTGAATGAAGGAGACGCTGCTGGAACTAATCTGTGCCCATTGACTGGCACGAAAAGGAGGATGTACAGAGGTTAATCTAATTGTGTCCCGGTCATCGGTCATTGTCATTAAACATGGAAAGTGTAGAGGATAATTTACAAACTCCTGGCCACAAGAACAATGGGAAGAGTACACACTAGTTATAGTACAATGATTTTTATTCATTTTAAATTGACAGCTGTCTTGAAGAAGAGCGCATGCATCATTCTGTTCCACCAACAGTGTGAACCATCATGTAACCAAGTGGGTAACAAAAATGCTTTAATTCATGTAAATAATTGAATCTAATCACCACACTTTCGCAACCACAATGGATCCTCACATGGCAAAGCTATTATTAAAACGCCATTAAATTAATTTTTGATAGCTTTATTCACACATCAAATGAGATTCGCTCCCGGAGTCAAGCCATTGTAGCCATTAAGCTCCTCGATCGTCCCATCCCATTTCCTTTCCACGTCTTCTTCAAAACCACCTTCTCATTATTTCCGCTATAAAAATCGATTTTTACACTTTTACAGACAAAGTTCAGCAGAGCATACTTTTTAAAGCTACACAATTCCCTCCGCCTTGCTTCCAACAAGGCATAAGACAAAGCAGCATCAAGAACGAGATGACCACTGGTCAAATAATTCTCACACTCTCCCTCTCTCACCCCTTCCTCCGCCCCTCCATTCCCTTACACTTCCTCTCATCCATCCCTCTTCCCTCCTCCGCCAACTACTTAATTAATAAGAGCTGACAATTCAATTTTTACAAAATCTTATTCACCTGTCAATGATCTCAAATCCTGTTTCTTCTCGTCCTAGCTTTCTACCACCATAATCATTCAGCCTTAATCCACATTAACATTAAAGCTCGCTTGCGTTTACGTAATAAGGCGACCCTTCGTGCACGAAATTTTTACAGCCTTTTTGAATGACAAGCACGAAAATTTCATCCAACTCAACCCCTGTCATCCCTCCATTCAAAAATCTCACACCTCGCCACATCCACTAGCCATTCAATTGTTTTAACTTTAAAAAATTAACGGCAATCTTTTCCCCACAACTCATACGCGATAGCACCACCACAACTCGTCACCGTTCTCCAGAACAATTATTCACGTACCGACACCTACTCGTCACAAACACGTCAACGTTTTCTACATGCCATGAAAAGAAACACGTCAAGAGTTTTTCAAAACCCTTGAACCTAACCGAAAAAATCTGCACTTAAAAGTATCATCTCACGAAAACTATCATTCAAAGCATTCAAGGCCCAAGTGTCAAAATATATTTTTTCCCGCCATCTTTTCCATAAAAACTTAAACCGGATATCATTATTTAAAATAATTTTTCAAAACTTATTTGACTGCCTACTATCTTTGCTT
This sequence comes from Sminthurides aquaticus, assembly GCA_906901655.1. Lineage (NCBI taxonomy): Eukaryota > Metazoa > Arthropoda > Collembola > Symphypleona > Sminthurididae > Sminthurides > Sminthurides aquaticus. Next base: position 5,334,153 of record CAJQTT010000003.1, read on the forward strand.
TGCATTCAGAAATCCCGCTTGACTCTTACACAGAGAATCACTAAAACCCTTGAGTAATTTCTGAATGATTCCCAGTAATGTCTGATAGGCAGGTTAATTCCCCTAGTCAGAGCTGACTCTACATCCATGTACCACAGAGAGAGGGTGAATTGATAAGAGACGTATGACGTATACTCTTCCCAACATACACCGTCCTTTTTAGTATGCCTTTATCGTCCCGGGAATAGCCCAACTCTGCAATTTAGCCGAGAACCAAAGATCAGCACGTCCCTCATCAAGCCATCATGGACTTTGAGCTGATGAGTGAGTGGCGGTTGATGATAATTCGAATTCGGTGAAAATGAAGGGATTCACTTCTTATTCTCACTCACTCTTCATTTTCCTATCCCTAGTACAACGTACATCCCCTACTTTCTATTATGTAGAGAATAATTCCAGTATTTCCAGATAGAAGTTGATTTCGCTCTAGGAGAGAATTATATTGGATAAAGCAGCTATATAGATTCGATAATCTTAGGAAAGAGGGAGATGGAGTAGTGTAGTGTAGTGGTGGTGGTGGTGGTGGTAGGGGTGCAAACGAGGGTAATTGGGCCAAAAGAGAGCTAACGAACCGACACCAAATCAATTACCTAAAACCCGGGACCCCTCTACAGGGTCGGAGCCGAGGATCATGTAACTATACTCCTAACTTTTCCTTCCGATTCACTCCCTTCTTCACCACTCACTCCAACTTATTCTCATCTCCCAGCTCATCAAATACACTCTCATCCATCCCCACTCCCTTCCACCGCTCTCTCTCCTCTCCCTACCCACCCGGGTAACTAACTATACAGAGCTCCAACTAAACCCGCTTTACGAACCAAATTATCACAACCGAAATTTGTGGCCTCCTCTTTATTAGTCCTTGTATTTCGTTCCGTACATCTTTCTCTTATTCCTCATCCACTTCACTTCTTATGTTGGTATGTTTCATATATATCCCCGATTTTCCATTTTATATATTTCTAATCAATCCTCCCCATTACCACAGCTTCCCACCTCTTCGCCAATTCCCGGTCCAGAGCATTTCAAAACTACCCATTCTAAATGCACTTTTCATGGTCCGAACAGAATAAAAATCAGTCATGCAAATCCAGTACATTCTATCCGAATTCCGAGTCGTGCTAATTATTTCATCCACAAGAATCCACTTCCTCCGCTCCTTCCTTTCACTACTTTCTCCACTATGCTTTCTCCTCTCGAATCATTTCTTGTGGGTAGGGTTATCAAAGCAGCCGCTAAATAAAAAGTAATGCCGACCCGTAGAATCGTTCCCACTTATACTTCCCGGCTCTCAATGAGTAAGTCCCTTAACGATCCTGCTCCTGGATGTAATTTTCGGATTCTCTCCGTAATTGAACCCAGTTTTCCCCAGCCCTCTTCCTGTAACTATGAAATAGGATCAACATTGTGGAAAGGTCTCTCTTTAATATTGAATCATGTGGTACACGAATGAAGCGCTCTCCACTTTCATTCCTCCTTTCTCCTACAGCATCTCCGCTTGTAGTAATGTAACACGGGCATTCTGTTACCCGGCTTTCCCTCACAACAGCTATTCCTCCTTTCTCCTTCATCTTCCCCCTTCTCCAGCATCATTCCCGTCTCTCCACAGCCAACTAGTAGCACTTTGCCAATAAAAAGCTCATTTTCTTTCCAAAAATCAACTCCACCCTCAACAAGCTCCGAGATCTCTGACGAGCATCTCACATCATCCCTGGAAGAGAGCAAAATCTTTTACGCACCCTCCCCCTCCTCCTACCGTACGAGCCGTACGTGATCCATTCACGCTTTCATCCTCAAAGCACCAAATCCACTCCTCCTTCCCCAATTTAGCGGACAGAAAACAATTTAGTTTATACTGCTTCCAAAATCTGCCCGATTAGCTTCCCTCAAGTATATTTTTACGGCCTTGAATCCAACCACCGATCTCACTGGTATCTGCCAATATTGGCCGCCTTCTCCCCTCCTCCACAGCTCAATCACCCCTTCATTCTATCGGCCCAAGCTGCTTTCATAATTCCAAAATGACCACTGGTCATCATCATTGCATTTCCACCTCCTATTCTAACGCTCTTATATTCCAGGAAGCCTCCTCCTCCTTGCACTTTTATCGGTCACCGCAACCAACTCACCACTTATTCGAATATAGATGAAACAAATTCTTATTTACTTCGCCTCGTATTAGCCGTAATCAATCCCGACTCTTATTTTCATCATCAAATTTCCCCTACTGATAAAACCCTTCCTGCCACTAATAAGAGAGCCGCCAATTTTAACAATTGCTATCGTTTACCACAAAACTATGAGGAAAATTTATAAAGCCACTACTTCTTATCTCTTTCGCAGCGCAGCACAACCTAGAAATTATGCACTTATTCCTTTCCATTATTATTCGCATATTTATTTAATAACAACCTGTGACCAATTCAACAAATCGCGAATCCACTAAAGCAGTACGTATCAATCCGAAAAAACTCCTGCCTTTCAATTCTCATCCAAAATCCAAGCAAGTCCATACCCGCAATCTCACCACAACAAAATTATACGCTGCCATTTCATAGTTCATAAAAGATTGACAGGGAAAATTGTGGTAAACCCGCCTACTTTTTATCTCCATTTCCCCAGGAGGAAATTTTTACCTCCTAAACTATCTCCCTAGTAGCTGTAGCTACCACAACCATCCGTGCTACACTACTTCTTATCGGGTTCTGAATTCTTCATAATTGTATCTAATTCTCTCCTCAACATTTTATTCCGCTCCCCTCTCTTAGCTCTCGTCTGCTTATGTTTCTTATTCCGTCCAAGGGCAAGCTGCATATTTGCAAAAATATTCGTCTTCCTTCACAATGCAATTTTCCGCTTCAATAACCAAACTTCATCAAAATACCACTACCACAGCAGCTAAGAGAATGCATTCCTAAATTTCCTTGTAATTAAACTTATTATCCGTATGCATCAAGGCAACTACGTAATCCATTTAATTTCCAAAACCCTTAGAAGAGAATACATTTTAATTCTCTTGTAAACTTTCCAAGAGAATCCGCCCATAAAAACCCAGCTACATCAAAGAGGCGGGTAAGAGCCGGCATGAATTACAACACTTAACGTGTACCTCTCTCTCCTAACCTCACCTCCTTTCACCCTCCTCTCCTCTGCCTTTCTTTACCTTGGATTCTTTTCCCTTGACTTCAATACCTCACCAAAACACAAAGTCTTCTTGACAACCCAAACCCACCAAGGAAAACAATCCAAGACTCTAAGACATTATTCCCTTCTTGGAGTTCCTTTCCGTAGCGTTCCGTCAGTTCCTTTTCATTTACGATAATTTTGGCAACCTAACCGGCCTCGTGCCAGTAAGCCCCTCTACTAACTTTAATACACACGAGGGGAAATTGGTAAAAGACAATGGATAATGGGAACAATCGGTTCATTAAAAAATCCATATTTTATTTCTCTATGTCCGAGTTGTTTTTCTTCAGTTATTGCCCAAACATGTTTCTCAAAAGGACACACACAATCCGCATTTCTCCGTATTGGACCAATTTCTTTTATGATTGACCAATAATAATGAGGATATTATTATTCGCAACACATTTCCCTAGCTCCTTGTCTTAGGAAGCAGTTTCTTTCTTCGCCATTCTTGTTCTATAATTCATATTCCTATAAAAAATTCTAGAATTTTTCTCCTAAATCAATAAGCTTGACAAAGAAATTTGCGAAATCCCCCAATTTTCACAACTGCTTCCGCTTTTTCTTCCAATTATCTCACCTGCCGGCTGTTGCAGGACCTTAATGTTTCTGCCACATATAGCTTCTGCAGATAATTACAATCAAGTATCTATTGTATTTCTACATTAATTCCAGGAATCGTGTTTGCACAATCAAAACCCGGTAGAACCCCATCCTTATCTTGTTTCATAGAAACAGAGAGAATAAAACCAACTTTTCCCCTGTCTCAAGAAGAAGAATTGTCCTCCTTCGTCCATCCTTTATCCCCCCTTTTGGTAATGTATAATGATACGAGGACGGCCTTTGGTGAATCAGCGAGCCGTTGATTTTTTAGTCTCATTTTCTCCTCCCCTCTGAATTTGCGGCGGAAACAATAAGAATTTTCATGAGGACATTAGTCAATGTCAAAAGTAAGCTTTCATGTCCACTCTACCGGTAGCCCCATGCACCGGCAAGTATTCAAAAGCTTATGCTTTTCCCCGTATAGATTTTTGCCGCATTACGTAGTATTCCGTAATACGTACGCAAGCTAAAATACTCACTTATTTCATTACTTTAGTTTTATTTGCTCCCCTCCCGTAACCTACGTCAGTGCAGAATCAGAGTAGTGAATTTCACTTTTTTGTTCCCATTTTTTCTGCAAGTTTCCTAGCTATTACAAGCCAAAGTTACATTCAGTCATTTTGTCTACAGCTATATCATGAATGCATTCAAGCAATCCAGAGGCTGTACATGTTAGTCAAATAACCGGCTTGGCTTGGCGGGCAGATCGGCAGCCAAGGACAGTCAGTAATTATAATAATCATGCATATAAAATTTATTACTCTGGATGACATGTTGAGTTGTTTTAAATTTGTTACGTGCCGACGGCATCGGCGGAGCAACCTTCCAAATCTAGCATACAGGTCCGTACATCCTAGACCGAAGACTTGCTTCCTACACACTATCCTCTGCAAATCCGTCCTTAAGTTTTTCTACCAAAATTTGCATAGATCCGCATCGCAGATAACTAAAACCCGCAATAATTTAAATTTTTAAACCTTCCTTGTAAAGCCTATACCGCCAAAAGCCGGATCTTCTTCGAACATTCCATGTTGTCCCAACCGTAGAAAAAACCATAGAAGAATATTTTTTGGAATTCACAAGGAAAGCTCAGTTGAACCTCCAGAAAACTTTCACTCTCCTCTCCGTTTCCTGTTAAACAGCCTTCTTGGCAATAAATAATCCTAAAATTATTCACTCAGATCGCATATATAATTTCTGATCCCGCTTTCTGGTTTCCCCTCTGTCCTACGGAAACGTAAACATTGCACATGATCTACGATCTAGGATACAGCTACTAAATTTGTAATTTTCCTCCCATTCTTCCCTCCTTTCCTCACTTCTCTTCCTCGATTCCTCCCCCGGTTCGGTTAGGGCCGTTTATAAATCTCCGACTTTGCGGCGGGGACGAAGAAACGCAACCGGGCTGCAACCTGCAAACTCAACAACGCAAGCTTCTTGCATGCAACGCAACATTATTAAGACAAGTCTCCAGTTAGCGTCTGTCTCCATCCCCCTCCTCTCCCTCTATCTTCCCGACCTCCGCTTCATTGAGATTTGCCGACAGGAAACGCTGACGGAGTGTGTCGGTAATTTTGCTTTTATTATTATAATAGATAAGATATAAAAGACGCTCTGGGAATTGCACCATTTACTTTCCACTTGTTCTTTTCCACCCTCCACGTGTCCGGACCGTGCGACTAGTTAAAGAGTTGATTCAACGTTTTATATAAGATTCCTTCTCTTGAATCCTCGGATCCAAGAAGGCGACGATAGATGCGCCGCGCGGGTCCAAAGTCTGATTACAGACAGACACAAACCAAGAGAACATGGCAAATATACACATTTCTTCCCATCCAAGCCTTGCATCAATCCCCGCTCTTGTTTACCGGCTTTGAATCTCAGGAGATGAGATAGACACTCATCTTGTGCTCGGGGAGGCAACGAGTTTAGAGATGATGAAGAAACTAAGAAACACGCTCTCCTCATCACGACATGAGGTGGAATAGTATTTATTTATGTATGCGGACTAAATATTGTATAATCGTTAAACTGTGAGATATGAGGAGATGAGAGAGGTGCCGGCAGTTTCAAAGGATTACTCAATACAATAATAAACATTCTTCTTCGTCTTCAAATGATATACAGCCAGTCCCTACCTCTTCTTCTCTGACTGATGAAGACGAACAGAGGTTCATCAAAGCATCTCCCTGTATTCTTCCACGGACTTCCACCTCCTACTTCCTTCGAGACTCTATCTTCCTCTTCCCATACGCATCACCAATCTTTCACCGTTTGTCATCTACTAAAGAATCCTTAAGGACCCCTTGAAAACCCTTCCAGCAAACGCCTTAAGGCCCGGACAAAGGGAAATGATGATGATATGATAATTTCCTCTTTTTAGACATTTCCTTAATGAAGGGATGTCGGCTTAGTGCTTAACTTGACCAATGAGTTCTAGCAATTACAAAAGCGGGTGTCGGTCAAGAAACAGTCAAAGAATACAGAGGAACGCTTCCAACAAAGACGTAAATGGGAGGATCTGTCCTGATAATTCCCACATCTCTCCATCATTATCCATCTATATTTGATTTGACATCCTTTCCTCCAACACTGGAGTCTCCATGTCTCTGAGTGTGGGAACAGATTAAATTTTCTTGTATACTACGCTTTCATCAAAGCATTTCATTCCGTAAAGCGTATTTATAGCCGCTGACGTGTTAACACTGTGTACATTTTGCTATTTGAACGGTTAATAATGCTTCCTTGCATCACAGTCCCACTGAATCGACATAAAAGCACATCAAGGCCCAGCTCAGCTCAGCTCAGCACTGGAGAAAGTAATCCATCATTTCCACAACCAAACCTCGGCCGAGAGTATGAATGAAGAGACACAAGTTTCTCAACGAACGTTACGCGAGTTGCATCTGCCTCGTTGAATTTTCGCTAAAGCTTTCCATCCACGCTTCATCAATACATTTGTCGGCAAGAGATTAAGATTATTGATGTGGGGGAAAACATTAAATTGACAACACCTGTAGAGATTGAAAATATAGAATCTTCTATATACCTGTATACAAGACAGAATTCAACTCATTCTGATTACAAATGCATGGAAAAAATTTATAATCCATCAGAAAAGAGATTTCAAACCTTTTTCAAAGTACACCGCGCGCCGCCACGCAAACGATTGCGCTTATCGTTTCAACCGTAGACATTTTACTTATTTTTCTTCTTCTTGACTAGTTCTCTGGAAACATAATCTCAAACTTATCATCCTAATCATTTCATAGGACAAATCCTCTTACACCTTCAACCAGCTTGCTCCAACTTTGCCTCCCATGTAAGGATAATCACGTAAGGATTGATGAATTCGTCGAATTTTTTATAATAAATATTCCAAATTAATTCACTCAAAATTAAACAAATTCCATTATAGAATGAAATGAAATAAATTCATTTCATCATATATAGCAATTTTTACTCTTCCCTTTTCTTATTCGCCCTCATCAAAGAAACTCCAATTTCTCCATCTCCACACCTAGATTTCAAACTGTGATTAATTATAATAATATTTTTAATTTTCATTTTCCCTTCAAGGCAATTTACCTAACCAATTTCCTTGTAAATGAATTTTCCTAGCCCTCTTTCTGATTCCCATTGAGGCGTATGAAATAAATCAAACTGTACAGACATTTCAACAATTTCAAAACTTCTCCCACTCTTCTTCACAGTCAGACACAATCAAATCCTCAACAACATGCACATTAGCCTCAAACTTTTTCACAGGAAGGAGTTTAATATGCATTCAAATTAAACATTAATGAATTGTATAAATCCCTGGCATTGTTCGCAGTAGTCTCGCGACTTTAAACCACCACAAGTACGACAAAGTAGGCTCATAAGCATCCGCTAATCCTCAATTGTAATAGGGCACAATAATGATTAAAATTCTTTGCATAAATTAATAAATACAAATTCCGTCTTTTAATGCGTTACGCTTTAAATTAAAATATTTCAAAGGCGTGGTTCCTGGCTCCCCCTCGCGAAATTTTTCATACCGATATTAGGTGTCATTCCAATGAATTTTCATTATTAAACCCTCTGCCTCAATCATTTCTCTTCCCGGCTCTCCCTAGTTTGTCTGTCATCATCCCCACCCCTCTTTCTTCCCACAAGCTTTGCATCCCTCCCTGAATATAATTCCCGAGAGTCGCGCCGAATAATTAGTGGCCTGAGGACAGGCTATCCCTTAGTTGGAGAAACCCTCCTCCAAGCACGTAAAGCACACATTTGTCCTCTCAAGTAATGTACTATTTACACCCCCAAACTTTTTAACAACGGAAAAACATAATAAAATCCTAATCTCAAGTTAAACACCATCGTCCAAGTCTTATCCTTCTCTTACGTCTCCTCCTTTTTCAACTTCTTTACTGGACTCACAGACTACGGACCCTTGTAAACTCATGTGTCAACTGCCCCGATTGCATGCTAAAGGTTTAGTGCATCATCATAATACGGAACACGGGAGACGCAATCTCGTCCCTACAACAAAACTGTTTGTATTTCCCTTCAAGATATATCTTAAGCTTTGCTTGTTCAAGTGTAGGAGGTTTCGAAAATTCCGGATAAGACACAGGCAAGGAGGGGTTCATTTTATAATTTTACTGCAGCAGTTATACGACTACACAAAGGAGGAATGAATCACTAAAATATTTTTAATGTTCATGCTCACACACACATACAATTCATCCCGTAAACCGTTTCACCTTTTCCTCCGATTCTCCTCCCTTCCTCTCTATGCCTTCATCATCATCATCATCATCCCTCTACCTACCTTTTTATCTTTGACATCATCAACCAAGGGTGGAAAATTCCACTAAATGTTCTCCAGTCCGTACAACTTCAGCTTACCCCGTAGACCACAGTATAACACACACGTGATACATCCGTACTTCATGTATTTCCACATCATGCTCATGCAAAAGTACCACATTTAAACCCTTGGAACTTCGACAACGATCCGAAAATATAGCAAGCACTGCGGCATAACGCTAGTTAGATCTCAGTTTCTAGATTCCAGCGCTGTCAGATTGAACCGAGGGTTCCTTCAGAAGAGGGGTAACAATACAAAATTCCAAACCTGCTTCATCATCAATAGATCACAGGAAGAAATTTAGGTACACAAAGCAATCCCAAAGGTTTCAAAAGCAACATAATTTGTCTCTCGACACCACTGCGTTACTCGCAGTCTTCTTTTCGACCCGTGGGCCAAGCGTTGAATTTAAAAATCTGACAGCTATCAAATCCTACCTAACGACTCATCATCACCCTGTCCGCACTTGAAATCTTTGGAATTTTATATCAATTCAAACTATTTTCAAGTAGTTTTTTTTATTTTGTCCATCTCCTAGTATTTCACTCTCCTCCTCGTTTTAACCATGTATCCAGTTCCCCCAGCGGATCTGGCAAATACTTAACATTTCTCTCTCAGCTTTGATTCAAATAACCGCAAGCGGTTTCCCCAGCCTTCTTCAACCCTCCTTTCTCTCCAGTTTTCAAGTGATTCACAAAAGTTTTATCAACGTCCGTATATTCAGCTTTCAACAACGTGTAGGACCACCAGCACTAAAGTCTGCTCTTCTACTCTGACACAACGCAGTGTTTTTAGAAAAACTATACAACGCAAAATAAAATTATCTCGACTAACGACAGGAAATGTGGCTACAAGGTCTATTAAATATCCTCATAATCCCTGAAAAGCTTACGTTTATTCTACCCGTTACAATTCCCCCTTTACATCCTTCCAGCAATTCCGCACCTATCACGAGAGTACGTAAACAATAGCCAATTATTGCTTCATTGCCCCATGGGCAAGATTATATACGCTAACGATTGTTGCACATGCAAATATCCCTCTGACTCTAACGTTTTCCCTAACCGCTACAGAAACTCTTATTTGTACTAGCCTCCGCTAAAGTGTATTCGCCAATTTTTCGCCATTTTCCTAGCCATCACTCCATAGTTTTTCGGATGCACTTCTTTTCTCTGACTTCATTTCGACAGCTTGGCTCAAGAGCCGACATATAGCATGTTAAAATATTACAACAGTGCTCATGTTCATTGTAAATCTGTTCTTCCCACACAGTTTTGTAGCTGCCCGGCCCGGAGACAAATGATTTGATGGATGAAAATCAGAGGCATGAAAATGAGGAATTGTTTACATTTATCCAACCGACGCTACCGCCAGCCAGCTTAACGTATCTCAATCACGCAACATGGTCATTTTTCTATGAAAACAGCTCCAAATATTTTTCAACTATAAAACAATGGGATAAAAAATATAAAATGAGCGGTTGACATGATCTGAAACGTGTTGCGATAACATGTTATGATTTTAGTCCTTCAAGCTACCGAGACGGAGCATTTATTTTCTCGTACGTGCTTTCAGTAAATCAGAGAATTTTACATTGTACATATATATATACAAACTGCAAACCAGGAGCATAAGAGCAGGTAATCGTCAAGAAGTACTAGCAGGTGTAGGCGGAGGAATTACTTATTACTCTCTTGTAAATCTCCTCCCGTAGAACCCCACAAGTCTGGAGAAGAATTACACAAACCCAAAAAGTGTATATTCATGTATTTCAGTTTCTACCCAACTCCGACGCGCTCACAGAGCATTCAAGTGCAGAACAAATGTAAAGGTGAATTGAAACATAAATGTTTCTCTTCTTTTATTCTCCCAGTAAAAAATTTCACGGCTTCACAAACCCGAGTATTATAGCAGCAGAGACGAAGCGTCTCTACGCTACAACGCCTGTACAATGCCGCTATATGCCTCGGCTTTTTCTCTCCTTTTCATTTCCTTCCATCCTCCTCCATCCTCCTTCAACCCATTAAACAGCCCAAAGCAAAAGCCAAAGTTAAGCAGTTCCTTGCATGAGTTTTCCAAACTTTTTTATCCGTCCCTAACACTCCAGACGAGCATGTTCTTTGATATAAACATGTGAATTCAGATAATAATATAATCCTTTCCCTTCTTCCTTTCCTTGTTTCATTGCAACAAATCCAGCATTCAAAAAGAATGATTCTCGACGTAGTAGCAGTACAAAATTTGTTAATTTCTTGTATTCAGTAGCAAAGAAATAAACAAACACCAAGTTTGCAGGAAAATGTTTTTGAATTTCAAAGTCTCAAATTCAATGCTAAACAGTCCCCAAACCAAGTAGTTTTGTGCAATTTCTTAAACCGTTCCGTCTTACATCAGCCATGAATTAAATGAATTCCACCCAGTTTCAAACTCCAAATAAAATTCTGTTCTAATCGAGCCATAATTTGCACTTTGTAGAATCTAATTTCCACACCTGAACGCTATAACTTTTTACAGTTTATATCGTATGTGTGCGTACGTGCCGCCATCCGGTCATCTAGTTTCTAGTGTTTACATCCCTGGTTTGGAGCTGTCCGATTAACACAATCTGTAGCTACTACCACAAGCGTCAAGTTCCACCATACATTCGCACACATCATAAAAAGATTAAGCTTATATCTCAACTTCAGCTTAAACACTTAAGCTTCAAGGAAATCCATCCAAACAAGACAGAGATAAAGGTAGGTGCTAAAAAAGATTGAGAAATTTGCACCCGTGACCAGGGATTAGCAGTGGATAATAATATTGGCGCCTAGTAATAATTAATAATCAGCATATACGACTCCATGCAAATAACCTAAAGTTTTCCTTATGACATATGCAACACCCTATGCATATAATGATACAAATCATGGGAGTCACACGAGAAGATGTTCATACAGCTTCATACGAGCTGGAACGAGTGTAGCATTAACTCTCATAAGATAATCTTCAAGGTAATCTAATTGAGTTAGTGACTTATGCCTTTTATTTTCACGCCTTCGACTTCTCACAAGCTTTCAGCACATCTTTACAACATCAATAAAAAAATCGGATTGCCTAAAGATAATTTATAGCTCTAACATTTCCTCGAATAGATATTACTACCATAGATGGTACGGATCACACTGTCCCATGATCCAGGATCATTGGCCCATTGGGACAGTGTGATCCAAGTGGATCAACAAAGTGGGTCAAAATGGCTTTGGGTCAATGATCCTGGGTCATGACCCATCTTGTCTTTGATCCAATTTTCCATTGACCCAAGGTGATCCATCCTGAAGTGCTTACATTTTAAAAGCAATAGGAAATTGTAGTATATGTAGCACGAACGATCTATTCTTTACAGATTCCTTACTAACTGACGGCATGAGACGAACGATAATTTTGTGTCTTTCTCTCTTAAATACCTTGCTCATGTATTGCATTCTCATCGGGCAGAATGACTAATACTCGTAGGAATTATAACATTTAGCACTGTGCATTTACACGATGCCATAGAGTGTGATATGATAAGCTTGTTTTTGAGCTAAGGGAAATTGCAGCTTATACGTATACCCTGAGGGCTAACAATGTGCTCATACAGTTTGCTGCAAACTGATAGTACTTTGTAGTACTGCGGTTATTTCCTTTTTCAGAAAGGGATAACAAAGGTAGGATACGCTATCTAAAATTCATCCCTTCCTTTTCCTCGGATTTCTTGGATCACGTGTACGTTATTATTTAAGACCACAATGTATTTTATTTAATGTAGTTAGTTAAGTATCTAATTTTCAATTACGCAGTCATGAGTTCTTTGCCCTTGCCTGTAACTGATTTGCATGTAACAACTTTTCAGAAATAATAGAAGTACCCAACCACAGTGCTTACATTTTAAAAGCAATACTAAAAGGAAGTAAGTAGTCCACAAGTAGTTATTAATATTAGTACGTGAAAGCACAGCTGATCGCATTCGTGTTCTACGCATTCATTTTTAAAATAAGTTCAGTTATTCACATCAATTAATTTTATAATTGCGTGAATACCAATTAACTGATTTTCCACATAACAGTGGGAGATTCAATCGATGTCAAGGCGGGAGGGTTAACAATCAATGCAGTTGACGAGAAAGCTGGTCCTAGATCTCAGAGAAATACAATAAACGGATAACTTCAAATCTTAAACTAACAAATACCGCACATTTAGTATAATTCGTTCAATTTACCTTCGCCTGGATGTTAAAAAATACCTGTTAAACAGTTTGGGAAGCGGTTTATTCATGACTTTGAGTAACCACAGTGAGCATTGCATTAGCAAGATGTAATAATGTAAAACAATCTGCCTGTCTTAGAGATGCGAGACATTTATAAAAGTACAAACTGAGAGCTACCAGTGTGCACAGTTTGCTCCAAACTGGTAGCGTTTTATTGTGCTTTCGTTATTCGTCGATTCTGAATAGTGATAGCAGCGGCCAGAATACACGATTTTATAATTTATCTTTCCTTTTCTAGGACACTTTGATCTCATGTATTTTATTATTGAAGACCACAATTTACGTCATGAAAGATAATGCAGTGAGGTAACAAAATCTAACTATTTGATTCTTTAGCCATGGGTTATCTTTTTTCCTGTATACATTGAAACAACGAGGTGGTGACACAGCCGAATTTATTCAAACTGGTCATGCTTAAGACCATACAATTTACATCATACAAAGCTGAAGACGTTCAGCTTTGTGGGTTCCAGTTTGAAAACAATTGGGCGGACCACTGCGTAGTTATAAACGAATATAATAAGTTCGCAGAACCTGCACATAACCTGTATCTCAAGCAACAAGCGAGATTTCATATGTCTTTCGATGCGAGGTATCGAAAGATATATGAAATCGGAAGTGATTGTAAAAAACTTTGGGAAACTATAAGATTCAGCTGTTGAATATCCTTTCATTTCAAAGTCGCCAAAGACGCCTGGTTTGTGAAAAACCAGGAGTCTTAAACCAGGCGTGAAAAACCAGATTATGTTTCTACATACATTTTATCGATCCTCTTGCCACAAATTTCTACTATCCGATTAAGTTAACATGGACTTTTGCATTGCTGCATCTTTACTCGATAGTGAGCGGAATTCGCATTTTTAGTTGGTGAAATTACGAATTACAGTGGACGAAACGATCGTTCATTGAAGAAACTGAACAATTTTACCCATAACATTACGGTCTATACCCTGTAACCGCAATTTCTTTGCAGTAGTTGCCATTTCAATACTTATTGTACAGGCTTTACCATCCACTAGTAATGCTTGCTTTCATTTCAAAAGTCAAACGGACATAAAGCAGTAAAGAGCTACATGTATAAAAATTGGAGCAGGATAGAAGCTATCCTTTAGTGCCGGTTTGGAATACAATTTAACACCTGGTAGTATACATTTTAAAGAAATTATTCAAGAAAAAAGCACAAAAATCAGAAAACGGATAAATTCTTTCATATCGCCATGGTTCCTCGTTCTTTACTGCTATGCGCTGAAATGGCGGGCAGATTTGCTGCTGAACGCTCATCATTCTGGCGTACTTTCTTGTAATACCACCGTAGTGCGAAACGACGTAATGAAGACACTACAACAGTAAATCTGGTGAGCGGTAATGCATAATGGTTTGCAAAGGTAATGGAACTGTAAAATTGTATGCTGTAAAAATGTTAATTTATCTATTGGTCTGATTTTCCCGTTACCTTCGCAGTGTTTCCTGCGGTAACTACTGGAACTAAACGACGCTACAGGAGAGCCGGCGCAGTATATAAAAATATTTGATTTAGGTTTTCAGCGATAATGTAAGTCACTACTTTGCAAATAGTTTGCGTCAAGCATATCCTTATCCTACATCTATTAACGAATGTTTTCTGAGTTTAGTTACAACAGAAACCGTGCTGTGGAAGGCCAATCAACCATAGCAATAGCTCCTACTAAATCCCTATTGTTTCTATACAGTAGATTTTAAATAGATTGCAATCAGTATATTCTACAAATATCATGTATATATGCGAGTATATAACTAGTATACCAAATTATTAACGGCTTTCACCGATCGCAATAGTGATTTCGCCCCATAGTATATACTATATTGTTTTTTCAGCTATATAGTAGATATATATTGATTCTAAAAGATGTTCTCTATAGTTTTCATTCAAATCTACTAGTATTTAACTAGTATATCAAATTGTTAACGGCTTTCACCGATCGCAATAGTGATTTCGCCCCATAGTATATACTATAATGTTTTTTCAGCTATATAGTAGATGTATATTGATTCTAAAAGATGTTCTCTATAGTTTTCATTCAAATCTACTAGTATTTAACTAGTATATCAAATTGTTAACGGCTTTCACCGATCGCAATAGCGATTTTGCCCCAAAGTATATACTATATTGTTTTTTCAGCTATATAGTAGATATATATTAATTCTATAAGATATTCTCCATAGTTTTCATTCGAATCTACTAGGATTTAACTAGTATATCAAATTGTTAACGGCTTTCACCGATCGCAATAGCGATTTTGCCCCATAGTATATACTTTATTGTTTTTTCAGCTATATAGTAGATATATATTAATTCTAAAAGATATTCTCTATAGTTTTCATTCAAGTCTACTAGTATTTGACTAGTATATCAAATTGTTAACGGCTTTCACCGATCGCAATAGCGATTTTGCCCCATAATATATACTATATTGTTTTTTCAGCTATATAGTAGATATATATTAATTCTAAAAGATATTGTCTATAGTTTTCATTCAAGTCTACTAGTATTTGACTAGTATATCAAACTGTTAACGGCTTTCACCGATCGCAATAGCGATTTTGCCCCATAATATATACTATATTGTTTTTTCAGCTATATAGTAGATATATATTAATTCTACAAGATATTCTCTATAGTTTTCATTCAAGTCTAAAACTGTTAACGGCTTTCACCGATCGCAATAGCGATTTTGCCCCAAAGTATTTACTATATTGTTTTTTCAGCTATATAGTAGATATATATTAATTCTAAAAGATATTCTCTATAGTTTTCATTCAAGTCTACTAGTATATAACTAGTATATCAAACTGTTAACGGCTTTCACCGATCGCAATAGCGATTTTGCCCCAAAGTATATACTATATTCATTTTTCGGATATATAGTAGATTTATATAGATAGTAATAGATATTCTCTATTAATTTAATGTATATCTACTAGTGTATCAAATTGTTAACGGCTTTCACCGATCGCATTAGCCTATTTTTCAAACCGGCAAAAACCAGGGTTTCTGGCCACAGTGGCTAGTATATGTGTATGCAACAGTTCGTATATAAACCACAGCTGAACAAGGGCGACATCATTCCAAGTCCATCAATCAAGTCTAGAAAGCAGGAGTAACAGATAAATAAATGTATGTCAAGTGTCGCACTACACTTGATCTGACAATTTCAATTGACTGACATATCTTAAATCTAAATCCCATTAGGTATCTCCTCCCGAGCTCAAAAAATATGCACTCTGCTGGAATAACTCACTAAGACCCAATGAGATATGGAAACCTCATTCCAGTATGCACCCATAATTTGAGAGTTTTTTTTTGTATGTGAGAAACCAAGTATAATATTTCGCTAATGCATTGTTTAAAAATCTGGGACGTAGACTTTCAATGTAACCAAGTGTATACAGAGAGGCGATTGCAAGCTGCTTGTTCCTCTGAAACCTAGTTCGTTCCGCTGTTTTTAACGCTCAACCCTTTGCTAGCCAATTTGACATTATTCACAGTGATGTTAGCTTTTGCTAAAAATCATTGAGAAAATAATGCCATAGGAGTTTAACGGGGCTGCATGTAAATCTTTGCATAATTACGTCATTTTCGTAGTAAGTCTTTCCCTAAACTCGGATGTACTAAAACCAACGGGAGTTAATTTGCAAGTTCAAGATTTATGAGTATTTGCGATCTAGTCTATATGAAATAGGCAGTAACACCGATTTTCCTCACCTTTTACGTTAACGAGGAGTATAAAGAGCGGTACTGTTGTCACGGAGGCTTTGGGTAATTTGGTAGGTACTTTATACTGGAGCTCTGTTGCCAATAGTTGCAGACACCATTTAATGACATATACACGTAAAAGACTTTAAATGACAGTAGCGACAAGTCCTGTAGGTAGTTGGTTGGGATGGTTTGACAATTTCAATTGAATCTGAATGATTTGTGGCCACAGTGATCATATTTATGCGATATACGGTTGAGTAAAAGTAAGAACCACAGTGGTGTAAATTATGCAAGAATTTGTACCGGACAAAATATTATTTCCCAGGATCCAAGTTGGAGGGATTTGACGCCGAAAGTCGATCACAAACGAAAAATATAAAGGACAAAAGCTATATAAGCTTTAAATAAATCTTTGCGAGGCAACTTGGACGAAAACAATAAATTATAATAATGAACCGGATGTAAAAGTTCAATTTTGAAAGAAAATCAACTGGAAGGTTCAATGAACTATTGGGGTAACTATGTGTTACGGCCAAGTTGAAATCCAGAACTAATATACACGTTCTAATCATTTTAGTAAATTCGATATGTACTAAACTACATAAGCGTGCATATTTACGACCACTGTGGTCCCGTTACTTAGCTGAAACTAAAATATCTATATGTTCATGAATGCACTTCTTACTTTAAAGTTTATCTCTGGAATCTTCGTCAATGGTTTGATAGTTACCAACTGAAGAAATCTCGAGTGATGCGCTGTCTAGTATTATGTTGTCTAGGACACTACCAATAGTAATACCGGTATAAACCTTTCATATAAACCTTTCATATGCAGCTACAAATATGCCATACTCGTGATATATCAACGGGCTGTCCAAGTTGGGTATACTTAAAGCTGGCTGAATTTGTGAGCACAATATATATACAATATGAAAACTTTCAAACGATGCCAGCAATCGAAATTAAAAAAGATTTCGGATTTAAGTACTGTTACATACTATGAAAATCGTTCACTGCTTCGTATTCGCGTATTACGGTATCGCAACGATAAAATCATAAACAGAACCAAACGCAATGTATCCCTCATAAAATGTGGTTAAATCAATCCAATTAGCATTGATAGAATGTCGCAAAGTCACTTGCTCCTTTACAGCTCGCGGTAAGAGCAAAGTTATTGCTCATGACATATAAGTTACACAACCGTACATACATACGACCACAGTGGTGACTCGAATTTAAAATCAGCCCCCAGTCCACCAAAAACAATCAAATTGGGTAAACAAAGTATCAATCCATTACTTATTACACCGACTACTAGCTACTATCGCCAAAAGTTATAATATTTAAAATTTTATAAATTATTATGCTGGATCATGGGTCAATCGTTTTTTGGATGGATCAATGGATCACTGGGTCACTGTGACCCATTGATCCAGAAGAACCTTTTTCGTTAATCCCTTAAAGCTCCTCCCCCTTTCTCTTTTTTGCTTTGATCCAAAGCTGGGACAGTGTGATCCGTACCATCTATGATTACTACAACATCCATATTTCACAACGGCCACCCATTCGTATTCGTATCAACAACCCTTTCAAGTGTATCAAATACAGCTTGGACTTCCCCTTAATCTCTTTTTTCCTGTATCTTTTACAATATTGCACATCATCGCACAGCTTATCTGTAATCATGTCTGCAAATCCAAAATCATTCAATAATACCCGGTATTTTTGCCACTAAACACGAGATACTTTTCCAAGATACCAAGTATCCAAGCTTTCTCATCTTGTTACTCTTGTAGAGCCTACAATAATCTGCCTTTTGCCTTTATATATGCATATATATATATATATATTTACTCAAACAACGTGAATATAACCTCAACATTCCCATCCTCTTTGTAACCAGAAGCTGCAATACACAATGCACATCCACAGAATGATGACTTCCTCTTTTTGTCACCTAATTTATACTTGCCATGTTCCTAACAGACTTTACACTTGCATTTAACAAAGCATACAATACATTATTTTCATGTTTCCAAATCCTATAATAGCTACACAACAGCTAAAACCCAAGGACTTAATTCCTTATAGAACTTACACAAGACACAGTAGTAATACTTTTGTATTCTCATCCATCCAACTTACATCAGCGAGCATGAGAATCCATGTTCTTTTCCTTTAAAATATCCAAGTCATCTTCCAAAACTACAACTTCCTCTCAATCTTATAAAATTCAATTCAAGAAGCCTCATGGCTGCAGCCTGTCACTGACGCGCTCCAGCTGCCTCTTGTCCTACTACAATATCCTGTTCCCTAAATCTTAGCTTCTTGCGTCAGCTTTCAGGGGCGTGGTGCTATCAATCGTTATCGCATCCTTCGTTAGCGATAACGTTAAAATCGCTTCAATTTTCAATTCACTTTCATTCTCTGAACACTACCACAGCAAAATTACACAAACATCTAGCTTACCGTCATTAAAGTCCGTTGCAACTACAATGATTCAGAAACGACAGCTGCTCATTCTCCAACTAGTCATCTGTAACACAATCCAAAAAATCATTGTTATTCACACATTAAATTATAACATTTTGCGAAAATCCTCACATAATATTCTTTTCATCTAAAATCCGCATGCAATTTCCTTGCGAAAAATTTTCTCTCATAGCTTCCTCATCTTTCATCCAAAGCGTGTATGCTTTCTCGCATGCATTTGTTTGCAAAACATTTCATAAATTCATTTCGCAAGTAATTGCTCACCGACACAAGGAAAACTGTCGTCTCATCATACAGCATTAAGAGTATAAACAGTTGAATCAATGTATTTATACAACACAGCCCAAGCCGCGCGAGTGTCTGGAGCCGAATCCTTTGGCTTAGGCGACAGCCCGCCTAGCACGCCCTTGCCAAAAGACAGAGGAAGCTGTGAAGAGATAAATAGAGAATTGGCGGTAGTAAATAAGAGTCGGGTTGTAAACAGAACATTAAGCGACTGTAAAAAAGGGAATCATTTCCCTCCGACTTTCCTTTTCCATGACTCCAAGGAGTAGGAAAAACAAAGCCTCTTTTAGCCACGAATTCAGAATCATCATGCAAACTCTGCTCCCTATAGTATTTCTGATTCTCTTTTATTCCTTCCTACTCTTCAAGCCCGCCTCTCCCTCAATACAACCACCTTATCTACATTTCTAAAGTGATCCAAAATCAAGATGCTTTTTCTCTCTCCTAGACTCTCACATTTACATAGACCACATAGATAGCACAGATTAATAATACTCTACGATAATCGTCCAAAATGAGGCGGGGAAAGCCAGACTGCTCATCCCAATCCAGCATGCATATTACATGCTATAATTTGCTTCTCAGGCCAAACCAGACAAACTGAATACAGGAAGAAGCATCAAACTGAAAAATCTTTGAGAAGAGCACGAGAGATTCTGGAAGGGAAAAGGATGTTCGCATGGATGGTTTTAGAGTCGTTGGTAGCCGCGTTCCGTTGCGGTTGAATATTTTGCGGACACGGATTTGTGGCTAGCCAAAAGAGAGTCATTCATGGAGGACGATGAAGATGAAGACTGGATGAGGACAAGGGGGTGAGAATGATTGAAAAAATCCTTCTCCAATAGAACCACCACCAACTAAGTGGCTAACTACCTCCATCAACTTTTACAAATTCTTCAAACCTTTGGAGACGTGCGGACAGGACTTGATAGACACAAGCCTCATATCCTCTCAGCTTCAACCCTGATAGTTAGCGGTGTATCGGATGATTTGTCAGGGAAGAGAGAGGACACTGGATGAAGCTAACTTTGGTCCCAGCTCCACCACAAATAAGTCATTCTTTCTTCCCGGGCACGTTCCTTCAAAGCCCAAGTGAGCAATTAGTATTTATCATTGATTTTTCCGCATCAATCCCTCTTCTAAGCCCTCGCTTTCTTTTCTCCCATCCTCCCGCACATAGCGCGGTTCCTCTTCCTTCATCCTAACCGCCTCCTCCGGAAGTTATCCATTTTACATTGCTTGATTAGTGAAGTGGTTGAAGGGATGACAAGGAAAATCTTTCTCATCAAAAGAAGAGAAGCCGTCTTTTGTCTTTGTCCTCCTCCAAACCTTTACAACTCACCGGCATATCCTCATTACAAGCTCCTCTCCTTCCACAGAAGGTAGGAAGGACAAGAAGATGAGCAGAAACCAGAGCAAGCTTAAACCAAGCTCCTCTTTTAAATAAATGAAATCTATTGCTCAGACAAATCTTCTACAGACGAAAGACAAGCCCATCTTTTGTCCTCGGAAGATGACTGATGTCGAAGATAGCATCTTCTTCCCGAATGCAGATCTCTTTCAGCCAACTTTCCTCCTTTAGCTAATGGTAAAAGTTTTCCCCTAACAAGTGTCACCGGTGGAGGGGAGAGCTTCTTCCGGCTCAATCAAATTATCATTAGGTGAGGTAATCTAAACGTTTGTTATGGGGGAGATGCTATGTATTCTATCAACTTCCCGCATATCCTCCTCCTCTCCTCCTCTTCCTTGCATTTATTCAATCAACTTTTACACTAGCTTTCAATGATGCTTCCAGCAGCTCCTCTCCCTCCTCCCTCCTCCCTCCTCCCTCCTCTTCTCGCATTATATCAAACTTTCTCTTTACTTTCTCTTTTTCACCCGGATTTCCCTCCGCCATCCCCTCCCAGCAGCCTCCAATGAACCATCCGTCGCTCCATATACAACACACACGCTCCACTGTAGTAGTTTCATGTAATTATTTTCTCCTTTAAGGCGGGGGCGACCGGCCTTCTGGACAAGTGGGGGAAAAGTTTGTTCGTGAAATGAATCTTGAAGAAATTCGTTTCTAATAACAGGAGCAGTGCCTCCCCTAAGTATTCTTCCTTTTGCCTCATACAGTAGGAGACGACACAGAAATAAGTTGGACATGAAAAATATTTTTCCTTGGCCTAAAGCTAACAGAATCGTAAATTCAACCTGTGTCCACATTTACACGACATTCCTACCGAGCGGAATGTGTTGAACATAATGTAACTTTCACTTCTCCTTTTACTTCTCCATCCCTCCTTCCTCCTCACATCATATTCCAATGTCCTTCTTTCACCGGGTGCGGTGTGGCGGCGGGCTTTTACAGATTTATACACGACGTCCATTAGCAAGACAACGAGTTATTACCCGGCAACGACTCTCAACCCAGTCGACATAATTTCTCCTCCTACGCCGTCCCGTCCCTACGTCCTAACTTGTCCTCCCGGGTATTTTACGTCCCAAACGTGCCAGCACAAAGAATTCTTCCACATACTACAACTTCACTACCAACTGTACTCTGAGCCTCTCCAACAATTCCTCCTCCTCCAGCTTTTCCAAACTCCTTTTCCTAAACCATGTGGCACAAAAACTAAACTGGATGTTAAGTGAGATTTATTCATAATACTCACCCCTTCCACTCTTAATTTATTATTCCTGATTACCTTTTAAACACTATGAAAATCTACTTAGTTAGCAAACACCATTCCCCGACTCACACTCCTATACCTTCTTGCTTCTCGTCGTCTCCAAAAGTCCAATCCCTCCCTCCTCCACAAGATAAACGTCCTTTTCGTGAACACAAGGCGGGCTCTTTTACCTTTCCCTCCAACTTGTTCGTGATAAGGCGTTCTTCATCACTTCTAGACTCTTACACAAGTTTCTTTAGATTCATGTTTCTCTATCAGCCCGCATTTACAATTACGTTAACAACTTATCGCTTCTCCAGCCTCAAGTTTCCACTGTACGCTTTTTACACCCTTACAAAAAGCTCAAATAGCAGCAGCGGCTCTGCTCCTTCTCTCCAGCTCTCTGAATCCCTGGCTCAATGCTCAATAGTCTCAATCTCCAGTCTTTAAGACAAGCAAAGATCAACGAGGTTGGGCAACATGAGAGAGTCAGATTAAACAAATGGCTGCCAAAGGATCAAGAGACAAAAAAAGAGTCATTACACATTTATTCTAAACCTTTCCTCTCTCTCACTCCCTCAGTGAGTTATCCAAAGTGTGTATTAAAACTAATGTGTTCTACACAAGCCTTAAAATTCCAAAACTTCTACCTTCACTCCTCCAACAAACACTCACTCCGTCATCATCATCCTCATGCAACTCTATTGTATAACTTGATACGCACACCAAGTCCACCACCACTATCCACTCAGTGCTGTATCAATCCACCATCCACCAGCCAACCTCAACAACAGTCCGATAAATGTGGCCTTCAAATTCAAAACAATGGCTGGAAGAAACTTGACATGAGATTTCCCTCTCTGGGTTACACACACCTTATGCATCATAATTCCAAAAAGCTCCAGGTTTTCATGCAGTTCATGTAAACGACAGAAATTTAGCTACTAAATATATGATTAACGCTCATAATGTTCCCTTCGCAAATTCTAAATCCTCCACCTGTCAATATTCATTTCATCTAGATGAACTTATAGTATCTACTATAATTAGCATGATTACGAGGCTTCAAATCTACCTGGTTAACACCTGGCAATTAGCGAAATAGCTTCGAGTTCGAATTCGATCTCACCCAAAAACTGTGATCAAATCTTTCCTAAAGTCAAGTAACTACCAACACAGACCACGGATTGAGCATTGAATCCTAGACGAATCACCAGTAGTGGCTTTCATCTTGTGTAAATTCGACATCCTTTGTACTTTTCCTTCATGGCCTTCTTTACTTTGAACGCCGTAACGGGTTCCTTAGTTCCTCGCGGATGAGGTAACGAGTCAAATTGAACATTTCAGAGGTTAGATAAAAAAACCAGAGAGACGAATGTGTGGAGGGGAGGAGGAGGGTGTTGGAATGGAACCGCTTTCAGATCCCAGCCCTCAGTACAGAGATGAGTGAGTCCATTCAAAAGTGAATTGAATCAAGCTGGGGAGGAGGGGACTGAGGAAAAAAGAAGAGAAAAAGACGTGAAAATTACATTATCACATCCCTCCATCCAGATCCTTACTTCTCTCCTCCTGCTCCTCTATTCTCCATCACAGACTCTTTCCTTGCCTGGGAATCTAGTTCCATCTTCCATGTAATCATCCTCCACACAACACTCACAACACCTCCCTTCTTCCCGGGCCCTTGGAAACAACTATGGAATCACCAAGGGCCCGCATGAAACCCAGTCTCGCAACATACTCATTCACAGTTTTGTAGACCGCTTAAAGCTTCCTTTAACCTTGTCCGAAATAATCCAAACAAGATGAGAGCAAGGTTGCAATTAAATCTACCCGGGTAGATAGATTCGGGGTTTTCAATTTCCAGGAATGCAATTAGTCTCTTTCCGAACCGTCCCACTTGTTACCTCTCCTATAGCAGAAGTATTATGTACGATAAACCTTGATACATATTCCGATATCGAGTTAGCAGCTCAGACATCCGGACGTAGTTGTCAGTAATAATAGCATCTGATTTGTCAAATGCCGATAAACAGGATTCCGATCTGGAGGTTCAGCATAGTCTCTGAGTTTTAGTTCTCTACATCTCTCAAAGGCTTTCCCGCAGCGCACCCAACTTCTAGAGGATTGGAACAGTGGAAGGACAAGGCAAAAGCTGGATGGAATTGGTTTCATGAGACTAAGCGGATGACACATTCATTAGCGTGAGCGCATCGGAGATCGAAGAGCAGAGAAAGGAGCTATGTCGTCGACTTCCCCAGAATTTCCCTTACAACTTCCAATTAGGCTCAAGCATTAATTAATTATGTGTTTTCTAATTTGAAAAGCTTTCCAGCAATCCCCTCTCATTCCCCCTCCTCCTGGAGAGATCAGACAGCTGACTCGCTAGTTTAGCTCCAAACCACAGTATAGCCTATGATTTAGCATACCGAGTATGTAGCCGACAATATGCCAACTTTCACCAGGTTTTGCTTTACATTTTCTGCATACTGTACAATTCTTTAGCTACTGCACTGCTATACGAACTACCCACCGCCATACTGCCCGCTTATAGATGAGTTACTGAATCCCGGGTATTTTAGATATTTCCTATAATAACAGTCGGCCTTCCTCTCTTTGGAGGACCGGGCAAAGAGGATGCGGAGCGGTGGATATCTATAGAACAGATGAGATCGGACATTAGCGTTGACAACTTTCAACTTATTTCAAGCTGATTTAAAGCCCATTTGGCTCTCATCAGCTTGATATTCCACTTGTGAGTCTTCCATCCACGCGGAGGGCATCTCTCTCTCCAACTTCTCATTATTTTCACTGTAAACTGAAACTCATCTTCCTCCATTTTACCCTCTGCCCAGCAAACATATCCTTGTTTTGGGCTTACATACGTCTTCACTCCCCGTCTGCTTTTCCCCTTAGTCCCAGCATTACTGGGCCTTGGTATTATTTTAAAGCACACTAATTCACAGTCTCGGAGCTTCCATCCATCTTTCCAGTACCATATGGCACACCCCACCCTCCGGGCCTCTCTGATTGTACCCACACGTTGCTTTCCCCACAGATGAGAGTCCTCCTAATGATGAAGAATCGGGAAGGATGTGACACCCATTTCGGCTTTTCGCTATAGGCTCAGCCAGCGCGACAACGCTTTACTTCCTTCATGGCAAATGGTTAGCGCCGGCGCCTCAATTAACTAATTGATACCTGGCTCCAATTATTATTACGACGTGATTATAATTATTTCCTCATGATTTTCCACCAACGGCCCTTCATTAGTTTAATGAATTCATTACTCAAACTTTCGGGAGCGGATGAGATCCTCCGCAACTCTCATCATCCTCCTTCTCCTCCTATTCCTCCATACTCTATAAGATCTCCCTTATTTTAACACCCTACACTATAGTTTCTCCTCGCCAATCTACACACTTTCACCTAAACTTGACACTAGTAGCACAAAGGATAATCGGCTCTGCGGCTTCCTAAATATCACCTAGCGTGGGTGCTATGCTTGTTCCCAATCCCGGGTATCATATGCCCCGCTACTCTCTACCAACTCTTCCAGCATCATCATTCCTCCTCCGTTCCTCCTTTCTACTACCCGGATCTTCCCGTATCTGTAAGACTTTCCCTAAAGTAAAACTTTTCCCGCGAAATTATATATCTTCTCCTCTACTAACGGCCTCCAGCCTTTTTACGACCACCCAATCATCATTACCTTAATTAGAGAGGAACTAAAGCTAAAAATACTCCACGTGGAGAAAGCCATATAGTTCACAAGACACGTAATTAACTCCCGGCTTAACCCACATCTACCCGGAATGAGTCTGTGCCTTGTAGTGCAATTTCTAATATTAATTTCAGCAACCATTTCAATATTGATTTCCCTCTCCTTGTTTTTCAGTTTCAGTTTTCTAATTGTGAACACTTTTCTAAATGCCGCAGCATTTCCCCCTTCTCCCAACCTGTATATTTTAAAAGTACAATTTTCTCTTATTTCCGCCGTAAATCTATCAATTTATCTCCTCAAAATCAGTCACCACCTCAACTCAAATTAGTCTATACTATCTTTCCCTTAGAGCGCATAGTGGAAATAAAACTAACCATCTTTCCTACTTGCACCACTGCCAAAATCTCATCGCAAATCCAGAAATGTAACCCTTTGCAAATTTTGTCGCATCCCTCTTTTCCCCATCAACCCTATCCTTGTCTTCGTTAGAAGAGGTCATAAATTATTCAAACTTGTCATTATCTATCTTGCTAGCAACAAAATCTCAAGATAAGAACCTCCTAATCAAAGTCTGCAACATTTTATGCGACTTCTAGTTTGTAAGCAAAGCAGCTTCTCTGGTATTCCTCCTCCACCCAATCACCCTCCCCATCCGCATTTCTTATAACCTATCACAACTTTAACTAGTTTCCTCTTTTCTCTAACCAATTATTATTCACCACCACTATAACTGGCTTCCATCCCCATTAATTTTCGACCACCGATTCTCGTTAGTCCGCATCCCCGAGAAGACGTTTCTGCAACCATAATCAGTCTTCTGCCTTGTTCTTTTTTCCATCCTGTTTTTTTTTCAAACAAAATCCCCGTTTGCATATTCCTCCAGCCTCTCAGCCAACACCCAGACTCCTCTAGACCACCAAAGGCATTTTCAACTCACATAAGGAATTCATTAACGGCATTATTAATCCATAAACTGGCGGTAAAGATTACCATCACAAGGAAAAGGAATGCACTTGCAGACGTGGCTTGCTTTTGAAATTTAAACCCTCTGGGGACTCCCAAAGTAACCACACACATCCATGGTGTAAGCTAATCCATTAGCTGCACTAGCCTCCTTGTATCCAGGAGATGCACTCTAAACTTTTGCCATGCCAAGCACTTTCTTTGCAAATGTACGCAATCTGTACAAAAAACTTCAGACAGTCCCAGCCTCGGGAATAAAGCAACGCCAAAACCGTCCATAAAACATATTATCCAAAGGTGAGAGCGTGTAGCTCGAAGCTCTGCTCAAGAGAGCAATACAAGAATACCAACTAAAAGGGCGTACATTTTTTGACAATTTGCCAAAAATTAGCAATTTCTTTCCTCGCTTCTTATTTTCTACTCCATCCCGCTGTGATTTTTGTCGCTTCTACTCCTACAGACTTTAAGAAAGTAAAACAAACATAAAATTTAAGAATTTTTCTGTATTTATTTCTCCTATTTTAATTCTCAGCCAGTTATTCCTCCAATCCCAATTTCTGTATTCACAAAGCTCCTTCGAGTTATGTCTGTGTCTCGTCTGTGTCTCCCCCGCTTTCTTGTAGTTTTGGTCTACCGGGTCACCTCATTACTATCGGCTGCACGAAACTAGGCTACTCATCATGGGAATTAATACCACACAAACTACCAACACTTTTCAAACAATTTCAATTCTCCATCGCTCTTTCTTCATTAATTTTCCCGAGTATGCGTAAGGAACAGATCCTATTTTCAATTAAGAAAATAGTTAAAAGCGCCATTAAAATTGCATAACAATCCTTCCACCAAACACTTTCTCTCCAGCTCTTGTATAGAGAAGTTAATGAATCTGATTGCCCACACCCCCAATCTATCAATCCCTTACGTCCTCATCATCATTTAATTGTGATTATAAAATTCACCAGAGTTCTACGCGTCCCTTCTAATTTAATGAGACGACAGTTAACTGCAAGGAAGATTTATGGTACCATTAGGGTGACGAATTCGACCTTCGACATGGTCAATGAGATTTAGCCATTACCAAAAGCAACAAGCAGACTCATTCTCTAGCAACAATCTATACAACAGCTATCTGTCCACTAACTACCTTGGAAACGCCATCAAGGAACAACAATCCTCCTTGGATTCCTTATAATCCTACTTACTTAACGAGTAATCTTAATAATGATTGAATAACGACTAGTGGGAGAAATTCAATTAACGATTATGTGCAGGTATAATAATGACTTGAATCCAATTCACTAACAAACTAACACTTTCCATCCTCCTTCTGGCGTCATTAATTTCTCCCTGTCCCACCATACAAAACAATAGGACAGTCCTGCTACTGTCTCTCTCTTCAATGTTCCTTCAAACATTTTAAGCTCCTCCAACGTCCAAAGCTCCAAATCAAACCTAAAAACAAGACTAGTCATCTGACCACGTACGCCAACTTTTCCTAGATTTTAGAGTACACACAGAATACGCACAGTATCTCAGTGGATTCGATAAGAAACGGATCTGGCGTCAGCCCACACAAAAAAAACAACAAGCCCAACACGTTTTTCTACACCTAGCAGCAACAGCAGCTGAGCCTACAGGCAGACAGCCGTATAACTTACATCCTCTCTCATTCAATATACTCTTCCCTTAATGATATGGATTCTAAGAGCCTTGTTATGGGAGGACGTGGTTAAATTATATCATTAGTTTGTTTGTAGTGTGTCGGATGAAAGAATGACAATTATAAATTAACTTTAATTTCTAAGGTAAATAGCAGAGTCCTCCAAGGGGGCCATCCTCAAGTTTCTTAGGGAATTTTCCTCCTACAGCAGCAGCTGTGGCTGTGATCCTCCTTATCCAAGGGACTCCTTCCTTCTTGTATTCTTGGCACACAAAACTCGACCTAAACTTTCCGAAATCAAGTCAAGACGAGTGCATACACAAGGAGTAAAAATAATGAGATACAATGTAACTCCGTTACTGTGTAAGGTTAATGATTTGCAGAGATTAGCTCCGCTACTCTCCTACTTGCATCACACCAAAATCAGCCTTACAGAGAGCACCATTAAAACCAACCTAATAAGATGAACCATTATTATTACCACCGCACCGCACTACCGCCACGGAAGAATAAGGTAACAAACTGTGTACGACATTTACACTCACAGTGAGGGAGGAGGCGAGAGCGGAATACAATACGCATTCTTCCCTCCTCTGTCTATGCATATTTATCCGTTAATTATACAAATCCTTTAAACTTGGCATCTTTTCAACAGTAACCATATTTATTGCCACCAACTTTTACAACTCCCTCCCAACAGCAGCACACGGCCACAAGTCAAACCAAACAGTTTACTCCTTCTTCAACCTGTATTCCTCACTACTTTTCGCGATATACAGACACATGCCAGACTCTTAATCGCAACATTGTATTTAGCCGACTTAAAAAGCCCATGCATATTCACCGGCTGGATGACAATTGAAAAGATTAAGAAATGAGGACACACGTTCCTCTTCTTCTTATTCTTACGCTAATAACTCTTGGAACTTACACTATTCTCCTTTACAAAAACTTTTCCTATATTCCTCATTATTATCATCAACCAGAAGTGTTGTAGAGTTAAGGCATCAAATAAGCTAAGCCCCCACCGCTATCCAAATCTCCCCACTCCTCCTCCTCCTCCACAACAATAGCCTCGTAATTAGAGCTAACAACCCTACCAGACTAAACACATGACGATACAGTGTATATGTGCAATCCAAAATTCGCACACAACCCACCAACGGAAAAAACTCAGCGACAAACTTAATTATCCTTATTATTATAATTGTCTTACAAGCCATATTCCAATTTATATTGGCCCCAACGCCTCCGCCAAAAGCCTCTTTCCTCACTCATTATCCCACAGACCGCCAGAGTGAAAAACATTACATTTCTCATTCCAAATTAAATCTTTTTAATTTACATGTGCCTTCATTATGCCGAAATCTTCTACTCCCTCTCTCCACATGCGTTTCACAGTCAAATGACATATGGCTCCTCACGCACACTGTCCTTCCATTCAAACGACCACCTCTTCCTCAACGTATTAGGCATCCTAGGGCTTTTTTGCCTTAGGAGGCACATTCATTCATGAATCCATCAACAGTAGCAGCGCGGTCTCAAAATCCCCAATCCTCAGCATTTTCCAAACTCTGACTAAACATCACGATAACAGAGCTAAGAAACTACCAGATTCCTCCACCAGAGAGTAGCACAAGCGCCAAACTACCGGGTATTCTCCTTGCTTCCAATCTACTCTGACTGTCTGCCTGCGCCTTATAGCATGCATCCTTCTGCTTTTAATTTTAATACAGATTTATACCCCCGGTATTTAATTGACAGCAGTTTCCGGACATGTTTGATAAAATTTGAAAGGATTTCAACTCAAGTATGGCATACTCCCAGAGCGCAATTAGATAAATTGGTGGCTACAAGTAGTACTCAAGAGTACGGAGAGACGAGAGAGGGAAAGAAAAACGGGAGACCTCCTTGGGTTGATCATTTGCCAAATGTGAGCCCCTGGGTCATAAATGCCAAGCGTAGCTTCCATCCAGCCCAAACCCGAACCTGTCAATCAACCCAGCCCAAGTAATGAGCCCCTTATAAATACTGTCTTGAAATTCAGATAAATGGCTGACTCTTCAGTCTCATCCCCACCACCTCCTCATCATCCCACAGAAACATTTATCCTTCTCCACACAAACTAACTCAAATCATCCTCCCTTCTTCCAGATCTCATTCCCTTCCATCCTTTTACCTTATTCTCCCAACTTGTTACATTATCTGTACCCACACACACATTCATATAGCATCATCTTCTTCTCCGGCTTTAGCCTGCATAGTAGTCAGTTCCCTCATTCCGTCCTTTCTTAATAATAAGCGTAATAAGGGAGTATATAGTAGGAACAGAAAGATAACTAGGAAACGGGTTAAAGCTCATCTTGAGTTGATAATAATAAAGCTTCCTCATCATCATCATCCTCTTGCTCAGAAGGATCCGTATTATCCTCCAAACTCTGCCGCCGCCGCAGCAGCACTTACTCCAAGAATGACACGGGAACGTTAAGCAGGAGAGCTATAAACTGGTCCTTATTAAAATAAACTTACTTTTCCATGAGTCTAATTGCCTTGGACATGTGCAGCAATTTCCTCATTTCATATTTCAAACCATCTCTTCTTTGAAAACTTTCAAAGCAACCCACATTTTTTACCTTTCTTCCCGCCTCGCACTTTAAGGCAATCTATTCGCTTCCCTTGATCCCTTCAGAAGGTACACCTTTCCCCCGCATTCTTAACTGTTCAAATTGTCACTTAAACCTCTTTAAAGTCATAGAATCCTTTGAAATCTCTAATAATATTTATAACAACCCCTCCACTTTCTACTACGCCAACCTTTTTTCCTCTTTGGATTCTCTCTCCTCCACACCAATAATAACTTGAAGAAAGCAAATCCATTTACCCACCAAACCCAAACAACATTTACTGGGGCAGGGCAAAAATATTTTGCTACTACGCTTCCAAACAACTGCCCAACCTACACCCAATTAGAGCAAGTGTAATAAATAGAATCATATAAATGAGTTGACAAGGTCTTAAGCTCGAGCAGACTAATTGGACGTGTCCGTTTTACAAACTCCACCACTTATAGACTTTATAGCTTACTTTCTATTTACTCTTTCACCATCCTAAAATCCTATAAACCCTGTCAACTCTACATCTTCCATTTCGTATACCTTCAATTTCCAATACACACCTGTACGCAGTTATTAGTTGGAATTCTTCTCACCTCATTCACCAACAATACCTGAACCAGTTCAATTCAATCAGCCCTAAAAGCCCCTTTACTCCATACAATCCCTGACCTCTGTCTACTATTTTCTCTTCCTCCTTCCACAAATTCAACTCCTGTACAGCTGCATAGTATAAACAATATAAAGCTTTGTCTTTAATAAATGAGGATATTTTTAAAGTAATTCCATTATCCAAACCACTCTACGAGCAAACAGTATCTCCTCCGTCTTATAGCGTATTCAAACCTCTTCTACACACACTATCTCCAGGTCATCTAATTTTAAAACTTATAGAGAGCAAATCCATTATTTTCTTTACTTGTTATATCCTCATTCAATCCATTTAAATTCCAAAAGCGGTAAACATAAACAATCATAATAACAGCTTGTAACTACATCCTCCAGGCCCTACAAGTAGCACCCGCTTTTAAACCTTCTTTCACACAAGCTTCTTACTTGTGTAATCCCCATGATCATATTGCACAATGAGAAAGCCCCGTAATAAATCCTTTTTCTTCAGTCACTCAGTCACATTCTCACTCTTTTCGTTTGTCGTTAATGCATTAGCGATACTCTTATTATAGCGTCCTTCAAGGAGCACAGAGTCTTTGAAACTCTACCCGCTAACTCCCGGAACCCGAGCGGACAGAAGCAGTAAAAATAGTGCTCATTAAAAGGGAGAGGTAAAAATCCAAGGAGGCGAGCACGTCAGCAGCCCCACGTACTTTTCTCCCACCAACCACCACTATATTTCCCACTTAACTAACTTCCCGACCATTACTGACTCCTCTCTATCCATCCATCCACACAATCCATCCGCCCGCCCGCCATTCTCATTAAAACCAAAACCAATTTTACACTCCTCCAACTAGCTGGAATAAAAAGTATCGGGAGAGTCATTAGTGCTCCGAGGTAGTTATTCCTAAGGGTCCGCTTTGTGGGAGTTGCTCTTAAACTTAGTTCTATTACCTTCATGAGCGACCCCATATGATTAAGACACACATTCTCTGCCCTGTTCTCTACACCTTAAACTTGGCCGCATCTTTCAATATTCTTACATGCCCGAACGCCACAATAGAAGACGACGAAGAAGAAAACACAGAAATTATTTTCAATCCTTCAAATGCTTTAACTAACATGAATCAAGTTAGTCAATAAACCTTTGAAAAAAATTCCTGAACGCCTCCAAAAACTCTAATTTTAGCCTTGGAATCATCTAGAAAAATTCCAGTGAAAGTCTGCACACCTTTGACCTATCCGATACATGATTCAAAACTTTATTAGTTAGTTGCTCAATTTTCATAATTTTCCACTCCTCCGTAACAAGTCTGAATAAGTTTACGAAAAAGCGCTCAATCCCAGTTCTACATCTGTCTATACTATAGTAAACTTATTTCTCCCCCACTTTGATGAAACAAAAGGAAAAATAACTTGTATTGCCAAAGCAACGCTAGAAACGGGTGCGAATTCCTTCCCCTTCTTTCTCATCATTAGCATATCAATTAACGTTCGCTTAAAACATTTCCTTCAGGCACTATCCAGTAGATAATTGGTAATTATAGTAATTAAGCTTTCTATAATTAAAACTTGCCAATATTCTCAGTCTCCTCAAACATTTTTTTTTCTTCTTTCAACCTTTCAACCAAGCCCATACACATTTTTTCCAAGATAGTTCTACTCTACCTCTTCCACAAAAATCCCCCACTCTTCCTCAACCCAGTTAAACCCAACCTCACACACAACCCCGCTTTTATAAAAATATCGATCAGCAATTAATTAAAAATTTTCCTCACAAAACTTGCTTTGCAAAAACTGTCTCGCAAAAACCGTCATTTTTCCTCCATCCACATTTATTCCGTCTCCACACGTCCCCATCATACAATTAACATGGACGACCATTACTACAGAATTAACATGGGCTATATATTCTCATTCCTCCTCGTCCTTTCCCTCTAACTAGTAGCTAGCCTAGCAGAAGGCTCATTCTTCATCATCTCATAATAGGAATTGTGTCGCAGACTGGGTGAGCCACACAATAAAAGCAACTTTTCATCCTCTTTCTGTAATATAATATGGGTTCATTAAAATTTCTGGAGATTTTCAACCGCATCTCACCCATTATGATAACAATCCTTGTTCACATTCCTCGTCTCTTCAACTAACGAGTCTCCAACGCACACACTCACTGTACACGGCAACTAACTACAAGTAAGTAACCAGCCCTGCCATCCATCCACCACGTAATTATACACCACCAAAGACCCTCTCTGCATAATCCCTAAAAACATATTCTTCTTCTTCCCTTCCTTCCTACGTACATTCATATTCTTCTCTACATGTATATTTCTTGAATATTCTTTTTAAAACTTGTAAAACTACCAGACAGTTCCCCTCCTATGCATACATAGTAAAGGCCCTCAAGCAACATCCTTGAGGAGCACATGCCACATGTGTGACGAGAGAAAACATTTGTATGAATTCCCCCAACAAGACCGGCTTCCATCTATTCCTCCTAGAACAAGACACAATATCAGATTGAGTGACCGAGTCACATGGAAACTACCTATTATTATATATTAGTGTAATATCTTCCATTTCTCCATCATTCTCCCAATAATACAAACAACACAACTCTAATAAGATTGAGGTCCTGTGACACTTTATTTCCAAACTTGCATGACCATAAGTGTCACTCTTCTTAAATATTCTTTTTTTCTTGTATAATTTAATAATATTCTCCAACCCATGCGTCATAATCAAAAATTAAATTCAATCTTCATTTTATCCTTTATACGTCCAAATCACCTAGGAATTTCTCTCCCGGACCGGACAATCCGTAGGCCAGTGCTACACATCTGCCTTCGTTACCTCCAGTCTTGTAGTTTCGCTCCTCACAAACAAATATAATCCCCCTGCACTTTGAGTCATTTCTCTCTCTCTCTCTCTTCTCCCTCCTTAATTGAACTTAGTTCAAACAACAATCTACAAACAAAGCCAAACTAATGTATCTATATGTATTCAAAATCCCTTTTCCAATTCCCCACCGCTATCTCCTTCAATCATCCCGCCCTTTGTCTCCCGCTCTCTGTCCCTTTAACTGTCCCTCTACTACAACAATAATGTAGGTAACGGATAGAGCTAATTGAAAAGGACAAACTAAACACATATGGATATTTCTGACCACTAAATTGTTTCTCCTCTTCCTCCCTCCTAACCCAGGGATGACAATCCCTCTTATTTGGAACCGCGCTTAAATCAAAACACCTGCAATATTCCTTCGAAATCGATATCCTTCATCGCTAGTTCCCCTCCCTATGCGCTTCATCAACTTTCCCCACCTTTCCCCTTCCTTCCAAACAATCCCCATTTGTTTGTCCATACTCTTTTTGTCCATCTCTCCTACCCTCATGAACAGGAAGGGACGAATCCAGGTATCTTTTAGTCAGTGTCCTCTTCATAGTGCACCATTACCGGCAGATAATGTCCAAGCAAACCAGCTTTCATACCATTGCCACCGACCGACCAACACAGTCCCAAGTCATACTCTCAGTACAAGGGCTTAATTGAATCCCGAAAGGTGTGCAAGCTTTTTTGGGTCCTTGTAAACAGCAAGATTTAGTGGTTACCCCCAGTTAGCTCTTCAGCATTAGATGAATCCTTCATTTTAGCCATTTACGCCACGTTTTTCTTCTCTAAATTGCTCCTATTTGTTCCTTCCCTCCCTCATTCTTCCTCTCTTCCTCTCTTCTCCCTAGGAACAATACCAGGATTTTTCCCTAGCTCGTTTCCCTTCCCAACGCTCAAATATACAATATACCAAATGATTCTGGTAAATTGAGTATATTGTGCATGTAGCTTCAAAATACCTCTCCAGACTCTCTGGGTCTCCAGGCCCCTCTCTCCCTCCAGCACTCTTTCCAGCCGACTCTTGTATATTTCCCTCCAACAAGCCGGAAGAGAGAGAGGGGGAACTTTTTTTCCTATTCCCCCAATCCACATTTACCCTCCGTAGTAGCACCATACTCCCGGTTCTACTTGATCACCATCAGTCCACTTCCCTATAGTGTTTCCATTTCCCCTACACTCCCTTCCCCCTGAAGTACACATAGCTCCTATAGAATACCTGACCTCGAGCAACGTGTCCCTCCATGCCCTCTACCTTCAAACACAGCGGAGGAATCCTTCTCCTTTTGCCCTAAAGTACCTTTATAGTTTCAGGGCCACCACCAATTCCCCTACAACTTCACCAACTTAATGGCCACAATAAGTCTCTCCCCCTTAAATCCAATCCCTTATACCTTACCTGCACGCCTTCCTCTATTCCTCCGAGCTCCTTTAAGAATCCCTTGGGGTCCTATGAGAATTTTAACCGGCTGAATCAGAGAGAGAGAGAGAATCCTTGCTCTTTCCAAATCAAGCTTCAAGCATTCGAGTACCCAAGGTAAAATTCCACAACATACATATACCCCATACTTCACGATCCTCTCATCGTATTTGATATATCCTACCTAGCCTTCGCTATGCTTCATCTTAAACTATAACACTGCCATGTATTTATTTTAATTATATGTTTCCTACAGACCGAAAGGGTCAAATAGTTGGAGGAGATTATGGCTTTAATCCCAATTTTAAGGGTCATACGCTCACACACACACGTAGTTTATTTCTCGTAAATTTAATATCGTAATTGGGGGGTTAAACAATTATTATCAGATTTATGGCATTCATTCTCCGGCCATAGCTCTAGCTTTAACACATTAAAGCTAGTCATCCTTTGTCGCTATTACCCTTCTCCATATATACTTACACGCTCCTTTTCGCATATTCCATCTACTTCTGCCAGTCCTCCTCCAACCTTTTAAAATCCTCCAATTCCAAGAAAGCACAATCACCTCCGTGTGTGCATGGATATTGTATAATTTCAGCCTTTCAGCCCATCCACGTATTCCCAAAGAATTCCTCGCAATTAAACGTTCCTCATCCCGCCGCGACTTACAGGGAATGAATGAATCATTCTCCCCTCACCTTTAAAGGTATCACAATGTCATTTGAGATAATTGAGAATTAATTGTGTGGAGAAAAGGAGTTTATTGGCAAAGGAGCTGATTCGCATTGGATAAAAGGAGCGCGGAGGAGAAGAAGGGAGCTGAGCTCGTGCAATCAAGATTGAAGGATGCAAGCCTTCATTCCCCCGACAGCTCCTCCAAGTAACTAACAACCCACCGTCCAGTCTTCTCCTCGTAATAATTGCAATTAAGTGTGTAGGAGTTGAGTTAGCAGCCAGGGCGTCTTTCCGCAGCAGGCATGGGGTACATGATGACAAATAGCAGATGCAGGTGAGGTAGGTAATATTGTAATATACTGGCATAGCTACAGATTCTTCTGCATACAGTTTCAGCAAACAAGTATGCACCAAACCCTCAGCATCCGCATCATTTAGCCAACTCACAATCACTGTCTTCCTTCGTAAATCTCTTGCTCTTATTCCCCACGCCCATTTGTAATTGAATAGCTTCAATTTAATAAACTCTCTCCAAATCAACAAGAATCAACAGTTTTACTAAGTACGACGTCCCACATTTACCTCCAGCTCATCCTATAATCTCCAGCTTCTTTACCTCTCTCTCGCTCTCCTCACACGTCTCAAAGTCTACGGATCAAATCAGTCACTCTCTCAGAAGTCAGAACCTCTTCAACCCGACTAATTGAACTTGATTATTGCTTCAATCATTATGATGATTCTTAGTTCTTACCACCGTCAATCTAGACCTTTTCCCATCTTCCTTAGCTCATCTTGTACACAGATGAACCGGCAATCTCTGTAACAAACACAATCTCCACAAACTTCTTTCCCCGACAAGTCCAAGAAAAATCTTGACATTTCATTAGCCTAATAAATCTGCATATCAGTGAACAATTCCTCCTTCCCGCCCAGTCTTTTAGACAATCTTTCAAAAAGACGGACGTAGTAGGAGTGTCTAGAAAAACACCAACTCTTTCCCACCTGTCTGCCACAGTAATACAGCTAAAACTTTAAAAAACTACGCATAACACAACTAACAGACGCAGATAAGGACAGGAATGATGGCGGGGAAAACAGGATCCTTCTACCGTAAAACCTAGTAGACGAGAGCCAAGTCTAAGAGAGATATACACCGGGTAATTAATTTAAATAGTCACGTCATTAATTCCTACTACAAGTGAATCAGCTTCTCCCAGAGTTTCCCAAACCAATCCACTCTCCAGCACACCTGGTCTCTCCCTCGCTGAAGCTTTACCAGGTGATATTAGAAACACAGAAATTCAACACCCTGCTACCCTTCTAAGTTACTGCCCCTAACTACTTTTTAAAAAACAGTTAACGATAAGTGCAAATTGTAGTCACGCCTATAAAGCCTACACCCATCACCTCATAGACTGAGTCGTATCAAGACATTCTAACAGCTTCGATAGTCGCAGTTCTTCGACACAATCCGCACCGACATTCCCACCCTTGCCATCACGAAGACTGGAATCATTTGGATTGATTGATTCGATATGTTAATTAATTGAGATGAAACAAGAAGGTGGAGGAGCGAATGTGGTAATTTCCTCTTAATGGATTCCTTGTGTAGCACAAGACAAATCAAACCCAGAGTAAATTAGTGGAAACCCATAATGAGCTCCTTCATAAGGTAGGTATACACAGGTATGTAATTTTGGATTTACCTCATTCTCTCTCATTCTCCCTCACTCAAATCAAGAAGGTATATACAAAGAAATTAACGAGCTAAATGTTTCCACAGTCGGAGAAGCTATAGCTTATTCCCATGTGCGTAAACCGTGTACAGCTATCAAGGAACTTTGAGGATGGATTCTCTACCATGATAAAATTAATTAAACGGGGGGTGTTATCCACACCACACACCTCATCATTTCGATTCTATTGAAACTAATTAGAGAAAAGCTGTGGTGTGATGCCGCATATATCACCAAAACTCCTAACTTGTACAGCTCGCGTCAAGTGTACAAGTCAAATCTACGTAGTATTCCATACAATATCCCGCTCTCTTACCTGTAAATTCCTCAGTCCTTGTCATTCAATATCCTCGTATTTTTCACCTCTCTTAATCAAATCAGAATACAGGATCAACAGGATTCTTCTGCGGAACAGATTAAATTTAATTGCAAAATTTATAAACACGTTCACTCTGTAACTATTATGTGGCCAACTCTGCACTTGAACACCTCTGTCAAAGGGACACAGTATATATGTAGCACGATCAAATTAACTTTCAAAACAAGTCACACGGAATTCACTTCATAGCTTCTTCGATCACCACGTAATCCAGTATATTCTCTATGTCATGTAACCCTCAATAGCTCCTGCAAATCCAATTAATGCATAGTTTATTTATCCGACAATTTCACATATATTCCTCCTAATTCCAGATTTCGAGTCCGCCGACAGTTAATGATAATGACGCACTAGTTAAAGAGAGTTAATCAGAGTTATGTTGTTCCACTTCAGTGCTTATCAGGATATGCGTTAGGATTCACAGCCCAAAATAATTTTTCCAAAAAATCTGCTTATACTTGTTTCCGTTAACGTCACAGAACTTAACCGAATACGACAACGATGTAGTTCGGCGAAACCAACGAATTTACCCACGTGGTCAACTTAAGATTCGATTTAATCCTTCGAAATCACTCTCACACTCTGAAATCCTTGAATATATTTAAGCTTGCAACCTTGTGAGTAGGTTTGAGTAACCCGGGGTAACTTTTGATACTCGCTAACTCTTAAGTAACTGCGGTGAAAATTAAATTTCCACCAGATTTTCTCGTTTCTGATAGTTTTCACTTCGGGCGTTGTGTCCTCCCTCGATGACTTCTGAAAAGATACTAAAGCTTCAAGGTTGGAGAGCGCCAAACTAAGCTACTCTCTCACAACTCCTCTGCGCTCTCCAACTCCAACACTCCAACACACGGGCGAATGAGTGAGGAGCCCAAAGAGAATTTGTCCCTTGGAGAGGAGTTTCCTTCTCTCTCTGCTCTTCCCATGCTTTCGCTTCCCTAACACGTCAAACGCTTTACCTTTAGGTAAGCTTGCCTGGCCTTTACACAACGTTGTATCCAGAACTGAATGAATTCTGTATCAAAGCAGTAAGGAGGTATGATCAAGAGTGAAACATTGTGCGATTTGGAGATTCCGCATTCATCGAAATTATCGCTAGCGCTGATTGGTATTTGAGCTTAGATATATTTTCCCGTGGATCATAGCACTAATAGCTTCGTTAACGTAATTTTATATAGCATCGTTAACGAACCTCTCCCATTTTTCGACAATCCATTCAAACACTCAGACACTCACTCTGCTTTGTCACCATCTTTGAACTGATTAGCTTTATGGAAGAATCATTATTTAATCAATCCTTAATTAGCTGGCTGGAGTCTCATGATATTGTAGAGATTGTTAAATTAGAATTGATTCCTTCAATTAATTAATCCAACCTTTCAAGGTCAGTTATCTCTGTATAATCAATAGTAGGTGTATTGTAGGCAGAAACCACAGAGTACTCGGAAGAATACAAAGATAATTACTGATTAGCCTTTCATTCACCTATTAAGCCCTTACGTGATGTTTGATTTGGTGCGGGCGGATGAATTTCAAGTATTTTTTCTCTCCCAGTTCTGAAACGACACTTTCTACGCCTTCTCCCATTCACTTCCACACTGTCCTCTGTTTTGTTGTCCTTTAAAAGATTCCTTCCTAATCTAAGTTCCTGCACACTTGAATCAATTATTAGGCGCCATTTCTTTAATTCCCTACAACAACCATCTTTCCGCCTCATTATCAATAAGAGTATAATTAAATGATAATTAATGAAGGGAGTATTTTATTTTCTATCCAAGTGTAGCTCCTTCAAACTTTGGTAATCAAAGTTACATGCCTCCTGTATAGGTATCCATGTCTACTTTAGATCAATAGAATAATTTATTTCAACAGTGGCTGGCTGGTGACATAAGCAACGCGAATATAAATTATGGATGTCTTGTCTCCAAGAAAGTGATCCCACCCCGGGATTCCCACCTCCGCCCTTTTTAGATGAATAATCTTTAACTATAACCTTTAAATTTACAAGTTCTTCTTTGGGTTGAATGTAAATAAACAGAAATTATAAACTAACATTTGTATTTACTTTTGTTACACAGTAAAACCTTACAAGTTTCAACGATTATTTCTATCCATCACCTGCGTTAAACTAATCTCACAGTCCTGCAGAAGCCGAATTATAAATTCTTGGAGTCTTTGTGAACACGCGGTTTCATTTTAAACCTGAAGCCATCTCTTGGAACAACACATTTACGAAGGATTGATTGAATAGATGAGAATAATGATTGTTGATGCAGTATGACAATTGCTTATAATTTGCACTGAAAGAGGAGAGAGAGAAACTAATTATTTTCCTTCCTATGGTCGTTATGTTAGTAAATTCGCCCTTTCAATTCCTTCCCTCAATCCTCTGTATTTTCTATTAACAATTAAATTCCTTGTGATTCCTCATGGAAAAGAGCTAATCAGAATAGTTAATGAACTAAAGGAGAGGAATAGAGCAAAATTTGGATTATATCCATTCATGTGGTTTCTAATTAACGCAACAAACTTAAAGCTCCACCGCACCACACACAAACAACCATATCAAACAGCAGCTCACAATTCACATTGTATCAGCAGCATCAACAGTCCATAATCCAAGTCTCTCCTCATCATCATCTCATTCTCTCCCTTCTAATTTCCCACACAACACAGCATCATAGCAGCCCTTGCAGAGACCTCCTTTCGGCAAACATTAAATTAACTAAAGACCATAACTAACTAATAACTAACGAGGACGCGGTGTACATGTTAAGGTGTGACGTCTTAACGTTTTTTATCATTGAATCCAATTACCTTCCCTTCCGCTCGCTCACCAAAAGCTTCTTGGGTTTCCCATTGATTTTATTAGCAACTGCAAAATTAGCAATTCCTGTTGTGCAGTGAAAAACAATCTTCAAGAGTAATAAGATTGGTGCAGAGGAGGACGAAATGCCGCAACTGTTGCCGACATATATTTTTCCAATTAATTCCCACTTGATTAATCGTGTCCCTTCCTAAACGTCCCTAATTAAATAAAATTAATTGTCAATTTAATATATGATCCCCCCGCACTGTCCTTTGTACTCCATCAACTTTGGTCCGTGTGAGCAAACTCACAGCAGTTTCCCTCGCAATTATCATACATTAAACGCATTCCCTTTATCCTCATGGCATTCCCACCAACATCTGCTTCCTCCTATATGAGCCTGCCAATTCCACCACTGACATTTGAGCAGCCTGGTAAATTTTATAATTTACAATTTCACAACTATCTGTCAAGACGCCAAAACCTGAATTTTTGCAAACCTTTAGCACTCCATCACTCTTCAACCTTGCCCCGCCAGCTCCCAGCTCCCCCTAGCCCCCCAGAGTACGTACTGAAGTAAATCCTCCTTCTGAAATTTAACAAAGCCCTTTCCGCGTTCTGCGTTCTACTTTTCTCTATTTGATTAATTTCTTTTTCCATTCCTTGCACAAGTAATTGGTAGAGAATTTTAAATTTCAATTTAAACAACTTCCATTCCATATGTCGCACGCCATCCCTCCTGCCGTCCATACAACCACCTCATATTTGTTTAATAGGTGGTTCCTCCGATTCTCAAGCCAAGAATCAGGTCCCGTGTCACACCATTTCCTACTGTAAACACCCGGTCCGAATTCCCCGAAAGCCTCCACACAGCCCATCATCCCAATCCATGCACTTTCTCCCTATTGCTTTCACCCTAACTTTCTCCCTCCCAGAACTTGTAATAATTAGTCGTTGTAAACTTTTGCCAATTTCCTCTTCCGAATTAGAGGCGGACTGCATTACTCTCGAATATAATCTAATAACTTTTAGCTGGATCAAAAACCAACCAGGGTGCAACTTTCACCCTGTGACACGTCTTCCATGTCGTCGCTGTACATCCCATTTATCCAGCTTGCTTTCACTCTTCCAGGTCCAGGCTGGAGCTCTCGCAGACTCTGTCTCTACAATTTCATAAATTTCATTCCTCTTCGGCCTTGTAGTTTCCTCCCTCCACCACCACACCATTCCCCAGAGTTTCCAGTATTAATTTTGTTAATAATGTATGGAAAAGCCTGCTTCTGTTACTCTGGAAATGCAGTCTGGCCTAGCTGCTGAGAATAAGGTAATACCAAGTAAAGGGTGTGTGAGAGTTTTCTGGGTCGGCCGCCATAATGCAATGGCTTCCATGAGAAACACAATTCTCTAAATTCATTCTCCATTACAATATTACCATTACAATATTCCTTGACACTTAGAGCGCTATTTGTGAAAATTTTCATCATTGCTAGCATGGGATTCTAATAATGGAGAGTAGCACTACCAATAATCCTCTGTCACTCTGCTTTCTCTCTCACTCATTCTCTCACACAACTTTCCCTATTACCTCTCCAACCTTATTACAAACTATTCATACACTACTGCCTCATTCTGCATATCCTCCCGGCTTAAGCTTACAACTTTCACTATTCCCGCCTCTCCTAATATCAATTCCGGACAACAACTTTCCAGACGTTCCAGTCACAGCCTTGCATTAACCCTCCTCCCTTCCCATGGCATGCATGCTTGCTTGCATGCATGCCAGAGTCTTTTGAGTAAGCAGGAGTCTTTCCAGAAGAGCTTTAATGAATATTGGCTAAAATGTTCCCTCACACTTACTCACATAGC
The DNA here is from genome assembly GCA_906901655.1 of Sminthurides aquaticus. Taxonomy (NCBI): domain Eukaryota; kingdom Metazoa; phylum Arthropoda; class Collembola; order Symphypleona; family Sminthurididae; genus Sminthurides; species Sminthurides aquaticus. The sequence continues at coordinate 5,377,643 of CAJQTT010000003.1, forward strand.
TAGATTCATTAAATTATGGAGCACTGGACAAATTTAATATGTCTATGAGTGGTATTAGTAATATTAGCATTCGTTCCACCCGGATGACTGTATATGGTAATATCAGCCGGGTAACACACAACTCTGCCCGAATTCAGTTTCAACATGCAGTTCTACTGCAACTTGCTTCCTTTAGAGAACAATCCATGATTTCGACTGCCAGCTGTGCTGGTTTTGTGTGTAAAATCTCCCGTCATCCTCTCCTCCGTCCACATGTTTACCCTCACGCTTTAATTTCATCCCAATCTAACTTATACTAACAATAATTTAATAGGCTCTATCACACACACCCAATTCCATCCGAATATATATTCCAAGAGGGGAACCCATACCATATAGCAGAGAGAGAATCCCTCCAGCATAGCTGTAGCAGTAGCTCAACAATCCCTATCTCACTTACTTATCGTATCTCGCAAACCTTAGCTCCGTTCACTCTCTCCTCTACCCGGAACGGAACCCAACTTTTACCCGCTTCACCCCACCGATCCCCACGCAGTAGAAGCTAATATTCCAAATCCACCGACCGACCGACCGCTGCCCCTGCCGTAGCGAATGAAACATTCAAGAGCGAGCCAGAGGGAGCACAGAATATATAATCATCATAATATAATAATAATTACAGTGTCGTGCACCATCTTAAACAGCATACTTTTCCCACTACTACTATAGTCTGAGAGTGAGCCAGAGCCCAGGGCTTTTCCTTTCCAGCAATCCACAAATTTCGCATTTTCACCCGCGCTTTCCCTACTTACATCTGCTCCCTCTTCTGCTCTTCGTATTTGGAATGAGTTGGTCGCAGCCTTAGTATTATAATAATACCTCTGATTCACGCACGCCATCAGCTCCTGCTTATTCCTAGCAAGAGCCAGCGGCTGCCTGTACTTTAAGAGATTTATGCACAGGGGTATTCACTTGTCACCTTAGAATGCTTCCGACATTTGTAGTAGTCACGTCCTGGCCTTACACAAAAGAGCTACGCAAATTCTCTAATTCCTAGTTTCCCTAATGGCACTATCCAAAAGTGATGCATTAATTACATAATGGCTTAGATGAAAATGCTACCTCTTCCTTCCTCTCCTGCTTAGCCGCATCTACTACATAGTATTTGGAAGACCCATTTCCTTCATCCTGCCTCGCCTTCTTACTTCTTAGGATAGTAAAAGAGCCGAGTTAATGCCAGCTTTCGGAGATTATACATTAGCGGATAAAACAGAGAGTCCGGGCAAACCGGGTATCATAGCTGGAAGCTCGGACACTCCTTCTCTACCCGGTTCTCTATCAATCCGGATCCATTCCACAATGTATACTGGGGATCTGCATATTATATCGCATCCTAAAGCTCCACCTTTTTATGTCCAGCCGGGCTTTCCCGCTCCCCAAAATTCCACATGTATTTCAAAAGGTAGATTCTCAATTTATTTGATTACGTTTCCATTTCATTACCTCCCCTGTCCAAAAAGCTTGCAGTAATCTCTTTCTCATTCAACCCTCGCGTCACCATCATCAGCCTTCTCTTCATTCCTCTCTCCCTCCCCTCCTCCTTACGCCTTTCAGTACTAATAATCCATTATCATATCGCTAATAATTTAAGTGACGAGCTGAGGACTACACGGTCCTCACCGTGCCGTCCAACTTATTTCCCCGAGTAGCTGGCTAGCATCCACTCATTCTTTTAGCCATGCTGCCTTTTAGCGTAATAATCATAAAAAATTCTCGGCTATTGCAGAGACGTGCTTCTATAGCTTACGTAATGTCCGACCTTAGCGCTGTCCCATGGAAACTCCGGCATGATTTAGGCGAATGGATAAAACTTTTACCTAAATTCTAATTTGGAAATGAGTGAGGAAAAAGAGGATAAGAAGAAGGCGGAGAGTAATACGTATCCATCACACGAGAAAAGATTGGCTGGATGAAAACACAGAGAGAAGAGATGGAGATTCAGACCAGGCGACAACGAGTTCCCCATTATCATTATGAAAGAGAGAGAGAGAAGAATAGAAAGGCTGAATGATTAAATGGTAAATGCTAATGACAAAACGAGTAGTTGCTCCTAATAATGTTTTAGAGTGATTAACGGGAATTGAAATGAGTGGAACACTTTATGAATTCCTCAAATAATCAAGTAACCTAATGAAAATGAGAAGCTTTCCCCTCCTCCCTTTCTTCTTCCCCTAGTTTTCATAAGTTTCCTCCAGTCCCATCATAATGCTTCTCTCTCGTGTCTGTGATATGAAATCTCCAGCCGACGCCACATAACAATATATTCCACCCCCTTACTTTCCGCAGCACAGCTGACTCATTGTCTCCAATATTATTCTTTACAAAGCTACTTATTAGTCTATAGATTACAAGTACTTTCAATTAAACCAAGAGCCAGAGACGTAAATTCAAATCCTACTAGCTCGGATTCTCCTGAAGAGAAAGCAGCGTTCTCTGGGACGGGGCGAATCAACGCCAAACGCGGGAATGAGGCGCGGAGAAAGTTCTTTTGGGAGCGCTAGAAGATTTCGTTTCTACATATATCTCATCTCTCTTCGCTTTATATAAGTGTATTTAGATTTAATGAATACATGCAAACTTCATCACAGTACGAACGGAACCAAGACTTTGCATTGAATGACCTGACGGTTGGCTAATTTTACAATCTAGTATTAATCCGTCTGAGCTAGTTTCCTCTTGCTGCCTTTTCTAGGCTCTATATACGAATCCACTAGACTATAGACACCTTGGATGTGCAGCTTTAAATCTCTATCCTAGTAATAATACTAATAATCCATCTTTTCGTTCTACATAACATGTAAAATTCTATGACCATCCCCGCATTTTACAATTACGTATCTCGCAAGCACACAAATACGAGGATAGATGCAACATCAGATAGGCAGAGCGGAAGGTAAAAGTGAAACTAAGGAGAAGCGGATTACATAATTCGTAATAAAATTGCTTCATGCCTGAGGGTAGACTTTTCCAGCCGTCGACTGTATTCCACATACGTTCGTCACATCCCCCCCACAGCTTTACAATATTTACCCAAGCTAAGCTGTAATTTTAAAAACCCAACTTCATTTGCACATATGGTTTAGACGCATCGCGAACAGCTCATCGGCCCATATTCTAGGGCATCTCATGCGCAAATATATTTACTGCAGTTATGTTGAAAGCATGTATGTACGCTTAATGTTTCGTACAATCCACAAAATAAATTACGTCATCATATTAGGCATTATAAGGCATTGATATTGTCGTCTCAGAGAAAGGTGGGTGAAAGCACACTTTCATTCCTCAAATACGGTAATCGCAGTGACCCAACCCTTCCTTCGTTGACAGAGCTAAATTCCAGAATCCAGACAATAGTTTCTTTGCCATTCTTTAAATTCTTAGTGCATTAAGAAACCTTTCCTCTTAGCTGTAGTTATTTAACAGCTAATCCTCTAATCTTTAATTAAAATTCTTGAGAATAATTGAGCTAACATAAATCTGGTCAAAAGGGGGAACGTAAACAAAAACAAACTTCAAGAAAGTCGTAATGTCTGCATCATCTGTCCTACGAGTCGACTTACTCATTGATTTCAGCTCAAGGAGAAAAATCTCTTGGAGAAAGCATTCATGTGTGAATACAACAACACGGTGAAAAACTTTCTCCACATTCCAACTAATATCAACATCATCCTGAATAATAGTCGAAACTATTCGCATTGTGTGTTCTTGTAAATGCTTCATTGCGGCTAGGCTAATATCAACATTACTGGACAAATGTGCTGGTTGCGAAAGACAACGCACTTAAGAATTTCACGTATTCCAGAAAATATCTTCAGCTATAGGTTACTATCAGTTACTTCGGATTCCAATCCCAACGTTCTGAAGAGCAGATGAGAGAAAGCGGAAGATGGAGGATTCACTTTATTTGATTGTCACATTTGAGAGCATTGTCGCGAGTACCTTCCTCTAGCAGATTTAGTGTGCTACACAATTATTATTATTAGATGAGATTCCGGGGAAAATTCTGAGGGCATTGATACTCTTTGGAATAAAGGCTCCATGTTAGGGGATTAAAGGCAATGAATTTGATCAAATGTAAACACATGACAGAGAGAGCCAGAAGAGAAAGCTGGAGGGGTGCTTCCACAAGCTCCTTCCTTAGCTCATGCTGTATCTGTACAGAACATGAGTTGATAGTTTTCAGACTGACTTCAATCTACTTGATTGCTTTATTTCCTCATCCTCCATTATAATCTGCTGGGGTAAAACTTCTCAATTCCTCCGTCTCCCCACTATCTCCATCCTGCACTACACCCAGCTCCAGCCAACTCCCCGATGAAGAGGGTGAGAGAATCAGGGGCGGACTCTTTTCCCCACGCTTTCAAACCCCCACCACTACACTTTCCCCCGGAATAATAATGAGAATAGTGACTGACTGGCTGAGTGCCGTACAGTTCAGCACTGCACACTCAATCCATCCCAGAACAGAACGCACGTAGATTCCAGGTTCCCCCATAGTTTCATTTTCATCACATTAACTCAACTTGAAATCAATAGTAAATACATTAACAATCTGACTTTGTCTCCATGAGTACAGTCAGCTAGCAACGCATGGGAAAGAAGATGTGGGTGTAAGAGAAAGTCCAGGCGTGTGGGACACACATTCTGCATGAGGCTCATCTAATCATCTTTGCAGCTTTTCTCCCAAACCATTTCCAATTCAAAGTGTAATTCATTTGTTTTACTTGAATTATTTCTTAAAATGCACATCAATTTCCAATCAGTGTATTAAAAAATCAAGGCGGGGGCCGTGAATCCCATTTCCTTTAGTGTTCTTCTACTATGCTTTCACTCACACTAATCAGTGAAAGTAGGTAGCAAATTACATCAAATTCACTCCTAGTTACCCGGCATGCAAGGGTTTGTTCCAGAAATATTAGCTAAATTGATCGTTAATGTGGTTTAGCGCTGACTCTTTGCGATTTTTAGACTTTCATTGCTTGAACTGTTCCTCCACAATCTTTCTTTGCATATCTGAAATAAAAAAATCGATCTTGGGCCTCATAAAAGCAAGAGCTATGTCCCTAACATATAAGTAGACAGATTTACTGCAGTTACTCCCCCTGTCTTACAACATCGCAACTATGTTTCATTACCTGCAAGTTTTCTAGGGAACTGTCAAACCTAAACAAAATCTCAACGCTGTGTTTATGATCCAGCTTTCTCTTTGAGAAAATGTAGACTTCACATCTCAAAAGTATTGTTTACGCTTCAGTGCTCAGTTCTCATGTGCCTTGTATTGAGATTACAGAACTTCAAGAAGTATTCCTCCAGAAAAACAGATTCTGATCGCTAAGGAGCTTGATGAATCTATTTTGAGATTTTAAATACTTGATCGAAGCATACACCTGCCGGTTCCCAAGCTTATTGTTAAATACCATAGTGGAGAACACGCTCAAAGCTTATAAGGTATTAGGTGGAAACTATTTATTTTCTTTCGCTAGGATCGATATTCATGGACGAGATTTAATTCCTCCCTGGCATTATTTTCAATCAAGCGTGAATTTCCCGCAGGACTTATAATATATTCCCCTACACCTAGAAGCATAGTATTTTACTATTCTAAATATCAAACGCTGTTCTTCTGTAGGCGGTTTCTCCTTCTCAGGCTACGCCACAATAAGCGATTAGGTGCTAAAAATCCTTCAGCATCTTCAGTACTGCCATCACCGCCTTAGTTTTGCGAATCTATGTTGACATCAGTCTAGGACACAATATGTGTCATACAAAGCATTCCCAAGTCTCAGGGTCGAGTTATGCAGTTGGTCTGAGATATTCTCTGAATACCTGCAATCAAAATTAAGAATTCCATTCCTACAGCAGGCAAACGTTCCTACCTCTCCTCCTGCTATTGCTGCACATAAAACCAAGCTATCCAATAGTCGCAATTAGATACCACAATTAATCAATTACCAAAACTCACATCCTTAATTCAGAGTGTCAAAGGGAGGAAGCTATATTTTGTGCATTGAATGCGACTCCTTGATTAGCATCAAAAGAGAGAGAGAGAGAGGCAGGATGAGACAGAGGATGAGTGATTCAAGGTCGGTAATAGAATTATTAGATTCAACTTGACGCTAACACAAGCGTGTGATGATCAGGCTTCTGCACAGCAGCAATCCATATGTCTTTACTCTCCACGTACATTGGTTCCTGCTTGATACGCCTCCAAATTTACCTTCTTGATACAGTACATCCGCACAAGCAAAGATGCATTACACTCCTATACTTTGTCTCCCACCTTCATGATTTACAGATAAGGCTATGACTTAGCTGAATCGGAGAATAATTTTCTATGTGAGCTTGATTGATAGTAATGATTATTTTCTCTTAATCATCCTTACAATTGAGCTTAATTTAAGTGTATGTGACGAAATATAAATGTAATTCCTGATTGCTTAACTCTCTCAGCTTCCCATAATTGCTTCACTACTTTTTGTCCCAAACCAGTCAACTAACAAGCCCACGGCTTCCATCTTCAATAAGCTCATCTTCTTCTTCTCCGTTCCTCATAATCCCAATACTGCTTCTTCTTATGGCAAGATTTTTGCTGAGTGTCTAGTATTTCCCCTCAATCAGCAAAATCTACAAGGATTACATGAACAAACGTTTACGAATAGCAAAGCATCAGCAACCCACATCGCCCTCTTCCAACGCATCTTACTGCTAAGTTCAATCGTTCTCCACCGTTTCCATAATCAGTATATACTGCTGCAAAGCCCACACATTTAGATCCAGCATATTATCGAATCTTTGCTAAAAGATTTTAAATACAAACTGAGCTTGTTAGAAGGGTGTTAATGAAATACTATGGATCTTCAAGCTCCAGAAGATAGTTTTTTCTTACTACCCTATAAGTCCGTGGACACATGATCTTCAGAGCCTAGATCTGATTACATTTTAATTGGTTCTTCATGGTTCTTCGGTGGTCTACTCGCAAGTGGAAGTGGGTATAGCATACAGAGTATGTCCTCAAGTGGAAAAGATAAAGTGGTTGTTAATTGCGAGCCGAATAAAATCTATGCAGTCTTTGCCGTCCCATTCTCCTTAGAGTGCTATTCCAGTTTTTCTTGTATCTCCTCAGATAACTAACAGCACTAAAAGGCGGAGGAAAAAAGTGTGAAAAGAGGAACAGGGCATGCTAATGAAGTAGACCTTCAGGTGTCAAGTGACTCTTTTCCGATGATTATGTCTCTTCTTCTCCCTCTCCATCAATGGGAATCTGATGCGGGTCATCTCTGTGCCAATGCACAATTGTGTGTAAGTACCGGTATATATATATAATATATACCGGTACTTACAGATATATATATATATATATACTATATATATCTATACATCTTTCTCCCTTTTCAACCAACCCCTCCGCAGTTATCATGTCTTTGAGTGGAGCGTCGTATCCATTACCAAAAGCACACATGCATCTTCCCCATCCGCGACAAAGTAAATAAACAAACTTGATTTTATATAAGTGTCTGGCGAGAATGAGCTGCTGCTGGGACCATAATACAAGATAATTTAAATGACTAACTTGTCCAGCCGATTCAAGGAGACAGCTTATGATTTACACCACCGCACTCTTGCCGCATGGAACAGGAGAGGGCGTAATGTCGCCGTATTCCGGTAGTAGTGAATACAACTAGATTGATTTGGAATAGCCAAGCTCATGAGCTTCAAGTCAAAAGTAGGTAAATTGTTGCTAATATATGTGGCGCTCTTTTGAGACAAGTGTAAATCACCCTCCTTTGTTTGCTAAAAAGCCCACAGACTTCTTTTCTCAACGGAGGTAACCTTCAAGGCAATTCTCAAGCTTCATCCCTAAGCTTCACGTAACTTTAAAAAACGCTATGCTTATTTCCGACTTGCTACAGTATAAGCTCCATCCTTCCTAACCACAGGGAAAGTAAAACTTGCCCATGTATCCACCGTAAACACATACAAACATAACACAGGAAGAATCAGGCAAATCATTAACAAGCACAGAAGATGCGGAGGGGACGCGAACCTGGCGGGATTGAATGTGGAGTAATCAAGGAAGATGTGAGAAGGATAGCCACGTGTTGTCAGTAGGAGTGTAATGCAATCAAGAGGAATTTTTTCCTTGATGAGTCCGCCATAGACCTCAATTGAAAGAGACCTAAATGACACATACAAAGACTAATTTAAAGCGCAACAATAGACGCCGTAATAACCCTGACACTGGACCAGAGGGAGTATGCAATCCATAGAAACCGTTTCATAATCCCAAGTAGATAGCATAGATTAGGACTTTTCGTAATGATCCTCTGGTTTTTCTATAATTCCATACCTTGGTTTGTGGCAGGACCATGCTCTGCGACATTTTCTCTTCCTTGTTAGTAAACGTATCCAGAATACTTTGAAAACACAAATATTTCAATTCTCAAAGTACTGTACATTTTCCATCGCGCCGTAACAAAGCCTTTTGATGGAAGAATAAAAAAGAATGTCAAACTGTAAATTGACTGCGAATTTCACAATACACATCTACAAATTCTAGCCTTTAAACTCGTTTCATTTTTGGGAAACACCCTAATTATTAAGCATAAGGGAGTTGTTATCCCCACAATATTTTCGCTTCCATGTTTCCGCTTCTATTTTGATCTATTAAAATTGTTCACTTCCTTTGCAAGCTAAACCAAGAACGATTTAAGATAATTGGGCAATTTTTTCGTGTACCTGATCAAGGCTACACCCAGGTAAGGTTCGCTTTTGGTCTGCAATACAAGAATTGAGGTTTAAAACTCAACTAAACTAAATATTTTCCAACCGACGGACCATCCAACTCCAACGCTTGATCTCTGTCATATTCACGCGAAAACCATGTCATAATATATACTTCGCAATCACTACAAACGTTAAGTTTTTAAGCTTGAGGCTTTATTTGCGTAAAAGCGTAAGATTAAAGTTGATAACAATGGAATATGAAGCGCTACTTGTATTATTTCCAAAGCTTTGAAGCTTCCATGCCTAAGAACATTCACATGACTTTTCCTAGACGCTCAGCCAGCGGTCGCCTGAACGCTGATATTTGATATTCTGAATGTCACCAAGACTTTTAAAGATCTGTACACTATTCCCATAAACAACAATTAGTGGGAACTCTTAAATGTATCGCGAGTTTCCTGTCCCTCCTGGCAATGACTAGACTATAAAACATTATAACAGCAGCTGCACCGGCAAGAGACTACAACAGTATTACCAATTAACCCCAAGGGTCATAGTATAAGCTACAGAGATTTTCAACACTCGGATTTCTGTTAAGCTGTGTGTGTACACTAAACAAGATTGCAACCTAATGGGAAATACCGCAGTTTACGGGTCTAGGAGCAGGCGAGTAAAGTCTGCTTACATTTAAAACAGGAAAGTATAGTAACATGAGATAAACATTTACTCACGTTAAGAGGTGCTTCGTAAGGATGGCTAGATTGGCGTAATGGTTAACAAATTACAGGACGTGGATGACTAACTGCGCGTGGTAGTTTTTCCTTACAATTTATAAGAACTCTATACGAACAGGATGGTAGCTTGCGGACGGACGGAATAGTTTGTATATAGCGAAACGTATCACAATAAAATTAGCTCGGCAATTGCCACGAGCAACTTGAACTCGGTTGCAAAAAGGATATCACATCACATGCATATCAATTAATTGCTTTAATAATGAGATTCACTCAACTCGTCATTAGGGATGCAGTGTTTAAACAATTAATTAAAATCGGCCTACGCTTTCCACTTCAAGTACGGAACGAGATCAAGCATCAGGATTTTTTATCATCCCTCCCTCCCTGCTATTATCTTTAAACTTGTCTCAGCTATAACATGCGTGTAGTCTAACCACTCACTCAGTCAGTCAGCTAACTGCAAAATGTTGTTGAACTCGTGTACATAGACTGATGAGACGGGGAGAAGTAAAAAATTGCAACAAGGAAAATATCAGGTTTTCTTTCCCCATCAACATGCAGTAAAAGGAAACGCGAGACACGACGACAACGACGCAAAATAAATTCATATAGATTTGCGAACAACAAAACATTTTCTTCTGTAAAACTAAGCCTGGTGAGAGCCAGGAGGTAGACAGCAGTGAAAAGAGGGAGGAAGGGGCAGGCTGTGAATTAATTACTTTAAGAGACAGAGCTAAGGCATTCAACAATGTTGTTGATTAAAAAATCGCGAGTAATTAGGTTTAAAGCCACGAGTATACAACTTGTACAAGAGGCTAGGTCGCCGTAGATCAAGAAGGAAGCAATAGAAAAGAGAATAGTCTGTGGCGACGGACGGAAACCAGTTCAGCAGGCATTTTACAGCTTTGATACTCTGAAAGAAAGAGGAGCTCAGGTAAAAAAAAGTGTAATTATCGCAAGGTAAGCTTGCACGGCCTGCCAACGGATGAACTCTATCAATTTGGGAGAAAGATGGAAAGAATAAAGATATTTCTCATTAGCTCCAAGACATTAAGAAATCATGAAAGATCGTGTCCTCCAAAAGGTCATGCGGGAGGGTAATTTTAAATCAACCGCTATCTCCATTGGCTACTCTGTTACGGAAGATAATTATTTATATAGCAAAACCTCAATTGGAGACGAGTGAGGGAGGGGTGGAGAGGTAAATTCATGAAGGCAAGACGTGAAGGAGATATAGGAGTTAAGACGGAGGAAGAATAATTGTAAAATGCCCTGTACACGAATTCAATTTAGGGAATGAGCTTTTGCATGATTAACAGCTTTGTTAGCTCAACTTATCGAGGGGAGCAGACTGACATGCTCTTCTGTCTTGGGAGCATGACAGCATCATTTTCCTGATTAAACATTTCAACCCGGCCCTATAATAGGGAACAAAGGAAGGCGTGATCTCTGCTACATCCTGAAAAATTCACACTATCTCACACTACACTCTAACCAGGTGTTGCATGTATAGGTTGCATTACAGAGCGACGGGACTCGGAAAAAGTTCCAACAACATCAATAGAGTCTTGGAACATGCGATCGGATAAATACATTAGTATAACTACTGCATCTACGCAATTACATTTTAGATAGATTCATACTGAGGTAAGGTTCTGGACGGATGGTCTTGTTAGAGTAGTCTCGGTGCGAAAACATTCTAGGATTCTATAGCTTTGAATAACACTAGCCAACCGCTTGAAATCCGCTTAAGTGCGGAACAATCTCATTTTCTAATGGATCTAGGGGAATTACATTACTTGATTACACTTCCTTAAACAGCTCAACTTTGCCGAGAGGAGGAAAAGCCGGAATATCAATAAAATTATACAAAATGACTAGATTCTGCTTCTGAGAGACATTTGGCCCTACTGCCAAATCCGTGCGGGAGATCCTAATTATCCACAATTGGCCTGAAGCGCTGCAAGGCGGTAAAATGTTTGCAAATAAGTAATTCAAAACAAAAACCGGATTCCTAAATCCTTCATTATAATAAACCTAATACAGTTACTTCTATCTAACCTCATCAGGTATTGAATGACTAGAAAATTGAGGAGGAGCAGTGAGCAATGGCTTGCCCTGGCAGTGCAACAGCACGAGGATCCCTTCCAAATTTCGTCTTGTAGTTAATCCTCGTTCGCTTTCAAGTAGATAACATTAGTATGATAACTATGATGGCAGTTACTTGCTCATCCGTTTTCAATTGTTTCTTGGAATAGGGGTAGAACTCTTGAAAGCCGGTGATGCATCTCGCATAGGGCTTAGAAGTGAAGACTGAGACGCGCTCTTGTGAAGATCTAGAGTTGTGTCAAGTCGCCTCGTTTCATGTTCCATCGTCTTCTCTGACGGGTCCATTGATACATTACGCAAGGAGTCTCCTAGGGCTTGTCGAAGGGAACGAATCTCTTGCCCTGTTCGGAAACTTCGGGTTAAAAAGCTTTGACGTCGTCGAATTTCTTCGCTTAACTGCTCCTTGAGATGAGCAATCTGCTGTTCTAGACGCTGGATTTGCTGGCGGTAATTTGTTTCTCGCGCTTCTAATAGCCTCTCTGCTTGCAGTTTTGCAGCTCGTGCTCGCTCGAGCTCAAAGTCGCGTTCCTTGAATTAAAAATAGTTTTTTGTTAAGTTAGGTGGGTGCGCATCCTAGAAAAATTCGATTCGATTTAATAAGCAATACGCATATCACAAAAAAACTTACCTGTTTAACTTGCGCGGTCACTTCTTGAATATGTTTCGTATGTCGGCGCTCCAGATCCCGGGTTTCTGCTTCCTGTTTAGAAATCTTGCGGCGTAAATCACTGTTCTCTTCCTCAAGAACTGTTACAGCATTATCTCTCATTGCCGGAAGCGGGGTGCGGACGCCCTTGAGTGGTATTGAATCCTTTACCCTCTCTAGCTCTCGATTCTCACGCTCCAAGTCCCGAACTTTCTCCAAAACTGAGTCAAGCTTACGCTGAAGCTCCATTTTATCCGACAACGCTTGTCGTAAGTCTTCTTTACCAGACTCTGACAACTGAAAAAATAAATAGTAACCATAAGTTAGCATCCTTGTTTATCTTCTGTTTTCGTAATAAATAGTCACATCTTTCATTATTTACCGTCATCTTCAACTGTTTGTCAATGGCATTGCGCGTCATATCTTCAGTTTGCATACGTAATTTTTGGTTCTTGTCCGCCAAAACTTGAACCTGACGCTTGAAGTCTTGCAAAGCGACAGAAGCAACTTCCCACTTTTCGCTAATGTTATTCCTTTCTTGTTCTAACATAGCCTTCTCTCGTTGTAGTGAACGGAGTTTCTCGTTCAAATGAGAATACTGTGCCGTATTTTCATTAACGTTTCTATTCAAATTGTTGCACTTATCCTTCCAATCTTGCTCAGACTGGGCGGTTTTCTCCAAGGCAATATTAAGCTGTTCAACTGTCATTGTAAGGGACGAGCATCGTTCTTCCAGCTCCGTGTTGCTACGATGAATGTTATTGCACTTGTCCTCAAGTGCTTGAATATGGCCGTCCTTCTGTTGCAGAACCAATGCCATTCGGTTCAAGTCGCCTTCTAATGCGCGCATATTAACTTCTGCCTTGGACCACTTGGATTCAAACTGAGCTCTGGCGTCATCAAACCTCATTCGGGCTCGATCCAGTTCTTCCTTTAGGGTATCCTTCTCACCACGCACGTTCCTTGTGACATCGTCCCGCGCTTTCACAGCGTCTTCAAGCTCTCGCACTAAAACATAGTTATCATAAACATGAGTCCCATTTTTTAGCCGGCTAAATGAATAAATTACGACCAGTACCTTTGTCTGCCAATCGACTCAGTTCTCCATTCTTTAACGCAACTTCTTTTTCTAAACTGAAAATCGTAGTTTCCTTCGTTTTTGTATCGCCTCTCACAGATTGCAAGCTTCTATTGATGGCGCTGAGTTGATCTTCACACTGAGACTTTGCAAATTCTAGGGTTGCTAACTGGTCCTTGGTGGACATTAGCTGAGAAGCCAAGGTATCTCTGTCCTGTTGCAATGCGGCCATTTGAGTTTGTAAAGTTGCCATAGCCCGCCTAACGCTGTCAGGATTTTCCATGGATCCTGATGCAATACCCATTCGCTTCAGACCTGACTGAATTTGTGACAATTTTGTTTCTGCATCTTTCTTTTGTCGTTCTAGCTCTGTCCTCTCGTCGTTCAACAATTTTAAACGATTCTCCGATGTATTTAGCTTAATCTAGAAAACGTCAAGAAATATTAATCTGATGACTTTATTTACATGTACTTCGACAGGTTTAAGATATTTTTTGCTTCTACTAACCTGGAGTTGCTCCATTTGCTGTTGAATTTGGGCAACACAGAGGGAAAGATGATGTTTCTCTTCCAAAAGTTTCTTCTCCCTATGCTTGTTCTCTTCTGCCATCGTCAACAACTGATTTTCCCTACTGCTGTATCTTTCCTCAGCTTCAGCTAGTTTAAGAGCTAATCGCTCCTCTTCTCCCTTTGCAAGCCCTAGATTAGATTCAGCGTCATCCAAAATCTTCTTGGTATTCCGCCATTGGGACTCTGCTTCATCTCGTCGCTCGGTTTCAGCATCTAGCTTCAACTTCAGTTCTGTTACTTCTGATTCCAACCTTGCAATAAATGATCTGGATTGTGAAAGTTGATCTTGAAGATCGTCCATATTTCGGGATGAGTCGGCCTTCTCTCTGACTACAGCGTCAATTTTGACCGTCAGTGCTGCTACTTCAGCTTCAGTATCGGCTAAAAGAACATTAAAATCCATTAAAATTGCTGTGCAGAAGTCGATTTAACTGAATGATTTAAGCTTGTATGAAATTTACCCTTGATTCGCTCCAGATCCTTGACTTTTCCTTGAGTCTTGTTGATTTCCTTCTTTGCTGCAGTAAGTTCGGCATCTCTTCTACTAAGCTCCTCGCGCAACTGTTCTACTGTCGAGCTCGCTTTTTCCTTCTCGACTGCCAGTTCGCTCAAAGTTCGTCTCAATTCCGTCACTTCTTTCTTCGAGCTATCTCCAGAATGTTCAGATTCTTTAAGTCTTCTGTATACATCGTTCAGATCTCGTTTCAGGTCAGATTCCCGTTCTTCCGCAGATCTCAACTTGTTTCGGAGTTCCTCAATGTGCATTAGCGCACCTTCCTTCTCTCGTTCAACTTCGGAAAGCTTGATTTCAACTTGTTTCATGGTGTCTATACCGTCTTGCTTGGTAGTTTCTAATTCGTTCTTGATCTTAATCAACTCCGATCTCAAAGCTGCACCAGTGTTCTTCTCATGATTGCACTTGGTTTCGCATTCTCTCTTCAACCGATCTGAAAAATATTCCAGAATTCAGTTTGAATTTATTTTGCATGGGAGTCAAAACACTTTCCATCTGTACATTGCGTCAAGTATCCTACCTTTATCATTTCTGGTATCTTCTAGTTCTCGTTCCAGGAGACGGATCTTATCAGAGAGACCTTGTTGATCTTGTTGGGCTAGCAATAATCCTTGTTGTTTATCATTCTCTGCTCTTACCAGTGCTTCTTCGTACTGCACTCGTAAGCTATCGATTTGCTGCTTCAAAGACAGAATTTCTGCACTGTACTTGTTTGCTTCATTTTTCTTCTCTGTTTCTAATTCATTGCGAGTATTCTTAATCTTTTCTTCGAAATCATTTCGGATTTTGTCTTCATTTGATGAACTTGAATTCTGCATGTTAGCAAGATCCTTAGAGAATTTGGCCTCCAGTGCGGCTTTCTCTTTTTCGGCACGATCTCTCTGGCTGCGCATTTCTGTTTCGGTTCTGAAATCAAGTTATCAAGTGATAAAATCTCAAAATGATGAAACAATATTTGATTTGAATACGATTAGTGTCTTACCTTTGAAGTTTTTCTTTTAGATTAGTAAGTTCTCCATTTAATTTCGATTTTGTTTCAGAGAATTGCCGTTCCAACCCTTCTATCTTTTTGTCCTTTTCAATTAGGTTGGTTTTCAAATTGGTCTCGAGCTCTTCTAATGAATCTTTCTCTTCTCTTAATTTGTCTAGTGCATTGCTGATATTTTTTATAACGACATCCTTTGATTCAATTAAATGCACAGCGTCCATGTGCAATTTTTCTGCGTTCATTAAGTCTGATTTAGTTCGGTCAAGCACCTGGAGAGTTTCTTCGAGTTCCCTCCTAGAGAAAATAATTAGGATTGTAAAAATATATGCATAAAATTTATAACCTTGTTATCATTTAAATACTGCAATGTATGCATCGTAATTACCTATTGTGATTCAGCTCTTCAGTGACAATTTCTGCTCGTTCTGTTGCTAGGCTCATTTCCCGTAAGAAATCTTCGCGCTGTGAGTCCAATTGAGTTTCTAGTATCATTTTCTTGTTCTCAGCTGCATCAGCTCGAGCCACCAGGTTTTCAATTTTAGCTTCCAGATCTGTGCGTATTCTTTCAGATTCCAACAATTCCCGTCTTAGGCTAGTTAGATCATTCCGAGCATCATGTAAATCCGCTTCAATTTTGGTTTTATCATCTTCCGCTGATCTCGCTCGATCAGCCCATTTCTTCTTTTCTTTCTCAATATTATCAGATCTTTCTGAACCAGACCGCAGCTTTTCTCCAAGTATTTCAGCATCCATTTTCCATTTCTTTAAAGCGTCTTCGCTTCGTTCAAATTGGAAGCAAACATCTTCGTATTTTGTTTGGATTTCACTCAGTTGAGATTTGAGATTCTTGTTTTCAGCGGAATTGCGTTCTTTATCCTCGCCTAGCAATGAGAGTTGTTCTCGAATCTTAATGCCCATGTCCTGCTCAAGTTTCATCTGACTGGTTGCAGAAGAAAGGTCATCTCGAGTTTTGTCGAGTTCCATATTCAGTGATTCGATTTCATCCCTACAGTTTTCAACGAGTTTTTCGAGCTAAAACAGTAAATGAATACAATAATTAATTATTAGTTTGTACAAACCCTTATCAAAAGACAATACCAGGATAACCTTACCTTGCTAACACTAGTCGACAAATTATTCTTTAGCTTCAGAGTTGAATCTAGTTCGGATGCAAGAGCTTTACGCTGCTGTTCCAGGATATTTTTCTCATTCTTCAGATTATCCAAAGCTCTTTGATTAGTATCCCGTTCAAGCTTAGTGTTTTCAAACGCATCGCGAATCTTTTCATTTAAGTCTGTCAGCTGTGATATTTTTTCATCCGCTTTCGCAAGATCTGTTTCCAAGCTCTCTACATGGCTCCTTGATACCATGGATTGTTCCTTGGAGGACGCCAGACTGACCTAAGAACCATGATAGTCAAAATTTAAAGTAACTCTAAAAAGATATGTAACAAATTTTCTGCAAATTATAAAGTATTCCACTCAACCTACTTGTAGCTGATGAATTTGTAACTGTCGTTTATTGAGTGCTGCTTGAACGGCTGAAACTATACTCTCGGCAAAAACCGTTGGATTTTCGCCCGTTTCGTCATAAATGAAGATAGCCGGTGTAGACGTGAGATGGACGTCATGACCTTCATCCAGGCCATGGCTGTCAAAGTCACTCAAAAGTAATTTGCCAATTTCACGGAGGCTATTCTGGAGCAATCCAAGCTCCTGCACTGAAATTCGATTAAGTTCTGCCTCCAATCCTTGTGACTTGGTATCCAGTTCTGAAATAGCGGATTCCATTCCAGCGATCTTATCGTCTCTGTCCTTCAATTGTTTCCGTAGAGTTTCCTGTGAACTTTGAGACACATTAAGATCTTGTGCAAGCCTAGACAAAGCTGCGTTGTGTTCAGCCTCCTGCAAAGAAAATCAATACCATTTAATTAGTTCACCTTTCCACAAGACATAGGTTTGAGGTGCAATCAAGTTTGATAGCATCTTATCACCCCCACATAACGTGCGAATCTCACGCACATATCATATCAGTAAAACCAGGCATGGAAAGCGCTTAATTAAGATTACCTGCATAGGCGTAGGAGTTGTAACAGCAGTAGTGAGGACGGCGGTCGAAATTTGGTTGGATATACGGGCAATCGAATTTTTCAACTGAGACATATCCCTTCCAGTCGAGGATTTCATTTCTGCAAAATCCCGTTTAGCGGATGCGACTTTCTTCCACAGATTAAGAAGTTTGGAATGTTCAGCTGCGTAGAAATCGCTATAAGCCTGCTCCTCCGCCTTCCAGAGGTGTTCTCTATCCGACATTTGTCTCGCCAGTTTTTCCCAATCATCAGATAATTTTTGCAAGTCCGAGGACAGCGCGTTATTTATTTTTCTTGTTTCTTCGAGTTCGCCCCTCAGTTCACGGTTTAACTGTATGAGATTCTCGTTCCGGCTCCTCTCTTGCTCTAGTTTCCAGTGCGCATCGTCCAGATCGCTAACAGTGACTGCTGTAAGCCCTCCTGGCCCCCCTCTTCCCGGTCCGAATTCACTCAAATGACCCCCTCCAACATTAGGAGAATCAAAAGTAAGAAGCTCATGGCCCATGCCTTGCCCTAACTTTGATTCTAGTTCAGAGCATCTTTGCTTGTATTGTAGTAGCTGTAAAACATATTTTTATCCCATTCACATACATCCCTATCACAACTCCACAAACTATACGTCCATGCTCAACCTCACCTTAGACTGAAGTCTTGCCACCAGAAGAGCCTGTTGATGTTGAGCTTGGCGGTAGCTCTCAAGACGTCGTTTGTAAGCTGAAGCGTCTTCTTCTAACCGATTTTGAGTAATATGAGCTCGATTCAGAGCATCTGCTGCTCCTCCGTCGCCTCCAGACATATTTACTCCGGAATTCCTTAAGATAGAAGTAGGTGCCGCTAACGGTATCGTAGGGACTGATGACGGTAATGCCAAGGACTGAAAAAAAATCAACATTCCCTATTAATTATTTAATTCAATTTTCAGCTTCCGCACAATACATTCTCACAACAATTCCCACTGTCCAATCAGTTGCTGCTACCTTAGGCCTAGGTTTTTTCAGGCTATCCATTTTAGTAAAAAGAAATTTCAGGTAGACTTTTAAGCGTTTTAGCCAAAAGTCTGGCTTAAGTTTTTCCAAGCCAGGTGAGGCACGCTTATTCCTCCAGTTTAAAAACCCAATTTTTCACTTTTTTCTTTAAACAAAAACAAAATTAACAAAGAATTGCGGAAAACCCCCGCCCTTCCGACTCTACCAGGCCCTTTCAAACATCAGAGCAGGCTCTTTTTCTGAAAAGACTTCAGCTAATTCCGGACGAACCTTTTAGATTCGACTTGAAGAAAAGACTAAGGAAGAGAATCCGTTTGTTTAAGAATTAAATGTTTGGGAGAGAGATGAGAGAAAATGTGAACACAATTAGATTAGTCTAACCATGGGAAGATAACCATGTGTCTAATTGGTAGAGCGATAAAACCCGTCTTGGATTTCGCCCGCAGTGCTTACTCCTTTTCCTTGAAGACACGCTAGAAAATTGTTACACTGACAACGGCCGGACAGTCGGACATGTTCAAAATTTGTTAATAGCCCTAGCCACGGCTCTCATCATCAGTTGTCTTTCGGAACGTGATGAGCAGAGAAAATATAGCGTGATATTGAGCAATTCAACCCTGGATGGCACCGACTGTCACCTTGAACAAGGCTGTTGGATTCCTTAAAATTATTACTATTACTATCATTATCTCTGCTCATCTTCCCTTCGTTTACCCCGTAAAACGGATTACTCTGCAAACCCTACAACAACATCTACCACACAACCCCCCCGAACCTAATCAAAGTCAGTGTGGGAATCCTTCAAGGAAAAATCCCTAACAACGTCCTTCCGAAAAACAAATCTTTTCCTAAAGCACATCCTACTGACTAAACTCATATCAAAAATCATTTCCAGCTCATGCATAATTAAGTGTTAACCTGGATTCGAGGAGATACAACACTCTCCAGCAAGCGTTTCCCCTCCTTCTCGTCATCCCCATCTTCCTTTAAAACGATGGGGGCCCTTGACCTCGGGCTTATAAGATTTTCGTAGGCGGACATATCAAGACTTGCGGATCCTCAAACCCCGATTTCAATGTATCTTCAATCCCGCTAATCTATTCAATCCTCCCCAGTCAATTATCTTTTCACAACTTTGACAATTGCATTCCGATCAAATTGGATCCAATTATCTTGTATGCACCACCACTACCACACGATTAAACACCTCCTCCCTCCCATCCCACCAGTAGTTCAATCACGACGGCACGCTCAATTATCATTTCAACTTCCCAGAAAAACCACAGAGACTCTGACTCCAATTCAAACGCTTTAAGAATCCTCCACCTAGCTTACTAGAAGATACTGCAGCTGTCTCCTTCTAGCTATCAGACAAAATATCGATCATCTTACAGCAATTGTCACTTTTCATACAGGTATTTTCCACATGCGAGCGAGCAAAGACTATTGTATTGATACAACTTCAGAGAGAGACCAGATGAAAACTATAGATTCCTTTGCTGCTCCAGCTCTCGCTACGCTACATAGTTTTACTTTTCTTCGGCCTTCCAATTAGTCAATAAGCTGGAATCTTTCTCCTTTTTCTCAATTCTAAAAGCTGGGTCTCAAGAACCACCAACAACGACCTCGGATGCTTATTAGGGTATTATGCATGAATACAGCAATCCGATTGTTACACATGCATCAAAGGATTCGAGAAGGAGAAAGAACGGAAACCGAGTCTAAATCCTGGTCGTAGCGTGGACAAGGACAGATTTCTCACGAAAATGGGATCTTATACACAAGTAGTCTCCAGATCCTTGCCCAAGTCGGTCCTCACAGCCCTCATTATCCGTGACTACGGAAACAGACCGTATGGATTTAACAGCTCGGATACGAATCTTTCCCGTGTCAAGCACGAGAAACATCCCAACCAGTTTTCACCTCTGATTTTCACACGAATCGCACCCCTGTCCATGAAGCCTCGCTTCTTATTCCTCTGATTTCGTTTTCATACATGGGTTTTAATACATTAGCCTATGCAACTAAAAACTTTGAGTTTGCTAGAATCCAGCTGCACATTTCGCACCACACGAAATACAAATCGCGGACGTTACGTGCAGTGCCTCCTCCCTTGACTAGGAAAATAAACAAGCTAATAATGCAATGATATTCGAAAACCGATTCTTGTACGTTTAGCTGGAGTGACTTCGAATAAAGAATGACTTTAATTGAATAATTAATGCTTCTGTCGCTTTTTGCCCTAGTTAGTTGTTTAAGGACTCTGATACACTTATTTAAAAACCCACACGAAGTAATGTCGAACATCACCTGATCTTTCAATGCTAATTCCAGGTGCTTCTCCGCCCCAAGTATATAGTATACTTTCTAGCTAAACTGCTGTAATCCACGTTTCAATAATATTCAAACCATCACACATTACGTAAACTCCAATTAAACACATTACGCAAGAGAACCCTACATAGTATATAAGTTACAGAATAGACAGCACCTTACCTGGAATGTTTTGTGATTTCAAATTACTAAAAAGTACACTGTCGCACTGTGAATCGATGCCTTTAATTTCAACGAGGTTGAACATATTTATGGCACTTCCGACTTCATGCTAACACTACTAATATTACTTGTTTCAGTCCTCCATTAGATTGTCACAGATAATTATATATATACATATATATATATAAATGGGAAATAAATGTTTACTAGCTGTTTATATCAAATATAAAATTATCTAAAACTAATATGTAATACTCTTTTACTGAATACTGTGGAACGGAATGACAGAATTAAATGTCAAACAAAACTGTTTGTGCCGCAAAATATCTGTCAATTTTTAACTGACGATATCGTTGTGACCATTTTTGTACTTTGAAATTTTTCAAAACTTGCGTGAGATCTGTTACAATTTCCAACTAACTAACAAGGCACAACACTCATTATTGTCACCACTTTGACTTTTGTTTTGCTCTTCATCGCTGTCGTTACCTGGCTGCAAAGCCGGCACGTGTGAGCAAGTGAAAGCATATCTTATCCCCAGAGGAGAAAATGCGTTCTAACGGAGTGAAAACCTTTCGGATGCGGAGAAAGTCGATACAAGTTCAAAACTTTCCCGCGCACGTAGCAGCAGCCATCAAGTACCTCTATCTCCCTCTGTGTTCACCGTATGATGGAAACAACGTTTACACAGGATACATGATCGACAATATGTAATGTTGCAGCTACGGTAATACTTTCTCCTCTCACACCGTGCTTTGAATGCAGCAACATTGAAACCATTTGATAAAACCGTAAGATTCTTACCTTTGACATGATTTCAAAGTCATAATAGAAATGGGAGAGAGGATACTGTAATCTGAACGAGTCCAGCGGGTGATTAGACGCCATCCGGGAAAACTGCAATTGGCCTTGACTAACATGAAAAATATAGCAAGCCGTTTGTTGAAATATCCTGCTATTAAAATTTTCAAGTAGGAGAAAACGTTGCGAAAAAAATTTGTTTATACAAAGTAGTCCTGATAATTTACGAAGATTACTATGTTTGCATCTGAAATATTCGCGTTGCAACTTTTGAATTTGAAGTCTATTCAGAAGCATTGTAATTAGCAGTAACTCACGACTTGAAAAAAAATTGTGGGATACGAAAACCGATTTCTTTCATATTTAAATTGACTCAACAACTAATTGTATGTAATTGGATAATAGTAATACTGTTACTTTGCGAACCTAACTTTTTTTTCTTAATCCTAGTTTGTATCCCGTTACCCTTGCTGCATTGTTTATGTTTACTGGTAAGCAAGCTTGCATATCCAAGGGCTACAGACGGTAAATCAAATAATAATAAGCTTGAAAATTTCTATTACGAGAGTTATTATTATTATTACAAGTTTTTACTGTGAACGGGGGGCCTATTCAATTTTGTATTTTTATTGCATTTTATCTCGTAGATTGGGATGAAATATTGTTTAGTAGAGAATTTGATCTTTTGATTAAATACATGGTCGATGGTCGTGCAATTTTTTCATTTGAGAATATAGTAAAGTGAGGAGTTTTAAGACCATCTTCTACTCTTCAGAGTTTAACCAGGTCTGCCGTTCTTCGCTTTACTTTGGGGTGGCTATCGCCTTTATTCAGTGGTTTTTATCAGTGACGGCTCATTTGAGAATATGCAAAAACAAATATATAATTTACGAATGATTTAGAATTACTTTTAAAGCACACTACTCCAAGCCGAGACGGCATAGATTCTTTTAGCCAAATTCAGTTTTGCTTTGCGTTGGAGCAAGAACCAATGTACCAGACGTGAAATTTATTTAGATCTTCAATGTTCCATGAATACTGCTTCCCTTCCTTATCATGATGGATGGTGAGGGGTAAGCGATAAGCTACAATTTTGCAACCAGATTAAATCAGAGAATGTGAGATTCTGTTGGAATTAAATCGTTTAAAGGACTCATATTCAGTTATGACAATTCTTTGCCTTAAACTCTGTGCCTCTTCAATTAATGTACAACTTCAGGAAACTTAGCAGTTTGAAGCTTATCTTGCCGTTACTCAAAAACAATATATAATGTAGGAAGGGTTAGGTTGAGAAATAAGGGAAGCTCGGTAATAATTTCTGCTATTTTTTCCGCCTGCCACCGTCGCTGTTAGTTAGTCACATTGTACATTACATGGTAACAGCTCAAGAGTAATAGCACATCATTTTAAAAAGGCAGTTTATTCTGCAGGCAAAATACAAACTTCTGATCTATGCAACTCTAACTTGTAAGTATGATGTCAACGTGTAGCTTCTAATGTCCAAGCTAAGTCTAGTCTAAACAATTGAAATATTTTCTATCCCGACAATATCGGCAATCCAGTTAGTGTAGTAAGATACTTGAGTGTAGACTCCAGGGTAACCGGGTCTAGCGCATCCCTGTCCCCAGGAAACAATACCATCTAGTGAGTCTTGAACGTCTCCGCAGGACATTGGGCCACCGGAATCTCCTTGGCATGAGTCTACGCCACCCTGTGGATAGCCAGCGCAAAGCATGGACGGGGACACAAGACCTGTGTACGCTGCTTCACACTCAGTATCACTGACAACGGGCACAAAAGCGAACCTGCGTCCAATAATAATGTTAAATTAACGCACTGGAGTTAAAATAAGCTACCACTATGCACTACCAATTAATGGAATTTCAAATTACCTCAATCTCCTTTCAGTAGCTGCTCCCTCTTCAGCACTTCCCCAACCGGAAATAACGCAGTCTTCACCGGGAGAATAATCGGTTCTGTTGAAAGGTAGCGCTACGGGTCCAACGACATCGGGGATGTAATTAATAGCCTCAGACAGTTCAACCAGGGCAATATCGTTAAGAGACTGTGCAGCAGAGTAAAGAGGATGTGGGATGAATTGTTTCACGGAAACGAGTTGCTCAAATTCAGTTCCCACAGTGAAGTCTAATTCTCCGGTACGAACGCGAGTTGACGCTACCGTGTGGCTGGTCAAGCAGTGGGCAGCGGTAACTATCCAAGTCGGAGCAATGAGGGACCCAGCGCAGAAAAATGTTCGCGCGCCAGAAATTTCGGTCTTGAGGAGAGCTGCGATGTGAGGGAATTGTCCTTGGTTTGCAAGATTTCCACCTACAATTCTTCTTGCATCTACCCCACTGTTTAGAGCGAGGAGAGAAGCTACCAACGCAATAATTACCTTTGCCATTTCGAATCAATCAGGCAGACGCAAAATCACTTCTTACGAGCAACTGACTTGCTCATTCAATAAAAAAATCATTTTATACTATTCCAAGTTTTTCATTCCTCATTCCAACGTCACAATCGAGGACGTGGGATGATAAATTTGATTCTTACGGATTAATACTGAATAAACATCGTAAGACTCCAATTATTCAATGGGATTACCCCCTGGTATTCCCCTATGACTTTAAAAAACAGATTACGTTCGAAGTCATGAAGAAGCATTAAAATAGAACATCCTCAACTTTTGGCCACTTGCGAATGTAGATAAACTAAGCAAGCACACAGCTTATCCCATCAATCACTTAGATAAAATAATACTAATTTATCAAACACCTAACTCGCAATGTTCTAAACTACCTCATCAACTTAGGAAAGCTTGCGTTCCTTACAAAAAGTCCACTACCAAAGTCCGAAGATTATAGTTGTGAAAGAAACTTGACAAACCTGGAATTAACCTCGTGTGAGGTAAGCGTGAGAGCCAAAATATCGAAGTCCATAAATATTAAATATCTATTCAAAATCCTGAATTCGTATGGATTAGGCTATCATAAGTCATTCAAACCTAAAGTTTAGCTGCTGAAGCCCTAGCAAGTATAAATATTTGGCTAAGCTGAGGCTGAGGTTATCACAGACCGGGGTTAACCTATACTTCTTGAACAATACTTTATCTGATACCTTCCAAATTTTAACAATCTGCAAATATATACGACGAAGAACTGCCGTGGTGAAATGAAGAGCGACATGATATGCCTGCCCTTCTGTTTCAATTAAGTAAACAAGTTAGATTAACGTCTTTCGGAATAAAACCAACGAGAATTTATAACGTAGCCTTCGCTAAGCATTGACACATGGAAAAATATGTCATAGTAAATGGATTTACTGTTCATTTTCTGCGGCACTTAATTCTACAAAATCCCTCAATTGAAAAACACTTTTTGTAGCACTAGAATCCTTAAACGCAGTTAAAAAATTGCTCCCCCGCTCACAAGCTTTCGTTAGCTCCGGATCCAGAGGGATCTTAGTAATCAACTTCAAGCTTGTTTCTGCCGCTAGCAGTTCCCCTCCTCCACTCGAGAAAATTTCAGAGCATTCCTGTGAAAAAAGGTATTTCATGAAAAAATATCGATGCACATTACTACATGCCATGTTCGCACAACCCAGCTATAAAATTGAACTTACGACGTAAGGCTTACGTAAAGGAATAGCTTACCTTGCAATTCGGACAAACGAATCCACTCATATTTTCAACAATCCCCAAGACTTTGATACCAGTCTTTTGACAGAATGTAGCTTCCCTTCTAACATCTCCAACAGAAACGAGTTGAGGAGTAGTCACTAAAATAGCGCTTTTCCTTGGAAATGTTCCCAAAGCTTCCATTACAGAAATGTGCTCATCTGATGTTCCCGGCGGGGTATCTATTACGAGATAGTCCAAGTGTCCCCAATCAACGGATGCAACAAACTGTTTGATCATTGCTATTCAAAACAAAAGAAACCGTATAAGTCTTAACCCTAGAGCTATTCTGAACTTAATAAACCGGAACAACAACTTACAATTTTTCTTCGGCCCTCTCCAGATAACGGCATCAGACTTGCTCTTCAAAAGGAATGCAATTGACATACACACAAGATTTTCGGACGCTTGGACTGGGACCCATCTGAAACCAATTGCATAAAGCACGGATATGAGACTATTTTACTTCACAGACTTCAAATTATGCTAATTCAATTAGGTAGGTAGTAGAATGCTGATTCTAATAAAATCCCTCCACATCTCACCCTTTATCCGACTGAAAAACATCTGATTCAACTCCAAGCATCTGCGGTATGCTAGGGCCACAAATATCAATATCTAAAATTCCAACCTACAAAGACAGAAAAATATATCCATGTATTTAATCCTAAGGGTAAATTAGTCCTGTAAAATGTTTCTTCCACCTCAGTTACTATTGCAGTAGACATCACATAACAATAGAGTATCTTATCGACCATTGCAATTAAAAAACTTTCAAAATCCACTAATTTGCTAGCTAACTTGGAGTGATACCCAGAAATACAGCACTAGGAACTTCTAGTTTGCGTTTCTAGATAGGGACTAGGTGAAGGGTCACTCATACTTAATATGGCTCCCATCGAATAAGCCGTTTGGGAATGGCAGAGCGTCAAATAATGAAAGAAATTGTAGCTCCTTTACCGACGATCTTGATAGGTGCTGTAAATTCATCCAAGCTTGGTGAGAAGTAATAGATGCAAGAGTGCGGCTTTCTTGAGGAAAACATGTGGAAGCTGGTATGACCTTTATCATTAACTTTTATGTTGAAAATATATGATTTTATCATATGGTTTCAATTTGATGAATTTGATGCAAGAAACAATATTAGAATACGAAATATTTTTCAATATAAAAGTTGATTATAATGGTCACAGCAGCTTCCACTAAGCTTCCACATGTTTTCCAAAAGAAATCCGCGCTCTCGCATCTTTATTTCACATCAGGCTCAGACGAATTTGCAGCACCAGTCTAGAGCGTCGGCAAGGGAGCTACGATTTCTTTCATTCTTTGACACGCTGCCATTCCCAAACGGCTTATTCGATGGGACTCATTTTTTATATGAGTGACCCTTGACCTAGTCCCTATCTAAAAACGTGAATCAGAAGTTCCAAGAGCGATATAATTGGGTATCACTCCAAGTAAGCGTATAACAATGAACACACTCATACCTTTTTTCCAGCAAGGGCTAATGAAGTTGCTAACTGAACAGTTACCGAAGATTTTCCAACACCACCTTTGCCGGAAAGAACAAGAATAACGTTCTTGACAAACGCTAAATTGTCTACAGCCATGATTAAGACGTAGCAATTACAAGACAATTAAATAATTGCAGTTCAGCAAGGACCACGATTAACTTATGTTTAGCTTCGTCAGTGTACGTCACAATTGTGTTATCACATTTATAAACATTACAAAATTAATGTTAATCTCCTTGCAATTAACTCTTTCTGCCTTCATCTCGCTCTCATCTCGCATCGCAAGTCACATGTACTTCATATCGCGCGCTTACTCCTTCTAGTCATTGAGCGTACCATACAAGATTCTTTTGATGACTCTTCCAACGTTTCTGCACATATGCGAAATTAAGATCCTTCCATAGCTTCTTCATTTAATTAATCGCTATTGCACCTCATTATGCATATAGCCTGGAAATGTATTTCAATCCACCATCCCTTCCCTTCCTCTTGGTAAACATTCCCTTCCTCCCTCTCCTCCTTCCTCTCGTCTTTATTAGTGAGGATGGCAGCAAGGCCTCATAATCCCTCCTCCGTCAGGTGTGCCGTCCCTTGATTGTTTGTATGACACAGAATTGACTCCAAGGAGAAAATCGACCCTTAAAATATTTGTAGACCCCAAGAAAAGATTAAAATATGCCCACTTTACTCATCTTAAAACCCCAAAAATTTACTTAAAGCTTAAGCTACCGTATCTACAACAACGGCTATATCACAGCGGTCGGCTTGTTAGCTATGACTATGCCTAATAAAATCATTGTATTTCCTTGCCCCCTCCCCTCTAATGAAGTTTCTCATGTACACCGAGCATAAGGTGACCCTTGAGCTCGGTGGCATTTTCATCCCACCGCCCTCCCATTCCAACCCTATCCAAGAATACCCTCCCACTCTCCACGAGATAATGCCACCGCCCTGGCTTAATAAGGGGCTGGTTATAATTCCTTGGTGTAAAATTTTGGGCAGAGCTAATCTTGACCCGGGAACTCTATGACCCTCGCATCGCATCCACATTCCTTAAATATGTCCCCTCCATTACTTTTTCGGACAGGGATTTAATAAAGGAGGGACTTAAACTGTCTCCTCGTCCTTTTCCCAGCTCAAACCCCCATGTGTCAGCTGACCTTTTTGCTTCTTAGGAACTGAACGCCGCTAAAACAAGCGTTCCGTGCGTCGCGTAAGCGCTTTCTGGCCAAGAAAAGGGGGTGCAACGCTATATTTAAACAGCTTTAAGGATAATGGGTGGGAATTATTTTTGGCGACTGTCGTTGGGATAGGACTGAAATAGAAGCGTGAGGAAAATAAGCTCATTAGAGAAGACCCTTTGCAAGTCCCTTGATCCTCCAAAGGGATCCTTAACGGCCTAGATCCAGCATCGCGTATGCATCTCCAGTAGAAACAAAGCAAAGTCGGATGAGGATTTTGGCATCGTGAGGATCCCAAGTGAGCAAAAGGTGACGGAGAAGAGGAGAGACGCACCGAGGAGAGTTATGAGAACGTATGAAACTCACGTCCTTAAGCCTATCCGTACATACTCATCCACCTAAACAATGCCTTCGAGAATCTAGTTTTAAAAATTTTTGATAAAAACTCAAATCGGGTAGCGTTTAACCCCCAGAACTCAACCGAAACTGGCCAAGTTCATTTCAAGTCTCATTTATTCCCTGACCTTTCAATTCAATTCAGTAAAAGAACTTTAGTTCAAGAATTTAGAGTATTGCTCAATAACTTTGAACCTCAGCTAACATAACTAGTTGCAGTTTAGTGAATAGCTCGCCTAGTTACAAAATCAACCATAATGGCAGCGTCGTTCCCCTCTCAAACTGTGCTCAAGTTTGAAACTGTGGAGTTTTGCGAACTAGATTCCGCGAAAATGGAAATGATTCATAGAATTTCCAAAGAGTCTGAGAAGTTTGCCGAAATTCTCGACGCGCTTCAATTTGATCAGGATAAAATTAGTGATTTAGTATTAGAGGTTAGTCATTTCTCTTCCCTTGAGTAATATTCATCAATTGTTCATTTAAGAAAGATGTGAATTAGTTTCACATTGCCACTTCTCTTGCTTTCTCCCGGATTATTAACGTGATTATCCTCTACTTTCTTTTACAGCAAGTCCTTGTCTCCCAGAAATTCAACGACTATCATCAAATTTGGCGTAACACCAGCGTCGTCATTGACCCCCGCATCTATGAAGAATTAAATCACGAAGTGGAACAATTTCATCATTTACAATCAAATTCGGAGAGAACAGCCCGAAAAGTTGTAGCAGTCATTGGAGTAAGTGTGATAAAGTCGTCGGTAATTTATATGTAGAACAGACAAAGGTTCTCTAGGGTTTAATTAATGAGGCTTTAAACTCACTTAGAATTAGCTCGTTAAGGTAAACTGGGAGTGAGCTAAGTGTGATAAATAAATGGTCCTGTAGTGACCGGTCATGGTTTTTTAACGCACGGAGGCCTAATAGTCAACTTAGTTAAATAACGAATGGTTTCTTCAAAAACCTGACATGCCAACCGGATGTCCAGAAACAGTTCCACGCTAATAGCAAACATGAAGCCGATTTTAATATTTTTTCTCTGATCCTTAGATTCTGATTAACCATGTCAAGGAATTGCTCATTCAACTTCAGGATGCGATTGACGAAGTCATGAAATCTGAGTCCGTGGAGGAAGTCAAGTGTTTGAATATGCCAAATCATTTAAGGTATTTTAATTCAGTTTTTAAGACTGTTAATTTTTCATTCCGGTTCAAGTACTTGCAGCAAATAAGTTCCTCTTCTAACAGTTAAACGGTGTAGTCGCATTGCACTAACTGAAATCTCTTGCTTGCCGTCGAAAATTTGAGTTCAACGCAATGCATTTCTCTGCCTGCAAATTCTTTACTAGTGTTTCACATCCTTAATTACTCAATAATCAAATATTCATCTTATTTTTACAGTTTTGTGGAAAGCTTGCACCTCTACCCGGATGTTGATGCACTTTTTAATGAGTGGAGACAACTGGAAATAAGTCAGAGGATGAACGAAATCTTCATTTACCTCGACAGCTTGTAACTCAATTTCTCCCAATTGGTAAGTTATATCCAACTGGACATTACATTTAAAATGTTTTATGCTTTCAAAATCAAGTTAACAGATTATATTTAGCGAAAGGTTCTGCATTGAGGGTGATTTTAAGTAGTATATAATAACTTCTTTGAAGCGACTCTTAGAAATTATGACGTGCTCGCAGCATTGCCTCAACTTTTAAATTAACTTTCACCCATCTCCCATCCATCTTTCATCGAGTCTGGAATTATTCATATCATCCAAGATGCAGCTGTTAGGTTGGTTTTAAAGGCTTTGTAGGAGGATAGAAATATAGTCATCTCCACGAAGGAGTTAGATATGAACTTGGAACTCGGATCAACTTCTTTGCTAAAAATCTGTCTCCTTCGCAGGCATTGTCTTCGAGTTAGGGTCATGGCTATAGCAAACTAATCGATTTGTGATGCGATAATGTAGTCAAATCTAATGTGTCATTTTTGTGTTTTTCTCTAGGATCTGGCCATGTGTGATTAATGTAATATATTGTAGCTGTGAAATCAACGGAGCATCGACGCCGTGTCAATCAACAACATAATTTTCGTCTCTTTCCTCGTTCCAATTTTATCTACTTGTGATTTGTAAACACGCTTACACGCAAAACCTTAATTAAGTTAGCTATCGATATTAGCAATAGTACACTATTTGATATTCCGCTCTTTATATTATGACAGCAGCGTTGCGAATTTTGTAATCCTCTTTATTTATAGAGATCATGTCAGTTTGGTTGAATGTGAGTGACTTATACTGATGTAGAAAGCCTGGATAAACATGCAAATAAAATGCTCCGTGCTTTTAAATTTATATTCAAATAAGTTCTTACTTACTTAGACTCAGATTCCTAACAGTAAAGCTATAGTAAAGTTGTCGGGGTTAGTCATCCCTTTACAATCATTCAGTCAAGTAGTACATTGATGTAGCGAAATCAAGAAAGCAGATTGCATCTGCGCTAACAACGGTAAATGAAGATTGCGGGTAATGATTCCAGGAATAAGCGCGTGAATCAATCTGTTATTTATTGAGGATAACCAGTTACAAATGTAATCGCATTCTGCTTCTCCTCGAATAGGACCGAGATCTTGTTCAAACGCTGCAGAAATCAGCGACTTCTTACCGATTTCACGGATTCTGTAAATTGCAAACTTTCTCTGCATCTTTCCCTTCTTTTCACCATCCCTTCCTCCTCCCTTCCTTTACTCACTTTCCTTATCATCTCTTCCTCTCCCCCGAAAGGGCAGCGAGGCCTCACCTACCCTAAGGTATTAAGGTACATATGGTCGCGTCTAAATATCTCTAAATGAATGACCAACCGCCAACCGCTTCGCCTTTCCCCAGCCATCGTATAATATACTTAAACGAAGCTCTACTCGGAAAAGCAGATAATCTTCTTCTTTTCCCAGCTCAGGAGAATAATCTTGGAAGGGCCCTACTCTTTCACACCACCTGTATTTTCAAGTAAGACATGCCCTCCCGTAATGAAGCTTCTGTTGACCATATCAACGTTTACTATATTATAGGCACCCTGGAGCTGCTATAAATATAGCCATGTATGCATATTGTAACGGACAGAACATCCAGCAAATATCTGTGTTTGGCTTCAGAATATTACTGTATAGCAGAATATAATTTAACATTATAGATAACATCAAGTGTCTGAATTATTAAGCGACTTAACTGTGTGTAACTCTAAATCTCAAATCTAAATAGCTTGCTTGCACAATTAGGAAAGTTAGCTCCAAAATACTGTATCATCCCGTTTAAATGAAACTGGCAATGTCCAAATATGTTCTTGCTGTGCATGCACTTCAGCTTCTGCCTTCAGTTTAAAAGCCCAATGAATTCATGCATACAACCTTGCATGGCTTCGAAGCTTTTCATAAACCGTAAGCAAGGTGTCATAGCTTAATATTTCTTCAATCTAAGAATAAATGTCATGACCATGGACTTGGTAATTTAATGTATCTTGTAAGGTAATACCTCCCTTTAATTGCTCAAAACCATTGCACGCTATTGCTTCAGTAGCATTGGCTGCATTGGATCAAATGCACACTACTAACCCTTACATCTGACAGTCAATCCTGATGACACGCGGGGCTTCGCAATGTATTTGTTACTGGTATTTTGCTAAAGGGAATGCATTATATACTTTAAAGGCTTGCAATTGTATGCAGCTCTTCTTACTTGTAACTCTCTGCGTGTGGGGCTGGCCTTTGCGTAATCGTCTAGTATTCAGCGGGTAGGACCTGGTTCTTGCTTTTCCTTGTAAAACTTAGGCTGTCCGCGCTGCTACTCTTAAATGGCAGGTGTAGGATGAACCGCTTCGCGAATCCTGCAGTCCTTTGAATTAGCCGGTTTGTTGCTCGTCCAGATGAAACATATTATCTCCTTCATTCGTTTAATAACTCTTGATCAGCGGTCCAATGAATCCTGACTTTTATGCTCGTCGTTAATGCTGTTATACTTGCAATAACTCCTCGCAGATACCCAAACGTTCGTTATAAATGTTTATTGTAACACACACTATAATTAGTACAACACAACCATTTTACAACAACTTAGCGTACTTAAACGTTACCACGTTATCGATATTTACATTACACACCCTCTTCGGCTAAAGTCAGTACTCAAGTCTCAGTTCGTTACTTCCTCTTGCCCCTCCGAGCTTTCTCCTTGAATCTTCCGTCAAACCGTCAGATTCCCTCTTTCCCTAAAGGTTTTAGACATAAGACCCCGAATTGTACTTCAGCAGGCCCTTTTATAGCCTCCCGGATCTGCTCTTCAGAACATCTCCAGATTCACCCCTCATCTCCAAAGTCCGGCTCCCTTAGCCTCCTCACACTCTGACTTGCCTCGCTATCCCAACCGTTCTCTCTCCTCCTTGCTTGAAGCCCCTAGCTTGTACTCTAGATAAAACTAGCCGTAACATATTCGTAGAAAACGTTGCAATTCATAACAGAGTTGGTTGTCACAGAGACGGAGCATCCTGTTGGCAGCATTCAGTGGCAACATCCGGGGTTTTTTCATACGAAGGGGCCATATAATTAACCAAGTTAAATCCGAGGGTTTCTCAATACCAAGCTTCCAACTAGCTTCAGCTTCAAATCTACCTTTTGCCCACCCCTACGCCTATCGACTCAGCAAAGCTTTGCAAAACTTTGCTTTCTGAAGCACGCATCCCGCCTGCTGCTGCACTATCCTACCCTTACCCTCCACCCACGCGCCCCGAATTCTCAAAAGATGCCTTGTCCAACCTAATTTAGCACTTAAACATATTTATTTGCTTCCATGAAACCTCCATTGCTGGAGTAATTGCCTTTGTAGTCATGGACACATCCTAGCCCTGGCTCAACTTTAATGCACTTCAAAGCTAATTATATACTTCATGGATTCTGTCCAGTCTTAGACTCTGTGGACTGTAGGTACTGTGGCTATAAAATGTAGACAAACTCTATTCCTTATCAACCTCGTCTTCCCGTCACATTCCCATATCCAGCAAAAAAGCGTCGACTCAATTCACGTTTCGCTTCCCTCGTTTGTCGTCGTCATACCAAAACAAGAGATTCCACCAAGAATTTCCCCAAGTCAAGCCCAGTAAGCAGCTCTTCTAAAGATGATCATTTCTAAAAATACCTGCAAAGAAATCGTTTCCCCCTGGTCTGTAAAAAATCTTAACAAATTCTGCACTAAGTAGTGTAAAATCCTTTGGAGGAAAAAACGCTCAAGCGTCTAATACCCATTCACTTAATCTTGTCATCTGTGCCTACATTTCTAAAAATGGTAATCGTCTCCACATTCCTTGTTTTCCTAGAAGATAACATTAAATATTACGACATTCCTTGATATGATGCCTTAAACCTCGCCAAAATTTCCCTTTTAACCCACAATCGCATTTCAGAAGCATCCAAGAAAAAATCCAAGAGATGCGCTCACGTATTCAGTGCCAGCGCTAAGCATGCACAGAGAATCACGCACGCAGCGTAATCATCCCTTTGAAAAATGTTACGGGAAGCGCAACGAGACGGAGTCAAAACTTGAGTTGAGCATGAAATCCACATTAAATGGAAACAATACTAAAGCATGTGGAGATCTCTTGTCTATCTCTTTTATCAAAAATTTTAAACGGAAAGCAACTTTCAAGCTTTTAGTCCCAAACTTAACAATTTCCTCTCTCTCTTTCCTTCACCTCTCTAACGCTTCAACAAAATCCATGTAAAGCCCAAACCATACCAATCCAAAGATCTACGCTTCTAAACGCTTAGCAACTTGTGCGAAAAACCATGTTTTTCCCTTACTTCAGCGCCAGAAGCGGAGGGAATGGGTGAGCGGATTCGCAAAGTAGTTGAGTATGCCTTGACGAAGTGAAAATTCTTCCTTGAGTGCAGCAATCCTTCAAGCGCGCCTAAGCGCCTTGTCCTAAAAGTACAGCGCTCCGGCCAGCGCATTAACAAAATTTCGCAAAATTTTCAACTCGAGTTTAAGGTATAACAAGCGTTAGCGTAACTGCTGGCTTGGGCTTGAGCATAGTGGGTTATTGTCCATCTAACTTCGCAGCTGGGAGTATACTAGTTTTGCACGCAGGTGAGGAGAAGAGGCGGCAGATTAGTTTGCTTTATAATACAGCAATAACATGGAATATAGGTGCATAGTTCCCTTCCCACCTTACCTCACCTTCCTTGCGGACAGGTAAGCGAGTAATCAGCAGGTATGCGTGCATAATTGCTCCTTGGTATGCAGACCCAGTATTTCTTCACGCCTATTCCTCCTATCCCAAAAACTGTTTTCTATGACTCATCTCTCCAATGTACGTCAATGGGATAGTGGATTGAACGCTTTAGAGTATGTTTTTCTTTGGAGCACAAAGCGTTCAGCCTTCTTCTTGTGGGAGCTAAAAAGCATTGAGAGAGTTGCCCATCATCCTGTCATGTGTTAAAGAAATGTAGGGGAGGAATGCATTCCAATTCCTAGCAATTCAGCGCTACCACAACCAAGGAGTTTATTTATCCCAAGGACTTTTTCCTCCTTGTGTCCTCAGGAGCGCTCTCCGTATTATTCTGCTTTCATCTGGCCCATCGCAGTCAGTCAGATTGTATTGATTATTAGTTTACCTTAAACATCTTCCGTATTCCTGATCTAGATTACCAACATTTTTGAATTTCAATCCACATTTAATTCATTTTAATCAGTGCCTACATGTGTTAAATAATTTTACCAGTCCGTGACAACATTTCAACTTGCTTCTGACTGCGACACGGCCACGATCTTATTACGATCCTATTTGTGTTCAGTTAATTGCAGTGTGTGTTCTAGGAATTGTTTTATCGATTACAAGTAATTCGACACAGTGTATAAATATTACCAAGGACTTCGACGAGTTGCCTATTGGATAGTGATTAATAGTCGTCTATTTAACCGTAGAAAATAGCAATATCCTTCATGTGAGTTTCAGAATTATGCATTGGTAGTAAATATATATATAACCAACAATTAAAATGTTATTTCAATTCTTTAAACAAACTACCAAGTTTTTTCCAAGCATTCTTTAACATTTTGATGCAGTCAATCTTGGTTTTCATTCAAGTCGTTATCGACCAACGCATCTTTGTTATTGTGTAATCCTTTGTTTACATGTTCAATTTTATACCTGATTAATATCACTTCGTGCGATAACTTAAATCCTGTTCTCATGTCGCATCATTCATTAATTTGTACAATGAATCAACTTATTCTTGTTTTGTATTTGCAGATATCATTTGAACTGGGATCGGAAGCTGTAGAATCAGCTATATCCAATATCAGAATGCTATTGATTTAGCCTTGTGGAAATTTTTAACTACCATTCCATTGATTCATGACGACAAAAGGAATAAGCATCGACGAGAGGAAAAGTTGGAGAATAAGACTGCAGCAGTGTCTTCTCGGTAATCTCAAGACTTGAAGCATTTCCACTGTGATATTCGACAAGAGCAAGTCATCCAGAATCGAGCAGATATTGACGATGGACGCTTTTGAAACTATACCCAATGGATTTGCTAGCCTAGAAGAGGAATTAAAGTACTGGAAACAACGATCATTTCATTATCAGAAAAAGTAAGCTCAATCAAGTCAATAAATGTGTGTCGAACATAACAATATCAATAGAATCTCCACTGTTTTGCGTACCACGATAATGAAATCTATTGTCATTGTTTAGTAGCATGATGTTATCAACTTTTTCATGTTATCAAGGTATGACGACCAACGCGAGGAGTTTGACGAATTTGTAGATTATTCAAAAAATGTTGAGCACGAACTAGACGTTGAACTAAAGCAGCTTGAGGCTAAGAACAAAGACATGAAATCCGCATTAAGTCGAGTTTGCAACGAAAATGAGAACCTGAGGGTAAGTTCGAATAAAAGCTATCAATTAAGGTGATAGTGTGTATACTTGATACTGCACGTAATTTGAATGGATTGGTTATTGATACTCTTGTTTATTATTGTTTTGCAGAGTCGAGTCGATCAAATGAATAGCGAGTACAATGCTCAGTTAACAGATTTGACATCCGAGGTAGCTAGTTTTCGAAAGACATCAGATGAAGTCAATTCTTACGTCCGTGTATTAGAACAGAAGAATGATGACCTGGAGAGAGCAAATCGGTAAGTGTTCGACCATATATAGTTCTATTTGTAACATAGACTTGTTCATGCTTAGAATTACTATACAATGATTCAATATCACTTTTTCCGATTAGGGCACTGATGGTATCTATCGAAGATTTCGAACAAAAACTAAACCTCGCTATAGAGCGTAATGCATTCCTAGAGTCAGAATTAGACGAGAAAGAGACTCTCAAAGGGATGGTACAAAGACTTAAGGATGAAACGAGAGGTAAGACAAGTACTCATTTATACTGTCATCAAAGCGCTGATATCATCGCTGTAATAACAATAAAACTGCAGTTTCCTGGAAATTAGCATTAATCTTTCTTTTCCTTACTCATCCCACAGACTTGCAAGGTGAATTGGCCTTGAAACGTACCCCAGTTGCTCTCCTTCCACAGCCGGACAATAAGGAATCGTACAAGTCACCACAAATAGAGAAGCCACCTCGCTCCAGTCCACTAACTATAGTCAACGATTTACTCCGTAAAGTCGGTGGTCTCGAAAGTAAATTGGCAAGTTACAATCGAGATCACAGCCTTCGTCGCAAGCTCCACAGGGATTTTGTAAAGTAAGTGTTATTGATAACAAGTGCGCCCACATTCTTGTGACCACCCCTGATACGTACTAGTGCTCTAAATTATCACAATTTACCATGTAATTTACACGCGGCACGCATCATATACATATATATTCTACTTAAGTATTAACGTCGAACCATATTCAACCTCGAGAGGAATATTTAGCAAAAGTTTATATAGCTTATGCATTGTACATAGATAACCATCCATAATTTTTTTAATATTCGACAAATTCAACTATTTCAATCCTAACTTTGCTACCAAAATTACTTTTTATCTTTACAATCAAAAATCTAAGTCGTAGAATATAAATATATTGCATATACTATTTAAAAACATAAAATATCATAGAACGTGTAGCTTTTTACACCTTTAATTAGCCTTTAACAAGCTTGTTAATCATTTCACAAAGTCACACGTGTTTCCTCTGTATTCAAATAAAGCTTTCGAGGATGATTTCAAACTAGAATCCTACCATTCTCCTAAACTTTTCTTCTTCAACGACATGATCTCACTCTCTATTTGTCTGCAATTAGTCAATGCAGTTCAGTCCAGCTCAGACTATTCAAAACTGTGTATTTAGGCTAATTAGCTTTACTAGTTTATGACTCCCTAGTTCAAGTTCGCAAGCCTTATTATAATATTCAATGCTGCCCTGCGTCATAGTCTCTTATGCCTGCGTGGGTAGTTAAAAGGATTTCCGCGAGATATCAACTTGACTTTTTTCTCCTGAAAGCAAAGCGAGCAAGCTTCAACCACCTACAAAAGTATTTGTCAAGCAGATTAATATTTCTTACCAGCTCCTTAATAATCTTACACAAGAAGCCATAGCTTGTTAATTTTTCGAATCAAGAAAGAGCGGGCTACATCATCGCCATCACAGTCATTACCGTCTATGGACCTCAGATTTATCACAGATGGCAGTCCTACGTGGGTGTTTTCTATTTCACGCTTCGTCATCCTTTGTTCCTTGTCCAAAGATTTGCAACATGAATCTTATTTGGTTAGCGCCAATCCTTAACTTTACAACTACGCAACAAGGCTCAAAATGGTCATCGCGGGCAGTAAAGTTAACTAGGAAGTATGTATTTCATTTCAGCAGAAAAGAATTTGTAATTTTATTTATTCAATTCATTCATTAGACCATCATATTTATGGCATGCTTATTTCCAACAAGACATGAGTAATTAAATCCCTCGCGTCCGCCTTCTCTTTCACCCCTTAATCTAGATGTTTGAATATAATTTTAAATTACAAAGATCTCTATCAAGATTTCCGTCGTACACAGTACATTTTCCTAAACTACATTTTTACAGCGTGATACACGTCTACACCTACACCTTTTTATTATTTCTTCCTCCAAAGTATTCCGTCTTTAAATTCTACAATGTAATTTAAATTACTTTTAATAACAGCGCCCGCTCCTCTACGCGCACAATATCTACACTAAGTATAGCCAGCCCGTCTTTTTATATTTTATTGTATAGTTAATTATGAACCATTGATTCCCTAACGCCCTAACTCCCTATCAGAGTAGTTACATTTTGTAACGTATTTATATATGCGCTTCAATTCATTTCTCTAAATAGTAATTACTCCTATAATTAGATAACAGCGCCAACAAATCCTGTCGCAGGATCTTCGATCACGCCCTCTGCGATGATTAGTTGGAGCACAATACGTTGTCAGATGTTGAAACCATATATAACTTTCTAAAATCTTAACAGTTCGCAAGCATACTTCACTCTTCTTCATCATTTTGCGCAACATAAATCACTTGTGTGTGTCGAACTCTTCATTCAAAGGCAAGCACCAGCGCAGCGTCTTACAGAACGCTCTCAGTTATTACTCCCTCCGCGCTCTCCTTCAAGCGCTCTCTTTGACCCTTTTCGTACTATACACTTACTTATTTCTGGGCATTAAAACAATTCGTAAGCTATTTTTCTATACTTCGTTCAGTATTTATGTAATTGAGAAAAACGTTTGTATTGGAACAGAACTCGATGCATTTCAGCAATTCTGCATCAAAGTGTTCATATAGTATTCAATCAAAATTGCGCTTTTGCCTCAACGATAAATATTTTTTTAGATTTCTTTGCGTTTTTTTAAAAATTCCCCTCTACCAACAATATTATTACTATAGCTTGAGTTACACTCACTTGAAGAGGATATTTTTTTCTTCAATCTATTACTGAAGCCTATAAGGAAAAATCCCTACATATTCCTATGTCCTACCTGAACTTCTAGCTCCACGTTATTAAAAATTTGGTACTATTTACATGTTTTACACGTCCTCACCGAAATCCAGATGCTTGTATTTATGCATCGTCCTCCTAAGATATATTTCGTAAAAGTATCTTACTCACGCTTAACTTTATAGCTAGGAATTTCTAGAGATAGCTTTTCAAGATCACGGTGCAGAAACATTGCATTCCGGCTGTCTTAAGGCTACAGCTTGAATAAGGTGTGCATAATTATTTTAGAATCTATTAGGGCACATTCAGCAAGCATTTGGTGCACATATGAAGGTCAAATTTAATTTCAAGCAGGCACTAAATCATACTTAAACAGCCTACAAGAATTAAGAGACCCGCCGAATTAAGTCTAATAACGCCAGGTAGGGTAATTGTGATCCCTTGAAGTAGAGATGTGCAAGAAATTTCATTCCTACAGCAGTGTGATATGCATGTGGTTAGCAGTGGTCTCATTAAAGCTCTAATTAGGAATAGGATTGTAACTCAGATTTTTGTGTTAGGAAAGCATGCAGAAAGGTGTTTCTCTTAAGGTAACATATTTAGCTTACCGGTGTATAGTAATAACTAAGCATACATTAGAATGGCCCTCTTATTAAACTTGCCGTAAGATTGTTACTTTGTTAAGAGCGTAAGCAAGGCATTATCAATGTTCCTTCCGTGTAATTAATTGCTTGTGTATTTGTCAAATTAGATACAGGTAGGATAACTGTAATTTTGTGCTACTATAGTCCTAGTATATATCCTTAGTTCAATTAGCAATAATTCCACAACATTTGCCTGCACTCCCTTCCTCAGATGAATTCTCATTTGAAGAAATTTTAAATTTCGTGCACTTCGTATACCGGAAATCTTATAAAACGTTAACTGTATAATTTCCTTAGTTTCTTGAATGCTATTCAAGTAGGAATGATTACATTCTCTTATGTTAGACGAGGTAAACCGTAGCGCACCTCCTCATTCGGCTTATCCTAACCTTAACCTAATTAACCTAGTTTATCCTACGCGAATTCGAAAATTCCTCTAGAAATCTTCATAATTAATTGTGACAGATCGGTTATATATATTTGTTGCACAGCAGCAGCCAATATTTCTATACATATTTTAAGTATTTCGAATAATTTAAATCTGGTGACTAGAATTCTTACGTAGTAGTACCGCACGCTCTTATAACATTTTATTTGCAGATTGCTACAAGCAAAACATTTTGCCCACGCTATCACAAAGCACAGTGGCCAAGTTGCTAATGAGCAGTTGAGACGTACCAATTAAATTCTTTGACCGCACAGGTCATTTGTGTCATATAATTAAATCTCTACAAGGTATATGGGATTCAATAAATAACAGCAATCAAAGTTTCAGTAGCACAGCGACATCAACATTTGCAAAGTTCTTAAAGTGGAAACAAGGAGCAGGTCACACGGTAACTTAAACATGGGTATTCAAATTCAGGTATTTCAGGAGATTTGTTTACGATCAAGCCATATTTGACTAGCAACGATGACTAGAATATTTACGTTTATATATTCCATATATTGGCATGGATTCTAAAAGGTACTTTGGATACAGCATTGCATGTACTGGAATTAAAACTTTTTCTTAATCTAACACTTTCCACTTAATCCTATATCATTTAGTAGGTAATGCAGGCTGGGGGACTGCGTGTGTAAATTCTGGCAGAGTTGGCTAAACGAGCCTTTCAATAATATATTTCTTCTATTGCAACCGTCTTCATCATTTCCATAATCTGTGACGTGGGTTTAGCAATTCATTTCAAAGCACTGTATCACATGATGACTTTCTCCGCTAATTTGCACCTTGTTTCCGGCAAACTTCCCTCAATCAACGTCACACACCGGATTTTCTCCTCAAGTCCTTCTGAGAACTACCAGGTAATAGAGAAATAATTATCACCGCTCACTATAGACATAATAATCCATCATTTCCCAGACATTCACAACATCATATATTGATTCAATTCCCTCGTAACTAGGAACAACAAAATAATCCGTCACTGTCGCACAAACTCACCGGCCTCACTAATAACTCTATTTTTTTTATCATTCACCGCAATTTTTTGCATGTAGAGCAAAGGAAATTAAGCGCAGCTTAATAGCAGCACCTTTAAAAATGGAAGAATTGCTATTCTATGGAAAACGCGGGAACAACTTTCTCCGAGTGCACAATTTCTGTACCAGCGTCACACAGTTATCAAAACATTTTTACATCCGCAAGAATAAATGTTAAGACGACATCAACGATCCTAATGGAAGTCCCAAGAGAACAAGTTGTATTGTGTGTGACACGTTATGAACACACGTTTAGTCCTTGAAGACGTTTTATTTTACACCGATATTCCATGAAAATGTTGAACCTTTCGGCGATACAGGATTCCTCTCCGTTCTGCGTTCCGTTCCAGCTTTAGCTTTTGTGTTTTCCAAACTCCAGGCTAAATTCTAGTAGTAAATAGTAATAAAAAGTGGCGGAAGAAATAAAATCCCTGACTTGTGCCGCATTACCGTGATTATATGAACATCCTTAAGCAACCTAAAAGCATTCCACGCACTGTCACAATTCATTTTTTAAAAAATTCCATACATATCCCCCACCCCTAAATTTCATCTCCATAGATCAAGATGCCTCTCTTGATCTACATCTCAGAACAGAAGAGAAAAAAACACACAACTTTTACGCCAGCAATTAGAGTCAATGGAAGGCTTCGTAATAAATGTATTGCCAAAGCGAATCATTTAAAGTGTATCGCTTGGCGTAAAAAACTGTGGTCAGCAGCCTGACGAAGTTATTTTCTTAATTGCTTGATGGGTCACGAAAAAGTAGACGAGGAAAATGGCGTATGCGATGGGGAACACTATCCGGGAAACTACATCGATTGTTTTCGCCACACGGATCGGATTCTCGATTATTCTTCGTCTCCACTGAAAATAGCACAGAGAAAACCAAATTAGACACATCCTTCATGCAATCCAACTCCACAGACGCTCACAACAAGTAGATTAGAGATATTCAACACACGCATTCACAACAAATAAGTCTGTATAAATAGTTACCACGATTCGGCTATTAGTACAGATTAGTAATCATGTATAGTTGGGTACGTTATAGTTACAAAAATGCAGAGACAACGGCACATACTATTATCACAAAAAATTCGCATGCTTCCATGTCCAAATGTCATTTCTCCAGTCCGTAGACTTGCACTTCTACAAAAGGACTAACGGCTATTAAGATTATATCATTTCCTTTTTGTCAAAAAATCAATATTAATTGAATTCTCTGAAAAATGTTAATCGTTTTCTACTCTCTCCAGGGAAGCTTTGCTCATTACGCTTTATTTTCTTGTGTAGCCTCATTTTTAGCACATCATGGCGCCATCTACGGGCAATGATGCTTTCCCAAATCAACCTTTTCAAATCCTGCATCCAAACCATAAAACTAATTCGAAATATAATTCCGCAGCTAAACCTGATGTCATTAATTAGTCTTTAGGTGGGCCTCATGTCCACTTCAAATGGTTTTCCCGTAATTCCCGAGTTTAAATTGCATTGTTTCATAGATGTGCAAGAATAATTTCTGGAGATATATTTCGCTTAAAGCTGTAATGTGCAAGCAAGCATGTTTGGATGGAACGGTAGCAAGCATCTTAAACACGTACTTCATACTTGAGGCTCTTAAAAGTAACAGAGAAAGCATTGTACAAGTCTTGAGGAAAGCTCAGACTAATCCGTAGTAGGGTAAGAATCTACAAAGGCCACTATAGCTTATTTCTGCTCAGCTTATGCACAATTTATAGAAAACGAAGAGAAGATGTTGAAAGGCTTGAGATAAAAGTAAACATGTATGCACATATTTAAGTAGGAAGATGGATTTTAGCGAGAGCATGTGGTGTGTTGCTCAAATTCGCAATTACCGTAGGACTAGAGCAGCCATTATTAGCGGGATGAGTGGTGGGAGATGTGCCGCATCTGGTGCAAGTTACGATTTCAGTTGGATGGTTACTGCTGGGAGGAACTGGTGAAACTGGTGAGTTCTGGTTACCTTCGTTTAACTTATTCTAGGAAATCCCAAGTTTTTTTCAGTATTATTTAATATATTTACAAAACCGCCCACATTATGATTCATAACAAACAACCCCCATATATATCTACAAGGACGGATGCTGGAATCTACGTATTTCTAGATCATCCTGTATTTACAACAGCGCCCCCTGGTTTTATTACAAAGGAATTATATTTTTGCAAGTTTCATTAAATAATTCAACTCCACGCGCGGGTTCATGATTCCAGGTATTTTTCCTTCAAACGGGGTGAGCAAACAAGCAAAGTCAAAGTGCTATTTTCACTATTTTCACTACTGTACACAAGATACTGCAACTCTGGTTAAAATCCTTTGGGAGTGGTGAGTATATAAGTATTGTGCTACATTGTGGTTGGTGGGTAAGTTGACTACTCTTTTTTAGTTAATCCAATGTTTGTATATCTACTGGGCGTATATGCTATTATTTCTCAACAAATTCAATTACCTCACAAGCCCTGGAGGCTGGAAGCGGAGGATCCCGATCATGAGCTCTCCGCGGTCGTTTCCTTCCTATGTAGTTTACCACAACGAATTCAAGTAGGGAAGCATAGATGAAGAACATGGAGAATCCGTCCCAGACATTCATTGCAGTTAAATCTGAGACGACAGGCAATGTTGCTCGGAAGCCGTTACTGCAACCAGAAAAAATATTTTATTATTATCATCCCTGCCTTCATCACATCCTTTTCGGTGCGCACGGAATTTATACAAGCACTGTGCGCATTTTTAGTTACCCGGGTATTTCAAAATAAAATTACAGATTTACCTTGTAGTGAAAAAATTCAACATGGTCGTTACGCCAAGCATGACTCTTGCGGGCACTGCATTCCATTCCAGCCAGAAGGTAATAAAGGATGAGGTGACGAGTATAACATCCGGTATAAAGACAGTCGTGAAATAAAAGTTTCTATCCCGGCTGAATATAAGCTTCACCTCCAGGCAGCTGTAGTTACCTGCAGAATCAAAGCATATCATTAACCCAATGGAGAAAGCACTATATTATAGCGTATGATTATACATTCGAATCCAGCAGCTTGAACATTTCCAGAATATCTAACAAATTTTAATCCGGGTTTCGCTAGGGTTTGAATTTATTTTGGCAACATTCCGGTCGCCGTTGCGGTGAGAGTCCTTTTAGGATCCAAATGCTCTTTGAAACTTTATATCCTTTCATCTTTATTGTAATCCAATCCGGATTGAGTATAGAGAGAATGGCATGCAAAATAACAATCTTTAATCGATACACAACTTCCAACTGTAGAAACAAACATGCAAATTACCTCTCCAATGGGCAGAATTGCAAAGGCCTGTATTATTGGCTTCCAAG
The DNA here is from genome assembly GCA_906901655.1 of Sminthurides aquaticus. Lineage (NCBI taxonomy): Eukaryota > Metazoa > Arthropoda > Collembola > Symphypleona > Sminthurididae > Sminthurides > Sminthurides aquaticus. The sequence goes on from CAJQTT010000003.1 coordinate 5,422,622, forward strand.
TACGCGTTCAACGATGTCAAGTTATCAGATTTCCGCAGTACTCCTGTCTCAGTTTGCCATCGGAATTCCAGCGTATCTTGTTCATATGATACTGTGTTCAAAAAGGGTCAAAGACTCTGCATTAAGTTCATCATTTCATCAACTCCCTCATCGGGAAACCCCTTGGGCGATTCCGACTTTTCCTTCAAAAAACCCCATGTAAAACACAATGGCTGCTCAACTTACTACTTTCGATGGCAAATTTGCAGAGCGGATCATCGAATGGGAAAATCGGCAGGTTTCCTTGGCAGGAGAGTATTAAATGACGTCTGTAACACAATCCAAAATACAATTAACAATTACTTTCCCTTCATCCCTCCTCCATCTATCCATCATTCCGACTTTCTCCTCTCTTCCATCGTTTGTTGACACAACAGACCTGTTGATGGAACCAATTCTTTCCTATTTATATTTACTTTCTCTCCAAAGATAACCCAATACAAGGGTAGATACATAGCAGGTCTACGTGAGAACAACAGTACAAAATCACAATGCCTGAGGCCTCTTTTCAGTCTCTATTTTATCTCATCCCTCCAAATAGCTTTCTCCAACTTTCTCCTCCACTTGCTCTCTCTCTTCCATAGATTTCCCTCCTGCTTATAATTCCCTTTGTCACACACTTTTCTCAAAGCATTTGATTCGCACTCAAGCACCATATCATCCATCTTACAGCCTTTTGTATTATCCAGAGACTTTCTCCATTCGTCCTCCTCCAGTTCATCTACCTTTCTTTTGCTACACATTCAAGTAACTTTATAAAATACATATCCTTGATTTATGCTACGTCCCATGGCGACAATTCAGTGTCTGTATTCTCACTTCCCGGCACTATCTGCAAAGCAGCAAGGCGTATTTCACGCCCTTGTTGCAAGGAAACGTTCAAGGTGAGCGAGTAGAATTATCTCTCGCTTTATACATAACCACGTGTAGATTTTGACCATGAGAGTCCCGGACTTGGGCGGCGAAGTTGACCAGTAAAATAACCACGTAGGATGTAGGTCAGATTGCAGCGGGAATCGGGTAGTGGTTCAACCCATTCGGTTTCCCGTCCCATCATCCCTGGCTACAAGTTGCCACAACAAGCTCACTTTCTCCCGCATTTCCCGTGTATTCGGTTGAAAAAGAATTACATGTAAGACGATATGTGGCGAGTCCTATAAATACTCAACTGTATGCGCACTGGTACGTGCAAAATGGAAATATATATATACGTAGATAGTTTTCGTTACTCCCTTAGTGTAACCTCTAATATAACTGAGTGTATAATTCTTTCTGTTTACCAACCGTCTACCGCTTCACCCGAAGGAGGACAATTGGACAGGAAAAAGTGTAAAAGAAAGCATTCTCTTCCAGTATCTATTGTATTAAAGCTATCTTTACACATTCCGCCTAGAGAAAACACGAGAACCGGAGAACACTAAAATGGGAACGTCTTCATGCTCTCTTTGGAATATCCACCAAGACATTCGTAATCGAATGGCAGTTGTAAATTGAATGACAAATTACCAAATCACCCGAATTCGGCTTTTATAACAGCAGAGTTTACCTTTCTATACCGTCTACACCGTCTTTGCTTTCGATCAAAGAGGTTAGTGAACAAGTTTCAGGTCACAGAGTGAAATAATTTGGTTACAAAAATGGCAAGTGAAAGCAGTGAAAATAGCTTTCACTTCAACCTCAGTTTTCTTTCTAACCACATACGTATATATTCTGCGACTCCAGACAGGCTTACTACATACACTAAAACAAGTTTATTTTAATTTTCCCCTGGAAGGGGATAAACTTAAATTACCCTACCCGACAATGCCACTATTGGATAATATATCTCTTTCAAATCTTCATCTCATGAATCTCCAAAAAAGATAAACAGTAAGCGTTCAAACGTTTCATTCAATGCTTATTTTAGCCCCGCAGAGGACACTATCATGTTTCCCAGAATCAGTCGCTATGAGACGTTGTTCTACTCAGACCCAATAGGTAGTTTTAAATTTGTACTAAACTACTCTGAAAGCCTATTGCCGCCGCGCTACCCGGATTTCCTGGATTCTCTTCTCCAAATAAACTTAAAAGACGGTTTTGCTATTAACTTTAAAAGATGTCGCAGAAGTCATCCATGAACTCCTCCACCTAAACTCACCATAAAGCCCATAAACCACTCAACATTCAACGGCAATGTTTTAGTTTCAAGCTTTCAAAATCAGCCAACGTGGACCGTTATTAGGCGCAACGTTGCATTTTTACTAAAGTGAAAGTTGTCAATTCTAAACCCACCAACAAGCTATACTCCCTACCAATCGTAACACCAGCTACATTCTCTACGACTCTGTAAGTTGTCGTCAATAAAGAAACATCAAGTTCAAATGAACTTAAGACTTATCGCGAAAACTAAAGCTTCACAGTGTATAACTCTATAGCTTATTTCAATATTAGTTAAAGACATCCTTTGGAATTTTCCCTTACAGCCTTGTGGCAATGCAACATAAACTAGCTTTTCGTTGCCAGTGACATGTAGTGTATACAGCCTAAAGAAATGTATACGTTTAATTTAAAATGACAAGAGCTTACCTTTGGGTGAAAGAGACGGTACCATTTGGATAGATTCTGAGTGAGAGATTCCCAGGATCCAGATTAGCTCGAAAATCCCCGTGTTTCACGAAATATACATCAGGAACCCAGACCCTGTCCCGATGATGAAGAGCATCTAAATATTCGCGTCTTCGTGGATTTGCTCTTCCAGGGAAGGCAACATGAAGATCAGGCGAGAAGACGGGTGGGGACTCTGAAGATATTTTTTCCGCCCAAACGTGCTTTAGCCTTGCATCGTACCAAACGAGGTTCAAGAGGAACTCCACCTCATATTTCTAAAATGCCACAGGATTTACAGAGACACTCATTAGTTTTATTGTTGCTCCATTTAACTGGATTCTGGGTATCGTCCTACATTTACTCCATGCTTTCACTCTACACTTTTCCCACTTTTCATTCCTCTCTTAAAGGAGAAGGCTTAGGCCAATGTCTGCAAACTTTCTCCACTTTCACCATCCCACACCCCATTCTCTTTCGCTTAGCCAGCAGACATGGATAAGACATTTGTCCCTTAAGCAGCATAAGCTCCTTTCTGAGCCAGAAAATCCTCACTCTCTTGCCGCTCCCCTAATATTTTCAACCTCCTTCTTTAAAATGTTCGCAATTTCAAGCAAAATTCTCGAAAACTTGCCAACTTCTCTTCCATTATCCCGACATGTGGTTAAGGTTCCTCTAATGGTCTGACATAACATATTACGCTTTTTAGATAGCAGCCACAGGGAAACTTGACTGACTTATGAAACTTGTCAAATAAATTTGTTCCACTTTTAAATATTCATTTACCGTAAAGGTGTACAAGGTGTTACTCACCGAATATTCTGTACTAACTGTCATAATAAAACCAGTAATGAATCTTAATCATCCTCGTATTTCACTTTCTCTCCTATTTATAAGTATATACTTTCTCCATGCGCAATAACACTATATCTGGAACAAGTTAGACTTTTCCCTAAAAACTTTATTCCCTCTAAACTTTTCTACAAAATGCACTACACTCACTGACAGCTCTCTTCAAAGAGGTCATATGAATTACCTCCCCTCTTACTACTTTCTCTTCCAGCTTTCAAAGGCCTATACTTCCTCGCCTTACGCTTTACAAATAAGTTTGCATTGTGAGCAAGTTTTTACAAATTTCGAATCCGTTCCTCCGTTAAAGCTTTCCAACCCAACGATTCTCTGGATAAACTCTCAATTTCTCAAAGAAAACTCCCATGTATGATGAATAAAAAATAAGCTGGATTGAAAGCTAGACCTTTCCTTTTAGCGATGACGAGTGTATGTTCAAGTGCTAAAATATGCTCCCTTTGTATTCCACATTGAGTTAGTCCAACATAAACCAACAAAAGAAAGCTAAAGTAAAGAGAAACGATTCAAAGAAGACGGCTACTTTGTTCCACTCATTCCTTCTGAATCTTGATGGACACAGGTTGAATACCAGCCGCCCTGGCTGGTTACATACCAAAAATACAAATCATAGCAAGCTAGGCTTCAATTTACTCCACAACCTTCAACAAATACCCGTTTGACTCTGGCATGTAATTTCTCTTTGAAATTATTGAGGCGTGATCAACTTCTCTCTTTGATTCTCAACCAATCCTACATTCCCCCTTCTCTTCGACCTTTCTCCATTTTCCTCTAGCAGTCAACTCATGCAAGCCCCAATTTTTCTCCTCCCCAGCAATTTGAGTATCTGGTGTTGAAGGCTGATACACTATACTTTCTCCTACCCCGTGCTTTCTCCGTACAGTGTTTATCTCGGAAACCCGCCTTCGGCAGAACCAGACATTGCTTTCACTGTATAGCAGCCTAGCGGGTCGGTTAAAAACTACATTTAGAATTCTAAACCTGTTTCGCATTCTAATCTCTAATTCTATCTCTCCTCTCATGTTCAGAGTTTGAAAAAACCCGGGTAGGAGAAAACTCAGAAATCTTCGATACTTCCAAAGTATATACACGCATATGACAGCTAAAATATTCTTTTACTCGTCTAGAATTAACAGCATTTCCCGAAAATACTTTCTCTTTGAGCTTCTTCCCATCCGCTGAGTTTATGGATGCGACTTGCAAAAATTCTACACGTGAATTTCCCAAGATCAGTTTCGTATCTTTCCAGAGATATCGGATTAAGGAAGCGAGCAGAGAGAAGAAGATACGTTCAATATTTTCTCATTACACCATCTAAAATTCAGACATTTTCTCCCTAAGCTATAGGGGATCGAGCAATCCAGTTTCCTGAATATTTAGATTAGGGCTCTGCATTTTGCATTCCTTATCCTCTTCTAGCTCGTTTAGATCTCTCACGGGGGCTATGCGCCAGGGAGCTGATCAAAATTGGAAAATGGAATGAGGGAAACCAAAGCAAAGTGCAATCTTGTTCCAAAAGCTGAAAAATCCTCCGCTTTGCAAATATCTACAGCTTTTACAAGGTCTAGAGTTCATTCACTAACACTACTGGATCTGATCTGACACAGATTTTCCACACCATTATCTCCCTTTCTCTGCATAATGGCTCCATAGCTTTCTCCAGAATTTTAATGATTTACACGCTTAAGCTCCTACAGGTTTCTATGCTTCAATCCGTTCAAAAATCCCAAAACTCACCAACGAGGATTCATCTGGCGAAGCAAGTGTCAGCAGTAGTACGCTCACATTAACGAACATTGTGACTTCATCTGAAAAGAATCCAAGCAAGTAATATACGTACCAAGTCGAGGTGTTAATTGAATTTTTAAAATTAACTTAACTGAATTACTCCAAAATTTTAAAATTAATCTTGTTGAAGACTCATTTTTTATCTAAAATCTGAGCACATAAAAATACTTACGCGTTGTAGGTGGAAGCAGCCTTGTGTCATATCGCTTCTTGCTAAGGAGCATATCCAAAGCTGCTTTTTCGCTCATATCCAGACTGATGCTGTAATTTTATTAAAATTAAAAGTTAAATATAATTAACGTTTTCTCAAACTGAATTTAATTATACTGCATAAGATGTTAGGTCCACGCGAACAATCAAAAATATCGCTTTACGCTTTGATCTACATATTTTACCATCAATTTCTGCACCCATCCATTCACAATTAGAAAATACAGCTAAAAATAGAACAGTTTTAGCCGCCAAAAATACACGTTACGGATAGCATTCATGAAACTTCCTAGAAACGTAGTAGTAATGACTTGATGGAATGAAGGGCTAGCAGAAAGTGCTGAATGACAGTCTTCCGGAGAAAGTTAGAGTACTCCAGAGAAAAAGTTACTTACTTAAAAGCTGGACAGTCATTAGGCGGTGTATTTGGTGGACATTCTGCCACGGAGTGAATATCTTGAGCAATCACAGGACCTTGAGTTGGCAGTAAAATGCAAGACGCCAGTAAAAGTGGGAACAGAGCAAACGTCTCCATATTAAATCCTGCAACAACAACAAGCACACATACATGTTCATATATAGACTTCAATAAAACTCCACCCTCCACCGACATAAAAATCCTTTTCCCTCTCCATGTTTATGTCTTTCACTGTCCATCCTTCCTAACTCCATGCCCACACGTCAGTTTCTAGGAACCTTATAGCTTCTTTCCCCGTCCTACCAAGACTAAGAAGAGACTCATCCATGCACTTTCACCCGTTTCCCTCTCTTTGTAGCCTTATTTTAGCTAGCCGAAGTCGGGACGAAAATCCTGGTGAAAGCAAGCATCCAGATTTCTCTATCCTACACTTACGCTCGCTCCATTATCCCTCACTTTATTCTCTCTTCCCTAGCGAATTATATTCTAGCCTATACATTTACATGCATCTTCTTATTCCTGACCGGAAGACAAGCAGCTCCTTGCCTATCTGCACCGGGGAAAGCAGGTTTGATTAATGGGGGTATTAAACCTGTAGCTGATTTCCATGTAATTTACGACACACTCGGCTACATACAGAGTAGTAGTACTGATCATAAAGTCACCCATTGCACAGCTTACTTTACCACAACCCAGCCCTAGCCCTAGCCCTAGCATCCGCTAGCAGCACTCTCTTAACATGCGGGCAGAAAGTGGTTAATGTGATGGTGCGGAAATTACAAAGGTATTAGAAACACTCAAAACAGGGTTAGGTTTTGTGGGAAACAGATTTTGGAATTAGGTTGATGACGTCTGTGACTTTGAAAATAGCGTGGAATCGACTTACGCTTCTCCATTCATGCACCTAAAGAGGCTCTCATACATGTGCCGATAACTGCTGATGAAATCATTGGGTACAGAAGTGGGAGTGAAATGAGACTGGGCGAGAGAAAGTTTGCTTTCTCACAAAAAAGACAGTTTACGTGCACGTGGCATTGATAAGATAGCAGCATTTCTCCCTACTTTGTCGTCAAAAGATTTAATTACCGGTGCGGAAAATTTGAGTCAGGTGTAGTTGCTATAAATTCCGACTATGAGCATACTCAACTGCATACTGTGACAAATGTTGTTTCCCCGTTCCCTCCTACTATGTACTAAACGTACTCATATGTGCATGCAATCCGTGTTAAATTTTTCCGTTGTATGCATGCGAAATTAAACCAGAAGGAGATTAATACCACATACCTTTTTGCGGATTAAAACTTTTCTTTCAAAATATAATTGTAATAGTTTGACGAAGCAGAAATTAAAAGAGTTTTCCTCCTCTATCGCTTCAGGAATTCAGGATTAATGATGCGTGGGAATTAACATGACTGCTTCTGAAGGTTGATGCGGATAATTCCTTGATTTCCTTAGAACCACGTTCAAGGGAGACGAACATGAGGATGGCAACATTTTGGCTTACTGCAAGAAAAAACAAAATTAACTAAAGTGACGGCTGCCTCACTGTTCAGATTGCAGATGTTTGTAGCTGAACACGAAGAGGTGGTGGTGGAGAGAAAGCTATTGGTGACTCTACAAAATACTCCATGTATCATCTTCTTCACTTGCTTCGCTTCTCTCTCTTCCTGCAAGGAGAAAGCATGGGAGAAAGTGCATATAAGATTCTCTAAATAATAAACTTACTGTAAGCGAGAAACAGTGTTGCTCAGTAGGTTTGGTGATCATGTGTGGACGCATAAAGGATTCATAGGATTTGCTATGTAGGTGAAAGTCTTGCTATTTGCAATGATAGCACTACGTACTCGCTTTCACCCCCTCCCGCTTTCCACAGATATCTCCAAAGAAGAAAACAAGGCAAAGGAAGATCTCCCTTCCACTCTTATAATGTCAATCACGATCTTGTGACGACCGTGTCTTGATGCAGATGTCCCACGCTCGCTCCTCGCTAACTCACTCAACCTCGTTTCGTTTTCACTTTTCTCCACCAAAAAGAAATCACATGCCCGCTCGTTCGCTATCGATCCACAAACCGGCACGCTCTGTCATCAGCTATGTCATCCCTTCTTCCACACGTCTCCGAGGCTCAGTTGTCAACCTCCTTCCTTAAGGAATCTCATCCGAATTATCTCCTGAAATCATAAGAAACGTACGAACCCAGATTAGATCAGCGTCTCATCGTAAATTAGCTTTCATTCAGCCATGTGCAGCGCCACCAAGTTTCGTCTTCTTACAAACTACCGTTAAAAAACTTGCTACATTTAAAAGCTTTCTTTCATCAAAGCTATTGCAGATTTTTCCCAACTTCATTAACTAACTAATCATGGAATAACAGAGGATACTAGAGAAAAGCGCTGTTTCTATACAAAACTAGTCCTCCATTCGATAATTAAGCTTTCAGACTCTTCCACCTAAATTCTCAGTAAAACCTCAATGTTCTTACTTGTACTGTACAAATTGTACGAGTCGCAAGGCTGTAAACCTTTAAACGACACGAAATCATGCAATTAGTCGACCTAGCGGGAAGATTATTGTGACTGATGTGCAGCTTATTCAAGGTTGCTGTGTGAAACTGAAGCACAGTCACTTTCAGCAACAATCAACAATGTTGCCCAAAATCTCGTTCCAAACAAAAAAATTTGTTCAATTATTTTTTTAAATTTTATTTAAATTATAGCTTATTCTTACATACCTTGCAAACGACACGAAATCAAGCAATTAGCCATCCCAACGGCAAGATTCTTGCGACTGATATGCATTTTATTCAAGGTTGCAAGAGAACGCTGTGTGTGAAACTGCAGCATCGTCCGGTACTTTCATCAACAGTTCGAACTAAAAGCCGTGCTCCAAGCTAGCAAATATGGTCCAAAATTTCGTTTCAAATGCAAAACAAGTTTCAGCTATTAATTTTAGACAGTAATTTTGTAAACTTTATTTCCATTTTTCGACAGGTTTGTTTTTTAATGCGTCAAGTAAACTAAATTGCATTTCCCCTCACTTTCTCCAATTCAAAAATACCGTTTAAAGTCAAGCAAACCTCAGGAAACAAATACTCGGACATGCAACGCTACAGTGTGTGGTAATAAGTTTAAATGCGATACCACCTCTAGTCTTTCGAATCTTGCTGGCACGACACTACAAAATGAAGTTAACATTTATGGACTTCACCAGAAGCGAAATTTAATGAAAATTCGATCGATGCCACTCTTGTAGTCGTGCGTCGTCCCACTCAGGAGCTACCGCCCCCCGTTCAACCCCACCCGTGAAAAGCTAAGGAAAGAAGTTAACGTACGCAACATTAACTCCTAAATATTTTACTTAAACGGACAAAGCTCAGTCGAATTATACATTATCCTGATACCCTGACCTATTACGATTACAGTTCTATGTTTAGAGCTATAAACAATTAACTGGGTGGGGCCAGGGTCAAGGTTTAATTATATTCCTTCCGTGACAACTTCAGTCTATTTTCGTGACCTTTATGACCTTTCCCTATGGTAATAGTGGTCACGTAGCAGCATTTGAACATTCAATAGTGTGTAGGGATCAGCTAAGGCTATTTTTCGTAAATATTGGACTCTTCAGTCCCTAGTGACAATAACTGAATCCTGAAAAGCTATGCAAGAACAGTGACTGCAAGCAAATTCAGTGACCTGAAACTGGGGATTTTGATCCTAAAAAGCAGAGGTTGTAGCTCGCAATTTAGGCATTCAGAATTTGTATCACGCTTGATTTTATTTTGTCTTTCACTGTGAAAAGCTTCGGCCTGTTGAATTGCCTTTCTTTCGCCTTAATTCATTTTTATTCACGGGCACTAAAAATATTTATGGTACATCTGCCAGGAAACCCCCACATTTTTAAGTTGATTATAAAAGCATCTTAGGCTTCGATTGAAGGTGGGGAAATAAGCTGTGGCTATGCAATTAAATGGTGAGCGAAGCGGCCAAGTTTCGAATACGTACCTCTGTCTCCGATGATAGTAAGTAAGTAAAGTAAACAGTGTTAGACCTTCTTATACACACTGAAGTGTTCAACCTTTTCGCCGCTTTTTGCTTTACTTTGGATGGGCTTACGCCTTTATTCGGTTTGTATTACATTCACGGCATTTAACTATGGGGGAATCGCCCCGCGCCCGGGAAGGAAAGCGCTCCAGGGAAAAGCCCACGATTTTAAGTCATTATCGATTGGCCATAAGGAGTGGCGAAAAAACCTTTAGCTATGGCATTACAAAGCGAACGAACTGGCCTAGGTTCGAACCCGCTCCTCTCTCTCCTTCCATTTTATGGTCTCAACGGTCTACCAACTGAGCCACGAGACTGGTTCTTGAGCCACGAGATCGGGCCTTGTCTCCGATGATATTGTATTGTAAAAGAGGTGCCAGTGATATATTCCCAACGCTCTAACGTCTGAGGCACCAGCCCGGATCTTACCTTGATGGTATGTAAGATAATTAAAACGAAACTTCTTACTTGACACATTCAACGTTCACGCATGTGCTAATATTGATTCATATGGCTAGCGTACAGCATGGCTTTCCGGTGATTTTCTAGGTTTCGCCCCCAGTGACAACCGATTAAAGAGCTGAAACCCACTCCACCATGGCCTTCACCATGCTGAATTATAATCCTTTAATTAATCGCAGTCAATATTTAAACCCCCTATATGCTAAAACTGACAGCGCAGTTGGATCTACCATGCAATTCTCCCTGTTTCCGATACCGTGATTCCCTCATTTCTATTCGTGATGACGGTAGCGACGAGTTGGAATTTTTACTGCTTCAGGTGTTTTGTCCCTTGATTGTTTATTTGTATGACAAGGAAGTTGACTCCAAGAAGAAAATAGAACCTTTAAATGTTCTGAACCAAAAATATTCTTGAAGCTTAATCTATCTTAATACCCATAATACAACCATTCTATTTCCTTGCCCCCTCTTCTCTAATGAAGCTTCTTATATACACCGAGCACAGAATGACCCTTGAGGTCGATGACATTTTCAACTTCACGCATTTCAGCCATATGCAAGAATATCCTCATACTTAACTCTATATAATACCGCCGCCCTGGTTACAATTGCTTGGTGATAAATTTTGGGCAGGGATTTATAAAAGAAGGGGCTCAAACTGTCTCCTCGCCCTGTTCCCAGCTCAAAACCCCAAAAAGCTCATTAGAAGAGGCACTTTGGAAGCCCTTTCATCCGCCCGATGAATAAATAAATGCACAAGGTCCAGTATTCTACATTCATCTGCAATAGAAACATAGCAAAGTCGGATGTGGGCATTGGCATTGTGAAAATCCCACATGAGCAAATAGTGGTGGGAGTGAGGAGAGACTAAGTTAGGTTATCAGAACGCATGGCACTTATGTCGAGCTATACGACGTGTCTAATAACTAATACTAGTTCAACAAAATGCCCAGAACGTAACAAGAGCGACAGTAAGGCTTCAAACTTCAACAAATATTCTACTTGAAATACTTCAACAAAGCGTCCAATAAATACCACAGCATATCTCTGTGGAGACACCACTTGTCTCGAGGACATTACAGAAAAAACATCACAAAAAGATTACATCGATTTCTAATATCGGTGGTTTTCATTTTTGATATGGAAGAGTTTTAGTTTACTATCCTGTTGTTGTGCACAAGATGTGCAAGTAAATCAATTTCGATGGACAAACATTTTTTCAAAGTTCAGAATGGCATCCTATTTATCTTCAAGGATTTTGCTTGAAACTTGCGTTTCATATCGAGTTTTTTAATTTTTTTATGTACAACCACCGGCATCTGGGAACGTTCTGGCAGTTCATTTACCTTCCAGTGGACCTGACAGGATCGTAACGACAGTAAATGGTTACTGACAAAGCAGTTTTACAGTAGTTTTTAGGTAAAGTTTCAAATCATTGGATCTGAATTTGTTTTCAGAAAAGTTTTTAAATTCTTCATTTACAACTGGAATCTGCTTTTTTCTTAGAACTGAGAGGCTCAATTGATCATCCGGCATCTGCTGTATATATTGGACCCTACCTAAAATAAAAACTCTGAAACTCACATGCATGAAAATATGTTTTTTAAAAAGAATTTTTCTAGCTCTTTCAGATTATGTTGCGTTTGTTTGATGAACCACTTAGGTTTAGTTAGTTAGTTAGTTTGGTTTATTGATTTGAGCTTATTTCATACAGCTCCTTCAATATTATATAATGAGTAACAGAGAAAACCCCTGGCAATTTTTTACATGAAACTTTTGGTTGAGCTTGGTCGGTGACCAGAGGTGAAAAACTCTGTTACAAATTAAATAGATTTGATACAATCCGTGTAAAATTACAATGCTTACTTGTTACCAAGCAAACAAGGGGGGGGGGAAGCTGCTGATGACATTAAGACCGGAGAGCACACTTACTTCGTACAGTATTTTACAGTTTCTTTTACGGTTTATCTTATCATAATTATAATCATATTGTTTCATGGGATTCTTCGTTGGATTTATCTTGTAATTGCGTGCCTTGTCAGAGGAGATATCAATGGTTGTTGGGTGGACTTCGCATGGTGGGCTGTTCCGGTACCAAAGAACCTCCCGACATCCGGTCTCCTTTATTCATAATTATATTTCGGTGGTGGCGGTAGTTACAGTGTTCTTCCACAACCGTGTGTGATGTGATCACAGATTCAACTAGCTTTACGTGGTTCCTTCCGTTTAGTTTCTTATAGTCCTGATGAGTCGAATTTTTCTTGACCTTGGGTTTTCCTTGTATGACTACCAAGACTTTTCAACTTTGTCGTCCGAGAATCATGTAGTGAATGCGAAGTATTCGGGAGCGTACACGTACGTTGCTTACCGTTGGCCTTAGCTTCCTCTTTCGAGACTCCCCGTCCCAATCGCCTTACTTCACTCTAATCGATATAAGCTTCACACTACTATTACAATTGGTTGGTATTACAATTATCTTTTTGATTTTCACTGCATCTTTTGTTACAATTTTGCTTTTAACGCGAATATGTATCTTATTGCAATGAAATGGGAGATTTTCAAATTTGGGGTTCCCGCTTCCTTTAAATTACCACCTGCACCTTAAACCACGAGGTTTTACAGTTAAACATAATTATAGTTACCGTGATTTAAATTATTATACCAACCTTGACTTTACACATGTTCCTTGGTTTATAATACGTATTTTAACACAAAATTTAGCCTGTTTAACTTTAAATTACACAGTTTTAATTTAATTTTTAACAGAGTGAATTTTACTAGTGTGCTCTCGCGGTCGCAGCTTTTAGTCCCCCCCTTAGGTTTAATACTCCTTTGCAATTAAGTTTAACGCCTCTCGAAAATCCTATGTTAACAAATGGATAAATGACCATAAAATAAAATAGGGTTCATGAAATAATTTAATTACTAACTAAAAACTCAGAGGGTATGTATACTTTTGTGGCCCCAATGTTTGACCTTTTTTGAAATTTGCGTTCAAAAATTTTGATCATGCATTATGATCTACCCGAGCAAGTTATATTTCGATTCTACACTAAAGTCTCTACAACTTAACCAATTCTTGAATTTCTGTAGCTCTCATTTGCGTTGTTGTAGTGAAAAAACTAAAAGCGAGATAGCTATACATATACTGTTGTGAGTGGCTGTATGCCACAGAATTCTCTCGAAGGAGAAAATAGACTCTTGAAATGCTAGTACACCCCTAGAAAAGATTATAATATCCCCACTTGCCTCATATTAAAACCCTCAAAATTTACTTAAAGCTTAAGTTATCCACTACAACGGCTGTATCACAGCGGTCGGCTTGTTAGCTATGACTATGCCTAGCATTTTAAACCCACCGCCCTCCCACTCCAACCCTATCCAAGAATGCCCTCCCACTCACCCCAAGATAATACCGCCGCTCTGGCTTATAAGGGGCTGGTAATAATTCCTCGGTGTAAAATTTTGGGCAGAGCTAATCTTGACCCGGGAACTCTATGACCCTCGCATCCACATTCCTTAAATATGTCCCCTCCATTACTTTTTCGGTCAGTGATTTAATAAAGGAGGGGCCCAAACTGTCTCCTCGCCCTTTACCCAGCTCAAACCCCCATGTGTCAGCTGACCTTTTTGCTTCTTAGGAACTGAACGCCGCTAAAGAAGCGTTCCGTGCGTCGCGTAAGCGCTTTATAGCCCAGAAAGGGGGGTGCAACGCTATATTTAAACAGCTTTAAGGATAATGGGTGTGAAACTGCAGCATCGTCCGGTACTTTCATCAACAGTTCGAACTAAAAGCCGTGCTCCAAGCTAGCAAATATGGTCCAAAATTTCGTTTCAAATGCAAAACAAGTTTCAGCTATTAATTTTAGACAGTAATTTTGTAAACTTTATTTCCATTTTTCGACAGGTTTGTTTTTTAATGCGTCAAGTAAACTAAATTGCATTTCCCCTCACTTTCTCCAATTCAAAAATACCGTTTAAAGTCAAGCAAACCTCAGGAAACAAATACTCGGACATGCAACGCTACAGTGTGTGGTAATAAGTTTAAATGCGATACCACCTCTAGTCTTTCGAATCTTGCTGGCACGACACTACAAAATGAAGTTAACATTTATGGACTTCACCAGAAGCGAAATTTAATGAAAATTCGATCGATGCCACTCTTGTAGTCGTGCGTCGTCCCACTCAGGAGCTACCGCCCCCCGTTCAACCCCACCCGTGAAAAGCTAAGGAAAGAAGTTAACGTACGCAACATTAACTCCTAAATATTTTACTTAAACGGACAAAGCTCAGTCGAATTATACATTATCCTGATACCCTGACCTATTACGATTACAGTTCTATGTTTAGAGCTATAAACAATTAACTGGGTGGGGCCAGGGTCAAGGTTTAATTATATTCCTTCCGTGACAACTTCAGTCTATTTTCGTGACCTTTATGACCTTTCCCTATGGTAATAGTGGTCACGTAGCAGCATTTGAACATTCAATAGTGTGTAGGGATCAGCTAAGGCTATTTTTCGTAAATATTGGACTCTTCAGTCCCTAGTGACAATAACTGAATCCTGAAAAGCTATGCAAGAACAGTGACTGCAAGCAAATTCAGTGACCTGAAACTGGGGATTTTGATCCTAAAAAGCAGAGGTTGTAGCTCGCAATTTAGGCATTCAGAATTTGTATCACGCTTGATTTTATTTTGTCTTTCACTGTGAAAAGCTTCGGCCTGTTGAATTGCCTTTCTTTCGCCTTAATTCATTTTTATTCACGGGCACTAAAAATATTTATGGTACATCTGCCAGGAAACCCCCACATTTTTAAGTTGATTATAAAAGCATCTTAGGCTTCGATTGAAGGTGGGGAAATAAGCTGTGGCTATGCAATTAAATGGTGAGCGAAGCGGCCAAGTTTCGAATACGTACCTCTGTCTCCGATGATAGTAAGTAAGTAAAGTAAACAGTGTTAGACCTTCTTATACACACTGAAGTGTTCAACCTTTTCGCCGCTTTTTGCTTTACTTTGGATGGGCTTACGCCTTTATTCGGTTTGTATTACATTCACGGCATTTAACTATGGGGGAATCGCCCCGCGCCCGGGAAGGAAAGCGCTCCAGGGAAAAGCCCACGATTTTAAGTCATTATCGATTGGCCATAAGGAGTGGCGAAAAAACCTTTAGCTATGGCATTACAAAGCGAACGAACTGGCCTAGGTTCGAACCCGCTCCTCTCTCTCCTTCCATTTTATGGTCTCAACGGTCTACCAACTGAGCCACGAGACTGGTTCTTGAGCCACGAGATCGGGCCTTGTCTCCGATGATATTGTATTGTAAAAGAGGTGCCAGTGATATATTCCCAACGCTCTAACGTCTGAGGCACCAGCCCGGATCTTACCTTGATGGTATGTAAGATAATTAAAACGAAACTTCTTACTTGACACATTCAACGTTCACGCATGTGCTAATATTGATTCATATGGCTAGCGTACAGCATGGCTTTCCGGTGATTTTCTAGGTTTCGCCCCCAGTGACAACCGATTAAAGAGCTGAAACCCACTCCACCATGGCCTTCACCATGCTGAATTATAATCCTTTAATTAATCGCAGTCAATATTTAAACCCCCTATATGCTAAAACTGACAGCGCAGTTGGATCTACCATGCAATTCTCCCTGTTTCCGATACCGTGATTCCCTCATTTCTATTCGTGATGACGGTAGCGACGAGTTGGAATTTTTACTGCTTCAGGTGTTTTGTCCCTTGATTGTTTATTTGTATGACAAGGAAGTTGACTCCAAGAAGAAAATAGAACCTTTAAATGTTCTGAACCAAAAATATTCTTGAAGCTTAATCTATCTTAATACCCATAATACAACCATTCTATTTCCTTGCCCCCTCTTCTCTAATGAAGCTTCTTATATACACCGAGCACAGAATGACCCTTGAGGTCGATGACATTTTCAACTTCACGCATTTCAGCCATATGCAAGAATATCCTCATACTTAACTCTATATAATACCGCCGCCCTGGTTACAATTGCTTGGTGATAAATTTTGGGCAGGGATTTATAAAAGAAGGGGCTCAAACTGTCTCCTCGCCCTGTTCCCAGCTCAAAACCCCAAAAAGCTCATTAGAAGAGGCACTTTGGAAGCCCTTTCATCCGCCCGATGAATAAATAAATGCACAAGGTCCAGTATTCTACATTCATCTGCAATAGAAACATAGCAAAGTCGGATGTGGGCATTGGCATTGTGAAAATCCCACATGAGCAAATAGTGGTGGGAGTGAGGAGAGACTAAGTTAGGTTATCAGAACGCATGGCACTTATGTCGAGCTATACGACGTGTCTAATAACTAATACTAGTTCAACAAAATGCCCAGAACGTAACAAGAGCGACAGTAAGGCTTCAAACTTCAACAAATATTCTACTTGAAATACTTCAACAAAGCGTCCAATAAATACCACAGCATATCTCTGTGGAGACACCACTTGTCTCGAGGACATTACAGAAAAAACATCACAAAAAGATTACATCGATTTCTAATATCGGTGGTTTTCATTTTTGATATGGAAGAGTTTTAGTTTACTATCCTGTTGTTGTGCACAAGATGTGCAAGTAAATCAATTTCGATGGACAAACATTTTTTCAAAGTTCAGAATGGCATCCTATTTATCTTCAAGGATTTTGCTTGAAACTTGCGTTTCATATCGAGTTTTTTAATTTTTTTATGTACAACCACCGGCATCTGGGAACGTTCTGGCAGTTCATTTACCTTCCAGTGGACCTGACAGGATCGTAACGACAGTAAATGGTTACTGACAAAGCAGTTTTACAGTAGTTTTTAGGTAAAGTTTCAAATCATTGGATCTGAATTTGTTTTCAGAAAAGTTTTTAAATTCTTCATTTACAACTGGAATCTGCTTTTTTCTTAGAACTGAGAGGCTCAATTGATCATCCGGCATCTGCTGTATATATTGGACCCTACCTAAAATAAAAACTCTGAAACTCACATGCATGAAAATATGTTTTTTAAAAAGAATTTTTCTAGCTCTTTCAGATTATGTTGCGTTTGTTTGATGAACCACTTAGGTTTAGTTAGTTAGTTAGTTTGGTTTATTGATTTGAGCTTATTTCATACAGCTCCTTCAATATTATATAATGAGTAACAGAGAAAACCCCTGGCAATTTTTTACATGAAACTTTTGGTTGAGCTTGGTCGGTGACCAGAGGTGAAAAACTCTGTTACAAATTAAATAGATTTGATACAATCCGTGTAAAATTACAATGCTTACTTGTTACCAAGCAAACAAGGGGGGGGGGGAAGCTGCTGATGACATTAAGACCGGAGAGCACACTTACTTCGTACAGTATTTTACAGTTTCTTTTACGGTTTATCTTATCATAATTATAATCATATTGTTTCATGGGATTCTTCGTTGGATTTATCTTGTAATTGCGTGCCTTGTCAGAGGAGATATCAATGGTTGTTGGGTGGACTTCGCATGGTGGGCTGTTCCGGTACCAAAGAACCTCCCGACATCCGGTCTCCTTTATTCATAATTATATTTCGGTGGTGGCGGTAGTTACAGTGTTCTTCCACAACCGTGTGTGATGTGATCACAGATTCAACTAGCTTTACGTGGTTCCTTCCGTTTAGTTTCTTATAGTCCTGATGAGTCGAATTTTTCTTGACCTTGGGTTTTCCTTGTATGACTACCAAGACTTTTCAACTTTGTCGTCCGAGAATCATGTAGTGAATGCGAAGTATTCGGGAGCGTACACGTACGTTGCTTACCGTTGGCCTTAGCTTCCTCTTTCGAGACTCCCCGTCCCAATCGCCTTACTTCACTCTAATCGATATAAGCTTCACACTACTATTACAATTGGTTGGTATTACAATTATCTTTTTGATTTTCACTGCATCTTTTGTTACAATTTTGCTTTTAACGCGAATATGTATCTTATTGCAATGAAATGGGAGATTTTCAAATTTGGGGTTCCCGCTTCCTTTAAATTACCACCTGCACCTTAAACCACGAGGTTTTACAGTTAAACATAATTATAGTTACCGTGATTTAAATTATTATACCAACCTTGACTTTACACATGTTCCTTGGTTTATAATACGTATTTTAACACAAAATTTAGCCTGTTTAACTTTAAATTACACAGTTTTAATTTAATTTTTAACAGAGTGAATTTTACTAGTGTGCTCTCGCGGTCGCAGCTTTTAGTCCCCCCCTTAGGTTTAATACTCCTTTGCAATTAAGTTTAACGCCTCTCGAAAATCCTATGTTAACAAATGGATAAATGACCATAAAATAAAATAGGGTTCATGAAATAATTTAATTACTAACTAAAAACTCAGAGGGTATGTATACTTTTGTGGCCCCAATGTTTGACCTTTTTTGAAATTTGCGTTCAAAAATTTTGATCATGCATTATGATCTACCCGAGCAAGTTATATTTCGATTCTACACTAAAGTCTCTACAACTTAACCAATTCTTGAATTTCTGTAGCTCTCATTTGCGTTGTTGTAGTGAAAAAACTAAAAGCGAGATAGCTATACATATACTGTTGTGAGTGGCTGTATGCCACAGAATTCTCTCGAAGGAGAAAATAGACTCTTGAAATGCTAGTACACCCCTAGAAAAGATTATAATATCCCCACTTGCCTCATATTAAAACCCTCAAAATTTACTTAAAGCTTAAGTTATCCACTACAACGGCTGTATCACAGCGGTCGGCTTGTTAGCTATGACTATGCCTAGCATTTTAAACCCACCGCCCTCCCACTCCAACCCTATCCAAGAATGCCCTCCCACTCACCCCAAGATAATACCGCCGCTCTGGCTTATAAGGGGCTGGTAATAATTCCTCGGTGTAAAATTTTGGGCAGAGCTAATCTTGACCCGGGAACTCTATGACCCTCGCATCCACATTCCTTAAATATGTCCCCTCCATTACTTTTTCGGTCAGTGATTTAATAAAGGAGGGGCCCAAACTGTCTCCTCGCCCTTTACCCAGCTCAAACCCCCATGTGTCAGCTGACCTTTTTGCTTCTTAGGAACTGAACGCCGCTAAAGAAGCGTTCCGTGCGTCGCGTAAGCGCTTTATAGCCCAGAAAGGGGGGTGCAACGCTATATTTAAACAGCTTTAAGGATAATGGGTGTGAAACTGCAGCATCGTCCGGTACTTTCATCAACAGTTCGAACTAAAAGCCGTGCTCCAAGCTAGCAAATATGGTCCAAAATTTCGTTTCAAATGCAAAACAAGTTTCAGCTATTAATTTTAGACAGTAATTTTGTAAACTTTATTTCCATTTTTCGACAGGTTTGTTTTTTAATGCGTCAAGTAAACTAAATTGCATTTCCCCTCACTTTCTCCAATTCAAAAATACCGTTTAAAGTCAAGCAAACCTCAGGAAACAAATACTCGGACATGCAACGCTACAGTGTGTGGTAATAAGTTTAAATGCGATACCACCTCTAGTCTTTCGAATCTTGCTGGCACGACACTACAAAATGAAGTTAACATTTATGGACTTCACCAGAAGCGAAATTTAATGAAAATTCGATCGATGCCACTCTTGTAGTCGTGCGTCGTCCCACTCAGGAGCTACCGCCCCCCGTTCAACCCCACCCGTGAAAAGCTAAGGAAAGAAGTTAACGTACGCAACATTAACTCCTAAATATTTTACTTAAACGGACAAAGCTCAGTCGAATTATACATTATCCTGATACCCTGACCTATTACGATTACAGTTCTATGTTTAGAGCTATAAACAATTAACTGGGTGGGGCCAGGGTCAAGGTTTAATTATATTCCTTCCGTGACAACTTCAGTCTATTTTCGTGACCTTTATGACCTTTCCCTATGGTAATAGTGGTCACGTAGCAGCATTTGAACATTCAATAGTGTGTAGGGATCAGCTAAGGCTATTTTTCGTAAATATTGGACTCTTCAGTCCCTAGTGACAATAACTGAATCCTGAAAAGCTATGCAAGAACAGTGACTGCAAGCAAATTCAGTGACCTGAAACTGGGGATTTTGATCCTAAAAAGCAGAGGTTGTAGCTCGCAATTTAGGCATTCAGAATTTGTATCACGCTTGATTTTATTTTGTCTTTCACTGTGAAAAGCTTCGGCCTGTTGAATTGCCTTTCTTTCGCCTTAATTCATTTTTATTCACGGGCACTAAAAATATTTATGGTACATCTGCCAGGAAACCCCCACATTTTTAAGTTGATTATAAAAGCATCTTAGGCTTCGATTGAAGGTGGGGAAATAAGCTGTGGCTATGCAATTAAATGGTGAGCGAAGCGGCCAAGTTTCGAATACGTACCTCTGTCTCCGATGATAGTAAGTAAGTAAAGTAAACAGTGTTAGACCTTCTTATACACACTGAAGTGTTCAACCTTTTCGCCGCTTTTTGCTTTACTTTGGATGGGCTTACGCCTTTATTCGGTTTGTATTACATTCACGGCATTTAACTATGGGGGAATCGCCCCGCGCCCGGGAAGGAAAGCGCTCCAGGGAAAAGCCCACGATTTTAAGTCATTATCGATTGGCCATAAGGAGTGGCGAAAAAACCTTTAGCTATGGCATTACAAAGCGAACGAACTGGCCTAGGTTCGAACCCGCTCCTCTCTCTCCTTCCATTTTATGGTCTCAACGGTCTACCAACTGAGCCACGAGACTGGTTCTTGAGCCACGAGATCGGGCCTTGTCTCCGATGATATTGTATTGTAAAAGAGGTGCCAGTGATATATTCCCAACGCTCTAACGTCTGAGGCACCAGCCCGGATCTTACCTTGATGGTATGTAAGATAATTAAAACGAAACTTCTTACTTGACACATTCAACGTTCACGCATGTGCTAATATTGATTCATATGGCTAGCGTACAGCATGGCTTTCCGGTGATTTTCTAGGTTTCGCCCCCAGTGACAACCGATTAAAGAGCTGAAACCCACTCCACCATGGCCTTCACCATGCTGAATTATAATCCTTTAATTAATCGCAGTCAATATTTAAACCCCCTATATGCTAAAACTGACAGCGCAGTTGGATCTACCATGCAATTCTCCCTGTTTCCGATACCGTGATTCCCTCATTTCTATTCGTGATGACGGTAGCGACGAGTTGGAATTTTTACTGCTTCAGGTGTTTTGTCCCTTGATTGTTTATTTGTATGACAAGGAAGTTGACTCCAAGAAGAAAATAGAACCTTTAAATGTTCTGAACCAAAAATATTCTTGAAGCTTAATCTATCTTAATACCCATAATACAACCATTCTATTTCCTTGCCCCCTCTTCTCTAATGAAGCTTCTTATATACACCGAGCACAGAATGACCCTTGAGGTCGATGACATTTTCAACTTCACGCATTTCAGCCATATGCAAGAATATCCTCATACTTAACTCTATATAATACCGCCGCCCTGGTTACAATTGCTTGGTGATAAATTTTGGGCAGGGATTTATAAAAGAAGGGGCTCAAACTGTCTCCTCGCCCTGTTCCCAGCTCAAAACCCCAAAAAGCTCATTAGAAGAGGCACTTTGGAAGCCCTTTCATCCGCCCGATGAATAAATAAATGCACAAGGTCCAGTATTCTACATTCATCTGCAATAGAAACATAGCAAAGTCGGATGTGGGCATTGGCATTGTGAAAATCCCACATGAGCAAATAGTGGTGGGAGTGAGGAGAGACTAAGTTAGGTTATCAGAACGCATGGCACTTATGTCGAGCTATACGACGTGTCTAATAACTAATACTAGTTCAACAAAATGCCCAGAACGTAACAAGAGCGACAGTAAGGCTTCAAACTTCAACAAATATTCTACTTGAAATACTTCAACAAAGCGTCCAATAAATACCACAGCATATCTCTGTGGAGACACCACTTGTCTCGAGGACATTACAGAAAAAACATCACAAAAAGATTACATCGATTTCTAATATCGGTGGTTTTCATTTTTGATATGGAAGAGTTTTAGTTTACTATCCTGTTGTTGTGCACAAGATGTGCAAGTAAATCAATTTCGATGGACAAACATTTTTTCAAAGTTCAGAATGGCATCCTATTTATCTTCAAGGATTTTGCTTGAAACTTGCGTTTCATATCGAGTTTTTTAATTTTTTTATGTACAACCACCGGCATCTGGGAACGTTCTGGCAGTTCATTTACCTTCCAGTGGACCTGACAGGATCGTAACGACAGTAAATGGTTACTGACAAAGCAGTTTTACAGTAGTTTTTAGGTAAAGTTTCAAATCATTGGATCTGAATTTGTTTTCAGAAAAGTTTTTAAATTCTTCATTTACAACTGGAATCTGCTTTTTTCTTAGAACTGAGAGGCTCAATTGATCATCCGGCATCTGCTGTATATATTGGACCCTACCTAAAATAAAAACTCTGAAACTCACATGCATGAAAATATGTTTTTTAAAAAGAATTTTTCTAGCTCTTTCAGATTATGTTGCGTTTGTTTGATGAACCACTTAGGTTTAGTTAGTTAGTTAGTTTGGTTTATTGATTTGAGCTTATTTCATACAGCTCCTTCAATATTATATAATGAGTAACAGAGAAAACCCCTGGCAATTTTTTACATGAAACTTTTGGTTGAGCTTGGTCGGTGACCAGAGGTGAAAAACTCTGTTACAAATTAAATAGATTTGATACAATCCGTGTAAAATTACAATGCTTACTTGTTACCAAGCAAACAAGGGGGGGGGAAGCTGCTGATGACATTAAGACCGGAGAGCACACTTACTTCGTACAGTATTTTACAGTTTCTTTTA
The DNA here is from genome assembly GCA_906901655.1 of Sminthurides aquaticus. Lineage (NCBI taxonomy): Eukaryota > Metazoa > Arthropoda > Collembola > Symphypleona > Sminthurididae > Sminthurides > Sminthurides aquaticus. Next base: position 5,445,827 of record CAJQTT010000003.1, read on the forward strand.
CGGTTTATCTTATCATAATTATAATCATATTGTTTCATGGGATTCTTCGTTGGATTTATCTTGTAATTGCGTGCCTTGTCAGAGGAGATATCAATGGTTGTTGGGTGGACTTCGCATGGTGGACTGTTCCGGTACCAAAGAACCTCCCGACATCCGGTCTCCTTTATTCATAATTATATTTCGGTGGTGGCGGTAGTTACAGTGTTCTTCCACAACCGTGTGTGATGTGATCACAGATTCAACTAGCTTTACGTGGTTCCTTCCGTTTAGTTTCTTATAGTCCTGATGAGTCGAATTTTTCTTGACCTTGGGTTTTCCTTGTATGACTACCAAGACTTTTCAACTTTGTCGTCCGAGAATCATGTAGTGAATGCGAAGTATTCGGGAGCGTACACGTACGTTGCTTACCGTTGGCCTTAGCTTCCTCTTTCGAGACTCCCCGTCCCAATCGCCTTACTTCACTCTAATCGATATAAGCTTCACACTACTATTACAATTGGTTGGTATTACAATTATCTTTTTGATTTTCACTGCATCTTTTGTTACAATTTTGCTTTTAACGCGAATATGTATCTTATTGCAATGAAATGGGAGATTTTCAAATTTGGGGTTCCCGCTTCCTTTAAATTACCACCTGCACCTTAAACCACGAGGTTTTACAGTTAAACATAATTATAGTTACCGTGATTTAAATTATTATACCAACCTTGACTTTACACATGTTCCTTGGTTTATAATACGTATTTTAACACAAAATTTAGCCTGTTTAACTTTAAATTACACAGTTTTAATTTAATTTTTAACAGAGTGAATTTTACTAGTGTGCTCTCGCGGTCGCAGCTTTTAGTCCCCCCCTTAGGTTTAATACTCCTTTGCAATTAAGTTTAACGCCTCTCGAAAATCCTATGTTAACAAATGGATAAATGACCATAAAATAAAATAGGGTTCATGAAATAATTTAATTACTAACTAAAAACTCAGAGGGTATGTATACTTTTGTGGCCCCAATGTTTGACCTTTTTTGAAATTTGCGTTCAAAAATTTTGATCATGCATTATGATCTACCCGAGCAAGTTATATTTCGATTCTACACTAAAGTCTCTACAACTTAACCAATTCTTGAATTTCTGTAGCTCTCATTTGCGTTGTTGTAGTGAAAAAACTAAAAGCGAGATAGCTATACATATACTGTTGTGAGTGGCTGTATGCCACAGAATTCTCTCGAAGGAGAAAATAGACTCTTGAAATGCTAGTACACCCCTAGAAAAGATTATAATATCCCCACTTGCCTCATATTAAAACCCTCAAAATTTACTTAAAGCTTAAGTTATCCACTACAACGGCTGTATCACAGCGGTCGGCTTGTTAGCTATGACTATGCCTAGCATTTTAAACCCACCGCCCTCCCACTCCAACCCTATCCAAGAATGCCCTCCCACTCACCCCAAGATAATACCGCCGCTCTGGCTTATAAGGGGCTGGTAATAATTCCTCGGTGTAAAATTTTGGGCAGAGCTAATCTTGACCCGGGAACTCTATGACCCTCGCATCCACATTCCTTAAATATGTCCCCTCCATTACTTTTTCGGTCAGTGATTTAATAAAGGAGGGGCCCAAACTGTCTCCTCGCCCTTTACCCAGCTCAAACCCCCATGTGTCAGCTGACCTTTTTGCTTCTTAGGAACTGAACGCCGCTAAAGAAGCGTTCCGTGCGTCGCGTAAGCGCTTTATAGCCCAGAAAGGGGGGTGCAACGCTATATTTAAACAGCTTTAAGGATAATGGGTGTGAATTATTTTTGGCGACTGTCGTTGGGGTAGGACTGAAATAGAAGCGTGAGGAAAATAAGCTCATTAGAGAAGAGCCTTTGCAAGTCCCTGGATCCTCCAAAGGTGTCCTTAACGGACAAGATCCAGCATCGCGTATGCATCTCCAGGAGAAGCAAAGCAAAGTCGGAAGAGGATTTTGGCATCGTGAGGATCCAAGTGAGCAAAAGGTGACGGAGAAGAGGAGAGACGCACCGAGAAGAGTTATGAGAACGTATGAAACTCATATCCTTAAGCTTATTCTTACATACCTTGCAAACGACACGAAATCAAGCAATTAGCCATCCCAACGGCAAGATTCTTGCGACTGATATGCATTTTATTCAAGGTTGCAAGAGAACGCTGTGTGTGAAACTGCAGCATCGTCCGGTACTTTCATCAACAGTTCGAACTAAAAGCCGTGCTCCAAGCTAGCAAATATGGTCCAAAATTTCGTTTCAAATGCAAAACAAGTTTCAGCTATTAATTTTAGACAGTAATTTTGTAAACTTTATTTCCATTTTTCGACAGGTTTGTTTTTTAATGCGTCATGTAAACATAAGTGCATTTCCTCTTACTTTCTCCAATTTAAAAATACAGTTTAAAGTCGAGTAAAAACAGCATGGAATGTAAATACTCGAACATTTAAAATTTATTCAGTCAGCACTTCGCTTTCTCTTTTAAAATTAATTTACGTATAAAATTCCGACCTAGCCCACCCCGTTCTAAACTTGCGAACACCCAACCTCCGAAACTCGTCATACAGAAACATGAGTAACATAAACGGAATGGGAGCAAGATACGTTTCAGGTTTAACCCCGCTAAGACTAAGCAGACTATTAACGTAGGGCGTGTACACAAAGAACATGAGAAGTCCGATTTCAGCCAGTATTGCAACGTTCATGCTCCAATTGCTCATTCCTTTCTGGAGGATGCTAACCCTCCGAGTTTTGCAGATGATGACGTTTGAGATTTGTGTCATGACGATGGATATAAAGAAGGCAGTTTGAGCAGCAATCCCCAATGATTTCCTAGCACCATACGTCCACTCCTGTCCATAAGAGTCTTCTAAATCATTTAATCCCTCAGCCTCCCACCGTGATCTGATTCCAATGAGATGATGCGGAAGGAATCCGTTCACAGCCATCGTAGCAAAGTAGGTAAAGAATCCGGAGCAGACTTCAATAACGGAAGTTTGTCCGTAGGTGTACGACAGCAGTTGTGGCGTCACAAGTTTATCTTTCCTCGGGTCTCTCGGCCGTAATTTCATAATGTCGCTCTCTGGCGCTTCATAAGCAATCGAGATTGCAGGTGGAACATCCGTACAGACGACGCTGAGAAGCATAGCAATCGTCCCCATGGGTAGCGGACACCGCAATATGATAAACAACCACACGCTGTACATTTCCGCAATATTGTCAGCCAGCATGTACGAAATAAGTTTCTTGAGATTATCAAAAATCAGTCTTCCCTCCTCCACCCCCGTCACAATGGAAGCAAAGTTGTCATCCATAAGGATCATATCCGCAGTTTCCTTGGAGACTTCCGTTCCACTCAGCCCCATGGCAACACCGATATCCGCCTTTTTCAGAGCAGGAGAGTCGTTAACACCATCTCCCGTACTTGCAACCACATGTCCCAAACTCTGAAACGCTTCAACAATCATATACTTTTGCTCAGGTGAGGTTCTCGCAAAAACAATTTCCCGGTAGTTATTTAGCACAGCCTGGAGTTCGAGCGGTTTTAGAAGTTTCAACTCCGCTCCAGAGATGACAGCAGCATCTGCATCTCCCGGGTCAAGGTCAGAGACAGCACACCCCCTCTCCGTTGCAATTTCCTCAATAGTCTGATTTCCCGGAGAAATAATCCCAACAGCTCTCGCAATTGCAGCTGCAGTTACAGGATGGTCCCCTGTCACCATAACAACTTTTATTCCAGCAGATCTGCATTTGGCCACGGCTCCAGGCACGCTAGACCTCGGCGGATCCACCATTGATATCAGCCCCACAAATCGAAATCCCTCGTTCATGAAATCGTTATTTTCCTCCACATTGAACTCGTATCCGACTGGATACCTCTCCGCCGGAAGACGGCAATCACAAAATCCAAGTACCCGCTCCCCAAGGGATCCTAAAGTAGCGTACACATGGTCGTAGTGTTGTTTCCATCCTGGAGTAATCTCATATTCCTCCTCTCCAATCAGAATAGTCTTGCAATAGCTCCAGATTTTCTCCGGTGCTCCCTTCATCGTCAGCAAATACCTCCCATCCTCCCCCTCCTCCCTCATATCGTGTATTGAAACGTGATACTTGTTGTCTGAATTGAATGGGATTTCCCCGAGTTTCGGATATTTACTCCGGAACTTGACAACATCCCCAATTTGTGACTCCATGTATCTCAGGATTGCAGCTTCCGAAGCATCCCCCTCCACAGCTCGCATATGAAGCGGAGCGTGTTCCTCTCCCGCCCTGAACGTTGCTCTCGAGCAGAGACAAGCCACGTTGGCAATGGCTTTAAATCCGGGATCATCCTCCAGAAACCCTGCTCCAGTCTTGTATGCGCCCGTATCAGCTTCCACAATTTCGTCATTGAACCACAGATGAGCCACAGACATTTTATTTTGAGTCAGCGTCCCTGTTTTGTCCGTGCAGATGACGGAAGTAGAGCCCAGTGTTTCCACAGCCTGCAGCGTCTTCACCAGACAATTCTTCTTGGCCATTCGCTTTGCCGTCAGGGCAAGCACCATTGTAAATGCAACACACAGCCCCTCCGGCACATTAGCCACAACAATCCCGACAACAAAGAAAATTGCATCAGTGTATGTATAATTCATGAGCATTGCCACACTAAAGAAACTAGCCCCAAAGATTATACTTCGGAACGTCATGATTTGCACAAACGAGTCCATTTCCTTCCCAATCGGTGTCTTCTCCGTCTTGACCCGGCTTGCAAGGCTTGCCACCTGACCCATGAACGTCCCATTCCCCACCCGGATAACCAACCCCTTGCAAAATCCCTCCACTGCGTTAGTCGAAAAAAACGCCAAATTCCTCGTCTCGAGCGGATCCTCCTTGGTGCACACCGTCCCCAGTTTCACAGGGTCCGACTCTCCCGTAAGGCTGGAGTTATCCACTTTGAATTCCCCGGATTCCAGAACCCTTATGTCCGCGGGTATTAAATCCCCGTACCGGATTTCCACCACGTCCCCCACAACTAATTCACCCACATCCACCACTTCCAATCTTCCATTCCGGAGCACTCGGGCCGAGCGTGGTGTCATATTCTTAAAGGATTCCATTATCCGATCCGATTTAAATTCCTGGTAAAAGGCAAAGAGGGCAGAGACGAGGATCACGATGAAGATTGCAACGCCCAAAATCAAATTGTCCGCTGCTATCGAATCAGTGAACAAATACTGGGAAGCGTAGGAGCCGAGGGCCAGGACGCAGCATGCCCAGAGCAGGATATTTAATCCAGCAAAAAATTCTCTCATCAACTTGACAAAATGTGATGGTTTCTTGGGAGGGGTGAGTTCGTTTCTCCCGTATTTTTCCCGGTTCGACACCACCTGAGCTTCAGTAAGACCACTTGAGATGTTAGTCCCGTAGCGAGCCGTTAATTCCTCTAGGCTTACACGGTGATCATCCACGACAGTCTGGTAACTCCCCACAGCAACGAATTTCTCCTCCCCACCCAATCCCTCCTCCTCCACAGCTCGACCCTCATCCTCCGGCCCTTGGATGAACGATGGATTCGCAATCCCATCCTTCAGTTTCCCATCAAGCCCGTTTCTGTCAGCCTCACTGTTATCACCGCATGATGTGTCTCCTCCTCCTCCTCCCGGTCCTCCTTCAGCCCCATTTTCCCCGTTAATCCCTTTTCCGTTCCGATTTCGGATCAACTCCCAGCTAGAACTTTTCGAATCCATCATACGTATCCAAACTCAGTAGGTACAGTTTCTTTCAACTTTCACCAGCTTTCTCCCGCTTTTCCTTCCTCAACTTTCTTCCCAACAATAGTTTCACAGCACACCTCGCCAAAAAAATGCAATACAAACTTAACACCGTTTAGCTCTCTTCAAATGAACCACTTGATAGTTTTAAATTGTATCTGGCTTTGATGCTTCACGAGGCAAATTGAACACCGTCGTTCTTGCTTCATGCTTAGTATTCGTCCACTCCACCACCAGTGATTCAGCCCTATTTTCTTCCTCATTTTCTTATTTATACCAATAAACCTTTCAAGCCAATGGCCGGCTTAATGGGATTGCCATTCTTCAATCTGGATCAACCTAGACAAGACTCAGTTTCTCATCTCTTCCACATGTCATTCATCATATCATTTCCAGCAACTCATTAGCAGCCCTCCGACCCAGCAAACGCACTAACGCAATCCAATCCTGCACGCCATAGAGCTCTAACCTTTCCCATAAACCCGATAACCCTTCTCCTCCTCTAATCCATCCTCAACCTATCCAGTTTCAAGCTGTATTTTCTTCAAATCCCTCATTTACTTGCATTTCAAAGCATCGATACACGAGCTATCAATCTGCAATCTCCATATCCTACCAGCTAACCGGTAACTTGCCTCTGTTGACTCACACACACGCACGACTCGCAACAAACAATAATAACAAGGAAATCATTTTGACACTGCTTCCTTATCATTCTTTCACACGCCGTCTCGTCCCTCCTCTATCAGTTTGTGCATGTACTAAAAGTAATAATCCCACTCTTTTATTAAATAAAATACTAAGAAATATCCACTGCTGTCTTTCACAATTTTCTGGATTTTCCCGATACGAGTCTAAAAAAGGATTTGGCCCAAGGACATACATAAGCCATAATCCTTAAAATGATGCCCTTAAAAGCCAGATTTGTGTTTTTTTTCAGTAACAACAATATTAATACTTGACTCGTTCCTTCCCCCCTTCCCCCACCTCCTCGGGCTCATCTTCATCTTATAAAGGAGTCATAAATCCTGAAAGGTTTATACATCACCAGCTCAGAAACTCAGAAATTATGAAACACTTTATGTATACGTTTATATTTTCACCGAAACCATCCCTTACTTTCACCATCATGCCCGGCAAGATCAATCCGCACTTTCTCTTGCTTTCTCTTACCGAAATCCGACTTCCTAAAAACATTTTACGACACACTTTCATCCTAAGACCTCTTAACTATGATTCTGAATCCTCTTTTTTACTATCCCCCAGAAACGTGTCCTTAATTTAAGTCTCGGGAGGGAAATGATTCAGACTTGTTGGTAATTTAGTCCTGGGATCCATTCCACAGATTTCTTCACGTTAATACAAGTCATCAATTTAAGCGGTACGAAAAAAGTAGGAATAAAACAAAGTGGCTGTCACTCTTAGCTATAGTTAGCAGCCTTCAGCCCTATATCTTCTTTCTCAGAAGAAGAGTCGGAGCAATAAAAAAAGATTGACACACTTGTACTCCATCCATCCTTTCCACGAAGAAGAGAAAATCAAAAGTAATTTCTTATTCTACGCTTTCTCCCGCTTTTTCCTTCCCCTTACTAAATCCCATCATCCCATTGGAATTTACTTGCATTCCCTCCAGTGTCACGTCTTCCCTGCTTCCTTCTCCCTTTCAACCCTTTTCCGTATAAAATTGTACCCGTCCCTGATTTCATTTCAATTTTAATTAGTCTTTCTCCTGCACGTAGTAGTGTACAGTAATTTTATTTTATCTCCAACTAAATCAGTTACGAACCTCCAGCTTTCTTACTTTAAACCCTCTAGGATTTTCTCCTTGCTTCTTTTTTTATCCAACTCTCATTCGCCTTAAGCTATTGCACGGAGAGGATTCCAAATAAAGGCAAACTGTACACGTGGCCCTAGAATACAGAGAGACAATTGAAATTTTCCAAGCTTCCGTCCGGTCCCCGAACTCACTCAGCTTTAAGCCTATACGGAAGGATGTGCGCATATGTTCCCTTTGTCAGTAGTCATTGAATATTTAATGCCTTGACCTACAATGCTACTTTTCTCCTTTCTTTGCCCGTAGAATCAAGTAGGAGAACCGCGATATATAGCAATGCAGAGCAGTGAGAGTGACAGAGGCCCACCCGATTCCCGGGTAGAATTAAACCATATACTCTGCAGTTTATTATACATCAAAGTATCATACGTCACTTCCCTCCTTTAGCAAAACATTCAGAGGATTCGCCAAGGTGACCAAGTGCGTGCGTGCCGGGAAAGAGTAAAGTAAGTTGAATATAGTATACTATATCATCCCGCCGGAATGACATTGACATTTTCTCCCGCAGTCCATTACCATGCATGCTCGCCATGTACGCGAGACAAATTGGAGGTAAAATTCCCAGCATTTTCGTCAATCAGTTTCTACCAATAACATTAGCTCACAGAATTAGATGTCAAATCCAGCAATCTAGCTCTAGCCGCCGCCTTCCCTCTCAATTTGTTAGGAAAAACCTCTGTATTCCGTCCCATACTACTCTTCTAGAATGACATTATTAAAGCCCTCGCTTCACCTTTCTCTTACCGTTTTCATCCTTCCTCCAGACAAAATTGAAATAGGATATTGCAAGAGAAAGAGCGAAATTTAAACTCGGATCCCTTTCATCCTTCCTAAAGAGTCCGCATTACTTTATGCCCGCGCAGCACATAATGTAATCCGAATCAAGAAGGTAAAGATAACCATAGAATAAAAACTGAAAAATTCAGCTCGTGTTACACCTGGAAGAACGTTACCTATAGCCAGGAGTCCTGTAGACTCCAAACTAGGACTGAGCTCCAAAGACAGTCAGTAGAGGCAGAGGCAGGGCGAACATTTACATTTTACTGAGGCCCCCCAACTTTTACTAAACTTTCACCTGACAGCCTCTTATAATACCTATGAATATTATTATCAACTATGTTCACCAATGAATAAGTAGTAGCTCCATTTCGATTCACTCCCAGTTCCGGCCCAACTTAGCACGTAAACGGATACTTGACACGATCAGAATTGACAATTCCAATTCTTCCAACCTTCCTTATTCCCAACCTAAATACTCAAACTGAATATGCAGCTCGCGCAAGGGATTTAGTCGTCCGAATTTAGAAAACCCGGTATCAGCTATACATATTCATCACACAGGGACCAGAGTATTCATCCACGAGTAAAATATTAATTTTCTCACGACACGTAATAACGTACCGCCCTTTAAATGCCCGAATCAATTCCTTCAAGTTATAAAGTATCATCCTTCCTTCTTAGCTTTCCCTCCGCCGTTCCAACTTAGCAACAATCTCTAATCCTGTCTACTTCCCTGACATAAAGACAGCTTTTGAAAATATTGAGAATTTGCCAACTCCTCATGTACTATTTGCATGTCTGTAGAAGTGGCAAAGCGGAATCTCCCACCTAGCTCCCACGTAGCCCGGCATCCTTATCGATAGAGATAACCTTTGGCTAAAACTCTTGAACATTTTTATACTTTACATTGACCCATTTACATCACTCTTCCTCAACGAGAAGAAACGGCTTGTATTGATGCAAATACAGACACACGCCCAGTCCTCTATGATTGTCAGTTGAGTGGCCTCTTTTCTTCTTCTTTAGTGTAGCAAATATCAAACAAACACTCACACTCCCCGTCATCCCGCCCATCTTTTTATTTTCCCCCTCTCTCTTCCACACTTGTATACACCTCTGGTTTTATTGAAACTACTTATGCTTATTTATAACCCCTCAAATAGATTGACTCCCTTCCCCTGCCAATATATTCCCACAACACATATCAGACAAGAGGAGGCGGGTTTGCTCGGACAAGCTTGTCTCGAAAATATTTCCGAGCAATAGCATGCAACAACATGTATCTCTTCTTATGCCTTTCCCAATTTTCCTTTCAACCACTGCAACGTTGCCAAAATCCCGATACCCCTGCAGAGATCCCCAAAATAATGAATTCCCTTTTCACCCCTCATGAATTGAATTCCATGTAGTAAATTACTAGTAATACACAAAAACTCCACCTTTTCTGTGGAAATAGAAGAGTTTTATTAATCCTCTCCAAATTCGCACACCCTCCCTCCCGCATGAAACAAGGGCACTCACAGCCCACCACCGCCGAATTAATTTCATTCACACGCATATGCTGTCACCCTTCCTTGTTTCTTGTTAGTTACAACAGCAAATGTACACGGCCAGTGAGTGACTACGAATTGCAAAACTTTTCAAAACAAAACCAGTACCAGCTTCCACCAGTCACGACATATAAACTAATAACTATGGTGAAGGGAATTAAAGAATAACCCAGGATTGCGGATTTTGTAATGTATAACTGCACTATGACAACCCTATTTTCCCTGTGTCTTCACGTTTGTTTCGCAAAAGACTATAGGTATCCAAGCCGGCGGATTCTAATTTTAACCAACAAGGATCATAGAAACTTTCTCTTGCGTATATGTTGAAGCAAAAAAACAAATATCACTACTTCTATCGAGCAGAACAAGCCTAGCATTCACACAAGCTTGCAAATCCCATATTCATCTGGCTTTTCCCATCTCTCTCTAACTAGATTACACATCCTTGCAAATATGCAATTTCCAAGTAACCTACTACAGCCAGACAGAACGTTTCTTTCAGTTGCAGCAGCAGCCTAGAGCTGCAGACATACAAAAACATTTGTGTAGAGAAATGCAGCGAGAAAAAGCGCAAGTAAAATCAAGCCTTGTCCAACACGCCGAAGCCGAACAAACTAGATACTCCACATGAGGTTAAAAAATAGACACGCTCCATGCATACACATGCTAGTAATCCAATATACGCGGGCGGCTAACATTGTTACCTACCGAAAGGAAATATGATTACGAAAAGCTGCTGATTGTCTTCCGAATATGCCCGCCAAACACACTTCCTTCCATTTCCACTATTCTTTCTCGGTGGAATAGCGACATTTGGATTACAAAACAAAAACGAGCGTACCGCAGGCAGACAGGCAGGGAAAGCTGGTAAGTTTTCCCCAAGTCCACACCAATCTTTGGTCTTGCTCGCAGCAGTACAAATGGGAGGACTGGGACAGACAGCGAGAGTGTGAGAAGACACCTTCCTTTAATGGTGAGACGGACAGTCTGCTGGCATATATAAGATTCCTAGTTTGTCTCCATCAAGATAGATAGATGTGAAAAAAAATCCGAAATGAAGCCTTCCACACCCTCCACGTCAACCCCAGGAAGGAGCGAGGACAAATTTTTCCCACGCCAGCAAAAGCTAGTCAAGAGACGAAGATTAACTGGCTTTTTTCTTGGATAGTGTCCAACGACCAAGGACCTACTTACTCTTCCGTCCATCTCCACTCAAACCTATTCAGGCCGTATCCTCCAAAAAATCTAATTACTTGGAATCAGTAATTTCGTAGCTAAAACCAAATACCTAAATGTAGTTTTCACCCAGCCCAGATATACGTGTAACGTAACTTGACTTGGCAAAAGAACGGGGGTGGATACCTTATGAGGGCCCAAATTCATCTCAGGTCCTTACATTCCTGCCTGGATTCAGCATCTTCTCCAGCAGGTAGATTCCAGTGGAACAATTCCACTTTCTCCGCCAACGTTCCCTTCATCCCACTTTCACCATCCTCGCTTCCTTCTCACATCCTTTCCAACTAACTGTAGCATTTCAGCTCCCAACTCACAGAAGCTTCAGTCAATCCAGTAAGAACGTTAAGAAGACTTACGGGAACGCGCTTCCAGTTCCGAGGAACTGAAAAAATACGGAGAAAGTTAAGAGCTGGTGTAGGGAAAGACATGCCCATCTCCAACGTTTCCTTCCTCCCTCCGCTTTCCCCGTGTCTCCTAAACCTCCGTTTTCCGCGCTAAAGGTAGCACCAGAGGAGAAACTTTAGGAGATGTTGGTGCAAGTTTGGAAGGGTGAAAGCGTAAATTTCTTTCCTAAATTGACATCTAAAATGACACTCTGGGAATTCAGTAAGGATTTTCAGGTTTGATTCCATGCCACATCCTATTACAGCCCCCGCATCCGCTTTCCATCTCTCCTCCTCGCACCTTTTCATCCACGTCTTAAGCCTCTAACTAGCTCGTTATATTTATATATCTCTCCTTATTCTTCTTTTGTATTTCCACGATTTTCTGGTTACCATGGCAAATTTCAGAAAAGGATTTCATCTATCCTCCTTATCCTTCGCTTTTCTTCCTCCCACTTCCACTCATTCAAGTCCATTCCGTTTTCCAATTCGATTAATGATAAGTTTTCAAGTTTACAAACACAAGAAAACAACAGGACATGATGTGATTTGATCCTAAAGAGAAAGCAGCTCCTTTTTATGCCCCCTTCAAAAGGACTTTAAGTTTGCCCCAGGGAAGATACACTGCTAGGAGAAAAAACATTTGAATCTTCAATTCAACAACGCATCGCTTTCCTTACTTTCTCTCCGACTGGGTTTACTCAGCGATAAACCCCGCGATAGATGAAGAAAGATTGCAGATGCTTTTCCGTTACGCAGGCAGAATAAGAAATGCTTTACAATGACAGCGGCGACTATCTCGTCCTATTCAAGGATAGCTTCCTGAAGAGACGAAAGCAAAAGAATTGCCGCCGGATAGTTGGTTATGATGATTGAGCAAGTTGGAGAAATAATGTTGAAATAAAAGAAAAGTAATAAAAGAGAAAGCGTTCCTCCTTTCCAATAGTCTTTGCCTTCTTCCCCCTAGTTCTTCTACCTCCTTATAAGATGTTCGAGAGGTTCTCCTCCTTCCAACACCCACCCTCATATCAAACTCCACACGCTTCCCCTACTTTCCCCATACGATCCCTTCCACAACGGCCGCTGGGCATATACCGACAAAAGAGCCTCCCATTATCAATATAAAGACTCGACGATAGCTTCTGAAACATTAAATAAATGTCCCATAAAATCTCATGATAAATACAAAACCGTCTTTTCTACTACCTCCTCCCTCACTTCCTTACTTTCTCTTCCTCTCCGCCCCATGTCTTATTTTCACCCAACAGCCTACTTATTCCTACGGAAAATGAAACAATAAAAGATCAAAAGCAATTTTACATCCGGGAATAACAGAGCAAATTCTCTTCAAAATATCTCTTATCCAAAATATTTTCATAAATCCCCCATAGTTTTATACCTTGATTCTCCACAATTGTACAAATCATCCCCACCAACCATGTATCCCCAAAAGCCGTTTACACTTTCACTCCCTCTCATCCCGCTTTCTCTTGTACTTTCTCTCATATTTTCTCTCCGCCATTTCCCTCTAAATCCGCACATGAAAGCAAACTGAATGAAAAAACAACTTTTATTTTTCTACTTAATGGCTCTCCTCTTCCTCCACTATGATTCCACCTTGTGAGCTTTTGCCAATTGGAATATATGCCTAATCGCAAAAAAAAACCCTCCTCCCATGAGGTATCACTAAATCCACAAAGATTTCCCCACACATCCCTCCCTATACCAGCCTGAGCGTGGTAAACCCACGAGCTCTAGCTGGACTATCCTTAAGCCTTCCTAAGAACCAGAATACCAGATTGACTCTTGCATGCCTACTTTCACTCGCCCTCCGTCTTCGTAGAAAAGGCAAACGGATGGACTTTCTCTAGCTCAATTCTTCTTATCAATAATCTTTCAAAGAAATTCTGGGTAAAGACGTGGAAGGAATTCATGGTGCGAATTTGCCACCCTTGTCAAATAGCATGACTAATTTCCCATCCAAAATAATCATCCAGGCCATTATCGCAGTCCCTTCCCGCGCCTTACAATTTGATTCACTCCTACTTTCTCTTCCACAACTATTCAGAAAATTACACTACCTCGCTTTAAATTATTAGCCAGGGAATTGTAATTTTTCCCAAACCCTAAGCGTTTTTTTTCAACAAAGCCCCCGAATCCCAAATTCTCCGCCAACCAACCACAAGCAACCCATTACAAACTAAACCTCCTATTTTTCACGCCTGGACCACGATTCCTATAATTTGCAAACAAATTCCTTCAAGTCCGCCATCTCCTCCCTTCAGCCTCATCGTATCCTACTTCTCTTCACCTACTACTCTCCTTCCTTCTCTCCACTGCTCCATTCCAGCCTTCTTAACTTCCGTCACGCCATGCATCATTGAAGGAAGGCGCTCGAAGATGTAGGTAAGAGTAAGTGCGAGGGGACAGTTCAAAAGATCGTAGAAATTCCAAGAAAATAGAGATGCTAGTTATTTAACCCACCAACCCAACGTTCTATCTATTTTTACTCTTGAAATTTCTCTTTTGGGAGCCTTTAAAGCATTTTTCCCCGCCTAATGCCCATGTAGTACAGAGCGTACGTGTGCGAATTTTTTCGTCTCCCGTTTTCGTACTACGTACTACTACTATTTGCTGTTACCACACAATTCCTCTCCTCCGTATCATGACAACCTTCAAGCTCCTCTAGTCCAGCAAGTCTAGAATCTAGATTTAGATCATCAAGTATATAACTAACTAGATTTCTAAGGGGAAGGATATTACCGCCGTAGCAAATTTCTCCAAACAGTCCTGGGACTTTTAAAAACTCCTCCGTGAACTCAAATCATTTTCACCAAACCACAACCCTCTTCCTTCCGTCCTTCTTCCACTAACATTACCAGACAACCCACCAGATTCCCACGCCTCTTGGACATCTTTCCTTCCGCCGCTACCACTTTCTCCAGACCTGAATCTTTTCAAAACAGCTTCTCCAATAACCATAGCAAACTTATCCTTTCCAAAATCCCCACGGCTCTCATTTGCACTGTACAGCCAAGCTGCATTCAGCATCAGCTTCGCAGACTTTTACCCAGCAACCCGCACATTTTTCCCTAGAGCTCAAAAACTAAATTCCGCTCCAAGTAACCATCCACCAATTTATTCTTAGCAAAATCCAACTGGCCTACTCTCACAAATTAAATCCTTAGCGATAGCACCGTAATTTCTGGCATATAGCAGCAGCACTACTATACACACACGTCCTAGCTTTGTAAAATCTAAAGCTTTCTCTCAGTGACTCACACCCCCTTACAGTATCTACTTGTATTAACCAACAGCGTTCCTCCCTTCCGTCCAAGACTTTCTCCTGTCTTGTCTGGCTCTGGCTGCTAAAAAAATTTCATTTTCCTTTAGGCATGACTCTCGTTCCAAGCTTACATGTTAATTCCCAGTTCTTGCAATTACCAGCATACCGCAACTGTCCTCCATAGTTTTCCTTTTATCTCAATGCATTATCATAATCATGTGGGTACAGACAGCGAGCTCATGTCTCAAACTTGTCAGAGTCATTTCCCTCTGAAAAACTCATACGCACAGTCTCCGCCTATCTCCCCTTTCAATCTCCAAGGTTACCAGCGCTGATTGACAAAATGAAGAAATTCTTGCTAAACTTTCACTCCTCTTACCACGCCGCCATTCCACTACAGCTCCTTGCACAATGTGACTTAAACTAGTGCTAACAAATTAAAACCGGACAGTGATCTGTAATCTGTAACACGCTATACATTCACCAGAATCCGACACGCAGTCCGAGAATCCCTAGTAGCAGTACAAGATTCTTTCTAACGCAATCCTCAATCTTGAACTTCGAGCTAATGGTATATTGTTTCTAATCAGTTTTCCATTTTCCATTAGTGCACTACGCTTAAGAATAATGGCTACCTCATAAAACCAATCCTTATATTAAAATGGTGAATAGAACAAGCGGGTCAGGGCCGGCCGGGATCATGGATCCAGGATCACACTTTAAGACCGAGCTTACGCAAATCAAGTCATGTCAATCCGGGAGATTTATTGAAGCTAGTACATGTTTATTAACGTCTGGGACGTTAAGAGAAAGCATAGATGAAAGAAAGGATACTCTGAGCGGCATCTCACCCGGTCGGGACACAGAAAATAAGTAGGGCATCTTGTAAATTCTGCAGCTCGAGAGACCAACAACTATCATGTATACTCAGTCAGTGCTACAGCTGGGTAGTAAACTTAACAAGGATGTGTGATAGATGAGACCTACAAGAATCTTAAGCACTCCCACTGACAACCTCATCCCCTTCCTCCGAGGATAAAATGAATGACAACTTAATGAATGTCAACCTTGCCATTGCAATTTGCCAAATTGGCCACTATCCAGAAACTTCCATCACTCTCCCTCATAATAGGCGGACATGTAGACAAGAGCGGTGGTGGGGACAAGTTGCAAAGATGAGCCGCATCCTCCTCGGTATCGACACAACCCCTTCTAGAGTAGCTTCTGTCTTCCATCCATAAAATCTTTCTGCAAATTCCCTCATCACACTCATTTTGCATACCCAACTTACGACCAACCACCACAAAGCATACATGATGATGGAGTTAACCCAAGCCAGCTTCTTCAACAACAGCAGCATCCGTTAGCTGACTGCTCAGCGCTAGATCTACTACATGCATTAGCTTCTGTCATTCAGTCAAAGAAGCTAGCAAACCAAGTCATCATTAGTAGAAATCGGGTCATTAAGCTCAGAAAATACAGTAGCTATAAAAAGGTAAAGCAAGTTCAGCGAGCTGTATTAAATATACGCCGCCATTGGCACAAAATCCTCCGCACTCTTTCCGTGTCAAAATTCACCAACCATTAAGTCCAAAGAACAACAGAGAGTTAGTCCGACCTTTGAAACTATCATTGTAAAGCCAACAGCTAAGTGCGTAACCAGCACCGCCAAACCATGTCAAACGTCCCAACCTCCAACTGTGTCCTGAATCCTCTATATTTCGAAATATTTTCACAAATTACTTTCTATTCACCTCCAACTCATTATCTCTTCTAAAGCTCAACTCAAGCTAAGGTCTATAAGGTAAGCAGAGGGCTTTAACGAGCCGAAAGAAACATTAATTATCCAAACAGTAGAGAAAATTAAGGGAAGACCCATTTTTAAAGGTTAATGTCAACTTCCAAGTTTGAAACGTGTCTAAAATCTGGGTCATTTATCCGTTCCTACCTTGAGCATTCCGATTACATCCTCCCGATCCCAAGTTACATACCTTTACCGTGAACATGTCCTCAACTTTCTCCTTCGGATGATACACACTTTAATAGCACTGGTTGTAGCACATACTTTCTCCTTGACTTGAGGACCTCAAGGCATTTATAATCCTTGGTTCTGTTGTCATGCATACAAGTTGACATGGCTGGGAAATGAGATGGAACAGAGATCAACGTTAGCATTTCTCCGCTACATACAGTACATGACGTATCCACAACCATCAATCCACCTCCTATGCATCTTTCAGTTTACTCATTCTTGGATGTGTAGCATCGAGTAATGGGCAATAATGCCATTTCCAATTTAGGCAATGAAGCAGTAGCCAAAATCACAAAACCTACGCAAATCCACCGCCACAGAGTGTGTTTACCATACTTTAACATTTGCAAACGAGAACATTTTAGAAAATCAAGTAGACCTTTCCCCATCCTTGGCTTACTATTTCAAAAAGAGGACGTACTTTTGGATTTAGTCATAAAATCTTTATGTCACTGGGGTAGAGGCTATCAAAAGGCTTTGGATTTGGCAATAAAGGATGTAAACTAATCCCAGCCTAGCTTGTTCCCAATGATGGATAGATGTTCTTTCCGTGTCTTCTCAGAATGCTACTTGTAGCGGAGAAAGCAAAAGGAGCAACTTTCACTCATTTCCTCTTTTTCTTCTGTAAAATATTTTCCATTTAGTTTTAGTCCTAAAACTGCTCCCGAGAAAAATTTCAAAGAGTCTACAGTGTATTTATTCTCTCTTAAATTTCAGATGGGAGAGAGGAGAGAACAAATTCTGTGACAGAATAAATTAGTGGCCACACATTTTTCACAAATTATGAGATGGGATTTCTCAACCTTTTAAAACTAATTACAAAAGCGTTCCCAAATTACCACCGCCTCAGGAGACTTTGTAAAACCCCTCTCAAACCTTTGCCCTAATTTCTCTTCAAATAATTCTCTCCTTATAGTTTACTAGACCCGGTTTCCACCCTCGGGTTGGGTCCTTCGTCCCACTCTTCTACAGGACCCTTCTGTACGTAACAGCTGCTGTCCTTCTGTGCATTACATCTCTCTACGTAAAAGGAACCTGGGCAAAACGACTTGCTGAATTATGATGATTACGATAACAGGACCCGGTTGACCTGCCCTTTTAAATTGGATTCTAACGAGAAAATTCTCCTCAATTATTTTTCCAACGTCCTCATCCAAACCTCCCATAGCTAGACATCTTTTACCACCCCTCTTCCCATCCCATCTTTTATTCTGATTATGAGCATTTCGTATGAATAAATGATCTCGAATTCAATGTTTTTCAATGTGAATTCCCCAAATCCCCTCTTCTTCCATCTTCATCTTCCCATAGTAATTCCCTCTCATGCATGTATGCTAGTAAGGATGCCGAATTTTATTAACTTACGCTTCACCAGCTCCCATCACATCCACATTTCACCAATCCTATATAATCACTCCTCCTCCTTACCCCAACCCCTACCTCTTACCCACCCACTCTTGGCTTTCTCTTACTTTCTCTTACTTTCTCCCCAAAAAGTTGGCTCCTACTCAGTCGAATCATGATAGTTTTCCCCCCGTATTGAAAACAAGTATAAAATCATTAAACTTGACAACCTCAAGTATCTCCCTCCATACTTCATCTTCCCATCCTCTAACATACGCAGTTCCTACAGATATTTCCCGGTATCCATATAATATTGGCCAAACTGGGTTATGGTTATGGATAATCTAGATGAATGGCTTGAGTGCTTTTTACCCCATCATCCCGAAAGCATGAAAATGAGCAAATCCGTATACACGCGGCTAATGAGCTCTCTAAAGCGCGCATATGTTTCCTGGACTCATCTCCATTATTTGCCTCTTGTTGGTGAAAGTAAATTTCTAATTTATCTCCATTCCCACTACATTCAATCCCATCCCATCTCTTAGAAATAATATACGCATCTTCCCCAAACTTTCTCCTCCTGCCTTTCACCTTCCGTGCAGCCGAATCCAGTTCTACACATGTTCTCTCTCGGTTTCAGCCAGAACATGTAATCGCATCATCCGCTTACGTAGTCAAGAGACACAGTTTTCTATCCATTAGTTTCATACTCTTCTTCCTTTATGCAATTAGTGATCGGTGGGCAAGAGTAAACGAAATGGATTCCACAGCGTGTAACAAGTTTGAGAAGAAACACACGGATTCCATCTGGTTTACGTATGCGCTCTCAAATTTATTTCCCCGACTTTCTTTCTTCTACAATCCAAAGTTTGTTAGCCTTCGAGTAGGCTTTTACCTTATGTTTGTAAACTCCGCTGTAAGAAAACCCCAAGAAAATCCACCAAGACTAAAGATAGAAACATACTTTCTCCGGTGAAAGCACCACTTGAGTGTTTAACGATGAGGAAATTATGAATGCAGGTCGAGTTTTGTGGCAAAGTGTAGATGGGCAGAAAAGGGATGAATCATCTACACTCGAGCTGAATAAATCCAGAAAGCTCTTTCTCTTTATAGAGCTTAGTCCCACCCCTACACCACTAACTATTTCTTCCATTCCCACCCCCTTGTTTAATGATACAGAAAGATAAGGCTTTGCTACGTGCCTTGGATTTTCTTTCCAACTCGATATAAATAACCAAATACACAACCCTTTCCATCCATGCTTCATATATTTTCCCTACATATCCGGACACGGGAGCAGCTAAACTACGATTCACAAAAAGAAGCTAGATTTTAGTCAAAGGTGAAAGTAGAAAGACAAAATAGAAGAAGATAATGTAATTTCAGAAGAGAGTATATAGAAACACGAAGCAAGGAACCACAGGATTCACGTATCTATATAGTGACTCATTGCTTGCAAGGTGAAAGTTGCACATTAAAACCAAAGAGAGAAAGTACAGAACGCTGCTGCTCCTGTGAAGCAAGTTTGAGATGAAAGAGAGAAAGCAGAATAAATAGTTGAAATCATGTATTGTCTCTTTTCTACCTCCCATCACGCCTAATGTATCTACCTATATCCCCTATTTATGCATAATAGAGAAGAGAGGAGGAGGGCAATGATGTTTGAGAGGTAATATTTATTTTCATGTACATCTTTTATTATTGACACAACTATCAAGTAATACATGTCCTTCTCCCTCCTGTGCCAACGCTCATCTCCCTCCTCCAGCCAGCCATAATAATCCGTAGCTTTCTATCCCGGGCTTTCCTATGATAAAGAAACTCTCATGCATCTATTGTTTCCTTACCACCATCATGCCTAAAGAATAATCATTCTCTCATTTGGCTCACGGACACATTAACTCCCTTTGCTCGTCCTTCATTCAGCCACCAATTTGATAAAATACAAGCGTGATCGCCCAAAACTCTTCAACTCCATTCCTCATCATCATTTCATTTTATTATCACCGTCTCCACCATCACCACCAGCCCATAATCTTTACTATTCAACTCCTCGTATCCCCATCTATTCTCATTTAATGTGTAGTACTACCACCCATTCCCCACTTTACTACCCATACCACCGAACATCACTTCTTCCACACTTCCCCGCCTCTAACCAATCCCCTCCCTCTGCATCGCCGCTCCAGTCATAATTAACACGGTTATTTAAATTCTCTCCGGCCTCAGATCAATAGTATCATTTACATGCGATTCCAGCCAACCTCCTAAGCCCAAGTAACATCCTCTATAAACTTTCTCCATGCTTTCTCCTCCTCGTATCACCTTCAATGTCCCCTGAACGGCCGATCAGCAAGGAGAAAGTAGCTAAGATATAAAAGCTTGTCCCTTCCCTGTCGGCTAATTATAATGGAACGATCCTTTAGCCACGTACAGAATCACGTTTACAACACTGTATAAACAACCGCTACGTGCTCCATTCAGTCACAGGACGGATAGTATCAAAGCATCCGGGGAAGAAGCTATTTGGCTTGTTGAAACGAGAGAATACTTTTTCTCCCCTTTGCTTGCTCTGCGGAGAAAGCAAAGTGAAAGAAGCGGATCTTTCAACCGGGAGCATATAGCAGAAGAAGCGGCATCAGACTTTAAGATCAGATACTATGTAATATCTGAACCAAAGAATTTACTTTTATATTTACTAATGTCTCCATTCCGTTTTCACTGAAAATCAAATCAAGACACTCTTTGAAGTTAATGACTGATAAAAGGGTTGTATGCAAAACATGTCATATTTCTAGTTTTGTTATATATATGTACGCCAATAAGAAATAACATTTTTGCCTACTTTTTCCCTCCGACTACCACGCGGTACAGGAAGCGGACATCACATAATGCTATAGCACCATTTTCATATTTTTCGTTATTCAGAATGGTTTTCCCAATTGAAGAACCGGTAATAACGACATTATAGGCCCGAAGGAAACGACTTGGAGAAAGCATTTATTCCGGAACAAAATATAATTATTCCTTTCTCCGCCAACCCATTTCCAAGACTTTTGTACCACAAACAATATTGTCCTAGAAGCTATTATATCCGACCGGAATTACATTTGCATCGTATTCTTACTTCTATCCTCAAACTGGAATGGCTCGCCTTGACTGGCTGAAGTGGAAGTGAAAGAAAAAGAGATTGCCTAATATTATTTTAAAGTTTAAAGGAATGAGGCCAATGAAGGACAGAGCCATATACAGTTCAAAAAGCGGATCATACAAAGTGGGAGATGAAGATCCT
Source organism: Sminthurides aquaticus (assembly GCA_906901655.1). Lineage (NCBI taxonomy): Eukaryota > Metazoa > Arthropoda > Collembola > Symphypleona > Sminthurididae > Sminthurides > Sminthurides aquaticus. Next base: position 5,467,319 of record CAJQTT010000003.1, read on the forward strand.
AAAGTGACTAGGACACATCCGGCTGGAGAGTTGGAGAAAGCATCCGTCTATAAATTCGTTAAGGTGGAAGCTTTCTCCACGTATTATAAGCTTGATGGGACAGGGAATTGAGAGGATAATGGCAGAGTTTTAGGATCCGTCCTTATTTATGGCTGGCCCCTTGTGACTGACTCAGTCTGATGTTACTTTGACTCAACCACTGTATAAATAGTTAAATAGTAATGAGCTCCGTCCTTTCCACAAAGTAGTTCATTAGAAATCATGCACCGGAACTAGTTTCAAGAGAGTAGACCGCTACATGTATACTTCACAACGAAGCATCCCAGAGCCAACATCATAAAGAATACTTTTGGCTCCTGATGTTGAAATTTGTTATTTCCCCAACAGCATATCAGCATTAGTGCACACTCCAGACTATCGTTTCTCCTCCAACCCGATCTTCTGAATTTTATTCGTATGCTCTGTATACTTTACCTACTCAACTTTCTCACTGCTAGCATGCTTTTGAAACTTCGGTTACAATCAGTATTCAACAAACTCTAAGATTCCCTCTATCGTTTTCTCGCTCACTTTCTCCTACCCCCCCCCCCCGCACTTTCTCCAGTGCTCGTTTCCCTTAAAACTTTCATTCCTTCCTCTATAATAGCCATCAATTATGAGAACATACGTGTATATTTTATGCTACATGATTTCATGAACAAAGACTGTTACTACGATTAAACCTTCTATAGCAATCCTCCCGGTACTAGACTTACTTTTAGTTGCATGCTTTCTCTTAATTCCGCTACATACACCATCCTTATAAGTTTCTTTAAACTTCACCCCGTCTCTACCCTTTTCTCGCTACATATGTAGTCTAATTTCTAATTTCCTTTTCACCAACTATTCCTCCTACCATTTACCCACCATCTGCCTCGCAAATAATGGACTCCTTCCTCCCCTCACTACCAACCCCGCCCCTAAACAGTTTCCATTATTTAATCTACAATCTAGTCACAACCCATCTACTCTCTCTCTCCCTCCCTCCTCACTTTCCTTAATCTCCAACTTCCTTGAAAACTTTTGTAATTATTGATATGATGAAATGATGATCATGTTCTTTTACAGTTTCCTACTTAAAATTCCTCTCTTGGTTTATAAGAAAAATCCTCAAACAAAGCATTAAACTTGCTTTCTCCGCTTTTAAAACAGATTACACCATAGAGCAAACCTGCTCCTCCTGATCTTGCCTCCCCCGAGGCTGGTAAAAACATTAAACAATTTTACAGCTCGCCGCTTTATTTAATGCCGAGTAAATTTATTTTACAAATCCTATAGATGTATTCGCTACCATAATCCTTTATTTTCTAGTTGGTAATCTAAAAAAAATTTGTAAATGGAAAGGGGGTAATAACTGCTTCAAAAAAAGATAAATATATATTATTTCTTGCCCGCATTTTCACAGGAAAGATATGCTGGCATAAATTATTTCAAATCATCAAAATCTATACACATCCTTCCGCCTGTTGCTAATTCATTTATAGAAAGTTTAAATATTCTCATTCTGCGCATACCATGCAACTCTTCTTGATTCTTAAATACGCGCGTAAATCAATCCAATGCAGGTTCCTTTCCCTTCCGTTGCAGCTCCAGGATCAAAGAGAAATTTTCTCATATTTTCTCTCATAATCATGTTTCATCCCCCAACTTCACCCTCATATTTTGTACATCAAACCAATCAAACACATGTATGCGCATTAATTTGTCTCTGGTAATTCCTTTAAAGCATCAATTTACAAAAACTTAAACGATGCTTTTACTCATTCTACTTTCACCATGGCGCACGTGCTTCCCCTCCTCATAGGTTTAAGAAATGAATGTACTTTAAACTCCAGCAAATTCCCTTTCTAATCATTATGTCTATCACAGTTTGCATTTAGAGAACACTTATCCGACAATATTCATTTACCCATTCATGTTTGATTTCAGCCACATTCCTCGCTTTCACCCATTCAAAATTACCTTCGTGGAAATAAGCATAGGTTTTGTTTGTAGATCACTAAATATAAATACTTTAGCTTCTAACAGCTACCACCCGCACAGCTTTCCAATTATTCAACTCATATCAGTATCAAATAATCCCTTGCTTTACAAACCTCTGACGCGTTCCTCACTTTCATTTTGAGATACAACGACGAAGAGAAAGCGATAAGGTTCCAACAAATAGGAATTTATTTAAATAATGTACTTCCCTTTTTGACGTAACTTTGGCAATGCGGGTAGGACGTCAAACCCCGGATGATGAATGAGCCTGTTTGAATGAGCATATATATAAATGAATTCCTTCTCTTCTCATTTTTCTTTTCTATTTTTGGTTCTCTCATAACTGATACCTTCTCGTCTCATCCAGTTCTCTTCAGTTTGTTAGCTTAGCTTATAGAAACTATTACATTCCGCCTCCTCCTTTCTTTCTTTCTCGCACACATGAACTGACCAACCGGCCTTCCGGATTATCCTCGTCTTGTGCTTCCTCCTCGTCGTGTTTCTTACAAGAAATTACCCACACAATTGTGCTACAGCCTGGCGTCGGCAACCATGTAAGTGGGATTGCTTGCATTGTGAATCTACATGAGAAAAGAACATTAGCTACACTAGCTAAACTCCTTTCCTTCTATCCTTGCTTAGCTCGCGTCGTCCTCAATCCTCGTTACTGTAGAAGGAATGAAATGCACTAGGGTTGACGTCACCTTAAGTTTCTCTCTTCTCCTTATTGTCAATGTCCTCTTTTCTCAGAGCAGATGAGATACTATAGGATATTCCAAAGTAGTTCTTTTCTCATGACGTCAAAACTGAGTAGAAGTGAATATGAATATGGAATCAAGTTATACATGGACTTTCACCCCATCGGAAGTAGTACAACTTTCTCTACGCTCCTCATCCCGCTCTTATCCTTACTCTTCCTCTTATGTTCTCATCCAAGAGTAATGTCCACAGCTCCAACTTTGTTTATGTTCCTTCTGGCTTCACTACAATCTCTATCTGAACAATAACCAGCCATTTTGGACCCTTTCTGTATATACTATTAGATTTTAATATTTATTCATTAAATACATTACTAACTTTCCTGTCTTCGCCTAGCTAACTTTCTTCTATTAATATCAATTGAAATCAAGGTAGTATAATAGTAAACTTTTCCTCCACTTAAAATATACACGTTCCTTCAGCTAACAAAACTTTCTCCAAAAGATACACCAATAATACATGTTCCTAAAAACTTCGCTAGCTTCCTCCAAAGTCAAAGTAAACATAATCTCCTACTTATGGACTACAGGCCTATAGTTTCATCCCTTCTACAACTTTCAACCAGAGCTTTTCTTCCTTATGAGCGCAGCGTCTCCAAGCTCTATTCGTTTACGCGCAGAGTTTTTGGAATATTTTTGTAAAATCAATGCAGGTAGATAAATGTGAGGTGAATATTTTTTTAATTGCTTCCCATAAATTTACATTTATTCCCACGCCATGCTTCCTCCTTCGTTAAAAGTTTACATGCCACGCCCTCCAGTGCCAGTGGCATTCTATCGTCTTGTATATTCAGCTCTCTTTGCTTACAACACTACGAGTAAAAGTAAGTCCACTCTTCTTATACTGTTATCTTTTCTTTCAGAGTTTCATCTTTTGATTCTGAACATCTTGAATCTTTGATATGAAGAAAGATACCATATTAAATAAGTCCTCTTGGATTCTTTTCAAATGGTATGAAGTTGGGCTTGCAAAATAAGTTGCGCCTTCTTACGGCATTCTGTTTCCCAGACTGATGAAAGATTGATTGATGTGATGAGGAGGACGGAAAAGAGAAGGAAAGTAAACCCTGAAAGAGTAAGTGGAATTGGTGTCGAGTGATTTTTTCAAGGAAGCATCAAATATTCAATAGATTCCATGTACGCGGGCTACGCAAAAGTGTTTAACCCACGAAAAAAGAGCCACCCACAGCTTTAAGCAATGTATTTTTTTATTCACATTTCACACCTGAACGTGGCTTGAGTCCTCCGTGTTTATTACGAAATAGGATTTCAGCTCCAGCTTTACATCTTCAGATCAGAATACCATCTTTTTTCTACACACACATCTTCTTGAGATAAATATGAACAGCATACTCGGAGATAAACAAGGACACGAGCAAGCTATATCATGCTTTAAACTAGTGCCTTGCTTACTGCCTCTGGTTGCCACTGGCAACTTGCTATTACAAATTAGACCCCCTTAAATTATGACGACGAGCGAGTATTTATTATGCGATCAATTACTTAAGAATTCAGCTAATACACACTCTAGATGCCCAAAAAAGTGCCAAACGTAAAAAATCCCTAGGGGCCCCAAAAAAGTGCTAAAAAAGTTTCCAACAAAACGATACTTGAATAAAAAATTATAAACAAGTATTCGCCAGTTCCTATACTTTCATACTTGAGCTTTCTTCAGCAAGTAAATCCAAAATAAATAGCTGAATAGAAGCATTAGATCTTCCGGCCTATACCTTTGAAAATCCCTGAATGAGAAGAGTATAAAAGCTTGGGAGAGGACAAAAGAAGAATGATTAGCACCGTGTGTTATGATCCGCATTGTTAAAGCTTTCATCTGAAGGGTAAAAGAGGGTCTGTGTAGAAACTATTTTGAATAGCACTACCACTACCCACGATAATCCTCTTCCCTATGAGCATATTGCACACCATAACTCAAACCCAAGAGAGGGAGTGAGCTCCAACCCCTAACTTTCTTAATAAACAAATACTCTTAGAACGGAGAAAATGTATCCATATCTAGCTAGGATGAGAATTAAATTTCCTCCACCACCTTAGCTCGAACTAACCAAACTAGGAATATTGCAGCATAGTTATTTGCATAATCCTTAGCCAGAGTGTAATTGGAAGCATTCATCTTTTTTCATCGCAAACCATAATATCCGGTGAGTGAAAGCACATGCTTTCACTCCAGTGAGCAAAGCAAGTATAGCGAGAAATACACTTATCCACTAGAGATTCTCTGAATTTTCTCCTACATTCTCCTTTTCATGTACAGCCAGCATTCCAAGAGAGACTCAAAGCTTACCCACCCGGTTATTGAGGCTAAGAGTTCTGCAAACTCTGGAACGTTGATCAGATTTGAATAAATTTAACGACACAAAACTTTATACCAGGGTATATAACCCAGTAAGAAGAATAAATTCCCTCTTTGTCACTCATTGACCAAGACGGTGGCTCAATACTACAGGTAAACGGAGAAGATTAGCCTCAAAGTAAGCCTAGGCTCAGAACTCCCGAAGGTAAGGCACAAAACTACCTCAAGTTCTTACTCCGTAGACCAGCATACAAAATTTGGCATATAATTATTGCATGCGACCATGCATTCATTGCCGAAAAAAGTCCGAATAGCTCATTCGCTCCCTCCTTCGAACGCACTTCACATTCGCTTGCTCATTCAATTGAGATAACCGCAAGTGGAAAGGACACACACGAAAGGTCGCCTCTTCCCTATGCCACGGAGAAAGCAGAATGCAGCAGCAGCAGTAAACTTTAGTATATAGTCTTTCTACACGACGAGTTTCCAATAAACTCTTACACCAGCTAGCTCCAGCCCTCCTCCATTCCATGGACTCTGGTCATCCCCTCCCCCTCATACCAACCGTATTCCTGGTTTCTTTCTCACTTTTCGACAACACTAGCAAACGACTATCAGTTAGCAACCCACTCTTCCAAAGCCTAAGCCTTTCTCCTGGCATTTTAGCTTAGGAGAAAGTACAACCAACATTATTACTCCTTTCTCCCAACAACTCAATTTCTCTCACCTGACTGTACCCTCTATCAGTGTATCAAAATCGATAAACTCTCAGCCCAACACCCTCTCTCACCTCACTAGCTGTGTTTTGCGAATTTTGCATGAGCTATTATATACATGTTTCAAGACTTTCCTTAGCCCAAGCGTCGCCAAAACGAGGAATGAGAGCATAAGTAATACTTGTTTTCAATCTTCAATTTCATATCAAGAGGTAAACCCACCGTCATTTTGATTGCGAAAATTCATTTTCCGCAAACCCGCTATCCTATATGCACTTATACCTACCAACTTTCCCCACACGAATTTGCACAACTACCTTTTTCGCGGTGCGAATTGGCTTCTTCGTGTACCTAAACCTTAAATCTACACTGAATACTAAACCGGTACATTTTTCCACAGGCCAGTACTCTATAAGTGTACGTTTCCTTCAGATCCGTCTCAAGTATCCATGTTTCCCTCTACGTACGTACAACATACGTACAGAAAAATAATTCCAAGTCATGTAAACATGCTCCCTGTATGGATAACTTCTATCTGCACACAGCTGGTCGATTTATATATATATATATATATACGTCATTGCTTTTTTCTCGAAAAATATCCACACATGTTCTTCAGTAATTGAATTTCTCTCAAGTTCGCATCCATAGGCATAGCAATTTTCAAAATTATTTAATTAATCCCAGAACTTTGCAGATTTCGAAGCATGTTTTTATCAAAATTTTAGAAAACCATCTGCTGGTTTGTAATCCATGTACTTAAGCGAACCCAAGCCCAGGTATTTCCACAGGTAAGTAGAAGCGCTTGATCAATTAAATGAACTCTAGCACTTTAGACTCACGGTAAACCGTAATCCCAGTGGATTACTTCATTTAAATCAGAGTTAAAACATTATTCACCTGGGTTTTTGGGGTAATAAAGTGGAAGAATATTGCAATGTAGCTGGGATCTCTAGGCTTATATCCTGAATAATGCATCCTCTCCTTGCAGCAGCTCTTTGCAAAACCAGATGAAAATAAACGCGAGAACATTGTCTGCCTGATTTCCTTCTCCAAATAATCAAGGCCAAAGGTCCAGCAGCTGTATTCCTCTGAAAAGTGCAAGAAACATTTGCAAACTCCCTCTCTGACTAAAACTAATTATGAGAAATTTTACCATGACACAGTCTCCTGAGAATTGCAGTACGAGAAATTAAATTCGCTTATATATTTCCTACTACGGCTTCTTTTCATTTTGTTTTTAGATAGTTTTCTAAACTCCCTAGAAGCCAGATATTTAAGCGCGTAAAACTATACTTTAAGCTTGGAATATAAAACTTGAATTTTCGTGCACATACTGTATAATATCACACTAACGTGGAGAGTACTGCATGGTAAACTGGACACTCATTATTTTCGCAAGGCAGAGAGGTACTACTAGTCGGAGTACCACTCGTAGCTAAGGTATGAAGGAATGTTAAAATGAGTGGAAAATACTCCACATGCTAATATTAATGTGCTTTCTCTACACACCATGTTCAACTTTCACGCCCCTTGCTTTCACCAGCCCACATTGCTAGAAAAACTTGTATACCTATCCTGCACTGCACCACCTTCCTCCTCAGTCATTAAGGTCAAAGTTTTAGGGATACGTATTAAATTTCCCCCTCTTCCTCTGTATTAATTATTGAAGGGCATTAACTATATACATTGACTTAATTGCACACAGAATGCATAAGAGCCTTATATCTCCCCCTTTACTCCTTCCCGGTCTTTACATGGAGCATCCACACAACCCTCCCCAGTGATCAACTTCTATTACACTTTCTCCTCTCTACTATGCTACTGATTAGAATACATTCCCTCTAGAGAAAATTTCAGCAAACTGTACGCATTGATCTGTATCGAGTGGAGAAAGCAGTAAACCTGAACACCACAAGAGCAAGATTTCATATGATACCGGTAGTATGCCTGCTTATACTTCCAACCTCTCGGACTTTCTCTTCAGTCCTTTCCTGCTTTCTCTTTACCAGCTCGGGTGTTTTCTCTCGTATATTTCTCCATACATTGCCTTGACGGTATTCTCCGTTTCGTCGTATTATTTGATGTAATAATAAGAGCTGTGAGGAGAGGCGGAGTAAAGTGCAGGTGAAGTACACAATTCCGCTAAGATTCTTTGATAGCCCTCCGGATTCCTCCTTAGTTTTGTCTTTGAGTCTCCCGTGTTTTCCTCATCTCACGATCAAGACGATAGATACCAAGAAGAAAGGTATTTTTTTCTTTTCCACTTTTCCTTCTAGATAAAACAGGGAAAGGAATAATACTACGGAAGGAGAAGGTAGAAAAAGGTAAAGAAAATAGAATTACAACAAGAAGAAATTTTTCCCCTCCCGCCGCTCTCTGTCTCTCTCGCTTTTCCTTTTTACTACTTTCTCCTACTTTCTCTCTATCACTTATACTTCCGCTTTCTCTCCCCTTATCCTATCCTCCTATCCCATGGAATCCCGAAGCGGGTGCATACATAGTCTTAGGAAATTGGTTTCACGGAGGTGAAAGCCGAAAACTTTTTCGTTTACAATAAATTTAGCCTTGCATTCCATTTACACACATCTTTTCTCATTCCCTTTATCGTCATCAAGACTTTCTCCTTTTTCAGAATAATTGGTAATAAGCTTCAAACCAAAATATGTGTTTAACCCTTAAGATGGTGGTTCATAGCGAAGCGTAAAGCCAAGAACCCCTTAGTAGAATCCTTAAAGATTGCTTCATCCTCTTCCTGTTATTCCAATTTACAACCACTTATTCCACTTTTTCTTCGTCTTCAAAACACGGCTTACAACTTTCTCGTCAAAGAAAATATTGTTTTAAATTCCCTCTTCTTTTGGACCATTCTACATGGCATTCGGAGGTAAATAGTTAGCAATTCAAAGAGATAGGTTGAACGAGATGCCGCTTAAATTTTAAAAAAGCTTTATTTTTTGGAGCACTTGAATCTTAAGAGTTGAGCTTTAGTACAGCCGCATTTGTCACATTCTTTCCGCCCCCGTAATCCTATAATAGAATGAATGATGAGATAAACTCTATAATATGATAAAGTGGTAACGCTTTCGTATCAAGGAATAAGCTTCGATCCAGTTCAACCATTGTTTTCCCCTCAACTCATCCGTAAAAGTCTAAGCACTCTTGGCGGGCCAACGAAGGAGCAGCTTGAGAGTTGAGTACTACTAGTGTTTACGTAAACAAATGGGTGGGATAATCCCCAGGGATTACAGCTCTTCTTAAGCGGGCTACAAGAGTAGGTGATGCATGTTTTGCATTTAGCCTTCCTCCACCTTCCAATTGGCTTCCAATTCAAAGAGCCTCGTCGAAGATTGATGACTCAATTTACGTGGAGAAAGCAACCACAGCTTTTTCATTGTATATCGAATATCAGCAGCACCTCCAAAACCATCGGCTTCAAAGATGGATTTTATTTTCTCTCTGCAAGCAAGCATCCGTAGCAGCTTTTCTACATTTCCTTCTCTCAACTACCAGAATATTGAGTAGATAAATAAATTTTTTACGAATTACACCCGGAAAAGAGGCTCGAGCAGAAGAGCATAAGTTATGAGCAAAATGTTTTATCATGATTGGCAAAATGATAGCTGGGAAGCACGGGGTCTACACACACGCCTCTGTAGTCCCGAAAAGCTAAGTGAGAGCCAATATTCCCCGTCTTTTTCGCTTTACTCTTATTCCCACCGCAAACCCATCTACGAGGAGACAGCTCCAAGAGTGAGAGACCTCTCAGACAGTGTTTTACCATATCTCCTGTGGCCACCAAAAAGGTTTCCCGCCGCAACAACAACCAGCTACCACCACCAGGCTACTCAAAAATAAGTTGTTCGCATGCAAAAAATTATTATTCCCAAATGCCTCCAACTACTTTCAGACAAAGAGTCACTTCCAACAAGAGGACTACGGAAAACCTAAGAGAGTATTCTTTTCCACGACAAAAACTGCAAACTTACTTATACCTACTTCCTTAACAGCCCGCCCCGCACTCCCGCCCGCTTTCTTTTTATACTTTCACCTCCCTTTTATTTCAAATCATAGCGTCAAAGCTAAAAGCACCATGCGAGCCCCTGAGTGGAAAGTTAGCCCTCTCCTAAACCAAAGAATGCACCAAAGGCTATATCAGACGCCGAATAGAATCTTTTCAATCATCGGACACAATACTTTGGATCTTGCTTTGCAGTCCACATTGCACCGAAACACACTACCCGCAGGAGCACATACCGGGTAATCTTGCCGCAACCAATAGCCTTCTATTTAAAAAAGGAAAGAGCATCCTACTCGTTCGATAACTACACGGTACAAGGGATGCATATTTACAATTCGGACACTTTTAAATCCCATTTCAAAAATCCAAATGTTCCTCATTACTCGCCTTCCAAACTTTTAGCACCTGTTCGTAACTTTGCAATCATCAATCACCTTTCACCGGTCAGCTGGTATTTGTCACTTTACAGCAGACCCTGCAGATCTCCGATCCTAGCGCTACTCTTCTCCAATCTTCAACCCAGCAATCCTTCCGACACATTTATTAATGAGTACATTCCTAAAGTTTCAAAATCTCCCAAAAACATACATTACACGGCAGACAAAACTTAGTGTCTGTCGACTTAAAATGTTGCCTTAGTCTCTGAATGCTAGCTGTTGAGACGCTAAGAGTGTTGGTTCTAAAGCCATTTGCTATTTTCAGGAACTGTGCCAAAAATTCTCACGGTATAGCACGAGCGCTTCAAAACTTCTGTTTCATCCGTGAATTCGTCCTATATATTATATTAACACTGTACTGCACATGAGTAAATCTTACTCTGAACTCTTCACACAATTGCCAAAAAATTTGCAACCCTCACCACGCACACATTGTCCCGCAGATGCTCCGCAGATGTACTTCAGGTTTTGTGTGCGAATTTGATTCAGACTACTTCAAGAGTTTGATGACGACTAAACGACACATGAAATATCCCAACGCATATTATCCTTCCGCTCCACACGCCTAAACCAAGTCATTTCCCTGCCAACAATAATTTCTTCATCAGACCATCAGCGTCGGCGGCTTCACGCTTTCTTTCCGCTTTTCTCACAGCACATTTAACTCTGCAATAACTTACAATCAGAATCTTCTTCACGACAAAGTTCATCCCAATTTTCCACTTTCCCGTATCTTACTAACTACAGCGGATGTGACAGTTATTAGCGCAGTAACACTGACAGCTTTTAGCAACCGCTGTCATATTCCTCTAGATTTCACGCCCTTCTATCTTCCTCCTATCTCCAATCGTCAAATTATAGCTATCCTTCTCCAAATTCTACATCAGCCCGAGTTCGTAAAGTACTAATCCGCTAGGCCAGGCTTTATCTCAAACTATCTCAAACCTTGTCTTTTGTAGTACCAAACATAATCAGACATTACAGTCCAGTTAGTTTTTTAACGTGCGTAGCGATAAAATTAAATCCTTAAACGCGACATCAAAATTAGATATAGTAATTAAGTATGCGATTTCAGAAACTGTAGTCCAAGACATTCCGAATCCATAACTACTTCTCACCACATGCTGTACAAATTCTATAATCTAGAGCGCTCTTAACCTGTTGCGTCCCATAAGCTTCGCAGGAAACATTTAAATTCCGCTCCATGAACGAAATTGATGCTTGAGAGCACAAATATTTGACGGTTGCCATGGCCGTAAGCTCCCCCTCGCACAAATAAAAGACATTCCAATAACGAAATTGATGTTGCACAAAACAAGTAAAAGACGTTCGGGAAGCCCATTGATGTTTTTTAAGAACTTTTGAATCTCCAATAGCATAAACGTGCTATGGAGATAAGTTGCCGCCAATTAATAATTAAGCCAACACATTGATGGCATAATGCACGTAAATCCAAGACCTAACTGTACAATTATACAGTCATGTCTTGCTCCTACTTATAAAGGCATGATTTACAAGGATCAGCTACATGGTATCAGTCTGCTGACTACGTTTGCAAGATCAATACATTTCCATTGCTTCAGGGATTAATTGATGACCTTTTAAAAATCAGATACTAATGACATGGAAGTTTGGGAATTATTTACAATGATAAATGATGTTTCGACCTCCGCAACAAAGAAATGCATGCAGACAAAAAGTTTTCCAAACCGTATTACACAATAGAAATGCTATTTCTAACAACAAAGCTCCACTAGTCTCGTGTTCTTGTGGATTGTCCCTAGGAAACCCGGTGGAGCATTGTGCAATTTTCCCCAGGATTGCATGTTTTCTTTTCAGGTAGCATTTCTCGTGCAAAAATAAAAAGACACATTTCCCAAGAATAACACAACAGTAACAAAAGCACCGGCCACTTCCATACTGGGTGACACACTAATCTGCTCCACTTGTGAGCGCGCACAAGTGTCCTTGTCTTGGACGAGGACAAGATGGATGATTTTTTAAGGTTCGGCATGTAAATTGGCCAGGCAGAGTACTACCTACTTACCGACTCGAGCTAATGTTTTCCCAACCTCCGTTGTACATATCAGTTAACCTAAGCAAACATTAAACGAAACTGAGCATAAACCCAGTGGTGTATCATCCCCATCCGAAAACCACTCTTGTTCTTCCGCTTGTCAGCTTAGCTTTAGCTACCCCATGCTCTATACTAAAAACAAACGAAGCCGAACACCACTGACTACATACTTTCCCTATAAAACCAATAGCATCCGCTCTTCCTCTTTGCTAAACCTCCAATTTAATTTTAGCAATCTTGGCACACAGATTCTAAAAAGCTTCTCTCTTTCTCTGGAATCAGATTTCTGTGTCAACTGAAATTTAGACCAGGCTTGGGCAAGGCATAATAAGATGGTTGAGGCAAGTCAGTCGGCTATCGGAGTTAGTGACGCCCTCTCTTCTGTAACCGCTTCTGCTATTCAGCTCCCAAACGAGGGAGCATGCATTATTCAGAAATTTTGCCATCTGAGCTATCTGAGCTTGAGCCAGGACGAAACAATCTGCACATATACTTTACCATCTCTTCTCTCCCTTTCTTCTTTAAATCAAGCGAAGCGGAATCCAAAGCTAGCTTATATTTCCCCCATCAAAAGATGTTAGCACATTCTTCTTGTATACAACCAAAGTATCAAGCGAAGCTCATCCTATCCTCGCACAACATTTACGTGATTTACAACACACGCCAACACAAGAGATTGATAGATGGACGGACAGGCTGAGGGACTGGCTTCAATTCCACCAAAATGGCATCCCGCATACAGAATCAAGTTCCAGATTCCTCCGAAAATATCCAGCCAGCCGCCATACTACAAGTCAGCCCCCGACAATGTTCAATGTCCCATACATTTTTCCCTCTCCAATTCACATTTCGCGAGTCTTCTTCACGCCACATGCTAAATTCCATTTCCCTCCACCAACTACTAACACTAACCCTGAGCTAGAAATAATGTAGCAAAAAAAGTCAGCTTAGTCCCGAACCCACAACAAGCCCGAGATTGTCAGAATCCTAAATCATCCTAAGAGACTCCCCTCTTAATTGCATCTTTTCAATATTAATTGCCATCCTTTCATCATTTTTGCATGTGCGGAACTGTACTGAGCATGCCTGAATAAAAAAGCAACAACTAAATTATTCCCAGTCACTCAAGGAAAAAACCATCTAGACTTTCTGGAACTTGGCGAAGAATTCGCCAACTCACAGTCGCCATATTGCCATTTTCCAAGTTAACATACAAACATAGCATTCTTAATTCGCGCTGAAATCGGGTCAGTTCAGCAATCAAGTTTCCAAAATTTTGCATCATATATTTCATGACGTAAAACATGCTAACTGCAATGCAAACCCTTCATCTGAGAGACAGATGCACCACAAAACTTTTCTCCAAATTATGACATCATACTTTCACTTTTCCCACAGCTTTCTCCGCCGGATGCGCAATCCAATTTTGTTGAAAATGAGTCAAAGTTACCAAAACTTTGTTCCCCTTTCATAAAACCCGAACAAAGGTCCAGGGCCGAGCGGAAATTAAAACTAAGGTCAAAGAGTTTCTCCGGACGTATATACTTACTTGATTTGATTACACCCTCCTTCTCCGCATTCCCGACGCCACAAACTTGAATATCAGAAATCACTTTTGCAATCTGTAGAAATTCAAAATCCAAAGTTTCCTCACACAAATCCATTCATGTCATCCCCCAGGAATTATCTCCGTTCCTTCACGTAGTTTAATCCACGCCTTCCCAAATCAAAACTTTTCAAATCTACCACAACCACACACCACAGCAGGTAAGCAAAACCCCAACAGAATACACAGATTTTGTTCCTAACTACCCCCCTTCCCTAAACTTTGTATCCAAAATCCAGTTACTACAACTTTATCAAAAACAACAAAAAAAACTTTCACCACGTCAAATTCAAACTATTCTAGCACTTCCAGTCCCCTGAAATCTTTTCAACAAACTAACTCAACCCCCCAAAACTTTCACAAATATTATCAACAATATCAACCCTCCACTTGCATATCCTTCATTAGCACTTCATATGGGCAAAAAATATTTTTCACCATCACACACAATCCCGAATATACTCTCTTTTTCTCTGCAGCTTTCTCTGCAGCTTTCTCCCAACAATTTTTGGTGGATACCAAAAGTCTTTTGAATAAAGTTAAATCGGATATGCCTAAGCTTTCTTCCAAACAAAATCCTCACTTTTCACTCCCCGTAACGTTTATCCACTCACTTGGCTGACGATGAGTGATGGCCCCAAGATAAATGCACAACATGTGCGAATCTCTTGTTACTTTCCCAACAGATAACATCCACGTCATAAACGGTACACAGTACAGTCTATTCATAAGCAAGAAATCCACTTATCCGCACCATCATCAGCTTAAACAGAATCCAGCCGTTTAGTCTTGAGTATTTTAGCACCACTCTTCCACCTTTCGCCAATTAATTTTCTATCATTAGTGTAAACTCGTAGCGGTATGAATCACAGCTTTTCACAACTCTCTCTCCAACCCTTAAGCACACTCAAATTATTCGCAACGTTACTCCTGTCCCTCGGCTTGCTTACGTTTACACTCCCATTCTAAAACCCTTGTGGAAGCTTCAACAACTGCTGGAGGACTTGGAATAAAACTACCGCTAAAGCCGCCAGTTCAACTGACAAAAATCTCTTAACACAGTTAACCATATACGGTTCTTTTGTTCCAAATCATTTTGGAATAACACCAACCGAAACAGACATTCGGATAAAAAATCGCACAGAAAATATCTGCTCTCAAACCCGCTTTCTTCCTCTACCTGCTTCCCCAATACAAGAGGAGCGCCGCGCACTTTTGTTGTTACCCGTGTCTGAGTCTAACTCAAACTGATGTAGGGGATGGAGTCAATGTTGGAGCACCGGACCGGGAGAGGAGGGAGAAAACTGTTTCGCCAAAGCCCCGAGAATGTTAGCAAGCAACGTGTGTGTATGTTTGTAGCCCCTTGGCTTATTTTCTCTCCTTCTTTCCCACGCCTAGCAGCGCCAACGCTGTTCCTTAAGTTGCCTATAGCATGTTCAGGGCATGCTTACGCTGATGGATGGAACAAGCTCAAGCAAAGGTAGGAGAAAGAAAACCTGGAGAAACTTATTCATTCTCCTTCCTACCCACTTCCTACACGATGATGACTCTTGTCCTCCCATTATCTCTTGTAATAGCACTCAAGTTGTTACATGTACGTTTTCCTAACCCAGCCTTTCCCCTTTATTCCCACCCTCTTTTCTCAGGGTCAGTGCAAAAATAATCGTGAATTCCAAAAACGTTAACTATTATTCTAAACGTTTTTTTTCTCGTATGTGAACCAATAAATTAAATTTAAACTTGCCGCACTTTACAACTCGATGGTTTTGTCCGCCGTTCCCGTTGAAGCATTCAATTGGCTGTTGACGAAAACGTTTTTCATATATTTTCACAAAAATTTCTGCTTTATAGTTAAGATAGAAGAAGAGAAGCTACTCAAACCGATATTTCTCTCCTTTGCTTTTACTTTAAATTCAACTTCTCAATTCTCCAAGGTAAACGAAATTCATCAAAAACTTTTGATGAAGGGCAAATCGATTTGATTTTGTAGATTACTTCCGGTCGTGCATTCACTTTCTGTCTAGTTTTGTATTAGCTACGAATTGGCATTTTGGCATGCACTATGTAATTTTATCCTTGTTGAGTGATTCGCCAGCTTTGGATCCGAGAATAATCTTTCTTTTTCGTGTTTCCCCCTCTTTTACTTGAACGAATGGAATTGAGGCTATCGCTCTAAATCCGTCATTGCACCTTGACCTTCTTGCAACATGCTTAAAGAGGGCGGTGTACTGCATAATTACGATAGTCCTCTCTACAGAAATTTTGCACCAACGCCAAAATATACTTGCTTAGTTTGCGATGCGGATTTCTTCCTACCCACCTACACTCATCTGCACACAACTTCATCTATGAATCCAACCAATTCCACAGCACCACAACGCAAAGTAAAATAACACTTGATATACACACAATGGAACGTTCGGGACTTGAAGGTGACAAGGTTATTATGTCCGCAACGATTTTGTGTTCCCCCGCAAGTAACTTCCCCTCTTACACGAAACATTAACTTAACTTACTGAGGAACTGCAGCCTGCGTATTGCACCAAGCAGTATGTTCTGTCCCACCCAGCCATTTGCTTTCACTACCATGCTGCATATTTTGCTACTCAGCATTGCCAACTTTCTCTAGTCAATTCCACGCTCACTTAGAGTAGTTATATGGCCCCGCTTTCATTCATATTTCAATGTCGTCTGAATGTTAAAGGTTACTGGCTGGATAAAAATGACAAGAGCGCCAAGTTATCAACATTCATCGTCTAGCGGAGATAGCAGAAACTCCAAGGAGAAAGTACAAGTAGAGAAAGTACAACTACGTAAACGAAAGTAAACTCTTCTTTCTAGGTTAACTCTCTACATAGAGCAGCTCTCTAGCAAACACGGAGGAAAAAATAAGTGATCATCAAAATGTTTCGCATGCACACATAGAGGGGGGAAAACAGAATGATGAGCATGCAGAGAAGTAAAAGTTCAATCTTGACGAATCAAAGATTGACAAGTAGTGGAAGAAAGTAACATTTTTCTACAACTTTTGATTGATTCTTCTCGTATCTAGCCCCCGTTTTCTCCGTATCCCTACAGTATGTATGAATTTTCTCCTCTCCTCTGCTCCAATTCCTACTTGTACAAGAAAACAACAATACGCTTTGTCATCAGAGAGAGAAAAAGAGATATTCGCCCCGATGAGCACAATGTTTAAATTTGTATAAGTCTTTCATGAGATGCTCCTCTTTGTTGTAGCAACGACTTTCTCCCCTGAATTTTTTAAATAACAAAACACACAAGACCATGAGATGATTCAAGGTAGGGAGAAAACAGAACACGGCTTTCCCCATTCCTCTACAGCTTTCTCCCACAGCCGCCACCCAAAGATGAAGAGTGAAAGCAACAAACTAAAGTACTACTCCTGAACGTCCTGGATAACTTTCCCCAAGCTTCCATAACTTTTTCCATTAACTCCACCATCATCTTTGACTTAATTTCTTTACCGCTAGCCTATATCTATTTTCTTTTCTCCCTTTGTCCCGAAACTCTACAAGTGCTTGTGGTTTTGGCGTTTACCAACTTCCCTGGACATGAGTAAAACAGAATCTTCCGTCCAGTTCCCATTCGTTCCCGCATATCCCAAGACAATCCCGGTAGACGTAGTTAAACCGACGTCTTTCAAAGCATGTGTCTAATGGTTTTGTAAACGTTTCCTCATCAGCTATTAATCGAATATCTCCTCTTTCTCCTTGACCAATGTCTGGGATAAATGGGATTCTGCTCCACATATTGCAGTATTCCATTCTCGAAGATGACGCTCGTAGTACGTTGACACAGTGTACGTTGAAATATATAATCACTGTTTATTCTGAGTTCTAAGGCAATAAACTATACAATATGATTATTTCCTCCAGTAATAGCAATCGACATCGGGCTCTGGACTCATTTAAGTAGGTTCCCATGTCTTTTCTCTAATCGTATTTTAAACGGAAATGGTTTTTGAACTAATTCCCGAAGATCTGAATCAAAATTAATAGAATTCGGATTCTCCAGCGTTAAGTTAAAATTCTGTACAAGACCAGTTACAAACATGAAAAGTTCATCTCTAGCCACAGATTCTCCAATGCACATTCGCTTCCCTGTCGCAAACGGCATGAAGGCAGGGTTTCTCTCGTCAGTTGATTCCATGAATCGTTCCGGCCTAAACTCATCTGCATCCGGTCCCCAGTATTCAGGATCGTGCATTATCTCGTACAAGTTTGGCATTATCAGTGTATCCTTCCGTAATTTGTACCCATGGAAGTTGACATCTTCAAGTAGTTTATGCGGAACACCCAGTGCGGCAATTGCGGAGCTACGCAGAACTTCCGTTATGAAACTGTTTACATACTTGAGCCTATAAGTAGAACCAACTTGTGTAAATAATTAGAGTTCACAATATCGTGTTCAGTAGCCCCCCCCCGTTTGCGTTCTTCAGTTGAATCAACATACCCGAACCGATCACTGAGACATGAAGCTCGATCAGAACCCACAACCTCATCCACTTCTCCCTGTAACTTGACTTGTACACCTGGATTCTTTGTCATGTAAAGTATGGCCCAGCAGAGTGTAGCAGAGGTTGTATCCATTCCAGCCCAGAAAAAAGCAAAGAACGTTGCGTTAAGATGAGCCCCTGTGCAAGAAATCCATTCAATAGTGCGCTTTAGACCTATTCTTTTAAATTAGCACCAGCTATTAATCCGTAATCAAAGGAAATGCGAGAATGAAAAACCCACAACTTACGCCCCTTTTCCCCATGAAAAACCGAGATAGGGTCCTCCGTTTCCTGTATTTTCCGTAAAAACGAGTCCAAAATATTACCAGTTCTCGCTCCTGGCGCATTCCCTAGCGTTACTTCATTAAAGCTCGTATTTTCGCCAATGTGGCCTTGAACCGTCCTTAAACTTCGGACCACTTTCGCCCAGCCACTCCAGTCAGGAAGCATTTTACATAACCAAGGGAAAAAGAACCCTGGACATCCTGGTCCCATCGTTTTAAATGACCTGCATTTTATAATATTTTTCGGGCTAGGAACACACGGCTAAATCCTGCTGGCAAAACTTTGTATCTTGAGCAAATTACTTACTCCACCATGCTTGCAATAGCATTTTTGTAGCTTAAATCTTCATCATTAGCCTCCCTTCCGGTCATAATTCGCCAAACTAAATTCACTACGACATCGTCGAAAAGGTCCACAGTTTGAATCCCGTCCTCATTTTCTGCTCCTTCCCATAATTTCCTTAGCAGTTTCTCTCTCTCTTCGCAAATGTACTTCTCAATAGCTGCACCGTTTCCACTCAGTTCTTTAATTTGCCTTCTCAAAAACGTTGCTAGCTCACTATGGGTTTCAGCCTCGATGTTCATGAGACCTGTAATCATTAAAGTAAAACGTAGATTCATACCTCAGCCATAAGTTGCACCAATTTTGTTTTGCTCAAGCAACGTTGAACAGGTAAATATAGCGATAATCTTCATACCCATGACGTCTCCCTCAAACAAAGCCCCTTCAGTAATAACTAATAATTTAGCAGCTCCAGTTGAAGCTTTTTTTCGAAAAAGTTCCCGCACGTAATGAGGATTGCTGATTATTAATTGGCGGAGCCATTCCTAGAGCGGGTCGGTGATGTCTGTCGGTCTGTCGGTCTGTCGGTCTGTCGGTCGGTCTGTCTGTGCGCACGATAACTCACGAAAGGATGAATGTATTTGCATGATATTATTGAGCTAGTGGTTCACATCAAATGCTTGATTATTGTATTGTAAAGGAGGAAATGCTTGATTAAGACACATATATTAATTCATTAATCTTTTCAGTGTGCTCGATCAACTCTTACCGATAATAGCCAAAATCAAACGTCATAATGTCTCCGTATTTTTTCCTCAGTTTATGCATTTGTTTTTTCGGGTCGGGTATCAGAGAAGGTATGTTCCCAACCACCGGCCATGGGATTGGGCCTTGAAAACAATACACTTTTAGTACAAATATCTTTTTGAAGAATATCATCGCAGCGTCAGAAAGTTAGTTTAGATTCGTAAACCTAAAATCCATATTCTAAGCCTAGTCAATGTAATCTCTGCTCACATGAGCTGCATATTTAATTTTTTTCGAAAATTTTATTGTACAACTCGTAAAAAACGATTAAACGGGCAGACATGTAGATTATAAAATATATAACAAGCACTTTCTCCTTATGCCTTAAACTAATTCTCTCACCTGGTGGATCATTCTTTCCCCTCCATCGGACTCTTCCTTCCAAGTACAGAAGGATTGAAATAAGAAATAGTAGAACGCCAAACATTTTTCAAAAAAAGCTTCTTCCTTCCTAACCAAGCTATACTTTGAGAATAACTATACTTAGCAATGAGCTCTCCTAGTTATCGGAGCCTGGAGATCACTAGCAACTTTCCAATCTTGTGTCAAACCTCCTTCTGCGAACCTCATTTGTAGCCGCGCGACACATCCAGAACCATGCATCAATATGCACTTGCGCTTACTTGAATTCAGGTACTTCTTGTACAATGAAGTCCTAACTGCATCAAGCCTGCGCTTGTTAACCTGGCATCTTGTCAAACATGAATCCTTGAACCATCTGGACTTTACAGATACAGACCTGTTTCCAGAGTCATTACATGCAGTTGCCCTTGATTTAGCATTTTATATCCAAAGCTTTGTTTCCTCTAAAAGTAATTTTAATTCATGGATAAATGCTTTAACATTTTCCTTACCCTCAATCATGTAAACTTTAGAACTTGTTTCGCGAGTCAGCATGCAGTTGTCCTTGATTTCATTCCAAAGCTTTTTCGTGCACTTTCAAATGAAATACTTGATAATCCATAAATTGAATGAAGCCTAGCAGTTATGACCATCGTATATATAATATCATATGTATAATATCCGCATGAGCGTTCAAAAACAATTAGTTTTAATTTGTAGCACTGATACATGCACAAGAGAGCTTTGCAAGCTCAAATTCATTCATGAAAACGAATCTCTCTAAATGTATTTTTCAATCCTTGGATTTTTTTAAACGCAATGGTTTTTTATAAAGATTTAAAATTCATCATTTTTTACAATTACTATTTAACCGCTTTAACCTTTATTAGCTATAGGTTGAAGATACTCCTTCCGCATGCCCTCCCTAGGACAAAGAGAGCAAAAATAGCAGTAGTGGCTACGCAAACGACGTCTTTCAAACGAGCTCTAAAGGACTTGTAAACGTTGCGGCTTTGAAAACCTTCATAAATTTATGTATACTCCTACTGCTTATTAATCTTCGGCAGCTTCATTGAAACCTTATGATTTATTATAACACTTTTCCTACATAATTTTATAAAATTACTCTTTAACCGCATTACCTTCCAGTTTTACATTTAATTTGTCCCGAAGAATAAGAAAATTTATTCATTTCCTCATTTCCTCCACCAACATTTCACCTTTTATCACCTAATAATCACAAAGGTATATTGTTATAATCCGATCATTCACAGCTGCTTCCTAAACTTCCATCCCACCCAATTCCGCATCTGGTATCGCGTTATAAGTTATAACTTCCAATCTATTCTACATCCTTAGTATCCCTCATACCCTTTGTGCCGCATTGAGTACATTGCCGCCCGAAATACACCACCTTCCAGCTGGTTGAAAATTGAATGTTAATAGCGGATAGTGGGATTGAAGATTTTGGGAGTAGCAGAAATGGTTCAACCCAGAAGATATTAAAAGCAGTCCACCGGATCTAAAGGAGAAAAATGATAAGATGAGGGTTATCCCTTTTAATGAAACACGCTTAATAATAACGGCAGAAGAGGGAGGCCATGGATATTCGTGTGTACTCCGATTATCTTTCCCAGCCCTCACTGTTATTCTAAAAGTCATCTCCCCTTTCTCCAGCCATCCTACAAAGAAGACGGTGTAAAATGATCAGGTTTGTATCTGTAGAAGAAAGTAAGAAAGGCATCTTCTGCCTCCCAGCAGCATATAAGGTAACCCGGAGGGGAAGCTCGGGCCTTATTGAAGACCTTTCCTGAGCTGGACGCGTGGAGAAAGTGGAGCAATTCCCTAAAAGTCCACGTTCACAAAGAAAGCAGTTCACATGATATTGTATGACCAGAATTCATAGTAGCCTATCTCAAGTACGGAGAAGAAGCTCCAAGAAGTCTTACTTAAGACTTTGACTTTCCCTGCTTTCACTTCCACTCACACGGTGGGAATCATTAAGCGGGATCCGGCATCTTTTTAGCACTTTCTCCGGGCATTATTCCTCTCTCCTATTTTTCCCATTACATTTCTTTCTTCCTCTCCTTCCTTTCCCCCATGTCCACTCATTCCCACCATTTCTCTTCTTTCTTCCCAGTAATTCCATTCCAGGAACTGAAGAAAGTGAGTCAAAGTCTACAAATCTCGTCTTTTCCCTCCAATATGTCTCCCAACTCCCCCTGGCGGCTTAAAGGATTTAACTTGAATTTGACTAACCCACGTCCCGTCTTTATAGTTCCTCCAGGCTCTCCGTGAGAAAACTTTTAAATCAGTTTTAGAATCACAATAATGTGTGAATCTCTTCAATTGAATTGTAATTTTCCGATAGATTTAAGCCCGATGACCCGGAAACGTTACGTGCATCCGAGAAATTCATCCTCTTTTCTATTTCAGTTTTACAATACCGCTCAACGGGGGAGAGGCAATGCCATGCACAACGGCATCACAAACCGTGTTTACAATACACCCCACGTGGAGAAAGTTGGTGAAAGTCACAGATTCCAGCACCCCGTCGAAATTAAGCTAGCGATCTTTGTTGGAATTTACGGAGTGAACACAAATCCTGTCATTGTTTCTGTCACATCTTTTGTTATGATTGATGAGAAAGATTTTATATTTGTCTTCCAGCATATACGCTTCCGGTCTCTTCTTTCTTTCCTACTGACTGCTCCTCAGCCTCAGCTCCTAAACAACCATGGAGAAAACAACAGCAGTGCATCAGAAATCCACATGATGCAATAGCAGCAATACAATTTCTACTTCAAAGCACACGTAGCCATAGAACAAGGCTTATTAGAACAAGGCTCATGACATAAAGGGGCAAAATCCCGTAACAAAATTTACCTCTTCCGCAATTCATTCAAGTGTGTCTCTGTCTCTTCCCTAGAAGAAAAGTTATCCTGATAAAAAACTCACTAACATGTAAAGGATCTTGAGCATTAAAATTCTTGGAGCGCATGCTTTTCAATGGGATTTTCTCCTTGTTGTCACCCCATAAATCAAAGATTCTTTTTTCAACAAGCTTTAAGGAAAAGGGGTAGTTTATTCCACCACATTTCATGAAATACAGCTGAGGTACTCAACAGTTTCGCCAACGATCTAGAGATCGTATTATTTGGAGGGATTCCAGTCCATTCCAGTCCACCCCACTTCCACCCTCATTCAAATGCCCAACCAGTGTAGGCTATAAAACAAAAAACAAATCCTTGTTTGACTGCACAGCTACAACCAGACTTTCTTTAGAGATAACACACACAGCTAGCAAAGGGCAGCGAAAGGTCCAGATAAATTTACATCTTTTAGTAAATAAAAGACCCTGCTACTCTTTCTTTCTCTTTGCAGCCCATCTCACTACATACCTACAGGAACAAAGAAGAGAAAGCATGGAGAAAGTAAGCCTCCAGCTTTCTCTTGTTTATATACAGAATCCACAGCTTGGTATTTGCAGGACTTGTTATCAGAAACGGGAGAGACGTAGAGACGTTTAGTAAGTCTTTTCTGGAAAAGAATCACAGTATCTTTTGTTCTTCAAGCATATGTTCTCCTTTCCTCGTTTTCTTTCCCTAATGAATATTTTAGAGTGGCAGGAGACTATATAGTAGGCAGACCCCAGAGATGGCAACTTTCCCCCAATTTTCCTACGGAAGAACCAATAAAAAATTGAGTACTAAGCTTTTTCTGTATTTTCCCAAGATTACATCCCGAGAAACCTAACCTTCTGACCAGCTTTTACTTCCTTCCACGTGTGTAATCTATGTCGACACGTGGCTCCAGGCCTTATCCCATTCCCTGTCCGAAGCTAAAATCCGTGGAAAGAAAAGCCTGCTCCTAGCTACCACCTGGGCTTTCAGAAATAGTCGACATTCTTCCCTGATTCCCTGTTGAGTCAAGGATAGCCAGCCCCACGTTTCCAAAGCACTGAAGCAGCTTATTGATAATTAACGTACAGCAACTAACACACAGCTGACATCTTCCTTCCAGTTTTCCCTTGTGCCCAACCAGGCTTCTATTTTCCTCCCGCCTTATAAATTCAATCCTCAAATAAGGTAGCAGGTCTCATAAAGGTCACCGGAAGTGACTTAATTTGCCGTCGACAACCAATATCTTTGATAAATCCTTGTCCCTCTGAGTATACATTTACCACCATCACCCCATCATCCTTCTTCTCCGCCCATATTTGCCATTAGTTTCTGCACGCATCTTGCAAAAAGTTCCTACAATTCATACCTACAATCCTTTCTTTAGCCCGATTTAAATCATTTATAACCTGCGTCTATCTGAATTCACCGCGTCCACGCACCTACGTCAGACTAATTCCGCAAAGTAGTTCTTCCGACTTGATTGCCCTAGATCTTTCGCATCCTGCAAAAATTAGAAGCCGCCCGTAAATATTCCCCAAGTAAATCTAAATTGAACGTTTCCATGCAACGTGTACAAAAGTCTCGCTTTGCTCGTACTCACTCGCCAGCGGGGGCTTCTTTGCTGCTGCTCCGAACATATTTGCAGCAGATCTCCTGGCTTGATAGGAGAAAGTTTTCAGGAAGCAAGAGGCCACAAGGATTGAAGCTGTAGAGCTTGTGGGGATGATGACAGGAAGCTGGGATAATAGCTCTGCCATTACTGGATCCATAATCTGGTCTTCATCTGGTTTCTGGGTAAATAGAAGATGACGTAAGAAGGGCACGGGGAAGAAGCTAACATTATCACTCCTCATTCCGCTCATTCATTGCCCCATGCAGGTTTGTCGGGAAATTGATTTAATTATTATGAGCTCGAGGAATACATAATGCTTTCCCTCAAAGTATCTCCATGTCGCCCAGAGTTCAATCCTTAGAATATCGCTTATAAATTCATAGCGCAGCCACTAATATTAATACAAAGGGGAGGAAGCTTCCGCTCCCACTACCGCAGTGATACGAAAACAACACATCTCTGAAATTCAGAATCTGCCAAAACAGTTTCCATTTTGCGGAGCTATTCCAAGAGCTCCTCATGGACACTGCTTTTAGCTTTTTAGATGAATGATGCACGCAAGGACGTAACAGAAGCTCCTGCTTTTACCAACTACTTTTACCAAACGTGAAACGCCGCTATTATTGGAAGCAGAAAACGGTTCAGGTTCCATCCATTAGTTTTAATTGATCAATGTGATTTTCATCATGGGCGTATTAAACTTGCCAAAGTGTTACGTCCACAGTTTTAGCATCCTTTTCATTCTCAATACCAGTCTTTCCTTAGTCATGCCCTGGAGCGTGTATTTTCCAAAAAAAACCATCCTCTTCGTAAGTTTATCATGAACGCAGAGTCTGAAACTTCCTTTACTACAGCACTATATAAACGTTTTCTTGCGAGTACTACTGCTTCTGCCGGCAACCCTCGCGCCATCTCAAGCCCGTTCGCAGCACTATACAAAGTTCCTAGGGAAATATTCTGAATCCTTGAATCCTTCCTTGAGAGATGTAATACTACCTTCCTTCCAACCATATCTGTTTTAAGTTTCTGTCTTCCCCTTATCCTCCACGAATACATTCATCTCGTCTCCATTCTTAAGCCTTGAGCCACCCACGACATAAACTTTGGATGAATATGGTGAGGGATGCATGCATTCAGCATTAGCTCCCATTCTCTTGCTTTGTACACAGACAGAGTCTTCACGTGCCTCTCATGAGAAACACGAGAGTGAGTTTTCTTGATTAGCCCGAGAGTGAGGAACATGGGAGAGCTGATTCAGTGCAGGAGAAGTAACCAGGATGCAGTGTTGACTCTGTTTTGTGTGGGGAGTAAAACCTGGTTTTAGATTATTTCCTCCATAAAATAGGCAGCGGACTAGAAGAGAGCGAACGAGTTAACTTCTAAGGAGAAAATTCTCTTTGGGTTTTCCTTGATATTTTCACAAGTTTCTCTCCTTGGAGAGAAAAAGTGAGCGTGTGAATTAGGGAATCTCTCATATATTCTGTAAACCAACATAGGAAATTGTCACCGGACATACATATACACTATCCCTGTGAGTTTTTTCCGAGGCTATATAAGCCAGCCGTGAGGATGGACTCGGGACCAGTATCCTGTAACTTTGTTGGAACTTCCAAAATGTCCAAGGCTAAAAAAGTTTTAGAAGAAGCCCGGGCGATCAAAAATCCTGAATTGGATTTGATCGAGATGGGTATAACGGCCTTTGAAACGCTACCTGGAATATGTAAGTCCCACGCTGATTTTTTTTCAAATACCTTTTAACATCTTAAACTAAACTCAATTCTCCTTCTTCCCATCCTCTTCTTCTTCTTCACATCTTTTTTTATTACTTTTGGCTAACCGCCCACAGTCATCATCCTCCAAACATCCATCCTTTCCCTTGTCATCCGCACCGTCAACATCCTATCGCATTCTGCACTTTTCAATCCGCCCTCTATTTCCTTTTAAGGAACCCCTGACCCCAAATCCAAACAGGTCAATGAAACAATCCTATCCTGCAGCTCTCCTCCCACGTCTGCTTCATAAAGATTCTGATTCTTTTTCGTAAAAAGCCACATCAAATAATAAATTATGAAATCCAAATTCCTCCAAATGTGAATGACGAATCTCTCTAATTTTCTTACAGTTTCAATGGAATTTATTACCCGGCTTACACTATCACACAACAAACTTAAAAGTAAGCAAACGTCCAGCCTGTCACCTCTGCGTCAAGTTTACCTGTCATTTTCGCGGAATTTAAAGTGCATTGATCGCTTGTCTAAAGATACTAATGATAAGCGTTCAATTTGTCACTTTGCGTCATTATACACCTGTAATTTCAAGTCCTTGTAATCAAGCGCCGAACGTTCACACACTGACGATTTGTAATCCCTTCCTTTAGATGTGCCTACCAGCATCGCTACCTTGATTAACCTGGAAATTCTGACACTATTCAACAATCAGATTGAGGAACTTCCGCCAGCCATTTCCACGCTTCCTAAATTGAGGATTCTGAATGCTGGGTAATTGGCGCTGAACCAATTATGATTCAGATCTGATTCGTGACATGCGCTTAAATGAGAGAGTCAATTCATTTATCATATGATAATCTTAGAATGAACCATCTTCGCAATCTTGGCCGTGGTTTCGGTGCTTGTCCATCTCTTGAAATCCTTGATGTCACTGACAACAAATTGAGCGAGGAAGGACTTCCAAGCAACTTTTACGTCATGGGTACGACGGCGTTTACAAGATAAAGCGCCAAGCGCTAGCTTTGCGAATATATGTATTAGACACCTAACATATAATTGTCAACTATTAATTCCCGATAATTCCAGAAACTCTCCGTGCCTTATACATGGGTGACAACTACATGGAGAACTTGAGCCCGGAAATAGGACGTCTTCGCAATTTGCAAATTGTAACCTTCTTATACATTAGAATACATTACTTCTTAATTGAATGACAAAAGGTATTAAATCCCTTCTTCCATGTTTAGCTGGTAATCCGTGACAACAATTTGACATTTGTGCCAAGAGAAATTGGCAACTGCACCCGCCTCCGTGAACTTCATATCCAAGGAAACATAGTTCAGTGGCTACCTCCAGAAATTGGTGAGTTGTTGACAATAGCCGACATCGCCATTAGAAGTACTAAACTAAGCTTCGGTTAATGGAATTTGGCAAATTAACCAAGTCCACTGTCTTCAATAGCTTATTTGGATCTCGGGAGCAGCAGGAGTGTTATACGCCTGGAAGACGTTCATCTTGCTCCACCCTTGCAAGACCAATGGGTACTAGGTCCCCATCATTTGCTGGACTACGTCAAAACAGATGCGTACAAATCGTAAGGCTTAGAAATTATAATATCAATCTTTTATTTTCCACGCATAAAATCTCTTGTATAAAAATATCAGTCTTGTAAGTTGCATATCAGGTACTGCTTTCCGAGCTAAATGGTTTCTTCTTTTTAAAGGTTGTACAACAACGCTAACCGAGTGCGGAGATAGGAATCCTTAGAATCCTTGGTTCCGACTTCGCCCAGCTTCCATCCCAGTCGTACCCAATACTTTGTCTGTCCAAATTGCGCCTTACGAAACTTTTTCTTGCATATATTAGCATTTACGTAAGGAGCTATCCAAACTGCCAATTACTAACTCGAACAATGAACTGACAGTATTAAATTATTATCGCGCGCAGCGCTGCCATATATCTAGTTAGAGTGTTACAGTTTACATCGCAAAACAGAGTATAACTAATCTTGATTCCTCCTTTTAACCAAAGACAAAATAAATCTCTATTCACAAGAAGTGTGTTCTGCTTTCCTCAAATTTATCTCAAAGCGTCGTAAGGCGCATCTATTGGGTCAGACGTGAGCACTAGCTACTGTTTCTGACGAAATGCATCAGGCGAACCACGAGGAGCCATATCGTCCAGTGTTATGTAAGAACCTGTAATAAGTCATTAATACAATCATTAGTTTTGAGCTCATATGTAGTTACGTCTATTTTGGTTTGCGTAGAACGCAATCCAATTCTCGAGTAAATGAAACATGTAGCGTTTAAAACTGAAGAGATTAAAAAATATAGTATAAACATGTACTGCTAGATTCAGAACCTCCACAATTCACTAGCGAAACAATTAAATAGTGACACAGAGCAAGAGACCTACCTAAAGGGAACAATGGTAATCTCAACACCCAAAGCAATAACTGTTAGAAAGCAAAACTACTGATTAAACTAGAGATCTTACAGACTACTCTGGAGGATACATAAGGTTACAGTGGCATCCTACGGACATAATTTAATAACATGTCCGCTACCTTAGGTGAACTACATGTTTAACGAGCAAGCCCTTCACCTACAAGGTTTTTCACTATCCTCAGTTAATGGTATTTCTTCGACATTCAATAGCTTTTAGTATCAACAGAAAGGTCAGTTATCAACAAATAGAGTTCTGCCTTACCCTATCTGATCTACGAACCCAAAAGAATAACATGCATAATTCCCATTCCCAATATTTCCAGCAAACATAAAACAATAGGAACGTTGATATTTGAAGGGGGCAAGCAGCTAAAGCAACCTTGGAATGAGACGAATAATCTGTATCTTTCAATAACAAAATTACACATGCATCTGTATAACATTACAGAAAATTAATCATCCATAGCTAACTTAAAACCTGCATGGACAGAAAATCGAAGAAACACTTATATATAAGACCAGCTCATTATGATTTCGTTTCAATGAATAGAACTTCTTAGCGAAGGAACTACAGAACAGCAAAATAAGGGTATATAAACTAATCCACGTCCAAATCATACAGAGCGTAATGGCTGGGTGAAATAATAGATGGCAAGAAGTTTGGAATCAACAAGTAAAGGATAACTGCGGTAAAAGATTTGGTATTGGCTCAACCTAGTCAAGATTACACTAGGTAGTGGGTACAACACCTGCAACGAAATTTTTTCAAGACTCATACCTGTAATTAACTTGCCTGTCTGTCACCATCATCGTTCACGAAATCTTCCTTTCTCACTACCTCGTTTCTCTCCCTCTCCTTCCTCGTTCATATTTCAAGTCTGTTGTAGTTCTTCCTTCATTCCTTCCTCAATTGGAGATTTTACCTTAATAAGAATATATTATCTGCTGGGTTTCTATCAATTCAAGTCCTTCCTTCTTCCTGGTTGTACAAGACGCGGGCTTGGAGAGAATAAATTCCTGTAACCCTGAAAGCTGACAAGACGTAACGAAGCCTGGATTCCACCTCGGTATTACGCTTCGCGAAAATCGATGTCGAGCATAATAACCAAATTCCTCCCGCTCCTCATAATGGTCACTCATCAGTAGCTGCCACTGACAATCGCTGACTTATTGAGCTGTAAAAACTTAACCTAAACTGTGAAACGTACGCAACAATGCTAACCCGCGACTTACATGAAAATAACGCGATGCTCTATTTTATTGAAGATTCTACTTCATTACCTTAACCATACGCAAATGATGACTGCATAAATGCTGCATTAGATCTGGCTAATCTGACTGCACATTAGGTTTTTCTAAACTCAACTTTTATTATATAAATTGTTTTTCCTTCTGATGAGTAATACGCAAACGGTCTATCCCAGACTTGGAAGTCATGAGTGAAAATGATCAATATAATCATATGAAAGAAATACTACCTAAATAAATTTTAACATCCTATATCATATAATATTTAAATGCTTAAAGTAAAATATCATTATACACAATATACTGACAGAGAGTGAGAAATAGAATAATACATCAGGTTGAACTACTCAAAGGCTCGAGAATTATCTTCATCCCTTTCAAAATCCTGCACAAGGACTGAATAAGTCGTCACATGGGAGTTGATAACTCGCCCTCTCCGAAGTTAGTATAAACCTGATTATTTTAATTCTTGATGAAAATTTGTCTACCTAATTCACCAGACTTCGCAACAAGAACGTGCAAAATTTAGCGGACCCATGATCCTCGCTGGTTTCGCATTTGACACATACGCGAGCAAAGTACAATGAATGACAGCATGAAGTACAAAAAAGAGGGTTGGTGTTCCAGAAAACAGTAGACTTCTCGCAAATCACACCTTTTGAGACTCGGTAACCTTAAAATTCACCTGATGCCTGTTTCACGCACCCATGAACGGATGCATCTAACTGCTCTAATCTTCTTATGAACATAAAACCTTCGTCCATACAGATTCATATGAGAATAAAAATATTTTTGAAGATACCGTATGACGGACAACTGACCGGCTGATTGTAAGAGGTGAGAAAACGGACACAAGGAGCCAATTACTTCAGTTAGAACCTTCGGTTGTAGCCGCCTCCACCGCCGCCGCCGCCACCACCCATTCCTCCTCCACCGCCTCCTGAAATTGATGGATACAATCAGTGGTCTATAGACGACAAAAAATTGTAATAAGGATACTCAGCATTAAATCAGTATCCTTTTGGCTAAAATCATGGTTATCAATAAAATTTCAATAAAGTTCTCATCATATCAACGATCTATTCCACAGCTACTTTATAGCTTTACTGCGGAATAGAAATTGGATACATGATGGTCCCCAGTACTGACCTTGGTAAGGTGCAGGGCGATTGCCATATTGGCTTCCCCCTCTCATTGGTCCTCCACCATAGTTCTGCTGGTAGTTTCCACCGAAATCATTGTAGCCGCCGCCAGGATTTCCTTGCCAGCCACCACCTCCCCATTGATTGCCGCCATTGCCTGGGGGTTGCTCCCACGGGCCAGTGTTGTAACCGCCTCCCCAGTTTCCTCCGCTGTTGCCACCCCAATTACCGCCATCATTTCCACCTCCTCGACCTCCCCATGGGTTTGGTCCTCCACCGCCGCCACCTCCGTGACCGCCTCCTAAAAATCGAAATTATGATTAGAAAAGCTTGTTCATGAAAAGAAATTACGTAAGTTGTGCCGGAAAAACATAGCACACGGTATTCTAGCGATAATAATCAGGACAAAAAATAAGCAGTTCGAATCACGATTAACGACTCATAAGAGATGTCAGAAATAGGAAACATCATGTTAACGCTGTAGCACCGAAAACCGTTTTTTTTAAAACTTGAACGTAGTATAATAGATCATGATAATATAATGAGTCTAGATCTGAAAAAATAGTACTACCGCGTGGGGGTGGACCTCGTCCACCGCCGCCGCCGCCGCTGCCTCCATGGCCACCGTCATCTCGTCCTCGGCCGCCACCACCTCCACCTCCTTTCATGTTAGCCATTTCTGTTCTGCTGAGGGCTTTCTTGACATCAACACGTTTACCGCTGATTTCATGGAATTTTGCTACTACAGGACACAAGTCATCTTGTATATACCTAGATGATTAACAGTCGAACATTTCAGTACTAAATATCTAGTTATAACTTACAGACGATTTTGTCAACTGGGTCGTAGTCGTCGAACTCAACGAAGCCGAATCCACGCTTCTTTCCAGTTTCCTTAGTGGTGACTAATACCACGCTCGTCACATTTCCGTAGCTCTATAAAACGAAAACGGATTGCTCTCATTAAAAACGTTTCAATGAAACCAAATTCTCCGAATGCCACAGTTGTACTAGATAGTACAAAAAATCAGTCAATAAAAAGCAATTATGAATCATATTTAGTCATAAGAGATGTCAGAAATTTGAATCATCATTATTGTAACATAAAAATTACCTTGGACGACAATAAAACAAAGTTATTACCTTAAAATAGTTTCTCAATTCATCTTCTTCAACCTCTTCCTTCAGCCCACCCACGAAAATTTTTCGTACTGTTGCTCCAGCTTCAGGCTTGCCAATGTCTTCCCTAGGTACGGCGCGCTTAGGTTCAACCTCACGCCCATCAACCTTATGTGGTCGTGCGTTTTGGGCATCATCAACCATGTAAGCCCGGGAATAAGTAATGAAGCCGAATCCTCGAGATCTTCTTGTTTTAGGATCCTTCATAACGACAACATCAACAATCTCTCCCCACTTTTGAAAGTGAGCCTTCAAACTGTCTTCAGTTGTCCTGTAGTCTAATCCTCCGATAAAGAGTTTCCGGCATTGCTCCGGCTCGTTCTTTCCGCCATCACCTCGATCATCACGACCGTTCTTGTTGTCGCTATCCTGTAAATATTACAACTTACGATTAGTATAGCCTACCAAAGAAACAAGTCTCAGGCATCAACCTAACAACCCATACATTTTGAATTCCTAGATACAGTAATCCAATATCATGACCCTTCAGTATATCATGCATACACATATGATTAACTAATGCGTAGTACCCAGCAGTTTGCCTCATAAAACTTGAAAACGAGCTTTCACGAATAACTTATCCCTAGTGCCAAATGATACTTCAAGATAACCACCTTGCAACTTGCCAAGTACCGCACTGCTCCTTCAACAGTAGAATGTCTGTGCAACGCATATAAGCCTAAAGCGGTTTCACTTCTACCATGCATGACTCAACCACAACCAAAGGTCAATTACACCATTACACCTCGGCATTCATGAGATGATATTACGAATAAACTCATCATTGAAGTTCAGCAAATCCGCGTTGATGCTGAACAACTGAACTACTTTATCTAACTTAAAACTTCAAAAACACTTTGTATGCTATTATATGTACGCCTAACATAATCCCTAGCCTGGAGAATGCAGCTTACTACCGCACCGCGTCTTACCTGCCACAGATGTACGTACATACCTACTCCATTATATCTCCCGTAACTAATTCACTAGACTAAATGCATCGTCACAATAATATCCTATCCTGCAATCAACTCACAATAACCACCTTCCACCCGTTTCAATTACAAAATATCCAGTAATTTCAAAATGCCGGCTAATCGCGTATACCTCCATAGTAAACGTCATTATCCTCCAATTTAATGTTAATTTTGTGCGCAATTTACGAAAATAATACTGCTCATTCCCATGGCCTACCGGTACTTGAATATCCATTACCACAAAGGTTTAAATTATGTTAAATTAAAGCAAAATTTTTAACTTATGAAAATTTCAAC
The DNA here is from genome assembly GCA_906901655.1 of Sminthurides aquaticus. Classification (NCBI taxonomy): domain Eukaryota; kingdom Metazoa; phylum Arthropoda; class Collembola; order Symphypleona; family Sminthurididae; genus Sminthurides; species Sminthurides aquaticus. The sequence goes on from CAJQTT010000003.1 coordinate 5,501,034, forward strand.
AATGGCGGACTCCTACACAGAACGCTTAGGAATCAAACTATGATCAAAAATCAAACTTACGTAGTCGGTGTTTTCTTGCTTGAATCCTTGGTCGTCACTTCCCATGATTACCGTCGTTGATTAACGGAATGTTACGATAAAACGTTTTAAAAAATTAAAAAAACTTATTTAACAAATATTTAACTCCTGGTTTTCACAAATGCAGAGTACCGTAGTTACCGATCTGCTCCTAAGGACGATCTGAGGACAGAAACCGACGCCAGTCAATGTAAAGGAGAAGATGCGACGAGGAGGAAAAGGATGCCCATCAGCCCATTTGTTTCTATGGCTCATGAGGGGCTGGGCCCCTATACTCGAAAGCCAGCGATAATGCTGTAGACCCATTTCGCAGAGAATCGAAAATAGCCCCCCTGGAAGAGGAAAGCAGGGAGCGCCAGTCAGTTACGTCCCGCCTCACTTATCACTCGCACTACCCCATCCCGTAGCATGTACCCCATGCATTTTCCGTATAATCCCCACAGAAATCAATTCTGATGGACCTCAGTACAGCCGAGAGAAAGGAGAGAATTCCGAGAAGAAAGCACTGGGAAATCATCATTGCGCACGACCAATTATTAAGCCCTGTTCTAAAACTCAAAATGATTGGCTATCTCCGACTCTTGGGGGCTTTCACCCCAACCTCCCTCATACTCAAGACCTCGACTCTGTCGTCGTCACTACCACCCGTAAGGGTTATTATGTACACGTATGGATATCTACGAGCCTTTTTTCAACTAGAAATCCTCTACGCTTAAATGAACGGCACTTACAGGGTGATCACAAGCAAAGCTACACGGCTTATGGAAATCCTTTAGCGATGTGTAGCTTTGAATGTATTCATGTAAAGAAAAGCACTTGGTTTACAAGGATTAAATCCGGCTCTGAATATTTCAAACTGTAAATAATGTTATGTACAATATATACTTTAATCTAAAACTCATGTCGTGCGACTTAAATAGTCATTGAGCAAACTTGAAACTTGTGAATGATGCTATTCAACCTTGATTCATAGTCAAAAAAATGAAGATGCAGTCACATTGACGGTGAACCGATAACTGAAACTCAAATTTTCAGGTAATATTTGGCAATAATTCCGTCAATCATCAATAAAAACCGATGACGATCATCGGCAAGCTGACGATGACTGTCGTCTGTTGGAAAATACCATAACCAAATCATAGTATTTACCAAAATGATTCAATGCAACTTGAGTTTTCAAAACCTCGCTAACCAATGTCATTACGGCGACGTTTAATGTAAACTTTTCAACACCTTCCGAATCGTTTCTCGTAGGATTATGTACATAGGGGAATTGTGGTAAAAATAAGGAGTACGAGTGTCAAGAAGGTTGAAACAAAGTTAGCAAAACAAATTAGTTAGTTAGCGTGACTAAGGTTTCCATTAGGTTTCCTCCGTGCTCCCTCAAAGCTCGTTCAGCCTTTTCTTGTGATATTTCTAGCTCGGATACCTTGAGAAGAAAAATTATCAACTTTTACAAAACCTGTACCAATGTATGACAGTGTCATTAGCTACAAAATTTGTAAATTCATGTGCAGTGGAGAACTCCTCACTTACAATCAGTTGCACATCTTCTTTTTTTATTTGAACTTTCATTAATTCATTTTCCTTTGCTTGCCGCCCAGCTACTTCCTTTCCAATAATTCCCATGACCTAGAAAATTCAAACCCAAATTAAGGTAACGAAACAATGACATCCTATACTTCAACTATAAACATTCCCAATTTTGCTTCTTCAGAAACAAGCATATAAAGAATGATAGCATAACCTACCCCACTAATATCACTAGCAGATATTTCAGTTTCTTCCGCATAGTCTGTGACTCTTTCCAGATCTGCAGCACCTGAATCGTGTTTCTTCTCCTTAACTTTCCGTTTTTCATCCAATTCTGACTCTTCTGTCAGATCGTGATCAATATCATTGTCCATATCCTTATCTGTCCCGTCCTGGGATTTGGTAGGAGTAGTCTTCGGTTTTGATTTAGGCATATTGTTATTTTAGTTTCTCGTAACTTCAACTACGGAATAATCAGTAACTGTAGTAAAAAAAATTCATAAGCTATAGTCGAGTGTTTCGGTACTAAATTGTACGCATTTACACATCTCCAATGCAATAAAATTTTACAGATATAAACTTCCGAAATCAACGTTACCTTTTATAGATGAATGTCCGAAATATGGCTGATGTATTAATCCTGTAATCCGCAATCAAACTTTAAATTTAATTCTATGAAAAATGAATCACATGCAATTCAACCGGTTTTGCAAAAGCGAGAGAGAAGAATATAAATGTATGGGGTGGGGGTTTTGTCATTCAAAATGCGCACGTTTATATGGGATACCATTTGTTCGGTTGATGGAGTGTGTGCCCTCTCCCTATTTTCCCGCATGTACCTACCATGCTTAAGATAGAGCCTCGTCCAGTTACATGCAATCCTAAACCACATCCCACCTTCCTAGTGCGCTGACATCCATCTTTAGCAATCCACCATATTGTTTAACGCATCCGCCATATTGTTTAAAGCATCCGCCATATTGTTTAACGCATCCGCCATATTGTTTAACGTATCCGCCATATTGTTTAACGTATCCGCCATATTGTTTAACGTAACCGCCATTTTGCGTTAACGCATCCACCATATTGCTTAACGCAGCCGCCATATTGTTTAACGCAGCCGTTATACAACGTGGGTGCGTTAACGCAAAGTGGCGGATGCATTAACGCAAAATGGCGGATGCGTTAAACATATGGTGGGTGCGTTAACGCAATATGGCGGATGCGTTAAACAATATGGTGGATTGCTAAAGATGGATGTCAGCGCACTAGGAAGGTGGGATGTGGTTTAGGATTGCATGTAACTGGACGAGGCTCTATCTTAAGCATGGTAGGTACATGCGGGAAAATAGGGAGAGGGCACACACTCCATCAACCGAACAAACGGTATCCCATACGTTTATTGTGTATGAGTGGTCTCTTCAGTTCCTTCGCCAATCAAACGGGTTTTCTTTGTTTTTGCCGGGAAACCAAGAGATACTTCGCAGATGGAACGGCACACTCTCTGAGTACGTTGTATCGAGTGCTTAGACCGTGTCCGTATAAGACGTTAATGTACTTCACTTCATATTATGCTGGATCAGACGTGAAATCCTTGAGACGGTTTATTACAGAACTCGTACCTACGTATTCACGTGTATGTCAACATGAGGAAACCATCTTTATCAGCGGTGAAGCAACTAGTGGTTGCGGTTGGTCCCTTCGGTATTACAGCCAATCTTAAAACCATGTCAATGTGACACGAATTTGCAACTGACTGTGATCAAACATTTTTAATTATTTTGAAGATCTTACATTATACTTTACTTGATACCAGTTTTAACCTGCTTTAGACTGACAACCGTGCCCTTCCTTCACTCATGTAGCTTAATTTATCGAACTGCATGAGTGTCAACGAAAACGAGTTTTAGCTTCAAATTGAGGTAAATAATTCATAATTTAAAAGATTTTAACGGTTCTTCAATTTTCGTTCTTTTAATTGGAACTTCTGCCGTTAACTGCCACTAATGTGTTGGATGCTTTTAGAAGTATGTTAACGTCTTGAAATCACTTGAACAACATTGTTAATGCTTCTGTGTTATTCTTTTGGTTAATTGCAGCTGCTGTGAAATGTGATGTGACTTGTAACAATGACGTCTGGCATTGATTTTCACGACAACATCAACTTCGGCAATTATGAGGACGGAGATGGTTCAGAAGACGAAGACGACAGATCGGATGAGGTTAGACTATACGAGGCTGAAGACATTAACATTAGTTTAAAGTGCAATATAGTTTTCAAAGTTCCTATTCGTTTGTCAATTTGCCTTCTTTCAGATTCGGCAACTTGTTAGCAACGCACTGGAAAACGAAACATTTGACGATGAAAGTGAAAAGAGTTTTGCTCTTGATCAGCACATGCACGGAAATGGACATATAACCGATTCTCCAGAGTTTCCAGGGTTACCTCTACCGAAAAATACGAGGACAACATTAAATGGTTTCGGAAACAACGGCTACGGAGACTATAACGGAATAAATAGTTTTCAATATCCCGATATGAGCAAAGTTCAGTCTGAAACTGGTACTGCATTTGGGAGTAAGAATAGCAGTAATGGAAGCGTCAATGTCAATGGCCTGTCCAAAAAGGTGAGATTCGAAAAGATGACCGAAAGTACAAACCGTGATGTGCCTCCAATTGTGAACGGAAAGCAGACAGATCGAGGGGATGAAGAAATTGTTGCTAACAATCCGACAATATCCTTAATGCATCAAATGCATTGTCCGCAGACTCACCCTGGTGGGGGTGATGCATGGATAGGCAACGACAGACAAAAGCTTGAAAATCTCACAGCGTTGTTGGAGCTTCGAGATAAGCAAATCAAGAAAATGGAAGAAGATGCAGACTCCTATAGCAAGGACAAAAGGAGCTTAAACCACCACTTGGGCTTGTTGAAAACGGAAATGGCTCACATGCGCTCTACGCAAGAGGATCTCCAAAAAGTAATAGGTAAGAAGTTCGTAACTATTGATGTGGTCATGTAATCACAAATAGTTCAAAAAACTATGCTAAAACCAACTCTTTTACTTTTTAGAACTAAGAGATGAAGAAATACGTTACCTGAAAACACAGCTAACATCCGCAGTGCAAGAATATGAGAATGTTACTCACCGAGAAAAATTGGCAAAGGATGAAGCTAACAGTTATGCGGACGAGGTAAGGTATTCAGTGTTAAGTTTTTATGAGTAATTGACTGCAACAGGACATCAAAGCCATAATCGTGTTTGTTTTTTACCAATCAGAATGTGAGATTGAAACTGCAAATTCAGCAACTGAGTTCTATCGGAACGAGTACTCAGCAAGCTGAAGTAGATTCTGTCGTCAGACAAGTAAGAGAGAAACATGCCAGAGATATAGCCTACTGGCAGACCAAATTTGCAGATTTACAAAGTGAACTTCAGATATACAAAGTAAGTTTTCTGCTGTTTCCACATGCCAGAGAAACCCAACGTGAGTTTAATACTTCAATTTCTTTGTCTCCAGCGAGGTCAGCATAACTCAATGAACGAATCAATGGTTATCGAAAAACAGGATGCTTTTGTTCAAACGGAGAAAATTAAAGAGCGCGAAAAACAAAATGCTAACGTCCAAACGGAGAAAATCAAAGAGCTCGAAAAACCGAAAGAACTTGTAAAAGTGGTGCTAAAACAAGATTTTGGTCAAACTACCAACCTACCTGTACAATGTGCCCACACCGCGTCAACATCAGAGACGACTACTGCTAACATCGGAAAGTCGGTTTCTCCGGCTGTTCTCTCTCCTAGCATCAGTCGCATTGATACTGATGTCTTTGAAAAGTGGAAGCAAGCTCTAGCGAAAAGCGAGGATGACAAAGTAAGCCAATATTTTGTCCTTTAAGTTCCCTGGTCAATGTCGCCTTATGAAAATGTAGGTTATAATCATTTCTTCGCTCGTTTCTAGCATCGCCTCGTCGAATTCTACGAGCAAGAAATCGAAGAATACAAGACAAAACTGGCACTGTTGCCAACAGAGTTGTTCAATGTTTGGACGCAACAGCAAGAAGAACTAGGCTTGGGTTCCTTTCATTCAGGTACAGAAGTCTTCGGTTTTCTATCACACACTTACATTCAGTCTTTATAGCAATCGCTTCGTCTTGTTCGTAAACTAATTCATTTAATTTTATGTTTTACCTTGTAGCTCATCTCTCTACAGAGCAGCATGTAGTTGAGAATGAGATACCCATTAAAAAAGGTGTAGACTTTTCTGCTCAAACTGATGCCTCATCTAACGCTCATGAGTGCCCGCACACAACCGTTTCAGGACAGGGACATGGCCAGTCCCTAGATTCGATTGCATCCTCAGCCGATGTATTACTTTCAGCGCCAAACCCAGTTGATTCAACAAATACGTCAGTGAAGGAAGTTTCATCTGTGGTCATTCAAACAGAGGAGACCCTGGAAACCTTCGATGTCCTTGGGGAAGTCATACAGGAGTGGGCACAAGAGGTCCTTGTCAGTGGACAGCGTGCAGAGGAAGCCGAAAAAGAAGTCGCAGCTGTCATAAGGAAACTAAAAGAAACCGAAATCCAGTTGAAAGAAATAGACCGGAAGTATAGACGGCTAGCGGATGGAGTAAAGCAGTATGAAGCAAAACAGAAGCATAAGGAAGAGAATTTGAAGAAACAGTTAATTGAACAAAAGGAAAAATTCTTATCCATCCTCACAAAAGTATCCTCAAAGTTAGATATCGAGGTACCAATGTGGTAGCTAAAAGGGTATGTCCATGCTTATGCGTCAATCCTTTAGATGTAAACCTTTAAAGTAGCATTTAAAATAGTGATTCTACGAAATACGCTTTTCATTTAAGGCCATGTTTGCAACGAATTTTGCCATACCACCTTCGAAAATGGGCAGAGTGCGACACCACTTAACTTAGAACTACTTTTTTACGACCATTTATACAAAATCGAGATTCAATCCATATTTTAAATAATGAGAAGTTTAATCTAGAGCTGATGATTTATATGTTTTAATAAATTTTGACTATTATTGTCGCACAATACTTAAGTTTTCGCTACGTATGCTATGATTCAGTATGCGTTTGTCTGTCTGTGAACCCTGAACACCTAATTACGTCTAGTGCCGTGTTGCTAAGAAGCGGAAGATGTTTTAGATTCAGTTGTTAAACGAAGAAAACGTATAGTACCCCTTGCCTTAGATTCAAAGAAGCGCCAGCTTTTAAAATGCGAAAAATGAGTGCGCGAGGGCTCATAGCCGCGCGCCACAGCACCCTGCAAGTACTTTCGTAAGGCCGGTTTCGGTATCTTCGGTAATCCTCTGAGCAGTAACCCGAAATGCGAAATTTGTTTAGCTTCTGGCTGAGTAGTCTCCGGTAACTCAGCCACTGACTAGGCTTGCCAGAGTAACCTCCGTTTATACACTTCCAAGATAGACGAGAATAGCTCCGGAGGGACGAACTGCGGCTGGTCGCACTAGGAGAATCCGAGGATCTCCAAAATCTGGATACATCCGTTAATCCTGTACGGATATAGCTTAAGATAGTCGCTACGCACCTTACCAAAGATTGCTGGTCAAACGTTAGCTACAGGTAGCTAGAAAATGGATACATGCGTATACCTTGAATGGGGGTAGCCAGCGGTTACTTATTTTTGGGTAAATGGATGCACCTGCCCCAGGTATACCCGCAGGTATCCGAAAATAGTATTGCTCAATATAGCTGCCGGAACGGTAGCTGGAAGTACACAAAATTTGGTAAATTGAATAAAATTTTATTGAAATAAAAGCATTCATAAAATTTTTCACATTCAAATCATAAAAGTTACTACAATTCTACTGGTACAGGAGTACAACATCACCAGCAGGCAAAACAGAATTATTTACATAGCAATAATACTTGGAATGACATTTAGAAAATTATGTTATCAGACACAGCTACTATTTAAAGTACAATATATTAACTAAATGTTGCAAAGCAATCGTAGTTATAACGCAAAAGTATCCTTAAATTAAGGGCAACTGAAACAAATACAATGAGTTTTGGATTGTAAAGCTTTTAACCAACATATGGATTGAATTTAAACTAATATTGCAACCAGTAAATGAAATATAAAAGTAGAAACAGCTATTATGATCCTCCTGGATTAGTGTTAGCAGTATAAACTTCAACTCACTTGCAGGATCAGGGCTGCTGTCTGGAATACCGTTCTTCCGATGACTTGTAACTTGCAGGCTGTGGCTCGAGTTGGAAGGGATTTAGCGGTGTCGTTGATCATTCTGTCCACATGGGCAGTTGGAAGTAATCCAGCGAGGACTCCCCCCATCGTTCCACACGGAATCGTTCTTGACTTTCGGAAGCCAGGTCTACCGTAAGTTAGCTGAAAAAAAAAACAAATTCATAGTTAAATACCATTCCATGTTAAAACTGGTACATGAACTACTGATCATAAACTTACCCAAAATTGCTTTTTTCAATCTCTCGCGAAAAATAATAGCTCCTGGGTAGCGTTGCATAACAGTTCCGTGCAGTTCTGATCAAAAGGCCAAATGTCGAAGAATCGTGTTCGTGAAGGAGCAGTTATCGAATTAAAATTCGCAAGTCTTCAATCCAAATAGCTTTGTTTCACTCGATACGGAACGGTTTTAGAATTATCTTCGCCGTTAGAACATTCTACCAAAGCAACAGTCTGAAAATGTATATAAGAGAATTACTTTAACATCCTTAAACTAGAGTTGAGGATGTAAGAAAAAGTATGTAATCTGGTCTTTGTGCTACGACTTTTGTAAGAGTTAAAATTTTGTCGGATTCACGCTGATTATATTATAATATTCTTGCAGAGGGAAAGTATGACTTTTGAATGATACTATGCCTATCTGACTCTGTGTAAAATTTTGTAATTTAAAACTGAATAGCACAGAGAATAGCATCATCTGAAGTTCAAATCCTCTTCTACAAGAATATCATCATGTTATCCGCAGGCATCCGACAAAATCTTAAAATAATATTCGTTGAAGATTTTCTGTGGTGTTCTTACGATAGTCGTAAGAAGTAACGACCAAAGCACATACTTTCTCTAACTTCATTAGCCCTAATTTATACAGCGTAAGGGAGCTGAAGTCGTAAATAACATTTTTTAAAACAAGATTTTACTCACCACGTTGACTGCAGGCCTCTCATCGGCACGACTTAAATTTTTAGCTGGATTGCTTGCAACCGGTTCAATGGAGATTTCGTTCTACTTCGATAAAGCTGTAAAGCAAAGCAGAAATCAATGAAAAAAGGCATAATAACCATTTCAATTTGAGAGGATTTCTGTATGACAGATATAAGCATGATATTGAATATTGATTATTACTAACATGCAATAAATTTGTCCAGGAACTCCATTGACTTGATCCTAAATTTCGTTCATGCACGACATCATAGCTTCCACCTAGGTTTCAGTCCGAATGCGCTGTTGCGAATTGAAAGTCAGAAAAGTATACTTTGGACTTTTCAAACTGAAACAAAAGAAGATAACGGTTAAACTTTAGAATATAAAATAATGTTACAACCAATGACAACCAAATCGTCTGGGTGTTTCAAAATATTTATGAAACAAGGACCCCTGAAATTATAATAAAGTTACAAAGCAGTATTTTTCAATTTATAAATTGGTAGCGATTTACTGGAACGAGCTTCTCAAGCACTCAAATTTAGCAGTGAAACAAAATTGTTCATTCGCTAAGCCATTATGGGTACAGACTTGTATCGTAGATAAAATAATTCACAAAAATCTCCTTACATACAAATTCTGCTTTTCCAGCGCATAGCATAGCCAAAGAAACTGTTTGAACAATTCAACCATTTCTACTAGAAAGAGAAAAGCAAATAATTATTTAGATTATCTTTAACTGCAAATCAGTTATATGATAGAATTAGAATTATCCTAAAAATTATATCATCCGACTGCCCTGTCTTTCATCCATAGTAATATAAGGATGCATTCTGCGTGCAGCCGACAAAATTTTAAAATAATTAATATTAATCTGTAACATTGATGCGTATGCCACATGAAACTGTAACGGTCTCGTTTGCCTTTTCTTCCTTACCTGAACCGAATCAATTTCGATTGAACTCAATTTTATGGCACTTGTTACTTTTTATGGCTAATTAATTTTTTCCCTTGAAACTTAAATAAATTTTAATTATAGCAGTAACCGCTAACTAAGAATAGCTAAACACTTTAAGTCCGAACATGCCGCTCCAAGGTTCTGCTTGCACTGACTGCTTCAAGCAGCAAGTGTTTTACTCTGCTCCGCTTGGATGAAGGACTCTCATACGGCTCTGCATGTTAATCTTACGCAGAGCACGTCCTTGAAGAGCGCTGCCGTCGCATGGGTATGTATATACATGGTAGTAATTACGGAAGCTGCGTCCGTAGACAATTTTGTGTGCCACGTTTGTATCATTCGCTATCATATAGCTGTTAATGGCGTATGCTACACGTGCCTGACGTTATAAGGTGATGGATATTCTTGGCAATTCGATGGCAACTATTTCAGAAGATAGTCAATAATAATGATATATGGTAATTGAACTAAAGCGTTACAAATTCAAAGATCTGAACAGCTATAATTTTAGACTAAGGGTTTCCGTATTTTATCAAATTTAAGTTTCCTATTCAAGTCAAAAGCTGAAATACTGAGCAGTGAATATTGAATGTAAAACTGAAATTACCCATTCATAAACGATCCAAAGAAATTGCTATAATACTTTTTAATGTGCCAGGAATGAACTATACTGCACAAAGTAAGAATGAGAAACTTAAGGTGGTAAACCAAAAACCCCTGAAGGATATTACGCTACATGATTTTTAGATAACAGCCACAGTCTCTGAAACTGAGAGGGACGGAGATACTTTTTTTGACAGGATTCGCAATGTAATCAGTTCTCATTGAACAGTATTTAGTTCATGTCAAAAGGCTGTTTTCTAGCCGAAACATTCCTAGATTCTACGTTATGTGTTGTAGGTTGAAAGTATAGATATGTAAATATATATGACCAACAGAGTTCAATTACTGTTCGCTTTGCTACTTGGAATAGGAGCAGACACATGTTGTTAGGGTACGAGAGCTCTATTTCGATGTTAAATTGTTTCAGATTTTGTCGAGTTACTGCGGATCTAATTATGATATTCTTGTAGAGCGAGAAAAGGGCTTTCAAATCGTAATATGTTCATACGATTAAATACGAATTAGTTAATCGATTAGATGACTAGTAGAGATCCTCGGGCAGCCGACAAAATCTGGGGGGCCTTAACTTATAACCATATTATCGTGTGAACCAAAGAATTATATCACATAAAAGCCCTGTTTTTGCTCTACAAGAATTTTATAATGAGATCCGTGGGCAGCCGACAAAATCTGAAGTTACTTAACATTGAAATATAGTTAGCCTGTACTTAGAAGTAGTTTGGCCCCAACGCATGTGTTAGCGAATGCGAGCTGAGTTAAAATGTTAAATAGTTTCAGATTTTGTCGGCTGCCCACGGATCTCATTATGATATTCTTGTAGAGCAACAATACGGCTTTCAAATGGTATAAATCTTTGGTTCATACGGTTACAAACCAATTAGTTAAAAAATCGAATAGATTACTAGTAGAGATCCTCGGGCAGCCGGTAAAATCTGAGGGGCCTTAACTAATCAGCATATCATCGTATGAACCAAAGAATTATATCACTTAAAAGCTCTTTTCTTGCTCTACAAGAATCTCATAATGAGATCCGTGGGCAGCCGACAAAATCTGAAGTTAGTTAACAGTGAAATATAGTTAGCATGTACTTACAAGTAGTTTGGCCCCAACGCATGTGTTAGCGAATGCGAGCTGAGTTAAAATGTTAAATAGTTTCATATTTTGTCGGCTGCCCACGGATCTTATTATGATATTCTTGTAGAGCAAGAATAGGGCTTTCAAGTGATGTAATTCTTTGGTTCATACGATTATATGGCGATTACTTGCGGCTGCCCAGATATTGCCGGCTACCCGCGGATCTGCACTGTTTTACTTTAACTACAACTTAAAAATTGGACGGTATTTGTAGGAACAAAATAATTATACCACTTTAAAGTTCTTTTCTTGTTCTACAAGAATATCGTAATCAGATCCGCGGTCACTCGACTTAATCTGAAACTATTTAACATTTGAATATAGTTTTCCTATACTCACAAGTAGTTTGGCCCCAACCTATGTCTTAGCGTATGGGAGCTAAATTTCAATGTTAAATAGTTTCAGATTTTGTCGGCTGCCCACGGATCTCATTATGACATTCTTGTAGAACAAGAAAGGGGCTTTTAAGTGATATAATTCTTTGGTTCATACGATGATATGCCGATTAGTTAGTTGTAGTTAAAGTTAACTAGTACAGATGCGCGGGCATCCGGCAATATCTGGGTAGCCTTAAGTAATCGGCATATCATCGTATGAACCATTGAATTACATCAGTTGAAAGCCCTATTCTTGCTCTACAAGAATATTATAATGAGATCCGTGGGCAGCCGACAAAATCTGACACTATTTAACATTGAAATACAGTTTTCATATACTTACAAGTAGCTTGGCCACAACCTATTTGTTGGCGTATGCGAGCTATATTTTAATGTTAAATAGTTTAAGATTTTGTCAAGTGACCGCGGATTTCAATACGATATTCTTGTAGAACAAGATTTGGGCTTTACATTGAATTGATGCTCAACGCTATACGATTCTTGGGAGGTAAATAAAATAAGGTTAAAGGTAATTAGGTTTCATTGATTATGCCAATAGGACGCCCGGCTGCATAAGCTAAGCACAGGCAAACCAACTATGTATTATTCTTCTCATGCCCATCTACTTTGCATTAGGTATACATATTTACTTTCATTCATTCCCTTGTTGTCATCTTCAGGAAGCCGAATAGGAGTTAACCGTCGAGTAATAATTGACGATGTATCCAGGTCATCTTCTGAGAAGTTCTCTTCCGTCATCCGCAAAGCTGTTATTCTTTGCCATCTATTCGAAGGATACCCGCATATTACTTCTATGCATATAGTTGCTGCAATGGTGAGAACATAGGAGAATGTACCCAATCTGCCGCTTACCAAAGCTCTCTCTTTTCCGGCTAGCTCCGTCGTATCGGCCACCATGTACCCGGAGATATCCAGCATTTCCTTCTAGATACCTCCTAGGAGATAACATCCTTCCCGGATACCTAACGCTTACTTGTGAATAGCCTTTTTCCAGATTACTCCCCAAAGGGTAGTCAATAAAAATACTCGTAATGCTAATTGTGTAGTCGGCGCTACCTTCAAAGCCGCTCACTGATCAAAAGGTATCCAAAGCTTGCTCCCCAGAGATTTTCTCTGAGTAGCTAAATTACCAAGTAACCTCCAAGTACCCGCTGTCCGGTATACTTTTCCTTCCGAAAGTATTTGTAGGGCATTCACCATGCAAAGCTGCTGTGCACGCGTTGTTCAAAGCATTCATTTCCCTCCTGAACCTTCATGACTGAATCAGTGAGGAATGGGTACGACCTCAAAAAGATTCTCGTATAAGATAGTTTGAGTTAAAGGCCATTAACTTTATTGCTGTAGACCGAAGATGTTTGCGCTATTTCGCAGTTCTCATCAGCAATTTCCTTGGACCGTGTCCTTTAGTAATTTAAAAAATACAATTTCATCGACAGTTTCGGCACTATTCTTAATTAATCATGCGAAATCGACAATTTGTCTACGAGCAAGTTCAGTAATTAAGTAATGGTGTAATTTTCGGAAACTGTGAAGTTAGTAACCACTAAAAAGTAATTTACATAGGTAATGTAGAAGAATCAGAGGCAGGCAAGTAGATGTGAAAATTATTGTAAACTGTGGTTGTAGAAAGTTTTGATTTTCGATGTAAACAATTACAGAATCGAAATAATCGTGTAACGCTGTGCATTCATTTTGCCCATCTTTAAGCATCGGGCTTGAGATTAATAATTTTACTATATGTAAAGGTTAAAGTTCAAGATTCACTCCAATCCAGGATTTACTTCTTGGTTAGACTTATTGGTAAGTCATATTTCACCGGGTTTAATTAAAGTGCTGGTAAGTATTTTCAGTTCTGATGTGTTGCAATCTTAGATACATGAATGTTTAGCCACGTTCACATGGGTTCTTGAAACCTAAGATGCATTGCCAATTTCAGTGTATGCTGTTCATTGCATTAAATTACTAATTTGCGAGTAATTCCTAATTAATTCATCCATACGTTTAACATTTACAGAATAGCCGAGTTTCACAGCTGCGTGATGTGTCTACCCCTGCTGTGAGACAAAAACGAAGGCTCTTTTATTCTTATGACGTTGCCTCTCATCATATCGAAAATCCTGTAGACCTGAAAATTTACCAAGCGATGGCTTCGTTCAAAGGGCAAGATCTTGTCAGTGGAGCCCTGAAGGTAGCAATACAGAAAGTTCAGAAGCACACAACATTTTTGAATTCGAAGCAGTTAAGCAAAAAGGAGCGCCGAAAGGAAAAGAAGAAGCAAAGGAAACTGTTGAGAAAGTATGGTTCGATAAAGTATAATCAGCTGATTAACAAGTTCGATAATAGTGCCACTGTAGAAGCCCAGACAAATGAATCTAAAACAAATTCGCCGGCGAAGATTGTTAACGAAGACGTAAAGGCTAAACACGGTGCAGTTCTAAATGGTGCTCCTAAACTTTTAACAAATGGCGGAGAAGCCAAAGACCTAATTAAGTTGGATCTGGCTAGCTCCGATTCAGATTTAACCGATGACGAATGTGATGGCATTAATCCCCTTAAATTACTAGAAGAACAAATTGAGTTCACTACAGAGGGACCCCAGATTTCTGAATTCGCAGTAGAACTTCAGGGCCGATATCCTTGCTTGAATCCTGAGAAGTCCAAGACTGACACGCAGCCTCTGGAGGAGCCTCTAATTTCGTTCACAGAAATGAAATCCGATGGACCAAAGCAGAATAGCCCCAACAAGACTCAAAGTAGCAGCAGCAATCACCTCGGCACTGAAACTGTGATACAAATGGAACATGAAGGCGGCCGCGCTCCTAAAGTAAAAGATAATCAGAGCATTTACCCCGAATTGCTTCAAAATAGAGACGCTGTGAAGAAGAAAAACGTTCTAAGCCCTTTAAAGAAGGATATAGTAAAGGAAGAGAAAGTATCCAAAAAACGTGAGAAGAGTTTGTCCCCATTGAAGACTGACAAAGTTCTGGCACCGCCGATTTCACAAAAAGTTCCATCTTATCCCGTAGAAGCTGAATTAGTGAGCCAAGAAGCTGTATCCAGTAGTGCTGTCGTTAAAATTCCACCTGTTCCTAGTGTTAAACGATCAACTCCAGAGAGCAATCAATTAGAGTATAAGCAATCTCCAGTAAAAAAGCTTAAAACTGGCTCGGTTGCTGAAAACGTTTCTGCGAGTCCTAAAGTCAACGGCATCTCACCAGCAGTATCCCCTGCGAAGATAAAACATCCAGATTCGCCACAGCTACCAGTGCCCAAAGTGGTTCTGTTCAAGCGGGAGGATATCAAGCCTGGCTGGAGAAAGAACTTCAGTCCTGGTGTTGGACTAGTGAATTTGGGAAATACTTGTTATTTAAACTCTACCCTGCAAGTACTTCTCCACACACCAGCTCTGGTCAACTGGTTGATTGAAGATAGGCTCACGGGAAAACATTATGCTCAATGTAATCGGAAAGCTCAAACTCAATACACTCATCAGTGTACGATCTGCCCTATGGAGTCTTTAGTGGGTGCGGTCTATCATCAGAAAGATTCCATTCGGCCTCATATGATTCATGGGAAGTTGAAAGGTAAGCGTCTGAAAGAGAAATGCCGTTTCAAAAGCAGTATAGACTTGTAACCAGGATATTAATCTGGGTATATTTTTACTGTATCAATCAGCTATTGGGAAGACATTGTCGTACGGACGGCAAGAAGATGCTCACGAGTTTCTTCGCCTGCTTTTGGAATCGATGGAACGTTCTTATTTGACTGTGGTTGGAGGCACCCGACTTGACAGTCGATCCAAAGAAACGTCTCCATTAGGTCAAATTTTTGGAGGATATACCAGAGGAGAAGGTATGCAAACTACTAATTTTACATTATTTACTTCTTCAAGAGCATTATACGAACATTTGACACAACACCGACTCAAACTAATTTTTTTCAGTGAGATGTTTAACCTGCCGCCATGTCTCAACAACTTTTCATCCTCACGCCGAACTCCAGTTAGATATACGCCAAGTATCTAGTGTTCAAGAAGGGCTTAAATTTTACTTCCAGAAGGAAACGCTTAATAATGACTACAAGTGCGAAAAATGTAGAACCTTCCAGCCTGCGACGAAGCAGCAATTCATGGAACTTGCTCCTGTTGTCCTCTGCATTCAGCTGAAGCGATTTAGAATGGATGGAAGTAAAATGAAAAAACCGATACAAGTTGATCCTGTATTAAATCTTCGGCCACACATGTACGACAAGTCTAGGGTAAGTCGATTGCAATGGTATTACAAAACCTGCTTCTGCGTAGGTCTACACATGTACATTAAAGAAATTTTCATGATGTTGTAGGAGACGAACTATCGATTGGTGGGAGTAGTAAATCATATGGGGTCATCACCGAATTGTGGTCATTATACTGCTATAGCTCAAGCTCAAAACGGCACGTTTTACAACTTTGACGATTCATATGTCAGTCCGTGTGGATGGAAGCGAATCCCTGAGTCAGATGTTTACGTTATAATATACGAAATTGTAAATCGAGAAACTGCGACAGGAAATTCAAATAGTGACGTCAGTCCAAATGTGAAAAGCTTTGCATCACCTCATCAACTGTCAAATGGCAGTCATAAGCCCACATTAAATGGGTTCAAAATCTCATCAGTAGGTTCTCCAGGTTTCAAGATACCTCGTAGAGTAGAAACGCCCAACGGAAGCGCCTCTTTGGCTTCTAAATCTGGTACCAGTTTCCCTAACGGTGATAATTCGTCCAGTCGACCCGATTCTAAGTCAAGCAACTCTTCAAATAAGCCAATGACACACAGGTTTTTAGACAGAAATAATACATCACCTTATGCTGCGAATAAGACTGTCAACGGTTCCGTCAACACCGCTAACATCTCGAGTGAGAAACGGAACGAGCTGAACGGGACCAAACCTTTGAGTAAGCTGCCAGTTCCCCAAAGTTCTGCAGTAAAAACTATGGCGTCTCCGTTGTGTTCGTCCGATTCCAAGGAAACTTCAGCATCGAAATTACAGTCTCCAATGTGTAAAGAATCGAAAATCGAAAGTCCATCTAAAATGTCTCCTCTTTCTCCAACGACTAAACCAGCTGACAACGAGGTCCCTTCAAAGAAGTTGGTACAGACGAAGTTACCATTTGCCGCAGTTACGCCTACAAGTAAGTTAGTTACTAAAGGTATAATATGTGTATCTAGTTTTGGTCTAAAGACTTAAATAACTTTCAGTTACATCTTGGGATGGAAGCAAGAAGAGTACCCTGGGCTCACTGATGGAAAGGGATCGGAAGAGACCTTTTCAGAAAAGTAGAGAAGAACTTGAAGATGAAGCCATCGATGCTGGTCGTGTAAGTAAACTTTTTTAAATTCTGAAAGCAGATTTCGTAAAGAAAATCTGAATTTGATTATTATTACGTTTCATATGTTTAGGTGAAGAAAATCAAAAAGCCCATCGAATATAGGTCTTCCTATGGAGGCTTCGGTCCGAGAAGTAATCCATTCGATAGGGTAAATGATCCGTCCAGACGATGACCTTAAAGATATAGGCTCGACGAAAAGGGTCATGGTGCTTACAGTTCCGGAATATGAATTTATTTTACTACCCTCCTGAAGTTTTCTTTCCTCTTCGCTATTGAGCTGTTCATACGTTGCCTTAGAATATAAGAAAGTATAATTTAGCTATATTCGCGATAGTAGTGTGCATGTGAACTTGAAAAAGAGGACTTCAAGTGTATATTAGTTGTATTGGTAGTGTAGGACCAGGCGCAGTGTTTTACTCATCTTTTGAATAGTCCTGATGATGGCATTGTTTTATTTTTGTAAAACTAATATATGTCATCCGGACATCATGGAGTCAATAATGGCAGTATGTAGAATGCCGATACCCTGGAAATATTTTCGCAAGTTCAGGAAACGTGTTGCGGCCATGAAGAGTTGATTTCGTTTCGTTAGGATGAAAATCAAATCAATCTAGACTCAGTTCACATTTTCACATCAAGCAAATCTTCGTGTTAATAATCTTACGGTTGCTTAACAATAAATAACATTTGTAAATGCGAAGTGACCGAGAAAATACTTGTACTAAAATGTTTCAAACATACAGTGCATAAATTAACATTTTTTAGGTTGCTACATATGTATTTCAGGCAATTTTTGTAGCGATGCTGTGCTGCTGCTGTGGAGCTAGCTCTATATGTCATAAAACGAACTTATTTTAGCATGATAAAACATTAATTCTAAAACAGTAATTATCACGCACAGAGGTGACTGACTACCTTCTTTCTACTTACCGAGCCGAATTACTACAGCTCGATCGTCTCTGGTGACGAGAATAATCACTGACTGAAATATTATGACGCAGCAGGCGATGTAGCAATGACAAACGGCAACTCGAGAGTTCAGTTAGGATGCTAAGTAAGTGGAAAAACCTTCGAAATAGGAACTTTTTGAATTAGATGATAATTTAGTTTAGTTTCTTCTCAACCATTCCCGACCTAATTCGATTCTAAATTCGAAATATTTATCCATGCTAGAAATAGCACAATCAAGCACAAATCTTAATTCGTACACAAACTATTTGACCGACCGTAATCCCAATTTAGTCGGAATTGGTTTTCTAGGAAGATTCTGCATGAAGATACGCGTGAGTAGAAATTGAGCCAACACTTCATGCCCCTAAAAAAATTGCTTACTAGGGTGAACATTACTTTTACGGTTAGGTCATTAGAATTGGTTCTTTGTAGAGGAACAAAAATTCATTTCAGGGATGAAGAATTATTCCGAAAATAAAATACAGCAAGGTTGTTTATGTGTAACCCAACCAGTTCGCTCCTGGCGCTAGGTATACCCTCCTATCGTTAAAGATGAATGACACGACACCTCTGTATGCTGTTCGCGGAACTCCAGCCTGTTAAATTTATAGAATATTCCTTTTAGGCCCAATGTTGAACATTCTGACATATTTCAAAAAAATAATATGAGACCACTTACGCGAAGATCATCCATAATATTCAGCTTTTTGGCAAGAACTACAAAGCTTTCTCGCGTTCTATATGTCAGTCTAAATTCAGCTTCTGGAGGCGTTCCACGCCTGATCACATCTTCGAGTTCTTGAACAGATTGAACCATTTGACTGGAGTACACTCGACGAACAAATTCCACATCATATTGATCCTAATTAGGTTACAAATAAAAATGTTAAGTACAACTGTTATTACGATTAATTGTAATTTCTTTCTTGATACAAACGTTATCTACTTCGAACGTTACCTTCATTAAATATGATAAATCCATGGATGTAAAAGGAACAAACTTATCGTTTAGTTTGATGTACCTCAAGTGGTTTTGGTAGTATGTACCCCTGCAAAGCAAAATATTCATAGCTATAGTTATTTTCACTCTATCACAAAACTGAATAAATGTCGATCTGAAATTATAATTACCTGCTAACTCCGTTCTTCCCAAATGTGCTTGTCCTAGAGATTTCCGGACGGATGCAAGCTCTACCTTTCCTCTGACTAGGTTCTCTCATCCAGTCGTCCCAGTAACTATACAATGCGATTTGCAAATAATATATTCTCATTGCATTTCACGAACACCTCTCCTCTATTACTGGCGAGTGAAAAGTTAACCATGATCCACCCTACCTTTTTGGCCACTTAACCATTAGTTCACGCCATATATCCTTAGTAAGCATCCACCCAAGCCCGGGGAAGAAGTCAGTCCGATGCAGTAATTCCGAAGCAGTTGTATTAATTCTCTTAGCTTTCCCATTATCATTCCATGCGGAAACACACCATAACGAGGGATCGTGTTTAAGTAATGTAAGGGAAGCAGCAAAGTATTCAAAGAAATCAGGTGAAACTTCCAAATCATCTGCAACAGACATCATAAACACATTTAGATTAATCACCTACAACATAAAAACTAACCAAACCAAAAGCGATTCTCATTCCGCTATTTTAATACCCGACACATCTCGTACCTTCAACAATGAGCACATTTTCATACTTGAGCTCATTGAACGTATAATTCAGCGCCCATCCATAGTGTCTGGCGATTTTGTAATACCCTTTAAGTTTCAATTCTTTTGGAGGCACCTGTATTTCACTAAGATCGGGTTGCTGAAACAAAAAATACTTGTATTAAAGACTTGAAATTCAAGACACTAATTAGAACATTAACTTTTTCATTCTCCCAGTGCTTACCTTGATATGAGTAAAAACATCACCATAAGATTCGATAACATCCGTAGTAGCAGGGTGGGATCCACAGTCTTGCGAGATAACGATAGGAAACTGTGTAGCCGAAGGCCGATGCTTAATTAACGAGTCGAGGCATCGTTGAACAGTAGGTCTGTCACAGACAAACACAAGGACTGCAATAACTGACCCTCGCTCATTGCCATGTGCGGATTCGTTTTCAATGTTGCGCACATCCTCTCCTCCATGATCGTCTTCCCCGTTTTCATTTAATCCTTCTTTAAATTTATCCGCATCAAGTTGCACTAATTGCTTCGAATCACCTGCCTGAGGATGCGCTTCTACCTTCCTCGCTTGCTCCTCCGCTTCTTTTCGTAATCTAGAGTTTTCAATATTTTCTTTAATTTTCTCCAGGATAAGTGATGACTGAACCCGTTGCGATGCGATGTCTCCCTCTAATGCGTTTAACTGATCTACGACTAGATGCTGGACCTGCAATGAAAAGTATCATCAATTAATCAATCATTTTCCATCATTTCTCCAAACTTTTTACAATTCAAGTCTAATCTTAGCCACATTCATAACTAAAATCAAAGAGTCAATCTTACCGGACGCCCATTAATAATTCGATCAGACAAAGGCAAAGGAGATTCCGGAAGTCCTACATTTTTAACAAGAGCCCAAAAGCTGAGCCCGATCATAAATATAAACAAAACATAGCACTTTTTTACACTTCGGATCATTTTGAAAATTAGATCCGTTTGAACTCTGACACCCTGTGTACTCTATGTACAATCTCCAATATATGATATAACGGCAACAATACGAAGGTCAACCAGCCTTCGTCAGTATAAGTTCCCTTCCATCCTTTCCGTAAATATGTTCGTTTTTCATTTCAAGTTCCATGGCCCTTTAGCACGATGACGGCTTCATTTCCACTCCAGCACTCGGTCCAGTATTTCAATACTGTTGATGATGCAACTCAAATCGACATAAAATCACAAATCCTCGTATATTTACAAAATCAATTCGCAAAACTACATAATTAAAAACAAGGTATCAGCTGTGAATTGCGACTGCACAATTATTCAACCACCACCACATTGTTTCGATAGCCGTCAGTCACAATTCCATTTCAATCTTTTCGCCAGGCACGCGAATGATCACACAAACTCGGGACGACACGTCACAGAAGACAAGGATCTTCACGGAGCAAGAGCAACTAGGCTACAGTACCACACATAATTTGCCAATTCTCAACTCAAGCACATCCTCCTATTATGTTTATGGCAAACCAGTTTCGCCAACTGCATAGCATAGTTCAGCACAAGACAGGAGGTTTATAAGACGCTACGCTTCACAAATTCACCACAACACTGTCAGGGAAACACTATTTTACAATAAGCGACCAATTGATTTACATTATTCCCGTCACATCAGTATCCTTTATCACTGTTTTCAATTTAACCCTGTTTCTTTTTAGGATTCTATTTAGCTATGCGAACTATTATTTCTTCTCGAACTGACCATTCATTCTTCGCGGTTTCCCCATCTCCCGTTCTCACCCACAACTTTTCATCTTCCGCTGAATCTATATGCACACAAAAATCAACACATCCCATCATCGCTCTCCGTGTGGTCCAGTTCCTGAAAACAAATCCATGCACAATGCAGTGCATCTGCCCCCGGTGCTTCACACTGAGCACTATATATCTGTAAACACTTTCTGTTTTGATTTCTACAAAGATTTTCAATAATTCCAGCAGCATGTGTTATGTACACACCTTCTTCTTGTAAATATATATACCTAGAGCATACTCTGTTCACTCCTTCACCCCATTCACAACAACATAATCTTTGTTTATAGTCCACGTTGAAGCCGCATGATCCTACGAGAGCCTTCAAGGGCAACCTGATACATGATAAACAAGATCGTTATAAAACTACTACAAAAGACTACAGCGTCTTCATCTTCCAAGAGATGTCAAGAGGTAAGGCTTGAGAGCCCGTTGTCTTTACAATTAATGCTATGCTTCCTGCCTTCCTTAATGACATTATTTAAGATATCCTCATCCACGCCATATGCTATAACCCGTTAGCAACGCGAGATCTCTTCTTCTTCATCTTCTTAATCTCTCATGTATCCCCGCCAGCTTCTTCATGTCACAATCTAATTCGATTATCCATATCTTTGGTCACCTGGCATAATTTCGTCATTCGCCTGCTTTTTGCATGACCATCAGGGTACCGTTTTAAAAAGCAGAAGTAAAACGACAACGAATTCTTCTGCAGTGTACTTTAGCCTAAACTGAAACGGTTTACGAGAACTGGCAAAGTCATGAAAGATTACATATTAAAGTCCGCTTCATGCATAAGATTTTATCTCTGTACATATAAATAGTGTGTTTTCTGGACAACTTCATGGTTGCAGGCTGGGAGGTAATAGCTCATCTGTTGCTCGAACTCACGCAGCTAATGCTCGCTAATTATGTATGAATGCTCTCTTAACATCTCTTCTGTGTGTACATCTTCTACACATTTCATCCTCAGCTTGATCAATCTGGACAGCTGGTATAGGCAATATAATTTACTTGCTCATCTTTAATAGCTATTTGATTCCCGGGAATCTTATTCTGTGGGTCAAAATGTTGTCAAACACTGAAATAATAATTATTATCAAAATATTAAATTAACACACAACCACACTAACTGCCCACAGCTCAGCTAGTACACTTGCGTTTATTAATTGTAATCATCAAAGTCTTTTGCCGTTAACTAGAATGATGAATCCCAGGGTTTGGTAGTTTGAGTTTTAACTACAGTTTATCAAGTGCTTATGCTACCTATGTGTCCCAGCTTCGGCCAGTCATGGAGTCGACCCATGACTAGCTTTAGCTGGGACACTAGGGTAGCTTAAGCACGTACAAACCCAAGATTAAAGAAAAAGATGAAACTTCTTACAACAGCAGGAAAGGAATCCCTAAATGCAGTTTATTACCATATGCGGCTCACGGGCATAAGTATGACAGTACGTAATTATGCGCCGGTCAGTATCTTGCGAAAATGGAAAATGTAATTTTGATAAAAAAAATACTTGTGCCCTAAATTGCAAAATGGGCTGGAAATACGTACATGCACACGGATTTTCCTAGTAGGATGTGGGTAACTGAACAGGATCAAATACATACCGGTGCAGAAGAATATTAAAGTATTAAATGCTTTACTTCACCTAACGCTCTGTATCAATGTTGCTTGTTTAGCATCATGTTACATTATTGTAATTGTTAGCATTCTTTTCCAAGGATTTTCTCGGTGCCCCCAGTTTTACTTTCATTTCGTTCAGCTTCTTTTCCATTGGGCAAAGGCGCTTTGTATGTAATTTTGCGGCAGTGATGTCCAAATCCTAAAACATAAGATTCGTAATCATAATCACATAATGTCATCCATCATTATGCATTAATGTGCGAGACACAGTAATAGCAGTTTACGATTACATTCAAAGCTTCTTCAAAACTAAAAACATTTACCCTAACTGAAACAGAACATAGTCACAAAGAGTTTAACTCTGACTTGAGAATGTGGGTTAGATTCTTTCAGACCGTTATTAGCTGGTTCTTAGTTTGCTTTAGAAGGATTTAATGATGCGAAACGGTTATTCCGTCTCACTTTGACTCAAATTATTGCAAAATCTGCATATGCTCTTCTGTGGGAGTTGGAAAAGCTAGTGCTTCGTCCAACTGTCAACGTTTTTACCGCACAAAGTACATCATGACATGACCGCAGCGTAGTAGCAGTCATTAAATGTAAAATTTGGTTTTTGTTCCGTATATGTTGCAGGCAATCGAGCCGTAATGCGAGTTGGCAGCTTTGTGTCAAGGAACAGGGTAAGCACATGAAAGCTTAAAAGTTGTTTCAGAACAGTATGGCAAAAACCACTCGTGTATATATATTCTAGAGGTAAAAGTACGCTGCTGGCAGCAAGGCATTGTCACTTGTCTAACAAACAAATAACCAAAGTTTAGTGAGATACTGTAGTGCAATAGTATAGTAGCGTACGATACATTTTACTTGGCAAACTACAGTCAGGTTTTAGGTTTCGGTATATTGTCATCATCGAAAACAGAATTACCCCTAAAGCTTTACCTGCAGCAGCTGAGCATTCCTCTCATAAGCTTTATCTCGTTGCACTGAAAGAATTAAACTGAAGTCTTCCGGTTCTTTATGAAGCCTAAGGTTCGGTTTGAAATCCTCAGCGTACCGCTTCTTCCTGTATGCGGATTAAAATAGCAGTAATTACAAATTTATATACAATACTCACCCTGTTTGCATTTTTCTTGCTTATTTAAAGCCATCATTAACACGTCATGTCTATTATTCCCCCACTTATTCACGTTTCGCAAATTCTTTCTCGTTCTTAAATCGCTAAGCTACGGTAGGTCGCAGGTTTTGTTTCAGTGATATTATATGAACACTAATTTTATGACTTACACTAGCTTAAGCTTCCGTTCCACCTCTGCTTCGTCACACAAAATTTCATGTATACCTTGCATCGTAAATACTGAGGCTCTTCTTGCTTCTTAAGTTAACTCATTACGAATATTTACCACGTTGTTTATAGATTCTAAAGATTCTGGAATCAATACTGTGTAATATTCGGAAAGAGTATGTCTCTTCTCTGCAAACACATGTGGGATATTGAATTAAGAGCGAAAGGATGGGATTCTGTTACGTGGCAACAACAGATAAACACTCGAGAGAAGCAACAAGCTAAGGCCGAACACTTCTGGCCTGAGCTATAGGTTCTATGGTGGTGAACAATTTTTTTTAGTTTCAAACTCAATCAAGATTTATTTCCTCATTTTGATCTTTGAAAATTCTGAAAATTACCGAAGATACACAAATGGTGGATGGTGTGGCCAAACCACAAAAACAAATTCTTCGTCGCCAAGCACTGAGGCTTCTGGATCATTTACGGAGTTATACGTTTCGGATCGCGAGGGAACATTGAAGTTTTGCGGATATTATCCAAACCTAAGTACAACATGGTAACTCGTTCCATTCCTATGCCACCTCCAGCATGTGGTGGACACCCGTACTTGAAAGCATCAATGTAACTTCTGATGTCCTCTAAATTAATGCCATGATGTTTGGCCCTTTCCGTTAGGAGCTGTAAATACAATTATTGCATTAAATATGATACAAAAATAGCGACTGTAATAGAGTCTTGTTTCCAGCAATTACAATTACCTTAGGCTCGTGAATCCTTTGGGCGCCAGATAATATCTCTTCCCCTCTCATAAACATATCGTAAGAGTTTGAGTATTTGGGATTGGATGGATCAGGCATTGTGTAAAACGGTCTCACAGCAAGCGGATACTTATCCAAGATGAAAAAGTCGGTGCCGTACTTAGCTTTTACTAGACGACCAAGAAACTTTTCATTCGGAGTAGACAAATCATCTTCATCACCCATTTCAATCCCAGCGTCACGTAGCATTTTCACTCCTTGCCGGTATTCAAGTTTTAAAGGAGGTTCTAGGAAGCAAAAATCTTCCGCGAAATATTGCTTACGAACTTGTTTGATTTCATTTTGGTACTGGTCCCGCAATCCCTTGAAGATCTCGGTGAACACGTTCCCAATCGTGTCAACCACCTAAACATATGTGTAGCAGAGTTACAAATAACCTGATAATTCCGTATTAACTTGTTAGAATGGACACTGCTTACCTCGTGGTAATGGCTGTCAAACGCCATTTCCAGATCCAAGCCGACAAACTCGGTTAAATGACGATGAGTGTTACTGTCCTCAGCTCGAAAAACTGCAAACAATAACAGATTAAAGTTGTTGGAAGACTCTTATTTAAAAAGTCGCATCATTAAGGACAATACTATGACGAAAGCTTACCTGCTCCAACGGTATAAACTTTTTCGAAATCTGCGGCAATAGCCATTTGCTTGTATAGTTGAGGGCTCTGAGCCAGATAAGCGGATGACTTGAAATAAGAGACCGTGAATACGTTGGCACCTCCTTCACTAGCCGCAGGGATAATTTTTGGAGTATGAATTTCCACAAAACTCTGAAAGTATAGCCACAACAATATGTCATCAACCCCAGTCATAAAATCCGCAAAGTACCTAACACGTTCAGTACAGTTATCTTGCATCTAGCAGTATCTTACCCGTCTATCCAAAGATTCTCGAAACAGTCGGCATACAGCAGCCTCAATGCGATAGATGGCTTGATTAGTAGGAGTACGCAAATCCAGTACCCGGTTATCCAATCGAGTATCCTGATTGACTTTGATGTTTAGAGCATCTTCCGCCTAAAAGTCAAAACATCAAATCCGTATTTCTGTCAAACACAATATCTCGAAACTGTCTATCTTTAATAAAAAATTTCAACACCTACATCAGTCTCAGGTCTCGAAGCATCATCAATCTGAAGGGGCAATCTCGGTTCAGAAGCACTTACAACCCAAACTTCCTCACACACCAATTCGACATCGGATTGAGTGCACGAATCAATCGGTTTTGGAACCAACTGAACCGTGCCTTTCACATCTAGAATCGATTCCTTGGAGATGCTGAAACCAAAAACGGAACCTTAATAATTCAATCTAGTTTCAATTTTTATTACTTTCACCCTCGGACGCCGAAACTTACTTAGAAACGAATTTAAGCATCTCTTTGCTGATCTTTTCTCCAACAGCCAAGATCCCTTGAATTGTACTCCTTCCTTGACGCAAAACAACGAAACATTGCTTTCCTTTGGCTCGACTAGTGTGCAATCGTGCTCGAATCCATATTTCTTTGCCTGCTTGACCTCCACTTATTGCTGATACTCTCGTAATTTCTCGAACTACTCTATCTTGCGAAGCATTGAGTGCAAGTTCTCCGTATTTTCCGGCAGACTGATCAGGTTCAGATTCTTTCCCACGAACATTTTCTTTCGTTTCCTACAACATCGTCAAAACCAAGTAATTAATTTAACTACTACACTAACCATAAATGAATCCAACGTTAGCTTTTTTCCAAACTTACCTGGGTCGCTTGTTTTTTTGCTTGCTTCACAGCATCTTTGGCTTCTTTTTTCTGTGCCTTCTTAGACTTCGCTGCTTCTCTAAATACAAACGCATATGGTACTGAGAATTTAAATAATGTAGAGACACTCATTTTTTAGGCCATGCCGTATTTGTATTCATTTAACTTACGTATTGTCAACAGCGGTTGCAGGACTTTCTACACCCATGATTATTTTATTTGGTTGTAACAACTGTGAATATATTAATGACATATATCTTAATCACCACAGCATTTAAATCATAAGCTGGCTGAGAGCCATATCTCATATCTAACATGCCAATCTACATGCCTTTCGGTGATGAAATGTGAACAATTCTTACCGAATGAATAATCAGGTATGCTGTTGCAGGTGACGTTAATTTAATTGTGTGGACCAGCTTCCTGTTAAACGATACGATGGTTTTCCTTTAACTTGTTGTTACTGACACACAGTTCTGTTGCTGATTTGCGAAATTAACTCTTTATATAAATGTGAGCCAACAAAAGTTGACGATTGGCATTCTGCTTGCATTTGTTCCTGTGCACTTGATTGAGGAGGAGCAGCAGCGAGAAGGAAGCCACAACTTATCCGATATCCGAGAATTCTTGGTAAAAGTTAGCCGATAATATCGGATATTTTCTGCAAGTTATCCACCCGATGGTGAATTCAAGTGATCCGATATCGCATCGAATCGGCAAGTTGGCCGATAGGGTTGGTCTCGTCAGACGTCATCATACAGCCGGATCCGGGACAACCTGCAAGTTGCCCGAGAGATTAGCGGGCGCTATCGGAGTACTTGGCATCGGATCAAAACTACAACTTATCCGATAAATTTTACCATAAAAAACCTATAAAAGACCATGCAATTTGGCAAAAACCGTAATACCCGAAATGTTGAGAGCACTTTTATTTCTACCCGAGAATTTAGGGTTATCTGCACCCCGTCAGAAAGTTCGGATACTTGCATCGTTTTAAATTCTTGCATAACTAGATATTATCAAACACAATTATATTAATAACCCGGATAATTCTGAGACCTTATCGAAAATGGGTACTTCATTCATAACTTATTTTCATAAGAGGTTTGTTTCTAACTTGTTTCCTACAAAATACGACCAAATATTCGAAAGTGATGCATTTATTCAAAAATTTCGGATGCGATGCAAATATGCAACATTTCAGATTGAAATATCTGTAACATTCAGGTGAAATGCAAATAGCCGGAAATTCACAAATTGGTATAAAAATAACAGAAAAATTTCTGGTTGTAACGTTTTTACTAAATGACCAGTTATTTATAGGTTCCCACTATTCATGTTACATAAACAGATTGATGGATTAATGTACACCTGATTTTTGGAGATTCGAAACTTAGATCGAACCAAACTCTTAGGCTTTGTCCATAAATTACATAACGCTTTCGGGGTGGGTAGTCCCTCAACCCTTGTGTTACCCTATTGTTACATATGGTAGTGGTTGGTGCTAGACATGTGTAACATAACGCTAAAAGTTGAGACTGATTCGTCAAAATATTGTGGGAATCAGAGCAAATATTATTATACATTCATTTTATAGTATGGAAACTATCAAGGAAGTCCTTCAAGCGGGTAGAAATATCCTCGAAAATGAAGAAATTCTAATAACCGATATTTGTAGTTGGATGCAATGCCATTTCACGAACTTGGCTCAGAAACCAGCAGAGAAAACTAGAAAAAGTCAAAGATTACAGAAACGCTCAGCTAATGTGTGAAGCAAGAGTAACAAATGAAATAAACCTGATTTTTTCTAGTTTCTGATTGCAATTATTGAGTGAATTTTGTTAGTGTTACTTGTAGTAGGGGGTCCCCTTGTCAAAGTGTTATCTAACGCCGTTGCAGCGTTACAAAGTGCGGTAGCTAGTCCTTTTTTTTGGAAATCAGCGTTATATAATTTATGGACAAAGCCTTAGAGGAACTTTCAAGACCCTTTCCTTGACCATAAGGGAGAAATCATACGGGGTCCTTTCGTATCCCCAGTAGCTACTTGGTTACATGTAAGGGTCGACTAGATGGCAACGTATCCGATATAGACCCATATGTGAATTTACAGCGGAGGTACCACGTGACGCACGATAAACCCAGGCCGTTTGTACGGACTCGCGCGCTTATTTCAACCTATTACATACTCCAATTCGTTCCAGCATCCAATCCCTGCACAGCAGCGCACATGTTCCACTCTCTCTCCACTGCTGCGGGCGTGAGAAAAAGATGGCTATCTGCCCTTCTTCGGTCATTACTCGGCTCACAAGCGTCGCAGCGTCAAGTGGTTTGTATTACTGCATAGCTGAGGTCTTTCTCTTTATTAAGGGGCGAAGCCGCTTCTTACGGAGGTTGGTCCGTCCGGATTTACACCAACTTGCGCCAAAATGTTGCAAATTACTTGTATATCATGCCTATATAAATTCAATGAATTTCAATCAATGATCTCTGAGCTACAATTGATTGAAGATAATCAATCTAAGCACACACTATATACATACAGCACGCATCTACTCCATGCCATGCATGCTGGACAGGTCAGCCAAGCCGTAGCTCAATGGGTAGAGCGCGTATGTAATATAGTGGATGACAGATGGGTGCAGGTTCGATTCCTGGTTGCAGTGATTGCGTTTCTTGCATTTGAAAAGGCATTTACGCTCTTTAAGCAGTTTAATCCAGTACATTTAAGTTGTGTGTAGTATGTACAATGCCAGAAACGTTCTACCCTTAACCACTCCGACTTTGTCGTTTATTTAAGTTTAAGTTGAATGTCTATAGGTCAAAGGGTACAGAAACTGTAGTGCCTGAGGTCAACTTAATAAGAAAAAATGACTTTTTTCAGTATACAATTCCTAGCATCCGTATACTTTGACCTATGGACATTAAACTTAGATTAAAGGAGAAAGGAAGATCTCAGCTATCCAGCAATGCAAATTTTGTCACGCAGCGTCGACGCTGAGCCGAAAAAGGCTGGAGAAAAGAGCAAAGGTTTTCAGTTTTCTTCGCCGGCTGGAATTTACCTTGCATTATGCGGTAAATGTAGTCAGTAAAGATTCCAGTTCAAGGTTACTTAACCCAGTGAGAAACTCCATGGTTTTTGCATACAAAAAAACAGCGACCCTATCCATAAACCACATTTTAAAACTCAAATCATTTAGTTCAGGTAACCAATATTATTCAATAACAGATTAACTTTAATATAAACTTCCGTGTTAACACTTAGTATGAACTCAAAAACTAACACAGGGATCACATTGCATAACATTTTCTCTATTTTAGGTTGAAATAGGCTTTAATCCCCTCTTCGTCATAAAAACCTAGGAACACGTTTACTAGGGGGAACATCCGTAGATATTACCAGATCTACATCCACTGACCAACACAGTACTAGCATTTATATAGTAAAACAAACCATCAAGCTTAATTGCCGAAAATGAGAAAATCTGCTTTGTTCAAGGTTTTATAAATAAGTGGTTGTACACCATCTAGTTTACGCTAATCCTGAGCTCAACAAGTAATGATTCCTTCATTCACCGTCTCTGCTTCCTCACATTAGCATGTGCTTCTTCTTAACATAGAGAGAGACAGTTTCTCTCTCTTGCCATTGACGCCACGGGAAGATTCCAAAATTGCTATTCTAGAATCCTTTCTCATCTAATATACGCTTAAGTTTCACGGGTAAGCGGCCTTCACACTTCATAATATATGAAATGTACACACAGTTTAGCAATAATAATTAACTTTTGATTAATTGTGATAATTGTCATTAAATTTTAGATCTCAATAGATCTATCACAAACCTTTGCCTTGTGTTGTTTGCCTTGAGGGTCACAAAACAATGACAGCGGCAAAACAGTGTCAAACCGGTCAGAGATGCCAACAAAGATTGGTTGATGCCTTTTCGGATGAATTGACTCAACAGGCTCATACAGTAGACGATATTGAATCCAATGGTATCGTGTGTAACCTGGATAGTGAAGGGCATGAAGATCCCAGAGCTAAAATTAAAAAACAATTAAAACAATTGGAGCAGTGAATATAATCTAGAACTCCTCTGTAGAGGTTGAAGACGGCGAGTTTAAAAAAACTGATCACCAAAGAATATCGAGCGGGGTTGAAACTGAACGGATCGATGGTGAGGTAGGACTCGGTAATCTAGATACTATCGATTATACGCAAGAATTTTATAATATTCTAGTAGGTGATCTTAACTTGGAAGCCCAACACGGGGAAGAGCCAGCTGCTAATTATGATAATTACCATAATCGCGATGTAAACTTGTGGAGATCACAGGGTGCTGACGAATTTAAGAACCAACGAAATTGACAGCTGCCATAAAAGTTTATTTACTGGAAAGAATTATCTTTATTTCACCTTCCCATTCGAATACATTCTTCATGTGACAGTTCATTCAGGGGGTTGAAATGTTCGGGTGTCTTGGGAATTCGCTTGTCATGTTTATGGATAGGTTAAGTTATTTAAATACAGAAACAGAACCCCTTATCAAAAATTTTTACATAATGTCTTGTAATTGTATATAATTTGCCAACTCCAGTCGTTTTTGCAGCGTTCCAGCTGAAATATCCTGAGAAAAATGCACTATCGGATAACTTGTCATTATGGTCCGATTCCAAGTCATCCGATAGCACCTGCTAATCTATTGGGTAACTCTCTGGTCGGGATTAGTGTTGAAGCTGGCGGGACAATCATCATCGGCCAACTTGCCGATTCGATGCGATATCGGATCACTTGAATTCACCATCGGGTGGATAACTTGCAGAAAATATCCGATATTATCGGCTGACTTGCGCCGAGAATTGTCGGATATCGGATAAGTTGTAGCTTCCCAGCGAGAACAGGAGGGTTATTTTACAAAGTTTACGAGCATGTTGTAGGGATAGCTTTGAAAAATAACCCTACAGTGATGGGGGGGGGCAACTAGATAGCCGACAAAATTGGGTCCTTGTTATCCCACAATGCCCCCAACAACCGACAAAACTACTAGATACTCGATGATCGGACGGCGACAATTTTCCGATGCTAGTTACCCAACAGTTGCTGAAATCGTCGGATAACTTTCTTCCAGATACCCGATACTCATCTGCAACCATCGCATAAATAGTTTCCAGCTACCCGATACTCGGATGACATTGTCGGACAAATCTTTTCCAGATACCCAATTTTTCGAGAAACTTAATTACAAACAAATGACAATGAACTAGCGCTCGTGCGTTGGAGACTAGAAGAAGGATACTCTTGTCTCGGAGCGCCTAGTCAAGCTTTTAAGAATATTCATCCGCAAAGCCGTCTTGGATCCTATCCATAATGCAAAACTTCACCGCACCTTCAAATCAATCTCTGAGTATGTTGGAAGTATAATTACTCCAGTCTCCAGTCATTGTTGATTTAATCTGACAGGCTGAACTTGGTGGTTAGATACCGCTGAGTTTATTTTCTGGTTATTCCAGCTCCTTGTATAGTGACATATTACTTTTAATAGGTTCTTCTAGAGGAACCTATCCAATGTGGTCACCAACGACAAAACCATACCAGATGACAACTGGTAGAATCTAACAAGAATTAAAACACTTCTTCAATCCACTGAAACTATCGACTTCTTCCCCTAACGTACTTTCTCCCTCTTCTGCCGACTCTCCGCTTAAATCTTCCTACAAACATTCTTTTTTTAGAGATCACGTACTTATTTAATAGAAATAAATATCATGGAGCTCAGAGATCCATGCGTGATACCACCCCAACTGCATGAATCCCGCAAAACGTGTTATAGCTGACCACCTTACATTACTCATATTCGTAAATCCCCTGAAAGGTCGTGTGCATATACCGAGTTTTCTGTTCCGCAAGAATATTCGCGAATGATTCACCTGCAGTTGTTATGAAATGATGGTAATAGAGCGGAAAGGTGACTGGTCTAGTTACGATTTCACTTCTACACGAGGATTGTTACTAAAAGTGACAAAGACATGGAAAAGCGTTCTTCTAATTCAGTTTTCTTGTATATAGTGGTAACCGTATTGAAAATTGATGAGTCATGCACTGGAAGAGATATTTTCTGTATTTCGGGGCCAATATCAAGGATAAAATGATGTGTTATAACGATTGGTTACAATTATATTGAGGAAGTACCATGTAGAAAACTTGACTTCAGTTATTTCAAGCAGAGTAGGCATGACTCCGGAATCGCTGAGTCGCGACTCAGTGGTTTCAGCGGCTCCAAGCGGATTAAGGCCCGTACTAAGTGTCTCTTGGAACGACTCAGATTCATGATGAATCCGCGACTCTGACTCTGACTCAGGTTAACCAAATTTCATGTCAACCTCCAATTCTCAGGCAACTTAATCTACCTACGACGAGTATGGTAATAGATATCAATTTCTGTATTCTTCCTTATTGCAATACCGCTGGTAATTATTTATTTAATTGTTAATTATTAATTATTTTGATTCAGCTTTACATCAAAGCTTGAAAACAGTGACACATATAATATCTTATTGATCTTCACTGCCAGATTTTAGTTTTAAAGGTAGAAATCAGTTTAGAAGGGTATTATTGTTAATTAAGTTTCAAATGAATTCTTTAATTAGTATTGAGGAAAAATATTTGAAACCGCAGATATTTAACCGTAAGAAGGGTATTAAGAACCTCAGTGAGGAAATTCATAAGAGAAACTCAGTGAAAAATTCTGTATGTAGTTTCACGTTAACAAATGGAAGAAACTTCCGGTAACATGCGACTACCCTCAGTGATAGGATTAGGTAGCTATACAGGGTCTTTATAAACATATGGCATGTATTTTATCAATGATTTATTATCGATGCTTTAATTTCGTTTTTAAGTTAAGTGATAATATGGCAGTTATATATTTTGACATTACGAATAGCAATTTCTGGAAAAAAGTCATATCTCTAACGCTTTTGAAGTAATTTTTAAAATTTTACCTGACACATTAACTATTCACGCATTAAATATATCTAATATAACTTGCTGAACGCTATAACTTTATGGGCATGTCTTAGTTAATTTTTACATATGTTTGCTCAGTGATAAATGCTGCACCCAGTGACTTATCTTTGCCTGCTTCAAAGTTAGCAAATAAAATGTGCGTAGCCAGATATGTATTATTTGTTTAAATTTAAATAAATAAAATTAACTCATAAAATTAATCAATAAAATTAATTCATAAAATTAGTCAATAAAATTAATTCATAAAATTAACCATGAAAATTAATTAAGAAAATTAATTTAATTTTACTAGCACTGTCGTATCGTAGGACCTGGTCACTCTGCAAAAAATTAGCTTCACTGATAAAACGCTGAGTCGACTCAGGAGCGGATTCACGACTCAGGAGAAAGGAAAAAGAGAAAGGGACTGCTGACTCCGGATTCAAGCGACTCCGAAGTCATCGGATTCAATGGATTCATCCGACGCGACTCAGCCCGACTCTGGATTCACTGAGTCGCTGCCTACTCTGATTTCAAGCACAAACGGATCAGGCTGTGAATGTGTGACAGTGTTGGAATCATGATTGGCTTATTTGGGAAAATATGTACTTCTGATTTCTGTAGGTTGGAGATTGCATTGTAAATGCTGAAAACCTATTCTAGTCCTTAAGCTTCTCAGTCCGTAAGTCCAAGACCAACTTTTAGCTACAATCTCTGATCTGGCAATCGTCGACAATGCAGAGCGCGCGCGGCTCAAAACATTGAACCTAAAATTGTTATGCATTGCATTTAAAGTATGCGGCCTTAGTTCTGTTCCATTCAAAAAACAAGAATTGAAAATTTAATTTCGCGCAACTAATAAGTTTTGCAGTTCCGTAGGATTCATTCGAAAATTTACCATGATAACTGCGTTTGCAAAAGATATATTTTGGCAGGACTTAAATTTGCATTTAATTATTAAATTGAAAATTAATTCATGAGCTGTATCACCATAAAATCATGCTTTTGCAGTCATGGGTTATTGTCGACCTAAGGGTGCGCAGCTGGGAATCAGCAAATACACGGGCTAGAGCTTAATGCCTATCTCCGTCAAAAACCTTAACTTCAGCTAACCTAACCTAACGCGGCTTCTCGTCCCTCTATGCGCTCTGGCTGGAACGCGGTTTAGGTTAGGCTAGCTGAATTTAATGTTTTTGACCACCTCCCAAACCTACCCTCGGGAAAGGAAGACTGCATACCCTTAGGTCGACACCAACCCGATTAACTCTATCGGGCAACTTTTCAATTTGATCTGAAATCGGATCACTTGAATTCACCATCGGTTGGATATGGGATAACTTGCAGGTTTCCATCGGGCAAGTTGAACCAAGAATTGTCAGATATCGGATAAGTTTTAGCTTCTGCTGCGGTGCGCGGTGTGAGTCCGTGTGTACGTGCCGACGCGAATTATAAAAGCAAATGTAATCTTGTTTGGCATTTTTGCAATTTTCTCAGATTATATATTGATTATCGAAAGAATTATATTGGTTAGTATGGTAAGCAGAATCTAGTATAATATTTGTGTGTTTGTTAAGCGAAGAAGTAATGGAAGACACAGTAGAGGGTTTATAAAGTCTAATGTTACGTAACTTGATAACTGTTGACTGCAGTG
Organism: Sminthurides aquaticus; assembly: GCA_906901655.1. NCBI lineage: Eukaryota > Metazoa > Arthropoda > Collembola > Symphypleona > Sminthurididae > Sminthurides > Sminthurides aquaticus. The sequence goes on from CAJQTT010000003.1 coordinate 5,536,833, forward strand.
TATCTGTACCCCTTTTATTAATTTAAAACTATTGAAATTACCATTTTTTGTGTCAACAGCCATCTCCATCGGTTTCAAACTGCGCTACAAACTCAACTTGAACCCTATAAACTTGTACATCGTTGTCGGTAAGTCCGGAGAGCTTTAAGATTGTAGCCAAAAAACTTAACGACCTTGAATAAAACCCCTAATACAAATTGTTCTGACGTTTCAGGTTTTCTTTACGTCATATGTGTGGCAAGCACACGCATGTGAATTATATACTGCTCTCAAGTATCCCACAGCTTTGAAAGGCTGTAGAATAAGCACAAAGAATGCGTAAATCCCCGAACGGATTGCCAATCATCGATCATCTCCACCGGGGTGCAGTTCTAGTTTGCATTGGAGTTACGGTGTACGCTTTATCCATCGGTGTAAATCGGTGGTATCATTACTTGACGACAGACAGACCCGTTAAGAAGCAAATTGAAAAATCCCAACTTCTAGATAAAGTAAAGGAATTGGAGTAAATTTCGGATCCTTGGATCACCAAGTGAGCTGTAATTCACCATGTTCGAAGTCACCTCCCTACTGCGGCAAGCACTTGTCGCTGGTTTGAAGCATCAAGTCAACCCGCTAAATTTGGTACCTGCCGCAACATACCAAACTAGTTTCCGTTCCTTTGGAAGCTCTCAAGTTTCTCATGCACCTGCGGATTCAAGTATATTGAAATTAGGGAAATTAAACCATGTAGCAATTGCAACACCAGATTTAGCTAAATCTACCGCTATGTACAGGTACGCTAAATCATTTTCAACCGACTTAAGTACTGAATTTCTCAACTTGTAAGGTAATACCAAACCTCATTTGCATACATAACTATTCTTTTTTACAGAGATGTGCTGGGCGCGTACGTGAGTGAACCTGTAGATTTACCAGAACATGGAGTTACCACCGTTTTCATCAATTTGGGAAACTCCAAGCTTGAATTACTTCATCCCTTTGGAGAGAAATCTCCTATTAAGGTATTTGTTGTCATTCAAAAGTTTTAAATCCCATACATGTGGCATTATCATGATGAAAGTTATGGCCGATATCTGATTTTTCACGTGTCTAGAAATTTTTGGATAAAAACAAGGATGGCGGAATACACCATATTTGTATAGAAGTAGATGACATCCACGTAGCAATGGAAGGAGTCAAAGGGAAGATGCGAATTCTGGATCCTGAGCCTAAGATAGGTGCTCATGGGAAACCCGTAGTTTTTCTTCATCCCAAGGATTGCGGTGGCGTCCTGGTGGAATTAGAACAAGTTTAGAGCAACCTTAAGTTGCTGTACGTTATATTTAGAATCGCTCTGCCAATCGCTGTAGCAGTTTTCAGCAATTTAGCCACTACCGTCTTAAATACATTTACTGAAAAATGGCGAAGGTAGCTGCGATGCTCATGTCAATAGAATAATTGGCAATTTTTTTTCGAGTGTTATGTTTATTAAATGAAAATTTGAAACAATCCCTATTTCATTGTACTTTTAGTGACAATATAGATGATCAAATATCACTAACTCAAAATACAATCGTCACTAGTGAAGACAATCTTCTTACATGCTTACTAACGAGACATACCTTTTACATCATTGAAGGACTACGAGAATCAACTCCTTAAACTACATTACCTCTTTCGGAAACAAAGTAGATTATATACCTGTTGACAAAGGGGTGCTAAGGGTCTTTTTAGCTTCCTTTTTATACAAAATCCGGAGGTTCTTAAATTTTTTTAATCGTGTGAGTCTGTCATACAGCGATACAGCGTGAAATTCGGGGGTACGACGAAGAGCTACATTACCAGTATAGTACATTCAGATTTTGTTCCAATTTACATCCGCCGGTAAATTACACTCGGGTATTTGGTGGTTAAACATATCTACCAAACCATTCCCAACTTTAAACGAACATTGAATTGTTCGTTAAGTTGTCAATGTCTTCCTATTTACAAGATGCTCCTCTCACAGATACTACCTATTTAGCCTGCATTAAATTGACTTTGGTATAGGAGGGTTAATAATATTCACTAGGTTAAAAGAATTCCCAAAGCAGTCTAGCACAGATAATACAAAAGAGGTAATATCACACTTATCGTCAGATTTCATGTACACGTCAATATTACTCCTGCTACATGTACTCTGCACACTTTTAAGCTAATTGCGAGTCGAATCCCTAATCCCTACCCCTTGGGAACTCATGCGCCAAAACCCTTTAAATGTACAACAGTCCCATGTTAATTTAACTATCAGAATTGTTTTCTCTTTACACATTACATTAGTAGGGGAACTGGAGACCACCCTATTACTCATATTCGTACCATTTTACACTATTTTATGCTTAGTTTTCATGAACTTTACAAGATACAAGCTTGATTCTCATATGAATTAGCGTCTTAGACTAGTGACTATAGCTATAATGTTAATGTGTCATGATTGAACCAAATTAATTAAGTTATTTACGAATCCTTTCATCATACTGGCGCAGTAGAAAATTCACGGTAATCTTTAAATCAACCATGTCGGCTCTAGCTGGAGCCCAAGAGAATCTTAAGTGTACATCAAATTAACCTTAGTAAGCGTATAACATTTGATCGAAATGCATCATAATCATCATCACGATCTTATGCCCCGCGCAAATCATCATTAGTATATATCCATGTACGTACGTTCACCTAAAATCAGTCTTAGAATTAGTATAAGTTAAATGGGGGTACGTGCGGACAGATACTGATTGCTACATTTTAAAATTTTTAAACCACTGAAGTTCCCTAAATCCAATTATAAACTATTACCTTCATGAAACTGAACCTGGCCTTGTAATGTTTTACTGCGATAATGATTCTCTATCAATAGCCGATACTTAACATGCCAGCTGTTTCATCTGTGGATCATAATTACCGTACAATAAAGACATATATATATATTTCCCGATCAGAAGTTATCCCGGTTCAAAATATATGTGTTCCAGCAGTTGCCATTACATTGTGAGTTATAGAAATCCGTAAATTAACTACGCTTAGCTACGATAAATAGGTATTACAACCCCTCTTCCTCAAAGATAGTCCCTGATGGTCTGCAAATGCAAAATCAAAATAGATAGATACCACTACGCGGTCAGTAATAATTTCTCATATAGGAACATTGTGAATTTGGAGACCTTACAACTTGGAATGAAAAGAAATACATTTTGTACGCTACATACAGCTCAGAAAATTAACAACAGTGTACCCTAGCAATGCAAGTTGCATAATTTCCTCCGTCGCAATTACCTGAAGTACCATCTGAGGAATGGCACCAAATGCTCAAGATTGGTTAAATGCTGGTTTTGCTATATCTAAATGTTTTGCCGTACAAAAACTGTTTTAAGTCTGCAAGTTTGTTTAAATTCTAACAGGGTATTCCTATCATGCTGATTTCAAATAACTGCATCAACAGCAGTGATGAGTCAGTCGGATTAGCATAACAGACTGGGATAACATAAAATTAACACAGGATCCAAACCTATAATCCTATTTAACAAACATGAATCAGCCTTGTCAGGTTATATTGAATCTGAATCAATAATCAGTAAAATACCATCTCTAAAAAATTGCGACAACATGTCCTGGTGCTTACATTTCATCTTTCTCATAGTTACTGGTAATTACGATTTGATCACACAAAACATCGACTATTTTGTCTAAGCTACTTGCTGTTAAAAGAATGTAAACTACTGTATTCTAAAAGCCGTATGTTCACGACACCTGCCCCCATCATGATTCACACTAATCCTCCATAATTACTCAAAACTAATAGAAACTTTCTGATTGCATACAGATTTTCAGACTCATCTAAAGTTTTGACTTCTCAATTTCAAGTACAACATTTCCAATTCAAAACTCGTAAAATATATATTATCAGAAGATCAGCCATTCCGATTAAAGGATATAACTTAGTAACACAAATCAGCAAACAAATAATTTAACACCTTATGCTAGATTAATAGTATCTAGCTGTACCAAAAACAAATTAACTTAAATAATAGTATAGAAATACAACAACTTTTTGTAATGCAGTTCACATGAGATAACCGTGACATGAGTACTAGTCGTGGAGCTACGTTTTAAGTTTATCCTAATCATAGCTTACGATCATCAACAGGTATGCAGCTAATTTATGAACGAAAATATCACAGTACAAATAAAACACTTAGGGCTGCCCAGTTTGAGTCACAAATTCAATTTTCGCTAATTCAATTCGTTCCTTTTATACTGACTACTGTTCTCTATTCACATCCGAGAACACACAGAATGGGACGGAAAGCCTAGATATAAGTGCTGGTTATCGGTATGAATTTCTCAAAAATATTCTCACACAGATCTAATCAGCTTCTTCCGGGAAATATCAGATGAGCAAAGATACTGCTAAGAAGGTACACGTAATTGGAGCGAATATTTTGTTATGGATTCTACTGGTATTCCACAGTACGTACCGTAAACAGGGGAGAACTCAACTTGGAACTTATTAGTTACTTGGCTACAGAGAAAAATATGCTCAGTCCCTGACGCGTAGCTAAACATTTCTAACACATCCACGGAAGAAACACGAAATAATTGCATTGTCACATTTTGAGACTATTAAAACCCCCGAGTTCCGTTTTAGCAGCTAGCTCCCTATCCAATTCCTTCTTTCCACTAATCCAGCCGATCAGGTCGCAGTTGACAAAAGCAACTGAGCGGTGCCTTCCAGGCATAGTGTTATACAAACCGATACCAGCGTGTGATATCTTAAATCACAATCAATGAGCTTGGGAAAGGTAGGGAAGAAAGTTTCTCCTCAAAAACATGGCTTCTCTACTACCCTTACATATTGGATGCCACCATCTTTCCGTGTGGAACTCTATCAATCATCTTAGGTTAATTTTGAAACACCACTATTAACGATGGAACTCCTTCCCGCCTGTAGTCAACTCTGACGGTAACCGAAAACTAGCTGTCAGTATTTACGTTTTGCTTTCAGCTGAGCTTTTTCGCCAGAGTTTTCTGCGCTAAACAATTACTAATTTAACGCATCCTTAAAATTGATTGTTGACAGATATAGATTCCGGCTGGTTAGATCGGTACGTAGAAAAGATGTTGGCAAATAATGAGTAATCGATATCACTGGTATCGAAGTTCGAAGTGAAGTCGATTCCTAGATCGTTGAGATCACCACGGCCAATTAACTTTTGATCACCTGAGTGGAATAGCTCATTTAGATCGTCCTCCGTGAATCCCGTATCTTCCAGCAATCGGCTAGCTTGATGAGCAATCTCCGGATCAATTGGCAAATCGAAACTTTGTTCCAAATCATCATCCGAAAAGTCGCAATCTATGGAAAATATACAAATAGTTTGTTAGGTTCACCTTTTAGCCCTATAATAAGTAATGCAAACGCAAAGCACAAACGTACCTGGATGACTCGATATTGAGTTATCAAATGGTGAGTCAAACGAGCCATCGGTCATAACGCCCTCTGGAGTCGTCGCTGCTTCAGATGAGCTTGCAGAGTTTAGAACCGAATCAAAACTGGAAGTTATGTGTGAATCATGAGCGACTTGATTCAATTTGGACTTATGTTCAAAATTCAAGGTTCGAATCTGGCGAGAAACCGAACCATGTAGCTGATTCGATTCCATTAAACTCGATCCTGACGTTGAATCGACGCTGTTGTCGCTGCTGATGTCAATTCTTCGCTTTTTTGTGCTGCCCTTACTAGCTATTCCATTAGGTGAGATAGATTTTTTAAGCTTGTTTCCACTGTTGATAAGATGCTGCTTGGCACCTCTATTTCCACCAGTATGCATTTTCGATAGCATTCCGTTGTTATGCATATAGTCCAAGTTGTTAATTCCATTGCTTTTTGATGTCGTGGTGACAATCTGTAACGGAAACGAAATAGTAGTTCGATAAGACTTCAGATAATGGCGGAACGTAAATAAAGTATTAAAATATTAAATATTCTTACCTTTTTATGTTCAGGACTCATATTATTCCACATACAGTTTGCACCAGCTCGGTTTACAAATTTTGTTTCACACTCCTTTGTAGAAACATCATTGTAAGTTGAAATGCTTTCCGAATCAGCAGACTGATTAATTTTACAATTTCTTTCGAAGGATGTTGTGTTGCATCGAGCTTCATTGGGTTTCACAACAGATACTGGTTTCTTGTTTCCTACGATTTTCGGAACAGAAGATTCAATCTGTATTTTCAAGGATTTGGACTTCTCGGAATCTAGAGAATCGACGTTTGGAAGACCGACTTCTGCTTTACTTGATTCTAGTATCTTCGCACACAAGCTTGAATCTTGCAAAGCACAGGATAACAGTACATTCCTAAATGCTTTTTCGTGAAGATCTTGCTTTTCACTCAGCTTGCAAGCTCTTCTGATCGTTTTGTACTGCCGTTTAAACACTTGCCGAACTCGAGCTAAGAACTCTTTCCGGGTTTCAAATTCTGACTGAATTAAGTCTGGATCTCCTTCCGACTTCGCAGGGACTTTCTCAGTTTCGATTTTGATCTTCTTCACCAAACCGTCACTTTCATCCAAAATCGAACACTCTTCTTCTATGATGTTATCTCGATTCTCCGAGCGCACCTTCACACGCGTAGAGCTGGCTTTATTAATAAACGGTGGAGTGAGCAATACTTCAATACCTGAAGGCAAATTCTTTTGCTTCTGATGATGAAATTCTTCTTCCTGATTACAAGATTTCGGATTTTTCGCATCCCCTCCCGTTACTTCGGTAAAAAGTGGTAATTTTTCCAAAATTCGTAGATTTTTAATGTGTTCTAATTTCACTGACGATTTTGATTCACTTATCCCATTCAAGAATTGAAAGTGTTTCCAACGATCACGAACACACAAGGTGGCGATAGGGCTACCTGACGCTGCAGATACATTATTTTGGGTCTTTGCAACGACAACCGCTTTCAGAGAAGGTAAGGATTTTTTCTTCGCAGGAGCGTTTCCGCTTTGACCTTTCCCCGCTCCAGCTTGTTTTGGCGCTTTCTTCGCATCTTTCTTGTTAGCAGCGCTTGAAACTGATTCTGTCCCGTTGGTAACAGCACCCTTGTCCTTACTTCCAGTATTTAAACAATTGATTTTATTCTTCTGACCCAGGGATACAGCCGCAGTTATTTCTTTGACCTTTTGCAGGGGAGTTTCTGATACTCGACCCTTTACTTTTGAATCCGACGCTCGGACGAAATTATTGCTGCTCTGAGTTAAAGAATGATTGTTTGAAGGAGAACAAAAGTTGGAGCCGTTTTTTTTGTTATCCTTGACTAATGGAAGCCTGTCTTGAACACCATTTTTATCCGCCCCCGTGAAACCATTTTTACCCACCGAGTTGTCACTATTCCCAGCTACACCACCATTACCACTTACAGCCCCACTAGTGGAAGATGGTAATTTCGGTTTCCGTTCAGTTTTTGGAATTATGCCGGCGACTTGCATGTGGCTGTGGCAATAGCCACGTTCCTGATTAAGAGGAATAGCATTCAAACACTTTTGAGAATTGTTCCGTGTCACGAATTCACACTGCTTGAAAGGGGCAGACTTGTCCTCGAGGATGTGCCTGTGCAAATAAAAACACTTTTAGGGTGCATTTTCAGCAATTTTCAAACTTTTACAATCATAAGTTACACTTACCGTATACAGAATGCGTATCCGTTAAGTCTTCGTTGTCGACATAATTTGTTTGAGTAGGAGCAAAGAGGTTTGTTGTCCACCGGACTAAAGTGAATATTTTTTCCCTCGAACATTTAGCTTCAATCACCTCTAAATTCCGAAAAACGTCTTTTTTCCTTGCATTCGCCAATAGCTGTGGACACTGGAAAAACAATATTTACAAAATTAAGTATTATTTCCTTTACGTACATATTCCAAGCGTTTTTAAGTTTACGAAATACTCGTCAGCTATTAACATATTTATGTATTTTAAGAACTGGAGGGAAAACGTGCTTGTCATTTTCAATTTACTTACATTAGAATTAGTATTTTCTCCAATATTTTCCTCACAAGTATTCCTAAGCCGTAAGAACTGTTACTCTCAACTGCAAGTACCAAAATAATCACGTGCACGTGACAACATTAGCCGTCTGTTAAATAACGTTTGCAGGAATTGCTAACTGCGATGTTAAATCAAATTATTCCGCCAACTTATCACGCACTCCGCAGTTAACGTCTGTAATTAAACCATCAACTGTCCTAGCATAATTTAAGGTGAAGCACCGGCAGGAAATTATTTCGCTACTGCTACCACAAAAGTGACATCCGGGAAACCGAAAACTATTTGATTTTCAGCAGTTTTACCGTTTTTAATCCCATTTAACTTTCCTATGCGTATGTATATCCGTTACGACAGTGGGCACTACGCTATGCAGTGATATAATGCGTAAATTGATACATGCAGTATAAAGTTCAATGGTCCGCATTCGTATGTATCTTCCATTAACAACTATTGGGAGCCATCCGTACTTGCTTACGTGCAGCCATGATTTGAACATATTCAGTGGTAGCCTATCTGCGCTTTTCAAGCCTCTTGATGCACCTTTGCTTCACATTTATTTCTCCCAGTCTGCAAATATTAAATGCATCGTATACTTATTCAATGAAATATATTCTTTAACATTTCCTATTTAACTGCATTGGGCACGAACTTTTATTTTTTAAATTCCCTCAAACATGCCTAACTTTAGCTTTCAAGGAAATTGGAGTTAAGTTAAGTTTGTTGCCAGTATGCTGTCGGTGATTGACATAAAAACAGATTTTCCAGGAAATTTTCATCTCAGATTTCAAAGCTCCAGTCCACTATTTAAGAGTCTTTGACGAAGAAATATATATTTTATTTTCATGTCTCGTAATGTAGAATAGCCACCCACTGCCTCCATCCTTTGTTATCTCCCGTATGTATTATTTATGAGAAGTATTGAGACACCGTGAAACCGTTTCTTTTTATTTTACTACACCCTTACGGCGTCGTCAGTAACAGACTTCTAGTGTGTGAACCATCAAGTTGATGAACCATAAGATTTCTACGAGCAACAAAATAGTATACGGATAGAAGAAAGTGTATAACGAGTCGCTAACGATATTATGGGATGACTCCTTGAATTCTTGGGAATTTTCCCCTCGCATGCATAAAAGGTTTTAAAACCCTTGTAGTCCAGGGATAGATGGCGCTAACAACTTCATCCAATATTGTATACTAGGACCGTAGCACCAACTGTGTCCGAGTCACTTTAGGGATATTTTCTCCTAGGAGACTATTTGACTCTAAAATAAGATAACTCTGTATTTATTTTCCGTAAACGATGAAGATCCAAGTTAAATACGATATGTCATGTATTTTAAAGCATTTCTTGTAGTTCTGCTACGGTTTTCTCCGAAAGTTAAAGCTTCTCCCGGTACATGACCTATAGGGATAAAAAATAACGTTAGATTTTAAAATACGTACATATTTTATGATGGTTAAATTCCTTCCTTCATTTACTACTATATACCTGCGTACGTGGATGTAACGGGCTCACAGCACCTGAAAAACAAAATTACCGTGTTAGCATTAGCTACAGATCAAATACCCATTACGAATAAATAATTAAAAGTCTTTCCATCCAGAGCAGCTTTCACTTTATTGAATTCCTAATTTTTTTCAGGACTTACCTGTAAACTGGATTACATCTAAAAGGTGCAGAAATGAGAAAAGAGCCCCCCACAGGATTACAGACTCTTGCAAGCCCTCGTTCTTCCGGATAAAACTTTCCTGAAAACTTTTCTAAAGCATCCGCCGATCTATGCAATGTCCAAAGTGGATGCTCTCCCAGCGCTAGACGATGGATATTTCCAGTAATATTTGTATGGCCCAGTTTGCCTACATTTCATGCATTTGCCTTCATATGCAAATTAATCTGATTTTCTAACCTTCTGGTAACCCCTCAACTACAGACGTAGGAAATGGTCCCATGTATTGCCGATTTAGCGCCTCGAGTGCCTTTGTATTCCTGCGTATCGTAATTAATGTTAAGCATTTGTTGGATCCACTGTAAATCTCAGGTGTTGATCTACCTTGGCTTTCCACTCTGTCTCTCACTTACTCGCAAATAATTTTTGGCCTACAGTCTTGTGCAATACCATTGACCAACGGAGGTCTTAAACAATCACCAATCCCATGATCTTGCGCTTGTTTCTTTTTCTCCTTAATATATTCACGATATTTCTTGCAAGAAGATTCCTCTAGGTGAAGGGAATACATTTTTTAAACAGTTATTTCACGCATTTGAAACCCATACTTTGCAATCTTCTTCCGATTTGAGTATCAAACATGACAAAAAATGCAATTGCACATACTTCGCTATTCTGGCTTAAACTTGAACAATACTCATGCGCATATATAATTATTAGACAGTTCCCAAAACGCTTCCCGTGGTTTTAACCTCCTTTATTTTTGTATTTCTTTACGTAATCATTAGAAAATCTTAGCAATACTCAAACATCTTGGATGGTGACATAATACTAGATAGAATCACTGGAACAACATGGGAAGGAGTGGGAGAGATGAGAGCATGTTCTGTCTTAAGAGATGGTCGAGAAAACGTGGTCTTGACACAGTTTTACCTGAGCATCTGGTAAATGAGAGCTTGGAAAGTCTAAATGGTCTTCTATGCCTGTGCAGCTGATGGGATGCAACAAGGAAAGAAGCAGTCCCTAAGAAGCGTTCAAGACTATCTAGCGTTTCCAGTCCAGGAAAAGATTATCCAGGCTGCTACATACAGCTGATCTGGTTCACCACAACCTTTGCGGAGTAGCCATTACATTACATTACATTACATTAGCTTCAATGGCCAAAATTTTATTTCTTTTTATCAATTGTGATCGTGATTTAGTGAACGGTTCGTGTTTCAAGAAAAAGCTTTTTCATTTTTTTAAATGCACGAAAATCTGCGCTAGACTCTAATGAAATTAACCACTCAGGAAGCATCTAATATCTGCAGCAGTCAAATGACAATGCACATCTGTCCTGCAGTTTGATATTCAAATCGGTTTTAAGAATCTTGGGTAACATGGAAGTTTGTGTTTTACGGAATTCTGCATGATCTCCATCCCAAGGCCGAAGTCTCTCCGGCCTGTCCCATGAAATTGTTTTGTAGTCTTTTATCCAGTCTTTTAGCTTTTTCGACTCCTAAAAGAAACCCGACAAAATGCTTCAAATTACATTCTCTCCTCATTCTCATCACCTTCCAGCCATCCTTCTTCCATAGATGCAGATCCTTCCAAAAAAGCATAAAGGCAATCCGCAAAACTGACGCACCTGAGAGAATTGTCCATCCCTCCATTGATCTTGCTGGAACGTTGACGTGCAGAATCGGTTGCAGAGCGGTGCGTACGTGTGATTGAGTATTGTTTGAAAACTGGGTGACCGGAGGTTCGAACCGCAGGTTGGGGCAGGTGCACAGCAACCGCAATTCCCCCACCGCTCGTCAGTCAATCTTTCGTACAAATTCATCTGCCCCAAATATAAACATAAATTATTCACCCGGACACTAACCGGCAGACCCTCCGCTCTGACCTACATATGACCACTGCATATCACCAACTTATTTATACTTAAAAAAGCTGTAATATCCTGGCTGCCATGCACGCGGAACATTATCAGCTTCCTACATATATAATCGCGTGAATGTGGGTGATTGGGTCTCTTGGAAGAGGGTGATGGCAATTTCCGTCATTTTCTGATCCTATTAAATAAAAGCGAGAACGCGCGGTCCCTGGCTGGTACGGAGGAAGTTGCAACACCAGGCGGATATCATATCAAATGTCACTCCTTGTCTACCTCCTTGTAACCAGGATGTGCGTTACCGTCATCATCAATCTCTAATTGCCTACGTTATGTAATCTTCCGAAATGCTGGAGGATCAAAAGTAGTGTGGGAGGAAGCCCCACTTTCTCCATCCTTCATCACTACCAGTTTTTTAAGATCAGAGAAAGAGGAACAGGAAGAGGAAATCCATTCACACTCCAGTACAAAGACTGACGAATAATGCAAGAAAACAGACACACAGTCTATACTGCACATACCCTGACTATCCATCCATTTAAATGGCTTCTGTTTTTTAAAATCTCCAGCATTTTCCCGTCTCTGTGCCATCACTAAGCGCTACCAGCATGCAACCATTCATTCTAAGGGTTTTATGAGTCTCAAAGTAGCCGTCTAGGGTGCAGCACAATAAAGAATACATCATTTCTAGGTGTTCCTTATTCTATCCCTTTATTAAATTAAGTACCAACTTTCACAAGGCATAGATGAAGTTGCAAAGCGATATAAACTAGGATTTCCAAGTGGAAGAATAAGAAGGAAGTGAGCTCTTTAGATTTCTAGAGAAGCCTTTAAATGATAAGAGCAGAAGAAATCCATGCATTTTTAAATTTAGTTATCTGACGGGATTACCAAAGGCTTTCCCTTCATCATTATAGCTGACTGATTCCCGTAATTAAAGTTATTTATCATTTAAAGCTTTTAGTGCATTGTTTAAAGCTATGAAAAAAACTACTTTAATGTCATCTGAACGCAAAGCGAGCTTGATAATTTCCCATACCAACTAGCATTACGCTTTAACGCTCATTGGTTAAAGTTTTGAGTAAGATACAGGAAAGCAGTTTTTACTTGATCATCCGTATTCTAATCTAATGGAGTTACTGCAACTTTTAACCTACGAGCTCATAGATAAGAATGAAATGATGAATGATGCCGATTCCTTGCCTGCTACTGCATATAGCGCCTAAAGATCATGAGTGTAATACAATTTTGAAGCCTAGCGAGCGCAATTCACAGAGTACTTTCTTACAGTCGCCATAAATTGAGGAAAATTATTTAAACTCTTACAGCAGCTTCGGGACGCGGCTCGTACGGTTCCATCTCACCGCCAGAGCAACAAGGAAATTCAGGCATCTTCTGCTTCTCCTAACTTTCTCCTCTACAACTTCTTTCTTTTATGCTACTCTCGCGGAGAAAGTCTCTCAAACTTGCTAAGCAGCAATCAGAAATAAGGCCGAGTCTGAAACAATTTTCCAAAGCCGCAGGCCGGGACTGGGACAACTGTTCCACTGTATGCTTTACGATTCTAAAACTTATCCAATATTTGGTCTAATGAAGCACGACTTGAAATTTTGACAGCTATAATGTACACTCCTAAGAGACTTAAAGAGCTGCAAATATGTGCTAAACTTCTACTTTAAGTGTGCTTTAAAGTTAAATTTTGTATACGCCTATGAAATCTAAATTAACGTTTGCTACATATCCTACTCTAGACTGAATTCCGGCTACCAATCCTAGTTGTAAACTTATTCCCGCCTGCTTAAAATAACAATTAACAAACTTTAATTAATCTCTAAGGAAACAGGAATTAATCTTGCGGTGATTTTTGCAGATAATCTTAATTCCTGAGACCCAAACTATGAATAACTTGCATCCCAAACCACAAAATAAAATCCTGACCTACCCAAAACCAAAAATAGATAAACTCCCAATGAAACTTTTCTATCTTTACCCTGCCTGTAACTGAAATTCAACAAGTTTCTCAGCTAATTAAAATCAACTTTCTCCTTTCGCAACTTTACAACCTTCCTTTCCCACAACCATCAGCGTCAGCACATTAAACTGACACTCACCCCAAACACCTTCTCAACTTACCCACGGACTACGTACCCTTACATTTTACCAAGGTACAAGCCTTAATGCTGTCTTCACTAAGATTTCTCCAGAGATCAATATTTCCAGAACCGTTGAATTCGTCATGAAGCGGTGATGTCCTAGCCCAACTCTTGACTATAAATGCACAAGAATTGCGTTTGGACAATCAAAGCTTCAATCGGTTTTGATGCGCAGCTCCAAATCCGAGGTCCTTAAGTCGCTCCAGCTTCCAGGCTTCAAAAACCCCACCAGGATTTTAAATCAGGCAGAATCCAATGCAGGGCAGGGTTCCAGTGGTCCAGAGAGAGAGAGAGATGAAGTGATCAGTAGAAGAGGTAGCGGGTAACTGACATGAAACTTTTCCTTTCCGCAGCCCTTATAAGGGCCGCGAGAGCCTTTAATTCAGTTTGAGGAGGTAGCTTGTATTGTCCAAGAAAAGTACCTCCATGATTACGGTAGTAAAGGGAAATGAATTGAATAGTATAGCGAGAGATACGGGAGGAAAGAGATTGAAAGGTGTTTTCCGACTCCCGACCCTACCAACCGCCTCCTGCCTGTCGTGTGCTTTTTCCTCTTTAAAGTGCCAGGTGTCCCTGATATTCCCGACCCGAAGAGTCCCTTAAAGCTCCCTACCCTTAGCGCCCCTTCCCCTGCCTTCCTCCGTACCTTCCTCCCAAATTTCTGGTTCAGCCAACTATTTACTACAACTTGTACTACTACGAGGCTGCGACAGGACCTTCGCCTTCTAGAAAACCCTTTAAAGGACTACCGGCTAATGTAATAATGCGCAGAAGAGGAGCCAGGTGCTCCCCGTTTAAGGACACAAGCCTACAGGGAGCGAGATTAATAATGAAATTCTCTCATCTTCCCCAAGCGAAACTAGAAACTTTTTCCAATGCTATTTACGGCTACATATAACGGCTGACAAGTCAGTAAAAAAGTTACTGAATTTTCCTTCCCTACTAGCTGAATTTATATTCCTACAAAATCTTTCTCCAAATTTCAAAAATCGAAACAAGGAAATAAAATTTTCAAAAAACTAAAAGTTTCTCCAAGGGCATGCCAAACCCTTGCACAAGCCAAAAGAGCCAGAGAGGACTGATGTGACAGATGAGAGAAGCTGATCTCAACTGATGATGATCTGTGGAGGACAGGGCCCCTTTAAATACCCTGAGAGTTTCGTCCAAGACCGCCAAAATCTCCAAGGAATTCCGCATGTACTTTGTTCAAGGGACCAAGGGTCCTCCGCTTCCTCTCAATCCTCCTCCTCTTCCTAGTCCTACCAGCATAGAACGGTCGGAAGGGAATCGGTGTGGAAACAAGGTGTTCCCTGGATTTAAAAAAATCTATTATTAATAGAAAGAAAAATCTTGTAAAGGCACATATGGAAGACGTTTCGTGGCCTGGAAGAATCTTATAGATTTTTAAACCAAGTCCAGAAAGCTCCTTGTATATTTTTGTAAAACCATCATCATCTATTCCCTCCATCCTTGCACGTGCTCCCTCCTAGACAAAAAGATAAAAGCGTGTCTCTATAGATTCAAAAGGAACAATGAGACGGAAAAGGTGGTGAAGAAGTAGAGGACGGTCGCAGGACAATCCATTTCTATCAAGATCATACATACACATTCTACCTATACTTCACCCAATCCAATGATCCTTCCACAAAACCATCTTTCTCTTAGATTTCAGCTTGCCCTCCCAACCAGCCTAGCTTCTCTAGCATTTAATCCCAATTCCCATTACATATACGGCAGATGAGAGTAAGTACAAACGATCATGTTAAATCTTAATGGAAGAGCCTCCTGCAATTCCTTTCAAAAGAACCAGAGAAAATCTCCAAGGGCTGTTGTAAGGGATCAAGGGAGGAAAGATGGCAATCCCCATTGTGCATTTTCAGACTCCATGCCCTGGGACAACAAAATCCGAGCCGAGCAGGCTCATCTACGAAAACCTGGATTCTGTCTCCCTTATTTACCAACCCAACTTTGAGCTTCTATATGGACTTCTATATGGCTTTCCTTGTATTCCATGTAAGCAACCAACAATTCTACCCAGATCAGCCAAGCTGACAGAGATTCAATTCAAAATAACGGCCATTCATTCAGTTCTTCATCTTCTTCTCTATTGATTCCCTTGTAGTAAAAAGGGAAGGAATTAACAATACGAGTGGGAGCAAAGCATAACCATTTCATCTCTCAGCCAGTTAGCAACACGTACACAGCTTTATGCTAAACTGACCTTTTAGGTGGTAAAGGCCTTTAAAGCTAGGAATTTACAGAAGCGCGTCCTTAAATTTCATGGCACGCGACAGCCGCCCTACCGCTTCGTTCCCGGGTTCCTGCTTCATCACACCTTCAATCCCACTAACCCTACACTCCACAACAAGTCCCCTAGCCGTCTATTTTGTAGCATATAGCTTTACATGTCTTTCAGCTTTAAACATTATCGATCACAAAATCTTCTTGTGTGGGAGCCAAAAGCTGTATTTCACATTTAAATGACGAGTAAATACAAGTTTCAACAAATGCACATTATTATGCCACGTGCGCTTCTCCATCTCCACACGCCATGCGATCAATCCGTAAAAGCCACTCGTTCCCCGGACTTTGCAATAAAACCGTTTGTCCTCAAGCGCACGAGCCATTCGCTTCAATCCCTACAATGGATAACTACACAGTAGCTGAATTTGTAACAAAAACAAATTGTCGGAATCGGTGTGATTGTTTTCCTCTTTAAAGAATGTATATAGCTAGGAGAACTAAACTGTCCTTAGCTATCGAGTGGTCATCATCAGTTCCATTCTGTAATCTACCAACTGCCCTGACGTACACAGATGAAATGCTGATTGTGGGAGGTCTTCAGAATTGCGTCCTATTTTTAGTTCAATAGAACTCGTAGCGATTGTTCAATAAAATCGTCAAAAAATTCGCATTCTTTTGAGTTTTACAGTTTACACAGCTTCGGACAAGAAAACATCATGGAAGGTCTCTTGGTAAAAAATAAACCAATATTTCATTGATGACAAAAAATCTGCATAATTTTCTTGTGCGAAAATCTTTGACTCGTACATAAAATTATGAAACTTTATATCACACACCGCGTCAATTACTTATAAGTGTCGCAACGGCTACACAACATTTTAACTCAAAATATAGCAGATTTAGTTATCACTACTTCAAACTTCATTAAATAAACAAGGAGATCATCCAACCATATTGTGCTATCCAAATCCTCAAACTTTTACAAATCTTTGCGTTTGCGAAATATTTCTCCTTGGTGCTCAATTTTTAGCAATCTCCCTCTGTTTCTATTCTCTCTTCTGCCCATCTCCATCCGCAGACCATTTAGTTATATTGTATTAAAATTCTGTTCGTTCTGTGGACTTTTTTTAGCTTCATAGAATTTTAAATTTAAAAAATCCTTTGTTACAAATCCTTTAGTTCATTCCTCCTAAAAATAAAAATAAGATACGGTAGCAAAGAAGAAGAGAGAATCAAAGAAAAAATATCAAGGCGGCATCTGTTCCATCTCATCCTTATTCTTTACCATTGAATCTTATCCCCGTCTATTATCCTTGACCATATGTCTTTGGTATAGTATTTTCCTAGAGTTTAGATTTGGGACAGTAGAGAGCTGTATTTGTGAAGAAGGATGTTGGGTCCAACTGGAAGGATGGAAGGGATAATTCATGCTGGCATTTAAAAGTATTCAATAGAAGTAGTAGTAGTGTATAGTAAGAATTGAATCCAGCTTGCGTAAGAAAAAAACTAGAAGAAAAGGTGAGATGGATCTTGATCTTCCACATGCCCCAACCCCATATCCGTTGATACCCTTCAAGGGCTTCCACCCAAGTCTTTCTCCATCCCTTCCCTCATCTCTTCATCCTAGCTCTCATGCTCTTCATTCATCCTCCCAAGGAAGGAGCAGAGCAGACAATTCAGGTTTAGCTGTTGGAAGATCGTTACGAGATCAGAAACGAGCTATTTTTAAAGCCCCTCCATGATTTAGGATCTTCGATGTGGAGAATCCCTCGCAGATTCCATCCAGGTACTTGATCATCTTGCATCCATCCTTCCCGGCAACCCTAGCAGAGATTTTCAAGAAAGAATCAAAATTATCCGTTGTTTAAGGAGCAGATTAGAAAGTAGCAGTTACTGGAAACCGCTCAGATTCACAAATCATATATTCTGGAATCCATCCCTAAATAAATGCAAACAAACTCCGAAAGTATAGAAATCTTCATTGAAATGCGGTAAAACGATAAAATCCTATTTTACTCTACAGTGTAAAGTCTACACACAACTAAATCCTGCCTGCCAACCATGTCCATTTATAATTCATTAAAGAATCTCTTAGCGTCAAGCGGAAGGCGCTTTATAGTAGTCTTCGATTATCTTTTGCGGTTAAGCTGAAAGCGATGATGAAGAATAGAAGCCGGCTTTCCCTCAATCCTAGCACCAAACATCTTTCCTCCACCCTTCCTCTTGTTCAGTTCCAGAATAAAGATTTCCAAAAAGCCAGTTGTCCAAAGTATAGCCTTGAACTTGAGAAATAGGTAATAGCGCACCCGTCTTTGGGGTTGACATGTGTACACAGACACAGTGACAGAGAGTAAACACGGACAAAATGAGACGGACGGACAGCGGATTTGTATTGTCACCTCTTTCCGGTCAACAAGGGATTTCTATCATAGTTAAATATAAAGGATGGAAGCCGGGCTCTTATTGTCATCAATTCCATAACGTCTTGTAGTCTTGTCAACTTTTACAAAGGAGCAAAATAAATGTTTCCTCTTACTTCTTACTCAAAACCTACTAATAGAGGATCGTTAAACCAGATTTTTTCTTGAATCCTAAGAAAATCCAAAACTAGCATTCCAGTTTTAAAAATACTATTTTAGCTCCTTAGGTTTTTCTCAGTTTTGCCAGAATTTGTATTTATAAAACCGCTACTTCAGAGCTCAAAATCCCTGTACCTTTTGCAATCACTTCTTTGAATATAAAGCTTTTACGAGCATAATTATTTGACCACGACCAGCAGCCACTGCCACGCGTCAGCTTTTGCCTTATACCTTCCAAGAATATTAATTAGTTTTATCAGATTTTTAATCTTGCATGCTTGTTTATTAAAATAAAGCACATATATATATATATAATTATATTCTCCGTATGGCTCATCTTAGTCTATAACTGGAAGGAAGAATATCCAGCCAAGGTGTTTCTGGAGAAGTTTCTTCCCTAGGGCTAGATTTACTGCACACTCAAGTCAGCCCCAGTCCTACCGACTGGGCTAACATATGCTGTTTACAGTAATGATGATGCCATATGTTGCGGTACTCTTTTTTCATCATTTCATAACCCTTTCACCTTCATTCTGCTATTTAGTGTGAGGGGATCATTAAGTAACCGACCTCTTGGATTCAAGAAAACCTTCTAACGGATTCCGTACTGGACTCTGACTCAAGCTGACGCTAGAGCACAAGCCCTGGCTGGACAACAAGGCACAAGGCCTGCTACCTTTCTTTCTCCTGGAGAATATTATGCCATCTTGAGCTAGGCTTTTACCAAGATGCCCCTACGCAATGTTGAGAAAAGTAAGACAAGAAAATCTAATCTTTAATTACATCTCCATGTCGTCCCCCTGCTTCCGTACTTCCAGAGGGCCGCCCATCTGTTCATAAGTGTGCCGTGCTTTGGGCCTAACGTTTTTAGTTCCAGATTGTAGAATTTAAACTTTAAATTCCGGTTTACCTCCATCACACTCAGCTAACTTAGCAGGCTCTACTCCACCACTTCTGTGTCAAGTTGTATGAATAATTATTATTCCTTTTAGAATCAGACTTACTGGGCAAGCTGTCGTCTCTCTCATAATAACTGGAGGAGCAGGATGGAAATGACTGGATAAAAGAAAGTGAAAAAGTTATATAATTAATGGATGCACCCATGCAGAGGATGTTCCACCTTTTTTCCTTCAAGACAGGGAACGTAAAATCCAGGAAGATATGGCAAAAGGTGCTAATAGTGTGGCTTAACCACATGCTGTCTTGTTGACTAAGGACGGAAGAGCCGCATTTACATTTGCCCCTCATGAACGCTGAATTAGATTCGCTCCTATTTCCGACAAGCCTTGTGTGTCTGTTAGAGGCATAGGAAACCAACTGGAGCTCCGGAAACCTGGAAATCATCCCTTGCGCTCCTGTCCTACATGTTATTTGCTATTATCCCTACAATTGTATTTAGTATTCCAAAAGCTCATTCGGCAAGGCTTGCGTGTGCGGGGGAAGGCTGAAAAACTATTATAACAAAGCAGAAATAACATTATAATTGCAGATGCAAAACTTCTTGGGCCTGTTCCACATTTAATTCCAGGATTCTGCCGCGCTGTCAACCTGGATATTATACATCATTTTGGAAGTGGGTGGCAGAATATTTATGGCGGGTATGAAGCAGATTCTGCTTGCTTGCTTTGTAATTCCAACTTTTGTATTCCTTAGCTGCTGGAGGGCGCAGCTGCCTAACCCGAGGTTCCTGGCTACAGCGTAAATGAAGCAAAGGACCGTCAATAAACATTATGAAGGGGTCCGCCCTTCAAACTCAAGAAATAAATACGAGGATTATTAGCTTTTATGAACGGAGGAAGATTTAGGGGAAGGTGGTGGGGCCGAACGAAATGACTGTCCGTGCTTAAACACAATTATTAATTGTTATGATCCGTGCCGAGGGTCGTGTGTCGGGAAGGAGGGACAAATTATTCCTGAAGCCTTTATCTTCTTTTGATGCTCCGATGTCAGTATGCGGGTTACTCCTGTGCCCGGCCGAAATGTCAATGCGGAAGAGGATGTATTATTGCATTATTAGTTGACTGGAACAGGATGAGGTTTTCAGTTTTAACGTTCCGTGCATGTATACGAGGGATCTGGAGTTAGTAAACGTATGGGTTGCGGCGGAGCCTTGGATGATGATTGTTAGGAAGGAAATTTGATTTGATCCTCTATGGAATGATGAGCCGACGAGAGCCTACAGGTGGTGAGTGAGTTCAAGTTGCAAATTGTGCGTGTCATAAAGGCGGATCAGGAAACAAAAAAAGCAGCTGCATCCGCAGATGATACGTGGATTATACAGCATGGAACGCTACCGTCATCGGCTTATTTTAAAACTTTTCCTGGTGGCATACCGAGTTATAGCTTCTAGTTCAGCCTCCAGCTATTATTTTATTGTAAAAATTATGATCAGAGCGCAAACAACGAGGCACACGTTCCACGTCTAACCTTTTTTAGGAGGCGTTGATTAATCAGCAACCGAGCCATTTCGCACAGTCATGACAAGTTGCTTACGCAGATCACCATCAACTGGTAAATGATAAAAAAAGATGCCTGCTTCATTTTGCTTCTAGCATTTCCACAGAGTGTATCGATTCATCATGAAGGTTACTGGATGCATGCTTTTTCCACCAGTTGCTGCACAATACGGTTCAACTTTTTAAACAGCCCTGGCCTTCTACAAGTTTTATCTCTCTTAATGCATCGAATTCACTTTGTATTTTTCTTGAATTAATCGTAGTACTTTTCCTCTGCTCTTTCCATTGGCAAGTAAAATGTGCAAAAAAGGGTAACAAATATTTACATCCTAAAATTTCTTTTAATACGCAGTCATATAATACTTACTTACTATCTTAAGCCGGATTTACACTTCAACACTTGTGTAAAACTTGTGTAAAACTTGTTTAAAACTTGTGTAACACTTTCATATTCATATTTGCGGTTCAAAAGACCCGCAAATATTCAATGTTAATCAAATGGAGAACATTTGTGTAAAACTTTTAGATTTAAAGTGTTGAAGTAGAAACGGCGTTACTATGGTAACTAAACAAATTTTTGGAAAGTGTTACACAAGTTTTACACAAATGTTGTAGTGTACATTCGGCATTAGTTACATATCACCAAAGCCATGAGCCAATTAAAAGATAACAAGTACAGCTGCTCAATTTCACCTTTTAGGACTACATGGCAAGTTACATAGGAATCAGTGCGGTTGGGGTTAACATAAAATTTGACATAGACGGTTTCGTTAGTAAAATAGCGTTATTACAGGATTGTGCGTTTGATGAACATCACAGAATTATTAATTTAGGCACACTACATACTATACTAGTTCTCCCGTGCTCTTAAACAAGATCCGAACTTTGGTTTAGTATAAATAAGTTTACTTCGTGCATCTAGTACTATAGCACCAAGAATTGTGAACAACGAATCATCAAGGCTTATTAAGCTTTGGGGTTCAGGCAACTGCCAGCAAATAGGACAAAGTTGGTATGTTTGTCGACGATTTGGAATACGAATGGACGGTCCACACGGAATTCAGTACTGAATGGCATGCACCTCAGCTTCATAACCATGCCTGTAATAGTCAGAAAGATATTACCATTAACGTCATTACTCCAGTTGCAACTTTTGTGCACCGCTCCACTTTTCAGTCTTATGGTAATGTTGCATCTGCCGATAATATATTCAATATTACCTGTAGCAGCAGCGGCTTCACTTCCTTCTTCATTGACCTCAATAAAGGCTTTCTGGATAATTTCAGAGACGAAGAGTGTGTCATTAGATTCTGGAATACCGCTGAAGTCAGCCTTACTTTCGTTGAACATGTCGGCCAAGCCCAACTGTGAACACAAGAATTGCATGAGATTAGAGATAATACCATTACACCACACCCATTGCAACTTTAGTGGAACGAAGTAAAACTGGCTAAACTCAAAGATGAAAATAAGTAATGATTGATCTACCTGTTTGAAAGCTTTGACTAAGCCAAGATTTGCTTCAATTTTAAATCGTGGCAAATACACTTCAACATCCCCGGACGGCCCAAATTTAGACAAAAGATCTGCTGGCACCTTTCCAACAAGACCCTCCTCAAGCTTCTTCAAGCAAGTGCCCTCTTGAGGCAGATAGATTAACATGCTCAACCTGTCTCCCTGTGATAAATAGACAAAAAGGTAATTACTCATAATCACTGTACTTAAAATTGTCACAAATAATAAATAGTAATGACACATAGTTAACGTCGTCATCAAAAAATATGTCTCAAACCTTGTATGGTAATTCCACGCCCTTAGCAGCCAAATCTTCGAACTCCGCGTAGTTGAATTTCGACTTTTTATACATCAAGTCAACTTCCACATTTTCAGAGCTGCTCACATGGAACGGAGCTTTAAGAGTATCTTCTGGATTGAACTTGGTCTTCCAGAATCCTTTGAAGTAAACCCCATTCACGAGAACAATCCTTGTCAAAGCGTTCAATGCATCTGCAAGTATCCAAGCAAAAATGCATCATTTAAACCGGTGCATAATAGAATCTCAGGCACTAAAACAATAGGGATGCGCTTTTCATGTTTCTCATACCTGCAGGAATCAAGTTTTGAATCTTTCCGTTTGTCGTTTTCTCGACCCATTGATTAATTTCAGCTGCAGATTCGACGTTATTTCCAAAATTCAATTGCTGGATTTCAGCTCCAAAGGCACTTTTCACCGCCTCCTTGTACGTCGCTTTCAGAGCATACCCAATTTGTGCGTAGAGTCGGTTAGCCGCAGCCAAAGTATATCCCTCATTTTCTTCCTGCGAACACCAACATACATAGTTGCAATTAAGCATACCTGTGCAGTATCCAAAATGTCTCTCCTCTACACCAAATCACCTTGCCACAAGAGCACAGGATCGATAAGGCAATGTACCCATTTGTTTATCATACCTTTAGTGACGCCATCACTTTCGCATATCCATTTATCAGTGTTTCATGATCCGCCGGCATTCTTAACACTCTTTCAATCTCCTCTTTAGTACTTCCTGCCGCACCTAACTTTGCCATTGCGACCACAGCGCTGATGCTAAATGGCGAATAAATGAGGTTACCCGGATTTTGTTCTCGCAGAACCTACAAAAAGTACCAATTCATAATTAGATTCATTTCACATTGTCCACTCTTCAAATCCATTCAATAATTTTGTCAATTCGTTACCAATTAGTAAATAAGTGAACTCACCCCATGAAGATTTGAACCGAACAATGCATTTCCATCTGAAACGGACCGAACTTCAGCGAAACTCAACAAATCTGAAGACATTTTGCTTTTCGTTATGTCAGGACTACGTTTGTCAACCTTGTCCAAATTATTCGAAACGAAGGGGCAAATTCCAAAAAGCTGAAAATATATACCAAACACAATTCAGTTAAAAATCTTCCGTAAAATAAGGATGTGCTGCCACCTTCTTTTAAACCTGAATCCTTCCAAGACTGACAAAACAGTTTGGGAGCTTTAAATTGAATGTAGACCCTCTTATTATAACTTAATAATCCGTTCTGATATGAGCTATATACAATATAAGAGTCTTGTAGCTCATACCAGAACTGATCATGTCAATCCAAACAATAAATCCGTAGGAATACAATAATATCAAATCGAACATTTTCAAGGTTAACTATTGAAAATGGTAAACCTTCCTTCACTATAGCTTTTATACTCAATGAAAAACCATTTACTTAGCTTACCAAACTTAAGGTTCCTAAAACTTTGAACCCACAAACTTTTGTAAGTACACTACGGTGCATTTAGGTCTTAACAGTTATAATTTTAACCATAAAATTAAATAAAACTATGTGAAAATATAATAGTATATTTTTCAGAAAGCGGCTTAAACATTTTTAAAAACCTCAATCCCGCTTACCTTTCAACAGGATTGTAAATGTTACTGGTATTTTGCTAAAGGGAATGCATTATATACTTTAAAGGCTTGCAATTGTATGCAGCTCTTCTTACTTGTAACTCTCTGCGTGTGGGGCTGGCCTTTGCGTAATCGTCTAGTATTCAGCGGGTAGGACCTGGTTCTTGCTTTTCCTTGTAAAACTTAGGCTGTCCGCGCTGCTACTCTTAAATGGCAGGTGTAGGATGAACCGCTTCGCGAATCCTGCAGTCCTTTGAATTAGCCGGTTTGTTGCTCGTCCAGATGAAACATATTATCTCCTTCATTCGTTTAATAACTCTTGATCAGCGGTCCAATGAATCCTGACTTTTATGCTCGTCGTTAATGCTGTTATACTTGCAATAACTCCTCGCAGATACCCAAACGTTCGTTATAAATGTTTATTGTAACACACACTATAATTAGTACAACACAACCATTTTACAACAACTTAGCGTACTTAAACGTTACCACGTTATCGATATTTACATTACACACCCTCTTCGGCTAAAGTCAGTACTCAAGTCTCAGTTCGTTACTTCCTCTTGCCCCTCCGAGCTTTCTCCTTGAATCTTCCGTCAAACCGTCAGATTCCCTCTTTCCCTAAAGGTTTTAGACATAAGACCCCGAATTGTACTTCAGCAGGCCCTTTTATAGCCTCCCGGATCTGCTCTTCAGAACATCTCCAGATTCACCCCTCATCTCCAAAGTCCGGCTCCCTGAGCCTCCTCACACTCTGACTTGCCTCGCTATCCCAACCGTTCTCTCTCCTCCTTGCTTGAAGCCCCTAGCTTGTACTCTAGATAAAACTAGCCGTAACATTATCCCGCTCGTCCGATAACTGCGGACCCCGCAGTTGAAATCTTTTCTACATTCGATTACATATGAGACAAGTCACGACCCAGAAAAATGCGATATTTTCAATTTAACGTCGTAGTTGGCTGGTTATGTGATTTCAATAACCTTACATAGTTAGTTTGTCAGTTTTAAAAAAAATTCTTAAATTCACAATAAGGCTTAAGTTCCAAGAACACTTAATTTTAGCATTATTATCCAGACTATAGGCGAAACTTTAGGTTACATTTCAATTTTCAATCGTTTTGAAATAGCCAGTATCTTTTCTTTCCACGGCGATCACATTAAGCTAATGTAAACGAATAATTGGTTGAATTATGAAAATACAGTACGGATCATTACATTGGCAACCAATTCGTTTAAAATGAGAACAAATGTGTCAGAAGATATTGCATTAGACGACGTTATAAAACTCACGCATAATCCAAGATTTATATCTAAATACATTGTATAAGACGGAAGTTTGATATTAAAATAAAGTCTAAGTAATGAATCGTTATAACAGTGTATACGAATATCATTGTAGCCTAGCAGCCAAATCCCCACGCAGCTGTTTATGGTTGCAAAAATAATTGAACCCCCGGATTTCTTGTGCTTTAACATTGTCTTATACATTATCGCTAGAGATTTTCGACAGTTAGATAGCTAACATAGTTTCAGTTTACCCACTTCAATAACTTAATTAAATATATTGTTCCACCCATTGCTCTCCCCAATCGTCAGAACGCTAACGTAATATATAATAAAAATTACTCATAATTGGCCTCGCTGAAGGAGAATTTCTACATTTCTCCATTTTAAAATAGGCAATCAATATTTACATGAATCAATTATAATTTTGTTTTTTTTGAAAAAAAATCATACATTTCGATTGAACTAAAATTTATGATTCAACAATGTTCATTAAAGTTACAGTATAATTTAAACACAGTTCAAATATTATTTGTTGTAAAGCCGGCGATACTTGGTGCTTATTCGAACTATATACTAAGGGTATCCAAATTATAGTTGGAAGTTGTGTGACGGGTTGGGGTGGTATAAGAAAGATGAAAGGGGCGGAGACTGCCAGAAATTCATGACAACATGCGTCAGTTCCTGAATGGTCCTCGGGTGGTTAGTAGGCGGTTTCTTCATAATACGATGTCTTCCTTATTCAAACTTCATGACATTGAGTAAATATAGTACATAAAAGTGAAACTAAAACCCAAGATATAATTAAAACTGATAAATACGAATAATAAATATTGGATTGGATGGAAACGAATAACCGCAAGAGGATTTTCAGGAGTATTACGTGTGCTCGCGCCTGGTCTCCTTCTGAAACTTTTGGGAGACAACACTGGAAATCCTTTGAGGTTCTTCGTTCCCGCGCTCCGTCAGTGAACTATAAATAAAAATTAATTTTAGCATAACATTTTTTTCAAATTGGTGCCTACAAACTGTAAAATTAATTTAACCCTTGGTATGCAAAAGTAAAACAAAAGCATTCAAAATTATTGAAAACTTATTAATAATTAGCCTAATACCGAAACCATTTCCTAAACTACTTATAAATAATGATAAAAAAACTGATAGATTCTTGTACAGTATTTACTATCATACTCTACCATTTCTCTTCAACTTTAAACTCGTACATTAAAAATCCATCAAATTTTCAAAATAAAAACCACTAGCGAAGGTTAAAATAATACAGACAGGCAATCTTTCCTCAATATAAATTTCATGAAAAGAGTAAACAATTAAATATTATTACCTATCAGATAATTAAGAAACACACGTAAAATGGTATGCTTTGAAAATCAATTTTCTACGTCAGTTTTCGATCCTTGCATAATACCCAGAAACGCTGGTAAATAAGAAATAACCACATTGCTACACTAAAGTTACTGTCCTATATTTGTATCATGTATACTTGCAGTTCGTTTTATCTTTTCTAAAGGATTTGGACTTCTAAAGTGCCTTATCTTAGTAACAGCTAGCAGCTGCGCTTTAGCAGAGGCAAGAAATACTTATTTTTTTTTCTACTATTACGAGTTACATCTTTTCCAGTGTCGTCATGCTCTTTTCCATGTTAAAATATCATTTTTTCGGCATCTCGTCTTGTTTTCCGCAAAAGAACACTCCCAAAAATTCCTCTTCCTCCCAAATTTTTTCCCTATGCATCCGACCTTTTCTTGGGTCATATAAATCACGCCGTTGTAACCTTAAGATTTATACGTAGTTGTTTTATCTAACCTACTGACCATACAAAACCTGTATCCCAAAACTTTACCCAACACTTTACCGTATCCCCCTTGGACACATTTTCTAAACCTTTTCCCCTTAACATTAATCTATTCCTCAATCAGAATCCAATCCAGTTTCTGTTTTCATTTAACATTAACCTGTTTCTCAAACGGAATCCCATCCGTTTTCACTTAACATTAACGTGCGGCGCCTGCACAAAGTCCTTTTCCTTGAACTTTCTTGTAGTAACAGACCCTCTGGTTGTTCTACGTATTACCGGTTTAAATAGAATGCTCTTTTCCATAAGACTTACATCATTTTTCTTATGGGCCCTATTTCAAGATCCATGGAGAGCGACTCCATGACCTATCACACTAACATTAACTTTATGCAAGAATACCGAAGTCTGGCTAGATTAAGATTAGAAATTGTCATACGATATGCATATTAACTTGTCCCTCTGCTTTGAAAAAATTAATATCCCTTTTACGTATTATTGACTCACCGGATGCGACAGCTTGTTGCAACTGGTAAACTGCCAGTAATTTTTGAATATATGCAAACTGAAACATATCTGTCGCCCCAAAATATTGTAAATGTTCTAGATCCTCTCTGAATTGCTACTAAGACCTTTGTATTAACTACATTTGGAACGCAGGCTTGTGTTAAACGCAGATGGCCGCTGCCTGCCGTCGCTTCGAGTTGGCCAGTACTCTAAGAACCCGGCTTAGCTTTGGTCCACCTCAAGAATTTATTCGGAAGATAAATTGATTAATATTAATAATTCTGCTGAGAATTACACCAGGAAATTATTTTAATTAAAGTGAAACTATTGAAATTTCTTCTGTTCCAGCCAGACTACGGTTAACTGGTTTTTGAAATTTCCATCTTCTTCCCTTGTTCGGGTTTACTTCAACGGAACTATTCTTAACCTTTCCCTGCCTTAAACCTTCGATCCTTGTTCGGATTTACTTCGGTTCCTACTCTACTTAAAACTTAACCATTATCCATCTTCTTCCCTTGTTCGGGTTTACTTCAACGGAACTATTCTAAATCCATCCCTGCGTCAAACCTTCGATCCTTGTTCGGATTTACTTCGGTTCCTATTCTACTTAAAACTTAACCATTATCCATCTTCTTCCCTTGTTCGGGTTTACTTCTACAGAACTACTCGTAAACTTTCCTTGCCTTAAACCTTCGATCCTTGTTCGGATTAACTTCGGTTTATGCTTGACTTAATTATTAACAACAATCCAGGTTCTTCACTTGCTCAGATTTGCTTCAGTAAAACCAACTTATCAAATCAGCAACTACCCTTCAATTATTGTAAGGTTTTTTCTCTTTATTTCGTCGAAAAAAAAATTAAAACGATGGAGACAAACTATCTTTTACCCTTCTACTTGAAACGCATCACTAAAAACCTATAATAAATCTCGATCTCAATCTCCAAATCTTTTATTAGATGTATTATTCTTTCCTTCAAAATCCTTTTAGGCCAATGCCTTAAACTGACAACTTGAAATTGCAGCGATGATGAGTATATATGTAATCTTACGTTATTCCCCATACTGACACACATGTTTAGGGCACGGAAATAGTAATTTTTAGTGAAAACCTGGAAAATCAGGAGTCTACAACCTACGTAACTTAAAAACCAAGGGTTTTCGAGATGCTAGTTTTTTTTCTTACACGCTGGAAATGTCTCATGTTTGACATACAAAACATATTTAACAACCTTTTTCTGGCATCCTTTTTTGAAATTCTAAAAAAATTCTTAAAACCATCCTTTGTACCCTTGCAACAAATTTCCCTTTTCCTCCGCATATGTACTTTAACGTACGGGCTTAAGGGGACTAGTGAACACGTTCACCAGTCTCCTGCCTTTCCAAAAAATGGAATGTAAAAAGTTCTTGCTGGAAAACTAACTGAAATACTTTTCCTGTTTTCAGATACCAATCGTATTTACTTACATGTACGTAGCAAAACTTAACTAAAAGAGGGTACTTGTGAGGGGTCTCTCTACTCGCCTGCTCTGATAACCATAAAACTACAGTGGTCCAAGAAACCATTTTACATTTTATTCCATAAAACAAATTCCATGTTCCTCGGTATGTATACTACAATGGACGGGCCAAGGGGAACTTTTGAGCACGCTCACTGGTCTCCTTCACGCCCAAAATATGACTATAAGACTCTAGCTGAAAACTAAAATATATACACACCTTTACCTTGGACCAATGCTATTTACGTCTAGTTACGTTGTCCAACAAAATACTAGTAAGGGTCTCACCAGTCATCTGCTCTCACAACCATAAAACTACAAGGGTCTCCTTGACAAAATTCCTTCCAAAAATGGTGGGATGGTTAACATTATTTCCTTCTTCGTTTCAAAAATGTTTCAGTGGGAAGAACCCAGCATGCACAACTATTGACGAGCCTACGGCAAGTAGCGACTGTGCTCGTCACTTGCCAGGCTATAAGTGATACTCCTCTGAACAAGGGAAGATGTTACCCACCTTTTTTTCCCCTCTCGGCCCTTACAATGATCCTTGACGCCGTGTCACGCCATCTACTATTACAAGGAAACATATTAGTATGCTCATGAATTGACTGGATAGGATGAAGAAAGTAAAGTAGAAAATGATTCTTTCTACTAGCTAAAACTTTTTAAGTCCTATAAGTGCAACAATGTAAAAGGATAAGGCAGGTAGTGAGCACGCTCATCACTTTCCTGCTCTTCTTAGAATCTTTTATGACCCACAAGAGGAAAAACACATTATATTTACTGTAATAACCCAGCAACGCTTCACGCGAGCTATATGTACACCCATGTACAGTCATGAGGAAATTCATGAGCTTGCTCATTACTTTCCTGCACCTCCTAGTATCTTATTTGACCCACAGTTGGAAAAACACAGTACATTTACTGTAATAACCCAGCAACGCTTCACGTGAGCTATGTGTACACCCATGTACAGTCATGAGGAAAGTCGTGAGCTTGCTCAGCACTTTCGTGTCTAAACCAGAAGTCACGTCGCGACAACCTTAAAATAACTTATCCTTTCCTTACTTAGTTATTTATCCCACAATTCTACCTAAGAACTGAAGCTTAACAAAAATATAAACGCGGCAAGTAGTGAGCGCGCTCGTCACTTTACTGCACTTCCTAGAATTGTTTTTTTTCAGAAAAAAAAACACAAAATTCCTGTGAAGTTGAAGGAGCTTATCTGAAGCTATATGTACCACTATGTATAGTTATGGAGAAAGTCGTGAGCTTGCTCATCACTTTCCATCCCCTCCTAGAGTCTAATATGACTCACAGAAGGAAAAAAAATAGTACATCCATTATAAACCCCCAGCAACACTTCCCGTAAGTTATACGTAAAACAATGTACCACCATACGGCAAGTACCGAGCGTGCTCGTCACTTGGCAGTCTATAAGTAATACTCTTATGAACAATGGATTAAGTTACCAACTATAAGTCCTTCTCGGCTACCTCTATGATCTTGAAGCATTGTGAAACCATTTTCTATTTTAAGGATAGCCAAGAGTATGCATGGAAAAACACAGATTTCCTTTTAACCACCAGCAAGGCTTCCCGTAAGCTGTATGTACAACTATGCATAGTTATGAAGAAGTCATGAGCTTTCACATCACTTTCCCATACCTGCTAGAATCAAATATGACCCACAGAAGGAACAAAACAGTATGTTACCTATGAGCTCTTAGTAACACTTCCCGTAAATTATATGTACAACAATGAGAAACAGCCATGAGGAAAGTTATGAGCTTGCTCAATACTTTACTGTCTAATCTGTATATCTGTGCGTAAGAAACTTACCCTGCTCAAGTTTTCCCTTACTTAACTATGTATCCGCGATTTTACCTAAGAACTCAAGCTTAACGACAAAATTATAAGTACTTAAGCGCACGTAAGTACTTAATTGCAAGTACTGAGCATGCTCGTTCCTTGCCTATCTTCCGCAACAGTTCCATACGAGCAAGATAATGACAATTGTTTTCCGAAATTGTGTCCCTTACAAAATTCAAGAATACCCCGAAACAAGATTGAACAAAAAAAGGTGCTGGTTCCCTTGGCTACTTTGACCTTTTGAAACGTTGAAATGGTTTCTCCGGCATTTGTCTAGAAAAAACTGCCTCTTGCTTTGTCTCGTTTCTTAATCCAAAGACACGTTCATCCACTTGAAAATTCTAGGACGAGAAGCAATAATTTATTGATTGACAACTTCACAGGCATAGGTTTCCATACCCAAGAACCCTAACAATAAACTAACCTTTTTCACATCTGAAAGCCCAGAGATTGGTGTTTAGATATCGGGTTTCAAAAAGGGACTCGAAATAACTCAACCCTAATACATTATTTTGTTCCTGAGAAACAATACCAGCAAAGATCGTCAAAAGCTATTCCCTTCGTGGGATCATCGTTTTGAAATCTAAACTAGTATGAATGATTGTCCTGAGAATCTTACAACACTCGCTCCACGACAGATATCTGAAGTATATGGAACAAAGACTTTCATTTGTGTGTGTCCTGTTATTCCCACTGTGAAAAGTATTCCAAAACTGCATGCCTTAACAACCAAACTGCTAGTTCATAACATGGTTATTGAAAAGTCTACCCTCATTGTTCAAAGCATGGAATGGAAATTTCAATTAGGGTTTTATCTACCCTTATCACTAACGTATTAACCTAAACCAGACTAATCAACCATTTGAGATCCTAGGCGACCTCTGAAAACGTTCACTCTCACTATTCTTCACTTATTCCTGCTCAACCATGCTATTAGTATAGGGGAACTAGTGAACGGTTCATCACTTCCCTACAATTTTTCACTTATTTCTGCTCCACAATGCTATTAGTATGATACCCTCTATAACCTTTGCCACCAAAACATGTAAAAACATTTAATGGCATGGAAAACTCGTGAGCAAGCTCACCAGTCTCCCACGCTTTTCTGCTTCTTTACCTTAAAACATAACGCATGGAGAATAATAAGCTGAACCTTGTTGTGTTACTCCACTTAAAATCTTAACACGAATTTTTAACGAACCAATTAAAACTAAGAAAGACTTTATTAGTGGAGCATAAAGCTGACCTAACAAATATCAATCTATTTTTCCAATCCCAAATTTCTGGAATGCCCGTAATATCAAAATGAAAAGATAGTTATTATAGTATTATAACCTTACTTAATATTTTGCGAGTCTCTCTATCATTATGTATAACCTACTATAACTATTGAATGAGTTATGAGCGATGAGCCTATTGCTCATCTTTTTGTCTACCTAATTCGCATCTGTAACACTGGCCCTTATTTAATCTTTTCAACTTGCTGTACTAATATAATTTGAATTCAACATTGAAATTTTTACACGTAGCGTATATTTCCTATTTCATAGTTAAGTAAAATCTATTCTTTTGAATCTATATTTTTTCAACCCTAAGTTTCTGTCAACTCAGAATCAGTGAGAAATTTTAAACCTAGAATTACAGCTTATTACCCGATGACCTTCATTTATTCTATCTATACAAACCTAGGTTCTGCTAATCTATAACTCACGTTTGTCCAGCTGTTTCCTGCTTACTGAATACAAAATGCATGAAATTTGGGAATCCGAAAGCCTCGGCAACCATTTTGTTACTGGTATTTTGCTAAAGGGAATGCATTATATACTTTAAAGGCTTGCAATTGTATGCAGCTCTTCTTACTTGTAACTCTCTGCGTGTGGGGCTGGCCTTTGCGTAATCGTCTAGTATTCAGCGGGTAGGACCTGGTTCTTGCTTTTCCTTGTAAAACTTAGGCTGTCCGCGCTGCTACTCTTAAATGGCAGGTGTAGGATGAACCGCTTCGCGAATCCTGCAGTCCTTTGAATTAGCCGGTTTGTTGCTCGTCCAGATGAAACATATTATCTCCTTCATTCGTTTAATAACTCTTGATCAGCGGTCCAATGAATCCTGACTTTTATGCTCGTCGTTAATGCTGTTATACTTGCAATAACTCCTCGCAGATACCCAAACGTTCGTTATAAATGTTTATTGTAACACACACTATAATTAGTACAACACAACCATTTTACAACAACTTAGCGTACTTAAACGTTACCACGTTATCGATATTTACATTACACACCCTCTTCGGCTAAAGTCAGTACTCAAGTCTCAGTTCGTTACTTCCTCTTGCCCCTCCGAGCTTTCTCCTTGAATCTTCCGTCAAACCGTCAGATTCCCTCTTTCCCTAAAGGTTTTAGACATAAGACCCCGAATTGTACTTCAGCAGGCCCTTTTATAGCCTCCCGGATCTGCTCTTCAGAACATCTCCAGATTCACCCCTCATCTCCAAAGTCCGGCTCCCTGAGCCTCCTCACACTCTGACTTGCCTCGCTATCCCAACCGTTCTCTCTCCTCCTTGCTTGAAGCCCCTAGCTTGTACTCTAGATAAAACTAGCCGTAACATAAACACAAGCAAGGGATTCTTCTTCAACGCAACTCTTTCCTCTTCAACACACTCTGACAATCTGCAAGCTTGGCATGGAAATCCTCTCGGTAAATTGTCCCTTGAGAGTCAAAACCACAGCAGAGAATAAAAACGTATGATTATCTGCACGACTTACTTCCCAGTCATAGCCCTATATGTTATAGGTTCCCAGATTCTATGTTTGCACCAATATATTTTAGCACACCACCAAACACCTCATCCCTCAAGCCATTCTGTACTTCGGGAACTCAGATAATATATCATGAAAGAGCGATATGCGAAAAAGATATTGCAAGATTCGTCAGGAATTAGTAAGGGATACTTACTTTGGATCCTCCTAAACTTTTCGCGAAACTTGGAAGAATAATCCTGCAAGCCAAAGGGAATGACATCATCCACCTGACATGAGTCACTCATCAAATATTCTCTGCCTCATGCATGCGCTATCCTTAAACGCGCTTCGCATAACGATTTTTTAAGACAATTCTTATTGTAATTACACAGTGCAGACATTCATGGGACCACTGGAACTTTACAAATGTTTTCCAGGTCCTGCGGTTAATTGAAACAGTAATAATGTCAACATTACTGAATGCTACCATATTCACAGAACGAAACCAACCCAGAAACGACACCTGAACGAAACGAGCTTATGCCTCCTGTATCCAAGATCACACATGCAGGAAGGATGATAGTTCTTAGTTTATAATTAGCAAACAATATCATCCAAGAATTTCCGTTTCTCTTTTTGCGAAAATTAAAAATTGACTTGGCATCACATCGCCCAAAGCAAACTGGAATTGAACCCTAGCAATGAGAATGTTCCTGACAATTTGCCATTGTTTTTCATTTTCCGTTTCATTTCAAAGTCGGGGTAGAACTGTTAAAAGTAGCAAAGTATAACACTGTTATCGTCTTCATCGTTAGAGCAGATGATCGAGTCACCTCACCTCTTCGTTTTCTACGGTGACCTAAGGGCATCGGGCACCCCACTAATGGAGTAAACTACTTGATTCAACCATTTAATTTCTTGACAGATTGAAAGATTATTAGTGTATCACAGCACGTTCATTTGAACATTTACTCATACTAGCATTTCGCTCGGTTGTAAATATGTATTACGTACTCAAAAAGCATCCAAAGCGAAGCGTCTACACCAGGATATTGTATATCATTATATATATATTATACCTATATAGCGCTGACTAGACTACCATTGAATTGTATAATGTAAGGGCTTTTTACCTTTGAGTACCTACAATAGGATTATCAAAATTTTCAAAATGTGCTTCGAATTTCCTGAATGAAAAAGCATTTAAAATAATACCGCAGATACTGAAAGCTAGCTTTAGCTGATGATGTACAGTACATGATTAAATACAGTCGAAAGGTTAAGAATAATTACAAAAATCCGAAGAATATTTCATGAAGTCTGCAATAGTTAGTTGTGGGTTGCAGACCCAATAGTGAACCTCTTATTAGATTTTGAGCATAACAAAGGCTATTGCAGTGCTGTTAAATGCAAAAGCCTTTATTTTCTCTAATTATCTCAATCAGCTCTTTGTAATGTCCATTGTAGATAATAAGGCATGCCTTGTGGTTGACAAAAACTGTAAGCTCATATTCATTGATTGCCTAATTTAATTGCCACAAACAAAACTGAGCCATCTTTTAATGCTAACTAAACTAATGAAATTAACGTTTCCTCTTTTTAGATGGGGGACGCGACATAGAGAAACGGTGTGCGTCGATTCTGCACTGGCAATCTTTTTGAAAGGAGCGAGAGTTTGAATTCAGGGTCTACTCTGTGCATAATGCTCATACGATTCAGGGCTATGTACATGCGTATAGCTGTGTACCATATAACGAGATTGTGCAGAAAAAAATTATTAATACAAGATCAGACGAGAAAGTAAAGTGTACAAAATATATTTAATGTAAGATTGCTATTTCTTTTAGCTACATTTAAAGTATTAAAGAAAAATGAATGGGATTAGTTACACAGTATTAGTGTAGAAAACTGTGTATCCCTGTAGTCGAACAAGTAGTTTTGGGTTTGTGAATCGGATTTGTGCATCGCAATAAGGTAAGATAATGTAAAATAATTTAATTGCGAATATTTTTACAAACATTATAGGCAATTCAATTCAATTGAATGTATTCAATCCTTAATTTTGACCAATTTTGAAGCACGGAAGAAATATTCTAAAATGTAACAACTTGGTACACATAATAAATGCGCATTTTTCTTCCCACCAAAACTATCCGATATCTCAAGAATTTCCGAAGTAACAATTATTTTTTGTTATACTTTATACAGATCGTACATGATGGAAGTCAGCTAAATCAGGGCTACGGCAGGATAATTCAAGAAAGTTGAAACAAAAGGTAAGAATTACTTTAGTAAAATTATACAGTATTGAACAAAATACTGCAAAATAAATTACGATGGCTCTGAAATTCCATGTAATGTAATGCAAGCACTGGTTGCGATATAATTGTATGCTTATGTTGTCGTGATTACATGTTCGACTGTAATATTGTAACGTATATTTACTGACTTACAGATTCTCAAATTGAAGCAGCAGATTTGATTTATATAATTTGTCGATTCACCGTAAGGATCGTGTAAAAATCGGAGAATATTGTTTAGTATTGAAAGTTTTCAACGTACGCTGTCGCCCCTCGAAGAAAAAAATCCCTGGCTCAACACCGAAAGCTAAATTGAATTATACAGCAGAAAAACACGACAATGGATTTCATATAGCATATCAACTTGGAAATTTTACTGTATAGAAGATGGGTCGACCGTTGGGATCCAAGAATGCTGGTGGTTCCTCGTCGAAGCCAGTATCAGGTTCTGCTTCAAATTCGAGACCTTTGAATTTTGTTCGAAAAACTTTTAACAGTACTGGAAAAGTTTGTAGTACTGAAAAATCCATAAATGAGAAGGTTTTGGACTGCTGTACTAACGAAGTTATTGATAGATCGCAAGTTAATTTCCCCTACGATATTAGAATCAACGGATTTTCTTCTTTGCTGAATACAGTTAAAAAATCGACGGAAAAGGTACAGGAACTATTACAAGTTTTATCTCGTTTATCATTTCGGTCATAGAAATTACATCAACCATTCCATGATATCCAAAATTTAATTTACTTATATTTTTACATCTTCTAGGTGCGACGTCTAATTTTGGAAGAATGTGACCTGATAGTTGAATGTCGAGTATGCAGAAATTTGTTTCGCTCATTGCCTAATTTTATTGCACACAAGCAAAATTTCTGCAAATCCAAATTCCATCCTGCGGCTGGTCCTGACCTAATATCCGCTAACAGCAATACCGCTGGAGCTCAAACGCTAGAATTTCATTATGAAGAGAAATCGTCACTATCTACAGCTGAAATCAGGGACAAAGTGCGTAAGAAGGACTTGGAGGCAAAATCACCAGCTAGTAAGCAAAGCCGCTTAAACCAAATAATCAGGAAACTCGCCCCGAAAAGTGGAAATGGACTAGGCTCGCCAGCTAAAAACTCTTCAAACATCTTGGAAAGAAGAGACTATTGTCAGAAAAAGCTGAAATCTTCGCCTACCAGCATATTCGATACGACTCTACTCGCAGATAACAAAACGCATATTCTTCTTCATGCAGTAGGTCCTAATGGTAGCTTAAATCGCGTTATGTTCCAGCAGAAAGTTGACGCCAATATTCCCACCTATACTGGAGATCATCGAAATGTGTTGGAAACTGATTCAGCAGTTTTAGGTCCAGATGGTAAAATAATTTGTGCTAGTGATTCTTCGGTTATAAATGCCATCGTAAACCAGGTTGTCGCTCAAGTGCACGAGCAGCATGATGCTCATCAAAAGAAACAGTGGGAACTGAACTGCGACGAATGTAAGCAAATACCATTCATACGATCTAAATACTTGCTTTCTGCAAAAACATTAACATTTTTTTTCTTCTCAGGCTTTACTCTGTTTCCAACAAGAAAAACCCTAAGGATGCACATGAGAACAGCTCATAGAAAAGTATCCATAAATGCCCAAAGTAAGTAATAATTCCATCTGCAAGAAAGAAGGGGCACGTACAATGCT
Source organism: Sminthurides aquaticus (assembly GCA_906901655.1). Lineage (NCBI taxonomy): Eukaryota > Metazoa > Arthropoda > Collembola > Symphypleona > Sminthurididae > Sminthurides > Sminthurides aquaticus. The sequence continues at coordinate 5,574,982 of CAJQTT010000003.1, forward strand.
CACATATGCTGTTTCATTGTATTTATTTTCCATCATAACCTACTAGCTTGGATGATTTTAAAACATTCATATTATCAATAGGTTCTTCTCCACAAACTAAAGAAGTGAAAGAAGCGGTTGAATCAACTGATGAGGCAATAAAACATGAAGAAGAAGAACCAAAATCCTTTCCTGTTCCCGATGATATACCATCGAAATGTAAATCAGGGCTAATAACGGCGTTCTCCCCTCCTAAATTAAATACTTTGCAAGATAACAGGAATACATTTGGAGCCAAGAAACCTAGGGGAAGGCCCAGAAAAAATTTACACGTGCTGAATGATACAATAGTAGAAAGTGCTCTTGAGCGTAAGCGAAGAATGTCCAGCTCTAATAGTAGTGATGGTGGCGACGTACAATCATCTATATTTGTTTCGAAGCAAATGCGGCAAAATGTGTCAAGTGGTCTATCCCTTGAAACTTCCTGTAGTGTCAAGAAGTCTGGAATTGGATTTGAATGTGCTAAGTGTTCGTCAAAGTTTATAACCAAGAGTGATATGTCTACACATCTTGTCCAATGTGCGGGAGTAATCAATCTAGCTTACCTCCACCGTCCAGCCCCTATATCTGAAGCTAATAAGACTGGCATCCTGATACGAAATGACTATGTTAACAGTTTCAAAGCAACTCCTCGTAATTCTGGTGCTGCTCTTCACTCCGATTCTGAACACCATAAGTTCGGAGAGCCTCGACATTGGTCAAATTGGAGTACAAAAAAACCAAACGGTTTAAATGGATCCCCAAAATCTCTTGAATCAACTCTCAGCGTACGAGATTGTATTGAAATCGCGAAACTTAATTTCTATGGCAGTAGCTCACAACCGTCGACAAAGAATCATATTCGCAGCATCAACAACAATAATGATGACATCCTAAGCGGCCGCGGTGATACTCCGAGTGATGTTGTTGACTTAGAATCTGAAGGTAACGAGGAAGGTTCCGCAACTGAAGGGGATACGTACAGCACAAGCTCCGCGGAAGATGATAGTAAGGTTTCGACCTCCGAAGGTGATCCTGAGTGTGAGACTGATCGCGATAGTAATATAACGGATAGCGGAGTTAGCACATCTAGTACAGCAATGTGTTCAGCTTTATCGAACGCTAATACAAGCAATTGCGCTCAGCAGCAGCACTATCCTCTAGGTACACATGTCCCTCGATGAAAGTAAGTTCATCAGTTTCTTTTAACGACATCTCATCTGATGAATTGGATCGGGCAATAATTTAATTTTAGCAACTTTTGCATGTACAGCTGAACTGGGACTACTACATTAGAAGTCACTGTTTCTATTCAAATCTGAATTAACTTTGACGCGGAATCGTTTTTTTCGCACTGGCCACACGCTCAAAACTATCAACTTAAATCTATTTATTTCGACGAAGGCCTATTTTGCTAGAATATGTCATATGGGGTATGAAGAAAGAGTTGTACGGTGATTTTTATCTTATTTTTTTCTAGCCTAAAAGACAATAACGCCGTTACGATGTGGTTCTTGCTTGAAAAAAAACAGCCAATAGCCGTAGAAAATACGGAAACTTTGATATTACATGTAGTTAAAGTAGTAGATATGATGGTGTAAAGAACCACAAACCGTACTTTCGAAAAACAATTTTGCATGCTAAGTTCTAGATATTAATTAGCAATCAGCAATAGTAATTGCAATCAATAAGTTTTGTCTGTCGCAAGATCTCCTTTAGGTTCAGCAGTTAAAGAAATCATTTCTTGAAGGGCGTCAGTTAAGTTTTACGTTTCAGTCCGTCACACTAGATGTTTCCGTAGTAAATTAGATGCTGCTGGACCTTGCAATTGCCAATGGTTAATACAAATGGTGTCTATGAAGTTATATTTACACATTACGACGCTATAGACCATAAGGATTTTGCATTTTACTCTTGTTTTTTTTGTTTTCGATTAATGTCTGGGATCACAGCTGTGATTGCCTGATATTTGCCAGTGGAAGATTTGGGATATCTTTAGACAAGCAAAATCTGTCAAGACGTTTCGATATTTCAATCGCTCAGTAGGTCAGATAATTGGTTGAAGTTGTGTCTTGTACTGATTTGTTGCAATCCTACATCAGTAGCCTATGTCACAACAAGTTATCAGGGAAGAAACCTTAAAATGTGCCACTTGTGAACCTGTTAGTAGCCGAATTATCTGTATACTGTGAATATTGTATACACGCAGGAATTTCATTCTATGAAAGCAAAATGTTCAATGAAAACCACCAACATGAAAATAAATGTGATAAGAATTTGGAAGTAACTACGAAGCCATTGTATATTGTATCCATCAACATATTTCAGCTCATGCTTTATATTACGCTTCTCTGGGTGTCCAAGCAGATGGTATCGTAACAAGACATTATCTGTTCCTAAACATTCTACCGAGAAGCAAATCGTTAATCCGAGGGATATGGGTTTAAATTATGCACACACTACACATGAACTTGAATTGCATACAGTGCAACTGAATATACATTATTTATCCATTAGTAAAAAGAGTTTCTCATTAAATGGTGCGAAATTGAAAGATCGCTTAAAAACTACGCTTTCTCTACTCATATTGCTCACTAGGTTAAACTGATGCCTGACATATAAAACTAGCATTTCTATTGCTGCAACTTGCTGCAGCAATTCTTCTTGACTAGTGGGCTCTGTATTCCTGAAAAATCTCCTCCAAATAGCACCTGTAAGACAAATGAAAGGAATCAGTATTATTGAATTCCGTAACCTAGAGGATCGTAGTAGTCCATCACTGTGGTATTTTCCGTAGTCTCACCTGCTAATACGCGGTCGTCACCGAGAAGTCCTTCATCATACGAAATAATAGCAGCTTGAAAAGTTTGATTAAGAATCTGAACTTGCTCTCTTCTAGCAGATGCAAGTGCACCTTCAAGTTTCTTGCTTCTAACTTCATTATCCTTCCACATGGAGTCAATCATAGCATTCCGGGATATTTTTCCTTCCTTTCCATCTTCCATCAGTCTCGCTGCCATTAGCCACACGTGAAGTTCCATAACGATGAACCAGGAGTAGTAGGTATCTTCCATGTTGCAAACTTAAAGCCAAAAAATACACCAGCCTTTAAAACAGAACAGGATGACCAAATGTACAGTTTTCCAGTACGACGCTTACCTTTAAAGAAATCCGCATATTTGACTTCGTCCGCTATCTTGAGATATATTTTATGGCCACATACTTGCAAAAACTAAAAAGAGGAAACCAGCATCTTTTAGTAGGTGAAGTAAAATTTATCAATTGTTCCAAGAAGAGGTTGAAGCATTCACATACGCTTTTTGAATTTTCAGACCATCCCAATTTCCGGACCAATCGAACTCTCAAAGACTCAGTAGGCCGGTATTTACTTGGCGCTGTTGTCGTTGTCCCTTCGGTGGACTTGGAGATTGATGATTGAAAGCGGCACGACGCGGGTGCTATAGCACAGCTTTGTGAACCCACGCGAAAGAAATCATTCGCAAGACGCGAAAACGTTCTACTGCTCACACGAAGCATTTCTATTTACCCGTGTGTAACCGGTTGGGTTCGATTACAGCAGGGGTAAACCAAGATTTCTGTGCCGGCACGTTCCAGAACTAAACTAAAATTCCAAAGTATCAATTTAATTGCGTTTCTAATCCATATAAACTTCAGGGATACTTAACCAACAACCGACCTGTTCCTGACGGTGTATAAGGATGACGCAAAACACACGAATCTAACTTAAGTTGTCCTGCAGTTTTCCACGCTTCGACAGTTAAGTACTTAAGACCAGTTTCTCCCTAGTGATTTGATATTAATTTATGAATAATTCAATGGACTAATTTGGATAGCAATCAAATAAATATATAATTCCCTAAAAACGCTAAAGGTATAGTAAAATTTTGGCATGCACTTTATGTAACAGTTGTAATTGCCGCGTAGGTCAGCTTGAATATTCCAAGTATATCTCCTCGGTGAACGATTTCAAGCAGCATTAGGCAGTGCAATAGTGTTCACGTGGAGGAGAATACAGCCACACGACACGGCCTTACTTCAGCAATTGCATTTACCCGAGGGTGGAGAAAGTGTTGCAAAATCACAGCCGGTTTGCTGAAGTTATTTACATCCATTTGGTGGAAATATTGCCATACTTTTCCGTAAACCATAAACGTAAGTAAAGTAAAAATTAGTTAATTATATTTAGACTTAAATTAAGTATGTTGGCTGTAGATAGTGTAATATTTCTTTGTAAAAAATGCTTTTCCTATGAAATATCACCTCGCACGTTAATATTCAATATTTACAGATCCCACCCACAACACAATTCGACTCGACTAACAAGAAGTGAATCTATATACATAATTGTTGGTTACAGATTGCAATTCCTGCGTGTCATTAGGCTTTCGAAATTTACAAGATGGGTGACGATAGTGGATCTATGATGGACCTTTGCACCAGACTTCTTGGGATGAGTGAGTCCAAGGCGAAGGAAACAATTAAGAATCAACAACTAATCGCTCAGATTAGCCAATTAGTCAATGAGGTAACTACCACACATATTACGTGAAAAGTAGAGTTTAGTTTCACTTTTTTTCTTGAATATGTATAACGCCAGCATGTCTACAAGCATGCACCTTTAAATATTTTATAGTGCCGGACCGTATCAGGGAAGGACTTTCCAGAAGATAAAAAGATAGCAAACTTAGTTTACATTTTGGCGACAAAGATCAAGCCAGCAACAGAGAAATATTCATCCTTTGTGGTCCAATATATTCTGGAAGGAAAGCTTGATTCCGAAGTGCGAGTGAATGGTTAGCTCAGGGAATAATTATTTTCATTCTCTTTTTTCTGAGGACATTCACGTGCTAACTCTGTAAATATTTGATTTTTTTGATTGTAGCCGCAATGAAATATTTGCTGGAGCATATCAAAGATGAAAACGTCAACATCCCTGAATTTGAGAAGGAATGCGGAGTCGGAATTGTAGTAAGCCCTGAAGACATTGAAAATTCTGTCAAGGATATTATAGATAAACATAAAGACGAGATAATGGAGAAAAGGTATTTTCAAACGCAACGCACCTCGTAAGGTAGGAACAGTGAAATTGGATTCGTGATTCATTACTCTTTTGTGAATTCTACTAGATATCGTTTCAATGTTGGGAAAGTCATGGCCGACATTCGTAATGCCTCAAACATGGTTTGGGCTGATGGCGGATCTGTTAAGAACGAAGTTGACCTTCAAATCAAGTTATTACTGGGTCCTAAAACGGAAGAAGACTTGAAACCTGTTGATAATACCAAAAAGAAGCAACCAGCAGGAGCTAAAGGAGCCAATGATGCAGCAGCAAAAAAGAAGGACGATGCGAAACATGTAAAGCAACCTGCTACTGAAGAGCCAGCGGAGGGCATCGATTCAATTTTGAAAAAACTACCATTGCACAAACCAGGCTATAACTTCACCATGGAGGGATACCCATCGTCAAAATTAGCTTTAGATCTACTTGAAAAGCATACAAAGAGAATTAACGGCAAAGTTCGAACGCGATTCCCCCCTGAACCAAATGGAATTCTTCATATTGGTCATGCTAAGGCTATTAATATCAACTTTGGCTATGCCAAAGCGATGGGAGGAACATGTAATCTACGATTTGATGACACTAACCCCGAGAAGGAAGAAGAGAGGTTCTTTAAAAGTATCCTGGAAATGGTTCGGTGGTTAGGTAATTTGAATAGAATATATTCTTTTATTAAAATGCAGCAACAGTTCCGTTAATATCAGTTGTGATTTAATTCTTAGGATATGAACCAGCTCAGGTTCTACATGCCTCAGACTATTTTCAACAACTTTATGAGTGGGCAGTTGTATTAATCAACAAGGGCCTCGCCTACGTTTGTCACCAGCGTGCCGAAGATCTGAAAGGCTTCAATCCTCCACCTTCTCCATGGCGTGAGCGAGGCGTAAAAGCAAATTATCAGCTGTTCCAAGTAAGTAATAAAATAAAATACAGATACTTGCAATGATTACCGTCGTTACTGTTGCTGGTTAATCTCAAACTTGGTTTAAAATTGAAAAGGATATGAAAAATGGCAAATTCCCCGAAGGTGCCGCAACACTGCGGATGAAAATTACTTTGGAAGAAGGAAAGCAAGATCCAGTAGCATATAGGTGAGATTTGGAGTTATCATAAAGCTGATGTCGGTTAGCGTGACAAGGTGTTAATTTCTCTATTCTTTTCCTATGTAGAATCCGATACACTCCTCATCCTCGTACTGGTGATACTTGGTGCATTTATCCCACCTATGATTTCACGCACTGCTTGTCCGATTCAATTGAAGATATTACTCATTCCATGTGTACGAAAGAATTTCAAAATCGTCGTTCATCCTATTACTGGCTTTGTGAGGCAGTAGAAACTTACATACCTGTACAGTGGGAGTATGGACGCCTTAATGTACATTATACTGTAGTTTCAAAGCGAAAAATTGCCAAATTGATCGAAGAAAAGATTGTTAATGGTAATTAAGACAAGTCTCGGTGGTGGTCAGTTTAAGTTCAATGCAGCAGATAACGATGTTTCATATGCTATTGTATTTTTCTCTAGATTGGGATGATCCCAGGTTATTTACCCTACCTGCCTTACGTCGACGAGGCATTCCAGCGGAAGCATTGAATGAATTCTGTGTACGAATGGGCGTGACTGGAGCTGAAGTTGCTGTGGACCCTGCCATGATAGATGCATGTGCAAGAGATATTTTAAACAAGACTGCTCCTAGAAGCATGGTAGTAATGGACCCAATAAAGATCATCATCAAGAACTTCCCTTGCGTCCTGAAAGATACGTCCATCGCCAAATCAGGAAATGATTTCTTCGTCGAAATCCCAGATTTTGTTGGATCCCCTTCTGAAAGCTCTGACAAAGTGCACCGAGTAGCCTTCGATTCAGTTATTTATATTAGTCGCGACGATTTCCAAGAAGTAAGTTGTATTGATTCATGACTCTTTAGTACTACGCAGATCTGACTCGGCGTATCTTACATCAAGTTACGACATCTTATTCCATACTAATGAAGTTTGTTTTACAGCAATCCTCGAAGGGGTATAAACGCTTCGCAGCTGATCAGCCGGTTGGTCTACGCCATGCAGGTTTGGTACTGACATGCGAGCAAGTTATAAAAGATTCGAATGGAGTTGTGACCGAGCTACAAGTTAAGTGCTCTCCAGTAAAAACCTCCACGAAACCTAAAGGTTTCATCCATTGGGTAGCCAAACCAATCACTACAATTGTTCGACTTTATAGCAACTTGTAAGTCTTTTCATCCTTATTCTCGCCATCAACCCATTCATTCCAAACAACCAGAACTAAATGTGAATTTGTCTCAGGTTCAAGCACAGAAATCCTGAAGACAAAGCGGAAGTTCCAAACGGATTTTTATCAGATTGTAACTCAAACACTTTACAAGAGGTGGAAGCCTTGGCTGATTCGTACCTGCTAGAAAATCTAACACCATTTACTCAATACCAGTTTGAGCGTACGGGATATTTCGCCATTGATCCTGACACGACTTCAAAGCAGGTAATATTCACATAAATCCCCTCCTACTTTCCAATTTTGTTAACATCAGTCTGCATTGTGTCATATGTCTCGAATATGCTTTCAGCTCGTATTTAACCGTACCGTTTCCCTGAAAGAAGATGTTTCAAAGAATGCCTGATGACTTGTTAAAAGTTCTGAACGTCCGTCTACCTCTCAGACTGAATCTATGGTGGTACTTAAAAGGATTGTCATTCTTTGTGAACGATTTCAAATTTATCTCGAGCTACGAGAATAAATTGGAAGGTTTTTCAAACGTTATACTTTTGATGTATTTATTGGCATTTCTAATTGCCTTTGTTCATGGATTACATATTTCGATTCGCAGCATGAAAAACCAATAACTTTACGACGAAGATATCGAAAGGGATGATAAATATATATAAACTATAAGTAGTCCTCTTCCGTGTAAAATGTAATAGATAGTTTGTAGCCTACAACCCATATTTACAGAAGCTCGTGTTCTCCAATGACTAGTAACTCTTGGTAAGGCCTATATGTGGGAGACAAACATTTCTTGTAAGTCCAAATCCTTTAACGTCTTAATGCTGGCTGTAAACTGACTCAGTCGACTTTTTCTAGATGCTGAAGCTGTAGAAAATATAAAATTATTCATTTTAATTTTCAGAGCTTGCGCAAGATTAACTGGAAAAATTAAAAAAATCCTGGCTTAAGCTTACCATCCGAGTATGATCCAGCCCAGTAATTGAGCTTTTCATCAGGTTTGGGACAACAGCAACACATGCATTTCATCCACCCAGGTAACATCTCGAGGAACAATTCCCTGAATTTTTCTCCATAGAAGCAGTAGATTACAAAATTGATTGACGAGTTGAGCATGATGAGGAAATTTCTCAAGCTCTCAAGTTCCACAACACTTTCTTGCAGGCCCATGGCGATAATGACGAAACTCTCAATCAGAGGAAGAATATTGCAAAATATGAAGACGCTGACTACAACTATCAGCATCAATGCCAGAGAATTTTCATGTCTTTGAGATGACGATAACGATTGACGTTGTTGGTTTGCCGTTCGTACCTAAAAGTTCGAAAGGTAAGTTAATTGCTCGTAATGGCCATATTTATCAAAATTATTAGTCACGATGTAAACTTCGGACCAGGTATTAATTCCCTTACTTTTTTGTAGATGAGGATATTCAGAACGCTCAAGGTAACAATGGGTAATATATTTAGGAGCATAAGGTAAGCTCCAAATCGGTATATTACATTATAATGAAAGTTTTTTGTAATTTCTGTTCCTATAGGTATATATCCTCTAATTTCATGAGTTGCGGTGTCGTAGATTGGTGCTACATCGTACTCCCACCATCGCGGGGCATTGTAAAGTATAGAAAACACGGTAACTCCCAGCGAAATCAGCCAAGCCCTGGTCCAAGTCAGTGTCGTTCTCGCTTTAAACGGATGACAAACGGCAATATAACGTTCCATAGTTACCGCCATGGTGAAGAATATTGAAGCAGTATTAGCTACGAATTCAAGATTTGCTGTTACATGATGTGTCCAAAGATATTTGTACATCGCCCCGATTCCCATCCAACATTCTTAACATTGTCAACACGACTGTACGTAGTTAAAGCTGTTTTTGATGTTCTTACCCGTCATCGCAACTGCAAATAGGATTGGAGTAGATAAAGCCGTAGCCATGGAATATGAACTTTGAATTTTTCCATCCGTAGGATCAAAGAAGGCAATGACGCTCGGTATATTCCAAAGAAAACTTCCAAAGAGAACAAAAAACGTATCTGCCACAGCCAACCCAAGAAGAAAACACGCAATTGGAGATCGCATTTTTCTTTTCGACAAAACTAAAACACTAAAGATGTTTCCAACAATCCCCATGCATGACACAATCGTACTTGCAAACGCTGCCACAGATCTCAGAAGCACTTCACTATCATGACTGAGATGGAATAAGCTCGAGTTCCTGGCATCCAAAAAATCAGTATCATTTTCGCCAAAGTCCTCCACTGCGGATTTGTAGAGGTGATAAAATGCAGTTAGCTTAAAATCTTGCTCTTCAACGTAAACTGTAATGTTTTTCATGTTTTTTTTGTTTATTCCAGGTATCACAAAGAATTCAAAAAATCTTCACACGGCGTGCGCCCGTCATGGCGTTATTATCACTTCGAAAAACTCTTCAACGAAAAAATCCTTTGTCAGTAAAACAAGGAAAGTAAACTTTCAACAAAAGGAACTATCACGGAAGATGCTCATGCTTCTACGAAGTGATTGCGAGTGGTAGTAGAAACAAGGATGCAAAATATCTCCATTCCAGTTTTCGCTTCACCCCCTGTCTCCTTTGACTAATATATTGGGATTTTAGTGATCAGAGAGACCCGAATGATGATAACCTGGGGGTAGGGAAAAAACGTGCAAAAATCTCTTCTCACCCAACTGGTAATGCGTAAGCAACAAGAAAACTTGTACGCGAAAACAAAAAGCCCTAAGAACTTAACTCCGCAAGCATCTCAAGAGGGGACGGGTCAGAGTATTATTCCACATCGTGTAAGTAGTAATTTCAATCAGTCCCATGGAGGCTTCCTAGTCGTCTGTAATATTTGCATGCTTAAGCCAGACCCTAAAAAACTGGTCCATCCAGTCGTATAATGCACCAATATTCAGCAAAGTGAGACCTTATTTCAGTTATCATTCGCGAAATCTATGGCCGAGAGAGAGAGAGCGAGGGCAAAACTTTTATACTCCATCAACACTTTTGTATTGGTTTGGATTGTTTTTCAGATAATCAGCATACCAAGCACAATGAGGATTTACCAAAACCAGCAATGCCATGAGAGTAAGCGGATACATTAATCCTCTCCGTACATGCATGGTAAAACACGACTCCAATTTCATATTACGATGGGAATTCCCACCAAATCAAGTTTTAAGCAACTTTATTATTGCACCTCAATTTAATACCCTTCACTAAACTTAACTTCGACACGCCTCCATAGCAAGGTGTGAAAATAACGAATGTTAGCAAGTCAGCTCGGCCTACTCTAATGAGGAAACCTAATCAGTCATCCCTCAAACTTACCCTTTACAAAATCATAAGGTTAAATAACTTTTTTATTCACCACGTCAAAATCCAATCTTTCCATAGCGTATTTATCTTTTTTGACAGCTCTATTAACTATTCGCGATTGATTGTAAGCGTGGCATGCGCAAGCTCATGTTTTTAATTATGGATTATATATTTCTCCAGCTACTAATGCAACTCCTAATGAAGTGTAACCTCGAATTCGCCTGGTCTATCGGCTATTCCAAGTATGTATATCCGGTCTGTAACAGATATTCTCACGCTATTTACGTCCAGAATCCCAGCACGCTCTTGTTGAATCACCAGAATTTCATAACACTGTTCCATGCACTTTAGTTTTTCGTACATCCGTGCATAGGATTTGCGTTACATGCAAAAGTATTTTTTTAATCATGCTGAAATCCGTTTCCATCCTCAACAAAAGCACTTCCCAGACTCTATTTATTAGCTGGCGCTGTTAGCCGTTAGCCCCACTTCAAAATGGTATGAACAATCTTCAGTTTTTCAAAGTCCACAATTACTCCACCTGAGTAAACGTAGTATAACTGATAAGAACAGGTTCTCTTAAGCTATCACCAGAGGTCTCTGCGCCTATCGCAAATTTTCCGCGATTAATCACAGCCCAGCTATTACATGTCCGGTAGAGATTGCGCGCAAAACAACATTAACATACACGAATGCACCATTAATGCGCCAAACCGGTTAGACTTGACGCGCTCCCAAGATACCAAAGGATTTACAATTTTTGCCTTTATCAAAATCTGCTGATGATGAACATTTATAAACTTTCATATCTTCTCTACTCTAACTAACATTCTGTAGGATGTGTGAACTCTAGCAACAATCAATCCAGCGCATCTTGCCTTTGCTACAGCGCAGAGCGTCAGTTTTTCACACTATTTGAAATAGCCGTGCTCCCAGTTACCCTTAAACGCAGAAAATATTATCTCCTCTCCGCACAATCAAAGGTTTTGGCCAAACATTTTATATGCAATAGCCAAGCTAAGTGTCTTCCTTGAAGATGTACAACTACGATGCAGACGTCATCATTGAACAGGTATGTGAATAGGGGAAGGATCTTTTTTGCGTCAATCTGCCTCTGGCCCCTTTCAAAATATGTTTCATGTACTCTGTCCTTGCATGTTTTGCGCTACACAACAGAATTAAATGTTACTCAATGCATTCAATTAGCCGCATCACATGTCATACACCACACTTGGGTGTTCTAAGGCACGTATATACTGTCACCTGCCTCCCTCGACATAGATTTACAGTAATTTATAACTTCCTATAAAGGTAAACTCAAAAACATCTTCAGTGCACTCACACTGCAGGCTTTGGTCAGAGAAATCACCGACTTGTCGTCTGAATCTGAATAACAATTCGCTTCGTAGCGTGGCGTAGGTTTAGTTTCTGGAATTTCTACGTCAGAAAACCTCTCAGAATATGTGAGCCATACAATTCCCGCACTTTCTGATCTGAACCTGATCATTTAACTATCTTACTGCAGGTTCCAACTTCCAACACATTTTATTCTCAGTGTTAGACTAAAACTCAGTCCGTAAGACGCTGTGTGCCGACACATTCTCTCATCCCGTTGTGATTTCTAGTCACCGTTAAATTTCGTTAACCAAGATGGATTCCATAAACGTGTCTGACCTCTCCCTACCAGTTCTAGTCAATGAAACGAAATCTGCGTTCGATTCCTGCTTTCCTTCAGAACCTCCCGACCACGTAGAGTATGCAATCAGAGGAGTTATGTTAAGTTCCGTGGCAATTCTGGGTCTAATAGGAAACGGCCTGTGTACCTTGACGTTTTCAAAAATGAGGAGAAATACTTCCTTCGCCTTCTTCCTCCTCGGACTGAGCTGTTGTGATTCCATACTGGCTTTCTCCAGCCTCTTAATATTCGGTCTCCCTAAACTATTTACAGAGGCAATGGAGCCTTACGGTCCGTATATTCTTGTCATAGGTTACCCCATTTTAAATATCGGTAAGTTCGTTTGTATTTAACTTAACAATTTTCTAAAAGTTGGCAATCAAATCATTGATTAATTAAAATTCAGATTCTCAGAATCAAATCTGAATTTGCCGAACAATCATTATGAACTTAATTTTCCCATTTTATTTTACAGCTCAGACGTGTTCAGTCTATTTGATAGTGGCAGTAACGCTGGAACGCTACCTTGCCATCTGCCAGCCGCTAAAATCTCGCTCCTTTTACCTAACGAGCGGGAAGCGTGCCTTTCTCATTTCCCTAGGAATATTAATCTTCGCCATTCTCTTCAATATTCCAAGATTCATGGAATATCAAGTACTTCACGACGACTCTTTCGAACCGTTGGGATACAGCCTCTGTTCTTCTAGTCTTCGAGAAGATTCCACCTTTATAACTGTCTATCGGAATTACAGCTACAATGTGATGATGTACATCATCCCTAATATTTTATTATTCGTCCTCAACGCCCTTATATACAGAGAGGTTCGTACAAACTTTTTGTTTTGCTTTCCTTAAGGACATTTTCTTTGCATTTTTCTGAAGCTAGTCTGAAGCTTCGCTAAGCATTCAAATGTTTTTTATTTTTCTCACTCCGAAACTTCCATATGTTATTGCACCTTGAATTTTTATCCTGTTTTCAGGTTTGCAAAGCAGATAGAATCCGTCAAAGCCTCAGCCATTCCCAGCGTTCAGAGAATTCCCTAGCTTTTATGCTAGTTTGTGTCGTATCAGTCTTCCTCCTGTGCAACTTGTTACCATTTGTGAATAATCTGATGGAGTCTTTCGTTGGCTCTGTCAACCCAATTTGTGTATACCTTGGAGATTTGCTCGCCACATTTAATTCCTCCGTCAACTTTTTAATATACTACGCTTTCGGTAAAAAATTCCGAAAAGACTTTAAGAAAACCTACTGTTCCTGTCGCAGCCGCCCAAAAAACGTTTCTAACGGTGCCCCCGTTGTGGAGCTCAACGAAATCAACTGTAAGTCCTGCAAACGAGAAGTAGACATTAAAAAATCCAGAAAATTTGAAATAGGAAATGTGGGCATTCTTTTTTTCTTTGCTGTGTAGTCTTTTGTTTTCAAGGATCGTGCTCAGCTGCTCAGCTCGATCTTCTTGATTATGTATGTTGCCCCGAGCTGGACAGCCTCGTAGAAACATTTTTCTTATGGTAAATGATGTGAACTATTGTTGTTGATTAATTGCTTTTTTCAATTCCAGGTTCTAGTGGATCCGCATCTGCATCTTCCGGTCCGGTGGAACAAGATGAGAAACCTAAGCGGTCCTCTACTATATCTGTGCTAACAGACAAGACTGACTTGGACTTGGAACCACATTGACGAAGAAGAATGAGCTAACATGAACAAATTACATCCATCAAGGCCGTCTGCATCTCTCTTGTGTGACTATACAGCCGTGCCCTTCGTCCACTTTCACTAAAGGTTATATTTAACATTTCTGCAACCTCTTAATAACTATCGCCAGAACGCACACAACGTTTAGATGCAACCGGGCTTTGATACCATTACTGATTATGATGCTTACTTTTGACATTCACATGAATCAAAATTGCTAGGTCTACTCTGTACTTACGTTTATTACCGGGGAGTACAGTTCATGGACGTCGGCATGTGAAAACTGTCCCAATCCGTTTATAAGTAACGATCAAAATGACATGAGGAAGCCACACGATGATAAACATTTCGCCACAATCAAAAGCTTAACGGATTCAGCAAAACTCATGGGACCCGAATCTGTGCTTGTCATTAGTCAGTCAGACAAATAGGGTACCATTGGGCTTACCAGCTGCTAGACTGCAGGGACCAATATTAATGCGAATGGATCGTCGTGTAATTCTTACAGATCACGACTGGGTTCTCGCGAAGCGATACAGACTTATATCATTCATATAAGAGTTCAAAGGTATGCGTGTTAGTTGAAATAATGTCAAGTCCTAAATGGTTTCACATCCTCTTTCCTAAATATTTAATACTGAATCCTACTTTTCACTTAATTTACCAGTTCAAAATCATTGTCTTTTTACTGTTCCGACCGATCATTTCGGTATGACGTAACATTGCTGAAAGATCTGAAAACCCAGGTCGATGGCGGCTATTCACATGAATGACGGGCATAATATCCTATCTCACCCCGCCTTTGGCGATTATACTAAGGTCAACGGACTGATGAACTCAATTTTGATTGCAATTTGTTAACGGAGGGCCCGCGATCCCCGGGCCTCCTTCTACTCAATCATATTGGGCCACCTCAACTATTACAGCGTGATTTTTACTGTCCAACAATACGGACCGGAAAAACTAAACGAACATACATAAATTGCTGCAATTACTGTCCGTCAGTCCAGATGCTTATACTGCACAATGTGCCCATGAAACCCCTACAGATGACGTCCATTTTGTCAACCAAGAAGATACCGTTGACGCAGAAAGCCCTATCGGTGTTGTTGTAATTGATCTTCCTGAATAGTCTTATACTTTGAAATCGACGAATAAGAGTATCCAAAACTGCGACAAAGCCCGCTTGAGGATTGTAGAGGCAAGTTTATTTCTTTAGATACTGTATCAAAGACTGTACACCTAAAACTCAATTTAAAGAGTATTAAAAATTATACTTATGACCAGTTTTTCTTGAGATTTTTTTCATCAAACTCTCAATGAAAGAAAATTATTCAAAAATAAAATTCTGTCGAGAATACAAGTTACCGGTGTTTATTTACTTGTAAACCTCAAATAGCTTGAGCGTTGCTCATTTCATTGTAATTTAAAGAAACTACTGATTTATAAGGACAATGTGTTGTTGGTTTTAAACGCTCCCATTCCCAAGAAAACGACTCCGTTCTTGAAAATCGAAGTTGTAGGGATTGAAATTGAAAGCAAGCTACGTAAATTACTTAAGAATTATGCTTTTTTTAACAATAATTCAATTAAAATACATAAATTAACTGTTTCAGTCCTACGAAGTAAAAACGAAGAAGTTTCATTTGGTTAAGATTCCTTTTTGAAGAAGAATTTTAAGATTAATTTACATTGACCTGTAAGCGAAATTATAAGATTTATACTATGACTTTTTAAGGAATGAAGGATTCAGTGACCACCAAAAGTAGGATTCGTCGCAACCCTTATGACAGACGGCGTTTGCTCAATTCGCGCTTTGCAAAACCATCTAAACAGCGGATTCATTGCTTATGCGTATAAAAACCATAGTTTCCTGCAGGATTAAATTGTTTAGGTTGTTGACCTTGAATCAAACAGTGTGAGTTTCGCAACAATTTCCCTCCCATTTAAGAGAACGCGTAACAAACTGAAAGAGATGTAAGTTCTACGTATAACTTATGATTCAGAAATGCGGCTTCCCGTGACCAATTTCCTATTAAAACACGCAATTGCAATTACTTAACCAATACTAAACAATTGGGCGTTTTGGGTTTGAAAAATTCACTACAACCCCAAATCCATATTTTACGCTGATTTTGATAGTCCGATCAATTTGTCAGTTCGTGTATGGTATTATCAGTTGCATCGATCCATCTTGAATCAATTATAAAACACCTCTTATGAATAGGTCATTTTCGTATTTAGTTCTTAGGTTTCCCATAAACTTGCGAATTACGGATTGTTTGCAATATATTAAGGGCCAAATTGTCAAGAAATTATTGGAGAAAAATATTTGGAGTATGCAAAGTAAGATAATTTAATACAAACACTATCTTATCTGTAAAATAAAAAAAACCAATTGAAAAAACTGCATGCAGTTGGAAAAGTTACATATGTTGAGGTCCAAATGGATAGCACTTCCGAATGAAGTGAAGAAAATTTGCCGGATTTATTAGATTAAAGTTAAGTGCTTAGTAAGAATCTTGTAACAAGAAATCATATAACAAATAAAATGTAGTTGTCTTAAAAAATATTAAACTACCGACATATACAATTAACTGTCAGGCACCATAAGTTGGAACCGGAGAGCCGGCAGGGATAGTGCGAAACACGTGCGTACATGAGGAACCATCCGAAAAACTGGTGCCGGTCCTAATATATTTAATATATGTAATACAATGAGCCAGTCTGGCATTAGACTAATGTGTATGTGTGCTACCCATTATATTTGAAATGAGAAAGAATGTTTGTAGAGAGTATTCCTAGAATTATACGAGGGAAGAAACTCGTAATAGCTCGAGTAACGGGCATATATATGAGGTCTACGCCGCGTGTGTGTGAGTGGACTTAGCAACTCTTGATCATCTTGTCAGTTATCCTATTCTGTACTAGGTATTGAATTAATTTTGGCTGCCGTTCATTGGCGCATTGATATATCGTCAAAATTACTAATATAAATTTTGTCAGAGTTATAAAACGTGTGCTGAAGCGTGTAAAACCTAGTTAAAACGATATTTCAACTAACGTAAGCACATTTTACCGTTGTCAGACCACATGTAGTTATAAACGTTGCTAAAAAGTTGCAGGGTCGAAATCATTTGAAGACTTCTTACTTATGGGGTGAAATCTGTACCTATAGGTTTGGTGACCCATAACTACCTGACCTAGATTGAAGATGCTATCCACCGCCTTCCTATGATCCTATGGCTTCGTTGCAACGCTTAAAGAAATGAGTTACAGGCGTATGGAAGTGAATCGGAACCTAATGGTTGAAGCTACTATAATCAGATCAAAATGTCACCCATAAACGCTGCATAGAAGTATGGGCTCATTATTGCTCACAATTCGATAGTGTTTCGTGTGAGCAAATCTTGACAATAGAAACAGCAACCATAAGCTACGAAATAATCGCACTTATGTTCTCAGTATCGTCATAATTTTACATCTAGAACGGCCATCGTATTTTGCTCCAGTATGTATAATACCAGCATAGGTTATAACAGCAGCGAATTCTAGCTTCTACTCACCAGTTTCCTTGTTTTATTTGCATAATTATCTTGTACATCTATGCTGTACCGACGTGCCATTTTTTCATTATGTACCTGTTAGTAATGGATGCTAGGATCCAATAACTCTTACAGGGACAACTGATGGCAATGAGATCTGTCCAACTAGGGTAGTAGAGGATGAGAGTGCGTTATGTTACTTACGTGTGAGCTCACTGTATTTAAGGTCGTATTTAACTCTCTTACTATCTTACTTTGCTGCTGGTAATTGGACGATTGTGATGCAAATTATTTTAAGATGTGAGGATAAAGGGATTATGGAATCTTAAGAAGATGATGCAGAGCCGGTGAGCAGTATAGAGATGCTACACCAGACAGGATCATCAGATCTACACATCCACTGTATCAGAATGAGAAGAGGGTTCCAAAAAACTGTTTACGTTTTACTTTAAGGATTTACTGAGGTTCCTAGGAAGGAATAATGGGAAGATGTAATCCGTAGATGGAGTAAACTTTTCTTCAAAGTCTGTTTTGGAGACTAATCTCGCAGAGCTGTTTTGTAGACCAAAGTCCTTGTTGTTGTCATTCCTTTTAATCTAAACTTTTTTGACGGCATTCCTACATATAAAGGCTGGATTCAAAAAGGCAATAGCAGCTAGTAGGATTCCGCAGAGAGTGCCTCAAGCAGCAAACATTTGTAAAAGGATTTCAAGAAAAGTCCGTGCGTTCTTGTTCTGAACAGTATAAATATACAGTTGTACACAATGGTTACAAAATCTTTGCTCTTTTTCCTAGCTTTCTCCGCCGTTGTGTGCTATTCTGACGCCAAGGTGACTTGCTTTGACGAGAAACAAGATTTGGATGGAATCTGGAACTGGTACCCCCCGTCAGCCCCCGTCAAATACGTCTCCAACAAAGAGACTCTTCCGGCAGCATTCGCAAAATTAAACTTGCCCGGAACTGGACTTTGGTATTTGGAAGGAGCAGGAACTGGACAAGAGTATAAACTTACTCTTCAAGAGAAATACAAACCGTATGCAACACGAAGTACCAATGTTCAACTCTATGTCAGCTACTACGATAAAAATCCAAGGAGAGGAACTGTAGAGCCTGCGAAAGGTCTTTTACCGTTGCAGCAACTTCCGGTCACTGGCGGTAATACGTGGTCCTCTGCAACATTTGACATAAACCCTAGGGCAGACGAACCGGTAAGTACTTGCACCATATCGAAATGCACAATTTTTAGCCCTTACTCGGATAAATCTTTCCCCATCTTCCATACTTTCAAGGCCACTGATGTTCCTCCAAGGCCAAGGCGTTTCCTTAAAGTGGAGATACGCTACGTGGAAAACTTTTACATTTTTAGTTTGAAACCTACGGCTTTTTATAAAAACCAGATTCACCATTCATCACAATTCAATTCAGCCCCCTCCCTTGCTCTTAACTTTTCTCTCCCTTTAAATTGAATACACGCGTCCGAGAGTCTCAAACTTTCAGTAATAATACTTCAGAGCGCATCCCTCTCTCCTACAGCTATGAAACCCACAACTGTTTTAAAATAACATCAACCAATACTGCATTTAAATAACTTTATCTCACATCGATTAAATTGTATTTCCAGCTGGAGCTCTCGTTTTTTCTCAGCCGGGGCAATGTAGTGATCATCGACAAAATCATCCTCACCGTTGACGAGCCCATGCCAAAGTCCAATCCAGAATCCGCGTGTGTCAAACCCGTATCCACAACAGCCAAGCCAGCAGCTGGAGCGACACCCACACCGGCGGGAGGCGCCGCTACTACACCAACAGGTACAACCGGAGTAAAGACAGGGGGCGCTCCCGCACCAACTCTCCCATCCATTCTGTCAGGCCGAAATGCAGCAGAAGGTGCATGTCAGTCCTACGCATTGCCAGAATGCAAATGCAACTGTATGTGTAATTGTGCAAAGTGTTAAACCCGCTGTCCCATAATTTCCCTCTTAATGAGGTTAACCTAATCTAAAATTAGCCCTCTACATCCCATTTCTCTATGTACCTCATTGCGTACAAAGAGTAGGAGAAAATTCTCTAGTTTATTTTCATCTGTATTAAAAAATTCCCAACTTACAATTGAGAGCAATTACTTTTAAAATTTATGTAAGTGGCTAAACTAACTACCGTAATCTACAACAACTTAGTGGTTTCCTCCCTACTCATTTATCCTGAGAATCTGTCTCGGGCTCCGGTTCACCAGACCTAATAACCAGATTTGTTGTGGCAGTAATAATCCCAGTCTCAAAATTTTGATCTGAATCCAAGCAATTGTCGTAAGTTGCAAAGGATAGGAATTCCTCTGAGGATGCCTCATCAGCAGAGCCAGTATCAATCCCATCGTCTCTTTCTTCAAGCTCTGCATTTTCTCTCGCATCATAAAAAGATTCTTCTCTGTCTTCGCTTGAATCATTAACAGAGAATGGAATCCTGGTCATGTAAATATATTTTTCCTCACTCTCTCTCACCGCCCCACCGCCTGTCTTGTCCGTGTCCCAAGTAATGTTTTCATTGTCTTCATTAAGAAGACCATCCCCTGAATTCTCCCATCTGTTTGAATCATCCTTATCCTCTTTTCTTTTTTCGTCTTCCTCATCTCCTATCTTCACCCCATCACTAGCCTCACAATTTTCTTCTGGGAAAGCAACATACCATCCTGTCTCTTCCAATTCATTTCCACCAGCCTCAACTTTAGCCTCCCCATTAACACAGTCTTTGCTTCCGTGATCTCCACCTCTGGAAGGATTTTCTATTTTACTTTCACCCTTCATCCCAGTACCGTCACATGTAAGCAGACCTGTATCTGCGCCGCAATCCTCTGTTTCCTTATCCTTCGGCACAGATTCCACGAATAAGTTGCTTTCCAAAATCTCATTACACCTTAAACAATTTTCCAACTTTTCCTCAGCTTGTTCCTCATTAAACACTGTACTTTCACTTCCACAAAAGATTTTATCCCCGCTTTCCCGAATTTCTCTCATGCAACTTTCCAGTTCATTTCCCTGAGGGAAATCAGTGATTGAATAAATTGAATTTCCAATTATTTCTTCATCCTCCTCATCATCATCACATTTTGCTTCCACTGATTCCCTTGATTCCCATCCTGGATTTTTCGCAGTTCCGTCTTCACTGCTTTCACCTACCAATTCCTTGTCACCTCTAAGATCCTTTGACTCCCCACCCACATACTCATCTGTTTCAACTTTCATTACTTCGTTACCAACCATCTCTTCCTTGTTCACTTTTTCTTCTACCGTTAGCAGGAGACTAGGGGGCCAGGAGATGACGCCAAAGGTTGTTTCTTCATCTACTTTCTCCTCCTCCTTTCTCTCCACATCGTCCACCGACTCTACTACACCCACCTCCTTCTCAGTATCACTGTTCCTTCCATCGAGACTATTGCCATGTAACTCAGATTCACATCTCATAATTGTCTTTTGAATCCCATCATTGATTTCACAATCACCACCATCTGTTATATCTTTGACTGTTTTATAATCCGTGCTTTCTCCAATTGTTTTAATTATTGTTTCTTCAGCTTTGTCCTTGTTGCAGTCACCACTGTTTTCTTCTCTCGTCGTTGCATCATCCAAACCAATTTTCTGATTCTTTTCACGTTCTTCTTTTTCTTTAATTTTCCGTTCTCTCAAAGAAATCAGTGCTGTGAAGACAAAAGTAAAGTATCAGATAGCACGGAACATTAATTTAAAATAAAAGGTCACGAGGCAAGGTCACAAGTTGAATAAATTTCCAGGAAAATCCTTAAGACCTCCGTATCTTAATTGCTATAACAATCTCATCATCACACACATGTGCACAAACACTTACCATTAACTGAATCAAGGATTTTCTGTTGCTCCTTCTGAGCCCATCTCTCTCTTTCCTCTTGTTCCGCGACTCTTCCACCATCCGCCCTGAAAATATAAACAAGATTGTCATAAAACCTTCTTTAGCTCGACGGCCATCTTGGCTCAATCCTTTTCCTCAAGGCATCCTCTTTTCCTGCACAAGGAGATCAAACTATGGCGTCAAATGGATTCCTCGAAACGGGATTAATTGGATTTCTCGCTAAATTTAAGCCGATTTTCTCACCAAGCTAAGCAACATGCTCTCTCTTTATCGAACACGGGACGGTCATCCAAGTACGTCAACTGAACCTGAACACAAAAAGAGCCAGTTTAATACGAGCGTAGTCGTAGTGTAGTGTTGCTACCCTAACCTTTTTCTCTCATCATCCAATCAAAAGTTTTAGAACAAAAGAGGATAACGTTAACACCTTCGTTCAATCGCGCTGTCCTTGACAGCATTTTCCTGTCTAGACTTATCGGCTATTCTCATGAATTCCAAGCACACTGTTTGCAAAATTTAATGACTTACACAGCTATTGATCATTTGTTTTCTGTAGTTTTCAATCTTCCGTATGCATCCATTTCCCATTAAGTTTAAAACCCGGAGGCTTTTCATCCTCCTGAACACCTGTTAACGCAATGAAAAATTGCAATGTAGAGCGAGTAAGCGTCAAAAAAATATGCTAGTGGGTATTAGGTTTGGATTCAATAAAAGATGAAAGCCATCTGTGATTTCCACCAATTCCTTGCTATGTAACCCCATATATTTACTTACATGCAAAACATCAGGGTCGTCAATCTGGTTATGTGAGATATCAACTACAGAGAGTTTTTCGCATTCTGTCAGATGTTCCAGATCCTCTGCAGATTTCAGATAATTTCTTGATAGATACAGCGTATTCAAAGCACTTGCACCCTCTGTAAATATTTACAAACACTTCAAAGTCCTGCAACCAAATAATCTTGATGGGTTTTACATTGCACTACACATGCATGTCAAGAGGGCGATTCCATTAGTGCACCTCACTCAATTTGCTCATTGGTGGTGCTTTTTAATCAAGTCATTTGCTCACAATTAATATTTACATCTCACTCATCCGCCGTATACGCTATATACCGGCGGCAGTCTACAAAGGATTACGTCAAACGTCGAATACATGCGTTGCAATTCCACATTATTTCAATACGCGAGCAACTAGTTTTAGCAAAAAGTATATGAACTTACTTAGATTTTCAATTTTATTTATTGAATTGTTGCTCAAATTTAAAGTATCCAGAAATTTAAGATGTTCAACGTTTTCTATTCGACGGATAAGATTTTGTTGTAAAAACAAGCATCGAAGTTCTTCCTGCATATCCAAGTTTTCAATAATTTTTATCCCATTTGACTCCAGCCAAAGACAGCGAAGTCCCGTATATTCCTCAAGGTTTTCTATTTTTGTAAACCCTGTACACATAAGAATATGATATCCTGTGTCTCAGTTCTTTTCTACTACTTTTTTAATTGCTTGTAACTTTCGGTGAAAGTTGGACGGAAAAAGAGAAAGCAGTTTTCCAAGCCTAACCTTACCTTTGTAATGCAAGTAAAGAACATCATTTAAGTACGGGGTAGTGTACAACTTTTTTTCTTTGCAATGATCCCGGAGATAAGTTTTCGTCATCCTGTGAGAATTTAAATTATCTTTTACCACACACACATGTCTCAATTTCTTTATAACCGCTTTACTTTTCTTTCCTTCCGCCCATCTCAGTTGAACAAGGCTGAGAGACACAAAGGCTTTTATAGAGTTCTCCTAGCTTCATTATTATTACTTCGCCCAGTTTTCCAATTCTCATCTCTCCTTCCTCGTTAAAGTTTACCATTAATCAATGTCGGGGCATCCTCCTACAAGCTTTCGTATGACCTTTCAGGAGCATTACAGAATATACTACGGGGCTATCAACGGGATTAACCAATAAGCTTTGTCTTACCGCACGCCTTTAAAAACGGACTGTCCTCCAGGGTCAGGGTCACTTTCTCGTTTATTTTCAACATGTTCCGCTCTGTGAGAAGCAGTCAGAGTGGTTGCCATATTATGATTTCACGGATGACGTCCCGTTAATTTACAACAATCACTCAACCGAATCTCTGCCCCGGAAAATTTCAACACACACAACTTTCCAAACTTCTCTCCCAACTTTTTTTCAGCTTGAGAAGTTTTAAATTTATTTCTGCTTAATTATAGTGAAACTTTTCCTCCTCTAAAACCAGCACTTGCTAAACGCCTTAAAATGAAACTCCATTTAACTAAAACCTTTCCTGCAATTCCTGGTTATTGCTTCACTGCACGGAATAAAAAGCGGGGACTGTATGCGTGCCTGCAAACGCTCCCGTTGTCCTCGTTTTGTCAATTCCCATATTTCGTCTTTCCCCCTTCTGGAAGGCTCCTGCTTCCGTTTCCATGGTAACCTCTTTCAGTATGGGATACAATCTGTTGTATATATTATAGCAAACGCTTGGTGCATAGGAATTATCAGAGGACAGAGGGACTAAAAGCAGACGTCAGATAGCGCAACGTCTGATTCACAAACAGATTGTGTCCCATACTTGCATGTGTATCTTGACCGCGTCCAACGACTGAAACGCATTTTAAAAAACATGTCACTAGACTTTACTGGAAACAAGGATGGTCAGTTGGCGTAGGACGAAGTAGGGGTATGCATGCAAAATGAGGATAAAAGAGTAGTCGCTGGAAGTCATTCAGCACTTCACGTCTCTTTTCACATTATATGTAACATGACAGCAGCTGACATGTTCATCTGTATCACTTTGACAGCGTCAAAAGATTATAAAAATCCTTGGCTCCTCCAGAGAGCATACTTGCGAATTCTGCAATATCTCTTCCACAGAATTTACTTCATACATACACAATAGCAACAAAGAGTCGCAACCATACCACTGACAACTCCCAACTTCCTCTGTCTGCATCATTATACAATTGTCTGCCCCTCTTCAACCCTTGTTATCCTTCTCAATCCCGCTTGGTTTATCTTGGATGAATATTTTTCGCAAACTTTTCCCTCTTAAGACTACGCTACCAAGCTGCATATGTTTATTTGTGCTTCACATAGCATCTCATACTTTTAGTTTTCATCTCTAAAAAAACTTCGAAAAGCTTATTTCAAACGCTCTTTTCCAGCGACAGTGAGTTGGTTACTACAACAGCAACTAGAAAGAGGTGAAATCCGATATCAAAAAAAATACAAAACTATTTAAAAACATGTTCGTAAACCCTCAGGTTTAGCAGCGTAGCGTGAAATTGGCACAGTTGCCTCCTCAAAAAAGGCCATGTTTATATCCCATATATCTACACTTCTAACCTTATTCTTCTCATATGTACCCCTCAAGTTGAGTTTGTGGGATTCAAGAAATCGTCAAAACCCTTCACGTATCTTCTCCCTGCATTTCCCCTACTTTCCAGTTCAAGCTCATCCCTTTCTCTCTGTATACATCTGTAAATCTGCTTCTCCGTTTGTATATGAAACTTTTTTTAACGGGATTGTAAACTCAAAACCTGGAAAGAATGTGAAAAAGATAACACAACTTTCACCTTCTAACTTCACCCTGCATGCCATACACTACAAAGCTAAGAACAAGTACAAGTCATATGTAGAAATTGGATTGTGTGAAACCGCCATTTGGAATTACCTTGTAGGGAGGCGATAAAAGGGATTCAAACGCATGCTTTCTCTTTGAGCCTTTTAAAACAGACCGTCCAACTTCCCGTCACGCGCCACATTTAAAGATAACGTGATTTGCTCATAAAAAATTCTTAGTAGCTCTCATCAGCTGAAGTCCCGTAGTTGGAAACCTGCGTGTATGGTATTCCTGAAAAACTTTCATGGTTGAACTTTGATGCACATCAGTGGCACATTATTTTATTTTTATTTTTCATAACCCTTCCCATAAAAATTCATTCAATTAGGAAAAGTTACACGATAAGGAAATATTTCACAATCTCCCTATTCTCACTGTCAACTCTTATTTTGAATTTTGGGCTTTTTAAAAATCAGTTTTCATAATGTTCAGAAAAAATCATATACGTCTAAACTTTCAGCTCTTCTAGGAACCCCGTTTTTTCTAACACATTCTGAGCTCCTATTGTCCTATTACTTATTTCCTAGTATTGTTGACAAGACTTTCTCCACCGTGTCTTTCTCCTTAAGTAACCTGCATTACCTCTCAATCTGCAAACAAAGGAACGTGTTCACACGAGCGGAAAAATTGCACACACACAGCTATTATCAACTTTGCAAAAGCTTTCCTTCCCTCTCCAAAACTGGTTTGCGAAATAATTAATTCACAGTGACTGCATCTTGAGTCTTCTTGAGCCGCCCACATGTTACAAGCCACACCGTACAGCACAAGAACTTGGGTAGCTCCAGGTATCACTTGCGGTCCCGTTTTCATAACCACATTCATTTCAGATTTCACCTTAGTTTTCTTCAAGAGTCTTGTCGTGTTTACCAACTCCTGGTAATCTAAACGCAGAGACTATTATTCCTTTACGAGGAGTACACACTTGAAAACTTGCATAAAGAAAACCACGCGTAAATCCTTTTCCCCGCTCCAGGACTCGTGGTGTCCCAGCAGAAACCCCACAGAGGCAACTTTCCACTCCAGAGTCATTGTTTAGAAAAGTCTTCAAAATTCTCTATTGAAACATAAAACCGTAAACCGAGCGGAAAATAATTTATGTCAACATTTCATCACAGATCTTGTCAACTAGAGTGGCGCTACTCTTACTAGCCTTCTTCCACACTGGCTGGGTGCACCGCCAATCTCACAACGGATTGTGCTCTACCACATTTGAAATGTGACACAAACATTAAGAATCCCTGGAGTTTGATTTATCCGAGTGCGTAATCTTGTCAGTATTCGCTATTTAAAGACGCACGCACTTTCCTTTCCTTCCGTGTAATTTAACGCTATTAGTTTCAGCAGCCAACGAAGGAATCCACGCAACTTTTGAAACTTTGAATCCGTTGGGACCCCCAAATTGTGGAATTTTGCCACACTAATAAAGCAAGCATTCGATTTCATCATAACAGATTGGTTTTAATGACTTGTATTAATTCTTCGCCATTTATCTTTCCTGCCATGAACAATGAATGATACAAATTACGCCAAGAATAGAATTGTCCCGTGTAGTACCAAACAGAATATGCAACTTCTGACGATACTGCGATACTTAGATACGAGAGTGACAAATCCTCCAAAAAAATCAACCGATTCCAGACCTATTTTCAGAGTCACTTGTTTATTTGCTTTGTCCGAATTGCTTGAATTCTTGGCTTGAGAAATAAAAAGTAAAAACAAAACTAGAGGATAAATACGACTTCAAGTCTGAATTCCCAGCCAACAGCTTTGTCATTTTTAACTGTTTCGTACCGATTCTAATGTAGCTCTGAAAGCTTGTGCGTATGTATGGTTTTAACCTCAGAATCAAACAGAAACGTTGAGAGGAAACCACAGGCTTCCAAGAAAAATCAAGTGCAATGTAACCATCATAACCTTTATTGCAAAACCTGCTGCTATTTACCTTCCGATAATAAGTTCGCAGAGAAAGCGGGCCCGTTAAGTAAACGGTTGCACACAGCAAGAGAAAATCACTTAACAGTTGTCATCTCTCGCTATTCTCTTTGACGACATTTATCACCTGTTGGCTTTAGTAATTCAATAATGGAGAACAGTTTCCTCCTGCTGGGATGGACCAGATTGGAAGATAAGCAAGAGAATAAGACGGTGACAGAAGGCTTTAGGGATTTCCACCAAGGACAGTCAAGTATGCTCTTTCGGTTTACCGTTTAATAAGCTCCCAAAGATATTTGTACAAGACATTACATTCAGTGTCTTAGCGTTTTCCTCTTTCCCAGACCGTTGAGTAGCTGACTGCATCTCCGTATGCATGTATCGTGATGAATGACATATTCCTGGGAGTGAAAGCATTAAAGCGTTAAAACGTTTTTTCATTCCCCAGTATGCTCCTACATGTAGGCGAAGACACGAAGCTGTCACATTTGGCAGAGTGTAAATAAGCCAGCTCCTTTGGAAATGATAAGTTAAATTTACAGAGGTTCTGCACCTGTTACTTGATTGTTTTGTGGAATAAATCAACGCAGAGCGTTCTTAAGCTTTCTTCACTTTTTTATCCATTTTTCCTTTTAACAGGACACGAGACAAGAAACATTCATCTAATAAATACATAGAGAACACATTTAAAGATTCACAATCAAATAGTAGTACCAACATACAAAATAGGAGGGAGTTTCAGTATTTCCCGCATATCCAAATCCTAATAAACCTCCTCATCATTAACTCTAACAGCTTGCGAATTCTCTTCCTCCACGATGGTAGCACTCACGAGTAGAAATACTCCCACGCTCACCCAAATCCTTATTTTTACAATTCCATTAGCAAATTTCTCTGTCTTTTATTTTACAAAACGTCATCAATTTTCATTCCAATTTCATCTTCCAATTTTTTCCTCAACGTCTAAACCAAAAACTTCAATCATTGACATACGGTGCGAAAATTACGTCTCCCCGTCAATCCAATTGCGATAAATCATCTGCACTTGTATGCCTTCAAAACTCAAATAACCTGACGTCAAGCAGTACCAAGAAAACGAGAGGGGTTTCAGACTGATTAAAATTCAAAGAAACGACGTCTGCCAAATTTCAAAACTACCTTTCTCCCTATCCTTCTGATCTTTCATACCTGCTCCATTACGTGTAGATCTTGTTCTTCAAATGATCTAGTGAAAAACTAAAAAGATAATTTTTTCAAAAGACGGCAGATGATAAATCTAGCTTTCTCCACTTTCTCCTCCAAGACAAGTAGCTATTAGCTATAGATAAAAAAGTACAGCTACATAACTCGTATCTATCTGCTCTAAAGCCTCTGGTTCTTTTGTTTCTACAGTAGATATAATCTATTCCCCCATACCATCCTCTTCTTTCTAAAGCTTTCAGGTACATTTACAAGAATAAGAATCGCGAACATCTACGCGGAGGATATTGTATTAAATATTAATCAATTCAAACTGACATAATTCCATAGCTCTTATAATTATTTCTCATATATTTCTCTTATACACTCTTGTATTATCTATAATTCCTAGCTTTCCTACTTGTCTAGTTAGTAGCTCAGCTTATCTAATATACATACGCTAGCTCTCTCTTCTAATTGTCCAGGGGTCCTCTATAGCTTATGACTAATTTAGTCTGAGATGAATGATAAATGTGTATGGGATTTGACAGACACATGAATGGGATTTATCACACGCGCTAGGACAAACTATATAACTTTACGACATTAATCTATAGATTCTATTTAGCCATAGTGACTAGACTTGTGACATGAACATAGGGCAATTAAATATACATATACATATAGCTCCAGTGTTTAACAACATTGGACTTTCTCCCTGCTTTCTCCTCTTGGCCTCCTTTCCCTACAACTGTTAATATTTAATGTACAATACGTCATCCTTCCCTTCCAGCCTTACCTTTGAGGATTCAAGCTATTTTAATTATTTTTCAAAACTTTTTTAATAATCACTCCACGTTTATAAAATATGGAGATTTTTGACATCTTTTCACTAATTACTCATCATCATCATCAGTCATTTAAGAAATAAAATATCTGGATAATGTCAACCTATCCAGGGAACTTGGACCTTTTGCTTGGAATTGTGTGAAACGCCCTCAGATTTTCCTTCCACATCATCACCTTTCACCCAACTTTCTCCTCTTCAACCCCTGTGCGGAGCTCTCGGGCTGCTTGGGCAAGACAACACTATAACTTTTTAATTAAATCCCAACCACCATTTGTCATCTTACGGAGTAGGGCTTGAGATTCTTCGGTTTTTGTATAGTTTACCATTTTGTTGCTGCAGCTGCATTCCTCCGCTTTGTATTTGCAGGTTCAGACCCCCGGCTGGATGATGGGAATTAGGTGGGAGTACATTATCAACGGACATATGGTTGTTGTGGTTATGGGCATGGCGCCCAAGTTGTGGTACAGGTATCGTCTTGTTACGGAAATTGTTTATTTTGTGTCCATTATTTCCGAGACTTCTATTCTTGTCGATGACAATAAGAGAGCCGTTTGCCCCATTTCCGGTTGCAATGCAAGTGTGATTTGTTCCCACGCTTCCCAAGCTCATATCCTCTGCGTCTCCTCCTGTACAAAGACACAGAGAGAGACGGATTTCAATTACAACTTTCAAATGGCCGCCATGTAATTAAACTACCAGATGCCAGACAAACTTCCCCGGGATTTATGTCTCCCTCATCCATCCATACATCCCTTCCACAAGATGGATTAACCCAAAGGAAATAAATCACCAATCAAATGAGGAGCATACGGGGATTCCATACGTAAAACAGGACAGGAGGAGGACATGTTCATTGTACTAGTATGATAAATTGTGTGTAATAACCAAAAATTTAAATTACGCGTTTTCCATATTGAGAAAGTAGTCGACTGTTTCGATTGCGATCGTGTATTAATGTAGCTCGAGGAGATGAGTTCACACTACCGCCGTTCCCTCCTCCAGGTAAAACTGTGTTCATGGTTACTACGCTATAGTAACTGCTGTCTGCGAATGCAGATAACCACACAAGTTTTGCATAAATTAGAACCTTATTTATCCATAGAAAATCCTTAGAATCATCATCCATCCCAGGCTTTTCATTGCTATATACATAGCGTTTTCATATATATTATTTATCGCCAATTAAAGCCTACCAAAACCTTGCTCCAAAATCGTGCTCTATTCTACTGTTAGTTTTGTCAGACACATACTATACAGGAAAAAGTGTATGAAGAACGTGAAAGCTGGCAAGAAATGAGTAACAACTTCCTTTCACTTCCGGTTAAACCGGAAGTTGGTAAATGTGGGCGTGAGAGGAGCTTATAACGGGTCAAATGGCTACAAAGCGACAGAAATTCAAATCATTTTCAAATTGCATTACTTGAGAGTGTAGGATTTCTCGCCTACATCATTTCATTACGGTAAAGACTATATCACGAAGGCTTTATTATAGCTTTATAATCACTAATTTTCAATTACAATTAGCCTTGGCGTATATTAAATGCATATCACTGACCTTGTAAATGTCAGTAAATACGTGTATTTCAAGCCTTTAATTTAAAATCCCTGAACTAACTGAATAACTACCGCCAAAGAAAAAAGCAATCGTAAATTTAATTTGGAATTCATAAAAGTTAATGAGTAAAATCTCGCTTCCGATTATCGCAACAAGAACTAAAGCCACCAGTTCATAATTTCCTACTAAAAGAGGCAGGACATAACACTACTACGATACAGATTCCCTACCCATCATAATCAATTTAGAAAACGGGGACAGCGGTAAAATCAGTAGTCTCATAAAGAAAAGTTGACGTTTGGCCTGACTAACCTACCCGCTCCTCTATAAAATCTCTAACAGGATTCCCCTGAAGAAGAT
This sequence comes from Sminthurides aquaticus, assembly GCA_906901655.1. Taxonomy (NCBI): domain Eukaryota; kingdom Metazoa; phylum Arthropoda; class Collembola; order Symphypleona; family Sminthurididae; genus Sminthurides; species Sminthurides aquaticus. The sequence continues at coordinate 5,605,948 of CAJQTT010000003.1, forward strand.
AAATGAAGATGGTGAAAGAGCGGGCTGATCAAAAAGAGGGCGGAGTGACACTTTGAGATGAGAAGAGCGACCACAGAACGTGCTTAAACCAGTTTTCGAGAATATATAAAGAGACAGCTGCAGGAGGAGCATAGTCATGTGGCCTGCACAAACAAGGTTAGTGTGACCAGGGAAGTGAACTTCCCCGACACTTGTGTTCTAGAGGGAGGTGCTCTTATGGATGGAGTCAGCGGTGCATAAATGATGATTAGAATTTGGAGCAAGTGTCAGTTAGAGTACATAAATAAGTACGTAAGTAAGAAATAAGCATAAACTCATAGAGGACGAAGCAATAAGTCTGCGTGGGTGTCAGGTTGGTGTAACAGTAGGGTGCTCCTGAGAGGAAGAAGAAAATTAGAGTGAAACTAAACGTGAACTAGTAGCAGCCTTGCTCTTGAGATTGCTTATACCGCACCGGAAAGTCAGTGTGAGGGAGGTGTTAAATAAGTGTGAGCATGTCTTTGTAAATCTGGGAGGAAGCGGGAAATTCCGGGTAGCGGAAAAGGTACAAGTCCAAGGAAGTTGTGGTGGGAAAGGAAAGCGGTATACATACAAGGAAAAAGTTGGGCGGAGAAAGCTGGAGAAAATTGGACTGCTGCTATTTCTAGCTTTCTTATAGTAGGAGGAGGAGGAGGTGTTAAGTTGGAATGTATCTAGTTTTAGTAGTTTTGTATTATATTATTATTGTTGTTAGTAATAAAAGTAATATACGCACCACCATGCTGACCTCTGTACAAATGAGATTTCCTGTAGAGACTATTTCTCCGCGAAGTGTTGTTCCGAGCTCCGGCTCCCAGCCGACACCATAGAAAGTCTCTACAGAGCCGGAGAAGAAGTCGACGAAATCTCTCCCCACAAGTGCAGTAAATCACAAAGTTGACGGAGGAATTGAAGACAACAAGGAAATTTGATGTTTGCACTAAATGGTCTATAGTGCGATTGTAGAAACTCTCAAGGATGTTATTGACCAGCGGGAGGACATTACACATGAGGAAAACAACAACGACACAAAGAAGCATTGTCGCTAAACCCATTTCCCGTCGCTGCAATTTAGAGAGCACTTGACGCTCTCGATTCGCTTTCCGAACCTGAAAAATCATGTCAAAAATATATACCAGTTAGTCTATACATTTCCGCCCCTCTTCCACCCTTTCCCCACTATACAATGCTATACTACTCCAAGTCTTTCCCTTCAACTTTCACCCGCTTTCTCCACGCACTTCACCTCTCACAGCTGATTCAGAGCGGCTTCCCTCCATACATATCCCCCATATACATGTTCCACTCACTTTCTCTCTCTTCTTTCTATCCCTTTCACCACGCTGAAATATTGTCAAAAGTTGCATTATGCATGATACAACATGCCGTTCCTACACCTACGCCACCTCCTACCACTTCCAAACTACCCTCTTACATTACCTTCCATACTCCCTCTTGAACGGCTGGTATCTTACGTAGAAGAGAGGAAGCCCTCAATCTGAACTTGCTCCATTTATTTTTGGAACAAAGTAATGTTCACATAAATAAGCTTGGACAATAAGGCAAAGATTAGCAATGGCTGGCTTATGATGAGCGACAGTTGCCCTGTACATACTCCCTTACTTTCTCCACTTTCTCCGCTATGCTTCCTTCATCCTCCCCTTTCGTCACCCCACCAGCTTTGTCAGACAGAATACGACTTTCACACGTGTGCCACAATAGTTCTACTAGTAGTCAGTAGCAAACAGAATGTTACACAAGGTATCCCCTATCCAGGGACAGAGAAACTTCATCCTTCATACACGTTACAGCCAAAGGAAAGTACAGAAACAAAGGAAAAGTACAACAGCTTCGATTGATCCTGAAAGAGAAAGTTGTGAGGAAAATGAGTGGCAATTTTCCCTGCGATAATCTCCAGAGGCACCAGCCAGACCTTTCATTCTTTCAAGCACAGTCTTTACTTAATGACATAATAAGGAGAGCTTTCCTGGATCCGACTAATGAAAGATCCGTAATTGACAGTGATTAGCTTTATCTACACTACAACCAACTTGACTAATTGTTAAACTTATTTTCTCCGAGGCAAACTTCAACTAAACCTTTCCCTCATCCCACGCCAAGCCGTCAACTAAAAACAATACGAGAGCAAGTCCCACCATCTCTATTTCCCCGAACCTTATGATTTTCCTCACAAAGGCAAGATGCCAATCAACTGCTCCTCCTTTCCCCTATCAATGTAATTTAGTGACAATTGCTTTCCTCTTCACCCTTTCTTTTCACGCCTACGGCCCGCAGAATCTGAAAATTTAATCATGCCCTCTCCAAACTCTAAGCTTTCCCTCCTTAAGATTAACCAAAGCTTCGGCTTCCAAGTATTCCGGAAGGTCATAATTGTAATCATAATTTTGGCTTAGATATGGGGATTGAATTAAGGAACAATGGAGAAAGCAACTACATAGTATTATGTTACATAAGCGTGATTCGCAAACCTTTCTTCACTCCCGCCCAGCAAAGCTTAGTTGAGCACCGAAGCGGAAGACCGAGAAAGTACGCTAGTTGGATTCCTTCGTTACTTTCTCCAATCCTCCAGCTCAAATACATGACCCCTTGGAATGAATGATATTCACAAATATATGAGCTTAAGTGCAATTCTACTGATATGTACGCAGCTAGGAAGATGCTCATAACCACAATGTCAGCCCAGCTAACAACATTCCATACTTCCCGCACATGTTCACGGCTTAAAATAGCATTGCAAAAGGACTCCCCACGTCTCACAATAGGGCAAGTACATGGAGAAAGCTTGCAATTCCATTGGAATTGCTCCACGAGGTATGTATGAGGGTGGAACGCTTGGATAAACTCGATTATTATCATTCCAGGATATCCCATACAGTGAGCACGGGTATCTCATTCGAGAAAGCATGCACGATTGCCCTCGGTATCATTCAACAAATTACGCATCAACTCTTTGTAAAGATAGCGGAGCGATAGCAGAATTGCAAACCCTCCAAACTTTTCAAAGCGTAATAATGAATGTCTGGAGAAAAACTTGCTTAAAATACCATCATATTTTTACAGCCCCAAGGAGCTTTCAAACTTGGATTAGACATTCTTTTATATGCGTTTCTTCATCTTCATTCGCCTCGCCTCTTGAAGCAAGGCGTAGATTCTACAACGCGGCCCAGGAATTGGCACAGCCTCCGGCAATGAACAAATGGCGTAAACTTGTCTTCAACTCTTAGCCTCTTACACATCCGCTGTCCTTCCATTTGTCCTCTTCTTTAAATCCCTCTCTCTTCTCTGGCTAACTCTTCATCCTCTTATTTCACCATCTCTCTCATTTCTTTGCCCTTCTTCCTCATCCGAAAAGATAACTTTTAAAATAGGATGACACAAAGTTCATGCCATCTCTAGAAAATAATCTTATTATTGCAACAAACTTTTTAATTCCTTTTACTTCCCAGCAGAAATCTAAAACCTAGGGAACTCAAAGTCACTGTTGCAACATTGCTCATTTTCTCCCTTCCTCCTCCCGACTTTCACCCTGTCCCCAGAGTCTTTAAATACACTAACTCCATTCCATTACCGATACCCTTCAGGACTTTCTCCGCCAAACTGAATAATGTCCTACGTGGTCCGAGAGAAATTGCTTTTTTCCTCCAAAAAAAAGTCAAACGGCGAGATACATGCTGCAGGTAAGTCGTAGGCCTGCCTCAAGAGAAACTAAGGCCAACCGACAGGGTGAAAGTCGATGCGTCTGTACATGTCCCCTCTTTGTAGCTTTCATGTTCTACACCACAGGCCATTTTGGCAAAGACGGATCAGTTGCAAGCTCTGACATTTTGTAATGAATCTACACCAATGAATAGGATAAATTCTTCTCACGTATTGTAATATGATGTGTGGGGTGTGGATTTGGGAGAAAGTGAAAGAGAGCCAGGGAATATGAATGGAATCAGAATGGGAAAAGTTGCTCTTTGTCCGCGAGAATTATATACACTTTCTCGGATTTCACCCTCATCCTTTCCAACAAACTGACAAGCTCCGCTCTGGAAAAATATGTTTCATCTACCTTTCCCCCGACACAGCAAGCATCAAATCCTCGCTTTGATCTGCAGTTTCCCCGGTTTCATTTCCCACATAACACAGCTCTAGGATGCAATTTAGACCAGGTAACCCGAGTCCTACTAGGAGACTCAGAAGCTTGTCCTTTGAATGTGTTTTGCATTCAGAAAATTTCTATTGATGTTGGAGAATTATTTTAGGATTTTTTCTCAATTTCCTCTTACAAAAGGTTGATAAAACTCCTTTCTCATCCTCTGACTTTCTCCTCTTTACTTTCTTTCCGCTCCAGGAAATTTCAAGATGAGGGTCAATCCCTTACGTATTTTACGCTGTATAGCAATCCAGTTTCACTATAGACTACCCTCGTCTTCACTATATGAGCATATTTTTACGCTTATGTAAGAAAGTATAAGCATATATGTTACATCAAAGCCGAATTTGAGGTGAACGGTTTACGATCAAAGTATCTATGAAACCAGATTTTCCAAAATTTATCTCCAAGGCCACCGCCCGCCACTCCAAAGTCTTGTATCAGATGATGCAAACATACAACCACAGCAAATACAAGACCCAGAGGAAGCCAAAATATATGTGTGCATATTTTTTTTGCTACCCAAAAAAAGAGGGAAGTACGGTGACGTGGTCATGGAATTGTTATTTTCCCTTTGTATTCCATCAAGCTGATTTTAAGATATTTTTCAACTTGGCACCCGCCCCTAGTGAGCAGAGCACATTGTGAACAAGCCAGGAGGCTGGCTGAGTTTGTTCTCTATTTGCTACCCGGCACGGGGGAAAATATGAAAGGATTTGAGAGTGAACAAAGAAAAAGGGGCGTTAGTCAACTTGTTGGTATTTCTTGCAGTACAAACATTGCAGAATGGTATATAACTTTCCGCTTAAGCTTTCTCCGGTTCCCATCTATTTTCTGCACCTCCTATGTCTCTACATCTATTCCCTATAAATATAGCCCAATATTTCTGTATTTGTTGTTCCTCTAAGTTTTGGTCGTTGCTCTTCTTTCTTTTCTGAGCAATTTTTCATGCAAGATAGCATAGTTTCTCGTATACTGTAAAACTATATAATTTACAATAGCAGGACAAGCAAAATACATGGCGGTACAGAGTCAATAAGAGCGAGACTGTGAGATGGCATGGAAGAAGAACAGATGAGAAAACAGTAGGCTGGATTAGGATCACATCACTGGTTGAAGCAGTAATAGAGTATATATAATAGCATATCTCCACATAATCTTGTAAACTAAAATACTCAGCACCTTTTTACTGAACGCCCCGAAATATATTATTATTATATGCATTAATCCTATATAGGCCGGAACGTTTTGTTGGCGTCGTTTGAAGCGGTAAAATCCCACACGGTAGACCAAGATTAATGGTCTATAAAAATACGATAAACTGAGTGTCGTTTGCCAAAATTTTATCTCATCCACCCAGTGAAGCGGGAATGAAGTGAGAATAAATTTCCCACCTCATATTAGCTTTTTTGTGGTAAATTTAAATTAAATTACTTATTTACTTTTTAATTGTCTTCCTACCACAGCCTATTTAACTTCCTTGCACCCGCAACTATATACACTACGCCCTCTGCCTTTCTCACCCTTGTTTACACATGTTCCCACGATCTCTTCAGTACTTTCTCTTTTCTATATTCCTTCGTTCCGTCTTTTCACAGATTTTCTATACTTTCTCCAAAGTACGTACCCGTAACCATCCTTGTTTTCAAAGTCTCTTCATTTCACTCGAGTTGTCAGCCCTATCCTAGTGTCTCCGGTTCTTTTATGATCTAAAAGTAGTATTTCAAGGGTCCTTCTCCTTTAGCTTTCTCCCCCAAGAGATTTATGCATACTGTAAAATATTTACGGCATCTCAAACCTTCTCCCAGACAGACTTTCTCTTATCTCCATCCATTTTCTCACACTTCCTCTCTACAAGCCAAATGCAGATGAAGGAATTGCATCTCTCTTCCTCCTCCATCCAGTAACTGCCGACTTCCTTCCCTAAGAAGAATAATGGATTCCTGTAAAATTGGATTCTTCTCAGACAACAGCTAGCGCTTTCCTACGCTACTCCTCTCGCTCACTCCCTCCGCTTTCACCCGCCCCTCTCTAAAACCTAACGACTAACGAAACGACACTCTCTGTGAGTATTCAATATATGTGTACGCATATTGAAACAAATCCAGGAGATTCTCCACAAGAGACAAAAATTCAAAGAACTGTCAAGCAAGATCCCCAAACCAGGTTTGAATTAATCCTCACACATTCTATTATTATCCGCTTTCTCTAGTAATAACAACACAGATTTCAAACCAAAAACCTTCTTCATCGTTTCTTGTATCCCTGACTCAATTATACTACTAATTGTTCCTAACCCGGTTAATTGTGGTTACACTGTACACTCTTCATGAGGTTTCGGTACGTTACAATATGGTGCGGCTTATTCTTGTACGAGTTTTGAAATCAACTTATAGCCAAATAACAATTATGCGGTTTCCCTCCTTTCATTCCAACGTTCAAGCTGTTACTAGAAGCATTTCGATTACTTTCAGTAATGTCATCAAGGCTCGCACCGCTCCTCCATCTTCAAGCGGTTTCCCTGCTCCCTAAATAAGGTCACTATACTTTCAATCCCTGTTATTGGAATTGTTGATCGGCTGTCATCACAGCTTCTTCTCTCCTTTTGCCTCTTCTCTGGTTATTCCGTATTTTCTACATTTCTCCATGCTTTCACTCTCGTTCCTAGAAACTAAACCATGAAATCATGGAATGTTTTGGTTTATTGAATCTGGATCTGACAGTATCGAACGGCAGAACAACAATCTCAGGATTCCCTCATCCCTCCCACATCATGTTTGTGGTAAAACGGTTGAGCTGTGGAACTTAATTAGTATTAACTAGGAATTTGTTGGTACTTGATGGAACACGGAGAAAGTAAAGGAGAAAGTTCAGTGTTTCTAACAAGGGGTACCACGGGGCATATGTCTAGATAGCACTTCTACTACCATTTCATTCTTTTTTACATTCTCGTTTCATTCCACTAGGTTCGTTACGCAAAACAGAACTGGATGCTTTCTCGTAATCCCAAACCAGATTCCTCCGTAATACTCCCCTATTCTCTTCATTAATTATTTCCCGTCCAATCTGAGGAGATCAGACAAATACCCGTCAGCTGTGCGTCCCAGAGATGCTTGATGAATTCCGATTTGAGTGTAAGCCATTGCTATTGGCAACATTCTTCAACAGCACTTTCCTTTCTCCCATGAGCTAATCTGTCACTGAGAGAGTGAATGAATCTTTGATTTTGAATCCAAGCACAAAAAGATTTGGACAGTAACTACCATCACTCCAAGCCTACACATGTCGGTGATTTTCAATTCCGCTTCACAAATTTGCTTCAATGTTGACAGAGCGTGATGCATGCAGAATGGGTAGAGAGAGAGAGAATCTCAATTTTTTACATATTTCAAATCCAACATTTCATTCAACCAAGAACAAGGTACGTCTTGAACCAAAAGGCTACCGCCTCAACCTCTCACCCCCATCCGCATCATATGCTTTCTCTAACTTATCTTGCAACCTTTGCATTTCTTCTTCCATCCAATCCTCACATACACATGAGCTTTCTCTTTGAAATCCTCCTCCAGAACCCATGCAAGACCAATTCAAGAGATTCTTCGACCTGAATTTCAATTCCTTCCATGGCTTTTACATAAATCATCATATATTTAAAACCAGTTTGTGCAGAACATCCTCTAAGCTTTCAAACTTTCTCCAACTTACTTTCACTCTCGAGCCATCCCCCTTATTTACTCACATACACGTGAAGCATCTGAATCAGCTTTTATAATTTTTACCCAGAATCTTAAAACTTTCAAGGTTGATTAAAATTTCTCCCGGGATTCCCACTTACTTGACGATAGATAGCGAGGTTGAATGCAACAAGTCCAGAGAAAGGTACCATGTACATAACAAGGAGGTAAGCCCAATTAATGTAGATTTTGATATAGTCATCATTTGCCCGCATTTGAGACATGACATTCTCAAATATGGTCGTATTGTACAACGGGGAGAATACTTCTTCAGTCCGAACTTCCCACCACCTCGGTAGATTGTAGATGATAGCGAATAAGAAGACGGTGATGACACAAGTTCGAGCCCGGCGCCAGGTACATAGTGACCTCGCACGCAGAGGATGGCAAACCGCCACGTATCGCTCAAGCGTAACGGCTAGCGTTAGGTACACGGAAGCAGTTTGAGCTGTGTGAACAAAAACAATTCATTTCAGTTCCCAACTTTTTCCAAAAATAAAAGACCAGCCGTCCGCCTTCAACCCCAGCCTTTGGAGAAAGCTACTGCTACAGAGTAAAGTTTGCAAAAAAAACATGCCGGATGTCCTTGCTAATATTCTTTTTTCGCAAGACTTTTAACATCCGGAGCAACGACATTTTTACAGGACAAGATTCAAGATTGAAAAAAGAAAGCGATTATAATGTAAAAAACAGAAAAACCCAACTACATACCTGAAATACTAATAGGGTACAAGAAAGGAACCCAAAGGGGATGATAGATCAGTCTGTAGGTCGCTAAAGTTCCCATGAAGTCAGCAAGAGAGTATAGCCCAAAGAGGAGAGCAGAAGTAAAAACTAGGAGTGAATCACAAAAAGCAAGTCCAAGGAGTAGACAGGTCACGGATGACCGCATCTGGGGTCTCGACAGCACCACCCCGCTCAACATGTTTCCAACGATTCCGAGTAGAGCCACGATCGTGATTCCACACCCATTCACAATAAATTCAAACAGTCTATCCCGCTCATAGCTCCCATGAACATAGATCGTGGAGCAATTAAGTCCCTCGGAAGAGTTGTAAAATGTTGAATTTACGCAAATCCGACTTAGATTCGTTTCACTAATTGTATTCACCCCGCCTATAAAATTCCCCATGTAAATGTCATCAGGTCCAGGGCTGGAGAGGAATGGCGGGAAGGTGAATCCAAGTCCGGTAGAATACGATTCAGGGTATTGTGAAAAAATCCCACTTGAATTCTCACCGCTTCCCTCCTCTTCTCCCATGAAGTCGCCCATCCTCACTCTATTAGTTGTGCTTCCAATTCACCCAAGATTTACACTTCCTTATTCAAGTTTTCCCGGTGTTGCTGCAGTGTCCATATTAGTTTTCATTTACTCCATAAGCCCCACGGTCCACCAGATCAATTCAACGCCAAGCGTCCCAAGAACAGGATCTGCAAAGAGAAAAACAAAGAAAATCAATTATAACCTCTAGTCTCCAGAAGTGTCCATCACTTTTTCTCTGCAACTTGCAGCAACCATTGCAGGTTAGAAGCCAAGTTAAAAAGCGCTTTACAACGTTTAGCGGTTAGTAACTTGTTCTATTTTCTTCAAGAACTTTAGAAAGAAAGAACAAGGCAAGAGACTCATGTAAAACTCTGCAGTTCAAGGGCTGCAAAAAATATTCTAAGAAATCCTTGGAGCATTCTCAGAAACGATTTTGCCTTGCGGCCCTCCTCAAAGATCCCCCAACCAGAAAAAGCCCTTTACTTCTACTTAAACCCTTGTTCAGGAGAAGAGCTTTTTATTTGCCAACAAAGCAAAGTTATCGCGGTTTCTTTGAGGTGCATACGCTTTTCAAAAAGTATATACTCCTTTATACCTTCCCCCCTCTTCCAATACCAGTAAACTACCCTTCGTTCTTGCCAAGTACTTTCAGACTTGTGTAACAACTCTAGCAGATGAGAACTATTCAGTTTTCCTTCTTTTATTCCCCGTATCGGAGTAATCTCATTCCTGTCCACCTTTCACCAACCTTTCGATTCCCGACCAGAAGACAGAACCTTGAACGAAAACTCATATACGAGAGCATAACTTTCTCTCAAGAAAGCTTGTTTTCTTCTTTTGTCCCTTTAAAATGGTAAATGGCGAGATTTGTATTCTTCCCTTAGTTTCTTTAAAACTGCTTAGCTTTTGTACAAGGTTGTCCCTCTTGTCCCCAGATTTTGAGCCTCAATCCCTCTCCTCTCTATAATTGCAGCCCTCAACCTTCAACCTTACCTTCAACCACAGGTAAAAAATGATTTGAAACAGCGTAAAAACCCAAGACCTATAGACCGTAGCTCAATTCCTCCCCACCAGACCCCTAAAGATCAGGAGTACAAAAAAGTACTTTCACCTACGACTATTAGTTCATACCTTGGTGAAAGTTACTTTCTCCGCGTATCCTTTGGTTATATCTTTGTCTGCATTTTTCGCACTCTGGCAAATAGCTTTTCCCTCTCCTTTTCCAGCCTCCGCTACCCAAGCTTTAGAGACTTTATTCTTATTTTTACTTCTCCATCCTCATGTATTTCTAGTTCAAGAAACCTATTTACTCCTCCCTCGCTCACATAAGAAACAGAAGCCGAAACCATACTTTCTCCAGCTTTCCCCATCTCAGTTTCCGTGAAAACCACCGACTTTTCTTTCCCTCCTGTCGCTCGTATAAGGTTTTGTGTGTCGTAGTAGCGAAAAGTTCATTGATTAGTCCATACGGAATAGAGTTTAGTAAAAATTTGTTGGATTTTTCAAACTTTTCCCCTTCTGTCAAGCATAGCAACTACGTGGTTTAGCATCGTCCAACAGCGACGCTACGTGTCAGAGAAAGTCAGCCCGTATTTTAAAGGATACTGGCTAAGATTCCACCAGTTTAAACTTTTTTTTCACATCAAAGCCAAAAAGTAAGTCAGCTTTAGCGAGCTCAACTTGGATGGATGGTTCATGTAATGGAATTCTTTTTGAATATATATAAGGGAGGCGGAGGAGAAGGAAAAAAACCTGGAGAAAGCCCGCACATCTTTAAAAGACTTTGGAATTCACTTCTCCCGTCTTTTCCTCATACGGTTTTCTCTCCATCTCATTCACTCCTTCCCCTAACCACGCACACACTTCCCTCTATTCACTCTCTCTCTTCAATATTATCCGTCAGTTTGTGGTTTGAGATATCAGTTGCAACAAAAAAGGCCGCGTCGTGTATAGCATGCCACTCACTGACGCCACACGGCACGCGACCCACAAACCCATCCGACCAGAATAACGGAAGATGGAAACTGAGGGTGGTAAGAAGGAGGAAAACTCAACTTCTTCTTCTCCATCACCACCAACCGCAAGACATTCTATTCTCCTCCCGAAAGCGGGGTAGCATAATAATCATTACGAGACTTTCACCCGGATCTTAAGTAAGTGTGAATGTCGATAGTAATAATCGTTGTACATCCACCTCCCACCCGGCCTCCACATATGTTCCCCTTATTTATCCCTCGGAGCTATGCGTAAAATCCTCTCAAACTGCCCTAGACCCTCCATTACCCCATTCAACCCTTTAACATGGACTCTTAACATGCCCATGTAGAACTCCCCCCAATCCACCCGTCACATCCTCCTCCTCCTACTAAAGCTTATACGGCCGCAATATTTTTAACACAACTACCGCCGCACCGTACTTTGTCTCTAACCCATTTGCATTTACATTCTCATTTTCCTCCCTCCCCCCGGAACCCAAACCCTTTGTCGCACCAGCCTTCATTCCGATTTCCCTTTTTAGGAGGGTCTACTCGCTGTCTCTGATGCGTAAATGTGCGTGTGTCTATGACCTTCTCTCCATACTTCAAGGCTTTGGGAATCTGGGACTGAGAGTCGTTAATACATTCTCATCCTCAGGCCATGCTCCCATACGCGAGGAGGGGAAAGCAAGGGTTGAGGGTTATGTGTTCTAACCGGAAATCTGTGAAAGACAAAGATTTTCTTCCATCAACTCCCCGCCTTCCTTACACGCCAAACGGGACTAGTTAAATTTATGAACGAACCCATAATATATAAAATTTATCGCCTTATTAAATATCATCTTCTTCTTTTGCTCAGCCCACACAACCTCAACTAACTAAACCAAGCCCTGGAGAAAGCAAGCTCATCTCTAACTTTCTCTATAATCATATGCTCTTATTTTACCATTTCTTTCCCATTCCTTCTTACAGTCCTCCACAGACTCCATTTCAAATCCCCCGCAAACCACTTCCCCTCACTCTACTTTCTCCGATGCGGAATCGTTGAAAATGTCATTTAACAAAATCTTTAAAGTATTCCCTCCAAAGTAATTATTCTCAACGTTTTTCTCCACGTCAACCACACACCATTTCACCCTAGCCTCCAGTATCCTTTAAGCAATGAAACTACCATCCACGTTCCGTATGGAGAAAGTGATACACATTCCAATTGTTCTACTTTCACCATCCCCCTCGACCTTCCTTGTTTAACTATTCAAATGCCACAACCATCGTCCGGTCATGTCATTCCTATCATTGCGGCTAGGGGCAAGGCAAGGAAGGAGCACACACATAACAGCAGCATCCGCTTTCTTATTCTTGAGGTTATTAACGTACAGCGTTGGTGAAAGTAGCAAATTCTCCCAACACTCCCGGGTATTCATCCACTACTATTCATTAGTAATCATGCGGAGCAATCCAGACTCGTCAGCTATTCATTTCCGTTCTTTTCTCTTTCATTCTCTTTCTTCTCCTATTTCCCCCGTTTCTCTGATCTCATTTCCAGGATTTAGTACCCGCTAAAAACCATGTGTAAGTAGGGTAGTAAGTGGGTAGGAGAAAATCCCTCTAGACTTTTATCATCAATTTTTTCCACCTCATTCCTACCAGTTCTTTCGCTAGCCACCCGCAAGCAACGCAACCCACAGAACCCAGCATAAAATCCCCACTTGCCCCTAAACTTGTAATTCAAAAGCCACAGAAACAGACTCCTGCGAACGCAAACACATACGTACGAGTCCCGTACACGTGGCATTTCAGCTAACAGAGAGAGACCAACGCACCCAAGGATTTAAGGATCGTCTTTTCAATGGCATCTACCCTCTTTTTCCTTTGCCTCATTTCTTTTCTTTTTGCATGACTACTCCCCCTAACTTGTGTCTCATTGTCATTACAGAGAGAGATCTGGGTAGGGCAGGGAGATTTTCATCAAGAATCTACGCCGGGAGGAGCTAAGAAGAGGACATATTATTCCGCTCTTCCGTGAGCCGACATTCCTCTCAACTTCCCTCTCTAAATCAACCATCTCCAAACCCACCATCCGACAAATGAACAAAGATCACAGGGCCGCATTCTAATCATCGTTAGCTTTCTGAACTTGAAATTAATCATCCCTCTCCCTCCTTACAAACAGCTACTCAATTCTTGCTTCTTGTGGGATTAAAGGTCGCTTATTTCAAGGAGACAATCTGCTACCGTCTCTGTCGGCTCTCCCAAAGCGCGGATCTTCAAGCACTGTCTTACAACTTGTACTGTTTTTTCATCTGAATCCTTTTAATTTTCATTCTTCCCCCCATCAGCTTCCATTCATAATACCATCTGGTTGAAGGTTAAAAAAATTGAATGGTGTTGAAAATGAGAGAAGGTAAAATTCACAAACAAACTGTAAATTCACACCGCAGCCAAACGCTCACACACATGTACGAATGTCATTAAAGTGAGCAATCAAATGACTCATTTCCTCATTTATAACGTCATGCCAATTTTGCCCTACCTTCTAATAGCCGTCTATTATAACATTCAACCAACAAGCCTCAGCACAAATCACACTATATAATCAACAACAACACTTATGTTAAGAGATTTGAGAGTTATTCTTGTATCTCTTCCTCTTATTGCTAAAAATAAGTATCTTTAATTTATAAACTTGCCACAAAAGCACAAGTAGGGCATCTTTAACTCCATCTCCTCAAACGCCTTTCTTCTTCTCTTCTTCGCGACAAGCGAAGAAGCTTACGCAAATCTTTGATACCAAGAACCACATCACAAGAGCTAGCAAGCAACCCGCTACGAACATTTCACTGCAATTCTAAGCTTCTTTTTTGCAAAAAAACGTAGGCGGGAGAAGAGAGGTAAAATAGTTTATCTTTTCTATCACATTCACCGAGTATTACATTCACTTAATTCTGCTAGCTTCAAAGCTTTCATGCATACATTACCATTTTATCAAATCCTAAACCGTTTCATCCAACGTATAAGCATGTTAATTTAACCTTGCAATTTATTTTCCAACCAAATTCTAAATCCCATGTACCTTCTTCAACATGATTAAAAATACTCACCATGCAAAGCCAGCATTCATTTTCCCCTAATAAACCATCCAAGGGAGAAGGGATACATGCTCGTAAGATGCAAAACGTTCAATCATCCTCTTCTGGAATCCATGCTAAAACCCCTCGTCTTCTCTATTTGATATGTAGATTTGCAAACTTTTTCCCCCAAAACATATGTTCTAAAATAAATAAAGTATACATACACGCGTGTGAACCTCATACGTAACTCAAACTTTAGACGAGAGCTCCTACAGCTATCCATTAAATTCCCAAACAAACTTATACGCCTTCCAAAAGTTGACTTTTCCCCTCACATTTATGTACGTGCTTGTAACTTCTTGCTGATTCCAAAGTTTATGCGATAATTGATGGTAGTCATCAGTTGCTTCTTGCATTCGTATTAACACCCGAATACTTTTTGAACAGTTAGTTCAGAACAAGCTCTCACACGCTGGTAAAACGAACAAAATATGCACACTGTCATCAGTCTTATTACAATTTCCGTCCTCCAACTTTCAAAACATCCTCACAGGATTCTTCAAACAGTGTCATTTATAATTATAAATAATTATGCATTTAAAAATACTCCCGGATGCATCACCAGAATCAAGTGCATGCCAACCTTCGGGGAAACAAAGTTAAATGAATCATACGGAAAAGTTGGCTTGCAACTAAACGTCAAAGTAATTAATTGCATTCGATGTGAATGAGTAATGCTTGGATTTCGTGCGGAAAACGGATTTAATACATTTTGTTTCTTGTTTCCTTATCCGCCAACAAAGGCGCTAAAAGCTATCCTCCTCCTGCTTCCCCTACTACGTAATCTCAGTTTTTCAGGAATTTCACCACAACAAACCAAGAGAGAAGGTAGGAAGAAAATTAATTCTTAAAGAGTAAAATCTTATCTAGAGAAATCTGCAAAGCGGTGAAAGTGAAAGCATCGGACCTTTGAACTACGGCCCACAGGATTTTCAGCCACAAGCTTGTACTTTCTCCACTTTCTCCTTCCCTACCAATACCTATCCTCATTGCGCAATTACAATTTGCTCTCCGTGGTTCACTCCAGCCACATTTTACATTCCCGACTTTCACTCAATTCTCCTAACAATAACTTTCACTAACCTTTAGCATACAGCATGCTGGTACTGAGAGACTGAGGATTATAGAGACCAGTTAGGTTGTTGTAGATAAGGGAAAAAGAAAATGAGAATTAAAGTGTTTTAGATGCCTATCTTGGGATGGCGGTAGAGTTGGAGGGAGGGAAAGCAGCGGTTCGGGCATAGTAAGTAGAAATTGAAAGAGTTATTTCACTGAAAACAATTTCGCCCCCGTAATTCCCTTCTACAGGATCTTTTCCCATCCAACCGAACCTTTTTCATCCAGCTTAGCATCATAGCATTCAAGCCATGCCACACCATCCTTTTCTCCTCCGTTTATGTATGTTTTCTCTTAAATTGAGGATTCGTCGATTCCATACAATTTTTCCCAACTTTCTTAACTTGTACACATGTATGCATCCTCGGATCGAAGCTAATCCCCCGCTTATTATCCAGGAATGCTGCAAAATACTGAAGATATTTCTTCAAGCCAAGTTTTCTTTCTCGCCCTCCTCCGTATCCAACTTCTCACCTAGTTGCCTAGTTCTGCTTTCCCTGCCATCCTTAGTTACTACTTTCACTGCGTAGACCAAGTATTTAATATGCAAGCCGGGGGGAAGGGCCAATGTAAGTACGCTCTACGGTACTCTGAAGGAATTTTCATTAACTTTTTTCTCTTTGGTTGCTCGCTCATTCATGGAGTAATTTGCATGATGGGGAATCGGAGGAAATGAGTTTTCATTGTGTTCAACCATTCTCCTAGTTGTCGCCCGCTCATGATTTCAGCAATTTCTTCACTCCAACTTCCTTCTACTGCATATCTAACAAGCCTCACTCAACTATATTCCCAATTTTACTCTCATGTCAACTCACAGATTTACCAAGCATGCCATTTTAATGCTGTAATTGATTCTAATCCCCAACGGAAAAATGTCCTACTGCGAATTTATTCACACGAAACTATATGGATAATTGGCTCGTTAAATCCTTTCCATGCTTTCACCCTCCGCTTCTTCCCATTCACTCAGTAAACAAACCCCTGAGTTTTATTCATACAAAACCCCATGACGCTACCCACGTGAGGGAAAATAAAGCGTAGTGGTCAGCTACCTCCTCATCAATTTCTCCATGCTTCACTAATTTCAGCCTCATTTTCTCACATACTCACCTTCCCTCTCACGTCCCAGCTAATGGTCTCCAGGAGGTATGAATGAATACCATAATCTCTAGAATTTTTATCCAAGGAAACTCAAACAGCCTTCGCCCTCCTGCGCTTTCACTCTGGAGAAAGCGCATAAGCGGAAGACAAAATAATTGTTCCCACAGCCCCTTGCAGCATAAAGACGTAGAACTTGACAGATGGTTTTCAGAATAGTTTGACGTTCCATGGAAATATCCAAAGCAATCCAAGTTGCTACCAGCAACACGAGCCACTCAACGAGCACGCCCATATCAGCAGCCCTCCCAATGCAAACCAACACAAAAGTAATAATAGATTCAGAGCACGAATTTATATACCTGGGATTTAACTTTGTTCCCCACATGTTGGTTGCCCTGGTTAGGATTCGGCAAATAAACTGGGATGAGTTGTGTGCAAGAAGTGGATGGGGCTAGGGTTGGAGGAGGGCTAAGCGTAGAGAGAATAAACAGAAAGGAAAATAAATTAGGGGAGAGAAAGTTGATATGGTGAAAGTCCGGGAACAATTTCAAGGAGAAACTTCCATCTATTCATTCAGCCTTTGAAAAGAGATGTTTGTTTGATAGGGGAGAAGTGATAAAGTTTCGAGTGTAATTTGGTAATTTGGTTATTGAATTGAGTGAATTGTTTTGCGGTCTTGGTCTTACACAAAGAACAGACTAAAGAGAGGCTTGATTCTCTTTCCAAATCCCCCCTACTTTCACCACACGCTCCCCCACCATCTCGTCTTCAATACCCTTCTTAAATCAACTCCTTCTTCCCATAGTCAAGTGGAGTAGCTAGTTTTTATCCCCAGTCTTCCTCTTCTCTTATCCGAAATTGAATGGAGGATGGTGGTGAAGAAAGAGATAGTTTAGGGGATTACATAGGCGGACAGTCGGGATAGTGACGTATGTGGGAGAGAAAGCAGAGTAGACCAGGGAAAGAAGAGGAATTGATCGTTTGAAGGTATGATCCATTTTAGATCCACAACATCTTCCCATACTTCAACACAACTCCGTCCTCCGAGTCCTGTGTCCTCTTCCTTCTTCTCATCCCAGCTCTTATACTGTATACACGCAGAGTCTGTTGATATTGTTAAATTCTTTAGGAGAGAACACCAAGCAAATATTCCATTGGACTTGTGCAGCGGAAAAGAGTAAATGCAGTCGAGTGAAAGTGGAATTTTATGAGGAATCCCAAAGAGCTCTCCGTCTGTACATATCCTCCTTCCTCATTCAATTCTCTGTAGTTTCAACAAACCTTAAGACCCGCTAAGATTCCCAAGTAGAGCTATGCTAGGAATCGTTTTCCGATAAATGCCTCACTTTGACGACGATAAAAAACATTCATGTTCTCCCATATAGAGGAGTCCCTTTCAAGACGTAATCTCTAGTTTCTCTTCGCACCCCCTCCTTCACACCAACCACCTCACCCTTTCAAATAGAATCCCTGAAAGCAGATACCCGGGGAGGATTGTAATCCTCCAATTTTCTCCCATTCTCCCTGTATAATCGCTCTTCTCATCCTCCTCAGTCCTAGTTCTTCTTGAATTCTTCAAACTCCCCTGACTTCAACCTCATCTATTTCCCGGAAGGATGCTCCTCCTGTGTACTACTACATCACCTCTTCTCCCATCCCTTCTTCGCAGAACTCCAAGGGACGGAATTTAGTACACAAGAGTGTGGTCTTGTGTCTTTTGAGCTGTCTTTTTCTCGCAATAAATTATCTACTTTCGAATCGGTTAAAATTTCTATTCCTTTCTTCTTACTTTCTCCCACGGACACCCTCTGCCTACAGTGCCTACCTTGTCTTCCCGTCCGGCTCCCTGTCCGCCGCATCTCTTCTCATCCCAGCCAGGCACCTCCAGGTCCTCCTTGGCTGGATTTATCCCGTTTCTCTACCACCGATTCTTCCGATTCCCGTGTGTTTATTCCCATTCCGTGAATCTGTTGGCGACTCCCTGGAATGGATTTCCCTCACTGATTTTCTCGGCCTTCTCAAATTTAAATGGCTTTCTCTCCTTTTTTAATAGCGTCTGCAAGCTGGGATACAGGCTGGAAGAGTTCTCAGTCCAGTATTTTACAGTGCTTTAACAGGGCTAACGCTCCGTGTAAACTGCTCACAAACATTCCTCCGGAAGACATACGCAAGAAGATGCAATATTTTTTCTTGCATGCTCATCCCGTCCTCACCCCTTACCCCTTGTGACACTTTGAGTGTGTTTCTCTCTTTTAAAGATGCATGCCCGTGATCAGATTCCAGTAGCTCCATTGCCCCGACGAGAACCATTTCATGCCAACAACTAGTTTCTCAAACAACCTTTTACTGGGAGCAAACAGCTTTTCCTCCAAATCTCCCAACCAGTGGCCCACCAAGTACAGTATGCGTGTCAGGAGACAGTGCGTAAGAGGAGAAAGCAAAGATAAAGCATTCGAGGAGGGCTCCTATTAGTTTCCAAGCACAGAGGGAGGATGTTCCTCTGTTAGTTTCATGAAATGAAAACGCACTCTTATCCTCCTCCCCCCTCCTTCTCTTCTTCTATTCTCCTCTCGACTAATCTTTAGAGACAGCGATGATTGCTTAACTTTTCAGTAACCTTACAAATTCTGTCCCATAGGAATCCTTCAATCTTCTCTGTCCCGGGAGGATCTGGGCATAGTACCAAAACCAGGAAGCAAAACCTCTAGCATCTCCAAGCTCAAAAACCAACTCATCCACTTCTCTACGCGCTCTTACGCCTTACGCATTTCCCCTATTTACTAAAAAACTCTGTCAAAACCTCCAGTCAGCAGTGACTAGGCCGTCGCCTTCCTAAAAAGTGAAACGGGGAAACAAAACTGTAGAAACTAGGGACAGCTCACATTATTATACGCACCAAAAGAAATAGTGAAACAGGAAACTCCGGGAAGTCACACTACTACACTCTCCAAGTCAAAGCATCAAAACACTTTGAAACTTCCCCTTGACTTAAAACAGATACTCAAAATCACAAAATATAGAGCCCGAGACTCGTTAAACTTTTCCCAGAGCCTTCATCCTTTTCTTCTTCGTTGCTTCAGAAAAAGTAATTCAAACAGGCTGTAATAATTCTCACAAGTCTTGGCGCTGACAAAACGCTTCAAACTCAACATCCCCACCAATCCCACGGTATTTTCTCCGCCCAGTTTTTCTTCCTCATAGCAAAAACTTAAGGATTTCAGCACAAAAAATCCTTCCAACTGTGTGCTTACTGTATTTTACAATTCTGCTGAATTCATACTTTTCCACACAAATCATCTCTGTCGCAGGCCACTTGCTGCTTCCTTCCCCACTTGTCGCCTCTCTCTCTCTCTCTCTCTACAATTCCTGCTTGAAACGTGTCATTTCAACGATTCCAATGCCACACTACATATTCAATACCACTACAGTTTTAGTTTTTGCTCATGCCTCCTCCTGCGTCACATGAAAGTCAATCATTCAGCCTTTTTGCGACTTGAAATTCATATTTTAAGCTGTTGTTCACACTGGCATCCAAAACCAATTCAATAACGTAACTGCTCTTACAGTCTCCTCGCAACACTCGCACATCATTATCCAGTTCCCGAAAAAAAAAGTTTTATTCACTATCTCCCTGGAAATCAAAGCTTCAAACGACCTTGATCTTTTTTCTCCTTGGAAATATGCTCATTAGGAGGGGACGGGTTGCAGTCGCAGTACATTATCTCATTTCAAACTTTATCTCCACATGCCATCCAGTCCCACTTTCTCCATGATCCTCTAATCCTCTCCATACTCCATGTTCATTAATCCCTCCTTCTGTCTTCCGTGATTGATACTTTACACAGAAGTATTCTTCTCCCCACATGTATAAAACTAGCTTTCACTACGTACATATTCTCTTTTGACTCGCCTTATAAATCCCATCACCCCCAGACTTACTCCATTTCCAAATATGTATACGAAGCTGGAACCCCTAGAGTGGAGAAAGCATTGGCATTCCTCCGACTTGATTTCCCTATAAACAAATTCTATTAAATTATTATTTAAAGTTCAGTTTCCTTGTATCTGTCACTCATCAAGATTCACCAACATTTTATCCTCTCTCTTTTCCATTACAAACTTTCATAATAATCCGATTACGAGGTTAGACTTTCACAAAGCCCTGAAGCTCTCATCTTCTCAGCGCATGAGGTATGCATTTAAAGTTTGGCACAACTTTGCTTCCCCCGCATCAAATTGTTTGAACATGTGACGGACCCATTTGTGAAAGTGTGAGGAGGGTCAAAGTATGATGATAGCAATGGAATGTGAGGATAGACTCCGCGTTTCTGATTTAAGCAACGTTGAATCACGACCGACTCAGCCCTTCCTTGACTTTCTCCGCTTTCTCCCTCCTTTACTTCTCAGTCCTCTTTAACATCCCTAGTCCTGCAAGCTCTATTCCTTCCATCTTATCCTCACTAGTCTCTGTTTTAGTCGTCCTAGGAAGAGAAGGAAATGATCATATTTGATGACCCCTAGGCCTCGTTGAATTGCCAACGTTATCATGATAAGGGAAACGGAATCCAAGTAAAATGAATGAAATGTTCATCATCGTCTTCCCCAGCACTGCCCTTTTGCACAAGGGATGACTTTTATGTAATGCATATTTTTCCCCCAAGAGCACCGGATAATCGATCCAAGCATTAAGAGTCACATCCCTTGGATCCTTCAACGTGGGAGAGATGATGGTGACGAGGCACAATTCCTTGGACCACTTACATTAACTGCTTCATCCATGGCCCATAGCATATTGTAGCCTATTCTACCTTGCCTTCTCAAACATCTTTCTCCAAATATGTTTCTCAGGCTTTCACTTCCCCTCTAACATTTGCTTTCTCTCAAAATTATATTCCCTTTTCTTGGAAAACCTCTTATAGAAATAAGATGAGAAAGTTTGTTTTTTTAGTTGATCGGATGATGATGACTCCGCTACACAGATTCCAAGACGAATTTCTCCCTCCTTTACATCACAAGTATTGACGCAACCAGTTAGCATTGTCTGCATTATTTAATCCTATTCTTCCACCTTGGGTTATCATCATCCATACATACATTGGCATACATCGGTCTTCTTGAGCAATCTGGCTCCTACTTTTCCAGGCAGAGGGAATCGAACAAGAATAGCTACGACTACGACATCCAGTTCTTTCAATTTCTGAGTCCAAGGGAGATGGTAGAAAAACTTTGAATATTAATGTTGTGTAAACATTGTAAGATTTTTTAGAGGCAACTTGACGCTACACAAATACTTGAACAGTTGCTCATGGAAGTTGAAGCAAAAAGCACTAAGCTGACGTTGGAGAAAGTTGCGTGTTAGGTTGGAGGATCGATTTCCATCATTTCCTCCACAAGAATATAGCCCACTGATGAAATGATAAGAAGGGCCCGAGAGAAAAGGAGAAAAGCTAGCTGAAGGATACAAACATTTGCCCCAACCACGGATTCCTTTTTTATCAATCCCAGGAACCAGGGAGGATTGTAAAAAAGCCTTAGGAGAAAGTCCCTCCCAAATCCATTCGGCATGCACGAAGAAGACAGGGAAGAAGTAGAAAAGATAATGTTGCATTTTGTATTTGCCGAGGGATTGAATCATGGAAAGAGTACACACAAGACAGACAAAAGGAGGAATTTCGTGCTTTCTCTTTCCCACCCAGCAATCCCAGTACTAACCTATATAACCCACAAGAGAGAAGGCGTATCGGGAAGACGAGGACAATAAAAGATCCGAGTGGTCTATAATAGTGATCTTTGTCCAGGTTTTTTTTTCTTTTCAGATTTTCTCTCCTCTTCTTTCGTGACCAAGGCTCGCGGAATCCGATAGATCAGTGGGAGAGACTACTCAATTTTTTACCCCGGGGGAAGATTTTTTTTGGCTAAGTTTTTTCCCCCGGTGGAAATTTTCTTCCCCGAAAGATTTTTAAATGGGAAAAATGTCAAGCGACATCTACGTTGGACACTCGAACTGAAAAAAACTGGGACATACTGATTCACAGGCTGTCGAATCCATCGTGTTGATGCTTAAGCCGAGATAAGCAAATTCTAATGGAACCACGTTGGTTCATGCTATCCGGCTTTAAGTCATACCCCTAAACGACATCGCATTTTCAATCGTTCATAACGGAATTTGCGCACGATGGATTTCAAATCGCATCGGCTAATTTGAAGTATTTAATGCGGACTTTAATATGGTGCAAAATTAAAACCTTGCGGATTATAATTGAGCCCTGCAGCTCAATGGGGAACATATATTACCCGGGTGGAAGTTAATTTCCCCTGCATCTCATTAGGTGACGTCACGATCTGATTACGGGGAAGAAAGTTCCCCCCTGTGGAAGAAATTTAGCTAAAAAAGAATCTTCCCCCGGGGAAAAAAAGTGAGTAGTCTCTCCCACTGTAGATGTTCCAAGAGATCCGTTGATGTGTATTGTAATTTTCCAAGGATTCTCGTGACCTCCAATAATGTTTTAGGACTACCTTATACAGCCCGATTCCCAGTTTTTCAACCATCCGCCACCATTATTGCCCAACCCTACTTGCCGCAACTGCATACTGAGAACCGGGAGTTACTTTCCCCGGTGAATTTCTCCCAAAAAATATGCACTGCCTGCCGACTGCCGCCGGTTATATGCATATCTCCTCCAGTCTCCAATTCAGTATTCTTCCTTTCGTTTCAAATCATCATCTAGAAATCTTTTTTCTGATAACAAACAACCAGGATTCCTCCACCACAAGCCACAAAACCATGACTTGGCCGAAGAGGCCAAGAGGCCATCGTACTCACGTCAGTCAGTCCGGCACTGCACGTTTTGGATATGAAGCGTTTCGGCTATAAGCTTTGTAGTTTCCGTTAGAGATCACGTAGAGAATCATTTTGACAGTGTACAAGAATAAAAGAATTTCAGAGCTCCCAGAGTAGAAAAACTCATTTTCCAGAGCACTTTTATATCTGATCGTACATTTGGGATTAAAACGAGTGCTCGCAATTATTTTATGTCTCAAACGCAACATTTGCGGCAACATCACCATCCCTACTTTCAGGACTTTCACCACTTTCTCCTCCCCGCTCTCCTCAAGTCCTTTGACTCCACCACTCTACACTCCACATGATTTTTTCTCCTCAAACCTTATTTACATGTATCAACATTTCTCCAAAGCAAAGTGGCCCAAAGCAGCCATACAATTTCCCTTTCATCCTGAATCCTTTACAAACACTGTCGCCTCCATGCTTTCTCCGCCACCCCGTCTGGCAACGGCAATGAACGGACAAAAGGGCTACTATCTATATACTTTCCTCCAGAATCTTTGAGTACATAAAATGTATGCCAAATCTCCAGTAAACCACCACCACCATTTGTAGATTCTCTGCTTAATTTTTATGTTCTTTGCCGCGGCCCCATCAATTAGGAGCCGTGCAGCGCGCAGACCTTTCCTATACAGTCCTCTCCACTAACATTACGCATGAGGCATGGCACAGTTAGGGAAAAGATGGAAAATATTGCGAAAGCAATGGTTTTCCCCGCCATCTTGTACATTAAGAGGCTTCTTAAGTGGTGGCGGAGGGAGATGGGAGAAAAAAAGAAAACCATACTTTCTCCTTCAATACTTTCACCACTCCACATATCTTCCCATACATTTTCTTCCCCGACTTCATTGCTTTTAGTCTCAAGCCGCCTTAACTGCTCTCTACTCTTTTTTTGCCCTAAATTCAGTCTCTGTCTGTCGATATTGCAGTCATGAAAACGGCCAAATTTTTATTTGAATTTGCATGGAGAGCGTCAAGAATTTTTATTACTGCACTACCATCAAATCCATCCAGCCAACCAAACCTAGCCCATCCCAAAAATACTTGCAGAAAAAAAATATATTCTCACCCGCAAAATCCCCCAAACCCGAACCATCTCAACGGTGTTTGGTGAAAGCAAGGACTTTCGCCGACCAAGACTACACTCACACCCAAATGCACGCCACCATCCTTCTAACATCCCACAACCTTTACCCACTACTACAACTATCGCTTTATCCCTCCCACCATACCAATTCAATATTCCCCGAATTGACATTATCACTGCCATCGGCTAATGCTTTCACCAAATATCCAATGGCACTGACTTGACTCCTGCCTCTAAGCTAGCTTCAGCTCGAAAGCTTCCACCAGACTCATGTCTGGCGTTCTCTTTTTCTGGCACTCCCACAGCTATTCACCAACAAAACTTCTTAAGTGAATTGGAAATTGCTTCAAGAAGCGTTTTATAATTCTCATGTCATCTTCACCCTACTATTTTATAAGCCCCCGATCATGCAACGACTACACATGGAGACCAATATTCATTTCTCTTCGCCCCTCCCCTTAACACCCCTCCTACTGGGATGGAGCAAGTCTGAAAGAGATGAATAGAGGCTAGGCTTCAATTATTTAGATTGCCTTCAAATACTTTTTTCAATATCCAAATCCACGTTATAATAATACCAAAACCCAACTTTCGCCCTAGCTCCTCCCGTGCATCCAATCCCATGCTTACTAATTCCCTTCTTCCTTTATCCACCACACAACGACACAACTTTCACCATCGAATCAGTCAGCCTCCCATCCCAATCCAAACTTTATTCAAATACCCTTGTCTGTCTGTCGTAGCCACACTTCCTCTGTTAACAACAAAGCCCGGAGGCACAGCAACAACACACTCTTCCAAGGAACTCCGGATTACTCAAGAAGATGATATTAAATAGCAAGGAAAGGGCCGTTTTAGACGTTAAATCAGCTCCACTGCCGTCGCCGTCTCTCTCCAGGCAATTTTCTTCCTTTACTTATGCATTATTAGTATTCGTACAGTTGGTTCAAAGAAGATTTGTTATCTCACAATCCTTGTTAAGCTTTGTTAAACGAGCTTTACAATCTAAATCCAGAGGATGAAGCGGAAGTAGATCTTTAGGCCCGTTTCAAAGCAAAATACAAACGCCACCCGCCCAGAATTCTTCCACCTTAAGCTTATTTCGTCCTTTCTAATATTTTCAAGCTCGCCCCCATAAGTTAGCGTGTAAAATCTGAAAAAATCCCAGACAACCGGAACACAGCCACAGTAGAGCGGCAGAGCTAAAGCTTTTCTCCGCCACCATAGTGTACTCCATTTTCGGATAGAGGAAAGTACGTGTTTCTGTCAGTAAAATATGATTGAAAAAAAACCAGTGAGTCCACCAAACTAAAATGGCGAAGCAGTTGTTTAGAGCGGGTTGAGAAAATACCCGAAACTGGCAGAGTACATAAATAACTACAAGATTAATGCAATACGTCATCCAGATTTAGATGCATAGTGCGTTAGCAACTCAAGCTAAAGTATACTATTTCATGCCTTGTTTCCTCCAATAGTTCTTTTTCGCTCATCCGTTCAACAGTCCAAACTGACTACTAGAATCCATACACCATCCTTCCTCCGTGAAGAATAATATGAATCTGTTAAAAATCCTCTTCTTCATCATTCCCATTTCAAATTTTCCAACTAACTACAAACTACAGAGATGGTCGCTCTACAGCTGTAGCTGAACAGCATGTATACGATAACTGACTGACGTTTGTGTACACGGTACACAAGAAGAAGGATAGATAAGAATAAGAATAGCACGTTTCGGATGGGAAAAGATTGGACAGACCCGGGTTGCGTAAGGATTGTGACGTTATGCTTTCTTTCTCTAACTATATCTCCTATGGTTCCCTACTATTTATGAACGCAGGCTAGAAAGATGAGAAAAGCACATAGGTCAACTGATTCTATTCCAAAATTAGTATTTATTTAACTGTACTCTTTAATGAATAATTAAAGCCTAAGTTAAATACTCTAGCCTTACTTAACTAACTTCCTATCTCTTAAACTAATCCTTAGCATATGGCTAACTTCTAAATCTTAAGTAAACCTTCCTAATTAATTACTCATAATTAATATAGCTCTTAGGGAGAACACAAAACCTTAGGCGGACTGAAACACCTATTACCTTTCACAATAATTAACCTTTAACTGTAGTTTTCCTAATTTCCTTTAAGACTCAAGATAACACACATCTATCCTCTTCAATAGCAAAACCACGTCTCTTTTCTCATGGGATTTTGCCATGAGGTTTGCTATTCTATATCACACATATTACATATGCCTGTAACCGGCGTCCCAGTTACGGCGTCACACACACGTTCATTCATACGCTCTCATAGCTTATTCTATCATAGCTATTCACACGGAGGAGAGCAAGACGCATACTACGTCTGCCTCTTGATCCAGGCTTACACTAAAGTTCCGCTCATCCTTAGCGACAACCGCTATGATTTAATATTAATTACCTTTAACCTTAATTATTAAATCTCCTGAGCAGCGGGTGATAATAAGAGTAGTATCATTCGAAAGCTCAGATTCTCTTCTACATTTTACAACTTTCAATATTCGGGGCAATTCGAAAAAGTTTCGAGATATTTAAAGGTGAAGAATTGTTGTCGTGTTCTTACGCTAGCCGTAAGGAACGACGACTAAATACATACTTACTATCCTTCCCCTAACACTAGTTCTTACAAATATCCCCCCCGAAACTGTGCTTCGGGGTTTTCCCTGAAAGCACTAGTTTCTTACAAAATTAAGAACTAAACCACAAAAAAAAACGATAAGGAACTTGCATCTTCAGCGCTCAATTTACAATTAATGATAGCAATAAAGGACGCCTACGATAAAAACAGGTAAGTTATTACAAGTTTGCTCCAGAGACGCGGGGACTATAGGATCAGGTTAATCGCAAATCGTCTACTTTGAAAACCCTGGCGGTCGGAAAGTGACCCTCTTGTCCAGCGGTTAAATTGTATTGATTATTGAGTTGCCCAAAACATTACCCCATCACTAAAACTATCATAGCGTTAGCTGCGCTCCGAGACCGAAGAGTAGGACTTACGGCTTACAATGCAGCACAACCGACATTTAAACGAGAAGACACGAGTTCCGAATCAATGAAATTAATTGACTATAAATAAAACCAACAGGAGGGATAAGAGTAATAATAGCTGTATAGGTTAGCATTCAAGTATCACTAAACAATTCTCTTAAAATATTTGGTATAATCGACGCGATTACCTCTCGTTACCCTTTTCTCAACTGCAGGTTGAGTTACACGCGTTTTCGCAGCTGCCGGAGCAGGCACAACAGTAACTTCCTCAAGAACAGGAGTTTCAGTAACTGCAGTCTGACTAATTCTATTATCCTGACTAACATTACTTACGCTACTTTCTAAAGTTACACTAGTATTATCCATAACTGGTACAGTACAATCATTTGAACAAGTAGGAGGGGAAACATTACAGCTTTGTTGAGGGGACGATGATGAGGGTATTTCGTTGACAGCTTGACCGGAAGTAACACTTTCTGAAGACACTGACACTGGAGAGTTTGAAGAATCAGTAGAATGGCGAAGAGTGTAGGGGCGAAGGTGACCAACATGGAAATTACCGAGGGGGGTTCCATCAACGGGGGAAATAAGTCTGTAATTGAGGGGGGAAACTTGCTCCGTGACGATAGCATGACCGTTAAATTTCTTCGCGAATCCTTGGACCACCCCTTTATCTTTACTGGACAGTGTAAAAGATTTGTAGATGACCAGATCACCAGGCTTGTAGCTCACATCCCGGTGGTGCTTATCGTACTGGTCCTTTTGCTGTTTCTTCATGTGGTCCGACCGTTGACGCACATAAGAAAGTATCCTTTCGTACTCTTCCTGAGTTTTCGCATCCGGGAACACCGGTTCATCTGACAGCTGTTCGGGAACTGGATCTAAATAATTCTCAAACGGATGGCGAAACTCGCGATTAAACATTAAACGACTGGGAGTGCACCCAGTCGTACAACTGACCGAAGAATTTAGCGCGTAGCGGAACAGGTGCAAGTAGTCTGCCCACCGGTTATGGCTCTTGTCAATCACATAGCTAGAAATCATGCGCTTAATGTCGCGATTATGGCGCTCAGTAAAATTAGATTGCGCGCGATAAGTACTAGAATATATGTGTTTAATACCCCACTTTTTAGCTAAATCCTCGAACACGTTACCACGGAATTGAGGTCCATGGTCCGTAGTTACCGTCTTAGGAGGTCCATATCGAGTCCACAGCTGTTCCTCAAGGATCTTTTCGATAGTCTCCGCTCTTGCGTTCCGTAGGGGCACAATTTCGACGAACTTGGTGAAATTGTCCGAGACCACTAGGATCCACTTAAAACAGCCAACAGCCGACTTCGGGTAGGGGCCCATCAGGTCCATGTAGACGTTCGTCCAAGGGTCTTTAGGAGATGACATCTGCATCAGTCCGGCGGGCTTCTGATTGTCGTATCGCTGCCGTTGACACACATCGCATGACTTGACGTACTCTTCCACAGCTTTTCTTAACTCTGGCCAAAAAGCTTTCCCCTGTATCTTCCGGAAGGTCCGTTCAACACCTTGATGACCAGCCAAAGGTTCGTCGTGGAAGATTTTCAAAACTGTTTCACGCAGAGCTGGTGGAATATACGGTCGCAGATGGGTACCAGCCTTATGGTACACGATTCCGTCGATGCACTTAAAGTCCGGGCTTGAATCCTCCGACGCTTGCGGGCACAAAGCGTCTGAAGATTGTCCAGCACGAAGCTCGTCCTTCGATAGATGACAGGACAACTGACTCACGAGAATCTGATGTGGAATATCGGCGTAATCAGGGTCCTGATCTACAAAAGAGTCCAATTCCTGGAGTGTGATCCTGGACAAGGCATCGGCGGCGTGGTTGTCTTTACCCTTGATGTACTCGATGCAAGGGCTCCACTCCTGAAGTCTACGCGCCCACCTCATCAACTTTTCCGAGTTGTTCCGCATCGAGTACAACCAAACCAACGCCTTGTTGTCGCACTGGATTACGAACTGTTGACCATCCAGAAATTCCTTCATCCTGTCCAGGGCCCACATTATGCAGAGGCATTCCCGCTCCGACGTGGAGTAGTTCCTCTCAGCTTGCTTAAGTGTCCGACTGGCACAGGCGATGATCCGTTCTCGTCCTTCCTGCTCCTGCAGCAAAACCGTTCCGATGGCGACGGAGCTGGCGTCCGTTCGTAGAATGAAGCGTTTGCTGAAATCCGGAATGGCGAGGGTGATGTCTCCCATCATGGCAGTTTTGGTCGCGTCAAACGATGACTGCTCTTGCTCACCCCAGGTGAACCTTAAGTCTTTCCTCCGAAGACGATTTAAGGGTTCTATGAGCCTCGAGTAGTCCGGAATGAACTGGAGGTACCAACCAGTCATCCCTAGGAAAGATGCTAACTCCCTCTTGGACTTAGGAGCTGGAAAATCTCGGACCGCGGTGAGATACCCAGGATCTTTCCTTATCCCTGTGGCTGAAACTACATGTCCAAGTAGTTTCACCGATGTTCGACCAAACTGACACTTCTTCTCATTGACGGTGACATGGGCCTCTCTCAGCTTCTGTAGAACCTGACGAAGATGCAGCAGATGTTCCTCGAACGATGAGCTGAAGATCACGATGTCATCGATGTAGACGTAGACGAATTTTCCGATGAACGGGTCAAGGATGGATGTCATCAAGCGCTGGAACGTTGCCGGAGCGTTACACAGACCGAAGGGCATCACTTTCCACCGATACAGCTGTTTGTCGGTGCTGAAAGCTGTGTAATCCCGCGAGGCTTCGTCGATTTCGACTTGATAGTACCCCTTCTGGATGTCCATGGTGCTGAGGTAGTTGGCGTTTTTCAACCTACGTAGCAACATCTGGAGGACCGGAAGAGGGAAGTTGTCCTTGACCGTACGCTGATTCAGAAAACGAAAATCGATCATAACACGCCAGTCCTCTGACGCGGAATTCGTTTTCTTCTTCACGAAGGCCGGAGAAGAATAGGCACTTGATGACTTCTCGATCAAGCCCATCTTTTCCAACTCCAGGCACTTCGCATCCATGATGGCAGATTTCGGCGGCGTCATCTTGTACGGTCGGATCTTGAACGGTGTTCCATCGGTGAGCTTGATGACATGCTTGACCATATTCGTCCGTCCCAGCCGGTCAGTAATGACATCCTTGAAGGCGTCCTGCAGCATCCTCAGGCTCTTCGTTTGGGTCTCCTCGAGAGACCGCAAGGCCGATGCTGAAACTCCTCCCGAAGCGATGAAATTATGAAGAACACTTGGCGAGTCCCGGAACCAATACCGATCCAAGCCCAAGTCGATCACTAACCCGGCAGCACGAATGAGGTTTCCTCCAGCAATCAGTTGAATGGCTCGCGGCAAAACAACAAAATCAACATTAACCCCACGACCGTGAACACTGACGAATAAGTTCACCATACCCAATGGTGGACACTCCGTCCCGTCCGCTAACGTAACTGCGCCAAAAATCCAAGGTGACAAGGGGCGATGGCCGATCCTATCCGCAGAAATCAACGACACCGTCGCACCAGTATCACACAATCCGAGTACCCTCTCTCCGAGAAGCTCCATCGGCAGCTGAGGGAGGCCACCGTTGGACAAGGTCGCTGTAAGGGGAACCGAATGTTTGCCCGAAGCATTTGGTTCCCTTAGCAGTTTTCCGGCTGCGACGTTGAAGAGGGGCCGCATGTTCCAGGAATGCAGGTCGACCCCTTAGCGGCGGCTGCGTAAGAAGATGGAGTTTGCACGGGAGCAGACGCTGTAGCCACCAACGTCAACGTTTCCGGGCACGCAACAGCTATATGACCAGCTTTTCCGCATCGAAAACAGAGGCCGCTTTGAGGTGGGCGAGATCGTCGAACAGCTGTTCCTGGCTTAGCAGTCGATTTTCCAGCCGTAGGAGGAGCACTCTTTGATTTTCCAGGGGGAGGAGGCGTCTGCTTCGTTGGATGAGCTGCTTTCCAGCTTTCTTCGAGTTGAGTCCCCAAACTGACCATCGCGTCGAAATCCGGCATAGTAAGCAGCGAAGAGAGCAGACCCGGTTGGATAACTGGTCGAGCACGATTCGCGACAAACTCCATAGCTCTGGCTTCCGTTGTCGATGGATCCAAGTTGATCAAGTCGAGATACATCCGTTGCGCGAAGAGGGCAAAGTCCTCTGCTTCCTGTTGACGCTTGACCACGAGTTTCTCGTATTGGCGATCCTTATTCGTCCCAGACGCAGCATAATTAAGGAAAGCCTCACGAAAAGCTGTCCACGACGAAACAGTTTGCTTCTTCCGCGCCCACCAGATCTTCAGACCAGCGTTGGTTTCGAAGCACTCGGTGAGATGAAGGAGCATGTCGGTAGCGTCGAGTCGTTTTCGGGCCATGTACGATTCCAGCTCCCGCAGGAAGGATTCAGCAGTTTCCACCGATGGGTTGAACTGAGGAATCTTGATCTTGCTGAGGAACGGGGCGTACGCCGACTGCACCGGCCGAGGTGGAGGGGATGGTGACCACTCTTCCGAAGACATGCCCTTCGTCCCACGTAGAGCGCGACAATCGGCGCGAACCGGCGGGGATTCGCATTCCACACTCCTCAGGCGGTCCAAGCGCAGCAACATCTCAGCTTCCGATGGATCCGGAGAGGCGGACCGTGACGAACTCCGACTGGACTGAGCCTCAAGCTTTTCCTCCAGTTCCGCTAGCTTGTTCGCAACCCGTTCCTGGAAAACTGAGAACCCAGCAATTGAACCTGATAACGTTTGTACGGAAGTATTAAGTACCTGAAGGGTACTCGACAAACCATTGACGTTCGTCGATATCTGTCGTACATCCGCAGCGAGGTCGTGACATTTGCGGTCCGCAAGTGTCGCAACGTCCTGCAGCGCATCCAGGAGCTCGTTCTTATTCTCCAGGATCTTCCGGAGCAGCCGCTCCTTGTGGGCATCAACATAATCCTTTGAGCACGGCGTTGGGGGTCCACGACGACGACGCCTCCGTACGTTAACACGTACGGGAGAGTCCCTGCCAGAATCCACATCTCCAGCAGGTCGAGGACGGGAGTTCCGAGGGGCCGGAGGCGGAGGTACAGGTGCTTCCACAACGGGTACAACGTTGGCTACAGGTGCGACGGGTGCCGGCTGGCGAGCAGGGTCAGTACCATTGTGTTCTGACAACACCGATACGACGAATACTAGGAAGCAGGCAGACAAGAAGCAACCCCACAGCAGTAACCCAGCCTGTGTCCATGACAGCTCTGCAAAAGTCGTAAAAGAGCATGCGACCTCGAACCAAGAATTAAACAAAACCTCAAAGAGCATGTTAAATACCGCATGTAGTCGGGCGACTACAAAATCCGCAAAAGAGGTCATGATATGACCGATCCAACGCGCACAATTAGAAGAATACTATTCTAACACTAATTGCTAAGCTAGTTCAGGCTGAAATCACTAAGTGGAACTAGATTTCGGCACCATTTGTGACGTTATGCTTTCTTTCT
This sequence comes from Sminthurides aquaticus, assembly GCA_906901655.1. Taxonomy (NCBI): domain Eukaryota; kingdom Metazoa; phylum Arthropoda; class Collembola; order Symphypleona; family Sminthurididae; genus Sminthurides; species Sminthurides aquaticus. The sequence continues at coordinate 5,638,888 of CAJQTT010000003.1, forward strand.
CTAACTATATCTCCTATGGTTCCCTACTATTTATGAACGCAGGCTAGAAAGATGAGAAAAGCACATAGGTCAACTGATTCTATTCCAAAATTAGTATTTATTTAACTGTACTCTTTAATGAATAATTAAAGCCTAAGTTAAATACTCTAGCCTTACTTAACTAACTTCCTATCTCTTAAACTAATCCTTAGCATATGGCTAACTTCTAAATCTTAAGTAAACCTTCCTAATTAATTACTCATAATTAATATAGCTCTTAGGGAGAACACAAAACCTTAGGCGGACTGAAACACCTATTACCTTTCACAATAATTAACCTTTAACTGTAGTTTTCCTAATTTCCTTTAAGACTCAAGATAACACACATCTATCCTCTTCAATAGCAAAACCACGTCTCTTTTCTCATGGGATTTTGCCATGAGGTTTGCTATTCTATATCACACATATTACATATGCCTGTAACCGGCGTCCCAGTTACGGCGTCACACACACGTTCATTCATACGCTCTCATAGCTTATTCTATCATAGCTATTCACACGGAGGAGAGCAAGACGCATACTACGTCTGCCTCTTGATCCAGGCTTACACTAAAGTTCCGCTCATCCTTAGCGACAACCGCTATGATTTAATATTAATTACCTTTAACCTTAATTATTAAATCTCCTGAGCAGCGGGTGATAATAAGAGTAGTATCATTCGAAAGCTCAGATTCTCTTCTACATTTTACAACTTTCAATATTCGGGGCAATTCGAAAAAGTTTCGAGATATTTAAAGGTGAAGAATTGTTGTCGTGTTCTTACGCTAGCCGTAAGGAACGACGACTAAATACATACTATCCTTCCCCTAACACTAGTTCTTACAGGATGTAAAATATTATGTATTTTGCATCTTTTACGCACTCCTTGCGTAAATCCATGAGATTTGAATGCAAGCGAAAAATAATGGGAGGAAACAAATTCCAAGCGTGACGGAGAGACGCTACTACCAAGCCTGGAAACCAGATACAGAGATGGCATTTTGTCAATTTTCTTAGCTTACAATCCAGTTAGGAAGGAAGAGATTTCCCCATCTTCCATCATTCCTTCAGTCTACAGACACAGACACACACACATTCTCCCTTTTTTACACAACTAAAATCTCTGCAAAATCTACAACAGGTCCCGGCCCAGCCAATAGTTTCATGGGCGAGCATAAAATGTAAATTTTTCTTCCCATTTTTCTATATAGAACAACCTGTGCCAACAAACTGAGTAAAATACAATATCGATACGGAACAAGTAGCAGGCAAAATACACACCAAGACCGGATTCAATACTAAGGATCCGCCATCACGGGCAAGTATTATAACCTCCTTTGATATTTGGTTGCTAGCTTTAGTGTAAAGCTGGGATACATGAACGGTGGTGAATGGTGAAACGTGCATCAGAGAAGGCAAGATAGCGGGATTGGATGTTGGAATTTTTAGGAGCTCGTTTCACAAGAAACTAGAGTATAATTCCCTTTCCAAAATGGAAGCTTACACATGTTTTGTTTACGTGACATGATTTGTATGCTACGAGTAGTTGATGGTAAAAAGCTAATAAAATCTTCTCCTATGTGGAAATCATGTCTTCTTGTAACAGCAACTTCACTCTTTCTCCCCACAAACTACCAGCCCAGTCTTCTTCCATCCTTCCATCTTTCTCCCCTCTCAAAAAATCTCTCCAACTTGCTCTCAACAGCTCCTAAGCTGTAATAAGATACACTGAAGAAAGTACACAGGGAAAGCAACCAAAGTATACATAATATAAAATATCATTCATGAATATACTTTCTCCTCCCTTCTTAAGGACTCGTTATTGCCCTCGACTCAAACTCCAGTAGTAATATGGACTAGCTAGCTATCTAACTATCTATTCTTATTGCTCTGTCATTACATTCCATTTAGGATGCAGGCGTGCCTGGGAACCATTGATGGCAATAAATGCTTTATATTTATTATTCCAAGTCTTTGCCTTTCTCCCGTGAAGCCCGCCCGACTTTCACCCTCCCTCCCTACATGTTCCTGTCACACGCATCTTCTCCTCCCCCGCACCCATGTCATTCACGCTAAATTCCTTCCTTGTCTAAATTCTTTCCCGTTTACTCAATTGCGTATTGTGCGTCCCTTTACTCTTGCCGAACAACAACCGCTGTATTAGAAAGTGCAACACACTCGAGGAGAAAGCACATTCCCTCCTCTGTCCATTCACTCTGTTTAAGAGACTCTCTTTTAGTAAAAATCCGTCTCGTTTATCCCATTTCTCCCCTCCTGTCTGTCCACTTTCTCCCTGTACTTTTCTCCGGCTTTGTTATATTAATGCCTCCTATTTCAAGTTTTCGACAATGTTTCCTTCTGTCCTTTCTTTAGCTTTCCTAGCGCTTTCTTTCTCTTTTCATTCCTATGTGCTTATAGTTGTTATAAACTGAGGCCCCCACTTAGCGAATTTCTCTTTTGAGGTATTTTACTTTCCCCGCTTTCTCCATTCATTCTGTTGTTCCTTTAAATTAGTGCCCCCCTAGTTTCTAAATGTTTTCTCCTTGAGGCTCTTCTGTTTCTACTCTTTCTTCTTTGCTTAGTTTATATTTCACAGTTTTCTCTTTCTACACACATGGGGACTTTCTTGTATACGTCTTACCCACTGCTTGCATCCTCCTTTCACCATATTATCAAGCAATTGAGACTGAAAACGAGCCTTAAAGTGAAGACGGCGGTGATGCTTGAGTAGGACATGAAGAAGGACTCGGATTTCTGTAAGGGGAACATAAAACGTTAGGCAATGGCTTCTTCTCCGTCCCGAGAAAAAACGGTGGTAACTTGAGACTTGAAGAGGGTATAGGCACTGACTTTGCTTTCCTTTTCCTCTTGAGCCCCGAGGAGAACAAGCAGAGAAAGAAATAGGAAGAGGGCAATGAAATCTGGAAAATGAGAGGGACGAGAAAGTGGGGATGGTGAGCAACTAGCTTCCCCGTCTCATCTGACTTTTCATTCCCAGCAACCCCAGCCTCATCTATCTCGGACACGTGGAGGAAAAGTTTATTTCATCTCCTAGTAAAATTCCCACCATCCAAGCTTTATTACCCTTATTTCGTCAAGAGGGAAACAAACGAGTAAACTAAGTTGTGAGAGACCAAGTCAGAAGCCCAAACCAGTAAAAGCTGGAATAGAGGCTGACAATGAAATCAATTTTTAGAGGGACATCCGATTTTGGCACGATTGCAAGAAAACCCTGGACTTTAGAGCAACATTCTCCATATTCCTTATCGCCACCGATGGACCGGACAGAGCTCCACATGACTCGTCCCACCCCGACTTTCTCTTTCACCAACTTTCCCCTGCTTTCCCTCCATCCAGTAATCCAGTCACGAAAGTTTGCAGTCTGGAAAAGAGTTTTCCATCCAAGTTGCTCATTGATTTGCAAATGTGAATCGACAAAGCGTTAACCTCCAATCGTAAACAACACAGATCCAAATTAGTAGCCCGCTTCACAGTGTCAAAGGAGGTCGTCAACATGTGTAGGATTTAGCTTAAGCGTAACTTTCTCCTCTGTAATTGCAACTATTTAGTTAATTTCTGGGTCACTTTCACTCTTTGACTGCCCATTACGATTCCACTCCTTCCTCACTTCCCTCCCAATAGCCCCAACCTTTTGTACATAAACAATAGCGTAACAGCATCCGAACAATTCCTGACATCATCCCCGAAACAATTTACCATTTCATGCTCTACATTGTGCACATCCCATGCCCCTGACACAGTATAGAGATAATTCCACGAATGTAAATGACCCGTATTATTTCTTAAATACATTTCTTCCCCCACCAAATCTCCTAATACTTTTCTTAGTGTGAGAGCATAACATGATATTTTTCATTGTATTTTTTGTTACGTAAATGTGGGGAGAAGGAACCTCCGTTTGAAAAGAGCCTTCCCGTATAACCTATGAGACACTTCTAAGAAAAATTCTGCAAGAGTCAAGAGGAATGTTTAGTGCAATTACTTGGAGAAATTTAATTCCGGTAAGTAGTAACTGCATCTCACAAGAGTATCCTCCTACTTAACCGGATTAGGGAAACAGATTGCCGGCCTTCTTCCATCATTTATTCTTCAAGCCCCGATTTTTCATCCTCTCATTTCAATCCGTATGGACAGTTGGAGTAATGTCCCTCACCAGAGGGACGCACCACCCACACACACGCGTTTATGCCATGTCCACGCTCCGACAAACCTCTCCACCCTTAACTTTCTCCACTTTCATCCATCCACCCCACCCAAAAATGTCCATCTACAGTTCTACATCACCGTCTCCTTACTCATACCGCAATATATAATTCCTCTTCTCTCACGGTAGTAGCTCAGTGCCATACTTAATTGCCACCATTCTTTACGCGTCTCCTCAAATATGCATCTTTGGCATTTTAATATCCTCTTCCTCCACCACACCACCAGCGGCCAATAAACATGTTTTCCACAGGTATTGTTCTCAGAACTGTTAATACGAGCGAATTCCCCGCATTAGTCGCGCAATAAAATAATTCCTCAGAAATTCCGAAGCACAAAGGAATAATTCCCTGCCATTCAAATAAATTACAACACCCAATAACGTCACATACAACAAATATGCCCAGCATGACACGAGAGCAATGCTTGCTTCACAATGGAACAAAAGCGAGTATTAGTAAGCTAACACCTTTCTCTATTCCTCTCTTTCTCTTGAATAAAGATTGACGTGACATTTGAATTCCAGGCCCTACTTACGCAGTACTTGTTGAATATTTAATTACTTTCCCTATCTAAGACCTCTCTCCCTCCTGAAACATTTCCAAAAGAAATTGTAGTTTTAATGACGAAACTTTCTTTCATATATTTATTCACAAACCATCGTAAAACTGCGTATACAGTTGCTCTACTTTCACTTGAATAAATTTACCCTCCGTCTTCATCAGATCCTGTTTTCAACTTAAAACTACTTTTCCACCCGCCCTCTATTCAATCTTCCCTGGAAAATATCTACACAGACACACACACAAATTGTGTGTTTAGGAAAAACTTATCTTCTTTGTTTTACTTTCCATCAAGTTTTATCCTCCTACAAGACTAGCTTTCCCCTGATCCGAAGATAGCAATACATCCTCCATCTTCACCATTTACTCAGCCAGCGTATCCATGCTACAGGCTAACAGGTATTTCGGCATCATCGCTTCCTCATCTTCTTCCTAAATGCTCTCATCATTTTTTCTTCCGATTCGTTTCATTCTGTCTAAATGCATTTTAAAGGCTAAGTTCTTCATCAGCTACCTACTTCCCCGTCATCCTCCATTTCTGACTCCTAAGAATTCAATTACGATCCCTCTCAACTCTTCTGTCACAATTTATCCGCCTTCAAAGATAGAATAAGTGAATCCGCGCCTGACTGGCATTCCGTTCGTTTCCCTCTCTGACAGTTTAGAGTGCAAAACCTTAGCGCAATATATACTTTCACCTTGACTCACAAGAAGAAGAAAATCAGGCATAGAATTAACCAAAGCTCAAACTCATTCACCACTCTCTTTCCGACAAAGGCCGTCTCTCTTCAGACGGGCAAGGCAGACAGTGAAAGCCGAGAAGAGAAAGTAAAAGAAGGATGGACAAAATCTTGAGCAAAAACTATTTTCTCCTTCTCAGCACATCCACTTCAAATACGAGCGCTCAATTTCAAAGAATCCCTTCTTGCTTTCCCATCGTTGACGGAGTTTGTTTCCCGTAATGCCTTGCTCACTAGCTCTTCATTCCGACCCGAACCTGGAGGGTGTTCCCATGAGAATCAATTGGATCACCACAGTTTCAAGGTTTCCACCTAGGACACATGTTCCCCCGAGAGGAATACATTATGATTGAAGATGAGCTGAATTTTTCTCTACAAATTGGAGAAAGTAAACTAATTTGGAGAGAAATATAGCTTGAAATTCTAGTACAGGCAGATGTCCGTTGCCAGCGGCTTTCCTCCTCGGTGTCTAGCCGATCCAGCATCTAAAATCGGTATGGTTTCTATGATGATTTATAAATCGATATTGCATATATTTCCACAAAAATACGCCCCTCAATCGCCAACCATAGCTTCAGACTATTTCACCATCAAATATATATAGCATCTCTAAGAAAAATAATATCTTCAAATTCCTCTCATATTCCTACCCTCCTCCCAAATCATCATTCGCCCAGAGCAATTTCCCTTGTTTTCATTTCATGAATTCCTCTGATCACTCGTACATATTTCCTATTACGTAAACCCCGTTTTATTTCCCACGCGACTTATCAAGAATTTCACCAATTTGTCATCACTCATTTCAACGAACCCCTATTCAGTCTCATCTTAAACGAAAGTACAGCAGGTTCCAAATTGATGGATTCATCCAAACCCGCACTTCTGAGTATTTGCTTTTTGCAAAAATATTTTCTCCAACTCCATGACAACCCTCCATTTCCATTAGATGATTTCAAGCTTGCTTTTTAAATTGCAAAAATTCCCATATGAATCAGCCCTGATTGCAATAATTTAGATAATTTGTTTACTTTGAAAATTCAATTTTTCTTACGGAAATACATCTAAAACGAGGAAAATTAAGCTAAAAACTTCCTCATTGCGTCTTCGTCCGCATAACCTAAACTTTCTCCCTAAACCCCTCCCTTTCACTTCTCTTTCTCCTCCCAACCCGAATATATAAATCGGACGGATTCTCCTGCCATCCCTCCGACCATAGAATATCAAATTATGGCACAACAAATAGAAATCAGTGGGCAGAATGGCAACAGATTTTTCTACGAAGAAAACTAACTCCTTCCCAGAAACTCCATTCCTTTAGTTATTTGTCCCCCTCCCTCCTTCCTTAGCTCATTCCTACCCTCCTTTATGTTTTATGGAATTAAGACATTGAGTACGGCGATGCAATAGAGCAAAAGAATCAAATGAATGATATGAATAGAACCTTTCTTCCCATTCTCCACCCTTCATTCCATCTTTTCCGCCATATCTCTTCTGAGATTAGTATCGTTTAGAATTTATTTAGTTACTAAAGAATAGAACAAAACAAAGATAGCCCTTTTGGAATCTTGTATCATCAAGTAGTTAACTAATCCTACAGTGGCCATAAAGGCCGACTCCCCTACCCCATTAAGATATTCGATTCTATGGTACTTGTTTCGTCATAGTTGCAGCTTTCCTTCCTACAACTCTCTCTCTCGCTTTCAATAGAACCCGCAATACAAAAACAGGGCTATATTATTCAAAGTATGCAGCTTTCTCCGGAAGTAAATCTTCTTTCTGAAGAAAGACTCCGAGAAAACAAAGGGCGCGACTGTGCAACTGGAATAAAGACTGGCCAAGACTGGCTACTCCGTTGAACGGAGAAAGTTGCTTTCACATCACATTATTCTTTCTGGGGAAATAAGCCATACTGTAGTGAGTTTGATGAGAGAATTCTCTTTCTATAAGAGCTCCGAATCTGTGAATTCTCATTCTCCTGCATTCTTAATTTATTTGTACCCACAATACCAACTACTGTAGCCTCCTACAAACATATACCAGCCACTAAACTACCAACTAAACTGAAACACTCCTCCATCTTCACCGCCTCTTACATTCATTTCCCATCCTTCTATTCTATAATGAAAAGACCTTGTTCGCGGACTTTAACTCTAGCGAGGCTACGATACAGAGAACTCCTTCTTCCACATCATCCTCATCTTTACAAAAGGAGGATGAGGAATGCGACCAAGTTTCAGCACAACATTCGCATAATGGCCTCACTTGAAGCTTAGATTTATGTCAGTAATATTTTTCACCCGGGTCTTAACTCCTCGGGACTCCCATCTTGAAACATATAAACAATAACCACGTAATTTTATATTTTCTTTGGCCTAATTTATTTTCCCAAGTTAGTAATTCAATCCCGGTCACCCTCGTCGTTACGCCTACCACAAAAAAATAAATGTTGTACCACTTGCAAACATGGCAAGCAAGACAATTCCAATCTTATTGTGGAGACAGCTCCTGCAATTCAACATACAAACAATTCCCACTCTAGCTCTCAACTACTGCTACAGTCCAGATTGTCTTCCTATTCTTGAGAGCGGTTGTGTAGCGGTGAAGTAAAGTATGGCAAAACCCTAATGGCAGTATCTATCTCTTACGTGCTTACATTTGCCTTAAAGTATCACCGAAAAACAAGCCGAGATGACAAATAAAGTACCCACTTTCACCGCACATAACATGCATGCACAAGTCCATACATATGTACTCGTACAACATCAACATCCCAGTCCCAGTACAGTACGAATCATTCTGACTGGCGGGAGAATTTTTTTTACATGACGCACATCTTCTTCACCGCTTTTCGAGGAGTTTTCCAGGACGGAAGACGCAGCTTTATTTATTTTTCTTTCCCGCTATCTTGCACGCGAGCTTGTCATTTAACTTCTGATTATATTAAAGATATCAAGCATAATTTAAATTACTCCTCGGAAAATTTTCTCTACAAACTTTCTCCCCGGCCTGCAAGAAGTATATAACCTTCAAGATTCCACCCAGACTACTCTAGAAAACATTAGCAGCGGTAGCTTTTTTAAAACTTTTTTTTTAAAAAAAAGCAACAACTTTCTTATATCATCAGCATTCATAAATCATGAATCATTCCATCATCAAGCCCTCATATTTCCTTGTGCTCGTTCCGCAGCTTTCTCTCTGCTCCTTCTACCACGCTTTTCTCACACTCATTAGTAACTTTCACCATGTGTTAACTTAGCCGGAGGGAGAAATGGAGGGAGGCGGGCGGCGAGAGAAAGTCCTTGTTACGGCATATATTAAATAATAATAAGTAATCCGGAATCTCACACCAACCACCCAAACACTTTTACACTTCTTCAACGTATTCCCTTCCGTAACTTCCGTTCCCAGTGTGGGTTGATAATGGATCACACCCAACACCCGCTACCCTCTCTTGCCATATGCTTTTAATACCTGTGTGAGCGTTCAATCTAGGACTCCCTACAGAGCAGGACAGGTTGACAGGCCAAGACTAGTACAAAGATTGAAGATATATTTCACCACCTTTCTTATAATTGTAGCCGACACGGCATGAAACGATCCAAGTAAAACAGCATACATCCATCCCTCCACGAGCGTATGTTCAATAGCCGCATATGCTCGTACTGATAATGAAAAATCCAATACCAGTTCCACTGTGAAACTTCCACAGCATCATGGAATTTACATTACGCTTTCTCTTCCATGTATGAAAGCCTTGAGCTGCGTGTAAATATGCTCCTAAAATAATCGGCATAATTTCCCTTTATTTGCCAAACGCTTCAAGTTAGTCCTTAGAACGGAATCATGTATTATTTCCAAGGTCACTAAAGTTATGGAGCTTTGAACTTGTCTCTTATTCCCATTTGTCACCCCGGATACCGCATATACTTATAGCATGGGCTTTGGTTTCATTAAAATTACATTTACGTGATTAAATTAGTCCTTGTGAAAACTTGACCCTAGTTCTAGTTCCACTCCACAACAATTCATAACACTTACAAAGCAGAGAACTTTTCAATATCTTAATGTACATCCTTGCCATTTTGCAGAGAAAGCATTTTTGCGAATCCTTCTCTCTCTTCAAGAGAGAGAAGGATTCTTGGGGTCACAGAAGAGAGAGAGGGAAGACCCCAAGTACTCTTGATTTTCCCCATCTCTGCTTCGTTTCTATAGTAAGCCACGAGATTTTTCATGCTCAAGATGCTGTTTGTTTCCCAAGCAGTCTTGGGTACTCGGATGACATCTTTACGCCGGCCATATATAGAACTTTGGACTGAATCATGGGTTTGTATGGCCGTCTTTCTTGGCTTTTCCACTCGCCTTCTTGATTGCTTCATGGGAATTTTTTAAGTATCAGATCGGCTGCTGATGAAAGATCCGAGGATTTATGTTTGAAAGCGGATCAATAAATAAGCTATGCGTCTTGTAAAAAATCCTTCAAGGGTTCTAACCTAACCGATGAACCTTGCCTTATTTCTCCATCCTTGTATTTTCACCATACCGGCCGGTATGGTGACTCTAATGTCTGAATCCTACCGGGAACCGGTTAAAAAAGCCTAGGCCAACCTGTATTTCTTTGACAGGAGAAGAAGAAGGGGCGAGAGACTAGGGCAAAAGGTTGAAGGATCTCATGAAAGGAATTTACGACGAGTTTGCAAGAAGCAACTATAACGGATCGCTATGCCTCGACTCTCTTGAGTATCGACGGCCAAGTAAAGTGAAAGCAAAAGCCTTCGCAAAAAATGCAACTTTCTCTATTTCATCCATCTATATGTTGACACTAGCCTATAGCAGACGCAGCCCCCAGCATGGGATGGTAGCACAGTCTAAAAGATTGGGAATCGGGCGGAAGAATGATTGTAAATCTTGTTTAAAATCCATCCCTTCCCTACGACATCCAAATCTATCTTGCCCCACTCCCAATAATGTCTTCTTTGAGGTAATGCCAAATTGAGAGGCATAAGATCTTTATCTAAATTCCATGCCCAACACTTGTCTCCACTTTCCCTCTGTCCCAACAATTTTCCCACTTTACTACTACTTGACATTTCCTTTTCCATTATCTCCACCTCCTACGCTCCGTACTTTCACCCTTTGCCTTCCTTTCACCAACGCGCCAAATCCTACCCTTCTCTCTTACACACACGACCTCACCCACCTTAGGGCAAGAAGAATATTGCCAATTTACTTGCACAACGCATTTATGGTGTGAATATTGCCAAATCCACCCAATTCCCCAACTTCCGCCCTTCGGCAAAGCCCAACACGAGCATATACATACCATCTCCATTCTATACATCCTCTTCCACCATTGTCATGCATGAATTTAATATTGCGAATTTGCGTGTGGATCACGCTCCGACCGATTCTCTGCAGAGTAATATTGTGAATTTCTTCGTTTATACAGTCCCTGCTTTTACAACTTAATAGAATCCCAAAAGTTTTCACTTTATACCTTCTTTCAGTAACTTATTCCTCCTCCCTCCCTTAGTCATCCTCCAGTATTCCTCCAATATACCTCCTTCCAGTCCTCTATCCTCTAAGCTCAACACAACTTCAGCTCTTCAAAAGCTTTACACAACTCGTCAGCTCCTTCGCTACCGGGTTTTACAGCCCCTTACGCCGCATCTGATAGCCGCTATAATAAACAATGCACACGGGCGGGACAGATAGGAGAAAGCTACACCCGCTGACTTTCTCCCGTCTTGGCTCCCCTCCTCCACGATAATAGTATTGATAGAGACGACAATGCTTCCCCACTATTTGCTGCTATTACTATCACAGCAACGTATCATTAAGGCCCGAGTTTACTTTCTCCAGTTTCCGGTGTCTATGACCCGTGAGTCCTATAAGCCATTCTCTTTTCCACGCCACAAGACGAGAAACCTGAAGACTCTCCGGTTTCCAAAATGCTCAAGACTTGGCTATGACATACAACAAGGGGTATCAGCTATCAGAAAGAAAGCGGAGCAAACACAACGCCGGCAAAGCCTGTGACCCGGCACCGCTGTCACGCCAAGCGGCTGAACATTATACCGGAATCCGTTTACAGTTTCATCCCTTACAGCAGCGCCAGCCAATTCCAATAAATGGTTGAGGTAATGTAGAGGAAGAGAAAAGGGGCGCTTTCCCGGGCATCTCCGTGTCATATCACCAAAAGACCTCAAGCCAAATCACTTGGGAAGGATATAAATACAAACGACTTTCCAAATAAGTATTCACTCCTGATTACGGATTTGCATCTTTGATAAAGAGTAGATTGTTAAACATGTTGGATCATTGAAATATCCTCCGTAAAATTGAATCATTATTATAGGAGGACAAAATCGGGAGAAGATGGGCCAGCCAGCAGCCAAAACAGTAAACTACTGTAATACGATCACAAGTAGAAGGGCATGGCATATCATCAAATTTTCTGCAATAGCACGCTTAAATATTCGCAAGGCTCCATTGACTCCACCGCTTTGCGTTTTCCCTCCCCTCTTTATCTTGCCCCTCTCACTCCTATTCCTCCTCCTATCTGTCCTCCATCACATGTACTATTTTCCCTTGCCAATCCAAACTTTCCTTAATCTTTCAACTTGTTTATTATTCCAAGATTTCTAATTATAAGGGAATCTACACGACAAAGGCGACATTTACTATGTACATATCCTCCTCCTTTACCCTTTCCCAGTGCCGAAGGCATCGTCATCCCCTATCAGATTTCGCGAATATTTCGCAAACAAGGCTAATGTTCTAGCTATTCTCCTACTCCTTTGACTAGCCTTCTAAGAAAGTCGAGAAGATAGGTTAGGGAACCGGGGGGAGGGATGATGGGCACGGGACTGATACTAGGGAGAACATTTCCCCAAAGCTTCTTTATCCATGGCCAGTCTACTGTGTCTTAATGACAACAGGCTTGGCAGCTCTAGACTACCGCACAGTTATCCGATCCGTCGAGCCTGGGAGCCTCCCAGCCATCAACCCCGCGAGAATCCCTTTGAATGATACTTTGTTTTCTTTTCAAAAGAAGAGGAAATCGGATATGCGGCAACATTCCCAACTGACATGTCATGACCTCCTTTCCCAGACTATTTGCGGACTTTTGTATTTTCCGTAAACAACATGGATCATATTATCAGGAACGGGACAAACTTCCAAACTACTGCGTGCATAATGCATAAAAATCATTCAAACCATAAAATATGCGTATTCCCATTCCCTCTTTCCTTCATGTCTCCTCTACTTGAAATTCAGTCTACCGTGTCCCACTCTCCTCCCTTGTCAAAAGAACAAAGTCCCCGGCTAAGCAAGCACAGGATTTTTAGAGGACATGACCTCGTCTCATTTACAATTTCTTCCCAGTACCACATACTACGTGTCATTTTCCCCAAAACTTTCTCCGTCTGCTCCTCCAACTCAAATCGTTCAACCATTTCCAATTCTCTTCCAATGCCCCCGTTTTTCCACACCATCATCCCTCATCTACGATATTACCCGATCCAACAAGCAAGCTTTGCAATTCCTTAAGTACCCTGCCGGGCCGGCTTAAAACACACATTGCGGTGGATGGTATCCAAATGAAATGGGATAATCCGAATCCCGATTTCCCGCAGCCCGATTCCAGGTTGCGGCAGGCAACTATGCATTGCCGCCCTTGTTACTAGGACACGATGGTCGCAACTACCAACTTATACTCGGTCAAAATGTCTGCAAACATGATGAATATCAAGTTAAGCGAAAGATTTACCGGCGAGAGTTTTCAACTAAACGCAGAGTCCCTCACTTTCTCAATGAGCTACATGATAAACTTTAACCGTTATTCAAAAGTGTTCTCCACATACACTAGCATTAGCTCTGGCAGAAAACTAAAAAAGCAAAGCTATCCCCAACTCAAAAGTATAATTCATTCTTCCAAATACCTACTACTACGCCGAGCCTCGAGAGAATTATTAGCAAACTTTATCCTCTTCCCAACATCAGATCAACAAATTCCTTTGGAGGAAAGGTCCAGGACAATATTTACAGCCGTATAAATGTGCTCCCATTTCCATTCCAATACGTAAAGATACAAATTGCTCCCACCCCACATAAGAGAGGGGATATGAGCCTTTTTTCCCTTCATTTTATCCTGGAATCCGGTCATTTCCCCCAAAATACATTAATGAATTTTGCAAACTCTTACTTTCCCCATTCCGCTTCATTCCTTCTATCCTTCCATCCATCCACTAACGCATATAGCGCCAGCAGTACCACTAACACTGCTTTCTTTTTAGCCTTGCTAAAACTCTAACCTGTCTCTCTGGAATCCCCTCTCCAGCCATGCCCATTACATCAATAGCCACAATATCTGCGAATTGTATCCATTACCATTTCACAGTTCAACCACTGCTCCAAATTCTTATTTCCGTCCGCAGCATCCCAATCAGTACTTCATTACCGTTTTCCCAAAAATTCCAATCCAACTCATTAATTGAAACTTATGAAGTTAATCAATCCCCTTCTCTCCCTTTCTGTTTCCCACTTCCTAGCTTGTGTAAACTCTTTTATCATAACATTCCCATCACGTCAGAAACTTCAGACGTAACCCGAAATTAAAAACATGCAGCCAGCGCTATAACCTCTAAATTCTACGAATTTCTCCGGATTCTCCTCCCTGAAATTCATTTCAACTAATGTGCATGTGCGAATCCGGCAGCGTTATAATGAAATACAAAACATCAAAGACTTTATAAATCCCTCTGTTTTCATGCATTTAAATATCCATGCTTAGCATTAAATACTAGGTAGTTTCAATAGCCTCTAAGCCATGTATTCCCAGCAGCCACGGCTAATACAATAAATAACATGCAGACTAGAACCCAGAGTCACGGCTAATACAAGCAATGTATATTTTACAGCATGTTTGACAACCCTCCCTTGCTGTTGATTTCTCCGAAACCGAGGAGAAAGCGCCCGAAAAACTTTCTCCCCAACTTTCTCCACGAGTTATTCCACTATCATACATGTCCTTAAATCGGAACTAGGACAATCTTTCCGCAAGTAAGCATATGCAAAAGTCTTTGCAAAAACGCAAATAATTTGCACAAATTGCAAATAATTTCCATAATTCCTATTTACATATCCTTCCGCTACAAATCTGTCTTGAGGAACAAAACCCCAAGACGTTTATGTAAAGATAAACTGCAACCGGACACCGCCCTAATCGGATTGCGAGCATAGCATATGCTCCAACTGTTAGCTTCAAAAACGTGACCTATAGAGTTACATTTAGGATTATTGTAAAATAACTCCGCTGGTCTAAGTGGAACAAGGAATGACAAAAATATTTGCGTTTACAACTTACATACTCAAGTATATACTGAAGGTTCAAAAATATTTGCTCGCTTCTTTTCCCAGTAACCCAAATCAATGATACAGCCCACAGCGCTAGCTTTCACCTAACCAAACAAAAGGGAGACTCACACGTATAGCTAGTTGTAACAGGAATCCGAGTTACAGATCCATATCGAATAAAACTTCATAAGAAACCAGCCTCAAGCTCCATTTTATTCACACAGATACGCTGTCTGTGTTCCCGGTACTTCCGTATTTACAAGAAGATGTAAGAGAAAGTGAGGCTAAGTTCCGGAGAAAGTATTAATTTGTGGAGATTTTCCTAGCTTTCACCACTATCTGTTGGATAAGATTTAGTCTTGTAGTCGCGAGCGAGAGGAGAAAGCATTTCCGCCGGGCTATGAAGAGTAAGTGCGACATAAGATTGTTAGAAAAGTAGGTGGTTGTCACGGGAAGAAAGCATTTAAAAGATTAAGGGAAACTTTACCTTGTAAATTAGGATAGGAGATCTCCTTCTCCCTCGTCCCCCACTCTGTATTTCCCCGCTTAAATCTTGTCAACAGGGTAAGTAGTGTCTCAATCCAGCTTGAATGTGCTCGTATCTGGAAATGAATTGAAATATATTGGGATTAATCCTCCCGAAAAGCTTCCTGACACTTTGACAGAATTTTCTCCCGCCGCCATACACCCCTCCTTTCCCCCATTACTTATTCTTCCTCTCCCCATCTTTTTCCCCCTCCCCCTCCTAAATTTATTGTACATATTTGCCCCATCTAAAAACTCTGTCACGATTCTTCTACATACCCCCAACACCCTTCTCACTCCCACTCATCTTCCCAATTTCTTTCATCTTTTCCACACACATCAAACTAGCCAGTGACTTCCCAGATGTATATATAAAATTCGCCAATCCCTCTCCTTCCTACTTTCTTCCATCTCGTCCTATCCTAACTAAACTAATATAGCTTTTCCTCCCTTCCTTCTTCATTCCTTCCCCTTCCGTCTAATTCACATTTCTTCTGTCTCTTCCTTGGAATCATATGTCCAATCTTGTCCATCTGCTCCTTCCTAACTTATACTCTCCACCCCTGTCAACAATTCTTTCTAGTTTCTCTTCAACCAAACGTGCAAAACATTACTCAAGTCCAAACTTTCAGCGAACGCGGCCAAGGGATAAAATAGCATTGCGAAAAAAAAAGTTTAGCCTGTCGTTACAGGATGAGCTATATAAAGCTTTCCTTCCTCACCCTCAAGCAAGGGATGCAATCAGTAATCTCAACTTGTTGAAACAATCACGTTCTTTCAACAAATTGCTCTTCCCATCTAACACCCACCCAACCAAAGTGAGCTCTGCCATTTCCCACCATTCTTCCCCACGGACATTTCCCTCATTTTCTCCAGCAAAACTTAACGCTTCTCCTTAATCTAACAGATTTCAGCGCTTCCCTTTAATTGAATTAGCACTAGCTCCAAGGCCTTATTTCTCACCCCGAGCAACCCGCTGCACTATCCGCTCATTGCTGTATATTTCCGTAACACAAGTCCTCCCAGCCACTTAAGTCTTTGCAATTTCTCCCACCCATCCATCTCTCCTCCACTCTCGCCCCCTTCCTTACTATCACACCCTACTTCCTCATACAAGGCACATCCTTGAAAGTCTGGAAACGACAAACCAAGAACAACGGCAGAGTCAATTCCCATTCTCATCTTGTATACAAAAACGACGTAAACTCTTTGTCAATTTTGTCGTCTACAACAAACAAAATCCCTACTCTGTAGAATCTCTTCCCTTGCTCAGCGACCCTACCGGATTTTAATACCTTTTGGCATTCCCTCCGTAGGATAGGATGCAGCTTTGCAAATTCTTCAAAGTTAATTCTATTTGCAACAAATTCGCCAACGATCAATTTAAGTTCACATCCAATGAACCATCTTATGCTCCTCCCCCAGAGCTCTGCACCACTAACACAATTTTCCAAAACAATTCCCAGTAAATAGATGGAAACTTCACTACGACAACCACAATGTTAAAAGGATTAAGACCACGCTACCTTGCACCCCAGCACCACGAATGCAATTTCATCGAGGAGGAAGCTAGCACTTTTCACCATCAACAACTCCTCCTGTCATCCAGCTTTCAGACAACAAAAGACAATATCTCCTGAAGCTATGCTACCCACGAATCCAGCAAGCCAGACAGAAGCAGGCAAGCAAGCAACTAGCAGTACCAATTTTGTCCAAAAAACAATAATAAGCCAAACTCCTGACAACTTTACGGTCTTATCTAAGATTCAGTTTGCAATCTCGTTCCCAATCTCTACTCTTCTTCCGTCTCCTCTCATTTTTCAAAGAGGAACGTTGCAGACAGACGAAGTTTCGCGATTTACCAATTACGGATTCCGATTGAAATACGAGCAATTTAATGCTTATGAATAAGTGGTCGAGCAGCTAGATCTGTGCGCTCCTTACACAGAAATCACAAAACTGGTGCTCACATCATATCTCAAAATCATGGAAGCAGCAGGCAGACAGGAGGACAGTCCACTAGCTTCAAACACAACCCTATCGCATGTCCTCCTAAGAGATGAGGTAATTTATTCATAGACGGCAATTTCCGTCCTCGTTAATCATTTTATTAATCTTTTCAGTTCCTCATCATCAGCGCATAGTGCAGTGGTCAGTTTTTTTCAAATGATGCGCGCGTCTAAACATCTTTATCTAGATTTTCATATCTCTCAAGATCAGGAATCATGGATATGTGCACACCGAATATATTATATATTTTTCCAATTCAATCCGAAACTCAACGCAATCCTTGCTTCCAGCCAAGGATACATACGTACATCTGGATTGTGTTCTTCTACATATATATACAGTACATGATATACTATATTCACTGAACAGATTCACAAACCAAGTTACAAGCTGAGCAGTCAGCCTAAGGCTTGTCATGGCACGATGAAACAAGAACGTACGATTATTAGTTCCCATAATAACATCACTTCCTTGCTTGAATCAGTTTCGGAGAGAACATGCTTTCACCATCCGCAGAAATACATGATCTCTTTTGTCTTTGACCTATGAGCTCCGCCAATATCCTCCAGGAGAAGCAACGAGATCATTTTCTCTTCCATCCCGGCATTCTTGTTTGTGACAGGGAGAAGAGAAACGATATATAGAAAATGGAACGTGCTGAAAGATTCATGATCATAGCTTTTCTTTCCCAACTGGTGTGGCATATCAGCCTGGATTCATTCCAGTCTTGTGTTTGTGTACATTGTGTCAAACCAATTTACTTCACTGCCACCCCTTTAGATTTTCACTAAAATCCTTCTCTTTCAACTCCTACTCTCAATGTTTGTTTGTAAATAAGATAAAGAATATTGTTTATTTTTCTCTTGTCCACTCTTTTTAAAAACACAGACAAGTGTGTGTGTGGGATTAATATTACATGTCGTTTTCACGCTTTGCATATCTTTCTCACTGACTACTTCCAAACTTTGCCCGTCACCGATTTCCCCAACACCGATCCCTCAAAGTTTACTTGATTCATGTATGCAAGAAGAGCTATAGCTTTAACACTGCCTCTCAATCAGACTGCAATTTTCTTTGCCACAGACTATAGCCAGACTAGGAGCGAGCAGCCGTTTCCTCACTAATCATTTGGCTTTTCTCTGCTGCCGTGCCTGAGATAAAAAACATTCCATGTTTCTTTTCATGTTTCAGCTACAGCACCTACTTTTAGTTTCTTCTATTTTATTAAATCCCTGAAGCTACTGTATATTTTAGTTTCCAGGTACTTCAACTTTTGAAGTATTCACTCTAAAACCGCACAGGATTTTGGTTTCTGAATTTCGCAAAATTATTTTCGCGAATACGTATACACATATCATAAAACTTATACCGCCTTTATAATCAGGATACTTCACAGAACTGCTCATTTTCTCAGCCTTACACCTCTGCATCCTCTCCCTCGAAATCTTCAACTTTAATGAGGAAAACATAGCAAAGCTTCTTCTCTTTTAAATCTGTTTAAACTAATGGCAATCCTGCCTGGTTTTCCTCATCTTGCTCATAAGGTTAAGAAACCTCTTTTGAGAAAAGTCTTGATCTCAATTTTAAAAAGGTTGTCAGCTTGCATTTTACAGGTCTATATATCCTTAAGCATAGAAATGCATAAAAATGTATCATCAACTTTTTAACTTTGTTTGAATGACGCTTGACAGAAAGTAGGTACGAGAAGATGCTTCCGCTATCTTTATTTCTCAGTCTAAGATTTTGTACCGAGAGAGAAAATTTTGATTTTAAGACGCTTCAAGTCTCTCTCCTACTCCTAGAAACACGCATGTATATATAACCACATAGCTTGCAGCCGGGAAATCCTCCTACAATTTCATCCCTGACTTACTCCCATCCTGAGCTCCTTTCAAGTAATTTCGGCTTTAATGGGAGAAAAAGGTCAATAAAATCGGCGTTGCATTTCTCGGCTCGACACTTGTTGTGTGTATGTCTGTAGCCAAGAAGATGCGGCTCGTTTTAGTGGCTTGGCAAGCAATATACTTTTCTCGTCAACCACTCCGCTTCTCATGCTTTTCCTTTCACGAAAATCTTTTCCAAGCTCTGCAACAGGAAACTGAGGAGAGCAAGCTAAGGAGAAAGCACCGCATGCATCACTATCACATCCCCGCTCACTGATGATATCAGTACTGACTTTCCCTTGCTTTCTCCTTCTTTCTCATCCCGCTTTTTTTCTCTCTAGCTACTCCAGGATTTAGAATCCGAAATCTAAGGCTTTGTGCTTCTAATAGCCGCTTCTGTAATCCCAGTCAAGTTATGTTCTTCGGTGCTGGTTGAGCGGGTAGCGTGTATTGAATTCTCCTACTAAATCCGCACCCGGGCTCCTATCATCCACCACCAAGAATTCCCTCTTGGCCCTTTAACTTTGTCTAACGAGGATTTTTACGCGCCCACAGGATCCTCTGTATACACTTTCCTTCAAGGGTTTTTCATCAACTCTTGATAAACGAAACCAACAAGACAAACCCGGATTACTCAATCCTTCCCATCCTGCCCAGCACATGAGGAATTATTACATGTACCCACACATTCTCTCTCACTTTCTTCCCGCCTTCCATCTTCCCCCGGCTCTTTTATCCCCTGTCCCCTACATATTTTTTGGCTTCTCCTTCTTCCTAACCCTTGCTGGATCTCTATATCCTCATCCCTGATTCTCCTCCAACAAATTCCCCCTCTTCTTCACTAAGTATATATGTCTTCACCGCTGCTCTTATTTCTTTAGACTTTAGACTTTAACTTCCGACTTGGTTTTCTTTCCATGTTTTCAGTTACATCTCCGAATGTTTACACAACAAGAACAACAAGAGACGCAGCATCCACTGTCACACTAACCTCCTCTTCCTCCGTCCGTCTCCCTCCTACTTTACCTTCTTTTCAGCAACATCCTCGTTATAAAACTCTTCCTATATAAAGCTTCAGGGATTTCATACTAATCTCAAACTTCTAGCAAGATCTCTTCAGTTTGCATCAATATTTTATCCCTCATCTTCCTTCCCTAAGGAACATAACCCGAAAACCGGCACGGCACAACCCATCTTAGACTCTTAAGCCTTCAGGAGTTACTTTAAGTAGCTACTACTAGCTACTAATGCCACACTATGTTCATCTCCCGACATTTCGCGACTTTGCCATTTTTTACCCTACCCCAAATGGTAATGGATAGCAAGAAGGAGCCATCATCCCAAAGGCATTTTACAACCACTCTTCTCAACCATGTTCCACGCTTGCAATTGCAATCTTATTCGCCTCCCTCCTTCACCAAGCCACACAGCCCACAAGAAAGTCATTTTCTTCATTTGACATTTCGATTTGCAATAAAAAGCCCTGATGAAGCCAAACTTGATTTCCAATTGCCCTCTTCCTTACTCTTCTTTCTCTATTTACTCGTGTCCCTCGCCAGATCCATGTAACGCTTCCACTCCCTTCCCCTCTTCTTCTCTTCTTTTAAATGAATTCCCGGAAGAGGCCTACCACAACAAACAAAATGTTTTCCACTCTATCTACACCAGCATATGTCAAATTGACTTCTTGTATCGAAATATTCTGCCGCCAGGGCACCAATTCGTTTCCACTTTCCTACGCTAGCTCACATTAGTAGCAGGAGCAGCTACTAGTTAACGAAACGTGGCCACAATCAGTTACTCCGTTGACTACTTCTTCCTTTTGCTTCCCTAAATTTTCTCGTTAGACTTATTTATCAGGTAAGAAATAATAGGAAATGATTGCTTTCTAATTTGATTACTTTTCCTTAGTAAAGGCAATTAGTCTGTCTAATCATTCGTTTGGAAAGGCACGACGCTTCACAAATTGTGAATCACAATCACAATCCCTCCGATTCAATTTCCCCTCAATTTCAACATCCTCCACCCTCAGGTGCCCAACCTGATTAGCAACTCGATACATTTTCCAAAACTAATTCCGAAAGGTTAATTTGACTTGGGACTTTTAAAACCTCCTGCTCCTCTTCGATTGGGTAAGATGATTAAATTCCAACAGGTACGGCAGTAGGTATAATGAATTGAATCATGTTTACTATTATCTACTCTCCTCTGTAATCCTGTTCTTCATTTATAGATCCACTTCGTCTGTATTGAAAGCCAGCAATTAAATCAAACAGAATCCACCATTTAATTTCAATACTATACCCTTGATAATTATTTTACTACCATTTAAAAATATCGTTTAAATTGCATTACGTCATCTTTTCATCGATGCTAATTTGAACGAATACATGCATCATACGCAGTTTTAGTTATTGAGCCCTGGCTTTCAAACTTGAATACATATTCACTCTTAATTGCTTTCCAAAAAAGTCTGAGCTGGAGCATCATCATGGAACCTGAGCAGAATACATTCAATTACAATTCTTTTTTCAACAAATTCCTTAAAGTAGTACAAAAATAGTACATAAACAAAAACCGGGCTTCCAATAAAATTCTAATGAGGTCCCTGTCCTTTTCAATTTTATTCCCGACTTTTACGCTCTAAACACAGTCAAGGTTGTATCTGACGTATATTACCTTGTTGAATTCACCTTTCTTCAATTTTATTTGCTCCTTCGACTCTAACCGTTCCTTAGCAAACATAAATTCAATTCACTGCGATTCAACCCTCAAATAATCCTGTTTCCTTGTTCCTATTTAACTAAACAACGTATAGGAGAAGGTCATTATTCCTACGTCGTTTTCCAATGCAGTAGTAATCCAGCAAGATAATTTTAAATTATACTAGGAAAAATTTCAATTTGTACTACTGCTCTCAAATATTCATCCTACCAAAATACCATCTAATTCTAAGATTATTACGAAATAGCCGCGTTCATTCATTTCAGGTCTCGAACCTTATATTTTTATAATGTATGTGAACCTAGTTCACCATCAGCAAGTCCGCTCTTTAGTTAGCACTTGTATATTTTGGCCAACTTTAAAAAGAACCGGGGCCTTCTGGTTAACGTTGATTTGCAAATTAACCGGTTTCTCTCCACCTCTCTCTCGCCTTCCACATTCACATCAGTGCATTCACATAAGGGCATGTGTTAAAGATTGGATATTTTTGCGACACCATTTACACAGATGAACAACTCTAATGAATGCATGAAAGTATGGGGTATTTAATTTGCCTCTGTATTTCTGAACCTCTTAAAAATACCAAACCAGCGCCCTCCTGGCCACCTTTTCACGACGTTCCAGATAAACGCCGACCATTCCGTAATTGCTGCTTGGTTGAGCATGAAGCTATCCCATTTAAAAATTCTGTAATCCTGAACACATGCTTTCACCTTAAAATAATTTCATACTTTACCCGATTCCCTTCCGCCTCCCTCCCGGCAATTTCAATTTCGCTTATTCTAAAAGGTACTTCATCTAAGCAGGCATTATACTTGTTAGTTCCAAACACCCGCCTCTCCTGGCAACCCTAGCACAAATTCAACGTTCCCCTGCCTCCATACACAGCTAAATCGTTTTCCTCCGCTCCGTGGGTGACGGAAATAGTTTACATGAAGTAATAATAATAATTCCGCAACTCTTGTTGTGATTCCCTTCTCAATAGCGAAGCGAGAGCGAGCACGAAAGATTTCATCTCATACATGCAAATCCTGACCAAGTCGAGTAATTTAGCAAACATTTTAATGAAGAGGTCATAAAGATTTTGCAAATTGCAGTCTCACAGCGTGTTTCAAAATTATTAGCAACAGGACCCCACCCTGCCCCTCTCCAACTTATTCAGATAAATGACTTTCTTCTCCTTCTCCAGCTTCCTTGACTTATGTGACCGAAATATATACTGTATGTCTTATACCGCTATTTCCAATTTTATATTTCGCAGTCCATCAAACACAGAGTTTCAAAATCTCTCTCAAACACAGTCACAGTTCACCATGCGGGTCCCAACCTGCCAACATCAAAGAGGCATTCGAGCGTTTAATACGCGTCAATTAATGTGTCCATAACTTCCGTAAGTAACACTTGATTGACTGGGGCGGGTAACATGGGAACGAAAATAGATTTTCTAAATAAAACAACTAAAGCTCTCGCCACATCTTCCTCAAGATTTGATCTATCTCATTCTTCCCTTTGTATCTTCAGTATCTTCCTGTCCCACGGGAAATAATCTGGCCCTGTTCAAAGAATCTGGGCTTTCATCCTCTTTCTTCTCAGTTTCTTCTTCCTTCCACCCGCGCGTAGTACCCGTGAAAAGAAAAACAGAAACCAGCAATCGGGACAAATCACTTTTTCAAGCCCATCATGCCCTTTTCCAAGCCTCGCCTAACAAACAAGTGAGAATAGAATTAGAAGTATCAGACACACTACTCCTTTATCTCCTCTGCAATCTGATAGGGAAGAGGAAGAGAATAGCAAAAATTACAGATAAAGACGACGAGTATGTACTAGTTTCTGTTCCGGGTCGAATCGTGATGTAGCAGAAATAATACGGATAAGAACAACAAGGATAACAAGAAGTAAGCCTAAAAGTCAAGCCATCCCCACACTACTCAGAGGTTGTAGTCATCTTACAGCCTACACAATCCAAGGAGGAACAAAATACCCGGAGCAAGTTCATCGGGGAAAGTAAGAGTGACAGGTATTTATAGAATCTAAAGATCCGGGGTATTACAGCCTACCGAAGAAGACGGTGTCAAGCGAATCTATTTCTTCCAATCCCTTTCTTGTACCAACTAACCCCCTTCCCACACTCCCTTGTCATACCTCCCTGTCTCTCCACTTCATCTCTCTGTATTCATTTCTTCTAAAATAAAAACATTCCGAAATCCTCATCACTCTCTTCCACCACAACTCATCCTCCTCCTTATTTACAATTTTACCACACATCTTCAACCGAATATCTCAGCATAACTCTCTTGTTATTCCTCTACTTATTCAGTTCTTCTTTTTTACAAATCATTTGCCCTTCTGCCACTCCGGCCTCCGGCCCCCTTCCATTTCATCACATGCTATCAGCATATTGCTTCGCAAAAATAATAGGACAAATCCGGTATTTATCCTTATGACCTCCTAATACTCTTGACTCGTGACTGACACACAGACAGCTACTACTTTCATTACGCCAACAAATGCAAAAATATTGTCCCAGCTAAATTTAAAACCCCTTACCCAATATTGATCTTCATTCCATCAAAGTTCCTACGCTTAAATGAGCCACACAACAACAAAAATAAGAATCATTTCGGCTTCCAAGATTCGAGAGACAGGACAGGTGGTTGGGAATCAATTCATGAGTGAGATTCACGCGGCTCACAAATGAAAATTCCTATCTTTCTTGATTATACACTGTTTACAAAAGATTAACACTGTGTAGAGTAGGGTCGCGAACAGGACAGGGGTGTGCGTAAACATGCGTTTCACGCTTTCAGCGCAATTATCACGCATTCTGCATAATTCTTTCAAAACTTGTATTATCCCCACGAACTACGACAAAAATGAAAGGAATATAAACAATCCACTTAATTTTGTGGAATCAGCTGTTAAAAATCCACTCTTGCTTCCGTAACCACGCTAACTTTAATGTTACATATCTCATTTGTTTTTCTTTTACTCATTGCCTTGTTCTTGAATAAAAATTCTTTCAAAAGTTGGCACGTGCCAAGTATATATTTTAGCACTTGAGTCAATCCGTCCTCCCTTCGTGGTGTATCTGTACAGATTACAGCACGTCCCTTGGAGGATCCATCTTTTTTGGCCCTGGGTAGGATTCCCTACAGTGTCATTCTTTATACTTTACCACATATTTCAAAAAAAACTAGCAAATACAGTACCCAAGACACTGGCACCCCATGTATCAATTGTATACATAACCCAGAACAGAGAGACTGGGCAGTAAATACACACCGAGTGTAGAGACCCCGTGCTTGTGTGGAGCTAAGTATATAATAGTTGATAGGGTATTGATTATATTTACTGACCGCTGCTGCCGCATTTAATTTATAGACTTTCATACCGAGCGTGCGTACCTATATACTGACTTATGCACTTCTTCCCTTTCACTGCTCATTCTCAAGTGTCTATTATAGTTTTACATTCTTTGTGAATCTCTGGACATAAGCGTACATGAAAATCAATACTTCAAAATCGTTAAAAGCCTTTGTTTTTCAACCAACTAACAATAATTCAACTTTGCAAATATATTCCGCAACTGCACATACAGTTCGCCGTCCCTTCTACACACTGAAGCAACTAATAATGTTTGCAAGTAAACCACTTGAAATTGGACAATCCAATCCTGCCTATACTAGGCTAACAAACTCTAACAAAAGACAGCTGGTCGGAAGAAATGAAAATTACACGTTTGAGCAATACGGCTCCCTGGTGACAAACTAAGATGGGATGACCTCTGAGTGAAGTCGTTGAGACAGCACGTCCCCGTTTAACATGGAAATTCTTGAGGATGGTCTCAAAAGCGGGGAACATTATTAGTCACTTGCTCAACGTTGCGAGTGAGAAAGCGTGTCGAGAAGCGCATATCATTGACCAGCTCCGTACAAAATACAAAATTAGACCCTCTTCTTCTACTATCCTCATTCCCGCCGAGCATTGTCTTTCTCAGCCTCCCTCCCTCATCTTCTTCACTGTTCTTTCCGAGACCACATCTCCAACCAGAGGCTCGGCCAACATTTCAGTCTGTCTCACCGAGTTAACTAATGTAATCCCCCCCTCTACTAACTGAGCGACACAAAACCTACGAGGAATCCCCGCTGCAGATCAGGGTACGCTACACTTGATTACGGCATCCACCGAAACTCATGCAAATGAGACCTTCCTTCATCCGTTTCTAGAATTTCTGATTATGTGCTAACATAATTTGCAAAAACCCTCGCTATTCACATTCTTCCTCCTCATCCATGTGTCAGGATTCCTTAGTCTAATTAGCAGTTTTGCTCGTGAAACTATCAACAGCCTTGTGTTGATTAATCTGACGTCTACTTCCATCCTCCTCCCCATTCACAATTTTATAATCTAACATGTGCTAACTGCTTCCAGACAGAAGGTCATTTTCTATTCATCACTATCTTCTAATATCAAATCATTCTGGATTAATGTTAGCTTCTTTCCATATTTTCCAACATAAACACATCCTTCCTCCTCATTCATTCCTTTAAGCGCTCTATTAAATAATTACGAGCTAACTTAGTCACGTCAACATTCTCCTTGACATCTATCAGCTCCTTCAGAAGGGGTTTTCTGATAATTAAAGTATAATGTAATCCAAGCTTAGCTTCTTACCAGATTTCACAAGAGGATCGTAACTTGAAAAGTTTCATTCCGTATTCAGTAGAAACTGGTTTGGTATTAAATGATCCTAATAGATTCTATTAAATCCTTAAAATTGTCAGACAATCACGAACTACAAGCGCTGCCCAACTTGATAACACAAAAGTCAATATTTTCTTAAATTTTCATCCCCACAGTTTCACATGTCCCGAAGATCCGCGTATCTTCCACAATTTAAACACTGTTCACTTTTCCGTATCCTCCTTCCGGCTTGTCAAAATGCATAACTGCTTTAGCTTTCGTAAGTACAACACTATCAACAGCAAATCAAACGTTGCTGGAAGAATTCTTTAAAAACCTGTAATAGAATCCAACAATAAATATTTAGGAACATAGTTCGGTAAACTTGCAGTTCAAGCTTTAACTGAGAGTGTAGAGACTACTAGTACGATATACTTGAAAGTTAACTTGAGACTCCAGTGCTTTAAACATATTTTGGGGCTGCTTGAAATAAGAGTTAGGGAAGGAAAACTGCTGCGCTCTCGTCAGAGTTGCAAGGTAGAATGACGCCAGTCCAGGAGAAAGCACATCTTAAACCCTTGCAAGAGAAATACTCACGCAGAACAACGTCAAGATAGTAGTCCACCACAACTCCTTCAGCCAGAGGATGCCATCTTCTGAAAATATGTACAAGTTTCATCGTTGAGCGAATCTTTTGGGTAACCAGGCACTGTTGGCTTGGCTTGCATTTCGCAAAACCGATTCTGGAAAATCCTGTTATTGCATTTCCCCATCACATATAATTACATAATTGCACGTATCTCAAAATTATCAGGGATGTCTCGACTATGAAGGTGGACTACTTCCTACTTGTCTATCTTCTTCTCCGAGGCTAAAATGAGAATCTTGTCTGATTGCAGAGCACAACATACTATCATGATAAGTGCAATCGTTTCATGAATACTTCACCAATCAATCTATAATAAGTGTAATAGCTATGTAGTAATTATTATTTTAGTTGCTTCGCAGACAAAGCCTATGGCACAATAATTTCGTACTCTATCTTCCTGATTTCTCGTTCTG
Source organism: Sminthurides aquaticus (assembly GCA_906901655.1). Lineage (NCBI taxonomy): Eukaryota > Metazoa > Arthropoda > Collembola > Symphypleona > Sminthurididae > Sminthurides > Sminthurides aquaticus. Next base: position 5,666,677 of record CAJQTT010000003.1, read on the forward strand.
ATTGCTCATGGCCAGGACCAGGGTCCTGCCATGAGCTTTCGTTATACTGAGAAAGCAAAATTGGAATTCATAAAGTAATTAGCCATCACAATTATTAAATTAACAATCCTGACAGCAAATATTCTTTCAATATCATCCTACATTGAGTGCCCTTCTACCTATAATTATACCAATTTTGATGTCATTCTGAGCAATGCAAGTATTATTAGTTTGTAAGCCGCTTTTCACGCATACCTCATGAGTCGTGAGACGAATTTTAATTAACAATTCCTTCTCGGAAAAACTATAAATCCTAGCATAGCGCCTACAATAGTAATCTCTTGTAGAACACTATAAAACATCGTTTATATGTTTACGGAATCGGATCGCGTACATGTGTTCTTGAACAATTTTCTATTTATACGGACAGTTACTACTCTGGCATCAGTAATTTCAAACACAATGGTTAACACGATAAAAATAACTGTAACTGAATTAAAGAATACACCACCTCAGGATTACGGTATGGTATTGACATTGAACAAAATTAGAATCCAGCTGCATCCTCCTGTCCCTCAAAAAAATATCACAAATTCTGGCAAATGAAATAAACGACCACGCACACGGCACACGCATCACAAACCTATCAATATGCGAAGCTTGCACACGTCTGCAACTTGCTCATCATAATCTGTGCCGCGCATTTCTTAGCTTGCTTCTTTGTTCTACCGAATCCCAAAGCTTCTACCGAATTCAATTTCATAGAGGATCGGTCGATGGTAAGCTTAGCTTCAAAATACGGTTCCTTCGAACTCGGGTCCGGTACATACTGAAATTGTAGAAAGATATTTTAAACGGTACATACAACTCGATACCAAGTTGGTATTACCAACACAATCCCCTTTAAGACACCCCTCCACTCTATCATATATCACATGAATGAGCATTACCTCGTACAACTCTTTGAAACGCAATCGATCACAATACATTTTTACGTGGCTCACATAGTCGACTTCAGCGCGTGTTTGCGGCACCTGATACGATTAAATAAGCAAGATAAACTACACCACATCAAATACATACATTTACCAAACCCCATACACCATTCATACCTGATCCATACCATCCCCATCCTTCGATGAACCTTGTTGGCAGTTACTGCTATCGCCAGAATTCAATGCTGCCGTGAGAAATTTCCCCGCTTCCGAAACAAGTGAAGCAGGGGTGACTTCCACCTGCTTTTCCGTATTTGAGTCAACTTCTTCGCTTATACATCCCTCTCCAGCAGTGACAGAAATGTCCTCCCTCCTTCACCTTCGGTTCTGCGGAGGTAGAGCAAGCTTCCGGTTCCGTGACCTCTGATTCCGTAGCCTACGAAAGCATATTTCAAATGCATCTGTGTGAACGTCGTACTTACTTTTTCGCCTCAATGAACTAGAATTGCACGTTAGTTGATAAACTACTTCTGAAATGTCAACCAAATGTATATATATACAACTTTTACCTTATTTACTTGTTCAACTAGTTCCTCTCGCATTCGTACATACACAAGTTCCTTCAAGAATGGACAAATTTCAGTTAATCCAATCTTTCGCGTTTCATTCCCATTCTTGTCAGTCCCAACAGTAAGGTTGAAGAAGGCTGCCAAGTCTCCCGTATTCAAAAACGGTATCATGTTCCAAATCATTCTGAAGGCTGCACCATGAGTCGCTTCCTCCAGAGACGAGCCTACAGCACTAGTCATCAAAGCCGATATCTCGCAACACACTTGATAGTGTCCCAACATGCTTCCGATTCCACCGAAATTCACCACCTACAGCAAATGCAAATTTTTAAAATTCAACTATGCTTTATTACCAACAGAGTAAGAGATCTAGTCTGTACGTAAGTAAAATATTTGGTCTACATGAAATCCTAATAAATAAGCTTTAATTACATTTTCACAAACCTGAGAAAAATTCGGGGATCCGATATTAAAAATCTTGCATAATCCGTTCACAACGTACATTGATTCACTTGGACAAAGTGAAGAATCGGACATCATGGCCAACAGGTCGGGATCTTTAGCCATGCCCCACATTTTCCGCTTTTTAAACGGTAATTCGTAAGTCAATTTTTCGATATTACACTTTTCCTCCGATGATGAACTACAGGCTGATTTTCCTAAAAACACAAAGGACCAGAAACAGTTACACAATTAAACCCAAAAAACTGCTATGACGAGTTAATATCTAAATCTGTACTATACATGTAATAAGTTATTAGCTACCCACGTTGTCCAAGACTCATTTCGAGATTACAAAATTGTCTGCTAAATAATTCTCAACTCAACCAAATCTTTGCTCTAAGAATATTATGCCAGCTTTAATTTTCATATGTGAGATCAACAAAACATAACTTCTAGCAAATACGTACACGGATTAGCACACGTGTGTGTTGTCAACTGCAGAAAACCTCCCGCACTCAACTACTTAAAAAAATACTTGCATTGCAACGCAGAAGTTCCTGTACCTTTTACTTGCTTGCATGGAATTTTTATAAAAGGACGTGGGCATTATTCACATTCCTAACTCGGCCTTCTAATTTGCTTACTAAATCTACTTTAATTATTACGTTTCTGAAAAATATGTCCACGTTTTTCTTCACAGCATTTATTATCAAATGCTTCACGTGGGAAAAATGAAAATATTTAAGCGCGGCACACCACAACCGTTCGAATCCTCCGCTCTGTTGTCATTAACAGTCAACAGATGGTGCGCTAACAAGACGCTCCTTGAAGCAACAAAACGTTGTTCCATATGTTCAAGAAGCATTCTTGCTCCGTTTAGATACTTTCTTTTATCATTACTTTCTTCTGCCTAAATCGTTAGCATTAATTAACACTAAAATATAAATAGTATGGCTATATATACCGGAAAATGTAATTGGTGTTGTTATAATTACTAGTTTACTGAAAATAAAAAAGTTCTCATTTTCGCTTTAAATAGTCGCTTATGCAAGAATATCTTTAGTTCCAGTGCGGTTTCGGAAGTTTGTACAAAATATTTCAAATCCGGGTAATCTAATAAAAAATACGACGTTTTTGCACCCTGTGAAGTTTTAGATCTACTCTGGATTCACGCTTATATTCATTAGATTCTTCCACACTAGATGGCTCAAATGTATTCAGTCAAGTTACGTTGCTTCTCCATCAACAAATGTGGCACACCTTATTTATAGGAAATCTTTTCTACTCCTCTTCCTAGAATGCTTATCAGGAACAGATTCCATATACCTATAATTATCATCTGCATTCCAGCTACTACTGCTTCTTTAACTCTGATTTTTTTGAATTTTGTAAAGCTACGCAAACCCTGATTATTAAAATTCAGAATGCCTTATTCCATCATATCCCATCTGGCATAGCTAACTTAAATTCATTCATAAAACACCCAGGACATTTTAAATAGGAAAGCTATCCTGTACTTAGGCAAGGAGACTGTCACTCGATATTATTTGGACACGCAATAGCTGAAGCATACTTACCGATGCGTGACAAAGAATTGCATTAGAATATTTCCCATTAGCCATAAGAATAAATGCTACAGTTTATTAAAGAGAAAGCAAACTTTTGCCACATATGTAAACTTTTCATCCCATAGCGGAACAGCAGCTTATTCTGGGTATTCTCAATTCTATCCGCTTTTGTTTTAGCCTACTCCTTTGAAAAAGTTTCAAGTTTGCGCTCCTTGTCAGCATTGTTTTTGCTTCCTTAGGAACCACCCTTATTTTCATCAAGAGGAAAACTTTTGCAAAAGTTTCCAGTATTTGCAAACATGTTTCTCTGAGAACTGTGAATACGGAAGACTGAACATCTCATCTCTCCCTCTCGTCCCATTTACTTTTCCAGCAGACAAAACAAAGCTAATTTCTTCTTCCACCCCTCCCTCCTTCCATCTCAATTATATCCACTGCATATATAACATGTTCTTGTTCTCTCTCCTTAGTATTTCCTCTTCCCTTTGATGCATTAGACCACCGATGAGGGTAGACACAGAGAAAGAGATAGAAGTTGCTTGTGAAGACATAATCAACTGTACCTGCTTCCAGTGGGTTTCCCTTCTATTCTTCCGTCTATTGTATTTGTGGCTTTTACCATAATGTTCTCTGCCTCCTTTCTCCAAAGAGTCGAGGAGAGCACCAACCATGGAATGGCTACGGAAGTATTGATTTTACTTTTGTGCGAGCGTATGTATGCGAACTTTCTCTTCCACAAGCCGAGTCCCTCCACGTGCATTATTCACCAGAGTTTAGGTTTAACATTGAACTTGAGAAGAACAGCACCAGCTGAATTGGGTTGACTGAGTACATACCGGAGGCTTGGAAATGGGGGCATGGAACTTTGCTTTCCTATCATAATAATAGCGTGCAAAATCCTCTTTAGGCTAGACGGAAATGGGGCCAAGTAAACTCATAAGCTATATTCGCGAAAATATAGGTTCTCTCTTTCCTTCCTCCAGCCAAGCGAGAAAAGGGAGGGAGCTAAGCTGACATTGGTACCACCAACCTTCGGATTACTAACCCAGACTCCCTCTTATGCATTACGTATATATAGTTCATGTGTGTGCGTGGTTGCGAATCCGGGTAAGTAAGAGTGAGAGAGTGCATGCAATTTCCTCCAAAATGGATTCGCACACATAACAATTCCTCTCTCACTCCTTGCAAATCCTCCTTCCGTTTCCCGAATGTTTCAAGCGTTATTTATAAGCAAGAAATTACACTTTTGCAGACCAAGAGTTATACGCAAATGTGGGCTGACGGAAGCACTAGAAAATTCATAACCGACATAATTCTACCGTCCGACTTTTATATCCGCTACTCACCTACATATGTATTAATCCTGTCGTCAATTTGCGTAGGTTGGCAGACGACAACGTTCTCGCAGCCGAATGTGCTTATTGACTATGGAATAAAATATCTTGTTTCTTTGTCAATGTGAAGTTCATCCTCTTATGTCATGCCTTATATTTTCTAAAGCATCTAAAAATGTCTTCACCCGCCCGGATAAGATATATTCTATACTTTGAAAGCTCACTTTTTGCAACTCTAGCACGTTTCCGTTTTCCCCTTTTTGCTGCACATGAATAAATCCGTCACTCAATTCCTACTTCCTACACCTTTTGCCTTGTGAGCATACACTTGATGGCATTTCTAGCGAACATTCACCATGAGTTTTACCTCCCGACCTTTCCATGCATATTTTTTCTCTCTTCAATCCATCTCTTAAATTGCTGCTAAAAGTCTCATGAAATTGCTGATTCAACAGCACTTTAGCCAAATTTCCTCTACGATTATATTCCCTTGACAGAATTCCAAATTCGCCAACTGGATTCTCTAAAATTTAATGAGCATCACTACATTTTCCGCGCCACTTTTCCAGTCTCACACACATACTTAGTACTTGTAGCTATGTTCACTTTGTATTTCTTCTCTTTGAATACAACAAACTACATCATATACAACTTGAACAAATATTCTGTACAGTCTTGTGTAAGTTCCCCTAACTTTGAGTTGTATAGCTATCCTTATTTCGCAACATCCGCTCACACCAAATCATTTCTCGCATGTCAAGAACCAAGAGAAACCTCCTGCTGACAGATTTGTATCCGCTACTTGACACCAACTTTTTCCCTCAAGGATTCAACTCTCTTTCCATTACCGTCAGTGTCAGTAACATCAGTTACCGATGCACTGGATCAACATCTTGTAATATAATCCTTGAGACTCCATTATTTTTGGCTATTAGCGGATAATTCAGTCATGTATTAAATTTCGCACACTTTTCCGCGACAAATTGAAAAAATATAGTTGAGTTCAACGATCTTCCCAAGGATTTACACCAGAGTCAGATCTTGAAATGATAGCAACATCCGCCATGAGGTCAAGCGACTAAATCAAACCTAGACACTATAGCACTAAAGGGATTTTACACTCCCATAAATATTTTACCATCTCAAAATCCATGCCATTAAAATATGATTCATTGGTCTCTTAGTGAAGACTAGGTTAGGATACTGTTGCAATTTTTACTTAGTCATTATACCGTGTCTGATCCCTTTTTTCCCTGTTCGATTACACGCTGAATCCGATCCGTTTTTTGAAAATAACATCTTTCATCTTTCTAGCAAGTCTACAAGCAAAAAAAAATGGTTAGCTTAGGTATTATATTTAGCTTACTTAGTATATAAGAGCACGTGCTGCATCATCCAGATTTATATTCAATTTTAGTAAAGTTGACGCAGATTGAATTACCGCAAATCCGCCGTGTCAAAAGATCCACTTCCAGCAAACAATATGCAAGCCGACATACATAAATATAGCATGCAGTCTAATTTTTAGCACGTGCCTATCAAACTGAGCATTCATTTAATTGTCTTTAGCGAATATGATACTTTCTCATTTTGTCATCCCTCACACGTAGGGCTTTTAATAGATCTTGTTGAGAGAGAAGATACCTCTGGATGAAATGATCTAATTATGTAATCTGTCATTTTTACCATTTTATTCGGAAGGATATTAGTTTGAACACTAACAGCTAAAAAATCCAGGGATGATTAAATGGTTCAAAGAACTTAGATTTTAATATTCAGTCATATCTTGCAACTCAATTTTGAACCAGAAACCCTGCTTCTAACTCTGTTTTCTTCTTTGTCTCGATTTCGATAGCTAAATTTTTGCACGGAAGTGCAAATAAATAGCTATAGCTAGCCGAAACTTTCTACAGTGCTATTTAATACAGCTACATTTTACGGCATCTTTAAAATTAAGTGTCAAGCTTAAAACTGTTTCCAACTATAAAAGGAAACCACAGCCTTTTCGTCCTCCTCCACCATTCGCAGTTTTTTAATCATCCCAGAAATCTTGCAAATCTCAAAAAAATTCCTTACTATAAAAGTCCAGTTTTTGCACGATTCCTCTGATAAACCAGTACTTTAAGTATTGTATTTTTAACTACTCACTATGAAAGCTAACTACTTTATCCACATCTTTTAATATCCCGCGAATCCCAATCACACAATCTTTAAACAATGTATGTATTGTTTGTTTTTCTACAATTTTATCACTGCAAGAAACATTTACAGCTTATAGCGTTCCATTAACTGCATCATCCCAATTTACAGGTGACTCAAACTACTCCACAAGCCTACCTATTCCTCCCTTGACAAGCTCATCCTCCTGGGGACGGCCAAGCCTTTAAATCCCGTCCGTAAAAATTATTAGCGAACCCAACTCTGCGCTAGCAAGTTATTGCTGATAAATGAGATTATACCTAGGATGGAGGGAAGCAAGAAGGGAACGAGCAGAAGGTGGTAAGCTACTAGAGAATAGTAAGAAGAAGACAGTTAAATTATTTTGCATTTTCATGGCGTGGTAAGTGGCAATATAATAGGAATAATCACAGTTTTATCCGAGGACGTAATCTTCTTAGCAATGTCCGCCTTCAATGGATAGTCGGAGGAATGTATGAGGAGAAGTTCCTGCAGCAGCCCAACCCATTAAAATCAGCTGTCTTTGGCCTGATACATTACGAGTTGTTATGGTGGGAAACAGTATTGGATGAAGAAGAAGAACAAGTTGTGATGAAGCCGGGGTGAATGACTTTTAAATCAGGTTAGTATAACTTGGTTTCATGTTCACGTAAACTTATTGAGTAAGTTCTAATTTCACATGGCCTCCCACCCCACCCCCATACTTTGTACTTACTTTACTACTTGGCCTAAAGTCATTTCATTCAACTTGCCTCTCATCATCGCTTTACGGTAAATCCATCCTTGCCCGTGCTTTAGCCCATCACGTTTATACGTTGCTCCTAGTACATTCAAACTCAGCGCTACATACGGCTTAACGCATAGTATTTTTACTCCAAGGGGAAAAAAAGTAGCAAAAATCCCTTGAGGTTTTATTCATTCGCAAAAATTTATTCAATTTCTTTTGGAGCGAGTAATTCGTTTTGTATTTTAATGTATATATATATATTTTACCAAACTTGTTACTCACCACAACGTACAGAAACTTTTAGCTCATAAACATTTCCCCTCTTCCATCTTCTTCTTAAATTCCAAGGAACCCAGCAAGCAATACATTATCCTTTTGTAACTTTTGTTAACTTCCAAAGACCATGAACCCTTCTTTAAGTTTCTTGTGCAATCCCTTGTAAATACGCAGCGTTTGTAGAAAACTAACCTCCAATGTCCACATCCTCTCCTCACACATATTTTAATAGCGTAAACATTAAATCCTAGTATTGCTACATCCTATTTAGCATTATGCTAAGCTGTAGTGCGTGAAGGCACAGTGCTCTTATAAAAAGAAGACTTTGAAACCTCTAGCTCTTCATTTCCTCTCTGGTTCATTCCGTATTATAAACAGATTAAATATCGAACCAAGGGCACTTTCTGTAATGCATGTACACCACGTACCGCAAGCTAATGCGGTAAGCACAAAAGCCATCGAAGAGCAGATTATTGTTAACAAACTTTCTCTGCTGTATTCCTGATGAAATTCAACGGGTTTTAGAGCGTTCGCAATTCCTGGAAGAGAAAGCCTAAGAACCCGCCGGTGGCTTTCCTACTTTCTCCATGAGAAAATCAATAAACTAAGGATGCAGAAACTTTTTGAGAGAGAGAGAGAGAGTGCTTATAGCTTGTGCTTCATTCTGTATTAATGGTACAAGCTTCTGTTCAACCTTTTGCATTTTCCATAGGAGCTTAAAAAGTCAAGGTTAACTTTCACCAGCATTTATTGCATTCCATCTTCCTTTTTCTCTTCTGTTTCCCTAAAAACGGATCTGCCCTGAACTAAATGTGTCTCTCCAATTCATATCCCTGCCATACCATGTGTTTTAATAGGACAGTCTTGCATATTTTATTAAAATTTTTAACGCATTTCTCCGCACATTTTTGAGCTTTTCAAATCCCTAGGTCAAAGCATGCATTGCAACTGTAAAATTTAAGGAAGCTCCATGCTACATGAAAGTTAAGAGGAGAAAGTTCTACCCGTAGAATATTCGCAACTTTCTCCATTCTGTCAATTCTGTCAATGACAAGCACACTTAAGTTCTTTAATTTTCAATGCCAACCACCAAGTTTTTAACAAGATTACCAAAAAATCCTTCATGAGCAGAAATGTACGTCATACTCTTGAAAATTTTCTAGGTCATTTTGCATTGCACATACTGTCAGGAGATACCTTTTTCCATCTACTCACTCCTTTACCCGGCTGCTTGCGCAAGCAGACATCCCTGAGAAACTTGCTGCTACCCGGATATTCTTCTCCTGCAAAGTCTCAAGGATAAGGAAGCGGATACGGAAATTCATCTCCAACCGGAATCTCAAGGACATTTTTTTAATCCTCAGGGCTCTACTCCTCTACCCAACTCAAGCCACCTTAATGTCATGAACGTAAATAAGTAGAATCTATCCCCGATGCAGGAGTGCATGCCATTTTCACCATCTCTTCATCCACATCTTCCCAAAGTCTACTGCTCATGATCATATTCAGCGACAAGATGGTAGCTTTTCATCTGCCTCCTGTTTCCACGAACAAACTCCAGAGTCTTTCCAGCATCTTCCCTGAAAATATCTGAACGCTTTTCCTCTCTCTTACCCTTATTCAATGCTTTATCATGAACACAGATTTTAGCAAACTTGACCACGTTCTCTATAAATCCAAGTTGGTCTTTTTATATTTTTCGCTTTGATACATACTTTTCAGCCTCTTGTATTTCAAGTCCAGGAATTTCCTCACAGCTCTTCTTTTTGAACAAACTAAATTGCACTCAGGTATTAAGCCGTGTTCCACATCCTATTTATCTTCATTTTCATCATAAATTCCCCCATCCTGAAATTGGAACACTGGAAAAACTTTTCAAGATCAATCTACAGAAACAAAACTTTGGTTTGTTTTCAAGGACTTTTCAAACAAAATCCACCCTGCCGACTTTCTCTTTCTTGAACACTACTATACCCTCAGTTTCTTTCATCTTCCACAAAGAACCCCTTCAAAGGAATATCGGTAGACGTTTTCCAAACTCCGGCGGCACAAGGCAGCAAATAGTGCTTGTCCAAAACATGCACACTACAACCTGGACCAACTTAAGTTTAAGACATTTTCGCGACGCTAAAACTATTTTGTCCTTCCAGTATAATTTCTACTAAAACCTTGTTTCACGTCATACAAAATAACATAATACATTGTCCTTGAGAAATATTCGCGCAAACAGGAGCATTACTTTTGTTTGCACAGTCCATTCTTCCTTAAGTGTAGACTTCATCCCGTATTTTGTTATTTAACACTATTCAATATATGCGATCCCAGGGATTGTAAATCCATAAAATTTCTACCAACCAACATCCTGAAGCCACCTTCACGCCCACTTGCAATCTATTACATAGATTCGCAAGTAATAAAACCCAGTATCGCCATCACACTCCCAGCAGCATGTCTTTTATTTCTTCAACCACCATCATCTTTTCCTCCTTGTCTTTCCCCTTGTCTTCAAGGGTCAAAATAATGATTTACTTTTACCTCCGTCGGATCATTACCCCGGAACTCTAGTTGTCTCCTTCTGTCCCTCCTTTGCCCTTTATCCCTTTATCGTCCGTATTTTCCCCATAGCAACACACTATACTTTACAACTGCCCGATTGCCCTCAACCGACCCCACCTCCTCCCCATAGTTACAATAGTTCATAGTTTTGCTGGTCATCCACGAGAAGCAGGGAGCAGTCAGTTTGGTCAGTTTACAATACCCACAACAGTACTCCGCTTAATCACTATCCGGAATTCGTCAAGCCCAGCAGAGTCAAATCATTTAGCTGTACCTCTACGGTGAAGTTAATGATATTGTATGATGTAACTTAGAGTATGTTCAATCTTGAAGAAGAGCGGTTAAGAAGAAGGTGATGTCATGGGGCGAGGAAGCGGTAAGAAGGACTAGCCCAAATCCTTCTGTCCGTCACTCTCAACAACACTCGGGAAACAGTTAGTTAGTGCTCTCAATTATCGAGAGATGACAAAGCAAAGCAATAGCTCCTTTTTCTGCAAGCAGTGCAAATATTTTCATCACCTTCCCATCTTCATTCCCAACACTCATAGCTCTATCAGAGAAATATATCCGCTCCTCCCCTCCTCTGTATAACATACGTTTTTATTCTTATCATCAGCCACAGCTTCATCTGTTAAACTCCAACAGGATCATTTACAGCAAGGAGCTACTCCAACCAAACACCTTTCAGCTTTACAAAAGGTATTTTATCATCATTAAAAGCCAATAGCTCCAAGCATCGCAATCCTATAGTAACTAAGCAAGCAACCAGTTAAAACCAAGTCAGTACGGAAGAAAGGAAGTGGGCAAAGCACAGCCGGCCGTTCTTCGGACTCTTTCATAGATTCCGGCTTCCCACTTACAAATTGAAGTGCCGTACAGTATATGCAATAAAGTAACATTATCACACCTCGGAAGAATCCACCCAAGGGATGACCCATTCGCACCATTACTTCCTTTAAATCCCTCTCCTCCAAAAACAGTTAGCATCATCTAACTTTTTCCAAGAAGAGACACGGTACGCCAGGAGCTCGCAGTAATTAACAAGCCATGCTAATTGGTAAAAGATACATAGTTTAATACCCACGTTTGTAATCACATACCAAATGAAATTTCCTTGTTCGACGACTTATGGCATTCAACGAGCATAACTGAATCCTTAAGAATCCCCGACTCTTCAGACTGTACCTCCTCGCAAAAATGGCCCCAATCAATCCTCTTCCTGACTGAGTGACTGAGAGTCTCGGAGATGCTTTCAATCATCCAGACTTTACTTCCTCTATGCCCTCTCACTCCCACGTTACCCAATACAATCCTCTTGACCGATATCCAGGGCTATTAGCACATTCTGCTCAGTGGTATGACTACCCTACAGTACAGGACATTTACGGTTGACCCATTCACTCCGTGACGCTGACCAATGATTATTACAGTATTTTTTTCGAGCTTTGGCAATTATTTATATACCGTTTATTTCGGAGGTACATTGTCCGAATGAGTATATCTTCACCGTGGCTATTTTAATAGGTACCATCTTGAGGTAGGTTATTTCCAATGATATTAAAATCGGCAAGCACACAAATATCGGTGCGTACACACACTACGTTTTCCATCATTCCACAACCTCCGTTGTATTGTTTTCAATTCCCATGAACGCAACGTGTGTCATAGACTTGGATACCCAATACTCTTGCTTCCCAATCCATAGAATCAACACACTTTTCGTAAGATTTTCAAGTTCATCTTGTCTTTTATCCCTTTAAACGTGTAATGGTTATATTCCGCTCCATGAACGAAATTGATGCTTGAGAGCACAAATATTTGACGGTTGCCATGGCCGTAAGCTCCCCCTCGCACAAATAAAAGACATTCCAATAACGAAATTGATGTTGTACAAAACAAGTAAAAGACGTTCGGGAAGCCCATTGATGTTTTTTAAGAACTTTTGAATCTCCAATAGCATAACAGGCGATGGAGATAAGTTGCCGCCAATTAATAACAAGGCGAAAACACGGAAACCATGTATCTCTAAATGGTCGGGTTACACATATTGGCTGTGTAGAAGGGGGCATATGGCAAATTCTCAGCCATAGAAACCGTGGCTGGCAACAGGAATATTTGAAAATGAAGCAGTACGCAAGACATTAATCAGTTTATCTAGTTCAAAAACTCTATATAAAAAAATCTCAGTAATAGTTTGCATAATTCAAACATTTTTTCAGCGTACTAATTTCCAGACTTGTTCCAGTCCGCAATAATAAGTCTAGACAATTCTTGAAAACAACAAGCTCAATTAAGTGTAACTTACTCCAGCACAATCGTTTTGTCGGCATGGCTACTATGCTTTTAATTCCTCATTAGCTATACAATGTTTGAAAACTGGAACTTCAGTAAATGCGTTTCCAGTTCCGTCAATCAGATGCCAGTTTGTGTAGATTATTAGCAATTAGTGCGCAAGAGTTTGATCGTGCACCGTGCGTAATAAATCAGACCATAGTTTCACATCTACCATGGCCCGGATTCACCAACGCGCTAAGCAGTTGCTTAGATGAAAACTTTGCTTAGTTGGTAACTAAGCAAGTTTTGCTGCTTAGATCAAACTAAGCAAAATCTTAGATGGAAAGCGCGAAAATCTTAGATTGAACTAACCCAAAGCTTAGACGTAGCTAAGCCACTGCTTAGACGTAGCTAATCCCATTAATAACAATAGGAATTGTGTTGCTTAGACATCAACTTAGATTGAACTTAGATTGAACTAAGCAAAAACTTAGGTTGAACTAAGCAAAAACTTAGATGTTTGCTTTCATCTAAGCCAAACAGTCTAAGATGTATCTAAGACGACAAATTTGCTTAGCAAATTTCCCGTCTAAGCAACTGCTTAGCGCGTTGTTTCACATTTCTAGCCATATCTCAAGCGTTTTTCCATTTATTTGATGTCGTAGAATTAATGTATATTCCGTGTGTTTCACAAAGAGGCTTTAAAAAATGACATAGTACGAGAATGCGCAGGACTCAAGCCATTAAATTAAGTATACTGCATGATACTTTTTTTTGAAGAACTTTGTAATAGTTTAACAACTGAATTACAATTTCATTACCATATGATATCAAGAGTATCCATTATCCATGTCAGCGGTGTATTACCAACAATACATTCGTGGATGTGATATTTGTATGAAATACTTTTTCATTAAAAAACCAGTCAATAATGAGTATTATTATTTTCCCATGCTACTGCTTTATATATTACTTACACATGTCCACAAGAAGAGCAAGGTCAAGAAAGGTGGATGCAGCAGTCAGGAAGCCAAGATCGTAATGCAGCCCTCGCAATAGCGCAAACTATTCTTTGGATTTATTTTCCATCTCCTTGATTACCTTCAGATCCTTCCGGCATTGAAATGATGTGCCGCTATCGCTACCTCTACCCTTGTTTGCCTTTCTACCCGACTCATGTGCAAGCCAAATTGCTTTCACTAAGCGAAGCATTTGTAAATGTGCATGACAAACTATGCGTATTCGTAACAACATCTCTACCACATTCCGCACATAATTAGATTACATATAATTTGTGGTTTCCTCAGCAGGAGCAGCGCATCTAGGTAAAATGCAAGCGTACTTTGTTCCCCACAAGAGCGGATGGATGTTCCAGGATAATGGTTTGATTAAAATCATGTTGCAAAAAATTGTTATGTACCACACGTAATACATTATCATCATCCGCATCACCGCATCCCCCTGCTCCTTAGCCTCAATATAATCCTTACATGGAAACATGTATTTTATAGGATGTCAAAGTCCACTGCATACCATCGGAATTTTCTTAAAGTTTTCCTCTTAGCACATATGTTTATCATCACGTACTATCTGCCCTTGCAAACAATTAAACCTCTTCCACTTCTGCATTCCCTCAAGCATATTCAAACAAAAACTTACACTGAGATTACTTACTAAATCCACTTCCATTTTTTTCCTCGTGCATCAACATGCCAATTGCCAGCTGTCTTCAAAGCTGGACACAATACCCCATCCCTGATTTTACTCGTGCAGAATCCAAGCTTGCTTTTATTATCAACGTCAGCAAATCTTTTATTTTACTTGCAAACTATAAGTTTTCCACACTTGGACTCTTCTTATGTCAAATAAGCCAAGGTTTTCTTGCAACCTACGCGATACTAATGGCAGAGATTGGCCGAAGCACACTTACACTTGCACACAGCAGAGTTGCACTTCAATGTCAGCTGTTTTGCGATTCGCGAAATTGCGAATATATCCCACACAATCTCCTCATTTTCTTCTTCTTCCTCCTCATTACGCTCGAGTGAATGCATCTAAAACTTTTTTCTCCAGTTCTCATGAAACCCAATTCTAGAAAACTACGCATATGAGAGCCCCACTCTTTCCCCCACTTCACCCCTATTTCCCTGATCTTGATAATAAATCCTTCAACTATAAACATTCTCATCTTTGAAAAATCCAGCCTCATTTCCCCTCCACTCATTATTTCTTATTTACGCAAATGAATGAAATCATCTTACTCATCTTGTGCAGTTAGATGCTAGCTACCTACAGAGAGCACAGCTGATGCACGCCAAATGTGGTAGTATTGTATAACATTTTTTCCTATTCTTCCTTTCATTTTTTCTAAAGGGATGAATCCCCTGAGCTGGCCATTATCAAACCAGAATTCAGCATTATTATTCCTACTCCTCTCAAGTGCCATTTCATCCATCCCCTTTGCAATCATCAAGGTCATTGGGAATGCAGGAGGCACACAGCTGTGCATTTAGCCAAGGAAGCTCGTTGCAGAATTCGCTTCAGCGAATTATTTCTCCCATTAGCATCTTTCCATCCTCCACACGACTCTCTCAGAGCCAGCATCATCTTTAGCTTCTGCCCAACATCATCTATAATCATTTAAGCCCAACACCATTAAAACATATATACACACATAACTTAACGCTTGCTCAACCCTCAGCTTATCTCATCCTCCTTCTTCCTTCTGGAATAACCAAGTGAAAACTTATTAGCTCGCCGCGCGGTCACATTCCCTAGCTTCTTACATTTTGTCCTTTCAAAACTCTCTTTAAAAAGCTATGAGCTTCTGAGTTATTCATCTTTCAAATTATTTTATCACATCATCTCCTTGCACCTCAGGTTCAAGGCTCAATTAACTTCACACCTTTCTCTCTCTTCCAAATAGCTACATATTATCTTCCTTAACTTGTTCTTCTACAAAATCCGCTACAGTAGAACCCTCACCAACTATCACCTACCTCCTCACAATCCTAGCAATCTTTAGCATGCTCTCATCCCATTCTTTTTACCTACTTATCCACGCCAATCCTTGTGGATAATTCAATAATTTGCTTATTAAGGGAAGCGCGTTAATGAGATAATTTCCATGTAGGAATGTAATTCCTTTTCCCCTTACACTACTTAATTCAATCGAAACGTACCCTATTCGATCTATAGTTGACCCATGTAAAGATGATGATGCTTTAATTATTTGCCCTTGAGTGCATAAATTAAATCTAACTTGTTATTCTCCAAAAAGTCCCGCAACTGATCCAGATCGACCCAACTATTATGGCCTATCTGCGCACATCGGTTCTTGTTTTTCCAAATTAATTAGCACGATCCGTCAATTCAGAAGCTTGGAATTCATGCTCGTGCAAATATTCTTCCCCTAATTCCATCCATTCCTTCCTTCACCTCGCAATCATTTCATACACTCATGTTCTGAGTTTGCATATTTAGCCATGTTTATGGTAGCTAGTTAATTCCCTCTTAAATAACTTGAGATAATTATCCACACCCATCACATTCTTTGCATTCAACTGCATCCAACTACTCGATGATCTTGAACCTATAGACTTGTGTATTTTCGAGGGGGTTTCACAAAATATCAATCTTTTCTTCGCTCCTTGTTTTAAATGAATATTTATAAGCATAGATTCAACCACTCTGGCGGCAACAACCTGCCAGTTTTCTAAAACCATATTATTAAGTAGTTATTATGCACCTACCGTTCGCCGGGTTCACAGAAACAAAAAAGCATGACAAGGCTGAACATTTAGTGCAAAATGCCCAAAATTTTCTATTTCTCAGTCCGAACCACTATAGAGAACGAAGCTTTTAGTTTTCCGCAATCTTTTTTATATCAAAACTGACTCATCACATCCGCAAAAATTGAGTCACTAAACGAGATGATAGAGCACATGATCCTTAAAACTATAGCCTCCAAAGCAGAATATTTGTTAATGCCGTATGTCTTTCGCACAGCAGCAGCACTTCCCTCTGTAGCTATTTATTCATACCCAATCTGCCTATGATGTCATTTTAAATTCCGAGAACATTGTCATTCTTATTCGAATAAGGTTTCTATGACTTAAAGTAATCATCACATGAAAACTCTGCGTAGTATTTTCTATTTGTTCGTTGCACCTTCGTCAACACCTTTGATAGAAAAGTCAGGCATTAGGTAGTATTTCCTTCCTCATGACTTCATCAGCTGGCAGAATCAAAAAGCCTCAATTTTTTTACGTTTATTATTTGCGATTTTCCCGAGTGCGATTCCATTGGTCATCACGGTTTAAAGAGTCAGCAAAGAACCCATACAATTTTACGTTAAACTCCTTAACCGCAGACTGTTTGAAAACCTTAAAAGATTTCTTTTTCGCAACTTGCAGCCACCCACCGCAGCACGTACATTTTCGCATACATCACAGTCATTCCAAATGCAATTCCAGTCCAGCTGCATCCAACCTGAGTTTCGTCCATGAGTTTTTGCAACAAGAGCTCAACTACATGTACGGGGCTCGTACTACGGGCGTTTAGCATACATAACATGCGAAACCTTTATCTCGTCACAGTGCGAAACCAAGACTACCATGTAGTTTCCCCTCAAGGAAAAAGAATGAATGAGCAGCAGCGTATATGCCACCTACTGTATCACAGTACATGAAAGAGTTGTAGAGGAAGGAGCTCAAGGAGCAAGTCAAGAAGAGAAGCAAGGAGAGAATCTAGTCTTGGTGATTTCCTTTGCTGGCTCTCATTTTAGTGAAAACCTTCCTCGCATTTACATCAAAAGCTTACTTGTCCCAAGTCTCGCCCTATAGCTCTCTCTCTATCTCTCATCTTCAAGTCTTTTAGAAACCCGTAGAAAGGATTCCCTACCATAACAATGTATTCTACAAAGAGGAAGACGATAGTGGGAAATATTCTCTAGAAAGCCGCATTTCTCGCCAAACATTCAGCAAGCAGCTGAATAAATCGCAAAACCATCCACCCTGAGAATAGCCACCTCTCTCTCAATCAACTTTCTGGAGAAAGCTGGAGAAAGCTCCGCCCCGCCTCCCTTACAAATGAGTTAATAGTTGTTGTTCGAGTGTGTAGGATAAATTTTATATTTTTTATACATGCAGCAGTATACCTCGAATAGTTTTCTAAAATTCCTAAAAGTATACGACGACCAAGCTCTAAGCGGACTTGCAAAACATTCGAAATGACAAGTAGCTGATACCCAGAAGAACTAGTAGTATTTTTGTACGTAGAGCTAAAAGCGTGTAAGCGCTGTAGTAGATACCAGATTTTTCCTTTAAAAATTCAGGGAAAACCAGGAGAGAGAACAAGATCAGGAGGAGTTGCTGGAGAATTCTCGGGTATCAATCATAGACAGGTTCACATACGCGGAAACCTTCGGAACAAATTAGCGTCAGAGCTTTTATCTCAATTCCACATTGAATTTACTCAGCTCATCATAAACAAAATCAATCCGAGTCCGACTTTCACTCTAACCCAGTATATTTCCGGGTAACTCAAGGAAGCGGCTCTCCCCGTTAAATCCTGGACCCGGTCGTTCTGGAAATCTGGAAAACTGGAGGGGATCAAAAGAGTAGGGAAGGAAGAAGAAGTGAAGAAGAAGATATTTTTCGCAAGTGTGTGTGTGACTAAGAAAATAGCGAAAATAGGTTCAGTGAACTTTTGGCGAGGTGTCCGTGGTGACGGGGCCGGTGGAGGAGTCCCGCCCGACGGACTTGTCGTATCAAGTGTTGTGTTTGATAAAAATTTACACGGCCGCAACAGAAGAATCCAAGAGGATTTCGCGGATCTCGATTTCGGAACCGGAGCCGGCGGTGGTGCTCCTCCAAGTGCTGGAGACAGTGACGACGAAGAAAACCAACCCACTGACAAGGATAGAATGATCATCTCAAAGGATTTGCTTGTTCTCGGTGACTATCTCCGTCTTCCAAAGTCCGGCGAACACACTGAAATACAGTAAGTACTCAAAGCATACACGGCAATTCTTCCCTCCCCATCCACCATTATCAATTATCCACACAAAACTAGAGACAACCGCACTCTTATTATCCCATCGTCACATCAACCATCTTCCATCAACTTCCCTTGACATTATCTCATACAAAGATCTGCTTCATCAGTCAGTCAGCCAGCTTCCCGCGACTCCTCCGTCTTTCAATTTCCATACCCATCTTCTGATCTTGTTCAGTGCGCCACAGTGGCACTATGGTCGGCTCATCTCCTACATCCTAGCCACAATCCGAGTTATCCAGAAGGCTACCGCCCAAGGCAAATCCAAAGTAAATCCCTGTAAAAAACTTGGTTACTTGTCAAATCCTGTAACAATAGAAAACACCCAACGCACAATTACACATCAACTCCAGACATTATTTTATCCGCTTTCCCCTGCCCGGCTATTCATTTAGGAACCTGCAACTTTTTTGTCCACATTTAATCACTAGTAGCCCTACACTCTACACGCTCCATACCTTTTCGCATCTCAGCATCCCAATCCCAGTCCGCTTCCCTTGTACTTCCCTCCAGCCAGACAATATGGAATCCAGAAATTGTCTTCTTTCTTTCTCAATCCTCCCTTCATCCAGGCAGGCAACCATCCTTTGTCTCTCGCAAAATCTTATTCCGCTCTCACGACTTTCAAAAAAGCTACTGGTCAATAAAAAGGTGGACACAACTAAGCCCATTCAATCCCGCCCCAACAACGCATACAATAGCGGCTTACGAACATACAAAAAGAAACATCTGTCCCTTGTGGATTATCTAACAAATTCAGTACAATGCTCAACATGCTTTTATTTGGTTTAGCCTCCGTTTTTTTGAAAGTGTCATAAGAATAATTTCGCATATTCATAATAGCATTCCCGACCCGCCTCCCACCTCCTCCAATCATCTTGTCATATGTTTTTTTGCGAAAATTCGCAAACTAAATAAAACTATTTTACTTATCCGCTAATAATGTTTCTTCTCTTTACACACACGGTATTTTCGCAATAATGCTGCACATTAAAGACTCCTTAAACCCTCCCATTTTCTCTTGTATCCTTCTACCTCCTTGTATTTACCTTAAGTTTTCCAATACCTTACCCGCCCTGTATTTTCTCCATCCTCATCAACTCCCGGAAGACTCTTGTATACATTGGGCTTTTACGACCGACAAACTACCTATACCACCTCAAAGTTTGCAAAACTTACGCAATGTATTCCCTCCTGGCCTGTATTGCCTGACTTATTGAAACCTTGAACTCGCAAATTTCTTCCGCATTTGCAGACTCTCCCCACCCTCTCCAACTCCATACTCTACCATGAATTATGAACCAAGGCGGGGGTTTATGTCGGGTAAAATTCGCGAATAACGGTGACTTGATTGAATTTTGCACCACGGTGGGTATACTTGAAGGTGCGTAGGGTGGGAGCAGTATTGTAACTTCATATGGGTACACGACATACACGGAAGGGAATCCGCCAACATTCCCCCACCTTCCCCTCCTGGTCATCCTCGTTCAGCACTTCTGCAGTCAGCTGATAGTTGATGAATCTTGCATAAGTCCGAAACCAGGAAGGAACGTTTATCATCTTCTTTTTCAAGGAGGCACCGGGCTCTGCCCAAGCCCCCACCTATAAGCACCATCCCATCTTTGAATCCTCTTAAAGGCCATGGAATTTAGTGAGTGTGTGTGTCTGTGTGCGTAGCCGTAACTTATAGAGAACAGTGGGACAGAGAGACAGAGAGCAGACGCTTCCTGCCATCTTACAGGTTTCCTAACTGTTCATATAATTATCCCATGAAAGTTTCTAAAGACTCATCCTCTCCCCCCATCACCATCGTCTCTCCTTTACATACTCCTTCCTTACTCCACGCTATTCTTCCCCGCAGCATCATCCTCGACAAACAAAATCCGCACGAGAACCCTCTTCTCCAACAAAAGCTTCCCGATCCACCATCTCAGTAAGATCACCTCCATTCTTCTTCAACTTCTCACCCGGCTAACTAACTGTTCACTCTTAAAGTCATTCAGCCACGGCGATGCTCACACTGTCCACATCATCTTCCCCAACATTTTACCGGTCTAAGTACAGACTGCTCCTCCGAGCAGGTCTCCTAAGAATAAAAAGCCCTTGAAGCAGTCCCCGATAACTTTATGGATTTTTTTCAAATTTATCTCTTGCAAATCAATGGCGAATTCTACGAAATCCAATGAAGAGAAACGATTTTTTTTCTACGGTATATGTTTTTTGCGAGTCCGTTCAAGCCTTTCAAACGATTCCCCCGCTTTCAAACCCAATGTCTCTAAGAGCATCCCGTTCGCTTTTCAGTTTTACAATGATCCTCCAAAATAGACCCTTCTCGAGGAATTACGTTCAAAGGTTATGGTAATACGTCAGAGCCCGTCTCTGGATCCGGGAGGCAAACGTTTATCTGCCTCCCTTCACCCTAGGTACATTGCAGAGTGCACTCAGCCCATGACCTGGACTTTAATATGTACTCCAGCAGCAGCTGGAGAAAGGGTCCCCCCTTTGATTTGTCCCTTCTCTCATAGCCGTGTCTCACACATGTACCATTACATTCCTACATTTTTCATTACTGGTTTCCATGATCCATCCCATGTTGGATGAACAGACCTCAGCCAACAACGTCCGCTGCAAATTTTCTAAAAGTTTCTAACACGTAGTTTCTCAATGAGTTTGTTGAAAGATGTATCCCGTTCGCAACTTCTAGCCTGTACACAAGGTACATTTAAATGCTGCCCAGCTTCCACTCATACTGACCACCCATCCCATGTGACCGCCCTTCTAATCAAGGTTAACAAGATGTGAAATGTTTCAATTTCACAGCCATCTTCCCATCATACGTGTTCAGTTTACCTTCTAGAGTCAGATGTCCGAGACATCCTTCCCAAATCCTCTGCTGTAGACATTACAAGTTCAATGCAACAGGCTTAAATTACAGACACAAAAGTTAACTAATCTCCAAGTTACGTCCCCGCCAAAGGCCAGTGAACATTTTGTGTAAACAAAGAGCAAATATATAGTGAATGACTTTTTCAGTGTCTATTCCTATCTTATCTCCTACAATTTCTTCCCCCCATTATTACCGGGTGCTTAAAAATCTTAAAAAGAATCATTGACCGATAAGATACTACTCATATGTAGCAGAGTCTATCTGTTCCAGCCAGGCTCAGGGAATCAATTTCAATTACCTCCCCATCCGCGGAACCTCCAGACCCCTAGGCACTCAACATCCGGTATATGAGCCCTGGTGTATCGCCCAATTTCTGCAGTTTCAAAAAATGGACCTTTCAATTTACTTTACCGAAGAGTATCTTCAAAAATTACCCAATTTAAGGTCAGACTTAAAAAATGTTACATCAAGGTAAATCCAGATTAACTTTGGGTCCAAGTATCTAGCATTATTTGACTGATATTACCGCTATAGGGTTAATTCGACTTACTGGTGTAAATAACGCAAGTCTTTAATTATAACTTTATAAGCCTCTTGTTAACTTCAGACCGTTGAATGCGATGCTCTCAATACTCGTGTCTGATAACTTCGGACGAGATAAATATTCAGTCTGTCGTAGTTGTGCGTTTGTCTGGTGTCAATGGCAGTAGCCGATCCTTGGAGACAGCTGCGTGCTCGAACGTACTATAATAGAGTGCTGCAAATCACTAGCCAACTCTCACTAGCTCAACGACGTTATAAGCAAAATTATAGGAGGATCCATTAAAATTCTCTGTTTATAACCGTCCAGCTTCTGGGCCGGAGTTGACATCACCATGAGTTAGTCGGAGTTATTATCTCATTTACTTATAGTGTCAACGTTCTACAAGTTATTTACACGTATCTTTAATACTCTCATTAAAATCCCAGCAAGTATATGACTCATCAACTCTTGAAAAAATTTGACCTCGCATTAATTTTATTGCGAATATGTTTCGATAAGAGTTCAGAGAAATTCTTTGACATTTTTTGAGAAACTTGCTAGCATAACTTAGTGCCATCTACATTGATTCTTGGAATCAATATATAGCTTTAAAAACGCAAGCCTGTACAACTAGAGCTCCAATACCTAAGATCATGTATGACATTAGCGGATCGTACGATGCGAAAGCCGAGAGGACTTTATGCAAGAGCAATTCTAAATTCCTTCCAGCTGTGATTCTTTCCATAGTATCTAAAGATTTCTTGTCGTGATCTCATTAAGAGATAATTATTTGTCAGATATTATTTTCGGAAGGGTAAAAAAAGTTCCGATGCGGTCTTCTAGAATTCATATTCCTCTGCGATTTTCAGTCTCCCATCCCAGCCACCCAGCATCAATCTCCACCTAAGCCGCCTAAGCGGCAAACATTACAAAACATCTTGTCCAAATACGACGACATGGACCACCATCATTACCAGGTTCCCTGGACAGCTAAAATAATTGGCTTCTGAAATAATTCGCACCCCCCCTCCTCCTCTTCTCTATAACTGCTTCTCCCCCAGTTCGTCGATTCCCATCACTAATAAATTCGCGTTCAATACTTGCTACCCGTCATTCTTGAAAGCAAGATCAGGGATCACAATCAATAGAACTACTAGACATAAATATTCCCCTCCAAGCCATTTCCACACATTGTGTTCTAGTATAGTATTCATAATCCTCATTATTCTTCTTCCTCTTCAGTATCTACACGTGCCCAGCTGGAGATTGAATTAATTTTGCGCATTCCCGTATCACATTTCAAATCTTGCCATATATTCTCTCTGAACCCCATCAGCATCATCATTTCTCATCCCTCATCATCCCTATCTTTCATCTCTCCCTCTCCCTCCTCCACTCCAGATTTGCGAACGCAGCTTTTATGTAACGTTACCTCTGACATTGGATTTTGCGAATTATTTTCGCCATATTTCTCCATGAATACACATCATTAGTTTCCGGGCTTTTTGACAATGGTTTCTACAAGAGTCCCCGTCGGCTAATACGGCTGTACCCCTTCTCTTATCACATAGAACCAAGGCTACAAGAGTGAATATGAATCCCTGAATGGCACAAGGTCACCTGACCCCTCCCCTTGCATCCACAGTCTAATCCCTGTATAGATTAATCCTCCGAATCTCCTCTTGCATCTGCCACTCACTCTGTCCCCGCATATTGTTGCAATCCCTCTCAGTTTCACTCCCCGGTCTTTCTCAGAACCAACAGAATCATATATTCTTTGTCCTCCTGCCCTTGTCCTCGTCAAGTCATTTTGTCATCCTTACTGCCCGCCGCAACCATGTTCGAAACTCCATGGGATTTATCCCCCGCTTTGAGCAAATAGAGAAACACACACACACGGATCGTCCTCCTGTCATTGCGTCAAAGATTGGCAAAAAAAATAATATGCAAATATATCTCCTCTAGTCAGCCACTGGTTAAGCCATAATACCTTCTCTCATCCTCCCCACCTTTCCAACTCATCATCATCTCTCAATCTCTCAAAAGCCTGGTTCCATCTTTCCTCTATGACTGGCATGGCACACAGCTTTGATTCCAGCTTTTCTTTTCAATCTCTATCCCATCTATGATATATCGCCATCTTTTCCTTCTCTTAGTTTCAAGCTCTCTGAACCTTGTCTCCCGAGTCCTCGACCCTCTTGTGTGGGCTGAATGTCGGGGAGAAACTTGCTATAAGAGAGAAAATCCAGTGATTTCATACACCATCCACCCTGTACTTGCTTACACCAGCTCTTTATGTCAATGTACAAGAAAAATCGTCTGTGCCAATGTTTGCTTTTCACGCAAACATTCCATCTCTCCGATACTTGAATCCCTCCAGTTCTCAGACGTATCTTTCAGAAGAGGAGGACGCTGTATATTCAATATAAGGCCCCACCCGATGGGTTGACTATCGACCCAAGACGCTCTCTCTATAGTCTTCACTATCCTCTATATCCGGTACTATAACTTGCACCCGGATTTCACCATTGCGAAATTGAGAAATTGCGAATTTTTCGCGAACCTGTATTTTAGTATCTTTTGCAACAGCTAATTGAATCCAAGCCACAGCTTTTAATTTACAATTTCGCCTTTCATGCAGAGGTAAAATTCGCACAAAGATTCGCAAACACAGGGTTGCAAACCAAGAGGATTAGCTCACTGGTATGTAATACCATCATGTACACTGCTCTACACAACCTATTCCCTAGCTATCTTGCCTTGCTCCTTTGCTGCTTCACTGCCCAAATCTACCGAGTGCAAGTCGGTGACGAAGAAAGAAAGAGAGAGAAACTTTCCTTATGGTTTATTTCACGGTAAAAACAAGCACTCCCTTCTGCATAGTAACCTTGAAATTGATGGGGAGAAAGAACCTAGAGAACTGCACTACTACTACCACACACAGCCCAGCTGCTCTAACGCAGCTCTTTTAAAATACATATATACACCACTACAAACAGGGAAAGAAGACGCGGCCTGACTGTGCCAGGCCAAGCCTTGCTATTTCGCGTTTGTATATATATATATATCTTTCGCGAATATGTGGGAAAGAGCTGGGGAAAAAATTAAATTCATCATAGGAGCAGCCATATATTCCATTCACCCACCGCCGTCATTCAACTCAAGTACCTCCATCCTGGTTTTCTATACAACTTGAAAGAAAGCTTATATACTCTTTTACTGCCTTTAATAATCTCCATTAAGCCTTATCCCGAATTATAACTTCTATAGTAGACCAAGCCTTAGCAAAATTTAAGCTTGAGCACAAAAACAAGCTCTTTCCAGCCCAAGCCATCTCATGCACTTCTTTGTACTCACCTTGCAGCCAAAGCTGTACATACAGTACACAGCTTCATATTCCATGAAAGGAAATATCCCTTCAAACCCTGGCTCTCAATCATTCTGGAACCTTAACTGCTTTATTACCGAGTAGTAGCGTGTAGCGCAAAATTCGCAAATGCTATTCTCATTTCTCCCAAGTACATGCACCCCGCCCGGGTACAATGTCCCCTCTCATTTATCCCAAGTATACATATTCTACCCCGAACTTTTTCCTCGTCCTTCTTCTCCTGCTTTTTAAAGCCACAGCCACCAATCTTCTTCTACAATCTATAAAACCTAACTTCCACGTCTTCGTCCTTCTACATCAAACTCTGCACACAGTATCTCCTCTCTTCATGTGTTTTCCTAGCTAGAGGAATCGAGCTGTGGCACCAAGCTACAGTGCTCAATGCAGAGTGTTATTTTTTATTTGAATGAGAATTTTTCGCGAATTTTCTCCTCTCAAATCCGGGATTTTCTCCTCGCGCTATAATATCGTTTCCTGTAAACTAATGTACACGTTATTTTCTCTTTGAGGTAAATCTTCGACTCAGACTCTCCGACATCAGTTTTTTCCATATTCCCTGAAAAACATGATCGTAAACAACATCTTGTTGTTTTATGGCATTTATTTACGTTGTTCACATGATTCTCTCAACCTTAACCAGGAGAGATTGCATGCAAATTCTGGAAACGGTATGACGCGCCAGAGAATTCAAAAAACTAGAAATCATGTTTCGCCTACAATCCTGTCCGTTTTTAGCAAGTCTCAGACTTGTTTTACAGAAAATTTATACCTTCCTGGAAACAAACCTTGACTTTCTCCATGCTTTCTCCACTATCGATGCAAAATTTTCACCTTTTTAAAATACCTCTACTTAAAAATATTGCGTATGACTCAAGACTTTTTCAACCTTTACAGAACTTTCTTCAACATTCGCAACCCCAGATTTTTTTACAAGTTTGCACTTTGTATCATCATTTAAAGCAAACAATCCCAATTTGACGTCCTTCATACATATTGGACTAGCACGCGTCTGATTCCTGAGGGCAAAGACTTTGGACTTATATAACTCAAGAGGAGTGCATGATGTCTATTGCAGCTGAAATTTGAAAGCAATTTCAAATCCTTTACGTTTCACACAACCAAATCAACTCCTCCCACAAGATCCTGTCACTCTCCCACCTTATATACACTTGCCACAATTCTTGAGGTGCAATACCAGTAATAATAGTTTGCTGGTCAGTTGGAAATGTGTCTGCACTCTACACAATCCTGGGCAAGCAAAGGCAAAGGGACACAGCAGAAACGAGTCAAAGGAGTCACTCTTGCATAAATATACACACAATATTATACACGTAGAAAAAAAAAGAAAGAGGAGCACACCTAACGGGTCATTCAACCAAATGGCCTAGATGAAATAGGAACTTGTGTTGAGTAACCGACTAAGACGCTTTCAAGAAAGCATATTATTTCCCCCCACTTTATACCTTCCCCCCTCCCTCCGTCATCCTCCTCTCGTCTTTTGTCGTTACCCTTTGTACAACCCAACAAGCTCAACCTAAACTAATAAGTCCATTACGTATACATTATTATGTTACACTCCAAATCTTAGGGTGACACAAGCACACAGAGTTCGTCAGTCACAGCCTCGACCAACGTCCTATCCAACCAGAGGACGAATCCACTAAAACATGTTTACGTTATCCCCCTTACCTCGTTCCTCATCCACTCTCTCACCTGCCTCCTCAAAAAAGATCCATAATGTCGTTCACACCAGGTACAAATTAATTGTAGACATAGTACAACAACTTCCCTCCGTCCCAACACACAAAAATTAAACTTATGCACCACTGCCAACTATAATAATTCCAACTTGCCCGGAAAAAACTTCCCATTTTCCCAATCTTCTGTCACCAACACTAATCAATCAACCACTCTCAGACCTCAGGTACGCAAGCAGATGCGTACAGGTGGGCAACGCTCAACACTTTGGCGTCTCAGACCACGTGACCTTTAACTCATGTATGGAAGACAATGCGCCCATGTGTGCACATAGTCTAGTATTTGCATAACGATAAAGCCCGCCGCATGATCCGAGAGCTGCTTTACGCGCATCTCCCACAATTCTTAGTTGCGCTCCACCATACTAAAACATGCTTCAATCCAACCTAACCTCCCAGCCAACATTGTGAACCCTCCACCTTTGGGTTAATTGAACCCACTGTAATGACCTGTAATCCTATTACAGAGAATACACCAATCCAATGCATCAACCACTAGGCTTGGTTCAAGCCTAAGCCTTCACTCCTTGAACATAAACAAGCAGCATAAAAATACACAACTTAGCATTCCTATGCGTCCTCAGTTAAGGTTATCCAAGATTGACAAGGAAGGTGATGTTTTTTTTATTGCAATTAAAATACTAATCTTTCGCCATTTAAGTAATGTCAAGGCTTTATATAGGTTAAGGCTTTATAATCCAATTCTTCCTTGATTGACTCTCAAAAATTCGCGATTCGCAATCCTCCCAATTCCTTAGAATTCGCAATATACCAACTGCATTCTACAGGGAACGACATAACATTGATTGAGGCACAACGAACGAGCTATGACAGAGGAGGACTTGCAGAAACACTACTAGCTATTTGCGATTGCTAATATATATAGTCCTTGCCATTTGAATTCCATCCAGGATGAGAAGACATGTATATAGAGATTGGGGGATGCTTTTCATCCTGCACTACTTTGCAGAGAATCATTTTCTCCTCCCGTTCATTCGTTATTGATAATGAGAAAACAAATTGATAAGAAAGTTCATTGCCTAGCTCCCAGTTGCAACCAAAACCAATAACTGAATCAAGCTCAAAGGAGGAGGCAAAAGCTTCCAAGCAAACCAAGGACCAAAGACCAAAGAGAAGATATAAAAGTCCATGCATCAAAAGAGGAGGATGGCGGATGAGGGGACTCTTCTAAACAATATTAAAGCTAATATACAACTACTCTTTTCCCTGGTCATCTTGTCCTCACACACAGAGCTAATAAAACAACTATACCAAAGAGCCTCCATCCGCAACACAATCCTCCCTCAATGAAATATTCTGCAGCACACACACGTAACCTTTAGTTAGTAGTCAAGTAGGAAGCAACAAGGGAGCAAGGAGCTATAGCAACTTAATAGTAATTAGGTACAAAGTTAAGGGAGAGAGAGACACTCACAAGACTTGCAATAAAATATCTTACCTACAATCCTATTCTCCCAGTCACTATCTGAAACTAGTCAACAAATATAGTAAAACTTCCCCAATCCTTAACAACAATCAAACAGTTAATCATCAGTGCCATTATAGTGATCACAAAACGTTTACTCATAAAACAAACCTCGTTGATTTACCTCCAAAACTAATATCAGTATAACCTAAAAGAAGAGCAATGAGCTAATTACCCGTCCCTGTGTACTGTAAGAGTGAATTCTACATGGTTATATATATCATCCCAGGATTTAATAGACCTTGTTCTTCCTTGAAGTTATTTAATTAAAATAATATTAGCTTACCGAGTTTTAATTTTCATTAGGTTCCATTGATTAAGCTTCTGCAGAGATGTCACCAACTTAGTAACCGAGTTGTACAGTTATGGGATGTTAGTTTTTAAATTTTAATCTCCCGAAATCTCACTTATTTTTCACCCCAGTTCTTATTGTGTTACACAGTCAGTGCGCTCAAAGAGTACAACATGGAAGCTAGGCGTAGAAATGACAAAGACGTCATTTGTGTTAATATTGAAAGTGCTAATTGGAAATCTCCTAGGAAGACTCCTCCAGAGTAAGTGTATTCTTTCGTTTTCCGCATTTTAGCTCCAAGGAATAATTTGCGAATTTTCGCAATTTTTTCGCGCGCTTCATCAATATTTTCTCACTTCTTTTGTTTAAACTCATCATCAGCTCCCGCCTCCTCCGGGTTTATAACCCTTGAGCAAAAGTATACCACTGTTTATCTTTTGATATTCAGGAAGTTTTACAATTCTCTTATTCAACTCTCGTCTTATCAGGTCCTCAGGAGGATTTACCACAATCCTAGTACTCTCTCATCCCTCCTACATTTATGCAATTCTCATGCTCTAAGAGTGAATGCTTTGTGAGGAGGGAGAGTATTGCACGCATTTTACTAGGAAATATTCCCTGCAAAAACTTTAGCAAGCTATAGATTATTAGCAGAGGCTTGACTCAATCTTCTATGAAACACCTAATAATTATGCGCAATTCCCCATTACTTCCAATCACATCTGAAGCCCATCGGATCATTCGCGCTATCGCATAGCAAACTGCATAGACTCAATCAAAGCATCCGAGGTTAGCGTGTACTTCTCCTGCACTCGCGGGCATGGTGACAAGGGCGTAGAAATTGAAATGTAATGAGAATCAGGTGATAACTGAAGGTCCTTGGGGGACATGGAATATGTCAATTACCTTTTACGCACAAAGCACAAGGAAATGTACAATCTTGGCGGTAAACCGTAGGCGAGGAGAAGGTGGATGTGTTGGAAAATGTCAATCGACGCTATAATAGACAAGATAAGAGGTCAAGAGCCCAACACGGATTATACCCAACCTTAGTTATAAGGCATGCTCATTATTAGTTAAACAAAAGTGTTTGCTGATAAAGAGCCTTCTTCCAAACTTCTATAGAAATCCTCGATTCACACCGCATAGCTTTGATTCATTCTTCTACATTCTAATTCTATACTCAACCCATGAACCACACGGCGCAAAACTCATCGATAAATAATAGGCGGATCAAGAGAGAGAATGATAATAAATGAGGAGGAGGGAAAACCGCGAAAAACATTATCACTTTGTGGTCAGCCATTTTTTTCTAAAAAATATTCACAGACAGATTTGTGGCTACAATTCTAAATTGTCCCAAATCCTCCTGCTTCTTCTGTACAATTGCCATCCTCTAATTCTCACTAAACACTATATAGTGTTAGCAACTCTCTTTATTTGCACTTGTTGCAGTCAATTTATAGTAATTCTTTATCTCCGCCCTTATTTCCAACTTGCAGTTATTGCATTTCTACACCTTTTCCAACCCTCCCATGAATTATAGGACTCTTAAAGCAGTCAGTTGACTGCAATTAGATGATTCATGGAGGATGATGTGATTTTATTTTAGTCTCCGGTCCAATAGCACAGTAAACGCAGGACGAGCAGAGGATTTTATAGTCAGCCAGGATTCCAACAAGCTTTCCGTGTCCGGCAATATTAATTACAGGCTGAACGAGTTTTATATAACTTGTTGGGATAGTTTTTTAAAGCTTGTCCATTACACTTCCCTCCCCCAGTAGTTTCTTCAACTTATTCCGCCATGTATTGAATGAGGAACGCAACGCGACCTTTTATATTCCTCCCGTCTCTTCCAGCCTCACAGATCTTTCAAAGATCAATAGGGGCATCGAGTTGTTTCCGAGCAATGGCCACCGTTTATATTTCATGGAAAATATCTACAGGTGTAGACTCCCTTAATTGGGTCCCGAAAATCCTCCACGGTTACCTGTGGGACAGGTGCAAGCAAACAACTGTGGAGGTAGTCATAAACTGTCTACAGATAATCCAGTACACCTTGTCCATCATCCATCCGCCTTCTTCAAACATTAGACTTCCCATGTGAAACCAAGACGGAAAGATTTAAGTAAGAGGGATTTAGATGTTACTTCATATACATTAAAACTTGATTCTTTTTCAATCCCCGACAATTTCCAGACGTCAGCTCGGATGAATTCATAAATCAAATACTATAGCATTTATTTACAGCCCACTCTAATGCATCACTCAAGCTGTCAAGAGTCAAGCAGACCATTCCACTACATCAGGAATTAATTAGTACAGCAAATAGATGGATAATAGGAGTAAGGAGGCAACTTTCTTCTTTTAAACATCTTCCAGCCTCCTCACTTTTTTAACCTTCAAAACCACATTAGTAGCTCTTCATTCTCCTATCCTTCCCTCCAAATTCAAAGTATTTAATCATCCTCCTCCTGTCATCCACCCATCCATAGTGAATATGGGCAGGGCAGCTTTACCTTTGACCCTTCTCAAGATTTCTTTACCTTCATCTAAGGATTACGATTCCTGCTCTGGTAATCCTTGTCCAATTCCGCTACATACATCCACCTACCAAGATTTTCTATTTGGCCGTCAACAGGTATCTCATTACCTCTGCATTGTTTTAATTCTTCCTCGCTCCGAAATCCCGCCAGAGAGCGCGCGCGCAGCGTCTTCTTTAGGCACCTCCCTCTTGTACGCTATACTCTTTCAGTTTTTTTATCGTGACAGTTAGCGGTTTTATGTAGCTTAGTCACATAATATGCAAGATATAACCTTTGTATTTCTTGCCATCCTCATTATGCCGTGTTCTATTCTTCTCAATCGGATCAAGAGCCGATTGAGAAGGAAGGAGATGAGCACGTATTGTAGTAACGTTCATCATCGTTACACTTCCTCCGCTCCTGCTACACCGGTTACATCGTTAACAAAAAAGCGGATCTCACGCTCCTGCGGTTACAGCATTATTATCCAACGATTACCAACAACGGGTAGCTACCAACAACATTGCTTTATAGTAAAAACTAGCCGGATGAGCAGCGCATCCCTCCTCCTCTCCTCTCTCATGTCAGTCACGTTTCAATCGTTTATTTCCTAAGGAATTGTGCCAGTGCAGTGATCTTTTAATTGCAATCCGAATGTCTTCTTCTTGTCTGGGATTCTATGTCAGTGGATTTAATACATGTAAAGAGGAAGTAGGGAAGTGTGTAAGGAAGCTAAACAATCATTTTCCCTCTTTCCCCCATCATCCCTATCATCTCTTTATTGTCCTGGGAAAGAGGATATGCGAAACACGTTTCCGCACGCCTCCCCCCACTTATATAGCAGCGCAATAAACTCCTAAGGATAGATCCAATAAGCGTTGATTAAATCACAACCAATCATTTAAATCGTACTTCCTTTCTTCAGTACCGCTGTAACTGGGAAACTAAAAGTTTGCCGCTTTTACAGCTACATGGATTTGACGCAATCATTAATAAATCTCCTCGAACCCTTGAGGAATACACTTCTCTGATTCAAAATTATATCCTGATTCATGGAACTGTGCCAATGAATCTCTTGACTCTCCGAATAAACAAGGAATCCAAAAGATTCATCCAACGAAACTTTCCTTGTAACAAGACGTTGATCCACTCAACGGAATTCGCTTTAAATCTCGCGAATCTCTATTCCTCCGTCTTGCATGGTCACCCTCGGCGTGTACAGCAAGTCTTTCAGTCAAAAAGTATTTTTGGTTTCAACTCTTTTCCCAATCTTGCATATTACTTCCTCTTGTATCAAAATAATTCCCCCAGACATTTATAAATTGTAGTAAATAGTTTCCTTGGAGCGTAATAAATTCCTACTCCTTTCCAGTTGTTCCCTACTACGATACGAATCCACCACTTTGGGCGTTAATCGTCTGTAACAAGATCCTTGGTATCTTTTGATAATATCCATTGCACCAGAGCCAGACTTACCAGACAAGATTCCTACATAGAATCCTTCGTAACATAGCCCTATGCTTTAAAACATTACCTCTTGTACTTTATCTCCTACGAATTGAGTTGTTATCCGCGGTATGGATTTTCTGTCCTTGCATTTCTATACCCGACAAAGTAATTAACGTGGTTAAGCACGCTAGTAAATCTCTAAATAGCCGGCTGGTCGGCAGTCTAGTAGCTAGTACTATACAGTATCTCTTAGCGACGCACCTGAAATCTTATTAGCACCTTGCTTCCTCTTTAGTTTTATTAAGCAAACATATGCGAATTTACAAAGGTTATAGCATTTTTTGATTCTTCTTTTGCTGATCTTAGGTGATATTGTCTCCGCCTGTAGCGTTCTTTCCTATGGATTTTTAATCTTCTGAGTGTGTCTGTAACCTCGAGATTCTTATTGTATGCGTTTAGAGGAGGACAAGAAAGATGCGTTTTGGGCATGAGCCCATGGATGCGTCATTCATAGAGCAATTTCTGCTAACAAGTTGGCACAAAGCCTCATGGTCATCACCGTCATCATTTCCCCAGTCTGGTATCTATCTATAGTGTGAAAAGAAGTAGCAGTCCGTTGTGTTCGAATGAGAAGAAGAACAGTAGCAAATAAAGAGAGAGAGCGCAACTTACTGAATATTTATGCAAAAGCCCAAAAGGTTGTACTATGATGGTGTGTAAAATTAGCTGTTCAGAGACAAAAGTTGAACGTTCTTGAACTTGATTCTACAAGATAAAAAACTCTTTATAGTCAGCAGAAGAAACAGCCGACTCTTCTGCTGCTCCGCTTTGCGTTTTCAACTTGTACCATCTCCCACACCAAATCCTCCTTGTTAGCTACACTTCAAATCTATTGTACTTTCACATCCCTTCCTATCATTGCATAGCCATTTTAAAAAATTGCGAAAATCTAGCTTGCAAAAATCTAAAACTACCAGCTTCTGTAGTCAAAAAAACAAAATCCTTACACCTCTATTCTCATTTATCTTTTCCAGGTGCGATCAACTGAAGAGCGATGAAAATTCCTGCCATCTCACATTCTCTAATTTACGGACAAGCCCTGTACCGGGTAGCCCCTTCCTCCTCTGCAATATATCCGGGGAAGTGCGGCCCGGGGAGGTATTGGCCGTGATGGGATCAACGGGTAGCGGGAAAACAAGCTTACTCAACGCTCTTTCAGGACGTCTTCCAGTGGAAAGTGGCAAAATTCGACTCAACGGAGAGGATTTGTGCAAGCGGCTAAGAAGATCTAAAATCGGCTACGTTCTTCAGCACGATGTCTTCTTTGCGGATCTCACCTTGAAACAAACTTTAGTTGTAAGTACATCTTCTACCTTTAAATCCCTTCATCCCACAATCCTTGCTCTGCCCTAGCCTCCCGAAACTAATTAATTTAATTCCAAGTACCCTTTCGAGATTTCAATCCCTCAAAATTCGCACATGTTCTTTACCTCAATCCTCCTCCCAGTGCGTAGGCACTAGGGTAGGTTATGTTAGACACTTAAACGGAAGAAGAGAAAACAAGAACGGCGTGTGCTTCCCACATTTAATTCCGCTCAGACTGTATTATCGAGGAGCAGCTAAAGCTTTCTCTTCAAAAGCCAGACTGTAGGTTCAACTGTGTAAAATTCGCGAGTAAATCTTTACTTCGATAATAGCTGCCATTATATATATTATTTCTCCTCGTATATGTCAAACTACTTAAGAAGATGTGCAAAAACTTTTCCTACAGAGTGCATAGAAGACATCGTCTGGTATTTCCATTCAATTTCCCTCAGACCTCCGCCAATTTCTCCCCAA
This sequence comes from Sminthurides aquaticus, assembly GCA_906901655.1. Classification (NCBI taxonomy): domain Eukaryota; kingdom Metazoa; phylum Arthropoda; class Collembola; order Symphypleona; family Sminthurididae; genus Sminthurides; species Sminthurides aquaticus. The sequence goes on from CAJQTT010000003.1 coordinate 5,701,720, forward strand.
TCTCTTCATCTCATTCTTCTCCCTTCTTTCGCTCCTTTTGTGGGAACCGCAAGAAATGGACGGAATAGAAAATAAGTGTGGGAAACACTCTGCACTCTTTGCTATAAATTCAATTCACCTGTTCCTTCACATCTCTGTCATCTTTTCCCCTCTCTCTCTCTCCCCGTTTCTTTTTCCCTCTTTTGATGCTCTTAAAACAAGCATTCCCTACGCTCTCAAAGTATGATTCCCAATTACCGATTATTAAACAGAGGAAATTAACAAAACCAACCAACCAGACACTTCTCTTCCTTTCCGTCCCCCATCCTACGTAATTTATAGCCATTCCCTAGGTAAACAGGAAGGATACATTCTTTTAGAGAAGGGGTCTGAACAACACACACAAGCCTCTAGATCCATTCCCAGTTTCCTATATCCTACTGTAGGATTCCTACGCATAATTTCACTCTTTCCTTTCCCAGCAATCCCCCCAGTCTCACTCCCAGATGGTATCACCTTTCTTTAGACAAATCAGACAATGCAAAAATGGCAAATTATTTGCACATTTTTGCATCATTCTCACACGGCATACAATAAGGCGCTTTGTTTTTCTCCTCATGAAATTAAATGACTATTAAATTGCATTGATAAAAACTCCTTTTTTACAGTGAAATATGTCATTTACCCAACTTTTCCGGGTGTTGTAGCGAAAACATTTTATGACGAGAATCAAACGCTATGGATCCAGGAAATTGCCTTCAATCAATAATTCTATACGCAGCTTAATGTTTTTTTCGTAATTTTCCTCTGAATTTCTTTGCTTCTACGTTCCAGTCGTAGAGAAAGCTAGTTGCACGGTTGCTAAATTCGAACAGCGCCCTCTAACGACACTGCCCTCCCTTTCGTTTAGGACAGAGGTTGTTGTCGCAAGTCATGGACAAATTAGGGAACGTAAATACATATTTGCTCAAGATCGTTTTAGAATCAACGTCATTAGCTTCAACATAAAACTTATTGCGGAAGTACAGCATATAATAGATTGTATAAATAGATTCATCCAACCAAGCCCCAATTCTCACCTTCCTTCCTCTAGTACTTCCTGAGTCCAATAAACAATAATTATATTTACGCACTCGTTAAAGCTGGCAGAATCAGGTTATACTCCTATGCATTTCATTGCACTTCATCCAACAGTATAAAAGCCTTCGCCTTTTTCCTCTCCTAAATACCATATTCCAACTACTCCTCCGCCCAATCATCCCACACACCTTCTAGGGCTTCCCTTCTTGCTCTTAAGGAAATATCCAAGAACACATTTATAATATCATCTTTTTACTTTACAGTACACAGCATTACTGAGACTTCCCGATCGAAAATTTACAAGAGCAGAGAAGCTAGAGAAAGTTGATGAGATAATTGACATTCTTGATTTACGGCGATGTCAAGACACAAGTAAGTGGATTTATAATTATTTATTTCTCATATATAATAACTGTATGCGAATCATTTACCGCGCCAAACGGAAACCTAAACTTTATGTCCATCCGCCTCCAACATCCATCTCCTTATAATCATTTATGCCTTACATCCGCAGTCCTGCGAGAAAAACTGGGAAACCCACAAAATTAATTACTCAATTGCTGAATGCAAATCCTCAATCTGCAACGCTGCATAAATGCAAGCCCTGCAATCTTTCGCTGACATAATTTGTGAATATTCGCGAATTTCCAATTTTTCGTTTACCTTCATTCCCACCACCCACACTACCGTAACACTACCGTAGCTTACCATGTCTTCAACTTTCTGCATCACCTTTGCAATCTTATAAACAGGCATGCATTTTTCATCACCCAATTCAATTTACACAAAGTATTCACCTTCTATGCACCCTAATCTGCACCATCCTAACCTTTCCACTCTTCCGCCTCTTTAAGAATTTGCACACGGAAGAGAATTGCATACATGTTATTTATGCATGAGCAGAATTTGCGATTGCCAGGGTCTCCCTTGCATCATTCCTACAACAAGAGCCAAACTACCAATCTCCTCGAGCTAGTAATTTTTCCATCTCCCTAAAGCTTATTTAGCAAAATAAAACAGTATGCAACTTGTACTCTACAATTTCCCCTTCCATGCTCTATCAGCAATCAGCAGCCCTCGCCTGCTATTTCCCTAGCGATCCTAGCGAATAAAAACACAAGAATCTCATCCCTATAGGTTTTTTTCTTTGCATGCAGTCAGGGTGGTAGCGGCGGCGGTCATCTGGGAGCAAGTCAATCGTAAAAAACTTGTTAATAAGAATCCTCCGATTCCCGTCGTCGTCACCTCTTAAATCCTCCTTCTGGTTTCCTCTTCCTCCCATTTTTTTGCATGTCCTCCTTCCTTATTGAGCGAGTTAACTCCCAAACCTAACAACAAGTTGTAACAAAAGTGTGTTAGTTGTTACATACAAACACTCAGCCCAGCGCAGCCCTTTTCTACGTAGTCGTCCTTTACAACTTTACTATAACACTAAACCAAGTCAAGAAGAAAGCACGCAAAGGAAATTCTTCTCTTTAGCCTCCTTCCGCCCCGAACACATGTAATAGTCCTTTAAGGTTTTTCCTACTCGAGTCTCCCCTCACCCTCACCTTCTGTACCGTAGTAACTCCTAACGATGACTCTCTTGTATAAACGACTGCCTTACAGAAAAAGTATAATAACCAGTCATTGAACTCCGTCTCTCTTAGATCCGACCTATGAGAATAAGTCACATTTAAATCCCCCCATAAACCAGCTTCAGCAACCCCATCAAACACACGGAAAATAGTATAGTGTCTCAATAACAAAACTCGATTGTGTGTGTGTATTTAATCAAAGTCCTCTAAAAGCCGACCAGCGAGCGTCACAGCGGAGCTTCATGACTATGACCGACTGACTTAGGAAACTGTTCCTTTACTTTGAATATGTTGATTCAGTCAGTCTCGCATTCAACATCATGTAATGCTAATCCTTTTCCCAGCTTCAACCTCATGCCCCACCACACCCGTGAATAGCTAGACCAGGCCAGTAGTGCCCTGGTCCAAAAGTGCATTTGTTTAGTTGATCCCTTATTATTATTTCCCTCCTCCCATATAAACCCCAGCAACAGCACAAATGAAACATTAAAGAGGCTACGCAAATAAACTATAAACAGGAATCCACTTATTTCCGCTTTCTTTCCTCCGTACCTATGCTTTCTCCTTTAGCTCATTTAATATTCCCGGATTGTGTTCTTAGTTTTTCCTCAGCCTTCCTCTCCTCCAACTCCCCGCACTTCCACCTACAATCACACTATCAAAAACAGACAGAGTAATGCCCAGAATTGACATAACCCAAAACACTCAGAGACACACACACACACGAAATACGCTCCTTGAGTAAATTCAATAGAAAAAACACGCGATACTTGAAATATCCTCATCAAGAGTACGTTGAAGCTTGAAGAAGGGTTTTGCGAAATTCCGCGTCTAATCTACTCTCACAGCAACTTCCCTACTTATTTAAACGAATTGCTCCTATCCTATAATCCTATCTGCCTCGTATACCACAGCAGCTCTTATCCATGAATAAAATATTTCCAATTTACATTGCTCTAAGAAATAAAAAGCAATCTGCCGTACATTTTGCATGTAATACGCATTCCCAATACATTCAAACTAATCACTTAACTTCACCTATCGCATTGTGTTTACCGAGCTTTCCCTATATGCATACGTGGCGTGTTCAATTTGAAACTTTGACGGAAGGGGCTATATCAAGGAACACGGAAACTTTATTTTTAAAAATCCTTCCTCAAGCCTTTGCCCTCATGTCATGTCATGCTGTATTTGAATATTTTCTTCCCTGTGGATTGCGAATATTCGCGAATCTAAAAAGCTTCTAAAATTCGCAAACCACCTTTGACTCCCTATTCTTCATTGACAATGATTCAGCTAACCCGAGCGAGTCTTGATCTGTGATATGGTTTCGTGATTATTTTGCATGACGTTTTTGCCGATAAATTCCCGGTAATCCGCCTCCGTCACATGGTGCACAAGAAGTGCATAAGCAGCCTTTATTCAGTTGCATGCTAATTTCCCCCCTCCTGCATCAATCCATACGCCACAAAACTCCATTCAGTTATATGCATATATCATCTTACCGTTACTTTTGCAAACATGATTGGAAACTATAATTCACGTTTCGTGCAGAATTAGCGAGAATCATTTGTATTCTGCGCTCCTCCTGCCACGTTCCTCTCTCTCCCCACCTCCACCCCGCTCATCATCTGGTCACAAGTAGGGAAGGAGTGTCATGGAATCTGGGTTTTACCCAATTCAAAACAAATATCTAGGCATAAGGTCAATGATTCGTAAGTGTGGCTCACATATACATAACGGCTCCCTTATGCATTCAATTGCATCTTCTTCCTCCCTCCCGGCAATCTTTTTATTTTACCTACTTACTTGGTCGCTACACGGGTGGGGAGATTTTACCCACTGCATTTTATCATCCTTCCTTGACAGAGTTGTTGTTAATCTTCTTCTTCGTACCTCAACTGTCTCCAATAGCCTTCATCCTCTCTTTTGACTCCGTGCAGTTAAACAGAGGTCCGCCATCCACAGCAGTTTCCTATAATCTCATTCAAAACAGTTACACCATCATTACCCATAGCCTTTTTGTATCTTCTTACAGCATTGCATATTGCATATTCCATCAGTCCTACTTGTTGCGGTAGGCAACCCACCTACATAATGACATATAATTTAACAGGAGCACGTGTGTAGGTTTGATTAATCTCATAGCTCGAGCCAGCTTCGGGCAAAAGGACTACTGGCTCCACCACTTTTCAAGACTTCTCTATCGTCCATCGCAGCACCATCAGCCCGGCTCGCAACCAGATGAGCTCCACCTTTAGTATTCCCCACCCCGGCCCCTGGCAAAGTAAATGTAACATACGGTCATATACAGACGGGAGGCGGAGGAGAGGCGCCGGGAATGATAGAATTATCGAGTCCTCACTCCAACTTAAACATTTATCGATAGCGAACACAGCATCTTGTTTTCAATCTTTTTTAAAAGAAAAACAAGATTCTTGAAAATGATCCAATCTGATGGCGGAGGTCGTTAAACTTTTCATCTACTTTTCCATCTTTCTAACCCAACGAAATTGGGACGATATTACCATTATCCTTGCAGCAGTAGCCCAAACGCTCTCAAGGTCTTTTCAACCGTTCCACCCCAGCCGTCATTGAAAACAACCTTACTTGTTACGATACGCCGCCGCACTAGGTTAAATCTTTCACCACAGTTTTGCAAACCTATCAGATATATGTTTTTATGTCTGTACTTTTTACTAAATTCACTGGGCTATAGGCAGCAGCAGCTGAGCATATTTCGTTAGCGTTGAATTTCTCGACGCAGTCCCAGAGAGATACAATTCCCATTGTATCCAAGCACAGGACAATCCTTGTGTTTTGACATTACTGAGAAACAGAACCAGGGCAACTGAATCCTATATACTCTTGGATTTTATTGGAAGTCCTTATCGAAATTGCATTTGCACATCCGGTCCATCGTCATTTATAAGTAGTTAACGGATTTCCTGCGCGGTTACCCATGCTTTCTCCTCGCATACCTCCAGAGATATCATTTGCTTTCTCCCGGGTCATCAACGCGCATTAACTAAACTATAGATTATTTAATTCCCCGACTTGAATCAACAAAGCTTTACCTTCAATCCATTAACTAATGGTTCTCTTTTTCTATTTTCAGTTATCGGTGATGTGATGAAACGTGGCTTGAGTGGAGGCGAGAAGAAAAGGCTGAGTATAGCATGCGAACTCATTACGAATCCCAGTGTCCTTCTCATAGATGTAAGTTTAGCACAGATATTTTTATTCATTTAAAAAAAACAAAACTAGGTTGTCTGGTCTGGCTCTGATTTAGCAAATTTTCAATACAATCTTCTAAAAATCCTATGGATTTCCATCATTTTCGCTCTACATAATTTAATTTTGCCTTATTTGCAAATTATCCCTTCAAAAGTTTACGCTACCCTCTCGCTCGTGTTTTCCTCCAAGTCAGCAATATCGTCCAACTTGTATAGCTCTTACTACGGAACATTTAAATTACCATCTGACTCTGAACTTGATTCGCTTCAACTTTTCTGACTAAGTGAAATAATTGCAATCTTGAGCAAATATTCTCTCCAAAGAATCCACATTTCCTCCTCTCTGGAGTAAAGTCTCCTTCTCTCAACCTAATCCCATGGCGTTCAAAGGAAGCTGTCAGATTATTAAATCCTAACGTTTTTCCCTTTTTTACGTCTTCTCAGCGTTCATCTACTCCTCCCATTCCATGCTCTTCCAAAGATTTTTCCTTTCGATTCATCTCTGTATAATCTACAGCCATAGGAGTCAGGGAAACTCAGCTAGATAAAAATCCCCCTAGGAAAGTAATCAACAGAGCTTCCAGGATTAAACTTCAGAAAGCTCTATACGCTTTCCAGAATTCAGATCATGCAGCCCCAGCTCTTTCTTTTCTCTTTGTGCAAAAGAAAATTATTGTAAGCGAGACGGAAAAATATGGAAGAGGTCAGAAAAAAAGGTAGTCAATTTTTTACCTGGATCCGTCCAGGAATAACGGGATGCGAACTTGATAGCTCATCCGTATATATAGTCGTTATACAATCTCCCATTTGAACGGAGAAGAGAGACGAGCATGTTCCATCTTCACCATAAAATAATTGCCAGTTAATAGTCTAACGGGTCTCTTCCAGAACTGAAAATAATGAGAGGCTCCCCCCTCGCTTAACGAGGGATACACACAGGTAAATAAGCTCTCTCCGGAACGATAAAGTACCTGATACTGAAAAGGCTAGAGGCACCCGGTGGAAAATCCACTACTCCGTTTCTTGTAGCGTAAAAATTAGCAAAATTGCAAAAAAATAAACTTCTGAAACAGTTATACGCTTATACTAAAATCCAGACAAAGGATTCTCTGGACCGAATAACGGACATAACGGTAATAGGACAGCATATATAATACTCTCAGGCTTATATTATTAGTACGCTGAAATCCGCATCCTCCTCCCGATTACAGCAAGAACAGAGTATTAATCCTATAGAGAGAATTGTTCAGGTGAAAACGTTGAAAGCGTCTCCCTAAGCTCTCGTGCTAATTTATAGCGAATCATTTTTATTACATAAGCTAACAACCCGTTCCAGTCACCGAGGCTGCTAGACTCTTGGACTCCAAGGGAATTTCATTGCTCTTATGTACGACAATACTTTAACACAACCTTTGGAAGCCCAATTCAAGCTCGCAGAGTGTTTAAATTCGCGAATTGTTTTCGCGAACTCTTCTTCAACCCCGGATTTAAAACCCCAGCCATTAAATCTGCAGGAATAACGGTTACCCATTCCAGACGACGTCTATATAGTCGTCTCGTATTCTCGCTTTCTTTCAACTCTTGCTAAACATGTTTCAATCCAATCCGACATATGCCCACCTTGGCATTCCATTCGAGTTCAACACCCTTTTTCGCAAGCTCCACCTCAACCCCACCTGGATTTCCAGGGAATCCAACGGTTCTTTTATTGTATTCTCACGGTAGTTAACACTGTCTGGCTCCAGCTTGTTTTTGCTCCAGGCTTTACCCCTCTTCCTACAGACTCGGGCCAGACAACAATGAGTTTCGCTTAATCCTCATCGCTGCTTCTCCTGCGAAAGGATGATACATTATAATTGCATGCTTCAAGTAACTGTAAAGTTCATTCACTGCGTAATTTGACTCAAGTTTAAATACTTACCGTTCTTCTTTTAATGTCATTTCCAGGAACCAACGTCGGGTTTAGATTCCTGTACAGCTTCTCATCTAATGATAATGCTCAAAGATTACGCTTTAAAAGAAGCCAAAAGTGTTGTCCTCGCAGTCCATCAACCATCTTCAAAGATTTTCCATTTGTTTGACCGCCTTTTATTGTTGGCAGATGGACAGGTAAACCCCCAGCACCAAATCATCCGTGCCTTTTTTGTCTTGGATCACAAGGAAGTTCATGATTATGACTTAACTCATCTTGCTTTCTTTTCCAGACGGCGTATTTCGGTCAATCCTCTCATGTGATATCCCATTTCTCAACACTGGGTCTTCATATTGCTCCTCACTACAACCCCGCCGATTTTGTCCGTAAGTGTATATCCCCAATTATTTCATTCCTTCTTCCATTTCGCCTCAGTCCCTGCTTTTACCAGCGGTGAAAGTAGCCACTTTCACCCTTGCTTTAACCATATCACTTTATCTCCAACCCAACTTTCTCCTATATTTTACTCATGCTCTCCAGAGAAGCATTCAGTATCATAATACAATTTGGTAAACTAGAGTCCCCGGGGCATAATTGCCATAGATAGATCCAGTTAGTAGTTTCTCCTTTCCTTCATTCATCCTCTAGAAGAACCCCATGATTCAACACTAATTCCCAGGCATGTGTCCTTCTGGTAAATAACTCCAAGCATTATAAGGTGAAAGCAATTGCCAGGAGAAAGTTGTTTCTCCTCGCCCCAACTAAAGCGTAGACTCTCCATTTAGCCTATAGTGCTACCTTATCATGCTTGAAATGTCTTCTTTTCACCTTCGTCTATTAGCAATATATTTAGTTCAGCTTTCCTTCCCTGCATCCAGATGATGCTCTTATATTTTCCTTCTTCTGGCTGAAATACGACGTAGAAATGATGACAAGAAAATTATATAGCGAGCTAATGATACGTTAAGCTTTCCCTCATTTAATTCCCTTCTGAAAAGAAGATTATTCTCTTTGAGGGATTTGCCCTAGTTAATATTTTGCATTTTCCAACCAAATACCTTGACAAATTTAATAGGATAGCAAAGTATTTCTACGAACGTAGTCTTTTGGCCAGCTCTGTGTTTCTAAGGGATCAAAAGACACGTGTATTTATGTACCAGAATTACGTGGAGTCATTACTATGCTGGAGACCATTTCAACTCCTCTTCCTGTCTTGTATCCCAAGTAAATTGAATCAAATTCATTCTCAATGCATTCCCTGAATAGAAATAAATTACCATCCAGGGAAACACTGCACAAAGCCTATAAAGGTGATTGCATTTTCTCAAGCTTAACTTTAAACTTTAAGGTAGGAAAAAAGTTGGAATACATTTAAAATAGTAGAGCCTTTAGACTTCTAGAACTTTTCTGCAGTCACAAAAGCATCATAGGCATCGTATAGAATTTTAAGCAGAGGCTCCAGTAAGGTAGAACTCCGAGGGACGAATATTAAGAGACTGTCCTCGTAGTATCGACTGGAGCTCCAAGTCACCAGCATTCAATAGCCGTAAGGAAATTTATACTCTTAGCTCATTGGAAATAAAAGGCGTTCTGTAATAAGATGTGACCAGGATTACCAAGATTGGTTGACAACGAGAGCCGTATCCCGGAAGAGGGAGATAAAATCGAGGTCATATCACAGGACGTCTTCTTTTTACGAATTATATCCAAAAGTTACGACACTGTGCAGGCTTCAAAATTACGCTTCGTTTCTAGTTAAATATTGTTAGGTGGGTAAAGCATAGGAATCAAATTTTTCCTGGCAAATAAATCGTTTCGATATTGGCCGCCAACTACACATAATTGCAAATTTGATTTCCACTCTTTTGATCTACGGAATATAGCCTGAGCCATATGCTTCCTAATATCCCTTTTGATAGTACCAAAATCCACTTTTCCCATTTGGAAATGTTTTTCATGAGAACATCCCGCCAATAATTCAGTAGTAAGAAAACTGACAGCTTGCATGCAAACATTTATTTCTACCTTGGACGCCGAGAATTATGGGAATTGCTCAAGTAGCTTACACACGGAGGACTATTAGCATTTAGAGTTGCATATTACAGTTGCTAGGTAGAATGGTAAGTTGATATCGAACTGATATTCATATACACGAGAGAATCAAGGAGACAAGCAGAGAGGAGAAAACTATATTTGATGGATTACTTCTCCTGTCCCTCTTTCTCCAAGGCGCATCATTTTTGATTACTCCAGTTACCATTTATCTGGGGCCGAGTAATCGAAGGAGAAGAATAAATCAAACTTTTCGGACATGTTCCATAAATAATAGCCTAAGGTCAAGGACTATGCGTAGGAAGGTGAAAGCAGGAGAAAGTTCCGTATTGCTTGCCCACCCTTACAGAATTATTTTTCCAAGGATTTTCTGGTATTCTTAACATTTAAATTGGCAAAAACACATCATCCTAATTATTCTTTGATTTTTCTCCTCAAACATCAACATACATGAGCCAAACATTTCCTTAACTCCTCAATACAACTTTCACCAATTCCTCTTTTCCTGTCAATTTCCGCAATACATTAAAACCTGATTACGATTACATTGGATTCTGTATTTACTTTAAATAATAGTGGAGCAACTGAAGAACGAGAAGCCCAAGATACTGGCTGGTTGGAAGAACAAGATGACAACATTCCACCACAATGGTATAATTTCTGAGAAGAGTGATTTGAATGAAGACTACAATGGCAACAAAATGGTACGACAGTCCAGTGAATCCTCCCTCTCAACCTGGCCCACATCCTTTCTATCCCAAACTCGTGTTCTTGCCGCTAGAAATTTTCGCGAACAGCTTCCAAAGATGTTGTCAGCCTTCAATTGGCTCCAGACAATTACCCTTGCTGTCATGGCTGGTCTTACATGGTTCAAGGTGAGTTTTACCATCTCTCAATCTTTTAACTAAGATAAGTGAATCAGCTATCTTAACCATCATACACTACACACACGCTCTTCTCGGTGGTCTCTCCTCCTTTGAAAAACTCCTAATAGTTCTTGTCATTCATTTCTTTTATTCCCCAATTTCCAACCCCATCACAACTCATTAGTTCTTGCAGCCTGCATAGCCTGTAGCTTTCAATAAGCTTCAAGAGATTATTCTACTCCTGGTGACTCAGCTCCGTTCGCCAATTCTTTGCAACAAGTCACTAACAGAAAAGTATCGTTCAATATTCTAATTGAAAATTTCCAATTCACATAATGGAATCCAATACATCATCCATCCAGCTTCCTCCTACCTTAACCTCTCCTTCCTAGCAACTTCAAAGAGTTTTACACCATTAACCTTAGGCTGCCATCCAATGAATAGGCCATACACTCTCAAAGCCCTCTATGAGCCGGCAACAATAATTACAAAGATGGAATTAAGGAAAGAGCTTTATAAAGCCCGTTTCCTCCCGGTACTATCTCACTAACTCCATCCAACTTGTCTCTGCTATACCCGAATTGATTTCCGGCGCAGTAATCAAGTAAAGTACGATACTAGGTTCAGCGAACGAGAAAGACTGCGTAGAAGAGAGCGTTGGCATGTGATTTAAAAAATTCCCTGGGCTGCACTTTTCTTCCTCTTGATGGACAGTAAAGAGTGTCGACATTTTCGCAATGACTCTCGTCCTCCAAGCCATCCCATTTACCAGGAATCATCTCTTTGCAAATGCAAATTCTCTTCCAGAGGGAGTATTCAACCAACTCTATCTTAGTTGATTCGATAGTCAGAAGATCTAGTAGAGGTGGTAAGAAAGAAATAAAGAAGAGTGAAAAGATTTGCTGATAGATAACACATGGAGTAGGAACAAAAATTGATGTGTGATGACATGCATTAGCAATTTTAGTTCAAGTCTTTGTCCTTGAATTCCCTACAACTATTGCACTTGTACAAAAGAAACCAAAGGCTGTAAATGAGAGAAATTCTCCATCGTCAGAACATTTCCTAACCCAGGGCTAGGAGTAGTCATACCAACCCGGTATTTCTATGTTAAAAAGTAAACACATGTGTCTCAAAGTATTTGTCCGTTTCCGTTGCAACGCGTTGCCAAATGGTGTCATTATACGCTTTGTAAATTCCTATCTCTCCTCTACCTCATCCTGCCCACCCGGTTTCGATTTTTTGTTTCTTCTGCAATCGGTTTCTCTTCAGCATTGTATAGCTGCTTATAGTAGAGCCAGTTGCACCGATCTAACTCAATACCCGGGTTTAAGCTGCTAAAAAATCTGCATGGCAAACATCGCAATTCCGTATCCCAAAGGCGTGGTCCCCTTGTAAACTTTTTGCAAAGCAGTCCTGCCGAAATTACATTTTACAATAACTTCATTCTACTTATTCAGTTCAAGCTCTACAGAGAACTAGCTCTATTTGGCAAACGTTTAAAATCCTGGGTAATTAATAATATAACATGTTTTTCATTCCAGACGGACAGAAAGGAGGAATCTTTGTTGGATCTTCAGGGTTTTATGTTTTTTACTACAAATTACTGGATGCTTTTTGCTCTTTTTACTCCATTGTCAACATGTAAGTGTTTTATTGCGTGTTTCCCAGCTCTTTAACTTGATTGATGGGTGCTTTTAAAATTTAACAAGAAATTTTCAAACCCTCAGCAGCCATTTCTAACAACCACAAATCCTCTAAATCAATTTCAGTTCCAAGCGAGAGAGCCGTCATTGAGAAGGAGCGTTTATCTGGAGCGTATCGTTTATCTGCGTATTACGTGGCAAAGATGATTGGCGAAGCTCCGCTCGTCGTCGTCCTACCTTCAGTGTACCTGGCAATAGCATATCCTTTGCGCGGTGGAAGCGTCGTCCCATTTTTTGGCTTATTGTTCGTCCAGATGCTGGCATCGCTTGCCGCTCAGAGTGTAGGACTATTTTTCGGAGCAGCTTTAAATCCATCTGCTTCGATAACAGCATCAGCGCTCTTTACACTCGCCGCACAGCTACTCGGAGGCTACCTCGCTACCACGGTAAGTATCCTCTGCGCCATCTAGCGTCGCCCATTCCAGGGATTTTTCTCCTTTAAGCTTTCTCCTCCTTCCATCATGCTACTAACTACTGAACGTGCCTAACTTTCTCTTTTCTTTCTCCATGCACAGATCCCACCTTATTTGAAGACATTATCTTTAGTCTACCACGGTTACCGGAACATGCAAATATTCGAGTTTCTCGTCGGCGACAGGATTCTATGTGCCAAACAATCATCAGCATTCGCAGCTTGTTCAAGTTTCCTTGGGAACGAAACGCAGGCGTTACTGGACGGAGGAGCTGGATTCCATCCAACCGCTCACAATTCCTCCTTTCTTAGTAGCGCAGTTAGTAATATTAGCAGTACTATTTCTTCCACGGCAGATCATTTCATTCCAACATCAGATCTACTAAGCAGAGATGACCTTACTTGGCTCCCATACTGGTCAAGCACCGTCTTTCTCATCGCTTTCTTTATCTTCTTCCGAGTCTTAGGCTACATTGCTCTCCGAAGATCCCTGTGATTTTAATTCTACATTATTATCCAGAATACTTATGTTATTACTTAAAAAGTCGTGAGTGTACCCATGCTTTAGGGATACGTGTCCCATGCAGCATGCATGCAGAATCACGGAACAAAAATCATTGTCAATCTTTTTAACCCATTTATGAATTATTAGTTATAGTTCTTTTGGAACAATGGTAAGAGGAAGAAGGACAAGGGTGAGAGGGCCCTTGACGGGCAGCCGGGGCAGGGTGGGACTAAAGGGTCCATGGGGGAATATAAACAAAAGGAATTTCTTCGTTACAAGATACAGAGTTCCGCATCTTAACTAACCTTACTTAACCAAAACAAACATTATTCCTCCACCCCCTGTATTTTAAACACTAGTGTTTAACATATTAATCAACAGTTATCGCGTAAATCGTTATTATTTTAATCCTTTTAATATGTATATATCATAACGCTGTACAGCTATTATTATTATTATCTTGTTATTATTATGTTTGCACTGTGTGCAAAATGTCCACAACATTTTTCTACCATAATCGATGTCACCTGAACATGGTCAATCAAATACCAAACACTGTTGAGTATCCTACACACAGTTAATTAATTAGTTTTAGCCTTAAGCATATTACTGAATATATACAACACTATTTTCCGCGAAAGTACCTCATGAGTAATAATAAATCTATATGGAGGTAGATAATGTTATTAATTACCAAAGTAAAATGTTATACATAGTTTTAGTTTACTACAAGAAGCAAGGTATTATATATATTATCCGTATATGATATAAATTACCTATACTACTACGACAACAAAGCTAAAAGCCTAGATAGGTACACAACAGACCTTTGGTGTGAGTACCACCCCTTATTTATGTACATTTAATACATAACCCTAAGCTAAACTATATTTAAGCCAATTCCGCCGCACTAGTTGCAAATTTTACGAAAACTATATTATACAATTGTATAGTTGAACACAAAACACATTACATTATTCCTACAACAAGATGAACATATTTTGGTATCAGGTAATACAATACCCATTCTAGATGTACATGAATGAATCCCGCCTTTCAAAAACGCAATTTATTAATAATGGCGAATATATCAGCAAACGTTCTTTGCGTCTTTTTCAAAAAAACGTTTTTTCATTTATTCTTCCTTCATAATCCACCACGCAAATCCATCCATACCATGAAATGACCAATGCAGCATGTACCCAAATCCCGATTGATGTTATTCGCAAATACATTGCACTTTACTACTTGGTCTGGTTTAGCATTTCCAGTCTCTGAGTTTAACATAACCGTAACTACTGAAAATGTAGAATATGCCTCTAGGCGCAATGACATCATTCATCATCCTCACATTCCCATATAACGTTTCTCATCCCAAAGATTCTAAAGATAACCCTCAATTCTTTTATCTTAGCAGAGATCGCAAAGTCCATTAGATTCCAAATTCCAAGGATAGCTAAACAGTGCCACATATAATTAAGTATGAGGCAAAGGTACGGGTTTTCTCTTTACTTTCTATAAAAGCCGTAAGGTAAGAGAGTTGTCCGGTTTACATATGTTTTAGTTACGGAACAAAGATTTAGCGTCTTAAACCTCTTCTTTGTCTGTTTATCAATACTTTTAAATAAACCTCTTGCTCTTATCAACGTTTTTAATTACGTTATTTTCTTAGAAACCACTAATCTACGCCTCTTCAGTGCACCAAGAGTGCCACATTTTTCCTAGTTAATATTTTTATTACGAAATTATTACTAAACGCAATCATGGATTTATCATGGAGAATCCGAAAAGTTATTATAGACACAGCTTTAAATTCAACTTTGGGAAGTTAGTGGGATGAGCATCAGAACTCATTCAGCGTTTCCCAGCTATATCAAAGCACATGAAGGCAACAATCCTGTTCTTTTGTTAATTAATTTACCCGTTTATAGGAGCCGTAACTAGTGATACAGGACAACATAACTGCAATCTCCACTTGAGTACAAATGTAATTTGCCTGTCGTAACCCATAAATGCTTCCCCTGAATATAATTACTCCCGGGAGACAATTGTTACCCGAATTATTCCCTGAACTAGCTAAGTTACAAAAATCACAGGACAATTACCTTCGATTATAAAAAAAACCCTAAAACATTTAAGAAAAAATACTCAAGTAGTAAGATAATAGGAAACAATCGGTGAGGAACCTCGCTGCATATTTATAACCTCCAGTAAAACTAAAACCAGGAAAGGAGGCACCTACCTATTGTTACAGCAATTTGAGCCACGTTGTGTCCTTAAATAAACACAGCCCCAGGCTATCTCCGATAGCGAGAAGAACACGTGCTAGCAAAAACGGCTGCTCCTCCAAATAATAACATTACGCTCCTCCACTCCTCGTAGCTATAGGTTTGAGTAATTATAGAATTTCAGAGCGCATTGTTGAACGTCAACAAATGCTTAACAACGGTGAGGTACCCACTCATTGTTGTGCGACTAACCAATAGATTACGCGTGTTATTTTCCTCCCGGGTACTAAAGCTTCCTCCTTGTTCTCCCTCACAACGCCCGTCCTCTTTCAACGAATGAAATCAACGTAACAAGACAATACATACGGTGAGTAACGTATATTTCCAAAATGAACGAGCTCTCAAGTCTCACAGTTCTAGTGCGTTCCTCGTCTTGGTGTGACAATCGCTCCAAAATTACTGCTGTAATTTCATTCGTTAAAGTTTGATAAAAGGTAACTAATTTCTGTAATGAGCTTGAACGTATTAGAAGAAATGGAGGTTATCAGAGCAGTAGCTGAAGTTAGGGAAGAACGCAGGTCGCGTAATTCCCTGGACATGGAGACTTTTAGATCCAGTTCTACGGATTCTGTGTCATCCTTCTGTGACCCCATATTAAGATCATCTTCCTCATCATCCGAAAGTGCATGTCCAGCATCAAGTGGACACGATGTGGATGTCACAGTGACGCCCTACGTAACTCCAAATGCGTATAAAGTGTCCGGCTCTGAGAGTAGTAATTACGTAGTATCATCATCAAATACGCCCCAGGCCGATACCAGTAATTTCCCAGTAACTTTAGCCGACCCAACATCTTCTGAACCAGCAATGCCCGATTCCAGTCACCATGGAACTCTTCCGGTAATTAGCATTACAGCATTGCCTCCGAGTAGTAACCAAGGTCCACTGCCACAGCAGCTTCCATCGTATTTGGATACTTTTGACGGCTGGGGAGGTCGTGCAAGTGTTCAACCATTCTACGACGTTTATCCTAATTCTTACCCGGCAGACAATAATTATTATCAGCACTATCATCAGCAGTATATGCCGTCCATGTCAGGCACGACATCAGACTTGCATCAACGACCTCCAGAACCCGGGAGTTATGGCGAATACATCATCCCGCACATGCCACCAAATGACGCCGTTTTTCCAGACCTTGTAAGTAATTCACCTGTTAATTATCATTAACTGATTACAAAAGTTTCAGTAGTTTAGGTTATGTCAAATCGAAGACAAGCTTGGAATTAATCACAGTTTTTTTCTGATTAGCTGAACGCAGTTCACAACGCTATGAACGGGAATCCGGGCGGAGAGCAGGTCCACACCTTAGATTCCATCTACACACTCAACACAGGTGAACAGGTCCTCGTACTTCCACCATCAGCTGGCCATGATCCACAAAATCTACAACTAATCGTAATGCGCCCTTCCTATCACTTGCTACAAATCCCCATGACCCACAACAGCTATCCAGCCGGCTATGCTCCTCGACAGCCATACATGGGTCAGCAACAACCGGGAGAAATGCACACCGGTCAGCCCCAAATCCATAATCCACACCTCAGTCAACCCCAAATGAATCAGCCCTACTGCGGTCAATCCCGCCAACCACCTCCTTACGCTGAACCAAGACCGACACCGGCTTCGGAAACCGTAACAGCTCCTCATCAACAGGCTCCTGTACTCACTTCCTACACCGTCCAACCGCCGCCCATTGCCTCCACTCCCATACCTGACCAAAATCCGAGGATACAGCCTAATTGCACCTTGTCACCTGTGGCCAGGACAACAGGACCCAGAACACGGAAGCGTGCTGCCAAAACTTTAAAAGATCCGTCTTCCCAAGAACAAAACAAAGCTTCAAAGCGACAACGAATAAGTAAGAAGCCACCGAAGGAATCCAAGCCGGCCCTCATCTTACCCTTGCCCATAAAGTCCACCCGTTCGCGAGGTAGACCGAAGAATTCGAAACAGTTAACCGACGTATATCCAGACTATCCGTTTAAACCACTTTATCCTCCGCAGAAATTCAGTAATTGTGGATCGATAGCCTACGTTAATGAGAAGCAGTACAATCGCATCATAAAACGTCGTGAAGCTCGTGAAAAACTGGAAGCCGAGGGTAAAATTTCTTCCGTTCGCGTTAGATCCTATGCCCATGAATCCCGCCATCTCCATGCCATTAGCCGATCTAGAGTTCCTAATGGTAGGTTCGGTCCAGCTCCAAAAACCATTTCTCCAGCTACTTAATTTTCGTTGACTGATATAGTTCATTGTCTTGTGTGTAAGAGTAATGGAATTGTATTATCGCTAATTTTTTTTAATCGTAACTAGTGTTAGCTGTACAAAACTCCTCAAGAGATTTTATAAATGTACAACGATACTCACTCCCTACTGTTACTCGTTTATAATGTTTTTATGTTTTATGGAACCCTATTAGAATTGCGAGAATGTTTTCACAGTTCTGTTTTCTGTTATATCTTGCTAACCATTTTCGTAGTGTGAAAGGTAGCTTATAGAACTTTATCAGATTCTCCTTGTTGTTTTAGTTTTGAGATTTGGTAATGCGCCATTTTTATAATGTTTGCGTCGTTGATTTCTGACAGTTATCACTTATGTAATCACGAGCGATACGATTTTTATGAATCAATATTTTCTTTTAACACCGTATTTTTTCATTGTAAGCTATATGTAGTTTACCATTTTTATTCATTTTCAAACAACCTGTATCGCTGCTTCAGTAACGAATGATTAATATTAATAATAATTTACACAGCTATAATCACGAAAACTATTTAAACGATTCAATCTAAAAATAATTAACAACCAAGCCTCTTCCGCGATCAGGAAGCTAAGGATGTATAATGTTCACGACTATCACATTCATAACATTTTCTTCAATCACATACACGATGTAGAACGTAATTCAACTAAATAACAGGAACGAAATTATTATCAAAGGCGCTGGAGATAACAAAAACGTAATATTTCAAGTCTATATGTATGTACAAGGCATTAGACAGTCTAAGGACACATGTTCCTTCCTCTGCTTCTGCTCAGTTTCGACATTAACGAAACAATCCGTACGATTCTGACAAGCGTTTTTACAAATTTGAGCCTGCCATCTCCACATCCACTTCATGCTACAGTAACACTTCCTCCAACAGGTATTTCCATACAATGTAATCTATCGTAGAAATTATCCGACTATTGCATCTTATTTTACATCTATCCACTCTGAACTCCTCAAAAAGGTGGGATGCTTGTGAATCTTCCATGGAATACATAAGTCACGTATATTTGAGTTACATGGATTATATGTTCAATATTCCAGGATATGACTTATACCTGCTCAGTATTTTCGGACAAAATAAACTGCATTAGAGCTTCTCGTGGCCGACTTAACTAAGTTTGAGTTACAAAATATCTACAGAGCAATTATACATAGTTATCTAGAGAGAAAATTTTACCAAAATGAAAAATATATGCATGGAACCCCAACTTTATAGGGCACAGCGTTCGCCTCTCTAACTACACGGTCACTCCCTGTAATTTGTGGTGTTTCCAAGGAGTTTTAAAGGATCATGTTTACAGGGAACATAGAATTACTTTGATTTGTACGCTTAACATTTCGTAAAAATTGCGAGTTAAAATTTCACAACGGATAGATGATATCCAGAAGCGTTTTGACTGTGACTGAATATGGAACAGAGCAGGTATCAGATAGGGCCTATATTTGTATTTCAACAGTTAACACGATTAACCAAAAACAACGATATTGAGAAAAGGACTGGGCGTGTTTAGTAATACAATTTCTAAGCAGGCTTTGTAGCTTCATTCTTGGCTTTCGATTCATCCGGCATTTCCTGTATAGGGATTCTCCAGAATTCGAAGTAGCTGTATCCGTCCGTCATGCTGCATGAATATTTGGGGGCTTGCTCAGCGACCAAATGTGGAACTTTGTAAGCTGGGAATATGTATTCTGCAAGTTCCACCAGACTTGTATACCTGCAAAAAATTAAAGGAATTAGTACGCTTAAAACAACACTTAAACTAACTATAGCACGCACTAAGCTTCACAGCGGTTATTTTTCCAATTATTAAATGACCCAAACCAAAAACTCGGAAGTTCGATACGTTCTAGGTTCACACAGTTTTTAAAAAATCCGTTATTAACCTGCCTTCCATTCGATATTTCAGGAATCTCTTAAAACTTGTGCACTAGTTCTGAAACCTGAATCAAGTTAGTTATATAGCAATCGCTCAAAAAATGCATTTTTAAAGCAAAAGAAATTCAGGTGAAGACTGGCTCTTCACTAGGATTAGTAGCATTCAGGGACTTAAATGAACTTCAATTCCTAACACTATGAGTTAATAGTTATCTTGTAAAGCGGCAACGTTACTACTTAAAAGGAGAAAGGTAAAATAAGGTTAGCTCGCAAGCTTCGAAAACAATTCAACGAAAATCATCGTACTCAGAAAGAATCATCAAAGAAACTACGTAGGAAGAGTCCAGTATTTTGGAAAAATATCATCAACTATGTGGCTTAGACCAATATATCTGCAGATGAAATAGATAAAACCAAATCATAAGATCCGTATTACAGAAAGCAAATGATACTGCGCCAGCGGCGAAATCACGCCTATCTTTCACAAAACCTTGCCCTTGCCATAAAATTCCGGATGTTGTTACATTCTTTTGAAAAACGAGATCACCCCTGCTTCGGGCCATAATACTGACCGCCATGTAACTGCCGTCAGCGAAAAAACTATTACAAGTTCTAAAAAAATTTGTTTGAAATATGAAATTGAACTTACGAAGACTGGAAGGTATTAGTCAATGCATGGCGAAGTTCCCCTTTGTGATTAATGGTAAAGATTCGAGGGACCGCAATCTCAACGGCTCTGTAAGCGAACACATCGTTAATCTTGTTCCCATATCCAGCATAGAACGGATTCGTCGGAAACAGCGTCTGAAATTAAATAGCCACAATTAAAAAAAGTTCCATTCTGAACTGAATCATTCGTTCCACTTTTCCTCATTGCATTATGGACATACTTGGATATCACGAAGGCACGCAATCTTGAATTCTTCAGGCTTCTTCTCAATAACCTCACGATGTAATGCAGACATCAATGAAGTAGGATTAAGTAAAAGCGGTCCATCCGGAAGAGTTACGTCTCCTTGCTTGATAGATCGCAAGTATTCTCGCGTTATTTGCGCTTGCCCTAGAAAGAATATGGTCAAACATTTACCATGAATGTTAATGTTACAGGATAATGTAAGCCTCCATTCCCGCAAAAGAATTCAATTTTCAACTTACCAATAGCTCTAGCTGAAAGGTACAGCATTTTGTAGCCATTGTGTTGAATTTGAGTGAAGAGCTGTGCAACTCCAGATTGAGCCCAATCGTTGCCGATAATTGGCAAAATATGACCAAGAACATCTGATTTAGTAATTGTGCCATCAATGTCTGAAACTACAACACGATCGTCGTACCTCCACAGGTAGATGTGGCAACGAGCAACAGTTGTTCCCTGGTAAGCGGTCGTCACGCTAAAAACTGCTTCATTTTGTCCATACCTCAGTCCCATTTGTGTCTGCAAGAAGTAAAATCACAAACGCAATCAGCTTATTTCATTTTTCTTCAGAATGTACCGTACTCATCATTAGACTTCTAAACAACTCAAACCCTATCATCCTAATGCTAACTCGGCTTTCATAAAAGATACGACTTGCAGTTTGCACTCCTGCATCTTCAAAGATTGTACACGAGAACCACGTTCGCAGCTGACGAGTACGCGGCTGCCGAACAAGTCTGCGATCAGGATAACTATCACCACTAAATGGTAGCGTGGCCGAGCGGTCTAAGGCGCTGGTTTAAGGCACCAGTCTCCTCGGAGGCGTGGGTTCGAATCCCACCGCTGCCAAGAAATTTTGCACTTTTTGCAATAGTAAGTTTGGGACTACTATTCAAGTTAGTCATAACTGCATATTTGTTTAACTAAATCCCTAACTAATAGCCACTAAACAACATCTAATTATACAACTTAGTAAAACAGAGACTTACAATTTGATCTGATGTCAGCCTCAAAGACTTCTTGTATTTCTCTTTTTCGGCAGTAGCATTGGCAATGGCGATACTGTTGCTAACCGGCAAAGAAATAGGTCTTCTGGTTGGTGAGATGCTCTTTACGCTATTACGACTGCCGATATCTTGAGTACCGCTTTCAGATTCATCCGAAGAGGAAGACGTGACACTGTGAGGTTTGACATTCACAGAACTGGGGGTAGGCGCACTAAGTTGACGTGATCGTGGGCTGGATTCGTTGGCTTCTTCGGTTTTAACTTCAAATCCGTATTCAGCCGTATCTTTTGGAATTATAGCTTTCGGTCCATCAACTGCAGAATCAGTCTGCGGGTAAAACCCTGGGAGCTGCTGACCTTCCGCATCCAATTCCATGCTTGGGGAATGCTGAGATCTTCTCCAAGGAAACCAGGAAGAATACCGCTTGCTACCATCTTTTCCACTGCTGCTGGCGACACTGTTACTTCTCTCGATAGCGACAGGCTCAAAACCTTGCATACTATTATTGTTGAATTGACTAGCAGAATCTTCAGTCTTCACATAGTGACTCACCAGCCTGAAAGCATATTGCAACACCAACCGTCAGAACAAGTCAGAATTTGAGATAGTGACACTTAATCAATGAACAACTTTGTTACCTTTCGTACAGTTGAGGAGGCAGAGGTCGCTTGAAGAATGTGGTGGAGAGCAATTGAGGCAAGGCGGCGGCCCACGGTATTGTTTTCCCATCCATTTTAACAAAAATTGAATCCGGTGGAGCCTGGAGGACAATCTCGGGGTTTTCACACAGTTCGTCATACGTGAGTTGACATTGCTCGAACAACGCCGTGGAGTTCCCGCAGATGGATATGGCTTCAAAGCGACTTTCAATTGAATTATCTAAGCAGATTAAAACATGGAACTTGTAGAAATAAAAGCTAGTTTCATAATTAATTATCATGGCTGTGGCTACTAATTGAAAAAATGCATACCTGAATTGCTTTTGTCATCTTCCATGTAAGATGAAAGAATGGAACTGCGTGGCGACGATCCAGGAGCAGGTGACTGTGGAAGAGATGAACCTTTGCCAGATTCGGCATCATCATCTTGGTCGCGCTTGGATGTTTCACGTGACTGGGAATAAAAATACAACAGGTGTAAACAGTTAGTGCACACAAGCTATAACAGTAGCGCTACATTAATTAGAGAATCACAAACGCCGAAATCTCAACGCGCCTACCTCACGATCAAATTTAGGAAAGTAAAGAGCAGCAACTTCCGGATCCATTTTTTCCACATTGAGATCATCCAGATATACACCGGCTGGCGAATCATTAGTAGTAGCATTTCCAGAGCTATGCCTCTTGGACATGAACGGGAACATTCTTCCAAGTATTGATTGATTTCCAGCTCTAGCAGCTTGGCTTTCATCATCACTCGACACAGCCAAGTCTTCCTCTTCTGTACAAATCGAACAATATCCACAAGTTAGCTCACAAAGCAACCAAGAACACATAACGCATCATCTTAGCTTTTACAGACCAAGCCAAAACCGCCATGTCAAGCTCCTGACCGTCCTCAATCATACTTAATTTTCTGAAACATGTAGCACACATGTGCCCAACGCCTAAAATAGAAAATTAATCTTACTTGACTTTGCATGTCCCACAGTCTTTTGCACGGTTCCATCTGCCTGAACCATAGGAGTTACGGCGGGAGTGTTAGTTCCTGTTGACGGCAATTCACCCCATGGCCATTTGCCAACTTCTTCTGTTTGATCAACCTAGGACACAAGGTAGAAAATTATTAAAGCTAAGAATAGATTTCTCCGTCCAAAGTCCCACATTTCCTCCATCCATAGGACGCTTGAAGACAAAACATGAGATCATTTAGCTTTTAGCATACCTTTTGGATGTGCGCTTTGCTAATTTCATATTCCGAGTCGGATTGAACAGGTGTAGACGGTCTAGAATTCTGCGGAGTTCCAGTAACATCTACTTCAGTATCAGAATAGAAAGTCCCGATGGTAACTTCGACTTTGACTTATGCTTGCATTAAGACCAGATATTTCTTGGACCGTTCCTGGTAACTCAGACAACTCTTCATCCATTTTAAATATAGTCTCCGAAGTTTCAGTCTGTTCCTCCCCATCGCTAACTTGCTCCACCACGATATTACTCTTTGATCCCTGTAATACAGATTAGATATTAAACACTCGCATCCCATAGTTCGACTCTTTCCTACCTTCCACTTGCATGAATGGTTTCCCTCGTGCAAAATTCATTAAAGTAAAAACTAAAATGAAGTCATTAAACTTACTTGATTCCTCTTCCTCCTCCTCTTACGTTTTCTTCCCTTCAAGTCTTCATTTTTAATTCCATTTCCTTGTTCCAGCAAGGGAGCACCACCGATTTCTACAGCCTCCTTTTCGATTGTCAAAATCATAGGCTCAATAGTTTTTTCTGAAATCTCGGCGAGTAATTCATCCGATTCTTCCCCGATCCTCGCGCGCTGATCAGAATCCGACAATTGTGGGGATGCCGGCAACGGCGAAGTAGCAAGGAACATATCATCGTCATCATCATCATCTACTTCTTGTACAAAAAATGCTTCGCCAGAATCTCCCAGCTTCATACGAATTGGAGCCGATTCCCCATTAATTTCTATATCGACAACCTGCAAATCAGCATACAAACATTATATAACTTTTTCTAACCCTTTTTCAGATCGACATAAACCAAATTCCTTTCGTATGAAAGAAAGTCTAACGCTCCAAATATAAACAGCATACCTTCTCCTTGCTCCGAAGAACCCCCAACTTGCCGAATCTGACATGAAACGGCGAGCACTTGTACGTCCCATCTTCTTGTTCCACGACGACCACATCAATAGCACCGGTAAGCGTAGCTCCATTGATACCACTGTACAGCCCTTTCAAATTTCCGATGAACCTTCCAACATAATTCATCCTCACGTATCAATCGTTCTTCCGCGACTCTTGATATCTTCAGACGCAGCACATAACTTTCCACAACGTCTCTGATAAAGCTCTTCTTTCCTCAATCACGTAAATTCCACTTCAAGATCTGTAAACATCAAATGCAAATCACCATCATTAGTTAAATCCTTAGATCAATGTGTTTACAATTTCGTTTCCAAAACTCAGAACTATTCACTTTTCAGCATTCCACAGCAAGCCCCCCTGCATACTCACCGTTTGAAGCAGTATATACGCACTTTCCCTATATGGTCTCCTGCACTCAAATGGCAATTGCAACATTAAATCCTTCTGAGATAACGACTAGAAAGGAAGCTAATTTGAATCCAAACAGCCTTCCAAGTATTGCAAAACCTTAAAGAGCCCCATCATTTCATATCAGTTCATCCCATATCTAGCAATACTTAACAATGTGCACATGTATACTCCAAGCCTATATGTACGTCTGTCTCTTCACTAAGCTTATCAGTCACAACTCATAATCACAATCAACGCAGCAGTATGAAATTCCTAGCAGGCTTCAAGCAAGTCTCCCTCTTAATTCCGAACATCTTCTACCATATTCTAGTAACATTTTATTTCACCCCCTGCAACTTCCTCTGTAAGACTTGATATCATTATGCAACTACAGTCAGTAAGGATCTTCTTACGCGACTCAAGTCTCCCATCCATTCCCTTTCTTTGGACATCCGTCCCACATTAATAAAATCATCAAATTACACAGTACAAGACTCTAACTGTATCGTTATAACACGCATTCGCTCTCATCAATTGCTGAGCAATTATATATATACATAATTTAAATCGTTTATTTACCACGCTATTTCATTTCCACCAACAACTTCCTCTCCGATTACTCGTAAATTCTCTGAAACATGCACACTTACATTTTTTTCAAAACTAATCTTAGAGACAGACACATGACAAAATAAAACCATGTCGATAATTTTCTAGCTCTGCCAAAAACTCGTAGCCCGAGCATACTCATGTAGCTGCTAAACTATATCATTGCAAGAAACTCAGGATTGAAATTAGATCTGTGGTGTAAACGACCGCACACACTTTCCTTGCTGCTAATCTATCATTTAAATCCGCTTCTAGTAATTGAATAACCCTTTGTTAGTACCCCACTATCACATGACTTCTCTTCCATCTTCCATCCATCCACAGAATCAGGCCTACTTCGAAACTTTGATACAAGCACGAGACTTGTTGTCCTCTATCCTCCTCTCATCCTTCGTACCATCTTCTTTGAACTGTGAACTTTCTCAGTCTGTGATCCTGCTCTTTCTTACCTCACGTCTCGCAAAAATGCGTGCCTCTGCCTTTTACGATCAAATTCAAATGCACACTATCACCATTCACTGCATCCGCATCCTCATCTCTGAGCCAACAGAATTCTTGCACCTTATCTTTCCCTCCTCCTTCTTGATCTCATCTTCTCATCTCATCCTCTCCATCTTAAACTGTATCACACACATGCACATTCCTTCATCTTCATGCCTTCTATCACGAACGCTATCAGTTTAACCCAGAAACCAAATTTTCTTCGTCCCCTCTCCCCTCTATCCCTTCCTCCACGAATATCCTCAAAACATTAACTTTCAATTTAGATTAATTATATATAGTTTACGGGAACAGACTAAAAAATAATTTAATGCCACGTTTCCCCCATCTACTCCATCTATTTTCCCATCAAATGCATACTTTCTCTTTACCCAATTGTGGTAACTACTGTTACGGTACACTCAAAACTTGGATTCGCCACATGAAAAACGTGCTCATATTTCAATTCAATTTAAGTTAGAATTCTGAACTCCTACTGAAAATTATACTTCCTTGGCCGCAAGCTGAGCGAGTTAACAGTATAAAGTACATACCTCTTTTATATATACACCTTGGGTATTTCTGAATATTCCACACTACAAATTACACACAAGCAACTTAATTCCTCACTATCACATGTGATATACTACAGTTCAGTTATTCAAGTCTTAACTTCAAGCGAGTAACGAACTGATCTCGACCACTGCTTGAACTAAACTCAAAGAAAGTTCTCATACTACACTACCCTTAAACTCCTTCAGGTGATCAGTTAGATTGGCTGACTGAGCATAAAATCAACTACCTTAATGAGCAGCGTATCACCTAAAACCCAAGAGGAAACTTGTTCAGTTCCCTTGGCTTATCTTATCAGCAAGTCCTTTTACAGCTTTGGCATTAACATTAACCATGAGTAAGTCATGCACCCCATGCGCTACACATCTTTCCACCACGTTGATTTGCACGCAGGTTATAATATTATCTCCTCAATATACATTACAATCAATCTCATATCTCGTTGCAACTCTACCCGCAACCCAAACTCCAGCTTCCAGCACATCAGTTCAGAACTAAAGTATGTAAGCGTATTCAAACGAAATCATGCTGAACCACTAAAATAGCATAAACATCCAATCAGGTTTAACAACCATTATTGCCCATCTGTTTGCCGACCACACAGGCATCAGTTATATTACCTGAAGTCATGGCAAGTTTACACATATAGTCTCTCCTCTTACTAGTCTGTATCAACTGAATGAAAGTGGCAAACTCGCAATATTAATCGAATCAAGCATAAAGTGAACATTGTCCGATAAATATGGCATAGCTTCGTGCTTCGTCCTCGTCATTCGCTGTATATTATGGCATCAGTTTTTCAGATTTTGATGACCCATCCCCCTTCCAATATAATATCGAACCCGGAACTTATACATGTGCCTTGAACAGCTCTAGATAATCCTCGCAAAATTGACCCTGCCTCCTCCTAGAGCTCATATCTAAAATTGATTTCCAGCATCATTGCCTTCATCAAACCTTGCTGGACATTGCAAAATCGTCCTCCTCGAACTGCAATCGGCTAAACCTGCCTGTCCGCACATGCTCAATTTTAGATTAAATATTCCTGTCTTTTATTATCAGACAGCTGTATTGTGTAAACATGCTTTGCTAGTTTACAAATGTCCTCGTTTCAGCTCCACCTTCCTTTAAAATAAACATAGTCTCCTCCATAGCTTTCCCTGAAATCTATTACTTGCATCTATTAATATATTATTCATTCCTCCTCTTCCGCCCATAAGCTTTTAATGAATGACTCATTTCAGCTATAAAAACGCACGCAAATAAATACTCAAAATTTAAATTTGGACACTTACATGCCCTATTTCCCTGTCTTCTTTTCCCACTGTTTAAACACTTCCAGACTTATTAAACCCACTTCTTAGGCAATATTCAATACCTTTGCGTAAACAAAGCACCATAAACTCACAATGTCAATAACACTAAAACGTTTTTCGCACTTTCGTCAGCCCTTCTTTACTTCTTGGCTTGAGTGATTTAACCTTTGCGCTTGGACTAAGGGTAATATTCTTTTTCCAACTTGACGTCTTCTAAGAACAGGAAATACACTGACTAAGAACGTATAATGCACGTCAGATAAATTAAGATCCTATTTTCCTCCTCGGAGTGTTACCCTCTCTCTTGAAAAGCTACTCGAATACTGAGTGATGATACAGGGGAAGAGCTGCAAGTGATGCATGCGTGACGCCTACGTATGGAATATTTTCCTCATCTCTTCCTCAGCCTTTAGTAACAAAAACTTTTCGTTCCCAACCACCACCGACAGACAGCTTGCTTTGCTTATGTCTGGTCTGCAATTCTTTTATTTCCTTCGCTATCTTGCTTATCCTGCATATTCGCATAGTCTCATTGTAATTCGCAACATCCGAGCCCCAGCTAGGCGTGCAGTTTTTTGCCATTTCCTTGTAAACTGCCAATCTCTTACTTTTCCAACGGCTAAACCCCGCCGAAAAAATAGTATATAACCTAAAATAATCCAATGCAATTCACGTCTATCCCAAGGACTTTTTTCCAAGACAAGTTGCCATCTAGCTCGTCTCAAGGAGGGTAGGCGGAAAAGAATTTTAAAATTATTCTCATTCATACATGACACGGTGGTAAACAAGAATCCCGGGCAACTTTAGAGCTCACTACTCGGGTTTTACTACTCCATCGAGGTTTTTATCGTGGGTTGGAATGTTTTTTCCCACTCTTTCTTAACCGGCATTCGGATGACTAATTCCAAACCTCTGAGCAACAGGTCTTAACTTTAAACGTATTACAAACTCATTCTGATTACGCTTCAAATATTTCGTTATAAATGCGCATCATTCCTGCATCCTTCATTTTCTCTCACGGCCGCCCCGATCCATGAGTAAGGCTCCGAACCGAAATATCATTTTATCTTTTACCTTCACTTGAGCTACAAGCACAGCACGTGGAACGGAATAAGTTACTAATTGCATTTGTTTATTTGTCTTCACATTTGTTGCCTCTGATTCCCAGTAAAATCGTTTAGTATATTCCCTGTACACATTTTTCCCGCAGCGTATTTCATCTTTCCACTTTTAAAGCTGGATACAAGCTAATACGCAGCAGATCCAAATCGAATCTGGGTTACACTGCATCGTCGGTTCCCCCTAAAAACCCTTGAACATTGCGCTACTGCGTTTCAATTTCAACTCTTCTCAAGAGGACGCACTTCCACGTCCGCGACATGTTTTCCCTCAAGCCTATACCTTTCTCCAGCAACCGCAAAACACGTGCTAACTTACATTAAACTCCGTTTTCCAATTTTACTTGCCTCCTCACCTCAATACTCAAGGATAATTGCAATTAATTTCATTTTCCTATCACTTCAATACCTTTTTTAAACCATGGTAGATGCTAAACCACAGGTACACCTTTTGCTTCAGTTTCATTAACCCGCAGAAGATGTAACCAGTTCAAAGACAGTTCAATATCACCTTGCTAGTAATCACGCTTCTAACACGTAGCACCATTACCATCTTTTTGCCCTCAGCTCAACACGGAATCATGAAATGCCCAAGTGACAGACTATTGTTCCCTTCCACCGGACGGAACCGCATTTGGTCATTTGCCAGAAGCAGAAGCTACGTGTATATTCAAGCAGTGATGCTATTTTCTACACCTTTTTCGCGAATTATAAAGGCCGTAATACCATTATATAGCATAGAGACAATATACACATTCATCCGGACGTCCTACTCTCCTATTTGCTATTGTTCACCACTGGAGTCCACAGTCCAAATTCATCATATACCATTCACAAAAAAGGCGGCAAACGCACATCTCAGTATACGAATGTAGACGTTTGTATGATTCAGTCCAGCTTGAATCATTAATCAAATGTGTCTGTGTGTGGGAATTTTCGCACAATGCACAGGTAAGTAAAATATACACCCAGCTCCTGCCGTACAATCCACAGAGCTAACGCACAGAAAGATAGGAGCTAACAGAAAAGATCGTCCAAGGAGTTACCACAATTTCTCATACGCAGCCAGAAATCGCGCCTCCTCCCATAGCCAATCCTTTTCGCCAATTTCCATTGTACTACATCGTACGATCCTACTTGAGTTTTCGCACAAGCTCCATCCCGCCCTTTTCCTACCTCGCCATCTCCTCAGACCTCATTCCATCCTCAGTCCTTGCTCTTACCAGAGTCAATTCTTCTACAACTTATAGTGCAAAAAACCTATTGTCACCTCATTAAGCCAAGACGACTACCTCAATTCCTTTTAGTTCCTTCCTTATTTCCAAAACTACGTATTTCTTTTCTTCCCGCGCGTCTTCGCAAAGTGCGATTCGCAATAACTTTAGGAAAACTGCAAATTGTGCATCATTGCACATACCCCCGTCATTTAATTGCCTCCTTTTGCGGTATCGTATTTTTCTTAAATTGATGCGTCAGTATTCGAAGTATCATCAGTTAACAAAAATGGTACGATATGTGTAAGCTCCTCCTTCAAGTAATTATCCATTTCCCCTCTCTTTTCCCATGCCCTCAGTCCTCACTGCATGTTTATAAGTTATCAAACTTAAACATAAACAAAAACCCTTGCGTACGTGCTTTCAAAAGGTGAACAAGAACATCTGCCTTTTCCCAAACAATTACCATGAGTACAGCTCCATATCTTTGCCGTTCTACAAAGTAGAATGCTCTTAACTTAAGCCATGCCACTAACGCCATTTTCCATTACAGCTAAGCTAGCCTAGTAAGAAAAGAAGCTAGTTAGTTAGAAGGAAAGAATGCAAATAATAAGGAGTTTATCTTCTAGTTCTATTGTGATACATGATATGCTACATGCGGATAACGACTCCCTTTTCCATCTTTCGTATATATTTTAAAGTATCATAACATGCGGAACCCATAAACTGGGCTAGCAGGAAGAAAATTAGGTTTTTGCCAATTGACATGTTGTTTTTACCTGCCTCTTGTCTCACTCTGCCTCTGCTGTTTCCTCCTTGCTTGTAATCTACTGCCCTTACTAGACAACTAGCTCATGGAAGCTCCAAGATCCCAGCCAGTAGCCAACCTCTCTCTTTTGAGCTTCTGAACTCACCAGTTAAGCATCAATCAAGTAAGCAGTTATGAGCATTTATCCTTGAGACTGAATTTCATTCACGGGGAGGAATTCGATGCAAATCGGCGAGATAACCACCCCTCAATGCTCCCACAACACAACTTACAAATTCTACTACGCAATTTCAACTTCGTAGTAAGATACCCAGATGCAGCGCGTGTATCATAAAAAACATGCTTAAATAGTGGTGTGTCCATGATTCTCTTTCCTCATTGGTTCAAAAGAGACACACACTCCTTTTTCTTCCTATCCACTATCAGTTTGCAAACAATTCTCAAGGCTTTCCCGACTCGAAACCCTTCCTCAATACAAAGCTAAATAAATCCCCAACTGGCTCTACTTTTTCTCAAGGACGCTAGACAGATTCAGACAGGAATTTCTCAATCTCGGTCACATATTTCCATGTTTACTCTGTGCTCCTCCTCAAATTTATCAAACATCTAATCCAGAGATCCAGATAACACACAAACAGACCAACCCACCACGCCACCATACAATTGTACTCCCAGCTTTGATCACAAACTTCGCATTTCTAAATATTAAATATTATCGGTACAGTTACACAATTATCCTGTATTATGCAACATGCAACATCGTGCTTGAAAGCAAACCATTGTTTATAGCTTATCCTCCGACGTTGGCCTGTGGCGCAGTTCTCTAAACTCATAACTACAATCATGGGACTTCAAATGTGTCATACCATCATTTTTGTTATGCCAGCGGTAGAAGAAATACAAACTAAGATTAATAAACACATAACATTTAACAGCTACCGGCATATCTATAAATAATTACTGAATGGAATATTTCTTTCCAAGGAAAAATATTTTCATTCTATACAAAGATAAACTAATAATAGCTGAAACACCTTTAAATAACTGAGAAAATAAATGCATTACCACAGCACCATTTCTCAAGATCCTAGTTCTCACTTGATGTAAATTGCAGTTAAGATTTTAGCAAACCCTAGTGCGGACTCGCGGACTTTGGACATGTGCTGTGTAGTCAAAACATGGTTAATAATTTATAAAATACGCTTAGGATTTGCATCCAAGCAATTTTCTTCCATTTACAATTGGATACTAGAAAAATAATGGTTCGCCTTGTCTCATATTAGTTTCAAAAGCTGAAAAATAGCATATGGCAATATTCAAAGGAATCCTTCATAAAATGCAAACTCAACACAGGCTCTGAATTACTAACAGTAATATTTCTCCTTTATTTCCGTAATCAAGGGACTTTGGAATGGCCTGATCATTCCCCTGTCCTTGAAATCGCATCCGGTAAATACCCTATTCACTCTAAGCCATGTTTATAGTTAGTCTGACAAGTAACAGCAACTATTCCGTATCATAATAATTCAGTTACTATCAGAATTAGAACTGATAACCTTTAAACTGTGTGTTCTCATGTGGAAGTATCAGCCAAACCCAGAGTTACAATTTCAATTACTTTTCACCAAACCTTTTCTCATTCTACCCGGATTCAATAATCATTAAGCGTTTGTAAAGTCAACCTGTGGCATTCCCATGCACTGGAAGTGCAAGAACAGATCAATCGACAGATCCTAGCTTAGCCTGTGAAAAGTATGACCTTGAGCCTCGGATATTTCTGTCATTTCCCATGATCAAAGTCAAACAAAATCCCCTTAAGGACTTCGTCTTCATGCTTGCTATTGCTTAATACTGACAATCTATAGAGGTGACGTCCTGAATTAATTGATAATCATGATCTTGAATTCTAAAGGAAGGACAGCATAGACTTATTTGATAGGGAAATCCCATCCAAGAGTTTTGTTATTTCTCTAGCAAATTACCACCACTTGCCACTCATTATCATAACACTTGAGCCTGAGTAATGCACTGATTGTGGAAGAGATGCTTCTATATACAATTCGTGCATATTTGCACACGCCTCTGATAAATTATCAAGGCTAAATAGGACAGTAAAAATAGCGTACACATCTACACAACGATAAAAAATTACAAAGATGAAAAGCCTTACTTCGCTTCATGCAGCAGCCATTAAGAGAGCTTCTTTTCATCCTTTTGAAGGAAGCCTAATCCGAAAAAATGATTCTCCAGTTTTAGCGATTTGAATGCCAAGCTTATCTCTATCTTTCGTCAGTGTGTGTTGAAAATAAATCCCAGAAAAAAATACGGACAGCTTCTACTATTTAAAAATACATAGTGCTGTCTTTATATTACGTCAATTCACACCGATCCAGTGCTCATATTCCAGCCACTCAATAAATACTGTGATTGTAAATTCTTTCGTTGTTCGCATTTACCAGATGGAAACTAGTTAGCATGAAAACAACCTCCAAGAGGGTAGGCACATGATGCAAGCTTTCTGCTAAGTGTACTCTAATTGGTTTCTATCACTAGTTTCCTGAATCAGGAATATTATGCATCTTCCCACAATAAGTATTCAAAACGCATTTCGTTATTACCGCCTTGCACTGTGTGAATACAACAGCGCAGCAAAATATATAAATAATCTATTCTTGTACCTGCACTCTATTAGAAATTGAGTACAAAAGACTTGGTGACCCAGTCATAGCGTGTGCATGTGGTCCCTGTTTGCCTGACCTCTGAGCCCTTCACGTTCAACATTAGGGAAAGTCCAGAAGGTTCGAATCTAAGGCACCCCAAAAATTGTCAATTTCTAAAGGCCTTTCTAAGCCGATATGTTTCAACGTTTACAGACAAAGCGTATCTTAGAAACGTTTTTCTACCAGGAATGGTATGCACAATGAATTAACAACCCATGACTCATTCTTAATTCAATGAGACATGACAATTCCAACTTCCAACATTATAGCCTATTCGTAAAGATTCCTTCTAAACCTCATGTCTAAGGTGAGTGTATGCTTCTAATATAGTTAGCAGCAGAAACTTACTTCGGCAAATCATCTTCACATTTTGACTTCCAGCTCTGCTAAAATCCGAAAAATGTTTTGCTTTGCCTGGGAAATATTTTAGATAATCAACAAATGAAAAGTAAATCCTTACCATAAATATGCTATTAATCCCAAGAACTTTCCACGTTCCAAACGGTGTCTCAGTTTGGATTTCGGTTTGCACTCCTTAATCCCAGAGATATAGTACTACGACTACTACAAAAAGCACAAATGACCGACGTTGTTGAAGTCTTTCACAATTTCCAGTTGATTTGAGCTAAATGATCTGAGCTGGACTTGAATAAACTTGTAATATTCTCTATGACCATAAACTTTCCAGTTCACCAATGCAGACAGAATGTATCAGCAGCCCTGTACAACGACTTAAGTACACCAACTTCTGTTTCCAACTGATCCTTCCTTCCCTAGAGCAGGCACCATCGGACCCTATTATGCCTTCCCAACATAGGTACTGGAACACAAAACTTTACCCCTTGGAAGTATCATTATGTGAGCACTGAGGCACAGAAACGGAAAGTGAATCCTTGAGTGTTCTCAATCCTCATGGGAGGTTCCAGAAACGGAAAAACCTGTACACAGAAACAACAAACAAAGAAGAACACAGTTAGATCAATGCTCCCAGCAGTTCAACTAGATACATGCATGTATCTGTAATGATAAGTGTCTTGCACAAACAACATATAAAAATAACTGTTATTCTTCTCTCTGCACTTTTTTCACACTTTCCTAATGCTCTTACTTATACTTTACTTTCCAAACAAGATTAAATGACTCTTTCCAGAGGTTCCTACATTTACTCCAATTACTGATCATCAATTCAATGCTAAATAGTCACCGAAAGCCACATTATACTCGCAAGCAACTCTGGCAACCTACGTTACCAACTAGAATCATAAATTTTGCATCGTGTATCTCTCGTAGTTAACACGTTTTACCTATTTTCTACTTAAAAAATGGTATCGGGCCAAACGATGAGGTTTTTTTCTACATCAAAGTTCTGTAGCTACCATTATCTGCAATCAATGATTTTAACCAGTTAACACGATTCGTTATCAATGTAAGAGGAATTTTCATATCATGTTGTCACCTGAAAACCATTTTCGCTAATTCTAGCTGCTTCCTCTTGGTAACTTTTAACTTGAAGACTCGCTAATATGAGCTTTTGGGGTTTGCCTTTTGGATGCATTACAAATGGTAACTAGAAGGCTATTAATTTCGATACCTTTTAAATGTACGGGAGTTGATAAGCCTACAAAATGAAATTTGTGACAGTTAACACCTGTTCAATAGTACAAATAGCGGATATCGCAATAGACACACAAGCTAATATCAAATATTCAGAAGCAGCGAAAGGATGACATTACTTACCGCATATGCAAAACCCGAACTGGATGTCCCCTAAAGGAGCTTGAAGTCAAACAACAGATTTTGAAAGAGGGCAACCGGTGATGTTAGTGAAGAGCAGGGATTAGCAATATAAGAATTTAATGTGACCCCATTGAAGACTTAATGATGACGTCTCCTAATTACGATGGCAGCGAATGCACAATCAGATCACAACAGAATGTTAACCTATACACATTTCCTCTGTAATTTCTAATCTCTTTTAACTACTATATTAATACAGAGATGCAATTTGATTTAACTATATATATGTGAACTATATTTATACTTAATTTACTATACGAAGTGCCTCAATTGTTTTAAATGTGGAACTTTCAGTGACTGATTGCACCTGAATACATTATGTACATACCATAATATACTTTTTGTATGTACATGACGTGTATTGGACGGTTAAAGTTGCAAAATTATACTTTTTAAGTTTTGCCGCTGACACCTAACCACGTGGATGGGCGCTGCAGTAGGAATCGAGTAAACGACGTGATGTTCCCACATTGAAATAAAGCACTGTACATCGCACATCACAATACTACACAATCGTATAGGCTATCCTTTAGAAAAATGCCTGAAACAATCTGTGGATGGTGCCATACAAGAAGAAATGAGCTCCTTTTTTACTTTAATTTTTGAGGTGTAAACAGAGAGCAAATCGTTAATTAAAAACGAATTGTTACTGAGTGTAGGGAAAATTAAACGGCATTTATTTAATTGTTGGAAAGACAGGTGATCATTCATTCGAATGATGTAAAACAGTTTGAAAATAGTCGGTTATTTCCCCGGAAGAAGGAGAGAACGGAGAAGATTCTTGTCGCCGATTAATTACGAGGAATTTTAAATGAGCCAGTTGTTGGGTTGTTACCTGCATTTTTCTAGCCCTTCTGTATCATTAGTTTCACTGTGTTAGTAAATATAATATATATATATATATATGTAATTCCAAGAAATTTAAGTTTTAAATCTCATCTGTTCATGGTACGATAGTTGTGTTAATCAAATATTGGATTCATTAGTTCTTTCAAATTGGTGATAATTATGTCTTGTGACTTGTGAGCAGTTTAAATAACCAAATGAGCCCTGAAAAAGTAAAACTTAACTAATATCAGCGGCTTCGGCTATTAGCTTTCATCATGATGAGTGTTCAATCGGCAGCGGGACCTGCGGTGGCAGCTAGAATACCAGCCCCGCGGTTTCCTCCACCTATGCAGTATGGAGACCATCACGGCCAAAATCCTCAGCAACATCGACCTCGACCTGGAGGCTATCAGCCTTACAAATTATATCCTCGACCGCCCATTGCTGGTGGTGGAGGTGGAGGAGCTGGTGGTCCCATGGATCCTCATGCTGGCAATACCGAGTATGATGGACGCAGACTTAGGAAAAGTCTGGTTAGGAAAACAGTAGATTATAATGCTGCCATCATTAAGGGTTTGCAGGTTAGCTAATTTAATTTGTTTTTTAAGAATGTAACAATCAGTAGATGCAAATGTTAAAAATTGTAATCTTGAATGTTTTGTCATGCAGAACCGAGTTTGGCAACGGGATCACCGTGATAGAAGAGGACTCCAACCCGACTATTCCTATGCCCCTGACACTGTACCCCCTTCCATGCTGCTAGATAACCCAACTAACGCAGTAACTACTCGATATGTAAAGTCTGCTACTAATAAGATGAGATGCCCTATTTTTGCCATGACATGGACACCCGAAGGGAGACGGTTGATAACTGGTGCATCATCAGGAGAATTCACTCTTTGGAATGGACTTACATTTAATTTTGAAACTATATTGCAAGCTCATGATAGTCCTGTAAGATCTATGGTCTGGTCTCATAATGACTCCTGGATGGTCACAGGAGATCACGGCGGCTACGTTAAATATTGGCAGTCGAACATGAACAATGTGAAAATGTTTCAGGTAGCCTGCTTTATCTACAATTGAACCAGGGGACAAGCGATGAATGTAAAACTTAGTAGTCCATATTTTCTGTTTCAGGCTCACAAAGAAGCTATTCGAGGGCTTACTTTCAGCCCTTCCGACTATAAATTTGCTTCATGCTCAGATGACGGCACAGTACGTATCTGGGATTTTTATACCTGTTATGAAGAAAAAGTTTTAAGAGGTCATGGAGCTGATGTAAAATGTGTTGATTGGCATCCTCACAAAGCTATTATAGTCTCTGGTTCAAAAGACAACCAACAACCAATCAAGATCTGGGATCCTAAGTCTGGAACATCATTAGCCACATTGTAAGTAACCGTGGGGTCATTGCTAGCTGTTATGTGCCTATCAAGTTTTCCGATCATGTTTGTAATAATGTCTTTAATGGTTACAGGCACGCACACAAATCCACTGTTATGGATTGTAAATGGAATAAAAATGGGAATTGGCTTGTTACAGCATCTAGAGATCATTTAGTTAAGCTTTTTGATATCCGAAAACTGTCAACAGAACTTCAGATATTCCGAGGTCATAAGAAGGAAGCATCGTGTGTGTCTTGGCATCCTATACATGAATCCTTATTCGTATCAGGAGGGTCTGACGGGTCTATGCTTTTCTGGGACGTAGGGTAAGATAATGTGAAGTTTTAGTTATCGCCCGTTCCAATTTCGTCATTGATTATTAAGGATTACTATAATCAGTGGCGTGAATTATTTTTCAGCTGTGATAAAGAAGTTGGTTCCATCGAGGCTGCGCATGATAATATCATTTGGGCCCTCGCTTGGCATCCAGTTGGGCATATTTTATGTTCAGGATCCAATGATCATACTTCCAAGTTCTGGACACGTCAAAAACCCGGTGATATTATTAGGGACAGGACACACGGTGTTTTCCATGACTCATACAATCAGGATGAGAATGAAATGGGTGCGAACCATAAAACCTTGTTCTAAAATTATGTCACTTTTTTGATTGAGAATCCTGTTTTAAACATTGAATCCAATTTTTGTAGAGGAGATCATACCCGGTATGGGACCTGAAGACAAGGTGGATGTTCCAGAGGATGAACAGAAAGAAGCTGCAGAAATGGTTATCCCAGGTTTAGACATAACTGAGGCGGAGAATACGAGTAAAGCCGAGAAGCAGGCAGCAAAGAAAACGCCGTATCAGAAGCCTATCCCGAAAAAATTTCAAGCCATTTGGAATGATACGAAAATTGATGATGAACTTGAAGACGATAAAGACAGAGGTACGGATAGCTTTTTTCGGGGTTTATTGACGTATTATTAGTTTTCTGACCCAATGGTTCACTGTATTTTGCAGGTCGGAGTACTCTACTTCCTAAGCCAGGCGTCAGTCAAAGCGGGCCACCGGGACCTAGCAGTTCGTTAACTAATCCAAACGGGAATATGTTACATAGGCCTGATGGCCCAAGCCCCATGGGTGGTTCTGGCATTGACCCCTTCAATCCCTTCATAGGCTTCGGTCCAATGGGTACCCAATACAATGGGCCTGGTCAGGGTGGCTTTCCTGGACCACCTGGTCCCAATCCGTTCTGGCAACCGCCACCGCCTTTGATGAGCATACCAACAAATAGGTTACAGAACCCACCAGGAGGACCAGGGCAAGGGCAAGGACCTGGACCAGGACCAGGAGGACCTGGACCCGGACCTGGGGGACCTGGACCTGGCCCAGGTCCTGGCAGAGGAGGGATAAGAATGCAACAAATGAATAATAGAATGATGGGTTCGAGGCAGTCAGATCCTCGAGATAGGGGCGATAGAGATAGGGATAGAGATAATCGAGGTGGCGGTTGGAGTCGGTAGAAGGATTTAATATTCATCGCCAACTTTTTATTATACTATGTTGCGCGCTATATTTTGTTCTCCCGCCTGATTTCCATGCTTGCAGACTGACTATATGTACAATATTGACATCAAGATTCCTGGGAACTCTGATCAACTCACTAGAATTTTCCCTTGTGCTACTCCTTGCTAGGTGTCCTGTACCATACAATACATATGGTATTTTTGTATTATGGGATTATTTAAAATTAACTTTCATTGTCCATATGTTATTTCAAATTTCTTCAAGCCTTATCTCCGAACTGTCACTACGGTTCTAGGTAGCGCAAATGTGGTATTTGTTGACTTTTTGCGTCAGAGAATTCTTGAGGGGTATTTGAGAACGCAACATCCTACTCCTACCGTAATGGCCCCTTTGTAATGACTATTTTACCATGCGATAGCTGTCAACGTTGTAGACGTCTTTTGCTCCAGCCATTGTAAATTACGATTCATGAATGAAAATAATGCGCGTTAACAAAGAGGTCATTTGGCGACACAAGTCGTCACTGCATCATACCCTGCCTCAACCTATCTTCACCTTTCAACCTCCAAGGCTCCGTTATCATTTACGGCCTCCTGTTTGGATCTACTCGATGCTCCACGTAAATTTTAGGATTTGTAATTCCAGGGTTTAAATCATTTCTTTATATTTTATGCGCGTAGCTGCACTAGGTAAGCTAGTCCTGCGGCTTTCCTATAATTATTTAAGGAATTTATTTGTATGGGTGTGAGAATGAGCTATTGATACTGATAGATGAATACGGAAGAATGGTAACTCTGAAAAGAAAAGAAAATTCGTTCATGTGGGACTGAGCTCCAGTAACTGCTGCCAATCGTGTTTGCTAAAAATGAGATTCCTCATGGAATTTCCGTGTCTTTATTACCTGCTTTGTGCTGTTATCTGCAGCATGTGTGTTTTCCGATCATTCTAATTTTTTTACTCAATTCATACGACGTATTTCATATCAAATATCATACAAATACTGGCCTATAAACAAACTGCACTCCGGCATGCCAAGCCAATTCAAGACGACAATATTTTATGGCTAAGGAGGCATTCGAAGCGTAAGTTTTTTTTATCTTGTTACTCACCTTGCCAATTTCTGATGAATGAATGTCCAAAATCTGGTGTATGTGATAAGCTGTGGTACGGGAGAGCTGGACTCTTCTTGCCTGTCTAACGAAAAGTAACAAGCAAAATGCATGCTTCGAAAATGCTGTCAGAAACCGTTTTCTAGGTAGTCTTTCTACAGGTTAGACTCGTTGGATACTAAGGATCCCTCAACCCAAGTTGCATCAGCCAAACAATCTATAGAGTTTCCAGAAAACAGGAGATTTCATCCATGTGCTACAGAATGACATTTAGACAACACTTGTGCATCAAGAGATTTCTTCCAGTTTATAAGAAGAGATGCATGATGTGCCTTACGAAGAAGAATCACTGACGCAACTTGCGTCACGCAAGCCTGGAACCAAAATGTATGCCTTTTAGTTGTTGCTTAAAATGATTTCATGAGCAAACGTAGATTACAGGAAGCATCGATCTCAAATCCTCTGGATATTTCGGAAGCCGGACCTACATTTGTGAAATAGTAAACGAGACAAATTGATTCAACTAACATTAAAAAACTTGATGAAGCCACTCAAAGGTGCTAGTATAGTGTCATAAGCATGAAATATCACATGTGTTATGATACAGCTGGGTCCGAACCACTAAACACCACCTGTACATAAGTTAATATGAGTATTGTGCTAATGATAAAGTCAAAATCATCTTTTACAAACTATGTATAATAACGTATAATGTATTTCAATTCAGCAATCTCTTCGAATAAAAGTGATATGAACTGCAAACAACCACGACCAAACGTTAAAAAAAGTAGAGCTGTACCGCCGCGCGAAATTCAAACAAGTCCACATATGCTGCCAAAAAGTTTTTGCGATTTCATTGCAGTTCACGATTGAGCCGAAACTCTGTCATTTGATGACATGTGTTTTGTTGTCTTTCGGTTGCATATTTAGTCATGACTCTTTTAATTCTCCTAACTCCGTTGTGTGTAATTAAGAGTAGCTAGCATTCTCTTGTAGTTTATTAATCCATTAGCATTAGAATTCGAGCGGACAATAGTTAGTAGTGACCATTTGTATTAGTTAAGACGAGTTATATTGTGGCCCTTTTGTGTGGGCAAACATAATTATGTCGTCATCAGGGCCTTTGGAAGAGTTAATAGATAATGTGACCTTGTACAAACCAAAACCTGTACTTCTCCATGGTTACGTAGCTCCTTTTATGGTTCTGTATGGTATTTGGGCTGCCGTATGGATTTCCTGGCTGGAGGAAGACACAGCTTATGAGGCCGGTTTAATTGGAACTGCCATAATCATAATTCTTCAAACACTTGTCTACTTATTCTGTCATTGGTCTGTCCATATCAGTTCGTTCTTAACCTGTTACCCGGTAAGATAAAGTATTCCTTTTAATCTGCTTTAAAATAATCACATGAATTAATTGCTACGATTCGTGGTTAAACTTATAACTAATCGCTTGCTGATGTGATATAGGAACCGGACCCATTGCTAGCAGTCTACGCTAAAGTTGTACCAACGCCAACAAATGGGTCACCCGAGCTCGTTAGAGTTAGGAGAGGCAAGGTATGGGGCAGTTGAATGTTGGATTCGATGAAAGCTGCGTTGCCGAAAATTGATTTCTGGCTGCGCAAACTTTGCTCGAATATGGGTTAAACTGTAGTCATCAGTCATTT
This sequence comes from Sminthurides aquaticus, assembly GCA_906901655.1. Classification (NCBI taxonomy): domain Eukaryota; kingdom Metazoa; phylum Arthropoda; class Collembola; order Symphypleona; family Sminthurididae; genus Sminthurides; species Sminthurides aquaticus. The sequence goes on from CAJQTT010000003.1 coordinate 5,743,737, forward strand.
CTTACAAAATGGTTACTAAACAAACAACGTGTTAATGAAATATATGGAAATTGAATTTACACTTCAGGATGCAGACGGACGACCTTGCGTTTGGATTGTATTCCAAGAATCAAAGTATGAATGGAACTTTGAAGGAAAATCTTTTCAAACTGTGGATTACCCGGTCAATTTACGATTACAAACTTATTTGAACCACAAAGGATATTTAGAAGATGCGGATATACAGCAAGCAGCGAAGAAATATGGTGGCAATAAGTAAGTTGTAAATCAACTACCTCATCACGATGAGTAAAACGTTTTAATTTCTATTGTCTAAATTCTAAGCTTGGCTATTTCAGGACAACAATGCGGATTCCGTCTTTTAAGGAATTCTTCGTTGAGCGTGCAACAGCTCCTTTCTTCGTCTTTCAAGTAAGTGAATTTGTGTCTACATTGAAAGGTATACGCTAGTTGAGCTCCTCATAAAGTGGAGGATATTATGAGCTATAATTATTTGTTATTTTGCGCTCTTTACAGGTATTCTGTGTTCTTCTTTGGTGTTTGGATGAGTATTGGATGTACTCGGTCTTTACCTTGTTCATGTTGGTCGTATTTGAGTGCACATTGGTTCAGCAACAGCTACGTAATATGTCAGAAATACGTAATATGGGGAACAAGCCATACCATGTGCAAGTATACAGAAATCGGAAATGGCGACCTATTTCAACGGAAGAGCTACTACCCGGGGATATTGTCTCGGTTGGGAGAACGAACACTGATGATTTAATTCCATGTGATATGTTACTGCTTCGGGGACCATGTATTGTAGACGAGAGTATGCTTACAGGAGAATCCATTCCACAAATGAAGGAACCAATCGAATCCGAATTTAGTGAATATGGAATGGGAACAGAACGTAGTTTAGAGTTGGACACGGATGCAAAACTTCGAATCTTGTTTGCTGGAACCAGGATAGTACAGCATACCCCTCCCACAAAATCTGCCACCGCCCTTCGTGCTCCAGACAATGGATGTGTATGTTATGTCTTGAGAACTGGCTTTTCAACATCTCAGGGGAAACTACTCCGTACAATTCTTTACGGAGTTAAACGAGTAACAGCTAATAATTTGGAAACCTTTGCGTTTATTGTATTTCTTTTGATTTTCGCTATCGCCGCTGCAAGTTACGTTTGGATCAAAGGTAAATCCTGCTCTAGGATAATGCTGTAGTTTCGAAACATACATATTCCGGAGAAAATGCAAATATGTATTCAACACATTCTTATCAACTTGCAGGATCTGAGGACCCAGAGAGGAACCGATACAAACTATTTTTGGAATGTACATTAATTTTAACTTCCGTAATTCCACCCGAATTGCCAATTGAACTTTCCTTGGCTGTGAACTCTTCCGTGTTGTCCTTATCCAAACTTGGGGTTTATTGCACGGAACCCTTCAGAATCCCCTTCGCAGGAAAGACCGAAATCTGTTGTTTTGACAAAACTGGAACGCTTACATCGGACAATCTTGTGATTGAAGGAGTTGTAATGTCTAGTGAAGGTAATTATATTTATGTCATCCTATCAGCCGTTTAATTTACTCATGATCATTGAGTTAACCACATTTTTGGCCCAGGCACGGCACCGGAGGCGTTATCAACTTTGGAACTTGAAACTATACAGACGCTGGCAACATGCCATTCTTTAGTCACACTTGATGATGGGTCTCTTGTTGGAGATCCCCTTGAAAAGGCAACGCTGAAATGGATTGAATGGGATCTGAATAAAGATGTGGTCGTCCCAAGAAAACAAAACAATCCATCATTGCGAGGGATTAAAATATTCCATCGCTTCCATTTTAGCTCTGCGTTGAAAAGAATGTCAGTGGTAGGAGGTTATAGTAGCGATGGTATTCAGACCGAGTATTTGGCAGCTGTGAAAGGTGCCCCCGAAATTATGAAGTCCATGGTAAGTGTACAGACGAAGGTGTTCCAACTAATAATTATTTTGAAACCTGTTTTCATGGCTGATATGGTGTGCATGCTTTTTTAGTTTGCCGAACTTCCTGATGACTACGAACAAACGTATCTGTCTTACTCACGCCGAGGAGCTCGGGTTCTAGCCCTAGGAATGAAGCGGCTGGGAAAATTATCTCATTCCGATGTACGTCAGCTCACCCGAGATGAGATCGAATCTGAGCTGTATTTTAAGGGATTTTTGATAGTTTCGTGTCCTTTGAAAGCGGACTCAAAGTCTGTTCTTAAAGAAATCATGCAGTCCTCACACAAGGTAGTGTCTTTTGTTCCAAACAACACCGTTCACCAGTTTATTATTACATGCTTACCTATTTTAATTATATTTCAGGCTGTTATGATTACTGGAGATAATCCTTTGACAGCATGCCATGTCGCCAAAGAGCTACACATGACCAGGAAAATTACTCTAATTTTTAATCCTGACAACCTCTGCTGGGAAGGAATACATGAGAAGGTCAAAGTCACCTTTGAAGACGAACATATCGAGTGAGTAAACAGTTTTTAGAGATACAAGAATATCTCACATTGGAATTGGTAAGAAATTTCATTAATTTTTTTATGCAGGGAACTAAAAAAGAAGTATGATCTTTGCATGACGGGGGATGGTTTGAACCGCATACTGACCTACTCTGAGCGAAATCTTGTCAAGCCGTTAGAGAGATTATTGCCTCATATAACTGTGTACGCACGCATGGCTCCGAAACAAAAAGAATGGGTTATTAACGCCATCAAAGCTCAAGGATTTTTCACCCTGATGTGCGGAGATGGAACTAATGACGTCGGAGCCTTGAAGCACGCCCACGTTGGGGTCGCTATATTGTCGAACTGTCCTGAATGGATGGAAAAGAAACAGAAGCTAATGACAGAAATAAACGAAAAAAGGAAGGCTGGTGGAAATGTTGTTCAGGAAGCTCCTGCAGTAACCGCACAAGGAAATAAAGTGCCACCCGTCAAAACACCAGTAGTGCGACAAAGGAAGCCTGGACCGCCTGCAAATTTAGCAAACTCAAAAGATACAATGGAGCGACATTTGGCAAAATTGATGAAAGAATTAGAAGAGGAAGAGCGGGCTCAGATTGTGAAATTAGGTGATGCATCAATTGCTGCCCCATTTTCGTCAAAGATGTCATCCATTGAATGTAGTAAGTTCAGTTTTAAAAATTTTTAGTTAGATTATAATTATAATAATTAGATTTAAAAACAGGAACAAGGGACGGTAAAAAGCTTTACTTTTATCCTATTTTACCTGTAACATATTTTGTATCACATTTTCTTCTAGTTTGCCACGTCATCAAGCAAGGACGTTGCACCCTCGTCACGACACTGCAAATGTTCAAGATCTTAGCACTAAATGCGCTTATATTAGCGTACAGTCAGTCAGTCCTTTACTTGGATGGGATCAAACTAAGCGATTCACAAGCAACGTTTCACGGGCTCCTCTTGGCCGCTTGCTTTTTCTTTATCTCTCATTCAAAGGTTAGTTTGATTTCGAAAACGATTTGTAAATTGGATATAACAATCGAGACTTTTGGTAACAAGCAAATTATTTATATCTCATATTCTAGCCAATGAAAGTGCTTTCGAAGAAGCGGCCGTTGCCGAATATTTTCAACGCATACACTTTGTTGACCGTGCTACTGCAGTTCAGCGTCCATTTTATCGTTATGGTTTCATTAGTACGTTATTCTCTTTCCGTGGTTCCAGAAGACAGGTGAACTTTAACAAACATATTGGGGTTCGCAATTAGATGATTTAATTAGAGTGAGTGATGCAACTGCAATCTATTATCATTTAACCCGTAGGCCACCAAAAGTCGACTTGGAGAAGAAATTTGAGCCTAGTCTACTGAATTCCACAGTATACATAGTATCGCTAGCGTTGCAAATCGCAACGTTTGCGATTAATTACAGGGTAAATATTCTATACGAATGGATGGAAATGCTTAAATTTTCATATCACATTTTTTTACCCTTGTTTATCGCCGTTTTTGCAGGGGCATCCGTTTATGGAAAGTATGCGAGAAAACCGTGCGTTTTTCTATAGCATGATATTTTCTGGCATGGCTGTCGTCACGATTACATTGGGGACATTACCCGAACTAAATGAACAGTTTGAAATAGTTCCCATACCATCTGAGGTAAGGCAGTAGTGCTAAGAGCATGTACAGCATACAAGTTATTTTAAAAATTGGAACAGCTGTTGTTTTCATACTATTGTTTTCACTGAATGTATTGACGTTATATTCCAGCTGCAAAACATGATGCTCGCTTTATTTGCGGTGGATCTTGTTGGCGCTTATGTATTGGACCGAACCTGCATGTGGCTTTTCGGCGAAGGGCGACTAAAAATTAAGTAACTTGCAAATGGATGAGTAAAATAGCTTTGCATTTTTATTTTAATGCCATTTCCTATTAAATCCTCGATAATACAATCTATTTGTTATGTAACTAATTTATTTCATGAAGTATTTGCAATGTGTTTATAAAAGGAGTCAGTGTTTATTGAGAATTGCAGGAAACATCGTTTCGTGGTTAAAATTATTGTTCTAGCTGTAATGTACACGGGCATTGCATTGCTGCCCTCAGAGTGTTAAGAATGCTACAAAGGGTAGACAAAAGGGGTCGTGTTCAGCAGCTCAGAAACAGTTCGCATGTGTAGCCTTCTTCCGGGGGAGAAATCCGGGTGCAAACCACAAAATAGCAATATTCTATTAAGGACTTCTTCAGGGACCATGACAGAGATGGTACATGTCAGAAATTCTAGAATCGCAAAGAGTAATACGTCTGCATGCTGTCGACCTTTGTAAAAATTTCTGGTTTTCTTTAATCAATAACTGACATGATGGTTGGTAGACGATGAAGTCAACACACGTGAGATGTTTAAATAAGAAAGTTTAGATCCTGCATCGCAAAATCAAAGATGCGATGTTCTTTCAATTGGAGAAGAAGTAAAAGTATTTAATCATTTGGTTTAATCCATCGAACATGGTGTACCAATACAACGTTTTATTTGGCCTTTCAATGAAATGTGGAGTATCTAAATGTTGCGATTGAAGGGGGAGATTCGAATCCTACACCATGCCGCGTACCGTCGCGGAGCGACTTGTATTTAGCCTTACACTTGAAGTCATCCTGTCCATGTGGAGGTTCGACTGAGTCCAGTTGGATTTTAGTTGTGAAATTAATTGGTTTGTACAACCTACCTAATTTAACTTTAAAATGGTAAGCACGATAAATTAGTTTTTTACATTTTCTAAAAATTTTACAAGTATCATTGGAATTTCCCTGCCCTATTTTCTATTAGATTAAAATGTAATTTGATTAATCGGTTGATGACAGGAGACCCGCCTGGCTTATTGAAAAACTTCAGATGGAATTCATATTAAATGTTGTTTTGGATTTCAGGCTAAGCGTACCAAGAAGGTCGGAATTGTCGGCAAATACGGCACCCGTTATGGCGCTTCCCTTCGTAAGATGGTGAAGAAAATGGAAATCACCCAGCACGCCAAATACACATGCACCTTTTGTGGCAAGGTTAGTAAAGTTATATTTCTTAGGACGCAAGTGTTGTTGTTACTGTATTTATTTGATTATTGTACTAAAACTAAAAGATTTAAATTAATTGTCACTAGTGCCAAATTGTAGTTATTTACTTCATCCCAAAGCTGCTGCCCGATACATTCACTAACATTTTGTGTTTCTGTTTCAGGATGCCATGAAGAGAACTTGTGTCGGAATCTGGGCATGCAAGCGTTGCAGAAGAACCGTAGCAGGTACGGTGTTGATTGCTTAATTTCAGTTACGAGTACTACATGTAGTATATAATTAATTATGAAAATCGCCCATTCTTAATTGTGTTATTCTCAATGTAGGAGGCGCCTGGGTATACTCCACCACCGCTGCTTCGTCAGTCCGATCTGCAGTTCGTCGGTTGAGAGAAATGAAGGAAATTTAAATGGAAAATAAATTTTGAGATAGTCTAATAAATGTCTCCCTTCCAGTTACAAACGTTCGATATATTCATTGTTTGCTGCAGTCATCTTGAATTACTCTAATGTGACCACGTGCAACATCCAATTGTGAAAAGCGTTACACTGCGGATTCTTCGAAAAGAATCCTTTATTCGTGTGTGGAATAACTGTTTCTGTTCAAATAGTCTCAATGCATCGTAACATTAGCTAATAGCTATTACATAGTCTACAATAGCTGACATGGGAAATGAGATTTCTTGTTACGTCCGAGCAAAGCCGCAAGTATCATGAATCTCTACTAGCACACGCAAAGATAAAGAAGGTATGATTTCATCCTAACCATTCGTACCATGAGCGAAATTAAAGCTAGTTTGGTAGTTCTACTTGGATTTAATCCCACATGAACGGAAAACCACACTGAGGATGGTTGATAGCATAAGTGAAGCAGTTTCAGTCAGGAGTACATGAAACTCATCAGGAAACAGTTTAATACGACACTGCGTATTAACTTAGTGGCAGAGAATATAATTTTCACGGTTTTCATTCAATCAAGTGGTTCAAACGCTAAATCCATATCTAACAAATTTCCAGCGTGTAGTTTCCCCATTCTAAAACATTGATCGGTATCTGCCTTTTTTAGGGGCTTAACTTTTCTGAACATCAGTTGTAGTTTCATCTAACCAATCAATAAATAGCTTTAAATATGTATGCCCCTTCTTAGTTACATGAGGTCTTTTTCCAAATAAGACGGAAAGTCCACCCAAAATGGTATGAGTATACAAAACGGAAACATTGAACAGATTCGATCTGCATGTTAGGCGTCATCATTCATTTACATCGTAAGCATTCTGCGTACATTTCAACGTCAGAGTAAGGCAAATTAATTTGGATACTATTCACTCCTTGTTTCGATTTTAGTTTATTCTTAATATAGAAACAATGATGAGGGGAAAACTAAGGCCTCCTGTGCTAAACTTCTTGTCACGTTGTTCTGCAACCAAAAATGCAGAAAATAAAATCATGCCTTACATTCATTCGCGAAGTTTCCGAAGTATAGCAAGGTACTACAACTGCATTTCTCCACAATTTGCCTGAGAGAGACTTGTAATGTAAACCATCATGAACGACGACTAGGAACGAATCTGATTGTCTCGTCATGCGAATCCAATTTCTTAGCACTTGATGAACGAAGCAAGCATGCCGCTACCTAGCCCAACGAGTAGGGTGTCTACAGCGGCATCAGTCAAAAAAATGTGTTAATAATCCCTCACATAATTACATACATTATTTGACGGTGTTCGCAAGCCAATAAGGTCTTTTCGGCAAAGTTATCTGTTGCCCCTGACGCTTAACTGCAAAGAAATATTCCATTAGTTGCCATGATGACGAGAAGTGCAAAGATTCATTCATAAACCATAGGGCTTGAAATGTTATATCACGTACCTTTCAAAATGCTCAATGCTCACTTCGGATTGAATGGCATGTGGGCTGCTTCGAAAAATTAATCTCCGATAGCTGGCATTAGATTCCACAGTGACATCTTCAACGACAAGTCCTCGCGAAAACTTCACTACGGAATCTGATCAGCCTTGTTCCAGTATCGGTTGGTAATTTGTCATAATAGGTGCCTGAAAATAACAAAAACAATATTAGACTTGCACAAAAAGCAACTTTAGGGTCGAAATGGCGAGCAGCAGCAGTAATAGTACAATTTATGCAAGCCTCCCCACACCAACTAAGAACCAACGAAACGTGGTAAACCAAGGGACTTGGAACCATTTGACCGAACTCTGCGCCAAAAGTGGGTATAATTGTCGTACTTGTGTGGCACTAATTACACCTGGAGAGATCTGTCAGATCTCTAGAGATACTCAACATCATACTGACCCTTGCTGCTACACAAATTTACGACTAGTGTCTCGTGGTGACCCAGGGTACCTGCATGGCGATGCTCCTTCTGCTAATGGAGATTGTATGTCTGATTCAACTACAACAACAGAAGATTCTAGCTGCAGCAACAGCACTGTATCAATTTCACATGAGAGGGGAGACACAACCATTTTTCATTTACGAATTCAAGACCGGCAGAAAATTGTAAATCTGATAGAAGAGCTGACAAAAGCTAATGAACGAATAGAAAAACTAGAGAATCTACTTGACCGTTTTACGTCTAAAAAAATAGAACCTCAATACTTCCAGCAACGTATTGATGCTTTGAGTAATCGATGCAAGGCTATCATTCAAGAAAATGATGATCGTATGCGTCAATTAAAAAAAGCATCAAGAGCAGATGTTCAGCGATTGGCCAATTGCTGAACATAAGCAAAGCATTATTGAAGGTAAACGTAGGTGTGAATGGAATTAAGATCATTAAAAACAGATCACAACCGGAAATATACAGTGTGGTTCAACTTATCATTGACACTATTTCCTTTTCTTGTACCTCTAGTTTCGCAAATCAACTGGTAATTAACGCTACTGGCAATACTTTCTCATCGTAGCAGTTACTCTACTACAAAGCTGGCTATATCGACAGTTGCCGATGTAATCATGACGGGACTCTTTACTGGATAACCACCAACTCACTACATGTTAACAAATCCGCATAGACTTTCCTCATCAACACTAGATGATTTTGTTCCTTGAGAAATTATGATCACCGGGAATCGATGTCCCAGCAACCTCCATGACCGAGGGTTGATCTAGGCCGGTTGTAGTAACCCAATACGATTCAATATACGTATAGGGTCCTTCCGATCCGGCCGTAAGCAAGCAAGCCTGCTACTACTTAACCTAATATAACCGAATCAGAAACGCTCTTACGTGATTCCAGCTTGATGTAGACAGCAACTTCAGCTCGAGTATTACCACATCCGATGATCCAGAGCTTTTCTTCACCAGTAGGGCATTAATGCCGAGGATTACTCACATCAGCCAAATCTTCATACTCTACATGTAATTATACCTAAACCACAAACATCAGAATCGAGCATTAAAACATATTTCCTAATTCCAAGCCATTCAACACGAATCACACCTTTGTAACACTGCAGGTCGGGTTCACGGACAATTGAGCCGTGATCACGACGACGATACGATGCAAATTAATTTACGCCCAAAGGGAAAGGTTGATCAACAATAGAAATGATTTCAACCGGCAAAAGGGCTCAAACCTAATTGATTACATCAACTACAGTATTACTAATGTAACATATTCCTTACCATTGAAAAGGCTCATCCTTCAGCTTCACAAAGAATTTTTCCCAGTAGTCTTTGCTACAAAATTCTTGTATGGACTTTGGCAACAGCATAATCGTACTTGGGTCAAAAGAGAAGAAAGCGTGCTTTATCAACAGTTTAAAAAGCTTTCCAGAATACCAACGATCAGCATCAACTCCCCAGTCCCAAAGACCATCTGTACTGTGTAAATGTAACGTTGTGGAGCGACTCGATTAATGATGTTCAGCGGCTTCATTGGCTCGGATTTCAGCCCACTTCTTCTTGTTTTCAGGCGAGTTAGCTGCAATCATACAAAAGTTCAACGAACATAAGCATCCATTTTCGTAGCAAAAATAAGTACATAATCAAATGATTTTGATCTCCAGAATAAAAGTTTTATAACCTGACTAATCAGTGAATGGTGTGAATTTGCGGGCTAACTGCTTCATGATAACATTAAATCTATACTCCTAATTAATTTATATGTTCAACACGATCTACATTTAATTACGGCAGCTATGCTAACGAATCCAGTATCATCCAGCTAGTTCATTCTAAACCTTGTTAACCAGGATACATTTTTCAAGAAATTATCAATTTTTGTTAGACACTCTTAGTTCTGATATGCAAATGGCCTTCGCATTCAGGTGGAAAATGCCTCTTTTAATATTCTCCGTACTTAAACCCGCAAACCATGTAAGTTAGCGAGTAGTTGAAACGGAGGTAGGATGCAGTAGGAACATTAAAGAATTACGATATTTGACGTCTATTCTCAACTATGGAGGGTTTTCATAAACCCCGGCAACTCCAACTTCTACAATACGCTTTGCTAGAGATATTCTGAGGACCTCGAACTGAATATAACCTGCATTGTAGCTTCTATTGCTTGTTTGGTCTACTTTGAAAATGACACAAAACAGATTCAACTCTTGTGTAAGATTTTTTTATCCGAAACGTACCAAAGTTGAAAATCTTCAGGAAAAGAGGGAAGCTGAAAGCGTATCCGATGAACCACCATTTCCAGAGTCATACGTTATTCCAATAATACCTCATACCTCCAAGGGAACATAACCAAACTTGGCCGTCATGGTATATATACGGGTACTTCATTATAACCCTTCATTATTCTCTTGGATCCAACTGATGAGATTACTCCGGCCTTAGTGGCCCTGAAAATATTAAGGAATTATAATTATACTAACAATGCCGCGTTAAATTCATCCGTTGATTGATACGTTAACTACTATCAGCAATTTTAAAAATCTGAATCAATCCCACCCATTTTCCTGACTTAACCTAAGTATACCAATTCAAATCCGAATATCCAATTAATTTTAAATAACGCTTCCTTCTACTATTTGCGTAGCATATTTAAAAAAATACTCAAGTTAATTTGCAGTCATTATTTTTCCTACGTAAATATATATATCATATATATATATATATATACATTTCATTGGGAGTATCACATAATGGCCAACGAACCCCTCAAATCTATAATTAAGAACAAACTCAAATTACTTTAAGATTCTTGCGGAGGTTGTGTTTAGCCTGCCTCCCGGTCGTTAGCCTAATTACTAGCGACGAGGTCCGCTTGACAGGGTAGAGCCGTTAGAGATAGCGCGCAAGTCGTTAGTCGTCTGAGCGTTAGCGATATGAGCCAGTCCGCGCAGTAAGTGGACGAGGTCAGATGCAGTGAATAAGCGCAATACACAATAGGTCGGGTTCAAGGGAATGGACAAGTTGGTGTTATATTCTAGCGTAATATTTACAAGAGATGTTTATCTCACCACGGACTCTACGCGACTCTCCCTACTCACTCTCTGGACAATACCTTTATCCTCTTTACCTGGACAATCTATTCTTAGCCTACTATGTATAATATGCTAAATAGTGTGGAGTGGTTACTCCTGCACCTACCCTCCCCTGGGAAAAAAAATTAGTTCACTAATTTTTTGGTATAATACACCTACTTAATTATCACTTAATTTAGAAATGATAAACATAATCTTAAAGAATTGAATGATATTGGTTTAAATTAAAATAATCCTGATCCTAAAATGATGGATATCCGGTAAATGAAACTTGGGATTTCGACGAAAGTTGCCGTCGAAGTTCTACAGATACAGCTTGAATACAACCAGGTGAAGAAATTGGCACTGTCGCGAATTTAGCTGACTCAACAGCTCGAAGAACATCATTGGAGCATCGAACGGTTGAAGTTGAACTTCCTGTTCCCTCCACGATGATTGAAACGTGATGATTCCCTTCATGGAATCCTTTAGCGACTTCTCGAAGACTGCCATCCACGTACGCGAAGCAATTAGCTCATGGTCTTCTTATCCTTGGTTGACGAACGCGATAGAACTTACAAGTTCTTTAACGAAACGTGAGTCCCTCTGGTAGGTAAAACGAATTGAATCCTTTCCAGTTTTGGACCTTTAACGCTGCTGTAGAATCGAACGAAATCGATGAGAACTTGGCAACAATATGGGTGGGCATTTACTCGGACATCAAGCTTGCTAATTCTTTACCATAATTAAATTTTACCAAGATACAGCATTAACCAATTCAAATAATAATATAAATGTTACAGATTACATATAATAATTTTACCAATTCCAGGGTTAGGTGATATTACCAACTCTCTCAAACTTTCAGTCCTCTTCTCATTCCCTCTTCAACTCACTTAAACACTAAATCATATAAACTAATTAATACTTGAAAGTAATTAAAATAATTAAATATACTGAGTCCCATCTGCAGTTATTCGGACTGTTCACTTCAAAATATATATAGCGCAAAAACTTTTTGCGAAAAGAAATGAAACTGCACTACTGCAATTGCAGTTGCACTGGAACTTTCGCTATGAATATCTGCATCGGCCTTCAGGGACTATCACTTAAACTAGTGCTGCTGCTGGCAATGCAGTGTAATAGTATTTTTCTTCAACAATCTCTCGCATCACACTTAAAGCTATTCTCTCGATGTGTACTCACACATCCTAACATCAATATGTACCTACTTGTACGTTTACTCGCAAACCATGTGCAACAATTTGCACATGTTATTTTCCTCTCGGCCTACTACAAATCTCGTACTGTGCTCAATAGCGCTCTTCTTTTAGCTAAATCTATAATTAATTTGCTTAATCTACGTAGTTCAATATTTTAGACATTTGAATTAATTACGTTCAAGAAAATTGTGTAATTATACTTACATTAAATCGACTACTTCTTCGTCTTGTTATTACAAGATCTCTGTTGGCTGGTAAGTTATAAATTTTTCATTACAATCTCTATATATATTTAAAATGTGAATTAACATTAGCTTGTCTTTTGGTGCTTATAATTAAAGCTTGTTATAATAACGAGCTTGAATTAACTTGAATTTGAAATAACCTTAATTAACTTTTACCTTGGCAATATTTCAGCCTGAAGTCGGTTCGTCCGATGCTATTGGCCACATAACAATGGACTAAACCTAAACGCTGTACAACCAGCTCCTTTTGGATTATTATTGGTAAGGGAATTAAAAATTCAAAGATGTTACGATAGTATTGCAAAATTTTAGAATCTAACCCATTCCAGTTTTCAATGACAAATCAACGCCAGCATTGAAAAGTCATCTCTGTCTGGTAATGGTATCCTATTTTAAAATAGCTGCACACAAAATTCTAGCTATTGTTGAAATATTTAACTGTGGGACGCTGTCAATAATTACTTTATTGACTTTCTTCGCGCGTGGTCGCAAGTTATATCGAACATTGTTGCTTTGTGGAATATTTCTTTTTACAGTTCCTGGAACGGATGGTTTCCGTTTACCTGTAGCTGTATCCTCGCGCAAAATATTACCTGGATTTTTTAATACGTCCTCATCGGAATGATTCGGTATGTTTTTAATTACCTCATCCTCACACAACTTTCTCTCATTATACGGAAGTGTTTTTTGAATGGGCCACTTCTCTACTAATTTCCCCTTCTTGTCTCGTAGCGTCAACCGATACTTGGAATCGATGCTGACTACCGTCATAGGGCCGTCCTGCTTAGGAAGCAAGCCCTTCGCTACTCCTCTCTCAGCGTTACTCTTATCGGTATTATGTATCATCACCTGATCTCCTAATTGAAATACATAATCCCTGCGCTTTTTATTATATTCCTTGGCCATTGATTTGTGGATTATTTCCCTATTCTCCTTTACAAAATTATTAATAATTATCAAATCGTCTTTAATCTTTTCAGCATACTGTTCTGGGTTCAAGCTGGACGGTTGACCTAATTGGAGTAACCTATCCTGCGGTGTCGGGATTTGCCTACCCAGATTCAGCATGGATGCTGATACCTTAGTGTTCTTGTTAATTGAATTATTTAAACAAAATTGGAGATCATCCAAAAACCAAGACCAAGTCGAATGCCTTTCACCCGCAAATGTACGTAAGAATTGTTTGATTTGCTTATTCTCGCGCTCAGTAATATTAGCTTGCGGATGCCACACGGATATCGGAACAATTTTAGATCCCCATCTTCCTGCTGCCTGTCTCATAGTATGGCTGAGAAAATATGGTGCATTATCAACAATTATCTTTTTAGGAGTACCATACTTTTTAAAAACCGAATCTAGAAATTGAACTACTCTTCCTCCATCTAGCTTAACTAACGGTTTGAGTTCAACCCAATTACTGAACTCATCGACCATTACAATTATATACTTGTACCCTCTCGATGATGGCATAGGACCTACTGCGTCTATATGTACACACTCAAAAATCTCGTTACGATATCCATGGTTACCCATTAATCCTATAGGCTTCTTGTTACTAGCTTTAACTAATTGACATGACTCGCAAGTTTCTACATACTTTTTAATTCTCGAACGCATTCCTTGAAAATAATACTTTTTACTTATCCTTCCATAGGTTGGCTGGACTCCTGGATGACTAGCTGTGGTTACATCATGATACGCTTTTAAAATTCTAGGAATAAGCGACGCGGGAATAACTATCCTGTAATCCGACGTGCTAACCTTATACTTTGACTGAATCCTCAACTTCTCCTTACTTCCATCCTCATTAACAGCTACAACTTCATCACTAAACTGAATAAGTGAGTGCCTTTTCTTCCTAGTATCATTACTATTCAAAACTTGTTCCATTGATTTAAATTTTACATTAATCCTTTCTAGTTCCTCCGGCGACCGAACACTTCGATGACCGTTGGACTTAACCTTCTCCTTACCATAATTCTTCCTAGGCGCTACCTTATTCGTACACTGTACTAAAATTCCATTGTAGTACGTAAACCTACCATGAAACTTTGACTTATCTCTTTCAGCTGCTAAGGATTGTCTAACTGCTTCACACCACTCATCCCTACCTTGCTCAACCTTTAATTCCTCTTTTGTTATCTGTTTCAGGTTGGATTGCGCTACCGCACAAACCCTACCGTTCTCTACACCTACTCCGTACCTAGCAAATGGATCTAACTTGTCGTACTTAGGATCTTCTAAAGGAATTCTCGACATCATATCTGCTAGTACGTTCTCTTTACCTGGAATATGCTCTCTCGAATGTGGTTGACCTTGGATCTCTATCTCCCACCTGAGGATATTCCTGTTATGACCTACATCTTTAATATTTCTCGTCGTTAGAGCCTTGTTATCTGTCCTAACGATTACAGGTATGTCTTGTATATACGGTCTAAATTTCCTGAATGCGTACCGAATCGCCAATAATTCTTTTTCTCGAATGTCGTGCTTCATTTCCCCTTCTGTGAATTTTTTAGAATACATCTCGATGATTCTCGGCGCTGTACTACCTGGCTTGAACTGCACTATCGCCGCTGCTAATCCGAAGATGCACGAATCCGTATAAATGTAAATTGGTAAATTATAATCTATTCCATGTAATTCTACCTCTAACTCCACTAGCTTCTTTACATTTTCAAAAGCTACCTGCTGAGCTGTACCCCAAGGAATTTTACCTTTCATCCTACCTTTAACCATTCCTTTAAAACATCTATACATAGGGTAAAAATAATTACTTAAATGAGGTATAAACGGCATCATCCAATTTACTGCTCCCTGAAATCTCTGTAATTCCTTTAATGTCTTTGGGACTTTAAAATTTCTAACTTGTTCAATTTTCAAAGGATTTTTCTTTATACCTGTAGGAGTTATTGTATGACCTAAATATTCTATCTCTTTCAAACCAAATTCAGACTTTTCCACATTGATAGCTAAATTGTATTCCTTGAGCCGTTCAAAAATATTCCTTATATCCTTCTTATGAGTTTCTAAATCCTTGCTAAAAATTAATAGGTCATCAACGTAAGCTACACATGTCATCTTTAAACCTCTAATTAGCTCGTTAATTACCTTCTGAAAACTTTTAGGTGAATTAACTAATCCCATAGGCAGTGTGTTAAATTCGTAGTGATTAGGCCCCAT
This sequence comes from Sminthurides aquaticus, assembly GCA_906901655.1. Classification (NCBI taxonomy): domain Eukaryota; kingdom Metazoa; phylum Arthropoda; class Collembola; order Symphypleona; family Sminthurididae; genus Sminthurides; species Sminthurides aquaticus. The sequence continues at coordinate 5,759,384 of CAJQTT010000003.1, forward strand.
GCTAAATGCTGTATACATTTTGCTCTCTTCAGCTAAAGGAATCTGATAAAAACCTGAAGCTAAATCAATCCTACTCATTACACAATTCTCTGGTATTTTTCTCAACAGATCTAAAGCATTTGGCATCGGCGACGAATCAACAACTGTCCACTCATTCAAAGGCTTATAATTAACTGTAAGTCTCCATTTCCCATTTGGTTTGGGGACTGGAACTGCCATCGACCTATAAGGACTTTTTGATTTCCTCAACACTCCCTGTCTCTCTAATTCTTCACATAGCTCAACTAATGCTTCTTCTGCAGGAGATGGTCTCCTAGAAAAAGGTGCTATCAATACTGGTATGTCATCTCTTACTGTAATACGGTGTGGAATTACGTTTGCTACGTTTAATCCACCATCCTTCCTAGCTACTGTAGGATACTGTTCAAAAAGATTAGCTATAAACTCCTTCAAAGGCTTTCCACTCTCTGTCCCAACTTTGAATACTTTTAATGGATTTAAAAATAACCCTCTAACTATGCTTATTTTCTTTGTTACAGGAACATAATACCAAGAATCTGTTGCTGGAGACAAAACTATTCCCTGAGCTTTCATCAAATCATATCCCAACAACAACTCTTCGCTATCCTTATCCATCACTGCAAACCAGTAAGTAAATTCCTTTTCTCCTAATTTAATTTTCATATTTACTGTTCCCTTATTTTCTACTAATTTGGATGAAGCCATCTCGAAATATTTAAACATTGGCTTCTTTAATTTCAGATTGTTGTCTCTAACTACCTTTAACGTTACAACTGATGCTTCTGCTCCTGAATCTAACAAACACGTATACCTCTTCGATGGACAAGTACCTTCAACTAAATTACAATAATACGATGGAGTATTACGGGCTCCTGTTCTTTTAATAGGGTAACACCTGCCCGTCCTCGGCTTACCCTTTCCTAGTTTTCCGATTCCTCTAAATTTTCTACCACGTCATCTCTTGTTCCTGCTTCTTTTACCGCTCTGTTTCCATTGTCTCTGAAATTATGCTGATGATTGGAACCACCTCTACCTCTCGGTTGAAATGAATTCCTTCCTTCTTGCCTTTCCGTTCCATCTTGATTTCCATTTTGCCTTGATTCACCCTGATTCCTATTATCAACTCTGTGGAAGTTTCCTCTTCCTCTACTGAAACCACGATACCCTCGATTGAAGCTACCTCGGTAATTATTCGACTGATTTGTATTGTTGTTCGCTGTTGCAGGTGTACCGGATCGCTGCCCTCTAAAATTACCATTATTATTGAACCTACCTCGGAAATTGCCACGCCAACTGAAATTACCATCTTTCCTCTCGCCTGTCTGGAAGTTTGACTTCACCTTGTTTACTTCTGTAAGTAAACCTTCCACTCTTTCAGCTAGCTTCAACAATTCCGGAACATTATTAAAAATAGCCTGACTTAACCTTTCCTTTACTTTCAGGTGTAACGTCTCGTAGATCTGCATAGCGATATCAGCTTCATCACTACCTGGAAAACATTCTATCGCTTCCCCTTCTTTCCTAAGGATGAAATCAACTACACGCTCGCCTTCCTTCTGCTTGTTTTCGTAAAACAGCCTTCTCCTGGACAAGTTTGATGTTCCCTGACAAAACCTATCCGAGAAGCTCTTCCTAATTTGTGTCCAATTCCATGCATATGATATGACGTTCTTTGCCGTTGCATCATACCACAGTCTGTGATTACTACATTTCAATGTTTCATTCATAAGGCTAAACAAAATACTATCTGGATAATTGTTAATCTTTGCATAATTTTCAAACATTGATAGATAAACTGATGGACAACTACCTTCTACCAACACTGGAGGCTTAACTTTAACATACCTTGGAAGGTAAGTTTCTTCCTGAACTACTTCTTCCTCGACCAAACCAGATTCTCTTCCCTCAAACAACCTTCTTCTCTGCGTATTCCTACCAGGAACGGCCTTAACTGTTTCCATACTTTGCTTTCTTTGTTCCTTTTCCACCTGTACATTGTTCTCCACGATAACTTCAGCTTCTGCTTCTTCTTCAAATAATTCCTCCTCATTTCCTTCCTCTTCACTCGCTTCTCCTAAGACTTCCCTTACAAATCTATCATTTCTGGCTTTAGTTCGCTGCAATTCCTTATCTCGTTCATTCAAGAAACTATTTACCATAGCAGGTGTAGTTTGAACTTTACGCAAATCACTAGATAATTTGTTTATTTGCTCTATTTGTCTTACTATTGTTTCGCTCATCTCCTCCTTTTCCCTTTTCAGTGTTTGAATTAAATCCTTCATAGTCTCTAACAATGATTTATCTTCTGGCGCTACTGCACCACCTATTTCCTGATATTCCTTCAACTTTTCACTAGCTTCAGATCCCGCTGTGATAATTGTAAAAATGTTATCTTGTTCCTCCTTAAGTTTGTTAGCTATCGCTTGCATTAATGCCGCCAAATCTGATGCAAATGTTTTAGCTTGTATCGTATTTTTAAAAACTGGCTGTTTTGTAATTACAGGTAAAGTTTCTAACAGCAATTTAACCCAACTATTATAATGCCACTGTCTTCCCGCTTGGTCTTTAATTCTTCTGTGTATTAAATTTAAACAGTTAGCTCTCTTTGTTTTCCTAATATCCCATAACTCTTCCTCATCTTCCTTCAATCCTATGTCTGTCATTAATTCTGACAATATTCTACCTTTACTAGTAGACGTTCCGGTTACTTCTGTTACCGTTTCATCGCCATTTTCTTGACCGTTACCATCCTGATCTACAAGTACTTCCTGGACTGTTTCGTCCTTCTTATCTTTCTCTGTATCACCCATATTCTGTCTTGTCTGACTATGAATAGAGGATCTACTTTAAATCTAATTATGATTCGTATTTCTTACAGATACCAAGGATTCTACCCTAGTTCCGATATCGATGCGACAATTTACAAGAAAATATTACTTACCAACTGTCCTGTGTATTCCCTCTAGAGTCGAAGATTTTACCACGTTGGGCGCCAGGTGCGGAGGTTGTGTTTAGCCTGCCTCCCGGTCGTTAGCCTAATTACTAGCGACGAGGTCCGCTTGACAGGGTAGAGCCGTTAGAGATAGCGCGCAAGTCGTTAGTCGTCTGAGCGTTAGCGATATGAGCCAGTCCGCGCAGTAAGTGGACGAGGTCAGATGCAGTGAATAAGCGCAATACACAATAGGTCGGGTTCAAGGGAATGGACAAGTTGGTGTTATATTCTAGCGTAATATTTACAAGAGATGTTTATCTCACCACGGACTCTACGCGACTCTCCCTACTCACTCTCTGGACAATACCTTTATCCTCTTTACCTGGACAATCTATTCTTAGCTTACTATGTATAATATGCTAAATAGTGTGGAGTGGTTACTCCTGCAGTCTGTGTATATTTATAGTTAATTTTCCAAAAATTGACAACATAGATCAAGATGCTATCATCAAATCATTCCTCCAGATTTGTGAATATATGCTCCAAGGTATAAATACTTGGCTTCCAGCTTTCTGGAACACCTAACGCTAACACACAAATGTAGGTATATATATACTTTTTTTCTAAAACTTTTCGTTCCAGCCCACGCTTGACATGGCTAATTTGCACATACTGCGACCATTTATTTTAATTATTATTTACATTATTATACCGCTTACAGCATCAGCATGACTTCAAAAGAGTAAATACAAATAGCAACGTTTTGATTTCCAAAAATTCAAACGCATTCACTTTTTTGTATGCGTTGAATCTGAAGAGAAACATTTGAGTACATATGAGCTAGCTTAAAGCTAAGAGATTTGAGGGCAGTTGCAGTTGCTACTGAGGGGGAAATTGCATTCGATTTAAGCAAAGAAAACGCGTACTCCTTCACCTGTATCGTAACTTTTAAACATCCATTCATCACCACATTCAAGCATACTCTCACCCACTTATGCTCCATGATGCTCGTTCATTTTGCTGCTAAACTTTAAGTACGAATATTCCCATTACAACAAAGACAAATGAGTGCATCTTACAAGCAAGCAAACAGTTGAAAATCATTTTATACTGATAATTCATTCCTATGTAATCGTTAGAGAAACAGAGTTTTGCCTTGCTGTACCAACTGCGCGCAGAGATAACTGCCTACCAGTTTTCCAGCACTTTTGCAATTTAAATCTAGCCACCACGCTATACTAGCGAAGAAACTAGTAGCAATCATTTTATCCTATAATTTCATCAATGAGTTGATAAGTCTTCCAAAACGTGCAAGTCCTTTCAGCAGAGATCTACGAGTTTTCAGTCTTTGAGGATTCCGACTTGGTTATTGCAGAATGATCTTCTACGGACGGCGTCCGTAGCATGGGATGATGTGGTGGTGGATTTGGTTTAGGAACCGCTTCAGCTCCAAAACCTAATCGCGGCTTCCCTTTTGTGGTATCAAATGGCGCTATCGACAACAACGAGCCGAACAAAGTGTGTTGTATCACTGGAAATTTCGCCAACACTTCTCCTTTATACATCTTGAATAATCCTTGATTAATCTTTGGCCAGCCCGGAAGTCCACTGATATTCCACAGCTGATTCGAGTGTTCATAAAACGGTCCACTTTTTACTTTTAGAATGTATTGTATGCTCGCCATGAACATGTAATCATCAGCAGCTTTTTCGACCGTAGATTCTTCTGTAAAGCTTGTGGGGTCATACTTTGCGTTTCCTTAAAACAATATATTATTCTCATTTGTACCTACACATTCTCCACTCCGAATCTGCATTTAGATACGATACGAAGATGAGTCCACCTTACCTACGAGTTGGCTACTACCCCAAATAAACGGTATGAACTGATAGTCATCAAGACTGTAAACTCCGTGGCTCCCGGCTGGTTCCATTCGATACGTTATTTGCAACTTCCGTACTAAAAACATGTAGCGGTTGAATATTTTAGTGACTGCGGCTATCCTATCATCTTCGCTTTTATTATCCAAAGCGCCAATGCGGAAGAGGCAGTACAGAAACATGACGAAAGCCATTTCGTGCCCAGTTCCGTAATCTATTCGGGTAGTATTGCCAAACGATTCCAACAAGTAACACGATACTTCCACTAACGCGGGATGAAATCGCTCAGGAAGCGCTGATCGCATCAGATCATCAATACTGGTTTCTACTTTTCCAAACCATGTAGCGAATGCTCTGTTTCCAAATCTCTGTGGTTGTTCTAGAGCTGGTGTTTCATCAATTAGTGTGTCTAAAGAGTCCAACACACCAATTATTCCAGTTATTACGGGAGAAAGCGTAACAGGATACGACAAAGGCTTTCCTTTTACGGCATCATTGACAGTTTCCAAAAACGACAAGTACTCCTGTGATAAGCATGGTATGTTGAGCGTTACAATAAGTCAAAATAATACAATCAAGCTCGTAAGCAACCAACAAAGTTCGTCAACTGCTTGTTAATCACAAATTAAACTTACATTATAGGCGTCGGATTTCAACCATTTCAGGATTTCACCTACTTTAAGTACTTCCCGTTTGGGTTGCACATACACATGATCCGTACCTGAAAAGTAACGAAAAGAATAACTCAAAAATCATTATTATAATTTTCTGTTTATAACTGTACCAAATAAGTTTGAGCCGTAAGCGCTCTGAGGCAACATTTTATTAATTTATCATAACCCAGGGATCTACTACTTATTATTTTCGATCACTAGTTCAGAGACAGTTCTGTCATTTTCAAATGCGATGATAATCAATAACCACTGCTCATGCGACAGCGGCACCATCCACGGACACGGAACATGCGACAATTTTCAAGTTGCAATACGACAGTTATTTTAACCAACAAAATTCACTCACCTATCGCTGACATATCGAAATTTTGCAAGTATTCCCTCAAACCCTGCAATTATAGACAAGAGGCCAAATTAACATTGTGCTGATACTGAAATCAAAATTATATATAACAAAATGTCAATAACTGCAATCAAATACGTCAAAGTCATAATTAAAATGAAACGGAAAAAGATTCGCAGTGAAACGCTGGAAATCAATGATATAGTACTTTAAAGATAAACACCTATATCCTCCTTACAATATTCGAATCTGCTTGTAATGACAACAGTGATTTCTCAATAATCCGAAATTGCGTGAGTATTTCAATCAATCAATTTGATTGTGTGTTATCTGGCACAATAACAAAAAAAGTGATTAAATTTAATTCATTAGATTCGCGCTTTCTGAAAAAGGCTATAAAAATCCCGAGGATGCTGAAGTCATCGAGTAATACGCTGCCAAATCAAGTCATTGAAAACTTTTTCTTGTAGCACTGTGTGCGTATTATTGCCCTGCTTTTTCTGCGACGACTGACTGTGGACTGGAATTTGCTTTCTTCTTCATCCTTCAGACCACACCGCATCATTGCATTCCATTGCACCGGAACAACAGGAGTAAATTTTGCCGGTATGTATACATATTATATCTTTATTAGCCATTAAATAATTGTAGGCTATTATTTATATTTATTTATAGCTAATACGTAATATACCTACCTGTGACAACGCTATAATAGGGGCTGTCATTCATACAGGTGTTCGTGTATGGGCAAACGTCCATACTTTGTACTTGTACCCTTAATTTATTTTACATATTGACGCTCGAGTCTTTTTTATTAATAGTTTTTTTGATTGCATATTTACAGAAACCCTCGTCTCTTAAGCGTTGCCGTTCCTTCAATTCTTACATACGCTAATTGTTAGCCACCCTCATTCATTACAGGTATGTGCAATAAATGTTTTTAATTATTACTTATAATATCTATGATTACACTTTTAAAGTCTACATACTGGGCGTTCAGTTCATCATATCCTCATATGTCATCCTTCACAATCAGCGACGTTGGATTTTCTCCAAGGAAACAATAATGTGTAAACCTTTAAATGCGCTTCTATGCAGTCCATATAAGATGGAATCAATATAGTGTCAGTGAACTGCAATGATTATGTCAGGCACATCAGTTTATGCATTTGATTATTATCAGCATGTTTGAAAAAAATTTGCGTTCACATTTAAAGATTGTTTCTTTGAAGATAGCTCATCTCATTTTGGAAATAAGAGATTGTCGGATCGTTTACGGCTTTTCAGTGAACAAAAGAATTGAGGAATGTCCGACAGTAGGGAAGCATTGAAGTTAGCTATTCCCCTTTCATAACAGAAAGGGAAGTTCAGACAGAGTGTACACTGGAAACAATTTGAAGGTCGCGTTCATTTATTTCGAGCAGCTTGGTTTGAAGCTTGCATGCTAATATTTAAGTTGTTTGTGCCTGGACAGGACTAATCTAATCGTGTAATATTTGAGGAGTTTATCCTGCACAGGTTGTCCTGCAAAATCATTCCCTAATCCTAATCTCATGCAACTCTCAGTTTCAAGGTCAGTCAAGAACTGATTGCGTTTTACTCCACCACCTTTGTTTGAATTTTCGTCAACAATCGCATGATTATGAAACCCAATCGTTGTGCATTTTCTTTGCACACACGTTTCTTTTAGTCGTTCGGAGGAGTAATTTTTTCTGAAATTACCCTCTCTCTCTGATAGGTCCAGAGGTTTTTCAAAGAAGATTTCACTGCCGTTTAATATAATACATAAGAAGCGATCTTGTTTTTGTTACATGATTCTGACTCTATATTTTGGCACCGCTGTCACATTTATAAAACTAGTATATAATCAAGGACAACAACAACTATCAAGGGTCTTCGGAACTTTTTTCGCAGGAGATTATTTCGCAGACATTTTCGAGCGGGCAAAATTCCTCGGCTTAAGTTTTCCGCCGGACTCTTTTCCGCAGTTAAGTTTCCGCCGATCCGGGCGGAATTCCGCCAAGCATTTGTCGCGGGCGAATTTCCGCCGTAACTTTGATTTGGCTGATTATTAAATTTGCACCCGTTGCGTGAGAGTTCGGGGGGTGAACCAACCATAATTTGGGCCTCTAACCTAACCTGGTGACCACCGAGATGGCTGTACGAGGCCTTAACAGAAGGTTGCATTAGAGTTGTATGTAACTGCAGAATTGGGAACACATCGCCGCCGGGCCGAGCGAAGCGTAGGCTCCGGCCGCTGTGTTTCTGATTCTGTAGTTAGGTAAAACTCTCATGCAACCAGATGTTAAGACCGAGTGCGCCAACGAGGTGGTTGCCTGCGTTAGGTTCGAGGTCCCAATTATGTTTGGTGGAGGTTAGGCAAAATACTCGGAAGCCTGGTTGCACCCGGTATGTGTATACACACAAGCGTAATTTTGTCCGCGGAAAATTGGCCGGAACGGCGGAAAAAACTTGAGCGCGGAAACCCGCCCGCGGAAGGCTGCCCGCGAAAAAAAGCGCCGCGGAAATTTGCCTGCGGAAAAATGTCCTAAGAGCCTATCAAGTGAGAGCTGATCTTACTAGTTGCGCACCCTGTTTAAGGAGTGGTTCGCGTCTCCATACCATTTCGTTTTGTGCTTCTCGTTTAGCTTTAGTCAAGCTCTGGAATTGTCTTCGAAGTCAGATCCTTTTTATACCCATACTATCAGTAGTAGCATCCAGTAATCTTCTCCAGGCAGTAGCGTCAGTGCAGTATCTACAAGCAGTAATCATTATCCAAACGCTATTTTGTGCTATACAGGTTATTAGTTACGATACGAACATTTAAGGACCCTGATAATTTTTTATATGTACTGTATGAACTACTCATGCCATTTATTGGTTTGAAAGGGATGCCAGACTATTCAGGTATGGCTAACGCATGAATTTAATCTGTAATTTTAATTTTGCAGTTCAACATCAACAATTAAAAATGACTCTGCGACTCGGTGATACCTTCCCTAACTTCAAGGCAAAGACCACGATTGGTGAAATCGATTTTCATGAGTGGCTAGGAGATTCGTGAGTTCTTTTTAATTGCAATCTAAAAATTCTATACAGGATATTTTGTTAAATGGCTGTTAAATCATGTACGTCGTATTTCCAGATGGGGCTTGCTATTCTCCCATCCTGCTGATTATACGCCCGTTTGTACAACTGAGCTGGGGCGGGCTGCGAACTACATGCCCAAGTTCATAGAGCGAGGGGTGAAAATCATCGCATTGTCAATTGATAGCATCGAATCTCATATGGGATGGATTGATGTAAGAAAAATTGCAGCATTATCGTTCATACTTTTCGTGATAGATATAGAAGCGGAGACATAGGAGAGATGATGTAGTTCATGAACTGACTGTCATGAAAATGTTTTGTAAACAGGATATTAAGTCCTACTGTCCGGAATTGCGTAACAAGGAATTCCCCTACCCACTTATTGCTGATGACAAACGGGAACTGGCCACTCTCTTGGGCATGCTTGATCCCGACGAGAAAGATAAGGATGGAATGCCGTTGACTTGCCGCTCCGTTTTCATCATTAGTCCAGACAAGAAAATGAAGCTGTCAATGTTGTACCCTGCAACAACTGGTCGTAGCTTTGACGAAATCATTCGTGTCATCGATTCTCTTCAGCTTGTTGCCAAACGAAAAGTTGCAACTCCAGCTGATTGGACTGTAAGTAAAGAGACTTTGAGGCTATGACAATTCCGAAATTAAACTTTTCCAACAATAAAATTTCATAATAGTTCCCAAGATAATTCAAGCTATCATTTGCAGCCTGGAAAACACTGCATGATTCTTCCCACTTTGAGTGCGGAAGATGTGAAAGCCGAATTTCCGGATGATGAAGTTACGATTGTCCAAATGCCATCCGGCAAGGAATACGTCCGTCATGTCACCTTGAAATGAAAATTGGATGATTAAATTCAGACTTTTTGTTTGCTATTTCTAATCATTACAATGAAAAAAGCACAATACCGACTGTGGTTTTCGAGAATTGCTTTATTTCTAATGGCAATTTATAACTACGGGTTTAAATTCTATGCTTAAAGAAATTGTATCTTCTAATATTTGCCTTCTGGCTTTGGTGCGAATCAATAAATCACATATGGAGTTTACTGTGTGTTCAACATTATAATTAACATTTTACTATACAAGTACGCTGAAAGCTTAAAAAACTATGTGAGCTTACGCATGCCATTAACTTCTAGTTAAAAAACTAAATACAGTATTTCATTGTCGGTATAAAAGCGTAATAGAAGAATACATTCCGACTGAAATTATATTTTGATTAACATGCTATTGCACTTAAAAATAACTTAATTATTTTACGTAATCACAGAGTTGCATTTGTTTCTAATGCAATCAATTCAGTTCATCAAAAGCTATAAAGCATAAGGAAATCTACGATTGAATTCCTCCATGTAATCTGGAGCATATTCAGCAATCCACCGTGGCTTAATTGCAGCTGCAGTAAGCATAAATGCTTTCTCTCCAGTATTCAATAACTCTTCAAACAAGATCCAATCAGGGTTATTTTTCATCAAAGAGCTCGAACCATGGATGTATAACAAATCTCTAGCGCCAAAAGAACGCCTGTACCCAAATCCTCTTCCCCGTCCATGTTCTCTACAAGCTATTCTACTGTAATACCCAGAAACTAAGGCCTTCTGCAAAGCATCTGGGTCAGGTAGCAGATTGAGTTGACGTGAAACCTTAAACTTGTTAGATTCCATAATTGCTACTAACTGTTGCCTGATTTCATACACTTCATTCAGTGCTTTGTAATTTAAAAAGTTATCTTTACAAAACTTTTCCGAATAACCAACGCTCAACCAATTCTCCCAAACTTTAAGAAAGGTGTGATAATCGCCTTCTGGCTGATTGAATTCAGCTTTGCACTTATCGGCCTGATACTGCCTCTTTTTGGGACGGTAATATATTTTACCACTAGACTGTACCGACAGCATGGCTACTACGGTTAACATTTCCTTCACACAGTTAAGCTGCACTGATGTGAGAAGTACTTTTGACAGTCTAGGATCCAACGGGAAATTTGCGATTTGTCTTCCCAGCTTGGTCAGTCGATTATTCTTGTCCAAAGCACCAAGATATCGAAGCTCCTGGAGGGACTCTTCTACTTGTTCTGGTAGGGGTGGATCAATGAAGTCAAAATTTTCCACGTCTTCGATTCCATGAGATGCAAGTAAAAGTAATCCGTGCTCTAAATTGCTCCGTTGAATTTCTGGTACTGGATTATCTTTCATCTTATTGAAATATTCCTCCGTGTATAATCTATATGCCACACCAGGCCTCGTTCGACCTGCTCTTCCAGCTCGCTGTTTCGCCTGGGCCTTGGTTATCATTTCTACCGCGAGAGTCTTCAATCCTGTCTTGGGATCGTAATGACTAACTTTTGTGACTCCCGAATCCACAACGTAAACAATACCGTCAATAGTCAATGATGTTTCGGCAATATTAGTTGCAATTATAACCTGAAAATATGACAGATCGTTTTTATCCCATATCTTAATTAGACAAATTCAGTATTTTTAATAAATTCTTCAGGATTCATGCCATCATTACTTTTCTTTTGTATCCTTCCGGCGCGGGTGCAAACACTTTGGCTTGATCTTCAGGACCCAATGCAGCGTAACACGGAACTATCCACAGTTCCCTCCGTTCATCTTTTTCTTCAAGCTTATCCACACAAAACTCGATTTTGTCTTGTCCGCAGAGAAACACTAGAATGTCTCCTGTAGGGGTGCATAAGAAACAATTATTGACTGACCTTAAATGCATGTCTCACTCTTTTCTTTTCTGATAATGACTAAAACGCTGTGACGATTGTTTCATTGGAAACCACGAAATATAAAAGCAGGACAGAATAAACATACATCATCAGCGTATTATTACCTTCTGGTTCGTGATTGTTGATTTCCAGAACTTTGCGAATACAAGTATTTACGTAATCCGGCACAGGAAAGGCCTCATATCTAACATCTACGGGAAAATCTCTGCCTTTGATTTTGATTATTGGAGCACCAAAGAAATAATTCGAAAACTTTTCTGTATCCAGAGTAGCTGATGCAACAATTATCTTCAAATCTTTCCTGGTCCTAGTTGCAGATTTCAGCAACCCTGAAATTCCAATAAGACGTAACGTATTACCCACGCTTTGGTTAAACTATCAACGGTTTTTCCTCATTCTGAACTTTACCAAGCAAGATGTCAGTATTCAAGCTCCGTTCATGAGCCTCATCCAACATGATAGCAGAATAATTGTACACGTTCGGTTGCGAAGCCAACTCTTGCAGGAGAATCCCATCAGTCATGTACCTAAAATACAATAACAAAAAGCTCAAACTTCACCCTCGAAATCACATCAACAATGACGCTTATTATTTCTTGACTTTGAAATACTATTTACTTACGTGATTTCCGTAGTAGGTTGTGTGCAGTTTTCAAATCGGACACGATAACCAACTTCTTCACCAAGTGTGGATCCAGTTTCTTCCGCAACTCGTTTCGCTAATGCTCTAGCAGCGATTCGCCGAGGCTGTGTGCAGCCGATTTTCCCAGTAACGCCGCAACCCGCAGCCTGTAAATACTGTGTAAGCTGCGTTGATTTTCCCGATCCCGTCTCTCCCTCCACAATAAGGATTTGATGCTTATGAACCATCTACAAATAGCCCATCTTCAATTAGCCTTCCATCATTTGTAATTATCTTAAAATAATGCTTTTCCTCATTTACCTTTACAAACTCATCCTTCTGAATGTACACAGGAAGCTTCTTTTGATGCTGCTGAAGTCTAGCGGAAATTTTCTTTCCCTTTTTCTGTCGGCTTGGGCCGTAGCTGTTCGAGGTATTACTATTTACAAGCCCGGCTGAAGCATCACCATTAATAGTAATATTAGAGTTTAGATTGAATCCTATTAATGGCCGGCGCTCAGGTACTGCCACATGGGTTGCGACAGGATTCGATGGTGGGAGCGCAAGCCCAAATTTTTCAAATAGGCTCGATAATGCTGAAGTGCCATTTGACTGACTTGAAGGCGATTCAACATGATTTGTCTTATCATCTCGACTAGCAGGTTTCCCTCCAGTTTCAACACTTTCTACAATAAAATTTCTTAAATTTAGACATCTTTAAAAATATATATTTAAATGACTCCTCCTCAAACCAAATCCTACTCCTTCCTCTAGAGCCAAACCTGAACAGACTAATTAGGCTAATACCTTTAAAGACAACTGCATCATCTGTCTTCGTTGCCATCAGTTCAAGTGATTCAATGCAAGACATAATTTTCCTTTGCGGCCCAACTTTCCCAGGTACCATGGCTCGTACGTCCTCGATTTTAAGCTCTCTGAAAGCCTCTTCGTCCACTTCATTTTCTACAAAACCACAACGCTGAAATAATATTAACTGTTTACAAAAAAATGTTGTCATAAAAAATAATATATAAATACTATAACTCCATACCTCTAAAGATGTTAACGTAATCACCGCATCCACACGCTTCCAGTTGATCTTGGACAAACTTGTCCATAGTTTTCCACCAAGTCTTGCCCTGGTTCAATGTCTTGCAAGCAAGGGCAGTGGCAATTTAGTGTGTTTCTTTAATTTTATTTACCGTAGTTCAAACCAGTTCAATTCCGATTTATAATTTCAAGTCTGTATACCTTTCAATGAATTATATTCCCTCAACTGACGACAACACAACGTCGGAATCTTCTCACCTCTGCACTGTTTCAGGAACTCCAAGTAAAAATAGAGAGCGGGTTTATGTACATGTGAACTTGCCTTGATTTTGCAAACATGTGCGGAATCGCAACTTTCATACATTCAACAGTATTTATGGTTTCGCAAACGTGAAAAGTCTATATATATTACATATATCTCTCTAAAACCACTGAAGCTTTTGACATGATCCCAGCATTCAAATGCCTCAATGTTTTTGCCTACACCTAACAGTACCAATCATTCTGCAGATCCCCCCTACTTGATTTCTATACATGTAACAATCCATGTAGCACTGACCCCCTCGTTTGTCGTTCATCCATTCTCTCGCAGTCCCCTTTCGTGTTCAAGCCGTGTAAAAGTATTTTCCCCTCTACAACAAACGTTTCCCTAACGTAACATCCACAATATAAAACACGTATAATAGCAAGTAAGAACGATTAGTTAACGAAAACAACCAGCAACGTTTAATTTGAATAAAAATAAAATTAGTCTTTAATTAGCTCGTAATTCGATTTCCCTCGCTGCGCACTGTATGCTTTTGGAACTTAAACCTGAGTCAGAAACTCCAAATTCGGCATAGACCAACTTCTTCAAGTTAATCGCTTCAACAATTTCATATCATGTGAATGACGTAAAAACCGAATCATCATCCACATCAACTTCTTCAACTATTCTTTATATACATCCTGACTGCGCTTCCATTAGCTACCAGCTTTAATAAATTCTTTGCTTTCGGGTAGCTTTAGGGTATAAGTATCATCGTCACAAGAGGATAATTTTCAAAGTGTACCCTGAAATAGTTAACTAACGGCTAACGAAATCAGCCACCACTCTCTGTACAAGTGTAGCCTGCGATGTAGCATCGAAAGTGCATCATAAACTCCAAATCGGATCATGTCTGTCTTGATCCAATTAGCCGTCAATCAAATCAAGGTAACCGAGTTAACATTTCACCCAATTTTTACAAAACCCACAAAATCTGTTCATTTACTACGCAATTAATAAGATTAAATCATCCTCGTATAGTGCCAGTCCTAGTAAACGTTTCCTATTGGCTCACAAGGAGGTGTGGATGTGTCAGAAAACTAAAAAGCAAGAGAAGAGGTTATAATTTGACTCGAGCCACCTGATTCTGATATTGCTGTAAATCGCTCCGCTTCAGTCCACCGTTCCTTCTTCGGGTTTTTTATGCGTACCTGCCGAAACGAAAGCAATGCATACAGGAGGGCTGCACCAAATCCTCACACCAACGATACATGGCAAGGAATAATAGCAACCTATGAAATTGAGAGGCACAATCTCCCTTATGTTGTCATTCAGCGAAAGCCTTGTTCATAACATTCGCCCTGTCTCTTCTTCACTCCAGGTAACGAAACCAAAGCAAGAGAAGATAGCGAACAAACAGTAGAACATCCATCATCGTTACGTAACGAAGTTAGCGGAGAGACCCTCAGATATCACGGTGAGTTAGCTTAACATAGACTTGACTTTTTCTCTTTTTGCTCTATCCTATTCTCTCTCACACAAATTTTATCATGAGAGATGATGATGATGCTAGAAGACTTTACATTACCATTACATTTACGTAAATAGCACAATTTCTTTATCGTCTCAAACAATGTGTCATCCTCTTTGTTAATCCTGTACTGTAAAAATTCCATGGTTAGTGATTGAAATAGTAGATTAATTATTCACTCCTTTACAGTCAGTGCAGTGCATCCCTTTAGTTTCGAAAAATCATTTCCCCAGTGATTAATTCCTCAATCAATTCATATGTCATAGCTATACGTGAGTTGGTTCGGCCCCACACTTGTCATTAATTTTACAGAAGGGAGTCATTATCGCACTTGGCTACAGACTTCATTTTGTCTTCTGTTCACATTACTTGTCTGTTTGTGTTGAGGGAAGTGTTGTTGGTTATTCTTAGCGTTAAAACAAATCTATTACTGTTCCATGAATCAGAGACGTGGTAGATAATCACAGTTGAACACATTTCAATTCAATTTTTAATTCTATATGTGACGGGGATCTTCTGTTTGCGTTCTTTTTGAGTAAGTGTTATATAAAACAGTCGTAATTCATTATGTAGTTTCTTAGTTTAAAATATTACAAGTCAAGACTTTTAAGACAGTCCATCACGGATTAATTATTACGTGTGCTACTAATTGTTGGAAGCTTTCTTGCAGGTTAAACTGTCCCAGTTTAGTGACCCACTGATACGTAGTACGTCGTACAGCTTATATGCTTTTAGGTCCTATATATATACTAAACAGGAACCGCACTGTCGGAGACATGTAAATAACATGCAAATTCTTGATCTGTATCCTTAAATCGTAATTATGACCAAAATCTAATTCATTGTGCAATGGGCAGGACTCATTCATTACTTAAAATATATTTTGATGGGTAATGTATAGCCATTTAATTTGTAAGTAACAGAAGGATGGAAAAGCTATAAACCAAGGATGTGGTGATGGACATAATTGCAGAAACCAGAAGTAACAACTTTCAGGTTAATTAGCAAGGAAAGTAATTCAGGTTACGCTGATGCGGACCTTTAGACATGTAAATTATATATGAGCAGCCTTGACTGAGAGATGATAAATTTACTTTTTGTAAAGCCTGTCACTAATAAGGCGGAAATCCGGACGTAAACCGTAAATAGAAACAGATATAAATTACTAAATAGAATTCAAAATTCATCGCCTTATGCTACAGTTAACTCACATTTTATAGTAGTCAGCTGTGCAAGGAGTTCCATATCTTACTCAAGTTCTTATAAGATTATCATTTAGTTTGCAGTTTGTTATTAGCATATGAAGCTGAAATGCGTTATGCTATGCTGAAGCGTGGATGATATGGGTGATAATTGTTCGCCAATGATTTTTGTTAGCGTTCATTTAAATAGTGAGTCACTCTACTCCAGCGTAGGGAGGGTTACATTAATATGTCTCTGGATGCGGATGCTATAATGCTAAAAGTGTGGAGCTGTATGGTTAAATCTGAACTGGGCTAAACAAGGTGTATCGTGATGCAGATATAAAATTATGAATAGAAGGATCAGGAAATTACTACAACTTGATATTGAGGATTTACGCATTCATTTTTACTATACTCGTATGTATACATCTAGCATGATCTTGCATTAGAGCAGAGGCTTTTTAAAATTTAAATGTCTCATGGTCTAATAGAGTACAACATATAGCGTAGAGGCTAGTATAGATTTTATTCTTCCTCTGGTAGCCTATTAGCCTGACTGGGCTGGTACAAATTGTAGCAGAAAGAAGGTTAAAAGCTGCATAATTAGTAAAAAGTGACATCCTCTCCACTTCGTATGTTAGCAAATGTGTTGCGGTTTTAAGTTGGTCTGCTCGAAATAACCTAGAGTATTCAGTTTACAATTCAAGATTAAATACACTCCAGTGCAGTTGTCCCGTTTTACCGTTGAAACCCCAGGCGTTTCTTTAACTTTAAACTTGCTAGGGTCTTTTACAGGAACTTTAAAGGCAGTGTGAAACAGTAGCAGACTAAAAAGTCTATGATGAAAAAACTTTGCGTTATCGGATTGGATGGAATTCATTTTTTAAAATAATTGCTGTTTTCCAGAAGTTACCCGGTTGTCAGAATTACTACAAGCCATCATCATGTCTGGAGGGCCTTACAACTACTCCTATATTTTTAAGTACATCATCATTGGTGATATGGGCGTAGGCAAATCTTGCTTGCTCCATCAGTTTACAGAGAAAAAATGTAAGTTAAACTTTACAGAGTTTTGGTGAAAGTACTCTATGATTGTACTTATTCATAACGACCCTTTTAAAACATTTTATTATTATGCAGTCATGGCTGATTGTCCTCATACAATTGGAGTTGAGTTCGGAACGAGGATAATCGAAGTATGCGGACAGAAGATTAAGCTGCAGATCTGGGACACTGCTGGACAAGAAAGGTTTCGGGCAGTCACGAGGTGCGACCAGATTAAATTCAGCTTCCTACTTTATCCGAACCCAGTCGAGGATTTTAGATTTCTAAAAGTTGTGTTGTTTCTCTTTAGGTCGTATTATCGGGGAGCTGCCGGAGCTTTGATTATTTACGATATCACTAGACGCACTACATACAATCATTTGTCCAGCTGGTTAACGGATGCTCGAAATCTCACCAACCCAAACACTGTAAGAATACTAAGATGAGAGTTACGGAAGCCATAATTATTGAAACTTTGTTTTGTAATACTAGCTGCTCATTCTTTATGTAAGGTGATCTTCTTAATTGGAAACAAGTCAGACTTAGATGACCAAAGAGATGTTACTTACGAAGAAGCTAGAAAATTTGCTGAAGAAAATGGACTAAAATTTGTCGAAGCTAGTGCTAAAACGTATGAATGATATTGCCATGGGTTTATAGTATTCTTGGGTAGTATGAAGGATTTTTCGCTTCGTTTGTTTTAATTCACCTTTCTGGTTCTTCTAGAGGGGAAAATGTAGAAGAAGCCTTTTTAGAAACGGCCAAAAAGATATACGAAAGTATTCAAGACGGCAGGTTAGTTGTTCAATCCGCATTGTGGTTATTGGGTCTCAAAAGTTTGTTGGAAATTTCACTAATGCGTATGGTTTCATATTGCAGCCTGGACTTGAACGCGGCTGAATCTGGAGTGCAAAAGAAACCATCTGCCAACGGAGCACGTGCACTGAGTGGTGATAATTCCGAACCTAGAAATTCCTCATCATGTTCCTGCTAACTGTAGCTTGAACTTACTGTATTGTGGGTAACTCTAATTATTAAGCAACGGTAAAACTGAATGAGTTGAATTCATATTTGTTCCACAATATTGTAAGTGTGTAGATAGGCACTTTTTGCGATTAAGGATTGTTCGATTAAGTAGTTTGGAATAATCTACGCATTATGTAACTGTTTACTCCGATGCCTTCGAGCTGCCCGTGATTATGCTTTATGTATTTTTGAAAGTGATTGTTAAGTTAGAACATACTTGCGTTTTCAAATCAAGAGTGGAATCTGAACGTACCTAAATTAGGTGGGAGATTGAAGTTTTCTAGTAACATCAATCTATTTTGAATGTTCGAAAATCGATTCGTCCCAGCGATTCGTGTAGAGTTACTTATAAAAGTTGCGAGCACGAATCTTAGTAACATAGGTCCTTGATCGTTTAGTTTTTAGTGGCTCGATTTTCGTTCTTATGTATACATTCATTCAAATACCTAGTTAATATTAATACAAAAAAATTGTGCAGATACCGGCTCTCGGAAAGACAGCAAGGGCTATCTAGTAGCGGTTAAGCTGAACGACTTTTTATTTAATGGTCGATGATGGGTTTTCATATTGCTTGTTCGGGCAAGCTAAGAAATTCTTATAGAGCGTATGTGTACCTTTTTTCTGGCCGTAAGAGTTAGCTCATTGTGGTGAGAATTTGAATGAATAATTCCCTAGGTCTTCACGAAGAACCCGGTTAGCGTTCTTAAGTAAGTTGGTTATCGCATGGAGCTGTTTTAATAGTTCTTAGCTCTTAAAATGTAAAACATGTTATCCGATCAGTTTCCCAGGCGAACAATTCCAAAACGTTGTGTTAATTGAGTATAGGCCAGGTTTCACATTTCTACTGTACTGTGCCCAAAATATCCTCAGTCGATCGATTAAATGTTACTGTAATACATGCGACTTCAATCCATGGATGACACAATTCTGGGCTATCAGCTTTACCCTTTCCAATTATTAACTTACGTGCTTCATTGTCTTATGACCGTTAGCTACAGTTGCAAATTGGTGTTGACCGATGGTTCTATCTGATACGGTCCCCCGTGAGACGAAAACGGGTTCCATCGCCCGTAAAGGCAATGAAAGAAACTTCAGAGTAATGAATAGCAAAATACAAAATCGTGTAAAATGTTGCACATTTTTTGCAAAACTGCAACTCCATGACTTGCTCATTTTATTTCATTAACCTCCAGTATTGCGTACAAAACTATGAAAACGTGGTTATTGAGTCTCTTAAGTTTGTAGGCAATCGGCGTAATAATTGGGTGTATAAACTGATATAAACTGACATCGCATCGTAACCCAAGCTTAATTTAATGAATTCGTTTGAAATATTATAATGTGCTAGAATTAAGACAATGTCAAGAGTACTGACAACGTTATCGCATTGTGTACAACAAGACTGCGTGGAATAGTCAGCAGTATTTGCCACTTTGCCACCAGTAGCGGATGACGCTCTCCCGGATGGCAAATAGTACGTACCATGTTCAATGCTCAGTTCTCATTCATCATTATGCATGTGAATATTTCCTTTCTCAGCAACTAGTCATAGATTATTGCCTGCGACTCAGACAGATGATTTATTCATCAATATAAAGGATCATTAAATCACCATATTAAGGTGTCAAGTAACTCCCTTCGAACGAAGTAAGGTTAATCTTAACTACCACTAGAACACCACATATCAATAAAAAATACGAAAGTAATGATCGATTCATCTTAGTTTTAGATACTGGTACGGGGCCTAGGAATTAATACGTTTTCCTAAATAATCTGGAACTACGATTCTATACGAACACACAAGATGATGGGTTACTTAAATAACATTATTCTGTTGTTTCCTTAAACCAAATTTGGTTTTACAAAAATATTGCATGGTTGAACTGGTTTCTTTTGTTAGATAATTCAATAGATGGAAAACAGTGATACGGGGATTAGAGGCCACAAGTTTTGTAGTATTCTATACAAATTCACTTTCAGAAGGCGTTATAATTTTGGCTTAAATAACTGCAAAACGTTTCATTGCCTATAAAGCTCCAGTAAAACATTTGATTTCGTCCATATGGTCTTACAAGCACGGTCTCCTGACTGTGTCCATATTATTCCAATCACGCAATCTGACCGCGGACATTCATTTAAGGAAGGATTTCTAAGAATTCTTTACTTTACCAAAACCAGTCTTTCCTTTCACAAGGCGGAAGCTGCGCAACTGCTACAATTCATATCGACACATGATTTCAGAATTCTGTCTGTATTACGGGAGTGGTATAAATTAGCTACAAAACGGCGTTCAATTACGAACCACAAAATATGTTTTAGCGGTCTCAAAGAACGTACAGGATGATATTACTAAATGGCCGTAAATTCGAAAAACACTCATCTATTGCTGAAGGAGTTGCATTCATGCTTGCTACAAACTCATAAACCTTGTTATACATTATTATTCTAGTTTCTAACCCTGCATGGAGATTACGACCTAAATAACCTTTGGATTCTCTACAATACAATGCATCTTTAAATTTGTACAACAGGCACATTAACATAGTTCGCAACTCATCAGACTTAAAGTACTTCTATTATTTGACTTTCAATCAGGTATAACCTACCAAACACAACAAAAAGATAACTAAAAATTGCCACATCAGCTACCAAAACGTTATGCGTCTATTTATCTGTCAAAAAAGCGTATCTCTAAAAAGTTTCACAAACCGCACACGTAACTTCAGTTGACTGTCTATTGACTTGAATCGAATAACTAACTACCACCGAATGCAGCGCCCATACTAATTTAGTAACTCAAAAAAATCTATCTACCCGTTTCTACTTACTTATACAAGTTGCCTAAACAAGCTGTGCCGTTCTTATGTAGTCGCCATGTTCTGCTAGAACAGTACAAGTAGAAAGTATTATGCGACGTTACGTCCATGGCGAATATCCGCGTCCGCTGATTCCACGAAGGCTCCCATTTGCTGCTTATACCATGCTTGCTAATAGCTATGGAGAACATTTGAGAGGAATCTAATTTAAGCACTGGTTTCTTCTCCCCAGACGTCACTATCATATTCGCTGCCACTTCCTGAATCGCTATCTGACATTTCCACGGCCACACGTCGTGCGAGTATAGATGCGACATCGTGATATGCTGGCTTTTCTTCTTTCCCTGTTTCTTTCTTGTCTACCTTACGGAGTTCAATGCCTAAAAAGGAAACATAACTAATTGATTATCCCTGTTAGTTAAGTAATGAAACGCAGTTGCAATTATGTTACCGTACCGTCTCGAATAGCCTTTAGAAGTTCTGATCGACCGTCCCACATCGCAGCCGATGCTGCCACTTGTCTCTTCTGCTTTTCGGCAACAGGAGGCTTGATCTTCATGCTTTGTATGTTGTGACCTCCGATTCCGTTGCCGTTAGTCATAGGAGCAGGTGGTGGCAAAGGCGGAGGAGGAGGCGGTACCTCTTGGTGCTGATAATCTCCATCTTCTGGTGGAGGTGGTGGTGGGGATGGGGGAAGTTGATCTTCAGGAACAGTAGGCCTGAGCCTGCTAATGGCCATTGCTAATTCAGAAAGATTCTGATCCGGTGTCGGTGGAGGAGGAGGCAAAGGTTCGTCGGCATCATCGATCATAGGAATCGGTAAGGGCAGATTCATGCCACCATTATAGATTTGATGATGATGTTGCTGAGCATGTGACTGATAGTGGCTTTGCTCGTGTCCGTAACCGTTCATATGCGGTGACATGCCATATCCATTCATCTGGCCATGGTCTTGTGGAGGTGGTGGCGGTGGAGGCAAAATGTCTCTTTCTCTGCTGTTTGTAGCACGCAAATGCCTTGTTGGAGTACCCGAGTGTGATCCCGGGGGTGTTCTGAAAATTCGTATCGTTGACATTGAATAATCAAGTACATAAATTCCATCTCAACCATTCCTTAACAAGTTTACCCTCCATAAGCCGGTGGTGGAGCAGGAGGAGGCTGCAATGGTCTGAATCCAAATCCATTAGGAGTATTATTCACACTTTGGTTTATGACTGCGCCAATAGACCGTGGTACAGAATTTTGCCTAGCGTAAGCAGTAGGAGATTCATACGGTGGCGGAGGTGTATGGACACTCTGCTGCGTGTAATATCTCTGCTGATTATTTACATGACTGTGCTGATTAATTTGGTTCGTATAAGCTTCGTAATGGTTATTCTGAACATGCATGGCTTGTTGATGCCTAGAAAATAACAAATACAATCATTGGTCTTCCGAAGTTCAGGTCCAATAATACTTATGTTTCTTCAACTACAATGCTTCGAAACACTAGATGACGTACCTGTATTCATTATTGATGTCATTAGTGTAGATCTGTTCGTTGTTTGCATATCTGAACTCGATACTATTAGGTCTTCCGTTAGCGTGTCCGTTCATCTGCCGCGGTACTTGGTGAGCAGCATCAGGCGAATACATTCCATCGGGAGTCTCGTGCGCAGCCTGTATAACAGCAAGAACTTTAGCACTCCCAACTCGATTTCTCTCACCAAACCGTTATCGTTACTCAAATTAATCATGCATGGGAGTTACAACTAGGTTTACATTGTTATGATGATTTATTCCTCCAATAATATTTTCCCCATGCTCAGGAGCATAGCGTTGTTTTTCCCTCATGCTCTGGGGCTGTCTTAAACGCTTCTTGTGTCTCCCACCATGCTCATGTTTGGGTTTATGTGGCTAAAACAAAACAAAACCAAGCACCGCGCATAAGTTCTCCAACCCCAATTAATAACACAATCCAACCGTGAACCACCGAAGGAAATGCCCGTATCCACTCAATATCGCATGCATGATCACAAGTGGTTAATATCCGTAGTGTCACAGTACAGTAATATGCTTATCTCAAATAATCTTGCCTCATTTTGATCCTGATTTTGTTGTTGTTGCTTTGCAGGCAAACATTAACAAACAGTGAAATGTGAATACATTCAAGGAATAGTGAGCCCAAATGGTGCAATTAGAATTTTAGTAACATATGAGCTTTGCATTGGAAACTCGTAACTCTCTCTTACCTTTTTCACTTTATCAAATATTGCACGCTCTGTATCCTTGAGCATATCTTGCCTCCATAATTCAAAGAAATAATTCGGATCCGTGTAAAATTTGAGACCATCCTTCCCATCATCCCTGTACTTATTCAATTTGTCCAAAGGTGGTGGCTTATCGCAAACTTGATATATTTTCGTCATACCAAACGGCAAACTCTCCCTTGCCACAACTTGTTGGTCAAATACCATTGAACTTGCAAACGGCTTGGCATTAAGAGAATCTTGCATGGAAGTAGCTGCAAAAAAAATGCAAGCATATCAATGTCATTACCATAAATCTTGCAACTTGCTGTATATACCGTGTCTCATATCAGCAAACAGAAGCAGTGATAAACAAACAATCTAGAAAAAAAACTATTTTATCAATTCATTCTGTCCCTTCTTACACTCATCTTGAGCACCATCCAGCTGTACGACTTTCACTGCTAATCTGTCAATACGCGCTTGCAGGTTTCCAGCCCGGGTCGCTATATCCGTCCCAACTCGTATCAATTCAGTAAATATTTCTCCAGCATTATGACTTAACCTGCAAAACCAAAGAGAAATAGCTAAATGTAGGTTATTATGCACAAAATCCGTGCGTGACAACAAGTCATTACAATTGTCCACACAAATCAGCAACATTTAACAACCCAATTATTAACTTACGTGCTTAATTGTCTTATGACACTAGCTAACGTCCCGTTAGCTACAGCTTCCAATTCGTTTTGAACGGGGATTCTATCGGGTAACGTCCCCCGTGACACGAAAACGGGTTCCACCACCCGTAAAGGTAATGGCATTGTGCTTTAAAAACCTTACAGTAATCACTAGCAAAATACAAAATTGTGTAAAATTTTACAAAATTTTTACAAAACTACCCCACCACAACTTGCTCATTTTATCCCATGAACCTTGAGTATTACGTACAAAATTAATCTTAATCCAGATCTCTTTTCTAATCATTGCAATTGCAACCTACGTCTACTGCAACAACAACTGCAACTCCTCCTATCTGCTTTTATGTACTTTCAATGCAGTACAATGCCCCTGCGCCTCCTCCTCCTTTCGTTTATCTCCGTCAATTCGCATTTCATATGTACGTTAATGCAACCTTATGCGTGATATCTTAACATAGGTATCTACTTGCCATTCTAAACAGTCGTACAGTATCTCACGTGACTCAAACCCCCCGGCAACCCAAGGTACGTCGTGTTAGGTACCCTGGTAGCGTGTAGCTTTAGGTACCTTGGTCATTTAGGTAGCTTTGGGTAGCTTGGAAGAAGGTAGGCTAAGATAGCTTTCGGGAGAGTAGCGCCGCAAAAGGTACCTCTGAGTACACAATTAACATTACGCTAGGTACTCTTTGGGAGGGTAACGTGGCAAAAGGTATCCAAAAGCATGCTGAAGATACCCTCCAGTTAGGTACACGGGGAGAAGGTACCCACGACAAAATGGAAGGTAGCTACGTGTACACGCCAGCTGGGTAGCTGGAATTAGCTGCTAAGAAGGTAGCGAAAGATAACGACTGGGCGGCTACACTCTCCTATGGTCTCATCATTGAAGCGGTACATGGAGAAAAGGTAGCTTTGTGTAACCTCTTAGAGGATACCAAAGAGTAGACAGTTGAAGGGTACCGGAAGATACCTTATTAGAAGTTAAGAAGCGAAAGCTTCAATCCAGGTAGATGCAGTTAGCTTCAAAGAAGGTAACTGACAGCTACCTTCGGGGAAGGTAGTGAACGGAAGCGACAGAGCGGGTACACGGTCCTATGGTCTTATCATTGAAGCGGGTACACGGGGAAAAGCTATCTTTTGAGTACCCTCCGAAAAGATGACGTTTAGTACTACAGCGTAAATTCCTTAGTGACGATTTCGTCAAATCCTTACTAATTAACTTTAAATACAATTTACTTAAAAAAAGTCAATCTTTAGAATCTAACCACCAATACCATGTGGAAGCCCAATTTGTCCTCTACAGATTGGTGCAATTTAATCCCGCGGCAACTCGGAAAAATCGTAAAATATTTGGCTTTGAATATTTTCTCTCATACCCTACCAATAACTGAATTTTGTTAGTTCTACAAATATTCAAAGCAAAATATTTCCAGATTTTGCCGAGTTGCCACAGGATTGGATTGCGCCAATCTGTAGAGGACAGTTTGGGCTATGAAATGGTAGTAGTGGTTAGATTGGAAAGATTGCATTTTTTAAGTAAATTGTATTTCATGTTAATTAGTAAGGATTTGACTAAGTCATCGCTAAGGAATTACAGCTGTAATATTAAAGCCAAACGCTAATGAGAAGAATTGTGCCATTCCCTCACGCTACTCAGATCAATACTACAGCGTAAATTCCTTAGCGACGACTTCGTCAAATCCTTATTAATTAATTTTAAATACAATTTGCTGAAGAAAGTCAATCTTTAGAATATAATCACCAATATCATGTGAAAGCCGAATTTGTCCTCTACAGATTGGTGCAATTTAATCCCGCGGCAACTCGGAAAATCGTAAAATATTTGGCTTTGAATATTTTCTCTCATACCCTACCAATAACTGAATTTTGTTAGTTCTACAAATATTCAAAGCAAAATATTTCCAGATTTTGCCGAGTTGCCACAGGATTGGATTGCGCCAATCTGTAGAGGACAGTTTGGGCTATGAAATGGTAGTAGTGGTTAGATTGGAAAGATTGCATTTTTTAAGTAAATTGTATTTCATGTTAATTAGTAAGGATTTGACTAAGTCATCGCTAAGGAATTACAGCTGTAATATTAAAGCCAAACGCTAATGAGAAGAATTATGCCATTCCCTCACGCTACTCAGATCAATACTACAGCGTAAATTCCTTAGCGACGACTTCGTCAAATCCTTATTAATTAATTTTAAATACAATTTGCTGAAGAAAGTCAATCTTTAGAATATAATCACCAATATCATGTGAAAGCCGAATTTGTCTTCTACAGATTGGTGCAATTTAATCCCGCGGCAACTCGGAAAAATCGTAAAATATTTGGCTTTGAATATTTTCTCTCATACCCTACCAATAACTGAATTTTGTTAGTTCTACAAATATTCAAAGCAAAATATTTCCAAATTTTGCCGAGTTGCCACAGGATTGGATTGCGCCAATCTGTAGAGGACAGTTTGGGCTATGAAATGGTAGTAGTGGTTAGATTGGAAAGATTGCATTTTTTGAGTAAATTGTATTTCATGTTAATTAGTAAGGATTTGACTAAGTCATCGCTAAGGAATTACAGCTGTAATATTAAAGCCAAACGCTAATGAGAAGAATTATGCCATTCCCTCACGCTACTCAGATCAATACTACAGCGTAAATTCCTTAGCGACGACTTCGTCAAATCCTTATTAATTAATTTTAAATACAATTTGCTGAAGAAAGTCAATCTTTAGAATATAATCACCAATATCATGTGAAAGCCGAATTTGTCTTCTACAGATTGGTGCAATTTAATCCCGCGGCAACTCGGAAAAATCGTAAAATATTTGGCTTTGAATATTTTCTCTCATACCCTACCAATAACTGAATTTTGTTAGTTCTACAAATATTCAAAGCAAAATATTTCCAGATTTTGCCGAGTTGCCACAGGATTGGATTGCGCCAATCTGTAGAGGACAGTTTGGGCTATGAAATGGTAGTAGTGGTTAGATTGGAAAGATTGCATTTTTTGAGTAAATTGTATTTCATGTTAATTAGTAAGGATTTGACTAAGTCATCGCTAAGGAATTACAGCTGTAATATTAAAGCCAAACGCTAATGAGAAGAATTATGCCATTCCCTCACGCTACTCAGATCAATACTACCGCGTAAATTCCTTAGCGACGACTTCGTCAAATCCTTATTAATTAATTTTAAATACAATTTGCTGAAGAAAGTCAATCTTTAGAATATAATCACCAATATCATGTGAAAGCCGAATTTGTCCTCTACAGATTGGTGCAATTTAATCCCGCGGCAACTCGGAAAAATCGTAAAATATTTGGCTTTGAATATTTTCTCTCATACCCTACCAATAACTGAATTTTGTTAGTTCTACAAATATTCAAAGCAAAATATTTCCAGATTTTGCCGAGTTGCCACAGGATTGGATTGCGCCAATCTGTAGAGGACAGTTTGGGCTATGAAATGGTAGTAGTGGTTAGATTGGAAAGATTGCATTTTTTGAGTAAATTGTATTTCATGTTAATTAGTAAGGATTTGACTAAGTCATCGCTAAGGAATTACAGCTGTAATATTAAAGCCAAACGCTAATGAGAAGAATTATGCCATTCCCTCACGCTACTCAGATCAATACTACCGCGTAAATTCCTTAGCGACGACTTCGTCAAATCCTTATTAATTAATTTTAAATACAATTTGCTGAAGAAAGTCAATCTTTAGAATATAATCACCAATATCATGTGAAAGCCGAATTTGTCCTCTACAGATTGGTGCAATTTAATCCCGCGGCAACTCGGAAAAATCGTAAAATATTTGGCTTTGAATATTTTCTCTCATACCCTACCAATAACTGAATTTTGTTAGTTGTACAAATATTCAAAGCAAAATATTTCCAGATTTTGCCGAGTTGCCACGGGATTAGATGGCGCCAATCTGTAGAAGACAGTTTGGGCTATCAAATGATACTAATTAATAGGTTTTAGAGATTGGATTTTTTCAGTTAATTTAATTTAAAATAAATTAATTAATAAGGAATCGACTAAGTCGTCGTTAAGGAATTCCAGCTACAATATTAAAAGTGATAGGAATAGCTGTACAGCCGTTAGTGATTAGCTTTAGCTGTCTAAGTCACGTTCTCCCTTGCAGCCCTTACACGATATACGTACTTTTTCTTGGGCCGCTGCGCTCCTCTCACTTTATGTTATAGCTGTAATTCCTTAAAATAAAGGTAAATAAGCTTAAATTATTAAAATAAATAATTTTAGAGTTATAAGCTCGCGTATAAAGATTTGGGGCAAGGGGAGACGTTTGCTAGCGCTGTTTATGATTTTAATGAGTGATTGATTCGTGGTGTTTTGCACAGCGGTGCAATGCCACCTAGCGGCAAGTGGTTTGACTTTGTGAGAAGGGTTAGAGTTAAGGCTCTGGGAAGCAGCGCCATCACCGTAAGCCGGTGACTGTTTAAGTTAAAGAAGCCGTGCATCGTGGCTGTGTGCAGTAGGAAAAGCCGGAAGATTAACAGTGCGGTTCCTTGCTCGGTGGAAGACGTGGTGGTGGGAATTAATTGCGGATTTAGTTAGAAGGATATTAAATTGAAAAGTGTCACTATGGAAGGTACCGGATCGTCTTTGAAATTGGAACTCCGTGGAATCCTGAGGGGCCATAACGGATGGGTCACTCAAACTGCACCAACCCTAAGGATGAAAACATTTTGATTTCGACTTTCAGAGGTAAGAACTATTTATAATTATTAATTTGGTTTATCAGATAAGTTAAAATTAAGATAAATGATAGCTAAAGGAAGCAAAGGATAGGTTAGGCTTTAAGTGGTAAATTGGTGATGATCCTATGAATTTGATTTAAAATAATGAGTTTTTCATATGCGGGTGGGGATATGGGACTGATGATTAACATGTAAATTATGAAGTAAATTAAGAAAAGCTATAGAAATGGGCGTGTAGGTAGCTCAGCCTGAAAAAGATGCTAGGGGAGGAGGGATTAATGAACTGAATATTAATACTTTTTGGTTGCAGACTGCAGACAAGACCTTGGTAGTGTGGAGATTGGCCCGTAACGAGAAAAATTATGGAACCCCTCTGAAGGGTTTCCATGGAAATTCCCATTTCGTTGCTGATGTCCTTTCATTTCACGGAAACTTCGCGTTGTCTGGAGCTTGGGATTAGACTGCGTTTGGGGGATTTGGCCGCTGGAAAATCTACCAGACGTTTGGAAGATCATAGTATGGTTTGAAAAGATTATCCCATACGACTTCATCCTGATGAACTCCACTGAATCCCCAGAAGGACGTGCAAAATTTGTGTGCAAACTATTTTTGTAACTCTTGACACCAAGTTGTCAGAAGGTTTTATTTACCAGACTGACAGGTAGGTTGTGTCGTCCAGGTTGTGCCTCGGAATGAGGTGAACGCTGTGACACATTCATATGCACTTAGTTCTTAGTTTATTCTTGGTGTGGAATTTTAAGTTTCTTATCGGAAGTTGTGGCATGCTGGACTACTTGTTTAATACTGTTTTTATTTACAGGATATATTGAGTCTCGCTTTCTCTGCTGATAACCGTCAAATCGTGTCCGGATCCCGGGAACACACGATCAAGTTATGGAACACTTGGGCTCAGTGCAGATTCACCATCCAGGAAGAAGTTCACTCCGATTGGGTTTCCTGTGTTCTGTTCTCACCTAACATCGCCCAATTATCGTGTCTGCTGGATGGGACAAGTCCGTCAAGGTAAGTTAAGGTGTTGAATTGTAAGAGTTGCTGGAAAGTACTATGGCTAGAAATGATACTTAATGATCCGCTGGCTCATTTATAGGTCTGGAATTTGGCCAACTGCAAGCTGAAGGCTAATCACGACAAACATCAACGATACCTTAACACTCTGGCTGTTTCCCCTGATGGTTCCCTTTGCGCATCCGGATGAAAGGACGCTAAAGCTATGCTCTCGAATGTGGTAAGTATTTAATATCATTAACGATTAATTCACCAACGGAATCAATCAGACCAACTATATTAATAGATAAAGCTGTTCCTCAAATAAACTGAAATTGATTTTGCTTTGCAGGCCTTCTCGAATGTCAATCTGGTCAACGGAGACACATTATCCCTGCCGGTCAGACATGGTATTGACAAAATGCTGTTAGGACTTAAAAACAGCTGTCTCGTATCTTCCATATACATCGGTGCTCGTAAATCTATAATGTTCTTTTGAATACTATCTAATGCCTTTGGCTTTTAAATTGTACCTAGAATTTAATTATTTATTTTAATTTATTATATTATTATTATGAAACAGCTCAACATTTTTAACCTGCTGTTATGTGTAAAGGATACCCTATGTCAACTAGTTACATCTGTAATCTATAATTACGTACTTGTATTGTATACAAAATATAATTTCTCATTTGTACACATTTTCAACAGTTGTAACTGTAATAAAACTTATAATGATTTGAAAATTTTGCTTGCAGCTATCTTTTTACAGCAATATGAAGCTACATTCCTAGCAGTCACCTGGTTGATACCTTCCTAGCAGTTACCTGGCAGATACCTTCCTAGCAGTCACCTGGTTGATACCTTCCTAGCAGTTACCTGGCAGATACCTTCCCACCAGTTACCTGGCAGATACCTTCCCACCAGTTACCTGGCAGATACCTTCCCACCAGTTACCTGGCAGATACCCCCCTAGCAGTTAACTTGCAGCTACTGCCCTAGCAGGTAGTCACAGTTACTTCCTTCGCCGCTACTCTCCGCTATCTTTACAACGGAAAGCTGGACGGTACACTCCACGCGGCTACCGTCTCTTCCGGAAATTAGATACCTTCAAGGTACACTGCGAGAAGCTACACGTTTTTCGTATAAACGCTACCTGCGGGGAAGCTACCGGAAGGTACCTCGTTGTCACTACTCCTGTGGGGTGTCGGGCCGCCGCTGCTTGAACCTATGCCTATATGTATCTAACGCGCACGTGGTATGACTGGACCCTAATAAACGGCCAGTCAATTGCTCTGATTGCGTTAATCCCAATCAAAATGCATTATCTAATCAAATGTCATTCCCTTGCAATGTCAACATTATAGCTATAGCTACAAGAGCCGCTGAATGCCCTGGCTGGTTCATCTGACAGCTGTAAAAGAATCGGCTGCCTGGCGGTCCTGGGGGGCTATTTTCGATTCTCAGCGAAATGGGTCTACAGCATTATCGCTGGCTTTCGAGTATAGGGGCCCTGGTGTTGCTCCAGTAATGCCGCGATAGCCATGGTGGACCGAAACCCGAATTCGGATATTCGAGTCTTGTCTTATGCCTTTAAGCTTTTGACGTGATTAAAGTCACATGGCAAAAGCTTAAGAAGTGGTTTCCCGGCTATTTAATATTTCACGTATCTACAGATGGGCGGTAGACCTTTGATACGTGTGGTTTTAACTTCTGCTCATCGTTACAATTACACAACAAACCAATGTGCACAATTGTATTAGTCGAAGGAACTACGATAGGATGAGGTCAGCGCTATGTGGATTGTTGTCTAGATGAACAGTTTTTTAACAAAATGATGATATTCGTGTCTGCCGTCATATTGCCCTTGGCTCTCCAGCATATATGCAGTAATCCAAGTACATGGAAGTTCCATGATGGAACTAACTCATATAAGTTTGAAGCCGGACGAGTAAAAACTTTAGTAGTCTGTCTCATTCGTAGTAAAGGAGGATGTCCATATCGATGTATACTACAACATAGTGAAAAGAATATATTCTCTTCTGCGAAAAGTCCTTGACGAAGTTTTGATTGTGAGCGAGCCTGCTTCATTTCAGTGCTATGTCTTTTTCTCATACCACTCATAACATCGTGACACATACCTTGTAGGAATGAAACTCTTGTTTCGTTAGTGGCTTCTGATTGAACAGTTAGTTTTACTCGTTTGCTAATTTTATTGTATTGGTAACGCATGGTGTCTCAAGGATTGCTTTGGACTGCTTGAACCTCAAAGCTTGAACATTCACTTTTCCGCATTCAAGTTAGTTTGTCGTGAGCTTTTATCGTAAACAGCCTCTGCCGAAGGAAGTTAACGCAGCCGTCCACTCACGCAAAATCACTCGGATATAAGGTAAATATGAATTTCCTATTTTTATTGAAAAAATCAGGTTTTAATCATGCACAAAGAAATGGTTTATTTGTATGCATGCATATGAATGTGAGAATGAGCAGGAACAAGCTCAATTTTATCAGCTGATTCCAGTTTCGATACCCTTGCCTTGGTTAGTTTGTCAACAAAACCGTACCGTAGGAAGAACAACGTTATTTACATACACAACTGGAAATTTAGTCGAGTTTAGAAGAAGACATTTTTAATCGGGTCTGGATATGTCAATGTTGTATGATTCAAGAAAGTAATCAGTTGTGTTGCGAATTATTTAGTAATCATCTCTATCGATGAATCACATTCTTTTAGTGATATTCTGTGATTTAGTACAGTACCGTAAGGAGCCTCGAACGTCCAACAGATGCAAGTTGTATACTCACAGATAACATTCGTATTCCAACGCTAACGCTTAAGGGAACATATTACGAAATTTCGAATAACGAAGTTCCAGTTTTTTTAATGCTTTTTGAGTAATATTAGTGAAACGATGTCAGCCACGCAATTGCATCTGTAATTTTTTGAGTAACCTTTATGTGAACTTAGTATAATGTAATTACTGAGAATGTTGACATGTCTATATGATATTTTGTTTATTTTGTTTTAGTGGAAGGAAATAAGACTTTTTCGCAACTGAATCGAGATGTCATCTCAAATCTGGGTTCCTTTGAAGAAATCCCTTGAGTTAGATTTGGAGGCAAATCTAAAGGGAGTTCTACCTGCAAATTTAAATGATGGAGGGAAGGGTGTCAAAGATTTGGATAAAATGCGGAAGGAATTGATATCGAGAAAAGGTCAAAAAACTGTATTTTACCTCGAACAGCTTTGCAAGTAAGCGTATATAAATCTAAGCTAGAAAAAGTTACATGACTTAGAGTCATTCGTTACTGATTAATAATTTTCCTTTTTTATTTTCAGATACCATGATCAAATCGGTTATTTAGCTAGCAGATTTCCCGAAGAGATGAAAACTCCCTTCAGTTGGGAGGATGCTTTCAGTAAAGCTTATGTCTTCAGCGGAAAACCCACTTTGGGTGCGTTGTAGTAAGGTTACCTCCCAAATGGTCACATTTCAAATGGCCAGAACATGAATTTGAGACGTGAGACGACTTCAAATCTGGCCATTTGAAAACTTTCGAATTCATGTTCTGGCCATTTGAAATGTCGCCACGTGGAGTGTTACCTGTAGTAATGGCATTTATGACGAATAGAATATCTCGAATTTTAACGACTTTCACAAACCTTAACAACGTATTTTAATTCAGTTGGATAATTTTGCAGCCCTTCCGTTTTTGGGATATGAAAAGCATTGCGTCTTGTTCAACATAGCTGCGCAACAGTCTCAGCTTGCCGTAGAGTCCAGTAATATCGATACAGATGAAGAGAGAAGAACCGCAACTAAATACTACCAAGTATATATGTTTTTCTACTATTCTTGTTGTTTTGTTGGAGATTGGTGGCAAGGTTAATATTGTAAACCAGATGCAGTTAAAATTATATTTGCCTATCGTTTTCAGAGTGCTTCCGGCATATTTGAGTCACTTAGACCAGCTGAGACGGCAGGAAATAATCTCACTCCGGATTTCCATCCAGATCTGCTGAGTGCACTATCGTCATTGATGCTTGCTCAAGCTCAGGAAATGTTTGTAACTAAAGCTATCAAAGATAAGATGAAGGATGGAATCATCGCAAAGCTGTGTGTGCAAACAGGGGACATGTTCATTCAAGTTTTATCTATCATGACTCGGGATACAGTGAAGTACATCTGGGATAAGCCCTGGCTTCAAAACGTAAGCTCGTTAATGCGAATTTATAACGGGCAATAAATTGTAATTAGTAATTAATATGATAAACCATTTCATTATACTGAGATTACAGGTCAAAGGAAAATCAATAGCGTATGGGGGTTTAGCGAGTTATTTTCAAAGTCGCGTTTGTGCCAGCAAGAAGCTTATTGGCGAAGAGATTGCGAGACTGAATGATGCTATAGAAAACATAAAGAAGGGACAAGACAAGATCGGTGATGCTAACTTTCTCGGATATTTTCTTACGGAAGCCAAAAGATTGCTTGTTTCTGCAGCTAAGGATAATGACTTCATATACCATGAACCTATTCCATCCAGCGTGCCTACGATCCCAAGTGTGGCTACAGCAAGATTGGCAAAAATTACTCCTGTACCTGAAAAATTTGCAGCAGAGTTTGAAAACCCGTAAGTTATATCTTATAGAAAAATATTTTCATATTGAAGAAAACGATGGATGACTCCTCAATCTACAAATTGTATACTAATTACATTTCTCAGATTCGAAGCACTTCTAAAACTCCCTGAACCTGTTACTACTAAGCTAGAAGAAATACCAAAGACTGTTGAGCCAGAAACGAAACCTGCAGAACCTTCAGCCGATTCTGTTCCAGTTGCTCCACCGAGGAAGAAGAAAGCAGATGGCACTAATGGTGATGGCGATATGACAGATGGACCTGCAACTCCCAAAGAAGTACAGGAGCCCGAAATTAAGAAAGAAACTGTCAAAAATCACAATATTCGTACCCCATCCTGGAACCAAGTTTTGAATGATTCATGGTCTCTCTTAAAGCCTTACTTTGAAGAAATAGTAATCGGAAAGAAATGAACTATCAATGTTTCGGATCCATTCGATTAACATATTTTATGGTTTTCGTCAACCTTCGTGATTGTAATTAGACCATGTACGTTTAGCCATTTATGTTCTCTGATAGCAAAGGTAGTAAGCCAACTCATCTCTTGAAGTTACTATTACTACTTAAGATTTATATGAATCTTCTTGTGTATCTCGTATTCTAAGAACTATAAGAACTATTATTACCATTTTGTGTAGTACCAGTACCTCCGTTTCAGTTTAAAATCAGCTGTAGAACTTAGTTAAGTCGACCTAGTACCTTTTGTATGGAGAGTTCTCGACTGTTATTTCGTGCCTGCAACCTTATATCGTATGCTAACTTGCGCCATACAGACTTTCATCACGCTACAATACTGCATAATTAGAATCTCGAGACGGCAGATATAGATTCTCCCTTTTCTGGTGATAATGGTTACTACTAATGTAGATCCCATGGTGTAGGACCTGAAGCATAATAATATGTATAAGTGAGCTAGTAAATGTGATGAATTTGTGACAATATCAAAACGTTAAATACAACAATTGGCTATTTTTTAATTTTGTACGTTAAGAAATTTTTATTACACTATAAAGAGAGAAATGGCTTACGCAAATCAAAATTATCGAAATATTACCACAATATTTTAAGTAAGGAATACAATTTAAGTGAAAAGTGGCTGCTGATAGAAAATAAAGCTCCCAAAGAACACGAACGTACTTGACAAATCTTCTTGAAGTTGCAAAATTAATATGGAAATTGTTCTTAAATTAAATTTCAAACCAGTTTGAAAACTGCGGTTTATGACCTCTACAACATCTTTGCATTATCTTAGGAAACTAAATCAGAAGTTATCGGAGCAAGTCCATTACCGTTATTACCAACTTACAAACTACAATGAGAAAACCACCCAAAAACGCTGAAATGATTTCAGAACCTCACAGCAGAGAGCATTTAAAGGTTCATTCCAAAATGCCTTTCTCCCATAGCTACCCCTGCTTCTATTTTGTTTACCTCTTTAACAATGTCGTTGAAAACGTCGTTGTCAACGTAAACTCGGAATCGTCCTAGGAGGAAGGCATCAGCGAAGGAGTGTGTCGCGCAAAATTTTTTATATTCAGTAGCCAGTTCCTCCTTATTTGCATCTAGCTGTGCCCCATTGGTTATGAACAGACTTACAATAAGAACGCAAATATCCACCGCGAGAAAGAGGATCGCCACAACCAGAATCCCAGTGGTCAGTATCCTGGAATAATAACAAGACACAGTTTTTAAATTCACACATCACTCAGACTATCAGGTTTTATCACAACTTTCTCCGGGTATAATATTCCATCCCAAATATATATAAGATCCCAACTGCAAACAAACTAAGTTTGTCCCGTTGACTTGCAAAGAATGACCAGCTGTACTTTGTTTGGATGTTGCAGTCTTTGTCTAACCATTTGCTTGTAACTGCAAACTCAAGTCAGCGAATGCATTTATCAGATTTTAAAATCCACTTACCGGTCGAATGTCAAATACTCGGACAGAATTACGTTTATGGGGAATTCGCAGCGGTTAACTTGTAAATCAGTAGGAAAAATTATTCCATTCGCAGCCGTTCTGAAGGCTGTGCACATGGCTAATCCTGGAAGCGGAGCCATTGTGGAGATTGTTCGACCGTCTACGACCAAGAGTCCACCCCAAGCGTTGTTAAGCAGGTAATTCATGATGAAGTTGTAGAAAGGAATTATGAAGAGGACCGTGTACTTGCAGCAATTATAGTGGACCAGGAATTCATAGCTCCTTTGCAACAGGATGCACAGATCTGCAGCAATGCCCTCAATAACTCTACATCTTTTATCTTCCGGAACACATGGCTGTAAAAGAAAAACAAAGAATCATCATTACTCTTTTCCGCCACTTCTGTCATCTGCTTACTCTGAATCAAGAAAGAAAAACATTTATAATTACCACGTTTCCCACAAGAGTTGCCAGCTCATATAATTTGAGCTCCAAAGTAGTACAATAAAAAATTATCGGCAGCAGAAACAATATTCCTCCAAAACATGATGCCCAGAAAACGGAAGATGGATCAGGTACATCTAGTTGCTTGCTCTGTGGATATACCCTTTGGATTTGGGATAGCGACATTCCTGGCTCGAAGTCCATGTTCTCAGTCTCATTATGATCCCTGTCCACGTAAATTGCAATAAGAAAATATTATACACGATACTATTGTTTTAACCTACACTCTTCGCAAAAATCGCTTGGTTTTTCCTAACCTTAAAACAAAGCTAGTTTCCCGGCACTTTGCGTTCAAGTAGTCAGCATCCACGGAAGCATCGGCAGGTTTGCAATCGATGTAGTCTGTAAATTCGGAAAACATTCAATCTTTTAGAGACATAATAAATGTATATACCTATTGATTCGCGTTTCATTCATATTAGCAAGCGTCGATTTCATTTTATCGTATAAAAACTCAATAACGATTTACCCTTCGATAACGTCTGAAAGGCCAGAACTGCAAAAAACACAATTTTCAAAGAGAAAGGGTAGACGCTCATCCAAGTCAAACCAGGTGGATAGGAACCGCCTTTTAGCGAGTACTTTTTCTTCAAAGCAATACTTTCCCCGATAGCGTTCCTGGCCTCCTCGCGATCCATTTCAATATCGACGACGGTACCTGACATTGTACCTATAATGCATAGTAACCTTAAATCAGTTTCTTTTAGTAAACCTTCTTATCGCCACGCCACATTCTACGTAACGTCTCACATTCTGTTCCAGAAGTGGCAAACTATCATGAACGAACTCACAAGCAAAACGGATTCACACATTCGCAGTACCCAATTAACGTTAAAAAAGTTAATTTTCAAATACCACCTTTCCCAGTTGTCAATGACGTATTTAATACGCTATTGCGTTTGCAAAATGCAAAACATGTTTTAAAAAACTCGTGGATTTTAATCAGTTTGTCAATAAAGTTAATGCACGGAAAAGTCTCAAAATCCTTTAGAACTTACCAATCCCTGGTTTGAGTACTTCAGATTTTACTAAAAGTCCTTCACAAATTTAACGTTCAGAGACAAATTACTAAAGCAAAGCAAGTCACCACCAGTGCTCTCACAACTATCTTCAAACTAAAACTGGGAAGGAAATTAAACACACGGGTTGACCGAGTCAGTAGCTAAGGTCTACTCTTCCAGAGTTTGCCTGGAAAACGCTCTACTCCCGGTGAAATATGTCAAAGCCGTTTAAGTTATATCCAATACCTTTCGAAACCGAACCTAAATTCTCCCCTATCGTTCGTATTCTCCTTGAACGAACCCTAGCTGCTGTGTGATCCCGCTACCCCTAGAATGTGAAACACGATAACTTCCTTTTCTACCCTCCCACCTTACAGCAAAGGACTTAAATGTTTGACATCATATAAATCATCCGGATAACTGATGCGAGATATGGTTCGCAGTAAAATGCATGACGAGACGAAACCGATTCCAGCTCATATTACATGCCGTTATTGTTCTTTGTAATTGCTCTAGAGCCTGGAGCTATGTATATGTCATCATGTAAAGCATGAATCATCTTTCCGTATGGGGAGCGTCGTTAAATGTCGTTAATGAATTGGCATCGTTTGAAAAACGTTTTAACAGCATGTCTAGTTTTATTTTGTACATTTGAGTAGAAATAATTATTAAATGTACACGAGTAAAATACACATATATTCACTCCTTCCAAGATGCACAATAATGTAGAATGGTTTAAAAATTTCACTTATTTTCGTTTTCCTCTGAAAGTATCACGAAGTAGTGGCATGAAAGAAGGTTATTCTCTAAAGTACATTTACAATTCAGGAAATTAGCAAATATAGTCTAGAGAAGTAGACACTGTTGTGTAGCATTTGGCAGTCTGTTTCATAAAATCCTAGATTCAAAAGCTATTACGTTGCCTGTCCCAAATTACCTTCGAAACATGTGCAATCTTTTTGGCACTTAAGATATAGCTGCAACTGAAGTATTAAATCTCCTCGTTTCTAAATCAAAGTCATCCCTCCTCCGCCACTCCTTTCTTGCGATTTCCTTATAAAATACAAATCCCGCTGTAGTTTTATTAAGTGTGTTAAACATTATTCAAGCTAACTATAATTCCCCTCAATTTTATTAAAATTACATATTGCCGCTTTTCCCGGCTATTTCTAGCTATTCACATCTTCAATGGTTAAGGATTAGCTGTATCTATTATTCTCGATTTTCCTCTAGGGGTTGATAAAAAAGCGCTGATCTTTTAAATCCAGAAATGTCTACATCTATATTAAGTTTCTTTGGATCATACAAGTACTACACAGAAAACAAACATCGGACCAGCCTTTCCCACTTCCACCCTTTCCCACCCCACCCGCTGGATGGTAATGAGATAATATTTAAATTGTCAAGCTCTTATTAATGGACGTGAAACAAAAATTATAGCTATAATTAAGATATGAGAAACTATTCCTATTTCAGCTCTCGCTCTTATATAATCTCTATCCCTAATTCTAGTATTGCCTTCCGACATATTTAAAATCTCTAGCAGCTCCAAAGCCTGTATGTCCAGCGTTGTAATGGATGACCCTTCTGATTCCAAAGGGGTCAACATATCCAAAGCTTCCCAAACGAGATCCATCACTCTCCGTCTCTTCCTTGTGGTACTGATGGGGGATTTTGTAAATAAATCCTGTCGGTCGTCTTAGCGGTGTCGCATAAGTTCCAAATACATCTGAACCTTCCCGACCTGAAATTTCCAAATCCAGATTCATCAATTCCAGTTGCATCTCTAATGAAACTTTGAAGCCCACTCCTCTCCAACATTAACCTTACCCGAAATAGACCGAACTGGAATCGGTCTCTTTCCTCCTCTGAATCTTCCAGGCCCTACATAAGTTGCAACATAAGTTCCGTTACGTGGTTGACCGATCCCGTAGGAGGGCTTGTCTGCGGATCTTCTGGCCCAAAACGGCAAGGAATTGGGGTTTACCACCGCTGGTTTGAATGTTGTTGGGATCGGATGGTCTTGAACTAAGGGCAAGCTTGAAATGGCTTCGTTGCCGCTAGCGTTGATTCTCTCTACGGAAGCAGAGGCCGAGCTGCTGCTCTCAAGTTCAGGCACTGTCAAGGTCCGAGGCGGTGTAGTTGATTCTTCCAACGCATTTATCGTTGTAGTATCGTCAACATATGGTAGGGGCGTGGTTGTTGTCTTTCTTTTGATCGTTGCCGCATAAAAGGCTGGTAATTTAGTAATTGCGACCTTTGAGGAATGCTTTACAGGGACGAAAACCTTTTTCGTTTCCGTTGCCTCAACGGAATTCAGGCCAACGAATTCCATATGTGTCTTCAGTATTCTGTATCCCTTCCCATCTGCAATGAAATCCGTCATTCGCAGATATCCAGTCGGATCAACCCATCCATACGAGCCTAGGACGGTGCCATCGTCAAGCCGCTTCTCCCGTCGATACTGACCGTTATAAGTTTGATATCTGAAGGAACGATTTGGTCCTTCGTCAGTCTGAATGTGGTATTGTGTTGGTGTGCTTTTCCATCCTGACACAGAAGCGGAGGCAAACCCGATTGAAACCTGGAAAACGAGAAATCCATAAGATTCTTCTACCAAAATTACTTCTTGGCTCTTGGCAAACTTAAACCCTACACCGAGTAGAGGGCGCCAGCATCAGCGGTTTAGTATCTAAATACCACCGTTTCCTATCCTTCAAATCTCTGTTTAAAGTCCCATAACTGATGACATAACGATCCCGTCTCATTCAAGCGTAATAGCGGCAATACCTCCTTCGTAACATGCCAAAATATTCCTTTCTTTTAGTGCATTCAACCCTTAATTGGAACAGAGCAAGTTCATTAATTGCTAATTGTTTCCAATGGCGTATGGACGGATTGGCTAACGAGAAACAAGAGTCTATAATTACAATTCATTTAATTCGTCCGTGATTCAAATTCTCTCACGCTTCTCAAATATCCCTTTTTGACTTTGAATGTAAATGAATGCGCCCTCCTTCTTGAGACTTTTTCTTTTCTTCAAACCGATTGCTCAATGCAAATAACGTCCAAAAACTCTCAGTCTCAACGAGCTTTCAGCCACCTTTTACATCTTCAAAATCCAATAGCCTTCATTCCAATTGATTTTCATATCAATTAAAAACGCGAGTAATCAAGAATTAGTTAAATCTTGATTGAAATTGAAGCACAAGTTCCCATCTTCTTTGTACGAAGTTGCATCTTCAGAGCATCATCTCATTTTGTTTTTCGCGAGCGCGCCTGGGGTTCTCGCGCTTCTTGTGTAGTTCATTAAAAGCAACAAAAGAATTAACAAATCCATCTCGCTCTATAATCTCATACACAAATCCTATTCATGTATGAGAATCTGTACATATTGCAAAATCCTTGATTGGAAATTGCAAATCCTTCTGTAACCCATCAGCGCCTTTCAATTTTTCTCCTTGCTGCATTGAGTTATGGTAACTCCTGGCTTTCAATCCATTACATTTAAAATTGTCATAACTACTACGCATCCAGCAGTCCTACCAACTCCTGACCTGTCTCCTATAGAAGCTCAAAAACCATAGCTAATTAAGGATCCATATGAGCACATCTGATTGAATTGTACACCTTCCCAAATCAACAAAATTTACAGAAGATGTAAGCAAAGAGCCGCCACTATTCCCTCTGCCCCTGCTTGACTCTTTTCCCTTGAGTTTGGGCATTACTTTGCTTCCATTCCGCGGAAACACTTTGAGAAAAACATGTTTGTTTTTTATTCTAAATCCTCGACCTTTCGCTCAGTCGTGCTTCTCCAGATTCGCATAATTTACCACAACTTTTTCTATCCTAATTCGCAATTCAATCGTAGAAGATTCATCACACCGCAACTCAAATGGCCATGCATATGCAATTATTCGCACAATAAGCCTCTTCGCAAAACTCAAGAGACCCTCTACCCTTCTATCACCTTGTACCTCATTCTATCCTTCCAGTATGATTTACTTTAATAGCCGCTAAATCTTGTTGCGTGTTCCGTAAAGTAAGTATCATTCACCCGTATCAATAACTACTGCTGCGTTTCCGTCATTTTAAATCACAAGGGTTCTTCTTCCAACCTTTTGATATTCATAGGATTCTTTTCCGATCTCCATGAGAGACTTCTTCCAAGGCTCAGTTCCTACTGTCCGAGCTCAAAAGGCTCCAAGATCACGAACACGAAACCCGATAGCTTCTCCAATTTTAATCATTATCAAGATCCTAAATAGAAGCATTCACATTTTACCATCTCCAGCAAGATGTAATGACGCAAAGTACTGGGTTTGCAGCGCTGATGCTGATTCAGCTTCCAGTGATGAAGTCTTGATGATTTAAAAACAAGTAAACCTTCCAGCCTTCTGTCAACCACACGGTCACACACACGCTTGATTTCCTCCTGACTACAAGATCTCGATTTACAAAATTAACATAAAACTCTATTACTGTTCCTCACTTTCTTCATATTTCTTCCGTCAAATTAAGCATTATAGGCAAATAAGAATCAACCGGTACGGTTATCAGCATATACATAGTAGTAGATGGGTGCGTGTAGTGCAAAAATATGATAATCAGGTAATATGATATCACACGCCACAAGCCTTTAGCTCATCTTCCCGTGAATAACACAATCGTTTTAAAGTCCTCAATTATGATGTAATCATTACATTTTCAATTTTAAGCTATGTACGCTTTATTATGCATTTCCCAAAACCAAACACTTCTGATTAACACTCCCACATGAGTGCGGCACACTATTCAAAACTCTAAAAACTAATCCACCTGGCAATGATAACGATAATGTGATTTGCTAGATTTTTTTATTTAGAAATCATCCTAAAAATTCCACATTTCCTCACCCAGCCCCTTCTCTTAAAATCTTCAAGTTATCTATAGATACTTACACCGAGCTAAGAGTTTCCGTCCAAGTCGAGTGACAATGTATGCATTCCTTGAGATGATTTATATTTGTTTCTCTTGACAGGGATTTTGACCTCTTGCCATTCCCTCCACTTTGTTACAAAACATTAAGCATCATTTTATCATTTCCGATCCCTGAGGCTAACATGCCAAAGTATTATTTTAAAGGCACGACCCTTCTTTCTCCCTTATCTAATACGGAGTTTCCCCTTCACAGCATCACTGACATTACAGAACAGTGCTTTCAACTTTAGCT
The DNA here is from genome assembly GCA_906901655.1 of Sminthurides aquaticus. Taxonomy (NCBI): domain Eukaryota; kingdom Metazoa; phylum Arthropoda; class Collembola; order Symphypleona; family Sminthurididae; genus Sminthurides; species Sminthurides aquaticus. Next base: position 5,802,540 of record CAJQTT010000003.1, read on the forward strand.
AATGTATCCTGACAGCATAGGTAATTGGTCCAAAAAATGAATCTCATTATCGGTCAAATACGTAGGTGACGCCAATGGCTCTTCCTCCCCCATCTCTAACACACTTTTCCCATCCCTTGTAATTATGATAATAGCCCGCACACGCTTGTCATTAACTGTAAATCAGCTTTTCCTCCGCGTACCCAAAATATATCCGCATTTTTAGCTAAGAATAGTCGAGCTTATATCAGAGTTTGCCTCAGCTTATGTTAATTTATCAATCAATTGTTCCTACATCTTTCAATATGTAGGTTTTCATAGATTTTCCCACAATTTTCATCCCTGCTTCCTTCTTGTAAAGTCATCTGCATCCGATTTCAGAAAAGCAATAGACTTAAATTGCCTCGAACAGCCAGTTTCAAAATTCTGAAAAAATATGTGACAAATAATTGCCAGCAATTCCTTAAAAAATTACGGAGGGAAACTAACATTGCAATGTAAATACAAACAATTCCATTTTACTTTATCATTCCCTGATATTTTTTAATTCCTTCCTGCAACATATTCTAGTCAGTATGAACTGGAACCAGATTCCAGGGTGTTACAACTTTATTCGCCACCATCCCCGTCCTTTGCTATGACTCTAACGAACGCTGTATCAAAACTTGTCCTCTTAACCTTGAAATGAAATTAATCTTCGGATAAGATTAATATTCAAACCACATGCTTGATATGTTTACTTACTAAGCGCACTACAGCTTTGCACAAGTAACTACTTTTTACAAAAAACTGGAATCAATCGCTCGCGAAATGCCATGCAATCAAATCCGCTCATCTTCTACAACTTATCTCCTTCACACGATACTCCTATTATTGGATTTAAATATTGATAATCAAACTATCAGGTTTTCCACTCCTCCCCTCGTTAAGAAGACTATTTCACGGTCTCACAGTTCAAACCCTACGTTCATTTTACGGCTTTGCAGAGGTGAGGCTGCAAACAAACATTCATCTCGAAGAGGATGCAAACTTTTATGATGATACCTGACATTTGCAAAACTTGGGATCATCGCCATGATTGATCATGACGCATGCCTTGAATTGCAGTATTTTATTAAACATGGTTTATTCAATCCTAAGTCAGAGAGCTTAAACATTTCAGATTGATTACTCGTGTCGCAACCGCTTTCATAATTCAATAAATTTCGTACTTTAAACGTTGCAGTTGCTTGTTATTCATGCTTGCAGTGAGCTCAGTACTTACACATACACAAAACAAATTCTGATTTTAGCTGCGACCTGGGATTATATTTATTGCACAAGTTTGCAACTAGAAACCATACATCAGCTCCAACTCCTCACCCCCACCTTTACATTGCCATGCCACGGATACTGCAATTAACGTCCCACGCACAGGTAAATCATCCCTGCGGTAACTGTTTTTAAATTGAAAATTTTGCTACGATATTATCCAAAGTATCGTATTTTTAAAATAGCTATGATGTGTGTTGCGTAATATTTAATTTTATGCTTGATTCGCATGCAATATATCACCACATACGCATAATATTTCCGCACCCACAGTATCGCTATGAATTTTTCAAGGTAGACAATAACATATCACGAATAAACTTCCCTCTCAAATTGTCGCTCCTTTTCCTCCTCCACCTTCCTGTCATCTTTGTCCGGCCAATCCCTAATCTTTGCAGGTCAGAGTCCCGAGCTCAAGCGTTGAACGCTGAAATATTTAAAACTTTCAGCCAATCCAACCCAAGTTATTCTTTCTCCTCATATATTTTCCTCTAAACTGTTAGACTTTGTATAAACTGTTTTTGAAATGAGGGCTATGATTAAGATGATAATGATATTCCACAGTTCTAAACAGAGATGATGACTCATTGTTAACTACAGAGTATAAAGCACAATGCCTATGACAATGCTCCAAAGGTTGGGTCTTGGCATCTCTTCAGATAAGCCACAGCCATTTTATCTCAGATCTAAAGCAAGGTAAAGCTATCAGACAAGGGGTTGCCACAGACAAACCGCAGCGTTCACCATTAATCTGGTTAGTAAATAAATGAGTGTAGAACATTTACAGGGTTACCGCCTCTCCAAAGTAAGACAAACGTATGACAATGACACGAGAATGAAAAATCTAGTGTCATTTCATCAAACGAGATCTTGTTTTTCTTCACCACGAGAGCCTCATCCTGTCAAGTTCATACCAGTCATTTAGATTACGGCAATCAAATTCTATGGTCTTCAAGTTAAGTAACTGATGATTATAGCGTGAATTCAAAATCCTACTTCCTCTCTCCCCTCTACACAAAACAATGGAGATTGTCTCTCAGACGCTAAAACTTAAACGTACGAAATTGAATATTCAAGTTTTACTCTCATTCTCTAACCATCTCCTAAGATTCAAGTTGTTTTGCAATTTTGTCAGCACAAATCTACAATCTAGTACGACGTCCTTGAGCTTCCGCTGAAATGACAAAGATCCTCTGTCACAGGGCCGTGGCCCATGTGAATGTAATGTGAACAAAATGCAGCAGAAACCACAGGGCAAAGATCACAAGCATGAGTAGTGAACATCTGTAGTTTGTGTAGAGTAGGAAGAAATCATGTCGCCGCTAACCAATTTATTTAATCCAAACTTATAATAACACGGAAGTAGTTTAGGTTTCATGCAATTTCAACTACACCCCAGCACAGCACAGGGCAGCGCTACAAGCGAGCGCCGCGCGTTAGGCTTAACAAAGCAGCGTGAAACCAAGAATAGATTTGTAACATGGTCCGCTGGCGTTTCAAGGAGCGCGGAATTATCACCTACGACAATGGAAATATTGTGACAGATTTTAAGTATTGTCCCTTGTGGTCACAGTCACATACGTACCGTGTAGTCCACGATAGCGTTCCCCTGTTTGAACTGTCTCGCGCACCTATCATATACTCCGATTCCTCCCATCAGCCTATCGCAGCACAGCACTGCATGTGTTCCACTCTCTCGCTGCTGCTGCGAGCGCGAGAAGAAGATGGCTCTCTGCCTTTCTTCGATCATTGCCCGGCTTGCAAGCGTCGTAGCGTTAAGCAGTTTGCATTGTTGCATAGCTGCGGTCTTTGTCTCTCTTTCAGTCTAAGTTTAATGTCTATAGGTCAAAGGGTGCAGCCATTATAGCGCCTGAGGTCAACTTAGTCAGAAAAACTGACTTTGTTCAGTATAAAATTCGTAGCGTCCGTACCCTTTGACCTATGGACATTTAACTTAGACTGAAAGAGAGACAAAGACCTCAGCTATGCAGTAATGCAAACTGCTTGACGCTACAACGCTTGTGAGCCGAGAAATGGCCAGTGGAAAGAAGAAAGGTTTTGAATTTTCCTCGCGAGGAACGCTACCGTGGACGACACGGTAGTACCTTAACGTTAACGTACGGCCATAGTACAGTTTCAAAGATTTGCCAGTACAATTTTGACAAAGTCTTTAATCATATGTGGGACGGCAACACTTTTGGCAATCATCTCTATCCTAATCCAGACCATCCAATTCCAAAGCTATCAATACATCCCTGCCTGTATCTATCTGCTCCCTTAATTGTTCTTTAATGATTTTCTTATTTACAGAAGAGGATCAATACTGGATCGGACACAATAGTCAATGGACGTATTGTATTCTTACGAGGATATTGAGAAAGCCTACAACGATATTTACCAGCTCACTCAGGATTCACTTCATCTCCTTCTACCGTAGTTATAAGTTCAACGGGGAAATTTGTTACGAAATCCCCTCCTCCTTAAAATCATCTCGCTCCATCCATCATCTATACTGACAAGATGCCTGCAGCTTACAATTTTTGCAAACACATCCATACAAACAGTAACCATTCGCAGTTAGCTGACAATTTCTTGTATTTAGCTAGCACATGACGCAGCTTCTGTTACCTCAAGACACCAGAGAAACGCGACACTTTTACCAAGCTTGCATATATTCGATATCTGCTCTGCTTCTCTTCCCCTCTTCTGTGTTTGCTTATTGGGAAAATGCAAGTTGTCGGCGGCGTTACAAAGAGAGGAAAGTAAATATTAAACCTCTTGGATAACTTTCTAGCTTGGAATTTCCTCCGTAATAAGTGGCCGATTATCCAATGACGCTTGAATCATAATGAATCATCTTCTACATCCAATCTAAGTACCTTCCTTGAGTGTTAAAGTTCCTAAAGATCATCTGACCTAAATGTAATGAGGCAAGGGTGAAAATTTCTGCTTCCCAGTCAGGAAGATGACAAAGGTTTCTTCTTCTACCTTGCAATCTAAGGACTATCTGCTGTGCAGAATACACTTCAAGACGCGAATCTTTCCTACCATTGCCTCTCTTCAAGACGCCAATTAGTAATTAGAGGGACTTGAGGAACCATATACAATTTGCAAGGAACTCCGTTTGTTAATTAATTGTGGAGAGGTAAAGAATTCGCGATTCAATTCACCTGAATCAAGTAGTTATATAGAGGTAAAGAGGGGCACTTGACTGCAGTAAATCAGTTTTCAACGAGCTAAAAATTTGCTGCATGTTCCTCTCTGAGATTGATTGATGAGAGAAGGGGAAACGAATTTTGTGCCAAATGGGTATTATTTAATTTCTTCGAATCAACCTCTTGAAGCCGAATGTTTATGAACGCATCACCAGCCTTGGAGTTGGTAACCTACTTTTAAGTAGTCTCGCAGGCTTTTATATTACAAATCAAATATAAGAATTTTCTTTGCAGATTCTGGAGGACCTAACAGTTTAAAAAAATTATGATCATCCCGAGGACATGGACAACAAAACTGCAAGCCTAATATGTCATTCTAGAATGCGTTTTATTTGTGTGCACTTTTGAATCCTTGGTTCTACATCACAGTAATTCAACATTTTATTATGAAGCGTCCAAGTTGTAGTGGGTTTGAGAAGGACTTTTATGAAATCAGGTAAATCTTCATGACAATCTTTTAGAAATATGCTGATTTACTATCGGAAATTGTTTAACATCTTTATCAATCTTCCACGAAGGTTAGAGGGCGCTGCGTCAAAGCATATTGCAGCTTATTCAGTTTTAGAATTCACAATATTCAGTCAAGCTACGTTTTTCAGATTAGAATTGTACACACATACCGAACCGTCAATATTATTGTATAAATTACAGGGACAAATGTTTTAATAATTTCGAATTTTCAGTCCATAAGCAAAAAGTATACAATGGGGTATGTTGAAACTAATAAGGATGCATTCCCCAGCTTTTTCCATGCATAAACCTTTTCAAGTACTTTCAGACATACTTGGTACTAGCGCGTAAATACAGAAGTCAGGGCTACAGCCGGCGATTTTCCGAATGTGCAGATTTCGGATTCACTAAATACGATTTAATTGCAATTATATTTTGACGGTCGTACTGACTTTATATTGTTTAATATGCGCGAAAGTTATTTTCCTTGTTTAAATAGCCATATTCAGTGACTTTGGAGCTTGTTTTTGTTAGTAGTACCCCCGTATAATCCGCCAGCACTGTGAAATCAGCTGTTGCGAATCATAAAGTTTGTCTAGTTGAATTATTTTAATTAGTTATCTTGTGCCAAAAGCCGTGCTTCTGAGTTTAGTTTGCGTGAAATATCAAAAATGGCTGAAGATCAATTGCAAGAAAACGATTATGAAGGTCTAAATTTAAACTCGCTACCTAATGAGATTTTAATGGTAATCATGGAGAATTTAGATGCAGTTGTGCTGGAACACCTTTGTTCTCGTGTTTGTATTCGGTGGAGAGAAATATCAGATATGATAATCCAAAGACGGCTGGAGAATATAGAAAGAACCGTTCCTCCATCAGTGTTAAAAGAGATTCGGACAAAAATCCCCCCAGTCTTAAGTTCTGATGGGTTGTGTTTACTGAAAGAATACGAGAAGACTTACATGACGCCAAGAGTTCAAATCTTTCAGGATCTGCGGTAAGGTTTCCTTTGATTTTACCACAGTGACTCCGCTTTTGAGTCTTTGCTAAGACGAAAAAGAAATTTTACGCACAAAATCTATTGTTATTGATTGTGATACAAGAAGAGAAACGATCAAAGAGTAATTATTCCAACATGACAAGGTTCTCGTTAAGCTACCGAATAGTGAAGGACAGTAGTTGATAACGTTGCTCTTTGCCATGCCGAGGTGCTAATTGCTCGAATGCTTGGTATTGCATGCATAAAATGTGTGAAATTAAGATGAGCGTATTGGATTGGCGGTTTCAAGTTGTTCATTCATCCTTGTGCCACACGCACTAAATGAGATTCAAGCGTTAACTTTTGTACCTAAGGGAAATGCTCTTAAGTTAGCTTTGGTTTATGTAATCTTGAAGAATCAGAGACCTCACACAACTTTCACGATCATCTCATTCAAGAGTATCATCAGGATGACTTTGTATTTTCCTCATCAGGGAATCGGACTTCATCCGTAAAATATACAAAAAGAGAGCCTGTGACTGTGATGATATCGACGTTTGCATAACCCGTGTAATCCACTTTATGCCATGTCATAAGCTACTACTCGTTCAAATCCCGGAACAAATCTACTACTTCCACGAGACTGATCCATTTAATAGCCAAAAAGATATCGACTTAGAACCTTACGGAATCCAAACTGACACTCCTGGTGTATCTATTCGGGTGGACAACAATACGCACGCGGCTGTTAGGTAAGTTTTTAGCAGATTGTAAAAATATCTTCATGAAAGATGGATGGGAGATCTCTGAAAGGAAGTAGCCTTTTCACATGTTTTATTACAACTCTTTTCAGCGTTTACCACGATCGAGTCGTCGTACAAGAAACACCAAGAGTATTGATGCTTTTCCGCATAGAACGAGCAGATCATGAGGAAAGACGAGTCAAGATTGAAAGAATTCGTAAAATCTTTTTACCAATATGGAGCTGTGCTTTGGCTCTTCACGATCGTAAAGTAAGTTTCTTTTGTTTCGAATATGGTTTTCCTTTTCCTCATTAACTGTTTACATGGAAGTAATAGCTAATTCTGTAGTCAAAGGATTCACAATTGCAATCATCTACCATCTTTGGCTCTTCTACCGTTACTTCTGCCAGTTATTTACAATAAAATAATCTTGTTGAACCATTAAAAGCAGCTCTTGTTTGACTCTTGTTTGACTAGCCACACTACAAATAGTATTAATGTCGAAGCAGAGACGACTGTCAGACTAGGAAGATCGTTGCCAGAGCTGGCATTATTGTAAACTTTAACTTTGGGAAAGCTAACAACTAACAAGTTTGATTTCGTTTTGCAGGTTTTTGTACTCTTTACAACTGGTTATTTGGGCGTTTGGCATGAGCAGCAAGATGCTTTGGTCATTTCTGACAACAAGTGCGGCACTTCTCACACCGTCGAGACCATGCGGCTGACAGTCATGTACCGGTGCAACGCCTTGATATTTGTAAAATTGATATCCACGTCCAACGGTAAGCAGCTACGCATTATTTCATATTTCTTTATCTCCTTCAATCTCCTAATTCGCCCTCGTGCATCAAGTTTTCTGCAGTGCGCGCCGCCGCGCTGTCATTTTCAACCCGTTTCGTAATTAAATTAAAATTTTACTTTTCATTTTTCTGCTTTCACAGAGGTAAACTGGACGGTTGTAGATGCAACGGAAGCAGCTATAAATCTACATTCAGTCCCCCTAAGTTCCCTTGTTAATACATTCTGCTCATATACCTCGAAAGGAGAATGTGTACAGGTGCACCAGCTCAACGCTTGGAACAACGTTCTCATCTTCCACTGTAAAAGTAAGCTCTCTTTGCACTTACTGATACACAAGGATTACGACACATAAACCTGCCAACTTTCCTTCCTCACCTCCTCTCGAAATCCTTCTCAACCCTCCAAGTAATTGGAGGTGTGCATTAGTACCAGCTCTGGTTATCTCTTTGTGCGTAGGAGATTGATTATATTTAACATTTAAATCAGATGAGAATCACGTTTTTCTTTGCAGTTAATGACGGGAGTGTGTCGGAGAGCAAAATCCTGGTGGCACGAATGAAGCAGGAACTCAAGCGCGATCACTTTCTATCCCAGCAGAGCTTCCAAGATCTATTTCACGAGCCGAGCAAAAACTCCGTTATGTCTTTAGCGTTTCACGGTTCTTTGACAGCTCCATTCCCTTGTTCAATATTCGCAGCTTCAATGATAGGTATCCAAAAAAATCTCCAGCGCAAATATGGTCGCCGCCGGGTTTATCCATTGTTTCGCATAGATTTTCAGAATACCTAATTATTTGACTACCTTAAATCCAATATAGGTTACCAGTGTATGTTTTTTCTACCTCACGACGACATTAGTCACATTTTCTATTCATACGGTGTATATATTTAACAACACACTTAACGGTTGTGCATAAATGACCTTTCGTATTGACTCGCTCATCAACACATTTTATTGTACACCTAACTGAAATATCGCCAATAAATTATTGCGGATTTCTAATTATTCTACACTTCCCACGCAGAATTAATCCTGCACAATCATCCTGAATAATTACAGGCTATTAACAATCCCCACGCATTAATTAATCAGCACGACGTTCCTTGTGCTACATAAATATCCGACAGACACGATCGAAGAGCCTCATCAATTGGATGTGATGGCAGGATTTATTCTAACCCTCCTCATTACGCGCAATGACTTGTAAGATCGCTAACACCGCGACGTCAACCCTCTTGTTAGTAAATTACAAGTCGAGAGTCTCTTCTGACACCCAATATCACTCTTAACAGCGTTCCGTGCCTTTGAAACAACATCAAGTACTTAAACCATTTATTATTTAAAATCTCTAGCAATTTCTTTCCTTCAGCAATCATGACCGCCGACCCCGAGGGCGTTAATAATCAATGCAGACAGAATTAGCGTTTGGGAGTAACGAATGCCCAATAAATATGACATAATACCCAAGGATCCCCGCAGTGACATACGTCGTCTGGCCCAAAGATTGTCATCTCCAACCTGCGTCTTGACGACAGGACTATATGTACTCGCCATAATTATGGTTCGTAACTTGTAAATTCCATGAACCAGATGATCCACAATTTTTTGTCAATCTCCCCCCGTACAGCTTCTACATCATGTTGCTATTTGTATAATTGTTTCAGATTACCCACAGGTAACCTTGTCCTTACTCCTGATTATCTTCGCCAAATTGGGTGAATTTCAAAATCCCATCACAATCATCATCCTCTCCCATCTTTAAAGCTCTGATTGATATTCAACATGCACACAGCTAGCTGGTAGAAGCAAACGCCTCATCGTCCTTTACATTCCTGACGGAATTGGATCCTACAACAACGCTTCTGCCATTCTGCGCTCCTACTTTTACCTTCCCGGCGCTACGCTGTATATGGGAAATGCTTATTTAGAGTCCTTCCTACCTTCCAATCAGCATTTCCAATGCGTGCGCGTACACTTTTACTCTTGACTTACTAACTGTACTTAAAATTACAATTTACAACCTCCACGGACATTGTTTACTTATTAAGCGCCAAGACCACCGCTCGAATAGTTGTTGACCATTGATAATTTTTTTACGCGCCAACAGGATTTTTAATGTTCTTAGATCACGTTATAATTACTGCACGTAAAAGCCACGAGGTGATCATTTTCAGGCGCCCACGCACTCACTCGCGGAGAACGTTAGCTCAGCATCGGCAGACCCCATTAAAATTTCACACAACTTCAGCTATCACCCACAACTTGTGGGCCAACGGAATACAACGTTTCTATCTTCCAAAGATTCTCTCATAGTGCAGCGCAGCGTGCCTATTCCCCGTACACCATATTCCGTCACACCACCGTCCACAGGAATAATCTTAATGGAATTAACGTAGTGTCCTCCAGTTTTGATTACGTGCTGTATGCATATGTTCTTATCTTTGGGCTTGAACTCATTCTTCATTCTCTACGCTATTACTTCACCCATTTTCCTACTCCAAATATGGATCCTCTGTCAGTTATCTTTGCCCACTAATGAAAGAATTTACGAGCTGATTCTCTTCAATCGTCCAAAACTCCTGGGAAAATAGCATATAAGCGCCAGCGGAACGTATTTCAAATCTATCCAATCCACATGTGAACCACACCATGCAGCGTCTTTTGTGAATCCAAAGAAGCGCGTAGACCATTCATACTTTTCGCTGGGAGTTTTGTCCCTTCAAAAATCCATACTCCGTCAGTCGGCCCTATTGCGTTAACGACGGGATGAGTATCTCAATTTACGCAACGGTAACGATTAGCTATGAGTTATCATTTTTATTTATCAGCAATATCAATCTATGCAATGAATAGCGGCAGAACATCATGTCTCTCACCCTTCGCTAGATTGTAGGTGTCTCGCGTGTGAAAAACTTTAATTCTCCCTCCTCCCTAGCCCCATACTTCAAGGAACTAACGAAATGCTTAATATTTCTGATCGCTTCAATTCATTTTCCTCCACCTCATTCTGGGACTTCCCTTAACGTTGCACATTTATGGTTTTTGGGGTTCTTACGTTACACCTGTGCCTGTGCCTGATTGCATTTAATCTTTCTGTCCTTTGCAGTGCGTTGCGATTGTGCTAAACGACAACCCTAGCCACAACTGTCCCGCCCACACAGCGCCAAACCAGAGCATGTCCGACTGCAGAGAGGACAGCGCATTTAACGACAACGAAATTATTATGATGGCGGGAGGTTTTTTTTCAAGAAACCAAAGGGAATAAAAACGTTAGTGCCTTCTCTTCTCACACTCCGCTCTTGAAGCAACAATGAAATCCAACCTGGCTCTCATATTCATAGAGCGATCATTGCCAATAGTTAACAGCTCACACAGTCAACTCCACTGCAATAATATCAATTAGCATTACGTAATTCAAACCATTTTTGTTCAACAGCTAAAAACTATTAAATAGAGCAGCCACTGCTACTTTGTTCTTCTGTAGGATCAAAAATTGCGAGAAAACTTCCACGAGTGCAGCGTCAGCCCCACCGTACCATGTCTTTTAAACAGATCAAGATTAAATGCTCTTATATGTATGTAATCCCCCGCTTTCGTTATTGTACTTGCATTAGCAACTACCCCAGAATTTATGCAATTCATAAGGTTTTTCAACTCTCAACTCAACTTACCTGTCAGCCAGCAGTAGCTTTTAACCAAATAATCCTCTGCACTTCTTATCAACCTTCTCAATTACAGTGTTAAGAGTTTTGCAGAACAAATCCCGCCTCCAACTCTCGTTTTTTTGCTTCGTTACCTGTAAATTTTTCCCTTGCTTCTGGATATTTCAGCTACAGGGCTTCTGTTACGTTTGTGTTCATAAAGTTAAAGCTTTTCCTTCATTGCGCCTCAAGGTAATCAGCTGTACAATTTCTAGAGAATTGTTAGTTTCTCTGGAATTCGTATTTCAACAATACTTTGAACCTTCCCTTGAATTATATCATTCCCGCTTTTAATTAGAGCATAGTTTTACAACAGACTGTGAGGAAGATGGTAAAAACATTTGTGCTAATAGCTTGCGGTTGCCCTTTAGTTTCAATGCTCAACGGTCGCCCAAACAATTAGCACTAACAGTTCTGAAGGCACATGTACTTGTTACATTTAAGTATCCCGATTACATGGAGATAGGGATCTTGTGTGTGTGTGTGTGATAACGTCTCGAGAATCAGCCTCAAGGGAAAACGTACATGAATGTTAACGTGGGAAAATGTCATATATACTGTTTAACCTTTAGGAATACACAAAAAGAATACATACGCATCCTAGCATTTGTCATATCAAGGCATCCCTGTGTCACTGAAAGTGCGACCAAGTTAAAATGATAACCACCTTAACTTATGGCATATGGGCCATAGGGTAAAAAAAATTAAAATCAGATTGCAAATATTCGAGACACGCCAACATTAAATACTGAAATTAGAATTTTCCTGCATACCATCACAAAACTCCTTTCAGAGGTGATGATTAAAGAACAATGCGGCACGCTTCTACTCTGCAGAATCTCAAGTAGCTTGCTGAAATCTGCAAAAACTTGTGAGTAAATTGCTGATTGATTTTCTGAATGAATAATTCAGGTATTGTATACTGCTTTCGGTCACGTTTCCAATAAATATTTGTATTGGCTATTGACAGGAAAATTGCTCAACTTCCTCTACATCAAAGATACATAACCTCTTCACGACTGTTTGCAAAAAGACCAACTGCTCACTTCAATCCTATCTTTTCCCAGCTATGCTAAGCCAGACCAGTTGTTTCTATAGCGAGCCCTGAAACTTCATATATTTTCATTATGTAGTGCTAAACTACCCTATGAATACAAGATGGTCCCATCAATCATGAATTTAAAAGAGAGAATAGCGAGTGCATCTTGAAATTTGTCTAAGCCTCTCTCCAGCCTCCCGCACGTCCATCTAAGAACGCCTGGGGTAAGGTAAAATAAACGATTTGTTCCGAGCATGATCTCAATAAATTCAGCAAATTGCGTATGCAAATCCGTAAGACAAGCAAAGCAGTAGCAGTAGCACAAATATATCTCCATGTAGCAATGCTACTGTAGCTTTCATTCTATTTTTCTAACTTGCTTGTGAGTTAAAAGTAAAAGTCTTCTGTTTGCTAACCTCCTCCTCCTCCATGAATAATAAGCCAAGATCGTAGCAGATCACGCTTTCAACTCGCTACGTTTTAGAGTGACAGGAAGAGTCTTGCGTACACGGGATGGTCTCACAGTCCACTCCATATCGAAGATCTAAATCTCGTCGTAGAGAAGACAGCGGACTTAATAATAATTTGAGTGATGATGCAGGGCAAAGGGGAATCAATTACAAGGGGCGGTTGCGAAATTTCAAGACAATACTACACAAGAGCTTATACTTCCACTTTCCATTGACAGCAGATTGTCTTCTTTCAAGCTTCATTCAAGTTCTTTCACTCCATCAAATAGTTAATTACAATATTAATCGTATTAACTGCTTCTTCCTTGTACAGCTTTGCATCATCCAAGTAAATCCCTCATGTACTTTTATTAGCTCCCGGCTAATGACAAAGGTCATGCTCGATGACACGCAGGGAAGAGGAAATGCATTATGTTATGATGATTAACGTATGTTGCAATACTACCCACTGCGGCAGCCTCTTTCTCTATATCTCCTTTACATTTTGCTTTAATTTAATTTATCATTTGTCTAATTGACATTTCAAATATTTCAAAGAGTGAAAAATTAGCTCTGTATCTTTACAAAGTTTGACAGATTAGACTCCTAGTCAAGCATTGTCAAAAATCCCTAGCAGCTGACGCTCACAGACGCTTCACACAATGTCTCCCTTCTTACCAAAAAGATGGCTATCTCGGTCAGTGATGTGAACCTCTGGGTGAACTCATACATTATTCTTGCTTAACGCATAGCCGGATGGTCATCTGTGGGTGGTTTGGTCTCGTGCTGTTAGCATTATTCTTTCCGTAATAGCCCGACCGCCGCTTGCCTTTAGTATTAGGCAAGTATCTCAACTTTAGGCTATTCAACCTTTTATTATGATGCAGTGTAATCTACAACGATTAATTTCCTTAAGGTGATTGCGTGTTAAAAACCATTTAAAGATATCAGCATCTTAACAGCAATAAATAGTAGAATGGTTTCTTGCTATTGGCGAGAAGCCTTTGAATCAGAAGCACAAAATCCAGCAATTCGCCCTCTTTACCATCAGATCAAAGCGCCTCCACCCTCAATCTTAATTAGCAGATTGATCATTTATTTTTCTCCATCAAATATTTTGAATTCTAGTGCACCATGTAATAATTCTCTTTGTGCAGCTCAAAGAAAGCAAACACCGCCTTCTTGATTATAGTCAAATCTATGTGAATTAATCTTCTCTTTTTTCACCCTGTCCCATGACTCCTATGTCCTATGCTGTGGACTGACGGACTCACACATCTCCCTCAGACTCCTCCATCCAAACCAAGGTAAAGATAGGTGTGGAAAATGCATGCAAATTTCTTGATGCGTGGAGGGCATAGCATGCCAATTCTTCCTTCAAAAGTAATCCAATGAATACGAGTAAGTTCCGCATGATAAAACTTTCACTTTTCAAGAGGCGGCAGCAAAAAGCAAGAGAACTGCTACAGTATTTTCCTGTCCTGTCATTTGATTCGTTTCGGCCCAGCTTCAGTCACAACACTAACAACATTGCCCATAACTAACCAAGCAAGAAACGCAAAAGTACGCAAACAAGTGCGAAAATTTTATGTAACCAAAGAAGAGAGAAGATTCTCAAGTCGTGCCAAATTTTTCACACTCGCCATCTTCCCTAAAAAGCCACCTTAAGTCATCAGTAGATCACCTGGCCTCTGCACTTTAAGAGTCATCCCTCACCTCTCTTCTGTCTCTTCTTCTCTGACGGATGATGGCAAATATTTTCTTTTGCACCAAATCCCTCGCCATCCCTCATCTTTTCCATCACAGGGAATTGGCAGTGACATGAGGTTAAGCGAAGCGTGAGGCCGGAGAGTCGAACGTGGAGTCATTCAATTGTTACGTGTATTTCTTTGCAAAAATTTACTCAACTACAAGATGCAAATATCCACCAGTTACGACCCACCGGCAAAGCAGGCTTCTTTTGACCATTGGCTAGCTAAAGCTTGCAAATCTTGTAGCTTTCTTCAGCCACTTTCCACGCGCTAGCTGACTCAGGTAACCTGAGCCTGAGCTGGTTTTTCATAACACGTTTGATTCATCCCTTCTATTTGTTTTTCCTACCTCATGTTTGTATTTCTTTCATTACGCATACACGCTTTTATGAATTTAAAACCATAGGTAAAAGCTAAAATCTTCTGTAATATGTGCAATAAATGCTGTACGCTCAGCATGAGAAAGATGGCCTTCTTCTTTGACGTAAGGCGGCTACTGTTTAATGTGTTGATTGTCCCCCGCATCAAAGATTTGATATATGCTACTAAACTATTCTACATACTTACTTGTAATGTTTCATAAACGTTTGCGATTTACAAATGCGGATTTCCCGCTGTGATTAAACAGTTCCTTGTAATTGCATACAGAATAGTGATTAGCAAAACAACCAACTTTATTTCAAGTACTCTTGCACGACCTTTACAGTCAATGTGAGCTTAATTACTGCTGTATATATATAATAGCAAATCAGATTTTCAAATTGCACTAAAGAGCATATGCAATTGCGATACATTTCCCCTTTTGCACACTACTTAAAGCAATCGACCCTTTTTGCGCATATGCAGAAAATCCCAATGCTGCCATTGCTTGATTTTTTTAAAAAAGAAACAAAAATTCAAATAATTGCAGATGCATTAAAAAACATCATTTCCCATTGCTTATTTTGCGGTCATTTCTATATTTCTTTGAAATTAAAAGCGCGGTACCGCACACGCTTCTAAAACCCCCAACCCCTGCGTGCTTCTTGCTCTACAAGGAAATGGTTTCAAATCCATATATTTTCTTAACCTCAAGCTTCACTTTGATTGCAATTCCTTATCGTTTCCCTCGTGGCAGAGAGATCATGCACATTGTTTCATTTCTACCGATGCACGCAAGCCACAATCTAAAATTCAACAAAGCTTCAAGTAAATCTTGCTTGAAGTAACGTGCTTATAGTTAGTGCAGCGAGCGGTAGTTATTTTCTGCGGTTGAGGATTTAATAAGAGCATTATTCAAGTGACACTCTGATTGTGGTAGCATGTCGTGAGAAATTCTTCCCATTACAATGTCTATCTATCCGAGCAAGTAATTCAAAAGATCCCTAGGAGTATTCCATTCGAGCTACCGACTTAACCTTGTCGGCGTCGCAAACATGTTTCTTTTCTGCATTTTATTGCAATTCATTCTGGGCTTGGTTTTCTTGCAAAACAAGCTCTTTAAACAAGTAAGGATACAAAACACACGCTCCTTACCTGTTCGCTTATCTATTTTCTACCTTCCCGACCTTACTTTACTTGTACCAGTTACCCACTCCTGCTACATAATAGCAGCTACTGACCCTATGCAGTACTAGATGTAAACACCATATGCCTAAACTTCAAAATCAGGAAGGAATATTCACACAGAATTTGAAAGCTTGCAGACATTTGTGCACAAACTAGACTCCCAATTTCACATGTCCCTGTCCGCCTTTCTCAAATATATGATTCAAAAGCCTGAAACTGATTCTGAAAAGCACATTAAGTAAGGACAAAAGGTAACGGGGGAGGAAGAATTAGAACTGACTGCAGTATATTGTAGAAGAAAGAGGTAATTCATGTAATTGGGTAAGAGGAGGAAATATGTGAGCAGGGATGTGGAGGAAATGGATGAAAATTACATTAAACAGTGTCAAATGAGTCATGGAAGGATTTTATCTTTAATTATGCGAATAGTAGATATAAAATGTCAATGTTACATCACATTCAGCTAAGCTAATTTATGCAAAATAATATCATGTGCTGTAGCAGCTTTACACTTCCATATTCCTCTTGAGCTTTAAGCGAATTTACTACATTCACTCTAGACACTCTCCAATTTCAATCCACACTAGTTTTACCTGCCCAGCCAGCTCACATACTACACCTGTAATCAGCTGTAGAGATTACAGGTGCGCGATTAGGCGTACGCTGCAAATACAAGTGAAGGTGTTTCGTGGGAGCGCAGCGTTCGGAATATGTGTGAGAGTTATCCTTGCTTCTCATGTTTCAGGGTAAAAGTGCCTTTGCTATGTAACTTGTTTGTTCCGACATATAGCGACAGCCACCACCATTCCCTTGCAATATGGGAAACGTTTACCACGGGGTCTTGAGGTTAATAAGATTGCTGATAACTATTATTAATTCCTCGTGATTATTGTCGTCGAGCATTGAAAACCATATGATATTTACATGCTGAATATAATTATTTTGCGAAATACTTCAAAAAGTCAACATATTTCAACATACTACCAGCTACGCATTCCGCGATGTCACTTTACTTCTGTAAAGTGTCAAAGTTCAAGAAGCGCGAAGCGCCTAGTTCCCAGCGCACTTATATCGGAATCTATCAGCACCAGTATTCCATCGTTACGATGCCTGCAACTCCCACGTCAACGCTAGCGCTACAATTAACACGATTTGCTTTCAGTTCTATCCAAGCACCCATTTCACACCGTATTTCTGTTCAAGCATTATTCTTGACTGTGAGAATTGTGCCCTTTTACTTAGAAACGACCTTTGACTCTCTGGGAAGAGCATTCTGGATGAACTTGAAGTTTAAATTAAAATAATCCATTATTATTCCCACCACTCTTCACCAGCAAGCTCCTAGGCTTATGCATTATTATGATTCTAATTAAAAGGCTAATAATATTTACATTGAGTTTCTTCAAGACCATGATAGCCAGTCTATCCCCGAGGCCGTGTGCCTTTCAAACAATTAACAAAGCTTTAAATTGTAAGCAAGGAGCTTTATCGAGATTCTGGAAGCATACGCCTTTTAGCCACAGCTAACTGCTTCAATGAGAGAAACTGGAATTGCAAACAAGGACATGTCCAACTGAAATCAAGATAAAAGCTGGACGAACATTTCCTTGTTTTACCTTCAGCTGTTCTTCTAACAGGTTGTCCACAGTCCTTGGATAATGGAGCTAACGTACGTACGGTATTTAGCTAATATGGTGGTGATCATGGTTAAACTCTTTTCAGACAAGGTTTAGCCTCGTGGGTAGCGTGGGAGTATTGATTGTGTTCATGTCACCTCCTGATGCATCATCATCCTCCGTCCTCTCTGACTGCCTCCTTCAATGATTTCACCGATGAGAAAAAAACCTGTCCAAAGCCTTAACCAGAGTTTAAAGCGTGGACACTGGCTTAGCTAGCTGACTGGAAGTAACTAAATCAGCGCTTCTCAGTTCGCTATATATTAGTCAGAAGGTGGCTTTATAAAATTCCAAGACCACCTAGTCATTTTGAAGGTTCTTCCTTAGCTTTCTCTTCCCTTTATATTCTTATTATTATTATTCACGGTGTGTGGGAGTTCAGCATTTTTACCGGTAATAATGCATTTGTCATTCATCCCGCTCTTAATAGTAGTGACAGGTGGGTTTGGGTCGGAGGTTACTTGCTGCAAATGACGTTGAATGTAAACGAAACTAAGCAAACAGATTGTGTAATGCAGGAAGAATTCTTTCATTACTACGCGTAAGCTCCATAAGAATGAATCAAAGAGGCTCCACCCAAGTCACACTTGATTAGCAACTTAAGACAAAGGAGGATGATGATGACTGAATTATTTTTTTTATAAAATTGCAATCATTGCTTTTATTGTAGGTGTTTGATGGATTGATAACTTTGTTTATTTTTTCCCAGCTAAAATTAGGGAATGATTCTTGTTAACTTTAGAATTTCTGACTTGTCCACCTGTCTGTATTTACTATTTTGGTTGATTGGGCGATACAAGATTTTTTTGGAGATGTCTGCTGCTAGATTCGGGATTAGCTCATAGCTTGTAAAGTAAGCCCAGTAGGTGAGATACAAGTTTGGCATGGATATTGATGCTTGAATTTTATTTTGCAAACATCTAGCGCAGATACCTCAAGGGCTTGAAGTGATCATCAAATTTGATAATCCAAGGAATGAGTTTGCAAAAGCTGGAGCACGAAATTTTTTCAAAATAATTCTTTTCTTTCTCAACAAGCAAAGCCAACAAGGAAGCTTTACAACTACAAGCTTTGAGCTTCATATAGTTTATCTTGTCTTCTAAGTTTTAAACTATTCAAACAGAGTAAATACACATTACTTTGAAGGCACGAGCGCAGCGCGGTGCGCGAATAAAGAAGAAGTAGACAGCCGGACGGCGAGATTTGACAGTTTACAAAGTCTCAATTTGCAATTTACAATTATTCTCATATATTTTGGGAAAATAATGTTTCCTTTCTAATTCATTAGATTGTCAATCCCATATTCTTCTGCGGCTTATTACGGGCTTCTTACGAGTTTCTTAGCTCCAACTCCAAGTACTTCCCGTGTGGACTCGGATTAAATTGCTCTCTCTTGTACTTTACTATTTGCCAAGTAAATGCACCTTATTTCGGGGTAATTGCAGTAAACACGGAGCTTGATTCTTCTGTAGATTTTATATATTTTCCCTCATTTAACTTGTTTTGATTCTCCTTCAACGTTGCATTACTCCATTACCTACCACCACGAAGTAGTGACTGCAAGAAAAAGCGCGTGAGATTCTATTCAAACGCTGCGCGATAACCGTTCGCCCTTACCTACCTCTACTTGCACATTACCTTAGCAGCCCTTAACTCACGTCAAAGTCCTTATTTAACAACGACTTGAAGTTTGGAGCCAGTAATAATGACTGCAATTGAATTATTTAGCCTTCTTGTCGTAATAAGTTAGCCAAATGAGACGTCAAGAGATGAGAAGACAGGCAAGCCCGCAGTCCCTCAAGATTTCTATACAAAACTAGCGTTTACTTCGAAATCCCTCCGTAACTTTATTTTTAAAGGAGTTTGAAGGATCATAATTATCCCTTGGGTGGTACTCCTTTAACCTGGATTACAGAATAATTTTCAATTTACCTGTCCAAGCTTATAACTCTCTTATTTCACCGCGCAAATATTACCGAATGCACCACTACCATTTTCATCGTTATCAGTATTTTTCAGGATTACAAACGCTCTATTTTGATTTGCCTTATGTCTGCGGAGGATTTAATTTTTTTTACGATTCCGTAACATCATTAAAAGATGGTCAATGGGCTCAATGGCTTGGGACAACTCCTTGTCCATATTTTATATTGAATCATGATCAAGTTCTTGACTGCAGGGTTCAGGTCGTATAATTAGAGGAATATAAATTTCGCAACTATTCGCAAGGCAAAAACTTGAGTCTGGTGTAAGAAGAATTACTCTAAAAAGTCATGTTTGATTAGCCTTAATTGCTAATAAAAACTGCATAAAATATTCAAAATTAGCAACTGTCCTTACACCTACACCACCCTGATGATTTGATGATACCATAAAACTCTTTTTCATCTCTATGCATGAGTTTCCACGCCTGGTCTGGGTTCACGGAAAATCGTGGCGTCACAAACAGTCTCTTTCTTGGAATAAAGTTCATCATATATTACACCGTCTTTGAGTAATCATTTGCTCAATTTAATAGGCCGTTGGGGTTTACTCGCACCCCCCTTCAATTATCAAGTTCGTAAAATGTCCGATTTCAAAGATTATCTAATTCTCTATTTTAATGCCTCCATTGAACCTGAATGACTCAAGAAGACAGGACCCCTGCCATAGTAAAATACAAATCAAAGTGGAGGAGTTACGGTTCTTGTTGCAATTCCTAAATTCTTTACTGCTCGCGTAAGCTCAATTTCAGTACATAATTCAACATGATATGAATTGGGTTTTGGTTTGGTTTCTGGTGTGGTTAAATTACTTGCTAAAAAATTGATGACCCAATACCAATGACCATAAGTTTGTCATTTACAAATGTACACGTAATTAGGAACGTTGTTAAGGCAGGCACTGCAGAGGCACAGTTTTTCTACCTGATTGATGATGCGTCTAAGCAAATTTAGAGATGAGCGTTCCATATATTGACTTCGTGGCCTTGTGCACCAGAGCAAGACAAACCAATTCACCAGACTTTGGTGCGGTGTAGACGATTCTACGTACAACGCAGCTGAGCTGAAATGACAGTCAGACTGAGAACGTTTGCCATTGCCACTGGCATCCCAAAACCCAATTAGCAATGTCAATAGCTGCTACCGATGCATCTTCCCTTCTATTTCAGCTACCAGCTCATGTCCCAGCTAACACATAACAGAAAGTTAACACTGTCACAGATTTGGAAAAATTTAATTGGATTCTCTAATCAAGCCTTAGGCCATGTCAATAATCTTAGCACTCTGGACGCCAGGACGCTTGCAGCGCAACGCTAAAAGCAGCAGCGCATGCATGAGTTGTCTATCATAATCTATTGTCTCAGTGAATTACTGACATGCTCGTCGAAAGTAAAACGTCCCATAGCCTGCAGACCTATACACCACACCGAAGCACGGCATTGACTTGCAAATTCCCTCAAAATTTTGCAACGTTTCATACTTGACCACTACCACTACGGTATAACTGTACATGACTTAACATTTAGCGGTTGCCGCGCCTCCTTACCGTGATTGCCAATTTACACCTGGATTTCAGCTTCAAGACAGACAGCCAATTTACTCAAGGGGTGACATATTGATCAGTGGTTTGGTAAGTTTGATATAATTTCGCGAAACTTTTGACACTGATCCTAAGCTGACAACTTAGTCGATGTTAACTTCAAACCTACAAATCTGCTTCACGAATTTCAATTCTCCTCCTCAATATGCCCTGCAGTTTTCCTTCTTTTACTGCCTCATATAACAAGAACGAGGAGGGTGAAATTTATAGCGGGTTAGAAATCCGCGAGGGTGTAAGTAAACCAAGTTGAGAATGAAATCGAAAGTTCAACTCGTTCCTTTGAGCAATGAAATGCAGAAAACTTTGTACGTTACACTTGGCATAACGTTGCAAATTTAGTGCAGCTCCCTTCAAATAGTCATGAAACACAAGAGTACATTTATGGCATGGACTTTGGAAATTTTCAGCCAAATTATGCAAAGTTTCCAATACCTCCTCCTCCTTCTTCCACAGACTCTCTTCAGTCTGCTCTCTGCTAATACATTTGGCTATTCGGAACTAAAGCAAGAACTTTAAAATCCCCTCATTTCCCTCTGCTCCTTCTTATGCATCATCTTTGCACTCTTCCATCTTATTCTTTCTCTGCATAAAACAGCTTTAAAACGAACAGTATCTTTTGCACTCAATTAGCTTCACTGCTTTACAAGAGTTTGGATGAGGATTATTGGTTCGTCTCGTCTTTACAACCAGTTACCAAAGGAATAAGCGTGCTCGTAGAGTGGGAAATAAAGGAATTCATGAGACATCAATCAAGTTCCATTACATAAAAATCTCTTCAAGAATTCTCTGAAAGATAAGACGAGAGTGGTATGTAAAAGAAGGAAAATAACAACATCTAGTAAAGGAAAGCAAACATTCTTCAGTTTAGGCCCTAGTCCTGCACGGCTTTATCCAAGATGGTATTTCAATGTAAACAATTGGGCCTGTCTCCTATAATGTTATGTATTCGATCTAGTTTCACCTTTCCATAGTTCCCATGAATAATTGAATAATACAAGATAAATTGCTTCAACTCTTCAAGCCTTTGAATGCGTGAGTATGTAATAGCTTATAAATTTTAACAAACTTAAGAAATCTATTCCCTTATACAGGAAGGAAGCTATATCTAAAAGTTAGTTTGTATCGGATTTAATGGGAAAACAATTTGCCCGAAGGCAAGTAAAATATTTCACGAGGATTTTTCATCCAAGAGCAACAAAACTTTTCCAAAATTTAAACGAAACTTTTATAAACTTTCCTAGGACGGCCCAGTAATTATCTTGGAAGATGTGTAAGAGGCGGGGGAATCCTGAGAGATCATGACTCAACTCAGCCAGCCAGCAAGTCAACCATGTGTGTAATATATTATCTCCAAGGGATAATTCTTAATTCTCATTTATACGGTGCATTCATTTTCAAATTCAAAGAGGAGGAAAGCCGATACTTGCCATCTTTTATTCTCAACAAACACTCTCGGCATTATATTAGTCCTTTTCCACAGATAGGAAACAATTAAATCCTACAATGAGGAGGGACAATAAGTCTGTAAATTGGGTGAGACTGGTTCCAAGAACTGCATTTATTTCTCTTAAATTCTAGCCATTCTCCCGGTAAGGAAACATTTGTCATGCACCATTACAATTCTACACTTCAAACCTTCCGTTGCAACACTTTTCTACATCGTTGCAGCGTGACCAAAATTATTCGCTACAAAGTCTGAATAAAACACGAGCAAATCTCACTTTAACTCTACCGGCTGTGAAGCCGCCGGCTAATTTTGCAAACTAATATCCACAATGATTAATTAGGTAATCGAGTAAACTAACTGAATTTCTACACGACTCACGACTGACACTGATGCTATAGCGGTTTACATGTTTAAAGCTAGCTCCTACTCTCCCGCTCTGTATATTGCCCAATGTCTGCTACGCATTGCTCCAGGATGATTTGCTAAATAGTGGCGCCCTCTACTTCCAAAATACAGCTAGAAAAAAAACATTTAATTTTTCCTTACCTGGAAAATAAGGATCCAATAGATATTTCGCCTGCAGAGTAGCTCCATTTTTATGGCTGATCCCCGGGTATCACGAAGCAGGGTAAAGTTCACAATGCACAAGGGCTATTTGTCCTTAAAGGGATATCACTGCCCATGAAACTGAATTCTCCCGATTCTACGACAAACTCCTACTGTCAACACGTGTTCTCGTGGCTTAGGCCAGAGGTAAACTGTGACTGATTGCTCACGACACTCTACCTTTGAACTGATTCTTCTGACTGGAGTAACTTGCATCTAAAAGATCAGAGAGTCAAGTATTTCCCTTACCTCCTTGCTCCCATCATTATTATGATGATTATATCAACAAGCAAGCGTCCAGCATGCTTAGAGGACTCAAAAATCCCACACCTTCTTACCTCCACCTTTGCCAGAGACAGAATAGCAAAGGAAACCAAGAAGGAAGAACGTGTGGTGGTTGGCAGTGGTGTGTGTGCTTTGTGGGGGATGAAGGATCAATCAAATACTAGAGTTGTATATCATATGCATCCCTTCTCATCTTGCTCTTTGCAGTTACCTCATTCTTCACCTCACCTCCTTCGCCAATCCTCCAACCCTCACCATCATCTTTCCCGCATTCACCCAGCACTTACTTGCCATTTCATTTCGAAGCATTCAAGGGGGTTGCACGCGAGAGCTCACGCTCAGCGTGGACGCTTTTAAAAGAACAAACTCAACAACCACCTCCAACAATACCCAACCCTGCACCAGCAACCACTTAATTCCACCAACAACCCAGCGTGGGAGCCTACGCAAAAACGCATCTCTGTTAAACAAGTGCATTCAATGAACGTTACTTGTTCCACTTGAATCCCAACTTTTACCGACAACCACCACCGAACCAACACTCATGTCCAGCCGAGAGACAGGATTGATGAAGTTTTCATGGAAGGAATCAAGGTGAGGGAGGAAATCAAGAATTCTTTGAGCAATCAGTTTCGGAAAATACCAAAGTGTGTCTTGTATACCTGGCTAACTGGCTCGCCGGCAGTCAATCTCTCAAACCCTTTTGACCTTCTCCACTTCTCATCCTCCTATCCATTACACCATTCCCGCAAAACACTCCAACAATGACCTTTATGTCCATGGGGTTTATCACGCTAACGTTTTCTAACTTGTCATCCAATGCAGATGAGCCTCCAACCCTTGTAAATTATACATCCCCTGCCTGGTTTCATCCCATAGGAAATTTAAACGCATTCACGCAATAACTCATCAATCCCCATCAATGCAACTCTTCCCTACATTTCCGTCCTTGGTATTCGTCTTCCTGTCTCCCCTCGTTCCCTCCTCTCCACCTGGGGATGCAATTCCACTAGTCATCATGAGAATCAATGCACATTGATCCCCATCGATACCTTGTCCAACGGTCAAAGGTCTTTGGACGGCTCATGATCCTTATGAAGGAGTCTAAAACTTCCATATCTCCAGGCTTTCTCCGGACAATTGTCCTCTAAATCATTTTGCGTTCAGAGATAAATATGCGTAGGCAAGATTCGAGTCAGATTCGGTTTTGAGCACCAGAGGGAGGGATCAACCCACGGATATTTTACCTTTAGCTCATCCTTGATTTGCTTTATCACAACCACCCCAGTTACCCTCCGCCGTTTCAACAACCAACGCTTGGGTGCGGCCGAATATCAATCATTGATAAGTCCCACGCCAATTCTGATCCACAGTCCACTTCCTGCTACCAGACCCTCATTAAGGATGATGAAGCGCGGACGAACCATCTTCCTCTGTTTACATTTCCTCCTCTTATCCTCTCATTCAAACCCCGTCTTCTTTCAACCAAAGATGCGCGCAAAGATTATAAATCCTGGACATTTTTTCGCACTCTGCGTGCGAGAGTGGAAGGGAGAGCGAGAAGCGCTTTAGCTCATGTGATTGTGATCCGCATTAGAAATAAGAAAAATCTGGATCTCATCCCTACCTGCCCCTCTTGATTAGCATGATCAAATAAAGGCTTGGGAGGAGGAGGAGGAGAAGGAGAGATGAATCTAGCAAGGATGAAAGCGCTTGTTCTTGCGCTTTGCGTAATTGGAATAATTACCTCCTGGATGTCAGATAAGGAGTATCACATCAGTTTTATCCTCTGATGATCAAGGCAAGAGGATTAAAACAGATTCATCAGTTCCGTCTTCTTCCCTCAACATCTCTCTCACTCTCTCTCTTCACTCTGCAAATTTAGATGGGATGGGTCGTATATGATGGCATGCGTGTATAATTATTCAATATTTACCGCAGGCAGGAAGCCTTCTTTGTTTTCCATAAATTTTTCCAGTCTCCTCTCAGACAATCGCGTGTTTTTTAGCATCCCCTTTAAGTGGTCCTATTTTTGACTTTATGCTATTTTTTTGATTCCAGGGTCTTTTAGACTAACAGCAGCGCTTCCAGTCATAGTTTTTATTTTTAACTTAATTATTTGATCAACACTGTATTACTTCAGTAGATTACTTCAAAATATTTCAGCACAAAATCGCTCTGTCCAAGCTACAACTAAGCAACACACACAAGAGCCTCTCTTGAAGAGAGACCAAGCTTGAATTAGCTGCAAGCATAACTGATTACTGCAATTAATCCTGCGCCAGCGGTTAATTCCCTTATTTGAATTAAACCTTGCCATTTTTTACACAAACGGAGTGCACATTTCCAGAGCCGAAAAATTCCAGTTCATCTCCAGTTTGGACTGATTAAATCACAATTAAATGCTTGCAGTCCAAGCGGGAGATTAATTTTTAAGCGAAATTATGTATAATAAATCAATTTCATTTTCCTGGACATAGGTGAAATCTATAATCATGGTCATGGACGTGGGTTGATGAAACTGGGCGTGAAACAGCAAAGTCCTTGACTTTTTTCAAAACATGAGACTGTAATTCCTACGGAATATACACCTTTAACCTCATCTCCTTGTGCTTTGGTTTGCTCCTCTATTCTTCATGTTCTACAGCACCTATCAGTCACTAGCAGTAGCAAGACATTAGTCAATTCGAGCAGTTACGTAGGCGTATGTGGTTAATTGCTGTAAAAAACACTCCTCTATGTTTTATGCAAAATGAAAAGAATCTCTTTGCTTCTTGCATACTTGCATACGAAAGTAAAAGCCGTAAAAATTGACAAACTGCCCCATAGAATAATTCCAATGTTTTGCGAATTAAGTTTTTAGCGTGGCCGGAAAACGAGAATTTTTTGCACCCCTAATACTTGACTGACTCACCCTGGGAATGCATCAAGCATCATGCCTGGTTCAATTCCAAGTAGGATTGGGTGTCTCACCCGCCGTTAGGAAATGGGCGAGATCAGCCAACCTTGATGCATGATCAGCTTGAGGCTTTTGCGAAATGTTTGCACTACCTTTAAGCTTCTACTAGCGTGGGCAGCGTTAACGTTCTTGAATGATGAAAACATACATACGTAAATCAGACAACATAAAATTGTTCTTCCCTTTTAATTCCCAAGGGAGTGTACCCATTAATGTTAAATGGAAAATCAAAAGTAAATCAGCGTGTGGGTGTAATGCAGACAGACTGTCCCGCAGGAGGATGGATGGGTGCTATAATGCAATGATTCTTGAGGTTATTCATAGAAGTGTAACAAATGCGGAATCCTGTTGATTTAGGAAGAAATTATATCGATTCTCTACATGTATGTAATTACTACAACTAAATATGTAAAAGGAGACACAAGAAATAAGCAAGCACGGAAATGATTTAAATCCTCAGCCTAGTTCATAGTTAGCCCGTACAAATTCTACCTCTACGCCTAATTGAGTGTGGGAATTTGAGTGACACACGAGTTGTTAAAATTGGGCGTGCATATTCACGCTAATTTTGTCAATTTAGCTAACGGCTATTTTCAAAAGATTGTGGGTGAAACCAAGTGGATTTCTTTGTAATGTCCATCTGGTCCACCTCTACGCTGCGCTGGGCGCTTCCAGGTATCAGCGCAGGGGTTTGCTCATGCTTTGAGACCTTTGTCGGATTTGGTGCGACGGCTTAAAGCAAAATGAACTCTTTGCTATTTTCGCCATTTTAAACAAGATTAGACATTGGATCAGTTATTTTTGAAATGTTAAAAAAGTGAGAGGAAAATATCCAAAGGACCTCAAGAAAATATGGTACATTTTCCATTCCATCTAAGCCAAAAAACGCATGCTCTTGTCCATCTTCTTAAGGAGAAATTGGTCAGTGGATTACAATTGTGATAGTGAATAGGAGGCATACCTCCATAGACTTCAGCTTGTGTGTCTATGTGGTGGAAAGTGTTATCCGGCAGAGTATAATGGATGAATAGTGTGAGGGAAATGAATGAATTTAGCCAGAGGACAGCGGCATAATTAATTGAATGGATAAAATTAATTAGAGCAATTTCAAAGCTTGTGGTCTCAGCCCAGTCTCTCGCGTGTCTATTATTTCTTACCACAGATCCCCATCGGCAGTTTGCTTTTGTATTTCTCAAACAGATATCTCCTAGGACGTTACAAATCCAATACCGTAACGCTACACCAAGAAAGCATTTCCCTCTACGTTCCTTCAAACGCCACACGCAGAGGGCGCTCCGGTATGCTCCCTGCATTTCAATTACTTCGCTATATACATTTTACAGACTAAAACTTCAGTGGCTTAAAAGTTCATAAAATCTCCCCATTTTCGTACTCTACAAAGGTTAGGAGTTAATGATTACTGCAGAAAGTAAATTAGCATCCTGTAATCGAAGAGTGATTGATAAGTTTCTCCTAGAATCATTCCAAGGAAACGTTCTCAATGATATTTTACAAATAAGACAATCCTCCAATTACCTCTTACTTACTTGTTACTTCCAGCTAAATTATTAACCCTATTAAATTACCAATATTTCCAATAACGAACGCCCCAACTTTAATACACTAATGTACAACAGTTGCTTAAGTGCTGACGTTAGGTTACAGTAAACATCACGTTGAATAATTTGAGTAATAATAAGGCACACGCTCAATCCCTTTTCCTCTACCTCTGGTAACATTATATCCTCTACGCCTTTTCATTCATCTCCATTTCTCACGTCTCCCTCGATTTTGATTCACAGATCCGATAGCATTAAATTTTATAATGATTTCATGAATGTTTTCGAAAGTTTTCCCCCTACCCTTTCTATACAACAGGAGGTACAAAGTAGTGACGAGTATGCTAGAATGGATAAAATATTAAGCGCCCCTCCGTTATCTGTACTTACATAGCAAACTAATAACGTTGTTTGTAAACTAATGGAAAACTAATTGTTCAATTAGCTATCTTGTCTCAACTTTTATCATGTCCTCTACCCCATGGTATCTTAATATTCTTTAGCCCTCCTGTCTCGTCTTTCTTATGAATGATTTACTCCGTGATCTCGATATCAGACAGAGAAAGGTTCAAGAGTTACAGGCGGAGGG
The DNA here is from genome assembly GCA_906901655.1 of Sminthurides aquaticus. Lineage (NCBI taxonomy): Eukaryota > Metazoa > Arthropoda > Collembola > Symphypleona > Sminthurididae > Sminthurides > Sminthurides aquaticus. The sequence goes on from CAJQTT010000003.1 coordinate 5,831,209, forward strand.
TGTTAAAATTGGATTAGAAAAGTTTTATATATTCTTCCTCTACTCTTAACTCGCTTATTCCTGTTTAACCCACGGGAAATCTTGTTTCTTGTTCTCATCAGAATGAAAGTAGAGGAGAAAACAACAATAAGAAAGGCAATCCTCGAGGAATTGTTAATATGCAAACGATATAGATTGATGAAGAGAATGATTGATTGAAAATCAGGATATCATCATATCGGATTGTGGTATCTGTAAAAAGCAAACTATACAATACACGTTCACTCTAAGGATGGAGAGCGGAACCGCTTGCTTCAGGTCCATCTTTGAATTAGTAGCTAGGCGTCTTCCAAAACGTTAGTTTCCCTCAAGCTCATCAGGACCGACTTGACTCCTATACTCTAAGATAATGCGTAGATGACTCCTCTATGTCTCTCACATTCAATTATGATCAAGTAAATGATATCAATTACCTTTTAGATTGTGTACACACTACAATCATGAACACTGATAGTGGATACGGCTTGTAGTAACGGTGCGAACATGCTACACATTACACACTGCGCATTGTTCAACTTTTGTTCTTGCTCGGGTTACTTCCGCTCAGGGGAGGGGACACCTCCTTCGTTTTGTATCTTTAATTTCATCTTGATAACGCGTTGAGGAAAATCAAAGAATTTGTATGAATTCGCGCTAATATTCAATGCTTGAGCGAATTTCACTCACTCAATAAGATACTGGTTAGTGATGTTTTAAAGATGATTCATACGTTTAGTCTGCAAACAAATACAAGTACGACGTGAGCGGTATATTCTTTGCGTTATTACAGTAACTATCAGGTATTTGCAAAAGCTCATAAATGTGGGAGATATTTATAACAAACATTTCTACCCCCCTCCGAAATTGCAAACCAACATCAAGATTCCCTGAGGGTTAAATAACAAAGCGCTAGATAAAATCTGTACGCCGTAATCGTGAATTGCCTGGAAAAATATATTTTCCGAAATACTATTTTATAAACTAAATGTGCCAATAGAGCCGTTAGATTTTGCTCACAACAGGAAACTCCTTTAGCAAGAGTCTAATTTCTGGTCATTAAAATCTGCAATTAGGGGGGTCCATTTTGAACCGTTACGAATTAGATGCGTGCCAGGAGAAAAGAGAACAATGTATTTGAATCACTATGCTTACGGTAGGTGAATGATTCCGGACTTGTTACTGTAATCGGTAGTTATTCCTAAGACCGCATTAACTTTTATGCTTTCCCCAGGAATATCTTCGAAAAAATGCTACAGAGGAACAAGAAAAGCAGGAAAAAAGGATCCTGCGCTGACCATAGAAATCCATATGAATATGATGAGAAAACTAATTATCTTTTATTTACTTTCAGAGTCATTATAACTTCTACCTACTAATCTTGTTACGTTCAGGTCAACATTCCAGTTTTTTACTCCTACTCCATCTTTTCTATGCCTTAGAATGAGATTTCAAAAGTAATCTGTAGTGTACTCCTCCGTCGTTTTTGCGGTTAAGGAGAAATTTATTCATCCCTAAAATGAAACAACTCGAAATTGACAAAGAATGTTTGCTATATTTATTTTTTTCATGTTTGTTCATCAAGTTTTTAATAATGCATTCCTCAACCTTACCTTGAACCTGTTTTTAATTGTTACGGAATTTAAGCAATGGGTTAAGCAGAAATTTTGGAGCTTCAAGTCTAACCCTATTATTATCTCTTGCGGTAGCACATGCCGCCGACAGTAAATTTCATGGGTAGTAAAGTAAAACCACTTGTTTTCTGGACACAATAGTGTTTCTTTTTTCATTTTCTGCCGGCTGAATTCATTTACAGAAATTAACTTGAGAGGTAAGAGTTGAGAGTTAAGATTGCAGGGATTAACAGGGCGTACTTGTTTAAACTTCTTTAACTAACATGGCGGTGGTACTCGATCCGGAGGATGGGTTGGGGTTGGGGAAGAACTCTTATTGGTAGAGATTGAGCAATTTTTCATAGAAATCATAAATATTTTCAGAGCTGGGTGCCAACGCAAGGATGAAGGAGGCCCGTATAATTCAAATGGAGGTTACCCTGCTACGTAGTTGAGGCACATTAATTAGCATAAGCAATGCATCTATAAAATGTAGGACCAATAGAATCCAACACAGTCAGTGTTGAGTAATCCGCAGCAGTTATAAATTAGTAATTATCTCACCCAAAACTGTCCGTGGGTGTACATAAGTTATGTCCTTCATAATTTGGGAGACAGATTATGGATTACCTCATGCCTTTGTAACGCATATGCTTTAAATGCAGGCTTCAGAGGATGTTTATTGTGTTTAAAGATGGTACTTCACCAAAGTTATGCATATAAATGTCATTTAAAAATTTCTTTCAGAATACAAAAGTTGCACCCGGACAGGCAAAAGGAAAAGGACAGAATATAAATCTACAGCATAGTAGTCAGTCTTCAGAAGACACGAATAAATTAAATCAGATATCCCAATCATCCTCACCCTCACCAGTTAGCATAGAAACTAATGCAAGTCCGGGGGTCAAATTATAAGATGTGGACCTACATACACTATTATGCTCATAGTTTTAATTGATTAAACTCTTATATCTTATCAGAGAAAACACCTGTCATGTCTATCTGCCTCACCTGCTTTCCCATGAGCAGTGACAGTGACTGCTAATCATCCTCAGATTCCAAGTGTGTCATTTTAGCACTTGTGCCGGCAGCAATAAGGTTGATTTAATTTTGCTGAAGACAGTTCAAAAGATCGTCAAAATGTTTGAATGCTGTTGCACGTTAACGCTCTGGGTGGCATTTACAGCATTGCTTGGAGGTGCCCTCATATTTCTTTCCCCTAAAGGAAATGGTCCGAAAAAATTTGCTGGAGTTTACACTCAACCCGGTCGCTTTTATTGGCTGAAAGTGGTAGCTTTCTACATTTTGATGAAAGTCAGAAAGGTAAGCAAACCGCATCAATCCACTAGCTTCTAGATGTAACTACATATTGTCAATAACCCTCCAGCATTTACTAACCACAATTCCACCCGTACAGTGGAAAGACCAAAGAGATCGTAACAGAGTCAAGGATCACACCAAATATGAAACTTACGAGGCTGGATACGGAACACAGTCCAAGAACTCCCCAAGCGAGATGGACAAGTTGCAGCCCTTGTCGGATCATTTCCAAGCAATTGACGCCATCTACTTTAACGGTGCGAACAAGGACGGGTATTATATTGTAACGGCAACAGCCCGCCGTCCTCACGGAGTTATCAATGGATTTTTCATTATCACGTACGTTTCTATTTGTAACTGGGCTACTCCCTCCCTATTGTCGATAACCTTAGAATATTGAAGTTAACTAAAATCACCCGTTGCAGCATCCCTGGCGTTGGAACACTAGTTACACCCAGATTCCCAGATACTTTTCTCTTTGGAGGCACAGACAAGTTCTATGGAGCAGAGGGGCTAAAATTTGAACCTGTCACACCAATGAAAGAATGGAAACTCAGCTACAAGGGGGAGCTCCGGTAATTATATAATTCCTCTGCCTTTCTTTGCTCCTGTATTTCTTAATTACACCGTAAAATCAATTAGCTAACTACAAAATCATCATCAATCTATTACATTTCAGAGATTACTCGGATCCAACAAAAAAGTACCAGGTTGATTTCACCGGAAGCTGGAAATCCGACTTGCCCTATTTCGATTACGACACAATGATCCCACCATGGACAATGGCAAGAGCCATAGCCAAGGAACCTTGGAGCAGAGAATATTTCCAAATGCTTAAAGAGTTCGTCAGCTTTCCGTCTTGTCCTATTCATATAACAGAATTCTTTCAGCGTTTTTCAAACTAAAAACTAATTTTACATTTTTCAGAGCACATCAAACTCATTACGAGCAGCATGGAAACTTATCCGTTCAAATTTTGATTGATGGTAAAAAACATTCATTCCAAACGCCATCTATGCGAGATCACAGCTACGGTAAGTGCAAATTAAGCGCTGAGGCTTCAACCACTTGCTTGCCTTCTTGTATCAGAGCGCCATCTGGAAAATGACAATCCTACTTTCTCTCTAGGTGTTAAACGAGATTGGAAACTCTTACACCGTTACATATTCCACATGTTTTCCACTCATGATGGTCGCCGCTTCAACATCGGAAACGTTTGTCAGCCCCACACATCATCTCAGTAAGTAATACTCCGGGTTTATTTCTCCTAAAGTATTTATTCTCAATTTATTGCGCTCAAAGCGATAAAACCCTTGAGCTAACCTTTAACTTCCCTTCCCAGCCTTGAACTTGGCTACATGTACGAAAAGGACGGTTCAGTCCACGCCGTGACTTCGCTGGACTTGCCTCTTTGGAACATCGGGGAACTGGGCGCGGCACCGACGGATTATGGATTCACATTCCAAGCCAATAATCAGACCTTCTATGTTCAGGTCAAAGTAAAAGAAACCCAGGTTTTCCACATCGGTTGGGAATGGGAAGCAAAGATTGTAGAGCGCCACTGTCAATACTTTGTTGACGGTGTGGAAGGTCAAGGTATCTCCGAATGTCAGTACCGATACTCTGGAGGTCGTCCAAAGGAGTGCGCAGCTTCAGACCCAGAGATGGTAAAAACTATCAAAACTGTATAAAACCGTTGATTCATGCATTCTTGCAGGTCATTTCCTTGATGGATATAAGTAAATAAATACTTTTGACAATCCCGCTTCAAACGGCGTGTCACGACAATAATTGATTTCTCTTAATCACATTAGTAAAAGCGTTGTTTTTCAGCATAACTTGTTTTTACTCCCCCTCCCCCGACAAGGGTTAGTAACCGTAAAATTCCTCATTATTATCCCGAACCTCCACTCTGGGCGAGCATTTTATTGGCCAGAGCCAAACCGAAAGGTGATTACGTCACTCACAGCAAGTTAATACTTGCCAGTGCATTGTGCATCCTCCAAATGGAGGAATATCCCTCCCACCCATTTCCTTTCATCCCTTTGCTTCAAAATTCAAACATAAACTAGAACACATGGCCAATTGAGCATTGCTCCATCATTTTTAGTACCAGCTACATTTATAAAAGGCAGATCGTCCAAAATGTCATCACAATACAATAGGAATGTGGCTTCAGTTTATCCTCCGAAAACAAGAACAACCAAGAACGTTGGAAATAACTATTCCTTCAAAGATTTCAAGCATCACAACAGTGAAAATTACAGTTCCTTGAAGAGTCTGAAGATTAAAAGCGCTATTAACGATGGATCAAGACTTGCAAATTCTAGTTATGCACTGATCGTGCCGGTAATTCATGTATTACCCATTCCCATATCGGTTGAGACTAATCAAACAGTTGATGAAAGCGGGAGCACTACATCAGCTACAGCCACGGACAACGAACATTTCGACCACGTGGATTCAAGCATCGTCAAAGTAGGTTCTACCATAATTTACGGCTAGTTTCCCGTTTAAGTATATTAATTCATTTCAAAACTAACACAATGATGTTCATATTTATTTCAGACTCACAAATACGTAATAGTTTATGAGATACGAGTACACGGGGAAGTAACATATCGGTCCAGCGATGTTCGAAGTGTCTGGGACCATGTCTTTTTATACACTCGAGGCAAGACTACCGAGCGAGATTTACCACCCTTGCGCTACCCAGCAACCAGTGTTTTTCTTCCCAGTAAGTTTCATAAGTTTTATTTTTAGCCCATTGTGCAGTCATTAATTTCATTAAATAATTCCAGCATTTATTTGATACCCTACTACTTTCCAGATAACAAGACTGACTTGGAATCCTTAGGAATAGACAAGGTGAAAATAGTTCATCATGCGCTTCAGTTCCTTCTTCAAGATCTTCCAAAACCGGAAATAAAAGTTCTCAAGAAAGAGCTCAAGCGTAAAAATGGCAAAACAAGGACCAAGTCTAATCTGCTAATAGAAAATGAGACTATACCAGGGAATGTGAACATCTATCCTCGACTTTTTACGTGCGCCCGCACTAGGATTTTTAAAAGAACAAAAGCGTTCGATATGTTCTCATGGCTTACATCGAATAAAAGACAGGGGATCTTAATCAACAGGTATCGTCATCAGTTTTGTATTCATAGAGTTCAGATTATATTGAAAATAACTGGTATCCTATCGTTTGCGGCTCAGGTCATTGGAAACAAACATTGCAGGAATTCTTCATCAACCGAAACATTGCCCATCGCTCCGAAAAACTTCCTTCAACCTTATCGTGAAGCAATCTGTGATTCAAGGACTCGGTGTTTTCACCAAAACTGAGATTCCTGAGGGCGAACTCGTGATAGAGTATGCGGGAGAAGTAAGCATTATCCTTTTTAAAATTATGTAATGCAGCTAACCTTTGATGTCAACTTAATCCAGTCGTCCCTTTTTGATGCTTGCAGATTATTCGCCCAATTGTTAGTGATTTTCGTGAAACATTGTATGAATCTAAAGGATACGCCTGCTACATGTTCACGATTGATGACAATCATGTTATCGATGCGACTCTGAAAGGAAATGCAGCTAGATTCATCAATCACTCATGCGAGGTATTAGTCCTTACAATTCTAAAATTTCAACTATACAGTTTACTTGATTAGAATTTTACGAAAATTAACTTATTATCTAGCCCAACTGCCAATCTAAGCTAGTGGAAATTAACGGGAGAAGGCAGATATTTATATCCACGCTGAGAAAGATATACAAGAAAGAAGAACTAACATATAATTACAACTTTACCAAAGAGCGTCGAGGTAAGAATAGGATACCATGTACTTGCGGTGCTCCCCGCTGCAGGAAATTTTTGAATTAGTTTTCCATCCTCGCGATTCCCATCGATTATTATTCCTGGATCAGTGTTCGAATACACCTTTTCGTTATCAATCATTCGGGTGCTCAACAAATACGTTTGTATCGCGTTATGATTCCCGTTCCCCTCTCGTCTCGCTGAAGTTCTCGCTGTAAGATTTAAAACCCTGCCTCAAACGTTTTGAAATGCGTTCACTAAATCAATGTTAGAAGTTGATTTAACTAAACTGCAGGTCAGTTATATTTTATACGTATTGCCTTAAGTCGATTCATGTCAAGCTCCCAAAAAAACGTGTTCCTCAATGTTTGAGTGGGTCATGTCATAGAAGTCATCTCATTCGACAGTTTTCCAAAACCTGACTTCGAATGATGTTCTGAATCAATTTTATTTTTAAATAATTCTCTGTTTACCTAATCAATCAGGCCCTTACACCTCAACTTATCAAAAATATACAGCAGTTTTTAAATTTTGGTTAAATATAGTTATTTAGGAGACTTAATTGACCAATTAAAAATGGGTTATTTTATTCAAACGCGCCTTGAAATACACCACGATACACATTTTTCGCGCCATTCCCTTTTCATCCTTGGCGTATCCTTGATTGTATTACGTAGTTAATCGACCCTGTTGTGGACTATTGCAAGTTCAATGGTATCATAGCGCGGTTTTGTTCGGCCATAGACTCCGTCCGTAGTTAAGGATATACACAAGATCAACCTTGAATATCCTCTACTCCAGGGAAAGAGCACTTGATTGAAGCGGATCTCAAGATTCGATGCCACGAGTTTTCCCGAGATTAGTTCGTAGTTCGTAGCATGTGAATTCTTCTTCTTCCCTTGTACTCATGGATTACGCTTGAGGCTTTGGGACGAGTAGAAGAATTGAGAAGTAATAGAATAGGAAGGAAAGAGAAGGTAAAGGAAAGATTGGATTGAATAAGAGGGTGCATGGAATAAGAAAATGGGTTAGTAATGCCTGGACTAGCAGACCGAGTTCGTGCGCGGAGTCTCTTGTGCTCGAAATTAGAGTCTCCAGCAGTGTTTGTAAAAGGAGGTAGAATGCCTAACATTAAAGTTTTCTCGGGGACATCCCACCCTGAATTGGCCCAGAAGATCGTCGACAGGTTAGGAATTGACCTCGGAAAGGTCGTCACCAAAAAATTCTCAAACCTCGAAACATGGTGAGCTTCCGTATTTTTTCACTCAAACTTTCCACTCTGATTTTAATTACATACTGTTCTCATGTAATAGTTTTCTTAGTATTCTTACACTCGTCATCACCACGCTATTTGTTTTCCTTTCATTGTTCTCCCAGCCCAAGGTGCTCCTTCTTTCATTAGTTATTCGTTAGAATTAATTATTTTTCAATTTATTTTCAGCGTCGAAATCCAGGAGAGCGTCCGAGGAGAAGATGTTTACATTGTCCAAAGCGGTTGCGGTGAAGTTAATGACAATCTCATGGAGCTTTTGATAATGATAAATGCATGTAAGATTGCATCTGCATCAAGGGTAACTGCTGTCATCCCATGTTTCCCTTACGCCCGCCAGGACAAGAAGGATAAGGTGCGTATTCTATACTAACACGCGGCGTGAGCAGCTACTAATTGTAACTGTTTAATTATACTGTTCATATAATCTTATTACGGAAACGTCTGTAAATACTCATCATGTTAGTATCCATTTGAATCAGTTATCCACATGTTCATGAAAAGGAATCGTAGATCGTAGCCACATTCCGAATTCTTTGAACATTTAGAATCAGAGATAATCGATAATGCTAGTCACGGAATGGTATAGGAATAGGACGGAAAGCAGAGGATTTAACGGAATACAGCTATTCCCAAGCGTTCAAGTTAAGTGCCTTAACTGCATCAGCATTAAATATTTGATTTCAAGTCAGTCTGGGAGCTATAATTTCACGTGCAGTACAACTTGTGAATCCTAGGATTATTCATCTTTGTAAGATTATTCCTTTCAGGATTGCGAAATTTCAGCGATGTCATGCAGGTTATTGCTATCATCTTTTGAATTTTAGCAAATAGATCCCCAACCCACGTGAGTCGTAGGCTTGGTATATAGTTTTAGCACTCTCTACACCGAATCTTTTCCAAGTTGATCTACGATTCTAGATTCTGTAGTTTTGCTTATACAGCACATGCGCCAGCGAGTAGTAGTCCTAGCCTAGTGGAGGAAAACTACCATGCCAAAATTGTGCAACCACAACATTAGCATCAATTTCGCTTAAGTAATTTAGATTTGAATGCAGTATAATTCCATCCTCAGTTCATCCAACAGATAACATGCATGCATATGGTGGGACTTATCAGTTAGGCTCCGGGTTTGCAGCCTCTGCGCTCTGTGCCTTCTGGTTAGCATTCTGATGATTAGTATTAAATGGGATGTCTAAAATCGCTTGCATCTTAGAAAAATCCCAGACGTAGTTTCTTTTATCTTCAACTCACGTGTTGTCCAGGTTCTGGAATATTTGCCTCCTTGGTTAGTTGGTCTGCATAATTGTTTCGACATCAAAGTTGTCAAGCTGTGCCACATCGTATCGGATCATAGCATCCTAACCTCACCCTCAGGATTGTCCAGTTGTTATAGCTTATCTTTAAGAACCATTTCAACCATTTTACCAATCCTTTCTTATCCTTCAGTTAACGTAATTCAAGGACACATAATCTTCGTATTATCCTACGAGCAGCACGTTTTTTCCTGACACACAGTATTCTTATCAAACTGGTTTACTTTTTCACCTAAGCGTCGTCGTCTTCGATTCGAATGTGTACATTTTTTCAAGTAAATCTTCCCCATACCGTCCCTCTATCCTCTTTAACTTAATCATCAAACTCTTCTTTAAAGGAGGGTTGAAGCGTTAGTTTTTCAGGGATTGGCTGCTGGATGTGTTATCTTAGAGGAGTGGGTCATTTCGTTTGATATCATTCCATGCATGCTTGCTTCCATCTCTGTAAACTTCTGATCCTTCTTTTATGCCACCATTTATTACGCAACCTCATAAAATCCTTTACGTGCAGGCTAACATGTGTTGCTTCGTTCCTCCTTGCTCAAGCCTCAAAAGAGTCAGCACAGTCAGCTGAATTAATTGATCAGTATCTAGTTACATCAAGTTATCCTGTAATCCCTTGGAAGATCAGCCCCTTTGGCATTGCCATCGCTGGGCATATGAAATCCTGGAGAGGTTGTCCAAAGGTTGCAGGATTTCATGCAGGCCATTCATCCTTCCACGTGTATCTTGAGTGCAATTCACAAGCGTTGGCTTTGAAGGTTTAGCAACCCTTCGATTCTCTGGGATGATCCGTTCATTCCTTCGTGTCAAATCCTCATCGTCTTGTCCCTGGAATATGTTTCCATCCAATCTCGCATAATCTCCTTTAACCTGAACCTGACATGTTTCATATCAAATCTGATAGCACTGTTTCCTCTTGCAAAGACAGTTGATCAATACATAGTGGTCATATAAAACAGCTGTGCTGATATTCTCTTACATTCATTCATCAATAGGGAGAATCATCATTCATATGCGTGACGTAGTTAATAGTCTACCTTTGCTCTGTGTGATTAATTGATTTGGATTAATCTTCTAACGTTTTCTTTGGTTATTATAATTCTACTAGTTATTATTATCTGATTTGTGATGCATTTTAAAAAGATTTTCTTCTCTGCAAATTTCCGGTACTGAGTGCATGTAAAATGTTTGGCATTCGTGCATACACAACACTACACTCTTTGATATTTCTCCTTGGCTATTTTTGCTAGACTTTTAGCACCTTTTTCTGGAATAATATGCTAAAATACTCTATGATTTTTATCTGAATTGGCTTCATCCTCCATAGATTTCTGGAAACTTTTGTTTGTTTCGCTACAAAAGCTAATATCTTCCGTAGTTTTAGGCACTGCTCGGAAGTTAGAGTCTATGAATCGTAATATACTGACTACACTTGATGTAAACTTGTCTTTTATTCTTTGAAATTGTTTGAAACCTGATTTTTGCAGAAGCACCATGGACTGATCATGGCGGTACGTTAAAAGTTTTAAGCAAGGTTGATGAGAGATGATTGTTTCGGGGCTCTCCTACATCCTCCACGTCCAATTTCCCTTTGTCGTGACCTGTCTCGGTTTTAGTACGAGTTGCCAAGACTTTGTCCAGTACACGATTCCAAATCGCAAACAATGAGGAAGTCCTCCTGAGCGAGTCCTTCTCGTATATGTAAAGTAAACGATTTTTTTCTTGTCTCCTCCATCCTGTTTCACCTCACCACATGTGATGTGACGCTCTTCTGCCTCAAAAGAACCGATGAGTGCATTCCGCTGCTGCGAAACCGTAGTAGAGGCAGCAGTATATCTGAACATGGTTTACCCACCCTCCCCGCACGCACCTTCCTCTTGTCACACATCCTCCTGACCTGAGGCTTTGAGAGCTCCAAAAGCATTCGTCGTTGTAACTAATTTCAATAATTTTGCAATTAACTTAACACGCTTCATTATTTTGCTCAATGTTCTCACAACATTTTCATTAACGCTTCAGTTCAACAGCAAGTTGAAAATACGTATCTGAGTATCACTCATGAATGCATGGACTAATCAATAGTTAGTAACGAGGGAGAAACATAATAACTTTATCCAGTAACTCGCCACCTGCTAAGACTAACCAATTGAAACCGCGTAGTAAAATTAAGAACAGGCTCTGATGATGTTCACCTCTTTTTCTCTGTAATCGTAAGGTCAAGGGTCGACTGACGTAGATCGCTGAACAAGGTCAAGGCTTTAATTTTCCTAATGGACCTGCGCAGCTTGTCTTGTCATGACAAGTCAGAGTGAAGGTGTGTAGCAGTTCCACCTTGGATTCTTCCTCTTCCAACGATTGGAAATTCAGGTTTCTCTTAGAGAAAGCTCACTAACGCCTAAGCGGATTGACATGTTCTAGGGCTTCATTAATGCTTAGATGGACTCATGTGCTGCGCTGGACTAAAATAAATTCATCAGCCAGCCAGGTGATGACCCTGAAATCACCGGGTAATGCATGAAAAGAAATCCCAGCTTTGTTTACACAACTTTTCTCCCTGCTCAGCTCATAAAAGGCCTACGTGTAGATACTCATGCTGGTCACCACCATGTAATAGCTGGAGGCTGGAATTTCCTGGCAAAAAGGTGAAAAAGGTTGAACAAAGGTATAAAGACGTAGACACTGCACCGGAGACGAACGTACTTCTTGTCTGGGCTACATTCCAATTCTGGTCTTGGTTTGTCCAACGATGGGAAACGTTCCAATTCACAAGTCTGACTGTATTTTTCTTATTTTTTTCTTCTACGACTCATTTTCTTTAAATCCAAAGGTTTTTTGTTTAAAAATTCTTCCATGGCAGTGACAATCACATAGGTCAACTTTACTGAGACATGTGTGCTTACGAACGTACCACTCTCTCCTGAATATTTGGTATTTACTCTGGAAGAAGGAAGCTTTTAATGACAAATAGAACGGCTGCTAGGATGCTTGTACCATGATTTGTTCTACGATGATTTGTTAATGAGAAGCAATTAGGATTTGCATCTAGATGTTTGCTAACGTTGACAGTTGAGCCTAGTTAGCACTAGTAATTGTCATGTTCACGTGTATGATGAATTGGAGTAAGCCAACTCAATCCAACGAAGCGGTGCCCTGGCCTGGTTGTGAAGTAGTAGAGAAGCATCCCTGTAATTGCATTTGATATGATACTTATTGTGATTGCTATAATGTTCCCGAATCCTTTTAGGGTTATACTTTTGTATAATTGCGTGGAGTCGTATAGTAATCGTATGATTATTTGGTAAAATTTGCAGGATGTAAGCACAAGCACCGCGTCCGTAAGTGTGAGTAGAAAAATTCACTCTGTCTGACAGTATCCCGTATTGGTATGTGAAAAGCAGTGAGATGAAACAAAAAGTTGGTCCCCACCAACTAAACCGAACCGACTTCCGCCCCCTGAAAGTTAAGTCTAGGTTTATTTTTGCAATAGTGAAGGTTTTTTTATGTAGAGCAAATTAATTTTTTACCCTGCTGCGTAACTTTTATACGGTGTTTGCGCCTAGTAAGATACATATATAAGTACTACTAGGATTTCAAGTGCAGTTGTAGCTATCAAACATCTTTCTAAACACTTTCACTCTACTGTCTACTATTCTTTCAAGATTTTCAATCATATTCTTTCATTACAAATCCAAATGAACTTTCTTCTCTAGCCTTATGTTCGCTAAAAGCTAGTGTTCTCTTGGCTCAGATGCTCCCTTCTCTTCTATCCAGACAGATAACTTAGCTTGTTTTCCAGGGGCAGCTTTAGGGCGTGTGAAATTCAGTCATTTTCCTTCAATATATTTGTATCCTCTCTCTCTCTGCCCAGTTATGATAGCTTATAGATAATAGATAGTTCAACCGACTTTGAGGTTTAACCTCTCTCTTGTAAACAAACTGGAGACAAATTTCATTCCTCTTTTGTTTTCAACTTTTTGCAAATCTGTGTACTATGCTGAAAATTTTAGAATAATAATATTGCAACAGAACACCGTTGTAGACAGCCCCGTGTCCAAAAGAACTCTAAATGTCCAAGAGAACTCTTATTTTCCAACTTTCCAAACTTTTCCATAGAAAGTTCTCCTGTGATAATTACTTGCACAGGCAATCTTCTGTATTCAATCTCCCTGGAACTTGAATCAATTATTTCTATCTCTGCCTGCCTGGCTCTCACACTCTCACTCCATTAAATGTTTATCTAACAAAAGCAGCCAACGGGATGATGATGACATGAATGATGAAACTCTATGAGCAGAGGAGAATGCCGCCTCGTTTTCTACTCACAACAACAGAGCGTAGTTTTATATTTATACATCATTTTATATACGTTTATCTAGTTCTTTACCATTCTTAAAGCTCATTTTACTTTGCATTATGATATGGCTACCAAATGCTTTAGTAGCTTAACTTTTAGCTACAAGATTGCGTTAATTATTACGAGTGTTTGCCTTTGCATTGCTTGATACAGTAGTCTAGCAGCTCACATTGCTAAATCCCAGGTTAGTGTCAATGATGATCAGGCAGAATCTTCTATACGACATTAGTAAGTGTGCATCGTTTTCTTAGTTCAATGGACTTGGCTCTAAAGAGGTTAATGATGACAATGCGCTGTCGCTGTCGGTAGTATAAAGTAAATAGGACATACCAAGGAACTTTTCCATTCTACGCTTCTCAGCGCACGAAGGCTAAATCGTCAAGTAAAGGGGTATCAATCTTCTTGGAAATGATTTAAGAACGCGAGCTCTGAAAACTTTTGTAGGCAGCTTTATTGAACTTGCAGTTTTTTAGCGCATTAGTTAAACGTAAAAGGAAATAGGATTCTGGAATGTATACAAGACAGGAGAATTTTGTTTCTCGGTTCTCTTCTCTTCAGGAAAATTTATCTATGATCCTTAAAACATGAATTATATAACTAATTACAAAGTATAAAGTACAGATTCCTGTGGTAAATATGGTGCTACACGCTTCAGTATTTTTAATATCTATGAGAAAGCTGAGTAGCGTAATTGATTGATGAGCATGGCTTGAGACAGTCTGACTGGATGGTATTGCTACAGCGATATTAATGCATGGGTGTAAATTAAATTAAAATTATTAAAGACTGCGCGAAGATATCGTTGCAGATAGCTTTCAGCATTAGCATTAGATGTTAAATGGCACGGCTTCTTATCATTATTGTATTGCTCGTAGCATTTTGAACGACTAACGTGTTCAGGTTGGTTGAAATCTGTAAGATTTTGAGTGGTTCTACGATATCCGGCATATCCCAACCGTTTCTAGTTACGATTTTGCGACTTTCGGTGGCGGGTATTAGTAGTCGGAAATAGATGAATTTTCAAAAAAGCACGTCATTGGGAAAAAGGAGCTGGCGGGATTTGAAAACTTATGTGGTTTATTATTGAATTATTGTACTGCTAATAAGTATGCTCTAGTGGATTTTTGCCTTTGAAAATCGATATATTAATGAGGATGTTTCTAAAATTTTGCCTGGTTTCTCTATCGTCATTCTTACAGAGTCGGGCTCCTATTTCAGCTAAGTTGGTAGCCAATATGTTGAGTGTAGCTGGAGCGGATCATATCATTACCATGGACCTTCATGCTTCACAAATCCAAGGATTTTTTGATATTCCTGTTGATAATCTCTACGCTGAGCCTGCCGTCCTGAAATGGATCAAAGAAAACATCCCCGAGTGGAAAAGCTCTATTATTGTTTCTCCGGATGCCGGTGGTGCCAAAAGGTACTGGAAGCGCTTTGAGCAAATCACAGCATCTTCGAGCGGTTTAGTTGGTCATTATTGCTAATGATTACCCTCTCACTCTCACCTCTTCCAGAGTAACTTCAATTGCGGATAGGCTGAACGTCGAATTTGCCCTTATTCATAAGGAGAGGAAGAAAGCCAACGAAGTCGCATCCATGGTGCTCGTAGGGGACGTCAAAGACAGAGTGTCAATTTTAGTAGATGACATGGCCGATACCTGTGGAACTATCTGTCATGCTGCAGAGAAGTAAGTTATAGGAAGAGGAAAATTCACATTAATTCAATTTTATTCCTTACTTGTATATTCATTAATTTCTTGTTATTTATTTAAAACAGGCTTCTTGAGGCAGGCTCTACTAAAGTCTATGCCATATTGACTCACGGAATCTTCTCGGGTCCTGCCGTATCCAGAATCAACAATGCCTGCTTTGAAGCTGTAGTTGTGACGAATACGATCCCACAGGAAAAACACGCACAGGAGTGCCCGAAAATTCAGGTGAGCGAGGCAAATTTCACAGTTCCTATACAACAAAGTAACATTACTGTAAACCGACACAGGAATTTCATTCGTGAATTTCATATTTTTTGCAGTGCATTGACATCTCCTTAATCATCGCTGAAGCTATAAGGCGTACTCACAACGGAGAATCAGTCTCATTCCTTTTCGCAAATGTTCCCATGTGAACAACTTACTTACTCTCATATACTTACTTGCCACTACTACTTTTTCTATCTTTCTCTTGTTGTATCTAAGTACTACATATTTTTCATCAAGAAAATTGTTTGGAATTACCTGTATCTAGAGCCCAGTAACACTTGAAGATCTTCTAATGGGTTCCCTTCAAATCAGAACCCTCTACTCTCATTGGGTACTATTTTCGGGAGTCTTTATCTCATCATTTCTGGAGAACATAATATGAGCCATCTGTCATCATTCATCAACTTTCTAATGCAAAAAAATTTCGCCTATTATTCATCCGATGTCTACATCCATCCTCCTCAACAATTTCATTCCCACGCAAAATGACTGAGACATTTATCAGTAACTCACGGCAGCAATTCATCAGAGCATCAGCTCATTTATGACGTTTTTCTTGCAAGCAAGAATAGTATCGTCCGCATAAATCAGATATGCGATATTTTAGGACACAGTTATATGATTTTCAACATCATCTAGTTGATATAGTTTTTTGGTATTTTTTTCGGACTCCCGTGTTCCAGTATCCACTTCATAGATAAAGTAGGCATCATACAGTAAATTTATTGCAGTATGTATAAATATTTTAAACTTTATTTGATTATCATTTGACATTAAATCCATTGTTATCATTCTGTTCAATGGTTGCCATACGTAAGTGTTTCTCGTTCTCTTTCGAACTTCAATTCCGGTGAATGACGTTGCATTAAGGGGAAGTAAATAATTCAATATGATTATCAAATTCTTGTGGCCCAATCATTAACTTTGTGTTTCCTCTAGCCTAACGTGATTGTATATATATATAGCACTTTTTTCTACTACCGGGCCAAAAGCTAGACATTTTTCATGGGAGCTAAAATGGTTTTTACATTATAATTTATCGAGTCTATGGGGTTAACATTATTGTCATGCAGCACTCCTTGTTGAGCCATCACTTAACTAAGGCTCTCCAATCCAATGATACGACAGATTTTCCCTCCGTTTCCCTTCGTCTAACGCAGCATGTGTATATACAGTACCGTCCAGATTAGAATCCTCGCAACAAAAACGGATTGGCTCCAGTTAATTTATTAGCTTTCAAGCTCCATATCCAGTAACATCTGGCCGTATCCTTTTCCTTGAGGGTCAGCATTCAAGCTGGCAATTCCTTCGAGCAGCAAAATTTGCGTTCACTTTAAAAATTGTTTTCCATCTATCCAAATGCATGCACAAATCATGTCTTACCTCCTCCTCCTAATGAATTCTCCAGCACAAAATTGAGTCCAGATATGCCAGGAACTGAGTATCTGTACCATTAAGTACCATTTTGCAGTTACTGCTTGATCAATACTTTACTTCTCACTAAAAGTGAGTTGAAAGCGCTTCGATATGTTGAAGAAGTTGTAAACTAACCTTGTGCATACTGGAGTTGATCCAGCAGGGAATTTATTGCTGAAATATTCAGCTACCTTCTCAGGTGTTAGTGTTTGCAAAAGGAGTGAGTAGTCTGCGGGATTTCTGGCTATTACACCAATATTACAGGAATCGCCTTTGTCTCCACTGCGCGTCCAAGCAATATCTTCAAGTCGACACCTTCGACCAGAAACTTTGTCTGTTCCGCTCTGCACTTGCTCATCGTTCTTAGAGTTCGAAGAAATCGCATCGATAGGAGTATAGTCAGTTATCGAAGGACTCTTAAAGGTTTCTTCATAACCATCAGACATTTGTATGGTTATATTGAATTCATCTTTCGGTTGCAAGTACGAAAAAAACCTTAGCACCGGTGTCGGTTTTGGTCGTCCTCCAATCACAGCTGTCAAACCAGGTGCCATTCCAGTACCTGCTGATGCAATTTCTCTAGCGAATATCTGAAACACGGAAAAATTTATCATCAAGACTCCAGAGCTGCTTCAGGTTAGTAAGACCAACCGTTATTCATGGTAGAATAGAATTTACCTCTAATGCTCTGCGATCAGGATGAAGTACAGAAAGCCAAAGAGCTGCATCTCGAGTTTCCAGATTGGCTTTCCTAAGACAGGCAAAATAAAAAGATTTTGAAATATTACAAGAATCTTCATCCGATGTCTGACAACCAAGTGATTCAAAAACAATAATAAATTCTGCATACCGTGCATTAACCCCGTAAGCTTGTTCAGAACCAAGAATCTGAATGTAAGTTTTAGTAAAGTCTGGAAGGTTCATTCGCTTAAAGATTTCCCGACATCTTGTCAATATAGCCTCTGCTGTTTTAGTGCCTTTCTTGACTGCTTTTGGCCCAATAATTGGACACACGGAAGTACATTTCCACCCATCCTGGTACGTACCACCTACATAAGGTTCAAGCCAGAATTACACAACTGCAACCACTGCCACTGCGTACTAGAAGCAAAAGTGTCAGCTGCAAAAAATATAGACTGACTGCACCCGGAATCTCCTTAAGTTACTTTTAGCTGAATCGGGAAGCTTACCTATTTTATAGAACGCCGTAGGAGGAAGCCCTTTTACACCGGTTACGAGGACACGATTGCCTAGCTGCTCATGTAGTTGTACGTTAGAAAAATCACAGATTCCATCCGGTAATACATATCTTGACGGATCATTAACTTCATACAGAAGTTGTTCGGCTACAGTACTCCGATCCACCTTTCCGCCCGTATTCTTAGGCTTTGTTATTTCAAAACTTCCATCCCGTTGGCAAACAGCGATAGGAAAACCTGAACCGACGACAGCCAGATTGAGCATTAATACATATAACGATAACTATGACTGTTTCTGTTATATTCGAGTAGGAACGAACCGTTATATTCCCATCCGTCGATAGATTCCCAATTTGTACATATTCCACCGGTCGACTGAGCTCCGCATTCGATTAGATGACCGGCCAAGCTACCAGAAGCAACTTTATCCCAATCATTCCATGACCATTGGAACTGAAATTTCAATCAGGAATAAAACAAGATAAATACAAATACCATCACACTTTTGCTCGAAGCTTCTGTTACAGCTTCACACTTACTGAATGCATAAGTGGTCCCAGCGCTAAAGCAGAATCCGTGCATCTTCCACAAATGACTATGTCAGCCCCAAGCTCCAACGCTCTTGCTATGGGACCAGCACTACGATTATTTATTAAATCTTTCAATCAGCATTCTTCATCGCAACTTAACTTTAGCTGAAGTTGAACACGAGTGCATCTAATATTTATATACCGTATCAACCAAACTCACCCAAGGTAAGCGTTGAGACTAGTTATGCTTGCCGGGTTCGGATACTGCTCTCCTTTTAGCTTATTTTTCTCCTGTAACATGTCATCACCTTTGATAACAGCAATTTTGATATCTGCACCACTTTTTGTAGCCATTTGTGACATTGCATTCATGCAAGAAATGCTGTTGATTCCTCCGGCGTTAGTGACAACTTTAATACCTGCAATTAACCCATCCTGATTAGATGCGACCCTTGAGTGAATGCTACTTGTTAAATTAAATGCTTCTAATCCGGCTATTGGACCTACCTCGCTTTTTTATTTGCCCCAATAGCGGTCCAACGGAATGCACAAAATCGGGACACCATCCAAATTCGCTATTCTTCTGGTGCGCTGCCACTAACAGTGACATGGTAATTTCCGATAAGTAATCCAGTACTAGGTAATCTATTTCACCGCTGTTGACAAGTTGGGGAACTGCAACCAACAAATTAACCCTATGAGTAATTAACACTCATTGTTCTTCCGGAGCATCCCTTTCTTTAACATTACAACCTTATTCCGTTAAGCTCGTGTAATAAATAATAATAACTTACCTGCAGTAGGCGTATCTCCCCAAAATCCACTAGCACAGCCTACACGTACGATATCATTATTTTGGGTAGATAGATTCCGCACATGATAACCGGCTAAACAAGGAAAACGTTGACGCTTTGTTGGGCATCCCGACAAGTTCGCGATCGACCGAAGCCGGAGGCGAGACATCGTATACGCTCTCTGCATTGTGCAAAACAGTGTCAAATTGCTCCTCCAAAAAATAGTAACACTCGATTCTTTCAATTCAGTCACTCTTCTGCAACAGATCAAAATAACATTTATTAGCACTGTACCTTATAAGTAATACGAAATTGCAAAATCCGAATTCAAGTTTCACCAAACTCATCTGCCACTTACAATCTATACGCTATTATATTTTACATTCTTTCTCCAAAGGCTTTTTATCCCTAGTATGATGTGTTCCTTATGCTAGGATCATTTTAGGAAAACATCAAAGAATTAAAAGATCTGTAACACAGAATTCCAATTGATAATTATTTCATTGCAAAAAATAAAAGTTAATCAAGTTTAATTGTCATTAATGTTGGCTTCTATCGCAATCAAAAGTCATAGGCTTCTTGTTGTAAAAGAATTGAAGACTCAAACCACATTGCAAGCTAAGTAACCCCTGTAAGTTTTTACAACCGCGGTAACTTCTTTAGCTAATAACTTACTTTAGTTTTAATGTAACTTAACGACATAGTTAAGCTCTCCGGTCAAGTGGACAATCACAGGTGACGGCTTTTTGGCAGTCTGATAAATAGTAAACAATTACCTGCGCTCTGCTATGCTGATGACAAAAACACATGTCTTCTTCAAAGGGAAGATAACACAGGGGCCAAACTGAAAGGAGGATCAGCTTGGACGTCACCTGACTGATGCTCGTTGAACGAAAGATTCATCGCAAAGCTTAACACAGAGAATACTAAAACCCAAACCACCACACACGTAGAAAAGCCAGTCAGCGTTAACCGTTCCTCTCCAATTCCGTATGAATCATCAACAGTTTGACATCATCGAATAAATAATTGTTAATTTATTTCGTCCCGTTTTCGTTTTTGCAAATTGCAGTTATAATTCCTGGTTGTCAAAAGAAAAACTTCTGCTGAGAAAAAGATTTATAATTGAAAGGCATTAGATTTAGTACATCTAATTTCAGTTGGAGGCATAAAACAGTTCCCCTTTATTATTGAAAACGTCGACTTCTTCTGAACTAATTAAAGTACTTTTGCCGTCTCTGTACAACGTAAGTTTTTGTAACTAGTTACTTCATGTAATTTTGCATGTAGTTGTATATAATTCTTAATTGTTGCGGATGAGAGTTGTCGATAAGGATATGTATTTGCTTTGAAGTAACCAGTTTTCATCGTGATCGTAAATTATATATATGAGTCATTATGTACGTCTTGTGTGTAGTTGTAAGTTGACAGGCTTAGGATATGTTTCGCTCAGGACTGGGTTTGTCATGACTGACTTGCATTTTATGTGATATTTTTAAAGCTTGAATTGCTGTACAATTTCCAGGAAAAATGACGGATTTACTCAGTGTTCCTTGCAAGAGGGCTTCAGAAGTTGACCTTGTGAAGCCACTGAAGAATTTGATATCGAGCTTGTATTCAACATCGGATAGACCGGCAGATTTTACGTCCGCTCTGAACGAGCTTAGTAAGATTAGAAGTCAAGCAGTTTCGAAGAATTTAGACAAGTCGTTGCCTGCATTGGAGGTCTTGTACAGGTTAGAGATTTGGAGTCATTCTTAAGATTTATTCTTTTCTGTTGCATTTGCTGTATTCTGTGGTATTTTTTGCAGATATTATGATCAGATTACTGCTTTGGAAGCTAAAATACCAGCACATGAAATACAGATACCCTTCAAGTGGAAAGATGCATTTGATGAAGGATCGCTTCTTCGTGGTGGCCGAGTGAGTTTAAGTAAGTGACAGTGCGTAGTTCCTGGTTTCAGAGCCTGCTGCACAAATATAGTTTAAAATTAATCAATCTATTCTCTTGTTTGTAGCGGTTACATCTCTGGGATTCGAAAAAGTCGGCATTCTTTTTAACATTGCGGCTATTCAGAGCCAAGTTGCATCCCTAGGTCGTATTTCTGATACAGATGAAGAATTGAAGTCTGCTGCGAAGCTATTTCAGGTAAGTTCAACATGTTTCGTTGTATTGTATTGTAAAGGAGGTGCGTGTTTCGTTGTAGGATCGTTTAAATTTTTTTAAAGAGCATGCCAATGTATTTTTGCTGATGAATGTGTGTAGACATCATCCGGTATATTCAATCACTTGAAATCAGCTGCATCTGTTATGGGTGGACAAGAACCTACCCCGGACTTGAATCCCGAGACTTTGAATGCCCTCTCCACACTAATGCTGGCCCAAGCGCAAGAAATGTTTGTAACTAAAGCTGTCCAAGATAAGATGAAGGATGCTATCGTTGCAAAACTTTGCGTTCAAGCTGAAGATATGTACGCAGATGCTTTGCGATTGCTACAGAAAGATACTCACAAGCATTTATGGGCAAAGGATTGGATACCTACGGTAATTTCAAATAAGTTTATGACCATACTCTTCGTACGGTGAGACCGTCAAATAGTTTTCTGAATTTTAACATTTGAATTATTATTTACCTAGGTTGCTGCAAAACAAGCTGCATACTCTGCACTCGTCCATTATTTTCAAGCAGGCGTCTGTGGTGTCAACAAAAAGGTTGGCGAGCAGATTGCTAGATTAAACCACTGCATCGATACTTTAAAGACAGCCCAACAGCGATCTGGCAAACCCAATTTCTTCTCAGATTACTTAAACAAAGCTACGAGACAGTTAACTGAGGCAAAGAAAGATAATGACTTTATTTACCACGAAAGGATTCCTGAAGCTTCAAGTTTGGTACCTGTTGATAAAGTAGCGTCTGCTCGCCTTGCAAAACCGTTGCCGCTTGGGGATAGACTGTCCAGCAACTTCAAAGACTTGTAAGCATCATTGCCCAAACCCTTTCTCCTAAACAATATAAAAAAATATACTCAAGTGGTTCAATTGAAAGGCTCATTCACAGAATTTTATTTTAATTTTGCAGGTTTGATGAACTTGTGCCAGTTGCTATACACCAAGCGATGGCATCCTGTGATGTGAGGAAATCAGAGATGACGAATACTCGTATCGGTCAGCTTCGAGAAGCAACCCAGCTTCTAAACTCTATATTGGCTTCGCTGAATCTACCACATGCCCTTGAAGATGCACAAGGCTCATCCAGTGATGTACCACAGTCGCTTCTAGAGAAATCCAGAGCCATTTGTGAAGCTGGAGGTGTTTCCGCTTTGCAAGCAATGATTAATGAGATGCCTACTTTAGTGCAGCGTAACAAGGAGATTTTAGATGAGGTAAGGAATCGGTTGATGTATGCATACTACTTTCATATTTGCTTAATCTCAACTTCGGTAATAGCCATTACTGAACTTTTATCACTTCGTTTACAGTCTGAACGTATGTTGAGAGAAGAAGAAGAATCGGATGATCAACTCCGAGCCCAACTGAAAGAAAAATGGACTCGCACGCCCTCCTCTAAGCTGAACGGCACATTTAAAAGCAATGCCGAACGGTATCGTCAAATAATTAACAATGCCCTTACTGCAGACGAAACTGTTAAAGGAAAGTTCAACAGCCATATCCATGCGTTGAATATACTGTCTCAAGGTGATGCTGCTTTAGTGAATCACTTGCCCAAAGATGGAAGTAGCAACAAAGCAGAAGGATCTGCTGGTGCACGAGAGGCCTTAAAAAGACTCATGACAGAGGTTTGAGATCAACGTTATGATTATCTAAAATAGAAATTAAGAACTTTGTCATGAACTTTTTTGTATTTGTAGGTGGAATCATTGCGTGG
This sequence comes from Sminthurides aquaticus, assembly GCA_906901655.1. Taxonomy (NCBI): domain Eukaryota; kingdom Metazoa; phylum Arthropoda; class Collembola; order Symphypleona; family Sminthurididae; genus Sminthurides; species Sminthurides aquaticus. The sequence goes on from CAJQTT010000003.1 coordinate 5,854,719, forward strand.
GGAACGGGAATCGTTGGAGTCCCACATCAAGAATCTATCATTTGACTTGAAAACACCATTCTTAAGTGCTTTAGCACAGGACGGTGCATTGAATGAGCCAGTTCTTTCCACTCAGTTATTGGGTGAAGCATTTGGACCATTGGAAAGACAGGTCAAAGAATCCTTGGAGAAGCAAGAGCATTTAATTGCAGCTATTCAGCAAAATAGCGACGAATACTTCGGAAGAAGAAGTGATGGTAATGAGAGCGCAAGCCAGAGAGAACAGATCATGCGGCAGCTGGCCGAAGGATTTGATGCGTACATGGAGTTACAGAACAACGTCAAAGAAGGAACTAAATTCTATAATGATTTGACACAGGTATGTATCATATCACAGTTTAGCAGCAATGGTTTTGCATGCTCATGTACTGATGCTAGTAATAATTTGATTCACAGCTGTTGGTAGCCTATCAAAATAAGATTAGCGACTTCTGCTTTGCTCGAAAAACTGAAAAAGAAGAGCTCTTGAAGGATGTGACGAGAAATGCTTCAGCGGTTGCCTCCCAACCCGCTGTTCCACCGCCCCGACCTCCACCTCCAGCTGTAGCACAGCAACAACAGCCTGCAAGTAATCCGTATGCTTCTGCTCCAGGTGCGCCTCCACCCTACGCTGCTCAGCCGAACGTCCCTTATCCACAGTATCCAAATATGCCCATGCCCTTCAGCACACAGGCTAGCCCATATCCAGTATCCTATGCACCGCTTCCCAGTTATAATCCGTACGCTGCGTATGCACCGATGCCTCCACAAGGTATGTCAAAGCTCAATATTATTATCTTCCGTATCAAAGGTGACAATGACTATAATTCTGCGTATTTGACTCTTACAGGATACCAATACCCTGGACAGCCACCGATGGGCTACGGTGCACCTCCTTATTATCCGCAACAACAACAGCAACCACCTCCGCAATAGAGCCACCTCCTAAACTAAAGCATTCTTTTAGAAAAGTATGACAGGTTTTGGTAGCGAAAATTATTATGATTTCTGATGATTGATGCATAAGTCTTGTTCCTGATTTAGTCGGTGATCCAACCAAAAAACGCATAATATCTATCCCCTCCCCGCGATTCCTGGATTTTATACCGTCGATCGGAATAAGCATTCGACGAATTCCTGCTTTGATTAGCCTAATGCGCCACTAAGTTTAGTGTCTTCTCCGTAATCCAGTTTGATAAGAGTATGCTTAATTCTTCAAAAACGCCTGAAAAACTGGAACCTGATTTAGTAGGTGAAACCTACGTAAAATGTTAGAACGAGTGTTTTTAATATTGTGATAGGTCCGAAATGTACATCTATATGAGTTTCTCGTACATGTTTGTGTTATATATATGTGAATGAGGCCATACTATAATTGCTAAATTTGAATCTTATGATAATTCTGTACATATACGTGTGCGGTAGTAGAAATAGTAAAATCACTATTTGCAAAATATGGGAGATATGTAATAACAGTGAGAGATTTCAGCGCCACCGCTTAATTTACAGACGGCACGGCTTCCAATTACAGAACAAATAATAATAGAGTCGAACGCAGAAATTAGTTAAGTGTCACATACCAATTAAATTTTCGTATTCGCGAAGAAACTTATCATGGAGAAGTTAGAAGTCAGAGAAGCAGTTGCCCGATACGTGAAACAATTCGAGGAAGAAAGCCAGGTAACACATTTAATGTCGTAACATGATGTAATGGATAGCACAACACGCCTTTGTCAATTGCTGCTAATTTAAATCTTCCATTCATTTCAGAAGCTGCAACAGCAAATGTCCGACGTAGGTCCAGTTTCTGAAACATCCTACGTTTCGCTTATAAAGCCAACATCACTTGCAATCAACTTGCTAGAGCTTCAAAATTTAGAATGTCATACAGACGTTTGTATTAACTGCACTGACGGATCCTTCTTCGTTCACAGCGGCATCCTAATGTCAGCATCACCTTTAATCCTGAATCATTTTATCAAGGTAATAATTTCTATTCCCGTGGAAGTCATGAAAATATTAGAAGCCAGACGAGGACTTCTTCTAATGACAGAAATGCGTGTATCTTATAGACAAATCAGCCCGAGAACTTTGATCCTCAAGGAAGAAGACATTTGGACATGAAGTCTTTTACAGTTTCCGAAACTGCGTCCATATTATTTCTCTTTTACACTGGATCGTCCATGCATCATGACCTTGAAGAAATTCCAGCTCCTTCTACAAAGGAAGTAAGCGAAGCAAAACAGAAAGTATTGATGAAGATTTTAGCACGCTTTGGCACTAAAAGTACGGACCTTGTAATGTCCATCCCACTTTCCGGATCCGCTACCTCAACAGCATCAAGCAAACTGTCGTTGCTTCGGTTCAGTCGTAAAAGTCAGTTAAAGGCCACCCGTGAAGACTTTTTTATATCCTTGACCGGCCAGATCACAAGTAAGACTAATCAAGAAGCACTGTTTTGCCTTGTAATGTTAACTTGAGTTACCATGAAACTCAAAGCTTGACTTTACTGTACCTTTATGTTTTTATAAAGCCGCTCCACCAATTGTTCCTAACGAGCTTCTTACCGCTACCGGGGCAGCAGAAGACTGTGGTTTTTGTCCCGTTGTCTGCACGCCTACATCAAGTCGCAAGGTTCACTTGGAGAATTGCAAATATGCTAACGCTTCACGGAAGGGCGCAGAAGAATTAGCAGCATTTAAGAAGAACTACACATCAATTTTCAACATTGAACCTATCCTCAACATTAAACCCCCTGCTCAAATTCCAGTTCCTGTTCCAACTCCGGTATTCATACCGGTTCCAACTTCAACGGCAGTATGTGTGCCAGTTTCAGATTCAACTCCAATTATTCCTTCCAGGTAAATTACATCAATTATATTTTTTGTGTATCCAAAACCTGTTAAAAGCTTCTTATTTTCTGAGCGATATGCTGAAAAAAGGTTTATCCACTGCAGACATAATCGGAGCCCTCCACGGCGAGAAGAACCCCCGGAACAGAAGAAAAAACATCACGTCAGCCGCAAAGAGGAGCACTACACGGATATCAGACGAACATTTGAAGATTGCAAAGAGAAATCAATGAAACGAAGCCGAGTCTCAGTCCCAGTTGAGGTCGAGCAAGTCTATGAAGATCAGCAAGCCAAACCTTCCAAGTCTAATAAAGAAAATTATCGTCCATGCAAGGAGACAAGCTCAGACTCGGAGGAATCTCAAGAACCGGAACTTCGAAGGCACAAGATAAAGAAAAAACGCGTTTCTCAATGGATCAATAAGACCGTAGGGCCACGCACGACACCTGGTCAAGAGGGTAAATACAGCGGTTATGTACAGAAAGTAGGATCACAGTTTCCCAAAGCAGTCAAAAAATCCGTAAATAATCCCTCTCAGCCATCTGTTACAAAAGATATGCTAACGGTCAAACAAGAGTTATGTTCCTGGACAGGTAGTAAACCTGCTCGCGTAGCTCGTCAAACAAAATCGACCGGATGAAATGCTAGCTTTTTACCCTTTTGATCCAGCTTAATATATAATTACTCCGTTACTTGCAATCGTGTCAAGCGACGTTACGTTCAGGAGAAAGCTTGGCTCCCCTAGCCCCATTTTTGAGAGAAGACAACTATCTAATATATATATTTGCTAAAAAAACTACTTTTCCAAGGATAATAAAAACAAACGAAATATATGAAAACAGTAGCTTTGTAAGGATTCCCTTGAAATATGTTTCTAAATACAAAATGCCCACATCATGCTTTGACTCAAGTTGACGCATTATCCTCTAATGAAATTATACGTTAACGTAAACGCTCCTCCACCCGTTGCATTCCAAAAGTTTCCTCCCCACATGACGAAATAGAATCCAAATTTGTTAACGAATTCCGCAGGCGCGGCTAACACTTTGTCTGTAAATCTGCAATAGATACGAAAGTTGTTTATGTTCCCATATTGCATATATATGCGCGATGCAGTATTGCAAGGCAGAATAGACGCATAACTAATTTTGACATTAACAACTAGACGTGAAGTAGGCTTTTAGCATATACTCTTACAGCATTGCAGGGGTCGTTATTAAAGATGCATCTTGATTAATCTGGCATAACATCAAGAATTCGCAATCCGGGTAGAGCGTATTATCTGGAGGACAAAACTCGGTTCCGTTGTATGGGTATTTGCTATCGTGCAAAGTTACGTTGGAAAAGTTAATGCGCATAGTGAACCCCTCTGTGCTACCGTTAGCTTTTGGAAACGCCCAAGTCGCTAAAGAATTCCCCAGATAATTCGCCGCAAAATACGGAAGCGGTTGTTGTGTCGACCTTCCATAAGAATTGTAAGCCGTAACGTATCGAATATGGTCGTTGATAGGTTGATCTCCAGCCAGCGGTTCCCAAGTCAATGTGAATCCCTTATCCTGTTCAGCATTAGGGTTCTGACTCACCAGAACGACGACGGCAGTGACTCCCTCTACATTGAACGTGGTTCCTTCGTTGCAAATTCTACGTTTTGTAATGTACGTAATTTATCAAGTTTGAATAACGCTACCAAAACCAATGTTTTCCACACAGCGGCTCACAAATGATACGGTATTAACTTACACACGTGAAGGGTCAAATCTTGCGTTATTCTCCTTGAATCCCGTTACAGCGATGTCGCTATTTCCACAGTTGAGAGTATTTTTCGTTAATTTGAACGTGTATCTTCTGTACATTTGTCGCGGAGAAATTGTCCAAATGCAAGTTTTGTTCGGTTCCTGGCCAGTGTATGTGCGATTATTAAAGGTAAAGTTAATGGAGGCGTTGTTGTTTCTGAAAACTCCTCCACACTCATCTATGAAGCAGCAAACATTTTAAAGAACTCGTGTACACTAACGCCAGTCTGAATGCATCCATCCGTAAATCCCCATCTGCTTACCATTTCGCGTCTCGTAATCTTGCGCTGCTATTTCACCAATCGAGTAAATTGCAAACACGAAAATTACCATTTTTACAGGATGGTTAAACAACGGTTTCAAATGCCCCATCCTAATTTTAGGGTTTCCTCGGCGTGCAGAGTGTAGACAGGTAAATCACGAATTTTCAAACGTTTTCAAGTCACTTAGGTAGACACGAAAACGATTATTTAAGATTTGCTCCTGTATGCTGTCTTTCTCTCTTCACTTACTCCTTACTCGGTCGTGCTTGAATGAAACACAAACTCTATGCCCAGGCGCTCATTCGATCTAGAAAACTTTAAAGTAAATTAACAATTTCCCTGCTTGATAATCAACATATCAAGAGCTTGACAAGGTCATCCTAATACAATGTCCAAGCTATGTATATCTCAAGTGGTACCACTCATCCGGCTGGGCCTTTACATATCAGACTTTGACTTCTGGACATTTCGTCTCACCCACCTTTCAGCTCTCACTTGTTACTTGTCAGCCCAGTGCCGTCCATCTACTGCATGCGTGACCTTAATCGACAATAATCTCAAACGATTTCAACGTAAATATCCACCATTTAGCGGTAAAACGTGAATCTGGAAGACACGTAATGCTTCGTATCATAAAGAAAAATATGCCTGGAATCCGTGGAAGGCATTGCATGATTAGTGGTATCGTTATGCATTATGCCAAACCTGTAACTTACTCCTTGCTGCCATAATTAGGGCTATTTTGAGCAATTAATTCGTGTAATTTTATTTCATTCAAAGATCAATATTAAAGGGATTAATCTCTCAGAGACTAACATTTGTGAAATGTCATTCGTTTAATTTCAAAGTTAAAGCACATGCTCGTTCAGCGCCGTTATATCACAAAATCACAAAATGTAGTTATCATTTTTCAAAATTTCAATTTTCTAGTTCAAACGTTTAAATAATTAGGAGTACTTAAAGCAGAAAAGCTTACTGCTTCTCCAGAATAAATTAATAAAAAAGATTTTGTTTCCAGAATTACACACATTGAATTTTGCTTTGGTCAATAAGCGATTGCGAGCCAAATACGATATCCCAGCGTCCCCGCCATCTGGTTTTACCAGGACGAGTTGTAAAATCATTGTCATTCCAGTATTTCAATCCGTTATAATTAAATTGTACGTATTCAGTTTCTCCAATTAATAATGTCCGAGGTAGTATCAAGGATTTCAACATCGGAATCTTCTTCCCCACCAGGAAATATAGTTGTGTTAGACTCCACATCTACAAGCTGTTTCCGGTGGGGCTCCCTCCCACGCTTGCTATCAGTCCTTCTTAATGCTGAGCTTTTCGGAATCAAAGCGAACTCTGTATTGGCTCCAACTTCCCAATTTCCATCTTTCCGAAGAGTGACGGCAGAAACATTTGCTGCCTTCGGATCTTCTAAAATCTCCTGAACATATCTGCAAATACAAAACAAAGACATTACAAAAATAGTTAGGATTATCCGGAACTCATGAATCTAACTTTACACTAGAATCATGGGACTCTATTAAGACATTACTTATCAAAAGCAAGTACACACTTACTCATTCAGGTACAAGTCGCTGCTAAATTGCCTGCTTCCGCATATAGGGCATTTAACGTAAACAGACAACTCGTACGTTTTCATGAACGATAAAGCATCAAAGCACTGAATATGTTTGCAGCTGTAAAACTTAGCCGCGTTCGTCATCCGAGTTCTAGTCAATGGACACATCAGGGACAGTTCCACATCTTGGTCAAGACTCCTGCAGTCTTCGCTTTCCTTTGAGCTTAAATTAGCAAACAGGTCCTTCACTGGAAAAGGGAAACAAAATAAAACTTCAATTAATCAAATTCCAATTTTAGCACTCTATAAAAATTTACAAATCAAATTTCAGACATGAGCTGCCTAAGCTTCTTACCTTCATGCTTTGTTAAAATTTTCGAAAAATGAGGTAAACGTTGAACTTTGCTCAAAAGACTCGCGTCTCTCAGAGTTCTGTATGCAGCTGATGGCGATGCAGATGATGAAACGGTCCGGGCGGCAGAGGATGTGGAAACTGGAGATGATCCAACCGATGCCGATCCCTCAAGTCGCAATCGAGCCGCCCTAAAAGACGCTGGGCCTGAACGGTAAGAAAATATTGAAGCCCGTGAAATTATAACTCCTTGCTCCAGAGGCATGTTTACAGAGGTTGTGACTCTGACCCTCAGAGAATCACCTCTAAACACTGACGAATCAATTTTTAATCCGCGGAACTGACGACACAATTAATTTGATAACTCCAAACTACTTCCGTGGACAACAGCTTGATCTTCTTGAAGAGCCTAGTATAACAGCCTTGTTTCCGCGCCAATTATCGGATCCCACTGACTCGAGTGGACCCAGCCGCAGTCAGCTTGAGTTTTTACGCCTCATGCGCAGCCCCATACCAAACAAACTTCAAAGTCGCCTTAAAGGATGTAACTTCTATGACGCGCTTACACGGGCCAACAAAGAAGTAGATTCGGAAACTTTGTTCGCTGTTAATATGATTCATTCATTTTATTTTCCCACCCACAAAAAAACATAGTAAACTCTCGCACTGTTTTATGCCTAGATAGAAGTAAGTACAGAACTCAAGTACAACCGATACCTCGAATGGTATCTTGGGGTAAATACATTAGTTTGTGTATAATACAGTAAGTAATAAATATAATAGTCTCCTTTCTACAAATCTGAATATGGATGACAGAAATGATGCTAATATTTTGGAGATTCTCCCAACTTTAGGAAACGAAGCTATTGCAAATTACACCCTAGGCACAGACTGTTTTAAATAGTTGGCGTACATTTGCCTTGCATGAGCAAGAACCCGAGCAACATTATGTTTCCTAACTAACTTATCAAAGTACATAGCAGTTTCATTGTAGTCTAACTGATTACGCATAATATGGTCCCGATGCTGAAGGAGTAGAGTTAAGCAAAGGAACATGAGCATTGGGTTTCCACCTCCAAACTCGCTCGGCGGAGGTAACTTGCTCGGTGGTCTGCATTTATCTTGGAATTCTGGCTCTTCAAGGGATGCTTCATCTAGATCGTAGGATTCACTACAGCAATTCCCACTATCATTCTCCGAATCATTACAAAATTCCCCCACAGGAGCTAGTCCACTAACTTGCTTCGAATTCTCCCTGGAAGGATTTTCCTTATCTGGAGGAACAATATCTGATTGCATACTTGCAGTTGTATTCCCATTGCTAGAGTCTGCATTTACACTAGAGTTATCATTAATTCTATCTTTCAAAGTAAAGTTGATATCCCTTGTAGTAACTGATTTATCAGGCTCCGTCCCAGCTTCTACTCCTCCTCCCTTGCTTACGTCTATTCTATACGGATGCACTTCCCGAGATGTATTGTCGTATTGAAGTTGATGCTGTTGCACATTCTTATAATCTAAGGTACCAGTTCCTGATTCTTGGAAATTCGAGGCGTTCTTCCCCTCCCTCAAAGATTTTGGAAACACGAAATTATTCATCTTAGGAGTAGTCGACAAGCGAATAGCACTATTATCATCAATATCCTCATCAGAGGAAGGCAGGAAGTTCATGAATACTTCGCTGTCTACTGAATTTGAGTGAGATTTCATTCCGGCATTAGATACTGTCGAGGATTCCGATGATTGCATCGAGGCGTTCGAATCATCCCGCAACAGACTGTCCCCTCTAGCTTTCGAGCTGGAAATTTGATAAAATTCTTTGAGATTCTTAACCAGTCTTGGCTGTGGCCCAGGAGATGATGCTTCACGAATAGAGAGAATTTCAAATGGCGAGGTCCCTGTCACATCCCTGGATTTAAGCACTTCAAAAGTCTCGTCCAAACTGTAAACACAAACCCAGTTACAATTCAGTTGCTCGCTGTGCATCTTAAAATTGTCATATATCAATTTCAATTAAAAATCTTTCCCCCATACCTGTGGAACGGTTTTCTATGAGAGGATTGCCCGGAAGAGGTTGCAGCGGACGATAATGACGTTAGTGAACTTTCATCCAAGCTTAGATTAGGACTTGCTCTTTGTTTTCTTGAACCATATCTTCGCTGCCGGATGTCCAGTGAATTTAATGCAGTAGAAGATCTTCGCAGAGCGCAAACTTTTGAGTACGATGTTGTCAACGAGGGTACAGGAATTGGAACAGATTGTGAACTAATACCCATGAATTTTACCTGACATAACAAAACATCATTTGTTAGCTATGATTAGCACCTAAAGCACAACCAACGCAACTCATCACCGTACTCACATATGCAGTAGAGTATTGCTGATCTACTTACCTCGTACAACGGAACATCTTGGGGTTTGTAGGGTAGAGATGCCCACAGAACTTCCATCATGCGTAAGGCATCTTCGAAGGCAAATTCCCTTTTCATCTCAAGCAGAAGCCATCGGTAACAAAAGAGTAAATCGTCAGCTCCGATTGATTTAAAGTAGGACCAAAGGGTAGTATCGTAATAAGCCAGGGCTTCAGCCAAATGAGCAAACTGTGGATGAAGCAAATGGCTGTTAATTTTTCCAGTCATTACTTTTACTAAACGCAACGTGAAGATTACACCATACTTACCTTCAAAGACATAGCTAAACCATCTAAATTGAAATTAAGTTTCATCCTGTCCATAACTGAGCAGAAACATATGTAAGCCTGAGCTTCATCTCCCATAACAACTAAAAGAGGCGATGCTAAATCCGACATCCCCTGGCAATATCCTACTGATGGATGATTCAAAGCGTACCTGCAAGGCAAAAGTTAAACTTCACTTAGCACAATACTAGATAAAAAAGCTATCTCTTGTTGTTTCAAACATGGAAAACCACGTGAGACTTAAAGATCAGACTGTCACGCGAACAACTCCTTAGTGCGTATATACAGCGACATTTCAGACTTTGTCTTTGACTTACGTTGTTAAAATATTGAATAAGTTGGCAATATTTTGGTTATCATCATGCCCAGCGAAATATTTCAAATGTCGGTCCGTACGGAGCACATCTTTACGAACCATGTTGCTCACGCCTAAAATCTCATCATTAACCTGCAAGATTCAAATTTTCATTAACAAAACCTTCTAACCTGCATAGTCGTGGATCTTCAGCCTAGTTGAACAATACTTACTAAAACTCAATGTACTTACCAGTCCGTTCTGTATAGCGTTTTTCCAGATATCACGGAGTTCATAATAATCCTTGGCTTTCGTTCTTACGTACTCCATGCGCCCGTTCCCAGTCAGGCCATCGGGATAAACGTTTAAAAGATGTTTCCATACGACTTTCCGCAAAGATGCTTCAATTCCTCCATGATAGCACGCAAACCTTAACTCCTTGGGACGACACAGAATTCCCGAGGGATCAAGGTAATGTCGAAACTCTACGTCAGACAGCGGAGGCCTGGTGGTGACCACTGAAATGTCTTCCACAAACGTTTTAGCCTTTGCCACCCATCTTTCCATCTGAAAATCCAAGCGGAATAAGGTTACATACACAGATAGAGAAATCATTGAGAACAATGTAGTGAAACCACACTTAATTTGTCCGTAATTACAGTGTTAAATATCCCAGCAGTGTTGAGTTTAGGATTAAAGTTAATAGGATAGTACCCAGGCTGTCCACCTTGATTATCCCTGCCGTTAGCTTGAGTTGCTTGAGTAATATTTTTACCATGACTAAATTGTTTCCTAGGATTTGGACTTGGGGGAATGACTTCCGTGGATTTAATAAGTTCCCACGCATCTTCATCCCCGGATCCTTCTCCCGTGCTTATTTTGATATTCCCCGGCTCTACCATCAGCAGAAGATCTGGAAGCAACAAACGTAGATACAGATTATTAAAAAGCCCCAAGACTAACAATGCAAATTGATTATCTTCTCCTTTTAGTATTTAGTACAATAACAATAACTTCAACTTACCCGGATCGGAGTGGGACAAAAATGCCGCACTCAAGTCCCAATCGGAAACCATTGGTAAAAATGTTTCCGTTCCCAGATCGTCTAAAGCCCGATAACTAATGGAAAAATTCCTGCTGCAACAACAAGTAAGCACAAATCCAATTTATGCACTGGCTAACTTTACGCAAAGTCCGGTGGTCCTGCCATAGGACAATATAAATTTTGACGACTCTCTCTCTGCGTCTTAAGAATTGAGAGCGTGTCAACTAGAAAATTCCCTAACAACTTCAATACCCGATCACATTAATACTTCTGAGCTTGTTACTAATAGGAATGCGACAAGGAAATGTCCTCTTCCAAACCAACAAAGAGGCAGGTAGTTTTCTAGATCCCTGGTTGGTTGTTGTTCACTTTGCCCGTCCTCATATCTTAAGACTCATATTTCGAGAGCAGATTATCCCTCAGCCGGAATATCATTGTGTAATCAAATAAGCACGATAATTATAGCTCCTCCAGCCGAATTACAGATCCTCCATCATTCTCCACGTTCCTCCAGAAACTCTCTTCTTAACTTGACTACACATTTGTTTAGAGGACAGCCGGTCAACAATATGATACTGAAATGATCCATACTGACTCGGTTCCCTTATTGACTTTAGATTCGAGCTCCCTTTAAAGGTATCAGTCCATCGAGCTTCGCTCTACCGTTCAGCATAAGCATTATTTAAACAGCAGACAAGAATAACTGTTTGAAGAGTTATCATGTTGGACCGTGGTTTCTACGTGAAGTCCAAGTCTCATACATATCTTCCAAAAGATATCCTTAAGGAACCTTCCAAAATTTCTCCACAGCTATGTACATCCATTCCACTGCATAACAAGGAACACTTGACTTTTCAACAGTCTACTTGCGATATTTCTATACGCATTCCCCCTCCACTTAAATCCAAATCAAGTTAGTTCCTATCAAGTTACTAGAAGCATCGAGACAGAATCATCATTACATATTCCCTCCAAGCATGACACAGGCATGACATATTGTTATCCTCAAAAGATTAACCTTAAAAGGTGCTCCCTAAGCTCACGATTCGACCTCTGCGACTAGAATCCTTTTTGCACTTATACTCATTATATACGTGCGTGCCGTGAACAAAATCTGTATAGTTCCCATTATCGTATCTATACCACGATTCCGATGCCTGCACTCATGGGATTAACCGGCTACAAACCGGCTCGAACAGATATTGTGCTCGCCATTACAATCAGTCTTATATCTTCAATTTCATTATTAATATTTATACGTGATTTTCCACATGCTTTCAAAGGAAACCAACTCTGGCCGCTAGACCTTAAAACGCTTTCTTCCAGAAACAAGGAGTCATTAAATTCTCAGAATTCCATGTTTTCTAGGAAACGAACCTACGATTCACCACCATTTCATATAAATCCGGATTTAAAGGAACCTCGATTTCTTCAAATGTTTTCAGCACATAATTTACTTTCAAGTACAGAAAAGGCATGCCTTTCATTGAAAGCCATGCACGTAAGCGCATAAATTTTCATCTAATCTTGACTACTATACAAATAGCTCCAGGACACACCTCCGATATGATTCATCTACATGGAGAAGAGGGTTAGCAGGGTCAACCCTTTCACATGGCTTATCCTCAAGACAATAAAATCAACGCTTCATCAGCAATTTCTAACTACATCAACGTTTTGTGTCAATCCTTTAAGAAAAACAAATATCAGCTACAATTACCAGTAAACTACGGGATTAACAGCTGTTAGTCATAATAGTCTCCAAAACCATTTATATACTAAGCAAACTACAAAATTCTCAGTTAAACATTGGCTATTATCCGATTCTATTTCAAGTTCCTTTTGTACGATTGCAAATTGCAAACACTAACTTTCGTGCCCCCTATGAATCCAAGATTAACTTCCGCTTTCCATCGCTTCGAGTGGACGTTTCACCCCCAAGAAGATCAAAATCACCCTGACCTAAAGTCTGACCTTGCAGACGCTACTCTGGTACACAGCAGAACCATGTTCCCTGTCTTTGCATCTCGCAACAGAAATTTCCCTAGAGAACACAGCTATATTACGTGCTTGCCTCTAACTAATGCTTGCCAGTGGCAAGTTGCCACTCCAGGGGAAGCCCTAACTGTTAAAACTATTACATATAACTTAAGCAAGACTTGTTGAGAAATTTAAAACATATCCCTCGCGATAAAATACGTGCATCTACCGCATACTTCTACCGCATTGACGTCACGATGCCGGTCAGCATATGGTTCGAGAGCAAAAGATAAACAGTTCCTATAATTTAAAGAGATTTCTGAAGATGAAAACATCTTCCCGTCAATATTTTCGTGTTGCTCTCTGACAAGAGTAATCACTTTGCTTCTATCAACTTATTGATAGTTCCAAGGATTTAGAGACTCTCCCTCACATATCCCAACTCAAACACATCAACTGCTCTCGTCTATACGCAGTACAAGCGTTTGCGTTGTGACCACCTCCGTTTCGCTTAGCAACATTGAGTGTTCCATACCACCTCCTTATTATTCAACTCACTTTTTTAAGTCAAAAGCACGTCCAACAATATTTCTCAAAATCTCCAGGTTAGTCAGTTGAGGGTCCACAGAAAATCTACGATGCTGACCTTCCGCATCACCACGGCACTGCAAAAAATTCGCATTGCATTCATTAGCTCCCCCATCGCACAAAGTTAGTCACAATCATAGCCTTACATATCTTGAGCTTACCATAGCCTGAATTCGGACGGCATCTTGAATACACATCCCTTTTGTTATTGAAGGTGTTCGAGACATGATTAAATATTGATGAGGATAGACATAGATTTGAGATTAGGAAGCGGTCAAGGTTTCATCACACTGCTATAAAAATAATCCAAATATTCAATCAAATCCACTTTCCAATACACTCTTATAAGCTCAAAAAAGTGAATGCTTGAACTTACATCAAGAACCCTTTGCACTATCGCGCTCTTGCTCGTAATTTAGTTGTAAAATCTTAAGGGATTCCACCGAACATTAGCTGCCATTTCTTTCCAGACTATTTCACTATGTACTTAATTTTCTAAAATCCAGAAATAAAAAAACCATTCATTAGTTTCACTCCTTATGATCTACATGAAGTATTTAACGCTTGACAGTCAACTTGTTTACGTGTACAGATTCCAATACACGTTTTGATTGTTTATTTTGCGCCCTGCACCAAAAACGGAGATAATCTACTTTTAATACGACAAAGCTAAAATTACAATAGCCCCTCCGTTCTTCTACACAAATAGAAGACAGACCCCTAGTCTATAACAAATTCAGGCTTGCGGTTAATACCTCAGGGACGAGGAAATCCAGATCCTGATAACATTATTGTTATGTCTTACTCAAAATAATCTATGCATTCACGAATGAAGCCGGCATAAACGCATGACTCATTCATGCGGCATGAGCATGGAATGATTGGACTTGAAAGCTCATCTAAAATTTGCGAATTTTCTGCTTAAATGCATTAGCTGTCTGTAGAGCTCTCCCGACCTCTATATACATGAAATAATCGTATTCTTTCTATCATTCACAATATCTAAGGGCAACGACACATTCATTATTATTCAATTAGGCAGGAGGAAATATACGGCTGATACGTAATCTGTCTTCATGCTTAAATGGTTGCAATAACCCCTGCAAAGTAGTGCAAACAGATTTACGACGAGATTCAGATATCGGTCAAATGCAAATAGTAGTTATTACCAGTGTAGACAAGTCCCACAAAACCCTACTCCAAAACTACGTATAATAATAAATTTTCTCCTAGAGGAACGGAAATATCTATTTCACTTGCCTGCCTCTCTACAAGCCGACTAATAGATCTTTCTTCTTGTCATCTAATCTTTGCATCCTTTTCGTAACTGATCATCTGCGCTTACAATATCACTTCATCGTCTAACAGAGGAGTATTTGAGGAGCAGTTGACACGAAGCTTTCTCGCAAACTTTCTCTCAAGTAAATCTGCAGTATGAGCAGCGAAGCATAAATTGTGCTTCTGGCATTTCCGTTTCTACTCACCGCTAAATTCCCTTCAAACTTCATTTAGCTTAACCTTGTAGAAACATTTTCCATACATGTTTGCCATACTTTTTTGTTTCGCACTGCTGAACAAACACAGTTGCAATTTTCTAGCACAAACGAATTGGAGCAGCTAACAGTTTTCTCCCATTATTGTAATCCCTGCTATCAAACTCCTCTCTTTATAAGCCAGCTTCTTTTTGCAATTCTGCACTGCAAATTTTAGTTCCAAAACCGACCCCTGGCTAAACTTGGTACTACTCAAGCACAAAACGGCCTTCTCTGGGAAGACTCGAATGATTCCATCTTTTAAAACCTAAATAAGAGCCCATTTTCTCAATTTCACTCGAGCATTAGCAATTACCCATGCCACGGCCATCCCTGCTTCTTAAGCCATACCACGGTAGGTAGGTCTTCGTGCAGGATGAATGAAGCTTAATTTTGTACACATTTCTTTATCTTTTCAATGTTGTGTCTATTAAAAGTTTCTGCTCGCTCATTCAACTTCTTTTCATTCACTACAATAACATCCCTAGATTAGAGGACGGAAAGCAATAAGAAACATCCGCTGATTACTAGGCAGCAGGGCACGTGCATAAATCCTGAAACATAACATCTCGATTACTGATTGATGACCCATAATTCACGCAAAACAAGGATCCTTCTTACTCAAACATCATCATCCCATCTACGGTATGTAACGAGATTTTGCAACTCTTCTCCCCTTTGACTCACAGACAATCAACTAACTTTAAACTCTCACCTCGAATCAATCTGAACTGCAAACTGTATCAGGAAAAAGCAGTAATGTCCAACATTTAAAATTAGCATTCGTATGAAACCTACGCAATCATCGCATCGCTACTACAATTTGCACATCGACGCTATCCAGCCTGGTCTTTAAGTCCAAAGCGACAACCATCACGATAATCATGAGTATCGATTTAGTTCAACAGTAAACGTTTCAAAATATTCCATCCATCGAAAATCCACAAGTGCACACCTGTCTAATGCCCGCTCTTCCCAATCACCTTCAGATTTTCCCTCAACAGGGCTTAATCAATGTAAATAAATGTGAAAACACGCTGGGATCATAATAAAATCCATGTTTACCAAAGTGTCAATATTTGATTACTGTCTATCAGAACTTATGGACAGAAAAAAAAACTAATCAAGGCGACATAAACAAGGCTAACACTAGCCCTTGTTTTTTCGACGCCACCTCCGATTTATCCATTATGATACATACACATTTCCGAAAACCAAACTCAGACATTCAATTTGTTATTTTCACAAGATTCTTGCACCAATAAACTTCTTATTTCTTTTACAATTAAGTGAAAGTGAATTGACTTACCCTTGATCACCTTGCCTCCGGTAGCCCGCATCAGTTTGACATTTAATATTTCGCTTGAAGTAGAACACATTCTGAAGTCAGAAGTAATCTGCAGGTTAAATTCAAGTTAATTTCTGTTGTAGCACACATAATTTTATCGTTCATCAAGTAACGATATCACATTCACTCACATGAAATCGCAATACTGGGACCGAATAGTTTACAGTTTCACACAGATTTCAGACACTGTTAATTTGCAACCATCGTTCAAAATTTAAATTCCTCGCAAAGGAATAAACTTTCTTTAGAAACTAGTCCATATTATAGTCCGCCTGTTCCACCAGAACCAATACCCACACGCTATGCACAGTCCTCTAAACACTGAAATATTAAAATTAAAACAATATTAAATCTTCAGAAACTGTACGTGGTTTTCAACCTGCTAGTTTTGCGAATTCATTCACAGCTCTTAGTTGCAAAATTAGCACGGCTAGAAAATATTCCGTTCCGCATAAAATATGCGCTCCGATCCAGCAGACTGAACCCTTAAATTATTTAGGTGGCACAAGTTGCAGAAAAGTGCAAAATTAATTCACTTCGATAAATAAACAATTATGTGTGCAAAATAGTTTTGCTAGAACGTGGTGAGCCTAGCAGCTCTGCTCAATGAATGAAACATATGATGATATCCTCAAGGCAGACTTAAAGCCAAGCCTTTTAAATATACTCTTCCCAAGAACTCCCTGCTTTTACTTACCGCATCACAACATAACACACCTATCTTCTATCCTTGCATTTTCCTGCATACCACCCAAGAACAAGGACCATTTCCTTCAGCTACATATCAGTCAGTTCACATGTCCTAGATAGTCAATAAATGTATATGAGAAGGGGAGAAAGTAAAAGCAATAAGGAGAAAGCACTTTCTCTGTAGCTTTCTTTCAACATGGTATTCGCAGACAGACACAAAGAGAAAAACTCCCTCAAAGGATCAATGTCCCTCCTTTTCTCCGTAATCCCAGGCTTGAACGAACGTGGGAGGAATATTCAGTGGCTTTCAATGCAAAATAAAATAAAACCTTTGGCATTCAAACGTTAAAGGAATGAAACATCTCCTTTAACCTTCCTTCCAGACTTCTACTTAAAATCCACTCAATTCAAAGTGGAGCTACTCTCCAGGATCTTCAGAAGTTACGAACCGTACTTCTGTCAACTTGAGCACCCGTCTATGTCTTTGCCCAGGATCTATGCGCCAATTATTTCTTTTGTTAGCTATAACGTTGATGAGGCAATGAAAAAGCACTAAATTCTTCATAGTCTTCTTGTTATTCTACGGCGCGTTATGTCCAATACTTACAAATCCTGTATTTCATTTTGCCCTGTTAACTTTAAACTAAAAACAGGGTTCGTTACCTTTCTTATTATCGATACATGTACTAATGTAAGACTTTCAGATAAGAATTGACAAGGAATTAAAATCCTGGGACGCACATACTAAGACAATGTCGCGGAGGAGTGCTTCAAGATCTTCTGCTAACAGGTATTTAGACACTCCTAGAAGCTGGATAGCCTTCTTGATGTCTGCATTATATGTTCAATGATTTTAGTACTTTCGTACCAAACCTCCAGCAGCTTCAACCTAAATTGAGTTTTGCAGTAATCGCATTTGTTTCAGACCTACAGTAACGCCACACCAGAGGACAGATGGGATTCATACCGGAAGTAGAAATGTTCCCAAGCCTAATACGTCGCCTAATTACTTAAAACAAGCTGGAGCAGTGGCTGGAGGAGTTGTTGCTGTAAGTAATTTACTTAGTTTCCTCGAGTCTTCTTACTACACCAGGCGGACCGACTCGAGTACTGAAGGCTTTATCGGAATTTAATTGAAAATCCTTGCTGCCGGTGTGTACAAGGAATTGTGGTGGAAGACACATCGACGTTTCAAGAAAAGAGATGCTCAAGTTAATTTTAATGCTTTCAGGGTAATTTGATCTCCGCGGCTCTGCTGCAACCACGAATTATTGTGATGAGAGACGATGAGGGGAATCCTGTTGATCCTTGTGCAAAAGAAGTCAAAAACTTTTTAGACTGTGCGAAGAATTCTGTAGACTTGTCATACTGTGAGGGACTGAAGCAAGCCCTTGTAGCATGTCGCGAAAAATATGAGGGTAAACTTCCACCGGGTGCCTTATAATGTAACCTTAAGTAACATAAGCATTTTTATGAGACGATCCATCTTTTGTGAGCAAACCGTGTGATCAAACATGTATACAGTTTTACACACAATTCCAACTCATATCCGAAGCCAAACTACGTAATAAATGTCAAAATTCGTACAAATGCCAACAACATAGCTGTCAATCTCGTTTTTCTTTTTGCAATTAAGGTCAAGAATTGAAATACCTAAAGAAAGGAACATGATGATACGTAACCCCAATCCAAGCAGGAATTTTACTCGATGGTTTTATTGAACTCTCTGGTTAACATTACAACCGCGCTCCTAGTCGAATTGTTTAGGTCGTATATATAAAATTATTTTGCAGGACGTTTTATGGGTCGATTAAAACTGCAAATTAATTATTATTTAAACGGTCAAAGCATTACATATTTAGTTTCAAACAATTTATCTGTGCTTGCAAAGACTATAGCGTCAGTGCAATTGTGGCCAGATTCCATCGTTTGGTTTTCAGATTTTTTTATTCGGTAACAAGGTAAGGTAAGGTACGTAAATGTTCATTGGTTGTTGCTAAAGTGCAGATCCTGAAACTGCAGATCCGCAGATCCGCAGATCCGCAGATCCCGTTCTTGACCAAAATTTGTGCAGATCCCTGCAGATCTCCAGATCCTAGAGTCTGCCGATCCATAGACACACTTTTATTTTGCAGATCCCTTTAATATTTGTAAGGATTTAGCACATTTATCAAATGTCTAGTGTTTTTTATACATAGATTTTAATTTTACTGACACTGAGATTTTTTATTTCATTTCCAGCGTTATTACATTTTAACTTCTACAAACGTCTAACCCGCATGTTGTGATATTTATGTGTTTTAAACTAATGCGCTTGCAGATCCTCCCAACTTTTAAGTTAACAGATCCTGTCATTCAGCTTGCAGATCCTGTTATTTTCCTTGCAGATCCCGTCATTTAGCTTGCAGATCCCGTCATTTAGCTTGCAGATCCCATCATTGAGCTTGCAGATTCTGTTATTTCACTTGCAGATCCCGTCATTGAGCTGGCAGCTCAATGATGGGATCTGCAAGCTAATGACGGGATCTGTTTTAGACGAAACATTTGTTAAAATGGAGCTTCGCGCAACCTACCTTTAAGTTTCTAGATAAGTAATTAATTCCTTAAAGCTTATTTTTAAACCCCGTCTGAGTTAGTGCACTTCAGTAGCCAACATATTTATAAAAGCGAAAATTAATATCCATGTATTTGTGTGTAACCGTCGTGAGCTTTGAAATCGTTGTATTGTACGGTACAATCATATTCATTTGGAAATTTTCAGGGCTAAGTTCCCGGCTCATTAATCATGGCAAGCTCGTCATCCGCTCTACCTCTGTCTGAAATCATCAAAGCAAAAGAGGAAGAGCCTGCATTGGATAAAGGGAAAGGTCGTTCCCGAGATGATTGGAAAAAAGCTAAAGAGCTTGAAGAGGCTCGTAAGGTAAAAGTGTTTCCGATTTTAAGAGCTTTTTGATGTAAATAAGCCTGAAATGTGGAAAAAAGGTTTAAGTTTTATTATTACGTTAGGCTGGTACTGCACCCGCTGCCGTTGACGAAGAAGGAAGGGATATAAATCCTCATATACCCCAGTACATTTCTGCTGCTCCATGGTACTTCGGAACTACAGGCCCGACGCTTAAACATCAGCGCACCCAACCAGAATCAAAAAAAGTTTACTCCAAACTAGATGAATGGTATCAGCGAGGAGTAGATACGGTATGTAGTTATTGATTGTTTTCATTTTGATTAGAGAACACGTATTCAGTCGAAATCTTGATTTCCATTAATTGCGTTTCTTTATTAATATCTTATTGCAGACTAAAGTTGCTACGAAATTCAGAAAGGGTGCCTGTCAAAATTGTGGAGCTATGACGCATTCCAAAAAGGACTGCATGGAGCGGCCTAGGAAAATTGGTGCCAAATTCACAGGCGACGCGATTGCTCCAGACGAGCATTATCAACCTAATCTGTCACTTGACTATGATGGGAAGCGAGATCGATGGAATGGATACGATGCTAATGAATTTCATTCTATCGTGGAAGAGTTTCAACTGGTAAGCCTCATATATATTTCATTTGTCGATAAGTAAGGCTGTAACTGTTGCTTAAGACTCTTTTGAAGACAATCAATCATTGAATAACTGGATTTTTACAGGTTGAAGAAGCTAAGCGAAGCATAAAGAGCGATAAAATACGAAACGGTACAGAAGGTGAGCCTCTGGCAGATAATATGGTTCTCGATGACGACGTACCGGAAGAAGACGAGGACAAATATGTTGACGATGCCGACATGCCGGGTACTAAAGTGGATTCCAAGCAACGTATTACAGTACGTAATTTGAGGATACGTGAAGATGTTGCAAAATACCTCAGAAATTTGGATCCTAATTCGGCTTACTACGACCCCAAAACTCGTGCTATGAGGGATAACCCGTACAAAGGAACGGGGCGAGGCGCAGACGAGTATGTTACAGAGTGGATTTAAACCCAATAGAAGAGAATGGTAAGATTAAATGGGCATTCATTCTGAAATTCACTGTTGCAGGGTCGATTATGCGGGAGAAAATTTTGTGCGTTACACGGGAGATACGACGAAACATGCACAAGCTCAGATGTTCGCATGGGATGCCCATGAAAAGGGAGTTGATGTTCATTTGTTAGCTGAACCGACCAAGCTTGAAGTTTTGCAAAAGGAATTTGACAAACACAAGGAGGAGTTTAAGGGATCTATGACTAAGAACGTCATCGACAAATACGGAGGAGCTGAGCATTTGAAGGTACCACCTAAATCGCTCTTGATGGCCCAGACAGAAGATTACGTTGAGTATTCTAGGCATGGAAAAATTATAAAGGTAATGTTACTTTTTCACTCAACTTACTTTGTACATGATTTACTTTTACTGCTGACACATAAACGTAATATATGATGACGGTGTAAATTTTATAGGGAAGCGAGAAACCTATAATCAGATCAAAGTACGAAGAAGATGTTTATCCCAACAATCATTCCTCCGTTTACGGCTCCTATTGGAGAGATGGGCAATGGGGCTACGCATGTTGCCATTCCTTAATCCAGGTGATTATATACAATATTTATGAACTTATATATTTGCATGCTAAAGATTTTCAACACGCCGAATAACTGTTATTACGATTACATTGCAGCAATCATATTGTACGGGAGAATCGGGCAGAAGTGTGAACGATGAAACATCAGTAGAACAGGCCATGAAAGCGCGAGAAGCTCAGGAAGAAATAGCGAAAGCAGTGGCAAAGCAGCGTGCTGATGCACAGAAAACCTTAGTTGAAATTCATCAAGAAAATTTGAAGAAAATAGCCGAAGAAGTTGCTACTCAAGCTAGCTCAAGTGCAACAGAAACTAAATCCAAAGTAGAAAAAGAAAATAAACGAGTTACAGATAAGAAAAAGAAGAAGAAACGCACCGCATCCTCTAGTTCGTCGTCCTCATCTTCATCATCATCAGGAAGTGATTCCGACTCGTCAGACTCTAGTTCCAGTTCAGATTCTGACGAAGACAAGCGAAAAAAGAAAAAATTGGCTAAAGCCATCGCAGAAGAAGAACGTCGTGAAAGAGATGCACAAACCCTCATGGATGACAGAAAACGGTCATATAATAGCAGATATGAAGTAAAGGCTCCTACGGAGGAAGAACTTGAAGCATATTACTTGAAACGGACAAGAGAAGAAGATCCTATGCTCGAGTTCATGAGCAAGAAAAAAAAGAAATGAGCATGTCGTTAAGTTTTTGATATTTGTACAAATTTTCATTTCATTATCATTTCATAGATTAGAATTACGTGAAAGTATATATAACGTTTTTGATAAATATTGATGTGTGTAAATAAGAAATACTGGTTATAGTCTCTCATCAGAACTTATTCATATGTAAAGTTTTAACACATATTAAATAGCCTAGCTGCAGCAGCACAAATGGAATGGCGAAACTCCCTCGTCGACACCCGCTACACGCTGCAAATACACAGACTGTATGTATCCCGCAATCCCGTTTACACACAGTATGCATACGTTCATCATCTGAAAGAGTCAACCCATTCATTGAGAGATGAGTTTTGAAATAAATTGAGATATATATATATACATTTTGCAAAATTAAAGTCGGACTTTATGCTTGAATTAATTCGCTGCTCCGTCTGATTTCATCAACTCCTCGGTTTCATACTTTAACAATTCCCAGTGGTTGCAATGACGGAGGACGATCAATCTGAAAGCGTCGGTCAACTTGAAGAGGCTGCCCGGAAACGGAAGGAGCGCCTAAAGGCCTTGAGACAAAAATTAGGTGGAGAAGAAGACGACGATGCCAAACTTAGCAACAAAAGTGTTTCCACAGTCTTGCCCAAGTAAGCTTATTTTTAAAAATCATCTTAAGGATTTTATTATACAGTGTTGTTTTGAGTTTTCAAATTAATTCACCTAATCGAATAATGTAATTCTAGACCTGTATTTCGGAGCTACAATCCTCAAGCTGAAGAATTAAAAGAATTAGCTGTTTCTAAAGCCAAACCTGTGGATATTGAAGCTCAGGTGTCAGATACCATTGAGCAAGGAGAAGTGAAGACCCTTTTGGAAGATGTGGTACAGCATTCAAACTATATTCGGAAGGCACTGCTGCAAAATGTTAATGATGGATTTATATTGATTAATATATGTTACGTTATTTCAACAGGATTTGATGAACCTAGCTCCAAGAAAACCAGATTGGGACCTGAAGCGAGACATTGCGCCAAAACTGTTAATTCTCGAAAAGCGGACACAGAAAGCGATCGCCGAGTTAATTTTTGACCGATTGAAATCCACCCAAGACTTAGCAGGAGCCGTTCAAGCTCAACACAATCCAAACGAATTTGATGAATGAGTGACACTAATGTATGTTTTATTTTGTTAACTTGGAATGAGCAGATACTAGAAGTACGAATCGATTTATAGCATTATTTGTAAATAATTTCTGTATTAAAGCTATTGAGATTGATTATATCAATATGACAACTGACTTCGATTGATGGAGCTTCAGGCATTCCCGTACCACTGGTAAGTTTTGTGCATATTGTTGCTGCCATGCCATGCAAGAACAGTGAATATTTGGCAGAGCAAGCGTTACAAACAAGCCCCAAAACACTCCTACTAGATCGATAACATAAGTTCCTTTAATATAACATAATAATAATTTAGACTCACTCATTCAGCCTAATCATAAGAGCTGGAATTTCATATTGATATTAGTATCACTGGACCAAAAAATAGCATATTATTACTATCGATCGTTCATTTTCATCCACACTTCATTATAACTACAAAGGCCTTTTAGAAACTAGAGTGATTGATTACATTACGTCTTCTTCTTGTCTGCTTTGTCTACAGCCTTTCTGCTGAATTTGATGAGAATTCCCAGGAGAACTAGTACAGATGTGACAATAGATCCAAGTTTCACAACCTGAGGATTTTCCTTCATTTTCTGGACAATCATTTCTGTGAAGTCGTCACTGTAACGCAAAAAAATTAAAACATAACTCACGTTTAGAATTATCAACAGCGTATTTCGGCTTTGGTACATGATTTGAATTATCTTACAATGGCGATTTTGGTGGTGGAATGGGTACAGCTTTGGAATTTCTGTAGAAATCAGTCGCAAAGTCCACAAAGTTTGACACAGTTAGTGAATCTAGTTCGTAGCGGTACATCTTTCCATGTCGGAACCTTGAAACCAAAACATTGTCAGCATCATTATCCTAACCCTCGTATCAAGCTAAAACTTCATCACTTGTGCAATTCATTAACTACAGCTTACAACAAGAAAGACGGAGTATCAAAAACTTCGAATCTTCTCCCAGTCACGGCACCAGCTCCACTTTTGTCAACTCTGGCAACATTAATTCGACTCTTCAATGCAGCACCTACAGCTTCCCAAACCGCTTGAAGTCTTTGGCTCGTTACACAAGATTGTTTGTAGCTAAAAATCAAATTCGATATTATTCTATCATTTTCAGCAATAAATTAACACGAACTACGTTCAAGTCAGGCAAACTCAACTTACAACATAACAAGCCAGTCACCGGTGGTCGCTCCAGTTGAAGCTTGAGTAAGGTGTTCGAAGGTTTCATCATTAAGTTCCTTCACTGCTGGTTCTTGGCTTCTCTGAAGAACGCTTATTATTTCATCTTCAGTGTAAGAACCTGAAACGTCACCAGCAACACTTACCATCATTAAACTACCTTCTAATCTTTCAATCAACATGAAATTATATGCCTCATGCCAAACAAATCAGTCGCTTCGTAAACCTCAAACTTACCATGGTAAAGTAACGGCACCCCGTGACGAAAAAATACAATTGCCGGTTCCAAGTTCGGGCTGTAAAGCTTAGCCAAAGGGCTTGACACAAGCTTAACAACCCAAGCATTTAAAGAGTCCACGAGCGTTTCTCTTGCCATTGCCAATTCATGCTCCGCCTTGACACATGTCTCACAATTCGCTTTGCCTGTAAATCATTTAATAATCACATCCTCAAGTCAATCTCAACAATCGATCACTTCTGCAGTACAACAGAGCTATGATTCCACACCTACGAGACTTAATTACCTAATTAACATTTGGCATTAATACTGTGTAACAGATGTCAATCAAATTCTTAAATTCAGGCAAGTACTTACTGAAAAGAGCCACCACATATTTCTCCGTCTGGACTAATTTCAAAAATTCGTTGTCATTAACCGTTTCCAATTTTATTCCAACTACCGGCCGGGTTAGGTAAACCATTAACAGCACGCAGCAAAGACCTAACTCTCGCAATTCCATTTTCAATTAATATTTAAAAGATGCAGAACACTTATGAACAGCTGTTGATAATCTAAGTCTCACAGCCGGCTTTACAACAGAGTACAGAGACTTTTGACTAATTATTAATTGCACAAACTAATAGTTTTCCTTTGCGCCTCTATCTCGGCATACCTACCTCAACTGCCAGGTTAACTTTTTACAGGCACACGCTTTACAGACAGATGATCGAAGCGTCACGTCATCGTACACCTATTCAGCTTCACTACAAGCACCAAAGACCGTGTGCCGTGGGGAGACGTACTCTGCAGCAGCGCAATGCATTGATAAGCATACCGTACAACTTTAACAAGAAAATGCGCCGTCCGTCTCTCTTTCTCCACGGTTTTAAATGACAAACTCTCGGACTTTACCTTAAGACTCCAAAGGCTTTTTTGTTACGCCCCTCCCTTATTAGCATCCTTGCGTGGGAAAATACCTGCCCTAAGGCATAATTTTATGCAATTCTATTATTCCAAGAAAAAAAGTACCGGAAAACCCTGGTCAACAGTCGCTATTATGTCTCGGACCCATAATGACTAACACAATATTTAATTGTTCTATAGCGATTTAGCTGAATGACCAGTAGAAACTACCTTATTTTACCCCCGTGACAGTAACATCTGGCCCACATCAACACCATAAATACAAAAACCAACTGACTTTAATCAAGGTCCATATTTTTCATCACCATGGAAACCAAAGAGTCTATATTTTCACTGCACTGGCGGGACGCACTAGTGCAGCTAGCATACTCTTGCAAGCTCGAAAAACGCTTATTTCTTTTATTTGCATGCTAAGAATACCTAGTTCCAGCAACTACAAAATGTATTTGCTTCCAGTGGATGCTCAAAATACGACCGAATCTACTTGAAATACAGGTTAACGCATCAACCTACTTGACTTGCAACAATTACAAGGATAATATGTGTTTAAATCCTTGTAAGTGTTGTTGTGGAATTAGCAACAGAACTGGAGCTGCTTTAGCAAGTCTAGCAAACTCTATTGTAAGTATATTTCAACTCTAATTACCACCATCAACTCCTCAGTCCTCAGCTTCCCCCACAGAATACAAAAACATTTAATATCATAATTCTTCGTCTTCCCTTTTACGCCTTTAAAATAATGCTATTTTTCAGTTATATGCTGTACTCGTATGGATTAATATCTTCCCTCCAGAATCAGTTGAAGATATTTCCCTCTTTCCAGATCTCGAGCCTAAAGGTAATATGCCCTAGAATTGCCTTGCGAAAATTCCGTCCAGAGTCGTTTAATGAAGATACGACCTTAACTTGCCTGGCTGTACTTTAACTATTTAAACCTACCACTTGCCTATGACTTATGACACCTACCTAAATTCCATCGAATGTCCTTTTTCCCTACCACAGGTGTCACAGTATATTTAGCGATAGGCGCAGTTCTTTCATTGCTTGTCCTGGTTGGGGTAATCCGAGTAAGTTAATGGTTTGATCCACATGAACCCACAATAAGCCTACGCTCTATATATTCCTCATACTTATTTTTCAGCCTATAATATTTTTCAGCGATATAATCTATACTTCAATGTTTAAATTTCCAGAAAAGCATTTATCTATGTCTACCAGGAACATTGTTTCTCAGTTGCTCAGGTAAGTCATACATAATTAAATTAAAGTGCAATAGAGTAACTCGATTGTGCACACGTTTCACATGTCTAAAAATTTACTCTCAAGTTAATATGATTTCATATTTTGCTTCCTTTCAGTAATCCTCGCTATCGTAGGCCTCGTCTTTTTCAGTCGAACTAACTCTTCTTTGGGGACCAACAAAAACAAGACAATTGCAATTATTCTAACTGTACTATTTATTTTATTTCACATTTATCATTTTTGGATTCTCATGGCATATATTTGCGACCTTGTTGCACAACAGAGGGGAACTTACGAAGAATTTTCTTACGGCTCCAAAAGTTCTAGTCGAGCCACATCCCGTGAAAGGCGCAAAATCAACAGTCCCGTTTTTAAATTACGACATGACTTTAGTAACCACCGGTAATTAGCGTAACGCTCGCTTGTGTTTTTTACAAATGTAGTGTGAATGATTGGACGCAATTAGAATGAGATTTACTTAATAAACGTGCTAATATCAAGCCCGTGTACAGAGAGTTAAAAATGTGTGACGCTATAGTCACATGAAATATTATTGTACATCTAAATTTCGGGTATTCGCCGCATTAACGACACCTCAGGGTTCACACTGCATGTCAGAAACAAGAAAGCAATGGAACTGTACACAACTTAAGAATACAAATACTAAATAGTTTGTTAACCACAAGTCAACAAAAGTAGTCGAATCTGTAACTGCCTCTTGGGGTACACTTATTTACATATTATCTTCCAAATGACCCGGAAACTCTCCTTGCGTTGAGATTTATAAAGCCACCGTATGTGAGAAAGGTGGAAATACCAGTCTCTCCTGATATGCCTCATTCTGCCATTCACAATGTCCAATTGAAAAGAAATGCGAGGGAAAAGTTCTATTTTTCTTTGGTCTTGGGGAGTCATGAAATCAAGAGAATGCGTTTCGTTCAACAGTTAAAAAAAATCAAACTAATTCAAATAATCTAGGTCATTGCGTAGCAGAAGAAAAGGCTAGAAATACATTTGGAATCAAGACTGTCCAGGGTCTCAGGCACCAACCGCTTGACTTTAGAGATCCACTGGAAAAACAAGTCAGGGGAATTTGTGAGAAAGACAATCAACTGCAAAGAAGCAGGAAGAAGCATCTCCATGGCCAGGAAAATTTGCAAAATTATCACCTAGGACAAACGGGGCAAACGTAGATGCAACAGGATGAGTGAAAAATGATTATCATTTATAATAAAGCTGTGA
This sequence comes from Sminthurides aquaticus, assembly GCA_906901655.1. Lineage (NCBI taxonomy): Eukaryota > Metazoa > Arthropoda > Collembola > Symphypleona > Sminthurididae > Sminthurides > Sminthurides aquaticus. Next base: position 5,882,941 of record CAJQTT010000003.1, read on the forward strand.
CTTTCTGTATCTAGATGAAAATGTGTATTGTTAGCTGGAAAAAGAACACAGGAGACACAACTGCGGAAAAAGTACTAATTTGGAAAAATATTATGGAAACATGACGCTAACTTCATACTGAAATCATAACCTGAATACATCTAAGTATAAGTACAATTCTGCCATTCATCGTACATAATTGCAGTTACAAGTGCATTTGGATCAAGATTTGGAAGTAAAATTATGTGTAGCATTCTTTTTTATTTCATAATCTTGTATCCCTCCTAATCTATCATTAAAGACATTTAAATTTTTGCATCGATCATTCCAATTCAAATCAATTTTTTAAGCTGAAACCCAGCAATATAGGGCCTACATTAGCAAACGGACACTATCGTTTTGAAATACGTAAGTTCACAATCAAACATTTAATAACATATTATAAACAGAGAAATAAGAGCTAATGAATGGTTAAATGTGTTGAAAAACTAGTCCTACTTTTCTTCGATTTTCTGCATTTACTCACTCTAAAAGTCTGCCTCCGAATCTCCCGTTTTTTATTCCAACCGTCCTTAATATTCATCAACGAAGGGAATTTCGGATATTACAATTTATTTTTATGGTTGCATTGAAAACAATCCAGAGATATTCCAAGTCTTTGACTTATAAAGTAAAAAGTTTCGGAACACTGTAATTTTCAAAGTCTTAGCAGCCAGGAAAGTAATAACAATAAATATAAATAATAATAGCCGTGAACAAGCTATCGTTCCACCTACTCTGTAGACTAACATTCTTAAATGCGATGTAACGTAGGAATCACAATACAAAAATATGGGGCGCAAAATACAGGGAGGAATGCTGCAACATTGAAGTTTATAATTAAGTTAGTTCAATGTGGTGGGAATCTGATGGTAGACTGAATTCATGATTGACTTGCAGTTTATTTAAGGGACAAAAGATAACAGCGAGCCGGCATTCGGTTTTTGGATTCCCCACCGAGTAGTTGGAAAGTCCAGCATTAGACTGCACAGCTTTAAAAGTGCAAACGTTTTTGTAATTTCTTACGCCTTTACTTTCAAACGTTTACCAACGCTAAAACTTTCACTTGCACTAAGGAAAATGATCCTCCAATTTCTCATAAGTATTGTAGCCGTCCTCTTTGTTACGGACGCTTGGTTTCGCTGGCGGCTAAAAAACTACCCACCAGGACCAAGACCTTTACCGTTTATCGGCAACGTTTTTAATGTATTGCCTGATCCGAAAACCTGTATCAAAAATATCCATGACAAATACGGCGACATTGTGGCGCTTGATCTAGGATATTACAGGTTTGTTTGGAATATTTTGAAATACAATTGCTAAGAATTTTTCAGCAACAAATGCATACAAATCTTCCCGTTTCGACTTTGTTTCCTAGAATTGTATCGCTAAAAAATGCAAATTACGTACGCGAACTGTTCAACAAAGAAGCTTCCAATGGAGCTCCTCTACTTTTACCTAACATCATGGATTACTCTCACAGCAAAATCCCCGTTGGTAAGAATTTTTGCCAAGAATTTCGTTAAACGATCTCTGAATAACGTATCAAATTGTACAAGAACCTAGCGGTGATAGAAACATTAAGCGAACGAACTCAGTGTAACTTGTTGGAATTCCAGGCATTCATTCTCTAAGTGGTGAGAAACATAACAGGGTGTTGAAAATCGTTAGAAACGACATCAAGGATCTGGCCCAAAACACATCTGCCATGGATTTCATTTTAGCAGAATCCACGGAAATGATGCTGGAAGCTTTCTCCGAAGCTTTTAAAAATAATCAACAAGTATCCTCCGAAAACTGTTTCAACATGGCCACTGTTAGCGTCGCATGGCAATTAATCACTGGAAAGAAGGCTGATACAAACGACTCAACGCTGACGATGATAATGGACGCTGTTGCAGAGTAAGTTTGGATGTAATCTAAATTATAAAGCTTCGTATTCTATGACATCACTTTGAGAAGGTTTGAAGCAACTTTCTGCCATATAAAACGTTATTTCTTCTTTTCTCCAGCTTCTTTCTTCTTCTGGACATCAAAAACTTGGCGTTCTTCTTCCCGATCTTCGCAGAGGTTGCGCCGAATCTCACAGGATGGCGGACTGTTAAAGAAAAACAACAATTCGTGAGCAGTCAAATTGACAAATGTATTGCTGAGCACGAAAAATCGCTGCAAACCCGAGAAGAACGGACTGGGAATCTTATGGATACCTTTTACGAACACATCCAGAGAACGACAGATCCAAATTCTTCATTATACAAGGAATTCGGCTGTAAGTAACACATAACATGTTCGTTTGTCTCGTTACTTGTCACATGGTTCCATTTGGTTACTTTAATTTCTAGATGCCAACGCCAGAGGGACCTATGTTGGAATCCTGTTCGCAGCTATTGAAACAACGGCAGCGACCTTTTCATGGTTGATTCTTTTCATGTTGAAAACGCCATGCGCACAAGAGAGAATTCAGGAAGAAATCGATCAAGTTATTGGACCACTCCGAAAACCGTCGGTAGCCGACAGAGACAGGCAAGAAATTTAGCCCTACCTGTTAAATTTCAAGCGTTTTCTTCATTAGTTCCATAGTGTTAAACATAAATGCTTTCTAAAATTAACAGAATGCCATACACAAAGGCTTTCATCCTTGAAGTTCTCCGTCTCGCCCCGACGCTCCCAACAGGCTTGCCTCACAGATTGGTCGAAGACGTTGAATTCAAAGGCTATAAGCTGCTAAAAGACACTATCGTTTTTGCTAACATTTATGACATTCAGCAAGACAAAGCTGTTTGGGGCCCGGACGCTGAGGACTTTAAGCCAGAGCGCTTCTTAGATGGAACATTCAAGGCCAAGGATCTTCTCACCTTCAGCACTGGAAAACGTTCGTGTCCAGGAGAGCCGTTGGCTAAGATAGAATTATTCTTCTTCTTTGTATCAATTTTACAAAATTTCAAGATAACTACCGATAGTCCCGAAAATATTAGTATGGAATCTAGCTGTGTGAAGCTCCTTCATAAACCTGCCCCTTTTAATTTTAGAGGAATACCAAGACAAAATATTTGAAGTTTATAGAAACCAAGACTATGTATAATATAATGCAATAGCAAAATAGAATTCGTCTAGCAAAGTTGTATTGCCCCGAACACGACCCGTACACGACCCGACGCAATGATGTACAAACGTCAAACCTCAAACCGGACCATCGAAAATGTAAGAACTCTATGCTGAGTTAACAAGGCGGGATACGCAGCGGCAACCAGTAAATGTGCTGTAACGGCTTTTTATCCATTGTAATAATTCGTCGTCAAGTCAAGTACGACCTAACGTGTGCTTGCATAAAAATTAATTTTACTGCATGATAGTGCGTGTTAGTAACACAATTAATTACATAGAAGATTATGATAAATGTTGTTACAACTTAAACTGGATGTAGACGGTTTCATAGTGTTGTTGGAACGGCTGTGCTCATTGTGTTACGAAATCATCTGGTTGTGGTATGAAAATAAATTCAATTTTTATTTGCCAAAAACTCATTCTCGGTTGCGGCTTATATTTATGATGTTTATTGCCTTATTTCGCAGTTTTTGACGCCAGGAAGCGAAAATATAGTTACGTGTCCATCCAAACTTTACTTTGAAGACTGCCTGGATCGTCAAGTCTTCGGTTTCGTGATTGTGGTAAGTAATACTGATAACAATAAATGTCGGCGAAAGATTGTTGAATAAAGTTTTGCTCACTTGCATATGGTAAATGTATGTCATATGCAACAGTTTAATATTATTATTTCGTTTTTTCGTAGTTGACAAGTTGACAGCTCCCTGACCTTCAGGAGTGCCAAGACTCGAGAGATGTACGTAAAACAAATTGTGCTCGAAGGGTTCAAGTCCTACCGTGACCGGACGGTTGTTGGCCCTTTTGACAGAAACTTCAATGCTATTACTGGATTAAATGGATCCGGAAAATCCAACATTTTGGATGCGATTTGTTTCGTCTTGGGAGTCAATTCTCTGACAACCGTTCGTGCAGCAAACCTTGGGGATTTGGTCTACAAAGGAGCTGGTGTAGTCCGAGCTTCCGTTTCCATAACCTTTGACAACTCTGATAAGAGCCCTGGGAAATGCCCACCCGGATTTGAAAAGTTCCCTGAAATCATTGTGTCTCGTGTGGTAGACTCTGGTCTAGTTTGCAAGTACTTCTTGAATTCTTTAGTGTCCACTAAGAATGCCGTCTGTGACATGTTTCAGCATGTCGGAATCAACATTAATCATCCCAACTTTATCATTATGCAAGGCAAGATAACCAAAGTCGTCAATATGAAGCCCATTGAAGTATTGCAAATGATCGAAGAGACCTGTGGAGCCACATCGTATCAAAAAAAGAGAGATCGGATAGCCAAGGAAATCCATGATCGAGAACGAAAAGTCGATGGAATGGAGAAAGTTATCAACGATGTAATTCAGCCTGCTCTGGAGGAACAGATGAAAGCTCATACTGCCGTTCAAGAGTGTCATCTCACACAAAGGGAACTGAATGAGAAGGAGAAAATGTTAGCTGTTGTTTCATATTTGCACCACACCAGACAGCTGCAAGAAGCTGAGGAAGAACTTGAACATCTAAAACAGAATGAGGATACAGAGAGTCAGCAAATAGAAAATGCAAAAGCAGAAATTGCAAAGCAGACCAAATTGTAAGTTTTTTAAATTTGCTCTGTCTGATCCGCATTAAATTTAGAATGTCATTAAATTGTATTGTATACTTCAGGCAAGAAGAAATCACACAGAAAGCATCAAAGAGCGACGCTGTACAACAAATAGTTAAGGAAGTTGAGGAACTTAAGCGCCCCCACCACGAAGTTAAAGCTCAAATGGAATCGGCTGTTACTAATAAGCAGGAAGCTGTGAACAAGTTGTCGAAAGCTGAAAAGGACTTTTTGAAAGAACAGAAAGAAGTTGAGAAGTATCGCTCCCAGTCCAAGGCACTGATTGAGGAGTTTGAAACCATCAAGAACGAGATGAAAACCGCTGAAGAAACAATTGCAAAGCTGAAAGATACCGAAGACAAACTTCAAACTGGCAACCTCATTGCTGAAAACGGGGCAGTAGTAAATGTCCGTGACCAGTTGAATCAACTAATTACAACCGTTGCTGAAGCTAAAGGACGTTTTGAAATTCTCAAAAAGGAGCTTACAGCTATCCAGAAAACAGTTGGTGATAAGGAATCGCAGCTAAGTAAATGCCCAAAGGACGATGAAGTGGAGGCTGCATTTGTACAAGCTCAAGCTCAAGTGGCTCGGCTAGATGGAATCCTGAGACAGAAACAAATTGATCCGGCAGAGCTCCCCAATCTGGAAAACGCCATACATCAAAACAAAGTCACACAAGGACAGTTGGAACGAGAGCAGGCGTCAATTAAACAAAGTTACCCGTTCTTAAATTTTCGTTACGATACGCCAACCCCTAACTTTAATCATGATTCAGTTTTAGGATACTTCTACGAACACTTTAGAATTAAAGATCCCGATAAATTCGGTGGTGCTCTTGAAGTATCAGTTGGCGGAAGTCTTGGAAAGATGGTGGTCGATACCCCGGAAACGTCCAAGCTGTTGATTGATCGGGGAAACTTATCAAGACGTACAACATTTATCCCCCTTTCCGTTACCCGTGGCTATCCACCCAGAGCAAATCTCCAAACTCAATTGGATAACAAATTTGGACCAGGTCGCGCCTTCGTTGCCATGGATCTCATCGAGTACGACCAAAGGATGGCCCCTGTAATACAGAGTGCGTTCGGTAGCACAGTGATCACGACAGATCTGGCAGTAGCAAAAGCGATAGCTTTCGACAGTGCCTTTGGTTTTAAAGCAGTTACTCTCCAAGGAGACGTAGCCGACCCAGGTGGTATGATGCAAGGTGGTTCCAGAAACAACCTCGGTGCTCTCATGCAAGCTTGCCAACGACTTCGTGAAATAAGTGTACGTTTGAAAGAACAATATCGGCAATCAAAAGAATTTGAAGGGCAGATGACGATTTGCAAGCAGAACCAGAAGCTTGTCGATGAACATACAGAAGCTACAAGGAAACTAAAGCAGAGTGCGGACCTACGCGCTTTAACCACACGGGCAACTGTAGTTGCTGAGCTTGAGGCTCTCAAAGCACAATTTCAGGCCAAGCAGGAAGAGTTAAAGCAATCTGAGGAACAGTACGATGAACTTAAGAAGCAGGAGCGTGCATATCAGGAGCAATTGTCGAACGAGAGTACCTTGCGAGATAAGCATCTTAAAGATACTGAGAAGGAGAAGAAAAAGTGGGAGAAAGCCTTGTCAGCAGCTAAAGCAAAATACGAATCAAAGCAGAGTGTTTTCCAAGACATTGAAGTCGAACTAGCTGCAAAAGCAGATTACTTAGCTGGTTTTCAAAAGGATATTGAAGAGGCGAAAAATGAGTTAGCCGAGTGCGAAGAAGCACTGAGAAAGAAGGAAGAAGAATTTAAAGTTACTGATGACCAGTTTCAAGCTAAGCAAGCGCAACTTCAGCAAGCCCGTGCAGTGAACAAAGCACTTGAAGAAAAAGTAGCCGCTATCGGAAAGGTGATTGAAGAATTAGGCAATCGAATACACGAGCTGGAGATTGCTCAGATGAAGCGTGAAACTGCATTTAAAGATCAAGGTAATAAAGTGAATCACTACCGCGCAGCTTTGCAGAAGGTTGTTGAAGAGCACAGAGGTATGGAATTCACACCAGACATGAACCCCCAGACAAATAAATCCCTGGAAGCTCTGAGCTCAGAAGTCAAAGCTCTCCGAAAGCGTCATGAGGAAATGCGGGTCCGCTTGGACTTTGAAAAGGCGGCATGCCTCCAAGCAACTAAAGCAAAAGTAACTGAAAACCAGAACATGTTCAAAAAAACTCAACAGAGCAGGAAGAAAATCGAGCAAACTATCAAGACTTTGGATAAGGAGAAAATGAAAATTGTTCAGAGGGGCTACGATCAAATCAATACAGAATTCAACACGATGATGGGCATCCTTCTACCCGACTCCCAAGCGAAGCTAGTGCCAATAAATCCCCAAAATCTTTCCGACGGACTGAATATCCACGTCAAATTGGGCGGTGTTTGGAAGGAATCTTTAACGGAGCTTAGCGGAGGACAGCGTTCGTTGGTCGCCTTATCCTTGGTCCTTTCTCTGTGCATGTTCAATCCTGCTCCTGTTTATGTCCTTGACGAAATCGACGCAGCCCTTGATTTGAGTCACACGCAAAACATTGGCTACTTACTTCGCAATAAGTTCAATACGACTCAGTTTATTTGTGTATCCTTAAAAGACGGCATGTATACCAACGCTAACGTCCTTTTCCAAACTCAGCTGCTCAACGGTTCTTCGACGGTTCGTCGACAAACTCCCGGCGTCCAGCGATCTAGAGCGCCTTAGACTTCCCATTGACAGTTACTTCTGAGACAACCACGAACATGATATGTAATGTCTCCATGCACTAATAATGTAGCAAACGCTACGTAGATTGTGTAATAATACGTTTATGAACTATAAATTAGCTTTTTACGAAATGAATACCATTAAATTTTTCACCTATTTTTAATTACATTGTTTTATAGGACAGATCGTATGAAACTATTGTATGCTTCGTTTTTGTGAAAGTTTACAATCTATGGACCGAGTTGGTAGGAATCTTATTTGATGCAAAATGTAGTGCAAGTTCAATAAATGGTACACCAGCGTGCATCAATAACATTTAACAGAAATTTATTGAAATGATGTCATCATTCTAGAAAGTATTTCATATACTACGTCATCAACAGCATATAATTCTAGATCTAACACCGCACTGAATTCATAATCAATAGGATATCCCATCCTTACATGTAAGCCAGAAGGGTTATAAATCAAATGAAATTGCATCAGGACAGCATTTTCAATCAGTAAAGGGCGTTACAGGACCTTGAAGCTTCCATAATGTAGCCAAATGCTACTTTCGCAGAAACTCTACTTCGCGGTTTATTTGCTGCGAAGATTACTGAAAAATGTTTCCTGAGTAGTTGAACCCCTAATCACTCTGGAGGACTTTTTCTTTCCGTATATATATAACAACACGAGAAGCTCCGACGGGTTAAGCCCAGCACAGATGGAAAGTTAAGACAATAATTGCAGAAATCATATGAAACAAAAAACAATACAGCCTGTCTAATGATGAATAGTTGTAGAGGTTCAAGAATTTTCTACTTTCTTCTCCTCCAGCTATATAAACAACTCATAAGCTCAACAAAGGAGCTTGAGTCAGAAAAGTTAAGTAACGTTCTAATTTCAAGGACATGTTCCAAGATAACGAAGGATCTGGCTACCATCATCGAAGAATTTTAAATTAGGAAACATAAAATTTAGACGTACTTCCAGTATTGCAACATTTCAAGCGTTGCAAATCCCGATTAAAAATCATCTGGTTCAGCAGGTGCATCCAAATCCCTGTAACTGATGATAGAGCGATTTCCATGATCCCGACCTCTGAACAGTACAAAAGCTTGTTTTTACTTTTCAGCTAACATTAATTGCTTTTCATGCAATATCATTGAAAAGCGGTAAGTACATCCAAACCAAAGCACTGATTTTTAGATCTAAGGATCCCAACTAATTCTGCGAAACAACCCACAACGGAAATCTGAATTAGAATAATAACATTTTAAGGACAGGGTTTAGTAAAAGGATAGGCTAGAAACAAAATTTATGGGCATTTCAGACGATATCATGTTCAAAATCCATGCGGCCAGAATGCCCTTATTCCAACATTGGGTGGCCGAAATAGAAAGGATCCACGAAAAAAGCATCTAGTAGTTTAAAGTTGAAAAAGAGTGAAAATTGCCAACTACAGGTAAGTATGGTTAAAAGAGAAGATAACGAAAGTACATAACCCCCACGTGAGGTTCCAAAATACCTTTCAACCCAGCACCACACGAGCAAGATAATAAGCAATCATTAGTTAATAAATCAAACTTTGACGAATACTTACCCTGCACGATACGGGGGTGGCCTACCCCTTGGAGCGTATTCTCTGTACGGCTGCTGATATGGTTGCTGATAAGGTCTGGGAGGCATGTAACCGCCACCTCCTCCACCGTAACCTACGTTGTAGCCACCTCCAACACCATACCTGCCATTAACAGTTAAGACAATGTCATTCAGATACATTTACACCAAGCTTTCACGCCCCAATACGCAAATCTACGATACGATTCAATCAATAAGCTTTTCAGCCTCCCAGCATGGGACCGCAGTATTAACAGTCTAAATAACTTAAATACGCATAAATTCACCTCCCCAATTGGACTTAGGTAGTTAGCCAAGAGCTCACGCTAACCCTTTAACTCTGATTTGTTACCTACCATTACTTAATCGATTCTAATACTAGCAGAAATGTCCCCCCCCTTATATTTCTTATTTCAAAGAAAGCGTAAGTACATGTATCATCCTAGACCTCTAACTCTCGCCAAAATTATACACTGCACTGTTCCATAAAATATCTAATAATAGTGTGTCTGATAAGGATATCTAGCATCATATCCGCCATAGTAAAAATTTGTTCCATACGGGGGATAGGGTGGAGGCTGGTATTCTCTCTCAGGCATCAATGGCTCGCGACGAACCATCTGAGGTGGTGGACCTCCAGCCATGTTCCTTTCTTGATTACGCTGCTGCTGATCCGGTGACTGTGGCCGCTTGGGATCTCGTAAATAATTATTGAAATACTCAACCTATATGGGAACATAATACATATTAGTTTTTCGACAATTAATAGCTACAATCTATCAAAATGTATAGTGTACACAGTACATGCAGCTTACCTCTTTCTTCACTTCTTCTAACTTTTCTGCGTGTTTATTTAGTATGTGTTTCCTAACGAACTCGGGACCTTTAAATTTCTTCCCTGAAAGTGGGCACAACCACTTATCCTTACCCATCTCCTGGGTGTTCGCAGTTATAAATTTTTCAACTTCGGTATCTTGAACTTTCATCCCCAGCACTTTGCAATCATCATCCGTGAGTATAACAATAGGCTGAAAGAAGGCAGATATTTTCTGCTCAAAGTTTCTATTATATTCCTGCAGCTCCATCATGTTCACCTAAACAAGAAAACGATGATTAGCAACAGAAAGATTAACACAGAAACTACCTTTAACTATTTCTTCAGTCACCTTTGACACAGGTGGCAAGCCACGTCCATGCATGATGCCTAATCTGTTCGGCATATCGTCTTCATTCGGATATTCAGCATGATTATAATAATCCAAACTGTGGACGAAACGCAAGTAAAATAGCAGCCGGTCCAGAACTTTAATTAAATCATCATCCCTACAATTCATGACAGAAATAGAAATTAATTCGACGATTGCAAGAATGTAATTCCTGTATTATACATGTCATTTGCATCCTGAAATAATGTATTTGAAAGCAGCACTATACCTTTCTACGGTGTTATTCTTTTCAGTAGCATCCCCTCCGTCTAGCTCCCCGTCGCTACCCTGCCCAAGCCCCAACAGTTCCTCTTCTTCAGCTGATGCTTCCTCAATCAAGTAATCCGTGATATTCTTCAATACCGGATTGCTTGAATACACGCCGTAACTTTCTTTTTGCGTCTGCTCTTGATCCTCCTCCCATAAGTTCGCCTTCGCATCTAAGTGCTGAATTACTTTTGCAGCCAAGCGAATATCATTTCGTACGATACTCTTGTGCGGCGTAATGCCATTCACTGTTCGAATCCTGCGGCTTAGATCCCTATTCACGATTGGAGCCAGCTCGGTGTCCCGGAGTCGCGCATTGTTAAGATTCCAACATATTTCTGAAAAAAGAGCGCAGATTCTATACTTGCATCCAGTAAGTACCTACAATGAACTTAACTAATGGAAAACGACATACCCTTGATATTCACGTTTCGTTTGAACGTAACCCACCCTCGTCTAAACCAGCGACGTTCAGGCTGAGGATCCGCAATTGCAACCCGAAGAAACCCAGGATACTTCTTACACATAGACTCAACTTCCTGTTTAGTTATTGTCGGAGCGAGTTGTCGTAAAAATATGGAGGCAGTACGATGAAGTTGTGGCAAGTCATCTTCGTCTTCAGGAGTCTTTTCAGGTGCAGTAATCGGAATGATTTTCTTCTTCTCAGGTTTCGCCTTTTCCTTATTTTCGTCCTCATCTTCACTAGCTTTCTCGCCATCAGAGTCACCCGAAGTTCTTCCAGAATCTCCACTGCGTGTTCGTTTCTTAGCTTTTCTGGTGCTATCATCTTTGATTTCCTCGTCCTCCATGTCTTCTACTGGGTCTTCCTTTGGGCCGTTTGATTCATCTCCCTGCGCACTTGTAGACTCTCTACGCTTAGATTTGCTTTTCCTTTTCTCGGATTCATCATCGCTGTCTTTCTCCCCATCATCATCACTATCCGAGCCCGACCCAGACCAATCTTTATCTTCCCTGCTAAAAAAGATCAAACCAGATTTGCCATTATATAAATTAGGAATCTAAACTGCAGATACAAATAACAATTAACTGAATTAACACCAAACCTCTTTTTCTTATCTCCGTTCTCTTCAGCAGGCTTGGCATCGTCCTCTGCAGGTGCATCGTCAGACGCTTCCTGAATTTTGGGCTTTTCTGGTTCTTCAGACCGAATAACCTTAATTCGAGGTTTCATCAAGTGCTCCTCCGTTAACAACTTGGCAGCGTCCTCATTCGTACCACCTTCCAGGCGGACTACGTACCAGTCCATTAACTTAATGAGCTTATCCGCATTGGCTACATCCAGAGACACAGCGTCGAATTTTCCATCTTGCAGGAACTCCACGAATATATTGACTCGTTTCTATAACAAAAAATAATTATATAACTAATTTAGATCACCATAAAATCCAGCGAATTCTCTCGATTCCCGAAACTGAATTACCTTCAGGTTGGCCAATTGTTCTTCTTTCCTCTTGACGCAGTCATCTGGATGGTATTTGTTCTTAAACCTTTAAAATATTGTAAAAGCTTAGAGAATTTCATAAAACATGATGTACATTTTAAATTTAACCCGCACCGATAATTTACAACCCACACCCTGATTCCTAGGGAAGATTTTACTTGCGCAAGGATTTCAATTAAGTCGAAGAGTGCACCCAACGGAGAGACGTCTTTAAGAACCCGATTAAACAATAACTGATTCAAGTACATCTATCGGGAGTGATTTCACCCACGAAATGTTAAGCATTTTGGTTTCGTAATGTGTAATGGATAACCGTTCTTACCTTTGCCAAGGGCACTAAGTAAAAGAAGCGACTGCTGATTTAATGAAGTTATATCACTGATAAAACGTAGTACTTTTGTATATTTTGCAATAGACGTATATAATGCTTTTTGCATTTTGTATCAACGTGAAAAATTTCATGTAAGTCGAAGCACTTATAAAAATCGAGTCGAAGTCCGTAACGAAACAAGATGGATTTCAGTATTCTCGTGTACGTGCACTCAATAAAATAAAGAGGTAAATCTCAGACGCATGAGTGAATGAATGACACCCACTTATGACAAACAGTGGAAGAGAGCATGATGTCTTGAACGTCATGAAATGATTCATAGCTGTGCATGAAAAAGGTTTTAGGTTACGATAATTTCATAGTAAACCTTTAGCGACACATCAGAAACTATCATCGCTACTATCATAGAATCCAAGGTTTGACAGAAAAGTTCGGAAGACACGACCTGAATCATGGACATTAATCATAAAGACCCCCAAAGAGACACGTGCATCAAAGTCTCGTTACGAAAGTTAGTTTGGGACAAGCACCCGATTCTTTGAAGTCCTAATTATTTGTAACCAAGTTACACGACGCAGTTTGGACGACTTTCAATAAAACCGTAGCAAAATGCGCCTGCAATTAAAAATGCTATATCAGCGTACTTACCATTCTTCTTCTCGATGAGCAACAAAAAATTCGTTAAGCTGCTGCCGTTTAAACTCTTGTTTATATTCAGCATATTTTAACAGCGCTTCTTGATCCGATATAGTATCATCCTGGGTTTGCAGCCACGACTTAAAAGAAAGTAACTGAGGATGACCATCCGAGCCCTCCCTACAAATCAAGATTTGGATAAGACCCTGAAGTAATCCACAAAGTGAGAACTCAAAAACCCTCCAAGACATTTTAAACATACTTGTGCCCTCCCGAAGCTCCTGGAGGTGGTCCATATCCACCATGATGCGGTGGTGGCTGTTGCTCATAATTGGATGCATACCCAGAAGAATAAGAATCATGACTATAACGATCCCAGTCATTTCTCGGTCGTTTGTTCGGGGGGCTAAATTCATGAGGTACTCTGTGTCCCCCACCTAATCGGTAGTCAATGGGTCTCGACGGTGGAGCTCGATTTCCTCGGTTCCAATCCCTATAATTTAAAATGCGTGGTACAACATACATTTTACGATTTGAGTCGAACTGTAACACATGCAATCTAATAATAATAATTATCTATGAAATTCAATAATCGTGTACCTATCTCCCCAATCTTCTCGTCCGCCACCTCCTCGACTTGACCTAGAATCATCATTCGGTGGTGGCCGGCGGCCTCCAGGTTCTCCACGGTAGTCTCCTCTTTCCCCACGGAATTTGTCTCTCCTTTTTCTATCGTATTCATCATCCGAATCCGCCATGTTATTCTGTAAACACAATCATCATGGTAAATCAGTCAAAGTTCACAACATGTCATTCACCTTATCAGCGAACGGCATTCGCCGGCCATTTTGCACTTCAATTATTTAACAACATTTCCATGAACCGGAAGCCTCAAATAACTCAGTTCTGATTACTGACTTAGCAACATGACATCAAAATAACTTTCACCCTAGTCAAAAACACTTGCTCTATTGGTTACCCATTAAACTCTTAAAATCCTATCCATATTGACCCCTGAAATGCCATTATATAATAGGGTCCACCCGGCTCCTTTCTATTCCCTTCCGTCTGATTTTACACGCCCCAATTTATAATGATTTCCATGTCAATAATTAATTTTACCAATGAATGCACATTAAAAATCCAACGAATTTGCCTCCGAAATTACATATCACAAAGAGTAAGAAGACATGCATTGATTTTCCGATTAAAAAACTCCAATTCTTACCTACAACAGGCGATAAGTGAGCACAAAGATTATTATATTAAATAAATTATCTCTTTACTTTTCTCCTTTAAATATATATTTAAATTTATAAGTTAATTAACAAACTATTCGAGCAGTAGAAATCAATTAGTTTTAACAACACAAAATCGCCAATCGTCCAACCCTCGCCGTTCGGACAGTACTAAATTTCATATGCCTACCATAGAAGAAGTGTATGAGTGCATGCCAAAACCATTCTCTATTGTACCGCATGAGGTTTAATTCCATACTCCCTTGCATTGTAAACTTGCCTCCTCCTCTGCTTGTCTGCGTCGCGCAATGCCGGTATAGTCAGGTAAAAAAGCCTCGATATAGCAGTCTCAAGCATCATGGGATGCCGCCGCGCTTTTCTTTCCGAAGACATAGCGTCTGATGGTAGTGTGGTGACTCAGCACTCAGCACTAGTACTCAATTTGACGGCGGCTCATTTGAATCTATTGCCTCTTGGACCTCGATAGAAGGGTCGCTTGTACCGGCCGGCCATTCAATAACATATACGCAAAACATTCTATCTAATTGAGATATAAAACTGACTTATGTTTGTTTGCATGTGGATACTAGCGTACTGTTGGAGCCAGACAATACATAGAGGCTAAAATCCGGACGAAATTCAAGGGAGAAATGATCTCATCCATATCCTCCACCCGACGTCCTGCATACTGATAAATGTTATAACTATACCCAACTTAACTAGGATACAGTCGTGCATATATAGCCTGTAGCCCTTGCAGCTTCCAAATGATCTCATCGACTGTTGCCTGAGCATCATTTCAATGCAAAAGCAATACAGGGATTCAAAAGCCTCATCCCGTCATCAGAAGAGAGAGGAGTATGGCATCCCAAATGTTCAGTATATCGAGTGTGTGTTCTGTCCTGTGTTCGCTGCATGTACCTACCATGTAATAGATAGAGCGTCGTCCAGTTACATGTAATCCTAAGCCACATCCCACCTTCCTAGTACGCTGACATCCATCTTTAGCAATCCGCCATATTGTTAAACGCACCCGCCATTTTGCGTTAACGCATCTGCCATATTGCTTAACGCATCCGCCATATTGTTTAACGCATCCGCCATTTTGCGCTAACGCACTCGCCATATTGTTTAACGCAAAATGGCGGATGCATTAAACAATATGGCGTGTGCGTTAACGCAAAATGGCGGGTGCGTTAGTGCAAAATGGCGGATGCGTTAAACAATATGGAGGATGCATTAAACAATATGGCGGATGCGTTAACGCAAAATGGCGGATGCGTTAAACAATATGGCGAGTGCGTTAAAGCAAAATGGTGGATGCATTAAACAATATGGCGGATTGCTAAAGATGGATGTCAGCGTACTAGGAAGGTGGGATGTGGCTTAGGATTACATGTAACTGGACGACGCTCTATCTATTACATGGTAGGTACATGCAGCGAACACAGGACAGAACACACACTCGATATACTGAACATTTGGGATGCCATAGAGGAGTCATACAATCAGATTGGACGGGAAGAATTTGCTGTTATTTCCTTCCCCATTCTCAGTTCATCTCGTATCTTTGCCAATGACACTTGGGTGTTCCAATGTGCAAAAGTGCTTCTATCGTATTTTCGTAGGTATTTAGCAAAATTTTGCGATTTTTTACACGTCGCCGGTGTACAGGTAAACATTGTAGTTGCCAATGTAGTTGTTGTTCTATAGCTTCTTTTAATTAACCATTTACAATGTAACCGTTATTTCCTCAGCTAATACATGTTCGTGACTCATACAAAGATGTATATATGTACATTTTGCGAATTTTTGCTAATTTTACTTGAACTCATTCTAGGTGTTGCCAATTCAAGTCGGTACTGATTACCAAGGGGGCATTGGATCATTATCCTAACATACCGAAACAAAAAGGTTAGAATATAGTTTGACATCTCGGAGTTTGCTTGCATATATTGTTCATTGTTCATGTTGTTAAGCGGTAATCGGCTGAAGCCTACTGTTATTATTCCATTTTTGACATAATCTAGTACTTAATTGCATTTCACTTCTCTAAACTTTGTGCAATTCGAACTAAAACTCAAGCGAAGTAGCAGCCGTCCCAGATATTTCAATTAACAAATACTATAAATTTAGCATTGTTACAGCTTTGACTTGTTTGTATACGTAGTTCCTTAAGAAGACTTTAGTAACTGCAGTGCAGAAAGTATCTAACTAGTTTTGTATATATCTCTTTCTTTACATCTTGTGAAAATTTTCTGAAACAAGATCTCTGACTCTTTAGACACACTCCTTTCCGTATTAATAGTTCCAATTGTCACGCTGCATACGAATACATGTCCCTTTTGAATGTTTCGTATTTGATGTATATCTAATTCCATGGCCAGGAACTAGCCTACAAACTATTTATATATGGTATTCTGCGTGTAAATATAATTTCTGTAATTACATTACTTTCTTTAATCCACTTTGCAATAGGCGTTCTAGGTTAGTTAAATAGAGAAACTAGGCGTTTTTATGGGTGCAGGATGCGGGAGACAGCTTCCGCTCCAAAGTAGCTGTCATGAGGAAGTATTTTTGAAGGAGGAACTATAGTTGTAATGTGTTTGGGGGTGAGAGATAAATTTCCTTACGGATTGCCTCGAGCTTATATGTATTGTGATCCGCTTAAAATGCGTTTTATGCATATATACATGTTTGCTTTTTATGATTCCTGCCTGTCGCCCACAATCAAACCGATAATACCGTTTGCCACGCCCGTATTGGAAAGTGTCATTGTAATTGCCTTTATGTACGTTTCTAAATGAGGAGCAAGCTTTATCTACGTTTTTGTCCCTTAGAATTGTGGTTCGTAGAACTCTAGATTATCTCTAGCCGTGCATATCTCCCGGTAGTGTTTGTTTGACATGACTTGTGTGATTCAGCCAAGTAACTTTATTTTCAATGCTTCAAAGTTATTCTTAAATTAGGTGTAGAAGCATCAGACGTATATAAAGTAAGGTTAAGGGTTGTTGTATTGTTGCACTGTTTTCGGTAATAGTAGAAACCAATTTTGCTTGTAGCGTATTGTTTTTTTTACTTTTGATTCCTTTTCTCTAGAGTATTTGGAATCAAACACGGACTAAAGCCAGCAAACTGTAAGTCTAAACCGGCGGCCATCTTCGTTTCTCGTTTGTAATTTGTGTGAAAGTGTACGAGAACTTTTGCACGCCAAGCTTTTAGTTTTCTTAATCCACACCTGGCACGAATAACTTTTCTTGGTCCACTCTGTTTTAATATTGCACAGTACATATTTCAATTATGTCTGAAACCACATCTACTCCTGATTACGGACGACTCAGGAATTTTTGGAAAGCAAGTATGTAATTAATTATATGGTTTGTTTTATTTTATTTACTATTTGTTTTGTTTTTGGCTTCATTTCGTCTCTGTCCTTGGATAATGCGGGAGTGGGCTGCCTTCCCAGCGCATGCCATTTTTTTAATGCTTCAGTTCTTTAGTTCTTGACCTTATAATCTTGTTGTGAATCAGAAAGGGCCTGCATGTCTTCGCCAACATTAAGCGATAGAGGCCAATTCTCGTCTTTTGGTTTATCATTGGATGTATCCTGCGCAGGTCTCAATCTTTGTTCTCACCTTTCGAACACCGGAAGCAATTTTCTCGCTACACTTAGCATGCGTTCTACTTGTTGGCTTGGGCTATGGTTGTGTTGTTTCGCCTTTTCTTAGCAAGCAAACTCTTCATTGTACAATAATAAAAATAAAAGTTCAACTGCTCAAACAGCCTGGCTTGAACATAAATTAGGTTTGGGGAATGGACTTCATCTGAAGGCGTACATTTATTAAATCATATTTAGAAATCATATAGTTTTGCTTCAGTCAATAGTTGACGATACACTTTAATACTTCCAACAATTGGATCCACAAGCGGAATTGCGACATGCTCAACTGAATCAAGTTCTTCGCATTGCACATATCATTTGCAAAGAAACCCGAACTAACACGTACACATGCTGATGCTTCTCACCTATGCAGTAATACCTTCTTGAGACAATTAGCTTCGCATTGCGCTTTGACATCTAGGGATAGGGATAGTAGGAAATCAGGATGTATTTGTTTCTGATTCAGGAAATGGTCTGTTAGTTTTCTTTAAATGATCAACATTCTTACAGAATCGGTCAACACAGAACCCCCAGTAGATTCCCCTTCTGTTCGTGACCAAAGCTCAAAATCGTCTTCCGTGGCTCCTAGGGCGGATAGTTTCACTAAACCAGAACCTCCAAAGGATAATTTGTACAAAGAACTGACGCCTCCGAACAACGCATCAATGGCTGGTAAGTTAACTTTCGGTCTGGATTCATCTAAGTCGTTACTTACTATTCGAGTTGAAATTCTCATTAAAAAGTAGAATTTGTGATGACGTCTAATAAGCAGTTTGCCTAGAATATGATCGTGGGGAGATGAATTCAGTTTCTTGAAGATTTAAGTGAAAGTGGGATGTTCTCCGAGAGAGTGAACCTATTTTTAGTCTAGAATATTTATGCTACTGAAGGTCAGAATGAGCTAGAATGCTGCATGTTTGTAGAACAGGCGTAAAAGCGTAGAGTAAAGATTTAGGAATGCGATTATTTAGTTTTGAGGCAAGTGCGAACGGTACCACTATAATGCAATTCAACGTTTTCAATGAACTTGATATCTAGACTTGACTCCATCCGTATTGGAATTCGACCAAGAGATCGTGGGCGGGAACTTGGCTGAATTTCTTCAACAAGCTCAAAAAATAGGGGGGGAAATTGCCGAGCAGGGTGCTCTCATACGGAAAGCATTCGAGTGAGTTTTTTTTTGTGACATTTATTTTTTAATCAGTGCATTTGTTACAGAACCTTGAAATCAAGATTATTGTCCACTTTCATTTCATGTCAAGGATTATTGTCATTCAAGTAATTGGCAAACCACTTCGCGTCGTCCTGTGTGACTATAAACAATGGTCTTTGTCTTGCATTGCAGAGCCCAACGGCAATTCCTCATCGTTGCAACGAAGCATACAAAACCCGGGGATGCCGAATTTCAGAAATTACTGACTGATACCGCTAATGCTATTAATGAGATCCAACAGTTTAGAGAGAAGCGTCGGTCTAGTCCAGTATTCAACCACTTATCGGCGATATCCGAGAGTATTCCCGCCTTGGCATGGGTGACGATTGTAAGGCACAGTATACTGCATTTATAGTAGCAATGAACGCATATCTAGAAACAGAATCCTGAACCTTCATAATTATGCCCGTTATAGGCCCGAACTCCTGCGCCCTACATCAAGGAAATGAATGACGCCGGTCAGTTCTACACCAATCGTGTGTTGAAGGACTTTAAAGAGAAACCCGGACATGCTGAATGGGCCAAGTCATGGGTAGCCACATTGACTGCTTTGCAAACATACGTACGTAAAAACCATACCACTGGATTGGTCTGGGGGAAGCAGCCATTTACTGGTAAGGATTACTCGTAAATAAGCATTATTAATAGGCGTACAAGTATATAAATATTTTATTTAAATATTAAGAATATATAGCATGTATTTATAAGGTATTTCATTGTCAAGTACATCAAAGTTTTAATTTAATCGTAGGTGCCCCATCTGCTGGAGGCCCACCACCCCCTCCTCCTCCACCAGCATTTGAACTAGACATGGGTTCGCTTAATGTTTCTGGCGGAGCTGACGATAAGGCGGCTTTATTCGCCGAGCTGAACAAGGGAAGTGACATTACCAAGGGGTTGAAAAAAGTTGCACCGGAAATGCAAACTCATAAGAATCCAACCTTAAGAGCAGGAGGCACTGTACCAACAACTACTCTCTCGTCGAATGGTCTTGATAACAAGCCCAAAGCTCCTACTGTTAAGCCCCCTAAATTTAAACTCGAGGGCAAGAAGTGGCTTGTTGAGAATCAAATTGATAATAAGGAGCTCAAAATTGAAGAAGTCCAAATGAACCAAGTCGTCTACATGTTTGCCTGCAAAGGCTCTACCATCCAAATCAAGGGGAAATTGAACTCGGTTGTTATCGATTCATGCGTGAAAACCGCTGTTGTATTCGATTCAGTTCTAGCATCCGTTGAGTTTGTCAACTGCCGCGATTGTCAAGTTCAGGTAACGCAGATAAGATCAGGCCACTGGACGGCCATAAACTTGAACAGTTAAAGTAGAACTATCAATTTGTACTTTTGAATGGTAGGTTATGGGGACTGTACCAACCATCACAATTGATAAAACTGATGGACTCCAAATGTACGTAAACAAAGACTCGCTGAACGTAGAGATCGTCTCAGCGAAATCTTCAGCATTGAACGTCATGGTACCTCAAGCAAATGGAGATTACGTAAGTAAAAAAAAAGTATTTCGTGCTACTATTACTATTTGCTGTATTCAGTGCGGGTATTTTCTCACAGTATATAATCTCGTTCTATTGCAGGCGGAGTGGCCAATACCCGAACAGTTTAAAACTCTCATTGGCCCAAAGGGTTTGACAACAACTGCTACGGAAACAGCCGGAGTGTAAGAAAGGAAGAAATGAAGATTTTTGAGTTCACCTGTTGACTAACCAGAGACTATTTATTCTAATTTGTTTTAAGTGCACACTATTAAGTCTATGCTCGTGATCTCACGAGCCATCATCACACCGGCAAGAAGTGCAGTTAATGAATGGAGCATTGTAGCGCAAACTTGAAACTGTTCAACGACTGTACCGATATGAGATTCGCCTTCGCAGGCTTTTTTGAACCTAACTTAAACCAAAGCACTACTGTTGTCACACTATACTGTATCCTAACATTTAGTTGCTTTTCAGTTGAAAGCAAATCGGTTTTTATTCTCTACGAGTGGGGGTCAGCCGGAGCCAAACGGTGACAATGTAAGGCTGATGCGAGTCAATAAACACGAGAGGACATTTTTCAAGCTTGTAACTTCTATTCCGGCGCTAACCAGCGTTGTTATGGTTAAAACATTGTTTCGAGCTCTGTAGCAGCAAGTGCATACTTAAAGAAAAGCAGTTTGGTTGGTATTCAATTGTAATCGTGTCGTGTATGTAACGTTATGTATTACGAATGGAATGCAAAAGATCGTAGGTCTAGGATATACTTTATTACAATAAAGAATTGCTCATCCGTGATTTTCTCCGGAAAAAAGATTACTGTTCACAAAATTTCGAAACTCAAGCAAGGATAAAATGCATATGAATTATAGCGGTAGAAGGAAAGTGTAGATTTACAGATTTGTTGGCATGCAGATTACAGAGTTAGTGTTACCGCAGTATGCTGATAAACAGTGCAGGGTTGAAAGACAAATTAGGTCGATTCTGGCTGTTAAACTTTATTTCTAATTCATTTATACCTTATGTAAAATCTAACGACCAAATAATTGTACCTTCTTAACAAACGCATAGTAATTAAGTGATACAGCTCCAATACACCATTCGCTTCTTATGAGTTGCCAGCAAATGGTTCAGCTCTTCTCCGTAATTCAGTCTACGTTCATATCCTCACCCTGGAAAATAAAACGTACCCATATAATACTATTCGCTTCGTAATTCAGTTCTTACAAATGTCAAAGACCAATTAGTTTCCTGCAACTAGATAAAATTCTCACCTCATCCGGAGTTACGCCTGCTGATTCTTGCGAACCTCCGACTCCAACTTCTTTCTGAATGGCCGTTAAGAAAGCCTCCAAGTTGCCAGCTTGTGCAGCGGTGACAGCTTCTGTTCCCATACCAAATTGCTGAATGAGAGGACCAAGTTGTCCAGTCGGGAAGGCGGCGCAGAAAGCGCTTAAAGCATTGTGAAACTGTGGACTGACGAGAGTTTCTTCTACCTCACTTTTGTTACTTTCATCAGCTTTAACAGCGCATTCAGGTCCTCCAAACTGAGGTAAAAGAGGTGCTAATTTCTTCACTGTAGAAGGCGATGAAGTGATTCGCCTGATGATGTCCCGGTTAACGCTGGTAGACAAATCCACGCCTAAAATGACAACAAAAACGTCAAAAAGCTAATAATCGAAACGCCAAAACAAATCACTGTTACAATTTAAGTACATGGCTTACTGGTGGGGGCATTCGGGTTGATATTGCTAAGTATTTTCTGTAGATCCTGCAACTGTATTGCTGCAGCACCTTTAGAGGCAGCAGCTGCGGAGGATGAATTGGATGATTTTACTTGAGGTTCCGACTTTGGCACAGGAGCAGGGGTTGCGGAAGGTACAGGGGCGGGAGCAGGGGTGGAAGCAGCACTTCCACCACTAGGTGAGGATCCTCCAGTGTTTCCTCCAAGGCCACCAATTTGTTGAGTTAAATGTGATAGGAGTCCTGACGAGGCCCCCATATCAGACATGTTTCCAATTCCACCGATTAACTGCATCAACTGAGATTGAGACATGTTGCTTATCAAAGCTTGCATTTCGCTTTCAGAAGGAGTCGGGGTCACGCTTCCACTTTGGCCTGCTCTTCCATTGCTGCTAGCTCCGCCAGGATTATTCAACGATTCGTTCACCTTCCACACCAAATCCTCATCCCCGTCAGCTTTAGGCTCTTGCATCCAGAAAAATAATTTACGAGCAGAAGTCTTGAACTTCAATAAATAAACACGAGAGCCTTCTTTACATTGCGTCACCTTCTTGTATTCGCAATCATCAGGGAAAACAATCAAATCCTGTTTCAAGAAATGACAACTTGTAACACAATTGGTATAGTAAGATTATATTCCAAGTTTTACATGGCTAACAAAAGCCTCAACTTACGTCTTCCACAGTCCCTGACTTTCGGTCTTTCCAGCAAAAATGAGTTAAACCATCATCGGATTGATAGACATACACAAGGCCTTTTCTTTTATCCGCAGAAACAGTGCTCCCCTTCAAGGTCATCTTGCCGGCACGAAATTCAACCAAGTTTTTAGGATGGTGTCTAGCGCTACTTGTTCCTCCAAAAAGTGCCATTTTAATTTATATGTAGAGCTTCAATCAGAGTTATCTTTCCAACCCTCTTTAAGGCATAAAAAGCGATGAGTAATCCTTCAAACAAAAACACAAAATCATTTCATGTCATCAATTCATTTTCACTTTTACGTCTCCACTTATACATCAATAAATGCTTGAACAGTTACCGGTTTGTACCCCTTGACCAAACAGCAAGACCTCCTACGATATTTTCAAGAATCGAAGAGACAGATGCAATTAACCACCTTTAGAAAAATCTTGTAGACTTGGCACCTAAAAAAATTAAATTACAAGTTGATTACAATTCAGTAAAATATTTTATACAACGATACGGTTTCTGAACCATACATTGCCTGTCTATTACACATTGCTTGCTTCAGTTCAAACTACTTAAATTAGTTAGCCAGGTCAGCTAGCGGACCTCTAACGCTGAATCTGTCACGAGCTAACCTACTTGTCAAAATTGTGTTCAGAAACCATGAGAACACCACCATAGCACAGAAAGCTGACTTAAATATTTGCAAGAACCTTATCTCAAATTTAGGGAATCGAAAAAACTACTCGACTATAATTTTTTAAAAAACTAACAAGTACTTACCACTCACTTATTAGCACAAATTAAACTTGCTTGCGCTGCCAGTATTCAGTAATATTAATATTAAAAGGTTTTAATTTATCGAGGTTTTGCCTACACTCTTTACAGAAGAGCCAGTTCATCCCAGCGATGATTGTGCACAATGCACAAACTCAGTCCGCTCAAATCACTAGTAGATGAGCCTTCTTAACCTACCAAAAGCCACAGTGCCAGGGACAATGACTGCAAGATGTCGTAGCATGCCTCGCCTGGCACACGCTGACAGTCTTAAGTAAGCGCACACCTACTGCCACCAAGCATTAGCGATACGTGCTGTACTCTAGACCACTGCTCTTGTGTTCTAGCATACGTATGGAGTCACCGACCACATTAGGTGTAAGCTAAATCCTATTTTCTTGCTTAAAATGCCGTGGACATTTTAATTGCGCATGGATTTTAGTAGTTGTTTTTAAAAATCATAACTACATGTTATGGGTTACAGCAATCCGGGGTGCAAGGAAACGCTGCAATTCAGGTTTCCAGGGAAAACGTATTTAAAGTTTACAACTTTTAAGGTAGACGTAAGAATAGCGTTGACGTTCAACTTTCCCGTGTTCCTGCTCATGTGGTGACAGCTCTTGTACGCTACGGCCAACCGTCGTGTGGCATTTTGGGCACAGCTGCTGTTTCTTTTACACAGCTAGAGTATTCTACGACGGGACTGGCTGATGCTGTAAAACTGCACCGCATGCTTAAATGCATAATAAATAGCAACAATACAGATGTACGTGATGGAAAAACGTTCAAATTTTTTATATGCATCTAATTTTAATTAACCTCTTGTATAAGACTGCTCATCTATTTAAATGTATTTAGAGTGGCAATTACCATTAAATTTCCGAAATTGGCGCTGGAAGTCGTAAAACCGTTAGCAGTCATTTTTCTAAGGTAATTATGAACGCAATTTGTAATTGTTTTTGACTTGGCATTTTAGATTTACAGCGGAGCAGCGTAATTCATGCACTTTGCTTGTATTATATATGTCGTAATTTTCTGAAATAGTCCATAGCTAAAATATTTTGATCGTGTTTTGCAGGTAATACGATATTTGATCTCCAGCTGGATAGGCCCCCATGGACCAGGTAAATGTCACAGTGATTTCCATCTTCATTCATGACCCACGGATGGACAGTATCTCGGATTATAGACGACTTGGTAATTTCAGTTGAATTGTTTTAGCGTTCCTCTATATTTCTACTGTAAACTCCTGTATCATCCATGCATATATCTGACAAATCATTTTTCGTTAGGTTGGACTCTGACTAACAAGAAAACTACAAAATTAATGTACGCAAATTGTATACAACCTGGCCCATGTATACTCTGTAACATATTTGCATGTGGAACTAATCTTCATGATTTGCAAAATGGTTTGATTTTGTTTTGAATGAAATTCCGTTCCCCTATCGTAGTTTCAATATACCATTCGGCATCACCAACCGCGATCCTAAACATTAAGCTCTGTGATGTGCGTAATTCGTTGCACACAGTTCACCACCATGGAGCCGGTCCAGCTGATAGATCCGGTTCAACTCTCGGAGGTCAGTTAAGAGAACTTTATTCGGTTTCTATAATTCCATTTATGCGTTTAAGCAGTTAACTCCGGTCGCGACTCGCGAGTCGCGAGTATATATGTCCACCATCTGTTTTGGTAGGAGTTTGTCATCATCTGCCAACAGTTCCAAGTTTAACGCGGTAGGTATCCGTTTGTTTTAGTATTCTGTATCTGTTATTAATCAGGGCCGTAAAAAAGTCGAAGTAGTTAAGCCTGTATCGATATCGCTGGTGGTAGGAGATTGTAGTTAATTTGAGTTTCGAAAGGTTAATTGTATTCTTCCTGTGTTGATTAACAGTTAATACGATTTCTTGTCAAACCCGTGAAACGAGTTGCTATGTCATTGGTGATGAAAATACTTGGAACAAATTTTCCTGAACGTAACCAACTGCCGATCCTTCAGTACAATCTGAATACTCACAGCCTTGAAAACTGGGACCGAATGTCAAGTAAGACTGTATAATCTCTCAGCAGAAGCATGTAAC
Source organism: Sminthurides aquaticus (assembly GCA_906901655.1). Lineage (NCBI taxonomy): Eukaryota > Metazoa > Arthropoda > Collembola > Symphypleona > Sminthurididae > Sminthurides > Sminthurides aquaticus. Next base: position 5,908,772 of record CAJQTT010000003.1, read on the forward strand.
TAGCTAACATCAGAAATGTAGTACAAACCGTCTGAATGGGGACAGTTGTGTGAAGAATGATAATTGTTTTATGCAGGTGGATTGATGATAGCACCGAGTCCTTGGAGCCACCGTTATGTTCGGAGACGAGAATAAGTACCTATTTGAGGATGATGATGGGAAGTTTTTTATGCGAGTTTTAGAGGGAACCCCGGGAAATCCCTGGATACGCCAGACACAAGAGAAGACAAGTAATCTCTTCGAAGTCGGCCGTATGCAGTTTCCTGTGCATTCCTCGAGTCTGTTACAAAACGATTCTGTGTGAGGGAAAGAGAGAGAGAGCGATGGTGCAGTACGGCGAAGAAGAAGAAGATTCGGTCGAGAGATCTGTGGGTACTAATGTTATATGTACTTGCTCTTTTCAGTTGAAGAAGGTTGAGAAGGGGTGTTCTGAAGAAATAGGCAGAAGAAGAAGAAGGGAGACCAAGGAGAGAATGTGTTTGTAACATCCGAGCATGTGTGGGTTAGTCAAGTAGCGTAATAATAATAACAAGGATGGGGGAATCCTATAAAGTAAAGGTTGTTCCAAAGCTATTATATTGTACATTTTCCCTGTATATATGTTACAGGGAGACGAGAATGAGAAACATGAAACTACTCGATGCGTAGACTCATGCTAGTTGTAGACTTTAAAGGAGCCAAGCTGGGGACAAGTGCAGTAAATGGGCTTCAGTTCAGAGTATACAACCTCGCTCTTGCTTCGATGCCTGCTGGATGGATCAAGGCACCAAACTTGTGCTCACCATCCAAAGAATCTACCCCACGGTAGTTGATCGTATGTACTCAAGAGAGACAGACCGAAAAAAGAACGTGCGATCCGATCAGACGGATATCGTAGCTGTAGGTAGCAAATTTACCAATTATTAGCTCTCCAGTATCTTTTAGTGTAAATCTATATTTAAGAAACCCAACCCGAGATTAAGCTAAGTGCTAAAGTAGTTTAAACAACCCTAGTTAGTTAGTTATTGGTCCCCGTTTAAGTATAAACATAGTGGGATCCATCAAAACCAGGACCTTGTGTAAGATGATATCATAGGAAGTGATAGTGGAGCAAGGTACTTGAGATTGACTGTGAAACAGTTTTGCTATTTAGATTCCCAGTTTCCATCAAGTGTCTACAGACATTTCACGTTCCGACCGAGATCGCTGCAAATCCACCCGGCAGTGGAGAAAGCAACTACTTCCCGGGAAATTTCTTGGAAATAGTGTTCCAGTGTTCCAGCTTTCGACATTCATGGAGTAGAGAACGGATTATCACAAACTCATGAGACCGAGGGCAGGATTCTTGCCATGAGTGCACAACCTTCCAGGATCCAGAGGAAGGAAGCACGCATCTCACTGGAAAACCACACAGTAGTGAATTGTGTCATTAGCAAGCTCCATACATTTATTTTTAGACATCCTCAACTTCAAATTTAATCAACCCCAAGATCACACAAGGTCTTGTCTCGAGTGTTATAACTGTACCTTTTCTCCTGCCACGACTCATCCTTTTGCTCCAAGTGCCAAATTTTGTGTGATATATATACCTCATGAGATTTGAATGATTCCAACCTATTCTTCTGTGAACCAACTTTTTTCGTGCAGTGAAACACCAAGATAATAGAATGGCACATACAGTTGAGTGTGTAAACCCAATAGTTGTCTCAGTAGGATATACAATGAAGCTGTGAGTGTCTAGAAAATAAAGATGCGAGTTCAGATTTTGCGGCATCACTTCGTCTCGCACATGTAAATCCAGCTCACTCATTCTCGATCTTGTACCATCACTCAAAATGGGACCGTAGAACTCCATCATAAATGTATCAAGCTAACGTAGCATCAGTCAAGAGAACGCAGCATAGTTTTATAATTTATTTATAATCGACTCAGTCAGTCTTCATCCTTCTCCAACCAAGGACTTCCCCAAAATGAGGAAACGGAGTAAAGGTGGCCGAGGTAAGAACAACTCTTTCACTTTTACCTGTTTATTTATACACTGTTTCTCAAAGTTTTCGCCATCTCCTCTCTCGATTAGGATAAATGATCTTGGTCTCAATAGCGTGTATTATCATAGAAAACGTATATGTCACTCACAATAGCAACTCTTCAAACGGATTCCTTAAAGCCTTCAAAATTTTACAAGAAATATTCTGCTTGAGACAAAAAGCTTCAGCTTCTTATTTTTGGCCAATCCCAGCAGCATACACACAACGAAGCGTCTGTATCGCTTAAAAACATTAGCGTAAGGAACCATGATTGTTGAATTCCTTCAAGGTTTGCCCCCATATTCTTAATCTTGTTGCATTTTGCAAATAGCTCCACAACCTCAGCTGAAGCATGCGCACCATTAATATCATCTACATGAGGATTACTCACAACCAGAAAACGTTATTAAACTAACGAGAGTAAGCGTGTAGATTATGCGTACAGCATCAACGTTAAGCAAAGGAGGGATGAGGCAGTGTCCGTTTTTCTCCTTTCTTATTAGCGGCAATGGATGATATGAGATCGCTATCTCCCCCGTTCACATGAACTTTAGGCGTAACATGATGTATGCGTACTGAATGCACATTCCTTTAAAAGAAATAGCCAGAGCAAGTAGAGAGGATCGTGCGAAATGGTGAAGGTGGTTCAAGGGTAATTGCCATGCAAAAACTAAACTGCACACAGCCAAGAGTACACCCATTCCTATCCTCCAATGTGTATTCTTTGCATATGTAGCCTTCCCTCATTCCCTATTATTTTCATTCTCCTGTCACAAACAAAAGCGTACGTAAGCGTATTTCTAACGCTGCGTCTATCTTTAACGCTTGCAGTCAATGTATTCCTTTTCAGATGTGTTAGCACCTCCTCCTTCGTCCTTTAGCTAATGTTAACGCACGGCATTTATGTACAACTTGTTTATGAATCGTCTCAAAACTCTCGTTTATGCTTTCTAAGCTCCTAGCTTACATTGGCAACTGCCTTTAAATGTCCCTTAAACATATCATTTCGCATTATTGTTAGTTGACAAAATCCCGGTACTAGTTAAGCCTCAATGGTACGTATTTCCTTTAATTCCTCCTCACTCTCCGTTTATTTCCATTTACTACGAATCCACCAGGATTTACTTGCCCAGCCAGTACATGCGTAATTATGATTGCTGAGCACTGTAATATCGAGTATCGATTAAATCCATATGTGAAACAAAGTAATCTGAATCAGGATCACGTCAGACAGGGCCCAAGCCTCTTGATTTCACTCCTCCAGCCACAAATATCAGCATTATCGTAATCTGTGTGTGCTTCAAGCTTCTCTCTCCTCAACGTTATGCTATACTATGATATCAACAAGTATTAGTTTACCATTTCATCTCCCACATGTTTTTCTTTTCCTTTGTAAATGTACTTCTCACTACACGGTATTTTTGTCTTTGAGTTATTGTTAGACTTCCCCCCACAGCAACTCCTCAACCTCTTATCCAAGTTAGTGCAATCAAGAAACAAGTTACACACAATCAATAATATATACATGGAGGGTAGGTTCGTGTACACAGTTACGCATCGATATGTAAGTCAAATCTTGTTAACCTAACTTCCTTGCTTCATAATCTTCTAATGTCATGTGCCTCTCTTCATCCACCGTTCCAAGAAGTGTTGGAAATTGAAACACAGGTCGTTAAGTGCAGGAGAGTAGCGTTGTAGAGAACGAGTATATTATCTAGAAAGACTAACCGCATGTAGAATACAAAGCCCTTGTACAGATTCCACTTGTGTATCTTTTAGTTACAGAGATCCCAACTTGTTTTGTCCTCCTCCCCTTCCTCCAACTTTTCTTCGAGGGCAAGGGAATCCCCTTTAGGAATGTGTACAAAAAAGCTGGTCAAAAAGTCGAGGAACAAAAAACATAGCCCTCTTTTCCAGTCATAACCCTCCTTAGCCACATGTATGTGTGTATTATTCCAGGAGGATTCCCTTTTCCAGCAAAGAGCAAGTGCACCTATTCATCCAGTAAAATACTAGACCGATCCTTCCTTGTTCCCTTTCCTTCTCAGGATCCAACAACCTTTCCCAGATTGTGAATGGGCAACGGAATTAGTGTGTATGCACCCTTGATGTAAACCTTCCTTGTCTCTTTCTTTTAATACTCATCTGCTACCCCTTGTTATCGTTTCTTACGTAAGGAGCTTCACTAACCGCGCGGGATGGATTTCTCCGAATTTCTCCAACATTCATGAAATCCATCGTAAGAACTTGCTCCTTCTTCCAGCAGCGCAACCTCAGCTCTCAGCATTAGCCCGCCAACCATTATAATTATTCCTGGAGTTGCTCCAAACTTGTAAACATTAGAAAACTTTTAGAAAATTTCACAGAATCCCCGGGTAATCCTTTGCTTTAGTCAGATTAGGTCGACAATAGGAGGAGAAACAGAGCTCATCCCATTAATCGCCCACGGCTCTGTCCCGCGTCCTTAATTTTTGGCATTGGCTTTCACAGGTTTTTCTTCAAGGTTGCATATTCATGGAGCAAGAAGCGCGTGCATTTTCTGAGAAGCTAGAGTCAAAAATTTCAAAAGAATTCAATGAATATAATTGAGAAAACTCAATTTAATTTCACAAAGGCGAGTGAGAGGACATAATCATCACTTGAATTGAGGATGAGATAAGAAGCGGATTGAATTGAAATCAGTATCTTATTACTGCTTTTGCTGACGTTTTAGACTTGGTGTGTACACAGGAGGAGTGAGGCGACATGAGGGGAAAACAAGTACAGTGAGTTTAAGTAAACCAAAAACATCAATGTTCCTTCCTTATCTTCATCTCATCCTTTTGCATAATGTGGAATTTTAAAGTGACGTAACGTGGGGCTCTTAGTTCCACGTATATTAAAGATGCTCCTGGATGGTGAGTACAGCAAGCCAACAATGTCAAACTTGCTCTGCTGCATCATTAGTTCCCAAAGATTCCAAGTATTAAATTTTAGCAATAGTAGCGGATCTTGATGTAAACTAAAAGCAATCCGACTGCCTCCTACGGAAAACCTATGCGGTAGCACATACATGTTGACACAGATATTATAGCATCATGTTTCGTTCGAGTCTCCCCGAACCTAAACCAATCCTCGTAACTCCAACACTGGCTTTCTGGAAGCTGATAGCTGATAGTTTAATCAGCACATGATGAATGACATCAGCCAACCGAGCAGCAAGGAATGGCTTGTACATGGAGTGGAGAGAGAGAGTGCGGGTGTGATAGTTAGTTTAAGAGGATGGCTATAAATTTGCAAGGAATTATCCAAGCCCGCATGACTAATGAGCATAAACAGAAGTGATAAACAGAATATTGTACAGCCAGGCTTTTATTGGGTCCTCAAGCAAGATTTAATTGCTCCCTCTCTCATCTCCAATCCCATATCAAATAACACATTTAAAGGTTAGAAGAACCAACCACTTGTTTGTCTGTCAATCCTACTTTCAATCTGTTCTTGGCTATCGTTTATATGTGAATGTGCGAATTGCGAAATCCATTCCGCAGGGCTGGCTCAAGGAGGGTATATCGATACGGACATAACTGAGCTGCATCGTTTCGCTTGAGAAAAAATTCGTTTTGTATTTTTTAATTATGATATTGCAGCAGCAGTCACAATAATAATTTCGAGTAAAAATCCATTCACCAGTCAAAATCTATCTACGATAACGGCTCCCTGTTTCAAACTTTATTAGACCTAGACTAGGATTCTGCTGACAACTATAGCCATGGCGAATAGACCGAATTCTACGCCATCAATCCCAGGCACGCAGTTCTCAGAACTTGCTCTCGTTCCACTGGATTTCATTTTCTTCAAGCATACACTTGTCACAAAAGCGGTACACATTTTACCGGATGTTCAAGCTTAAGCGCAAAGTTTCCATCAGATTGCAGAAAAGTTTTTAATGCAGGATTATAAATGTAGTTTCCGTCCGGCTTAGTCCTTCAAAGTTCAAGATCCATCCAGCAACTCAAAGCAGAAGCGTAGAGCATCTTTTGGATGAAATAACTGAAGAAAGAGAATCTTGAGTGCATTTCGCACGTAAAATTTTTATATCCCGTTTACATCCTAAATTTTGAATGGCAAGGGGCAAGGAAACTTGGTTAGTACGTTAACTTGAGGGAGTTGTTGATTTAGGGAAGGAAGGCTTATTTTTTTTATATAAAAGGCAAGGCATGAGGTTGCTTGAAGAGCTGAAAGCTGTTTCCTTCATACTCATAGCATTGCAGGCAGCGTTAGTTACCACAAAGTATATATATGCTTTCCCCTCGGCTCTTCACAGCCGTTTTTCTGTCGGTTATTTTATGGAAAAAGATGAGTTGTGAGTAAATTTGCATAAGGTGAGACAGGTCTGTAGGCAGCCGAGGAGGAGGAGGAGGATGTGTGCATATTTAATAGTAAATAATAGTGGCAGTCTCCTCCGTTCCCAGCTCTTTCCCGTACAAAGAATACAGACATGTTCATTGTGTGAGTGCGGACACAATGGCAAGTTGTTGTTAATACCTGTTAGAGAGGGAAGGGGCAAGAAATTCTAGATAGGTTGGGATAGCCCTTGCAGTTACTCACGTAGATGGATGCACGAGGGCTAATTGTATGAGGGGTTTCACCTGCAATTTAGTGTCGGCCCTCTGTACATGTGCTGCTTCTAATAGGAGATTCCCATGTGTTCTCCTCCATGCAAACTAGAATGAATAATAATCAGTGGATGGCTGATGATGATGACGATGCGTCATGTGTTCAATTGAACATTTTTCCTTGAGGGAAACCTCACCACGGCAGGAGTCGTTTACTATTACCTCTCTCTCTCTCTCTCTCCCTCTCTGTATATATTCTTAGCCATGATAATTCTCTTAAATACTCTGCTCTAGCTAAAGACAGGTAGGGAGCAAGTAAAAGGTATGAAACTGCTCTATATTGCATTCGTATAATGCGTAAGCTTCCATCTATGCTTTTGTGACGTGAGAATCTGGAAATCATAATAATAGTACACCCAAAGAAGCGCAGAGCGCAACCAAGCAGCGGGGAAGAGTTTCATTTCCCTCTTCGCAATAACAAACTTCCATCCAATCCCGCAGCGCCATATTCGCATACATTTTTTCTTGGGAGTAACGCAAGAATCTGCACGTTTTTTGCAACGCCTATTTGCTTGTCATATTTTAGGCTTTATGTTACAAACGAGTAACCGCGCGCTATAACTCATATCCTGTGATGATAAGCATGCATGATTGAATTCAGTATTATACAAAAATACTAAAAGGTATATCAGAAACTGCAACCAAGGATCACGTAACTTTTATTAACCGAGAGCAAGCCTTATTGGTTCCCCTTTGCTGCATCGGTTAACTTTTTTGCTCTACACTTTGTTCGCATCAAGGGCTCATGGATGCGGATGATGATAATCTAATGATGTGATGATCATCCAGAGGAATGCTTCCCTGCACAATGCGTTTTATTTCCCTGGCCTTCACACACCTCTTCCTTTCCTCCTCTTGTACGATGGAGAACATTTAAACGTGGGACGTGTTCATAACTGAATTGAAATGAAGAGTGTGTTCCTCTTTGGAGCTGCGTTGATTGCTTTTGAGTTCTGCTTCAATTCCATACATGTTGTACGGTTACATATTTAGTTTATTATTGTGTACACGGCTCAGAGTAGTAGTATCGCCTGTTTGGGATTAATAGAGGTTGATGATGATCAAGTGCGATAGCGAGATTAGAATACGGGCAACATCGCATGCAATCCTAGCCATATAATTTTCAGTGTGAGCATGGATTTAGGCTCAAGCATTTGGCTTTTGATTGACTAAGTGGAGCGTTTTATTGGTCAAGTTGTGGGATTCCACGGAAAGAAAACTTGTTGTTGATTAAGTTGCTTTCAGAGAGCAGCTTGCATTGTTAGTCATTCATAGGAGGCAGGTAGGTAAGAGCTCTTGTTTCTTCTTTTTTTTCATATTCTTGCGTAGCTTGCTGGATGACGTTCTAATGTTTGCTGGACTAAGGTGCTGGCGGTCTTGGTTATAGTTGAAACTGGTTATCATGTTCCAAGTTCTTGATGATGGGTTCCTTTGAGATTCGAAGCGAAAACTGGGGAATATTTAAGTGGGAGGTGCTGGGACTAAGCGTTCCTCTCCTTTTACTTATAATAAAAGTCAGTCAGCCAGCCTGCTCCCTTCTCTTCCCTTGATTACATTCCAAGAAAGTATTAAAATATAACACTATTTTAGTTCCCAGACTGGCCTATAGACTCGGCTCCTTATTTCGTAGTCAGTTTTCCTTTACTTTTAAATGTTCGATGAGGTTAATACATTTATTCCTTGGGGGTATTCTCTAAAGCACTCTTTCTCGCCTTGCCAGAGAGCAAGTAGCAATCCTTCGCTAGTTAACGAGTTAGCATTGAATATTGAGTAAGCAAGTAAACCTGGGGACAAAGCCGACCCAATGATGAATGTAGGAACGAGTAATTCTGATGACAAGTTCTTTCACCTATGAGTATACAAAAGTCTGCCGCTCAAGTGCCAACCTGACTGCCTTCTCTCTCCTCCTTTCCTGCCTGAGCTAATATAAAATGGTGTACAAGAAGAAAGGATTTGTGTCACCTGCTGTTCCCTCCCCACTCCTCTTCTTGATGATTTAGCTCTTATAGCTCCATATTGAAAGGGTTGGTGAGTAGTTAGTAGCTCGCTGGAGTGATTGTCATGTGATTTGGGATAATGAGTTGCGGGTTAGTATTTATTTAGCAAGTCGTTGTGGAATCCAAGGTTAATCGCGGAATCTTTGGATGCATGGCTATTGCAGCGTGAAATCTCTCTGTTTCGCGTGTATAGGCTGGAAGTGGGAAGAGGTCGGATTTGTAAGTTATTTCTCCCTCTTCGTCCTCCCTCACTTCGTTCCGAGCGAGAAGAAGAGGTCGTTTGCCAAATGTGTCGCTGTAGTTACCCGGTTGAAAGGGAATGGGAACATGTCAGGAGCGTTTAGGATGACGTAATCTCTCGCAATATTTATTCGCGAATTTCAAAAACAGGCTTCGCTATAGCTCCAGGGCTAAGAAGAGACGGCTTTAAGACTCACAGAGGGCTTTGATGATTGAGTAAGCTTGCGAATAGTATTTTGCATATGACAAAATATGTTGATGCACATTAGTCTCCAGGCAATAGTCTGTTGAGCCATGAAGGTTGTTTTATCCCGAGGAATGTATAGAGATTGTATAGAAAACACAGAATAGATAATGACGTTTAAATACTTCTCAGAAAGGGATTTAAGTGCAATTCAATTTGCTCAAAGCAAAAAGAAATAGATGAGGACATGAGGCAAGCAGGCCCACCTGTAAAATGTTGAGCATCACCTGGTCGTCGTATTATGAATGCACTTTAAATTGTGAGGCGAACTCGTAATGAGCAACTTGTTTAGTTAGTTGCTGTAAATGGGGGGAAACCTGTATGTAAATCATCGCCTCCTGCTATCCGTTTGATGATATGTGAGAAGGATTTTATCGAGATTTATGCAGAAACCACCTTGATAGTTTGCCATTATTTTCTCAAGCTCCTCCCCTACGCAGCTTTCTTGGCAGAAAAAAAACCAGCTGAATAACTTTATAAGTTACTTTGTAGGCTTTTTAGCGCATTAACATTCTTTAGTGAAAAGGCAAAGCTAACGTTGGCGGCAGCATCAGGAGCCAAAACTAGCAACTTGTATTCCAAGAGCATTAGTGGACAAAAGTTGATCGTGACACGGTCGCATTGTCCCCTTAGCCAAGCGTGTCTTTAGATATTGTTTGGCCGTCAAGTCGGTAGTCTGTCCATAATAGGATGGAAGGAGAGAAAGAGATACCACTAAACTATACGACCACAAGAAAAGGGATTCCACCAAACTCAGAGAGGATTCCCAAAAGGAAAACAACGAGTTGATCTGATATGCATTTTATTTGTTTTTGCTAAAAAGATTTCATCCCTCCTTTGCAATTCCGGCCACAAAAAGAGCATCGCTTGAGTGTGCAAGCAGCAAAGAATCACAACGAATACATCTTCCGTCTGCTTAATTCTTCTTCTTGGTGACATCCTCAGAATCTGTTACGCTTCGAGTTTGTAGACAGTTTTGTAGGTACACTGTTGTCGGATTTAGATGAGGATTTGTTGCATTCATTTGGATCAGGGACGCCTTCTTCCATGTTGTAGACAGAGGTAGACAGACGGATTTTTCTCGGAAGCAGGGATCATATAACTCCAGCTATATAGTGGAGGGTGTTAAGTGTGATTCTTTTTTCCTGACAGATCCCTTGAAAAAAGAATTATTTCTACGTCCTCCATGTCTGCTGCGTGGTGGTGTAATGGAAAGGTATTGTTTCTCCCAGACATCCTATTGTCTTTTATAGTGACACCTCTCCTAGAAGGTTCAACAATTCTGTCCTCCTTATGGCCGTACACAAGGGAAAGCTGAGTTAACTAAAGTCACGTTAAGTCAACCCAGGGTTTCACTCTCCAGCACAGCTTGTATAGTATCCTTCGTTTCTTTTCTTCCTTGGCTCTCAAGGCTGGAAATGTAATTTAATATTAAGGAAACTTCTACCTGGAATAATCCGATAAGCAACTAGATCACCCCTTCCTCCATACTTCCAACCTTGCATATATACATGCATCATCTGGAAGTCTGGCTGGAATTTATTAGGCTGTCTAGGGTGCACGAATGGGGTCAATTGCTTCCTTGCTTCCTAGCTTCATCCCCGAACGGATTACATTTAACGCATGTTTATATATCATGTTCATACTTGATACATATTTCCTTTGCTATTTGAATCGAGTAACAGCAGAGTCATCGATGGCGTGTAAACTGGAAATAAAGTAGCAACTATGCACTGCTTCCACAATCAAACTAATCATTGCATTTCAGTTTATTTCACTACCAGAAAGCTATGGGACGAGGTTAAGACTGTTTTATAAATCAGTTCCTGCGTTTGCCCTAGTAGGAAGGACTGCCGCGTTTTCTTTGGTCCTAGCTTTCTATGCATGTAATCTCAGTTGGATTTTGTTTAAATAGAGTTTAGTCTCCTTCTTCCTCTATGGAAAAGTACATTTAGTATCCTGTGGCCAGCCAGAAGTAATGCATCAAGTATGGGAGTATATAGCTTTTAGAACAAAACTTTCGAAGATGACGAGGAACATCCTTGGCCGCCAACCAAACTTGTTCCTTTTTCTTATTCCTTGGGTAAATGTCATTCCTGCGGGAGTCTTTTCCCTTATGATGTTTGCTTTTAAAAATTCAAGAGCAGTTAGTAAAAGTCTAAGAGTTATTCGGTTGTAGTGGTGGGTTAAGTTATTGTGAACGAGGTCCAGAGATTTGTTCCAGGAGAAGACCCTCCGTCGAAAGAAGAGAGAGTGTGAACCTCCTGGCTGGAGTTTTCTTGTCGGCACCACCGAGCCTTTTCCCACTCTGGCCTTCCTTCTACCTCTTAAGAATACCAAGGAAAGATGGTCTGGAGACGGGTAGGCTGGGCATGATCATGTTGAAGAATGAAAAGTTTTTCGGCACATTCTAACCCTTGGACTTCTCGGCGCCACCAGATCCTTCCTTCTTCTCTCACCAACTCATTCTTAGACAATCCTCCTTCCCTATATATCTCTACCGCTATTTCTTTCCAGTACCAGCTCCAGCTTCTTCTCCAGGCAATCTCTTTTGTCTCCAGCCCAGTATCCTTTCAACTCTTATAAATTCCCCGTCTGACACATCTATCCTAAGTGAATGGATGCTTCCTCCTGTACTCACTCTGCTGTGCTTGTCTACGAGGAGGATGCCCCTCAAAGCAGGACCCGAATCCCCCAGACTCGAGTCATCTTCTTTTTCCAGCCTTCCAATTCCTGGAGACGGCTCATGATGATGGCCAGTGGGTAGTAGCGGCACTGGCCTGGCACTTGCCTTATGCTGGACCTGCTGAACAGCCAACATCCCCATGTGTGAAGTAATAACATTTCCATGCCCTTAAAATAATGCGTATCATCCAACCAGCCTCCCATTCCCATCCGCCTTAACCTATTGTCTCCCCCTTAAGTAAATGCATCACGTCTTCCAAGCTTAACTTTCAAGCATGTCAAAATCTCAGCTCCTTGCTTGGTACTGACACCCCTGGATTAGCCATCTCACGGGTACTTGACTCCACTACCAGCTTTAAAATATGACTTCGGAGGCTCCTTCCTGAATCCTAACAGAAGTTAAGATGATGATGCCGAGGGCTAGCAAGGTTTTATAGGTTTGCAAATATTGGAAGTTCATGTACAGCCTTCAAGGGATAGCTCATATTTTCTCTTGACGTTATTTTTAAAGTTTAACGGACACTTGTACGTAAGACTCATAAGACTGGGGATAATAAAATTACGCGGATATTTAAATCGTCAGCGGAAATAACAGTAGCTGTTTGTTTTAGTTTGAAACTACTACGTGACAAATCGTAAATCGATTTATTTAGTTATGAAGAATTTGAATCAGGAGGAATAACATGTGAGAGATAGTTTATTCCATAAACTAACTTGCTTATCGAATATTTACTCTCTTTATGGCCCGTTTCAAAGTATGAAAAGAATTTATATTAATTGCGCGCGCAGTGAATTCCTAATCATCCTGAAAATTTCTTAATCGTTTACACTTATACGACACTAATACAGTATAGTGGATATATACCATGTAGTTATATTTTTAGACTTCTGGATTGAAAAAATCCTCGGAATGATTATCAGCGTCGTTATGTGTAGTTTCGTAAACAAGATGACTCTTGACTTTATGTATTTTCGTACATTAAGTCAATGTAGTATAGCCGCTCCTTCCGAGCCTGAACATGTTTTTGACAGAGGATGTAATCGTAATCAAGTGTCACTTGAATTATGTCTGAAGCGTCATACGTTATTAGCTAACAGTAGCTTAAGGCTTTACCCACGTAATATCTTAATTCCCTATAGTGTAGTGTCAAGAGAGTTGGATGGAGGAAAGTTCTTAAGGTCGATGAAACTGAGCATTGCTTTAGATTTGTTTAGCTATTAAATAAGAATTGATGAATTCTAGCAGACTTGGGACGCCACAGAGATTTTATGATGTCATTGTCGTATTCCCAAATGCCTTTCCTATCCTTGCTTTATGAGTTCCTTTCTAGTTTTCAGCTTAACCTCCCTGCAGCCTGCAGGCAGGCAGGCTGGCGGCTGGCTGATTCCCTCATTCCCTGAGTGCATGCAAATAATTAATCGCAATATGTTTGCAGTGATCTCACTTGAGAATGCGGTCATGCGGTAGCCAAAACTGCTGAATAAAGAATTTACGAGGCCGAGTGTCTAGAGGGACGAATAAATCCGTACGAATTTCTAAAATAGCGGAGTAACATCAACCAAGTCGGTACAGTCAGTTAGAAGATGAGTTGGATGAAACCAAAGGAAGATCAAATATCAAGGGTTGTGTGAGAGTAGCTGGAATTTAATTATAATCAGTAGTTGGAAACGTGAGTAATGGAATTTATGTAATGAGCTTATTTTAGTGATTATTAGGAATCGATATCCAGATTCTTGGGATTTATTAAACGGAAATCCGCTTACTTAAACTCTTAACTTAGCCATAGCTTACACATATATAAGATTTTTTAATACTTAAGCTTCTAAATTACCTTTAGCCTTTGATATCCCTAGAAACTATAAGAAATGTCCAAGTGATATGCAGCTAACGTTAACCGCTCTGCCTACTTGGCGGCCAATTCTAATTAATTTGCAGACAGCAGGGTTTACGTTCAGTATCAGTAGTAGTATATGCTGTACAGCTGTTTAAGCATTATTTATATCTTATTTATAAGCGTAATAACGTAGTGTGTGGATTTGATATTGATATTATATACGAAAGAGAAGCCTAAACTACTGCATTATATATGCTTCTGTTTTTCGGAAAGCACACAATGTACATTGCATCCTGTTGTATTTCAAATTCAGTATTTCTACTTGCATCTAATATTTATAGTCGGACGGATTATAGCCTTGTCACGGAAGGAATGCCCGTCGTGTGAGCTTCAAATAATTAATTGCATTGTATGCCTTCCCTGAATTTGCAAAATTGCGAACTGTTGCGTAAATTGGTTTTTGCACTGCTCAACCCACAGCGTTAGTTAACCACAAGGAAGGAAGTAATGTTCCAAAAGACTTTCCTTCTTCAAACAGTTTTTTTTAATCTGTAGTCAATCGATATGCATCGTAGCCCTGCAACCCAAGCAAAGCTTGTGAACTATTTATGTCTTCACCGCAAACCTGCTACCGGAACTTAGTTTTGTGTTAACTGATAACGCGATAGTGCATCGATTCACAGCTCATCCTTACTTCAATCGTAAGCCCATGTCCATTAGTTACTTGATTTCTATTTTATAGCCGTTACCATTTATTCCTGGCAATAATACCCTTTACCCTTGAGGTTCGCGTACATTTACTACGTACCGCAAAATTGTTTAAGAAACCGCGTTTTCGCCATATATTCCTCTCCATTTAGATCGCGGAACTCTCAATATTCTACGAATCCAAGGTACTTTCCTTGTATAATCTAACTTTTCTCACACTAACCTGTTCCAGGAAACAAGGGAAAGCGCCCACGCTGACACTAATACTGCAAAGTATTATATTGTATGTTCCGTAATGTAATTATAATTGTGAGAACAAGTTTCATCGCATCAATGATTGGCTGCTTTTGACTATATCAGACAGCCTGTTCGCCTCTTTAAATTCAAAATTGACATTTATGGAAGGATCATGTATTGCGCAAGAGCTGAGAGCTTGTACATGCTAATGTGAGATTAAACTACACGAAAACAGTGGTGAGGCATCCCCAAGTTTCTTTCCAAGTAAGCCCATCCCAACAAGTTAATACACACATACACATGTTGCATTAACTTGATGGCTTAAGGTTCCTGAATGCGGTTGCTGGTTTAGCGAATATGAGTGCGTCTTGTAGACGAAAACACTGTCTATAGGTATCTAATGGTAATTTTGCGTATGACGTGTTCCTTGCATTTACCGGACGTTTACCAGCCAGCCCTCCAAAATCATGAATATAGGATGAGCAGGTATATGATGCGTAAGGAAATGTTGTTTAAAAGTCGGAAGAGTTTCGTATATGGTACAACTAGAAGATCATAAAGTAAGGAAAGTAATAATAAGCGCACTCGCATCTTGAATAAGGTAGGTTCCTTCTCGTATTACTTGTTGTGGTGGTAGAGGATGAGATTTGAAAGATGACGTGGTTTCCTTCCTTCATCATTCCCTCTCTCACTCAAAGTTGGCAATTTCTCATCTCTCCTCCTCATCATCATATACTTGCCTAGGTTAGGTTCAAGGAGAACGAGATTCTTTGAGAAGACGTTACTTACCATTTCGTATATCCCTTCATCATCCACCACAAACAAGGTATGTAGGACTTGCTTGTGGAGGATAATAAGAAAAAGTTATGCAGGCAGGCAACGCAACGAGGAGGCAACCAAGTATAAAGTAAGTTAAACCAGATTGGGGGAAGCCTCTTAGCAAGAAATAGAGACGCCAAGAGAAAATAGTCGTGGAAATCAAGTAAAATTTCTGGCTAGTAACCAAGTCAGGAGAAAATCAAGGGGTTAAGGAAATATACACATCTGGAAAGTAATAGTGAAAATACATCTCCATGCTTTTCTTAATGGAGGAGTAGATGGATTGGTCCAATCTATGAGGCACTCATTTTAGAATTCTTCAAGCCCGGTTTTCAAACTGGAACGTTGTTGGGAATAAATAATCTTCCTATATCCTTCTTTCGTCCTCCTTGAAAGAAAAGCAAGCATAGAGATAAGGAAATTGTTTTGGAAAAGTCCCTTCACTCTACTATGTATCATATCATCACTCAGATGATTCGGGTTGTGAATGAATGAAGATGAGAGTAAAGAGAAAGAAACTAGCAAGGTTATAGTGAAAAGCAGGCCGACAATAAGGCACATTAAATGTATGTGTGTATTACGCGACGCCGCCATCCGTTTTTTTTTCTACCGTAATTTCCTACATCTATAATTTACAACTCACTTTTGCTATCCTCTTTCCTACCCGCAAGTAGGACCTTGGTTCATGTATTTCTTTGATAAATTTCTAAATTATTTGCTTATTTACCGTACGTATTCAACGCTCTATAGTTGATAGTACACAAGGAATATATATCACTCATATGCAACTAAACCGAGGAAACCAGAAATACAATTTTTGGTACACTTCCAGATCCTTCATCTTCTGGTTCTCTCTTTCGTTCTGCTTCTCCTTGTATTCCCTCAGATAGACTGGAATGAGACATTTGCGCAGACAGTTTTCGGGATGCATCAAATCTGTACCACACTAACCTTCTTTGAATCTCCCACCTTGTCCGAGTCAAAACGAATTACAAACTAAGACTAACTTCCTCAACCGAACTGTGAGTGCGAAAAGTCTTCCCTGTACATAATGAAGCAAATAGTAACCGGGACTCAAGGAGATATTTGATAAAACCTAATTCACTATTCTACCGAGTTTTCTAAGTTGATGAAAATAAATGCCGCCTATCCTCTGCAAACTCTGTATAAGTTACACGGAGAAAGTAGAGCAAGTACTTTTGGGTACACATGTCGATTTCCTTTAGCTGTTACTCCCTAGCGAAATCCTAGGGTTTCCCCGTAGCGGAAATACAGAGTTTTAGAATTGTACCGGATTCAGTCTAGCGGCAGAGATTGTACTATACGTCATGTCGTCATGTGAGAGCTCAAAGCTCAGTTTTTTTCGTCTCCGCCGTCTTTCCTCCTGCGTTCTGTTTGTGCTGACGTATGCGAATAGCTTTGGCACAAATTACTAAGAATAAGGGACAAATTCCCGGAAAAGTGATACTGAATAGCTCAAAGCTGCAGCAAAAAAGAGGGTCGAGAGCCAAAAAATAAACTCTGGCAAATAATACACCCCAACAGAGACTCTCTGCCAGAGAGAGAGAGAGAGGCAGAAAGAATTACAGCTGCTCAGGGAATCCTCCTCTACCAAATCTAGGCAAAGTCATTCTTATGTAAACCGCCTCAACTTTTCCCACCACACCACATACACCAGTTACCACCGATACATTTCCTAGACACGCAGCAAAGGACAATGACTGTGATGACAACCAAGTGACAAGATAAGAAGGCCAAGTACATTTCTCTGAGGCATAATTGGTTTATTTTCTTTTGCTGAAATTAGGACGATGAGAAATTATCCAGGAGAGGATTGAATCATCAAGGGCAATTGATTTTAGTTATGCCACACAACATGGGAGTAATTGCAGGCAGATAACCACAGCTTATTTCAAGCTAACAAGGATAATGAAGTCTCTTTAAGCCTTGATAACGAGAGTCGTTATTAACGACTACAGATATACACAGCTCATAGCTCCATGAATCGCCGAAAAAATCAGCAATCCCTTCGAATAAACTTGCTTAGCTTCAGCTTGCAACCTAACGCATTAACTAAAATACCAGAGTTTGTGTGGGAATAATATTGTTTCCATTCAACTCGAGTTGTTTTTCTGGGCAGCTTTTATTGTGCTGAGTAATTGATGTTCATGGAGTAGAATATGATTAATATAATGGGTTGAGTCGTATGCAATTTCCTTGGATTTAATGCCAGCTTGTACGCAATCCTCACATGTGTCTAACACTTTGTCGTGTATCTTGAATATTGCAAGGCATGTTTTCCTGGCTCCCTATTACACTATACTGGCTGGAATGCAACCTATATAGGTTGTCAAGTGGTTCCATAAAGAGCTCCGCACTAAACCTCCTTCTTTCCTCGTGTAAGCTATCTAGAGGGTGGGTGCGGTATAGCATTTTTTACGGTAGTTGTTGCGAATTTTTTGCACGCCTTCTTTCCCTCTGACGAGTCATCCCATTGCGTTCCTCAACACTGTATTGTGTAGGCAATGAACAAACTTGTTAGACTCAACTTACAGTACGCAGAGAGGATTGAGGCTCTTGATTCGCAGATTACATCACGATTCGTAATCTGAGGGGGTTTGAGAAATGATGAAAGGACGAGGGATCCCCGGCCCGGCCAGGAGGCGGCGGCGGGAGCGACAGCAGCATCAGGCATGCAGCATAACATAACGCAGCAGCAGAAGACGTGGCAGTGAATAGAGCGTTGCATATTTTTCGCGAATCCAATTCGCTAAATCTTCCTTGCCCTTCTCCACGCTCCTAATCTTCCTTACCTTCTGGTAAACGTGAGATTTTTATCTCGGACAGCAGCAAGTAATGCCATACCTTCCTTGCTAACTCTTCCTTGGATACGCAAAAGGTTATTGAGGCCTGCTCCCTCCTCGCTCACTCCTATTGCACCTCGCAGTATCATATCTTTTTATATCCTTGATGGAATGACAGGTATGCAATGGAGGATGAGCTTGTCATATTGTGTATGATATGAAGCGGAAACTCGAAGCATTTCTCTTGGCATCTCCTAGTTTATTTCTTTATGCATTCATAGCATCACCAGCTAACACTCCAGTTCCCGTCTTATTTACAGCTCAGATATCTAGTTCACTCTCAGGTAGTGAACAATCATTAAGGTGCGTTGCGAACGAGACGGTAGACTGTCGTCACGTCGAACGGAAACCAAGAACCGAGAAAGAAAACTTATTTTAATGAGTTTTTCCTCAAAGAAAAGTGATATCCTATTGTATTTTTTTATCAATACAAGACACATATTTATAACTATTCCAAGAATAAATAAATACCTCTTTGATTCGTCTACGAAAGCAAAGAGAGTTTAAGAATCATTCAGTTGAATTATACGTGAAGGATGAGCGTTACGTAAATAACATCGGGGCTGAAATTAGCAGACTGCAGCCTCCCTGACTAGCTGGAAGATGTCTTTGATTCTATTCTAAGACTCATGTATATTCAAGTTGTTTTTCCTCTCTCTCTCTCTCTCTCTTTGAAACTTGAGGCTATTCCATGTTGTGTAAAATAAGATGCGGGCGAGATTCTATGTATCTCTCCTTTCGTTTGCCTGCATACTAAAATTGTAAGTAGTTGATGGTTTTTGTGAACCACTTGGCCTGACGGACAAACTGGCACCACTTCATATCTCATTACTCATTGGTTCTGTCTTCCCGTGTTTGTCCTCCTTGCATGGTGGATGTGATGGTGTAAAGTACGAAATGTAAATAATTCACTACGACTATGATGGGTGCAGCAGGAGCGTTAGAAAATAGTTAAAATATTGTACTACAGCAAATAACATGACTGATTTCATCCTCGTCAATCCTCCAGTCCTCAGCTCACTACTAAAACTGACTAACACTGCCATCATCTTTTCTCTTCACAGTCGTAGCGAAGCGCCAGTAAAGTATGTCTGTGGAAGCGATAAAAAGTCTAGCAACTCGAGTAAGTCACAAGCTAGCGTCACTAGCAAACTTATAATAATCACGCATTGCACATTTATAATAGCTCTTCGTCTTAATAGCTCTCGAATATTTGCAACGCCAGCACATCCTTTTTTCTCCGACGCAATCTAAGAAACGCTCCGGTATCTTCTTCATTCCCCGTACGTTGCGTTATGCGTTAATACAGCAAGGATTCTGTCCACGTATGCGATTCTTGATGTACAAATAATATCCATTCTGGTTTATCGCAAATCACAGTTCAGCACAGTATGCAGAAGAAGGATGCAAGCAATCACTGTGGTTGAGAACCCAAGAAAAGTGATAACTAGTATTTGCATTTGGCAAAATGATTTAACTCTCAAATAGAATTTCAAAGATGATGAGATGATCACGAGTATACTTTCAAGAGTCAGATGCCTCAAGTCCTGCTTTTTGTAACATGTTTTTCATCTGCTCTATGAAATTGACATGCAAGCATACCTTTTCTCTTTAAAAATTGCATGAATTTCATCCACAGACCATCTTCCTTCCCCTGTCTTTTTAGTAATTTTAATGCATACATCTTTTTCCGAGGAGTGTGTCGGTGTTGAGATCTTGTTTCTCATTGGCATGACATTGCTAATGTCTCTGTTTTTCTTCCCTCAATGAGCTGATTTGCTAATGCGTGTGTATGTGATTTTGAATCTACTCAAGGTGTGATGTGTCACAGTAGGATGAGACGTTTAAAGTAAAGATGATGAGGGAATCCGTGCTAGTACTGTAGGAGAATTATGTCCATCCTTTCCCTACGTCACCTTTTGCAGTCTTCCCAGTCTCGTATTTTGAGTTTAAACTCATAATAACTTGATTCACCATTCTCGTCTCACTCTCAGCGTATGCGTAGTTTCTCTTGGAATATTTCATTTGCAATTCTCTTTTCTAGGAGTTCTTAGCAGTCCAAAGGTATTCTCAGACATTTCTCTCTTCCTCCTTTAAGTCAGCGCCAGCCAAGGAAAGGGCGGAAGGAAGGATACAACATGTATAAAAGATGGGAAAAGGGATGCCAGATACAGTCATGGGAATTGGAGATTCTGAATGTGTGGAAACTTGATGCTTTTTACAGCTTCTCTTAGAAAATCCTTTGGTCTCATTCCATCCAATTTCCCTTTATTCCTTACATGAGTTGTGCAAAAATAATCAACGTAAGGCGTGTATTATGTAGTATAGCTTGCGGTGAAGAAATCAGAGACGCATTTACCGTGTACCCGTGTAACTCTTCGTAGTTCTCTCTCAACTAGAAATACCTGCCTACTACACCAGCCTGCCGTTCTTTCTTTATGTTTTCCCGGGTCACACGCTTTCGTAACAGATTCTCCCACCTGGGTAAAAACTTGATCCACGGTATTCAATCATTCTGTCACTCTCAGAGCAATATTCTTTACTGCCTCCTTGGCTCCTTCCCTGCATCGAAGCTGCTTTCCCTAAGTAAAGTTACAGTGTGAACTGTTAACGAATCCTTAGAGAGGTTGCACTAGTTGAAGATGAGCGAGCGATTAAGTATATAGTAGTGTGAGAGTTTATAATTGAATCTGAGGAGTGAGGATACAGGGGAGGTATGAGCAAGGTTAAATCTTTAGTCGTGGGCGGTAGATCCAGAGGGGTTAAGTGGGCTATTGGGATTATTTAAAAATATTTGTTGTCTTTCTCATGTCGTTGTACTTTTGTTTATTTATTTTAGTCTTTCAAGATGTTTAAATGCAGGAGTGATGGAAGGGTTAGAGAGATTTGGATAGCGAGAAAGTAGGGGTAGTTGTCATAGAGTAGATAGAATAATTGACGTCACTCCCTCTTTACTTATTTAATAATCAGTAACGACCTTTAAAAACTCCCTCTTTGAAACCAGCACTAAGAAATACGTCTCTTTTCCTCTAAAACGTATGCTTCTCCTCCCTCTTTACTCAACCATCATACATCCTTCCGTGTTTCATCTTTCCCTTCTTTTCCGGTACTAGTCTGCATCCGTACATCCGACCACATTTCTAAACTTCAGCTATGAATCAAATCTCTTGTATCCCTGGTCCTTCTGCAAATTTATGAAATACTCTGTAAAATCTCTCCATCTTTCTCCCATGAAAAATATTACGTAGCCTGTAGAGCTTCCTAAATACTTTACATGTATTTTGCAATTTCTTTCAACCTCTAGGCCAGCGGGAGTAACCGGTTCTTTTAGCGATTCTCCGGAAGTTGGATTTACTTTCCTGTTATACCAACTAAACTTTTTCTCCTCTTTCCCCTTTTCCTGGAACAAATTAAACGGAGCTTTTTCAAATTGCAAAGCATGTCTAACGTCTATGCAGCCTTTCCTCTTAAGACATGCAGTTTGACTTTGGTTTATAGGTTTTACTTCCAACGCTATGATTAAATTAGGTTTATGCCACACGACCTAAAGAATATTATTTGAAAAGAGAAGCATATATTAATTATTTAACCTCCTTTGTATTTCAACATTCACGTTTGTCCCCGCGGTACCAACCTTTTTATTACGAAGCTGAAAAAGTAAAATTTTAAATCAATTAACGACCATTAATTATATCCTTCCTGCTATGCAAAATCTCCTCCTGTTTGGAGGTCAGCGAGGTATGTGTTAACGGTAATAATGATAGGGAGGAGTGTTGTGGTTATGAATGAGATTTGTGTGATACAAGGAGATTAACCAGTTACGTGAAGATATCCTGTAAAAAACGATATATTTTGCTTAAAATAGCTGTAAACAGATAGGGTGTCAGCCAGCTTACAAGCGGAGTGTAAATAAGCTACTATAGCAGTTTCATTTTATTGTAAATCCACTCGCATCACTCTCTCAATCCATCACGTTTTATCCTTCCACACAGTTTTTAACCTCATTGAAATAGCACAAAGGACAGTAGTGTTCTCCTCTATATGTATGTTAAGTAAATTGCATAAAGTTGATAATGTTCTCTAGAAGATGATGGCTCTATGAGCTGTTTGCTCTCATGGATTTGTTCCTGGTGCTAGTTGGCTCGTTATAATAGATAAAGTGCTGAGAATGATAAATAATTTTTTCAGTCTTTCAAATTAACGTGCCATAATATTATTTGTATTAAAAGACTCGAGGGATTATTTTTAGTCAACCAACTTGGCTCAGCATTAGTTATCAACTAAGTCAGCAAGTACAGCAGCGGCGTCAAGCAAATAATTCTCTAGCATTATTAGACACAGAAGGCTTCAAGAAAAAAAACTGGCCGATTATGACTGGCTCAAAGTAAAGGCATCCCTCCTCCGGTGCAAGCCAGTAATGTAGTTAGTTTGCTTATTGAATCCCCATGTCATCAACTTCTCATCCCTTATGAATAATAGAGTAAATATAGATGGATTCAGCAAATATTTTTGATAAGAAATAGTCCGATAGACGATTTATACAAAGGGCATACAGTTTTTCTAGTAAACGTCTGTAATCATGTCCTCCTCCTAAACCAACCGCATGTACTAAACCCACCGACCGGACAGCGCCACTCTGG
This sequence comes from Sminthurides aquaticus, assembly GCA_906901655.1. Lineage (NCBI taxonomy): Eukaryota > Metazoa > Arthropoda > Collembola > Symphypleona > Sminthurididae > Sminthurides > Sminthurides aquaticus. The sequence continues at coordinate 5,931,702 of CAJQTT010000003.1, forward strand.
CCAACATCGTTTTCCTCTTTATCTACTATTCAAGGGGATTTTCTCTCCCTCGGAGTAATTCATCCGGTAGAGGGATCAAACTGCCGTAGTGAGCTCAAACTATGGAAGGGAGAGTGACAAATTAAATTGCGATAGACACATGAGCAAATAATAATAACTTGAAGACGAGCAAACAACCAAGTCCATGGTAGTTGCCCCGAGACACTTGAGTTTTAATCAGTGATAGATTATATTCTGGGTGACATAGGAGGGCTTTCCTAGAATTTCTCTGGATGATAATAAATGTGTCGCAGTTAGTAAACCACTAAAGAGTCACTTACACAGGCCACCAGATTTCGTATGAGTGACAGATGAAACTGAATTGAACGACCTTTAATGCACGCCATGATCAATGCTGGACTGTAAAGCGGGTATGTGATTAATTATTATTGCAAGAGTATCTTTACAATTGCAAGGAGTAACTAAGGTGTGGCTCTGGTTTATGGGCCATTATGCCAATGGTCAATCCTCTCGTTATGGATAATGGAGTGTGAGGGAATTATTGGTAGATTAGTATGGTTTAATGGTTTACCAAAAGTTTCGTTTAGACACATAGAAGGCCTATAACTTGGAGGAGGCTCCTAACTAAATCGAACAAACACAAAGAGACTACGTAGCCTCATATTCATTTAACATTTTGTCTACTCCCAGTCAGGTCATTTAAGATTTTTTAAACAAACAGCAACACATTGCCAAATTTGTCCTTACATGAGCACATAAACTTGAATCACACGTCCGAGCATAATATTATCCTGCATTCTCACCTCATGTCAAAAGTGTGCCGAGCTAAGTACAAGATGGAATTTATCTCAGTTTGGGTATGAAATTCCCATCAAACAGCCCAAAGACCCATATAAAATTAAGCCATAGACTTTATGCGGATTTAAAAGGAAACAAATCGTTTACTTGTGATGTTTGGGTACGAAACAAATAGGAATTATAGTGAATATTATGGTGCGAATACATTTGATACTTCCAGTTTAAATTATTTAAGCTTCGCCGCTCGCAGTGTTAATTTTGCGAAATACTTTGTCTGGATTCAGCTGCGCTTGTTCATTTGTGCATTTCATGGTGTAGATGTGTGACGTCTGATGGTCTGATCTATTCAGAGTATCAGTTTGATGTTACAGTAGCCGTAACTTGCTTTAGGAATACAGTACGTGTACATTGAAGGTTTAGCATAATAAGATTTGCATGATGAGGAGGATCGACGCCAAGATGCCGCCATGCATGAAATCATTTGAACCAGTATGATAATCCTGGTTTCCTTTTTAGTTGATCATCATCAACTTTTCCCCGTCTTCCTCGTTGTCTTCTTTGCTCGAGTCATGATTTAGTAAGAATTGATACACGGCTCCAGCCAAGCTACATAGTTTTAAACAATCTTGATTCCACTCACTCATTCCGCTGTAACCACTGTGTATATATTTTAAATCCCTCCAAGGCCCCAGGATGTGCAACTCCATGTTAAATGCGCTCACTTTGAGCTGAGTTCAGCAAGATTGAAATGCTCACTCCTTCTTACTTCAAGCGTCAGTATTTTGCATTACAAGTAGGAGTTTCTTATTCAATCCATCTAACGCATCTCGATCAAGGGATACTCTACAAGGACTGGGAAAACAAGAATACTAAACTAACTTGTATAGAATATGTAACGTTTAAAGCATGAATTTCAAGGAATTCAGAGGGTAATCCTTGGAATAGTTCAAGTTTCGCTTGGAAAGAAAAACAGGCAAGCAAACAAGTATTTAGCATCAAGAAAGATCAAATGCAATATGACACGGTGCAAAGGAGCGTTGTATATGTTGAAGCCTGAGGAACATGTATTTTTTAAAGGTGTTTCCCTTGCCAAAATAGGTTTTCTTGCACGCATTTACTATACGCGTATTTTCCTTATCTATTAATTTGCATGCTCCGTTTGGGATGATTACCTTCCTTGAAGTGTATTTGTTTGTCCAAGAGCAGGTTAACGCTAAGGGTCGTGGAACTAGAGAAGAGGATGAGGCGAGTAAATAATTGCGCTTTGCCCAGTGTAGGAATAGTATATTGTGTCTTTTTTTCATTTGTAATGATTTCTCTCTCCTTCTCCCTCGTTGCGTGGCTTGAATCTGAAATGGGACTTGCAACTTTTACCCGTCTGTCATTACTACACAGCATTCAACAGGCATCCCCCTCGGAGGGCGGCTGCGGCCTGACTTAATGTTTGCCATTCGTTTTCGCATGTGCAAACTTGCGAATTTCTTGTTGCGTGAAATAAAGGCTCGAGACAACTTCTAGTATAGTTTTACACTCTTACACAGTCTGTATGAGCAGTTCTATGTTTTTTCTTCCATCTCAAGGTTCAACTCCCGCTCAAGAAGTTTTTTTACGTGTACATTTATATCTTCTTTTTCTCATCTTGAATGCGTTGATTATTTGTGTAAGAGGAGCTGATGTATAAGATGGATCTTTCAGTTTTCTGTATTTGCAAATTACACTTGAGGATATGACAGAGAATGACGTGTTCGACAACGGAGTGAATGTAAATACGGGAACATTTAATATTACCAAAGCAGCATGCATATCCATCCCGATGAATTCAGGCACGTAAAGGCTTATGTATAAAATAAGCAATTCACTCTGTCAACTTGTAGTAGTTAAGTAAGCAGCGAGGAGGGTATTTCTCCTTTCCAGTTTGTCAAGAGGAACGTGTCGGGTGAGTCATTCCTGGAATTGAATTCAACTTGTTATGATTATTGATGATGATGGAGAAGAACAAGTTGAGCCATTCCTGGATTCTTGAAGAGTGCATGAATTTGTGTACCAAAGAGATATTGTAGCGTGACGTGGAATCATGTGTCCGTAGTTATCGCTTATACAACAATTCATCAACCGCAGAGAGAGAGTTTCCATCTTGTCTATCTATGATCCGACTCACTGCTTTGTGTCACAAGAGCGACACATTACGCCATTGTTTAAGCCCTCTTGTAGAACTAAGAATGTTTATCCTTTTGCTACACCTCCTGTATTCTCCAAGTATCAGCACGTATTCACGTAGCTTGTAACACGTAAGGCAAACAACACAAACAAGTAATACTGAAGGTAATATCAACAAATACGTTCCTCCATTCCGCCATTTCTCTGATCCATATTACTTCCGAGCTGGCACCATTTCCTGGAGAAATTCTTTCCGAGAAAGCTTGTAAGAAGAAGGAGCTTTACTCCTGATGATGACAGATTGCTTCCTTGCTTTTGATTATTCACTTTCAAGTGTTTTCTCTTGGAATTCTCTTCCTCCACTGTATTTAATGCCACAGTCATATGTAGTCTACCCACAGAGCTGGAAGGCTCTTCATGTTTGTAGTAATTTGCGGAAAGCACACATGTTTCGCAGGAAAAAATTGCAAAACGTATCACGACATGACGTATTTAGTTGTTAATTCATGTGCTTTTTATGTGGCTTCAATTATTTCTTTGCTCACAGCCTGGAGTTACTCCTATTGTTTAAGCCTATAGTTCCAGCAGCAGCACAGTACAAACTCCTTGTATTCAATTGAGCAGAGGAAAGTAAACACAGTTTGTGGTTTGTGTGTGCAAATTAAATAAACTAAAACATTTGTTTCCAAGAAACCTTACCGTATTCCACCCTTTCAAGACAATGAGCCTATGGGATCTTTGTATCATTTCATTGATGCTGGATATTATCATAGCTTTCATATATAACATACATGCGAAGTGAGTGGCTATCCTTTGTAAAAACAACCTGACAACCTGGAACTTGTTTTCCTGTACCACACAATTTCTTTGTAACATCTTAAAAAACGTTTCATTATTTCCATCATCTGTTCCTCCCCCTTTGGGTAGCGTGCATTGCTAGCGTTACACCCTGATTAATGAATAATATGAATTACTAAAATATGGATCATGTTGTCATTAAGTGGTGTAATTGAAAGGACGAGCTATGAGAGTTCAAGCATGTCTGATAGATTAATTGCATAAGTTGGTCCAACATCCTTGCCTTCCAACTTAAATATGTTCCAGCTCCTGCTTTATATATGAATACTCAACAACTCCACTTGATGAGGTAGTCATTTACCAAGGTTACATCCACGGAGCAAGGGGCAAGAGGTTCGGATGGTTTGCACAATAATCCACAACCTACTTGTTCATAGCACTCCTTCCAGATTCTTTTCCCGTGATGGATGAGATGAGCTGGAAAGAATTGATGGGCATTCCTGCCTGCCTCTATAATTTTAATTATGCTAAGTTTTAGTATCCTTAGCCTTCCATAAGCACATCTATCCATGATTTAAATTATGATCAGGCTTGAGTGGGTGAAAGAGAGATAATTTGTTCTGATTTGCACACGACAAGTTGCAATCTTTTTTGCAATTGCTCAAGTGTAATGTACTGTGAAGCTTGATGTACTCAAGCTCATGGTCTAACGTGTGTGCACACGTCTGTTGATGTCGCACTTGCTGGAAATGACTCACAATTGTGTGCTTAACAGTCGTGCTAATCATTTCAGTTGCGTGCATACATGGACACATTAGCAGTGACTTGCAGTGCATAATATTACTGTAGCGTTGTAGTATTTTCTACACTTTACTAAATTTTTGTACGTACAAGAAACGCATCTACCGTAGCAACAGCATGCAGTACTTGTTACCAACTGTCAATGATAAATAATGTCTCATGATGCCTCAAGTTAGAAACTCTTCCAGCATTTCACATGCAGAAAAAGGAGCAGAGCAGTTGATGGATGAATGTATTCCCAGTCTCTGTATTACATATAAATTAATAATTAAAAGTAGCTATACGGGACTTTTAGTGCATACTTTCTGTAAGTGGTTGTTGTTTCCTCCCGCCGTCGCATCGCGAATAAACGAGCTGAAAAACCATACCAGCATGAAAGGAAGGAAGCGTCTTGATTGTCTACAGAGACTTGCAGAACCGCACGTTCATCCGTATTATTCTGAAGAGTGTGACTAATTTTTATAGACGTTCATCTCGTTTCCTCTCCTCCATTCCATCTCACTGTCTCTGACCAAGTCTAACTTAAACTTGAGCTATTATAAGCTCCACTTGCTACATTCCCATCGGCTTCTGGAGAAGGTTTATTCTCTGTGGTAAATTATTGCACTCGATGAACTTGAGAGCTTTTGCAGAGAAAGCATTGCATTAACCAGATGGAGCTCTTCCCATCTCTTTGATTTGCTTGAACGCTTCACTGGTTTTCACTAAATGCTAAAGGTATAAATGGGACTTCTATGGCGGGCTCTTGTTCATGAGCTCTGAGAATGACAGTAGTTCAGGAACATTTCTTAGTTATTCTTTGGTGACTGTAGTTGCATTATCTGTTACAGAAATAAATGCAGCGTCATGTATGTTTTTGAGAATGATTAGTCAATGATTTGTTTCTTAGTTACAATAGCTATAAGGTCACACTTTCCCCAATGGCGAAGAATTTGGAGGGAAAATGTTTATAAAATCCATTGTGTGTTTGCCCAAAATTAAAAAAACAAAGGTGTCGATGTATTACGTGTAAACCTGACCTCTGAAAACTAGAAGATAGTAGCAACCAAGGATATAGGCAGCAGCGTTGAACAGCTTGCAGTGAGTACGATGACATAGAGTTTAGTGCGTAGTAGTAGGTATTTGTTCTTCCCGTTTCTCATTAGTAAATCTAAGGTAAATTTCATGATACAGATCATAGAATAATTTTCACTGTTTGAATACATTAGTAAACTCCAGTTGTTGTATATACTTACTTGGTCATCATACTTGTGCGTGAAGGGATTCTGGAATAAGCTCCGACATAGGCATAGTTATACTAATCTTTCCATATATGTAATGTGTAGCATCATTGTTTCAACCGCTCGCAGTGACTGAGAGCTTCTTCCATCCTCTGTACGTTTGCCTTGGTAGAATATTCTTGTTTCGCAGTAGCAGATAAAAGAATGCAGCTTGAGACCGTAATGTAAATAAAAAGTTTGCGCTTTTAGAATAATTTCAATTCTGTCGTATCTTTTTCGGAATCAACTCATGTACAAAGCATCAGACAAGTCAGATAATCAAGTCATTCAAGTTTAGCTACTTGCTCTGTGCAAATTAGCAGATTTAAAAGAGAAGTGTAAGGAAGATCATCAGCAGACTGTAGTGCAAGGTAGAGATGGACGCCATTAAGATTCTAGGTGTGTGAACGCTTTGACGTTTTGACAAGGAGCACTTTAGAGAGAAGCAGCCATAATATATTTCGATGCATTTCGTGCATCTTTGCGAAGGAAAGTAGGAATCCACCCCAGAAAACAGGATTATTGTAATAAATTAATTAATTAGCTGCACCATATAACTACAGAAAAACAAAGGAAAGACGCCGTGTGGGTGCGCTTGCCAACGGAATCTAACGGTTAATATTTAAAGCAGGAAACAGACAAAAAGTCATCAAGATACAGCGTTATAGAGATAGGCAGACGCTCCTGGCTATGAGTACAATAATATCAGCAAGTAAATTGTAATAGTTTAAAGCGCTATAGCTCTGCAGCTCGCTTAGTCAGAGATGCTCTTATTTTGCCACTGGCTCACGCTCTGGCGTCTGATAAGTCGATTATCAGTGCCAGGGAATTAGACTGCAAATGAGTGTCATAAGCGCATCAAGATTTTTCCAACAGATTCCCCTCTGCATTAAACAACGTCAAGCTTCAAGTTCCTGTCATTGTTCTCTCGGCTCATATCAAATCAGTGTGTGGCGTTGAACACAAACTCTGTGAAAAGAACAAAGGGAAACGAATGTATATTTCTAGAAGCAGGAGAAGAGGAATGAATGACGTTGATGGCTCATTGAAGTGCTTGTACACGTGAGACAGAGCCTCTTTTACATACTTACGTGGAGCGAATAAGATTGAATGAAAATAGTTGACAGAGCTATAAAAAGGTGGATCTTGTTGATTTTTCAATCCAAGTCCACTCCTACTTTTCCTCAACTTAGATTCTAGGAATCGCAACAACAAACTTGCTAGACTTGTCCAAGTAATGGCTACCCCGCCGGAGGCTCCTGATCTTGTTTTGTGAGTTGAAAAAAGTCAAACAAGCCCGTAATTGATTCAGAGTAGAGCATTTAGGGAAAATGTCAATTTAATTTAATAATGTTTTGCTCCTGCAAATTCTCTCTGTACAGCATTATTCATTCATAGAACCAATATTCGCGAATATTCTCCAAACACTCGGCTGATTTAATTAACGCAGAACAGGAATCCAAAGATGCATTTTTGATCAACAGGTAACCCCATCACAAGCACAGGCATGGCCTTGATAGATTCCATAGAGATTTTCTACTACTAGCTCTTGAATAGCCTTCGAGATAACAGTCAGAGAGGTTGTTATAACCTGATAATTCAAACTAATTCAGGAAGATCATATAAGTTCTCATTCGTGAAACGCAGATGCACAAAATGCTCTTCACACATTGCTCTCCAGGCATTAATTTCAGCATGATTGAAATCAATCCTTTTGCCTTTGAACTTACAATACTTGCTTGCTGATATGGAATTAAATTGGGCGTTGCTTCCTTTAAAGTTCGGGGAAGTGATAAGTGATGACAAGTTAGGAGAAGACGCTGGCTCATGCTTTATCTTGGTAATTTGAATCAGTCTTGCTTATCTTACATAAATTGTCTCTCCTAGTTACCTTAGATCTTTGCTGTGTGACTACGGATATTGGCGTCGAAAGATGAAAGCAACATAGAGGTTTCCATGTTTCTTTGACGATCCATATTCAAGCCAAAAAACTCTTTGCTGTAGGATACACAGTAAAATATTCCAGAAATGTGATTTTTATTAACGAGAATGATGAAAGATGCTTTCCAGTAACTACACTTTGATTCTTTGATGTGTGCGTCGTAACCTATTATTTATCCTTGTTTATTTGCATCTCCAGGATTATTTACGTAAAAACTTTTTAGTTTTCATAAGGAAGCTGGCGAGATCGAATTTGCAACATTTTTGTCAAACGGATCCTGAAACGAATAATTTCCCAAGCATCCACGAACTTATAATCCCCGTGTCCAATTACTTTTAGCTTTCTCTGTGATCTTGTGGAACTCGTGCATCCTAAAATCTCGTTAGCTGCTGCTGCTCCTGACCTTTTGATTTTACCGACTCTCAAACAGTCTAGAAAGGTATTCCACCAATTCTTGGAGATTCAAACATCGGTGCACTACATCCTTTTGTCGATGCGATTATGACGACACCTATTGTTCTCCACCCTATTTTTAGTTTCGTTAGCTCTTTCCAGTTTTGGACATACGTGGGCAATAAAGTAAATTATTCCACAGATTATGCATCCTCGTAAGGAATCAGGAAACCGTTGCACATGCAACAGCATCTTTGGATGGTGACTAACAGGAGAGCGTGATTCATTCAGGCTTTAGATTTTGTTCCTTCCTCCCAAAAATATGAAGTGCGAAAAAGCACACACGTTCAATCCTCCGAACTTCTTCCCAAGGGAACCCACACATATATTTGCAAATTGCTTGTAGGATTCATGCGACGACAGGCGAATACATTTAAAACTTGAAAGAAAAGTGCAAGAAGGACGGAATCTGAATACAAAAATAGTGTTACATTCTGCCTTACCGAAAAGACCAAAGATACGGAGAAAAAGTAGACGAGAGGATGTCGGGGCATAATGTAAAAGAATTTTATGAATTCCATCTCTTGGAAGTGAATTCATTATTGGATTTTCCGACCTTGGTGGTGCGGGTTATGGATGTTATAGGATGACTTGGTGGGAGGTGTAGGTATGAATATTAACCAGCAAGCAAGAGATCGATGATGCATTTGAGTAGAAAGTTTCAACCGCTTTCATAAACTTCTCCCGTGGTTTCCCTACTCTGTACCCTCCCAAGGCTATTTCAAATTGTTCCAAATTCTAGTTTCCGACAGTTTATAATGGAAACTGAGGCATACTGAGCGGAGAAATCTCTCCTGTACTTACTCGGCCTGTGGATAGCAGGTTGAGTATGGAAACAGTAATTTGTTTGCGGCATATAGTATCCACCCAGGACTCGAAACTTTTCCCACGGGTAATTCACACCAGACGTGGAATGTCCGGATGGTGGGTTGCATCTTTTGCAGGGTACACAGTGTACCGTACACTCCTCGAGTTTAATCGATTTATAGCCTCAGAATGTCTGAAGTTGACGTGAGTGCGATATATTTTTCGCATATTATCTCCACATCATCCCCACGCTGCTACTGCCTTAGTCCCTCGCATCCCCTCCCGTATCCTACAGTCCTTCCCCGATCCGTGTTCCGTTTTCGGTTTGACTTGATTCCCTGGAAGATTGCGGTTTTCAACTCCCGCCTCTTCGGTCCCTTGATTTCCACTACAGTAACGTTACATGGAGATCCCAATCTCTGGCCCAGCAGGAAGTTAGCGAGTTCTTTGAGGTTTCATAATTTCTAGGAAGGATTTATACTTCCAATTAGAGTGAAAGTTTGTTCCCCCCTCCCTTTGCATAATGTAAGAGGAAGAGTAATTATGCTAAACTTTTGTATTTTAATTACGTTACAGTCTGTCGGTTCCTTTACGACTGCAGTGACATGGAAATAACCTTGTTTCAGTATAATGGGGCCATCTCTCCTTAAAATTAAACTTGTTTCAATTAGAGCTCGTCAAGAGTTTGCACAGTGCTGTGCACTCTGCCTAGCCTATCTTTCGGAGTCTGTCAGCTCCTCTCTATCATGAATCATGATCCGCCTCCTCTGTCTGTTGACAATGAGAGCATACATGGAAAAGTTTTACCCTCAAGTCGACATGTCCCTGTTGGTGAAAGCTTCCCGATAGCCATTTCAGGCCATAGCGTTTGCGCTGACAACTTGCTCAGTACAAATTGATAACCCAGACTCTTTTGACTTATTTTTCCAACTTGAAGGATCTGTGCGTTGCTGAAAATTCTTTTAAAGGTGCTTTAATTAAGGTAAAGGGAGTGGAGCAAGCCCTTTGATGTGCAGGCACAAGTAAATAAATGCAATTTCCTATTCTGCCCCGAAAGAGTAAGTATATGGTTTAGGTAACAAAAGCGTTGCGTGGGCATCATCTCCCTCCTCGACTGCTCCCTCCAGTCTGTCTCCAGCAGATCTGTTTGCAAAAGAAGAGGAGTGCATTCGCATCGACCTTGTAGCTAATTACGTCTTTCCTTTCATCATAGCGGCAAACTAAAAGGATTCGTTGCACTTCAAAAGAGATTTTGCCATGTAAGGAGCAAGACGAGGATGCTCTTTGGCAAAATTAAAAATAGAGAAATAGGGCTGCTAAAGGAGAGGAGAGAAAGAGAGATTGTCGTCGATACGTACCCTCTGCACTGTACTTTGTATTGAAAAATATTTTGATTTGTGATGAAATCGGGCCTAAAGGATATTTTGATTTCTTTCCAGGTTCTCGTGCCTTAGGTACCCGGAACGGCCGCGGGAATTCAAGGTAAGCTCAAATACAGGAATGAAGTCACGTTCTCCAGAATGTGAAAAGGAATCAGATGAATAGATGAGAAGCATCAAAGTTTTCTACAGCCCGCGGAGGAATATCGCCATTTTCTTTCAATTCTCTTCTATACTTCCTCTTATTCTCAACCAACTCCAGCTCAAAGCTTCCCTTTTTCCAGGATTCCCTCCTGGAGAGCAAAGAGGAAATGCTGGAAAAAGTGGATACAAGCTAATGAGATTTGCTAGAAAAACGGAATTGCTCTGACAGCATCAAACCCTTCTCTCTTGTACCTCCTCTCCATTCCAGCTGCTTTCTTTCTCAAGGCCTTTATTATAAATTACAGTTTCAGATCTGCTTTCCTTAAGGAGCAATACATTTCCGAGAATTTAGTCACAATTGCACATTCACATCAAATGGCTGCAACTTTAAAGCCAATCCCATTCACAGTTGAAGGACATGAGTTGGTTAGGGAATCATCGGGATGCTGGAGAGAAAGTGGAATTCGGGGAGCGATTTTACAGACATGGCACTTGCTAGAAAAACTAGTTGCTAGTTTTGTGTGAGCCGCTTCTTGGAACGGTAGAAAAAGAGCCTAGAATCGTGCATTTCCGCCACCCAACAACCCGGTCTTTCCTCGTCCTTGTCAGCCAGCGTGTGCAAAACAGACTGGATTCAGTTGCAGCCTGCAGTCATTCTGCTATTGTGTAAATAAGAGGGACGTAACATGCGGGCTAAAAGTAGATTCCGAAATGGCATACTTCAAAGCACAGTTTCGCAACCCCACAAAGAGTGGATTAGTTCACGGACGTAGGCGACAGGCAGTCCTGAAGATTACAAAGCACTATTCATTACAGTCATTGTAGGTAAAATAAATTGGACTCGTAGCGGAAAACAGTTTCGATTTCACTCTCTTCCATCCATCCACCAGTCATTCCTCAAAGCAGTTACAGTAAAATCAGCTTCAGAGATGCAACTTCAAGCTTCTTTTTATTACTTTTCCTCTACTTCATGGCTGGAGACAGGGGTAAATAAAATAGAATGATTAGTCATGACACGGATTGTATTCATAGGATTCATTTGACCTTGGACGTGCAAGAACTAATCTTGATTAGATGAATTTTTCGCCTCAAGTAATCATCCCACCTCTCTCCCTGTTGCACCTGAACAGCTTTAATGTTTGCACAAGTATTAAATCCTCACGTTCCTTCTGCGTACTTGGAATCTCTTTTGATTAGATTCGCTGCATTGCAACTCGAGTCGCGAACTAGCTTGTTCTGACTGATCCTTGATCACAATAGCATTGCAAAAGAACTTGGTTACTGGAGAAGCAAAAACTTTAACCGTACACTTGTAATGAAGCTGATAGCTTGTTCTGAAATTCTAGCCACTATTCCTTTCTTATACAACCCAATCATTTAGCAAGCTTTATTCTTATAATTATTATTATAACCACTTGCAAAGCTCCACGATTCAGGAGTACCATTTCTAGATATCCCTAAGAGTTTGCCAGATTGACGTGCAAACATTTCTGTGAAGAGAAATATTTCCCATGAAATACACAAGCTAATTCAACCGAGCGAAATATAATTTCAACATGACCCAAAAATGGCTTAAATCTAACATGATCATTGGATTTCGCTAAATATTTTTAAAGAATCCAATTAATTTCGACTCAACCGAAACAAACTGGCTGCCCGACGTAACTGGAGAAGTAGGACAGAGTCTTGGATTTTGTGAATACTTTTGACTTTGTTCCATGGAATTCGATTAGAAATGAGTAAATGCAAGCTGAGAAGTTGCTTTGATAGAATGTTACAAGAAGCAAATTGAGGAAGCAATAAAGAGCTGATAGGTATAAGAATTCCACTCGTGTAAATCCCAAATGAAGTGTTCTACCTCTTGTATATATGTATAGCTTAGAGAATTTCTCATCTTTGTTCCTTAATCCACTGTAAAGTCTGTGTCGTAGATACAAGATGAATATAGCGGAGAGATTGGATTTGTTATCCAAAACTTCAAGTATATTCTTTGAACTACGACATCCGCGGGGTTGTCTAGGAGTTGTGAATTACGTAGTAAGAGTAGGAAGGATCTAGTTAGGAATCAAAATACCCAGAAGATATGTTTTGTATAAGGGGTAAAGAAGAGATGTTTTTGAATTTAATATTGTTGTGGAGTGGAGAAGATTGTATAAATGATTTCCAGGAAGTTAGAATTTAGAATCTCCTGGAGCAACACCAACATTGGCATCTAGCAAGTATGAGCGTTAGGGAAATAGCAGCTCTGTGTGTATAATTCAAAGAGTTTCAGCTGGATTTCTGCGAAAGGAATAAACGAACAAGTTTGTGCTAACGCAACGTCCTACGTAGAAGCTTCATCTTCCTTCCGCAGATACGCTACCCGATTCAAAGCATTGACTTACTTTACTTGAGCTCTTATGCAAGTTCACTAGGTTGAATCCAACAACTAAGCTGGAGCTGGAGTGCAGACGCATTTAGAATTTTTTTCTAGAATTTGGAGCAATATTAAATGGATTTGCGTCGAGTGTAATAGTGCAGCATTGGAGTTGATAAAATCTATGTTTTTTCTTGTACTTCTATTTCTGAGAATCCATAAAGTAAATAACGTGATTTAGTTTTCACTGTATAAAACATCGCAAGGCTTCACTGCTACAACTTGTGCAGAGAAATAGATGTCTTTCCTTACCACACTTGTGTCACAGTTTCTTCCCTTACCCACAGAGGTCGGTATGATGGAAACAATAGCGAATTTCTCTACCTTCTTTCGTATGTATTTCGAAATCATTTATGGAAAATCATTACCCTGTATACGGTATTAAGTTGATATATATTCCAAGAATTCCCTCTCCTCTTTGATGTTTCCACCTTTTGAAGTGTTATTTGAAATGAAGCATATAGGGTTTCATAGTACAAGGGAAAGCGAGAGAGATTAAAGTCATGTTTCAAGAAGAAGGAGGTGGAGGGAGAGAGAGAGATGAAGAGGATGGATGGAAATAGGCCTTCCTGGAAGCCTACTCAGAAATGTCATGTTTAATCTCCGTCCTCTCTTCATCTCCTCCATGAAATAAAATGTGAATACAGAGAAGCGGAAGCCAGACTCAATCCTTTGGTAATCCAGTTGCTATTAGGAAAACTCGAGAAGGAGTAAATTATTTTCCTGATCTTGAGGATAGATTTGCGACACAAGGTAGTACCTCCGGGACTTTCCTCAATAACATGATTACGTTAACAGGAATTGTGTTGACTGACAGTATGAAAATTATATGTCATGTCAATTCAAGCTTTATCGGTGGTGGTAAACAGAGAAATGTGCCTGAATCTAAACCATAATACTCGGATATTCAAAAGGGACAAGTCACATCTAAAAGCGGCTCTTTAGAAGAGGAAATTGAAAGCTAGGAAAAACGGAGATTGTTCTTCTTGTTAACATGAGAATTCCTACTGGTTTTCCAAGATGGAATGAAGAGGAGAAAGTTAATTTAGCGGCTCTAAGAATTCCTTTGATGCGTTTAGGGAATTGGGGAAACGTTTATATCTTGTAGCTTTCAATTCCTGGATATACACACGGTTGGAATTTGGGCATAGCATATATGCATGAGCTGAAATTTAATTATCGTTTTATTTTCTGTTCCAGAGTAAACGGATCAGCTCGTTCCAGCCCTACAGTCGGAGGAGGGGTAGGCGGAGGAAGGGGTAAACGGGGCGGACGAAGCGGAGGTGGACCTAATCCCGGGAATGGGTCAGAGAGTTGCAAGGAAAGCGATGCTCAAGTGAATGGGAATTCCTTTACAAACGGGATGATGATGCCAATATTGACCAAGAACAGCATCCCGGAGCAATACTATCGAAAGAATCCAGTAGGTTCCGGCAGCGGTGTCCGCGCCAGCAATATCCTCAAGGCGCTGTCTTCAGATTACTATTTACACAAGAAATTCAAGAAATTGACGACGACGCTGGACGATGAGGGCGGAGAGGAAGGAGAATTCAGAACGGTTTCTTCAGATGGTGTCATCGACAGCAGCAGCAGTAGTTCTAAGAGTAGCGAAATTGCTCACAACGTGTGTAACACTAGTAATAAGAAAAGTGATAGTGGTAGATCCACGAACGGTGGCGAACCAAGGAGTGGGACCCTTCTTCCCAGTACTGATAGCCTCAACAAGACAGATGATGATGAGGGAAGAACAAGAGAGGAAAGAAGACAAGACTTGCTGAATAATAAGAATGAAATTGATAATAGTAGGAATAGTAATAGTGCTTTTAGCAATAGGCATGAGAGTTTGGAAATGGGGCAAGAACAGATAAGAGGTGATGCTGGCTTTCCTTTGTCTCATTCTTGTTCCTCTTCCTTGAATTCCTCGAACCCGATTGATTTGACAAGAGTTGTTGTAGCTGGAACAAGTTCAGATAATAATAAGTCATGTAATACAAGTAGAGACATTAGTCTAATTGGAGCTGGGAGCGGATCAACAAGCAGTACTACCAACAACTCTCTTTCCAAAACACTCAACGAGGGATCAACTAAAAGAGCAAAACCCCTGGAATCAGAGCTAGACGACAGTTCCTCCTCTCCTTCCAAAAATTCATCTTCCGGAATGGTTTACAAGCCCAAATTCCGCATTGCTCCAGACACCTCCGTCCCAGATACTCCATCCGGGATGACTGGAGTGCCCGAATCCCGTCTGTGTGATAGTGGTGGTGATCAGCCTCGAGTCAAGCCAGAAGGAGGGAAACCGCCACCCTCTCTTCCATCTTCTACCAGCCTTCCAGAGCGGATTAACGGTGAACAGAGGTTGGATAGAAAATCCCTGGACGATCACATTTCCAAGTTAATTGACGAAAATCAAAGCATTTTGTCAACATGGCCGGAACATTTAAAGAAGAGGCTCAAAAGTCAAGTTCACAGATTACAAGAGCAGCAGCAACAACAGCTCCCCAGTGCACCGCTCAACTTTTCTTCCTCATTTCCCCAACATCCCCAGCGATCCTCTCAGTCCGCTGGAGGAAACCCCCCTTCTTCCATGGTGATATTAAGTGGAGGATGTACAAGTGAGAGTCCAGTGATAGAAATCCCCACCAACGGAATCCATCGTCAGTATCGACAAATGTGTGTTCCCTCAAGTCCAATCCTTCCAGTCCAACAGACTCATTTTGCGATACGATCTCATGGTGATTTCTCAGCCGAACCAGTGATGCTCAAGAAACCATTTACACCCTTACATATGAAGGATAATAGAACTCAACAGCAGCAGCAGTACGTCCCTCCATCTGCTTTCCCTAGCGGCGGAGCAGTTAATATTAATCGAAATTCAAGTCCTCCCGCACATGTCGTCGGATCCAATGGAGAACTTAACTTGACTGTGGTTCCCAAGAAACGGAGAAGATTGTCTCCAACTCCGAATCGGCTATGTGGTGGTGAAGTATCCGAACTCCCTGTAAACGAACCCGTTTCGCTAGTGTCCGGAAAAAATGGACTGTACCAGGACGTTGATATGACTGTTAGAGTTAGCAACTGTGGAACTTCTGGGGCCAAGGTTACTATCAGAACGAGTCCAAGTACCATGAACCACACTAATGCAAATGTACCCATCAACTACTCCCCTCTCCTTGATGTGCCTTCTTCACCTGTCAAGCTACCGCGAGTGTCTTCATCCATGTATTCATCCCACCCTCCCACATTTCAAATGAACGATAACCCAATTATGTCTCCATTGGCCCTGTCCAAGCCCAAGCCTGTTTTTCCCTACGAATCAAATTTCCAGAAGGAGACGCAAAAGCCAATGTCCTTGACTGCCACGGATTTTCGTCACAATAAATCCAGAGGGAGGCCGCCAAAGAAAGGTCGACTTCTTGAAGCGGTTCAAGTTCCTGAACCCGCCGGGCCTTCAAGTCTTCTTATGACCTCTACCGTGAAGCAGGCTCAGTTCCAACGAGCTAGTCAAGAAGCTGTTTCCCTCGTTCTCCCACATGCCCTTGAACCTAAACGAGAGACTGATAGCTCCTCTGGATCCACTGCCCCATCTGATAAACGATGGCCCCGACCTTTACCCACTACCTTAACCTCCCCTAGTCTCCCACCTGTACCCCCAATGACACCAATTAAAATCGAAACAAATGTCAAAGTAGAACCAGAGGAACAAGATGAACGCTCAAATTCTTCCCAAAATCCACCCACACCTGTACCTAAATCTGAAACTAGTGAAGACTCTAATGCAGGCTCAATTTTCGTTGAAACGTCACCACCAAATCCAAAGAGACCCAATTTCCTAGCTATTAAGCCATCCAATATGGTCTCGAAAAAATTTCAGAATGGCGTCCTTCCTAGCCCTGACACCCCGCGTATTGCTAAACCTTACAACCAAATGCATATCAACGGTGAGTGTAATTACTAGATCAAGAATCCCCCGTAAGTTTGCCACTTGTATCACATAATTAATATCGTTAATTCTTCTTTCTTGCAGGCAATGCGTACACTTATTTGGGATTCAAAGTATCCACTCGCTCAAGTTACACCTGCTTGTTTAAACCCCAGCCGATGTTTATCCCACAGGAAACGGATGCGAAGCTATCAATGTATTCCAACTGGCAGGTAGGTTATCTTGTTTAGTCGTCATCATCGATTGGTCACCTTATAAAGTTTTTGCTTCACGTTCTGAATTTTGATTGTATTCATTTTCCAGCCGCGTTCTCGAAATAGAAACCAAGATGGCGTAGGCATATCTACTAATGATTCACGTGTGAACGGAAGGAAGAGTCCTCGAGATTACCTGTATACCTCTGCTGGGGCCAGCAAATGTGAAACTGAGACTGTCAACTCTCCAGATCAACATTCGCCAATTTGGTCGTTTGGCGATATGAGCCCCAGTACTCCTACAAAACTTATTCCAAGCAGATTAGCAGCAGCATTGCCAAGTCCAAGTTTTTCAATGAAGAACGGATCAAATCCAGATGACTCTCCGCTGCCTCACAGCAGTAACGCTCCAGCTTCAAATTCCCTCCTGAAATCAGCACATGTTAATGCTGCATCCACCTCGATGACGGTAGATTCGGCCAAAGCGCAACCATTATCCTTAGGCGGTCAACCTAGTGTATCCCAAGCGCGACGCCAAGTTGAAGAAAGTACCTCAACTGTTACACAAGCAGAGACCGATATTGTACCTCCTGCTTCCGCTATCCCGTCATCAAGTTTGGGATCACGTTATTTATCCGACATTTCAAGTGAAGAAGGAGAATCAAGTAGTTCTGGACCTACCTCGGAGACGCGGACTCGAAAATATTCTGAAAATAGGGGACCCTTTCGCACTGATGAAGATGCTGTTAAGCGTGAATTTGGTTATGATAGTCAGTCCTCATCGACAAAGCCTGTTGTTCCTGGTGATAGCGCTTACGAGCGTCGTTATTCAGGCAGTCCTAATCCTTCCAATACCAACTCTAGTGACGATATCGACGATGAGAGGTCATCCAGTGGCGCTGCAGGTCGTTATGATAGTAACCATCCCCGAGTTCGCATCATGGAAGGTGGCTTTGAATCAAATGAAGATTACACTTATGTCCGAGGACGAGGTAAGGTATCTCACATCTTGTATACTTGTTCTGATCAAGTTCGTAACTGTTTAAGCTAAAATACTCACTTAATTAATTACAGGCCGGGGTCGATACGTTTGTGAAGCTTGTGGAATTAGATGCAAGAAACCATCAATGCTGCGAAAGCATTTGAAAACACATACTGATCTTCGACCTTACACTTGCAAATTATGCAGTTTTAGGTAAGATAAGATTGTAGTTAATCGCAATTTTCTGCCCAGCTCAAGTAATAGATTTTGAATGTAATTCTTAATTATTTTTTTCATAACAATTAGCTTCAAGACCAAAGGAAATCTAACGAAGCATCAGAAATCCAAATCTCACCATAAGAAGTGCATCGGTATGGGTATTCATCCCGATTCCGTTCAGTCTTTGGAGATGACAGGGCCAGCCTTTTCGGATACCAATACGGATGATTCCGACGATGATGACGCTACAGATTCCCAAGAAGACATTGATGTTGATGATGTTTCGTCATCCTATGAAACGGGGCCAGAAGCATTGCCAAAAACTGCACTTGGACCTCAGAGCTTTGAAAAGGAAATCGCACAGAGTCTTCTGGATCTGAGCAAAATATCACGCATGCAAAGTGACAGTCCTGTCGATAGCCAGTCTACCAGTTCTATTCCTTCGCAAAGTCCTACACCGCCAGTTATTCCCAGACCTGTTCCACCAACCGAAGCTGTGAATGAGCCGTTCTATGCAAGAAACCACAAGAAATTTGGACCAAGAAATTTTGCAACGGAAGATACTAATAGTTGTTCCCCATTCAGTACTGCGACGGAAGCACCGATGGATTTAAGTCGTCCACAAAACAAAGCAAGCTCCAATGATAATGTGGAGCATGAAGCAAAAAAGCTCAAGTTGGAGATAAATGGAAACATTCGGTCATTTGGCGTAGTTGGTGAAGCTCAGCGCTGGGAACCCGAGAACGAATTCTCTATAACTGGGTGTTTAAATCTCAAGAAAGTTCCAAATGAAAATAAGAATGAACCTAGTAGTGAATTCCGTCCCGGTGTCGGCCCTTTTCAAAATTTTCCTCCTGCAGTATCTCCACGGGGAAACAATGCAGGTGTTAACGGTGATGTAAAACCTGTCATCCATGTCCTAGATTTTAGTAATCATGTCCCAACTGGAACACCAAGTCAATCGGCGGGCCCATCTTCAAGTCTAAGTCTTCATGCCAGTTCTGGTCCTAGCATATCAAGGAATGTCGGGCCACCATCTGCCAGTGATAATCATGCCGTAAAAGAGTCTCATCCAAATATGCCAGGAACTTCCCATTCAACTTCTTCTACGAGTCAACCGCCACCAGCTAAACCGCAGAGACTTCATCAACCCTGGTTAAGTCCGCCAGCTTCAAAGCAACCTGTTGAGGTACCACCTCCTGAAATTTCTCCTCGCGGATCTTCGGGTGCTCAATCAGTCGGAATGAAAATGCAAACTGAAGCAATAGAAAGAAAAGTTTTTGAACATCCTATTGACTTTCACCATGTTGACCCTTCAACTTCATCTATGCATGCGTCGCTAACCGCATGTAATGACGTTAAGCCCGGAAGCCATATTACTAGTCCTAACGCCAAGTTAATGGCCCATCCTGGCGGATTAAAGCCTCAAGCTGAATTTCGACCACCGAACGGCCCACAAGCTTTAGTCAAGTAAGTATCTAATACAGTGACAACTCGTGAGTGATAGCTAGAAAATTCTTGTCCTGGCCTCTTGAAACTAATTCTGTTTAATATTGACTTTCTAGGGATGAAGGAAAAGCAGAATGCACTGTTTGTGGGAAGTCTTTTGGTCGTGCGAGTCAACTGAATTTGCATATGAACATCCACTATTTGGAAAGACCCTTCCGTTGTGATCCTTGCGGTGTCAGTTTCCGCACAAAAGGGCATCTAATCAAGCATAGACGTTCCAGTGGCCATGATTCAAAAGTGAAGGTAATTTACAGTTTATATGCTATATTTATCGTTTATATTACTGACACTGACTTTTGAAGTACTAAGAATCGCCTTTTTAATTTGCAGGTATACTTGAATGATTCATGGGGAGTTGCGAACGAGGAGAATCCTCGCCCGTTCAAGTGTGGAGACTGTAAAATAGCATTCAGAATCCATGGCCATTTGGCAAAGCATCTGCGTTCCAAAATGCATATCCTTCGGATGGAATGTTTAGGTATATTGATTTACTTGAGAAAACTCGAAACCGTTTCAGCATCTCTCTGCAATTTTATCAACAGAATCTTCATTGGTCTAATTATATATTTGTAGGAAAACTACCATTTGGAATTTATTTCGAGATGGAAAAATCTGGCCTAAATTTGACAGAAATTGATACATCGGACTGTGATATGTCGTTGATCTCCTTACAGGTAATATGATTTTTTTGTAATATTAAAATGCCAATCTGTAAATGTATCAAGGCTAGCGTGGCTATATGCCGAGTTGTACTATAAAATTGCCATTTTCTGATTTCAGGGTGTGGCGAAAAAGATTTACGGAGACTCCTGGATGGATCGACTCCAGATTCCAGTCGACGAACAAGTTTGACACATGCTTTAGATCGAATCCAAGAAACGATCGACACTCTCGTCTTCTTACTGATGTCTGGTGCAATACACAACAGTGCGTTGCAGATTCTACGCTTATTGCTAGACTAAGCCAATCACTGTTAAGTAATCGTTCCATTTTGTAACCATGTAATTCTTAGTGGGATAAGATTGTTTGGAATCTTATTTCAAGTCCTGTTATTTACAATGATACGGTTAGAGATACATGAGCAACTCTCAAGAAATTTAGGGTGTTATACATCGGTTTTAGTTTTTAGCAAATATGTTATGCTACGTAATTTACGTATTAGCTCCTGTTAGGTATGAATTAATGAGAGTAGCTGGAGAATATAGCCTGAAATTCTCGCGGATAATCATCTTCAAGATGATCGACTGACATAGCAAATATTTTTGTTGGAGAAAGTGAAGGGGAAAACTACGCATGCGGTTGTATTTGATGCTGCCGCATCATAGTTTCAGAGCCAACATTTTTGGTTTGGTTTATTGGTTCAGTTTAAGTACAATTAGACTTTGAGTACCTATTTTAATTATTGTAGCATATTATTATACTGCTTCCTAAGAAATATGACAATCATTTTTTGATATTGTATGAAGAACGATATCAATTAATTAATCTGATGACCTGTTCTTTCTGTGTAACCTTTTCGGTATAAGACAGTAACATTCAAGAGTACCTAAACCATTTAAACTTGTGCTAAATTGCACGTAGACTTAACGAGATTTTA
The DNA here is from genome assembly GCA_906901655.1 of Sminthurides aquaticus. Lineage (NCBI taxonomy): Eukaryota > Metazoa > Arthropoda > Collembola > Symphypleona > Sminthurididae > Sminthurides > Sminthurides aquaticus. Next base: position 5,953,097 of record CAJQTT010000003.1, read on the forward strand.
TCGGCAAGCTACGTATTTTTTGGTAAAACGACTGTTGTTTTTGACCTACAGTGTACATTTTTTGACCCCGTTTTGAACTTTTAAGTTGATTAGGTAGGACTACTCCATTTATGAGTCTTTTGTTTTACTATGGAGGATAATATATGTTTAAAAATCCTGTAATATAGGATTCTGTCATGCTTTGCTTCAGTATCTGGTTAATTGATTGGGAATTGCATCTTCCCAGGGTTATACCATTGGAACAACCTCTTCGAAATCAATTCTTAATTCCGGTTTTCCTCATATTTTCATTGGTCTTTACTTACCTTCTTGTTACGAAGCCTGAATTGCATTGCGAATAGTTACAATAGAGCAAGTACTTCCAGCTGCAAAAGTAAATAGTCAGTCTGTTATTATGCATTGATTTAACAGAAACTAATTTCAAGAGTGTAAATAACAAAAGGTGTATAACTTATATTTTAGAGTTCAATTACCTCAGCTGTTAAATATTGTATTACGGTTCTCGTAGGCCCTCATTACCGCCTTGTTGTCCAAATGTTATACGTTGCTAAGAATAAGACAGCGTTGTTTATGTTTCATGCCATAAAGATTGTAATGTCGTCCAAGAAAATAAAAAATATTCAACGATACATATCCTTCTTTGACTATTGAAACGATCGATTTATCAAGTTCAAACCACAGCCAAGCATCGCCACTGCTGGAGGAAAACGCGTTGATACTAAAGGATCAGAGATATGAAAAGGTTACGTAGAGAATCATGGGGAAGAATCACGATCACGTAGCTGCGTAGAGGACCATCTTTTCCAGGCATGAGAAGCGTAGCATCTTCACAAATCAATGGGAGGTCAATCCACGCAACAAGAACCTAGGGCCTGATGGACACGATTGCAGTCACCCTATTCAACTGATCCCTCAACAAATGAATTATTGTAACTACTGGGCCACCCCTTAAACATAAGCTGGGATATGATGGCATTGTTTTTTATACCAGCTGTTAAAATGAATGATGATCCGTAAATTTCAAGTTAAGGCTTTATTGAAATATATATGTACAATAAGTTCTTTCTCTCTTGAAGAAGAGCAAAGCAAGTAAACAATACACCCCGATAACTTGGATCATGTTTAAAACACTGCTGGATAGTACATCAATCAAATAACGTCAAGCTTGTAATATAATAGCTCTGTAACATTTGAAATTCTGCCGATTGCAAGTTGCCATATACCATACAGCAACCATACAGTTTTTGCGGCATTTGCTTAATAGAATGGAGACAGAAATTGTTACGCATCAATCTGAAGGAAGTTTTTGCTCCAAGAAGCAACCGTCCGCCCACATATATATTACAAAGAGAGAGAGAGAGAGAATCGCCATTTAAAATCATAGTAATACCTGTATCCATGCACTAACTGTAAATCTAGCTATAAATACCTACATTAGAAACTTTTGTTTTACAATTTTGTGTTCAAACTTTTAGCTGTTTTCCACGTTCCACCCATTTCATTTCGAAGCTATATTTTGGTAAATTTAACTGCCACAATTACAATCTCCAGTTACGTTTGGATTCAATTTATGGCAGACATACTTCCTGTGTCTCACATTCTTTCTGCCTTTCCTCACTTTCTTCCCGTTCCTTTTCACTGGCAATATAAATTTCAATCAAAGCATCCGCCATATCTCTGACGGTGAAACGTTCTGCGTCAGAAGTGGGGGTCGCTGCTGCGTCAGATTTTCCTGCCTCTTCTTCCTTAGGTTCACAGCTGTCACCGCAAGCTCTACCGGTTTCGTTGGTTGCTGGTGGAGACGCTGGTGCCGCCGGCTGTTAAAACCAAAGCACACTTAATCAGGTTGTATCTCAACTTCCATCCTTTGGATATGCATCTCGGACTACTTAACTAACCTTTTTCAGCTTGAGTTTTGGGACTTTTTGGATGAATCCATTGTAGGTAAAGTTCCGGAGGAAGCTGTCCAAGCTATGAATAGGAGCAGTAGGTTCTTCAGCTAATTCTTTAGCAATTTGCTTTACTTTCATCTGTAATTCTTCCTTTGGAGTCAGTTTCCTCTGAGAACGACCTTCAGGAGGCATATCTTCATTGCTAGTGCTTATAGAGGCCCCTTCATCTGAACTTTCTAGCATGGACGAAGTTCTGCTATCCTCAGAGTGTTGTCCAGGACTGTAATTAAAAAAAGTATCGTTAAACACTTTCGAATCCTCGGATCCGTAAACCGCTCTGCATACACTACATTAATCAGTTTCCCAATTTACCTCAATCGTTCGCGACAATCATCTGGAACCAACGTTGGTAACGGTGGGTCCTGCCCAGGAGCAAGGAATTCGCTCCAGTCGATGTGACTGAACAAAGTATTCTGATTTGGAATGACCACCGGCGGCGGTTCATACATAGATGCTTGTGGAACGTGCGTCTGTGGGACACGTGATTGATGATGGTGCTGATGCTGATGAACAGGAAGTTCATAATCCATCATATTGTAAGCTGGAGCCATATGCCCGCTTTGGTAATTGCTATAATCGTTTTGCATCTGGTGGACCGGCATATGATGCATATAGCTGTTCATATTTGGAACTGGTACCACCCTGTGTTGGACCGGCGCATCTAGAAACAGAAATTCCCAAATTTACATTAAGCGTATTCCCCTGATACTCGCAATTCATCCCAAGGATAAGAAACGTTGATTCTAGATTTCAACTCGCAAAAACCTTGACTCACTCATAGAAATCAGCGGAGGAATCCTAGTTTCCCGTACAATATGCGGTGGTGGTGATCCTGGTGGCGGCGGCACCGAGCCCGAGCTTCTTCCCATTTCCGGGCTTTCAGATCTATTTGTGCCAAAGTTAGGCGGAAGTGGCGGAACGCGTATGATGGAGTTCAAGCTCATATTCAGAGGATGATAGAATCTGCAACGATTTCCTTTATGGCAGTAGCCGTTAGCGAAAAACCGGCATGGTAACATTTTCTTTTCATCCTCACGGTCAAGCCGTACAGGAGTAATGCGGGCAGTCTCCATATCGCTTCCTGCAAAAGCCTGAAACCAAAACAAAAGCCCGATGAAGTAACAACATCAGATGCATCAACTAATAAATATTAACCTCCACTTATTACTAATGTCCAATCATTGAATGCCATATTGTCTTCTCTTGGGTCTTAACATCCTAGCTCATCTTACCCTTTACCTGCTTAACATTTAAAAAATTACTGTTGTACGCTTTACATAAAGCATTTAACAATAATAAATCTAGTGTTATAGCCTTGTCGTCCTGGCTTCCGTTAGGCATTGGGCGGGCAACTACTAAATTCTTATTTAACAAAATTTCAGCGCTTAAGGAAGCGCTTCTTTTGATTATGGCGCAAATATATTGTTCAAAATTTCGGTAGCAAGTAAATACTCCAGTAATGGTTTGATGGCACTGATGAGTTTAACAGGCATGGTATTGACTTTCTATTAATTTTGTACCTTTTAGAGTCCGGCTGGAACGGTATTTTATGTGCACTAGTCACAAAAATAATCAGAAAAACAGATAATCTCGCTATTCTAATTAGTTATTGCAATCTTTCAGACGAATCTATATGTTCCTCACATAAGTTGTTTTAAACCTGGTTTCCTCCTCAATCAACGATTTCATGATAAACCTAGTCATTTCCTAGGTAATAAACAGCACAGCTCGCCATTTTCTTCAATAAAACTCCTTGACCTCATGCCGAAACCGCCTGTAGCACGAAATAACGCGATGGGCCGACCAAAACGGATAAAGTCAAGCAAGGTTGATGTGCTTCCAGATGAAGAACCTTCCAACAAAATACATCTACAGCAGCAACCTCAAACAGCTTTCTTCAAAGCCCAAGAGCCTCATGACGATATAAAAGGCAATTGTCAATCTCAATAGTAACTCTGTCCGATTCTATCATCTTTTAGATTCATTTTTTAATACAAAGTTCTCTTCTTCCTTTTTAGATTTTTCTCACGAGGAAAAAGACGTGAAGCATCTATCAGAAATGATGAAATTAAATAACCTGGAGGAAGGAGCAATAGAGTCTGACGAAATGACACCCTTTAAGAAAATACTTCCCAAATTCAAGCCAAATAGCAAAATGAAAATGGGCACAGTTCGGGAAGTGCTTACTTCACCACACTTGAATGAAATCACATCGTCTCCTTCGAATTCAATCTCGCCCATAAAAGTGTCCCATTCGGACATGGATCAACGAATAATTCACAAAGGAGGAATATTACGAGTTTCACAGGGTCATGTAAGAGCAAGCGGAAAAGTTAAGAAAAAGCGTGTTGCAAATCCATCATCAGATCAACTCTTGGCCATGACCAAGAGTACATCAAAGACAAGCAGCCCTAACATCTCTACAACATTATCGGGACAGTTAGGCAAACGGATGAAATCAAAATCCATGCCATCCAAATCCATGCCTAAACGAACAAGAAAAGTACGATTCGATAAACGAATAACAGTTCATCTTGTACCGGCTGACGAAGAGCGAGGTTAGCCTTTCGCTTAAATTAAACAGATTTTGCAAATAATATCCACTTGGTCCACCAATTATTTATAGTTGAAAATTTTCTTGTTCCTATTTCAGGTAGCTACGAATGGAGGAAAAATCTAACAAGACAAGGGATATATGAAGCTATGCTGTGGAAATCAGAACTTGAAAAATTAGGTTGCTACGATAATTAGTTTTACGTAATCGTTGGATTTTATAGTAAATCCTCGCTCATCACAAATAACAGAAACTAGAAATGACGTATCCTGTCTGTAGTCTTTTTTCTTTTCAATTCATCAATGTACGAATAGCTTACTCTGGTTGCATGATTGAATTAACTGTAATTAAATCATGCCTAACCTGATTATAACACAGCAGTCAAAAAACGCCATTTTGAAGCAAACGTTTTTCTAAACCTGTACAGCTAAAACTCTACCTATGAGTTTCAGACATTCTTTCTGAATTCAAAATCAGGAGCGCCAAAGTTCTGCCCAAGATTTTCAAATGTAAACAAATTAGAGTTAATTCCCATTAATTTACTTTTTGAGCGATCTCCTGCTGTATTACGAAATCACTTGAGTTTCAACTGTAATTAGCTTTCAAACTGTGATGAACTCGAAATTTTAAATATTCTTTACGCTTCATACTTTTATCTGGAATCCTGGATTAGTCCAAGTTCAAAAAAATGAGACGATCCTTCCGTATTGAAACCTTTCGTGCGTACAGTAGACTAACTAAAAATTACCCATGGCAACAATCATTACGCAAACTTTCGCCCAAATTATCACTCTTACAAGTTGACGATACACTGAATTTTCATGTAGTACCGAGGATCAAGTTAACTTCTCAATTAAGTACTGCAGCAGATAGCACCGGTCATAAGTGCTGGAAATGTGGGTCATCTTTAACGAAAGAAGGCAACAGTACACTTTTACAGATTTGCTTCGCTTGCAAAACATTACAAAACCTAGACACAAGCTCTGAAAAACTCAATTTCTTTGAAATATTTAAACTCCCTGAAACTTACCAAATCGATGTATCCAAATTGTCGAAAGAGATGAAAATTTTACAGAGGAGCCTTCACCCGGATTTGTTTTCGATGAAAACAAAGGTGAGTGTGACTGGGTGAATTGAATTTTAAATATTTTATAAATGCGATAATAGTGTGAGTTAATTTGCAATGTCTTTATCTGCTGCTTCTCGTGTTCGCATGGTTTACTTTAATAATACTTAAACACACTACTGAATTTTTTGTGCAGATATATATGATAAATAATTGTGGAAAATATAAAGATTTAAGTGTGTGTATTGTGTGTGTTTAACTAGCTCTAGACTTTCAACCCATTCCAACAAGACTAAAGCTTGGTGAAAACCAAGGAATGATTCAAATCTTTTCTTTCATGCAATGTTTTAATTTCTTGTTTATTGTAGGAGGAGCAACAAATCAGCGATCAACTATCCGCCCTCGTCAATAAAGCATACGCCGTGTTACAGAATCCAATGGAAAGAGCTGAATACCTGCTCAATCTTAGAGGGATCGACAGTCATACACGAGAAAAAAGCATCACTATGGATACAGAATTTCTCATGAATGTCATGGAACTTAACGAACGAGTAGAGGAAATAAATGATGTAGAGGATCTCGCAAAGTTTCGAAAGGATAATAATGCAATGCTCCACGACCTTAACAAGTATGAGACCGTTGATGATTTTATGCACTGGTTGATTGACCGTCTAATTGCTAAATCAAAAGTTAACTCCAGATTTTATTTTTATTTAGCCAACTACAAGCTGCATTCCTGGAAGACGACATCGACAGGGCCGTTCAAGTTGTTTCTAAAATGAAGTACTATGATAATGTCCAGATTAAGCTGAAAGCTGTACAATCCCGGCTCGGCGTTGTAGACTAGTTTCAAGTTAAAAATACTTAATTATTTTATTTCAATTTAACTTTAGGACTTGGTGCTCATTAAAAGTTCGTAACTATCTATGTAATTAATTTCTGTTTATAGTACATAGCCTTGTTTACTCAGTACTTTTTGCAATACAATCATATAAAACCACTCGGAGCATTTTCCGAGAGGACTGTGGAGATAGTGGAGAAGACTCGCGTAGTTTAGTTGAATCGTTGTCAAAATTTGGATTGATCTGAAGAGTTCCAAGAAATGGATTTAGGCAATTTATTAGGGCATTCTTGTTTTACAAATGTTAATACTTTTAACTGAACTTTTGTCGGGCTTTACCCGGTTTGACTCTCTCGGGTTTTATTATATTGCTCTTTTCTTTACCTCAATTTTGTAGCCGGGCGGAAGAATCGTATTGGATTCGACAACAAATTCCGGATGTCCACGGAACAGGTCCGAGACTCTTATAATGACCCCAGGGGTATCCATGATAAAATGATTCATGAAAATACCAATTAGTTCAAATGCTTCGGGAAGTAACGATGCGTTCAGTGTTCCGTTCTACTCAACTAAACCACTTCCTTCACAATTAAATCTCTGGAGTAGTGTAATTTCTAGGTAAACGATTACACCTTGGAGATAATATCCCCACGAGATTGGATGGTCTCAACTTTGCTTTGGATAGGAGGCATAGAAATTACACGTGTGTTTCTTGACTCCTGTGCTGCAAACTGTGACATGACTGTGTGCCCTCAAATTGACATTCCGTTTTGCACACTGCAACTAGCCCGCAAAACGTTTTGACGTCTACGTAAAGCTCTGCCAGCTGATTATCCTGAAGGCCCGGTAAAATGATGGCAAAGGCTACTGAGCTATAGAACTCATCCACTCTGTTGCATAAGTATATCTGCATTGGATTTGTCTGTATAGCTTTTGTACAACTTAATATCAGGTTTACCGCCGCCGCTTTGACTTGGCCTTTACTATCTTATTTTCCTTAAATGCCCTATCCTTTTCAAGGGATTTAACTTGCGGGAAGGAAGAGTAGGATATGGGACACAGACACAGGCAATCTCAGGGAGGTCCATGTGCCTCGGCCACATGTTATCTTCCTATTCGTCTCCGCAGCTCCAGAGAGTCGCCCCTTGCAGCCCCTTTTGTCACCGGTTGATAGACAGGAAGTGGAGAACCACCTATGAGACTTCACTTTACTTACATTTAATTTGGAGCTTTCGTCATATTGTGGAAAATTATCAAGGTAATCCAAAATTTTTACGAACAGATTCTTATTTAATGAATTCGCCGTATGGTTAGAGCGCCACTGTTTTAGTTTAAAGGCATGAGTAGAATTGTCTTTACTAGCTAATTGAATGCAATCTAGAAGCGTATTTGTTTATTGACATGTCAGTCATAATAGGATCTAATTAACTCTTTCCAGACGGTATTACACCATCCTAATTTAATATGACGCTCGACGTTGATATGTTCCGTGAGGATAAGGGTGGTGACCCCGATAAGATGAAGGAGAATCAGAAGAAGCGTTACAAGGATGTTAAATCAGTAGAAACAGTAATTGCGGAAAACAATGCCTGGCGTCAGCTTTGTCACCAAGCAGATTGTTACAATCGACTCGAGAACCTAAAGCCGTCGGTGAGAAGATGAAGGAAGAGGTCGGAGCAACAGAAGTTGACGAAAAGGTTGTTCTTGACGACGTTAACGCTGAATATTTGGCAACTCTCAGAGTATTGGACAGTTGAAGCCATTGAAAGCTAAACTGTATGTCCCTGTGAAAGAGAATGAATAGGGTTTAGGTGTCTAAGAGAGAAGAAACGAGTCTTTGAAGGAAGTTGGAAACATTTTTCATCCATCAAAGCCCGTTACGGATGACGAAGATCATAACAGAGTTGAGAGAAGTTGGGGAAATATCAACGAAAAGAAACACTACTCCCACGTCGATTTGATAGTTGTAAGTTAAATTCGATTCAGAGGGTAAATCAGTTTTCATCAGATGAAGATTGGAAGCAGATTTATCATTACTCGTTTATTTTAATTCTAGATGATTAACGGAGCTGATCTGGAACGTGGAGCTGTGACTGCTGGAGGTCGAGGATGTTATTAGACTGGTTCTGCAGTATACTTCCAGCAGGCTTTAGTTCAGTTGGCTCTAAGAATTTAGGTTCTGAGAATCCTAATAATGAAAGCTCGACGGATGAAAAATATCTCATAGCCACATCGGAACAGGCCATTTCTGCCTTCCATCGAAATGGCTTGCTGAAAGCAGTTTACCATTGAAGTACTCTGGTATATCTTCGTCTTCCAGCAAGAAGTTGGTTCTCATGGTCGAGACACAAAAGGAATTTTCCGAGTCCATCAATTTGATAAGGTAAAATTAGCGTTAACAGTATCTGAAATTAACAGCTGAAACTATAATACTATAATCTTATTTCCATCTGTGTTTCTGAATTATTCAGGTCGTACACTTTTACATCACCTTTCCGCACGATGACAACTCGGGGAAAATGCTGGGATGAGATGATTGGCAACACTGAAAGGTTTTGTAAACCATTAGAACTACCGTACCAAGTAGTTTGCATCGCATCGGGAGCATTAAATGATGTAGAAGCTAAGAAATGGGACATTGAAGCTTGGCTCCTCAGCTTTCCAAGAACTCGTTTTTGCTTCCAATTGTACAGATTGCCAGGTAACATACTGATTCGTAAACTTATACTTTCTTTTTCTTCTTCAGCGTTAGCCTACCGTTATGAGTAGCAAGCCCTTCTCTTATATCAATCCTAGCCTGATGAATCTACCTTACTGTTTCGCGATTACAGAGTCGAAGATTGAGAATCCGTTTCGGCCAAACAAAATCTTCTGCTAGCGTTCCCTACGTCTGTATGTTGAATGTGTGCAGCCACTAGATGCATTTGTGCTAAATCCGAGACTCGAGGTAAGTTAAGCAGAATCAGGGAACGTTTTGAATAAGCAACACATTAGTCTGCTTGGATTTCAGCTATAACTTATTTCTGCAATTTCAGGTTGCCGTAGAATCATCAAACCGAGGAGGGCATCCAGATCCCCGCGGCATTGCAGCCATTCATGCCTGAGAAATATAGGACTTTTATAACATTTGCAAAGCCGGCTCGGATTGATCAAGAAGCCACTATACTAAGAAACCCAAGAAAGGCAAAAAGAGGTGAAGCTCACCAAAGGCGAAAGCAGGTTAGGAGTAATCCTTTTCCTGAAATAATGCATTTGGGGATTCCGAATTCCGATGCATTGACTTCGCCAGAACATAGAAAAATACGTTGCTGGAATTCTTTTACCCCGTCCTCACATCACAGTAGTGCCAGCCGAAGCGGATTGTGTTCAACAAATTAGGTGATTCTGATAAACGTTATATGCGAACTTCATCTGGCCTAACATTTAACCATGCATGGGTCTAGAGCCCGCTCTGTTGGATAGGCGCTAAACTTCAAGAATGAAGTAGCACATGCTCATCGTGTTGCGCCGTGTGGACCGTGGAATTGCATATGCATGATTTTTAGTAGACTTTTATATTCACCGCAGACTCAATTGCTTTATTTTACATCACTATAGCATTTGTAGCTTCAACTTTAAATGAATTGTAATTGAAAGCTTGAACAGATATAACTCTCATTTTTATAGAATTTATTCATTTTACGTTGGAAAGAAGAGATGAATATACCAATTCCTATAATTTAATTTGTATGGATTTTTGAAGCCGTCTTTGTCAAAAAATACAAAGTGCAGCCAGAAGCGGACATTGTGCTTCAGTGCGAAAATTTTAGAAACCAGATTCATTAACCCGTTCCCATCATGGAGTTCGACAACTTAACGGCACTCAGTTCTAAAAAATTAAAATTCCCTCAAGGGAGCAATTACTTTCGTCAACGACTCGTGCTTTCATTGTTGTCCTCACGTCCCATCAAACTTGAAGAAATCCGATCTCGGTCAGACACTAACGTCGGTCTGCTGCCTTTTGAAGTGTGTTTTTTAGAATTGTTGAACAAGCTTAGCAATGGCTCGATAATCAAGATATCGGAAACTGGTACCGAAGTTAACTTCATTCCTGGAGTATTGTCAGGAGGAGTAGTTGAACATATTTGTCATTTGTCTCGACCATTGAGTTATTATTTGGAGCCAATCCTCTTGATAGCTCCCTTTTGTAAGAAGCCGATTCAGTTAACCATAAAAGGTCGATTGCAAAACGATGCTGCAGGATATAATTCAATCTACAAGCTTAAGCATGCCGCTTTACCTATTATGGAAATATTTGGACTGGAGCCTGAAATAAATGTGAGTTTTCCATAAATCTATTCATCCGTCTCAAAATACCTATTCAAGCTGTACCAATGTATAAAATCTAAACTCGTCTTTCATTGTTATTGTAGGTAGTAACACGGAGCTATGACCAGACTACTGTGGTATTCAAATGCACAGTAAAGAAGCAACTTTTAACCCTCCGAAGTCAACTGAATCAAGGATGTGGGAAAGTGAAGAAAATCCGAGGACTCGTGTACGGTTTCCGTGTGTCACCGCAGTTACTAGCTCGTGTTGTGACATCCGCAAAAGGAACATTCATTCCATTCCTGTCTGATGTATTTATCACAAGTGATGTTGTGAAACGTGCTAAATCCAAGATTCCAGGCTTTGGTCTGTGTTTATATGCTGAAACAACTAAGAACATCGTCTATGCCGCAGACGGGTTTATAGGCCGAGACACTCAAGATTCTGATGCATCAGCAGCTACTAAAATTGAACTAGATCCATCTTATAAATTACAAATTGGGGAAGAAAAAAAGAGAAAATTCAATCTCTTCGACGATCCAGAGGAGGATGAAGGGCCATACAAGAAGCAAAAGAAGGAAGAGGACAATGGCACGAATAGTACTAGCATAATAGATGGAACGAAAGACATCAAGAAGCAATCTAATGAATTGATGAGTCCGGAAGATTTTGGGAAGAAGATAGCAAAAGAGCTTTTCAGGGAAGTGGCTAGCAAATCCTGCGTAGATTCAGTGTATCAGTGGTTAATTCTCGGTCTCATGGCCCTCGGCCCGAAGGATGTTAGTTCTGTTGTACTCAGTTCTCTTACTCCCTTCACCATACAGTTTCTCCGAGATTTGAAAACATTTTTCAGTGTAACTTTCCGAATAGAAAAATTCAAGGCAAACGATAATCCGGACGATAACGACGAGGAAGCTGAGAAAGCTACCGCTGGTTTGTTAAAGCTCAGCTGCTTAGGTACAGGATACATCAACTTGAACAAAACCAGAGTGTAAATTTTAATTATCAGTGAAATAAAATTAATTCACGCCAACCTGAACCGAAGTGATATTCTAAAACTTATTCTCATACATAAATTTAAGTCATATTAAATTACGGCGAAATTCTCTGCAGAACGTTTCAGATCACAAAAATCCGTTGCAGTGACAACAGATAAAGCGGTAAACTGCATCCGATTTACGAGTCTTACGCTCCTACTTTGTAATTTTTGGCATGTCAACTCCACAAAATCAGCATTCCTGATCAATTCCAGACAGTCCTGCAACCAATTCCAAGAGTACTAATTATATACCTGCAAGAAATATTTGTAACCACACAGGTTTGTAGCTGTAAACACGCATGTGTTTTGAGGGAATGTGCGTATAATTTTCGAGTACAGGTAAGGTATATTCTTCAATGGGTACTACGTAATATTTTTACTTCTGGCACGCATTTGTTTTCAACATGTTCAACACTCTGTGAAGAGGGTAAACCTGTTAGTTATATACTTCAAAGAAGCTGTGCAGTAACTGCCGTCAACTAGCCCTGTAATTTCGACCATTACTCAATAGTTAGCAAATTGGTTGCAGCAATCAGGACCTTGTGTCTGCATTAAACTTGTGAAAGGTGATCGCCACACGACCAAAGCATGGCTGAGCGGGGCAATGTGCTAGGGATTGTTTCACTCCTTCTGTCATCATTCTTTAATCAAGTTCAATGCAACGTATTGATTGTGTGTGCCGATTCGTACAGGTGAATGGGCTTCCCAGCCAGACTAGGACAAGACCGGGATTATCAGAACCACGAAGATTCAATGAACACCGAGGTGCTTTGATTGCTCAGCCACCTGTGCTCACAATTGCACCGCTACTTGTCTTCAGGAACGGTTTTGGACAGGTGTTGCTGGATATTACAATTATCAATCGCCCATATTCTCGCAATGCGTCCAATAATCATGAGCTTTTTGCTATTATGAGTAAGTGTATTCATTTATATGCCTATATTTTACAAAAATACTAATTATTCGTTTGGATCCTGTAAAGCAATTGCGCTGAAACAATAACTCAGTTATTGTTGTAAGCTAGCCCAGAAATCGCATTCATGAGAACTGGCTAACTGTTGTCGAATCTGTTCTTTTGTCTTTTGTTCACTACACTAGATACTAGATTGAATACAACATTGAGGTTGGGGAAATGTAGGATGGGATAGACCTTTGAGACTCATTCCTTCAAGACAGCTTGAAGGAATAACCTACTGCAGTCCTCTTTCGTGTACCCACAATGATTATGATCTGCTATTGAAAAATCCAAGTGCATTGGCATCTTCCCCGTCTGTAAGATGCAGAAAGAATGTTTTGCAATATATTTTAGTTGCAAGCTCAAATCTTTCCTTCACAATCCATGGGTTGGGTGGATGGGAATGGGCTTGCAAAATTTTACCTATCTTCTTTCGCACTCTTTTGCCACAGGCAATGTGGCTAAATGAGAGGCTGTGCGGCAGCTCTTACCGAGCAGCCCTTCACAACTAAATACCACCTTTTGGCTTATATGTATCTGATATTCGTACATATAATTAAATGCAAGAGCCTACTTACTTAGCAGCCTTGCGTTGTCCCAGCTCTCGACGAGCATTATCGCTTAGTCAGGCAACTGTTCGCAAGACACTCACACGTGAGAGTATCGTACGACAGTTCGTTCTGCAGAGCAATAAACGCTTCTTTTGTTGACTCAGTCAGTCCTTTTTCGATGCTATACCATCATCATTCGTTCCGTACAGCAGCTCCAAGTTCACAGTCCAGCGTATCATAGTTACTATAATAACTCAAACTTCCAGTATCTCATTAATCGGAAGTGAAGCTTGGAAGTGTGTACTCGTATTCAAGCCGGGTCAGTAGAGTCCAGAGGTTATCCATCCTAGGAGAAACGCATCAGAGATTGTGTTTGGTGCACAGTCAAGAGTGTTGCTTTATTAACTATTTTCCTATTGTGCAGGCTTTTAATCCAAGAAGAACATAAGGAAGAAATATTTCTTCAGGAAGAAGATCAAATCAAAGTTATTACAAAGAAGCCGATTTATCATTCTGCCGGATGCCCAAGCGGAGTATTACTATTGCACTGGTGCGTGGAAACTTTTTTGCATCGCACCATACGACTTTTCACCCACTCGGAGAAGACAACCCAGAACGTTTGGCCTTCAAGAGTTTATAGCTACGTAAAACATAGCAAGGTACATAGGAATATTTAATTACGGCTCTGCATCAATACTTAATTAGCTCCTCGCTCTTGGTGAGTTATCGGAAGTTATGACAGATAGGGTTTAGTTCCTCTGTTATAGTCCTTCAGTGAGAATGTCAAGAAGAGCAGAACGGTTGAGAAAAATCGATACGTTTGATACCCGGTTATCAAACCGCTATTGTAAGTCAATCCGAGGTCATAACAGGATACAGCTCACCGGCAAACTGCCTTATACTCTTGATTATTTATCGAGTGAAATTCCTCTTTTGAGCACCCCCAGAACGTGATTTTGTAAGGCTTTTAAGCTTGTTTCGTAACCCGTAGGAGGATTTCACTATAATTGGCTTGCGAAATCCGCGCAAAAAATGATTTAGTCAGCAAGATGCAATAGATGTGCAGAGCTTAGTGCTTATGGCTTGCCTCAGCACGACCAAATCCGAGAAAGTTAGGCATTTTACCCCAATGGTGGCGTAACCATGTTTCCGTTCCTGAGTTAACGAATTAATTATCTACATAGATTCCATCTATTGTTTTTGTTGCAGTTTAGTCAAGTTTACTTTTTCGTTTACATCCAAACAAGATCCCGTTTAAGTTTCAATTTCCTTATTTCTTTCCTTGTTCTTTCCTCTTTCTTGTGAAACGAACAAGTGGCAACTTGAGATTATGTATACAGTAAGACCATGTTTAACAGAGAGGTAGAGTGCATGCTCAAGAAAATGTATAGACGAATCAATTGAGGATTAATCCAGAGTATAGCTTCCAGTCGTGTAGACAAAAGCCTTGTTTATGAATTCTGGAAACCTTGAAAGTTGTTGTTATTTCTACTCGCGTTTATTGAGTGAAAGCTTCATTTCTATTCCAGGTGCGGAGCTAGAAGGACTCGCATCTTGTGCTACAGCCTGCAGAACAATTGACTGCTATCTCAATGTGAAGGAAGTCAACGATCAAGTCAGCAGTGATATTTAAGTATTTAAATACTTGACAAAATTAACAATGATACTCGACAACATTCTCAACTATCGCGGATCACACTCACTCAGTTTTATCGGTGAGAAGTTTGGACTTCCAATTGACCAGGTATGTGAATTTATTTTTCTTTATTTACATTTCTTTCATTTTGGAGGGAAACATTGAGGTAGTACATTTGAAACAATACTGCACTTGCCCGTAACGTTACAAATAGTAGTGAGTGGGTGGATGATGATGGACTCAAGGTTGCCGTACATAATGTGTATAAAGTGCTTAAACTGGTTTTCTGCTCACTCTGACTGAGACTTATTTTTTTAACCCTATGCACTTGGAGTGCAAGCAGCATAGATGAATGTGGATAATGCAGTTTTTGTTTATATCGCAGGTGAACTTCATCGCCTCCCAGTTGTTTGCCTTATTCCTCAGTTGCTTCTTCAAGAAATACGTCACTTCCCCCCGAGGAAGGTTATGGTTCTGCATGCTAGCTGGAATTGGACTCACAGTTTTTTGCTTTGGCAATCAAGTTGGCCATGTTCTGTGCATTGGAGTCGTGTCTTACCTCATAATGAACACTCAGTATGAGTCAGAGAAGATGCCATGGTATGATGATCAGTGCTTTGATTATTCCTAATTTCAAATGCAGTCAAGCGAGGCAGAGTTATTCCTGTGCTTGACGCATATATCCTTCATTTGTTTACTTCAGAGTTTATGATCTTCTAAAATTGGAAGATGAATGCGGAACGTTGGAATTTCATAGGAATAATTCTTTTGTTTTAGGTACGTCCTCTCCTTTTCCATGCTGTATCTCTCAGCACTTCACTGGAGAAGGCAGTTTCTTGAATCAGGATACAATTCCTTGGATATTACAGGTTAGTAGGAAAGTCATGTTAGTGTATTCCTTTATGCTAAAAATGTGGACGATTCACATCAAGTCTTTCTCACAATTATTATCTTAACGCTGCCTCAAATTCTACGCCATGTCTGAGAACCAAATTTCGAAATGAATCTTTTCATGTTTTTATATTCCTAGTACAGCTCTAAATCTAAGGTTTTTTAAAAAACTTACTCGCGTCAAACACGCATATTCGTTAATCCAGCTTTGTGGTGGATTTGCAACAATGCTTTGTGAGAAAAGCGATACTTGTATTTGAATATTTCGTTGCCAATTCTCAGATATAACAATCTATCCTTGCTTTCCCACACTAACTTTAAGTAAAGCAATAGAGGATAACTGAATATTTAGGTAACTAACCCGGTTTCTGCAGATATTAGCTTCACAAGGAAAAGAGATTATCCCATAGCAGAAACGGTTACACTGCCCTGGATTTAACCCTAGATTAGGTTTACTTGCACTAGACGTTGAAGTTTTTTTTCAGAGACTTCCAAGCTCCTTCAGTTTGTGCTCTTCGTAATCGCGTGCCACGTTGAATAGATTAATTAAACGAATCATTAAAAACCTAGAACAATACAATGCGTGAGCCCGTTGTAGTAGAATTGATTCAACTTAATGAGATTGTGCAGAGAAGTTTTTAAGTAGGTTCTTACTAAGGATGTTAGAAACGTTTCAATTTTTTCGGAGCCTGTCTGGTTAAAGAACTTGTATATTCCAATACTTCAGTAGTTTTTGACCCATAAGCCATATGCATAATTAATGATAACCTGGATAATTCACTGTTATTATAGGTCCTATGATGGTCTTGACGCAGAAACTTTCAGCTCTAGCCTTCTCAGTTCGGGATGGAAAAGAGAGAAAAAAATCTGACAGCAAACAACAGTCTGATTTACAAGAAAGATACCTTGTGGAGTAAGTGTATCTGGAATTGCGACACACGAATAACTTTCTATGATTTCCGACCAATTATAAACTACGAAATAACTTGTTGATTTTCTGATCCTAAATCTGTCTGTACTGCTTTCAGGAATGTTCCATCCGTCTTTGAGTTCAGCAGTTATATATTCCAGTTCCAGTCCATGCTTGCAGGTCCACTGGTCATGTACAGCGATTTCATTACCTTTATACACCGCCAGAACGTGCCAAGCTCTGGAAAAGTTGTGCTTCAGAAACTATTCCAATGTGGTATATGTGCGCTAGCATTTGTCAAGTTAGACCCGATATTCCCTGTATCTGTCTTATCAAGTATGTTTTCAACTTAAAGCATATTTATTTACAAACTACATTTCTCGAAAATAACTTTGAACAATGAGTTAACAGAACTCTGTTTATCTTTTCAGGTGAAAATTTCTTGGACCACTCAAGTTGGTTGACTCAAGTTTTACTGGTAGTCGTTGTTACCACTACAGCTAGATTTAAATATTATCACGCTTGGGCATTAGCTGACGCAGTATGCAACGCTTCTGGTTTGGGATACGAGGAAAGCACGGAAAGCTGGGATTCCACAACCAACGTTCGACCTGTTTCTTTCGAACTTGCTTTGAACTTTAAGGAAACACTTGATCACTGGAACATCGGGACTGGGAAATGGCTTCGCCACGTCATGTATGAAAGAGTGCCTCCAAGTAGCAGAACGGTCCTAACATACTTACTTTCCGCTTTCTGGCATGGCTACTATCCGGGCTACTACCTGACCTTCCTCACCGGTGCCTTGTTCACATCCTCTGCAAGAGTGGTAAGACCTATTTGTATTTACAAAACTTAAAGCTACGGACCAATTAAAGGTAAATAGCATATACAAGTTTGTGTATAATAGGTTCGCCGATTCTGCCGCCCTCTGGCTCTAAAGAGTACTGCTGGGAAAATTGCATACGATTGTCTCACATGGCTTTCAGCTCGTCTAGCAATAGCTTACGCTACATTCACATTTATGATTTTGGATTTCTGGCCGTCCATAGCAGTCTACAAGTATGTTTTCACTACCCTCATCTTTTCAAACAGTGGCAGATATTCCTCGGAACAATGTCTTTAATTTTCGCCTTATGCATTTCCAGGGAATTATATTTCTTCATGCACGTCCTCGGATTTGCGGCAATGTTCGGAATACCACCGCTATTCAAGGCATCAGGGTTCGCGCCACCATCATCTAGAACCCCGCGGCCCGAGGTATCTGAAGAAGCAGTATCTACGCCCGAGCCTGGTAAAGATACTACTTCTCCACCACCAGATGAGAGTAGAAGCAATCATAATACTAAGAATAACAACGAAACAATATCTGAATTAATATCTAGTCAACGAAATACTACAGGTGTTTCTGCAAAATTGAAAACAGGTTAAACTCATTAACCTGGCATAGTTGTACCTGGGACGGATAGTTCATACCATACTATTGTAAATAACGTTCTCCTATTCTCATAAAGGCACCTAGACTCGCAAGAATATTTTTGAAGAGAGAAAAATCTTGAATTTTAGAAAACCTTATGTTTGCCAAATCAATCAAAGTTTGCCTTGCTTAGACAAATAAAACGGATTTCAGTTTTACTTAATGCGCACTCAATATGACTATTGCACTTGCCTTTTTTTAGTCAAATCTGTATCGATTTCAATAAGAAATACGTTATGACTCTCTGACAGCGTCTTCGCTTTTTAGGTGATAAAGTGGTATTTTAAACAGATTAATTTTTAAGGATCAAAAAATGAAACCACAAGCGCAGCCGATAATCAGCATACTAGATTTCACTTTCGCAGCTAATTTCCAAGTGATTTTTTATTATTCGTTCTTAAAATTAAAAGACATGTCATCAACGTTCATGTAGTCATAGACTGATAAATAAATTAATAAAATACATTTGTATCACACCATTACTGTTCCACACAAATATGTGTTCAAAACATTCCATACTCTTTATCATGGTACGGTACAATAACAACAACAAGGAATGTAATTGCAATCACTATAGCTATGTTGAGTAATTTAAAACCTCTCTTGGTCAGTCCACCTCACGAAGATAAGAATAGTATTTGTTCAGTACGGTACATTTCTTAGTACTGAACACTATATAAATGATAATGATATTGCTGGATCACAAAATGTTTTCAACAGGAATCCTATCCCTGTTCATCCTAAAACTAGACACGGACATGACGCAAAGGGCAAGATAATTAATCCTCCTTGTCCTAACATAAGTAAAACGTTATTTTTAAACGCCCCTCATTTTGTTATCAATGCATTTACGTTAACAAGCTGTCCCACAGCTTAGCTGCCTACAAATACCTGATACTGAAACAACACAAGAAATACATCCGTATTATAATCTCCTTGCTTCAATGACCATATTTTTACAGTGCGAATCTAAAAAGCAGGCCCAGCCTTATTAATGTTTGTTGAAACTGTTAAATTCTTGTCTGTACATCTGTACAATTTAACTTCAAACTGAAAGCCTTTAGATTTTACAAAGCATGCAGCACTATAGATAGCAGATCACTGCTGTCCAGTACTTGCCTTGATAAACGTTTGAATAGCATTTCCTTGACTGTAAAATGTGTTTAAACATAGATTTTATGTAGCTACGGTAAACACCTCAATATTATCATTAGCTCAAGTTAACCTAGCTTTACCTACCCCTCTTGGTTTTCCTGAACAAGCTATACGTTTCCTTTGTATTTAAATACATACCACTCATATTTGACCACAGCAATAGTCAGTAATAACTATTAAAAATTATTAACAATAATTTAGTGCGCGTATTTACAACACTGCATTTGGTTTCCAATAAGTGCCAAGCACATGCTTAACCTAAACCTCGTTAACTTAAAACCAGTAACACCTTAACATAATCAATGCCCTTACAACACTAACCCCATCTACGATGATCCCGAATGACCTGCCGGCGAGGCAAATCCATCTTATTTAATCAAGGTACTCATGTAACTTTGCAACTCAACTTGCTGTATCTTAAACCTAAATGTACAATTAAAATTTCCAGAGACTGGTTCATAATTATCAACTATTTAACAAGGTAACATAGGAATTGTACATACTCGTAACTCACAGAAGGTTCAGGTAGTTTAGCTTGATGATGAGACTGTGGAAAAGTTTTATTTATTCTTACAAGTTAATTAATTTCTTGGATTTGCTCCTGCCTCAAAAAAATGCATTCAATTTCAACCAGGGCATTCCCTTTACATAACGGTAGTTCCTTGTATTTTCACAAGTAGTCAAATCTTTTTAAAAAACGAATTACATGAAGAGATCCATGAGAAGGTTTTGTCTGAACGAATATCTTGCGAAAATTACAACCGAAAATCAAACCTTTGAAGCATACTGTACAGAGAATAAGCTAGCGTAATGGGCGACTCTAGTATTCTTGACTGATTTCGGAAGTGCAGACTAATTGGGTAACTTATATGCGATAGAGAAACGAGGGGGGGGAACAGGAAATAGGCGGGTACTATGACCCGAGTATATGGCAAAACACAGGTAACGATAAGTTTACACCTAATCAATTATAAGTAATTTCACTAGCTCCACGTGCAATTCCTTTCATCACTTCCGTCCAAACAATCGCTGAATCCATTGCACACTCGCTTTGGCTCTAGGCATTCACCTGAAAGTAAAATAATTCCCACATTATATTAATTACAAATACATACGGTTTTCACCCGCACGAAAATCCCGGCAGATCAAGTAATGAATTCAGATGGACGGAGAACTGTAATATAATAATATCCAATTAAATACAGAAGCTAATGGGCTTAATTACCTAACGGACACCTGTGCCCGTTGCACGGTTTCCCTTTGTCTCTGTACGTGAGCTCATTATCCTGACTCATCTTCTCATAGATCCAGTCCAAATATCTTGCAACCTTTGTGTAAACACCCGGGCGATTTGCTCTGGCGCATCCATATCCGTTTGATGTTACACCATACAATGACCACCGTCCGTCGTTTTCCTGCAAGCCCAAAACAATTTCACAATAATATTCTACAACCTCCTACATCAATTTTAATGCATTCTCCAACAAAACCGGAAATTATCTTCTCAAATTGCTTCAACAATTTCTTACCGGGCACATTAAAGGTCCGCCGGAATCTCCAAGACATGCATCACGTCCACCACGATCAAATCCAGCGCAAAACATTTCATCCGTGAGCTTGTACAACGGTAAAAAGAGCGTTCGTTTTCTGCATTCCGCCGTTGATATCAACGGTAATTGCACCTCTTGAAGTGTATCAGCTATATTTAAAATATTACGGGAATATAATTAACATATCATTAAAAATTATACGCTTGACCAAAGTTTCAAACACTAAAGCTAGCAAAGGGAAGATATTATAAACTTACGAAACACTCTTCCGACTTCAAATAATTGGCCCCATCCAACAACGGTGCACATCCGACCGTCCCTGATCTTCGTGTCACGACCAGGTAAGCAGACAGGCCGTACAAAATCCGTGAAATTCACCTCAGTTTCCAATCTCAGCAGGGATACGTCATTAATGAATCCCACATCCTTATACTGCGGATGCAAGAAAATATGTGTGATACGGATCACTTGTTCGTACGGTGACAAAACCGTGGCGCCGCGTCGCAAAGTTCCGAGACGCGCTACCCAGTAATCATCTTGCGCGCTGTAAAAAATTAGCATCATATTAGAAACAATTCCTTCCACCGATTCTTCCTTCTTAGAGTAGTAACCTTTTCAACAACTTCTTATCTCTGATTAAATCTTACTGGTAAAAACAATGCCCTGCAGACAGTAGCCAGCGTCCAGAGATGAGCGTCGCTCCGCATTGATATTCCCCGTTTCGGTAAAGAGCTGCTTGCCACGGCCACTCACCAGGGTGCGCATTGGATCCTCCCACAATTCTGATCCACAAATAATCAAATTAGCTTTAAATATATTTAAATCCTTTCTTCTTCATCCTTCATGTGCGATTAAAAGCTTTAAAGGAAGGTAGAAGAAGTAAAGCGAGTATCGAAGAAGGGTTAACTCAATATGGTTATTATTTAAATTAACGAAAGCAAACGCAAGCATTGTTTCTATTAACCTTCTGCTTCTGTACCTTGCTGCCTGAGTAAAGGCTCGAGGTGCAGTCCCGCACTGAAGGTCTTGACATGTGACACGGACGACGAGCCGAGATTTGCAAGTCGTCTGCTTAAATCCTAAGCCTGACCTGGGGGTAGATTCAGATGATGAATAACTAGATTCGCTGCTGTCCTTGTCCCCGGATGCACCATAAAAAAGTTCGTAATACGGCTCTGATCCATTCCTGATATCCTCATCTTCAATTCTTTCCACGGCTTCAAAGTCCCTGTAATCAAATCATTGATTAACACAGGTATGAGCGAACGCACCTTCATCCATGCTTGCACAAATAAGAGAATGACGAAGCCTTATCTTCAACTCTATCACTTACGAAAACGTCAACGCTTTGCAGACAGCACGAGCCAAATCCTTAACTTCCCAATGAGATACGACCGTGCTAAACGTTTCAACGCATAGCTTTCCCCAAACGCCCTTCTTCCTAACCATCAGAATCCCGCTTCTGTGATAAGTCGGCGTTAGATCTTCAAGCTCCTCCCGTGTAGCACCGCTTTGACCGATTTTAACGCATTCGTTTTCGTCATCCCCCCGCGGACAATCCCGCTTTCCATCACAGATCTTTTCCCGATTTACACAAGCCCGCGATCCAGCGCAAATATATTGACCAGGTGTGCACCAGTCTGTAATTTACAGTACAACACATTGTAATTCAAGCCTTGTAAAAACTCTATTGATACTCCGCTTAAAATAAAAAAAAATTAAAAACAACTCACCACACTGATATTCATCTGAAAAATCCTTGCAATCCGGAACACCATCACAAATCTTCCTATGCAACATTTGCGCCCTCAAGTGGTCAACACAGAGGCATCCCTTCTCATCGGAATTATCGGGACAGTCCCGTATACCATTGCATCTAGCGAATCCCGATATGCATTTCCCAGTAGATTCACACCTAAAGCTAGTATTGGACGGACACGGTTCAAAGTCCCCGTTAACAACTACAGAAGTCGAAGTTTTGACCATCGGATCCATGGTAGTTTTCGGCGCTACTGTAGATAAAACCGTAGCGTTAACCTTTCCCTTAAGCATAAACCCTGGAATGAGCGGATGTCTTGTAAACCCAGTTGTAAAATCCGTTTGTGCAGTAGAATCTTCTGCATGGTCTTCCTTGTCGGTATAAGTCGATATTTTCGATACATCCCCACCTAGAAACGCAGCTCCCTCTAGTGAAGTTGCACTCATATTGTGACCAGATTTTTCAGTAAAATTTTGAAATATTTCCTTAAGTAAATCTTCCACAGATTGTCCTTTTCTAAGGACAAACTTGTAGACGGGCGAGTTAGTCACAGTGACTGTAGAGACACGTGTCTTGTTCACAAGCATCGATGGCTGTGCCGTTGTATTAGAAATGGATGACGTAACAGTTTTAACAGTAGTTGAGATCAAAGGAACAGGTACATGAGCGGTGGGGCGGCCGCTAAACTGGGTACCGATTTTCGGGTCACGAGTTTTAAATACTTTTGGTTCTCGGTTGCTCCCTGGCGTCGTCGTCCCATTTTTAACAATAATAGCCTTCCCGTTATCAGCTACTACAAGCTGCACATTCTGTGTCGTTATGTTGCTAAGAGGCAGGGACTGATCCCGGTCAAAGTTCATCATCATCGACAATACTTTATTCAGGCTAGACGTAGTCGTAAGACTAAGATCAGGTAGTTTTTCCTCATCTTCCTTGTAAATCCGTACTTTCTTTGGTGGTTCACCCTCTTCAGGACTGTTTAAAAGGAGGAATCTTTTACTTTCAGATTCAGATTCGCTATCAGATTCACTTGGCCCGGAAGGTTTGGGCCGCAGCGGTTGATTGATCCCCACGTATGATCGAACAGGTGGGAAGAGGGGGGATTCAGAAGATCCATTTCCAGCATGAGCCTGCTCTTTGGTTCCATGTTTCTCCACTTCGCCAGATTCTCCTTCAACAGTTTCTCCAGAAAACACTTGTTCTGACGAAGTCTCTGCCTGCTTTTCCCCAGTATCCCCAGCCGGTCGCTCTTCTTTCACCTGGCTTTCGGTATTAATTGCTTCAGGTACAGATGTTTGATCAGGATCTTGTAAAAGTAGCGGCACTTTTTCAAAATTACCTCCTGATGGTAAATCACCCTCCTCCTCGCTTGATGGCATATCCTTTTGCATCAATTCAAGTTCGTCCTCCTTGCGGATTTCCCTGTTGGGTGGCAGAGGGGAGGGGGAGGACAACAATGTGGGTATTGTCGGAGGTTGTGCAGTAGCCAATGTATCGGGAACTATGTCAACAGAATTAGGATCTAGTTTATAAATCTTTGACGAATTCTCCTTATGTTCCGCCGCATCTTCTTCATCTTCGTTGTCCGTGTAGTCTTCTTCCTTAACATTTTTCCGGTTTCCGCCTGACGTCCCAGCTTGATAGCTGATACCTTGATTACTTGCTTCCGTCCCATTGTTTAACAGCTTTTCTTCATTTTCGGGACCATCATGAGGGTAATCTTGAACCACCACCCGTTTATCCTCCTTCATCGTCTCGTGTAACTTATGATCATCTACTGCAGCATCATGCTCATGATTATGAGCAAGTTCATACGTGGCTGGATTTGGGCTAACGACATCACGATTTGTATTTATGGAAGTGTTACTCAGCTTCCCCCCTTCTCCTTGTTCGTATCCTCCAAAGGGTATCTTAGCTCCAGGCTTCGACCCTTGCATAGAAGAACCAGAAGAACCAGGTAAATCCGCAGGTGATGATGATATATGCGGAATGTATACGGTGTACGCAGGTATATCAGGTGGTTTAAGCATTTCCTCCTCGCTTTGACTTGTATAATATGGTTCTTCAAAACTTCCGCTTGAACCTCCAGTTCCGCTTCCCTCTTGCCCGGTTCCCGGGTAATAAGCATCATCACGTTGCATCGAAGTATCAGCATGATCTGAATGCATGTAGTCTTCCGGGTAGAAAGTTTCAGGTACAAATCCCTGTGAGATATCAGCAGTTGCAAGGGTAGTAGTCTTCAAAGTAGTTGTTGTTGTGGAAGAGGTCGCTTCTGTAGATACCCGATTTACATCAACCCGGGGTCTCTTATCGAGATTCGGTCGGTTCAGCAACGGTGTCCACGGGCTTTTATCATAAAATTGTGGTGCCACTCGGTCAAAGGTCAGCGTTTTATTCAGTCCAGCATTTCTAGTCACATTGGCCAACCAGCTTCCAACAGTGGGTCGACTAGTATGCGTGGGAACCACAGGTACAAAAAAGTCTTTATTGGCTGGGGCGGGCGGTGCTTGCTGATTTTGATTAAGGATGATACGATCTACGTAATCTTCCTCCGAATGTCCAGTATGACCATTCCCATGTCCATAGTAAATAGCTTGATCTTGATAATTATCATTGGGCTCTTCTACAGCTGGAGTTGTGGATGACGTCGAGCTTATTGTACCTGTACTTGGTTCCTTTGTTTCCGGCTGGACATTAACTTGACCATCGGTGGACACTGTAACTTCCCCGGGGAGTAGCGGCGGAGACAGGGAATGTGAATTCGTTGGCGGGTATCTATTCCGATGCCGGTTTCTAACGAATGGATTCATCGTCGTCGATTGAGACGGTGGTGCTCGGATAATAATCGGCGTATCGTAAACACTATTAGAGCTTGAAGTTGTAGCCTGTGTGGATTTAGTTCCGGGTCCTGTCACATCTGTCGCTCCAGAATGCGGGTATCGTTCTCTCGGGTTTTTCGGACCTGTTGAGCTACTAGTACTAGAACTTTTTACCGCTGATGTAGAATTTCGTTGAGAGAACACAACTTTAGAGGTTGTAGTCCTCCGAGTATGATCTTCAGGTCGTTGGATGTCAAGGTGATGATCATTGCTTTCCAGCGCAGGTTTGACTTCCAAAGAATTCGTTAGATCAGCCCGACTATTGTGCTCGTTGAATATATCAATGTCATCGTTTATCCTTCCGCGGGTAATGATAAGAGGATTTTTTCCATCCTTTGATCCAGATAATAAATACGAGGGTTCTTCTGATCCCAAACTTGCAGTTGCGTTACTTGTGCTTGCATTTTTAGATAAAACTGAAATACAAAATAATTAAATTTTAAGTTTTACACTACCACACTATCACAATAAAAAATTACAACCGAATTTCTCAGCTTTGAATTAACACAGCTTCTATTTTAAAAGCATAGCAAGTACATGTACCTCCCGGGGCATTTCAAGATAATTGAATAATTGAAGGCTAATCATCCATAATGAATTAGGTGTGATCTCTCCCCATGATTACAAATGAGAAACTAATTTTGTATACCCAGCAGCTTGATCAAAGATAGATTCTATAATTTTCAAATCATCATCATAGTCTGAATGGTAAATGAGCTTTAAAAGATGCTTAATGGGCCAAGGGGCGTGATGAGACTGTCATGCCTAATAATGTGTGTGCTTTCTTTAGAAGATATATCGATTAATCCTCATTGTTACAGGCGCTGAATAACGGTTTATGGAATATGGAAACGATTGAGTCATCATCATCACTTTGTTCCCAGCCAATTCATATACCATCATGTGCATGTCTCTGTCTGGTAGACCCATGTCATTTCTTGGAGCCCTCTGTAATAATCACCACCACGGAACAATTATCTACACACAGCCGCTCAATTTGGCAAACTTTTCGCGGCTGGATTGGATTATACAGACATTGAAACCCAATGAAGGAGAGATAAATGTTCTTAGCGAAAATCAATGCCACGTCTCGCCACAATAAGTAATTTGTAACCTCCCTTGGTATTTTATACGCGTACAAGTAGTATGGATGGCTACACAAGCTTCTTCCTCCATTGTTGAAAGATTTTCTCCTATTTTCATCTTCATTTCTTCCTTTTATGCAATTAGTCTTTTATAATTTCACTTTTTATCACCCCGTTACAGGACCTTTCTGTGCTGTAGCTGAGCTGAGATAACAAAAACAGACACGTTTCACCTATCCCATTTCTCACACTCTTTTTCTTTTCTACCAAAGAATAATACAAAGATGCTGATAGTCATTGTGTAATCATAATTCATTTTGGATTGATGGTTCCATTTGAGGCGTTGAATAGTTTCTGAATTTGCACGCGGCCTTGTATCCCTGGGATTTTTTCGCGATACTGCTGCATCTTTGCTTGCCAAGTCAGGGAAGATTCTTACATAAAGCTAAACCAGGTAATAACCATGTGCTCCAACAGCTCCAAGCAAAAAGTAGGAGATAATATAATGAAATTGAAAGCAAACGTATCTGAATATTGAATCCATAATTTTTCCGTCGTTGGTCAGGACAGGACTAGGACTTATAACTCATTCCTCTTCCAAATATGTATACTTTTCATAAAAATTCATCGCAAATATACAATATGCATCCCATTTAAAGTATACAAAGCCATAATAATAGCAATCCAATTTTTCCAATCCACGTTTGGTGGCCACCATCTAAATCCTCTATCCAAAACTTAGCATTCCTGACCCAGACATCATTCTTCACTGTAAATTCAATTGTCATCTCCTCCTATGTTTTTATGCATTACAACGTTTGATTTACCAATGAGAAAACTAGTGCGTGTCGTTCAAAGAAGAAAAAATGGCTCATCTATCGCTTATTAAGAATCCATTTGAAATACCAAGGCCAAACTTCGCTGCATTTGAAGCGTGCTTATACCGTGAGCTAGTTGATCCTGCAATGAATTTTAAATAAAATTGGGCCTGTCTCAACACCTAACCCAGAGCAGGCGGTTTGCATTCCGTCCTTTCCCAAAAGGGACTTAATGCCTTCTCCTCAGCATAATAAATAGCTTTAATGTTTTGCAACATCCCTTCTGAGACGAACTTAAATCAATTTGTCTTTTTTTAAAACAGCCCTGCTTCGTATATTAGCTCTACAAGACCAATATTACCTTCAGTCTGATAGCTTTGAGCTTATAAGAACCTCCGCTGCTTATATTTTATGAAAAACGTGCCATGAAATCCTGAATAATTCAATTTCAGGCTTCATTTTCTTAATGGTGTCTCTGATCGGATGAGCTTTAGGGATGTTGGTTTAAATTTTAAACCTAATGAAAGGAACGACTAGTATATTAGAGGCAGAGCAAGCGGATGCAAGCCAATTGCATCTTAACAGCAATGGTCACATGAAGCACGAATTTACCGCAAACCGCGCGCGCGCACTCAATAATTTCTATCACCCAAGTCGAATTTAAGTCTCAAGGTTCCCTCCTACTTCGTTATGAGTTTACAGGGTTAATTACCACCCTCACATCCAAAGGTTACCCATTACCGCCCCTATAGTAAAACAGACATTTATGAGGATGAAAATCAAGTACCATAGAGAGCTCAAAAGGGCAGCGCACAGCGCACACTTAGAAAAAACACTGAGGAAAACAAATTAAGAAATCACCCAATGCTCATCCGTTACTTCAATGTCTTTTCATCCGCTATCCACAAACATAATTGATGCCTTTTCCGATACACTACCAGCGCCGCAATGTCCACAACGCAGAGAGCGAGCAATAATGATCTTCAGCAACCAAAGTAACGAACCTCAGTGATTCTAAGACCTAAACTATATTTCATGCTCTCTTCTATGAGCATTGGCCCACAAATTAGGCTAAAACCATGGTCGCATTTTAACTCACCACCTTGACAAAATCATTAGTTCCGTTTTTATGCTATAGTACAACACCTTTAACGTGCTAAAAAGACCTCAGAGGATGATGGACTGAATATAAATCAAATTTACACTTGGGATTACTCCACAGCACTATTGTAGGAGCCTAACTTTCGCGCTTAAGCGTGGGAACATTTTATGCGCCTAAAGCGCAGTGTCATGAAACAAATAACTCAGCTCTATTAAAAATTATGTTGTTTGTACTGTCATATACTGGCTTTTTAAAATCCCAAGATTTTTCTAGGCGCGTTTTCCTTAAGCTTCAAAATCTTCAAAAAGCTCACTAACATCAAGCAGCATCAATCAACATCTTGCTTAGAATCCGTAGTAGTCAAGTAGTACAAATTAAAGCTATTTAACCCGAGCACACTAACATAACACGTTGCTAACGCTAAAACTTATGGCTAACAATCTGCAGTTACACCGTTGAATCATTATCGATCCTTGCGCTCACTTCTTCTTAAACCAACGCAATTCCATTGACCACAATATGTCCGTTACAAGAATAATAAAAATACCATCCCTTCAGGCACCCTAGTTTATGTATGAGTCCTTGATAGTCAAGTAGCCAACTAAACCTCCGCATATATTCGGCTCACTTACTACAATACGGACATGATTGAATTGTGTCTTTAATTTCAGCTCCCTTCTTATGATAATATCAGATATATGATTCTTGATATCGTTTATTCTTCCTTCCTCCTCTCTTCTTCCCATTGTCCACCTAACTTATTAAGACAAACACACGTGGATTTTCATTCACCTCAAGTTTCTACTCTGGCCATGTGTTTGCAATAAATTATCACCTTCTCTCGGTCATCTTCATGCCAACGCTCAAGATGAGCTTCCCATACAAATTATTTCGTGCGCATCCTGCAAATTTAGTTCCCTGTTTCTTACATGTAAATTCTCAAACTCTCCGCTGTCCGACATCGTCATCTAATCTCTTCCAAGCCCAAATTTTCTTAACTTTATCTTAAGCGGTGGCTTCAAGTTTCAAATGTGTGAAACATTTCGAGGATTCTCATGGAAAACGATCCACAAGGTTGAGGTCTCTCTCGTATATTTGGGATTGCACAACGGATTGCCAAAACTTGTCCAAACATGAATGCGGAGATGAATGAAAGATACGGATTCCCAGAGTGAATTATTCTCACGAATATTACAGCAAGCAAGGAGGTAGATGGGAGGAGGCGAGGGCCCATCATTTTCAATTTAATACACAGCTCACATATATAACATTATATTTATCCATTCTTTTCCAACAATGCAAGCATGGAGTAAGCATAAGGACTTTACCTTCTACAAATTCTACACAAACGTTAACAATCATCTCCCATCAGATCATCACCCAAAGCTCCTCCCACAATCAAATCCTGCTTGTCATCCAATTGCAGACTGTGCAAAAGAACACGCGGATGCGCTCATTTTTTCTCACACGCTGCTCGTTGCTGTGCTGCGCTTCATTACTAATTACAGCGTACAGGAGCAGCGTCAACTCCGTTGATTCCTACACCAAAAATCCATGCCTGCTATTATTCTTATCCATGGCCTAAAAGTATCTACCTCAAATAGCTTCTGTTTACCGTAGGGTTTCAATGCTAAAACCACTGAGAAAATTGTTTCTCCTAAAAGCCCAAACCTGAAGTGAATTCGCATGCCCTTTCCGAGAATTACGACATAACATAGATGGCGTTAGGATTAAATTGATCCTATACATAATAAGACATGGAACTCTCCTTCCATTTTCATTGCCTATTACTCACCAACCAGGTATACATTCCTAGGGTTACAATGACAAAGATAACTAGGATGCACTCGGAGAGTAAATTAAACTCCTGACCTTCCTCTGCCCCAACACTATCGCAAGTGCAGCAAAAGCATTAGGATTATAAAATTCTACCTGTGAAATGCTGGGAATTTTTTTAAAATTGACGAAGATAGTTTGAAGGGTGTCTCTAAATCTAATGTTCTTCCTTATGTCCGTTTTTCCACTTTAAGATAAATGAGGTTTGACAACCGCAATGCCCAAAGCCTCGAATCATGATTCAATAGCCCAGGGGGATGTGTCAATGGGCCTTAAAGGCTCGTTCCGTGTTAACCAGCGACAGGACGCGCGTAATGACGCGTAACAGTTTTAACCCTTCCACGATATAGTTCACCAATGCTTACACATACATGCCTAATTGCTCTAATAATCATCCTTTAGCACACACGAGTAATATCAAGGTTTCAGCTGGCTAGTTGCGCAACAACAGGTAAATCTCATCCAATATTTAACTGTCAAAAACTCACCTCCTAAATAGGCGGCGACCCCGGCAATGCTCAACACGCCTAATGTCGCCAAAACTATTGAAACTGTTAGTATAATAGTAATCTTCTTCTTTGATCTTCCGTGTTCTGGGCAGTCACTTGTAGTCGTCTGAAATAAGAGACCAAATTAATCAATCAATCATACTAAACGCACCATCATCCAGGTGGGAATGAGGAAATGTCCACAATTCCTTAAACTACTCCCTTCACACAGATTCATGGCAAACTTACCGGAGAATACGAGTAGACGGATGAACTCGAATAAAAGTTGGCGCTATGGCTTGGAAGGTCAGTTCTGTAGAATTCATCCTGAAAATCAAAAAAGGTAATTTTTGATTAGCCATAAAATTCTCCATTAACAAAGCCATTATTCATATGATTTCGCATGGTTCTCCATCCTGAGTGAGTTGTGTCGTACCCACCATTTTACACAAATCGCGGGGACAAACACGTGCTAAGCTCAGCTTAATTGTCTACCCGCTCTTGTTTTTCTTATCACATTAACCGTTCAACTAATCCTCAGGCTAAAACACATTCATATCACTTTAAAATGCATCACTAAACCCTCCTTTCCCCACACGGCACAACCGCAGTTTTTTACTCCCTCAAGCTATCATCACATCATCTGTGTTTTTCTCATTTTCTCCATTAAGTCTACCTGCTCCTTCCCTACCTCCCGTCTACACAACCGTTATTCGCCGAGCCCATGCGGAAGAAGATTGCCTTTGGCTTCGGTGGCTCTCGTAAACAAATACTAATTGCTCATACGTAAATTTTCCTCGTAAAAAGTGAATTTCGTTAGTTGAGCAATACGCAACACCCACACCTGAAAAAACTTCCTTCAAGTTTCCCTCATAACTTTTAGCCTTAAGTATCTCTATCCTTGTTTAGGTAATTTAAAACCCATTTGAATCCCTCTTACTAACTCACTCTGGCTTCATCCCAGCCCCAGCCCACTAGTGGTTTTAATAATCGTCTCAAGTTTATATTTCTCACATTACTCCATTCGCATTGAACTTGAAGCTCAGTGTGAATGGCGTCTTATCCATGCAAAATTGCAACAATTCCCTCAAGCTTGAAACCAAACTGCCTCCAAGGGATTTTCTCAATCATCTCACCAACATTTTTCTCCTTAGCTCTTTTATGAAGACGATCAAGTACGGCTCATTAATTTTGCCACTGTATTTCTCAAAAACGGTATTTTCAGATATTAGCAACAACTCTACCGTTTATACACCGAGTCCCACAGAAGATGCACTCACTACCGAATAAAATCCACTACGTCTTAGTTAAACATCCGCGTCATAATCCCATACAATATTATTACCGAATTCTTTTTACACACTCGCTGTCTGACAAGATCAAAAACCTCATAGATTAGGGGAAGAATGCATATGTGCGTGTCTGGGACAGGATGTTACTCATATACCTCTTACAGCTACAGCATACAGAAAATCTACGCACTCTCTCAATAAGTATCTAATAATGTACAGTTTTCCCGAGCTTGAGATCATCCAGATGTGCTCATCTTTCCCGCAACCAACCCTCCATGCCTTCTAAATAATGGCGAATCATGTGAGCACGGGTAAATTTTACGCACGAGTGATGATTAATTCTTTGTTCACACATTCTGACGGGACTACAACGTTCCATTAGATGGAAGTGATTCGAGTCTACACAATGTCAGAACGTTATACTGCCTCAGTCTGGCAAAAAATCTCATTCTGTCCCACTCGACCGAGTCTTTTTCAAAAATCGTAGTAGAACAAAGCCAGCTGTCAGAATCCGAATCATTTTAGCAACGCATTGCTAAAATACATGTTGGAAAACCAAGTTAGTATCAGTTACCCAAAAATTAAAGTACCGCAAACCCGCTTAGCCAACCCGTCAATCTGAGCATGGCATGCAATTAAGTCATTTCCTCTTCTGCCCGTTCTATCTTAAGCATCCGCTTCTTCTTCTACTTCCTAAGCCTTTCATTCATCTGTCCTCATCTTCTTATCTCTTATTTACCCTTTTAAACATCTGAGGAAGGCATTATTGCATAACGACTAACGACGTACTCGGAAAGACAACTCAAATGCGTAGGAGTGCACTCCATCTTGTCTTACTCTATTCCGACACGTATGTGGCCATTTACAGTTATGAATTCTTCAAAAGTCTTAAATTGACAGCTAAAATATAGCGAGCAAGCTGTCATAATTTCAAGTTCTAG
This sequence comes from Sminthurides aquaticus, assembly GCA_906901655.1. Taxonomy (NCBI): domain Eukaryota; kingdom Metazoa; phylum Arthropoda; class Collembola; order Symphypleona; family Sminthurididae; genus Sminthurides; species Sminthurides aquaticus. Next base: position 5,986,179 of record CAJQTT010000003.1, read on the forward strand.
GACAAGTCTTTCATGAAACAACGAGTCATTGTATTAACTCCTTCCTCTAACCGCTTAAAATTACCCATACTTTAAATGACTTATTGTTTCAAATGGATCGCGCTTCTGCCACAGTTTTACCGTCATAAACGGTGTAAGCTCCGTGTCATCATCCAAGCTCCGTTGAAGTAGTTACGAAGCTCAAAGGGACTCTGCAGACATTAATAGGGATTCCAAAATACAACTTCAAATAATTCTAAGCTTCCACTGTCGAAGCTTTACAAGCATTTAAATGAACGTAGCTTTATACTCATGGTAAAAGATAGAAAATGTCAAAAACAAGACACAGTTAAAATGCTTACGCCTAGCCTGTACAGGAGCACACCACGTGTTTCACCCGGTGACGTAACAGCAACAACTAACAACTTATCCAGCAACGATCATCTACGTGAATTAATCTAGAAGGCCTCTTAAATTTTACAAATGCCCTACTAAATTACATCAATTATCCGTTTGACTGTGAAAGCGTTTTACTTCCCGAATTATTTGAGCTGATAATACAGAGTACAAACTTTTCCAGTTTCCGGGTATGTAGAATTAAAAATTGCTGGATTATTCTGACAATTGTGACATTGCGGAACAGGAAGTCCATCACTATTGCCCTACGAAGATGTTAACAATATTTCATATCTGAATCTACAATCATGAAACGAACCATTCATCTACATACATCTTGTAACTCGGTTAGCCATTGCTAATCTAAGCGGCAGGTGATACAAATGCTCTCGCTCCTTCCTAATAGAAGTGTTGTTACTTTTTGACTTTATATATAACAGATCTATCAGCTAATTCAAAATGAAGACCCTTTTGTCAAAATTTTATAGTAATATTCCAGCACCTTTATTCAAATTCTCAAAACTTTCCTTTCTAAGAATCCTGCACATTAACTTTAAATGTTACAAGCTCAGTGCTGATTTAGGCTTCTTTCCTTTCGAATTTCACGTTTGTGGAAGGACCGCCCGAGCAAAGAACTCGCAATTATGGTATTTCAAACGAAACATTTCTGACGCGCTTCTAGGGCTATACACTACTTACCAAGTAGTTACACTTTTAATTTCATTATTTTTTAAACAAGAATATTTCAATCCAACACATTTCCCTTTCCACTTAAGCCTTCCATTTGCTTTCGGCTTCGCTTTATACGCTAGTCGAGCCTATTTTCAGCCCGTGTCTAAATTTCTCCTGGTATTTAATCCCGTTTTAGCGAAAGCTTCCATAGTAAATAAATTCTCGATTCAGCAGCTCTTTCTCCTAGGAACTCCATGTGGTTTTTTTCTCAGTTTCGTGGGGGAAATGGCGCTTTTTATCCTTGACTCCACCTGGATTCTTCATCCTCGATTTCTAATTGCAAATCCATCTTCCAAATCAAACCTTTGGTATGGGATACGTGTCGTTTTCTCGCATATACTAGGATTCCGTCTTTTCGCAGATGCCTATCTTCTCTTCCATCTTTGCTTCACAAGTCAAATTATATTTTTCGAAGTGCGATCCGCAACCTATGAGGATATCGACCGTAACTTATCCAAAAGGTATCCCACTTTCATTTACTAAAACTAATCTAAATTACCTATCGAGCTCCTTAGCCTCCTACTAACTATAAGCTAAGCGGCAATAACACATCTGTCCTTCCAGAACAACTTACCAACGGATGGATTTCCAGTTGATTTACAAGAAATGCAGAAGAGACCAGCTACTCATCAATTTTTTTAACGCATTGCATTCTGGTGTTATATTCACTCTCAAGATACTGCTCGCTCTAGCCTCTGTCCTTTACTTTGCTTTTATTTTAACGGGAGGAATTCAAAACACTTTGTTATTGCTGGAATTGGTCTTTTTCGGCTTAAACTGCTTCATGTACTTCATCGTCATGTATGACAAAGCATTTGCTATTCCGGATAAAATCAAAATGAGAAAGAAATTAGTCTTAGTAGCTGCAAACAGGAGTTTGCCAAACCAGGATTTTCGCCATTTCCAAAAGCAAATCCAGTCTATACCAGCCACAGGCATTGAAGTTGGCAGTTTTCATGAATTTGAGAGAAATTCCAGCTTACTTTTCCTCCACATGGTAGCAAATGCAGTCGCGACACTTGCTATCATGTTGAAATCGTATTAACAAGCCTCTAATATTAAATATATTTTAACAATAATTCTAACTTTAGTTTGTATATTAATCCCGAACCACTTTTTAGGGAGAGCTTCGTGTCCGCCCATCTGTGAACACGATATCTTGCGATGATGCCAAAACACACGGCTGTCCTACTCTCTATGATATTATTTATTATATTGTCATTGGATTTGTTTCCATTCCCTATATACCTTTTATTTTGCAAGCATTTCCGGATACAGGAATGAAAAGTTTTGCAAATAAAATACGAATTTATTTCAAGTCCCCTCACTTATTCTTTGTCCTTTGCAATTTCTTATGCAATTAACACTAAAACTGTAAAACTATTTGTTCAAGCTCTTTCCCACGGCGTTGTCCTTGAGCACCACCTATGTAAACCCAGTTTTATCTTTGACCATGTGTGTGTGCCAAGCGTTTTGTAGTTGACAAAGACCCTTTAAAATGTCATCGTTAAAATCGCTTCTCCAAGGCTCTGGGAATAAACATAACGGATATTTGTTTACTTTTCACAAGAGAGCCGAAACAAAAGCAAGAGGAAGTCTTTTCGTAGGATAACTTTGTAATATACGGATTACACGGATATGACAATTTCTGAGGGACGATCTGCAATCACCTTATATCTTCCTTGGTGTCATGTGCAGCGTAATCATAAGAGTATATATTACGATAAAAGTTCCACTTTCAATGGCTTTACAAGCCCACTCTAATCCTTATTCCTTCTTTGCTTTTCCATCCACTACAAACAAGATGAAAATATTAGCAAACATGATTCGAGTTTACAAGCAGCCAGACTCCAGCTAAAGATGCGTTTCTCTCTTACAGCATCTTTTAATTAGAAAACTATCGAATGACTCCACACAATATTAATTCAACAGGGGAGGACATTTCAATGCATAAGGCGTGTGTTAATGAAATTAAAAATTCAATGTCAATGGGGCCCAGCAGCTGAAGCAGAAGAGTCTCTCGAAGCTGTTGCAGCGGTTGAAGCAAGAAGCACTAATTCATTTCTTAATTTCTTATCCCACAGCTATCATTCTCCAAATCCCATCGCCGCCCATCGTCCGATGACTCCACATCTGGTAATAATTTTAACTTGTAATTTTTCTTCCTACAAATTTTTTGGCAACATTGAAAAAAAACTATTCGTATGTACAACACGAGTTGAAAATCTGCAAAAAGGCGCTGCAAGTCGCTCAAACCATGGAGCATTCGAACACTTCGCGACCAAGAAAAGTCAAGACAAAAGTCCTCCGCCAATGGTACATGTGTAATGACTATAAAAACTATTCAATTTCAAATCTGTCAAGTCATGTATTCTCATCCCAGTTATCATCATCAATAATATCCTCCGTATACTTACAACCCACAAAATAATAATTCATCACTGTTTATACATCTGCCCAGGTATCCTCTCCCTCTTCTCTTCCAATTATTTTGTCTGTCTGTCCAATATGCTTCATACAATTCAAGCTTGCAGTACATTTAAACGTTCTTGACAAGGAAACAGGAGCTAAATCCCGCTTTTCTATTATCTTGTCTTCATTTTTTACCTTTTTCAATCATCCTCACCGTTTAATACAAACGCATCTACCGTTTCATTTGGCAAAGCAACTCGTCCTCTACATTATTTGCAACAACCACCTTCAGCAGCTACTTCGACAACGAATCTTAAAGTTGCCACCCATCTTTTCTACCGCGTCCATTGTCTTTGCCTATTAGGAGGTATTAGAATAACAAAAGTGAATTATTTTAATCCAAGCTCCCTAAACTTGTATAAACAATGAAAACATCTCCGCAGGGGGCGCCACCATTAGCCCTTGTCATTGCCATTGTACCTTGGAGTTACACTTCCAAAGTGCAATATATTGCATACACGCTGCCTGTAAGCTTCAAACTAACTTAAGCAACAACATCCAGCTCTTTGGATTGCAGTTCCGTTTTGAAACTTATACTTAAGCTGCAGTTTAGATTGCAATCTATAGCGCTTGCACACTTGGTATTGCCCTGCACGCTTACAGCTTCCGCTTCCAGCGATAGCCGTGTAATACTCGACAAATGTCACATTTTCCACACGAGCTGCCGATTACTGCTTGTACAAGCTTTGCATCTTGCAAAAGCGCATGTCCGACAACAACAGCGTCGCCACAAAAAAAACCCTCGTCAGAATCCACAGCCGTAGGTCAAGTTTCACATCAAACCCTTCTGTTCCTTACTTGTTCCTCCCCTTCGTGTCCAGCCACAAGCCCTAACTTGTAAAACTGTATTTTCTCTACTATCCCTACCTACGCTATTTATTTCAGAGTAAATTTAGCGTAGCACAGTTTTTTTCCTAAAACTAACTGAAAATTCCTTGCAAAAAGCTCGAGGAACACACGAAAGTGGTTAAAATCAAGAGCGTGGATTAAAACAGTAGCCAATAAATTACACGCTTCTTTCCTTCTCTTTTCATTCTCACTCTTACGTCTCAGCAAAACTCAAGGAGATAATTGCAGAAGAGCATGGAAGACATGACGTTTTCAAGAGTATAAGGTTGATGATCTTGTTCCTCAAATGCGTATTTCAGTTTCCCTTACCTCTTTAAAGACGAAGGCAGGCATCATAATAGAGTAGTTGCCTCGTTGGTCAAAATACGGAACTTTACTCGACACAGGGTAAAAATAATACAATTCTTTCTCGGCGCTTACTCACACAGCAGCAGCGTAAGCGTCATTTTTTCAACAAACACGACACATACGCTTCGCTATGTTATTCAGTTACGGTGTACACTTTACCTCCCGCCCGCAACTGACCGTCCATCGACTTGGACACAGTCCTAGGGGATATGGCTCGCCGATGATTTTGACAGTTTAAATTATTTAAAGTCATTCCCGTAAAATACTTTTCTTGGTTTCCTCTCAATTATCTCTCTCTCTCTCTCTCTCTCTCTGGCTGTATGCAGCCTCAGCTAACTTCTTCCTCATCCTCTCCTCTCAGAATCTGAACTGGAACAAAATCAGTAAAAACTTCTTTCCTCATCACATCACACCTTCATCATAATTTCTCCAATGAAAGCTCCAAGGAACACACAAGAACCAAAACAACGGAATCTGTCGAGTAACAAAATAATTCTAGTATTTTGTCACAACTCAGTCAAAAAAGAATAACATTTTACCTTCCACTTCAACTCTTTACCTCCAAACAGAAGTAAGTAATTCTAAATTCCTTCTCTTCCACCATTTACACTTCTGTCGGCTTTTCGCTACACAATTTACCCAGAATCTTGGATTTCCAAACCTTTCTCTAGCTCCATCCGTATCCTACCTTCACAGTATACATTCTCCTCTATCCTCTTCCGCCACTTCCTCATTCTCATTCACAATATAATGTCATTGTAAATTCTCGGTAGAGGCGTCAAGTACAGTAGTACAGTACTGAATTGGACAGGTAAGTTAATCATACTGCCTCATACCATCATGCCCCTCACCCTTCCCTAGATCCACATCTACAAGGAACAACACCTGGTCCTCAACAATTCACCATTTGTTATCATCTTCTACTAAAATCAACTCATTTTCCTCCTCCTTACTCCTTGCCACCTGAGAAACTGCTCTTGAATTTGTCTGTCAAAGAATACCATGTCTCCTGGAGGCAATAATTGTCTCAAAAACTCACACAGCTCTTCTCATTAAGTAACACTCCTCTCCAAGCTCTCCAATGCCATAAGCCTACTTCACCTGCCCGAGTACGTAAGCTTGAAGGCAGGCTTATTATCATTCTTTAAATTTTCTACAAGTATTATCAAAATGCCAACCCGCTACTGTCTCCCTCCCGGCTGATAATGAACCAATTTAAATGTTTTAATATATACTACTCCACTGCATACTACAAAGGCAGTTAAGCCCTAAGTGTGGACAGAGGAGAAAACCACACCACGGGCCATGCCCACTTGACTAATTCCGCGGTCAGATGGGATGACAATATCCAAGGAAATTACCATGACAAGCCACCATAAACTTATATTGCCGTTACAGGCGTCCATGGTCCAACCAGCGCCATTGTCCTCCATGCTTCATCACATCCACTTCAAGATTGTCAGGAACTTGACGACACAGTCATTAAACTATTTCATTACAATAATTCATATATATTCTGTGCTCCTCTTATTAAAATGTGTGACTCCCGGATTATCCCTGACAGGCTCCAACTGTTATTTTGTAACCCACCTCAGGAAGTTCCGGTACTTTTCCAAAAATTAAAAAATAAAACAAGCTCACAGAACAACGCTGAATTTTCCTAGCTCCATCTGCTTTAATTGCACGAACCTGCTAAAGCGAAACCTACATGCTATCATTTACATTGCAGGGCTGCTTTCTCCTTGGAATTTGTTCTCATCTTACATGTCTTAATTATTTCACCCCTGTAAATATAAACTGCGCGCCCAAAAACCTGCCAAATTGAATCCTGTTTACAAAAACTCTTCAAAATCAACTTATTTGTGGATCAAACAAGAACAAACCGTTAGAATGTGGGGTGAGCCTTGTAGCATCATTGCTTTATCACAATTACGCAGCGCAATCGGCCATGTACTGATTATCTCATATAGAAACCTCTCAATATAACTCTACGTTTCCATAAAAAATCTGGCACCCGTTTCCTCATAAATACCGCAAGATTATCTAAAACTCCTGGCCCATATTCCAAGATTGACGGCATGAATAGCCTCGAGACATTTGCTTTTTCAGTGCCTCATTTCTCATTGTTCAACAACCCGCACTCACCACCACCGCAATAATTTTGGCCAAACGCGTAGATACACTTTTGTCCATTTTTCCCCACATCTCCTCCTCTGAAGCTAATGTACGCAGTTGCATGGAACAATATCCCCGAACTACTTCGGAGATGAAGAAGCTCAAACACGACGTAATCGGAAGACAGGAAGAAGATGTGCTCATCCTTTCAAGCATTTTTCACACATTTCCTTCTTCACCGTTACAATTCTGTCGCGTTCCATCCCCAAATCTAAGGTAATTTGCCACCACTTTGGATCATCTGCCGGCATCCTCCGCTCAGCTAGAGAAGAAGGAAAACCTGATCATCCGCATCCATCCATGCATGTGTTACAGACTCTGCGTATTTTCAAACTCATTCATTAATATCCCATTACGCCGGAACAGATTCGAGAGGTATTCTTAATTACCAGAGTGTATAAAGTGAAGCAAGAGTCCTTCTCGCCTCAAATATGTAAACAAGTAGCTGCATATTGCATTTGCAGAATCACTGCTTAAAATGAATTCAAAATCGGCCGTGAGTGACTAATAAATTCTTCTGAAGGCTCATCGATCCCAACAAGCTAAATCTACTAGGCGTATCAGCCGGCGTATCTGGATCACTTTGCTGCCTAATTTGCTCTTGCATCTGATCATGTTTCCAAAAACATGACATTTTTAATTTCTGTACAGTATTTAAGTACTTGACACAATGTAATGAATTCGATGCTAAATTATGCACTTGTCATGGACTTGTCCTGGTTTCTATTTCTTTCGCTACTAACCTATTCCGATTTCCTCCGTAAACAAAATTTTAGCTTGGATGTTCGTACGTATACCGATCGAAAGATGAACAATCTCCATTAATACTTCGCTTACATTCATATTATATGGAAACACAGATGACTAGAGCCAGCACTTGACCATGTTCAACATATATTCAACCAACTTTAGCAAATTGCATTAAGCAAATTGCATTAAACCTACCGGATGCTCCAACAAGTGCAATTCTTTTCCGTGTGAACTAGACAACAAGCTAAATCCCTTCACACACTCGACCTCTGGCGTATTCAAGCATGAACAATGCCAAAGCTGAAAAGTTTTCGCAGAATTCTTCCGAGATTCGGGACACTTAAATTCTTGCGGTTCACTTAAAGCATTTCTTATATATTATTCAAACCATTTTAAACTTTCCACTCCCTTTATAAATAATTTTGCTGAAAAATACCAAGGAATCTACCCATATTTCAGTCTTCTTCAACAGAAATTATATAAAAGAAAAATGGCAATGTTGCAAGAAAAAAATTCTTTTGGGTACGGCCAGGAAGTGGTTTACCAATTTAAATAATCCGTGTCGTGGTATTTCGTTTCTTTGTGGTCCCAGCGCGAAGCCTCCTGCCTGCCCTTAGCGCTTTGACTGCAGCGTTCAACGCTTCTTAAATATCTACAACCCTCCCTCTTCTTGGACCAGCGTCTCTGTATCCAAAAGCCATCTTATTCACAATAGGAAAGTCCATGATTTAGCTAGAAATATAAGAAGGACATCCTTTCCTCTATTCCAACCTTTTGAGGATGGTTATTTGCTAATCAAGTTTAGAGAAAAAACGCTGGCATAATCGTTTATTTAGCGGCATCCCGTACAAAGCTATGGTTAAAAAAACCTCCAAAAAATTAAAATTCCCAAACGTTCCGTCGTGACAACTTGTGTTTGCACCCTGCCAATTCCGTTGCCTTGATTCTTGATCATCCTTTCCTTAGTTTACCTCTATTCCTCTTCAACCTTCCTTAAAAGCCATACGCATACCACATATATTATATTTACGCTTTACGCAGCGTCTCTCCACGCTTAAACAAGATTGAATTTCCTCTTCAGACTTATCTGCCGAGACACTGTCTTAAGCCCCTTTTAAACACATGTACATCAAATTCTACCTGCAACCATCCCATTCTGTCCTCCACATAACGTTAGAAGCTCCTTGCCAAATATTTGCAAGCTGTTTAGCACCAAGCGCTGGAGGTATAGCATTTAATTTTTTCCTTAAATCAAATTCTCAAGTAATTTACAAATCCCCTTCATCCATCCCCTAACTTGTTTGTGAGGTCTTAAATTTTCCGATTCAATGATTCTCATGAATTACAAGTACATGAATTGAAAAATTTGGAACGTGAGAGGGAGAGTCAAATCACATGGGAAGCTTACAGCTACAGGTCGCGATTCCCTGCTTTGTTTCCATTAACCCGCCGCGCGGCTGCCCGCGCGCACTTCCCACCAGCGCAGCAGTACACTTCTACAACCCCCAACTTTTCATATTAGGAAGTAGAATCTTGATTTACCATTCCATCATCACACTCTTAACAGCATTTAAGGTTACGTTATCACAATAGTTTTTTTTCTCTCCCCCACACACAGCGACCCTGACCATGTAACTCTCCTATCCTAAAAATACACGATGATGGATGCATCTAACGAAAAAAACATTTGCATCAAATCCATCCTCACATGTCAATTCTTATTCCTTCCCTATTTTTCTCTTCTGTTTTTCCCTAATGATTTCCAATAATTCACATCACCACAATGCTAGCTTACTTCCAATACAGCATACAGCGCTCTTTCTACTCTACAGTACACGGCATGTCTCAACAACACAACAGTTTTTTCTACGATTTGCAACTATAAATTACCTCCACGCTAACCACACTTCACACCTCCTTCCATCATTAACCCTCCTGACCATTCAATTCAATCCATTCTCCATCCAATCTCTTCAACGCCGCCGTCAAAAACCTTCTCAAGTTCATTCAACACACGTCCACTCTGTCTATACTTGTTTATTGCAGACATGTTTCCAATATCTCATCATACAAACGATGCTCACAACAATCTCTGGCTTATTGCGATTCTCCCCCACATTGCGAATCCTTAAATCATCCATCCACTCCAATCTGAAAAACACTGAGACGCATCCCTCCAAAGCTTCTGTTCCATCTCTTAAGTCATGCTAAATTTTTTTCAAATGAAAAACCCAGAATAACATGACTAGTGACAACAATCATTAATATAATCTCGATCCAAGCATCCATTCTTTCCGTATTCATTCAACAAGACCACCAACCAAGTGATTTTCTGCGCGCGTGACCACTGTCAAAGTACCTTGTCTCTACCACACAACACAACTGTCCCCATCATTCATGGTCATTGTCAAACTAAACGTTATTATAACCTACCAGTTTTACCGTAGCTCTCAACCTAAAACAAAAACAATTATTCCTTCCCTCCAAGTAATTAGGTAAATTATCTTCCCATGATCCTTTTGTTTCTCTCAATCATCACAGTTTTAGTTATCACGGCGATAATATCCCAGTAGTCAACAATCCCTCAAACTCATCATACTTCTAATAACTGCCTCATGCCACAAGAAAAACAAAAGCTACCGTGCTTTAAACCTTTTGAAAAATTTCATCCAGGAAGCGCAATTCTTAATTACCGCAATTAGTAATGCAAGGAAAAAACTAATTAGAGTTGTAATTTTCCTCTTCTTCTTCATTCTCATCCTCTCAACTATCCTATGCAGGCATTCTACACTAAAACTAAATACCAGAGACAATCCCAACTTCAGTTATATCATCCATCCTCTCGAGTTTAAAACAGACGAAACTAAAAGTCTAGGATTCCTTTGAAACGAAAGAAAGAGGAATGCACCGTATGGATGGCCGCATCTCACTAATTTTTTACCGCGTCTTCTCCTTGTATACACAAACCGTATCTTAAATGTATCTCCGATGCTTCATCCTATTCCATGATGCTCACAAGCTGAAAACAAACTTTTAAGGCAAGTGTAAGTATTTTATCACATCCATTCATGGTTAGCGATTCCGTTAACCTGTTTACTTCAATCATTCTCCACCTATTAGCCTTTGAACTCTCAAAAGTTTACACCCCCTGGTTCGATAAACTCCATGCTGAGTTTCCAAGCAACACATATCCTCTCAACCTCGGCTCCCTTTAGTACCTGGTTCCGTTCTCTTTAATTACCAGCAGGTAAAATCCCCACCGGAAGTAACACCACAGCATACTAACTAAGTAGTACGTAATTACAAGCTCAAATCCCGAACTCTCCACCAAATCAACACAAGCCAGAGTCCCAAAGTATCATCAAACTGTATACCAGCATGCTGGTATGCAGTTCGGTAGCAAATGCTATTTACTTTTCAAACAATGTACACCGGAATCTATAGCCCGAATCACGATTCAATGCAGTTGTAATTGCATCCGCATCAAACAATGCACCCCCCTGCATACCCGATTGTCTCGATTTTTAGTTATTAATAGTGGCATAGCATATATTCCTACCAAATTATGTACTTACTTGTTAGTATCAACACTCAACACATCCCCATTTAAAATACTAAACATTTACGCCCTCTGTAGCTCTTACCACATCCTTGAAACACTGTAACATCATCTATCGACATTGAATCATCGTTATCCGTTAGCGCCAAATATTAAAAGTTTCACAGTTTTGCAGAACCAACGGTGATTTAATATTTTCATGAATAATTCATACGCTAACACAAAGCTATTCCAAACACCCATTCCTGCTTAACCTCTTGCGTACTGCTTAACTTTGCACTATTTTTCGTATCAGCCCTTGTTGTCATGGTGTAAGTTCTTATAATGCCCACATGGAAACGTTAGGTTTGCATCTGAGGCCTATGTAAAATTCCATAAATTCTTCTCATTGCCCAATATCAAGTAATTATATAATCAAATTTCGAATTCAGAATCTTGATTGGGAGAAAATTAATTGTAATAGGTTTCAAGATGCTTAAAAATGTTTCAATATTTTCTGGAAGTGTACTTGGAGGCGAGTTGCTGGAGATTTTGACTTACCTAACTATCATATCCATATCATGAAATCTTAGGGATTAATATGTGAACGATTTTAGAAAATGATCCTAAGAAACATTTTTTAAAATGCTAAATTATTCAGTCGTTAGCTAGCCATTATAAAACAAAACAATCATCAATGGGCTGCCAATGCATATTATTGTTGTTTGCTGCAACATCAATTGGCAGATATACCGGATTTTGTTTGTGTGTGAGGAAGCTTACGGCCATGACAACCGTAAAAGTATTGTTGCTCCAAACATCAATTGGCTGCAGGAGCGGAATTCAAATGTTTCTTGTGAAGCTTATCCCTGCGTGTACAAAAATGGATACGTTCCGATACCCTTTTTATGGCTTCGTTTCGGATGGCTTTGGACTCGAAATCTAAGGCCATTCGAATCGCTACCCTTCGTAGGGCACCGGATAGAGTGGCACTGGCTGGAAGCCCAGATGATGCCTGCGCTTCGGAGGGCATATTAGGGTAGGCAGTCGGAGGGTACAGAAGGGCCAGGCTCCAAGGGGTTGGTAATGCCATCGAAAACTAAGGTTCTATTGGGCTTTCATGTGAACCCCATTAATGCCCTTTCATGTGAATCCTATTAATGCCCTTTAATATGAATCCTATTTATGCCCTTCGAAATGAATGGTTTTAATTGACGCTGGCAGAATAGCCTCTTTATCCCCTTGAACAAATGCCTCCTGGGCCTACAAGTTTAGTGGGGTTTGAAATGGATTTATTTAACCGCTACTTAATTATAATTAATATTATCAAATTATTTAGCATAACAAAGGCATTTGTAACTTACGCACTACATAGACCAATAATTAGGTATAATTGGGATTTGTAACATTGTATGACTCCAATTAACAAGTAACCAGATGAGTACTACATTAAAAACCAAATGGTCATGAAACCGGTATTAGAAACAAATTTCTGAATAACTTGGACAGGGACATAATTCCTGCCACCTTGAATGCAGTCGTCATTGCAAGACTTATGGTTTTCCACCTACTCGCAAATAAAAGTAACCCAAATGTCGTGTAGCGCTACGAGGGGTTCATCAATCTATAGCTGACAGCCTGCATGTGCAGCTAAGGGACTATCCGGTTTGATGCTGGGATTGAATATTACCATTTGGCGCTCAACAGTACACTGAAAACATAAAAAGCAAAGATTACCATATTTGCCCGTCCTAAGCAACATTTAATAATAAAATTAAATGTATATAAAATACTCTACCTGCCACGCGCCCAACATCTCTTGCAAAAGTGATAGTTTCAGATCTCTCTTAGCAGCTGCAATCGTCGCCCATTGCCATCCTTCACAGGCGGATATGACAATCTCTTCAGTGAATCTGTACACCGGCGCACAGCATACAGCGTGTAATAATGGTCTGTTGAGACCTGGAAGTAGAAATTAGCAATAACTAATAATGCCACAATTTCGCAACAAATGTTAGTTGCGTTGGACAAAACAGTTACAAAATACCTTCGCAGCTGATGAGCAATGAGGAAGCGGTCCATAAGGAATCCTTAAAAGTTTGAATATCAACTTGGAAACATCTCTGTCACACAGCACCCGAATGAGCTTGCCAGCTACCGTTGGTAGAAGCTCAATCCGAAGTAAACCTTGAACTTGTCCCACAGACCGACTTCGCAGACCCAAAGAGGATACAAACTTAGCCAGGGAAGACTCAGTGCACTCAGGCATTTTTTCGAGTGCAGTTTCCTACAAAATCAAAGTAGTACTTGAGGTTATAAACAGAACTAGCAGCGACGGTTCTTTCACTGGCAACCTACAGGTAACGGATCCGAAGTCTGATTTCTCCCGGAGTATTTTAGGCTGCATTCCGATGCAAGGGCCAATCCAGAATGATGTTGAATTGAATCAGCACTTTGTAAGTTTAAATACTCTTGTAAATGAGATCTCGGGCTTGAGGAGCCCATTTAAGAGCCTCCTGCAAGAAGCTTCAGCATCTTTCGGCATAATCCCGAACGATTACCTGAAACAAGTGTTAGGAGAATCAGAAGGAGAGATCGAATAATTCATACAAACTGATATGTACACTGTCCCCAAGTAATCTCCGTACAAACCCTAGTAAAAACTTTGCGCGCTCACAATAGCAGATCCCTTTAGTAAATGTGAGTTATGGCTTATGTTATAGCCTTTTGTTTCATTAATGGTTGAAAACAGAATTCCATTTGCTACATATACCATACCGTCGAAACTACCCGTTGCTCGCATTACCATGAATACGCAATTCAAAATTCCACTACCTGCTTCGATCAGTCGAGTATAAGCATCTCTGCGATTCATCTTGGTTTCACTTAGCCACACGGATAGACCGAAATATGGCCAATCCTCCAATTTCGCACAACAAATTTGCTACACGGGCCATATTCTTTTCCGAAACTGAGTTTCCAAGCTCTTCCGTCCAGGGATAGGCGCCAACCTGCAGGAAACCTCGCGGTTAGCAATCAAAACTAAATCCACGATGCATAAAGTTTAGTAGGAATTGCAGCAACTTAATTTTAGAAGAGCGTTGTTTTCCTCGCAAGCCTTCATGTACGCAACATACAGGAGGGGTTTGCCAGTAGCGATAGCACACAGAATTTCTTCACTTCTCGTAACCTTCATCATTCTCTTTTCCATCGTCACCACTGCTTTCAATACAATTCTTTTGCTTTTTCTTCCGAACAACCAAACTTCCTCATCAGTTTTTCCTTGTCCTCTTTTACGAGTTCCATTGCTCCTATCAGATTCCTTGGACTCATCGTTGACAGCGTGTGATAATCGCTCTGGTGTTTGCATAGGTGCCACAACTCATTGCTGGTAAATTTGAAAAATCAGAGTTATCAACTGGTTCCAATTTCTACAAGTTACAAGGTACAAAGCCGAGTGTTCTAATTATTAGCTAGGTAGTAATTTACGTTTTCTTCGTATTTCGGATCAGGAGGAGGTCCCAGAGCTCGCAATGCTTTATTTGAAACAGCATCTGCTATTTTCGCATCTCACACCCTTTGGCATGAGCGAACAACTTCTATAAACGGTGTCGATGGGCGCCTCTTGGGACGTTGAAGGTACGCTGGAGGAGTTCGACATGCTCAATCCATCTGCTCTTTTAATGCTCGCGATACTTCACGAGAAAACGTTGGGTGAAGAAGTGGGGATTCGGGTGGAGGAGGTCCACCTGGTGTATCAGGAGTTTTCGTTTTACTAGTGCTACTTTCTGGGGTCATAATGGATGCTGCAGCAGGTGTCTTGAAGACATCATCTTGGATGGGTGGGTTCTTAATTCTGTAATCAAACAAGAAAATTATGTTATCACAAGCGATCATAATAGTATCAGCAAAAACTAGCTTTTACACCACCAAGAAAAAGCTTCAGTTATCAGTATGCATACCCTAAACGTGTAGCTTTCCTTGCGTGTTTGGGCTCAAGGCATATACTGTTGTTGCATCACTGTTATCTTCGTTCTCCAGAACAAAATCAATCAGGCCTAGTTTTTTCCCTTGCTTACAGCACTCTACAATCCAGTTCAGAGTTACTGCGGGGGTTCCCCATCTTCTATACGCTTTATACTTTGCGTTATCGGCTACCTCGCAAATGAGATGAGTGGTGCGAAGGGCGCTGTCTGTCGTTTTTTTTAGCAAAGACTTCTTTTAAACACTGAAAGCACAAAAAAGTGAAGGTTGTATAAATTCAGAAATAATAAGTTTACAAACACCAGATTGCAAAGAAAAATGACATACGTCGCACCAAGCGCAATGGAAATCTATCGGATGTATTCCTTTGTCTTGTCGGGGTATGCGCTCACAGCGATTACAACACCTTCAAACATTGACGGCGTTACGGCAGTAGCTGGGTACCGTATGTGCTACGGTTCCTCAGGTATTTCCAGTGAATTTCGATCCACTACTTCTGACTGTTGTTAAAATATTCACAATATTCAATTAAAAAATTCTCAACTACAAAACAAATCACGTGGAAAACACGTACCAGCCAGAAGTTGGTGAAAACTTGCAAAGGTTGAACATCAACAGCATCATATACAGGAGTCGCAATCATAATATCCATTTCTGATTCTTTTGCATTATTGCAATTAATGACTTCCCCGCTAAAGCTTTGAGTGATAGATTCGGCCCGTTCCTTTTCTTCGTCACTCTCCAACTGCACAAAAAATTTTAACCCATCCAAAAGAATTTTACCCTCTTCTCCTGTCACTGTCACAAGAGTATCCGTGACAGTTGAAGATTTCATGGTGTTATCTTCATCTGGTACTTGTTCTGGAGCCTGGAACACACTTTTAGTCCGTTATAGGCCATTCTCTTTACTATTTCGCTTCTGAGCACCGCTAGAATCACGGAGCTCTTCGTTGACCAAATCCAATTCCGGAGCTAAGAGAACTTTAAAGAATGTTTCTTCTAGGGGAGATCCATGTTGAGCGCATGTTGCTAGCCAAAGCAAAGGAAGTTCGTGCGGCCTAAAAGTGCATGTAGAAATAGATATTGTAGTCCTTTATGAATGCCAGATGGGATGCGCCAAGAGTCCAAGGTAGCCGAAACATGATATGATACTCACCTCTGTTGCATTATCAAAATGTAAGCTTCTTCCTGGTCCGAAATAATTCCGTCCACCAGGATCAGTTGCGTCACTCGCTTGTTCAAAGATACATAGCATGTGGCTCCGGATTCTTAAATAACGTACCCCAAGTTATCCAATTTTTGAGGTTGTTTAAAATCGCATACATAAAATAAACCTGCGGTGAAGCATGTAGAATTTTAAATGATCTTTGCATATTTTTAAATGCATGACAAACCTGTCATGGCTATATAAACAAACCTGAAACTGCTCTAAGAAGCCTTTCGGTCCGTGATCTACTACTTCCCAGGGATCATCTCGAATTTCATTATCTCGACTTCTCAATTCTCGACCTAGCTGAGACGTTGTCGAAATTGCTGAAGCATTAGAATATCGCGTACTATTTGCAACCGTATTAGTAAATTCATCTCTGTTTATTAAACTTATCATGGATTCATTTTCATCAGGCACTGCAGAAGAAAAAAAAGTCTCATCATGCTCATGAAATTAGAAAACTTCAGTCGTTTCGAACATGTTTCCTGCGTGAGGTTATCAGGGATAATAAAATACAAGTTCTTATTCTGGTTACATTTTACCTGTCTTGCTGTGATTGGGATTGAGAATAACTCGGGAGCGTAAAACTCATCCCCGCCTCGGATCCTGATCGGTCCGGCGACTCATTTTCGATTTGCCTATAAAATAACCAGAAACCTACGTGACATTAAAAATTACTAGCAATTAAAAAGCATTATTAGTACAATTATTCCGGCTACTAAAAAGTTCTCGTAATCTTTAAATCGAAACAAACGTTTCATTTCAAACTCAGTTAGCTAAAGTGATGATGGACCAGTTATAAATCTGACAATAAATAATGAGAAATAAACTCATACACATCACTGATCGACAACAAAAACTACACATCATACCACTTACCCGTTTAGACGCTGAGCGAATGGAAATCCGTGAATAACTCAAGGATATACGAAGCTTGAGTGTCACTTGGGTGCCATTGGTTCAATCCTAAATAATTAATCGTTGAGGTTAGACAAGATCAGAGTAAGAGATCTTGTCTACGTTGAAGTTGATGCCAATTGACTACAGCATGGTTAATTGGCAACAGTTCATCTTCAGGATATTTTTTCTTGGCAACGGAACTTGTTGGAAAGACTATTTTCTGCCGAAGTCTCCTGCCCAGGTATCTGATTGCCTGCTTTTGTGTAAATACATGAGTCTTATGGCATTATTCGACTGACGTCATTAAATCAGCAGGTGATGATGATGATTGATGTTGAGATGTTCAAACTGCGTTTCAACATCAACGGCATCCTCACAACCCAGACAAGAATATGGTCAAACTCCAGCAATGTTGCCACTGAATTTTAAATAAAATTGCTAGATTAGCTTACCTCCCGATCGGTAAATTATTCCGAAGAACACGTTGAATTCCTTTGATGTACTCAATACCAACCGTAATGGGAGCTGAGTAAGTAATATCTCTGATGAGACGGCATTCATGAGATGTCGCGCTCCTGGTCATATTGAATTCTTCCTCGACTCCTGGAGTGCCGACTCTGACGTTAATCATTAAGGTGCCTATTGCAAAAAATGAAGTGAATCCTAATTATGATGAAGCTCTAAAGATCTTCTTCCATTGCTTTAACCCACAATCTCATGCAGCTTACTTCAGATTACTTACTTGAGATAGTACGATGGATCTACATCGGAAACAATCACAGCATTTGCCATTAGCCATTACGATCTTTTTGATTTCGACACTGATGAAGTAATGGTACGAATCGATGTGTTGTTTCGCAAGACCTTTTGTTTCCAGCAACGCAGGAATAAGCTTCCATGCATCCACCAATACAAAAGAATGTTTTACATTATCAGCTCCATATACTTTAAAATTCTGGACATATGTACCACTAAAAGTTTTGATCCTTACGCACGCTTACCTCGATTTTCTTAATAGGTTTAATCATGTATGACAAGTTCTGCTTTGAATCTGACCGACAGAATTTAATTAGAAGAAATTAGACCTGACGTAGGGTTTTTTGGCATAAACTTTTCACAAATTTCACGAACTTACCGGCTCGAAAAATATTGACAACTGTTGCTCCGGTTTGATTGTTTCAAGCAGTTAAAAATAATAATCTAGTAAATAAACTGAAGCACACTGTTTAACTATTGACTACGATGCATGGCGGTTTGAATTACCAAATGCGTCCCAGTAGCTAATCTGGGAGGGGATTTCTTGCCGACACATCTATTGTAATAGCTAAAATTCTTAGCGCGCTTGCTAAACATACGGTCGCATCAACTACACGCAAATACATACAAAATATCACAGCTGTGATTCCCTCGACTTCCTCGACCAAAGCCATTTTTAACCCTTATTTTCCCTCCGTTTCAAGACCAACTTCTACCCAGCAGAGCAGACGGCAGCGAACCCCTTCGGTTTACAGGGCATCGCCAATGCTATCATCATAGCAGAAAGGGCCTTCACCAGTAGGGACTTTCAACACCCCGAAATAATACCCTAAATACGGTTCCAATTTAAAGCCCATTAAAGCCCATTCATCCAAGAGGCATCGAAGTCATTGAATCCATATGGTAGGCTGTACAGGCAGGGATGGGACGCAAGAGGTTAACATGCAGTGCCAACCATATTTTGGGATGTTCCTTCTTCACTCTTCGGTTTCTGTTTCTATATATTTTTCATCTCTTCGAACCAATTCTACAACCGCCCCTTCTGCCTTACGAGAGAAGAGGATAGAATACAAAAATCCATAATCCACCTTCCTCAATAACAAATCACAGCGGAAACTAATAGCTGGCTAATTGAATATGAATTCTTTTATGATTCTCTTCTTCTTAACTATTATCTTTTCATTCTAAAAGATCCTACAGGTACATACAATTCCCTCTGCTAACCTAGACAACACTGAAGGATCTAACACACCCTAAAATATCCTTTGAATAATCAATACATTTTTCTACGCACTTTATTATTATCACGTATAATTCCTAGTCTTCCCAGTCACCAGTTACCATCTTCCCCCTTCTGCGATCCGTCTTTTGTTTTTTTATTATTGGAACAACTAATACAAGTGAACTTTGATTCCGGCATTGAAATAATAATGGGATCCAAGGACATTCTACAATATGAGATTTCTGAAAAGCCTAGCCTCCAACCGAACCCTCCCTCCTGTCCAAACTGTAAGCCTCCCTCTCCACTGAACTGATCACACTGCAATTGCCATTTATTACTATAAAGTATTGACATTTTGAAAAAATCAAATATATTCTCCAACGTTCAAAGCGCAAAGCAAAAGCACAGCTTTTCAAAATGACAACTGGGAAGACACATTCCCTCCACACTTTGAAATATGATCCCACCAATTTGATTAATACTCTTCCCCTACTGACTTGGAGCTAATTCTTTAACTATTGATTTTCTGTTTCTTCTTTTCGATGATGATCTTCATTGGTAGCAGCAAGGTTTACACATGCTTCTTGTCACTTAGTTCCTTTGTTCCTCCTCCCAGTAATCCTCCTCATATAATTATTAAAGTAGCCCTGCCTATTTGCTCCAAAGAGATTCAAAGCGGAGGACATGGGTGCTATAGCCAATAGCCAATAATAACAAAATTAGCCCGAGCCCATCACATCAGGGAGGCAATACTTATTCAAAGCCGAAAATATTATATCATCAATATTCATATAAAAGATTCTATTAAGCCGTGTGTCCACAGTCTTGTATTGACAACACCTTACTGCATGCAGCTTAGTTACAGCTTAGATCCAAATATGCTTTACACTAAACTCTAAGAAAAAAACGGCAAGTCATATGTTGTCATTGAGGAATGACACATGTTCTTTCCGTACAGACCCAACAGCTAAAGAAGAAGGTAAAACGGAATCAATATATAAGCAGCAAATATGAGAGGATGTCGCCTCTAAATGATGTATAATAATGTACAAGTGCCGGCGTTACAGGGTCGAGGAAATTGTATTAGATGACAATTGCAAATTGCAATTTCACTACCCATTTCAGTAACTCAATCATTACAAAAGGTAACCCCTAAAACTTCCCATTACTATATTACATGTACAACTCCCTGTCTGTTATCTACCACCAACAACAAGAGAAAGTTAAATCTCATCTTCCTCAAGTCCATTACAAAATCTTTCTTATTTAACTGCGAGGATTTTCATTTTCATTAACACGGAGGTGGAGACGAAAATTTGCACAAGGAAAAGCAAGACTAGGGCAAGCACACACTGAGTACAGACAAATAATTTGCAATTTTCCTCAGGGATACACCAGGACATTTTTCGCACAAACAAATTGCAAAAAATCTCTACAGGATATTCTCTTACGTTTTTCCACATTATTTATTTTAAAGACGTAATATTCCTCCACAGCTACATCTTTCCTCTGTGATTAACTTCTTCCCCTGCAATTTCCATTCGGACATTAGGCGAACATGTCATTAGATTTACCATCCTCCAACCCGCTGACCTTCCTGCACTCCTGTATTAACTCGGTATATTTCAATTTTTTTTATCCAACCACTTAAACTCTAATAACTTTCAATCTCATCCCGTGCTCCCATCTAGCATCTCCTGATCCTGTCATGTCGTTTAACATCCCTCTTTACACGAACCACAGCATAGCACTCCTAAAATGCATCACCCGTCCATCCACCAAACTCCCTTTCTTCTCCCACATTTAATAAATCTTTTCTGGATGTAAAAACATGGATTTTTTTCCCAACGAAAACACTTCATCAGAGCTTCAACTACATCATCTTAATCTTCCCAGAAAAATTTGCTCATCAAAATGCGCAAAAGATCACGACTTTTCGTCAAACTTTTTCTCCAGTATTTTTCTCTTCGCAAACCTTTTTTTTCATTCGTCTTCTATACCATCATCATTCAATCAAGATTCTTCATTCGCTACATCATAGAATTTTTTCTTGCAATGAGTCAAATATAAATCCTCTACACAGACAAAGACAAAGAACGCTAGCCTAGCCATGAAGTAATTATTTTTCCAATGGTTATTGAGCGTGATTCAAGATGGGGCATTTTAAGCACGGTTTTAAGATTAATATTTAATTTATCAACCTCAAAAATCCTATCAAAAATCATGTCAGCGAGTCTACATTAATATTAATTACGCCCGTAATTGCATCCAAAAAACTAGAGCCAAGGTCAAAGCGCTTGTAGCTTTGCTAATTTTAACATATTTTCGAGTCAAACTTTAAAAATTGTCGCATTTTTCTCTTCCACAACCCACAAGTTTAAATAGTAAATTCTAAGAAAAACATGAGCAAAATTATTAATTCCAGGAGCTAATTTCAGGTTTAAACTAGTTTACATCCTAAAGAATCCACCAGTGTATTGAATCTAAATGAGCCTTCCAGCATTAACTCCTCGTCAGCCAGTCTCAAAGTAGTAATTATCAAGTACCTTAATTACGGAATGATGTATCCATTGTACTCAAGCCGCCACCACCTCTACGTCCTGTTAATTTTTACGTCTTCCCCAGTAAGAAACCAAGAACTTAATTTAAAAAATAGCCTTAAAGAAAAGGGCCAGCGCAAGGCACGATTCCCCTCAAAGATTTCACTTTTAACGACCAGGAATAAAGTTTCGCATTACACCACAATCTTTTGTCCTTTGAATTTATCACTTGGACAATTTTTCAGGCTATAAAAGTTAAGCCTGTGCTAGCTTTCAATGTGCCCCCATAGCAATCAAGCAAGAGTGTGCAATTTCCTAATTGTCTTTGATCTTGGCCTTTGTTTTCTGTCAAAGGCTAATTAGCAATTAAACTATAGGAATACTACACGACTACAGACATTGATGGGAAGGATCGTGGATGGCTTGAATGTTCAAGGGAGAGCCCCAAACAACTCACCTATGGAACCCACAATTACACCAGGTATATTACAGAGGTAGGTTAATATTAGTTTATGTCCTTTAGGAAATTGTGGGAAATTAATAATAATAATACCAAGTTAAATAACCCATGAATCAACGTCCTTGAAACAGCAAAAGAAACTATCAAAAAATTAATTCTAAACATCCTTGCATCTTGAAATGAGTACACCTACAAACAAACTTACATCCGATGCGACGATCTGCGAGACAAATTGATTGTGACATTAAACAATTAAACTGCAAATAATTAATGTCTTTACAATGTCGTTTCCGATCCTGTAGATCATGATAGTGATGACACGATTCAATTTTGTAATCCATTATAAAAAAGCTCAACGTTTAAATTCAGGTCCAAAAATATCATGACAGCCAAGTAGGGCGGTTAATGTAATTGTAAAATTATTTTCAATCCTAAAAGTATAATAACTCTATTATAGTTAAACCTTGGTCAAAACTGTGCGTACTCTACACATGAAAACGTTTAGGCACTCAACGCACGAGCAGCATTAGCCGCGTGTCCTAAAAATGTTGCGTGGATGGAAGACAATGCTTCTTTCGGTTACCGTTACGTCTACAAAATTATGTCACTTTTAGTATTATCCACACTAACTCCCCCCGATGTTATTCAATTCATTCTTCTTTTTAAAGGATTCCACCAAATTCTTACAGCTTTCGGGCTAAACTTGAAAAATTACCACACGTTTCCCAGCGCTAACCGCCCTTACCTTTCCAAGTATGTAGGTTTCAGTGCAACTCAATTGAATTCAAGAACAACGGTCAATAATGCTTTAACCAAAGTTCCGTCTTCTTCGTACTACTATTCAACCTAACAACAGGTAAATACTCTCGTGTCCCACTTCTTGGAGCAGGCTAACAGAACCACGGAATGATTTGATGAAATTTTCTCAGATGTGGGTGGATCCGGAGGGTTTTGTCAACCATGTAATTGAACTTGTCATAGATTCACTAAATATATTGCGACTATATAAACAAATGCATTTCAATATAAACGCTTCTCTGCCTACATTTCTGCTAAATAAAGCTAAACCACCTTAATTTCTGTACCAGTTTGGGTAAGAGCTGTATTATTTATTTTTTAAATTAACCACAATTCAATTTTATACAATTTGCAAAAATATTGTTCCTCTCCTTAAAAATCCACATTTTTTATCTCATCTGGACCATAATTAACCTTGAGGTTTACGCTGCACTGCTGATAGCGTGCTTCAAAACAATTAATAAATTGCACAATGACTTAAATTGCAACATACTCTTAAACCCAAGATTACTGCATTAATTTCTCTCTGAATCCAGATTCTATTGCACGGCAACGGAAACCACCCGTCGCGCTGAAGCACAATACCCAGTATTTGCACTGCTAATAATTTGCAACTAATTTTGCAGAAATGCATGACGGTATTAAAAATGACGCTAAATTATCTAAGGTAAACAAATGACAACTCCATGAAATTATCATATTCACAAAAAACAAATGCAAGGTTCACTTCATCTGCACCGATCGCCACTAACCCACCTTGCTTCCCATCTTCCATCCTCCCTGACTTGTACGACCTCGAGAATATGCGAATAATATATATATTTCATGTCTCAATTTGTACATCGTGTAAACAGCATTAAAGCCGGCAACGAATTCACCCCCAACATAGCACTAAATCAACGCTACAAAATGTTTTTTTCATCTCCAAGTCTCATCTATTTCACGCGCACTACCAACCGCTTGCTCCTGTCAACCCTTCAACCTCCTGCAGCTTTTGTATTTTGGCGATTCGCGAATTGCAACACACACGGTAGTAGACAATATACAAAATATTATTTTTTCCATCACTAAATTCCTGCTCTCACCACGCTGCCGCACGTCCATCAAAATATTATCCAGCTTCATCCAGCCAATCTGAGCACTGATAATGCATTTCTCTTCTTCCACCTCACTTCATACTAAAACAGGCTCCAATATTAGCACCTTACTTGATCCGACGCTCTTCAGCATATTATTGATGACCAATTTGTCTTTCATCAATCTGCCGCCACCTCCCCCCACCCCATCTTCATTCCTTTCGGCAATATATTTATCCAACTGTTGGTATCGCAGTAAGCAATCTCATGTTCTCCCTTCAACATTTTCCCTCATCAATTATATCGGACAATCACACGCTTTTCAATCAAAACCTTCTCCCCTCCAACCATAGGCAACGTGTCACTTTTTAATTACAAACAAACCTTTTACTATTTTCATCACAATCAAAAGATCACGGACATGTGCGTAACCTTAAAGCAGTATTCCCACTATCGCCATCCTGTAATACTTCCTCAGTCCCTTCACAAAGCTTATAAATAATGTAATCCTATATCGACATAATTCTCTCGTCCCTTGTCAAACTGCCCCTGGCCCTGGACTGAACGCTTACTATTATATCGCTTAATTTAGTTACAAATTATTAAACATAGCCTTCCGCCCTTGAAACCATCAAATCTTTTCCGGCAACATGCATCATCAATACTTTCAATACACAACAGATGACCCAACAATCCCATACATTGTAAACCCTCTCAACAAGGCCCTTAAGCGTATTCCTCCTGCCCTCTGGGCTTCCTCAAGAAAACTCTAATGAAGCAAGCGACATAGTATAGCAAACTTAACTGAGATCCTCCCTGCTCCAAAAAGTTAATGAACTAAAGGGACCTATTTCTTAATTGAACGACGCCGCTGAACTCTTATCTTGCATAACGGAATTCTTCATAATCTACAGCAATTACAAGCAAATGTGTCGAAGGAGTTAAACTGGAAAATCCATGTGGAAATAAATCATTATCTCCAGGGTTTACCCTAGTATCAGTTGGATGCATCTTTCTTCCCGCGTTTCACTCAGTACAGCACAGCATAGCATTGCCACACAGGAATACATGGCAAGCTCTTCTTACCCCATCCAGTGAGTACATCTCATAGTAAACAAAATTCACCATGAACCTGAGAACTTTTAAACACTTTGATTTCCTCTTATCTGACTAGAGTAAACGCATACATTTGAGAATCACTTTTCGTTCTCTTTCACCCCTCCAGCAAACCCTTTTGTTTTAAGTTTTTCCAGAAAACTTGTACAGGAGATCCCGCCAAACCTTTGTGCCCTTTGCTCCCGTCACTCTTTTAATTTCCGATACAAAAATCAACCACCCTGGGGTTTTCCAATCCAGCATCCTACAACATTATCACAAAACCATGCCACCATAATTTCTCACCAAAGAACTCAACGAGTGAACGCCCTTGGCCCTTTCATTGTTTTGGTCAGGGCTATGTTCCAGAGGTAAACGACCGAGTACTGCTTTGCTTACACAGACATAGACTACAAACTATTGAAATATTTAGCCAGGTCAGCATCACATCCGACACCTTAAGGCGATTCCTCTTCCTCTATTCCAACCCCCACGCGCGCCTTCAAAGTCATCAAAGCTGCCCGTAAGTCTTCCGTGTTTAAAAATACAAGTCCGGCCCTACCACCACAAAATACAAAACCTAGGCTAATCAACACCTAAATTATCCATTCATTTTTTCTCCCTTTTCCTTCTTGGGACAAGACACATATTTATGATTGCTGGTGATGATAATATTTAAATAATGCGAGTTACTAACCTCACCTATTCTTATTCTTTCCAGGTACAATACTGGCTGTAAATATGATAATGTTACATGATGAGTCACATAGTTTCAAATACTTGCCAAAGCATCAACCTCTCGAAATAATTCATCATAGAGCATAATTTCAGCGTTTATCACCTCAGCTTCTTGATCACATAGCCACAAAACGTTTAAACTGTGCTCTCAGCAGCGGGCAAGCCAAATTTTTACTTACTGAACCAATAACATATATTAGCTTTGGAAACTTTTTCCCATGACGAATCCCTACTACTGCAGGTGCTGTCGTAAACATGAGCGCTGCGGAATCGCAACATGAAAGCTTGTTCAATTAGCCAAAACAGCATCCTCCGTTGCTTGTGACACAACAATAGGAACGAAACAAGCTACGGCGCACATTACACTCTCATCGTTCATAAAACCTCCGCTATTGATAGACGATTACGCGGTTAGTGAGTGAGACAAATCAAGAGTCCTTGTTCCTCAATACCTACATTTGTATATCTGGTCATTTTGAACTTGAACTTTAGCGGCCATTATCACCATCCCTCGTTCATATCTTCTTTTACCTCGTTCTTCTTCACGTTCCTTTGCTTTGTATTTCCTAAATCAGTGACCACACAATAAGCATTCTTACATTCTTCCTTAAGCTCGCCCGATGTCCACCCTTTAGGGCATCCACCAAAAAAGATTCAAGCTCTGTAGGTTTATTTCATCATGATTCAGTACTAGGCTAAAATGTTAATTTTGGTGTTTGCAGCCCTAGGGATTTCTGAAATTGACCTTAGGCGCCCAATCCAATGTACATGAGAGCGGGTTCTATGTTCTAGGAAGTGATATTTTAACCACCAATTACCGACATGCCAGAACTAAGGTGTTCATCCTACCTAGGTTTATGCTTCTTCGGTCAGAGTCTTTAGGAATGAGGAAGACCCTTGAACTACTCACGGAATACAATCCTTTTCCCACATCATCCATGACACAAAGCCAGGGAATTTTGTTTTTCACCCGAGGCATTCATTAGCGTGACGATAGCAGGTCAGTGTGGCGCAGAATACACTACAGTTTATACCACCACTTTACTACGATCCCCTGACCACTGTCCAGCCTAACCCTTTTCAGTCCATCTATCCGCTTATACATGCTATATAAGGGCTTTTATCTCACTCCCAGTGGTAC
The DNA here is from genome assembly GCA_906901655.1 of Sminthurides aquaticus. Lineage (NCBI taxonomy): Eukaryota > Metazoa > Arthropoda > Collembola > Symphypleona > Sminthurididae > Sminthurides > Sminthurides aquaticus. The sequence continues at coordinate 6,013,338 of CAJQTT010000003.1, forward strand.
ATAACATTAGCCAGGAAGCACTAAGCTTCATCGGTCAAGGATGCGTCTTGACAACAAAACGTAAACACTGACTAAAGGACCGAATCCTCCAACACTTTTTTCTTGCCATTCATTCCAAATAATGTAAGTGTCAGGAGTAATGAAAGATTTGAAAAAACAAGAAATGCGTAAAAACATACGAGAGAAACATGATTTAGTCACTTTAGTAGTCAGCATCTCGTCGCTTTAGCGTATGATTCATACGCCCATTTAAAAATGCAGACAGCAAACCTCTCACACGAGAGGAAGTAACCTTCACCTTGAGTAATCTTCTTCACTTATAATATTATTATGCGCGAGTTTTTCTACAAGTTCCGACCACCTTTTAAATGCAGAGAAACCTCACTACAACTTACTTTAACTTGATAAGGATGGTAACCCAAGTTGCCTCTCATTCTTTCAACTCCTGGGGTCAATTACCTATCCGCCTTCCATTAATAACCTTAATAATAAAAAGGAGAGGAATTACCAGAGAGACAGAGAAAAACTACCGCGCATCCGGAACAGAAGATTATGATGCTCATCTTCATACAAGTTGCGCACCACCGCGCTATCCTCCAACTTTCCTTCAACACGTAAAATGAACGGGCTTTTCGCTCTTCCCGTGCCCGCTACCGCGCGCTCAGTTCCGCAACAACCAAATACACATGTAAGGCGGACTGACGGACGTACAGATACAAGAAAAAGCTTCATTTCGTTACCCCTCCACAAAACTATGCACCGCACGCAGACAATCCCGCAAAAATAATTATTTATTATCGGGTCAGCGAGAGAAACTGATATTTCCTCCTGCTTCTACCTAAATCAATTTCAGTAAGAACACGGGCCTCAGTTTCACCAAATCAACGTCCTTCTCCGTCTCGGTCTGAGGATGCAGCGCAAAGCGGTTCTTTAATTTTCAAACAACTGACCCTAGGATCCATACAGCAAACCAATGCTGTAATCTTCCCAACTTCTCACCGAATCCGACCCTATACTTGTGCGTCATGTGGTATATATTTTGCGCGCGTGCCAATCTTGGCAAAACATCTTTACGATCTGCAGCGCGCTGAACGGGTTAACAAATCTCAACACATGGAGTCTCTTAAACAGATCAAGAGTATATCACAGAAGAAAAAACGCTGGCAACATGCTTTCCGTCTTGTAAATCCTCTCTTCTTGCTTACATAACGCCAACTTTTCCTCTTCTTCATGTTGTTCCTTCCTCTATCCTAATTTGGAACTTAACAAGACCCGTTCTTTTCCCTCCCCGCCAATCCTTCTCCAACCCTACTGAATCTTCATCCGGCTTTCCGCTTCGTTCTCCGAGCCATAGTCTGTACTTTAGTTTTCAACCCATCCGGCCTCATCCAGTTTTCAGGTCAAAAGCGCTTACGGAATATCACATTGCATAACATCCCTTTAACTCGGCGTCAAACACTCATCACGGAAGATTATCCCATCTTGCACGTTTCAAGGTATAAACGTTATTTCTATCAGTTTTTTATTCCACCGAAGAATTCACACTTATATTTTAGCTTCAAATCTGTGTAACATGAATTTCGCGAAAAATCCTTCTTGCTCTCGCTAGCTTCTTCCAAGGAAGTACAGATGGACACATAATCTTATTTTTTATGATCCGCTAGCCTGCTCCCTTTAATATTTTTACCGTCCCGCTGTCTTAGATACATCTACCGATATTTTCAATTTCAAGCTCCGGATTTACAACCTTCGAGTACATTTACTCCATTTAAGTGAGGCTTGAATTCAGAGTAAATCAGTTAACACTCCGCATATAGTTCTGCATAAAATGCGTAGCTAATTTGAGGTTCTTCGGTAACTCACATAGACGACTGCCTATTCTCCACTGTCGACCCAACGTAGAATTCCAAAACATCGTGGCCCACCCAACCTATTTAGTAACAACTGTTATACAGCAACATCCTCTGTATATCTTTAATCTTTGCCTAGTTTCCCACAAGGGCCTCAATTCCAACTACCGCTAAGGACTCTTCCCTGAAATCTTAAACAGATCATCATGTAGTCCATCACCAGGTATTTTTGTCCTGTTAATCCAATTGAAAAACTGATACAAATACCTACATGAGTTTTCCTGAAACCCTGCTTTTTAAAGTCTCACGCAATTCTTAATTCTAAAATCTCAACATCAGGAGTATAACTGTCAAGTTAACTAGGAAACAATCACAGATTCTGTTTCACAGTTTGCTAAAAAATCCGACGCTGTTACTAACTTCTAACTGCAGACATTTTACCTGTATTTTATTTTAAAAACAAAAGATCTGCATAATACAGACCAGCACCTTTTCCCAGAAACCATGCAGTGTGTGAGATGAATTGCCTCCAAGCAGAATTTAAATGTGTCTCACAGTAATGCGTATCTTGTACATTCTTCCAATTCAACCCTTTCTTCTGTCTTTCCTTCCTCCCTGTCTCTCTCTCATCCTTTTTACATTTCCCTACTTACTACGATGGGTAACTTGACGCTCAAGCTTGAGATTTAACTAACTTCCATTTCGTTCTTTCTTAAGTTCATACACGGACAAGAAGAAGAGACAGGACAACGATCTCCGTCTCCTCCTACGTCCACAGACCATGTTCTAAGGAAATACTTAGCAATTCCATACCCCAAAGAGCTATCATCATCTCCTTGCCTCACAGCCTCTCTTCAAAATCTTTATTTCCCTTCCCGACGATCGTCGTTGTCATCTTCTGTCTTCTTCTTCTTTTAGTTTTATTTGTATTTCTCGTCTTGTCTTTTGCATTTTCCTTCAAAAAACCTTAACCAACTTGTTCCACAACATTGATTCCATTCATCCATCTGTCATTAACTATTTTTCCATCTCTTCCATTCAAGCCTCTGTGTCAATTCTTTTCCATGCTCCTCTTCCTCCGTCTCTCATCCTAATTCAATCTGTTTGTCTTTTCTTCCCATTATTTCAACCACAGAGCTACCTACGGCTACGCTTCTTTTATCATTTCATCTTTCCTCTGGTCTCTGCCCTTTGCAAATAAAATTCATTGCCGAATCTTCTTTTAGCGGATTGTGAAATTCAATTTCAAGTTACAAAAGTCGTTTCATCCGATTCTCTACAAGAAGCCTCTTGGTTTGGTATCCTCCCCATACATAAAACTTCAGGATTGATTGTGAATATATTTCCGTTTCCTTGCAAAAATAATATCATCATCCCTCACCCATGCACCGGACCGGGGTTCACAAAGCCGGCACTTTTACATTTACATCTTTCAATGTTTTATATGACAAAAGAAAAACACTTTTTCTCATCTCCTCCTTGCATTTAGCAATCCTATAGCTCAACCAAATGCTGCCTATATCATTACCACACTGCTCCTGACATTATCTACCCACCCCTCTAACCCAACTGAAACCCAAGCGGGTAAATTGGCGAAGCGCGAGATAATTATCCACGTTATTTGCAGATTCTCTTGGGAGCATCCTCTTACTAACATTATGCAGCCCAGAACTAAAAATTCAAAACTGCTAAATCAGCCTACCATAACTTTTAAGAGTCTAAATAATTTTCTTTCGAGCCTTTCCTCATGAGAACTAAAGCATGAAACCGCTTACACTTTTGCACTTTCCATTAAAAATAAACCCGCAAAACAATCCTTCTACCTGACAACCCAACTGCTTACTTTTCAGGTTAAACCAGTGTATTCTACAGTCTTCTCGTTTAGCATTCATAACAAACTGCCACCCTCCTTCTCATCAATAATCCCAGTACCACCACAGCACCACCGCTCTTCTTAATTTCGCATCAAGTCTTTCAACCCATCTCAAGAATTTGCTCTCCCAGCATGACTGCAATCTTAACAGTCAACAACAGTCAGTCAGTCACCCAGCCATCAGACAGCAGGACAAGAATCAGAGACTATGCAAAGGCATGGTGAAAAATGTTGAAAACAAAATTGCTAATTCCGAAGGTAGTTTCTCGCTCCCCCTGTAGCGGACAATTGAAAAGGTGAGTGAAACCGAGATTATGCTAACTCTTCAGCCCCTATACACCGCTAAAAACCTGCTCTCCGGTTTCTTAATGCCACGTACACGCTCCACAAAACTCTTCCTTCCCAACCAGTAGTTTACAGCTTAATACTACCCAGCAGTTCTACCACCTTTTTCCTTGGCTTGAATTACTTGATTCGCATCAACTTTCTTGAACTCTGAAGCCTGACTCCGGCTATCATTTTAAATTGCAGATTAATACCTGGTTTCCCTCTAATAATCAACCGGGCACGCTGCATCCACTACCTGTCCGAAGCCAGTAACCGTGCATTCTCTCTGAAACAGCCACGGGGGTGTATAATTAACATAAAATATTCGCAATCAGTAAAGTATAAGTTATATGAGCATCGCTAATTTCAATCACTTTCCCCCAGCTTCCAAATTGCTGCACACGGAGAAGAAGACATTATAATCTTCTTCCTAATTTTTCATCATTCAAGATTCACGAAAAACGTTTTAAACCCTGTAAATTCAATAGATTCTCACCTGGAAATCATTTTAAAGCTCATCTTTTCAGATGATTTTCAGAATGAACAGATGATTGAAATCGTGATAAAAAATCCTGCAAATCAATTGATTCATTTACGTACTGAAAGATGGGTGGCAAAAAACTTTATGCTAATCAAAGTATTTACTTTTGGCTCAAGCAGTAGCAATTTAGATCATGCCAAAACAATTTCATCGTTTTTATCACCTGTACCAGGTGTATTTATCCTGGAACCTGCCTGTGAGCTCAGCTCACTGAGCTGTCTGATCTGTATAACGCAGCGCTGCTAGCAACATGTATTTCTAGGATCATTTGAAGGGCGTTATTTTTCCCACGTCACAATTCCAATTACAATTCAAATACCATTTAACCTCATGCAAATTACAGGTGCTTGCTTCGTTGTGGTTTTAGCCTGGACCTTGTTCACCTACGTTTTAAGTAAGCTGGAGGAGCAAGAACCTAACAAGATGACCATTGGTCAGTTCTCTTTGGTCCGCAGGAGCATTCACTGAAACTGGACCAAGGAACTCATGGAAGGATGAGCGAGCAAGGAAGCAAGAGTTGATTTGCCAAATGAATAGTTTTTTTATAATTTCAACTACAAGAAAAGATATTCCGCCCCTACAGAAACAAAAAAACTTGCTCATCAAAATGAGATCATAAGAAGAAGAAGAAGAATTTAGCTTTCAATTCTTCTGTCCAGTACATCATCATTTACTACTTCTCCTCAGCTCATCTCCCTCTCGCCCAATGTACCAGGTGCAATAAATTTTTGCAAATAGAACACACACATGTATTCACAAACCTAAGCTGGCCTTGAATCATAGCAAAAATCTGAACACCAATTCAATCCATTATTATTCCCACAAGCTAACATTTCATCCTCTCATCTCATCCCCCGTCATTACCTTAAACGTGCATCAAATCTTCTACCTGCCGGCGTTATTATTTTTTATCCAGCTCCATCTTCACTGCTCATTCCTTAACCATCCCTACCTACTAGCCATTGTCCATCTTCAACGCCTTTTTGTCTGCCAACTCTTCGTGGATTACCCATAGATATTCACCACCAATTACTTCCCTGGACAACCAACTCATTCAGTGGCCAGGTCATTCCGCCCATTATTTCACTTGGAAGCTGCCATTCTTCGCCAATATTTCTATAACCTTTCTCAGCTTCCCTGCAATGCTTCAATGGCAAATCTCCAGACTATCTCCTTTCAATACTAGTATTTGTCCTTAAACTAACAGTGAAGAATATGCGGATAGAATTATCATATATTTTTTACTATTTTCCATGGACCATGGAAATTATTATTATTATTACAAGTAGCAAAAATTATCAACACGAACGTGTTTATATATTTTCTCTTTTTTGGCAACAATCCTCAAGTATTTCTTTTATCTGCTTATTATTATTTAATTTATATGGAAAATATGACCCTTGCAATGCTCAGCTCGGTCCTCTGCCTTGTTACTGGCATTAAAATGTGTTTTTCTAGCAATTTTTTAACCCTGCCGAGGTGATTTAACCAACACTAACACTACAGCAGTAAGGTTAAGCGCATATTATTTCCAAGTGTTAGCGGCCACACGGCAAAGAGTAATGCGGCTTTTCAAGCTGACTAAAAGTCCATGTAACTACTCTACAAGGTTAAGCGCGCGTTGTATAATTGCAAAAGATTGCTAAAAGAGGCAAGTTAAAACTGAATAGTTGGACCTCCTGATTAAATATTCAAGTGCGTCTATTATGCACAAATCTTCCAAGAAAATCGACACCACCACATTGTTAAAGCTTCTGAATAATTCTGAATATCTGAGGATTCCATCAAGATATTCACAGATTTCTCCACAGCCACAACCTTTCCGTGTGAAGCTTCTTCTAGCTATAAACCATGTCTTGGCTTCTTCATTTCCTTTTTGCCAGTATTATGCGCTAATTACGCGCGGTAGATGAAGTAGGATGCAGGCAGGACATGCAAGACTAGTTTTCTTGCAAACTATCCTCCTCGTAAAGATTGAGTAAAACTGCAAAGGAATATCTGCTGGAACCGAGTCAGATCTTTGGAGGTCAAACGCATATGTTTGTATGACACCCTTCTTAAGAGTTTTACAAGATGCAAGGAATAAACCAGTTTTTTCTCCAAATCCTTTAAACTAGCGTTCAAAATACTGCGAATTTGTGCTCAGGATGAGCAATAGCTGCCAGAGTATTTTTAATCCTGATGAAAGAAAGACGTAACAAGTAATTTTTGCTTATTGTCCATATGAACATTTGCAAAACAATGTGATATGCAGCTTCATAAACGCCTGGAGCATTGTACGATGCATAAACAGCGGTATATGAGTTTACTTATTAGGAAGATTCTCCAGGTAAAGGCAATCAATTAATTTTTTTCTCAACTTACACAAGTCAAGGCTATGCGGTCATGGAAATTTGGCAAGCTATCTATGACTTACTCGTGTTTCCACAATATAGATTCTGCTAATACCTTCAAATGCAGGTAAAATCTTCTTTGAAAGGATTTCTACACATTTCTCGAGAAAATTAAATTGGAATCCGTGTTAACAATTCTGAAACTATGACTGAGAAATCAAACTTATGATCACCAGATTTAAACCCTTTGGTTTGATGCCGGTTCTTCTATACTGTTTCTAGCTCACGAAAACATAATAGAAGTCTTGGTGAGATTGAGATTAATAGCTTTAAAATGTACCCGTACTGGGCAACTCACCTTTCTTGATGGAATTATCCTTTTGGCATGTTGATGATTGGAGTAATTATGCATTTTGTATTTTCCAACTTATCACATTTGCAATTTCATAAAATTCGCACCACACCCGAGTTACTAAAAGCTAAGACTAATAGCACCAAGTTAATTTTTTCTGAAATAGCAGTTCCTGTATGCTACGTCAACACTGTGTGAAATCTGACCATTTTAAAAATTTAAAAAGGTCAGGATTAAAAATAGTTTAGGGTAATGTCTAAAAATATATTTGTTAAAATATATTGTTAAGCACAAAGCACGTCAACGTCAGCAAGGTTTTGTCCCAACCAGAGGCTCAAAACTTGGTAAATCCTATCAACAACACATGTGACTTTTCCATGTTACCTTCATTTGTCAATGAGTTGTATCCTAGCGTGAGCTTAAACGTCGTGAACCTCTTGCTGCACTAATACAGACTGAACCTGAAAGGATGAAGAGCAAGTGCCTATAGGTAAGTTTGTCTTTTCATCCCAACAGACTCTCCAACGTATCTTACACTCCAAGCAAGCTTGCAGACAAGCATCAAGCTTTTTATATCATGTAGACTCATGAACAAGAGCTTGTCCGAAACGCTGCTGCTGCGAGCAACAAAAGTTTACGTGCAAACGTTGTTTAGGCAGGTAACATGCCTGTGGAAAAATATTAAAGGGCCAGGCCTACCTTAATCTGTGCGGAAGGCTGAATTCGTCTTTAAAAGTCAATCCAGTTAAAATGTGTTGTCGGATTTAATCTTGTTCACCTTTTTAATTCACGAGTTTCTCCATCCCTTCCCCCGATGTATTTAATTGTGTTGTATCCAGGATTTTTTAAAGCGTTGCAGTATTTCGAAAAAATTCTAAAATTATCATAGGGCTACCGAAGACTGGCGCATGATATGATTAAGGTATTCTATGTACATTTTCATTTAAGCAAGCTAAAAACATTAGGCAAAGCCATCACTGTAACTAACAAACTAGACCAAGTTACGCTAACGAAGTTTGATATTCATCTGGTAAATATTGGCGGCAACCAGTATAATTAGTATAATAAATGCGATGTACTCAAAAGGTACCTCAAGCTCCAGCTCATTATGCAAACTAGGAATACGGCACGAGAAAGTTTCATGGTCATTTAATGTAAAACATTATTCGAAAAGCGGTCAAAATTATGAATATATAGATTTGCGAAAATTCTCACAAAGTTCAAAAATGTTTTCGAAAACATCTTCAGCATGGTTGCGTCAATGCGTACCCAAAGTTTTAGCCAGATCGAAGCATGTTTGGGGTAAAAACGCGCTGTAAAATATTTTTTGACGGGACCCTTTGCATTTTAAACGGAGAACAATAAATCCAGTTTTTCTCCATAAGTAACCTTGCGATGATGGGATTTTCAGAATATTTTGATATCTGATACATTTTACGGCACCGAACACACAATTTTTGTGGGCTACATAAAAATTTCGATTAAGGGTCAAATTATTTTGCGACGCGAAAAATTAGCAACTGTTTTAATTATAATCTCTCTTCTAGAATTAAAGCTCTGTCGTCTGAAAGTATCATCACTTCCATCTAGCAAAATGCATATCTACCGTTCAGAATTCGGTCTTATAATAAGCTGCCATTATAAAGTTACGGAAAATAATATTGCAAATATAACTACAACCTACAACAGTTTTGCAAACTGCCCCCTAAACGCACTACTTTAAACTTAAGACACGCGTATAGTACCCCCATCAAAATTCAAATCAAACCAGTAGTATCTTGAAACCATTTCGGAAACGTTATACTTTCCTACATCTGGCGGTCATCGTATGCGTTTGGAAAGTAAGATGTGTTCTTCAGAAGAGGGAACAAAGGATAAAGTGCAGCTCTCTGACACTAGATGCCGCAAACTCATGTTCCACACAGACGTGCCAGATCCTTCAATACATGCCTATTGCATGTTTCCCCCACTTCTTCCTGTCTTCAAGTTAGCATACATGCATCTGTCGCTAGAATATCTTTAATTCATCTCGTCCTGCCCTGTCCAATAATGAAAGACTAAAAATAATGCCGGCTTTTGAAGCTGAAAATCTTATCTTAGTTAAGTATAACCACAACTTTATGATTGGGAAAGCACATCTGGAGTCGAAGACAGCCTATTGTAGCATCTGGAGGATGTGTCCATTTGCGCTGATTAGCAGTAACTAATTACTTCATTCACAACCAGGTTAAGTTAAACTAAAGTTAAGTTAAAATGAAACGGAGTTTTCACAAATATACATATCTGAACTGAATTAAGGTACAGAAATTATTATTACGTTAAAAATGGAATGGAATCTATATATTCATGCAGTCAGCCATGGCAACCATCATTTTATTATTACGTTAGCTTCACAATTAAATATTTTGAAACTTAATTAATTTTAACTGTGGAAAATAATGAGTAAATTTACTAGTATTGGTATTTCAGATGTAGAATTTAAATCGTCAAATTGTAGGTGGCTATAATTCAGATTGAGATTTGATCCAAGCCATCATGGTTAACCTCTTGGGCCCCAATGTAGTGGATATAAACATTTCACTCCCAGAGTTCGAGCCCGTTGTTGTGAATATAAACATTCACATGATGGTTGCCATGGCTGACTGCATGAATATATAGATTCCATTTCCCGTATTTCTGCCCTTTGTTTTATTTTTTTACAAATACTACTCGGGACTGTCGCCCAATGTAGTGTATTTAAACATTTGCGAATTCACATTGAATTTGTAAAACAAGCAAATGAATCTGATCGGAGTTCATTTAAATTTCCAATCGCTGCTACGAGTATATTAATGCATTCTTAATTTCGTATTTGCACCAAATTGAGTTTTAAGATTTTCTTTGCTTGCCCATAATTATTCAGCCATCTCTAATTGTTTTTGCAAAAATTATTGGGGCTACTGCTTATAATATATGCATTCAAAGCGGTCCAGTGGTTTGAAACGCCATTATTCGAACGGGCGCGCAACAAATTCACACCATGGAAACAGAGGCTCTAGTGACGGAATAGTTCAAATGTTATGGTGCCCAAGAGGTTAAATACGATTGGCTAAAAGTTAAAATACAATTGATTAATAAGATTATATTTCTTAAAGTGAGCTTGTTCAATATATATAATAACTAATAATACATAACTAATAATATATTATATAATAACATATATATATATATAGATATATATTATATATATAAATATATATATATTTATATATATGTTATTAATGAAGTTAGTAATTAATATTTTAAAACATAGGTAACCACACTGTGGTGTATGGAATACGTTAGGAACGACATACCGGCTTCAATAGGAATGAAACAAACTCACACTTTATCTGAATGTGTATCATTAATATACTATATACTTTACAGGTGTTACTTACATTTGGGTTTGGAGGATTTGATCGATTGACGGATTGTATTTCATATCGAATTCGCATTTTGGAAAATGAATCGCGTTGGGATACGTACTGGTGTACTGAGCAGGTGAGAATGCTGTTCAATTTCCTGCTTCAATCTTACGAGTCTAGAATCATAAACAACAAATGGCTTTCAGGATAAAGTTCGGATCCACGTTCTATGCAAAGCTGGGACTTCCTCCTTCCGCAACGACGAAAGAAATTATACGCGCCTATCGGGACTCATCAAGGCATGTTTACCCTGACAAGAATGGAATTGGAGCTTCGCACACGGACTTTTTAGGTGACATATATTTATTAAAGGAAACGTTCTCTGTGAAGTAACTTAATCAAAACTATAAAAGTAACGTCTTGGATAACATTCGTGTTTAAGTTCTCAGCGAAGCTTATAATACTTTGAAGAATCCGGATTCACGAAGGCTGTACGATGTTTATCTGAGAGCAACAAGGGATTTCTCAGATAGGGTGTTTGAACGGCAAATTGAAAGAATACTTGCCAATGTGGAACGAAAAAAAGAAAGAGCAAGAGAAAGGCGAAAAGAACTTGCTGCGGAGAAGAAAAAAGAAAATGAACAATTATTTTTCATGAGAAAATGCGTCATTGAAGCTGATGAATCCCCGACTGATGCAATCACGCCAAGTTTAATAGAAGAGGAGGAACTTCTAGATGTGTGGTAGCGATTGGCTGGATAATTGCGTGGTATAGAAAAGCAGAGAATTCATTTTTTTAGAATCTGCTCTCCACCTGCATTTCATTGTGTATCTACATGGCCATACTAGCTGGGTAAACTACAACACTGTCCTAAATATTCGGCGTTAATTTATTGTCATGGTTTAATTTTGCCTTCTACGAATCATTTTTCGCAGGGTGCCTCAACACATGTTTGAAAATGGAAACAATAAACTAAGTTGAAAATGAACAATGTTGCTCAGCAAAACTCTATGTTTTACATGTGATGATTTAAACCATCTCACCCATGCCAAACGAGCGTTCTTTTCGATTTCTGAGGCTGCTGTAGCATATAATTTCTGTTTTGTCGACCCTCTTCTGCAGCTGCAACGAATAAGATCTTGCCGTCCTGGGGCAATCATGCTTCCGCAAATGCGTATGATAATTTTGGTTTGTTAACAAAGAATGAAAAATTAATAGATTAGAACTTGGCCATCCATAAAGGAATTAAATTTCATTTAAAGTAAATTGGATTCTGTAAAATCTATTAACTGATTGTATACTAACATATGTACTTCTTACATTACACGGCGTAACAAAGATTTTGTATCAGCTCCCTGATGAACTATGAGTACCCTTGTAATATGAACCGCGGAGGATAAGTCTCTAGATCCCCGCCGGATAAGTTATGTACTCATTTACTATTCTACCAACACAGAGAAATCATTTTACGGAAGAAAATCTCCCCTGTGTAACAAAATTTGCCAAAAACGATCCCTCCCCCGGGAAAAAGTGAGTTTTGTCTCCCACTGAAGCTGCAGCTAGCACGCTATCTAAACGGACTAGGAATTATGAAGCAAATTTGAGGCATGAACAGCCACCTCGCGGATAAAACACAAACCATCTGATCTGATGATGTAAATAGGATATGATGAATTAGTACGGTGTCTGCTGGTGAAGACGAAATCATTGACCTTCCTGCATTATATATTACTAAGATTGGATATCTGTGCCACTTCGAAAAGCAAATTTAAACTAAAACGGAGTTTTCACAAATATACATATCTGAACTGAATTAAGGTACAGAAATTATTATTACTTTAGCCTTATTATTACTTAGCATGTGCTGTCTTTAAGCCAGTATATCTTGAAGCCATTTCGGAAGCCTACTTCGGCGTCATAGTATTCGTTTAGAACGATACATGGGTTCTTGAGTAGGAAATCAATGATTAAGTGTGGATCTGCGACGCTAGATGTCTCAAAGCCATGTCCTACAGAGAATTGGCAAATCTTTGTTTCGAATTCTCCTCTGGGTCATCTGTGCTAGTCTGCAGAATAGTGTAGAAATAACAATAAAGCGCTACACGAAAACTCAGGTTTACTAATCGTGTGTAAAATTAATTAATCAGGACTAGAATCACAACTTAATGAATGGGAAAGCTGACCTAGGCCCGGAGACAGTGTATTGCAGAATCATTATTTTCTCCTGCCCATACAGAGACATGTATCAAAGCCTGAGAATAAAGTAAAGAAACAGTATCAGAATTATCTTTCAAGTCTTCTCAGATTCAGCTTCACTTCTCTGGCGGAGATTCCTCTCACCACAGAAATATCAGAGCCCTTTCTCCGGTTTCTTTTCAGAATGATGCTCTTTTACTTTCCTCAAAAAGCTCCAATGCTAAAAGCCGCCCTCCCAAGTGTTGCTGTTTTATTACCACACCCAGATTCTTTGAAAAAAAAGTGTACGGGTTTCGTGTAAAATTTGAGATCGCACGAGTACATCTCCCGAGGCAATCTGCCCTCGGGAGTATCAATATTATTATTCCAGTCAGGCCTTCCTAAAAACAAAACAGGCCCAGAGAGGTAATCTCCGTCACATTTATCTTCATCTTAGCGGTAGAGCCAGCAAGGCTTGCCTCTCCTTTCTTCTTGTCCGTCAATGTCTCAAAAAATTCTTATCTCAAATCCTCCTCCATCTTATGGCTATTGACAGACATTAAGAAAAGAGCTCATGGGCTAGTCGGATCTCGACAAACAGGCTTTCACTCCTTAACATTTGCATCCCATCCCAGCTTCATCAATCGCATTTCAATCCAACCTCATTAATGCACATAAATGTTGTCGAATTTCCCTTGCAATTCTTTAGCTACTACTCGGCTCTTAACACTGCTGGATTGCTGGATCTTATTCACATGTTCACTGTTCCTCCCTCAGCTGTGAACCCCGAGAAGACGTTGACGCATTTTTATAATTGCAATCTCTATAGGTAATCTAAAGCTGTAGAGGGTGGAAGCCGACAGCCGACAATACTCTGGGGAGACAAGCCTCTAAAGATTTTCCCAACGCCCGCAAGAATACTACATCTACTACTACATCCCTGGGTTAGATAACGTATTAATCAAAGAGAGAGAGACTGACTGATAGGGTTGGAGTTGGAGGAGCCGAAACCGGGAACCCAGCAAGGTATAGATATAGATGAGCGGGCGGGCACGAAAGGGATTCATTGGATATAAAAACCAGGGAAGGAAGACACGTCCGAAGGAAGTTGATCTGTATGTGAACCCTGTAGCTCTCACTCTCATTGTTGACTTATGCAAAGCGGGATTTCTTCTCCTAAGAAGACATTTAGAAAACGTGAAAACCTTGAGCCGTATCACCATGAACGATGCAAAAGATGAGAAATAGAGAGTAACTCTTCATCCCCCTCATCTCCCTCTAGAGAAGAATTTCCTTCCGCAACTACCAAAGAAATCCTCCAAGGGTTTCAGGTTCTACGAGCTGCTGGAAAAAACTTGATTGACCTCCTCCTCCTCTTCATCTTCCCCTCTTCTTTAAACCTTTAGTATTCAAATCATTCCCCACTTCTTGCCTCCCAACAAATTATCTATGAATTCAAAACCAGGGATAAATTACCCCGACTTACAACTTTCTCATTATTATTCCCTCCTTCCTCGTCTCATCTTCTTTCATGGCGTACACCAAACTCTCAAATCATCACAACCCAGCCTAACGTTCGCATTTTCCCCAGCGCCTGATGCATTTTTACACGAAGATTTCCCCACAGTTTTAAATTTCTCAAACATGGCCATTTTCTCGCGAATTTTTTATTACGCCATCTTGCCCGAGCTAAGGGAGCAATTTGTCAATTCTTGCAAAAAGTTACATACCCACTTTTTATTACTTTTGGTTGGATTAAAAAACCCGAGCGTTCCCAAAAATCTTGCTTTCTACGAGGAGATGTCGGAACCGGAAGCTTTTAATCCCGCTTCATCCGCAATTCCACCAGCTGAAATCTACATATTTGAGCTGGTGGGCGGTAATAAACGCGCATTTTTGGACAATGCATGGTTCAAAAACCCTGGAGCCAAATCCTGAATACATAACAAAGCATCAGCAGCATCACAGTTACTAAAACTTTGGCCCCTCCTACCCGATTCCCAGAATCCCAAGCCCGGAAGACACCGCATGGACTTGTTTATACATCATTGAATCAGAAAAGGATTTGGTTACACAAAAAATTAGCAATTAATTTAAATGTAAATCTGTGTCCACAAGATTTGATGAATGAGCTTTTCCTAGAATTTCATCCACTCAACTGGTTGAATCTCCCGGTGGGTTCAAGCTTGTACGGTACAAACATGCATTTCACAGCAAGCAGTGATTCTTTCTGAGTGCTATTGTTTACGAAAAGCTTCAAGCGCCCTTTGTCTTAGTTACACAAGTGGATGTGGACAGTGTCTTCAGCTTAAATCTCAAGCTTCTCTCAGCAAGTCATTTACAACTGGGTCAGCGTATAAGCTTAGCAAACTACAGAAAACAGAAACAGCGCCTGTAGAACAAGACGCTTTTACAGTGAAATATTATGGCATTTTCGTTAGCAGTTGTGGCGTGATTTTCACCCGAAATTGCACCTTTCCAAGAAATTGCTTCGCAGTCAGAGAAGCTGCTCTGGGAAGAGGCAGGTAAATGGATGATGATTGCCGTGCGTGTAGGAAAGGATCCAGTGAATTAATCCAGAGGGCGCTTATGATAATGTAGATGGAAGTGGACGGGGGATTGTACAAATGATAGCAATCATGGCATGGGCCTTTTGGGATACGAGATGAGTAAGTAGAAACGATTTATCTCTCGGCTGAAATGTGTTAGATCCTTACCGTAAATGATTAGAACTCTGGAAGAGCTAAAAGTATAGAAAACCCCGACTGACTCCTCAAGCTCCTGCCAGTCTAAGGTCTTACAAATATTAGGTCCATTATTCTTACCTATTGTCATTTCTTCACACCCGGAAACTACAAAGGAAATCTTGGTAGCGTTTTGACAGAATAACTTATTATTAGAAAAATATATCTTCCACTACCTCCCACACATCATTTTACTTTCTCTCTCTCACTCCCGGAAGCACCGAAATCCAAGAGTTTCCATCTCTTCTTGACTGTGTCTTTGATTACCAACTTTCACACTTTTAGTTCCCCAAAGCCAGGCAAGCAGCCAGCAAGGCAGTCCTGTGAAGCCCTCGCTTCCTGCTACACGGTCTTCGTCTTTTACGGAGAGTGAAAGCTAGTTTATGCAATCTTTTCAACTCCTGAATTTCATTCCTGGTGTTTCAAAATCGTCCGAAATTTTGCAACCAGAGATGATATGACGAGAAGGGACAAAAAGCGCTTAAACTATCATCTTCGCTCCTTGTACAGTAACATCAGTGGGCTTGCTTACCATGTTACTCTTTCAGAAAATACTTCGCAACAAACTGGAATTCTTAACTAATTTTGGTGACGGCTCCTGTATCAAGATTTAGCATTCAGTCTTTCTCGTCCACGCAGCATACGATGAAAGCGAGGGACTTTTATTCCGGCTAAAGAATTCATATCAAGCTGAATAGAGTACACAAGTTTGCCACTTAATCAAGTGAATATGTTATTTCACGAGGAGGAAATCCAGGCGGAAGAATTGGAGATGATTTAATGTTCAAGCTCGTATGATTCCTTCCGCCTCCTCCTGTGAGCTAAACTAGCGGAGGACTCCTTTTTCCCGCGCATATAATTTTTAATAACCACAAACTCAGGGATGAAAAGTGTCTGGTTGTCCGCATGCAAGCTTTGCTTTTATAGTTTCCTCTCTGTCCCTCTCCTCCTCTCTCCTTCCCACTGGCTTTCATCCCTTCTCTTTTACAAGAACATTAGGAACCCATACCGTGGAAATGTTTGAAAAATATTTCAATGTGACGAGCACACACATATATACTCATGGTGAAAACAGGGACAAAACCAAAGCAGGAGAAAGCCAGAGGGTAGTCATGCCAACATGGAAAATTGATGAGAGTTAGGGGAAGGGAGAGAAGAGGTGAGGCGAGTGGGTGAAAGCAAAGCGAAAGCAAACCAAAGAAAGAAAGCATGGTCCTCTGGGTGTTTCACGAAACTTTTACCCATTCACCCCCGTCACATACCAAAGAGTAAAGAGTCGTCACATCCTTCACACACGTATTCATGGTATTCCTTTGCAGGAGACGAAAACTAGCCTAGCCCATGAGGGAAACTTGCCGACAGGGCCAAGTGGATTAGTAAAGAAAACATCTGTGTATATGTAAATTGGCATACCAAAGAATACAATTCAAGGAGTTTGACGTGATAGTCAAGTGCACTTGATCCCTTAGGCTGTCTTCTCATCTTTGATATCAAAACCTTCGCGTGAAACGGATACGCCATCAAAATCCCCCTTTTCACTTTTCACAATCTTTTCACTTTCTCCAACTCCAGGCCAAACAAACTTCCGCAACAGCCCATCCCCGTTGCCAGTAGCAGTAGCGACTTTGAATTTGCTCGTACTACTACAATTCTACGGACTCCTTGTCTTGACAAAATCTCGACTTTCACTCCCGAGTCTCCTCCACGCACTCTTTAAAGTTCAATACTGCAAATAAATTTTACTACTGTTTGCATTTTCACTTCTCCTTGTTTCATAGTTTTCTTCAAGGACTTTCTATAGTTTCTTCTCTTCTGATCCTGTAATAAAGGATAGTGAAAGGCCAACTTTTTCTTGGTCTAACAAGCATTTGACACCGAGTAGCTAAACACATATCCTTGAGATTCTGATTGTAACCTGATCCGAGAAATCATGGATGAATTCCCTCCTCTACTCTTATCAGAAATCTGAGCACGACTCTACCAGTGTCACCTTCCTCATTTGGTCTTCCCCCCGTTATTGAATTACAGAGATGCAAACAAAACTCTTTCATTAATACTTTTCCTTATTCCCCTCCAACTCATCCTCTTCTTCCTAGTCCTTGGAGACGATAGCTCCCCAATCAATATGTGTTTAGAAAAAGTTGCTAAATAAACTCTTGAGACTTCTCCGTCCGTGTATGGGTTGAGAGAAAATGCAATTTCGCTTCTTTTCTTCAACAGCTTTGCCCCGCAAGTGCCAATGCACCTCTTCTTTTCTCCCGCAGCCATCTCACATAGGATAATAGGCTAAGCCTAATGTATAATAGGATAATTCTATCCCACTTTTTAAAGCGAAGCCAGTTTTAGAGGTATCCAGTGACGTCTGTCTGTACTCACGATAACTCTCCAAGGCTTGACGCAGAGCAAAAGGGCCACCAACGGCCCAGAGAAGTTAAGTACTGTTACCACGTAAATAGAGCTAAAGAACAAAACCTGAATCACGGAAATTCGGAAGGTTTTACTGGAAGAACATTCTTTTTGAATTATATTGTATTCCCTTGGGATTCAATTTAGCTCCCCGTATTTTTACAAAACTTTCACGTCCAGTCATGGCGAATTTGCGAGCGAAGGGTCTAATATGTTGCATTTATCTTGATGATATTTTATTGTTCGGGTCAACTAGGCAAGAAAGTGGCTAAAACATTGAAGATGGGATACGCTGGCTTGAATATTTACGTTTGTAGTTAACTAGAACCGTAAATCTAATCTCGTTCCTACCAAGAATTTTCAATCACGTCGTTTCGTTGTTGATACTCCTACCATGTCTATTTCCTTACCTGCTTCTAAACGAGAAAGCTAACGCTGCTATCTTAATTTGATGTTTACTGCGATGCTTGATTGATCATTGCCAAGAAAAACGTTAAAATCAGGGATTTCGCTGCTCAAATCAATATTTTACGTTTATGCTCACTGCTTCTGACAATTTTGATACTAAAATTTATTCGGACAGTTTTTTTGTGATATTGGATTTGTCGTTGTAATTGTGTTTGTCACCTTTGGACCGAAAAATAAAAGTGTTTCAGCATTAACGGATTAGAAGTGCTTGCTGCTTTGTATGGTGTGCGCAGTTTTTTCAGTTCAATGCGAAATTCTCTTCGTCCGTTATGTATTGAGAATACAAATGAAGTGTCTTCCATTTATACGGCGTAGTGAAATCTGCGGTCCCACACCCATAAGAAAAGCATTTCACTTCCCGTGCTGCTCGCTTTCCTCAGGAAGCACAGGAAAATTTTTCTTGTTTACACGTCCAAATCTCAGCTCCAGAAGATCACAGCGTGAAGCTAATGGTACTGTTGGATAGCTGAGACTTGAAGCTCTACTTGTCATTAACGTTTATTTCTGCACGTCAAAGATTACCGACGATGTAGCGCTCAAAATAAAATTACCTCGGAAAACTGAATTTTGCCGTTTACGTGCTGCAGCGTCGGTAGCCTTTGACTTGTAGAGATAAAAGTAAAAGCATAGCGGAGCTTAAAGTCGCAGCTATCCAACAGTGCAATCAGCTTGACGCTGTGATGCACTGGTGGAAGAAAATTGGAAGCCCGTCCCTCCCTCCAGCTCGCTGCAAGTCAGTGCAGTGGAAGTGGAAGAAGCGGGCGGTGGATTCCCTTTCAATTTTCCAGGACAAACACTAGCCGGGTGCCGCATGTTGACTAACATTACGCGCGAAGGCTAAAAGAGTCCACTTAGTCGTATAAAAGGAAGACCCTTGACTATATCTTTTGTGATTACGGTTGGTGGTATTCAAAATGCAGATGTCAAAATTGTGTATAGCCAAAAACTTTAAGGTTGACTATAACAAACTAACCTGAGCGAGTAAAGGTTAAATTAAAATAGACAACCTTAAGGTTTTTGGCGGAGGTTAGGTTTAAAACGCTTGGAATACTAACTGCTGTCTAGGATGCGGTGTCACCCGACTTGTATCTTTGGACTTCTAAAGGCAGCATGTTTGGGGACTTCTGAAAGTATGCATGAGTGGAAAAAAGCTTCTTTGCGGGCTTTTCACTCCCGTGTATTACATTTTCTACAATATTGGCACAACACAGGCTGATTTCATTTACTACCAGAATTGTGTTTGACGAGCTTTACCGTCGTTTGTAACTTTCTCTTTCCTCCTGGACTCTCTCCCAAGACGCTATGACTTGTGTGGCAAAACTTCCCTACCGCCAGCAACTGTCTGAATAAACAAGTATTTTAAAATGAAGAGTTCATGAAATTTCCACGTTTATAATATTCATTTACATCCAAAGCGTCTTCTAGAATATTAAAAAAGTTACAAAAGCGATCTAAGCTTAGGGCGAAGGAAGCAAACTAAAAATGATATTCCGCACAATATTTCAGTCCAGGCTTCATGTCAAAGTCGGGAGAAAGAAGGAAAATGTAGTTTTTCCCTGTTCAATTCACGGCCCCTCCAAAAGTGTTACTTCGTTGCTTAATCCCGTTTCTCAATTTAATCTCACAGAGGGGATATGGACTACCAAGATTCAGGAACTAAAAGACTACATAAAACCATAAACATATAGGCCAATAGCTAGTTAATAAATAATAAGTAATAAGTAATAGCTGAATCTTGAACTTGGAATACTTATAGTAATGTACGTCAGGGGGCTAAAAGCTGCGACCGCGAGAGCACACCGATAGAACTCACTCTCTTAGAAATTACATTAAAACAGTGTAATTTAAACTTAAACAGGCTATATTTAGTGTTAAAACGCGTATTATAAACCAAGGAATCTGTTAATGGTCAAGGTTCGTTAAGTTAATTAAATTCAGTTAACTATAACTACGTTAAATCTAAAACCTCGTGGGACAAGGCGCATGTGGGAATTTAATCAAAGCGGGAACTCCCAATTTGAAATTTTTCTATTGACCCTGCATTGGCGGAAATGGCTCCGGTATGCGGCCCTTAATATGGCTTCGTTTCGGATGGCTTTGGACTCGAAATCTAAGGGCATTCGAATCGCTGCCCTTCGTAGGGCACCGGATAGAGTGGCACTGGCTGGAAGCCCAGATGATGCCTGCGCTTCGGATGGCATAGTAGGGTAGGCAGTCGGAGGGTGCAGTAGGGCTACGCTCGGAGCGGTTGTTCTTGGTACCCAAGCAGAGGGATAAAGATGGTATTGTAGAAAGTGGCCACATGCTACTCTTGGGTACTGGGTCTTAATGCCCTTTGAAATGAATGGTTTTGATTGACGCTTGCAGAATAGCCTCTTTATGCCCTTGAACAAATGCCTTCCTGGGCCCACAAATTTAGTGGGGTGAATGGCTTTATTTAACCGGTAATTAATTAGTTACAACAAATTTGGCTACTCATCACAAAGCCATACATTTCTAGCTTCTTCACTATGACCCATAATTAAGTATAATTACTGAGGAATAGATTAAATAATTAAAAACCCGACATATAGTTATCACACCGGTATTAGACACACATTCTTAATTATTGGATCATAAGAACTGGATCTTCGTCATCAGTCTACAAAACGTAGTAAAAGGTAACAGGTTAGCAACACTCGACACGAATTATACAGTATGGGTACCAACAGAAATAATTGTTACGCGAATACTTACATCAATAACATCTCGCTCTTTCTCTTTTCAAATCTCGGCATCAATCGATTGCCTGATAGCCAATTTACACGCGCGTTGATTTTCAGTTAAATCTGCTCCTGAGAAACCATGGGACACTGTGGCCAAATAAGTGAGCTCAACGTCCTATGCAAATCATAAAATGTGTCAAAATATCTTGTGTCAACATAGTAATAATCATGAAATTCTTCACTACGAGCTCATAACATACCTTTGCGATAGGCGATTCGGGAGATGCAAAATCTTTTGCTCCATGACCACTAGACAAATTCCTATCGGTGTCTCGAGTGGATCCTAAAGACTTGCTATCGCCGAAGGTTTTGCTATTGTTGTCAGTCGAAGAGTCTGCCTCGCTCGAACCAGAGCTACTTTCCCGAGAGTACTTGTCGACCCTGATTCTGCTGCTGGAGTTTGTTTCAAGCCATGACTGATTTTGACAGTAAATTCGCTTTCACCAGTGCTTCCGCCATGCTAGCCTCTGCTGTTTCAAGATAAGATTTCCTGCGTTGGTATTTGAAAGTCCTAGTAAGCTGGGATTCAGCGTGGCTAATGATGAAGGCAGGTTGGAACCATCACTAAAGGATTTCAGATTCGGAACTAGATTTGGTAGCCCTGGAGGACCGCGAACAAGGGACACACTCTTGGCTATTTTGGGATTGCCTTGAAATCCGCTACTGTTCTTCCTCTCCTTGCTGTTCTTTGATTTCATTGATGAGTGTACAGACATTTCCGAGTATTTTGGAGATCCAGAGACAGATTTGAGGGTAGAAACGCTTGGTTTACCACCGATTTTTGGCGTAGGGCTCTGAGACTTATTCGGTGTTGGGGCTCGGGCCAAACCCGGAGATCCTGGTTTCTTCATCCTCATTCCAAATCAAGGCGATGGACCGCCTTTTTGTCCAACGGAAATGCTACTCCCTGAACCTCCGGAATTTTTCTTTTCTCCTAAAGATGAAAATAGCGATGCGTTAGAGCTACTGGACGGCCCCGAGAGTTTCGGCTGCTTGATCGGATTGTAGTCTTGAACAAACATGTCATTCTCGTCCAAAAGAGGCGGAACTACGCTGGAAGCTTTACGTTTTATCTCTTTCTTGGAAGACGAGACACCGGGTAGCGAAGAGGAGCTGAGTTTCTTCTTAATTGCTCGAAGCATTGCTAATATTTATCTTATAAATCCATTATTAAATTCATTTAAATAAAGGTACGTCCAATCTTACCGGATTCTTTGATTCAGGTTCCAAGGCAAACCTTGGTACAATCTGAAACACGTTTTCACTTCTTCTGGTTTCGTTTAAATCGAAACTGAGTGCTGTGAGCTTCATGATGGCCTGTAAAACAATTTAGCAACAATTACAGCAAACATAAACTTCAATGAATTAATGGTTTTTGACGTAGAATACAATACCAGCCACTTACCGTAAGTGCCATCCGAATATTATTCGCAGTTTCTGTCAAAGGCTTCAGTTGATTGGATTTTTGTCGGAGTTTCTCCATCATTAAATCCAGTTCCCATTTTGCCATCCTGACGGTTTATGATTTTCGAGAGCTCCTCTTAAGATGGTTGCAAATGACGGCTGACTGTGACCGTTCAAGCACAATACAAATTATTGCTTCAAGGCACAAACTAAAAAAACGTTTATGTCCTTACCGGCTGGCAAACTTTAACTCCTGCTTGATTGCTCCAAATAGTTAAGGAAATTCATTATCTAATAAATAACCTTTGAAGTATTTGAATGAATGATTTATATTTCACTGTAATGTTTGACGGTTAGAAATACCAATGCGTGCTCATGTGCGGCAGGGATTTCTTGTCGACACATTCATTAGGGAATATTTAAAAATCACGAGTCAAAATTCTTCGCGCGCATAATGTTAAACATACCATAGCATCAACTACACGCAAATACATACAGAAAATCCCAGCTGTGATGCCATCTCGGGAAAAGCCATTTGTAACCCACATTTGCCCTTCATTTCAATACCAACTGCTGCCAAGCAGAGCAGAGGGCAGCGAACCCATTCGGTTTACAGGGCATCGCCAATGCTATCATCATAGCAGAAAAGGGCCTTGACCAGAAGGGACTTTCAACTCCCAGAAAAAATACCATAAATACGGTTCCAACTCAAAGCCCATTAAAGCCCATCCATCCAAGAGGCATCGGCTCCAGTTAAAACATATGGCATCCGCCAGAACAGGGGAATTTGCTGTGTAGTACATGTGTATAATTCCTAATTCATGACCTTGGTAAAAATCTGTAATTTTGGCTAACAGCTGTAGAATCAACGTAAAATCAACGTGAAGCTTATTGTAATGAAACTGGGATCAAAACATTTAATTTAAGATTCAAAGGATTTAGTGATACTAATTGTAATTAGAGTGATTGTAAGACGAGATACGGGAGTCTCGTCAGAGGAAGCTAGGCCTAATGACGGTAAGCAACGTACATATGTACGCTCTCGATTATCCGCATACACTACTTGAACCTAAACATAGTTGAACAGTCTTGATAGTCGTTCACAGTGTAAAATTGGTAAAATGGTATTTTGACTATTTAAGAGTGTAAAGCTAAGTTAAGGATCATGTAAGACTAATGAAATCTGTAACATAAACTCCTGAAGTCGAAGAAGAAGTTAAACCACGTCACAGCACCTTGAGGAGGATTATGTGAGACCAAACTCGCGCTGGGATGTTCTTTGGTACCGGAGCAGCTCATCGAAGTACGAAATCTTCTTATTAACAGCAAACGTAACATCTTGGAATCGTAGACAACAATTACCTGACAACAGAAGGACAGCCATGGAAAGATGCAACGATTTAATATTATAAATAACGTCAAAACTGTGTAAAGTAAACTAAACAGCTAATGTAAAACTGGTAACGATGTGATGTAACAATGGTAAAAATGTAATTTGAGAATGGGAACTGTGAGATGTAAGAATAGTAACAAAGTAATGTAAAACTGGTAACGAAAAAATGTAAAGCTAGTAGCGAAATAAGGTGTGCTCTCCGGTCATTATGTCATCAGTAGCTTCCCCTCCCCGTGCTTGCTTGGGTGAAAGTAAGTATTGTATTAATAACCACGGATTTCTAACTTGCAACAGAGTTTTTTACCCCAGGTTACTGATAACTTAAGTTTTGTAATGCGATGTAAGAACTAACCAAGGGTTTTCTCTGTTGCTACTGATATTGAAGGAGCTCGACGAGCTTATATAAATAAAACTACTACTACTACTACTACTAGTAATGTACGTCAAAAAACTGATTTGCGTCTACCCGGTGTAATCATGATGGGTTCATTTAGGATATTCTGTTCCAATTTTCAACAATTAGACCCGCGCGTGCGAGATTCGGATAAGCAGCTCCACAAAAGTTTCTCTGATAATAATAATTAAAATTTCTAAAATTCCTTTAAATTTCTTTAAAAAGAGTTAAATTAATGTGTCGGAAACAAAAAAGTGTATTAAGTTCAATTAGGCCAACACCTTTTTTAACAAATATAAAATAACTAGACGTTTCTGACCCGGCTTCCAGGTTATATGTACTTACTGTAAAATAAACGTATTTTAACAGACCAAAAGCTCATTATGCTACCAAGAAACCCTAACAAAGATGCAAACCCAGAACATTTTAGAAAGCGTAAAATTCAAGAAGTAATGAAATTAGTACCAGAACATTCCCAAAAACAAGACATTGGAATTGCCGAGGTTCTCAATCATATGAAACAGCAGGACACTAAGTTAAATAGTATAATGTCAGTGCAAGAAAGAATGTAAGAAGATGGGAAGTAGCTGAAAAACGACATAAGGGAAGTGAATCAAAAACTAATGGGGTTAACTAATGAAGTGGATGGTTTGGAATCTGAGCAGTTGAAAATAAACTCAGAAGTGTAGCAAGTGTTATCGGAGCAGGAAAAACTACAGAAACAACTTAGGGAACGAAATCTGATAATACACGGACTAAAGGAGGTAATAGACAAGTCATAAGAAACATTACGACAAAATGTACAAATGAAATGATAATCAAAAATGAGCTACGTATCGAACGTAATTTGGACATTGACACTGTGATAAGGCTTGGAAAGAAGACAGAAGGACGACTGAGACCAATCAGAGTTACTTTCATACGGTTAGCTGACAAGCTGGAGTTGAAAACAAGAAGAAGCTGAAGGACAAGATGGATGCAAAAAATTTTATCTTTCGAGACCTACCTCCAGAAATTCGCCAAAAAGAAAAACTCATACAATCTACACGTCGAAACGATAGGAACAACTCCCAATGACTAGAATATGTAAGCGACAATTACAAGTTTCCTGTCAAAAATGCATTCTACTGGAATGTCCGTGGCCTACGTAAATTTTTCAATCTTAAACTTAACACTGTACGGAATGAAAAACCCTGTATATTTGTATTTAGCGAAAGTATGGTGCCTGAGAATGTACATAATCTGACGAAAGCGCTCGAGCTCGAATATTCACTTACGTATATAGATGCGAAAAAGGATGCGAAAATGGGAAGAGGGACAAATGGTCGATTATCCGAGTTGCCCAACAATTTCCCCATTTAAGTGCAGTTAAGGTTATAAATGACTACATTGTATTGTTAGAAATTAAGGATCTAACTTTCTTATTCGTGTACGCATGTCCACCTAGACCGAAGACTACAGGAGGGGACGCAGATATGGATCCAACGATGGAAATAGTATTTGAATATATGGAGGCGCATCAAGACAAGAAACGTTTTGTTATCGGGGACTAAAACGCACGAGCAGGGGAAATGTACGGAGATCAGCACAATTACGGAGAATTTTTACGAAATCGACGCACAGCTGACAAGATAATCAACGAATGAGGACTAGAACTGCAAACAGTTATCGTTGAAAACTCATTTGTAATAATCAACGGAAGGACCGAATCATACCAAACCGGACACTGTACATTCACGGTTCTAGCCTGGTAGACCTCTGTTTAGCAAGCAGAACCTGTTTAAATCTAGTCAGAGATTTCTACGTCTTGGAAGCCATAGAGTCTGATCATATGTCGATCATAATGGAACTGGAGAAAACTGCAATACAGCTTAAACAGACGAACGAACCATCTGGAAGCCTGTAAAGAAGGAAAGTTTTCTGCACGATATGAAGGATAGTTTGAGAGCTATGGACGTCGTAAGTGACGAACGCTTGAACGCAGCCATAATCGCAGCAGCACAATGCAACCAGATGGTAGTAGACAAGGGATCGGTTATTACGACTGGTGAACCGCGATGGTTTAATCACAAATGTAAAGTCTGCAAGACAAAGTCACTTTGTGCACTGCGACAACTACGGTACTTGAAAAAATTCAGCATCGATTACTATGCAGTCCTCAACAAGTATCTGCAAACACTAAAAGACTACCTTCAAACTTTGAAACGATGAAGCAGACTTTTTTTGAAGAAATGCAAAACAACATATCCAATACAAGCGACTCGTCAAAATTTTGGAAACACATAAGCTACTACAGAAATAGTCGCCCAAAGCAACCAAATAGCGATTTAACCCAGGAGCAGTGGGAATCCCACTACCGTACACTCTATAGCGAGGAAGTAAAGGATCACGACTACGATGCAATCAAACCACCGTAAAGTGAAGAGATGATGGAGTTGTGCGACCTTATGCGTAACACCGAAATAAATGACTATGAAATTGCTCAGGCCATCAAACGTACCACTCGCAACAAAGCTCCCGGTCCAGACCACATTCCAAATGAGATATGGAGACATGTCGACGATGAAGTGCTAGGATACCTGCAAGATTTAATGATGCCTTCACAAGCCCGATTCCATCAAATTGGTGAAATTTTGCGACCGTACCTCTCTTTAAAAAATTGGAGCAGGATAGAAGCTATCCCTTTCTGCCGATTTGAAATGCATTTCAGCACCTGGTAGACACGTAAGTAAAGATATTATGCAAGAAAAAAGCATAAACCTCAGATGACGGATCAATGCTTTCATATCACCATGGTATCTTGTTCGTTATTTCTATGTTCTGAAATGGCGCGCAAATTTGCTGGTGCAAATTCATCAGTTTTGCTAACTTTCTCGTTATTCCACCGTAGTGCAAAATTGTTTCTAATTCAAAAATTATTAGAATGAACGCGTAAACTTTGTAAATGCATGTAACAAAGACATTACAACAGTAAATCTGGTGAGCGGCACTGGTATGTATAGGTATTTGAACCGTAAAATTGCATGTTGGGAAAAGGTGTATTAATCTATCCGTCTGATTTTCGTGTTACCTTCGCAGCGTTTCCTGCGCTAGATAGTAGGAATAGACGACACTACTCGAGTGACGGCACTGTATATTACAATATTGGATTTAGTTTCTCCGCAATAATGTAAGAAAGCACTTACAAAAATATTGCGATAAGCATCTCCTTATAGTACCCTTTCTAACAAATGTCTTTTTTGAGTATAGCTACAGCAAAACTGGACTATGAAAGGCAAATCAACGACCGCAATAGCTCATACTACATACCGTATTTCTATTGTTTCTATATAGTAGATTTTATACTTATTATAATATATGAATATATTCTTACGTATATTCATTGGTATATAAATAGTTTCTCAAATTGTGGAAGGGTTTTACCGATCGCAATAGCGATTTTGTCCCATACTATATGGTATTTACTAAATTTTGTATATTAGTAGTTTTTAATTGATTCTATTTAATATTATATCTCATGTAAATCTACTAGTATATAACTAACATGTCAAATTGTGGACGGCTTTCATCGATCGCAATAGGGATTTCGCCCCATACTATATAGATTATACTAAATTTTGTATATTAGTAGTTTTAAATTGATGCTATTCAATATATACTGTATATCTCATGTAAAACTACTAGTAAATAACTAATATGTCAAATTGTGGACGGCTTTCACCGATCGCAATAGGGATTTCGCCCCATACTATACAGTATATACTTAATTTTGGATATTAGTAGTTTTTAATTGATTCTATTCAATATATACTGTATATCTCATGTAAAACTACTAGCATATAACTAATATGTCAAATTAATGGCGGCTTTCACCGATCGCAATAGGGATTTCACCCCATACTATATAATATATAATAAATTTTGGATATTAGTAGTTTTTGCCGGTTTGTTAAAACAGGCTATTGCGATCGGCGTTTTGGCTGTCCACAATTGGATATATAGTGCAGTAACGAGTAAATACAGTAAAGCTATGCGTATTTACAATTTTGCAATCACATATCTACACTATTTACCAATAATTACATTATATATATATAAGGGGGCGGAATTGCAATTGCGATCGGCGTTTTGGCTGTCCACAATTAGATATATATTGTAGTTATGCGTAAATACAGTACAGCTATGCGTATTTACAATTTTGCAATCACATATCTACACTATTTACCAATAATTACATTATATATATATATAAGGGGACGGAATTGCTATAGCGATCGGCGTTTTGGCTGTCCACAATTGGATATATAGTGTAGTTATGCGTCAATACAGTAAAGCTATGCGTATTTACAATTTTACAATCACATATCTACACTATTTACCAATAATTACATTATATATATATAAGGGGGCGGAATTGCTATTGCGATCGGCGTTTTGGCTGTCCACAATTGGATATATATTGCAGTTATGCGTAAATACAGTAGAGCTATGCGTATTTACAAGTTTGCAATCACATATCTACACTATTTACCAATAATTACATTATATATATAAGGGGACGGAATTGCTATTGCGATCGGCGTTTTGGCTGTCCACAATTGAATATATAGTGTAGTTATGCGTAAATACAGTATAGCTATGCGTATTTACAATTTTGCAATCACATATCTACACTATTTACCAATAATTACATTATATATATAAGGGGACGTAATTGCTATTGCGATCGGCGTTTTGGCTGTCCACAATTGGATATATAGTGTAGTTATGCGTAAATACAGTACAGCTATGCGTATTTACAAGTTTGCAATCACATATCTACACTATTCACCAATAATTACATTATATATAAAAGGGGACGGAATCGCTATTGCGATCGGCGTTTTTGCTGTCCACAATTGGATATATAGTGTAGTTATGCGTAAATGCAGTATAGCTATGCGTATTTACAAGTTTGCAATCACATATCTACACTATTTACCAATAATCACATTATATATATATATATATATAAGGGGACGGAATTGCTATTGCGATCGGCGTTTTGGCTGTCCACAATTGGATATATAGTGTAGTTATGCGTAAATACAGTATAGCTATGCGTAAATACAGTATAGCTATGCGTATTTACAAGTTTGCAATCACATTTCTACACTATTTACCAATAATTACATTATATATATATATATATATAAGGGGACGGAATTGCTATTGCGATCGGCGTTTTGGCTGTCCACCATTGGATATATAGTGTAGTTATGCGTAAATCCAGTACAGCTATGCGTATTTACAAGTTTGCAATCACATATCTACACTATTTACCAATAATTACATTATATATATAAGGGGACGGAATTGCTATTGCGATCGGCGTTTTGGCTGTCCACAATTCGATATATAGTGTAGTTATGCGTAAATAAAGTATAGCTATGCGTATGTACAAGTTTGCAATCACATATCTACACTATTTACCAATAATTACATTATATATATAAGGGGACGGAATTGCTATTGCGATCGGCGTTTTTGCTGTCCACAATCTTAACTATAAAGCAGAAAGTTTGTGTGTACAGCCCTGATACTTTTCCAAAAGTTAAAAGTATCATCGATGTTTCAAAATAAAAGTTTCGAAAATAATCGAAAAACTCTAAAAAGGTCAAAAAAATCCAAAAATGTTCGAAAACCTCCAAAAAGGTTCAAAAACCTCCAAAAACCTCCAAAAATGTTCTAAAACCTCCAAAAAGGTTGAAAAACTTCCAAAAATGTTCATAAGCCTCCATAAATGTTCAAAAACCTCCAAAAAGGTTTTAAAACTTCCACAAAAATGTTCATAAGCCTCCAAATATGTTCAAAAACCTTAAAAAATGTTCAAAAACCTCCAAAATGTTGAAAAACCTCCAAAAATGTTGAAAAACCTCCAAAAATGTTGAAAAACCTCCAAAAATGTTCAACCACCTCCAAAAATGTTGAAAAACCTCCAAAAATGTTCAAAAACCTCCAAAAATGTTCAAAAACCTCGAAAAGTTCACAAACCTCCAAAAATGTTTCAAAACCTCCAAAAATGTTGAAAAATCTCCACAAATGTTCAAAAACCTCCAAAAATGTTGAAAAATCTCCCCAAATGTTCAAAAACCTCCAAACATGTTCAAAAAGTTTCGAAAATGATCAAATAGTTTTGAAAATGGTCACAAAGTTTCGACAATTATTTTAGAGTTTCGAAACTAATCAAAAACTCTACAAATGGTCAAAAACCTCCTAAAATGACTTAGGTCTGCCCATGTGAAGTGTTGAAAGCTTGACAGGAGAGGTATGGATTTGACGGGAGAGCTAAAAATGCGTTTCGAGAGCTAATGGTTATATGAGAGAGCTGAATATTATGCGCGTGAGCTGAACGATTGACGCCAGAGCTTTTGTTAGGATAGAACAATAGGTTTGGTGATAGTTCTTCGGATTGGACGGAGAGTCATTGTTTCCACAAGAGAGCAGTCACACCAGATTCATTGGAAAGTGTTTTCATTCAAGTAGGTTGTAGAGTATTAATTGTGTTTGACTGCAAAGTTGCTCATTCCCCCATGAATATTAAGAAAAATAAGCCATAACCTTACTTCAAGACGCGACAAAGATACGGAGCTTTACCAATCCTGAATTGCATTCAACTACCGTTTGATAGGATAGCGGTTGGAATGTCTAGATACCTACGTTTTGATGAAAATGACGTTAAACCGGATAGCTATTGGTTCAACGGTAGACCTGCATGCTTAACAGAAGAGCTTTTGATTCAACGGTAGACTAAAAAATTGGAAGGAGAGCTACACGTTTAACAGGGGAACAATGGATTCATCGGGATTGATATTGCTTTGAATGGAGAGCTTTTGGTTGGACGCTTTGGATTCAATGGTATGGCTATAGATTGTACGAAGAGCTATGAATTCCATGAAGAGCTATGGATTCGATAATAGAGTTACGGATTCGATGTTATAGCGGTATAGCATTGACTGGGGCTATATGTTTGATGGGAGAGCTATATGTCTGATGGGAGAGCTATATGTTTAATTGTAGAGCTATATGTTTGATTGTAGAGCTATATGTTTGATGGGAGAGCTATGATTTGATGGCGCAGCAAAACATTTGATGGGAAAGCTAAAGATTCGTACGTAGAATTAAAATTGTCACAAAAAAAGGATCTTCAAATCTTTCATGCTTTATTTAGGTTGCCCAACTCCCTTAATTTTGTTGAAACTTTCAGATATCTCCGGTTTTTGCCGGTTTGTTAAAACAGGCTATTGCGATCGACGTTTTGGCTGTCAACAATTGGATATATAGTGTAGTTACGGGTATATATAGTATAGCTATGCGTATTTACACGTTTGAAATCATATATCTATACTTTTTACAAATAATTACATTATATATATATAAGGGGACGGAATTGCTATTGCGATCGACGTTTTGGCTGTCAACAATTGGACATATAGTGTAGTTACGGGTATATATAGTATAGCTATGCGTATTTACACGTTTGAAATCATATATCTATACTTTTTACCAATAATTACATTATATATATATATATATAAGGGGACGGAATTGCTATTGCGATCGGCGTTTTGGCTGTCCACAATTGGATATATAGTGTAGTTATGCGTAAATCCAGTACAGCTATGCGTATTTACAAGTTTGCAATCACATATCTATAATTTTTACCAATAATTACATTATATATATAAGGGGACGGAATTGCTATTGCGATCGACGTATATATAGTATAGCTATGCGTATTTACACGTTTGAAATCATATATCTATACTTTTTACAAATAATTACATTATATATATATATAAGGGGACGGAATTGCTACTGCGATCAAGATTTGGCTGTCAAAAATGGGTTATACTGTGTATCCGTGTATAAAACACTACATCGACACTGTATATTATCTATAAGTGCATTCCGATCAGTGTTTGGGCTGTCCTCAATCCTTTTCTTAATCGCGGTTATGTTTCCTATTCTTCAATTAGAGTTCGGGGTTTCACTGTATTAGAAAAAGACTTTTGTCAGGGGACTATAATGCGCTGCTGCAAAGCCTTCGCAAAGTATTACCTTACACTCATAGACCAGAATTAATCCAGTATAGCAAGACAGCATTGGTTCTCCCAGGGTGTCGTATATTCCTACGAATTAGCGCAGGAAACGGTGCTATAAGATAAGAGGGAAATCAAACGGATAGCTTTATATAGTAATTTGTAATATACATAATATGTGTCAATACCTCAACCTTTGTCCGGCACATTTACAGTTTAGCATCGTGGTAGTTGTATGAATATACAGAAATGCAACAATACGTAATAGTTGACTGCAACACCTTGCGAGATTAGATCACATTTGCACTGTAGCGCAATTTTAAGAAACTTTGCCAAAATGGCAAGAATGGGTAATCAAATCTTACCGCCCTTGAAAACTAGACATGAACAAGTAACGATGGTGATTTCAAACCGGCAGTAGGGATAGCTTCTATCCTGCTCCAATTTTTTATCAGGCTTTCCATTTGTCAATGTTAGCCAATCTTTCAAAATCGCCCAATTTCAATCATAAAAGGTGATCATATTTTGCAAAACTAGCTTTTTAATAAATACGATACATTTGAGAGGAGAGCTTATGGTTTAAAGAGATAGCTAAATGTTCCACGGGTGAGATATTAGTTTAACAAAGGAGATATACGTCTGAAGTGAGGGCTATTGAATTGAAGAGAGAACTGTTGGTTTGACGGGAGAGCTATTGGTTAGACGAGAGAGCTATTGGTTTGACAGGAGAGCTATTGGTTTGACAGGAGAGCTATTATTGGACAGTAAATCTATTGCTTTAAAGTGAGAGCCAATGTTTTGACGATAGCACTATATGTCATATCGGACAGTAATACGTTCAATTAAAGAGCTTTCCAGTTTAACGGTACATTAGGGGAACAACCGTCCCCGGGCGAAGCCGGGTCGCCAAGCTAGTTGGATATATAGTGTAGTTTTGCGTCAATACAGTAAAGCTATGCGTATTTACAAGTTTGCAATCACATATCTACACTATTTACCAATAATTACATTATACATAAGGGGACGGAATTGCTAGTGCGATCGGCGTTTTGGCTGTCCGCAATTGGATTAATAGTGTAGTTATGCGTCAATACAGTATAGCTATGCGTATTTACAATTTTGCAATCACATATCTACACTATTTACCAATAATTACATTATATATATATATATAAGGGGACGGAATTGCTATTGCGATCGGCGTTTTGGCTGTCCACAATTTGATATATAGTGTATCTCCGCGTTAATATAGGAAAGATATACGTATTTACACTGTATCTACACTTTATACCGAAAATTACATTTTATATATAAAAGGGGATGGAATTGCTATTGCGATCGACACTATGGCTGTCCACAATGGGATATACTGTGTATCAGTGTATAAAAGACTACATGCACACTGTATAATAACTATAAGTGTATTCCAATCAGTGTTACAGCCGTCGTCAATCCTTTTCTTAATTGCGGTTATGTTTGCCGTTCTTCAGTTAGGGTTCGGGGTTTTACTGTATTAGAAAAAGGCTTTTGTCAAGAGATTATAAGGCGCTGCCGTAAAGCCTTTGCAAAGTTTTATCTTACACCCTTAGAGAAGAATTAATCCAGTATCGCAAAATAGCATAGGTTCTCCTACGGTGTCGTATATTCCTACGAATTAGTGCAGGAAACAGTGCTAGAAGATAAGAGGGAAATCAAACGGATAGATGTGCATAATAATTTGAAATATACATACTAAGTGTCAATACCTCAACCTTTGTCCGACATATTTACAGTTTTAGCATCGTGGTAGTTGTATAAATATCCAGAAATGCAACAATTATTAATAGTTGACTGCAATACCTTGCAAAATTGGATCACCATGAACAAGTAACCATGGTGATTTCAAACCGGCGGTAGGGATAGCTCCTATCCTGTTCCAATTTTTAATTGAATCTTTTTAATATATACTGTATATTTCATGTAAATCTACTAGTATATAACTAATATGTCAAATTGTGGACGGCTTTCACTGATCGCATTAGCCTATTTTTCAAACCGTCAAAAAGGTTACCCCAACAATCCGCAAAACTACAGACCAGTGTCACTACTGAACTCAAAGACGAAAATATTCACGAGTATCCTGAACCAGCGAATGCAAAACATTAACAGATGGACAAATTTAATCTCGGAGAACCAAGCTGGGTTCCAAACAGGAAAATCGTGTCTGAATCAAATCTTTACACTAAATAGCCTCATTCAAACTGCAGCACGTTGGGATACAAGGCAATTTTGTAAAAACTTTGCAAGCTTATACGTGCAGCAACAAGAATCAGACTAACAGAAAACTACTCGGAGAGCATCAGAATTGAAAAAGGTTGCCTCCAAGGAGAGACATGGAGCCCCACTGCATTTAACCACTATATCGAGGAATAAGTCGATCATCTGAGCAGAACTGTAACGCCGGGTGTCAAGATGGGCATGAAAGAAATCAAGATATTACTTTATGCAAATGATATTATATTGTTAGCAAATAATGGAGAAGACCTGCAATGTCACGTTAACCACACGGCTAGTTTTATCCGAAAATAACATATTTCATGTAAATCTTGAAAAAACTGAGGCTATGGTTTTCAAGAGGGCAGGTAGGATGGCAGCTTTGATAATTTAGTTTGGGGAGAACGCCCAATTGAGTTTGTAAAACAATACAAATAAGTGGGGATCAAGTTTTGCTTCAACGGTTTATTTAACCGCAATTTGAATGCTAAAATGCAAAAAGCGAAAGCAGCCGTGGGCTCAGTATTTGAATTGTGCTCTAAGGCTAAAATACACGATGTTTAAAAACACATAGCCAGAGTGAGACTTGGAGAGCCTGTAGGAGGCTGAGAGAGCTAGAAGCAGTCTGACAGAGAACCAGAAGTAGACTGAGGGAGGGCAAGAAGGAGACTGAGAGATAGCCAGAAGGAGACTGGGGGAGGGCCAGAAGGAGAGTCAGAAGGATACGGAGAGATAGCCAGAGTAATGAACGCAGAGAGCATCAGAGGGAGATGCGGGGTGAGAGCCGGAGGGAGATACGGGAAGAGAGACAGGAGGAGACCTACAAAGAGCTACAGGTAGACTGAAAGGGAGCCAAACGGAGCCAGAGGGAAACTGAAAGAGAGTCAGACGGAGACTGAGAGAGAGCCAGAAGAAGAAACTGGGAGACGGACAGAGGAGGCTAAGAGAGAGCAAGAAGCATACTGACAGAGAACCAGAAGGAGACTGAGAGATAGCCAGAGGGACACAGAGAGAGTCAGGAACGGAGAGAGCATCAGAGGGAGATACGGGGTAAGAGCTTGAGGCAGATACGGGAAGAGAGACAGATCCAGAAGGAGGCTGAGAGAGAGCCCGAGGGATACTGCGAGAGAGCCAGAGGGAGATATAGGGAGACGGACAGAGGAGA
Source organism: Sminthurides aquaticus (assembly GCA_906901655.1). Lineage (NCBI taxonomy): Eukaryota > Metazoa > Arthropoda > Collembola > Symphypleona > Sminthurididae > Sminthurides > Sminthurides aquaticus. The sequence continues at coordinate 6,049,249 of CAJQTT010000003.1, forward strand.
CTGAGAGAGAGCTAGAGGGAGATGCGGGGAGAGTGTTAGAGGGTGATACAGGGATAGAGACGGAGGTAGATACAGGGAGGGAGGATAGGTGAGACAGACGGACTTAGAAAGAGAGAGCATCAGCGAGAGATACGGGGTGAGAGCCGTGAAGAAAGACAGGGGGGAGAGTGAGAGAGAGCTAGAGGTGTATACAGCGATAATGACCGAGGAGGATACAGTAAGAGAGACCGAGAGAGACAGGGATTGAGATAAAAGGGGATACGTGAAGAGAGACAGAGTGAGATACAGAAAAGAGACCGAGTGATATACAGGGAGAAAGATAGAGGTAGTCTGACAGAGAGACACACCGGGAGCGATACACAGCCTCTTTGGAGCCCTTGCTTGGTCTCTCCCTCTGGGACCCAGGCTCTCCCTCTGGGACCCAGGCTCTCCCTCTGGGACCCAGGCTCTCCCTCTGGGACCCAGGCTCTCCCTCTGGGACCCAGGCTCTCCCTCTGGGACCCAGGCTCTCCCTCTGGGACCCAGGCTCTCCCTCTGGGACCCAGGCTCTCCCTCTGGGACCCAGGCTCTCCCTCTGGGACTCAGGCTCTCCCTCTGGGACCCTGTCTCTCTCTCCCTGCCCCTCTCACTCTGTCTCCCTGTATCCCGTATCCCTGTGTCTCTCTTTCTGTTTCCCGCTCTCTCTGTCTGCCTCTCCCTCTGTCTCTCTCGCTATTTCTCTCTTACTCTGTCTTCCTCGCTTTCTCTGTATCTCTCTCTGTCTGCCAGTTACTTCCCATCTGTCTGAAACTTCTCTCTGTATGTAGCTCTGTCTCTGCCGGTCTAATTTGGCCTGTCTCACTCTTCTTTTACTCTCTCTGACTCTATGTGTTTTTTTCTCACTCTTTGTGTTTTCCCTTTCTCTGTCTCCCTCGGCCTCTCTAGCTGTCTCTCTCTGCCTCTCTCTTTGTTAGTCTTTCTATACCTCTCTACATCCCTGTTCCTGTCAGCGAGACAGGCAGAGAGAATAAGAGAGAGATAGACCCAGATAAAGGGAGAGAATAAGAGAGAGAGGCAGACAGATCGAGACAGAGAGTGAAAGAGATAAAAAAAGATAGATCGAGAGAAACTAAGACAGATAGACACAGAGAGTCAAAACAACGGGTATTGATCGACTAACACACAGAGTTAGAGATACGGTGGGAGGGATGAGGAGAGAGACACAACAAGAGCGATACAGGGAGCCAGAGAGACGAGGACGGAGAGGCAGACAGGGAGAGAGTGAGACATGTAGGAACGCCAGACATAATGAGAGAGACCGGGAGAGGCAACCAAAGAGAAATAGGCAGGCACAAAGCGAGGCAAACAAAGAGAGAGAGGTCGACACAGAGAGAGGGAAAGGCAGAGACGGACAGAGAGAGCGAGAGTGGGAGAGACGGACTGATAGGGATAGACAGAGAAACAGGAGCAAAAACAGAATAGATTCGGCCTCTATCTCTGCTCTGTCTCTCTGTCGATGTCTCTCTGTGGATGTCTCTTACGTTCTTAGTGTAGAGAGAGTATTTATCGCTCTCTACACAGTGAGTGAGAGACAGAGAAGCACTGTTGCTTTCAGATCGTATGGTGTACTGACACGTCGTTAGAATAATTCTTTTACCTTCTAAAGCAAGACTAGGCATTTCATTGATGTGTAATTATAGTTATTAAGATAGATGGAAGTGAAGAGATTTCGAAGCCATTTTATACAGAATTCGGTAGTTGACGGGGTTGTAACAGGCGGACTGAATGTAGTGGAAGTGAATAGGATGTATGCTGTATGATGTCACACCTGTATGTAAATACGAATATCAATTCCAATAAGATCGTTTTCGCTCAGAAACTGTTAGAAAAGATGTAAGCCAAAAAGAGTTCTGCTGCTTCTTGATTACTTTTGGTGCGACTTAATCTTTAAACGGCCTTGCAAGACATTTTTGGAGAGAGCAACCGTAATCTTTTATTTTGTAGTCTTTTTACTTGATGGTTGAATCCATCATTGCGGATGCTTGTCAGTTTTATCAACAGTGGGGGTCGTTAGCCGCGGTACCATTTCCTCTTAATGGCACCACGTTGCCCGGAGCAAGTGGCGTGGACCCCACCCCCCTGTTGCTCCACCCTACCTAACATATTTTTGAGATAACTATCCTACACTAGTATTATTTCATGAAATCGTTCAATTCTTATCATTTTAAGCAAAATCCTAGCAAAAAAAACTTTATTTAAAACATGAAGCTTCTCTGACAGTTAGTCATCCATGTGGCCAGATGAGTCGTCATCATCTGCAATCCTAGCTGCATCTATCACTGTATCTATTATCTTGTTTGAAGGTTTCTTCAGATCGTTCTGATGTCTCGCGTAGCTTAAATACCACAGTACAGAGCACAGGTGTGCACACATGCCTACAACTCTAGCTCCAGACCGACATGTACAATACCAGCCGGAAATGCTAGCTGGCGAATTACCTCGTGAATTGAATTCAATGAATGCCTGGTGAGCCAACAGGCGGGTGTGACGAGAGAAGATGCCATTGCGCAACAGATTTGGATTTTCTCTAGCTACTTTAACTTCGATTCCACCTCTTCTGGTAGCCAAGTCAATGTAAGAGTAGGACTGTTTGATCTGGTAACTTCCAAACGTCGGTGATCGCAGTTCATCAAGCGTAAGTGTGGGAAAGTCCTGTAGCCTACTAGTTGGGATAGGAATCCATCGTATATTGCTTTTGCGTAGAAGGTTGTTCCGAGTGATGTACTCCAATACTTCGTTTTGCTTATTCTTGAGGTCTTTTATCTCGTTGGCAATGTCGAAACTGTTTTCCTTGGAGGTTATTCCTGGCCGGAACGCATTCATCAGTGCACAAGCAATACGAATGTTTTCACCAAAATGTGGAATATCTTGAGGTTCGATGGTGTGATCAAACATCTTAAAGATCTTTTTAATGTGACCATTTACAGACTCTACTATCCATCTCGTGATTGTCACAATTCTAGATTCGTTAGCTTCAAGCGTTGTGTGCTGCTTTTGAGGCTTCTTCAAATAATGTGGCATTTTAAATCCAATTCCCAATTCCGTCAAATACTCACACACGTCGCGATAACCTCTATCCAAAACGAAAAAAATTCCAGGCATGATCCAATCCTTGATACCCGATTCATCGTAGTGCAGATTATCTTTGAGAGTTTTGGCGTCATTATTCCTTCCGTCGCAGAAATACGGTCCTTGCACGTCGAATATTTTGCCATTTGTGAAAACGAGTATTGTGATTTTGATCAAGTGCCGATGCTTGTGCATGCTGAACGTTTTCTGTAGCACAGCGTAATTAAAGGATTTGTAAGTGTAGAAGTAGGTTCCATCGATCACAAGTATTACGTTATCTGTATTGTCATCATCCAGGTAGAGTACTTTTGCTAAGTCTGTATTTTGATGAACCGCCCTTTCTCTTGGAAATGCTCCAATTCCCAAGTGTAGAGGAGAAAAGCATTTAAAAATTGCTTCCCTAGCGGCGATGCTGGTACTTACTGAGCCAATACTTTTCATTCTAGATAACGCCTGAAGCAGACGAATAGAAAATCCTTGTCTTAGTTTCAGGAGCAATAAAAGCAGTTGTTCCGAGTTGCATCGATGTCCAGTCTTTGTCTTGTAATTATTTGTACAGGCCTCCAATGCGCCAAAGTTTTCCTTCGTGATTCCCGACATATTAAAGTAAAGATCTGATTCCAAGCTTTGCATCACGATGAAGAAATTCGACGTCACCTTCGAAGCTCTCAATAAGTAGAACCATAAGTTTCTTTCGTCTGCTGCCATTTCAACGGTTGAATCCGAAATAACGAGATGTGACAATAAAGGCAAAATGGTCATTCTAAAATCACCATCGCGATCCATATGTACCTAGCAAATTCTTGATGATGGTTTCGCATACACTCCACATAGTGCAAAAAAGTTGACGCTGTCTATAAGCTGCATCTTGTATTGCGGTTGAGACTTGTGACAAATAAAGCATCTAGGTCCAGTATCTACTACCAAGAATGGAATTTTAATTTTTGTATCTGGTTGTGCTCCCCGACTACCCTCGGAAGAACTGGAGCTCTTGTGTCTTCTCCGACGCATCCGCTTAGGCTCGTCTCGAGAAGATGGCTGTTCGTCACAAGATCGGGACCTTCTGCTTTCATCGGAGCTCGTCTCGTGTCGCACATGGGGCCTGCTCCTATTTTGACGGGCTGATTCGGTGTGGTTGGTTATCGTTCCCCTTTTCTGGTTTGGAGTATCTTTTTTTACAGGATTCTTCTTCTTTGGATTCTTCCGAGCTACTTGACTCTCCATCTGCGTGTCAGGATTCCTGGTAGTTTGGCATCTCTTCTGAATATTGGTTGTTTCTTTGGCTCCACTCATTATATCCACTCTTCGCTGCAAAGCAGCTGCGGCTGCAGTATCCGTGTTCTCAGAACCGGAAATAGTTCTTTGTAATGTCAGATGTGGCTCTCTCCTGGTGCTTGGACCAGCAACCTGCGGATTGACAATGTCTCCATCTGTTACTGATTCATATACAAGTGTTGGTATAAGCCCTCTTCCAACTATTCTTGCCTCCCGATTGGGTTCCTCGGTTGAACTACTGGATTCGTTATCTCTTGACTTGTCTTTGACGTGCAGCTGTATACAACAGCGGGTGCATAGCCTGATGTGATCTCCAATCATCAGTTTAACTGATTTACCATATGCGTTGTAAATGTATTCGTACCGTGGCCACAGTTCTGCTGTTATTACGGTGTTTTTCTTGACCACCTTTTTATTTCGTTGACGACAGTTCTCGCACATCCCCATTTTGGTTTATATGTTTATTCTTTGCTACAAAATATTTTGAGCAGTAATACGTTTATGATCATGTAGATTTTCGCCTTAAGAAATCAGATTAGTGTGCAAACAGTTTGCTTAGTCATTCGCGTGTAAAAAATTAGTATAGGCTATTAGGTAGTTACTCCTTAAAAGGACTGTTGTGTTTAATTTTTTTGCATTCGAAGCTTGCCTCGTCCGAGTACCAGGAATGTGACATCAAGCTTTGTTCCGGAGCCCTTAAAAGGGCTATGTTTCAATAGTTAGAACAATCCTTTTTTGGTGTATTGAAATCGGTTTTTCTCATCTTTCGCCCCCATGGGTCAGTCCCGGCACTTTGCAGTTTGAATATCCTCCCTCGGGGTTTTTTTACGGGACTGGACGAGGTTCCTGAAGTCTACTCAGACTACAAGCAACTGTGTTGTGCTGCTACGTGCGTGGGGGGACTTCTGCCAACAATAAATTGTTTCCCAGGGCACAGGACGTGGACCTATCCCCCCCTTCGTGCCCCATATATGTTTGCGAATTAATGTATGTAAAATGTTTGTGTATTATGTACCTGCCTAGCTACAAAGATTTGACCAAGAAATCGGGTATGGAACTGATGTAAGGTACAATTGGTATGCTCATCTGCCGCGGTAAATCGTGCAGGGCAAAGTGTATCATCTGAACGGTATGAACCATATTTGGAACAAGATGGAAAACTAGATGCGAACTGTGAATTATGCGATCTAAGAAAAACTGAATCGATGTATCACGGGATTGCTGAATGTAGGCAGTTTGTATGGCTGAGACAGAAGTTAATGCTAGGACTTGTTAATAATGTAAACAACGAAACGGAATTTTACGCCACGGTTGCAAAATGGACAGAGAAAGAAGAAAATGCAGTGAAGCTGTACCAGTACTGTAACATATATTTAAGATACAGGAATCTTTTTTATAATGAAATAATCGACTAGGAATACCTGAATGAACCTGAAAATTGATGCAATTATAAAACGCGCGGAACCGTTTCTCTTTAGAGTCTTTCTGAAATTATGTGTCATAATGACTGGAGACATACGTTGTATGAGCCGAGGCTCAATCGACGTCAGATCAATAAATTATTATTATTATAACAACAAGTTAACAACAGCGATATCAGCTTTGAGAGGAAGCAAACTGAAAAGAATATCCCGCACCATATGTCAGTTAAGTCTCCAAGTCGGGAGCAAACCAATTATAGTTTATTTTTGCCGTTCAATCTACAGCCCATTCCGAAACAAAATCTTCTTTGCGTTATTTACAATACCTAACTCTTATGTTTCTTCTACGACTAGTTTGTTGGTAGCCTATTTCGATAGCTTAGAGGATCCGTTTTGAATTTTTAACATTTATTTATGCCTAAAACATTCTATTCAGATTTGCTAAATTATAAATGTCTTCCAATTTGTTTATTATTATATTCGTCAAAAAAGCTCTAGGTTGGCAATATTCAGTACATTCTATTTAAAGTAGCCTTACAATAGCAAGCAGACTGAACCGTACCAAATTAACATACGGAAAAACCTGCGGTAACCTTGCTAGCTCACGGTATAATTTTTTGGCACACAATGTGAATCGTGGCTGAGGTCGTAGCGTTTTGGTTAATAAGTAGTAGTACAAAATTTTATTGCGCAAGTTTGTTACATTTTCCACTAGGGTTGGCAAAGAATCGAAGACGTCAAATCACTAGCCAGAGGAGAAAGTACAGACTTACTGCTAAAATTGCAATTAGGGGTGATTGTTTTTAATGTTTTCAGAAATATTCCCCAAACATGGCGAAAACGCATAAACGACAAAGTCGGAGCAAAGATGAGGCGAATACGTCTGATTTTCGAAATTTTTGAATATTACTTAGTAGCACCGTTTTACCTTAATTTTATCCTCTCCTCAGTATGAGAGAACTTATCTCCCTCCACATACTGAGGTCACCAACGCTGTCAAATTATGCAAAAATTCCAAGCATAGAATAGATTCGATCCGACGCTCTTGTCTTTCTCCTGCGCACGCGGTTACCACTGAGCTACGGGAAAGTGTTTTGGAGTTACTTTCTTTTTTCCCAACCATTCTGCTGAGAGCCGGATGTTCACCCGGTAAGTTATGAGAAGTTTCATATCATGTTTAAATGATAAATCAAAATTTAACGAATGATTTGTAACTCCTGTATTAGTAAACAATCATGTCTGAAAATTGATACGGACAATGAGCTGCTTGTTATGCATTTGTGTTTCAAATTTCATCTGAATCTATAAAGCCGTTCGTCAGATTCAGACTGGCAGACGCACAGATGGACGTAACCCACCTCCATAAGAAGCGGCCTTAATGACGAGGACAATCGTTCTAAAATGTTGTAAAACTACAAGTAATAATATGCTGTAAATAATAATAATAATAGTAAAATGTAAGGGAAAACTGTACCCTAACAAATCCCTTGGTCATGATGAAAATTCGACTGCGCTTAACGCGCTTTTGTGGCAACTACAGCCTCGAGAAAGTCATAGACTCGGCAATGGTGAGAATAATACACTACAGAATTTTATATGGACACTCTTTCCTGTGCTGAACACCACGTAAAAAAATCGTGTAAAAAGGATTCCAAAGTTTCGTTACAGGTATTTAAATACCAAGTAGAGCTCAAGGAAAGGCGCTGAATTTTTTAAGTACTTTGTTATCTTATGAATACAGAAATCATGCAAAGAAAGCGGTATCTTAATACGTGACGGTGTGCCATTGCAACCTTTCAGGTAATTCAAGATCAGGTCATGAATCTACTAAATTTCCTTCGCTTGTGACGGAGCGTGCCACTATTAATTCCAGCAGCTTTTGTCAAATCTAGACATTTGCATGCTAGGAGCAGTTTTAGAAAAGAACAAAATGTAGATGTGTATCAGTGCATAGTAGAGTTACACAGAGCAGAAACAAAATTGGTATAGGCACGGAGAGCGCATGACAGATAGGTAGCGTAAACACTAAGTGTTTCCCCACGAGAGCCGTCGTAAGTCCGTCGTCAAAGTTGTTCACTCGACAAACTTTAAAATTTTTATCCTCTTTAACCATAGACGCGAACCTCTGCTTGGACTCCAGGATGTTGTGCGTTGTGAGCTTCAAAGGCGAACATAAATGATCAGAATCCGTGTGTAATGATGCTTTTAACAGCAGCTGCACTTGGAAAACGAAATTATGCATACACGATATGTATCCGCGCTTACAACAGTTAAATTTCTTTGGCAGCTAGGAAGTAACCAATTTAACTGTTTAAAGCATCACCCGAAGACAATGGTAAAAATGTGAAAATAATAAATTAGGAAACGGTTAAGGTCATAAAAAATCTTACATTTCATATCTTGCAAATAGTTAAACATTAAAGAGATGCTTACTAATCACGCTTTGGTTCAACTATTGTTCGGTTTCGATTTGTTGAATCTGAATTATCGCAAAATTAGATCCAAAACTTGGAGCAGGTAGCAAGTTACACCTTAATTCGGATTTAATTAATAGGTGGAACTACTCTTTGCACTGATCGCTAAAGTAATTTTGCACTACAATAATAGTGAGCTTCATGAGGTTAGTGTTTTGAAGACTTACACTAAATTACACAATTGAGATATTTCTAAGGTACGAAGGGACTAAGGTACTGAAAACTATTGCTTCAATAAAGTAGATTAAATTTTTGTATCGAGTAACACGACAGAGAACTGCATAAAAGATGTAATCCATTAAACCGTTACAATACATCTATTATTAGCGACTTTTCACTGAAAATAACAAGGTGTTGATCTCATAATTTCTGTTAAGGAGATTATATCAGAATTAATTTTACGGGATTGTTACCCACAGAATTCCGGTTAGCAGCTGCAGCTACCACCATTAGACCTCTTTGGGGTAAAGCGAATAAAACAATACCTTGGAAATGGAAAAAATGTATGTTCACAACAGTTATAGTCTACGAGATTTTACAAACATGTACGGAATAGGGGACAACACCAATTCTCTTCCGCTCCTTTATTTTGCACCAAAATGACGAGTTGGCCGGTGAACCCGTAAGCATAGCTCTGCTATCCCAATAAATGGAATTCTTTCGCTCCGCTATCCCATCAAGGGAGTGGTGCCGCTCGACGTCTCTTTCATAAATATATTCATGCAGTACGGAACAGCGAGTATAAGCAGAGAACTTATTCTTAATTTTTATTCTTCTTTTATTATTATTAATTAAAATTAAAACAAGTATAGATGTGTGAAACGATATCTTGGAAATATAACAATTACGAGCCCATTTCAATTTTCGTTACGAAGTGTCCAAAAGTTAGAGGGTTGGAAATGAACCGAACTATAGCGCTCGTGCAAGGTAATTATTAACAATTAAATTAATTTTAAGCTATTAATATCATGAATCAATTAGAAATTTATATGGTCGATTAATTTATTAATATTTCGCTAGTCTAGTCGCTAACGTCTGCGTTAATATGTTATAACGAAAGCAAAATATTAACCTAGGAATTCGCGCTTAAAATTGGTTTCCACAGTGCGAAGAGTTCCTGATTAAATGCGAACGCAAAAGGCGAGGTGATTGTCTCTGCCTTGATTATTGGCGTTGACTGGTTGCAATTCGCGTTAATTAATTGCAGCGGTAATACTAGTCATGAACATTTGCTCTTTCGTTGCATGAGTACATGAGCAATTCGCAAACCATCTGGAATTCTCGTAAATGTTTTAAATAACACAGAATACCAAATCAAAGTTAAAAACGGATACAGAATTTGCAAAAACAGGTGTTAAATAGATTCAAGAGCATTATAATTACAGATTTAGAACACTTGCTTTGTGGTTGTATAAATACACGAATTCTGAAACCCCTTGGACAAAAATTTACGGCATTTTAGCTTCTTAATTAGTTATGGAGTAATATTTCTTATTGGACTACCACTAAGAAGAAGGACTAATGCATTTGATTCTTGTGTATTTTAGATTACACTACTCTCAGGCTATTCCCTTTACTGAGACGAGCTCCCACGGATATTTTAACCCAAATTAAATATTTACATATTGACATGGATGAGGAGCGAAATATAGGACTGCCAAGTAAACTAACGATAAGCTTAGCTGAAATATCAATTAAAGATTGAATATTTTGTACTCAAAATGATGTTTTATGAAACTGCTTGGTATTAATTAGATCTTGATATGGGAATCATAGTAACTGGAGAAGACGTAGTTTATACGTTTGGCTCCAACCATGCTGGCAGACTGGGAATTGAGCTGGGAGACCCCGAAACTTTAAAGAGAATTCAGCAGCTGTCTCGATTAAGTTTTGAAGGTAATGCTTATATATTATATAATTATCTATAACTAAAATTCTTCCTGTAAGTTTTTTAATGGGATCCCTGTATTTAGTAGTAAAATGCATTCATCTTTTCAGGTTTTTCAATCGGTAAGGAGGCAGTACTTGGCTGGACTGCTTATGGCCGCTTATATGGATGGGGCAGGGGCATTAATTCGCAAAATCCACACACTCCAATGATGCTATTTATTAACGACATCACCGTTCTGAAAGCCAGTCTTGGTGAAAAGAACTTTGCTTTGACTAAAACTGGTCAACTTTATTGCTGGGAAGGATATCAGAAACCCAAGATATGGAATTTTGGGGCTGGAAGAAAAATTATCGATTTTGCAGACGCATTCGCATCGCTTTGCATTATATGCGACCAGAAAAAGGTTTGTCATCTGTTTTAATTATTTAATTATTTATTTTCATTTACCCACATATTTAGGAATACACACCAAGTCACTTAACCACAAAGTGTAAACGGTACTTCCATGCACTCTTAGTTTAAGACCTCATGGGATTTTGTTTTCCCGGGACAAAAGAATAAGTAGATGAGATGCATACAGAAAACGACTTTATGTAGGGTTATAATTAGGGAGAGAGGAGGGCTCACAGCCGTTATATTCGTGTAACAGAAACGGTAGTTTCCATAGTACACTTTGGCAGGCACGTAGCCTGGGAGAATGTTAAGCAGACTGGGACGAGATATATAGAAAGGAACTGGAGGACGTGACCGAATATTCGGCTCAGATCTGAATTGGAAAACACACGATGAGGAAGTAGGCCAAATCCTGAGCTTCTCAATCTGCCACATTTCCATACGCGGAGCCACCCTGTGCGCATATTCTCAAGCAAATGATTCCTTTTGTAAGTTATTGTGCACACTGACTAGCCTCGCCATGCGCAAATGAATCTACATAATAGTTAATTTGTCAGATTTAAAACTAACGTTTCTGTAGGATAAAATCAAAATAAGATTTGTTAGGATTCCCCTAAAACGCTACATCCAAATCGAAATAAGACGAATCTGTAAATCCTTTCGACTTGAGACTCTCATTCTATAGTCAGACATTTGCTTGAATTAGATAATATAAAAGCAACATAACTACTATTATAAAAAATGAATCTATTAATCGCTATATAATTGCCAAATATTCTTCTATCACGCCTTAGTAATCATGAATTGTTGCAGCGTAAAACTCAACAAATAGCTAAAACTCGAGTCAAAACATCTAAAAAATTAAAACGCCATGGTGTTCCATGACTGTTAACTTAATAGTCCAATTTTGACTTCAGTCTTGATACAAACCCAGTTACGGGTATGTGTACTTGAGCACTATCTAAATCTTACTTTTCCATTCCCTGTCTCGTAGCTGTACTTTTGAGTGAAATTAATGTGCATGGAAGCTTTAATGAGGTTAATCTGTCTCGATTAAAAAAATCTAGTCAAAGTTGATTTCATTGTAACTGATGGGAAATTTGAAAGTTTCAATTGAAATTAGATTGAGATTAGTAGATTGTAATAGAACAATTAAATTTTTTTCGGCAGCGGCCTGCTTTACTAGGACAGAAGATATTCATCAGCCCATATATATACGCATATTCAATTTCTGCACAGGGGTTTGTGGATAAAATAATTTCCAAAGATTGATAACGACAAATACCCATTTCTAATGCCTATGGCGTCATATTTAAAATGTGCTTTTTAAAGGGTTCAAGTTTCAAGAGGGGCAAGTGTTATTTTATCTTCCCTGTTAAGATAGGGATGGTTTTTTTGAGAATATGGACCACCATATGAATGACACTTTTAAGTATCAGAACATGATTTCGTAAAAGAATTGCTAGAAGAAAAGATTCTGGTCGACTAAGATGTTCTGTAAGTATATGTGTAGTGTTATGCCGTTTGTTAGTGAGGTACTGTTCGCGGGTTTACGAATATATTGAAAATATATATAGGTTGTAAGGGCTGTTGAAACCTGAGGACATTTAGCAAATTTAGGATAACCAAGACCTTAAACTTCAATCTTCACGCACAACTGGATTTCCAGGACTGCAAGTTCATATTCCAGGTTAAATTAAAGCTTGTTTTGTGGTTAATGTGATTCTGTATTGCATCTTTCCTGGAGTTACCAAAGCTCAAGAAAACCATCCGCAGAAAGTTACCACCTTCGCAATCAGATGATGATTAGTCTGGGGGCGATTTCTTCGGATTCTAATTCAAAGCTAAAAAGGAAGACAAGGGTGCTGACCTATGCATACAGATCTGATTTTTTTTCCAATTCAAGAGAAATCATTTAGTCCGTCAAAAAACGTATGCTTTGGAGTGGCAACGGGAGGAATTGCAGGGTCGATCGTCGGTAAACCCCCATAAGCGATGCGTTTTTCGAGGGACAAAAGAATTTTTATCTTCGTTGTATCAGGATTTGTGGTTTCCGAGGATTGCTCTACACATGAAAAGTAGTTCAGGCCTGTAGGCGTCGGTAAAACCCCTCCTCTCCTAGTAAAAAAAATTTCAACAATAATAGGGTCATGAATAATTTTAGGCTGCAGCTAAATTTATTCAATGAATAGGTCAACACATAAGGGTACATACTACTGTGTAGAACTTTTGGTCTCTGGCTTGACCTTTTTATCGCGCAAGTATTGCTAAAATTGAAGATGTTCTTGTTTCGGAGAATAATGACAGTTCAAGGTACTGAATACTTAATATTTGTTTCCTTTTTTATGAAACCCAAACCTAAACATTCCCTCCGCACATTAGGGCTTAAATAGGGAGATTTGACCTCTTGAAATAAGCGTAAGTGCTAGCAACGTAGCATAATATTTTGTGCCAGGTCGTACTTACGACCCATATGTTGCTTACAACAGATGATACCACCCTTGACTTAATTTGATGAATAATTGCTTAAAGTATGACTTTTATAGCATCTGATGCACTAAAAGTGATGGAAACAAGTTTCAAATGCGTTTTGAAAATTACTGAGCGTAAAGAGATTTCCCTCAACCACAGAGTCACTGCGGTAATTCGCGGTGTTATTCTCTGCCAATCTACAATCTGCTTTGCGGTAGCTTTTAGCCAGCCCAAAACGCGGCGGATCCGTAAGGATAACATTTGCGTATTTTAAAAATCCATCCACCACCAGATGGCGTAGGAGTCCTAAAGCTTTAGGTTGTAGTTAATCCTGTAGCTCCTACAGGAAGTCATGGAATTGGCTGGAGCATACTAATGAGACATGACATGGCATAGGTCTATCAGATCCAACCAGAGCACACTACGTGTGCTTCTTACTAGGAATCTAAGCAAACTTTCTTAATGAATACAGGAAGCTTAACAAATTCGGTTTTGCTCCACTGTTTAGGAAAATGCGAAAACAAATTTAAGCAGACAACTGCACAATGACTGGGTATAGACTATCCAGGATTTACTCAACAGAGTCCCTGAAAACCTTGAAAGGCTGTAGAGCAGATATACGATGCGAAAAGGACGCATCGACAGAATCTAAGTGATTCATGCATCATCACACGAGCTATAGGGTCGCAAATATCAGCATTGCGTAGAATACACTACGGAGCTATGATCACTGAAGGCGGTAGATATCACATCTCTATCTGAACGGGGGCTGTCACCCTACTGACAAATATCCAATCCACCACCACGTAGTTTACCATTTGTCAGTAAGTGTGGCATCCCTTGATGCAGATTACCGTTGTGAATCTACCTCATTCAGTCATTCATAGCGTGGACTGTAGCACTAAAAACGATGTTAATTTAAGCTCAAATTCGTTGGCCGAAATGCACAGTTTAGTGCATACTAATGTTGTTGCAATTTTGCAGTCTGCCACTTCCTGTCCACTTGAAACCTTGTATCTGACACATGATGTTTTAAGACCACAGTGTATGTTTTATTATTATTTGATATGAATTCTTTACCACATCGTGATGTAGAGCACACATACCTCCTACGAATCTGACATTTTTAACGCAATTGTATTGTATTAGCCAGCTGGTTTGTATAATTAATGGAACTTAGCAAAGTATTCAAGTGAATAGGGCTAAAACATGCATCTACTGATCGAAAGAAACCGTCCAAAGACTAATTTACATCTGATTTCAAGGGTGGTATTTTCCTGGGGGCGGTGAACTCAGGTTTTTGCAAAGCCCTTAAAAATGTAATTTGGAATCGCATTTACCACAAAACATACAATTCCAGCTAAAATTTGATTTAACAGTCCTAAACATAAGGTGTGATGGTCAACTGTAACACTTTGTTCAAATTTTTCACTTAAACTCTCATTTATTAACTCGTTATTTAATGATGCTACTGTCAGTATCGGATTGCTCTAGTTCCGTTTAGTATGCTTTGCTTCTCCCGTTCCTTAAAATATTTCCTACTACTCGTTTTAGTTTCCTTTCCCGCTGTCGTTCTTTTTAGTTTCCTATACAGCTGCCGGTCCTTCTCGTATGGCTCCCGTTTCTAAAAATTTCATCTAATGTTCCTGTTCCTTACTGATTGTGCCTTTAATGCTCACGGTTATTTGGATTATTGCGATTACATTGCGTTAACTGAGAATCTGCGTCACAACGTTTGAAGATTTCTACAATGAGCACGATTGTTTGTTTTCAGTTGTACATGTGCCGATACAATGATGAAAATCCATCAGGTCGTACCAGGTTGATTTCAGTTCTTCGGTTTGAAAAGGTTTGTAACAACTTTTTAATACGATTTCCTCTCCAATATGCAGTTATTCAGAATAGTTTTGTATAAATAATGGATGTCTCTTAGATCACTTCATCAAAATGTCATTTTGTTGCTACAACAACTAACGGAACTTTATTTATGTGGGGTAATGATGGCTCTGACTCCATGCTACGAAGCCCTAGGAGTCTTCAAGTTCGTGGAGCGAATTTCATGATTTGCGGCGCACACGCTCCAATTTGTGTCGCTCTCGTTGGAAACTTTGTTATTGGATGGAAAATAATAGAAAGAAAAGGAACAGAGAACTTTGTGGTTCTCGACAACATTGGTTCCGCAAGCGTCATTGAGTTTTTAGCTCAAAATAAGTATGGTATGGGCAGTACAATTCAATTAATATAGCTTTGTGTGGTTGTCATCATATCGGCACCATGGTCTGTGGCAGTAGTAAAAACTTGTAAATTCTAGCCATGTATGTCAACATATATCCTATGAAACAATACAATATTGTATTGGCAATAATACAAGTATTGGCAAACTCGTGAAGTAACCCTAACATTTAGTGTTGTGGGATCTAATCTGACGCAGGCAAATAAATTCTTACTAGGATATTTGGAAGTAGAGTAAGAGGCAAGTCTATTATCTCCGATCTGCAGCAGTTGTCGACGAGAAAGTTTACTTTTACTTGTTCATTCGTGAGTCAATATTCCAAATATTTTTCAGACAAAAATGAGGCTTTGTTCTGCTCGTATGAAATTAAATGCAGTTTGTTTAAACCTTTAATTGTAAAATAAACTTGCCCTGACACAAAATTCCACTTTCTATTGTTCGAAATACTATTGTATTACTTCCAAATAGTGTGCATAGTAAACGATTAGTTCACTTGAAAACGCTTGATGGCATGCATCCAATGGCCAGTCGTATGTATCCACTGAATTTCTACTCCTTAGCCTATTCGGGCTAGAGAGCCAAAATAGTTAAGGTTGGCTGTCGCAGTCTAACCTGAGCGAGTAATGGTTAATCTACGATAGACGTCTCTATGGTTTTGGTGGGCTTAGGTTTAAACACTTGGAATACTAACTGGTGGCTAGGACCCGGTGTCACCCGACTGCTAGTTGCTGGCGGTATGTTGGAGTGACTTCTAAAAGTATGCATGACTAGAAAAAAAAGTTAAAAACTTCGTTGTGGCCTTTTTAATTACGTATTTTTACAATATTGGCACAACACACCTTGATTTCATTTCCTAATTGCGTTTGACGAGCTTTGCAACTGCGTGCTACTTTTTCTTTCCCTCCTTGACTCTTTTCTCTCAAGACGCTATGAGTTGTGTATCAAAATCTCCCTACCGCCAACAACTGTCTGAATAAACAAGGTGTTAAGATTTCCATCTAAAGCGCCTTCTAGAACATTGAACAAGTTAAAAGAGCGATCTAAGCATAAGCAGAAGGAAGCAAACTAAAAAGAATATTCCCGCACAATTTTTCAGTCCACGCACTATGTCAAGGTCGGAAAGAAGGGAAATGTAGTTTTTTCCCTATTCAATTCACAGCCCCTCCAAAAGTGTTTAAGCGTATTTTCATAGAATGCGTTAATTTTACCGTACTGGTTTTGTCATAGCGATTAGATACTAGAATGTAAGTTTTTCAAAAAAACATACATTCTATCCATCGCTATGGGAAAACACAGTGCGGTAAGATAAACGCATGCTATGGAAATACATCTTTACTTCTTTGCTCGATCCCGTTTCTCAATTCTGCACACAGTAACTCTTTTGCTTGCGTCTACCACCGGCTTCTTGGTAGTCTACTACGGAAGCTGAATGGATCTGTCTTGAATTTTTTCTATTTTTTCCTGCCCAAGAAAATTCCAGGATGCTTTGCCAAAGTAAATCTCATCTTGGAGCGGCTTGAATATTATATACGACCATTCTCCTAAGAAGAAGACGAAGAGGAGAGCGTGGTGAGAGAGATGGATGGATGGATATTTTCATAACTTATACACTTAAGAGCCTTCAATTCTCCCTCGTCGCTCCCCTTCCACTCACTCCCCCACTTTACCAAGGATTGGAGGAGCAATAACGTCCGGGCTCCCGGACAACCTGGATAAATGTTTCACTTCAAATACTCTTGCATCCAGTCAATTCCTCCAAGCACCTCACACACATCACGCTTTACTTCTACCATCACCTCGGCCACACCAGCAACAAGGACTAGAACAAGATAATCTCAAGAAAGCACACAAGAATAAGGGCTTGCCTCCCGCCCGGTCCGCAGCTTCGTAGTAGACAGTACCAGGCTTCCAGGCAGACACATCTTCCTCCTGGCAAGCAGATGTTTTCCGAACCTACAAGGAACACACATGTGTGCACCACCCTGACCCGTGACCCATCCACAGGCTCTTTTCAAAACACATGTCCGCTCCCTCAGTCAGCCTTCCTCACCTAGCTTTTAAATAATCTTTCATCTCCGGCCCAAGTGCAAGCCCAAGCTTTATAGCTGCATCTCCTCTTCTTCAATCTCAAAGTATTTACGTCATCCCCCAGCTTCTGTGTCTGTCGTATTTATGAAATGATATGTAACAAACTCTGGAGAAAAAATCTATCCTCCAGCAATATTCCTCCTTCCACTATCCTCCGAAATACCGCCACATTATCATCATCACTTCCAGTTCCAGCCAATTCTTCTATACCGGCCACTCCACTACTCCGCTTCATCCTTAAACCATAACTTGCGTTCTACATCTGAAGGGA
Organism: Sminthurides aquaticus; assembly: GCA_906901655.1. Taxonomy (NCBI): domain Eukaryota; kingdom Metazoa; phylum Arthropoda; class Collembola; order Symphypleona; family Sminthurididae; genus Sminthurides; species Sminthurides aquaticus. Next base: position 6,066,875 of record CAJQTT010000003.1, read on the forward strand.
CGACACCAAACAGAAGCTTATGTTATCCACAGTATTCTAGATCGGCCTTGTTATTATTATTATTAACTCTATCTTGGGCCGAATCTTGTTCACCCTGTCCGTAAATCTTTACCAGCCTCTTCGTATCTATTCCCTAATACCCTATCCTCCAGAAACACCTCGTTTCCCCATCCCTCCTACCTCCACCACCGCGCACACAATTCAGAATTCTTAAAACAGCCTCATTCAATTCACACTTTCACAGCAGCATTATCATCCCTCCTTCGGGTACAGCAAACAACGAATTCCCGTCCGTACCTTCTACAGGCTTGGCATGCAAACAGACTTTTTCAAACGTTTCCACTCTGTTCTTATCCTCCCCATATTTTCAAATCCTCACTTCCAACCTCCAGATATTTATTTCATATCACACACACCAAAAGGCAATGCAATCCGTGGCAACTTTTTCAAACAAATTTCCGCAACAACTTCAAATTTACCTTCAGGCTCATAACTCTGTACCTTGTGCAATAGTTGAACATGACCAAACTATAATGTATTTGCACTCGAAAATCTAGTTTTTAGAGCGGAAACCATTTCCCCGCTGAAACTCCCGCAGCGGCTGGGCATGTAATCGTGCGTTCATGAGAAATTGCAAAACAAAAAAACTTTTTCCACCTCCCAACTAGCCGAACGGACAAAGGTCCAGCTTGTAGAAATTTTCAAGACATTTACAACAAATAGCTTTAAGGCAATAGAAAAACAATACATTTACCGTAAAGTCGGGAATATTGTCCACCTTGAAGTAGTTCCACAATTTGAATTTCGTCCCTAAAATATTTCCATCCTTGAATATATGACAGCCTTGAAGTTAGCCATGCACATTTTCACTCTCTAGTTAGTTCTCGTTAGCTGTTTGCAATGGCTACACCTAGAAAAGTTCTGGTTGCTGCTAAGACTATCGGATTCAATGCCTCTAACGGATGGTTGTCCAACTTTAAGTCTAGGAACAAATTCAGTACCCGCTGTAGGACGTCCGTAGGTCAAAATTTACCGCCAGACTATCTGGAGAAGCTTGCATCTTTCAGAGATTATGTGAAAGTGAATGTGGAAGGAGTTGCACTCAAGGATCATGATGCCTCCTATGGTTATTTTTAAACGGAAGACTATGCCTTATCAAAGTCTGTGAATGGATATTAGCAGCTTGGAAGGACGTGACTCCTTCAATAATCAAGAACGGGCTCTTAAAAGCTGGAATACACAGCTACGACGAGGAGTTTTTACCTACGGATAGTGATGTAATAACGCAGGTTGATACTGAAATGGAGAATATGCTTTAGAATTCAGACTACGAAGCTGAGGGTATAGAAGAAGATGCCAGCTTTGGCGAAGATTTTGATGGATTTGAAGAGGATTAAGTTTTTAAATCTAATTTTGGTCTAACTTTCCAATTCATGGTGCCGTGAAAATTAATAAATTCGAATATTGTCCATCCTTGAACATAGTTCCACCTTGTCTATAATTCGAAATTTTTTTTCCTAAAAACAGTATAGTCCTGTCTAATAACCGCGACTTTACGGTACTACTTCTGAACGCAATCTGTATTTTCTGCAAATACGATGTTTGCAAAATTGCAATTTAAAAACTTTTAATTCATTTCTTCTTTCCGCCGAATCTCAGTTTCGGATGTTTCCTCTCTTATTCTAGTCTCCGCCGTAACAGCTGGACTACGTCCTGATCGTGCAAATACTTCGCTTCAATTACATTAGTTATAACTATCCACAAGTTCGACCCATGCCATTACACTATTTAAGCAACTCCCTCCCCAGAGAGCGCCACAATACTACTTCAACAACTAACAACCAGCGCTACTTACAACCGTACTACATTTTCTGACCGCCACTGTATATTCCATCCTAGAAAAATCTAACTGCGGAAGCGGGGGTAGTTTAAAAGATCCGTTGAGTGTAAAATGTAAAGCGTTGGTTCTTATAATTATTATGATGATGAGGGTTGAAGCAAGGATAAGATATCCATGTCCAGGCTTATGACTGGTCCTGGAAGCAGTGCTGGATAACATAAGACGTTTGGATAATATCTATAATCGCAAATGGTAGTTTTAGGTCCACGTTGTGAACGACACACGAACGGATGCTGCACATTGAGCCACAGAGCCTAGGCTAACACCTCAGTTTCACTCAACTCCTCCTACCCTAAAACCCTTGTGAGCAAAATCTTTAAGCCACGTTTTATCCTTGCCCCTCCGGACCCAAGGCACCTAAGGGATTTAGAAAAATCCTGGAGAACATATCCAGAATCCGGGTCATAGCATTATCTTCTTGAGCGTATGCAACCAACAATACTTTTGTTTATTCTGGACCCTGCTGGATAACATGAGAGGATCATCCAGGACTCTGTCAGGAGTAGACATACTGCTCCAGCACTCAGCTCATGTAACCCAGTCCTGGATCAGTTCTGGAAAACTAGGGGAGAAACCCTCGCACTGCTTTACCAGCTACCGCCTTTCCAGCAAAGCAAAGGAGCATCATCGTAAAAGATGCGGAGACACAGCGGAAAGGAGAGGAGCGATGACTGGGGTAAGTTTTCCCTTCAGAAGATAGCAGAGAAGTTGAGGAGGATGAGCGGGGGAAAAGGCAATGTTGTGAAAGTCTTCCAGCCAGAAGTGTTTTGTGAGTGCTAGGCTACGGACGTGTGTTGTTGGTGTAGGGTAGAAGTTAGTTTGGGGTAATGTAGTTTTTATATATCGGGTGTATGGTTTTTTACTTCAAGACTGATATATTCATAGAGTGTAGAGAAAAAAATTTGCCAAACCTTTGCTCACGACGTTTATATATTTTTATAAAGTAGGAGCAAGCAGAAGGAAGAATTTTTTACAAAATTATAATCAATTGCACAAAAATTTGCACAAGCTTAATAAACCCCGTGAATACCAGCACTATATATAAGGATTGCTCAGAATTGGCTCCAGTGAATTGCTCAGTGTTTACCGGGATTGACTTTAGCGGTTAAATATTTGGAGGGGTTGTTGTAAGTGTGGGGAAGTGGTAATAGGTTCAGAGGGTGGGGATTTTTCAAGTGATTTGTTGGAGGACTAAAAAAACTTGGCTGGCTGGTTAGTGGTATAATTGTGATGCAAATCCTACGTGTTGGAATTACTAAAACCTGATTAGGTTCAAGCAAGTGACTATCACTCCAAGGGATTCTTCTTGCTCCATTATTATTCCACCATCTTCTCACCACCATCCTCTCAAATCCAGGTGGATAAATCAGCGTGGGGCTCTGAGCTGGCGAAAAAGATTGAATAATTACTTAGCCGCAGACTGGATCCTCCAACATCTTCCGATCATCAACAACCCAACTTTTATCAACCCGTCCACGTCCGCCTCCATGTAGTAAACAGCCTAGCAGTTGCAGGAAAAAAGCGATTCATAGATTGAAAGATTGAAACAAAGCCGGTGTTTAAAGCAAGCCGGTCGGTGGTGAGCAGCGCAAGTGAGCAAGAGCAAGGAAAGACAGAGTTGAAATTTATTAGCAGACTTTGACAAAAATGTCTATTGAAAGTCGTCTCACGGCTCTTCAGCTAAAAGTTGAAGAGATCTTGACAGTGGCCAAGAATGGGAATGGCAGGAGGTTGTGGAGCAAGGATGAAGACCCCTGGTCATCCCCATCCTACCCAGGAGGTGCACCCACCCCCAACAGAACCCAGCCATCCTCAAACAAGCTCTTCTCTCTTCAGGATCCACCGCCACCACTTCTCAGTCCACACGCCGAGATTCGCACACTAGAGCTCTGGAGATGCGTCGTTGCAGAGTGCCTCGGCACTCTCTTCTTCGTATTCTTCGTTTGCGGGGCCTGCATCCCTTGGACAGGTCACTTCCCGCCTTTCTTCACCATTGCCTTTGCAACAGCCCTCGTCTATGGCGCCCTCTCCTATCGTGTCTTCCCCGGGAGTCACCTTAACCCGGCCTTCACCCTCGCCCTCTGTGCCATCAAGCGAGTTTCACCCCTTCGCTTTCTCCTCTTCCTGGTCGCTCAGTCCGGTGGGGCTATTGCCGGTGCTGCAATATTATTCGGGTAAGAAAAATAATCCCTCTTATCCATACCCTATATAGTTTATAAGCTTAACTTGAAGCTGGTTCCACTTGACGGCACAAACAAGATTCATTAGTTTTATTATTGCTCCAATCATCCAGAATCCCATCGCAAGATTTTCCTCCGACTTTGAAAAATCATTCGCCATTTATCTCTTATTTTCTTCATTTTCCCCATTGACCATAGAAGCCATGAGGAGATTCATTTTCACGCAAGATTTCATCCGTACATCCCAGGGAATCTCCAAAAACTTTTATTAATCCCATCCCCCTCACCCATACGTTAACATCCCACTCACTCAACATTCTGCTAATCCCTCCTAAAACTCTTATGTAAATTTAAAGTCTCCGACAAATGTGACAAGGTCGTCAAGGTTCAACTTGTCTCAATACTACTCTTCCTCCCGTACTTTTCCAGCCGTTAGCTCAACATGTGTTCCACACACGAGCAAGTCCACCCTTTTCCCGACATGTGCATAAACCCAAAACGATAGTTCAGCTGTAACAAATTTTCCAGCTTTTCCTTTAAATTTCACAAACCTGCAGAGCAGCTTTGAACTTCCTCTCGGCATTCAGGGGGTACATTAGAGATTTTCGTCTCAAATTCAAGTCAAATGTCTCCACAAATGTTCCAAAACCATGTACCAAGCAACTCCAAACAAAAAGCGCTCCCCACACCTGCCATTCTTCCAACTCCTCAACTCTTGCAGAGTTATACTCGCCGTCTCCTTCTGTACCTGGTTCAACCAGATCGTCCAGAGGGAGGGACACACATGTCCCAAAACTTGCAAGACTTATGGTCCAGCTAGTTATCTGTAGCTTATATAGCTTCTGTTAGCCTTCGTCCCAGTCCACACAGCCTTTCAGAGCAGGGCCTCTTTTCAAAGGACCCTCAGCCTCCTTCTTTCCACTTAATCATCCCTTAGCCTTCTTTCGTAACGCCGGCTGTTTCCATTATCTTCAATTTTCAAATCCTCCTCAAACACCATAGCAAGCAAAAGGAACCGTCCAAGGAATGCACATCTGCCCTTTCTTCTGTTTTCCTTCCCAACTTCTCCCCCACCCTCCCCCGAACACTTTGTACAGATCGTCGGCCCCGTAATATTCTACAATTCTACCCGCTTTCTCCTTCCTTGTGTATACATATTTAAAATTTTAACAAAACCGGCCCTCATTTGATCATTTTCCTTTTGTATTATACACTTTCCGTTAGCTTCTCTCTCCGCCTCAAACATCTAAACCATCTCAACCTAGCAACCATTGCCACAGTTTCATGTATCTGCGCCTTCTCTCACCCGCGTACAACTCTCTTGCAGTTCATCATCTTACAGTAGCAGCTTGAAAAAGCTAAATACTTTCCGGAATTTTCATACACCCCGCTCAACCGCCGCGGCCGAGCACATATTTGCTCTTCCACATCATCCTCATCTCTGCTCATTTCATCTTTTCCCAGTTAGTTAGCCTGAAACATAAGGCTCGCTAACTTTGTTGTCAGATCTTCATCCGGCGAGCTTGTATGCGCAGTGGTGTAGGTAGGCAAGGGAGGCAAATTTCCGCACTCCTCCCTCCCACTTTCCTCTCATAAAATATACATTTATTCCAAATATCAAATTAATAAACCCTCCACGGAAACTTGTCAAAAGAATCACTTAAATTTAATATCCTCCGCTTACCTTCTCATAACTTTCATACCTAAGGCCAAGGGCTTCTTCCCACCTTCAACTCACCCTCCTCTATTTCCTCATAATATCATCCAGCTCTCCCTTTGATATCTCCTCAATCCAGTATCTTATGATATTAACATATACATTTCTCCTCTGGCTCAAAAACTTGTAACCGGACGAAGAAGCGGAGAGCAATTCTTGCATAGTCCTTGCTACGCTTTCTCCCAGCCACAAGAGTTAAACTGAGACGAACGGGTTGAATGATGGCAAGTGGTTTAAATATTCGCAACATTTTCCCTCCAGCTGTATCCCGCAGTTGGATGGGTAAGCATATCATCTAGCAGGTTTCCCTCCCTTCATTCATTCCTCCAGCAGCCCTTACACCAAATCTTCTCCTCCTGTACACATCTTAATACGATAATCGTAAACACGCAACAGCTGCTTTTCCGCTACTTTTACTTGCAGATTTATCTTCAAGCCCCCTCACCTTCAACTTTCTTCATTATCCCCCGACTTGTTCCGTATAAAATATTATCATCTCCATCATAATTCTAGACAAAAATCCAACTATTCACAACAACACACACCTTGCTTTCCTCGTCCCATCCTCTCACCACCGACAAGTTTGATGCAAGGAGGATGGCAGACGAAACATCTTTGTGCAGACAAAAAGGAGTAAAATATACTTTCTTAACGCTTTCAAACCTCCGAATAGAAAACCAGAAGACAACAGCGAGAAAAACAGCTAAAAGTACGAAGAAGATGTAGCAGTCCAAACGAGCAAGCCGAAATATTGTGTAGATTAAGTAGCGTTAATTTAAAAGTTAATAAGCAAGCTATGGATATCAGTATTTTCATCCCTCTACTTTTCTTCACTCCTCCTCCCTTCCAAGGAGAAAAGCTAGAGTATGTGCATATTTCTCATCATCTTCGTCTCTTATTATTATCTCATCTTTTCATTCTTCCCCTATTCTCTTATCCCCATCTCCCTTCTGTTTCATCATCATGGAACAAGGCATGTCCCTGACTCACGTAGTAAGCGTCCGTACTTGCCTCGTCTTCCCTCTCTTACAGCATCCCATAATAATTATTATGCGAAATGAGAATTGAAATCAATCATAGGATAATCTATCATCGCTACAAGATTCAAACTATCTTCTCGGCAATCTCAACCACGTTCTCAATGTAACGTAATGCATGCTAATATCCCTGCTATTTCCCTCCCTCTCCAAACATCTCCACATCATCCTCCCATCATTATTTTCACTCCTGCTTCCACACCAGCTATTAGACCTTTTCACAGATCGCCTTCGCCCATTCATATCCACATCTCCACTCCTCTTCTGGTATGTTAGTTGATAGCAAACAGAAAATACTTGTAAAACGTCAGCATATTTTACATGAGACACTACATGCATACAAGAAACAGCGAAACACTACATTCACCAGGATGCTTTAAGCTTTACACCATTCATATTCGCAAATCCAGAAATTATCCCCTCTAGACAGATAGAGCAAGGTGTGATGAATTAAGTAGGTGATTCTATATACCTACCGAGTTTCATTTCAAAAAATTGCGAATTTCGTTCTTCATTTTAGTACCAATTATGGCAAAGCAGAGATCACCTTGCTCCACCATTAACTGTGCGAGGCAAATATAGCAAAGCTGTCTTCAAAGTAGCGCAAGATATTTCATGGCCACCGGTCGCTATCAATTCATGTTCTCCGAGTAATTCCAGGAATTAAATCTCTCGCATCTCCTCACTTATCTTTCATCTACAAAAATAATAATTTGCGCATTAATGCGGATAATATTCCCGGACAAGATGGAAATTACCTCTGTTGTACACCTTCCGTCTCCTTAAATTAACAAATTACTGCTGTAATATACCATGCAGACACTATCCGGTTTGATAGTTGCAAATAAATTTCGTAAACTTTTCCACCTCCCTTTTCCTTTGAACTATTCAGGAAATCTCCAGCAATTTATTAAGCTTAAGCTTGTTCCAGTCCTCCTAGAACAAGGTGAGCTAGACTAGATAAAGAATTGCAAAAGCATATAGGAAGAGAGTCAACTTTACAGACAGAGGAAAAGAACGCAGCATAAACTTAAACTAGGGTGGGAGAAGAAGTCTATGGTGAAAACTTTTGACTTGAAAAGACGTAAAATTAATATTAATGTTTCCTCATAAGCTGATAATTCATTCAAGTCAAAAGAGTATGAGTGGTTGGTGTTAGGAAGTGAAATGTTGCCTAATTTAGCCCTTGGCCAAGAAAGAAGGCTACTAATGCCTTGGCTTTCCTAAATTTTCCATGACTTAGTCTAGGATAATATGTGAGCTGTTGAGCATTAGGAAGGATATCCTTGTTGAAAACATTTTATTTATTAATTTCGCATACATTCTCAAGAGATGAAAGCCGGCTTTCTTCCATTTCTCTTCCTCGCCAAAGCCGACTTTCATCACTTCTCTCTCATCTTCTGTCAAAGCCAGGCGCTCATATCATCCCCCCACCCCTTCTTCATCCATCCCGCTCCTCCTCTCCCATGGCTTACCAACTAACTTAATCCTCCCAATCTTCTTCTTTAATATTCAAAGCTCTCTTGTACAGGAACATTAGCGTAAATGTAATTCTCTCGGCCACCGCACTACCCGCCTTCTCCTTCTTCTCATCAACCCCCTCCCTTCCAGCGATTCCCACTCTTCCCTCTCGCTCCGATTCACCATTCTAATGATGAAAGGAGGCGAAAACTGCGAAACATTTCTTCGCAACCTACGTACAAACAAACGGAAAGCCTTAAGAAGAATTCAAGTTTCGCCACTTAAAAAAACGTCGCTGTTTCCTCATCACACCGCCGACCCACTCACAACAGGAAACAAGAATAGCCGAAAACTTATTCCGAATCTTTGCCCTCTTAAGTACTTCATTGACAGGAGCTTAGAGTGGTTTGGAGGATGAGAGATGCGCGGATTCCGGAGCTTGTTCACATTGTCTTCTCTTCTCAAATACTAGTAGTATTTACCATAACAACCGGATTCCCTTGCATATCTCCATTACATCTTATCACAGTCGGGTTGCATATGGGAATGGCCAAGTTGTAAAAGCAAGTAGCAAAACTTTCCACCACGGATAAGTGTGTAAAAAATCGGGTTTCTTGACGGATCTCAAGATGATGTTGACGGCTTTGATGAGATGAGCTCTAGATGGTACTTGTATACACCAGCAGCTCTTGTATAACTTTTCTCTCAAGTGCTACTTCTTCCTCCTCTCTGTGGATGCGCTTGTCGGATTCTGAATATGAACCAAGGACATCCTCAGTTTATTCTCTCATCATCAGAGTTTCAAAGAGTGCACTTATCGGATCTCTGCTTTGCGGATCTCTTCCACGAGAGCATCTCATCTTCGCATCAATACTTCATGTAAAAATCCATGACAGCTACTGCAGAATTTTAATTGCAAACTCTATCTGACAATCCTCACAGTTTCATTTTGGCAGTGAGAAGGTGTATGTCCAGCAACATTTTGCATCTCTGATTCTTAGAAGTTCCTCATCCTGGAACTAGTTTATTATCCCACCATGAATCCTAGACTTCCTAGATTCCTTCTGCCTTGTCTCTAATTCTGCTAAATACCTTCCCGAAGAATGTCTGGACTTATAATTCTTCTTTCTCCGCAATATTTTATAATTCTCGCTTACAAACACCAGAAAACAAGTTACAGTTTGACGTAGCAGCCTCATAAGCACTTAAACAGAGTAAGAAAAGGTTAAATAGCTGAGATTGTTAAGAGGAAGTGAAAACTTTTTGAGAGATTCTACAATTTACGTCATGGAATTTATATTTCATAATTATAATGAGTTAAAGAAGGAGGAGGAGGAAAAGTAGAGAGAGAAAACTTGTTTTCGCTTCGTTTCTCCCCACCACTATTCCCCAGCGAGCCAGCATACAAAGTATCATCACAAGATGTATAATATCAAACTCTTTTATGCATTTTTCTCCACGGTTGATCCTGCCGCCCCCGAAGCATTCAACCAATTGAGTAAGCGAGCAGAATAATAACTAGAGTGCATAAGTCCTGAATTCATGTTCCTTATCTTCCTCCCCACCCATGCTATAGATAACACTTCTTTTTCTAACGAACCTTTCCATGAAAACATTTTTTAATTTCCACCATCACTCCTAAAAACTCTGGCTGAGTTTATGGCAAAATTGCATCAAACAATTTAGTTATTATGAAAAAACTTTTCGCCAAAATCCATCCACCGCCAAGCCTCACTATCCATACTGCTGTATGGACCATACATACTTTGCAGACAGGCGGGCGGGAGCAGGCGGGTAAGCAGGCAGACACAGACGGAAAAGTGAGGGGTAGCGGAGCAAAAGACTCTCAACTTTTTCATTCAAACCCAATCTTATGTATATGCTTAAGCTCCATGACTCTGTATGCACATTTTTGATAAGTGTCAGACGTTTTTCTCACGCTATGAATTCCAGACGATTATTAATTAAAACCAGCTTCTACTAGGTCCGTACAATATAAACACGGCAATTTAGTTCTTCTGCTTCCTCAACCGCAACACTTTTTTCCCCTGATTATCAACTCCATCATCATCCCTCCTGCGCACATTCACACAAAATTACTATCCGCAAAATCCTATACCAATCCTCATATCTCCCTTATCGCAAACTTTTTCAAAGTTTATCAAACTTTCAAGCTTTCTTCTCTCTCTTCTCTTGTATTTATCATCATTTATTTTTGTGGTCTTCATCTTCTTGGACTTCTTCTTCTTCACCTTGTCATAGTTATGTAATTCTTATTAGTTTCACTCGCTGTTCATTTACCAGCAAACCCTGATTGCGTGCACACCAACCAGGACAGCAACTACGAATGAACCACCACCTAAGAAAAATGAGCCTCTTTGACGCAGCCAAACTTTTTCTTATTCTCAATTAGATTGACAATATTGGATTCCCTGGTTTTTGATAGTTGGTAAAAAAATTTATTCATCTACAAACCTAGCCCGGAGAGTGCACAAGAGTTTAATAAACTTCCTATATAGGAGGAGCACCTTAGAGATACATCAGTCAGGTAGTAGTGAGCAGACATGAAATTTTACGCCTCAAACACATTCTTAATTTACCCGTCCCCCACAAGCCTACGCCAGAGAAGCCCGCCGCAAGAAGACTTTGTCTAATTGCGCAAAAAACGGAAACCAAAAGTGTGATCTTGTGAATGAACGTGGGAAATCAGACACAAGTTTTGCAGAAACAAGCCACCAATCAACAATGTTATTATGTCTGAAACTCAAACCTAACGAACTAACACATCCGCCGCCGCCCGCACCATTTCCCTTGGATTTGCAATCTCGTTTCGCTTCCCTCATTCCTAAAATTTTCTTATCACTTTGCAATCTCGAGTCTTCAAGACTCAGATTTTATGTGGCGATTGTATAAATTCAACATTTTCGGCCATAATTCTAGATGAATCTCTCCGAATCTTTCCTTCCCCTATTAGTTCCCGCAATAATAATTATTTAATGTAGCCGCTAAAGTAATTTATATACCAAATTAAATCCCACGTTTTCTAACCACCAAAAGTAGTTTCGTCAGCATAACCTCCAGTTTTGTTCCATCTCAACTTGCTCACTCCAAAATCCAGCATAGCGTTCACCCCGTACCATGTATCAAATTAGCATTGTATCCATGTTGTATCACAAACTATTCCAGCCTTAATCCCTGCAGATACTACTCCCATCATCTTAAAACTTAGCGTTAGCGCTAATCCTTCCAATCTCTTCCCTCTCATTCCTCTGTAACAGACAATAACACATATTATTTTATATTTCGTAAAATGTTTTTAATCTTTATATACTCATCCGAGCAGAGCGTTGAAATATAACTCAAGAGTTAATGTCCGTACTTGAGAGAGGAAATATTTCTCTTTTCCTATCATCGCCCTTATATTTATATAGGGAACGAGAGACAAGACAGTAGAGATAAAGATAACTCCCTTAACACAGAATTACACAGAGCAAGTATCCCACACAGTCCAGATATCTTCCTCTCATGAGCTTATTTCCGACCGCCAACCCGAAAAGTTCCAAGAAGAAACAAAATTCATCCCTCCGAGAATATTCTCACAATCTACCCTCCTCCATACAGCACATCACACTCTCAACAACACACAGCCAACTCCAAAGCTAGATTACATACATTATAAAGAATCATCCATTAAATTGCTAAATACAAGCTTAACGAAACTAAGAAGTAAGTCGGAGATTTTTCAACCGGCTTAAAACATTTTCACACCACAAGATTAAAGTAGCTTGTAACACGGTCCAAGAATCTGAGGCTCTTGTTTTTACATACATAATACTAATAATACACGACTAGTTTTCCCTCCTTCCTTCCTCAATCTTCTACACATTCTTACTTGGCATTCTTTTTTCTACAGACTTATCAATTCCTCCTCCTCCTCCCTCCTCCACAATACAACATCTTTTCCTCAATCCTATTTTACAATTTTTTAACATCCAGCTAAACACCGTCTTCAATTTGGCATGAATATTTGGCTCCATTTCCATCTTATATATTTTATAATCCTCTCAGACATGTCTTTCATCCACATTTTGGAAGACCCATCCCCCTACAACGCACTCCATCTTCAAGTCTTATCTTCTTTTTCTTAGGGTAATCTCAGTTCTTATTTCTTCCTCACCCTCCTCATCTCCCCCTCTTCCTCATATCCCTGATGACCACAATTATACACAGCAGCTCAGGGATTTGAAACCATGAGAGACTCCATGTTTCTCTATATTTATTTGTACATCTTGTTCCTAGAATTTCTCCCTCCTTGTAATCTTTATTTCTAAACTAAATGTTTATTCATTTTGTGTCATCGTTAAGAAATTTTAAATTGCTTTGTGGGCCGCAAACTTGAGCAAAATTGTTAATAATTGGCCAAACACTTTCCAGTCTGTGTGTGTGGGAACTGGTTGACGCTAATAGGCTCTGCTAATGGCCTAGAGGGGAAGTTGTTAGCAGTGGAATAAGAACAATTTAAAATTGCGGGGGAGATTATAGATAAGGAGAAGCAAGAAGAAAGAAAGTAGCAGCAGCTTAGACATTGTGCGGATATATCATCATCAAGGAGAATTCAGTCAAGGTTTAGAGAATAATATCCGGTAATTCCAGCCAAGCTTCTGCCTTCCAAGTCTGATATCCAAGTCTCCTTCATCTCTTGTAAAACACTCTCATGGAGTGATTTTTACGAGCGTGGAAAATTTGCCACGTTTAATATTCTATCGTGTATTAAATTATCTAACATGTATGATATAACATTAGCTCGTTACAGTAAGTTTCAGACAGTCGGATAATATAGCTAAACTCCACAAGTCAATGAGACATTAGCAAGTGTCAAATATATACACAGAGGATTTGTTCGCACAAATGGAATTATGTGTTAATTCATCACAACATTCCGGTAGTTGCATGCATGTAACACAACTGTCCGTCCGTCACACTAGATTTAGTCAACAGCTTAGCGCAGCTTTAGCTTTTTAGCTAGCAAAGCTTCTATAGCTTCTACAAGATTCTGGAAAAAAATATCATCTAGTATGCATGGCCATATCGAGAAACATGGAAGAGGGTAGGATAAAAAATCAAGCGCTTCTCTTCTTCGTGTAGTGGTTTTTTACCCTGTGAAATACAGAGACAAGAATCTATTTAGACAGTTGTAAATAGCGTTTAACATGTATGCAAGGCTTGATGATCAGAATCACGTTCAAGAAATTTCCTCCCGAGCGACAAGCCAACCCAGCAGTTAGTGTGTGGCATTTGAGTTGCAACTTTATAGTAAGGCAGTGAGTGTGTAATCTAACTGCTTTCTTTAAGAAGGCGGGTTGGTAAGTATGTATATTATGAAATGAGAGCTCCAGAGTCTTTCTTATCCACTAACTAATCTTGAGAATCCTGCCATCTTTCTAATTTCTAACGACATTAATATCCACGGTGTCGACGACGGATGTCGGAGTTGAAACCATAAAAACTGCCGGAACACACAGTTTTGTGTGGGAGTATTTGAATCTCAATTCATTTGTACATTACAGCCTCTCTTTCTTTCATCACATGAATCTTAAGTTTCATCTTCTAATATCCTTGGTATACTAAAGTTACTAAAGCTTCCATCATAAACAAAGATGTTGCCATCAATTCTGAGCTGTATTAGTTTATCCACGCGGAAAAATAGTTCATCCTCTATCTCTGCTCCATTTGAATTAAATAGTTTAGCAGTTTATTAAACACTAATGAAATATTGGATGCAGATGCAATGACACACAACATTTACTTTTCAAATAAATTCAAATGCTTTTAGCCCCACAGTGCACTATTTACAAATAAATGCAACTCGAGCACCACATCTGTTACCCGGCGACAGTGTCGCCACCTGGTAAGAGTTCCCAGCAACTTATCACAGCAGTAATCAGGAACCTCAATCCCCGTCACGTCTAGCACTCACCAAATATCTTTCCCTGGGAACCTAGTAACCTAGAATAAGAGGGCCTCTTGCTCTTCCTTCTGTTGATATTATAGGCAGGAGAAACTTTTTCTCACGTTCAGCCAAGAAATTCGCAAGGGATTTGTCTCTCCTATCAATAGATTTCTATTTTCTAAACAAAAGCGGTCCTTTTTGGCCAACCACATCTTCTTCCGATATTCCCTTAAGGAGTGTGCGGGGAGTTGTGGGAAAAACTGCATAATTCATATCCGTCCACGACAGCTAGCTAAACATATGGGTGAAAGTTTTCCTCTATTTTCTCCTACTTTCCTCTCTTACAAAACCGTTTTTCCCAAGCGTGTGCATACATGTGTGGCTGCCCAGGACACGATATCCGTTCACAAAGCCCTCCGCATCTTTCTCCCCACCAGCATTTACATCCTCGTGCAAACTTTCTAAACCCGCCACATGTAAAGCTCAAAGCCTGGGACGGACGTCCCATCTAAATTTGCTCTTGAGATGAGCTTATAATTTGTTCGTGGTTTATAAGTAGACTACATGCCATCCCCGTCTTTTCCACCCTCCTCTTTCTCCTCCAGCATGTTCATCAGCATGTTCATGTATAGCATGTGGTCTCTCTTTTTGCGACACATGTTGCAAACCGCAGTTTTTTACCCAATCCCTGGATGCTCCTTGTTCGATGGTGGCTGATAATAATAACATCTTCTTGATTGTTTAACCGAATAATGTGTGGAGGATAATGTCGGTTTATCCATTCATTGATAATACGTTCATTGTTTTCCCCATGTTTCCGAAGAGGCACATGTGTGTGTCTCACAAGTGCACAACAGAGGGATGTGATACTTACGTCAGGAGGCTTTATTCTACGAGGAGTATCCGGATAATATCATTTTTATTTAGTCCAACTAACTTCATCCTCCTCCCTTATTTTCCTCCCCTCAATAAAATACATATTCCAAAACTATATCCACTTGATACCGGGATTGTAATCTATTTAAATCCGTATTATTGCCCTCCTCCCTAAAAAAGTGTATTCAACAGCCTTATGTTGATCCTTACACTTTTTCAATAAGACAAAAGGAAGGGCCCCCGACCCTTGGGTTCAAGAGGAGGCTTCATAGTCAGTCCTTTCAATGGGGGCAATCAATAAAGAGAGTCACTTGATGGTGGGCGCCCGTGTTTGACACCTCTCTCCATCCGATTCGGATTTCCCCGCTTACCCGGCTCGTTTGTAGCTCTCATGCCCACTCCCCTGCCATTCCCCAGAGCCCCGTGCATTGCTACTCTATTTCTGCAACCTCAGTCCCTACAGTCCTTGGCCATATGACGGCAGGAGGGGGAGACTCTCTCTCTCGCCTCCAGTAGTAGGGCAGGGTGCTAATGGATATAGCTTCCAAGTGTGGCTTAGCGATTAGGGCCGACATTCGTTTGATTTGTGGTCACGTCCCATTTTTCCAAAGTTTTACACCAAAGCTCATCTTCTATAGAAGAGCAATCAGTGGCTAGAGAAGGCCTTGAAAGCCGTATTGAATAGGTATTGATGACTGGATAAAATTTCCCCTAGTTCCGCTCCTCCGGATGCGAATAATAGAGAGTTGTAGTCGGTGCACACTTGTTTCACATGATTTTCACACTAATTTACATTTAGGCCCGCACTTCCTTACAAATTGGGGCGCTACACACGTGTAAGGCGTATTATATACAATACACCATCATATTTCTCAGACTCATTCCAGCGCAACCTTGGCTTGAACCCCTAAACGCTTCGTTCACACTTTCTCTTGGCTTCCTCCTGAGCCAAAAGGGTCAAAGCGGCAAGGATACGATGACTCTGGATGATTCACTGCCATCAATTGGTTCACAGAATTTCAGATTCCACAGATTGTCTCTTCCCCTTCTTCTTTGTGCAATTGTCCTTGTAAAAAATAAAAGAAAGCCGCCGCTGCCGTATTAGCAGTAGCAGCAGCAGCAGCAGGAACAGCAGAGGCTCTGCTGCAGAGCAAACCATGGATTTTTCTTTGAAAAACTGGCAAATATCATAGAAGATTTTCGGATTTCATCCAGGAGGAGGAGATAGAGAAAAAAATAGTAGGGAGGAGAAATAGGAGGAGGTGAATTTGTGTATATATTACATGGAAGCATGGTGTAGTAGTTTAGGAGGACGTGATAGTAAAACGTGAATTATGTCTCTATCTCTATGAAGAGGAGAGAAGTTTCTACATTATTATGATTTCTTAGGCTTTTACAACAAAATTATGACTTTTCCTTTCATATCCCCTCCATCCACTATTCTTTCTACATTAAAACTCTATTCCAGCCCAACCTTTGATATATTATTACAAAAGGGTTTCTAGTCCCAATCTAGTTTTCTAGTTATTCTAGTTACTCTCTAGCTCTCCAACCGCTTCCCCTCCATTTTCCCTACATCACCTCCTCCTCCTCCTCCTCAATTCCGTATTCTCTTGTACATCTCATCCTTCCCCCGTGTCCGCCAAGTAAAACAAGCAAAGAGCATGTTGAAATGTAAAGAGGAAAACCCCTGAGAAGAGCAATTCAAAATCTCGAGACAAGAGAGTCAAATCTATGCAGGGATACACAAAACAGGAGAAAGAAAAAACAAGAAGAATGGCAAAGACTTTTTCTATTATTCCTCCCTGATTTTTTATAGCCCGAGCCGTAATCTCTTTTAATGCATGGAAATTCAGGAAATACAGACTTGTTTCAATAAATTATTAGATAACTTTCCCCATGTCATCATCAGCCAGCAAGGAGCGTAGAGGGAGTAGAAGAAGAAGGCGGATGAGGAGACAGGGAAGAGAAGATGCTCCACAAGTTGAGATGAGCACCAACATTCAGTGTACTTTATTCCTCTAGATATATCTTCTTCAGCTTTCTTTTCTCCTTCTTTCTCCTCATCCCCTCTTCAACACAACATGAATTATAAAAGTGATGAGTTGCCTTTACAATCTTCCCGCGCCGTCTTCCCTTCTCTCTTTGAATCCCCTCCCGTCGTAATGTATGGGCCACAACCCTCCCTGTAAAATGGCAATGGCTAACGGCCTCCAAGATCCGGCCTCACAAGAGCTTTTCCAAGTAACAACACCGACTTTCATGCCCAAGAAATAGCCCGGAGTTAGCTCCTAGTAGCTCCGAGGATTTACAAATCCGTCTCAGATTAAAAGCTATTACAGCCAGTTATTCTCAATTTATGTATGAGGGATTTTCACCATTCCGCACATACAATTCCGCATCCGGAGGCTAACTCCACTCAACTATTACTAAACTTCCTCATCCCGTCAGCCAGTCCTCGTAGAACCTTTACATCTTATTGTACATTACAGTCAGCCAGCCTGCAACTTCCCACTTGAATTTATATGTCAGCTCCTGTTGTACGATCCGGCGGAAACAGATCAAACCCACACGTTATGTATTCCATCGTGAGGATACATAAGGAAGAGATATCATAAACGTCTTTTCCCCATCTTCCACCAACTTAAAGCAGTTAAGCGCAGTTATTACACACAACTTACTACGACTACTACACATCCCTTCCGCTCCATCATGTACTTTTAAACTACTTTATACCCCTGTAGATGTATTCCTTTTGCATTTTCCTACACGTCAAAAAGTTTTCTTTTCCCCCACTGCCTTGCCTCTACATATATATTTCATCCCATACAAAGGAGTCAAATAGCCTCCTAGGCACGTTTACCATAAAAATTATTACTCTTTTATCTCTCTCCCAGATCATTTCCACCATTTTTATCATAACTTCCACTTTCCGCTCCTCTTAAATTGTTAAAACAGAGGAATTGACACGCCGCAAAGTCTTCACGCCACTTACTATTCTATTCGTACTTAATTGAATTCCGTAGCGAAAATCATCACAGCTTCTCCAATCCCAACCTCCCAGCTCAGACAAAGCTGTAGTTTTCCTGCATTATAAATAATCCAAGCAGTACAAACAGTAAATACAGAATTACTTTCCGAAACTCCAATTTTACATCAAGTGGCGAAACCATTGACCCTGGCTAAATCCAGGAGTAGCTGCCTACGGCATAGCTAATGCTATCCTAAACTCAGTTTCCGCACTCATGATAAATGTAGGTTTGGGATCGCGTGGCTGGTTAGTAGAAATCAGATAATAGAATTTGGTGTGGAAATAATGATGTGAATAAAACATGGAATTAAGGAAAGAGCCGGATGAAGGAGGATACGTGGCTTCTATGGCATGTGATATTATTGATGAGAGAGAGAGAGAGAGTGCTTGAAAAAATCTGGAATAATGGCACAGTATTCTACTACATAGCATAAACTACACGCGGCGAGTAAAGGGGTAAAGTTAAATTAACCCATTAAATCCACAGATTTTCTGACTTTGCTTTTGCACAATAGACCCTGGGGTTGAGAGCAGAGGGGTGATCTTGTAAGCGTCTCCCTCCATGGATACATTATCCCTGTAGTGGATAGTGGATCATCATCGCAGATTCTCCTCCTGCCCCTGCCCATTACATGTTATAGTCCAGAGCTTCAGATTTGGAGCAGCAGCCCTCAAAGCAGATGTGCCTCACTACCCGCGCAGCCTGTGCATTTAGGGTTTGATGCACTTGTCCAAGAAAAGGGGGAAGGGTCATACGGTCCAGAACTCCAGGACGGCAGCTGATGCACTCCAAACTCCAGCCAGATTTCATGTAACAGTTTATTAAAGGGTTTAGTCATTTCCACATTAACATTATGCAAGCCCAGGCATAGAACACATGGAAGAGACGCCGCTCTAGCTGCCAACGTTTTAACTTCCCTAAACATGCTTTGAATCCGCAGCCAACGCGCTATGAATAGAATGAGAGGGTCAAGTGCGTGGAGAATTGACCACAAAAAGTTCATGATAATAATAATTTCATGACCGAGTCCGATCCTCACTTCGAAAGAGTCAAATTCTGTGAGTTATCAACATGCATTTCATATGCTCCACAAGTCTTGGAAATAAACGATTGCTTTTCCATCTTTTGAAAACTATTCCACGTGTCATGCTCATCCTATCCTTGCAAAGCCTGTCAACACGTATTTAAAGGGCAAAATTTGACGAGCCACTGCCCCCATATTCCCCTACATCCCCACGTTGTAACAAACGATTCCAAAGATTCTATCCATTGAGGCATTGACTCCAGCTTTCTCGTTCGTATCTAATCGTTACATCTTCCCCCAGGTTTCACAAGTTACGTACATCTCCACCACTGTATCATTCCCCCCCCTCTATCACGCTATTATCCTATTAGAACATTTAATTCATGGGAGCGTAAAGTGTGCGGCGGAGATTGCACTTGATAACACACCCTCCCCACTCCCCAGTCCCAATATGATATCCTCGATTGCCAACGTAACTTTAATTTGACATATCTTGTATCGCATTCATCCTTTGTGTCTTCTCATCTCCTCTCGTCCTATAGCAACTAGCGACACTATAGCAAGTTAGACGTCATCGGGGTTTAATTGCTCATAATCGCTTCTCTGACCGTGTGAATCCTTTTATAGAATTTATCCATAATTCATTGCCAAGGTAACGGTTAGTGAGTGGAAATATATTGTCATTTCTAAGCTTTTTGGCTTACAGGCTCTTCTCCAACGTATGTCACATTGCCTTGCTTTCACCCTCCCTCAGGAGCTTGAGTCAATTTTTTAGCTTTTATAAAACAATTCTTTGTTCTCGGCTCCCAATATACTAGCTCTTGAAGCAAGGTATTTCAGATACAGTACAACTGAATGGATACCTTATTGTATAACTGAATCCAGGTTCTATCGCACAGCTCCAGCTCGTTGCAACCATTTTACGTAATTCATGAAAGCAGATTCCATTCCTTGTTTACCATGGATTTAATGACATTTCTCCTAACGAAATTAAAGAATAGCATGAATAGGGGGCTTAGTTGCAAGCTCAGACTTTTGTTTTCACATTCTTCCTCCATCCGTCCGTCTTCTCTGAAAGCTACTTTATTTCCAGCTCCGGTGCATTACCGTCCGGAAGAGCCCGCTAACGAGGGCCGTAGTACTCAAGGTGGGAGGATTGCATTTCGGCATAGAAAAATTTACTCTCAAGGCTATTTACATTCCGCCCCGCAAAAACTCGCCCAATATATAGATAGACTAGGCGAGACAAGGAGACAGGGCAAAGACAGGCTTGAGTGCCACCATTAATTTCCTTCTGTAATAATAGAAGAGAGAAACCCAAGTTTCTGTATACAACAAGAAAGCTACACGGATTCCAACACTCACAACCTACGTCTTCCTCATTCACTACAGCTTTCTGCCTTGCACCTTGCGGTATAATGTGAAGCTATTGAAAACTTGGTTTGCCTGTTCCAGCATCGCAGTTGCAGCATTATCCCAACGGAGAAACGGGGGAGACAAGAGTACAGGCATAACATGGAGACATTGAAAAGAGCATCCAGCATCCCCGTAGTCCCAAACCCAAGCCCAGAGGGGACATTAAAGGGGAAAGTTTATTTTTACAAACTTGCCTCCTCTGATTTTTGATTCGGATGGAAGCTTACAACAACCATCCCACCCAACCGTATCTCTTCCCTTATTTCATTTCTTCTTTTTCTCATCATCACAACTAGACACCGCCCCCAACTTCTCTTCTTCGCTCCTTCCCCGCCCCACATTACAACATCCTCACCACAAGCCCTACTTGTTCCTCTTGTAACACACACCAAAGTTGCACAATTGCAAGGTGCTTCACCTAGACAAACAAGAGAAAGCACTGCTGCAATGTTGATTGTAGGACGGGAGCCTCAGAGGTTGGAAAACTTTTCTAAAAACCGCTCATAGAATTACAGTAAAGCTACACTCCTTCCTGCTTGTATCACTACAATGTTTATCTTAAAGGTTTCCATCTCAAGTTCCCTTGGATTCGCTGCCACCCTTCTATCATGTGGTTGATTTTAAAATAACATTATGAGATGAGATGGTAAAAACTTTTCGGGAAGAGCCAGCCAGAGGTGGGAATGGGAACACATGTCTATTTAATTTCTATGGATCCCCCACCTAATGGGCCCGCGAAAGGGTGGCTGAGTGTGTATGTGCGAAGACTGTGGGTGCCATTTGTATTAGCCAAAGATCCGCTCCCTCTCTTGTTTACTCCCGAGTGTAAGTTTTAGTTTCTTTTCACCATTTCACTTTCACCACCACCCTCAGTATCCATGAGAAACCACAGGAATCGGTGAAACTAAACTTATTTTACACTTTCACCGCTCCAACTTTCACCCAACAACTATTCCCCCATACGCTTCCTCACTTACTCAGCCGCCTCGCTCACACACACACACACACTTCCAAGGACAAACTTTTAAACTTTCCCTCTTTACCTTTACAGTTTCCCATTTCCATTGACTCCATCCCCTCCCTGTCTAACTGAGTGATACTTTCTCCATACTTAGTTACGTATACTCACTCCCACCCCCTTACCAACAGCATCACTCCTTTCCCCAACAAAAGTCTTCAAATTTCTCTCATCCCCTCCCCCCTTTTCCAAAGCTAAACTATACTCTCAACAACTAGGCAAAATTAGAAAAGTTAAGAGCCTCTGAAAAGATGCGCTAGCTTAGCTTACAGATAGATTCCCTTTGTCACTGTCAACCCATAGTCCCCTGTTTGTTCTTTCTCTCAGCTCATGTGGTTCCAGACTCAACTCCCACCAGCATGGATCTAATGTCAGCATCATTTTACCCTTATTTTCTTTCCCGTTTCCACGCAACCAACCATCACATAGAAATTCTCATGAAAATCTGAAT
The DNA here is from genome assembly GCA_906901655.1 of Sminthurides aquaticus. Taxonomy (NCBI): domain Eukaryota; kingdom Metazoa; phylum Arthropoda; class Collembola; order Symphypleona; family Sminthurididae; genus Sminthurides; species Sminthurides aquaticus. The sequence goes on from CAJQTT010000003.1 coordinate 6,088,937, forward strand.
ATATTTAGATCAAAGTCCCTCAACCTCCGCCTGCATCCCACCCAGCTAACCCGTCAAACGTTACCACGTAACTCCAATCCTAGATTCGCGAATATGTTATTCAAATACGCTCAAATCTTTAGCCACTTCAATACTTGGTCATCTCTTCATATGGCTGGAAATCCATTGTCATTTATGAGAGAACAGCTTCCAGAGTTTCCACAATTCCACATTTCATCTCCATGAGAACAACTCTTGAGAGCTTTCTCCAAGCATACTATGTATTTTATATGATGGGGCGATGACTGATTGTATTTGTAAATTAAATCTTGTTCCCAGGCTTCACTTACCCAAGAGTGGTTATTTTACATTTCCCCTCCTCTTCCCATCTCTCTACATAATTTCATCCTCCTCCTTGGCTAAACAAGATTTCTGTATATAAACATTCCCACCGTCCGTTTGAACTTGAGGCTTACCACAAGTACATATTCTTTAAATGCATTTCACCATTCGCAAGAGCAGTATATGCATTTCCTCCAGCCATAATCTCACAGGATTCTTCTTCCTCCACCACCGCAATCCTCAATCCTGGGCCCTCTCAATTCCTCTCATCATCATTCCTCCTCCGCATCCGCACCTTCTGACCTTATGGATATCAGTCCATCACTGACCCCGAACGATATGCATATCCTGAGTGAACGATAAATTAGAGTTGAATCACAGGGTGGGAAAAATTCAAACAAGATAACGAGGTTAATTCAACTACCATTTCAATTATCTATTCCTCTAATGTACATCCTTCTACATTTCTATCTTCACCTCCTCTTCTCTCTAGCTTTTACTCTTCCCACTTCCTCCCCCGATCCATAAAACCCGTTACATGTTCATACATAATCCGAGCTTGAAATTTTATCCCAGCAAATTCTTCTGAGTGCTAATAACTTTGTCTTAAGCCTTGCTCAAAGCTCAATTAAGCCTCACTTCCAATCTAACACCACCCAATATCAGCCAGCCAGCATCCAGTTTTCCACCCACTTACATAATGTCCATGTAACATGTACTTATTAATCTTGTCATCCTTCGGGATTATTAATAATCAGAAAGCTTGCCTAGTTGAACGATATTCTGCACGCATCAGCAAATAATTCAATTACAAATAAGAAAAACATGAAAAACGCCATGTATCTACAGTTCCTCACACGCCGCTCTTTTTTCACCTCCTCCTCATCCAATGATTTACTTCAGCAGCAACATTCGCTATCAGTTCATACTTTAAATACATGTGATCCGTTCTTAACGAACTTGGAAACATAGCTTCTTATACCTGCAACAGCAACTAACTCAATAACCTCTCAGGATCATGTCACTTGGATAAACATTAAATATCAATCTCGTTCCCTACTAGCTTAATACTATCGTCTCTAGATTTTAAACCCTTGCAATGTATTTTTAAAACTACTGCATTTTAAAAGTCCATAGTCCACCTTATAAATGCAGCAAGAATTCCTGATAGCAGGCTTGTTCATTTTCCCCCACTGCACGACTCAACTGCGTTCAAACTATGCAGTAAATTAAGCGACTCCCTCTGCTGGAGGACAGTGTACTTACTTGGTATATCATGTATCAAGTGTCAACAACTAGTAGAGTGTGTTCTTTGGCAAATTTTTCTCACATATTTTAAAATTTATTGCCACGGTTTTGAAACCACAGCTTTCTAGAAAACTGGGAGGATTTACGGCTTCAATTACCCGCACTTTTTCACCCTCAATAATATGATCCTATACGAGTCTGAACTCTAAGCTTCTAAAAGAGAGCAAGAGGAATGAACAGTGAAAAGCTTGTTCCTAGGGAGAATTTCTCGTAAGGCTCAACACAATATTTTTTCAATTCCCTTCAAAGTCTTTTATGAATTAACACGTTATCAATGTTGAGCTTCTTCTCCGGACGTTGCCTAAGCTATCGCCCCCCCCTCCCACGTATGTACGCTTTTCTTTTCAACTGTATTTTTGATAATTTCAACCCTTTTTTGCCTTCGCTTCTCTAAGACAGCGACGCTCTCTGTTCTGCTGCAAAAGAAGCACATGAGAGACTTTAGAGAAGAATGTGTGAGCGGGTTAAAAATGTTTTTCAAGCCTCGTATCTCCTCTTATCTCCCGCCGTCATTAGTTTAACAAGGTCTCTGCTTTCCCTTGTAAAAGAGACCAAGGAATTTGATACTTTTCTATCCAGAGATTCAGCTCTCTTGTCTTGTCGTCTGGGATTGGATCCTCTTTTAACTAAGTAAGTTGTCCTAAGGTTTTCATCCACTTCTAATTTTATGTACTCTGCAAAGAGAGCTGACGGAGTGGAATGAAATAGTGGTAGTTTAGCGGCTAAGATTTTTTATTCTCCTTTCTTCCATTGATAAATTGGGTTGCGTTGGATACGCTTTACAATGTACGCTCCTCTCAAAGAGAGGAGAATCTTCTGATGCGATTGAATTTCTTGTCATATCTTTTAGCCTTCCAGCTTCCACCAAATGTACAGCATATACTTTCAACATGTTATTCATCATCCACCTCCTCCGCCTCCTCCTCTGTCACATTACTCTTGCCCAACTAATTTTTCTCGCGGATCAATAAATCCATGGAATTAAATCAACCAAAATGTTTATCTTTTACCGCCCTTCCCCGTCTCTTCATCGCTTCCTCCACCAGTGTTTTTAAATAGAATCGACCGCTATAAGGCTTCCCGCGAATTTTGATATTTTTTCTCTCTCTCACTGTATCCAGTGTGATTCTACCCGGTTTCTTTTTCATATTTCCCCGCAACTTATAAGTAGCAACCGCCCTGTCTGCGGTTAGTTTCCCTGGTTCCACAGGTTAAGAACCCGGGCACTACAACTCCTTTCCTGCACTTGTATAAATCAATGGATTTTCCAGATCATAGAAGACGGTAGAAGGTTCATGATTGTGTGACTTGAAAAGTTGATGCAAATGTTACACAGAGTTACGACATAAATACTCACACATGTATAGATTCATGCTACGGATAAAAAATCCACACATTTCTAGCTTCCAACCCTTCTAACCTCCCCATCTAACCTTATAAAACTAAGGAAATCCGCCCTCCCTTGCTCCTAGTTTAGTTACTGTGAAGAGGACCCGAAGGTACTCTGTAACCCCACCAATTTCAAATTCGACCCATACTTTCTCCACTTTCTCCTAGACTTTCTCCACCTCTCCGTCACTCCTCACTCGTACTCCATCACTCCTCCATCCTTTTCTTTCATCTTTCAAAGTGAATTGCAAATGAATCTGATTGACAGAATTTCCGCAGAACCTCCAAGCAGCCATCCCTTTCCCCATATAATCATTGACTTTGATTCTTCACAAATTCCTTCCATATCGTCTCACACATCCCCCGGGAATTCCTCCAAAACTAAAAAATCCCTATCGCCCCATCGCCACCGTTTTCTCCATCAAAAGCCTCTCCTCGGTTTCTTCCCAGTTTTAGAAAAACGTGGCCCGACTTAACTACTCCCACTTCTATTTGCACAAAGGAAAGACCTTGAGCACAAGGGGTGGAAATTGAACCAACTTGTTCAAACTGAAGGGCGGAAGAGTAGTAAGGAGAAAAAGTTTTGTTCATTTCATCTTTTCTCCCCGCCCTTTCTAGCATCCAATGCTTTTCAAACTCCCGGCTGATCTTCCCCGGAAAGACGGGAGGAAAAGTCTAACGAAATTAGCGACTCATGGCGGACGGTGAAAGACAGAGGGGGAGGTACATATATGAAATGTGAAACCTTAGTGCTCTGACAGCCCGCTCCAACTTTATCATTTTTGAAGAGGACAGAGCCATCAGCAGTTAGAGACAGGCAGGAGACATGGGTGGGAGCTCTACCAAACTTACTTGTATTTCCTATACACATTCAACTCTAGCATATAAAATATCAAAATAATCAACTCCCTCCTCCAACCCTCACTGTTTAGCCTCAATTCTACGCAAACTACATGTACAAGAATCATGCAGTTAACTTCCAAATATGCTCTTGAGCAGTTAAACTTGTGTTTAAGACAGCAACATCTTTTCTTTGCAATCTTTTTGAATCCTTTTCATTTCCAACGATCGTCGGTTGTCATTTGCGAAGGGCGGGGCAAGTCATTCAATTCAAACGACTTGACCTTTGCTCTGGGTCTGAAAGTCTCAACTAAAGCAAGTACCTTGTACAAGGTCATTGTGACGTGAAACTTTTCAGTTTCTTCATAACTTTGCCAACCTTTCTCTCGTTCAACTGTAAACTTCCCCGCCTTTTCAGCCCTCTCTTCTCTCGTCTCCATAGTTATTTCTCCTCCCAAACGTTCACAGATAATAAGCATCAACTTAAACTAAGATAACTCAATTACGCTATGTCTCACTAATAACAATAACAATTTGTTTTAATAACTTTGTCTAAAAAATCCTTCACAAACCTCTGCTCTTTCGTAAACCAAGACCGTAAACCGTTTAAACCTAGCAATTGTTTCCCAAGATAACATTTTAAAGCCAAGGAAATGACACGGAAAAGGTTCTCCTTTTCTTCCTATCTTCATTAGAATATATGCATCATTATCCTCTTCTCTAGGTCGTCTTGTTAATCAGTCTTCAGTCAGGTGAATACTGGATGATTTACCGATCTGCCCTTTGAAATTAGATTCATTTCCTCTTTTGGAAATATGGAAGAACACATCCTCACATTCTGCTACATATCTGCTAGAAACCGAATATCCTTAGCTTGCACTTCTTAATAAACCGAGGATTCATGATGGCCATGAATTTGCTTTAACAAACTGTTTCTTTAAACTCCTACAAACCCCCTCAATGAGTCAATTATATTTCCAGTGTTATTCAAGAATCATTTGGTAAAATTTGTCCCAAGAAAATCTTTTTCTCCTTGAGCTTGAAAAAGCCTAAACAAAAGCTTTACAATTCCTTTTGATTCTTCAAAGCTACTATAGCTATCGATCCCGAGGTTCAACTTCTCTCATTTCCCCCTTATTCCAGAATCTATAAAACGTGAAGCTTTAACCAAGTAACAAGTACATATTCCTTGGATTGGTGCGGACAAGCCCAGGAAAGGAAGTAAAGAGAAGCATTTGAAGAAGGGGAGATGAAGAGAGGAGGGGTGTAGAGTTATTGTCAATAACAAGTTTTAAAAGTGTCAACAAAGGGACCCGTATCCCATGGAAATGTGACATTTTAGTAGCTCCTGCTCTAACAGTACCAGCAGAGCACAAACAGAGAAAACTATAAGAGAGTGTTCCTTCCTTTTTCTTCATGCTAGAATTCTAGATTCCCCCCGCCTCTAACATTTCAGTTAGCTGACATACTGTTCTGTACTTCTTAGCACTATCCAAGATTTTGAACTAGCTTCAATCGTTTTTCCTAGCCCCGGACTACATAGAACAAGTGTTTGAGTCTATGTATTTGTCTCCATATATTCTTTGACTGTTCCTTGAAAATTTTCTCTTCTTCTTCCACTTGAATGAAAGATTTTGGAGAATAGAGGAGGGTGGAGAGAACTAGCTGGATGTTCAATGAGCCAAAAGGAGGTGTAGGTAGTGGGTGGTAAAGAAAGGTTCATCCGGGTTTGTCCTTTCTTTATGTTCCTTGCAATATCCATAGAATAAGCGTTAGTAGCCTCAAATCCACAAGAACCGCTTTACCTACCAGCAGCATGCAGTAATATATCTGTAGACTTTGAGTCTTGAGGCATTTACAAGGGTAAAAGTAAGTAGAGTGCGGAGAAAGGCCGAGAACGCGGACCGGTAAATAGATTCATAAACTCCTCTACAATTCTTGTTCATTTTTCTCCTTCTCTTCACAAAGATTTGTAGACAATCAAATCCCGCTGGCTTTGTTACTAAAAAGGACTCATTCTTCTCTTTTTTTCCTCCATCTTTTCCCTCTTCCAGTTTGAAATTTCTCCATTCCTCCTCTTCTCCTACATATTTCACCAACCACCACACAACCTACAAAACTTTCAGTCTTTATTCCATCCAGATTACCTCATTCTTCTAGCCCAGAAGCAAGTTAGCAATATACAGCAAAGAATCTTGAAAGCAAGAACGCGGACAAAGCATGAGCTAAATACTAGAGTAATGTTTATTTGGCGTGATGTACTGAAATTTCCGCTCCCACGTACAACAAGAGATGCTTGCACACATTCCCCTCGGTGTCTTGATTTCTCTCCCAGAATCATCTTCCTCTTAAAACCGAACCGGGTAACATCCAACGCAGCTCATCCTCCTTCTCCTCCCTTCTTCCTTCCAGAATCAAACCTTTGAATTACATCACGTATCCAGGCAAAAGCAATGCTTTTTCTTTACATTTCAAATCCTATCGCTTTACAGCTCTTTTCTTTCAAATCTCATTTATAGCAAGAATTATCTTCCGTATGTTCAGTCCCATTTGACAGGAGAGAATCCGAGGGAGAGATACGCACAAGGATAATGATTCTTAGCAGGCCATCCCTCAGAGCACTTCACTCCTTGATCACCCTTTAAATGTTATAATAAATTGCGATTCCCCCCAAATAAACCCCTTCACTACCATCCGGGCATTCTTAAGAGTCCCACCCGAATCTACCCATATAACAACCACCCCCTGCCCCCACCTACAACCCCTATACTTTTCCTCCTACCATCTTCCTATGTGAAAGACAAAGGATATATATACTTGTAATGAAGGAAAAAACGGGATGCGTGTGACACGGATACAAATTCCGGCTTGTAGCCTTGGCAGATATACGGCCAAGCCTTGTGTACAGTGTACACCACATCGATTAGGCTAAATCATTGAGCTCTATGGCGATGGGTAAATGGCTGGGATCCAAACATCTTAGAAAGAATTGGTCACAAGAAGAATATCACTTCATCCCTCCTCTTTAACTCTTGACTGTCCTGGCATTGAGCTAGCTCCAAGCTTGGAACAAATCCCGGGTTCTTGAGACGGTATAGATATGGGGGCTGGAAAAACTTCAAGTAGAAACCTTGTATATATTTGTTATCTTGACGGAGCAATCTTGGAAAGTTTTTTAAATACCACGAGGACTTCTCTTCTTCTCTGGTCGCTTGCTTGTGTAGAGAGAAAAGCTGGATAATTCTTGGCTTGATGTTGTGAAGACAGACAGAAAAACATTTTCCTCCGCCAAATCACTACTAATTTGATCGGTGCGACGTAAAAGTCCGGAGAGGATTCCTCCATGTGTTTCCCTCTCCGTCTTTGATTTCCACCCCGACTCCCTCCCTCTCCTCCTTAAGTATTTCCAGCCTTGTCCTCGCAACTAACTCTGATAGATGAGAGCTCATATAGGGAAGGTTTGGAGCGAGGAAATGACTTAGAGGTCATATGAGGATGACTTACTTGGGAGGAGCATCATATCCGTTTCCTCCATCACAGTTACAATGAGTTGTAGCTTATAGGGCTTGGTGAAGAGTGAGACGCGGGAAAAACTTGCAATAAATTAACTAGGATTAGTTCAGCTTTGACGCTTACCATTTTTCTCACTCAAAAACAGTTTAAAAATATCAAGATTCTCTAATCAACTTCACCTATCCACTTTTTACCCCTTACATACATACAGAGATGTGCATGAGCCTCGCTTTCCTCCCTTACTTCGCCTCCTTCAACGTCTTGCTTGAGGTTGAAATTGTAAAATTTTCAACAAATCCCACCAATTTACCATGTACACCCTCCCGCCTCAAAACTCGATGTACATAATGAACATTTGAAATTACTTAAACTCCTCCAAGTTTCCTTCTTTTCTCTCCCGTATTTTCTCCCGCATCCCTGATTTTCTTCATCTTGCGTACATCATCACAAATCGTTCCGCTTACTTCTTACGAGGCTCGTTCAAGGGGACCCATTATGAACCGAATATACTTCTTCCAGACGTTATGAACTTCTTCTCTGAGGTCTTGTCCCGCGAGGGATTTCCAAAATCCCAGTCCCCCCTTCTAAGATCCGTCTAAACAAGCACAGATGAAGCATGATGGCAGTTCATGAAATGGCAGCAGTTGCTTCTTCCAAGTCAAAGCATCCTCATTTGGTTAACAGAGAGTTTGAAGGAGCTCCAAAGGCTTGGAGCAGTTGTACCAGCGGGGAAGAAATGACAGAGAAAATCGGATTGTTCCACTAAAAAATAGTCCACTTCATAACCTCCCATCTTTCTTAAGTGATGTCAAATTTCAGAGCAGGGAAGGAGGAAATGGGAAAATGACACTGATCATCCCCCCGAGTTTTGACACTACTTCCCGAAGAAAACTAGAAACATGTGGAACGTATATTTTTACAACAAATCCTACCCTCCCTGTCCCGTAATATCCGTCCCTCGGCCTCGGCGAGTATAGCCTGCTATGATTTAGTAATTTACTAGAGAATATCACTTTGAATTTTTTCTTAAAAAGTCTCTGCTTCAACCAGCTGTAATATCCTTGGAGAATAACAGCTGAGTACCCGTATTTAAAGTAGGGGGCGCCACATTCTTCTAGGCTTAAGGTATCTTTTCTACACTTTCCTCAGATATTTTAATAAAAGTTCGTAGGTCGTTGCAATCTACTCGTCTCTCATTAACTTCTCCTTTAGATTTAGCAACATCTATTTCCTAACGGATTTCAACACAGGTGGCGCCACAATCTCCCCCTTCCTTTTGACATTAATATTTCTCTATAATTTACATCCCTACCTCCACATCACAAGCCGTTCAAGATTACAATTCCTCCGCTTTGACCAAAGTGGTTTTGTATAATTCACCTTTGGAAATGAAATGGCACACTTTGAATAATGAATATCACAAAAGTGATAGCAAGGAAGTGAAATATGAGCCCCCCCCCGAGAAATTCTTATGTAACGGCAATGCGACCGAATTCAAGATGGGGAATGGGGATGAGAAAGTCATGTTTGCGACGCTTTTATTTTTTAATTATTCTCCTACCTTTCTCCTCCACCTATTCCTCCGCATCCCAATTTAAGTCTCACTCTCACCACTACGTTTACATGTCAAATCCCTTTGAAATTCCCTCCTCCCGTGTCCAGAATACTAACTCTAATCATGTCTTCTTTATGCCTATACATTACCGGAGCCTCCCTACTGTCTCCTTAGTTCTGTCAGAATGTCATTCCGAGCGGAATCGTGCTGGGAGATGCCAGCAAGTCGATTAAGTTTCTTCAGGATTGCCGACGTGAAAGCATTGTGTCAATGCCACATCTAGGGAAGACCATCTATCTCTTCCCTTCAACCCGCTAGCTTTCTCACCCGCCTCACACAATTTTCCTACTGCCCGCCTCAACCCCTCCATCATACCGCCAGATGCCCAAAGCTTATTCTCCTTCACCCTGCAAACAAGGTGTGTGTGTATAAGGTGCCGTTGGCGGATGAGTCCGGGTGTTAGACAATAGGCCGGGAGGGTAAACATAGACACCTTGTAAGATTAGGTAACGATGAAGGTTTGTCGAGTATGTTGTCCTCTGAGTTGATGTGTAGCACAGAACTTCATCTATCCGGGAGTGAGTAGCTTGTTAGGAAGGAATGGAACTCATCTAATAATAAGTGTCATCCCTGGGCATGGTTAATGATTCAGTGCGGGTGATATTTCAAACTAACGGCTAAGACGGGAGCTTGTATAGCCACAATCTTCCACCACGCTCTCCTGTATATTTCCTATGGGTGCGAACAAAAGAGGATGGAAAACAACGAGAGTGTCGTAACTAACACGTCCCGGCATCACTTCTCCCAGAATAATTATACCCGGTTCAAGCGGAGGCTAATATAAGGCTGCGCTCTTGGGATTCAAGTATTCAAGTGTGTGGCTTGCATTGCTTGAGCCGGTTGGTTTGCGGGTAAGCAGGGTAATAGACTCCTGGCACGCCGTGTTCTAGTAGCTTGGGAAGAGTGAGGCGGCAAGTCCAGAGATTTTGTCTCCTCCTAAAAGATTGATGATCTAAGGTGACTAACTATAGTGAATTCTACCCGAGCAACAGACCCCCGCCTAGCTTATTTCTTCCGCTCTATTAAAGTGTCGTGAGGGAGCTCTATTAATACGGACGTGGCCATCCGCAGTGCAAGGGTTAAATTTCATCAAATTCCGCAGCCTCTCCCTCCTCCTATTGTCTCATCTCTCCAAAATATGTTTCCCAATAAGCAATCCACAACAGCTATAAATCCGCACAGGCATTCTAAAATTCTTCTCCCCGTTTCGGTACAGTCCCGCTGTACACGTTATCAAAGTCTATTCTTCCCTCCCAGCAGTCACCGATCACAGAGACTTGTGTGTTCTTCACCGTTCCGTGTCCTGCTCACCGTCTTCCAGTTCCGACCTACTGGCGAAGGAGAATTTCATTTATATTTCAAAGCGTTAACTCAGCTCTACCATCTCATCTCAGTGCCTGCCTTGTCCAAGACTGCCGCATTACGATAGAGTGGATACTGGATTATAGAGACTACAGGCAAGAATCCATCGCCAGCCATCACTCTCCAAGTATTTGCCTATACCAAATCCCAGTCTCGGTTCCATATCCTCCGTCATTTACACTCAAAGAAAAAACTTTTTCGCTCATTAAATCATCATCAAGGAACCAAGTATCCAGCATCTCCTTGACTCCACACACTTTTCCCTCTAATTGCACCCTCTAAGAAGCCAAGAGGAGGGTGCAATCACCTGACTGAAACAAAGTCATTATAAATTTCCAAAGAATCAAATCCCAACAACCATTTTATTATACCATCATTTCCTTCATCTCTTAAACAAGCATCACAAACGCTGTATCAAACTTAAAGCCCAAGATGCTACTTTCTCTACTGTCTCAACATGTATCACTTCTTAAATTCTTCTTAAATTCTGTCTTCCTCCAAGGGTTTTCTGACTTGTATGCTTTTACTCACTTACAATCTTGATCCCCGTGTAATTCCCCCTCACCCTTGTTCCACACATTGAATTTTATTGCTTTCCCCAAACAACCCGCCGTTTGCCCAACCAACCTCAAGAAGATGAAATGATAGCACTATATATGAAAGTTAAAACTATAACTTCATCCTCCCGTCTTCCGTAGTTGAGCATCAACAACCCATTAAATTGTCTTTTGTCCTCCTCCTCAGCTTAAATTTAAATTCACATTTTAAAATCATTTTACCCGCCGCAATAAACTAAAGAGGTATAGCTGGAGCTAAAAGCAACGAACAATCTTCTCCAGCATCCCTTCCACCTCTTCTTCTAACCTCTTTCATCTACCACAAATGCTTCAATTTTAAAAATATTACAACTTCTTCACCTACACAACACTCTCAAACAAAAGGGAAAACAAGGAAACAAGAGCGGGAGCAGCCAAGGAAATTAGGGCTCGTGTCATGTCTGCCTCCATCAAAGATTAAGCTAGAAAAAGACCTCCGGATGGAGTGCCAGGGAGGAGGTAGAAAAAACGGCATCTTCCCTGCATTTTCCTGCTCCCTTCATACTCCTCTATATCTCTTCCAGATTCTCTTCTGTTTAAGCCCGAGCTGGAGCGCAAGTAGTTTTACACTTTTTATTTCCTCCGCTTCCTTTCCCCACCACCGACCTTATTACTAGAAAATATTAAGAAATCCTTCAAGGGAACCCTAGGAAGAAGCAAGGCTGCACACTTATATTCTAGATTAAAGAGAGCCTCCGCGTTTCTTCTTCGTCTTCTTCGCCACTTACTTCTTTTATAGCCTAAGGGTCTTAGAACACGAGCCGAGTGTCGAACATCTGCTCCTCCGTCTTTTTTCAACCACACGTAATCTGTCTGCCTGTCCGTCCGCCTCCCGCTTACCAGGTGTCTTCCTTATTTCTTTCCACCCTCCCCACCGACTTATTCACCCCATCATCCCCCCTCTACCTACTACAAAACCCTCCTTCTTTTATAATATTCCCAAATCTTCAACCTGGTTTTTCAGCCCTAATTTCCGTCTTCTCCGAGAGGATATTAGACGAAACCAGCCCGAGGTTGTTGATGTAGGTAGAAGATGATTCCTCCACACAATCTCTATTCCTCCTTCAAGTATAGAGCTTAAATAATAATACCAACACAATTTTACCCTCTTATTCCCTTCTTTTCATTCTTAACCTTGTCATGATGAAAATTCTATAAGGCAGCAGCAACCCGGCAGCAAGCAAGGTAGCATAATTCCAGCCTTATTTTCCTCAATTCTTCTCTATTTTCTTCAAGACCTTGAGTATCATTTTAACCAATCTCCACACGGTTCAAATTTCCAAAGAGAGGACGCTAAATCCCACTCCAATCCCTCAATCTCATCCCTTCCTCCTTCCCTGTCTTCTTGTCTTTCCATCTTCTTAATCCCTCTGCCCGGCATCTCCTCAGCCCTTAAGACCTTAAGGTCTTGTGGTAAACTTGACAGAGCGAAAAATAATCGCGAGGATTCCAAAGGATATTTACCAATTTCACCCGCCGAGAATTCCTCTTCAACGCTCAAACCCATCTTAATTCCAATTAATGATAAAACTCGAATCTGTCCCATTAATTAGGAACACGTATACCTTCGACATGCTTGTGACAGCTTTAGAAGAAGCTCTAAACGTTTATGATTCCCTTGAAAGATCCATGTCATTCCATTTCCGTATTGACACAGGTAAGATTAGCGGCTATTTAAACTCCTCAAGCCAGGCAATACCCAGGTGATATGAGTACCCTTGTAGCAGTGCTGCAAGCTGCAAAACTACCAACTTCTACAACAACTCCTTCTATTCCATTCCAAATGTAATTCTCCGAATCGCAGGTGTTTTAAATCCAGGTGAAAAGATACGGTAGATTATTCATTAAAGCAGCTGTTCACGATACCAAAAACATCCCAGCCTGAGTCTCCGCCTCTTCAGTCTCTTCTTCCTATACATGTTACTCTGTTTTGCTTGCACACATGCAATCTTTTATTTTGATTCACATCCTTCACAACTTTGATCATAAAATAAATTAATGAAACTATCAAAAGTTTCTACTTGCTTTGGCTCAAGTAAAAGCTTTTCAATGGATGTGCATTTCAAACTGGATATGTGTGGTGGAGACAAATTAAGCGGGATGCGGAAGCATGTTCCACACATATCTTTTGAAGATGGTCTAAGCTTTATTCATCCCCCTTCTTATTAAAGGGAGAACGAAAGAAATAAAGGGTGAATGGGCTCCCTCAGGATTCTTTATATTGGTAAAAGGTTTTTGAGAACATTTTACATCTACTAAACCCACCCACCCACCCATCTTTTCTCCCCATCAATTTCAAAGCTGCATGCATACAAAAAATTGTGTGAGGATTCTGAAGAAATATTCTAGGGCAGTTCTTTATAGGATATCTGGCAGTTTTCGGACGGTCGGTCCGTCGGGGAGATTGAAAATATTCTTCATGATTATGCTGATCCTTTAATAGGATGCAGGCTCTTTTATACACATTGTTCACATTGTTAAGCTTTCCTTAAACTTTCTCAACCAATCCATCTTTCACCACTTTTATAGGACACATACAGTAATATCCCACCCGTCTTTTATCTACCCTGGGCTCTGAAAGCCCAGGGCCGTACCAGCAGTTCGCCGTTCTAGCCCTTGTGGGGCTGAATTTATTATGAGGTACGTAGCAAGCAATGTATCCCGGGTAACACTAGCGATCTTTTTACTCGATCCCTCATTCATTGATCCTTTTTCTCCTTGCGTTTATTCCGCTCTTGGATTTTACTTGATCCATAAGGATTTATTTAAATATCAATCCGCTCTGATTTGCTAAAATAAACACTGAGATTTCCAAGATTCACAATTAAATTTCTTTTAAATCCCTCAAATTACTTTCCACTTCAATGCGTCTCTCTTTTCTTATGAATCCCCTCCATTCCTTTTGCAAATGCCAATACGCTTCCGCCCTAGTCTGTAGTCTGGATTGATTGAGAGTTATATGTAAGAAGCATACCTCTCCGAGCTTATATTCCCTCCTGCCAAATCAAATTCTCCCAACCTTTATATATAGATTCATTCCCTTCTTCTACCTCTTGGAAATCTTTCTCATGCTTCAAGTCATCCTGCTTTAGAAGAGAGTTGATAAAGATTTACTAGAATCCGCAAGAGTTAATAAAGATTCACTAGTTTTTTCCCATCCTTTGTAGAAGGCGAGAGTTTATAACAAGAATTCAGATTATTCAAAGACGGGAGTTTGGTGGAGAGAAAAGTAGAGAGAGAGAGTCGAAAGAAAATACAATCTTTGAAGCATACCGTTTGAACTTTTTACTCATTCAAGCTCCACTACACTTTCAAAAATCTCACTCACCCTCTTGTCAGCTAATAATTTAAAGAATTTAAACATTTTTTCCACCTCTTCCGCTTCTTCAATGCCCTGGCTCTGTATTTGCCCACTCTTACTTTTGGCGTAGATCCGGAATGCATCCTAGAGCTGGGTAGAGCGACAGACTCAACAGTAAACAAGGCAAGGGTTTTAATGCAAGGAACGCAGTAATGAGAGTCAGAGTTACAAAAGAGCATCTTTGCCATTCGCCAAATAGTAGCAAGAGTTGGTAGCGTATATTTGTTATAATTTGATGAATTTTCATCCACAATCCCCGGCGATTGCCTTCCATGATAACAAGGAAAGCAAAAGAGCTTTAAAAGGGCTCACACACACAGGAAAATAAATTACAAACCGAGAGAGTAATGTAGAGCAGAGGAGAGACGGGAGATACGATGAAAGAGAATTTTTCAAAAAGACATCCGGTCTATTCACATCTATTGTGATGATTCCACATATGAAATATTCTGAGAAATGCTCAGTGGATGATAATCAAAGTTAAGAAATGTTCCTTCTTTAAGGACGTGTTTGTGAAAATACCAAAAGTATTCTCACTCTCGTCTCTGATTGCAGCAATCTTCTATGCTGATATCCGCTTAAGAATCCTGGAACCTTAAGATTGCCGTAGCTTCCCCTTGTCAGATTTGTGTTATTCCATTCGAAGGCGCTTCTTCTTCACCTACCGCTATTTTCTTGCGTCTCAAATTCCTCCACTATATCTGTATGTGTTCTTGTATTTCTGGAACCTAATTTTACTTCCTTACTCCACTGGAGTAACTCCGGTCCTAACCTAAAGTCGTGGAACGTTTCTGCTTGCTAGAGAACTAAATAAATACATATACATACCAAGAACTCAGAGAAACTTTCAAAAAGGGATTCAAGTGGTTTGCCCCTTGTCTGAAACATTTCTCCTTTCCTCCATTTCCCTTATTCTGACGTGCTAGTAATTGTGTGGTCGTTAAGTATATAACTGACCTGCTCCTCTTCCACAAAGCAATTCCTCATCCCTTCATTTTCAATCTCCTCTCTCTATCCATGCCCTTTAATCTCAACAAATGGAATCTACTGGAGGGCATGTAGCCAAGCTTGAGGATGAGTACAAAGTAAACTTGTATTCCAGAGCCGATGAGGCTCTGCTTCAGGTTGATGACTGACAAGGGCAGCAGTAGCAGAAAGGAAGCAAGCTCTACTATAGGGATATATAATGGTATTGTTGTTATTAATCTTTTAAGAAACGAGAGAAATTTCAAGGATGTTTCTTCTGAATCTTTTGATATTTTTAGAAATCCCCCCAACACACATTTTCCTTCAGGGCCTGTAGTTGAGGCAGGATGTGCGGTAGCTGATTGGTGTAGTTACTCATAGCAATGGAGCATTGAAAGATTTCATTTCTCACAAACTAATTGTGTAACTACTGGGGATGCGAACATGGAATTTGTTCTAATGATAAAAGGGGGCGGCTGACAGGTTGATGAGCTTTGGCTGGAGGATAACAAATAATGGCGAGCCGACTGAATGATTTTTCAAAATTGTTATGAAGCAAGTGCATAGTCCAGAACCCGTGTCTTGTATCCCATCGCATGCATGGCTGCAGCTTTAGCTTTTCTTAGCAAAGTGGGGGCGGAAGAGGGGAAACTGAAATGAATGAAATTTCCGTACATTCTGTCCTTCCGCTCGTTGGTCAGCCGCAACCCGGGCGGGAGGAGAGGACAAACGACAAACGAGCCCCCATGATATGATTCTTGTTCCGTCTTCCGTGGCCGTAGCTATTATTGTACCGATAATGAGATACAAGATGATGGACATTCCAAGCTTGACGAATCCTGTATTTTTTTCTTTTCAGACTGACCGTTCCAGGATACCAGGGAGTTCTCGGAGGAAACACTGTCGCATCCCATGTCAATCCTTGGCAAGCATGCGGCTTGGAATTCATCCTCAGCTTTGTTATGACACTCACTTTCCTATCAGATCCCTCAAATTGTTTCGCTACCGCTGCCATCCTTCTTGCTGCCAACTTGGTCGCTGTAAGTGAAAGTCATTTTGAATACCATGTTGCCCCAAACCTCGCTCAGCTTTCTCCGCTTTCTCTTCCTTCCAAACACTCCTACACGACTTTCTCTGCCTCTCCAGCTTTCTCCCTCTACATTCTATCCTATATGACACACCTAAATCCTTTTGCACATTCATCATAATCACAAATATCATTTCAGCTGCCATGCACGGGTGCAGGACTCAACCCAGTGAGGTCCCTGGGTCCGGCCTTTGTTATGAACAAGTGGCCAAGTCACTGGGTCTTTTGGTTCGGCCCCCTCGTTGGCGGTATGACTGCTGCCTACCTTCACGCATTCATACTACATCGTAGCAAGAAAGGGAAAAAGATTCGTGAAAATCCGTCAGATGGCGACTCCATGGACATACCTGCAACTGAACTACCTAACGCCAACACTGTTCCTGAGAGTAAGTTCTTTTACTTATACTACTAAATCCACTCACATTTATTAACTTTTTATCGCTCTCGCGTCTTCCGGCAGTAGCTTTAATGGTGGGCAATAAGGAACAAGTTTTCGCAAACCGTTAACGCTAGCGCATCTTCCCTTCTTTCCTAATTTTTCGATTAAATCCAAGCACGAAATAGCTCTTTGACCGCTCTAGTAAGGAAATCCTGCACATTTTTTGCATCGCCACTATGTCATCCTCGTAACTTTTTCTGCGCTAGATTATACGAGGCACGTAGTAGTTTTTGAAATTTCGCGAATCCTCTTCAGCCTATGACCTTTAACTTGTTCATTACGCAATTTTTAGAAACATGTAGCCGTCGCTTGACCGCTGAAGATGATACAACAATATGTAACCTGAGTTGTTAATTAGGAGCAAAACCAGAGGAAACAACATGTCCACTCAATAATTGTTTAATGGCGCGTTAAAAAAGTTGACAATCTGGATTCCTTCCTACATAGTAATATATTCCTGCTCTTTCATGTATAGATGCTGGGATATCGATGAAACTTCGCATAAACAAAGTATGGTATTGGCTCCGTTCCTTTAGCACAGTGTCGCCAGAGGTAGTTGTTCACATGCCGCCCCATGCCCAAGCCCAAGCCCCAACACCGCTGCTACCACCTCCAGTAATTCAGATTTGCGATCAAGAGCCTCGCCGTTATTACAACCGCGTAGTAACTTATAGCGTTTGATTCATTCAATCCCTCTCACAAGTTGCCGGTCATAAACCGCAATGAGTACACAAAGTATTTCGCAACTTGCAAATTTTACGTCTGCTTTTATAAACCACAAATAATTCAATTACTCAGCCAGGCACCCATTTTCTCAGTGGTTTTTTACATTTAGTACGCGTTTATATACCAAAGCATAGGAGCGATACAGGGTACATCTCAGTTTGCCCCTTTATACCATAGGCACAGCACAGTGTCAGAGTAAAGCCCTGTATTGAGCACACGCAATAAACCTTTTCCTATTTCCTAGTCAGAATGATTCAAACGCATCATGAGATTTTATCTTGTACTTGTTTTCCTCGCTCGTAGTCTGCAATTCAACAACACTATTAGTTTGATATTAGGCCAAAGCGATATGTAAAGTAACAGAGCTAGTCAGCAGAATCCCTTTAAGCCCCCTGTCAATACCTCCAATCCAAGGGCCCGTATCAAGCTGGTGCATATAAGGAACGGGGCAAATTGGTCTCGGAAGAAGATGCTCAATAATTGAGGATTGTACTACGGAATAAGCGATGACATAATTTACGGATACTAAACATGAGACAAACAACAAGAGATTTCGACTAATTGAAGCATCAGCCAAAAATTTTATGGTATCCTAATAGATTCACTGACATAAATACTTTACATTTTTAAAAACTTTCCCGCCATAACCGCTTCCTTTTTTGGGTCATTTAATTTTATTTTGAAATAGCAACCATATTTGTTTTTGTCTTGTCCAATTCTTTTGTTTAGCCTCTTTGCATTTCAGATTCTTGCATAAAAAAAGCTTCCCCTTCATCCTCCCTCCACTCAACCCTTACATTCACAGTGCAGTTATTCCATGCCGGAATTCTCAGGTGTGCAAAAACATATACAATATGGGTGATACCTTTGCTGTCCCGATATCAAGGTATAGAATAAACATACTGCATACTTGCTAGAATCATGCTTCCCCTGTCAATGCAATCCTGCCCCGAATAGTCTCATTGGAGACGAGGAATTTGAGCGCTAGAACGACACAATTACAATCTTGGAAATGAATGGCCACTTGTGTGAGCGTAGCGCGATTCGAGAAACTGATAATTCACGAGTGCAATCCCAAATATTATGAATGCTCTTTATAATAAATCCTCACGCCAAAATGATCTATTACCTGCTATTAAGACACAATGGTTGTATGCAGGGCGCAAACTATGCAGACATTAATAATCTCAATGAAGACTAATGAGGCTATAGATTTGCAACCAAGGAGAGAATTGTGCATTAAAATGCATTCAACCAGGCCCATGTTCCTAGTGCTAATTCTCAGGAAGCTACAGTGTTAGAATGGCAATACGCAAAAACTTTAAAATATTACTCACCGTCCGCAGTCTTGACAGTAAACACGAGCCAAGCAAGCGATGCTTACGCTTCCTATTCTACAAGAATATGTCGTGCCTCATATGTACGCATATTTGTGAACCAGGTAGTAGTAATGTCATCTCGGAATCATTTAGCCAATTCAGGATCACTTACTGTACTTTCACGCCATTATATTTGAAAGTGAGATTTTTTTACATTGTGCAATACTTCAGAGCCCGACTCCACCACACTTGAGTTTGATTTATGCTCTCTCTCTCTAACCTGGCAGCTATACTAAGCATTTAGCAGTACAGGGATTTTGCACTTCCTAACATACATTTTGCAAAGCTATACAGTTTCCCAAATGCCAGAAACCCTTTTTGTCTTCCTGTAAAATCCCGTCGATGGAGAGCATCCAAAGATTCGCGAAATTCCTACCAGGAATCACCAAAGGTTTATAGGTTTCCAAGCACTGTAAATTCCGCGAACGACTTTCAACTCCTTAGGAATGTGGAAGTCAACGTTTTCATCTTGGCTTCAACATCAGTCACTCAGTCAGTTAGCCAGCCAGGCGCAATTCGTTATTCGCTTCAAAAGTGACAGTGATTGTTATCCGTGTAATTGAAACTCGTTACAGCGGGGAATGACAAGTAGCTCTTGTGTGGCTGCTGGCGTGGCATGGTGTTGAATTTGGCGCATCGTAGCAGCGCAGCATTAGCGTTCGAAGCAATTCAAACTACAGATTCTTCAACTTGTCACACTTTTCCTAATCTATGCCAATTTAAGAATCTTTATTTACGTAAGGATATCGAGAAGTAATCTATGTTCTTAATAGCAGACAGCGACAGCGGACCCAGTATACTTTCAGCAGCATCTAAAGCCACTTCATCGCAGACAGTAAGCAGCAATGAAGCGCTTCTAGCTTCAACGCTGCGCGAATCTCAATTCCCGCTATTTCGTTATTACCTGCTACCTCATCATAAATGCATACAACTTACTTCCTCATTATATATATTACATCTGCGACACACCTCACTTAAATTTCAGCCTTGTAACGATTCTAGGAATCAAATTCTACCCTGCCGCTAGCATATATTCTTCGTAATTCTCGATATATGCTTTAACATTACCACAAATATCTGCAAATTGTCATTACTCCACTACAAACGAAGGGGAAGCTTGCATTAAGATTTAGTTGTACCCGGTTCATTTGCATCTTTACGATCATTAAGTATTTGCATTATCAAAAAATAAGTTTGCGAAAATTATGTTCATTGCCGTTTGCCATTTTTTTATTATTTGCGCTTACAAAATCTAATCCCGTATATTTTTGTTCAAAACATCTACCTTGCAAGTACCTAATCTTTAAACTTATTCTTGTTCCAGGTATAATTTGCGAACGTTTCGAGCCGCTGTACGGTGGAACACGTTCTCTGTACATGAAGCCATCACCTGTACTTCCTCGTCAAAATTTGCACAGATCCCAATCCGTTTATGCATCCGGACGCAGATTTGATTTCCCCGCCAAGTTTGCAGAATCATCTGCTCCATCTTCAGCAGCGACTCGCAAAGGCGGCAACGGTGGAAACAATAGCACCAGCGCCCAGCATCAGACCTCTTCCTCTTGCGCACGTCACTTTGAAACTGATTCAAATTACGAACCCATTTACGACCGCAAGCCCCCTACCGGAGCAAACCAGCCTCTCCTAATGTCCGGTCCTCCCTCCTACGACTCAACTTACTTTAAAGCCTACGATACTTCTTCCAAGCCCAGTCACTCCTCCCACCACGGACACAACCACGCAAACCATTCCCATCAAAACAGCATCAGCGGTCAAAGTCACAGCAGTCACCATCACCGAGAAAAGAACGAAATCCATCAACAGCGGGAGCGTGACCGAGAGCGCGAGCGGGAGAATCAGGCAAACAGGATCCTAGCGCAATACGAAACAGCCAAAGGGCTGGTAGACGTTGATCCAAAAGCAGCGCTTAAAAATCAAAACAAGTACTACGAAGAACAATCATGTGCTAGCAATTCAAAGCGCAGCTCGCAATTAGACAATACTGAGCGGAAACTAATCGATCCTCTACTCAGTTCCTGTAGTCACAGCGAATCCGAAAGCGCCCCTCTTCCAGCACCTGTACCCCGTCACCGCTCCGCTAGTTCTCATCACTCTAGCCATCGTTGCCCGCCTCCACCGCCGCGCAGTAACGATACACATATAAGCGGAGGAGGGCCTCCTCCAGGCTTTGCCCCCGTTAGTAACGCTAACGATCTTGATCTTGGCCGCAACGCCAACAACGGAAACTACATGCACACCTCGGAGTTGAAGCAAGGGCGGCACGAAGCTAGGAAACCTTACGATTATGTAGATCCCAAGAAGCTCCTAGACACAATGCATACTAACGGTAACGGTAGTGAAAACGTTTACTCTCCGCGCCTGCTACTAGGCGACAAAGATTCCACCTATTCTCGCATACTAGAGCCCTTATTAAATTCAAAATCAGCCGCATCCAGCCCTCTAGGACCAGTGGTGACTAACGGTAATCCAGGAGGGTCACACGGAGGCGCTTGTCCCATGTCACCTAATCAGTTTACTTATTCCTATCATTAGCAGCCTCAAATTAACGCTACATTCATATGTAGCCGGTATTATGCTGGTCGATTAATTGTAATCAAGCGAGCACAAAGTTTCTATCTACATAATATATACTTAAATACCGCATTATTTAGTCAACAGAAATTTCTAGATCTCGAGAAACTATATAATAATAATATCAAACAGAGAAAAAATGATTGCTTCAAAAAACTGGAGCAACTTCAAACAGAAATATACATAATATAATCCAGATTAATCTAATCAATAGGTTTCTTAGAAAGCGTAGATACATATACTTATTGATAAACGAATCTATAAACTGTTGCTAGTAAATGGCGAAATGAGGCCCAACTTTCTCAATTATTCAAGCAAACGTTAATGAAATGTAAATATCTCTCTGTTTTCGTACTTAAAGTAACCAGTAATTATATACGACTCCAATGTACAAAGGTCATGAACGGAAAGAGCAAATGCGTGTGCGAGATTTTATGGATGAGCGTTTGTATGAAATCAATTTTCATAATTAGTTTACAATCAATGCACATTAAGTCGTGCTCGTAGATAGCGAGCTTTTTGTTATTTTGTATCAATGTAATTAAGTAGCAGGGTATATTAACTTTATTTCAATTTCAATCCTTAGATCTTACGCACCTGGATGTAAGAACCGGTTCTGTATAATTTTTGAACCTTTGGTTTTCTGTAAATTAGCAACATATTATTATTCACAAACAGTACAGTAGTACAGCTGTCATTTTGTGGCAAAACGTTACAAAACCCGCACGAAATTCATCCAACTTCTTTTCCAAAATTCCTCACAAAACAAAACCAGTGTATACCAGCTACAGCCACAGTCAAATCACAGTCTTGAGGTTTGAGGTCGCGGGTCATAAAATACACATTTCCTTTCTTTCCTTTACCGATAAATCAACTTAATATTTATTTAACTAATCAAAATTACTTGTTGGACAACAAGTCATTTTTCACCCAGCGGACCCAGCCTCATCTCATCCTTCTTTGCAGACCTCAAGCCTTTACCGTAAACGCCAGCGAGTCACAGCCTCAGTCCGTCAGTTAGAGTTAGGTGAGACAGGATCACAAGCCCTTACGGTTTCAATTTCATTGACTCTTAAATTTTCCATTAATTCCGGCACTTCTCACAGTTATATATTCTTCCTTGTAGCCATATATTTCCTCTTGCATCATTCTGAACGTCATCCACATCATTCTACAATATCTGCCCGTCCTCCACCGGATATCTGTATAAATCTATGCAGGTTAACTGCACATAGTGCATGCAACAACAAGACCAACAGCGTATATCTTTGCGAATCTTCAAGAGATTTAAAATCACAATTTCCTCCCAAATAATTTATTGCCCCGTTGCTGAGAGGAAACGAACTTATTCTCATAATAAACGTCAAAATTAGAGCTGGCAGGTGATTGTTAAGGTGATTCTGGTGTATTTATGACAATTCCTAAGACCCAACGAAAACAATCTTTAAACTCACTCCTTATCCTCATGTATCGAATCAGCGCCCCTGGCATTTATGAATTTGCCCTCTCTTTTTGCCAATCACTTATCTTCTTAACTTTTTTGAAAGTAAAAGTATTACAATTTGTTATTGGTCCCAGGACTCAGCAAGCAGTCAAGCTCCTCCAAGATTATTGAATCCAC
The DNA here is from genome assembly GCA_906901655.1 of Sminthurides aquaticus. NCBI lineage: Eukaryota > Metazoa > Arthropoda > Collembola > Symphypleona > Sminthurididae > Sminthurides > Sminthurides aquaticus. The sequence goes on from CAJQTT010000003.1 coordinate 6,112,052, forward strand.
CGCCATTCTCATTAGTGTCATCAACGTTACGTAACACTGGGCTAAGGTTAATAGGTCATCACAAGTTATGATGCAGACCCCAGCAGCTCCCGTTCAATTCTTACCCAGTCCTGTTCTCACGTTTCCTCATTTATTTACAGCTAAACTATTCCCTTTCCATTCCCTCATCGCTATTAGCCTCTGAACAAAAACGTGTCCTTTGACTACATTTAACCTGAACTTGCACCTTTACAACAAAGTAAAAACGAACAGTTCCGCTTCTCATTTACTTGACTGTATCCTTTCATTTACTTGACTGCCCATACCAAATCCGTTATATTAGCCGCTAACGATCTGTCTGGGCTGTACATGTATGTGAAACATTTTTAATATCTATTCAATTCTATTTATGTGGATTGTAATAAGAAATAGTACTTTCCTTAACAACTTTTCCAATTTATTCTCCTTATAATTACCAAAAGTTAATCCTATTACGATATAATTACACTTCAAAGACACTAGCTAAAAGTTATATTTATCTATATGCTATTTCATAAGAGGTATTTGACTATATACAGAAGGTGATTGTGTATTAGAATGGATGGCTTGTAATGGGAATGAGTTTTACTTGACTTTATGAATGGGTGGGATTCCAAGTTAGATAATTAGCAATGTGGTAACTGATGAGATATGGTTAATTAAGACTGTTTAAGGTTTGACTGAGCAAGAGTAGGTCAATTCCTTCATTCGCATAGCCTATCCCGTTGAATGGTTATATGCGTTTCTTCTTTGCGATTATTAACAAGCTAGCCACCCTCTTCCTTCAGATAGTCGGCTTGTTGAGAGAAATATATCTCCTGCTTCGTATTACCAAATCTCATTCCTTAATTAGTTTTCTTAATCCTGGACGCTCTTAATTATGAGTTATTGAATCGTTGGCCAACCTTTGCTCTTGAGACTTGCAAACTTTTTCCCAGACAGTCTGTCGCGGAGCAAAGTCCTTGGACATGCGTTAAATTGCTTCAGATTAGATTTAGATTTATTAAAATTCGGCGCATGCCACCTTCTTCTCTTAAAATCCTTAGCAAATGAAGTTCATTATCTAACCTTCTTGCTGAGACGGGGTGAATTGGATTTTTTATAAATTATATTTTTCATTCCATCATATGTGATGGATACAAGTGTAAACAGTTTCAATTGCTCAACCCTAGGGAACACTATGGGATTCTCAATTAATTGCTCACATTTAAACAGTCTTGATTCTTGTGGGAAACCCTAATCAAGAGGCTCAATTTAATTGGATTTGACGGCCCGTAATTCTGTACGTTGTTATTGTGGTTTGTGGGATTTGCGTTTGATTTGTGTGAGGGAAAGAGCGAGAGCATGTGGATGGAGAACGTGTGTGTGTAAATATCTTTGTAAATATTTAATTGAAATGGTTGGTAGAAATTAAGGAACATTACTGTTAAGAAAAAAATAGCGCTTCCACGCGCTTATTAACCTCCTGACGAAAAGCTCAACTGCAAATAGTTTTCAGCATTATAAAATTTCATTCTGAATATAATGCATACTTTGCTGTACATAGAAACCTTTTATATAAATGCTTAATAAGATTTTAGCTACTGTGAATATTATATTACTAGTACCTTTGTAGGCTAGACGAGGGAAGTGAATGAATGAAGGGGATTGCGTATAGTTGAATGTTAATTCTATAATCTATATTATTTTCTAATTAATGTCATAATCGCGAATCCATATTCTAATTAAGTATGCAAAATAAATTCAACTAAATCATAACAATTAGAGTATCTTACTCAAAACTACATTGATTGTAAAGCTTACGCACGTGATTCTTAAATTTGCACGCGGGTTTTTGCAAAAAATTGCAAAAGCGAAGGTCAATCTTTGACACTTGAACCAGTTCAGGCTCACAATGTAGAGCGTCTACTTAAATTATAATGCTGTGTCGGCCCTTCTGCGTCACAACCACCTTTGACGTTCACAGATTCTACTTACCTCTGACTTCGCAGATACTTGAACATCATTGCAAAATCCCAGTGCAAATTTTTCACGTTAAATACTTCTTTAACCAAAATCTTTTATGGAGCTACGGACAACATATTCAAGTAAAACTGCCAGATTTTACACGAATTTGAGAGCCATTTCATGACAATTTAAATTGACGTTTCGTCAAAACTAAACTGTATATAAAAATAGATTCGTTTCAAACTTTGCTAGAAAAATAATCATTCTATAATCTAAATGTGTGTACGTTAATTAGACATTCTGAAAGCAATCCACGAATTATACAACAGACCGGAGGTAAAAAGGGTAGTTTGAGTAGCACGTAGATGAAATCATTATGTAATCGGTAATTAAACTTACTACTCATGTGTTGTCTGTGACATAGTTAGAGCTATACCCAATTTGATTATGCAGACGTTATAGTTGAACATAAATTGTCCAAGTACTGACTCCTCTGTCACTGGTTGATTGATTTAAAAAATAAATTACAAGAATTCGCAAACCTCAAAGTACTCATTTCGCGTGCATTCATAAACCAAAGAAAAAACTTCACAAGACATCCAGCGAAGCCTATGCTGTGGCGGTGGAGATTATGACGAAAATTTAAAAGGCTACACGTAATATTCTTTGCATCCAGCTAAAAAGCTCTTTGGAAACAATAGAAAATCGGATGGAAACTTTTCCAATAAGCTGTTCCAAAAATTGCCTTGTTCTTGCAATGGAAACCTTATTCTAATCGTTCGCTTTGGGAGTCTAATTGTATCGATCGAAATTAACGAAAGAGGAAAATTGTCAAAGGAGGAAATGTTAATCTGAAAAATTGCAAGGGCTATGAAGTAGCAGAGACATTTTAAGTTAACTAAAAAAGGCAAATTCATCCAAATAACTGGGAAACGCAATTTTTCTTGCTAGAAATTAAAGAAACAATTTTTAAGGCTTATACAATATATAACTAATTCACTCATGTCCGCCTTTGATGCATCTTTCGATAAAGTAAAAACGAAGCTTTCATGCTGAGTAGTCGCTGTGTAATACGTCCCGATTATAATTTATTGGAAATCCATTTCGGTTTTGTTTTTTAATTTCTGACTGAGCCCCTTCTTCTGTTTTAAATATATAATACAATAGCTATTCCAACAAACCATTTTCAAATGGCTTCCAAACGAAAATTTTCATTATAGCTTAGCGCAAGCTACTTCTAACAATTCAGTTTGTTCCAGAATGGATTCCACAGAGTCAAGCTAACTCTGAAACCGACTAATCCTAAGACTTCTCTCTTCACCCCCAAGTCAATGCGTCCAACATCAAAATTAGAAGCGGGTTAAAATGGAACAGTTCAAGGAAAAACGCTGCCACGTACTCCGATCCTGGGTGTCATTAGAAACAATGTGCAGACTTTGGAAAACAGTATGTTTGATCAAAGAAACTGCTGTTAAACAATTGAAAGCATACCGGGAACTGGAAAACTTTTACCATTTCAGTTTACGCTACAGCGCCCTCTATTCCTACGATCCATCTTCAGGTCACATTCAATGTTCCTTCCTCAGGCCCCTCCTCCCTGTAAAACTACCACTTTTAATGGGTTGCGTTCTTCGTACGACTTATTTTATCGTTGGCAGCGTTGCGGACATTCAGCGGTCCCCATCAGGAGCAAGCTTGTTGCAAATGACTGTATCTGGATTCGTTTGGTCTACATCACTCCTTTGGGTTGTTATGTTGATGGCTGTTGTAGCATTCTCAGAGACTATGGAATTCGCCTTTAACTGCTATCGGAATCATACTAAATCTTCCTTTAGAAACATCCTTCATTCAAAGGATTCAACCCATGTAATTAGTGTGATAACCCTTTTCCACACGGCCTTTTTGGCTACAATTGTGACCTATCTTTGGGTTTTGAAACAGGAGCCCGCAGCGGTTCAGTCCCCTCTTTTCCGTCTCTTTCATGTACCCTACGCTTGGCCTTTATTCTACATTTTTGAGGTCATCTGGACAGTCTTCAGCACTTCCTTCGGCTACCTTACAATTATACAAACGCTCGTCATTGTGTATTCCCTTCTTTTCTACGTTTCCGATTTCCTTCTTCTAGCAAGGTACGCACATTGTCCTGTCAAAGTATGACTGCGATTGCAAATAATTTCAGGGAGACTCCATTAAACTATTCAATTCAACAACGGTTTTTCATATTTCCTTCCAGAAACAAATCCCATCTTGCAACTTCTTTGACAATGCTTGAGCTCATGAGAAACGTACATACACACGTCCGACTATTCGTTGTCATGTTGAACAAGGGTTTCCGATGGATTTGCCCGATTTGCATTTCCACCAACGTTCTCACATGTGCAACACTTACGTATACTCTAGCAAGATACAGCAAGAGCTCTTGGGTATCCCAGCAAAGTCCATGGGTTTCAATCCCCTTCTTTATTTCAATCATGACCATGGACTTTGCCATTCTCTTGTGTGTGGCTGCATTTCAACGGAAAGTTAGCCGTGTGAGTTCAAACTCTTTGGCCCTTCTCAACCATTGCCAACGTGACGCCTTGTTACTTCAGTCAAGAGTACTTTCTCCGGAACATCGTTTCCGACTTAAAATATTCTTGAAGCAAATCCGGAGCTCTAAAACGGCTGTGATTGAGAACGCTGTTGATGGGGAGGTCACCCACTGGGCACCGCTATATTTATTGGAATCTGTATTGAATTACACAATTAATTTGTTGATCATGTTTTAAGAACCTATGCCTTGTTACCTATAGACACAAGACTTTGCTAAAAAGCGCACACAGAACGTCCTTTCCTATGAATTGTCTAAATAGAAGCTTGTAAGCGCAGAGCTCATTTGTGAATCAAATAAACCGCGCTAGTGTACGAAAGTAGCAGAGGTTTGTTGTTTGAGAGCATTTTAATAGTATATGCATGCATATTTTAAACGAAGTGAAAGTATGTGAAAAATGTCATTGTAGCGAAGTCAGGAGTAAGAGGATTCAGTAGCGTGGGATGAGTAGCGCGTGTAGTGTCGCTGGTGGCATGACTTCACCACGTGTAGGTATCAGTCAACGAGCAAAGTGGCTCTGCCACTTACTAAAGGCTCTCCGATTCGGCTGAGAAGTGGAACGTTTTAAGCAAGAATCAGGGAATTTCACAACGCTTGGTTATCATCCATACAACTTTGTCGTAGACTTACTAATTTACTAAGATCGAACAAAGCCCTTAACGTTTATTTGAAGCCTTAATTAAGCTTAAAACATGCAGATAAAGAAACTAACATCAGATGTGTGGTAGTAGCGCTATTTCATCGTTAATCGTTACCAACATTAATATGAGATATTATTTAATTACAGCAAGAGCAGCGTAATAGAATTGTTAATGACGATATCCGTGACAGTCAAGGCGATCGGAACATCGATAAAATTTGCATCTCCAATCCTGATGTGGATAGGTCGTTCTGCTTTCAAAAAGTGACGGTGAAGTTTACTTTTTGGTTCCTGATTCCAAATCGCGAGTAAATCCTCGGACCGTTTACAATATTCTGCGAGGGATCTTAAACAACTCAGCAGAAGGATGAACGTGGTTGTAGACGAGGCAACAATCGCCATCCGAAGAATACCCGATAACCTGATAGCAGCAAACACGCCATAGATACTGAGAAGAATTAGGATGATTTCTCCCGTCGGAATAGCAAAGCCCCCATACGCTCGATTAACGCTCTCTGCTAGAATACGCAGCCGGTTGTACCAAGCTAGATCTTGCTCCCAGTGATCAGACCGATGCGCGGCCAGCCTGAATTAAACAGTTAATTTTAATTTACCTTCATGATTTCATATAGCTCAAAATCCGACATTACCAAGTTTGACACATCTGCTCTATTCGTATGTTACCTCATGTGCTTGAGTGCAGTTAGCATTGCCACGGTAGGTGGCATTAACGTGTTAATGAGAACCCATGCTTCCGCTATATAGATATAGTGTTGGTACTCTGTGATGAAAAAAGAGACTCCTCTGACAAAGAGCACCCAGGGATCATCAAGTTTCCAAGGATCCTCAAGAAACGATGAAACAAATGCTTCGGTTCCCGGCGCCAGAATGGAAAACATCCCAAAGAGGAACATCATAAAGAATAGCCCGTAAACAAAAGCATCAAGCAATATTTCGCAAACCCATACTTCCGTTAGCTTTCCTGGTTTGCTCCAGTAGTGTTTGCGGGAGTAAGAAGTGAATTCTGTAGAAAGAAATGTGAATTAATTAAGTAATGGCGACAATTTCTTGTTTGTCCAATCAGTACTTTGTCCATCTCATGTACTCAAACTAAACTCCCTAAGCAAGTAATGTTACTTACCCGTGAAAAATTGTACGCTTTTTTCAGACAGTTCGATCATTTCCGTTCCCACCATTAAGAGTCCCGTTTGAAAAACTGGTGGAAAGATGTAGAACACCACCATAAATTGCATCACTACATTATCATGTGGACTTTTGGATTCATCAGCGCGTACTTCCAGGTAACGCCAGATGACGAAACCAGAATGGAGAAAGGTAGTGGCCACATTCACATACCACCAAACGCGCCTCCATCCTCTCGATAATCTGTATCTTCCGGTTATAGTATCGTACTCGTAAGGATGTACAGCTATGAGTGCGCCCAGATCGTAACCGAGATTCACCTGCTTTAAAGTCTTCTTAGAAAAATAAGGTTCTAGATTATTTTCCAGTTTCACCTGTCCCATTTTAGTGTAGATTCAAATAAGATGCGACGAAATCAAGATTCCACTTTCACGGTTGAGTTAGATTTTACGAGTTTTGCCAAAAATATTGGTTTACACTGGAACTGGTTTGAATGTCAACTGCACGGTTCGTGATGAATTTTATGGGCTAAACAGTGAGAAGATCTGACGTACCTAAATTCACTTAAGCAAATGACAGCCTCCGGTATCACACCGGAGAAATGCAGTATGTAGCTTTATATATTAATATTTATTCATACCTTAATACCTTAATACCTACTAGAGTAGGGCTTCATGAATAAAGCCAGTGAAAGCTTCAATCGAAAATCTTTCTTGATAAAAATCAATTGCCTCTATATATGTAACACAAGGGAACACGTGAGTCACGTGTTAAATTCACCAACCCCGCAGTATTCATGTACATGGAGTGAAGATGAATAGATATTTTTTATTGATTTGAGAATAATATATAACAGCTCCTTCAATATTTCGCACACGCTTAGGTAAACCCACACCTCAAATTTCTCGGTGTCTACCTAAGCGTGTGCTGCAGATTTAGTTCTATGCTCTGACACATTAATTCTAGGTTCTATCACATAAATTGTAGCTTCTAGCACATAAAGTATGGAGTGAAGAGGTATTCATTTGTGACCTCGAAACAACAGCCTACTGGTAAATAAATTTAAAATGCTTACTCTGGGATTTGTGTTTTTTAATTTCAACATCCGCGAGTACCTGAAGTCCAGGTCCTGGACAGACTTTCTTGATAAGACGGTAAATGGGAATCCATTCCCTTGTACCTTGGTCAGCCTATGAATTTGGAATGAACTATTGTTGTGCCCGGTGAACGATTAATTAAACCGCACTGGTGTACGATAGTGGCAGATGTTTGTTGATTGAGAGCATTTTAATAGTATATACGGATTCCCTCTCCATGGCCACATTTGAAAAGGCCACCCTGCCTACAAGGCCACAGCATGGAATCGCCACAAACAACTTTTTAGACTATTTTATAGAAATCAATGACAGCGTCCTAACCATATGTTACCAGTATAAGAATATGGACTTCCTCAAGGGGATTTTAAGAAATATTTTGGAAATATGGCCGCGTAAACGAGGTGTTCGGAAGACACTGAAGAACCCCAAATTGACTCAATGTCCCACTACAAGTAAAAAAATTACATAGGTTCACCGAAGAAAATTTGCGGTGCTCACAGCCCCAGCCTGAAAGTGCTGTGAAGAATTTATGACATTCTTATGCTATGCCGTTGTTATGCCGTTGTTCTGCCAGACTCTATTCGGGGCTTCAGGAACTTGCAAAAAGTTGCATTAGTTTTGAACGTTTTTCGGCCATCTCCCCATCACTAAAATAGTACTACGTGCGATATGTAATGATTACCCATTTAAAATTAGATACGGTAACTGTCAATGAATTACTTGATTCCAGGAAACTTTACCCATGAAACGTAATTTCTGCGAGAGGAAGCGGTTTTATTCGTTCTTCTCTGAAAACAAATAATTTCAAACCAGTATTCCTCATACCGGAAGCGCATGCTTTATCCTCCTTTTAAGTTCAGGCTGAATATTGTGTAGATTTTTGCACGATTGTCGAATAATCCTTCTTTGTCTTCTTCGCAAAACCATTCCTTCTTTTTACCACACACCCTTCAATGTTGTATGGTAACAAGGCGTGACTGTGGTCAACAGGAACCAGAACTTATTTGTCAGTAATCAAAACTTGGAATACGTTGCAAGACACTCTTCAAAATTGAAAGAACACTAGTACTCATAGTATTCAAATACTGAAGACACCCGTACACTCAACGTTTGAAACTTAGTGGTTACATTATTTGAAATTCGATAATAAAGTCATGAATGTAATCTGCTTTGCCGTGTTCCTGTGCCTATCAGCAGGACTAACTGTGACACCAACCTTTGCATCCAACGCCGTGAAAAACGTAGAAGTCTATACCGGCCTCAACGGAGAAGCGGATTTAAAATGTAACAGCTCTGACAGCGACCCACTTCAAAACTGTATTTTCGACTACGTTAAAAATTCCTCAGGAACTATCTTTGTTCCGTCCTCCCAAGCTCAAGAAGGAGTTGAACTCAAGCCAGGATACTTGTACACCGGGAATGGATTTGATCTGGGAGAATGCGGGATCCGAATTCAAACGGTAAAGGCTAGCGACATTGGGGACTGGAGCTGTAAATTGATTACCACGACCGGGAAATTTGAGTACGGTGTGATTCAGCTTAAGATGGCTAGTAAGTTAACTTTTTCGAGTTTGACGGTATTGTGTCTGCGCAATCGCTTCAGGTTGATATTAATGATATGAATAAACTCTTCTTTAACTTCCACTAGAGTTACACCGTGTTAACCTTCCGAAGAGAAATTTAACGCTTGAAGGAAGTAGTGAAACGCTACCATGTCCTGTTTTCGGGCATCCTAAACCCACGGTCACCTGGATGAGAGAAGGCACAGAGCTGATTTCTGACAGGAAATTTACAATCCTTGACAATACCGACCTGGAAATAGTCAATGTTTCCACCTCTGATGCAGGAACGTACGCTTGCATCGCTCAAAACGAAGCCGGAGAAGTCAGTGGTAATGCTCGGCTAGATGTGATACGCCGTAGCAGGATTACGGAGGCCCCAGCCAACTCCGTTGTCCTTGTAGGGAGCGCTGCAATCTTCCGCTGTGTCGTAACATCAGATCCTACTCTAGAGCAGGAAATTAAATGGTTTAAAGGCACCCAGACTCTTGGCACATCCTCATCGCAAACGCGTATATCCATGTCTGAGTTGCGTGATGAGCTACGAATCAGCACGACGACACCGGATGATGCAGTAATATACACCTGCGAAGTGAAAACCAAAGTCGATATCATTCAAACTCATGCAAGTTTGACAGTCGTCAAAATAGAATGCCATGGACTAGAAGCTACTATCCGTTGGAAACCCGTTCAAGGTATCGTCATTCCAAACTCCCACATGATCCAATACAGTACCAGTCTTACTTCCAACAGATGGGAGACTATTGTTAGCAATTTATCCCCCATGGAAAGCAGTTATAATTTAACCATGTACCCATGGACAAACTACACGTTTCGTATCGCTGAATCTCAAGTAACACAATCGGTTCCAGCGGCAGCGCCACACGTAAATTATACTTGTTCCACTCCCCCTGAAGTTCCTGACAGTAACCCTGAAGCTGTAACAGTCGATGCTCCGCAAAATTCCTCCGATGACAGTATTATAGTTTCCTGGTCACCCATGCCTCCTAAGGATCACAACGGACCTGAATTTATGTACCATGTTCAGTGGAAACAGCACCAATCCATTCATCCCTGGACCACTGCAAATATAACTGATTGGGAAGTTACTGAGTTTGTAATAACCAAACTAGAACCGGGGAAGCAGTATGTAATTCAAGTTATAGCTGTTAATCTTAAAGGGGAATGTAAATCTGCTCCTACAGAAATACTTCACTATGTCAAATTCCGAAACGGCAAAAATGTAGTGTTCACACACCAACATGAGGGAAGTGAAACTAAAATTCCAGGAAATTCATCGAATTCAATGCCTACTAAAGAAACAACTACAGCTTCACCGCTGAAACTCATAAATACCACCATCACGCCTGTCGAACTCAATGAAACTGAGTCTTTTGAAGCACACCAAATTCAGGAACCCATGGGGTCAAATGGAACTGTAATTATTCCTGAAAATACCACAGTGGATGCCACAGGAATGACAGGAAACGAAGTATTGAGGGATACATCAACCAAAACCATACCTGTTCCAGACGGCGCTTCAACTGTCATAGCAAATGTTACACTCGCTATGGTAGTGATACTCTTCTACAGTTATTTAGGTCAAATTTGATCATTTTGTGATGCAACAGATATGAATTAAGTGTAATGCTTGTAATTAATTGTACGGCAGCCGTAAAGCAAGGTAGAAGTGATGGAAATGTAATTAAATTTATTGATGAAACCTATGGAATTTTCGAATTTGAGGCCCCAATATATGAAAATTCCATATAGATTGAATCCAAATCTGGAAAATTCATAAACACCATTTTGAATACGAACTTACGGCAATACCTTGGCGTTCTTCCTGCATGACGTATTAGGTTGTGTTGCTCGAAAAATGGAGTAAAACAGGTTTTGTCGGAGATATAATTATGTAAACATTTAACTTGTCTACGTTAAGGTTTATATGCTGTTTCATTGGTTCTAATTTTAATTTCTAACGTGCGAAAGCATGAATTCAATTCTGTGTTCTTCACACCTAGATCATATATTCTTTAACAAGGAGGCAAGATGAGAATCCGGTTCACTAATAGACTATTGAATCCAAAATAATAATTGTAAATCTAACAAGGAGATGATAATAAACTTACCATTCGACGAGAGTTAATAAACAAGAGCTTTCTAATATTACATTAATCCTTCTACAAAATTATGGATCCCATTTATTTCTTCTTCTGAAATGGAATGTACGATTATAGAGCGTTCAATTCTATCCAATTCCACCAACCTGACCTGAATCAAATTGGCAATAAATTAAGTATGATTACCATGTGGGTTGTCATTCCTGTCTTCCATCCTCATCGACGACACCATCTTTGAGTATTGCGAATTTTAAAAACCATTTTTATTACCCTACAACTGCTTTATCATCAATTTCTTTTCTTGCCCTTACCTATTCATACTTGCATGTTTATATACAGCATGAATCAAAATATGCTCCTACTTCACACGTGATTCGCAAATCTTTTGGAATTGACATTTCAAGCCTCCTCCTTCTCTTAGGAATTTAAATTATTGCAGCCTCCTTCTTTCCACAACTTGACTCTTATTTTACCGGCTTTCCCCACATTTTACACATGTTGCTCGATCGTTTAGCGTTTTCAGGTTTCGTTTCAAGTCCCATACCAAAGGTGTTGTGATTTCTCACTCAAGCCCTTGCCAAGTCCCTCCTGCCTGCAGCACTTAATCATTCCGTAAAGATCAAGTCGGCCCACACCTTCACCCATATTGTGATCTGTGTGCATTGATATAAAAAGCCTTTGGAGATTCAGTCTACATAAGTCACCTTAGGAACGCTCAAGAAGATCAGAAGCGCTCCGGGGCGGTATGGTATACGATCGCTCTCTAAAAATTCTTCAGCTAGGCGTTACCTTTATAAAAGCGATCCTTTATTCATTCAAGTGCAAGCTTATTACGGTAATTTTGCAAGTTCAAATTCATTTCCATTCTAAACGCTTTTAGTGACAGCTGATTTCCAAAGTGACAACACATTTCACGCATCGTACACAGCCGACACTACCATATTTAAACTAGAATCATTTTTATTCCCATTAACTAACTATGGTAATGTTAGAGTTTAACGAATAACTCAATCTCTGCTCTCAAGTTACACTTTAGCAAGCAAGAATATACATTATACAATGCACTTTAAACTATACCTTCCCCTCCTCCTGCCTTCCAGGCCATAATATTTTGCTAACTCACCCTTTGAATTTAGTTGATGACTCGTTGATTATTACGGCAATTATTCATGCATTTTAATATTCATTTTCATTTAGTTGGCAGTCATTAAACGAATGCATATAATCCAAGACGCAATCACTCCCAGTTTTATTTCTTTATGCCCTTCAATTTTATTATCCGTGTAAAAACATTTTGACAGCTTTGGCAAAGCAAATCTTCAAGCACCGCTTCAAGCGTCAATAGAATATCGCTTGTGCTCCAATCTAGGGACCGTTTACTCCAAGCGTTTCTAGGTGAATACCTTTCATGGTTTTATTGATCCACTCTGTCAGCCACCAGCCACGCGTCACCAAGTCCATGGAATAGCTTTGGCAATGGATATCAATCACATTGAACGGTACACGAAGTATCCGTCAGTGTCTGGGTCTGAGGCAATGATTCTCGCCACAACTTCCGGCCTCCATTCTTATTATAACAGTTAATTATTCTGAGAAAGGGTAAAAAATCTAGCTTATATAGTTCGCTCCTTCTCACAGAGGTTACGCGAGCTTTCAAGCACTTACGTAATCACGAGTCAAGTGTCATTGTTGCATTAATTGTCGGCGCATATAATTGTTGCCTCGTCTTGGACTTCTGGGAAGGTGTGAATGTTATGACAGAGATTATTTCTGCATCCAATCTATTCCCGATCACAAGCTACTTGATGAATCCCACCTGTCTTCCGCTCTTTGGCAACGTAATTAGAATCGTGGGAAATTCGCACACCTTTCAGTATTACACCTGTAAGCTTCTTGAATGTACCGGCTGACAAACCACACTCACTGCAAGCAACGACAGCGTCGCTGCCTCATCGATTTTCTCCGTAACTACAAGGTACTTTGTATCTATTTCTACTCTTCTTTGACAGCATTACAAATATTGGATTGTATCGACTGTAGTCAAATTGGCTGCTCTCGGTGAGGTAATCCAGGAGGATAATAATCAGCTAATTACATGCATTGTCGATGCTTAAAAGCTCCATTACAATCAGCGGAATGTGTTGGAGAGTGGGTGCTAAAACTTATGCAGAGATAGGCCAGCTTGATTCTGCAATTTTGCAGTACTACAACTTTAAAATGATACCTAATGAATTATTATTGAAGGCAGGAAATGCTGTGCATTAGCAATTAGTGGTGTGAATAATATTGCCAATTTTGTGGTGCAATTCTAGAGGGTTGAATACACCTGAGTATATTAATTAGCACTAGCTAAAATTCTGTATTGCAAAAATCTGCAGTTTAGTATGTAAAGCCTTAAACTTAATACATTCAAGCCAATTGCGAATTGTGGCTGCTGCAGGAACAAGGATGCACGCAAGTCCTTAAAACTGCACACATACATTTATGCATACATATTTGCGAATGTTTCATTCATTTATTCCTGTGTGCAAAATTTTTTAACAAAAGTCATCCCTTAGCCTAGATGACCGCAAGCATAGCATAATGTTAGTCTCATTGGAATGCATTGTAGTAAAGTTAGATAAAGATCAATAAATGGTGAGTTGGAATGCCAAATAAGCTAATTATTATTGCAGTTGCTATTTTTGTCTGCTTTGTGATTTCAGACCAGGCATAGGAACAGAAGTGTTTGAATTTTTCCTGACGGCTATATGCAGCTTGCTAGGGCTTTCAATTGTAACATGTGGGCGGTTCAAAACTTATCAAAGGAAAACAGAGACACATTTGAATAGCGCATTTCTTGTGATTCCAGTAAAGAGCAAATAAATCTCAAGGAGTGGCACCTAACTCTCAATTCTTTTTTAATTTCCCTTTAAATAAATCTGAAGGTGAAGCGGGCTAAACTAAGGCTCCAATTCTTCGTTGACGTGACGACACATTAGTAAAATACAATTCGGATAACACACCCAAATCTACTGGCTTTTCAGCTCTAGATTAAGACCTTCACACCTTGAGTGCACCAGCAGCCAGCATGCAGCAGCGCCCTCATCAGAAGCACAACCCGTAAAAACGTTTTAGCTTTATCACTGACGCTCTCTACATACAGTCCACTTCAAAGATACATACGGCGTGAATCTGAGACAAACGGTGTAGTCATAGAGTACATACGAATTGTACGCAGCGCATACAAAACATGTATGCCATGTGATCTCAAATGCACGAAATTTGAATGCTCCGTTTCAATAACACATTGTAAACCGAACTTCATTACTTCCAACTCGTTTTACACACAAACAAGAAGCGACAACTTACCTTGCAGGCTGGATTATTGTTCGTCAAAGGATGTAGATGTCATTTAAAAAAACCAAAACTAAAATCCGTTGAGAAATAAAATTTCCACGGCATTTAAAGTAAGAAAAATGATTTCTGCCTACACGAAATGTTCCCGTGCTTACACGGTTTGTATGCAGAAACAAACTATATGGCTCAGTATACACCAAAGCTCAACTCATTCCCTGAGACACGGTTTGTATCTTCCAGATGGACTGACATACTAGTCAGCAGACAATCCACGTGCACCAAGCGTCATCGTAATGCACAGCACAAACGTTTGACGGAGAAAGGGGAATCGAATAATGGAGCAAGCTACAAATCACTTGCCGCTTGACGCCCTAGCCATCTCAACTAACATAAACGAATCCCCAAAACACATATCGCTCCTGGTATTTCAATTATTTACAAAACTTACAACTCCCTTTGGCAAAGCGCAGCAGCGCCAAGACAAGTCCTCTTGTCTTCTTCCACCCAGGCCTCTGGTCTTTGCCAGTATAATTCATTGCGCTACCAAAGGAATTGATAATTACTCCACACGCTTACGCTTTCATTCACCCCAGTCCACACGCTACATTAAACCGACACAAGCCAATGACTGAATGACTGATGATGGAAATTGAGGTAATTTCTTTAAAGAGCTCATGCGTTTTCCGGAAATCCCCTCAACCGAACAATACTAATTGCCATCAGTTGGGATTCAAAGTGTAGATAATTAAGCATCCCCTACGCTGCCGACAGTTAAAGCCAATGTAAAACTAATCAAACACAACTACTGTACCACTCATAAATAAACACAGCTGCCTTTTGTGCGCTCTTTAAACTTAAATAGGTGGATAGATCTTTAATTTTAGTTGGGAGAAGGAGGAGACTATAATTAAATTGCAATCAACTAATAACTACCTGTCTTCTTACGACACTTGTCTTTAAAGAAAACAATAATTAAACTACCCGTAATTAATTGATCGAGGCTACAAAACCAAGAAACCGTATTTAAGCACATTTTTCTGGCTTCAGGCAGCGTATAGGAAATTCAAACGCTTGCTACACGTGCAACCGTGCGGCTGGTAAGATTTTCATTTTGCAAAACAGTTTTGCAATATATTGTAAAATATTGTACATTCCATTGTAATAATATGTTAAATTCTGGTGAATAAACCTATGGGATTGTAATGAAAAATTTTCAAATCCTATTCTAACCAATGGCAAAACGCAAGAAAACGACACCAATATACCACCACCCCGCTCTCTGCTATAGCCTGACACCTCCAATCCTTAAATCTATTACTCTTATTAGCGGTAAAGCCAGGTGGTCGCGCCACCATGAATGAAAACAGAAAAGAAACCACTGATTATTGGCAAACCCTTATATGTATATATATTATGTGCTATAAGAAATTTTCCCAAATTATGGCCCAATCAAATTATTTATTTACTTTTCTAAAGATTTGCATACGCCACAGTCTTACACAGTTCTCCTCAAATCTGCGAATCTAATCATCCCTTCCTCAACTGACACAGCAGCCAGTACAGTGAATACTAAGCAAGCGCTGCTGCTGCCTGCAACTGCAAGAACCGCAGCATTGACGCTTGCAGACGCTGCAACCCTTGTTTACAAAACGTCCCATATTTTACTGTCAGCGCCCGACCCATTCCCACGGGTTGCCAACTAGCACTGCTAAACTAATACGAAGACCAGCGTGACAAACTAACAAGCTGCAGTGTTTACAGTAGTCAGTCCATCTGGAAGATACAAACGGCTTGAATCTGAGACAAACGGTGTAGCTGATTTATGCATACGAATTGTACGCAGCGGCTGGCAGCGCATACACAACATGTATGCCATGTGATCTCAGGCGAGGAGTGGAGTGGGGCACTTAGGACAGTAAAAAGCTGTAAGATTTTCCTCTGTTTACTTTATCCATTGCTCCGCTCAAGACCGTCACACTGCCAAGCTGTTTGCATTGTTAGATAGCCTAGGTCTTCTTCTATATGTTAAATAAAATTTCATGCTCGTAGGTCAAAGGTCGAAGATGCTGCATCGCTGGAAGTCTACTGCCGAAGAAAACTGACTTTTTTCAGTGTAAGCGTTGCAGCCACTGTACACTTTGACCTACAGAGAAACAATTTTATATGTAATCGAGCAAACAATCTCAGCTATCCAGCAAGCCATACTGCTTGACTCTGGGACGTTCCTGAGCGGAGCAATTGGAAAGGGAACTCAGAAAACTTTCGGTTCTCCACAACAGCGGAGAACCTGCTTGCGCGTGAGAATCCCAATGCTTCTCTTATGGGAGTGGGAAATTTGGTGATGCCGCTAACTTTAATTTTTATTTCCTGAAAATTTCCGGGCTGTTAGAGGACCTTGCACCCCGGATTATTGTGTGCGGAAGACTTAAGATGTGTTTTAAAATAAAAAATACGAAAATCCCCCAAGAAATAAAATTTCCACGGCATTTAAAGGGAAAAAATGATTTCTGCCTACACGAAATGTTCCCGTGCTTACACGGTTTGTATGCAGAAACAAGCTATATGGCCCAGTATACACCACAGCGGAACTCCTTCTGAGATACACGACGTGTAGCTTCCACATGGACTGGTAGTAGTAGATATAGGAAAACACGAAATACCTGCTGTTTGGACATGCTAACGCTTTTTACAGTAAACTTTAAAGTAGTAGTAGATATTAGAAATTGCAAGTAATGCGCGCCACGATAGGGGCGCAATCAGGCGATAGGAGAGGATGTCAGGTTTCATATCGCGCTTTTTTGACTGATAGCGATTTCAATTTACTTTCTGTTCTCCAAACGGATAAATCTTCTACTTTAACAATTTCGCCCCAGCTACCACCAGAGCTTTAACATTTTAGCAAATTGCTATGCAAAATTTACCCACTTTCCTGTCTGTTTGTGTGATACCGCGCTTGAGAATATTTCATTTTCAAATATCTAAAAGATTTGACGCACGTTGAGGTTTTGTGGCTCTCCGCGGCGCTGTAGGAAATACAGCCTAAAATGATAAATCTTCCCTTCATACTAACTTCCAAAGAGGCCATATAGCGCTTAACCCAATCTCAATAAAGCCTCCGGAATAAGACGGAATATGCGCTTGCATTAAACACTGCGCTAAATGACTTTAAATTCCCCCATATGTCTGGTATAGACTTACAGTTTAGTAAATAGCGAAAGTAATTTTCTGTAATGGCTCCATCATCTCTTGTAGATCAAAAGTAGTAAACATCTATGCCATTCCCCCTCAAATCCTTCTCAAAAGGCCCGTCTAGACAAAGCACGTACATATCCCGAGTAGTTTAAACTGAGTCAAACTCAGTAGAAATCTCTGAATGGCTCAGTGAACCCTCCTTGTTATTTAACTATATATACGGAATGTGCAAGTTAGCGTGTTTACTCCAAAGCGTAAACTGCATTTTTTAATTGTGCTTTTCTCTAATATATGCAGCTTCTGTGAAAAAAGCGCCCAATTTACCCCCACGGCTTGCAAATCTTGTAAAAAATTCCACACGAACGCTCTCTGTTTCCCTCCTTCACCAAAATTTTACACATCCCTGCCATTTTCAACTTAAAACTCCATCAACATCAACGTCTCCAAGATTTATCTTCACAAATAGTACTATCACTCCCACCTCCTAAATACCACCGTATCCACGAAACGTAAACCAACTCCCATTTCCTCCCAGAAAGTCAAGAGAGTCATAGAGCTTTTCTCCTCTGTCCTCTGTCTTTATTTTGGAATCCAAGATTATCCGGTTAGTAGCAGTCGTTATCATTTACAAAAGTTAAATTAACAATCAAAATCTAACATTTAACTTAAATCCTCTTTAGAATTTCTCCAAAGACCTAAAGTTAGCAGGTAAGCAAGCTCAAATTGCAAACGTTTGGGTAAGACGCGTTACGCGTCTGGCACTTTTCACTGCCACCAATAGGTGTCGTTGATTTCCAATAACTATCTTTCTCCCGATAACTCCTTAACACCCCGCTTTTAGGTTATCCAGGCTTAACCGGAAATACGAACCAGACATTCATCTTTTTAAAAACCCGCTAATCTAATTCCATTTATTAATTAGCAATTAAATTCCCATTAGCATAAATATTAGCAAGTGACTATCGCGTGAACTTGGCAAATATAATTGGATTGACGTGCTGAGGTGAAAGATATCAGGTTTCATAACCTGAATAAATATTCGAAAGCTTTAATTTCTTTCTCACCTTTCCTCCACCAGTTCTCTTCTTATTATTTTCTTTAATTCTTGTGTAACTGTTAGCCGACGCTGATTAGTGCAAAAGGTAGTTCAAATTCTTGTCAGTTATCGGTTATTGGTTCACTGAACGTGACCACCCTGTCTATTTTATCCCTTCGTCTCCTCAGACACGGTCTAATATTGCGTCAACTGGTATTAGTTTCAAGTTAGCTAACCGCTAATCAGCGTTTAACAAAAAGTTTTAATTCTACCTGACATGCCATTCTACAGTCTTTTCGTCAAATTGCTCAATAGTGCCACACGTATTTAGCATTTAAATAAGCTTCATAGAATGTTTGATTGGTGTATTCTCTATTATTTTCTATTTGCATATATTATTAAGAAATAATATTGTGAATTTCAGATTCAAGACGTAAATTGAACACACAGGGGTTTGTTCCACAGGACTCGTAGCTCCAGGCTACAGATGTACTTGTGTGGAATTTAATGGTGATTGTTCTCTCGAAGGGTTGCGGGATTTGGTGCAAAACTGTTGTATTTTGAAGGTGATACTTGATGAAAGGATAAAAAGAAACAAGAGTGAATGTATATATATCTAATTACGAGAGCATCTTGTGCGAATTATTCAAAGTGGTTCATAACAGTACACACATTATAATCCCCCCTCTTGTCCACAATTTTGCCCAACAATAATTTCAAATTTCATCCATAGTTTCATCTCCACTCTCTTAGTTTCTCTCCCATCCTTTGCGGTGTATTCTCAAATTTTACCATTCAAGTGATATTATTTCAAGTGTCAGCGTCAACGTCGTCGGCAGCGTCTGTGGAGACAGTGAGACAATCAGTGTCATAAGATATCTTGAGAAGAAAAAAACTGTAACAATTACCGTGACAAATAGAAAGTAAAGTGAATTGTTTTAAAAATGCCCAACTCTTTTTGTGGCCATCTTCTTCTATAACATTCCCGTGCTTCTTGTGAATTGATTGGTGTAGAAATTTTTAAACGCACTTAGGTTTCTTTACCAATTTGGAAAAATGTGGACGCTACAGCGGAAAATTAAGCGGACGTTCAGTCAAAGGTAAGAAAAGATTTTGTTTTTTAACGCATTCCACATTTTACACTCCCATTTACACCATTTCAAGTCCACAGACTTTACAGCCTGCAACAGACTAATTAAAGGTGATTTTACCTTTCTTATCCACCAATATGGCTTACTTCTGTCAGTTTCATCAGCATTTCATGAAAATAATAACCACCAGCTGAGAGAATTGGTAGTGGAATCGTGTTCACGAAATATTTCTCTTGTATCGGTCAGCGTCACTCAAGAGAAACGAGAGGAAAGCATTATTATTGGTTCAGCACGGGCTATTTCTCCCTCTCATCCTATAAACTTAAATATTTGGCAATTGGACTACAATCATTTCGCAAAAACTTCCAATCCCGCTACATAGACAATTTACAGGTGTTTCATTTATATTTTCAGTGGAGCAGGTAAAAGGTAGTCAGCACTACTAGGCTACTTTGCTTGACATGCATTTAATTGCGGTGAAACTTGAATATTAATGAATTCATGGTTTACTTGATCTAAGGAAAGTTCATGTCAGTTCCGCAGACGACTCAAAAACATTTTGCATGTCTGCGCGAATTAATCAGGAAAAGGATGATAATTCTTGTAGGATAGCGTAGCCTAAAGGTGAGAAAAGGTTCTGATCTATAGTGGTAGGGGGCAAATGTAACTTTCTGAAGAAACATAACATGGTTATATGGATGGCAAAGGTAACTTGATGAAAATGTGGGGAAATGTAACATGGGAGTTAGATTGAAGCACGTTGCTATGGCAGCGTCAGCGTATCTTCTGTGCACGCTTACTGCCCCATGTTACATTTGCCCCCGTGTCAACCGCGTTGCTTTTGCCCCGCGTATCATCATGTTCTTTTTCCTCTCCATGTTACGTTTGCCACCATAGACTATATCCACATTTCTCCTTCTGTCTCGATTCATGCATAGTCCTTCTCAGTCATGTGGATTGTCATGCCACTAAACAGCCTAAAGACCTACACGAACAATACAGCCTTTGCACTTTTCCCTGTCCTCAACTCCTCGAAGAGGGGACATTAAAAGAAGGCATTATTAAAAAGATCACCTTTTCATCAATATGTAATTACAAAAGGGTAGCAGAGGATAACGTTTTTCCAAAGAGCAGCCATCATATCTGTCAGACACGCTAAAAACCATACGGAACAAGCTCAATTCCTCAACCCTCTCAGTAAGAGCCTCTTACCAATTATATTATTTTACCTCTTTGAATTTGCCAAACCGTTGCTATCGTGTCGTCATACCGAGCAAACAGTACCGACAGAAAGTGAAAAACGCTTCCTTCCTTTTCGGCATATTGTTACTGCTATAATACCCTCACAAGTAAAATCTCATTTAGTTCCTTAACATTTTATCAGCAAAGGTGTAATTAATGCACCTTGTTTTATCATCCAAGCGGCTTGTCTACTCACACCGCGCCGCTGTTTCCGTCAATATAACAACAGTAACATTTCTTCACGCGCCATTCATTTTCCTTGAAACAACCAAATATTCGAGCATGACGGTATCAGTTGCAGCCATCTTTATGCTTTTTCCTATCAAAAGCCAAATGAAATCGCTAGAGGTGGTCACAAGAAATGATAGATTTTACAAGTAGATTCTACTATAAGGTGTTTAATAAGCACGTGTCCTGTGGGAGCTGGTGTGAAAAAATCGTGCAGCACATGCCGTCCCCACTTTACAAATTCCTTTGATCCACACAAAAAACTTCCTAAGGTCTTCCATTGATCCTTATCCCCTGCTTAATTATAATTAACGCTGTATTTAAATAATTAGACTTCCTCATCCGCTTCCTCCACATACCACAGTCTCCCTTCCTTTCAAACACATCTGTGCATAATTCATCTCAATCCGCAAAAATCGTGCCAAAAAATCTGCAAGGCAAACTAAATCACGTCCCCTCAATTCTCATTGTTGTTCAATCGCCAAACAAAATGATTTACATGGGACCCAAGCGGGGGGAGGCTTGAACTATTTTTGCGAGTTTGGAATGTAGGAAATATATATTTGCAGTTTTTTCGTAGGCGTTACCCAAAAAAGCTAGCGAAAGTACTGTACGCCACATTCCACTCTTAGACACACCACCACATACATGATTCGCATGCATACTTAAAGTTCGTCGGGGTTATCAGGTGAGGGGATTGTATTGTTATTTGTGTCCGTTTCCTTTGTACGTGACGTAATCGATAGCATAACTTAAATTGCACACATTACAAGAGCAATATGATCGCATTCTTTCAAGGGCAGCGAAAGGTAATGTGTTTTTCTACCCCAACGTGCATACTGTATTGTATATATTCAACATTCATTCAACAACAAAACATGCGTTTTACTTTGCATAAACACCAAGTTTCTTGCATTGTGTGCACCTCAACATTACTCAGACATACCCTCCAAACAAGAGCTATTTAACATGCTTAAATTAATCTTAATTGTCCCCTTCCCCCATTGTTGATCCCTTGGAAAACTCAATGACTCACTTTTCCGCAAGGATGTTATCCGACACTCCTATCCACGTCTTTCGCGCTTTCAGATTATTTATAACAAGAGCTCGCACAGCGCAGCGCCCAACAAACCATCGTCAATCAACATTGAAATTCCCAGACATGCATTTAAATGGAGGAACGCTTATAAAGCATAAGGCTGGACCCCTGCCTTCTTGTGAACATTTGACTGATTGTGTTGGCAGCCTAGCATTGTGGACTCCAGACGATTATAGTGATTGTATACATCTTAAGCAAGGGACGCACTTGGGGGTGGCAATAATTGATAAAATAGTGCCTGCATATGCATATAGCTATACATTCAATACAACCTCACTCCTTTTTGTGCATGACAAAAGACAAGCCGAGTGGGCGTTAGGAAGGAGACTGATGAATTGTTTTCATTCTGACGTCAATTACTTACCAATGTCAAAGGTTAACACTTTTTTCATTAACTTTCATCCAGATTTCACTATGACAATAAGCATGACTCAATGAATCTCTAAATCAGTTACTGGATTAACGCTAAGGCAGAGCTCCGCTTCGGTCCATACAGCAGTTTCCTTGGGAACTTTACGGATATACTTTTTTGTCTGAATCTTCATGTTTTTAACACAGCTAGTCTGGCCCGTCATCAAATCGAGGCCTATCGTTCCCTCTACTATGTTCTTACGAAGACCATAAATTGGTATGCGCGGTGCTTCATTTAAATTGGAATCTTCTTGGCCTTTAGTTAAAGGATCATACTAACCACCAGCCACACTGATCACAACTCGTAAAATGTCGGAGAGTTTCAGCATCAATCTGGAAACATATTGACCCTTAAGCGTTGAGAGTTCCTCCGTTCACTTCCCAGATACCTATGAGTGAATTATCGCTCGGAATGATTTGCAGGAATATAAGTTCCACGTGTTGTTGGGATAATTAGAATCGTTTGGCTTTAATAGAGTAAGACGGAGGAAGTGGTAGGCAGACCTGGGTGCGATGCTGAAGACAGGTTAATTTCGTATTTCATATTGATTGACGTAATGAATTCGGAACCTTCTTAAATTCCTTCCAGCCAATATCCAGAGCCTAAAACCTTGTATTGTACTTCATCACCACGTATTCGAGTCTGCATCCAGAACGTATAGAACAGTGATTTAGTTCGATGAGATATAATTTCCTCCATGACACGTTCCCTTGTCTTTTTCATCTTCGTTTAGCTCAAGGAATGATGCAGTCTTTTATTGGTCATGTAATTGAAATTGCCGCCGGTATTAAACTAGCTAAGCTTATTATGGAAACAAGATTGAATCATCACGTTGACTGGATAAAATAAAAAAATTCTAGAGAGTTGTGATGAGATTGGGTTTAATCAAGGTAGCCATCGCATCGGAGTCAGACAGAGAGACCAAAGGATGAGCACAGCACACCGTCGCGTCGTCAAGTAAACTTAAGCCCATCCAGTCCAGACTTCTTCATTCAGAACATGAACGTTCCTGGAACGCACCAAAGCTCTTCGCCCCGCTTAAACGAATCACCTGTGCTGAGAGGTGGGGCAAGCTGGCAAGCAACAGTTTTTTAGCGTTTCGTACTACAACGCAGAATACAAAGTAATTGAATCAGATTCTAGTGATACGCAAGGCAAAGCCAAAGATAATAAGCAATAACTCCTCTTTAAATCCTGGTTCAGTTTAACTAGAAGATGTTAAACTGTGGCGTGGAACAGGAGCTATGATGTCCTTTCTCGATTTACGATAAGATGATGACATAATTGGTTGATGATGGGAATTCTCGTCACCAACGTGGGATGAATAATTTTTTCAATGTTCCAGCTTTGCTTTCCTCGCCTCCTTCATCCTTTTAAATGGCTATGTGATTCTTGGAGTGTAGTGCAACTAACCAGGCAATTGCGTATGATTAGCCAACACGCACCTTCAAGCACTACGTTTCCTCCATCTAAGATAACACATAACCCCTTAGAACTTGCAATGCCTATTCTATTCCAAAACAATTCAAAACTTTCTACAGCCTTCCATTGCTTCAGCATCAGCATGGAGAAAAGTCATAAAATTTTCTTTACAACTTTATATTCATTACCTTTATGATTCCTTCAAGGGATTTTCGCTCTTCTGTGTTAAATTTACACACGTTTTTTAGAAACTCTGTACCGCATTACTCCCCTAACATCCGAAATTGTTCTAAATGCTATTTACTTTAGAACAATTTCCCTGTTCCATGGCTAACCTTGTCCACAATTCAAACCGAATACATTCAGCCTAGAATTATCCAAAATTTTGTTCAATCACCCTCTCTGTAAATTATTTTCCTTAAGACGCAAAAACCACGTGACTTGTATGCTCCTTTAGAGGTCAGCGTACTTGATGTTTGATTTGCCAACTAGTTCCAGCTTCCTACGTGTCATCGTCCTGGTTTTAATGAAGCTTTCTTCAACATGCTAACTTGATCAAGTAGTTGTTAGTTATTCACATGCATAGAAAGTGTCACTAGATGATACAAAGGGTGTGGCCATTCAAGAACCCGGTGACAGTTAATATTTGCTTTTCACGAGATGATTTCAAATGAGAACTGTCAATAGGGTGTTGAGATTTTTAATTTTTTTCTTCTCCTTCATAGTTCCAAGCTACTGTACTGACTCCCTTCCACTGACTTTTGCACAGTGAAAGCAGTCATGTCACCAAAGACATTTGACAACTTCACGTTTTCCTCCTGCACTCTACATATCAATTCAGAGCAGTTTAACCACACACTAAGATTTGAAATCTGTAAGGCAATCAACGCATGCTTTCAAATCCTTCATCCCAGTCAACCTGGACAGAGAGAGGATTGTCGGAAGTGCGAGGGAAAACCGATCCATGTAGGAACTCACAGGGCAAAGAGTTTAGGAGGGAGGAGAAGACAAATCAAGAAATTGATAATGGTAACGAGTCTGATGAAAAAATAAGCCGTGTCTGCAGATTGAATAAAGGGGAAACACATGTGGGGGGATGAATGATATTGTAATTGTAATAATAACATGTGGATGATAGATGAACTCTTGTAGTCTCAGCTTCAGCTCTCTCACTAATTGAAAGAAAGAAAAAGAGTAGTTTAACTTGTGTCAAACACTTTAAATCTTCCACCCTTGTACTTGCAACAACGTTTTCCTGCCGGTTAACTTGAAAAAATTATTATGAAACCTGGTGGGGTGGGAATAGAAAAAGTTTGCAATTCAATTCATCCTATCTTGACGTTGCTAAGCGTGAGGTAAAACTCAGAGTTTATTGCCATGTGCGTACAACGCACATTCTTCTTACGCGCTACACATATCATATCTTGTATAAGGATAGCTCCAAGGGAATCTTTGCAATACTCGAGGGGATATTATCCCTCATTACGTCCCTTCATCTCTCTCCATCCACGTCCGGCAGGCAGGTGAAGGAAAATAGTCATAATTTTCTCCTGAACTCTGTCCGTCAACCGACGCACTGTGCTTCTATCTTTCCTTAAGTCACGCTACCAACTCCGGTCTTCTAACTTCCTCTGAAACAAAGTGTTAACTTGTTCTTTTGAAGTAAAAGAAATATCCCAGACAGAGACGTAGAGAGAGAGAGAGAGAGAACAATGAATTGATACCGATAAAGTGAGACAAGCAGTTAGTCAGCGTTCAGAGTATGCATATTCGCAAAGAATTTCAAACGTCTCTTCTTCACTCCCAGCAATTCTTTTCATGCTGATCACGAAAAAATCCACGAGCGTATTCATCCGTACGAACGACCTTTGTGAAATGAATACATTGTATTCTCCAAGTGCTAAATACTTATGGTGCTTAACAACAGCAGGGAGATGCGGGGAAAGATGCGGATCTGTCCGTTCATAGACTTCCGCAGAGTATACTAACCTCGTCCCATCTCTTTCTTATGCGTGAGGATGTTGCATCTTCCAAAGACTGGCTGCCTGCCCAGGAGGTTTTAAGAGCGAAAGTGCGTAAGATCTCCGCACTGATCCGCTTCCCTCCTATTCACATCTACCAGCCAACTCAACTAGCCCAGGTATCAACGACCTTCAAGGACGATCCACGGACAGATCTGATTCCTCCGCAAGCATCCCTGCGAATCCCACCTCAAGCTCCACTGTCTGTCTGCGTACAGGTAAGCTGGCAATGAAAAGAAGATCCGCACCTCTTCCGCGTATATTCTTCTTCCCTGACAGCCTTTGTCCATTCAACTCAATCTGCATCGCCGCATCACCGGCTCCTGCCTCAAGCCACAAGCCGGAGACGCAACTTACACTGCCTTGTTGTGCTTGGAACAAAAAATCCAGGATCAATTCATTTCAAAGGTCCTTTGCAAATCTGGAATTCAAGGGCAAGGGTCAACTTCTTGATTCTCCTCCATTAGAAATGTTTTCAAGAAGGTCATGACATTTCATTTTGATTTCAAAATTTCAAGCCACATCCCACCTTGGTTGTCTGGAAATATTCTAGTCAGAGTCCCTTGAAATCAGTGAGTCAAGATCTCAACTGGTATAATTGTTGCCATGAAATTTAGAAAATCTTCATAAAAGCTTTTCAGAATTTCTGATAAAACTCCTGAATGATTAGTAGCTTTTACATCTACATAAAAGAAGCACGTTCCGGAGAAATATTCTGGATACTGGAACCTTATTACAACATGAGAATACAATGAAATCTTGTAATAAACAAGCACGAGCTAATGGGCACTTTTGCTCAAAGAGGGTGACTATGGTTAATGGGTTCTTTAACAGATTGTCGAACACGGTTATTATCATGAAAAAGAATACCTGTGTGTTATCTCGGATTGAGGTGAAAAATTACTTGTGTTAATCTGCGAATTTTGTATTCATCCTACGCTTTCCTCCAAAAAGTCACACCTTAGCTCCAACCTGGGATTTCAAAGAGCAAAGGTCGTTTCATTCACCATCCCAAAAATCCTTATACAAGCCTAGCTGTATTATCAGTAAGATGGAATAGAGGGCGTAGCGCACACATCAGACAAAAAGAATACCTTTTGCGGTGGATGCGTCTGTTTGAATATGAAAAAACTGCAAACGTTTAATTGTCTAGTCTAGTGCTACTTCCCTGGGATGCAAGTTTTGATGACAATCACATTCATTGCCACCCAAACGAAGAGCAAACCAGCCAGAAAGTGTGCAAAGGGCAACGAAAGTAAAAGCAAAATAGTTGAGATTGCTGGGTAGACAGATGATGAGTTCGAGGGTGTAGAAGGCAGGCTAGTGAGTTTTTTTCCAATACACAAGGAAAGCGAATCTGGGAAGATGGATTGAGAAAACATGTGAGCATCTTCCTGTTTGCAGCTTCATTCAAATCAAGCAGAGATGAGCACAACAAAAACAGGATATGAGCTACCGGTTGGACTGGAATCTTAAAGTCGCCGTAGAAATCGTTTCAGTTTCCTCCAACATTTTCTTCTTCTCAGCAGCAGTTTTTTTTCTTGCTTTAAGAAATTTTAATTTGTAAAAAGGTACACAAACAGCCAGGCCAAACTTGTCACATATCATAATGCTTTAAAACATACTCCTACAATTTAATAACTTCAATTTCTATTAATTTTAACTTTCAGAATTAGTGCAATATGTAGTTTTCATAAAATTGACGACAGGCTACTGGAATCCGAGGCGGCAACCAAAATAGACAAGCTCTCTGATCACAGAGCAGAGTCTTCTTTTTTTTCTTCTCGATCTTTCACAGATCATTATACTCTAGCGCAAACCGACTCACCCGAATGAATTATGATGCGAAATAAATCGAGCACTAAAAAATTCGCGTGTCATCCCTTCTCCCACCTCCGTCCATACATCTAACGGTAATTATCTGCAATCCCCATTCCATAGTTGTAATTAGATAATAGAGTGAATTACCTCATGGAATGTTGGGCCGGGAAGTGAATGAAGGACAATTAGCTATCTGTAACTCCCTTGCGTAATTGGTGTTGATGAATATTGCAATTGCAATTGCCTATTTTTGATGCACCTACAAAACAGTATAGGCGAGGCTTATACAATACACAGGCCAAGATTCCATGCTTAATTTTTGTTCGCCTGTCCATCCCCACCTTGTCGCCCACAACCCGCCGAGGGGATAAGAATGCAACAATTACAGCTTCATGTCAAAGAATAATACACAAAATACATAGCTAGCATAGCCCCTGAACGTGTCTTACTCGCTGTGCAATAAGATGACAATTAATGGGACGAATGATAAGGATAAATTCTACTCCAGCTTCCCTTATGCCCATTGTTTCCGCAAATGATGAGGCATGGATAAGCACACAAGTCCCTCAGTCCATCAATTCTCCTTCACGAAACATCTTCCGGCATAAACCATGATCCCAGTTAGGGAGCGTTCACATATATCGGTATCAAAATGTGCCCGATTTTTTTCCTTCCTTCCTCCCCAAATATCAAGCGATAGCTTCGTCTTTGAACGTCCTCCCAAATCGGTCATTCATATCGATATGCTTGATAGGCTGGAGCGTTCAAGGAGTTATATTATGGGGGACCAAAGAGCCTGCGACTTTGATATGGGATACTATGATGTGTTTGATACACAGTGACACTAGCGGCGGGAAGCGTTTAATTTGATGGTTTGAACTGAACTTAAGCTGAATGCTATGGTGAATCATTTTTGATGGGGGGTCATCATTTGGACAAGGTTTTCACGACCCATTTGAGGATGCTCGAATGACGATGAAGCTTTTCCGGGAAGTTAACTGTAAAGATTATTGCGAAGTATTAAAAAAACCAATATCTGACCCTCAAATGAGATCGATCCCATGAAAGAAAAGAAATAAATTTATTTCACTGACAAAATACTGAATCGCAACAGCATTTTTTTGTATAAATAAATCGTTATTACTCATACTTTCCACTTCACTAACTACATCACTATTTATTTCTTAAATTCCAAAGATTAGCTAATCCTGAATATATATTTTTATGAACATTTGAATA
Organism: Sminthurides aquaticus; assembly: GCA_906901655.1. Lineage (NCBI taxonomy): Eukaryota > Metazoa > Arthropoda > Collembola > Symphypleona > Sminthurididae > Sminthurides > Sminthurides aquaticus. Next base: position 6,141,311 of record CAJQTT010000003.1, read on the forward strand.
ATCTTTCTTGCTTGCTTGAGAAGCATAATAAACCCCGCACATACAAACTCTATGTAATATCTTTCCCTGCAATGAGAGACTGAAAAATCACGCGTAAATTCTCTAAAAGTACAGAAAATAGAACCATGGTTTGGTAACACTTGTTAGTGCTTAGTTTTACCATATACTTGCAGCATATTGACAGACAAAGAATGTAGCCAATTTCTCCGATTTGCAAGCCAAACATTTCACACGCTTAAGATGCATTACATAAAGATTGAACAGCAACTATGATTATATAATATCGAAAATTCTAGTGCTGGCTTTAAACCCTCCCTAACTTCATTGTACAACCGGTTGCAATGCTACTACGTGGGCTGAGGAATAGTAACCTAGTATTTCATTGGCACTGAATGTCTGACGCCGATCAGTAATTTACCATGTGCACAGCTTTTTTCACCAGCTTAAACTATGCTCCATGACGAGCAAGATACCGGAAAAACTTTCCTGATTTGCTAATTCGGCGGTTAATCCCTTTTTTAGGCTCTTCGAGAGGTTATGGTGATTCATCGCCGTCCCAGGTGTAAATCGTTCCTTTGTTCTTCACTGCAACAAAGAGCACTATAGATGCATGTACCTGCGTAAAAATAATATTAACTATTAGATCTGGGAAACTTGCAGCCGAGAAAGGTCGGATGGAACATTTTCGTTCGATTTTAAGTGCATGTGAACAACTAGGAAACAAAATGGTGAAGTCTGTAATCATTGATGAGCCTTTGTTTAAGTCCTCTTAACTTTCTATGTATAATGCCATTGTGCAGGGTATCCCAAATAAGTAAATTTCATAACTATGAATATGTTTTGTCGACGTTAAAAGTTAAAATAAGCACTCCATTAAATTTTCAACGTAAAATAAGCCTGACGAATAAGAAGTCACTTTCATGCGGGTGGAGTTTCTTCAGGTTGAGCAAGTCATCCTAACTGATATGAATCGATTCCTTAAACTTAACCCACGTAAGTAACCATAAAATCTATATGATTTGGTAAAGAGGAGTAGCCATCAGTAACTTCCAAAATAGAAATCTTACTTCGTGCAAATATCTAAATTCTTTAATTTAAAAATTCATGTGAGGCATACATTTATCCACCTATGATAACCCAAAAAGGAGAAGAACATCGTCACAAGGTAAGTTAAAGTATAATCCTATTTCTGGGTTAGATAAATAGAAGATAATTCGGCAAGAATCGGTTCTTTCATAAGGACTCTTTGAAACCTCGGCCTGTTAATCTAACGATAGATATCTTTACTTTATGTTTGTTGCGACTACCAAAGACTTGTTTTAATCTACAAATTATGAAGATAGATGCGTTCTCATTTTTGCGGAAATGTGCTATAATATGTTTATATACATCAACTTTAAATCCCGTATATAGTATGGTATATCAACTGCACAGCACAAGTTTAGCAAAATGTTATGCCGCTACCTGTTAAGAGTCTAGCATAAACACACCCCACTGTTCACAGCTCACTATGCAAAATTATGCACGGCTTAATTTTTATGACTTTTTTATGCTGTGCCATTGTTATGCCAAACTTTATTTTGGTCTTAAGAGTAGACCACGTAATACGATCTTTATTCCAAAGTTAAAGATGAATCAGGGTAACTTTCCACATCAACCGATCAGCACGCAAGAATCTTTTTGTGAAACATGTATGTTATTAATTAATTAAACAATTAATTACGTTATTACACTTTAATTACAAATTGTGTGCTGTAGGTGACCTTCCATGCTGGCCTAGGTCTTGAAATTGATACAAAGAATTATTACGTAAAAAGACTTCACATTTATAACATTTGTTATCCAAATGTTTGAAAATAGGAAAACAGGGGATGATACCAATGAAAAGTCCTTACATTGCGTCAACACCTTTTGTCTGATTTTATGTTTGTAAACTACCACCATCGCACCCTTCTAAACTCTAGAAGTCTTTTATTGCTACCACAAACGAAGTCTAGCGCGCCGGCCTATTTTAAAAGCCCGACGCAGCCCAACCCGATTTCAGAATGTAGAAAAAAACAACCGACCCGAGCCCGGGAAAAAATTTAAATGCACAGCCCAGTCTGAATTTTATTTCTTTTAAAAACCCAACCCCCTCAAAATCCGATTTTTTTTACAAAAACACCCAAACCGGTAGCTATTTTGTAAGAACTCTGAAAATATTGTAAAAGCAGGGGTATAATGTGTTTTTGAGGGCTGCCGAGCTTACTAATGTAATAATATATGTGATTCATTAACTGGTGAAACTCATGCTAATATATCCAGCCCGCCCGGCCGAAAAAACTTGGGTTTTCAAAAGCCCAGCCCGCTCAATGCTTTTTCCGATCAGCCCAACCGGCCCAACCCGTTTTCAGCTCAACAAAATTTAACACAGGTCGCCCAACACGGACGGGTTGACCAGTAAATAATAGGTCTGCACGCTAAACTTTGCTCCCAAACTTCCTGTGATAGCAACAACATTCACAAATCATGAACCTGTATTCTTGGTCAATGCTTTTTTAAGGGTAGAAACCTTAATATTTCTTCATACTTTCCAATCCCTCGTCTCCTGCTTGCTCTTGCTCTTCATTCTGCCTCTTATCGCCCCCTCTTCCCATCCTTGATTCTTGATCCTCTCATCATAGGCTATAATGAGCGCGGATCATCATATCATAACCAAGATTTGCTCACATCTTCAATCCACTGCTGCCTTCCCCCGGTCCGCCTACAAATTCATTTCCCTCTTATGCTGCCATTTAAGCCCAGCTTTTCTTGAGTCCATTTTCCCAGTCCCACCTTTCCCGTAACATAATAATCTTGTCCATGCCATTCACCGTCCGTCTATCCATGTGCCTGACCCCTATTCAAGTTTTATACCCAGCTAATCCCAGTGTCAATAAACTTGCAAGGTGTGGTGAGTGAGTCCGCTCCAGCTTCCATTAGTTCCCATCATATCCAGCCTTCCACCTGTTCTCAAAACATAAGAAAAATGCGAATTCTGCTTACATCAGCGTGTACACGCCATAGCGTAACAATAGCAACAGCCATGTGTTCATTCTCTCCCACCATAACGCAGGAACTTTAGAAGATGCTTCTCCCACTAAACCTGACTCTCATCAACCTTATTAGTTATTAGGCATGGTCATAATGACATGTTACGTGTCTTGTTTGCTAGTTAGAGAATTTCCCTTTCCTAATTTTTACGACCGCCTCATCCCTCATCCACATACATAGAGCATCCCATCTTTCTAATAAACTTGTAAAAATCTTGAAAGACCTATATGCTTCCGCCCAGTCCTTTCTTGTAATTTTAAAAATGCATTTTAAGCATCATAGGACATTTAGGGATTGCCTGCCGCTGCGTTGACTGATTAATCCTTAAAATTCCACAAGGGTGTGCAATCCGCGAAAGTGCATCATCTTTCTATACCCTCATCCCGTGCGCACCTGGATATTTCAAGAGCAAGTCGATGTTGACGTCCACGTTTTGAAGTTTTGACCAACCAGAAGCTACTTTTCTTCAACTTTTCAAAACTTCAAGATTTTCATGGGTGGCATTGACTGTAGGTATTAAATTAACCTTATGAAAGTTATGACAGCGGGAGCTTTGATTATTTTGTATTTTTTGACAGATATATTATTAAGACAAGAACCGGCATATTCGGTCAGTACTGTCTTGTGCACGGTGCCTGATCAAGAACTTGTCACGATCATAAGATTCCGGTTATTAGAAACTTTCGAATGAGAAAACGTATTTTAATTAGATTCGGTGGCTTTTGGTACAGCCTATTTTATTCTTCCATTGACATATACTAACAAGAACCGGCATTTCTAGCTTCCCTGTTTTATATTCTCCTACTTTGATTGTATTCCAATGACTGCATCCAAATATAATGACGTTAATACTTTTAGAGTTTACTTTTTTTATAAATAATTCAGCAATTTAAGTAGAACGGATAGATGCCCAGCCCAGGCCCAAAGCAGGCTTGAGAAAAGTGTTGAAAGCGGAGATTATCATAACCATGTTTACAGCTTGTAATATCCGTAGAAGTTTCTAAGGAAATTGCCAGTGAAATTAGATGAAAATTATTCTTGTATCATGAAAGTTGTTGCTGATTTTCCATCTGAAATTCTCATGGTTTATGATGAGCGTCATTCTCGACTCGTTGGCGGACGTTCGATATGGGCTGCATAAACATATGAATTTATCATAAAAATCACAATTTAATGTTGAATATGTGGGTAATTTAAATGGTCTGGTGTAGGAGAGAATGAATACATTAATTGCAGCGGAGTCAATCCTATCTCTCAATCGTTTCATTTTTGCACCACTTTTCATTTTCATTCCCTTATATTTCCATTCTGTCCTGTAGTCCGTTAGGAAAGTCTTAGATACTGCATTGTGCAGTAGAAATGAAATGGCCATTGTCGATTACTTTACGTATTCCATCACATGTTCCTTCAATTCACGCTATTTCCGGATCCGCTCTCGTTTCTTAAATAATAATTCTAACAAGATCGCTATCAAGTTAAATCTTATCATTTTGAATTGTCCCCCAAGAAATCGTGCTCATGCTGGCAGAGTCTGAATAGACTCATTCTTTCTTCCAAATCTAGGCTCCGTGTATATGAACGCAGATGAGCTCCGTTTGCATCACATTATAACGTTTCCTATTACATATTAAAAGCAGAGAAACTGTCATTTCACCCCCCTCTTCCACCTGTACTCTGATTGCGCACTTTCTAGGATCCTTTTGAAAACTAATTAGTGGAGTGATGTGCATCACGTTTGCTCCTATTCTGGCAGCAAAGAAACTATCTATAAGGATAACTGGCAACATGCTCCGTTTGAACTATCAGAGGCTCACCAAAGCTACAACTTGCAATAATGTGTTGGGCCGAAAAGATAGTTTTAGGGAATCCTAGCTAGGAGCAAGTTACAAGTTGTTTTGAGGATGTAACTTCAGTTATATTAATAAACTTGCGCCCTCATGAACCAAGGAATGGAGCTCAAGTGCTCCTATCATAAATCAATTTATATATCTCCGGATCAAAAGAATTCGTTTTTAAATTTGAATGATGGCATGAACAAATTCAATTGCAGTCCAGCGTCACGTATTCAACCAACACATACCGGTAATTCGATGGAGGTGGTGCGGTGGCACTGAAAGTTTTATAGTTTAGTATATAAAATTCCGACTTATCAGTCCCGAAACTCTTTAATAACGTCACATGAGCGTCGACAATGACGTCAGTATGAATAAGTGCTACAAAATCGAGAATTCGGAAATAAATGCAGCTCAATTCTGTGCATCATAACCATAATACATATCTCCCACGAACTAGAGTGATTTAACTTAAAAACATTCAACATATGCGTATTTAGTTCCTGCACTTCCTCTGGTTTCACGCTTTTAATGTCACAAAAAGTTACCAGAATTCCTAGGAGTTTGCATATGTAGTATAAATGCTACGGGACGCTGTATAATGAAGACAAGGAGATCTGTGGATGGTAATATTAAAGGTTTCTAAGTGTGTAATGGTTTCCTGCCCGCCCGGAAATGATTCAACTTCTCAAGTGTCATACGGGTGCATCCTTTCCGAAGAATGCAGGAGATACAAGCTGAAATAAGATGCAGACTTACGTACAAGCGGTAAGTTAAATGTAAGTTCAACGATACAGAGCAATCATCCTTTAAGAAGTTCACTTTATTCAAACGGATTCTTCTTTAAGCATAAAGCCGTTCGTAAAGAAATCTCCACTGATTTAATTGAGCTATTCCATGCCGTATATACAGTTACTAGTTACCAGTTCTTCTCTTGCTTCGATACGAACTTTTTAACAAAGAAATTAACTCAGGGCTTAAAACTTGTTGGCTGATATTTTTTCAAAATCGAGCCCACAAAGTCTTCTCGTGCATTACATACAGTACTGAAAATATTAGCTAGGCAACTATGTCGAATACATCTACGTTTAAACCTTTTACTTATTGGGAGCCAATAGAAAATCCAGTGGTTCTCGGGTTTTCAGTTTTTGCCATGTGTTTGATTATGTTTGCAGTTGTCTTTGGAAATACGCTGGTGATAATAGCGTTTTTCCGGACGCGTGCACTCCGAACACCATCCAACGTGTACCTGGTTTCTCTTGCATTTGTTGACTTATCTCTGGGAGTTGTAATGCTCCCGATTAACATTTACAGTACGATAGTCGGGCGTTGGGGATTCGGGAAAGGAATGTGCAAGTTCTGGGCGACTTTTAACATAATAGGGGGGAATGCTTCAATTTTCCTCATCTGTTTAATTGCTTTGGACCGCTACCGCTCCGTTACTCAGGGCGTGGATTACATTATAAACCGAAAACCGAGCGATGTCATCGCATCCGTCTTCGTCACAGTTCTACTTGGCTTCGGAATTAGTGCTCCTCCTTTGTTGGGTTTCTTTCCAAATTGGCTCAAGGAATTTGAGCGGGAAGGAGGATGTCATCTATGCATAGATACAGTGTATGTTCTCGGCGCATGTTTCATCAGCTTTATCCTTACCACCATACTTTTGGTCTATTGGAATTACGGAATATTTCGCGGTATCCAAAAACGTTTAAGCGTAATCTACAGTAGCAGAGGCATAATTACGATACAGCCATCACGGGAAAACTCTTCAAGCCCAGCGTCTTCTCCCGGCGAAATTCACACATTATCAGCTGAAAGAGAACGGAAAGCTGCAATAACGCTTGCTACTATCATTGCAGCATTTAGCTTGTGTTGGCTTCCCCTTATCTGCACTTACATGTCCATGCCTTTCCTGGAGCGAAGCCAGTATCCAAGTAGTCACTTTAATCTGTTAACAGGATGGTTTGCATACAGTAACTCTGGAATGAATCCCATCATCTACTCGGTACTCAACCCAGAATTTCGCAAAGCTTTTGTGCGAATTTTGACTTGTGTTAGAATTAAAAGAAACTACATTTAGAACTCAATAGAATTTAAGTTCATTCGGTTTAATAGCAATGCTATTTTCGTTTGTTTTCACTGAAAGTAAATACCAATTATAGTACTCGTAGCTCAATGATTTTTAGAATAGGATAACTAAATAGTCATTTAAATCATCTAAAGTTGCAGCGCTATTCCCTCAAATTGGTTCCTCTACATGCTAGCATATCTAACCTGAAGGTATTCAACTGATCCCTCTTATTAATAGGAGTTATAGCAGGCTTCTAAGCATTTAAATGCAAGCCTTGTGGAGGAGTAACTGAAACGGTAATTTGAAAATTAAAGAATTCCAAAGGACGGGTTCCAATTCCATTAAAATCAATTGGCTTCCGCTAGAGGTTGTGAAGCATGTTAAGCCCCAAATCCCCCGACACAGTAAGGGGAATCGCTTCCGGGCTTACTTTTTACAATGTAACCACACGTTAACCGGATACACAGAAAAACGAAAACAAATAGTCGGCTCTCTCATTGTATCACTGAATAATTGATGGTTCATAAAGTTATTTCCTGCTGTGCATTTGTTTTCCACCTTCTTTAAGCTGATTAAAATATGTTTTTCCAAAACAGTATCGTTCATTCTATCCACTCACACTCATCTACTCAAAGAGTATTCACTTTTCACTTTAGCCCCGGCAAAAACAAAGCGGGAATACAACCCGACTACATGCATCAAAATTAATTCAAAGCCCAACTCTTGCACTTGGTTTTAAATGTACTTCGCTCCGGAGTTTTTGACAAGTGGGCAACATGTATTTCCGTGTGCTAGAGGTACTCGCACTGCTTAGACTCCTGCATTTCCCCTACCCCGCTTCCACAATCCCAATGCAAGGAGAAGAAATTTGGGATTTCCGCCAATTTCCTGCTCTCATGCACATTTTTCGGGATTGTGACCGGTTCATCCTTACAGCGGGCTTGGAACTGCAAAACCTGCCCATCGTCACTGGTCCACTCTACATCTGCGACACTTTTAAATCGGCTCAACCCGTTCGAAGTAATCCAAGGTTTCCAGCAGCAACCGGAGGATTGAAGTGGTACAAGAAGCTCATGGATTCTGACAAACATTTACACTTGCTCCGATCAAGAAACTGCAAAGCTCAGTTTCATTTCACCTCCTCCACTCCTGACTTACTAGAGTATGATTCCGATGATCAACGATCTATTCATATTTCGCAATGACGAGTCCGCTTTCGTGTATTCCATCCTATTAACCTACATTCAAGTATTCAAGCTCAATCCTCATTTTGTCAATTTGGAGGTGCAATATAAACCCAAAAAAGCTGCATCAAACGAAAATTCCAACAAATCCAGGACCAGGATGAATCATCAGTGGTAACTAAAGTTACAAACCTTAGAAATCTCATCTTCATCCAGCTTGAACAAGACTCTTGTTTGGGTCCATCCCATGGTGATACGTCCATGATAAGAAAATCTGAAACTGACATTAGATTCAATGTTCCGGCAATATCTTACGAAATGGAGTACCTCCGATTTTCTTGCGCTTATTGCAGCTTAGAATTGGACGTGGATAGCATAAGTGTAGTGAGAACTGGAACTCATGACATCCTCGGGACATTGTTGGCGGAAGTTGCCACTTACGGCTCAATCGGAGGGTTATCAAACTTCTTTCAGCCGCTTCATCGAAGCGCAGCTGTTGTGATTGGCGCCATAACTCATGAGATACCTTATCTACTGCCTCATCAAAATTATTATCAGGACAAAATCCAGGAAATCCGTCAAGCTCGTACTGCTCGCGGTCATCGAAGTATTTACGTTCAACGGAAGCAATGGCCTCCAGAATTCATTCAGCTCACCCTTTTGGCAGACAAGTTTCCTAACATGACTTTTACCACCGCCACTCCAACTGAAACCGTCTCGAAAATAATAAATGTTATACCGCTCATATGGGGACCAACCATCTCAGTCATTCCGCAAATGTTTGCAGGATTGTATCGACCCCTTCAGGAGACCTCAGTGTCCTTTGTCACGTGCACTAACGTCACACGAAGCCGCCTCACCAATATTTTCTACAAACCCTTTGATCCCTACTGTTGGGCTTTCCTAATGGCGAGTACTCTTGCAATAGCTGCTGCATTGTCCCTCACTACGACCTGGACAAATCCATGGGATGTCGCATGGAGAATCGCCTTTATTCCTTGGAGAGTCCTTCTCGAGAATTTGGATACATTACCATCCCACCTCCTAAAACGGGCCTCACTTGCTGCGTATCTCATCTTCCTCACGGCCAAGGTGGGGGTCGTCCTGTCCAACGGCTACAAAGGAGTCCTTACCGCAGATCTAACAACGCTCTCAACAATCCACGGACCCGAATCCTTCCAACATCTTCTCAACTTGAATGTCTCGTTCTACGCCATGTACCCTTTCCCCACGGCAGCAGTCCCAGTAGTAAAGCAATGGCAAGGAAAGAGCGATGCATGGCGCAATAATAGGAGAGTTTGGGAAACGGTTGTCATGTCAGAATACTTTAATCTGTATACTGTGGGCAGGCATGGCTACGGCTACGCGAGGTATGAGAAAGCTGTTCAGGTGGCAAGGAACATGACGTTTCCGGATAATGCAAGTATGACTGCAGTGGATGTTATTTCGCAATGCCAAAATTCCGCATTTCTTCAGTTCACTTATGATTTAGGGGATTTTGAAGTGCCTCCATGGCGTGCTCAAACACTGTCCTCTCACCCCTTCGTATTTGGGAAAGAAGCAATTGCACCTGGCTATTTCTCGTGGTCCACCATGGGATGGCGGGAAGGAGAAGCTTTCCTGGCCATTATCCGGTGCATAGAGACGGGGATTTTTAAACGTATCAAATCACTCGTCACTGGCTTCAACCGATCTGCTCTAACGTTAAACCAGCTCATGCTATCGTTAAAAGTAGTTTCGGAAAGACCACTTTCTTTAAACCAGCCTCTAATTTCAACGATACTTCAAACGTGGCGTGACTTTCTCGGAGTTGCATTTCTCGCTCTCATAGGAGAGTACATGGTTTACACTGCAAAAGTGTGTTGGTCGAGTGGCATTATCAGATTCATATGTTCTACCCCGTTGGAGTAACGAGCCTGTGGATATTATGAAACAGCTCATACTATTTGTGTTTTCTTACATATATTGTATGTTTATGTATACGGTATCACTATTTAAAATAGTTAAACACTGTATGCTCAAAAGGAGAACGGTCCTAGAATCTGAAAATAATGTGCTTAATCTAATTATGATGACTAACAACTTTAAATAGCTGAACTTTTAAAGGAACGGGAGTTGACTCAGCTCGGAATTTATTCAAGAGCAAACGTTACATATTCCCTGAACTTGAATGACAAAATGTGGGTCAACAAAACGTTCTTGATACAGACATGCATTACTCTGCTGTAGTTTTGTCCCATTCCACACATCCTATTCCATCTTTACATCATCATCATTCGGAATTTCCTACAAAACGTAATCATTCCCCCAGCTTAAATCTACCTTGACCTTAATTGTCCGTTGAATCATTTTTGCATTTGCGAATTCTGATGGAATGAGTCTTGCAATATATTGGTTAGACTTCAGAGGAAAAATCACGTCTCCTTGGTAAGATCCTGTTGCCACGATAAACTACAAGTGTAAGCACTGACTAATTGACAAAGTCAGTCGTCACTCATAATCTTAATTGCGAATTTTGTATAATTTTTTTTCTCCTCATTTAATCAACTAGTTTTAGTCTTTAGCTTACCGTGGAATCCGCCGCAATGGTTGCATTACAAGTACACCTAATAAACGTTCACAAAATCCAGGGAAAAAGCTTTCCCGCGCACTTAATTCCAAAATTAACAAAATCCACTCTTGTTTTATCAGTTTTCAAAAACAGCATTTTATCATGTGTTTTAAACTTCACAATTTTGTGTTACCGCCGAAAATAGTATTACATTGCATGCTTTAAAATATCTGCATCAAGTCTTCAAATACTGTGTAATATTTCCGGGGTAGCTCATTCAAAATGTGTCTTAGTCATTTGGCAAGTTCAAGAGCATTACTTTAACATATATACTTATGAATTTTCAGTATCCATCCTTAGATTAGTTCGTGTGTAATATCATTACATTGTAATGTAACGAAGAAGATAGCAACAAACTGTATTTCTTCATTCAGAGGTTGTTGTGAAGTCAGGTACAAGGTACAAGTACAAGATTGGATAATCAGCTGTTGCTGTTTGACAGAGAATCGTAGTTTTTTCCCATGATTTCATCTACTCCATATTTTCAATCAGAGATTCGTGTATACCATTCCTTGAAATCTTGAATAATCCAAGCCATTTGTCATGCATTGTCATCATCAGGTACTTTCTTATCAACCTTAGTTTTCAGTAACAGTATCTACCTATATTACTTGATTCCTCTGTGTAACTACTAATTTTCCTCTATCATCGACAAATCCTAATATAATTTCCTCAGTTTTGCACATGAAAACAGGTGCACATTATTTATTGAAGAAGCATAACCTTACCCATCTCTGCATAACAGTACTTTCGTTCGTGTGTGTTTAATTGAGTTTCAATGCAAATCCAAATGCGTCACTGTAGCTGACAAATAGCGTCTCTGCTCCTTGAATTATTTTACCAGATCCTATGTAATGTGTCAGGTTTACTTTTTTGCATTTGTCATGATTTTCCAGAGTTCTTAATGAACTCAACTCTTAGCTCTGCAGGGACTAGGGTAATCTCGAAATTCCCGAGTAACTCCGAATTTTGATCTACAGTACTTCTTGAATTAACTTGCAGTTACAGATCTCCATAAATACTCGTAGTAATTAATTTTAGGCCTGCAACTACCGCAGAAGAAAAACAGATTATCTGTATTCCACACAGTCTACTCATGGATAGAACATAACTCTCCCAATTTAAGGCTGACTGTAGAGCTATCCAAGATGAGGTAATGTGCAATGAAGAGGCAAAAGAAAAGCCCAAACGGAACAACGGGTTTTCCGCCCTTCTTGCTGATAATGTTTAATGAAAAGTGTACACTGTCCTATCTCCAGTTGCCATTTAAATTGCATATCTAATGACACTGCAACGTTTATCGATTCCCTGCATATGTTTTTCCTTCTTCTTCGGCATTGAAGCCAGTAAGCCAGTACTTAAATTCATTCTCTCTGAATACTATTCAAATCAATTATTTTTCTAACAAAGTCACAGTACTGGAGGCTTCCCTGTCTACTGTCCACTTCTGTTCTCCTGCAACACGAGTCTGTTATCAATGATTTGTGTAGTCGCAACGTAATCACTGAATATTCCCAGCTTTAACGTGTTAACTCAGTCTCTGAGTTCCTGAACTGCTGGACGGTTGTAATTGGAAAATCAGACTCAGGGTCAGCCGTGGTCATTTGTACTTTCAGCCTTTAAAGTATTATATCCAGCTAGTCAATTTCAATTATAGTCTGACTCGACTCCAAAATTTTGACGCAGTCATCAATTTGTGACATAGAAACTTTGGATAGAGACTGACTTTACTAAATCAAGTGTATGCCGTTGTTGCTTGGTCAAGCTAAAACAATTCAGTGATCTGTCACCGTATCTCGGGGAAGTGCAAAGTGTTTTTCTGCAAACAGGGATTTTCCATACAATATGGCCTTTGTGAGTAAAGTGAAGACAATGCTAAGGTAAGCCTACCAGTTATCATTTCAACGAGACATTCATTTGCTAATGAGTTGGATGACAGTCCAGGAGATATGACAGGGCTAACTTGGAAGAGCTAATGAAATTTCACTGTCAGACAGAGCTTTTAACGATAAGCCACACGATTCTGGAGAATCTCATAACAAGCAACAAGGTTCTTTACCAAATCAGAGTTCACCCCAAGGTTATAGTACTCCTCCATACCTTATACGTTATTCATTCCTAAAGCTCCCAGCAGCCCAGCCTGCTGCGACCAGCTGACTAATTCCTAATAATTCAGGTTCAAAAAAGCAGAGCATGCTCAAATATGGGAGCGACAGCTAATCGTAAAGAGAAAATTTCCTCCCTCATCTCTTCTTCTCGCATAAGTGAATTAATGATTTTATAAAAGTATTTACGCTAGCAGGCTTACTTAGTAAAAAGGAGAGCTCCTTTCCTTGATAGAGTGACTGTGAGTATAAATGAAATATGGTAGGAACTTTTCCTTGTTTTCCGTTATAGTTTGACACGGTCCTGACACAAAAATGACCCCTGGCGAAGGAGGAGGATATGTGGGCTGAGGAGGATGAATGAATAAAATATATTCGCTTCTCCTCCTAGTTAAAGTAATAAGGAGGTTGTATAAGGGCATTAATTTCGTTTACAGCTTGTTAAAACCAAGGAAGACAAGGAGGCAGGTGTTTCCCTCCTTGTTCAACAACAACTCGCTTTGAAAGTATGATACATAATTTCCCGCTTACCATTTCATTATAACGACTTTCTATGGAATGTCAAGTAGTTTACTAGAATTTAGCTCCTTGAAAATGTCTGCTCAGGGCTTCTCTGCATTTCAGATTCGCAAATATACCTTGAACCTTAATTGCGAATTCATAAAACCGTATACAGATCCGCCCTCCGAGGCAGGGAGGGATGGAGAAAGCAGTTGAGTTTAGATTGCCAAATCAATATCGAAAGTAATTCAAATCCCATACAAGAAACGCTTTTATTAGCATCTTTATCCTACGAACCGTATAAAAACATTTGATTTCTCATGAGTTTGCTAATTTTCAAAGAATCGCACACCTTCTCAGATGAGACAGGTCCGAAGAGGACAGGAAGAGCAATTGTAATTCAGCCTCAGAACCTAGTACAAAAAATCATAGCAAACTCATCCTAAGTTTTTACGAGCTAGATTACAAATTGAGCTGAAAGTGTTCAAGTAATTCATGGATCATTTCATTCTTCTGCTTCTTCTTCAAAAGACTCAATTTCAATAGAAGCCGAAAGTATTCCTCCAGGAGTTTTCCCATTGTCTCCTCCTCATCTTCCTTTCAAGTCTTCTTCTTCAAAGCTCTTTTTAAATGGTTCCTTGGACAATCAGCTTCTGGATACACTCCATGAAACTCCTCCCTTTGACTCCCCTCATCACAATAGCCTTCTATTTTTACCCTAGCTCCTGCAATTACGCACTGCCAGAGTGATTTGAATTTGCAACTCTTGCATCTATTTGTTTCGGTAGGGGATGCAAATAGATTTCATTTACATACTACAAAACAGAGCGACTATTCTATGGCTGTCAAGCTTGGAGAGATAATTTGAAAATTTCCATGTGTCCAGAGGTTATTAAGAGCAAGCAAAATAGAATGTTATTTCAATGTCCAAGGGAATGGCTTGGAATTGAGAATTTCGGACACAGCTTCTAGCACAAATACTTCTCACTGTTTTGACTACTCTAAAGGCTGAAAGCCGTATCGATTTGATCTCCAACGAATTGGCATAACGACAGAGAAACAGAGAGCCAAGCTTTTGAAACGCTCATCAATTTTTTCTCCAAGAATAGACTCGCGATGACTTGAATAGAAATTGAGAATTGCAAAAAGTGCTCTGTTTTCTATTTATTTTATTGTATCCAAGAATAATGGTAAATAGCAAGGACGGAGAAATGGAGGCTACGGATTTCTCACTGCGGGTGCTGAAAAATAATTATTTCACCTTTTCAACAACCAGCAAAGCAGTTGTACAGTAGGCAACCAATCCTGCAGCCAGCAGCATTTCCTTACAATTATTGCAATTGTAGCCACAGATTGGATATAGCCATTCCAGTCCTTGCATTGCAATCATACCAAATTTTCCTATTCAATTCTAGCTTGTTAATTTCCACCCCATCTACAGCTTTGCTCCCATATTTCCTAAAGCTACTATCTGCACCTAAACTCTAATAGTTTATCCATTATATTTAGCATTTCAAATCCAACTTCCCCTCCAGCAGCCACCACTCTGCAAAACTCCAATCTTAGCTTCATCCTTACAGAATTTAAACAATCGTGTATTCATCCAAAGCCCTCGGTTAGCAAATGATTGGCCCGGCTAAGGACTGGCTAGTTTCCTCCGCTTGAGGCTAAGGATAGTCTTTTATGATGCGCGAAATTACATTAAGTCTTCAACTCCGGTCGCAAGATTCATTAAGCAGCTCCTTGATTCCCAATCTACATTGCAATTTCGTTACATGTCGTTTGCTAAGGGAGACGACAGTATAACTTCAATTACACTTCAATTACATCTTCCGTGTCCTCAAAGCGTTCAAGCTCATTCTATAATATTACCGCTCCTTCCTACAAGAAAGTTCAGCTAAAGCACCACCTGATGAGCGCTTTTGTAGGGTTGCAATTCTACGAAATCGTAAATTCCCCGTGTCATTCTGCCACAGATTCCACGCAACTTTTCGTCACGCAGAAATCACACTTTTGTCCCCTCTTATTCTTCTTACATCTATTCTATGTATCTATTCCAATCTCATCACGTATATATTTTCCCCATCTTTTCGTCTTACTCCATTAAACTGCATGCGTAAAAATCATTCTCTTCCTCTTATTCCTAACGCTTCAACCACTTCTCCTCCTAGCCTTCTTCCCTCTATTTTCACCACGTATGTACTATTGACCGGGATTTTTTCAAATCATCACTAAACTAGTGCACCAATTTTTTACACATTTAAAATCTCATAAAATCCTAAGCTTTTGTATCTATCTACATCCACCTGTCTGTCAGCCAGCCTCTGCTACCTTCCTTCTAAATCCTCGCTATTGGTTTCCTAAATAAAGTTGATCCGATTCTCATTCCCATAATCGTTCCGCTGACAGCACTTGTCAAAATTCAGAGGAATCCTGTCAGAATCCCGTAGTGACGTCCGTAGTAGCACAGCAACAGAAATATTTCTCAGAGAAGATAATAGCCGTTGCATTAGAGCAAAGCAAGAGTGGAAAGTGTATTATGTGAAAAATCTCTTTTAGAATTATTGACAGGATACAGACTAGAGATTCTAAGGTAATTTATGATTGCAGCTCATCCTCTTCACCTTCCTTCCTCCCTTACTTTCCACCTCCACACTAATATCATGTAATAATAATATTAAATCCAAGCCTGATGGAGCAGACAATGGAATCAGATTCTTCCTTTCCTCTCATGTAATTTACCTCATACCCCTCCACGTATTATCCTCTTTCTCTCTCCATCTCTGGCGATCATTGCCTCTTGTGAAAGAAAAAGTTGTTGTCATAATACCATGCGGATGCTTGGATTACAGCAGCAGCAACCTTAGTTAATCCAACATTATTATTACAGCAATATGGGGAAAAGAACCGCCTGAATTTCCTATTGCGCCTGCGAAAGTTTTCCGACTCTTGGTCACCAAAGAACTAACGTTTTCATATTACGAATACTGTTAAGAGCTTTTCACGTTATCCTCTGGTGAGAATAATCCACTCTTATTTGGAAATACTCTGTCTGTGTGCAAATGAGCAGAAAAATAAGATTCGCATTAATTATTATGACCCTCATAGACATTAAAAACTTTGTAGTTGAGAACAGTTTTTATGTACTTTACCTCAATTTCAAATAATTCCAAGATCCCATCGCTTGACACTCCTAGTTCCTCCCAAGGTTTCCATTCATTTTCTGTACGAATTAACAACATGAGCTAAAATAATAATAATTATAAATTTAGACTATGGGAACCACAACAATAAACCCCTAACTTGAAACACAAGTCATAACTTTCATATTGACACATTTAACAAATGCGAAGTTTTTTTATCCAGATTTCATATCGCAAGTACAAAAACCTCTCCCACACCTTTGCGACCTTCGAAGATGGAATGCAAATATTCCTAATAATTGCACTCACCTGCCCTCCTTATATTCCTTGCATTTCTCTCCATGTGCATGATTGCAGTTAATCAAGGCGTTGTTCCCGGATAGGAGTCCTCTGCTAACTTAGCAGTGCTAAGGGCTTGCATTCCATTTGAAATAATTGCATTAACGGATGATTGTGTAAAAAATGGGAAATCGTTGATTAAAATTTGTCTAATTGAATCCGCTGTATTACAGCTTAAAACTAGGTAAAGGTGTTTGGCTTTTAATTAACCTGATTAGGCCAGGTGTAGCGTACAACACTTTGTGGAAAACACAGCGCCCAAATTGTTTGAAACAAATCCTCTAATCCAAAATTAGATAAGATAACCTCCTTCGTGCCTTCTTGTGTTCGTATAGTCGTTTCCAAAATACTCCCTGCAAATCTGGCATTATTAATAGCTCTTGATTACGATACCTAATCTGAAACTCGCAATTAGAATCTACATTCTCACACCGTTTCTCTTAACGAGAGAAACTTGGCCATAATATTGCAATTACTGCAATATTGCGTGCACGAGACCCATGTATTTTTGGCGTTGTGCAAATATTGGCGAACTTGTCAAACATGAGTGCTCCAACCTTTAATCTATCAGTCGCTTATCACAAGAAAATGGCAAACTTATGTTCGACTCCAATCCATTTGATACAGAACCGCTAAATCATCACTTAGAAAAGCCATTTCTATTTAATATCCGACCTTCTAAATGCAACAAGCTCAATGCACATTTATAGCATTTAATTATTGCATAAATGCCGGAAATTTTATTATTCATGGTCAAGCATGAATATGCATTTCAAAGCGCGACCTGTATTCATAGCGTGACCCCTTTTACTCTATTCTTAATGGTCAAGCACTATCCATCCAGTGTCCAGAGAGACGATCAAAACTTAATGGACCTTCACTTTCATCCCGGCCCGGCTTTGAAATTTGGTTTGTCCCTCTTAAACTAGCACACGCTGTCCTAGAAATTATTACTTAAAGGGTAGCTCTACGAAGGGTACACAACATTGATGAATAATATTCATTACGCTGAGCAGTTCCCTTGTCCATTAGAATTATACGGAAGATACCTAGCTGTGAACAGGAGAACTATTATTAAATGGGAGGGAATAATAAACGTTAGTTCGTCCCCAGCCTGTAGAGACAATCCGCAATGATGATGATGGGCTTAATATCCCAAGTCGTCGGCAAGATGCCAGCCTTTGGCTGGCTTGACCACAGTCAGGAATATACGTACACGTCTTTTGTACCTCCGTCGGATCATCTCATGCTGAAAGGGAAAAGAAAGAGTACAGTTAGAATGCAACAAACTACCTTCAGAAGGATGTTGGAGGATGATGCGGAGGCTGGACTCCTTAGAGCTTGATGCTTTATTAAAAGCATGCAGAATGATGTGGTTAAACGTCCTTCAGCCGAGAGAAATTATTACTAACCAGCGCATATGCATGCATACCTGTCTCTCTGCCTCTCCCTCCCTCCTCTTATATACCTGTATTCTATTTACCTGTACTTCGGTAAGACGTATAGCCTCCCTTCCCTCCTTCTTGTGATTATTCCGTATAGCCACAAAAGCATGAAACTGTGGGCGGCGGCCATATCATATGTTCCTCACATTCTCACTCATCAGGTTCAACTGGTCTGTGTACAACTGCTTTACCTTAATTGCAACAATGTTTCCCTCGCGTTACATATTTTTCTTAAATATGTATGTAGGTGCATCACAAATTAATTTCTCTTTAGATGTACGCATAGTTTACGTCGTATTCTAGCTGACCAGCTTGAGTAAATGGAAAACCCTAAGAAAACGTTTATAATTGCGGGCATTTTAATTAGGCTACACACCTGAAAATCAATTAGAACTTAGTACTAAAGCGGTTTTTTCCTCAACCCATAACATTATCAATGATTTAAATGTTTTCAGCTTATATATTTTTGTAATCAGTACGAAAATTTACCGAAAATCTAGCATTATGTTTTGTCGTTGCCATTGGCGACTCCATCCCCGTCGACAGTTTCGGTCATCTTCGGTCATCTTCATCCTAAGAGCAGGTAGAGAAAAAACCATACCTTCTCCATTTGCACTTTATGCCAATATTCATTGGACGCAAATATATTTGCCTAGATTGTATAATCTTGCCCTGCTTTATCCGGCTCGCTTCTTGCTTACATACAGAAAACTAATATAATCAGTTCACTCTTGGTGAAGATTGCAAATTGCATTGATAGATGGATTTGTAGATTGACTAGACGAGCTTGCTTAGAAAGAACAAGAGGAATATGCACGCAATAATCTGAGATTTGCTCATGTTGAAGCATATCAAATGCGTATAATGATGGAAAACAAGGCGCAGAGTTTGCTCAAGCTTAAGGAAAGCAATAATCCCAAGGAAGGCATATATGTTTTTCTTCGTTCCTATCCTGAAAGCCAGAGGGAGTTGCTGTGTGCGTTTCAAGGGAGAAACGGTATACTTTTCCATGCAACTTTTGCATCTTCTCTGCTTTGAGCAGGTGTATATGTATTAAGATTGCACAGGCTTGGAAGATAGGGAAGACGGAGA
The DNA here is from genome assembly GCA_906901655.1 of Sminthurides aquaticus. NCBI lineage: Eukaryota > Metazoa > Arthropoda > Collembola > Symphypleona > Sminthurididae > Sminthurides > Sminthurides aquaticus. The sequence continues at coordinate 6,160,706 of CAJQTT010000003.1, forward strand.
GAGAGGAAGATAGAAACTGCTGCGATGCTTGGTGTGTAATTGTTGTGAGAGGTGAGTTCAGCTTGGGAGATTCCCATCACGTTGATTGTTGCGGAGCTGAGGTGGACCGTGTGTTGAATGGATTTAGTTTCCACAGGTACGTGGCCTGGCAAGCACGTTCTATGCGTTTCTCTTCTTCCCCGTTAATTCCTGTACGTTTATATCCATCCATTCACCATCATCTCTTTCATCTCATTCATCCCTTCCTCTTTTATATTATTCATTCACTTTCAACAAGAGTCTTTTTCCCGTAATTCCCGAAGTTTACTACAGGAAACCCGCCCTCGTTTCATCCCTTTTGAGTTGAGTGTGCCAAAGTCTTGTATTCTGTGTGACCGCTCATCAAAAAAAAAAGTTTCTGTACTTACGCGACTGTATCTATAACTTACTTGATTACCTGGAGTTTTGTGGCAAGTGTTTGATTGTTTAATTCAAGTGTGGATTTAGTGTTTTTGGTTGGATCATAATCCAAGTGCATGTATGTTTAATTGGACTTGACTATTTGGATCATTTCATTACGATAATTGTAACGGATTCCTTTGACTAGGTAAGATTTCTGATTTCCTTTCCGAACTCTCATAGCCAGGCTAGAGCTAATCATGCAGGTCAAATAATTATAATTAGTAATAAGTGCACAAAGTTGCATCAAAAGTGTTGTGTTTTCCAAATATGAGTGATGGTCAAAACGTTTGAAGTGGTTGGTCCACTGAATCACTTTGATATCATTTTATTATCTCACCCGCCCAAACGGCAATGTAGGTTAGGGACAAATTGTGGTATTTTTAATCAAGTGCCCTGTGGATTAATCGATATTGACCAGCAAGTATTTAGCAAGTGTTTGTGGTCACTCCCGCGTCTTTGTTTATAAATCCAAGCGTGAGCGTTTAATTTCCCAGTGTTGTTTTCTGTGGTCAGTTTGCAAAATCGTTGATAACGTTCTCCAAGCTTAATCAAGTGGAATCATTAGCAATATTTACTCCATTCCATTAAAGGGACTTGTGCTCTCCGTCGCTCATTAGCACTTGCATCCGCGTCTCCCTATGCCTCTGCCTCATTGGCCACTTTTGGCTTCAGATAATTATGAATAGTCAGTCTCCTCCGAGTCTCGTGTATACTTAGTCGAATCCCTAGATTTTCAATACTCCCTTCATCCACCCTTACGATTCAAAGAATACTCCTAAAATTCTATACTTGGCATTGCTCATATTTAAAATATATATCAATAGCGCAGCGTTTCGCGCAGCGCATGCTCGCTTTTGTCTCAACCCTCTTCCCAAAAAGTTTGACCATTCAGTCTGAATCAACAGCATACATGCAGTAGTGACTAGGCGCTAGCACACTGACCAGTTTTGGCTAAGAGAAAAGTGTATGGATTATGTTGTGATTACAGCCAGTTAGTGACTAGTAAATTCTGGACGTATTGAACCCTGTTTGAAAATTAGCACCTTTTGTTTTCTCCAATTTGCAATTTCTGCATGCAATCCGCTAATATGCATTCAATTTATTCAATTATTACAAGTCTCCTCAGCGTAGCTCTCTTTTACACTTGCTGATAAGCTGAGTAAAAATTATTTCGTAAGCTCCGTCTCAGTCTCTCCTCTGCTTGTTAGAGAATTGTGTCAGTCTGTCATTCAAGCCAATCTTGACTTCATCATTTTCCTTCATCCGTTCGTATAGTATCCCTCGCCAACACATATTCACAACAGCCTACAGCTTCTTCTTCTTCGTCATCCTCTTTTCTTGTCCCATCCACACACTTTCATCTTTTATTTTTTAACCAACTCAGTCAGTCATCCCAGCTGACGTGATCCTCATCTTAGGCGCAGATGAACTAATATTCTTCGGGGACAAATGCATGCATCTTTTAAAAAAAATGTATATGCAGTCTGTGCGACAGTTGTGCAAAACGTGATTCACTTGCTCGATATTTTACCGTTGCATAAATCCCTTATATTTGCAAAAATTAAGTCACCTTGGAAAAATTCTTGCAGAATCCAAAATTGCATCTTTCTTAGATTTCTCCACCACCTAAACTTTCCTCCGCCTTCAGTGATTAACCGATGGCAGTCCCTTCATCCATGTTTACATGTTGCATTGTCGTACGTTATCACTTGCGAAAAAAATCCCAACATCTCAATCAGATGATTTGCAAAAATCATTTTCGCATTCTCGTAACAGATTCATATTAAGCTAATTTAGAAGCACCCAAGCTCCTATGTCTTCTAGGACAGAGTTGTTGACATTCTGATCCCTCTTTGGAGTGTATGATCCATGACGGGGTGTAGTGAGAGATTTGGGATTAGTGACTCCTCACAGAGGATGACAAGGTGTTGGAATAGTCAGCAGCAACCAGGAGATATTTTAATACCTTGTTCCTGGGCACATAATCATGACTCATTTGGGAGACGGCAAACAGCGAGCGAAGACACTTTGCTGAATCGTGCCGAGCATTTAAATCCTTCATGGCAGGGATGAGGGCTGATGCTAAAATAAGCATTGCAATTTGCATTATTTCTTGTGAGTTCTGCTCGTGTCATACTGTGTTCATGTGTGTAGGCAGATACATGCTTCTTCCTCCTCCGTCCGATCAATTCATCTTTACAATTTACTCCACATGTCCGCGTCCAACAAGTCAGCCTTAGTCCGAGCCTCCGAGCTCGCGAATATATCCCTTGAATTTCCAATGAGGAAAACCAACATCCTTTTAGTCAAGGAACGAGCCAAGCTTTGCTAAAAAGGAGCGCGCTTCAAAATGTTATTGTTCCGTCTGATTTATCACCGTAGTCATGTCATTCAATCTGGTCTCTTTACGAGATCTAAAAATATGTGTATTGCTAAGCACCAGATATACATCCATTGTGCAAAAACCAAACAACCAAAGGTAAATGGCACGTAGACAAGGAATCAAGGAAAGGACAACAGAGATGAAACTCTTGTAGTTAAGCGAGACAGTCGCAAACAAAATCCATGCAAATTCACATTCTTTGAGTTCATATCCCATAGTTATTTCGCTAAATTCCTTGTCAATCCTTGAATCCTCCTCTCTCTCTCTGTTTTATTCCTATGAAATACCTTGCAAAATCTCTTGATGAAGATCAAGGATATTTCGTCTCTAAACTTCTTGGATAGTGGTGGCATATAGGAAATGTTCATTTTTTCAAAGGATGTGACTCTTGCATTCACACATCCTCTGACTGAGATAGGAGGAAGAAGATAAGGCCAAGGTAGCTTCTCTCTTCGACGAAGAGTCTTCGCTAAAAGCTTAAGCAGAAATGCACTTTTCTGGAAGACCACCAAGACAATGATGAAGGGAGATGGGTAATTTACGGCTCCGCTTAGATTCACCCACAACTTTTTACCGATTTCATCCTCGATAACGCTTCCGTTTCTTTCATATTACATCCAATCTGTCCTTTTATATTTCTCTTGGATCCTTCTTCTGATTCCGTTTATCTGATCCAAGCGTCATATAGAAGAATAACAGAGGATGTATGAATAAATTCAAAAACACCCAGAAGAGATCAACTCAAAAAGGAATGAATCCAGTCAGCAGATGAGCAGTTCTGTGGGCTATAGCTTCTGCCTTTCCTCCTAAGGTTGCGGATGTCATGGAAATTAGCATAGCAAGAGCGCATCTAGGCTATTCAACATTTCAATTCTCTCCAACGTAGTCCATTCCATGACCAAAAAGATTCTACGCTCTTTTATTTTCTATGAATGAGATTTCTTGAAGAGGACGACGATATTTAGGATACTGTGCAAGCTTCAAGCTTCGTCTTCACAAGCACTTAGAGGCAGGTCCTTAAGCCTTAAGGAGAAGACAGATGTTAGCAGTCTTTGCAAAGGTCTTCTTGCTATCTTCAAGAGTTGTCGGTCGCGGAATATTAAGATTAGCTGAGTCGATAGCGTAGAGGGAAATGCTACTGTCTCCGCGTAAAATGATGGTTGACAGGCAGTAGAGTCCCAACGTACATTTATGGTTAGTCCAATAGTCCAACTTTCAGCTTGATAAACATCATTTCCCCCTTCTTCCTCATTGTGTTCCAAGCGAGTAGCTTTAATTGCAGATCCCTCCAAATTAAAATTGCGCCAACCAAGATCCTGTATCGATTTCACATCCTCCCTTCCTTGTCAAGCACCTTGCTATTAAATTTGAGCGACGCTTCTAGCTCATCCATCAGCCCCACTAAAGTGGGAACCAGATGACATGCCAAGTGTGAGGGCGAGCGAGTAGAACAACATCAGCGTCGGCGGTATCTAAAATAAGACGCTGGGCTGATATTTTTGTATGTAGTATGTCAGTATGTGCTGCATTTAATCCGGAACCAATTCAGAGCTAACCCGTTCTGAGTAGCTGTATATCCCTTATTAGTTATGGTGATAGAATTAGAAATAGAGAAACCCTCATAGTTTGTCATTATCTTTCCCGTGATCGTATTACATTCATGTGTGACGTCTTCCACGGTGGACAATGATGATGAGGATGAATCCATCAACCAAAAGGAGTTTTTTAAAAGCTACAGCGCCGGCAATCATGAAACCTCTGAACGCTTCCAAGTCTACCTGCCTGCCGCACGTATGCGCTAGAGGTTTTTGCTAATGAGTTGTTTTGGGATCTCAACAAAATAACACTTGTAAAAGCCGTGTGTCCTCGCAGTCTATCTTTGTTCTACCCTCCTCAGCCCTCCCTCATCTCTATTTCTGTGTGCAGACAAGTAGGTTAGGAAAAGTTATATGATTTTTTTGACTCCTTCCTTCAAAATTGACCTCATATTCCACTTAGTAATCCTCTTCCCTACAGTAACTAACAAACTAACTAACCGTAAAGATGCATGGATGCGCTTCTCAGTTTTAGCTTAAGTGGGCAACGCAACGGAAAAGTAGCTAGCGTTAATAGTAACATGGCCCACACAGCAGAGCAGACGACTATAATCTCATCTTCATTTTCTCTAGCCAAGTAATAATTTCGCTTCCAATTTCCCTCTCGTGCTAAATATAAGTCAACTGTGACTATTTACAAGACAATCAAAATAATTGTTTTTTTACCACTGCTCTATCCCCTCCGTTTCTCAAAGTATATTTTTCCTATAAAAGCCTTTACCTGTTTAAATAGAGATAATCTTCACTTGATTATAATTTAATACACCAGATTTTGCAGGTCCAAAAACTAAATTATTTATCATTCAGTTTTACTTCTCCATTTTTAAATTTTGCGCCTAGTAGCAGTAGCAATTTACAATTTAAACTTCTTAAAGATTTTCTAAAATCCTGCTCCTGGAATCTTCAGTTCCCTCTCCCTTTTGCCATATTAACTCAACTGTCTTCATAGCTCTAGGGCTTTTGGCTCTTCTGGAGAGTGTTTACACTTCAATTGTCTCCAGCAGTTTCCAGTTACACCTCTTCCTTTAAGGCACTTGACGTGTACCTGCACCACGATGATATTGGAAGAGTTAAGGTAGAAAAGAATAGACTTGATTGTTGACCGGTCCTTGGATGAGAGCACTGCGAGAAATTCTAAGAGAGTTTACAAATGATTGATTTGAATTGTCCAGTTCAAGGAAGGCTGGACATATTACATGCTAAGACGGAAGCTCCAGCGACTCCCTCCGTGTGCTAGTTGAATTGTTACCGAAATAGGTTACCTTCAAAATTGTTTTCCAATTCTCTTATAAATCCTCTCCCTTTCACTACCTTTAAGTAAGGTCGTCTAAATTTAGTTTTGTTTTCTTCACATTCTTTCCAGTTTCTTCCCTCGTAATACAAATTACTTCCATCTTTTCTTCCTCTCCGTTTTGGCCTGTAGACTAAAATCTTGAATTTTAAATTTTCCCCTGTGATTTTGTACCTTAGAAGAACTTCAAGTCTTAAAGCTTAAACTCTGCTGAATCCCTGTTCCTTCCTACTATTACCTTTCTCGTGTATACCAACGAATAACCTGTATCTATTAGAAGCCAAGCCATCGTCCTCAAGTTTGACAAATCTTTGAAGGTGAAAAACAAAATAAGGATGTGCGGAAACGTTTCTTTTTTCCCCGACTTTCTCAGACACCGTTGAGGAGATTTTCTCCTCATTTCGCTACGAACTTCGTTCCTATTGCCTTGCTGTTGGTGTGCTGATTAGGAATTATGAAAAGTAGCATGTGCGTGCGATTTTTTCAAGCTTTCTCGCTTCATTGAAGTTGTAAACACATGTTCAAGTTTTTCATCCCTCGCATTCAAAGAGCCAAATGGAGCGTTGTGGTGGGGCAGAATTTAGGACCGCCTGGTTTCAGAAACTCTAAAATTTTCAATAGTCTTCCATATTCCAAAGCCACTAAAAACTATCGACGTCCACACTTCCCACAGCCCAAGTGTCGACACTGTCGAACACCATCCCATCATGTCATGCATCTTCTCAAAGCTGATATAATCCGGTCGATGATTACTACAAGAGAAGCTAGCTAAGGAAGCATCTTGCCAAACTTTTCCGCAACACAATTTCCGCTCTGTAACCTTTTAGGCCGCCTCCTAAATGTTCTTCTTTTTGGCATGAGCAAATTGTCAGTTGAGGTTATACCTATACGTAAATTCCCTTACCAACAAGGAAAACACTGCCGATGAGAATACAGGCCACTCTTGTGCGAAATCACTCTTCATCTTACCGCTCCGGCCCCTGCTTTGCCTTGCTGGCCTTGTGCGTGCCACTCATAGTAACATTTTTACCTTAGAGAAAACCCAGGTATTCTACTCTACCATTGAAAATACGCTTTCTCACCTGCCTACTGCCTAGCTACATTGCAGCAGTGTCTTCGGGATAATTTTCTTGTCACTAATTTTTTTATTTGGGCATTTACTCTTGTCATAATTTTGTTAAGTAGATCAACGACAGCTTGCTCGCTCCCTTACTGACTCAGCTTGCTCACAGAAATGAATAATTTCAATTCCCTTCTCTGGAATCTCTTAACCATTCCTCCTTGCTCTAGTTTTGTCCATTTCGAATCGTAAACACAGCCCAAGCATGCACAAAATAGCAAGCATAGCATCAACAATATTACAGTTGACACGTGATACCTGAGAAGAAAAATGTAGATTGATGCGGGCCACAGAGGCAAGAGTACCGCAAACATTCATTAGATTCAGTAATAAATTTTGATGTCCCTTGAAATCAAGCCTTGTTCAAGTACCTAGTGATTAATGTGTAAATTTCACGTCCAACATTCCTTATTGCAGTAACATAATGTCCAACGTAAATTTCAGTAGCGCCAACCCTCCTCTTCGAAAGATACCCCCTTTAACCAGATCGTTAAACGATCACTCTATTTTCCGCTATCTTTTTAAATAAGTATCCATTGTCGCGCAACCGCTTAGCAAATTTCTTTCTAATTTACCGCGCTCTCGATAAGAAAGCAAGGCCGCTGTAGTAGCGGACAAATCATATGGAAATTATCTCAAAGGTCTAAAAGCATTTAAACGCATGCTCTCCTCCAAGCAAGGATATTAGAATAATAATAATAGAAATGTTATTTTGAGGAAAAAAGGTGTGGTTTTCTAATCGATCTTGAACAGGGAGCATTGTTGTATCCATGTAATAGCTTTTAGTAGTTTCAAGTTGCAATATCAGTGCAAAGCACTGACAGCACTGCTTTGCATAAACATTTTTTCAAACATAAATAGCCAATGATTGACAGATTTTAAATTAGATTTAGATTTGAACGCAAGGTTAGTCTAGCAAAAGCGTGTATACAGAAGCCATTGTCCCTTGCGCCCACAATCCATTTATAACCACCAAACTACTAAAACTTTTTATTATTCTTGCAAAAACCTTTAAGTTAATGTGTTTACATTAAGCGGGCATTATTCCCCCGTCAACAAATCAAGATCAGGATGAATAAGGATTTTTTAAGTTCGCCATTCTATCCCTTCTTTCATCTTTCCATTGCCGTTATTAGTCAAAGCCGTGCGCGCGCGCGTATATTTGACATTAAATTATTTTAAATTTTAAACTAAAATTCAAGACCGCGCTTGTAATTTTCCTATTAATTTGCTGCCAATCTCAGCAATAGCAGGTATCGATACGTAACGCATTTGAACTCTGTTTGGTTCATTGGAGATTGCGGGGTAGACAGGGCAGGGGTGGATGGAAGGAGATAACAATTCCTTATTGATTCGTGATGTAGTAAAATCAACGTTCACTTTCATGTATGCAAAATCAAAAATCTCGGCCCTTGTTCCATCAATCCTTTGGCATACTACATAGATACGAGTTCACCTCAACAATTTCACCGGCCTCACCAGCGCAGCGCATAGCTACCTTCCCAAGAACCAACAGAGATGGAAAAGTTGATTGCTGAAAAGTAGTCAGGCAACTATTGCATAATTCTACACTTCACCAGTTGGAATAATGTATAATTCTCATCTGCATTACAGCAAGCCGCCCGCATTATTGCATACATACAAGACGACTGCGTAGCAGCAACATTTTATTACTAACGCAAAATGCGAAAGCTTCATTCATTCATGCAGAATGTAAATAACAGAGCCAAGCGTTCCTTCCTCTTGTACCAAGTGCATCTCTCAGCATCAGCGTCTCAGAGAGTCTCTCCTCATCCCTTGTCCCTCTCCTCAGTAGAAAAGATTCGCCAAAGAATAGTTTAATAGCCCTAGGAACGAGAAGGCAGGGCTGGGCTGGTGTGAGATGTGGATGTGAGTTGATCCAGGAGAGGCGAATATTATTATTGATTGTTGATTGAGTATCAATGTACACACATACACATCTTTACAGTCTTACGCAAAACTGAATATTAAATTGTCAACTGTAATCAGTATCGGCTTGCAATTTCAAATTCCGTTCTTACATCCTTTACAAAGTATTCTGAATTCAAAGTCCACCTACTCATTCTACTGCTTCGTAGTCTTCCCTCAACGTTTCCTCAAGTTAGCACGTCAGCCAGTACGCAAAAATGTTCAAATACATGTACTTCTTCTATGCAAACACTGCAAATGCGCTCCTTCAGAATCATTTTGTTGAGTCACTATTGCAAATCCAAGGGAGAGGCCTCATTTCCATTAGTGACGTACTGCAAATACACAAGAGATTATTGTTAAAGAGGATTATCACCATGTTGAATCATGGTAATTTTCATCATAAACTTGTTCATTCATCCACATTCCCAATTATTATCCTATTTAACCTGGTTATCAATAATTTATGATCCGTGCAAAAAGAAAATAACTCAACCATAACAGATGATTACCTCCTCTTGACATCCTAAGTTCAAACCTTCTCATCTTTAAATCCATTGCAAAAATAAATCATCAATATATCAATAGCCCCGATGATTATTGATTTTAAAAAATATCACATTCATCTCACATAGCTATTTATCATTTTGCAACATTTTCCCTAGCTTTCATTATCATCCTTCCCTCTTGCTTTTATTGATCGTTTCCATTATTCTCAAGCTTGTAACTTTCATCTTAATATTTTGTATTTAATACTCCAAGATGATTCCGTAATTGGGGCTAGTTTAGAAATTTTAGTTTAATCCCTTTGAATCAGGAGCAGGACTCAGGACAGACGTAGGTTTACTCATAGTACTTCTGTATTCAAAATCTTACGAAAGTCCACCCAGGAGCTCAGTCCTTCTTCATTCTCATCCCAGTTTTAATTTTACAAGAGCAAAACGCACAAGAGAGCGCAACCCGAGATAATAGTTGTAATCTCTGACAATAAATTCTAATCAACAATCATGTTAGAAAGCTGGGGCATTTTTAAGCTATAGCGCCTTCTTCCAACTTGCAAACTCTTCCAACGTCTTCCTCAGCTTCAGCTCACCCACCAGTAATTAAAGATTATTGGAGCAAAAGCATGCTCTAGAATAATCATATCAAGCTTTTACAACTAACTTGCAAATGACTTGGTTTATGCAAGAATCTTTTTCTCCCACTCAGTCAGTCTCCCTTGTTTCCACCCAGTTGAAGCTCAAGTCAAGCTTCTATTCTTACTTGTTCCTTCGTAGAACAGGCTGAACTGTTCAGCCTGAACAGCAGACCTTTTAGGGCGAATGAAAGAATTTTTTCCAAATCCGCAAAGTTTCACCCCCTCTTACAAACTACAACCTATTTACAAATGTTCCTACTCCCCACATAGCTGTATGACAACTTCATAATAAGAATTAAGATTCATAATCCTAAACCGTAAGCAAGCAAACCAAACCCACACACTAAAGAAACCATCATTACATCTTGCATCAGTTTTTAGTAAGTTCGACATTAAATTTCAAAAGCGAAGCTTTAGCCCTCCAACATTTCGTGTTCTCAGATTATCATCTCCAGTTACTGTATGTATACAAGTGTGCAAGGAGTAGATCATTCCACATACATAGCGAGCATGCAGAGTGAGAGTGGATAAATTTGCCAGAGGACTTCGTAAAATCTGGGCCACCACATAATCTTACAGGGTGTGGTATTTAGAGACTCTCCTTGCTTTCCTCCTGCTTACAGTAATAATAATAATCCCTTGGCCAATTTTGGAGACGATGAGGAAGGAGACACAACAAGTATGCAGGATTGTTGAATAAAATTCTTAGAAGATCCATTTAAAATCATAGCCTACGAGCCAGTAGAATTCTCTTGACTACTGAAGACTCTAGACTACAATTTCCTTACCGTACCAGCACAGTTTCAAAAACAACAGCTGTCCAGTTCTTTACAGCACGGAATTAAATGTAAAGAAATAGTTCAATTAAGTCAGGTAAAAATGACGTGATAAGACAAGGAAATAATTTCGGCTTGATTGCTCACTCCAGTTTAAAATAAAAAGCCCCAATCACCTCACCTGTCCCTTCTAACTTGCGTAGTGTAATCCAACCCACGGAAGGAGCGACAAGAATCAGACAGAATGGACAGGTAGAAATGAATGAGCTAGTTTTGCGGGGTAATAGGAAGTTTTCGAGTTAAAGACACGCGTACGTACGCTGCTCTAACAGTTAATATAAAACTTTCATCTTTTTTAGTTAGCCCACCACCTTTTTACTCAGCCCTTTAGCTTGATACAAGTTTGGCGCTTTAAATTATCCGCTAGTATTAAACTCGATTAAGAGCGTTGTAGTACCCACACTTGTCTTCCATTTCACTGCTCTCAATCTGTCTAATTGAGACTTTATTTATAGGATTAATGTGGCTATTCAACTGAGAGCCGTTTGATGGTGGGAGGTTGGGTTGATTCTAAACAAAACGCAATTTTGTATTAAGACATCAGCAATCACGACAGGACTGCTTTATAAGAGGAGGAGGAAACATTTTAAATCTAGCCAAGACCTAGCACACCTTCCTCCTCAAAACTTTCATCTAATTATTCATAGATTTAGCTTAATCATTCTCCAACCATCAAATATTTGCAATGGGTGTTTTCCGCATAAACATGGTCATCCTGCGTCTTGTCAAACCGTTCTCCCTGTCAATTCTCCCCAACAACCACTTAACCGGCGTAATGTTTGTGCCCATCTTAAACCGCCCGGAGCATACAACTTTCAAAATAGCAAACTTTCTGATTACTATTTTATATTCGCTCGAATTAATTAAATCCGGTTTCTATTCTCAATTTCCTTTACCAAAGTCTTTCTTGTAGTTACCATGCAAACAATGAGTGAAAAATTTCCGTCTTGTAACTACTCCTCGTAATTGTTTGCATATGTTCTTGAGGATTTTGAAAAAATCAATCCAAGCTGAATTCACTTATGCATTCTGCACCATCCGGGTCGTCAACACACACAAGACTTTTAAATGCCTGATATCAGCTTAGGAAATATAGGCCAAGAACGACCATCATAGATTTTTCTGCCTAGGTTAGTAGGATACATAATAGATGTGTAAATGTACATAACGACATTATGTATAGCCGGCGTTAATTTATAACGGGCAACAGCCACACACACATTTCCTAATACATTAGGCCACGACAGTTATTGGACATTAAATTGAGGAATAAAAGTAGTATGCGTACTCCTGTAATTTCATTTTCAATTCTCCCTCCACTTCCCGTTACGACAGGTGGAGGCGATGTAATTTATTACCAAGTTTACTATTTTACAAAAGCTTCGCACAATGTATTCTAAAGTAGTCAAGTAGCTCAACCAAGTACTTAATAAGTCAAAGAGGTGCTTCAGGATCCGGCTGGATAAAAATTTAGATTCCCAGACTACTCAGGCCAAGGGCTATTCGGGCCAAGGTCTGCTCCCGCCACAATTTCTGCCATATCTTTTCTCAGGCATGCGTTCTAGCAATGCGTGGACTTGAACTTAATTACAAGTTTAGTTAGTACGCACCACAGTAATTGCAATGACGAAAGTGTCTTTAAATTAACTGGAATATTGGTAATCTGCGTACGTCGAGGGAGATTGTAATGATTTAGAAAATTAATAACAGCTTTTAAGTATTATGTAAAATTAATTTCAAATCATCTGCAACATAATGTGTCACTACACATACTTCTCTCGACAACGACGGATGATTGCTAAATCATTTAATTTTGGTTAACTAAAAATTCACAGAAATGGTTTTCATGCAACGTCTTTGCATTATTCGAGCACACACAACTGCATATTTAATCTAAATAAATAAGGTAGTAATCCAGAAGGTATTCATAAAGAAGGCCGTAATAAGTCGTTTTGGGATCAACTGTCCATGGCCAGAGAAGTCCGATCGCCACCCTTTCACCTGGAAACTGTACATCAGTGCATCAAAGCCTGGAAGGATCTCCACCTCCACTTTCCCCCCATTATGAATTCCAGAGTCAAAACGCATTAGCCACCGTGATAGAGCATAAAGAGTTTTTAAACTTCAATCTAAGGAGCATTTATTTCATTTAAGTCAGTTATTTATTTCCTTCCCAACGTATAAACTACAGCAGCCCTTTAGGGAACATAAAGTATCTAAAATATTGCATGGAAGCGTCTCCAGTCTCAAGTCTGCAGGCGGACTCTGCAACAACCTTCCAGAGAAGGTGTTAACCCAAAAAACATGGCAGCATTCGTCCAGTCAGCAGCCCATGATCCTCCAAGTTTTTTCCCAGCCTCTTCTGGAACTCTTTGTACTAAGGATTATTTATGTGTAATAAATTATTAGACTTAAATGTTAGGAGGGAGTAATTTACACCCTTGTAATTTTTTTACCCGACTTTTTTTAAAATATAAAACATTTTCAAGCCTAATGCTTCATATGTAGTAAGCATCTAGCATCCCGGGGGACTTTTAAGCACTTCCAATACTCCCGTTCCTTCTGATTTTGATTTCTTAGTAGCTTTCGGCATATCTCCCTTGAATATTGTACTCAGCATTGATTTTATAGCTCCAGGCCTTAATGCACTTTTGGAAACTGCTCTCTTCTTTTGCCTAAACTTTCAAAAATCTCTCACTTTCTTAAACTTATCTCCGCCAGTTTAAGGACTTACGGTCAAATGTACTGGAAACTTAACCTATTTACATCAAATTCTTGCAGGATTCTAAATTGATTTCAACCTCTCGTTTGTCCACCATAGTTTAATCTTTGTATTACCCCGCATGTAGAAAGCTTTTGAATTGTTGAATTCTTCTTCTTCTTGTATCTCTTCCTCTCCTATGCATCCTACACCCAAACTTCAGGTTTAAGGAACTTTCAGTTTCTCATCCTTACCTTGAAGCAAGTTTCTTCGTGTAAATGATAGCTCATAGCCCGCGGGGATGTGCTGGGAGTAATACTCTGGAAGGACCCGTAGTTAAACTGCATTAGAGTAAAAGGGTATTTACAACGGGAATTTGTCAAACCTGCAAGAAGATGAGAGTGAGTATTAAGAGAAGATATCCATTTTTTCACTGGTTTACATTACATTTGAAGGTAGCGGAATTAGTTTTGTACATTATTACACTAAAAAGAAACGCATTAACTTCCATATTTTATGCAATTATCTTTCAAGAATTAAGCTAATGCTTGTAATTAATATGACGGAATGTGTAAGATGATAAAAGCATAAGCGAGCGACGAACAACATTTAAAAGACATGAGCGCTCCCAGCCAGGAGAAGAAAACTAAGTGAAAATGTGAGTGACATGAAATTTAGGGAACAAGAAGACGAGATGATAAAACCCTTCCCCAGCGGCAATCTTTTCTTATTAGTGCACTACATAACTGTATAGCCTTTGGAATCAAAGCTTCCTCGACTTCATATACTCAGTCTCATGCACAAGGTACAAGCTTGAACATGCCAGGACATGCATGTATTTCAAAGCATATCATCGATCTGATATCCATCAAATTCCCTGAGTTTCAAAAACCTTTTGAAAGGATATATAAAATGCATAATTTTCCCGTTATAGGTCAAATAAGAAATTGTATTCAGTGGGTGCATGAATATCAAAGGATACTTGCACTAGCTCGCACCCGCAGGTATGATGGGATACAGGTGAACAAGTTTGTTGGAAGCTTGATTTTTCACAAATTCTACTGACGTTCCGCAGTCTCGATCAGCTCCACAGCACTTTTTTCAAGACAAGCTGCATTACATCTTGATCATTATAGTTTTTTCTAAGCGTCACCCATCATTGTCTGTCTAGCATGCTGCTAGCATAACCCAACATGCATACAGCCATCCACCTCAGTTCCATAATGTGTGTGACTTAATCGATCTGCAGGCAATGAAAGTTCAAAGTTCTCGAGTAGAATAACACGTTCTGCATTCGCAATTCCAACGAGCCTCCTCATACATTCCTCCTTACCATCCACCACCACCACAACTGATCTTTAAGCCCTTCTTCCATCACATCCAACATGCCTTCATCTGGTTTGTAGCTTCCATAGGAGCCAAAACGCCTTAATAATTCTGATCCATGCTGATTACATCTGATTGGTGTTGTTTGGTGCTAGCTTGTAGTAGCTGAGTTGCAGAATCTAGGCCCAGGTCAAAAGTTAATCATGATCAAGTCCCATGGTAGCTTCGGGTCATTCATGTGTGAGCAGAATTTTCTTTATTTATTGTAAATCAGTTTCAAATCTTAGTTCAAAAGCCAAACATGATTCCTAATTCTTGCTCCCAGTGCAGTAAGTGTGTCACACTAATGCCGCTGGATTTTCGCACAAGTCAGAGGTATATTATTATAATTTCAAAACTACTGTTAAACTATGCATTGGAAACCAAATTTTTCCTTTTATATTCAGGTTACTGCAATCATGTCATCGAGCCTTTACAAACTAGTGAAATTTTAAGCTTCATTCAGTTCATTTTCCGCCCACGGGAAGGTGTCATTAGTAAGGTTCGTTCCCTGCATACTTCTTTGGATACAACCCACAAAGAATGGCGAATAAGCAGGAGGCTGATTGGTTTCCCATAGCCTAAGTCAGAGAGAGGAATATCGGTTAGGCCAGCTAGGCCATGATGCCAGGTGTTGATGATATTGGCAACTTTCGATTCTTTTATTATATCTTTTGATAGCCGTGTAATTAATTGCTGTGTGAGCGGAGAGAGAATGATACGTAGGAACAAACTACGTTGACATTCAAGCCTTTCTACACCCAAGTCAAGCCAATAATACCGGTACCACTTGGGTGTCTTCCGTAGCGTCAGCGTAGCGCAGCGCAACAGCCTTCCTCCGTCCTTTCCCTGTACCTAAAGTGTCATCAGCGAACGCTGAGAACACAAAGCACACTGGCAGCGCTCCACAGCGTCCATCACCACATCCAGTACCAACGCATACGTACGGTATTATTCAAATATCGTGTCCTAAATCTCCGAACTTTTCTGTATTTACCTTTCTCACATGGGTATTGGGTATTGAAAGATTAGAGACCTGTCAATTCCTTAGTTTACTCCCAACTTTAGGAGTTGCCGCAACTTTTACTTACGCGCCCTGTGCTTTAAAACCCTCAACTTTATCAGCAATGTTTCTTAGCTTGGCAACTTAATAATGAAGCAGTCGTAGCAACACTATCTAAACATGTATCAGAAAGCGCCGGAGCGCTGGGAGTATTCTCTCTATGAAAGATAGCTTCCAGAATTTTTAAGGGTTGGCAAATTATTTTGCAATCAAATGTCAAATGTAGATAATAAGACCACAGGGACTGTGGAAGATCAAAAGGTCTTGATCATACTTAGTTGATATAGTTTGACAGTGTCATGAATTTCATACTTGTTCCATCATTACAGCATCATCACACACACGAACATACCCTTCTTACGTAATCCCAAGTCAATCAAGTCTCCATCCCCACTATTGTTTTGATAAATGGGCCGACACATGTATGTACACAAATTCTTCATGGTTTTTACCCCTAAATTCTCCGCTGATCCGTATCAAATCCGTAAAATTTAGTCCTGTCTCGCATCGGTCTTTGAGGCTCACCTCAGCCAGTCTCTTCCACTTGAGGCTCAGCACGCCGAAGCTGCATACGCATTTTCTAAAAAGCGCCTATTGCTGCAAGTGAATTGGACAGCTAATTTAAATCGTTGCACTTTTTTCATGTGTGAAAATCTTTAGGGTGTGTTAGATGTGTGGAAGTAATCCATTTTTTACACGTGCCGACGGAATCCTTTTAGCATCCCACCATTTACTACTCAGGCGCCTTGGATTCGTATCTCATTCAGTAGCTGCACCGCATCAGCATAACCACAGCAAACGCCTAATAAGTTTAACAACGCAACCCGTCTTTTTCAGCAGCGTCGCTGCAGCGAAGCGTTTAAATTAAACCTGAGCGCAGCGTCCGCAGTGCAAGCATGTACTTTCGGTAATAGCATATCTCATTGGCCCCAGAATGACAGTTTGATGACGGAACAATAGTCACGGGCGAGGTGCGGGGCGGGTGGGGGACTCCATCTCATTCTCTCTGGTAATAAGTAGATCAAGGTGTTTCTCCCTAGGATTGGTGATCAAGTGCAACTTTTAAACGTTATTGGCATTTTGGCAGGGAGGGCGATTTATGAATGAGGAGGCGGCGCGGACTGTATCTTGCATGTTGCATGGCTCCCGTTTTGTGTTCTTGTCATGTCAAATCTCATAATAATATTCTCTTATTTCCATTATCAAAAGACTAGCCTAAGGAGAGTGATTAATTGTTTCCCTGCACTCCGCGTATCACAAAATTCCTCAATGATGTAAAATATTAGGGCACGCGTTTCAAATCCATTCCTTTGGATCGTCGTAATGCTATCAAGCTCCCTACCTCATTCCTCGTTTAAGTGATCTTGCCCCCAGTCGTTAACTATAGTTCATACACATAGCTTCTGCTTTGACAGCTATTACCGAATAAGACAGCAGCAGGGTCGACCATATGTTTTGCAACCTTTCATAAATCCTCTTTGACATACCACCAGTACATTCCAATTTAAATTAACTTGCCAAAAAACTACCAATATTCCAATTGACAGCACACTCTCAGAGTGAGAGTAACGAGACAGTAACAAACATTGCGAAATTATTGTACCTGAACCTGAAAATCCCAAATTTCTTCCCGCCCCTTGCTTTGGACCATTTAAACCCACATATGTCTCACTATACAAAATCCTGTAGGCCAATAATCAATGCGTGGGAGCATACTATGACACGGTCAATCCCATAATTTCTTATTCGATTAGTTAGAGAGCAAGCACTCTGCGCTGCGCGCGCTGCACGGAAATTATCCTGTAAATCATGCAAGCGAAACATTTGCCTAATTGAATCAATGTTTGGCCAGCGCACCATAGCCCACGGAACAAATCCCGTTAGTGCCTTACGCTCACTACAGTTATTTATGACTTAGGTAAAAAAGGCGATAGGAGGATAACAATGGGCCATAAGATTTGTGTAAAACCTTGAATTTTTTCTCAATTTAACAGTCAAGTACGGATCTAGATCACTATATATATTATATTCCTTTATAACTTCCCTATTTTCTTCCTTACATTCCATCCACAAGCAAAACAGCCATATGCCACCCTCCTTATCCTTGCACCTTCATTAAAAAATTTCAGTAGTGCGCCGTGGTAAGCGCAAAGTGCGCACGCGCTCCCGTAGTTAACGGTATTAAAATATCGAATCATCATGTTATTCCCCAATCGTACTTGAATTCTCCTTAAGGAGTGACAGACAGATATTCGCGATTCCAACTGCAGCGCATTTCTGAAGCGCTCTGAGGTTAGCACTTGCCTAACCCTCTTGCAAAATTCAAGGTAGATTCAATATTGCTGAATAATTAGAGTAACAATGCACAAGGAGCTAATGCATAACCTTTGTAAAGCGAGCATACGATACGAAAGAGAAGGCATAGAAGAACAATTATTTCCCATTGAAATGTAATTTTGTGCTTGATAGATCACGAGGAAATGAGAATTCTTATTCAATACTATCAAACTATCAAGTGCTATATCCATGCAGCAGCCCGCAATTAAATCCTCCAAGTACCTCATGATTTAGTATTTTTCCTTACTGTACTACGTTGGTTTTGGACTTTTAATCTCCTTAAATAATTGCCTTCTGCTATCCAACCCAATTCTTACTCTTGAAGATCACTTACTTAACATAGTTAGTTACTTTAAGTTACCTCTTATTACGCCTTCCTTCCATGACTCAACCCTTACACCTACACTAAGGCAGGGAAGGCAAGGCCTCAAACAAGTGCGGAAGGTTAGATTAAACGTTAAATGTAGTGACAAGGGCTCTCACAACATGGGAAGTTGACGGAATGATTTTTTCCAATTCTAATTACGTAGGTAAAAACAAAACTGAAGCTGGGTTTTGAAATCCAACTTGCTGCGGGGGTGTTGGTGGGTCCTTATTTTAGTCCATGATTAGCTTGACATGAGTGACTTATCAGGGGCAGGTTGTGTAGTAGGATAACACGTTAATGAATTTAGCATGACTCCGTTCCGTAACTCATTAATTATTCTTGTCCGCCCATTTTCAAATGAGATTTCCTCCGTTCCTGCTAAGGTTTACTACAGAGGCTAAACCGCAATTTGAATCAGCTGATCCTTACGCTATTTTACCAATTGCAATTCAAACTCACATATACACCGCTCACCGCTGCATAGAACCTTAGAAGATTTTCGGCAATGGCAATAATGTTGGTTAAGCAAAATGCAATTGCAAAGCCAGAAGCGCATGATTCAAAAAACAAGTGAGCAGAGGTCGGCCCTTGTTAGTTGTTGGATAAAATCGCAAATTAAATTGAAATGTCATCAGCAATTTACAAATAATGATTTAAGCGCAGGTATATTTTATTATCCTTTTACAAACAACTCCTCCTTGAAGAAAGAGCAAGGAGGGACACTGTTGAATTGAGTGAATCTAGTCAAAGGATTTATAGGTCGGTAATCAGCATGAAGCCACGTTTCTGCCTCCAAGCTTGTGCAAAAACTTCCCCAGCTTCATTAAATACAAAGTTTCTTTCCCTTTGGCACTAGGTTTCTTCCAAGATTTAGCCATACAGCCGCTGTCAAGCCGACAAACTTAATGCTACAGCTATCCTCGGACCGCTCGGCCATCATTCTTCGGACATTGCATATATATTTATTCATCCGCAAATTTCGCGTGAATTAACCCAAATAGAGTGTTCTTGCACTGTCTGTAACTTGGTCTTTTGAAGGTGGAGGGTAAAGTCAGGAAGCGCACGGTGCGCATATATGCTCCTAGGAACATTTATCCCTTGAATGGAAAATATATATTCGCAGAAGAGATGAGCCGCGTGCGAATTCCCGAGGCAGGTCGAGTTCTTTTCCGGAGCGGATCCTTATGTTTCATCTTTAATATGATTCCTTGAGAAATATCCTTGTTGATCATCCCAAAGTAGGTTTCTAGTCATGTTATGGTTTTGTATGCATTTCCCCAATTCCTTTGCCACGTGCATACATACAGTGTATCTTTTGAGGGTTTTAGTTTCGGTGGATGGCTCGTGGCTTTCTGCTTGTTTGTTCCGGATCCCTGGCAATGTGTAACAAATCTACACACACAGTCCAAGCAACCAAATCCACCAGAACCCCAACAACTTCCCAGCTTATTTAGTTTGCATGTCAGCTCTACCAGAGACATAGTTTGCTCATTCAGTGCCGAATCAAACCTAACACAGACAGGATTTATAAAATCTTAGCAGTTTCCAACACTTTTCATTCGACGCTACGCTGCATTCCGCTACACTGAAGCTCCGTTGATTTACTCTCATTTTTTGAGCAAACTGAAATAGTATTCATTTTTTTCTGCAGCGTGCTAAAAATCAGACAACTATATTATAATTATAGGACGAGATTGCACTTACTACTGTGCTATATATACCTGCTCCTCATTTTATGTTTTCATTTCGTGTGCACACACACACACGTTTGATTCACTTGTCTGTCTGTCTGCAAACTTCCCTTATCCGCTGTTCTGATTCTCACCAGACCGACAAGAAGCGCGCGCTAAATTTCCGTACGCGCAGCGCTTTCCTCACACTTTGTTGCACTGTACTATTATCTCTGCCAAAGAAGGAATACGCTTTTGGCGTTGAATTAAAATCACTCTCTCAAATATAGTAATTAGTTTCATGCAGTCCAGCTGTTGAGTATACGTAGTAAGATTGTCCTGGCTATCCCATGTTACATTCTTGTAGTCAACGGGGACAGCTGCGTTCAGTACGTATACATTACACATGCTACTGCTGCCGTAAACATTGTACACCTACCTGCACTGACAACGGTAACTTACCTGTAAAAATTGTACATCTTACTGTCGTACATGTACATGTAGAAGCAGCAAGGTATTTTTACAGCCTGTAGCGCATTATTATATGGCGGCTCGCCATTATATTTTCCTTTCTGTATGGGTCAATGAAAATTTTTAATTCATCCTCTAATAAGTAATGATAATTAGTCAAGAGAGGAGGGGGTGATGCAGGCAGACCGAAGAACCTTTATAACTCCCCTCTTTTGTTTCTTATCATCTCCACTTCTTCACTACCAGGCGCAGTCAATCCTCCAACGCAATGTCCCATACCGCGTCCCTTATAAACATCTGATCGCTAATCTACACTCAATACAGCAAGACTTTGTGTGCAATCCAAGTTGAGGATTGATGCATCCTATAATTATCCATCTTCCTCATTTTTATCCGCCTACGAAAATCGAAATTAGGCATCAGCGCACTCTTTAGGGATTTTTAAATTCGCCCCCGGGAACAAATCCCACCGACGATCACAACGTTCTAAAACTTGTAAAGATATATTTACAAAAAAAAAGCTTCACCACCAATTTCTTCCTACGCATAACAGCTTTCATACACGTGTGAATAATTTCATTACCTGACCTCCTAAGCTGAGCATCTTCCCAGCTACTGCAGTTAGTGATAACAAGCACATTATCAAAACTCAAGATTTTAAAGTTTGATTAAGTACAATAAAAAACTGTTGAGAAACTTGATGTTTGCAAAATTTTGAATTCTTTTTTTTACCTCTACGCTCCTTCCTCTACCTACCTGCTCAATAGGTTGTAATTAGGGTGAAAGATGCGTAAATTTTTTGGTAGGTGTGGAGCAATATTATTTGGAAAATATTTACGCACCGTAAACAGGATAACATTTATCATTTATAGCTTGTGGAAGTGTAGGAAGAGGACGTGCTTAGAGGATCTGTAAAGATTGAGAGGAATATAAAAGTGAAAAGCGTGTGTTTCCAAGTCCTCCTCGCACTACCTCCTTCCAAAGCCAAGCAAACGTAGAGAACCCAAGCACGATTGTCCCTTAAGAAGTTTATACACACAGTGGTTAGATAGCATTCTGTGATGCAATCCTTAATATTCAATATTAAATTTCTCCGTGCATCAACTACCCCTAAGAGTCTAAGAGACAGTGCCCGTCCGCTCCTTTAAGCAATACTTTCTGAAGGAGCTTCTTGTCATGATTATAAATGTGCTTATTGAACTCGTAAACGGCCTATTTCATCCCTCCCAGCATAACGTTTCTTCTTACCTCTCAACGCTCCTGGCTCGCTTCTCAGCCTCTTTAAATTCGCTAACAAATTTCCGTCCACGCATTTTTAAAGCGCAAATTGCAGGTAGCTCCCAAGCTTATTTGAGACAGCAAGCGGTAATTAGCGTCCTATTGCAAGCAACATATTTTCTAAACGCTAATCAATCTTTGAAATTTTGCGTGAGGCCAGCTTATCGCCTCCATCTTCTGATGTCATCACTTGCCGCACAGTATTGCTAAAATAGGTATTACCTTATTGCGAATTACTAATCCACACAGCACAATAGCTTATGATTTTGTGTGTATTCATGGGATGATTGCTACTGCCACGGTGGTAGGATTTCTTGAATAAGATTTGCGGATATTTCTTTTATTCGTCGCAAGAAATAAAGCCAGCAGCATCAGATAGGATTAAGCCTGTGACATAAGTGACAAGATAATGTCCAGCAAGTGGAGACAGATAAATGAAGTTGTTTAAATC
Organism: Sminthurides aquaticus; assembly: GCA_906901655.1. Classification (NCBI taxonomy): domain Eukaryota; kingdom Metazoa; phylum Arthropoda; class Collembola; order Symphypleona; family Sminthurididae; genus Sminthurides; species Sminthurides aquaticus. The sequence continues at coordinate 6,183,142 of CAJQTT010000003.1, forward strand.
ATTGGACATGATGATAAAAGCTGAGATGATGGATGGTAGATGTAGCGGCTGATTTAGTTTCATATTTCTCCTGGAAGAAAAAAAAATAGCTGGAAGCAATCCACGCAGCTGCGTGTGAGATAGATGGATTGATGCAGTCCAGCATCCAGCGTCAAGAGCTTTATCCAAACACCCTCCGCTATTTACTACAAAGAAATAGCTGTAGCCTGTAGCTCCAGCACAGTCAAGAGTGCGTGCCAGGGTTTTTTTCTCCTGGAGGATGCGATTGTCTTCACTATCTTATAAATCTTTTAAATCCTCTGCTCACCTTCCTCCCGCCATCCGTCAAGATTCCTTCAAATTATTAGCAGGGAGCGTGAGTAGTATTGAATGAGACTTAAAATTCATGTTTAGATTTAATGATGATTCCTTGAGTGCATCCCACACAATCACAGCTACAGCTTGAACATTTGGATTTAAATCTATCACCCTCGGACTTTATTTGGTGAATTTCAAATATTGATTTGCATTTCCTCTTGTTGTTTTATAGGAACGAGAAGAAGCCTTCGCTCCCAGCACAGAAAACATCAACAATGGTATCCCGTCGTCGAATATTGTCTCGATCTCGGGACGACCTCAACCTTCCAGACGCACCAGTCGAGGAGGAAGACGTCTGGTACTCTAAAGAAAAGCTTCTCAAGGTAAGCCCGAAAACACTTGACCATCAAAATTTTATATTATTTCTGCAACTTCTTCTTCCTCTATGCTTCTTTAATTCTCAAGCAAGCATATCTCCATATATTCCACATCTATTTTCCCAAACCATGCAGAAGCAAGCATCATCTTCTTTAAAATTCATAAAGCTTCCTGGAACTCATAAAAGCATGGGCCATTCCAAAATTTCCAACAGCTATTACAGCATCCAAACCCTTGTGAATCCATCCATCATTGAGTGCTCATTTTTTCCCACCTGCCTCCCTTCCTACGCATCCATTTGCATTTGAATGGTTTTTGTCCTTCCCTCCTGGAGGACTGAGTTGCATCAGCCATCATCATGCAGAGGCGGGAGGGGGAGTAAAGTCTTTATCACATTTATCATCATCTTCAGGCAAGAAAGAGTCTACACAAGCAATCCCACACAAGGAGTCCTCCTTCCTTCCCACTTCCCGCATTGCTTAAAGTCCTGGAGCAAATGCATTTCTTAAGCACCTCTGGAAGTCAAGAAAATTTGATCGAGTCAGGCAATATAGTCGGTATAAATCCAGGGACACAAGGCAATTTTTTATCCATACCACCCTCCTTCTCATCATCATGATACAAAGCATGATAAATCGTTCTTTAATCCCAGGTTATATTTTATTCTCCATTCATCTCCAGCTTGCGCCTTGTTTCATCACAAAGTAATTTGAGCTGTGCAACCCCCTTCCACTCCCCTTAAATCCGTAGCTGCGGAGCTGGAACTCTTTAGCCAATTTTCCCGCTTTACTCTCAGTGTTTTAGAGTCAGCGAACTTAAAGAAACTGCTTGTGAGAAATGAGAAAATCAATGTGAAAATTCATATCATTATTCCAGAAGAGCGCAACAAGACAGGGCTAACCCTGAATAAAAGCCAACTAGACCACTAAGTGGTCCATTTTGTAATTTGGCTAGTCACGGAATTTTTTACACCGCTTCTTCCTACCCGCTGTACTAAAAGATACTCGAGATCTAAATCAGCTAATAACTTAAGGCCTTTAGCCTCTTTTCCAAAGCACAAGTTCAGTTAGCATGTAAAACTCATTACAAATCCGAGTTACTTGTCCTCCGTCCTTTAGTACTGCGAGTATGACATAACAAGATTTTGCGTAACGATAACTGATTAGCAGCTATGCTCTCTTAACTTGCATCACTATGAACATGTGATACATCTTAATTCCAGGTAGTAAAAATCCCTGCAGGTACAGGAGGTAGATGATCTGTCTTTAAATTCCTCGCTTGTCCATCTGACATAGGTAGCAAATATTTAAATTCAAATGGAATAACCTCTTGAAATTCGCATAGTCTTATCTATTTTTTGTCAATCTGGAGGGATCGTTTAACTCTGTAAGGAAGGAAGAGAGGTAGCTGAAAAGCTTGTGTAGGAGGAAAAATTTTCAAAATGACCACAGGACCAATGATTGATAAGCCCTGGGAATTATAATTATAATAGAGCAATCTGTCAAAGGTGTAAATTTATATTGTCACAGAGACACAGCTTAACCGGGCTAGAAGAGGTTGAACGAACTTTATTTTGCAAAATCTTGTCTGTAAGTCTTCTCCCCTTCCTCTGTCATCCATACACCCCTGTCTTTGTCTCTTGTATTGTTTCCCTCTAACTGTTCATGTACTCCTTCCATGATAGATTGAAAGGGAAATTAATTCTTTGAATTAATCCACAACAATACTTTGACAACGGCTACTACCTAAAGGAATTAATCCCTTGATTGCTCAACGCTTACCTTAGTCTCCTGGACCATAGCTGTAGTACCTAAGCTTGTAATTTGCAATAATGCTTTAATTACTACTATTTGCAAAGTTATGCAAGCTACTCTCCATAAAAGAGTTAAGAACATTTACAGCATTTCCTTAGCTCCAGGCCCTCATTCAATTAATTAACCAGGTTAAGTCACCGTTCAGCTTTACAAAGCAAGATGCAGGAAAGTTGACACTTTTCCTTACAGTATTCCATTCCTTTAAACAAGATTGATCCAAATATCGCAATCATCTGAATTACTTGCAGACATCTCTTAAAAAGAGAAATCATTTTCCGCTGTATATTTTTAGCTTCTTCGACCTTCTCCACGTAGACCATAATAGCTGTATGATATCGCCTCATAAATGCTCCTATAATAACATAATTACGACGATAATAATAATATTCCTCCTCGCTATTTCCTCCACCAGCAACTAGTTCACGTTTCTTCTTCCCAAGAAAGATATCAAAGATTTCCTTTAAACTTGATCATTTTCTTTATCATTATACTACTTTCCAACCGCTGTTTTCAAATCCTTTAATGATTCTCTCTCTCTTGGGAGTAAAAGCATGGAATCCTTCGCGTTTAACGTACAGATAAAAGCCCTCAATATAAAGATTTCCTTCCATCCAATTTCTCTCTCACCACCTTTCTCGCAACGCCGCAACAGGTGGGTATTGAATATTGGTTCGCATCTACCTGGCCATCCTGTTTTCTACAGAACAGATTAGCTTGTGAAGCGTGACGATTGGTCATCCTAGAATAGAAACGAGATCTCTGTCGTCGTGGGATACCATATGGAGATATTCCTCTTGTTCTACAATGTAGATCAAAGATACTCCAAAAACCATCTCTACTTTGTAGGAACGATCGAGAGCCGATGAAGAGGAAGTAAAAAAAACTCTCAGTACTTTTCAATGGATATATCCTCTTCTGAATCTCATTTAAAATTCATTTCCAATTGCATCTCAATCTAATTTTCCCAGTTGTTAATGATAGAGTTGCTTAGCGTATATTTGATCCTTCTTACAATCTCATTGCTTTTATTCTTACCACCTGCCTCCCTTGCTGACCGATACCGTATGGCCATTTTTATTCAACCAATTCTTGTATTTCGCACGTCGTCAACCCAATTTTTTACATCGTTTCTACGGCTGACGGCCGAAGTAGTTGATCGGAATCAATACAAAGCTTGGACAGGATACATAAGTGAAACTTTTGTGCTATATTCGTCATTGTTTCGAGACTGAAACGTGTTGAAAACCAGCTTTGCTATTAGTTTTGCATTAGTTTATCCCAATTCCATTACTTTGGCTAGAAAAGTTAAGCAGTAGCTCCGCACAATTTTCTTAGAGAAATCCCATTTTCCTTCCAAAGGGTATCTCAAAGAGAATATGTCCTTAGGCTCATCAGGTGACAATTAAACTAGTCCTTACAAAGGTAAAAACCCTCCAGCGGAGAAAATGTTGGCAAGAGTTATAAATATTGTAGGCTTGGGTGGGGTTTTGTAGCTTTTCTGATGCATCGAACTGTCTTCAGCGCCTTTGCATTTTGCATTCTGGGATGATCAATCTTCTAATGCACCCCTTGGGAACAGTAAATAAGAAAAAGAAATAAATGGTCAAAAATAGGTGTGTGCGACGATGAGTGAATCAGGGAGGGAGGAGGACTTGAAGATCGACTCTTAGAAGTAGAAGGGCGATGGGAGAGAAGGTATTTCTCGGCCTTTAATAATTAGACAGGCATTGAGAGATCAAGCTGTGTAAATCCGTTGAATTGATATTCAGATTTGAGTTTTATAATTCCTTAGAATACCTTGCTCGCTTGCTCCTTCAAGTAACTACAGTAATAATAACTTGCATTAAGGCGGCGGCTTTTCTTTAAAAGATATAATAATGCCCTATTGCTTTTGTTTCTTCATGACGTCTTAATCTTAGGACAGCTCTGCTTGATTCCAAAATTGAATTAAAATCCCAAGGTTATAAGATTTTGATACTCCCAGATTATTCCGCCACCTTCTACTCTATGTCTGCTCTTAGTCTCACCTTTGCTTACCTGTCCTGATTCAATTTGAGGCGTACACACGTCATTTCACAGTCGATTATCACTATGGAGGGGAGGACGTGAGCCAGCTAAAGGAATTAAAATAGTTCAAGTACGATAATTAAATCATACAAATTCAATTTCAAGTAAATGTAATCACTCTGTAATTTATCTATCCTTTGTTCCTCTTTTCAATCATTCAACCCAATATTATTGATTGAAAATCTGCCTTTGACGGCCTCGTTTCCAAACGACCTATAACATTGACTTGGCTAAAAAACTTATCAATCAATACCACAAGTCTAGCCTTCCCTCAACGCATAGGTCTCATTCACGTAGCTAATCACGCGAGTAATTTAGGGAGCATTAAGAATACCCTTTCTTAATTCTTAATGTGATTTGTATTTTTTGCCGAATTAGCATCCAGAATATTCTTAAAGTTATTAAGAAGTCAATTATGAATTTAAAATTTAAATAAGGGTTCACCAGCAATACATTCCTGAATGAATCAGTCAACAGTTACCGTATGAGTTGCACCTGAAGATTTAATTGCAGGTACTAAAATCTTTCGAAATATTGCCAACATAATAATTTAATCTTTACTTCGTCTTCTTCAACCATCTTCCTTGCATCTTTCTTCTTATTCTGCAACTATTTTTTCGCATACACTAAGAACACGTAGCTAGCGGATGCAAATGAGATGAATTACATTAGAGCCGCTGCCTTTGAGAAGCACCTTTATTAGATTTTCAGAATAAATCCTCTGGCAGATGACACAGATAAATCCGGCGGTTTCCGAAGGACGACCGGTCCGTCGTCCTCTTTAGTTTCTGAAGAGGAGGAGAGTGCAAATTATATGAATATTCCATGCAAACCCTTCTAAGCCAAACTCCAAGAGCATCATCTTCACTTGGACCACTGACTTTATTAGCATAGTTGTTCTACAGTTGTATCATTTTCTTCAACTACTCATCTCCTATCAAATCTGCTAAGAGTGCATTATTATGGCTAGAATCCTTCAGTATCTCACTCATTTTGTATTAATTCTTCACCTAACATCAAAATATCAGTAACTGCAGATGAGGGACAACTTTTCCTCCCATGAATTATTCAACAATGCTTCTGCTCATCTTCTCCAACACGTTTGTGTGCTTGAATCATCTTAAAATCTTGACGTATTTCGATCGAGAAGGGCATTACACGAGGCAACTCCACAATCTTTATTAATGTCCCGTCCTGTATCCCACATGCCTTCTACACCTGCCTCCGCATCAGCCCTACCTGCTTACTTGTCAGTCTTTTTGGCAAATTGCTATACTCTACCCTCGCACATTTCGTCTAAACCATGCTAAATAACTCCTGGCGGTATGCTCTTGGCCAGAGGAGTCTCTGTCTCTCCCTCCATATGAGCCTGTATTCCATCCATGAATTTATTATTGCATTAATAATAATCTTTAATGGCTTAATTGCAGTTAAGTACTTTGATGAGGGTAGCTGTAAGAGGGTGGAGTTAGAATGTTATGTGATAATTTTGAGCATGATCACACACTCTTCTATCTCTCAGCATTTCTCAGCAGCGTCTCATAATGTCCCATCATCTACCAACAACTTTTTTACACTCAAAATACCCTTGAGCCCCACAATGCATTTTTGAATGCAACTTAATACGAAACCAACAATGGGACACAAGAGAGACGGCCATTCGCTCTGGTATATTATAATGCGTTAATTGTTGCCAAAACTTTTACCTTTACCGCCATAGGCTCTCCTGCATATTCAGCCAGGCATACAGCTATGAATACTCCGATATGCCCAATCAGTCTGCGCCTCTCACCAACTTTGTAATTTTGGCATACACTCATTGTATTTTTCTTTAACATTTGTCTCCAAACAAGTGAGAGTACAAGCAGGTAAAGTACGCAAGACTCTAGAATCAAGGTTGATCGTGCAAGCCAACTTGTCTTGAAAATTATTACAAGAGAAGCAAGTCTCGTTTACTCTGACCTTTCATAAAATTATTAGATGGTATTCTGATTGGAATGATGCTCTTGATTAATTTCCAATTGATACCTAAATTACAATTTCATTATATTAAGTGCCAGTTTCAAGGAAGTCGCGGAAATTATTACCAGATTTGATACACATTTCATTAGCATTTCAATAGCAGATCGTAGCATTGAGCACAAGTTAAATCATTTCTCACTTTGCCTCCCCTCAACCTTTCAAAGAACAAAACCTTCTTGTCTTGCGAGGATTAAGATTTTAAAAATTCATTTGATAAAATCATTTAAAAGACAGCCAAGTAATCTAAGTCCTTAGCAGTAGAATATTTTGGGGAAAATTTTATCAGAGATTGCTCACTAATGCTCACACGTCTCCGACACAAGCAAAGCAATAGGAAACGTCAAAAGATTTGTTGAGGCATAAACAGAATTTGTAATCATTTCCTGCTGTACCCCTTCCAATCAAATCCAACTTCATTCCCTACTGACATGCTTCTTAGACGCTGTGTTTCCCTTCTGCAAGTCACCACACAGACATAGGGAAAAGTCTTCTTCTTCCTTGGCCAGTTTGTTACTGTGCCAAAGGAACTGGGTGGCTCTTAATGCAAGACGAGAGTAACGAGGTGGAAGATAAATGAATTTGCAAAAGACCTTGTCGTGCAGAAAAATGTGTGGAAGATGCGCACACACACACTCTTTCTCCTATTCACAGTTATCAGAGACCAAGCAAGTAAATACTAAGCTTGAGCACTGTAAAACCAGCCAACCGCCAGAAGCAAGTAAAAGCTACTACCGTACAAAATAACTGGTTGCAAATTCGCGAGAATTATCCGTACATGAATTTTTTGCAAAGCGGAAAAATACAAGTTTCTTTCACTTCCCAAATCTTTTAACGCTTTGCAGTAGTTTCAAGCAAATCCCGTACGTAGCATACAGAAATCAAGAAAATTAGCCAAGTTAAAGGCCTGTGAAAAGAAAAGTGATTCCAGGCGGGGGATAACCATGCATGATTTAATTTATTTGATTGAAGCGGTAAAAGGAGCACAAAACTCTACATTCCATTTCATGATTAATGAGATGAATGGAGGGATAGGGCGCAATGTTGGCAATTAATCTAGTCTGCATTACCAACCAACCAAGCATTCGTTCCTTCCCTAGTCTTTTCCCACAAGCTCCCCCTTTAATTGTAAATTGTGCGTTTCCTCCATTGCCTAGCTTACAAATTGCTTTTGAATATATATATTTCCTCGTTTAAAAAACACCGAACTCTTACCGCCTTTCCTCTTTCATTCTTCAAGTAATATAAATCAGAGGAGAGCGTGCGTGAAAATTTGGGTGCATCCAATAATCTTTCTGAGTCCGTGCATTGCATTCCTGTCCGTCTCATTCTGCATCTCAGCGGTAGTAAACCAGCGGTCATAACCAATACACGCAAGAAACAACAGTCTCTGAGGAAGGAGGATCTCGGTCGTGAGATATCGCAGCTAAATTTTCATGTATTGCGAAAAATAAATGGGAAGGGGGCAATTCGTGCCTTGTTTTTATTATTATTATTCCCGCAGAGCATACAAACAGCAACAGTTTCACAGTCAGTCGTACCTAGCCATAGAGGCCAACAAACTAGCCTTAGTTCTGTGTAAGAAAAAGAAAACTATAGTTCAAAGCATCCACTAAACTTTGCTCGTATAAAATAAGCCCACGCCGGTTTGTCCGTCTTCAACTTTTGATTTCTTCAATCCTTCTTTATACGCAATTCTGCCTTCCTCCACTTTCGATTAAAATTCTTCAACGAGATAACAACAAGTAATTAAGCTTGTGACAAAGCCTTACTCCTTCTGTCTGTCTCCACTTATGCAGTTTCGAGAAAGTTTCTTCGTTTCTTCAAGTGCGTCCCGCACTGGATCCGTGCCTGCTTTGATAACCAAAAAATTACATGATTATTCCGGATTCAAGCCAATCCAACTACTATGCTGACAAGTGGGTATTGTACAAATCAAAGGTTTGTTTTAAACCAGCCATACAATAAGCCTACACGCTCAGCTACGTCTGAGATAACGTGTAATGGTCATTGGATGAAATTTTTTAGTGGACAGGGTCATTCGGAGGTGAAAATCCCTTTCCCATCCCTTTTCATCTTTCACAAACTTTTTCAAATGAAAGGAAGATGGATTACGTCCCTGACGTGATTACAGTTTAGCTAATGCTACAATAGCGTGAGGGCAAACCTACCTGGTTTGTCACCAGGCCCGTCAGTCAGTCACCACGTTAATTCAACAACAAACTATACACATTTTATCCTCCCAGCAAACAGTTTTGCAACAACTCAAACGCTACATAGCAAACTTGAAAAACACAATGCAGTTCTAAACCATCACATCAACTAAACTGCACTCTCTTAAGCCTTGCTTCTGAATTCTGAACCGGAGAGTTAGATGCAGTGAGCTGGAAGGATTATGGCTGGAGGCTGCATAAATTCAATTTTTTCCTCAGCCTTCATCAACAGCTTCTGTAATTGATTTGTCAATTTTCTAGTCTCGTCTCAGCTTCATCTCCAGTCTGAGCTCAACTTCATCTTTCATTCAGCCTCAGTCTCATCTAAGTCATCCAGTCCTAGCTGTCTTCCGACTCTGTAAACTGGTTACGCAGCACCAGCATTGCGTATCATCATCAAAGAAACGATGAGAACTTCCATGCGAAGCCATGTTTTTTCTATTCAATCCGCCACGCAAAATCAAGTTTAGCCGCATTACGCATTTCAAAAACTCGTAACTATGCAGCACAACAAGAAGCTCCTCCTGGTGATGAAACAATGGAATGCAAGTATCTTAATTTGCTAAAGGATAATTAGCAAATAAGAAAGAATTATCATTTGCGGAGAGAATCTTGTCGCTTGACTTTCAGTGTCTCAGTCCTGTCGTTAAGTAACAAAATTTATAACAATAGGCCATTATTATTGCCTGGATCCAGAACATAGATTACGACATCATCTCTCCCTATGCTCTTCTCTCTTAAAAGGAGAAAGCACCCAGAGCTCACCACGGTGTTGATTACACGGACGTCGTGACTTGAGGACATTGTTGTAGAGGGGGAATGAAGATATGATGATAATTTCCAAGCATTATCACTTAATGCATTTCCACTAGGCTATGACGCAAGAAACAAGGATGAGTGTAATTGAAACACGATGAAATTATTATATCACCTCCAGTCCTTATAGTAATTCGTGGAAACAAACTTTCCTCGCTCCGTCCTCTATCCGCAAACCCCTCTTTCCTGTTTACAAACCTTACCTCCTACACGTCCTTGCCTTTCAACGTGTTATACATGACAAGGCTCTTGCGGTTATATCTTCCGTCCTTGCGGACTTTTCGGGTTCAATATTCGCATTCTTTTTAGGCCTCTGGCCCAACTCTCTGGAGGAGCACATTGCACGAATTTTTCGTCCGTATTCTCATGTAGCAAAAACAAATCTCCTTCCTTGCCTTATTTTCTAATTTCCAGCCTTAGCAATTCCCATCCTACACAAGCCTTATTACCCTCCTTGTAACCATCCCCCTCCCGCACAAACAATCATTCAACCACACTTTTTTAAACTCTCCCCGTCTTTTCCTTATATTTTCTCAAATTCTCAGCTCCGTCCGTACATTCAAATTAAGGAATCATGTCAGACGGCCAGTAAAGCACAGAGATGGAATCCCAAGATTGTAATTTACCTTAAAAGAAGTATTGATTCTACTACGTGGGATGGAGATGGCTTATTTAATTTTCTTTCCGCCGAGAAGCGAGCTACAAGTCAGTCAAATTACTCTCGAGTCTATTGTTCAGCAAGTAATCCAGGCCTACAGTCTCCCATCCAACTAAGCTCCACGTGCTTGCTTGTACGGGCTTGAAGAAGAAGAAGCCGCACAGAAGAAAAGTCTTGAGGAAAAATTCCACAGAGAGTTGAATATATTTGAATACAATGAGCTCTTTTTGTAGCCGGTAGCTTCATTTGTTTTTACTCGCATTTCCCCTTCTTTAAATGAGACTAGTGTGGGCACATAATAATGATCATAATTGTTTGTTTGTTTGTGATTATGTGGCTGGAGGATGATCAAAGAGAAGCGGGGAGGGGGAGAGGAATGTGTGCATAGTATTTCTAGGAGGTTGAACTTTCAAAGTCAAAATTAAATTACGACACATACACAGCTTTAAAATCTAGCATTTCAGGATTTAATATTCCCTCCTTCCTCCTGTCTTCTCTCTCGTTCTTATGGATATTCAAGTATCCAGTTTAAAATATGACTCTTTCAGTCTAAGATATTCAGTGACGAGCCCAACTAAAGCAGCATAAGCTCCTTGTTCTACAATTGCAAGCTTAGTTTAGTTATTTGTTATCCTCGTTTCTTCCATTGCTTGCTTACAAACTTGCATGACAATAGTTTTGCATTTGTAACAAAGCAATTCCTTCTTTTTCACAGCTGACTCACGGATATAATTTGGATCATGTAAATCCTCATTCCTCTGTCCCCACCATTCTGCCTACCTGTATTTACTTCTTTGTGATTCTGTTTGATAATCTGCTGAGTACACCACTGCTGACTGCTGCGCACCCAAGGTTTCTGCATCATCTCAAAATAAGCTCCGCCAACAATCCTAATGGATTAGAGTCATCGTTCATAAATTAGGTAATATAAATCTAGAGTCTGAGGTAGTTTCAGCCTTGGTATCTGCAACAGGGATTTGCATTCTTGTTCCAAGGATTCTGGATGACAAATCCATGATTTGTGAACGGGTCCATCCAGAAGCAAGCAAAGTATTACAATACAAGAGCAGATGAAGACTCCGCATTTCTCTTCCCATCCTCCAGGAGAAAGAAGCTTAAAGAAAGCGAATCCTCCGAGAAGGATTGTCAAATGGCAATGGAGCTGTAAGATGAGATGCAAGTGTTTAGGAATGATGAGGCTGTGAGAAAATGAATAGGGTGTTAATTGCCCTCCTATGATTATTGTTCCGTGTTCTCATGTTGTTGTTGAGTTTCTTCCAGCTCGGTTGACATAGCAATAGCACCAGTAGTAGTGCAGTGCTCTTAAAAATCCACGCAATGATTCATACTTTTCTTCATTTCTCAAGCTTGCTTACCTGGCTTGCTTGGCTGCCTGGCAGCAGGGAATCCAAAGGATTTATGTTCAAATTAGAGGGATGATTGTATGCATGGAGAGATCCACTTGTTCCTCGCACCTTCCTCCTCCCCACCACACACGCAGTTCCGTTTACGCAAACCTCTCACCCACCTGCCCTTGCCAACGATCCCAGTCAACGTGCATGAGGGAATTTTGTTTTATTACCCTCTTCCAACTCCCTGTAAAAAAAGTCGAGGAAACTCCTCTCTGGAGAACTGAGACTTCTTTGTAGATTTTACCAGAACATGTAAATGATCCGGACAAACCTGAACTTGTCCAAGAAGGTGTAGTAATGAGCTGATGTTGGCTCAGGTGAAGACGTCCGGCCCCTTTACCCGCCGCCCCAATCTTCTCAACAACTTCTCTTCACCAACTTAGTCAACTTAGCAGTAATCATTTCAACTTTCATGTAAATGCAAATCCCACAAACAATTTCCCAACATCCCTTCCAGTCCCCGCATTGTACAAGTTTATTAGAAGAATGTGTGAAAAATGGAGGACGTGCTGCGAAAAGACGTTTCACGGATGGATATTACTTGAGGAATTTTAATATTTACTAGACTTTTTACTTCACAGTAAATAAATAGCCATAACATGGATTTTTGAGCATGTATTTCCTAAAATTATTCAAACCAAGCTCATGACTTGAATTGTTTGAAGTTGGCGCACAATAACTTAGAATTTTATTGCTCTTTCAATTTCACCCTTCCTGGAGTTTCCCTCTGTTGCATAACTGCAAACTCCATGTTTTACATAATACACACAATTTTATTTATGCATTTCCTTGATGCAATCCTCATAACTTTTTATTTTCTCCTGTGCAATACCGCAGCTTGTTTGTCGGATATTTCACAGATTTTAAAACATTCTCACTTCCAGAATCATTGTTTGCTTATTGCAACCCGGGGATTTATTAGCGATAATAAAACGTCATTTGTCCAGAAAAGTTTGCACACATTTGTTGTTTCCACTCTCTTCTTCACTCTCGTTCTTCTCACTCGTACAATTTTAAGAGAGAGTGTGATACTCGTGAACGCAGGGTTCAAACACATTTACGATGCATTTACTCCCCATGTCCCAGTTAACTAGAGCCTCAACTCAGATTCACTTCAAGGAGAGTTTCTTGTAGAAATTATACGACCAACATTTATATTCCCTATCTCTTTTCATAATCATCAGAGATGTTTGTAGCAATATAAAATATTAGTGTAAACGCTATCCAACAGCTTCCTTCATTCTTTAAAAAACTCTCCAACCATCGCCGCCTCCATGTGTGTGGGATCCTCCTAAATCTTATATCTCCTCCACATGATCATAAAATTAAACTTTCATTTTTCTTCAACTAAATCCCATCCAAGTTATAACTTACTAGTTTCTGCCTTCCCTTAATCTTTCTCTTACACAGTTATTGTCACAGTAGCCTCACCTTTCAAGAGCACATAAGTTTTATTTGATGAAGTTTGCCATCATTCACATCAAAGCAAACGCTATAAGAAGCAGATTTTTATGTATGCGAATCATTCGAAGATCACGGCTTTTCCACGCACCAGCTTCTGTATTCTCTGGCTACTAACTCTTACGGCTTTGTGTAGCCATAATCCCGGATCAAGTTTATCTTGGCCATTAGTGTCCTAATTTCTGAGCGATTTCTCATTCCAAAAGATACAAATGTGTTCTTGACACATTCTTGGAGAAGCGCCTATAAAACCCTTGCAATCTTTCATGACTTTTCCAACACAGCAACAGCAGCAAAGGATTAAACATGTGTGCAATATAAATTCTCTCAATCGTACGAGTTCAAGGTGTGTTACAAAATGTGAAATTTGATTTATGTGTCCGAGCAAATCAGATTGACTTATTGCCGTCACTTGAATGTAATGGCAAATTCGTCGTAGAGGAGAGAAGGATCATGATGAGGGCATTAATCCTGGATAAGTGAAGCGTTGAGGCGCTAAAACGCATTTATCTCGTTCGTCATCCACTTTTTGTCTCGTTTAATACCAACCTGCATATCCTCTTGCTGGATCCCAGTTTTTTCGTATATTTCCACAACTTTTCCACCCAACACACATGGTCTTCAAGGCTTGCATTGTCTTCCTCCGCCGACCACAAACATTTTCAGTAGAAAATCTCCGTGTAAGCCTCCAGCTAGTTACTTTGGCAACATCAGAATCATGGTAATAGCATTAAGATGTTTCTGCAGTCAAGCCAGAATCTCAGCTTGTTTCGAAATTAAGTCATGTCTTCCCAGCAAAGGTAGACGCAAGCATTGGGAGCATCAAACCTAGCTAAGCTTCGTTTCCCCTCTGTCTTCCCCGTTTCACTACTTTTCCAAGTCTTCTGGATATACTACTGCATATCCATGACTAGGAAAGCTAATGTGTTGAAGGAGCGTTGAGAAAATATAAAAAATTTAGCCTCAAAGGCGCCTCCAGTACAGTCCTCGAGTCCTCGACGTGAGTCCAACAACGAGCATAGAGGAGCCGTTCAGAGTGTAACGACATTTGGACACATGGCTCATCATCACAGCCTCCTTTAGCTGACATTAGCACAGACTGGAAGATATCTCAATTGTTAAGAGCATTAGAGTATATCATCATCCAAACTATCTTCTTCTTCCTTCCTGGATTCTTCTACATTCTACTACAACAGCCGATTGTGAAATATGAGGCACGGCACAGGCTTTCCTCAATTTTCATGTCCCTCCTCTCCTCTCTCTCTGGAATCGCTTGTACAACCCGCACTCAAAGAATTTACAAATTTACACAAAAATGTCAACGTCAAACTTGACAGTTCCTAGCTTTCGGCAATCAAGTCAACCAAGCCAGAGATTTGCCCGGATATCCAGTTCATGATATCTTTCTAAAGACATAATAGGTTTACAAGGCGTAAAAAATTCCTCTTCTCTTCTAATCATCACTAATGATTTAGGAGAGATGCGGGATTCATCCCAGGATTATGCACACTTGCGTTCAAAGAAACTTAAAGCTGGCAACAAAGCCAAAGAAGCACGAGAAAAAGAGAAAGATTTATGCAAAAGCTAGAAAAAAATGAATTCTCTCTGTCTCACTTTGTTAACTTGTGATTATGTCTTTATGAACTCCCGCAAGAGAGAGAAAGTTTCATAAACCTCTGTCTTCATTGAATTATGAACTGCTTTTAAACCCCTCATCCTAATATCTTCTCCAGCTTATTATTTTCTCGTCCGGCTGTAATCAATTTGTCGGAAACGACACCCAGGCAAGCTTTGCTGTAAACCTGCACGCTAAAACCTCTTCCTTCACAAAACAGCAAATTAAGCGTACACCGTCGCCTCATATTCCGAAACTCTTAAATCATTTCCACCTTTAAAAAAATTAGGCGAAGCCACCGCTGTAACTAACTAGCTGGACCGAGTAATGGAAATTGAAATGAAGGTATCGATGTTAAAGTGCGAGGAAAGTCGTTCACCGTTTTATAGTCACCCATCACCCTCTTTATGCAACTCCTCACTTTTGGACCAGGGCCAAAAGTGTGCAATTATGGATTAGGGAATTTGAAAGTGCGAGGAAAGTCGTTCACCGTTTTATAGTCACCCATCACCCTCTGTATGCAACTCCTCACTTTTGGACCAGGGCCAAAAGTGTGCAAATATGGAATTAGGGAATGTGAAAGTGCGAGGAAAGTCGTTCACCGTTTGATAGTCACCCATCGCCCTCTTTATGCAACTCCTCACTTTTGGACCAGGGCCAAAAGTGTGCAAATATGGAATTAGGGAATGTGAAAGAGCGAGGAAAGTCGTTCACCGTTTTATAGTCACCCATCACCCTCTTTATGCAACTCCTCACTTTTGGACCAGGGCCAAAAGTGTGCAAATATGGAATTAGGGAATGTGAAAGAGCGAGGAAAGTCGTTCACCGTTTTATAGTCACCCATCACCCTCTTTATGCAACTCCTCACTTTTGGACCAGGGCCAAAAGTGTGCAAATATGGAATTAGGGAATGTGAAAGTGCGAGGAAAGTCGTTCACCGTTTTATAGTCACCCATCACCCTCTTTATGCAACCCCTCACTTTTGGTCCAGGGCCAAAAGTGTGCACATATGGAATTAGGGAATTTGAAAGTGCGAGGAAAGTCGTTCACCGTTTTATAGTCACCCATCAACCTCTTTATGCAACTCCTCACTTTTGGACCAGGGCAAAAAGTGTGCAAATATGGAATTAGGGAATGTGAAAGTGCGAGGAAAGTCGTTCACCGTTTTATAGTCACCCATCGCCCTCTTTATGCAACTCCTCACTTTTGGACCAGGGCCAAAAGTGTGCAAATATGGAATTAGGGAATGTGAAAGAGCGAGGAAAGTCGTTCACCGTTTTATAGTCACCCATCACCCTCTTTATGCAACTCCTCACTTTTGGTCCAGGGCTAAAAGTGTGCAAATATGGAATTAGGGAATGTGAAAGTGCGAGGAAAGTCGTTCACCGTTTTATAGTCACCCATCGCCCTCTTTATGCAACACCTCACTTTTGGACCAGGGCCAAAAGTGTGCAAATATGGAATTCGAGAATGTGAAAGTGCGAGGAAAGTCGTTCACCGTTTTATAGTCACCCATCACCCTCTTTATGCAACTCCTCACTTTTGGACCAGGGCCAAAAGTGTGCAAATATGGAATTAGGGAATGTGAAAGTGCGAGGAAAGTCGTTCACCGTTTTATAGTCACCCATCGCCCTCTTTATGCAACTCCTCACTTTTGGACCAGGGCCAAAAGTGTGCACATATGGAATTAGGGAATTTGAAAGAGCGAGGAAAGTCGTTTACCGTTTTATAGTCACCCATCACCCTCTTTATGCAACTCCTCACTTTAGTGTGCAAATATGGAATTCGGGAATGTGAAAGTGCGAGGAAAGTCGTTCACCGTTTTATAGTCACCCATCGCCCTCTTTATGCAACTCCTCACTTTTGGACCAGGGCCAAAAGTGTGCAAATATGGAATTAGGGAATGTGAAAGTGCGAGGAAAGTCGTTCACCGTTTTATAGTCACCCATCACCCTCTTTCTGCAACTCCTCACTTTTGGACCAGGGCCAAAAGTGTGCAAATATGGAATTAGGGAATGTGAAAGTGCGAGGAAAGTCGTTCACCGTTTTATAGTCACCCATCACCCTCTTTCTGCAACTCCTCACTTTTGGACCAGGGCCAAAAGTGTGCAAATATGGAATTAGGGAATGTGAAAGAGCGAGGAAAGTCGTTCACCGTTTTATAGTCACCCATCACCCTCTTTATGCAACTCCTCACTTTTGGTCCAGGGCTAAAAGTGTGCAAATATGGAATAAGGGAATGTGAAAGTGCGAGGAAAGTCGTTCACCGTTTTATAGTCACCCATCGCCCTCTTTATGCAACACCTCACTTTTGGACCAGGGCCAAAAGTGTGCAAATATGGAATTCGAGAATATGAAAGTGCGAGGAAAGTCGTTCACCGTTTTATAGTCACCCATCACCCTCTTTATGCAACTCCTCACTTTTGGTCCAGGGCTAAAAGTGTGCAAATATGGAATAAGGGAATGTGAAAGTGCGAGGAAAGTCGTTTACCGTTTTATAGTCACCCATCACCCTCTTTATGCAACTCCTGACTTTTGGACCAGGGCCAAAAGTGTGCAAATATGGAATTCGAGAATATGAAACTGCGAGGAAAGTCGTTCACCGTTTTATAGTCACCCATCACCCTCTTTATGCAACTCCTCACTTTTGGACCAGGGCCAAAAGTGTGCAAATATGGAATTAGGGAATGTGAAAGTGCGAGGAAAGTCGTTCACCGTTTTATAGTCACCCATCGCCCTCTTTATGCAACTCCTCACTTTTGGACCAGGGCCAAAAGTGTGCAAATATGGAATTAGGGAATGTGAAAGAGCGAGGAAAGTCGTTCACCGTTTTATAGTCACCCATCACCCTCTTTATGCAACTCCTCACTTTTGGTCCAGGGCTAAAAGTGTGCAAATATGGAATAAGGGAATGTGAAAGTGCGAGGAAAGTCGTTCACCGTTTTATAGTCACCCATCGCCCTCTTTATGCAACACCTCACTTTTGGACTAGGGCCAAAAGTGTGCAAATATGGAATTCGAGAATATGAAAGTGCGAGGAAAGTCGTTCACCGTTTTATAGTCACCCATCACCCTCTTTATGCAACTCCTCACTTTTGGACCAGGGCCAAAAGTGTGCAAATATGGAATTAGGGAATGTGAAAGTGCGAGGAAAGTCGTTCACCGTTTTATAGTCACCCATCGCCCTCTTTATGCAACTCCTCACTTTTGGACCAGGGCCAAAAGTGTGCAAATATGGAATTAGGGAATGTGAAAGAGCGAGGAAAGTCGTTTACCGTTTTATAGTCACCCATCACCCTCTTTATGCAACTCCTCACTTTAGTGTGCAAATATGGAATTCGGGAATGTGAAAGTGCGAGAAAAGTCGTTCACCGTTTTATAGTCACCCATCACCCTCTTTATGCAACTCCTGACTTTTCGACCAGGGCCAAAAGTGTGCAAATATGGAATTAGGGAATGTGAAAGTGCGAGGAAAGTCGTTCACCGTTTTATAGTCACCCATCACCCTCTTTCTGCAACTCCTCACTTTTGGACCAGGGCCAAAAGTGTGCAAATATGGAATTAGGGAATGTGAAAGTGCGAGGAAAGTCGTTCACCGTTTTATAGTCACCCATCACCCTCTTTCTGCAACTCCTCACTTTTGGACCAGGGCCAAAAGTGTGCAAATATGGAATTAGGGAATGTGAAAGTTCGAGGAAAGTCGTTCACCGTTTTATAGTCACCCATCACCCTCTTTATGCAACTCCTCACTTTTGGTCCAGGGCTAAAAGTGTGCAAATATGGAATTAGGGAATGTGAAAGAGCGAGGAAAGTCGTTCACCGTTTTATAGTCACCCATCGCCCTCTTTATGCAACACCTCACTTTTGGACCAGGGCCAAAAGTGTGCAAATATGGAATTCGAGAATATGAAAGTGCGAGGAAAGTCGTTCACCGTTTTATAGTCACCCATCACCCTCTTTATGCAACTCCTCACTTTTGGACCAGGGCCAAAAGTGTGCAAATATGGAATTAGGGAATGTGAAAGTGCGAGGAAAGTCGTTCACCGTTTTATAGTCACCCATCGCCCTCTTTATGCAACTCCTCACTTTTGGACCAGGGCCAAAAGTGTGCAAATATGGAATTAGGGAATGTGAAAGAGCGAGGAAAGTCGTTTACCGTTTTATAGTCACCCATCACCCTCTTTATGCAACTCCTCACTTTAGTGTGCAAATATGGAATTCGGGAATGTGAAAGTGCGAGAAAAGTCGTTCACCGTTTTATAGTCACCCATCACCCTCTTTCTGCAACTCCTCACTTTTGGTCCAGGGCTAAAAGTGTGCAAATATGGAATTAGGGAATGTGAAAGTGCGAGGAAAGTCGTTCACCGTTTTATAGTCACCCATCGCCCTCTTTATGCAACACCTCACTTTTGGACCAGGGCCAAAAGTGTGCAAATATGGAATTCGAGAATGTGAAAGTGCGAGGAAAGTCGTTCACCGTTTTATAGTCACCCATCGCCCTCTTTATGCAACTTCTCACTTTTGGTCCAGGGCCAAAAGTGTGCAAATATGGAATTAGGGAATGTGAAAGTGCGAGGAAAGTCGTTCACCGTTTTATAGTCACCCATCACCCTCTTTCTGCAACTCCTCACTTTTGGACCAGGGCCAAAAGTGTGCAAATATGGAATTAGGGAATGTGAAAGTTCGAGGAAAGTCGTTCACCGTTTTATAGTCACCCATCACCCTCTTTCTGCAACTCCTCACTTTTGGACCAGGGCCAAAAGTGTGCAAATATGGAATTAGGGAATGTGAAAGTTCGAGGAAAGTCGTTCACCGTTTTATAGTCACCCATCACCCTGTTTATGCAACTCCTCACTAATGGACCAGGGCCAAAAGTGTGCAAATATGGAATTAGGGAATGTGAAAGAGCGAGGAAAGTCGTTCACCGTTTTATAGTCACCCATCACCCTCTTTATGCAACTCCTCACTTTTGGACCAGGGCCAAAAGTGTGCAAATATGGAATTAGGGAATGTGAAAGTGCGAGGAAAGTCGTTCACCGTTTTATAGTCACCCATCACCCTGTTTATGCAACTCCTCACTTTTGGACCAGGGCCAAAAGTGTGCAAATATGGATTTAGGGAATGTGAAAGAGCGAGGAAAGTCGTTCACCGTTTTATAGTCACCCATCACCCTCTTTATGCAACTCCTCACTTTTGGTCCAGGGCCAAAAGTGTGCACATATGGAATTAGGGAATTTGAAAGTGCGAGGAAAGCCGTTCACCGTTTTATAGTCACCCATCACCCTCTTTATGCAACTCCTCACTTTTGGACCAGGGCCAAAAGTGTGCAAATATGGAATTAGGGAATGTGAAAGTGCGAGGAAAGTCGTTCACCGTTTTATAGTCACCCATCACCCTCTTTATGCAACTCCTCACTTTTGGACCAGGGCCAAAAGTGTGCAAATATGGAATTAGGGAATGTGAAAGAGCGAGGAAAGTCGTTCACCGTTTTATAGTCACCCATCACCCTCTTTATGCAACTCCTCACTTTTGGACCAGGGCCAAAAGTGTGCAAATATGGAATTCGGGAATGTAAAAGTGCGAGGAAAGTCGTTCACCGTTTGATAGTCACCCATCGCCCTCTTTATGCAACTCCTCACTTTTGGACCAGGGCCAAAAGTGTGCAAATATGGAATTAGGGAATGTGAAAGAGCGAGGAAAGTCGTTCACCGTTTTATAGTCACCCATCACCCTCTTTATGCAACTCCTCACTTTAGTGTGCAAATATGGAATTCGGGAATTTGAAAGTGCGAGGAAAGTCGTTCACCGTTTTATAGTCACCCATCACCCTCTTTATGCAACTCCTGACTTTTGGACCAGGGCCAAAAGTGTGCAAATATGGAATTAGGGAATGTGAAAGTGCGAGGAAAGTCGTTCACCGTTTTATAGTCACCCATCACCCTCTTTCTGCAACTCCTCACTTTTGGACCAGGGCCAAAAGTGTGCAAATATGGAATTAGGGAATGTGAAAGTGCGAGGAAAGTCGTTCACCGTTTTATAGTCACCCATCACCCTCTTTCTGCAACTCCTCACTTTTGGACCAGGGCCAAAAGTGTGCAAATATGGAATTAGGGAATGTGAAAGTGCGAGGAAAGTCGTTCACCGTTTTATAGTCACCCATCACCCTCTTTCTGCAACTCCTCACTTTTGGACCAGGGCCAAAAGTGTGCAAATATGGAATAAGGGAATGTGAAAGAGCGAGGAAAGTCGTTCACCGTTTTATAGTCACCCATCACCCTCTTTATGCAACTCCTCACTTTAGTGTGCAAATATGGAATTCGGGAATGTGAAAGTGCGAGGAAAGTCGTTCACCGTTTTATAGTCACCCATCACCCTCTTTATGCAACTCCTGACTTTTGGACCAGGGCCAAAAGTGTGCAAATATGGAATTAGGGAATGTGAAAGTGCGAGGAAAGTCGTTCACCGTTTTATATTCACCCATCACCCTCTTTCTGCAACTCCTCACTTTTGGACCAGGGCCAAAAGTGTGCAAATATGGAATTAGGGAATATGAAAGTGCGAGGAAAGTCGTTCACCGTTTTATAGTCACCCATCACCCTCTTTCTGCAACTCCTCACTTTTGGACCAGGGCCAAAAGTGTGCAAATATGGAATTAGGGAATGTGAAAGTGCGAGGAAAGTCGTTCACCGTTTTATAGTCACCCATCACCCTCTTTCTGCAACTCCTCACTTTTGGACCAGGGCCAAAAGTGTGCAAATATGGAATAAGGGAATGTGAAAGAGCGAGGAAAGTCGTTCACCGTTTTATAGTCACCCATCACCCTCTTTATGCAACTCCTCACTTTTGGACCAGGGCCAAAAGTGTGCAAATATGGAATTAGGGAATGTGAAAGTGCGAGGAAAGTCGTTCACCGTTTTATAGTCACCCATCACCCTCTTTCTGCAACTCCTCACATTTGGACCAGGGCCAAAAGTGTGCAAATATGGAATTAGGGAATGTGAAAGTGCGAGGAAAGTCGTTCACCGTTTTATAGTCACCCATCGCCCTCTTTATGCAACTCCTCACTTTTGGACCAGGGCCAAAAGTGTGCAAATATGGAATTAGGGAATGTGAAAGTGCGAGGAAAGTCGTTCACCGTTTTATAGTCACCCATCGCCCTCTTTATGCAACTCCTCACTTTTGGACCAGGGCCAAAAGTGTGCAAATATGGAATTAGGGAATGTGAAAGAGCGAGGAAAGTCGTTCACCGTTTTATAGTCACCCATCACCCTCTTTATGCAACTTCTCACTTTTGGTCCAGGGCTAAAAGTGTGCAAATATGGAATTAGGGAATTTGAAAGTGCGAGGAAAGTCGTTCACCGTTTTATAGTCACCCATCGCCCTCTTTATGCAACTCCTCACTTTTGGACCAGGGCCAAAAGTGTGCAAATATGGAATTAGGGAATGTGAAAGTGCGAGGAAAGTCCTTCACCGTTTTATAGTCACCCATCACCCTCTTTATGCAACTTCTCACTTTTGGTCCAGGGCTGAAAGTGTGCAAATATGGAATTAGGGAATTTGAAAGTGCGAGGAAAGTCGTTCACCGTTTTATAGTCACCCATCGCCCTCTTTATGCAACTCCTCACTTTTGGACCAGGGCCAAAAGTGTGCAAATATGGAATTAGGGAATGTGAAAGTGCGAGGAAAGTCCTTCACCGTTTTATAGTCACCTATCACCCTCTTTATGCAACTCCTCACTCTTGGACCAGGGCCAAAAGTGTGCATAAATGGAATTAGGGAATGTGAAAGTGAAATACACCTCTCAATTTAGATTTCCTCATACTTTCACACCTTTTTCCTTTTAAGTTTTCGAGAGTTTTTGCACACTTTTGGCCCTGGTCCAAAAGCATAAATTCGCATTTGACCGGCTCTACATAAGCTTCCCTTAGACTTCGTCTCGGTCCAGCTAAAAATACGCATCTGCATAAACATTAGCCGGCACCCAAGGCTCTAGCACTACCACCGCTCCACGTTCCTTCCTCCTTGCCCGTATTTGTCACATTTTAACATTAGTATTGCATCCTGCCCAAGGGCCAGTACTTGGCAATCTTCTCTCCTTCTATCCAAACTGTAGCCCTGGGTAATTACAATGGAAACTGTCATAGATTTTTTATCCAGGAGAGAACAGAGTGTCACGTTTTCAAATTTCACGCCGTCGAGTGTTGCTCCAGGTTTTTTCTACCAGCAATTTCCATGAAAAAAACCCTTCTTAACACTCCATCCAGCACGAATACGTGAAATCATATAAATTTTGTCAAACGTTCTCAAAAATCTCGATATTATTCCCTCCTAAATCTTCCCTGTCCGGATAACTCAAAACCTGGAGGCGGAGGAAACAGTTTAGCCAGATTATACGTTCACAAAATGGTGAGAACAGTGTTTCATTTTCCTTGCCCCTGCCAGCAATCCTTCCAGCACCAAATCCAGCTTTCATTTGCTCAGTCGGTCTCCTTGTCCGCGTTTGGAAATGACGTATGGCGTTCCTCCAGGGAATCTTTTTTAGATTTCCCTAATAAATAACCTGGTTTAATTCAATGGCTTATTGAAAAATTCAAGTCGAGCATTGAGGTCGTAAATATAGTTGTAAAGGATTCTCCAGGCGCTAAATAATACTTCACTCCAGCGGAAAAGCCTGTCAGATTATGATAGAGTTATAGGTAAACGCTCATAAAATAATCTTTCCTCTTCATGCTGAGAACACGGTTCCAGAGCTCTCCAGCAGTTGCTCTCAAAAAAGCTTCAATTCATTCCAAGTGCTTACCCCTTGCTTTATATCAGGGCGTGTAAAATTCCAATCATCTTTTAAGATTCCTATGATCCAGATTTAAAAATATCCCCACACACTCCAACCCCTTCCAGCCCTTATCTTCTGTACCCTTTAAATCTGACACATTTAAAGCCAGTCATCCTGTTCAGGGGTGCCCTTTTAAATTACCTTTTAATTTAAAAATCCCTCCGCCCTCAATTCATCTTCTCAGCCTTTACCCTTTAGCACTTAGCCTGCATCAAACCCACATTTCTTAAATCAATATACACTAAATATACAGTTAATAGCCCTCCTCTCCTTGCAAAGCTTTTAACAGCCTTTTACTTTTAATTGTTACCCATAAGCTTTGACATTGTAAAAGATTTGATTGAAATAATGTATTATATCCCTCAAGGGATTCAATAGTTAACTAACTACAATAAGCGCTTTAATAGCTTCACTCATTCCAACTTCAAAAGCTTGTCTTCAAAATCTATTAGTTTCCTTCCTGTGCCAGTAGTGATTATTGCATTGGTGAATTATTTTTGAGATATGATGAAATAATTCCTCCTAGCAATTAACTCTGTCTTCTTAAGGTACTTGTAATGAGTGTTGACGATTATGACAGTGATGAAGTATAGAGGCGGTTGGCAAAGAATGGATTTTTACAAAGAAACATTAACTATAGACTATCAATTCTACAATTCCACTCCAACTTTCCTCCTCATTCAATCCTCTCAGTCCTCATCTTCAAAAGCACAAACCTACGTTTCCTTCCATCTCCTCCTGGTGTTTCTGAGGTTTGCACTTTTAAAAACCTTGAAGAATCTTGTATCGATTCCAATCCGTATATACGCAACCATAATTTACAAAATTCTTTTTCAACAATTCACAAAGAATTCAAAGTGTCCCTGTCCATATGCCAGCAAGTCAAAGCCTGCTCCTGGTTGAGCTCTCTTATCCCAGTGAATGCAATCCTAGACGGTTTCTTCCTCCTTGGCAAAGTATATAATTAACACGCTTCGACCTAGTGCTGAATTATAATACGGAAACTTACATACTTTTATCATGCACTTCTTAACTGAAGCATATCTTTGTCTGCAAGCTCTCCTCCATCACCTTTTACACCCCAGGATTTGTCCTCTTAATCAAGCATTTAGTCTATCAAAACTTGAATAACATACATTCACCTTGCTTTGTGATTAGAGGGGCAAGGGTACTTCCTGGCCGCTCTGTATGCATGAGTAGATAAAATGGATTGTCCCAACCAAGCACAATCCTTCTGATCTAATTTAATTTCAATGGGGGCTACTAAAATCATTCTCTCTCTCTCTGCCTCCCTCTGCCTTGCTTCTTGTAACGCATTAATGCTCTTCCTGCCAATTTCTTCCTACCACCTGCGGCCCATCATTGCCGCTCATAATTAACGTATTAACGAACTAAGGTTAGTTTTATCGATTCCTCATTCTTAATAATGAAAATAAATCATTTCAAATGGTCATCGTCGTAGCAGCAGCAACTCCACACAAACTCTCCATCTTGACCATCATCTCCCACTACTTTATCCAGTGCCATGGCTCATAACAATGGGAGGAAGAGATTTGAACTGATTTCATCATATTTAGATGACTAACCTTCTCTACCTTTGCAAAAACTCATGGATCCGTAGCCCATTTATTACTAATTCTAATTGCACGCGCCATTTTCACCAACTCAGCCCCACACTTTTTGAACGTTGTACGTTAACGTACTCAACGGAAGTGCACCCAGCTCTGGCCAGCACACCTTCCCAGACATATTTATGCCCTAGTCTGTCATTAAATCAGGTTCATCATATCCCTTAATAACTGGTTGCCATCCGACCCTTAAGCGCCAGCCAGCATTGCTAAATCACACTGGAAATTATGTGGAGCCAATTTTTTCCACAAAGGACAGGTTTGCGCAGCCAAGAAGCCATCAACGTAGTTTTTCTTATCATCAGCTCCTCTTCAAACCGTCACTAATATTCCAACTTTTCCCTAGGTTTGAGCCAGAAATTTAAATTAATTGCACAGGTTCTCTGCAGCTCAGCAAAGCTAAAAAGGAAGGTGCGGAATAGTGTAGGCGAGGCGAGGAATAAAGGTTAGTAAATGGACTGCCACTTGCAATAAAATATATCCAACCAGAATTACCTATAATAGTACCCATTTAAATTTCATTCTACTTACATCCATCTTCCATTTATGACTATAGCTAAAGCATCAAATTCGGAGGCGCAACTAAGATTACACTTATTACACATTCCCTCCACTAAAATCCAAACTAACATTCATCGGTTAAGGTTTTATACCTTAATATTTTATAATTGAGTGTATTATAGCATCAGCTCTGTAATTTAGATTTGGCATTTACGGCAACGCGCCTATCTATCGCTTGGCAATTTCAGCAAACCTACCTTCTGCTACCTTTTTCTTCAAAGCTGCCCACACTATACTGATGTACAGCAAATTTTGCAGCATGGAAGCTTGCAGGTAGTCATTTACTCGGTAGCAAAAGCAACAAGTAGACGACCTTGTGTATATCTTTGTAAAAATGTATGCGCACAAATCAAACTTTTCAATCAGATTTGCTGCCCGTAACACGCACACACTGTAGCCCCTGCAAAGCGAACTGCCCCACTCCTCTGACCCAGATCTAACCAAAATTCCAAGACCAAAATCCTCATATTTAAGGAAGAGACTGCTCTAGCTGAAAAATAAGGAAAACAGCTAGCAGCCCCATACTGGAATTCAATCATGCTCTGATATCATTGAAATCCATGCCCATAGTTTATATCTCTTGCCACAAGATTCTATGATCATAATTTTTTACCGATTCAACTTTTTAGACGCCATATAAGGCGGAGGAGTTGTGTTGTATGCCCTTAGCCATCTCACCACCAACTCCCATGAACATCATATGGATAATCAAATGATGCAATTATTAATTTTGAATTTAACAGCTTTGATAAATTGTTGTTTGTAAGCTCATCCAGTCGCCCGCCTCTTCCATTTTTTCCTCAACGCCAACACACTTTGTGGCAATGCATTTATGACTGGACAATTCTGGATAAATTATACCCAACATTTTCACCTGTCAGCCAAACAAATGGATGAAAATAATATCCAGTTTATGAATTGATTTCCCTAGTTTTTCCTCCCTCTTTTCCATCCCTCTGTTTAGCCCCCTCCCTCTTTAGCTCTCCCTCTCTGCGCTTAATTTCTCCCAGTATTTAAAACATAATTCAAGGGTTAACTCTGATAATAACTTAGAGAGAATGCAGCTTAAAGAGTGAATAAGCGTTTGTGTGCGGAACAGTGCTTTCAAATCAGCATCTCTAACATTCAATCCTTAGGGAACTGAATCGCAGGGGCGTTGCTCAAACACGTAGAGCGTCAAAGCAACTTGCCTACGTATGATGATGTATTGCAAACTTGCCACACCTGAGCCCCAAGGATTTGAGGCAGGTGTGGTGGTGTGTATGGTCGCAGCGCAGCAGTAGCAGTAATCTTGGATATGAGAGACTAAAGGATAAATTGCAATTACTAACTTAACAGAGTAATTATTACTGTAGAATATAAGAATCAAGTACGCAAAGTCATTCATTTTCATCCACCTCTCGTAGTATACTTTGTACTTTTGATAAAGTCCCAACTGTAAAGCTCTTAGAAGGCGGCAATAATTTCGCGCAATCCTATCCATCTCCCAACTACTAACATTCCCATCTATATCTACCTGTGCAAATCCTTCCCACCCCTAAAAGTATATTTTAATTACGTATTGTGCATGCGTCTCTGTATATTTACTCAACTGCTGGATTTTTTCTTTCCTCGCTGTGTCTTTCGCTCTTTATATCTTCCTTCCTTTCCGTTTCCTTTCTTGATCAAACTAAACGGTAGCAGCGAGGAGGAAGAGAATGCCAAAAAGGAGCCTACATCAATTTGTTTCAAGACTATGTGGTGGCCACCACCACACTTATAGCACTCCCCCCGCATCATCTCAATACTTATCAGGAAAGAGAGTCAAGGATTTTTGGGCAGGCACACAAAAGTAAAAACGCGTTTTCCAGCCAGGGACCTCCATTATTTCCCCCAAATGGCAAAATTATACATTGTCCTTGCTCTCCTCGCACCTTTCGGGCTACATATATAATTATCGCTAACGTTACTTACATTTCCTTAATTGCGGTTGGCTGTAAATTTTTATAAAAATTTCAGTTTTTTCTTCCGCAAAATCCAATTTAATGTAACATCAAGTTTTGTAATCTCAACTGTACTCTGTACTCGTCTACCTCTACTTCTGTCCTGCAGTGTAGAATCTTGCGACTCCTGCGATTATCTGAAGTAACTTTGAGCCTATTGTTTTACAAGAATTCAATGTAGTAAATGGGTCGAAAAATGGGTGCCATTCCTACCTCCTCCCTTTGCTCCTGTCCTAAGAATACGCAGGATAACGGAATAGCGTGAAATTGGCTACGTATAAACGTGACTATGTATTTCAGCGTCGTTTTAAATTAAAGCGAAATCCATACAATTGAATTATTGCTTTTGTAATATTTTCACATCTATCCAACACCAAACCAAAGTGACATCCTAAGGTTATTCTTCCGCAAAAGTCATTTGTTTTCCCTCCTGCCTAGCTTTGACTGTCTTCGACCGTAAGCTAGATCTAGAGCAGTTTTAAACGTTTTACTCAAAGTTAAATGCTTACATTAGGTAAATTTAGTGAATGCAAAACCATTACTTTAAAATCTGTAATTGCTTCAAAGGTGTGAGAGAGTCACATTAACCTTGGTAGGCCGGTACAGTGCTAATTTAGTAATTTCGATAACGGTTATGACCTGCCCATTCAACGTGCATACGGGTCTAGTGGCCATAACCACTTTGCTTACAACTTAATCAGCCGATAGCTTGAGCAATAGAATATATAATCTATGGAATCATTTACCGACTTGGCCGTTTAATATAGGAGAAGCGACACAGATTGGTGTCAACCCTTAGCACTCCCAGGCTTGTAGCTTTGTATATGCATATGACACATTAGCAGTTGAAAAAGTGAACATACGACATATCTACGTAAAATTCTTGTTAAATTTAAGAGTTATTTACCTTAGCATTGCAAATTGCACAAATGACATGAATGAACGATTGCTCATCCGTAAGACGTGTAGGCAGTTTCCTTTGACATCATATGTGACCAACGACTGACCGAACATGTTGCATGCAATAGCTTTATTCACCAGCCGATTCGTATTGTACTACTAATTTCTATATGTTCGATTAAACGGAATATTTTAATATTCCTAGAGGAAGGAGGTGTTAGCTATGGCAAATTAATGAATCAGTGGACGTGTGCCGAATAGCAAATACACTTAGCGACCTCTTCTTTAATTGTGCAAGGCAGGGCTCGGCTGATAGGGCTTGGCCCAAAGTGCCGATGACCAGTAGTAGAAACAGTAAAAAAAATTAAATTCTTAAACACATTGAAAATTTCGCAAATCAATCTTGGAAAATTCGCGAAACTTATTCCCTAAATTTTCGCATCTTTTTTGCCAATTTAGTCTGTATCTAAAATATAACATTTTGATCCCACTCTTACTTCCTGTACATAATTAACTATAGTTAACTAACTTGGACACTAACTTAACACCAAAGAGTCATTTCCTGCCCTAGTCTAGATAATAACACTGTGTGATAACAGCTTTCAGCATTATTTTAGGACACAATTTCAACAATGGCTTTCTCGTTAACTTTTACTGGTGTTAAAGATCAAATGCTTTGTGGTGAGAGAATCCTTTCGGATTGATTTAATTAGATGAGGTGCGAACTTTCCTTTTCCCTTCTGACTATCATGTGCGAAAATACTCTCAAGCTTATTTTCAAGTGCTTTAACCCATCACCTAATCACTGAGATGCTCAGAGAAGAGAATTTAAATCTCCTTTAGAATCAGCATAGCAAAGCAGCCTTAGATAACCATTTGCCCCTTGGAATAAGCTCTCATTCAAGTGAATGATGCATGCTGTTTCGTTCTTGTTTTTCCATTATTTGATAGTTGAACTTGCTTGCACTTTGATGATTTACGGAAGATTATCATTTAACCGAATAATAATCTTTCATCAAGCTTTACAAGCTACATCAACTATGAACAACTCAGCCTAGTGCCATATACCAGTACGAGATAAATGGGATTCAAGGAAAGAGAAATTTTTAAACGTAATATAATTTCCTCTGAAACAATGGAAACGGATGTGATGAAGAAGCTGTGTGCTTAACAATCCCTGTTTGCCAACACTTGATTATCGAGGAGCGAAAAAAAATTGCAAGATGACACGACGCACCCAGGGTAAAAAAGAAATTATTTGGGTGTGATCAGCATACTTTATCAATCCAATACGAAATTCACACAACTCTCAGACACGATCTGATTAAAAGTAAAATTTTGTAATTGGGAATTGGCAACGCTCCGTACTGTATTCTTTAAAATTTTAAAAATAGCTCAACCTCCCGTGTAACCACGATTGGTTTACGATCATAATTTCCTCTTGTTGGTTGCAATTCCACACATCACATAGGGAAGTAACTTAATAACAATAATAAAGCTAACAGACTTGCTGTGTGTGTATGCTGAGTGATTTCATTGTGCGTTAAAGGAGCTGTAAAGGCTGGGGCTGGGCTAACACTAACCAAGAGAGGAATAGAATAGATGAGAAGAAGATTCTCCAACCCGTCCATCCCTTAGTCCGTCGTCTTCGTCGTTGATTATGGATAATACATGAGAATGAAAGTGGTGAAGATGAAGCAAGGAGAGAGAAATATAATAATTATGCATTGTTGGCATAGAAAATTTCGCAAAACTTGTTCTCCTCGTACTTAGCGAAAAACTACGTATATTATTATCAAGTATTATTATTCTGAACCATCTTCTTCTTCTCCCACTCATCCCCTCTACCAATGCCCTAGCATGCATACCTGGCATATGCGGAGAGGAGGAGGAGTGGAAGCAGGGTGGTTGCATCTTGTTAATATTTGCAAAACTCGTTTCGCACAAATCCCATAAAGATGAGTCATGGTAGAGGTTTAAAACTACTGACAGAGTGAACGACTGCCTCACTCCCTCTTCCCAGACAAAATGCAATTCCACCTGCATTTTATACAGTAATACCTCGTGTGTTTTTTCTCCGCTAAAACGGGATTTTATACTCACATGACGTTTGCAGAAGCGTGCAATTTTTCGCAATCTCGATGCACCATACAACCACCCTTCACATATCCTCCTCTCCAAAACTAGGAAGTTACGTTACGGTGGACTGAGAAATTAAAATTCAATTCTTTGAAGCTGCCCACACACTCTTTCTACACAGAACGTATCACTGCCCTTTTACAATCCAAACAAATTGCCATCAAGGAACTTGTTGATTTTCCTATTGCTCCAGTCCATTGAAGTGAAATGATTCGATTTAAATTCATCATTTATCTAGGTCTTCCTCCACCATAACTCGGCGATATTCCTACCTGTGTGTCTCCTTCATCTTGCGCTGATTTTCTCCTGGGAATGTTATTCTACTGGCTTTCCGTCAAATTTTGTGGGGGAGGAACAAGTATATTTGCAAAATATGATTTAGAGAAACACAATACTCACTCCTTTTTCGTGTCGTTATTATTCACGGCTCGTATCCCAGCGTAGCCAACTCGTTAAATTATTAGCACCAGCTAAACTGCATCGGCTGGCTTTACATTCCCATTCCATGCATTAACAGCTAACCCGATGACACGTTGCATTCATAAATTATTTTCGTCAACATTTCACTACTACTTTCTCATCCCATGGAAACTTTTTGAAAAACCTCCAACTTTTCCCTCTACTCTGTATAGTGCACACGCACACATGTGTACAGTTAGTGTTAGCCTATACCCAGACCTAGAAATGACCCGTGTTCGCGTGTCGAATCATCCCTTGCTTTTTGTAACTTCAGAGTTTTGGCCAATTTTGACTCTTATGGCCTCCGGACACACCAGGTACACTTGCGGCTTCAGCAACAATAACTTTAAAAGCATCATCACAAAATCCCTAACGTTTTCCTTCTCTTAATATCCCAACCTTTGTGTTTTACCAAAGCACACGGCGTCTGACAAGCGAAATATACGTTAATAAATTCACGGCAATTTTTAGAAAAGCTTTTCTTCCAAACAAAGATCACGTACATGAGAGGAGGAAAGTAGGATTTGTTCAAGTAACAGCAATGTAAGTGAAACCTTGTGAATTTGCCACCTGTTTTCTCATTTCTTCTTCTAGCTTTTAACTAACCAGATATCCAAAACTTTTGCCAAGTTTCACCGTGACTTGACACAACAAGACCAGATTCTCCTGTTTTGCATTTACAATTTATCTTTGCTAAACTTGATGATATCGTAAATGGCGAGGACGGACTACTCTAGCTGAAGTGTCGGCAGATTTCCAAATCTTTCTGCTCTGTACATCTATCCCCGTTTCATTCTTTCCGGATCACCTTTTTTATCTTAATTGAAAATCAATTAGCATGTGTGCGTAACATGCCACATTTCCTTTGTTCCCTTTAAAAGCATTGGCAAATTTCGGCATTGCTTCCAGCATGGATTAGTATTAATTCGTTCCTGAATCTAGACCAGTTTTTAGCTCTGTCCATTAAATATGTGGTAATCCCATTCATGATCATTAGTGCCTAGATCAGTTCAGAATATTAATCAGACCTACCACACGATATGATTGCGTGCTCAAAGCTTTTAAGAGAGGGATCCAATAATTTAGCTTTCATGTTCCGCAATTATCAATTTTGCAAATTTGGGATGCAATCTTTAAAATATTTAAACGTTTTCAATGTCGTCCCTGATTCCATGAGACGGTGGCATGGGTCATGGGCGGATCACGTGTTGGTCGTACATGTAAGATTGCATGATTGCACAGCTACAAAGCGGCCATTGTAAATCTTACAGCATCTGAGCACAACATTTCTCAGCAAACCTCCTCCTGGCCAAAACCATTTCCAACAATCCAGGAAGAATGCAGAAAGAGACAGAATAGGAAACCAAGAAATTAGCAATTTAAATATTCCTGCCACCCAACTACTATTCAATCCAACTTGTCTTTTGGCATTGACAACAACTAGTCGATCCTCTTCGTCATTCATGGCATTGCTCATAAGTATGAGAGGATTGCGTGAAAACTGGATGGTGGATTGCGATATTCCATGAAAATTGCCAATTATTCCTCTGTATAAAGCTTTCCCACTGATATCCAGCCAACTTAGCCAAAGAAGAACAAGAACCATTAAAAAATACAGGAGACCTAGACGTAACTTGTAATCCTCATCAGTTCAAAGTTATATGGCACTGCTTACAAGACAAATTCCCAAACTGAGAACTAGTTTCATCTCCCACTACAGTAAACGAGCTCAAAACGTATAAAGCTTCTCTGCAAAAATATCTACCTGTACTGTTATGCGGATTCCGTCGTCTTCATGATCTTGATAGCCTTCAAAGGTTATAAAATCTGCACGCGTTCCTCTTCTCAACAAAATCAGCATAAGCATGCACAACAAAATCTCTGACAACGTGCCATTTTTTCCCTCAATCAACTCCGCATCCTCGTGTGCTCTTCACTTGATGCGCTATTTCATTTACTTTATGACATGCATCTCCAATTGTTTCCATGCCTAATATATCAGTTCCATTTCCAATCTCTTTATCCACTCAACTCCGACCAGACCCAACTCACCATCTCCTAGGAAACAAGTTAGATTATTTTTACAGCATTCTTAAATTGCCAACTGTAGATTCGCATCCAGCTTTTACTTTCTTATAATCCTGAGGGCCAAGCATATTAATATGTATCTCATCTCTCTCCTCCACCTCTCTGCATTGATTCAAAGTCAAGGTAATAGTGAAACATTATTTTTGTTGCAAATCCAACCCACTTTTTCTCCTCTTCTCCTCCACACTTCCCATCCATCACCCGCTCAGGTACAGATGCCTCCTAATGTATTCTCATCTACATACCTCAAAGTCCTCCACTTCCACCTGCGTCATACTTAATTACACAATCCAAGTGCCTCAGGACGAGAGCGCAAAGCATCATCTCGTACATCCTACCTGGATGAAGACACTTGCCGCAGATCCTAATAACGATATAGCTCGTTGCATGATCACCACCACCATGATTTCCATTCTCCAGGTACAACAGATTCAAGTCAGTCATGGTAGATTAAGGATTTTGCCTAACGGATTAGATAATAGCTTGATTTTGCGAAAAGATCCAAGGACTTGATTGCAGGGGGATGATTAGGGTAATCTCGTCCTAAAAGCGACAGATGTTATTCCAAGATATTCATGCTATTTTGATTGGTTCAAGTCAGGTGAGAGGATGATTTTTTACAGGTAAATACACTATGCCTTCATTATTTCTCCTTGTATAACCTTTTCCGTTCCTTTTTGGGGTGAGAATTTACAGACACTTAGCTACATCTTCACCTCATCAAATCTTGCAGAAATCTAGAAGACTAGACTAGCAAGCCCATAGCCCTGCTCATTTGCATGGAGATGTAGGTATAATAATAATGAGGAAAATAAAGATTATTTCAAAGTCATATACAAGCATCCGTCTCTTTCTTGGTGACCCTGATGGAAGATCTATGAGGGAGACTACAAGTCTTCTATGTCTACTGCATCTTCGTCATGGGGTTTGCCTCTAGGCATTTACCCAGTTTCGCGAGATATTTGCATATTTTTCGACAAAATTACCAAAATACCGTTTATTACCTACCTGCACACAGGTGACAGGGGACATAAAGCAAATTTTATTATCTTGAGCGATGAGAGTATGCATTTTTTATCCAAAATATTCCACATTATCCTTATACGCAGTTTTTCCATTCCTCATTTACTTTAAAATATAATCCAACTGCAAACTCAAAGCAAAAGCTCCCTGGTCCCCATCAATAAGAATCCTCATTTAAGTACTTTGCTGATAATATTCTTCTCCGTATAATCAAAACCGTTAAAGAGCAAAATATTTCCTTCACAGTCCCCCAAACAATGCTTTTATGTAACAAGAATTAATGACATTAGAAAAAGGCTATCTGTTTTACTGTCCAACTTTGCTCATGACGGGCCCTCTAGACGCTGCAATTAGTTAAGGTGTCATAGTGTCACCCTCTCCTTATTGTCCCCCACAATGCCATCTGCATCATTCCTAATGGCTCTCTCCGAGGGAGAGGTGAGGTTAAGGATGGGCAGCTTTTAGATGGAAGCAAACGCAACAATTTCATTTGTCTTTGCACTTGACAACGCGCCTGTTTGATTATTTTTTAATTTAAATTACACCTAATAATCCCCATCTTTAACGTCCTAAATAACTAATGCTTGACAATTTTCATCCCGATGACGACGTAGTAAAAGAAATAATTTAAAGGATGGTTGCAACA
Organism: Sminthurides aquaticus; assembly: GCA_906901655.1. Taxonomy (NCBI): domain Eukaryota; kingdom Metazoa; phylum Arthropoda; class Collembola; order Symphypleona; family Sminthurididae; genus Sminthurides; species Sminthurides aquaticus. Next base: position 6,218,151 of record CAJQTT010000003.1, read on the forward strand.
ACAAAAAACAGTATAATTCCTCGCATCACTGTAGCCATTATACTCCTAATACAAGGAAATGGCCACACTTTGTGCCACGTTGTAAAGCGGAATATGCGGTTTACGGAATTATCTTTTCGCGATAACCTCGGAAAAGTTAATGACGAGAAAGTGTCCTTAGAATTAAACTATATTTTCCCACCTCACCATAAGCTTAGGGCTTGTTTATCCGACGTCAAGTCTTGAGGTTAGCGTATCGATTATCCAAGGGATGAATGAGCATCATTTTTATTAAAAATTTAAAGATAGTCTCTTCGCTGACAGGAGTCGAGATGAAGGGATGATTGCATGTGATGGAGACCCGTCCAAGCATGCATGCTATCCTCTAAGGTTATCCCTTGGCCAAAGGTAGAAAAGCCTTAGGAGTATCTTTCGCGCGAATCTTCTTTACGCTATATTCCACAATAATCTCCTGCTCTTCTCCATTACCTCTCCCCTCTAACTAAAGGCTCTAATTTGGCGAATCTTCTTTGTTACATCTTCAGTTAGATATCATGAGGAAGATATGTGTGTTTATCTCGTCCCATCTTCAAAGAGATTTAACTTTTTGCGTCTTTGTAGCATTTGATAGCTGCATACATCTGACCAAGAACAAGTATCGTTCGCGATAATTGTAAAATATTGAATTCCTGGGCCTTGTTGAAGCTCATCTTATGAAAGTTGACACGATTACTACATTTAGCAGACGTGATATTAGCTCTCACATGGCTTACCTTGTACTGCTCCTCTTTACCTCTTCTACTAGTCAGTTTAGGCTGTTATTTACAAGACCATCATGTGGTCTTTTTTAAGATTTATATAATTCCATCCCAACCTCCGTCTTCTCATCTCCTTTAAACGATACACTGATCAACTAAATTCAAGGTTTTCTTAAATCACCCTATTTTAATTATCTACACACACTCTTCCAGCCTGTCAAACAGACTCAAGGAATCCCGTAAACTCCTCTGATCCCAGTTAATTATTTTATAGGGAAGTAAATCTCTTTCTTGAAATTTAAATTTTAAAAAACAATATCAAAAAGTACAGCTGGTATGTAACGGTCCGCAAATTTCAAATATTCACTCCTACTCCATCATCATAATCCACACGTAATCAACTTGCAGCTTACACAAACTGTGTAATGTCGCAATTCTCATCATCACCGTTTAATTTTCAAGGATGCGAGGACTCATCACATGATAATGTGACACGCTCATTTTCAAGCCACAGCCAGCAGGGAAGATTCTCATTGCAACGCAAGCAGAGTTAAAACCTGTGTAATAGAGAAGAACGTTTAGAATATTTTATCGCTCGAGGAGGGAAACAATAATTGTGAGAAAATTCTCAGTTGATTTTCTTAAATGTGCAAATTAAACAAAGAATAAGGTGATTGACTTGTTAGTTTTCCAACTTTGTTATTATTCAACCCAGTATCGTGGTATTCTCCTCCATCCTTACGATCGCCATAGTACCGCACGTTTCTTAAGTAAGAAGAGGAGCTATGGCTATAATCTGCTGTTTTAAAACGCATATTACTTTGCAGATTACATCTGCCTGAGCTCTATGTGAAAGTCAAAAGACCTTTGAATTGTAACAAGGTGGTCAACTGACTATACAGAACCTTTGATTTAAATTCCCTAGCATCAATCAAAGCAAGCAGCATGCAGCAAAACTATAGTATCATCTGCGCTTTTATTTGCTGCTGTTACTAAGTTGCAAACAGTCTCATAGCTATCGTACAGCCTAAAAGTTGAACTGACGATGATTGGTCCACAGTCTTCATTGTCTAAAGGGGAGGCAAACTAGCATTAACTTTGGAATTATATTACTGCCAGAGACTCAACAAGCAAGCAAGCAAACATGCATCAGAATACTTTTTTCAAGTACATTATTCCAAGCGTTAATCTTCTCAATGCTCCCCAGCGTGTAAATTAATGACAACCTTTCAATCTCTTCCATGACTCCTCTTCTGTAGAAGCTCATTTGCAAATCCATGTTTGTTTTTTCTCTTATTTCATTAAGGTTTTTGCGTAGGAGCTTCATACTCTTCCCAAGAACCCAGCTGACATCCTTTTAAACATGCAAGCTTCTGTACCGTTACCTCAGTATTTTTTCAACTGTAATTAATATTTCTAATTAATATTAATTTCTTCTCCAAAATAAAGCCGCTAGAGAACCGGTCCTGCCCACAGTTTGCAGCTACAAGGAATAGCTATAAAAGCAATAACTAAATTCGCGAATCTTCCCATACAACACCATAAAGTAACTTTTACAGCTTGCTAATTCTTGGTTAAAGAAATCCTCCGTATACCTTATGTCTATCTGGGTGGACGACATTAAAGGATAATGGCCAAAGGGCAAGCTATTACTATTTCCATGTAAGCTCAATGACACCTCTGAGTAATTTGTGGCTTGGATGACGTACGCATGTATTCCCAGCACAATATATTGCAAATTACGAGGATTATCCCGTAGGATGATGATCACCCTCTTGTTCTTGACATATGTACCGTATTTTCACACTACTTTCCAACAAAATTATGTTAGTAAGAAACGAATCAAGCAGGTGGAGATGATGAGGTCAGAAGAAAGAAATGCATTTGCATTTCATTAGAGCGCTTCTGCTTTCAGTTTCTCTTCCATCATTGATTATCGGGAAATTCGTGTGAATGCAAAAAAAAATCTGGGATTCTTGTATTCTTATCACTATTTTGATTAGCAATGGAAAAAAACTGAATATTTAATCAGTTGCATTCCTGTAAATGTGCAAATTGAAGCAAGTTCGCAACATTGTGCCCAGCACCTCTCAGAGACAGTAGCTAACCAGCTGCTGGCATCAAATAGTTACCCTCTGCCCTCCCAAATTATAGTTAGCAATAATGATATCGTTAGTATTCCGATTTTAGTAACGCTCTTAGCAACAAAACCTCGTGGGTTTCGGCTTCGACAAGTCTAAATTGCACACGTAACGATCGTGGGTGTTGAATTGGAGTTGATTGGAGATTGCTGACGAAATATTTTTGATATGGTCTTGGTATAATTTACAGCTTCTGTGTAGATTATCTTAGGTTAAGAGCTACAGATTCGCAACACTTTGGCTCATATATAGTTTTATCCCACATTTACCCTCAAGGCATCCTGTATCATTGTCGCAACAATAACATCGAGACTAAGCCTAAGAATTGACGTACAAGTGTATGCTTCATTTCGCACACAATAGCCACGTTAAATAAAATGGTGCGTGTTTTGCGGGTAAAGAGAGAGAGAGAAAATTGAAAGTTGCGTAGTAGTCGTCATCATTTACGGTATAATCTTCTCTATTCTACCGCCATTTCTTCTCCACAATAAAGCCCATATGAGAAATACACAATTGTGAGTAAAAAAGAGTGAGATGTAAAGTACGATTCCCACGCACATTTCTATATTGCTTTAAGTGAAGGCTTAAATAATTAATTCGAAGCCTCCTCCCCTCCTCTCTGTAAGTATACAGTATTGGCGGTAAATTTTATGAAGATTAGAGATATGAAAAATCTTCTCACGTTAATCATCGCTCTGCTTTTCCCCAGCTTGTGGATTTTAAAGGGGTGTGAGAGAGTTTTTGGCGACGGTTTTGTGCCATTGCCATAGATGAAATTAGAGGATCTTCAATCTTATTGTTTTAGCGCCCATGATTACTGGGCTGGATTTGGTTAGAGCGAAACTAGAGCAGATACAAGACGTAATGAGTCACAAGATTAGCGCAAATACGTAGCCAACAGCAACCCTTGTGTTGCAGCCAAATCACCTCCCAAGTTACTTAAACCCATCCTGTGGCTTTCTCCCAGGGTGTCAATGGGGCGCAGGCAAGATACAGCTCAAGAAGCGCAGAGCACAGCGCTACTGGTGCTTGCTGTGGTTTCACTTAAAGCGCCCCTTCGCAATCAATGGTCAGTCTCTTGCGTAATAATGTACAGTTTCTTGAGTTTTTTTTAAATCCTAAACCAAAGCCAAAGCAAAACTTACCAATGGCGGAATATTAGCTCCATGGCAAACAGTATTAGCAGTGATGATGATGACAAGCAAGTAAATCGAGGATAGCCGCTGGGCTTCCTCTTTTGCAACATCGGTCAAGTTGTAAAAAACTTTTCGTAAAAAAATATCACCGTTTCCTTAGCTTTTAGCACAATTTTTAAACAATGTGTATGTAACTACCTTGTCTTGTAAACCATCCTCCGTCCTTGCCTGTGGTTTTCCCTGAGAGTGGGTGCTGTTTCCACGGTTATAGTTTGGAGGCTGTAAAAGTACCAAGAGTATCTTTGGATGAAATAAAAAGCTCAAAAAAACTAGGCTACTTTGAGTAGGAGGATGCAATTTTTTAAAGAGAATGGCCTTATGGTCATATGTGAGGTAATGATCCAGGGTTTACACAATCCACGCATCCTCTCTGCTTTACTTTTTTAGGATCCCGTAAAAATCCTCTTGATTTCAACCAAGGCAGCAGCAGCGGTGAGAAGGTGATGATAGGAGTCGTTGGATTTCATATACCAGGCATAAATACGTAGTGATGATTGCCATGATTTCGTGCAAAGCGTGTGTTAAAAATATTAATGCAAAATGACGCAATCTTCTTCTCATCATCCCCCTTCTGTTATAGTGCATCAAAAGTAATTTTGCCGCTTTTTGCTAACTAACTAGCAGCAAAATAATTCAGCATCCTCTTTGAGCAGTAGAATATGGTTTTGAAGAAAGCAAAAGTAGTTCAATTTCCAAGCAAAGCCTCTTTGAGGACTCTGAGGAAAGATAATTGATATGGCAGGATGAGTAATTTCAAAAAGACCAAATCCTTGTCGAGACAACAGTCCTGATGAGGATGACAGCTTGTTCTTTTGAAGTGAATACCTTAAAGACATATGAGAGTATGTGGAAACGACGTCCCTGCTTCAAATCCCCACCTCTTCAAAATATTACGTTGGTCTCTATCCCTCCAGCCCAGCTGATCTTGCTCTTGTTCTTTTGCTTAGTTTAGCGGTAAATTGTATCGTCTTGCTCTTGGCCAAAATATCTCATTACATCCCTCCCTTTTGCTTTTAAAACAATACCATCTAAGATCGCTCTTGATGAATGCAAAGCGAATTCAGCAAGTAAATAATAATGACGTTGATGAACGTCAAATGTCCGCATGGAGATGACGTTAGAAGATCACATCTTCTCATCCTCATTTGTCAACTCCGCGCTTGCGTCGTCATATTGCTCGATCGTACATTCGTAAGTTTTTCAACTGATTTATGTCAATTGCGTTACACGGCCCCGCGTTCAAATCCTCCGTCAAGGTTCTTCTTTCCACTTCCCATATTTCATGTCAATCTATGGCACGTAACCTGAGCATCATGTGGATGGATCATAGCCTTTTTCAAACAAATAGCACAAATTCTTCATCAAAAGCATACCAAACTCAAGCTGAGCGACGACGACCATGCGGTTTTATTTGTAAAAAAAACTCTATGCGCTTAAACCCTAGCTTCTAGTAAATGCCTTCACATTCTCAATTTGTATGAAAAGAAATAAGATTTGGGTTGGAAAATTTCCTATGAGCCAAATTAGCTTTGTATTATTTTTACAAAGTTAACGGAGCGCGAGAGGAATATACCAAAAGTTTTTAAGTCATTGACTCTCTCAGTATATTTCTGTACTTTTTCAAATAGAATCCACGCCATTCTACACCTGAGATCAGCCTTCATAATTTCAACAGAATCTTTATATATTTTCCCAAGTTTCTGCTATATAAACTTTTTTTTGCTTTACATCATTTATAGCCCTGCTTATTCAGCATCATCGAAAACAGCTGACTCTTTAGGCTTATTGAGTTTACATTCTTAAATTTTGAGTCATACATGTGGGGTGAAATTCATTAAATATTGGGCGCCCATATGCATTCTTCATTCATGTAGGAGGTAAATCAAATTTTGAGACAGCTTAATAGTTTAGCTTTACGTAGAAAGGGAAATAGCTTTAATCAGTCATGTGTGCCTCGCTTTTTCTAGTTATCCTATTCCCAACCAATCCTCCACCACCGCATCCATGCAGCATTCAATCCATTCTCCATTGCGGTTAGATGCTCAATATCCTCTTTCGTAACTAATCAATTTGCTTACGAAATCCACATACCATCGTAGATCACTACCACTGTCGTAATCATCTAAAAACATTCTCTTCAATCCGTCCTTACGTCGTCGGCGGCGGACATGATGCGTAAACCAACATGATTTTCAATTCCGCTTTCAGTTCCATTTGCTGCATTTTTGAAAAAAATTCTTTGTTTAAAAAACTTAACTTCGTACTTAAACTGTCCCACGTAGGTAACTTAACCGCGAAACTTTTCCCCTAACCATTTTAACCCAGCATAGCCCAGCACTAATGGTAATTGATGATGTAAGAAAGAGTGAAAGTTTGAAATTACGGGGCGGGAGCGGGTGTCTACGTGTGATAGATTATGGCACCTCGCCACTTAAATTTCACTTAACTCCTTGTAACTTTTAGCATCTCTTTAAACCCTTCCTTGTCTTGGTTCACTATGATGACAATAACTTTTAGAAAGAATTATTACTCTTTAAACCCATGCTCTTTTACTCCAATCCCACAAACTAAAACAGAAATAATAAATTAGAGAAAAACAAAATTAGAAATTTGACTGCGGAATCTTTTACAAGCTTCAACTATTCTCAGCTAAAAAAGGAAAAGCTTTATATCTTCTTTTAGCTTTTTTATTCTCCAATTACATTATCATTAATTCAACTTAACATTTTTCCCTTCAGCAAGCATTTGAAAGTATAGCATAGCCGTCATTAGCCATTAACCTCAAGTACGCTTCGTGATTTGTAAATGAAATTAGAACAATATATAACACTGATAAAATCATTTAATTGATTCGTATTAACTTTTTCTCAAACTTTTTCTTCCCAGCCCTCCGCCTACAATTTGGCTTTATTAAATCTTGTATTTTTGCTCAGCCCTCTACCCTGTTTTACAGTATTCCAATTCCGCATCCTCCAAGCTTCCGCATACCTGTCGATGAGGATAGCTTGACAGACACTCAATGTTCCCTTCCCCCGCCTTCTCTATCAATCCTTGCTATTCCTTCATTAACATCAAGTGAAATTATTATCCATGCTAACAAATTTTTACTTCTACCATATACTCATTAAGATTATATGCATTTTAAGACTGCGTCCGTTCTGCATTTACGCCTTTCCTTGAAGTAGTATTCACATCTTTGAAATATTCTCAAGAGCTTTATGCACCACCGCAGAAGCGAGTAATCCCTAGCCCTTGATGAATTTGATAATAATAACGAGTCGTTATCTTTGTTCTTGATCCCAGAGCTGTCATGGAGAGAAACAAAGCGCATATCAAAAGTGGCGGGTAGGCGGTGCACCGCCGTGGTGGTGTTGGCTCTCTTGTTTTTTCTTCCACGCCACTGCCTAAGCCGTTGCATTCTGCCTTTACTTTCAGTTAATTTTACCGTTTCCACCTTACGCTTAAACGTTGTCCATGGCGGCGGAGCGTGGGGGCGGTGGTAGGTGTTACTCCACGTAGTGGGTTGATGATGGTTCAACTGTTATTTTCATCCGCGCTCGCACAATCTTTTATTCTCCCTTTCAAGCACTTTCATGAATAGTGTATGAATGAAAGCGTAATTGAAACGGATGTTGGTTATGAGATTTTTAACTCATCCCCACCGCTCTGCAAAGACTCTGCTATATAATCATCCTACGATGTTGAATTGGCGAAAACACACACCGCCTTCCTTCCAATGCAAAAATCCAGCCTGACTTGCATTGACAGGATTGACTGATGGTTGTTTGGAATAGTGAAAATCCATGTTTACAATCCGTTCCCTACATGATTGACCATTGTGTCCATATTCATATAGTATTTTTCATGGTGGTGTTCTCTCATGGGTGGATGGCTATTATTGACATGTAATTAAGTCTCGTAGATGGGCATCCCTTGGACGGCTAATGAATAATCCTCGCAGTAAACACTTTCATTATCAACGGAAACAAGGAAAACTTCAAGTATGGCCGGTGGTCCATTTTTACTCCTCCATTGCCGAATCTCAAGCTCGCTCAATCAATGAACACCACTCCGTTCTTTCTTTCTTGCCTACCTCCCTACCTACCTTTCCATCTCCAATGTCTCTGACAAGCCTTGCATTTATTAGGTAATCTGTCCAAGCTTGTGGGTGAATCAACCGGACACATACAGTCCCTAACAGTCGTCTCATATCCATCAAAAGACTGGGCCGGTAATTATTACCGTTACCTTTTTCGATTGTCAAGTGAGCGAGGGATGGTCAATCATCTTTGCAATAGACCCTGTCTGTAATTATTTTTTGATGAAACAAATTCATTCTATTGTTCCCCCATCCCTGGGAAAATATATAGTAAACAGTGAATGCGCTGCTTCATTGGGTGCAGTCTTTGGTCTTAGCTTCTCCTCGTAAATGCCGTCTACCACACCGCTGTAATCAAGCGAGCTAGCAAAGTTTCTGCCAAAAAACTACAGTTTCCCATAATCCTTGCAAACTTTCATTATCCACTACCTTAAGATCAAATAAGGAGGGGAGTAGTCCGAGGTCTTGTGTGATTTTCCCCACACAGGCATACAAGTAGGTTTATTATTCTAAAAACGGAGATAAGCGAAGCGTTGTTGGTTGGGTGGTCGCTGGGATTGTCACATCGCTGTGCCTAACCGCTCCTTACCATTACGGAGGTGTTGATGAGTGGAAGCGATAATATATGCGAAAATTCCCTTATAAATGTGTCATTTGCAAAATTTTTCCCTTTGACCTTCTGCTGCAGGTTGTGGAGCTTTGGAGAAGTAGAGGTTAGTGATTTATTGTCGTGGAGAGTGAGCATTTATGCCATGGCAAATGTCCTTTTCTGCCATCGTTGGTATGCAAACATTTGCACATTTTACATTTACCGGTAAACTGACACCGTGCCGCCGTCGTTAATATCGTCGTCATCATCGACACTACACACTCATCAGTAAAGCAGAACCAAGTCACAGAAAACAAGAGTCTGTCTCACGTCTGCACTTTGTTTGTTTGTAAACATGTACACGGGAATAGGATGTCGTCTCTCTCGCCAAACTTGCAGTCAAGCTAGTTACATATATGGGAATAGAAGAAAGTGATTAGTTGTTTTTCTCTAATATTAATTTAGGACACAGTGCAGCACAGAGTATGGAGAAATTTCAAATAAGAGGGATAGGACGAGCCAAAATTTAATTTTTTGCTGTACATAAGCTTATAGCATCTCGCCAAAATTTACATACGTATTACGTGCATGAGCATTACAAATCCGATCCGTTAATTGCAGCTTCGTCGAGTGTAACAAGTGCGGCCCGAGAAGGATTAATCAAGGAATATTCATGAGCTTCAGGCTTATTTGCTTAGCGTATGGAGAACGCTCAAGCCTTTAATCGCCGACATCCGCTAAATACCTTTAAATTTTACCGCTCCTCTTGTCTTTACGCATATTTTTTCGTCTCGTACTGCATACTGGCATGGCATTAGCACCAAAGATGGATACAATCAAGGAGGGTCGATCAAAACTGACCAATTCAAGTTCTAAAAAGTGCCTTTATCGCTTTAGAACCATATAATGTTGTCCTAGTAACAAGAATAGTTAAACGGTTCTGCTGGTCCTTAGTTTTTGGCAAGTATGTGTTGGCTATTACAGTTAGTAATTAATTCTCCTTGTGTAACAGCTCAAGATAATAGCGCTTGACCATTACACTTCCTCTTGTTGTTGACGCTCCCTTGATTAAATGCAAAATTTGGTCAAAGAAAGTGAAATCCCTTTAATATAACAACAACGTTCGACAGCAATTAAAATTGATGTAGGTTAGGAGATTAGCGCCGTCATAGCCACAGCAGTGTCTCCACCTAGAAAGGCTGTGCAAATATAGCTTAATTCCCTTGGATGACAGTAAAAGTTCTTCTGATGGAATGGATTCTTAGATCATTTTCATTTATGTAATTTCCATAAATTGGAGGTGCAGCTGTATTTTGTATTTTCACTCAAATTTACGCACGAAATTTAAATGAAGTGAGAAATGAAACTTTTTTAAGATACCAATTTATTTTACGAGCTCGGACTCCTAGTTGGTACGCTAAGCCACGAGTTAAATAACGAAATGCATGCATTGCAATCGCAGGACTTCAGCTATGTAAGAGAAAAAACACTAAAGGTGTTAACAACATCCATCAGTTTGCAGCTTACATTTGAAAATGGGAAGCGATCTAAGGAAGCGGATCTTGCTTTCTGGCGTATTTGAAACCGCGGAAGAGAAATTTGCAAATGAAATATCATACTACAAATCCTACTGTCCCTTGCACCGCTTTTTACATAGACCTCAGCTCAAAGCTAGCGTATGCAGCCGTTAGAATGTTTCAAGGAATCTCATGTGTTCTTTCTTGTGGATGATTAAGTATCGAAAAAATCGGCTTTCGCCTCTCCCACACTTCTCAAGTTTCATCCAATTTACACAGTCTCAGAGCCCTCCATCTAACTAACTTGAATTCTTACTCACACTCAAGCGTTAGCGTTGTTAATGTCCACTCTCAATTTTTTTGCAATCAACAGCTGCAGTAACTGATCCCAGTCTGACTACAGACTTCAAGCTTCAGTTTGTCGAAAAGACAAGCCTTTGTCAGTTATCTATAGTTGTTATATTTCAAACCGAGCACTCACAGAGGCCCAAAAGTATTAGCTCAAGGAATACTTTTGGCACATGAGAAAGAAATTGCAGCAATTGAAAGTATTTTTGAGGGACTTTAAGTACAAAGAATCCTCATGAAAGGGAGTGTAAATTGAGTTCCTAGAAAAATTTTAATAGCTTTAAAATAATGCTGTCCATCTTACAAGCGCAACAAGCTTCTTAATGCTGCGAATATATGAACTAATCTGACGGAATCTGTTGAAGCGGAGAAAGTTGATAAGTAAATTGCAAATTACATCATTCCACCAAGTCATCATCCCAATGATTTTCTTCACCCATGTGTATTTAAACAGCTTTGAAAGAATAGTTATATCAGGAATCAGGAGCAACGGAAATGCGCAAACGTAGCAAACTTTGATTCTTAATTGCGGTTACAGACTTGATGAATTTGATGAGGCTCCAAGTGAGACAATATTGACTACAGGCCATTAACGCACGGTTATGAAGCTATTTAATTCCATACTGTTAGTTAGCTGTGGTTTGTTGGGTTAAGTGATGGTTGACAGGTGGTTCAATGCAGTGTTTCTTGAGATTGAACGAGACTCTTGGGTGCTTTTCCTATATTCCATGCAGAAAGTTGACTATTAGCGAAACTGCATTAAAATTGTTGATGGTTAATGGAACGGAATGAGGTTTTATTTCCTTGTACTGCTTTACCATGCTATGTAGTTTCATAATGGAAGCTTGTGGTTAGTTTGAATTGGATCCTTTATTCCTCTCAATCTATTTCCGTCATTCCATAAGCCGTTTCGTACTTTCTAAAATGTTTTTAATTAACTTCAAAATTAATCCAGTCTACGGGTGATTTTCTTCTTGTATTCGCTCTCTTTCCAACTATTTAACAATGGTTTCCTCTTAATTTTATACTCTCTGCTAACCTCTGTATACCTTTTGCCGCTTGCTTCCTTCGTGCCCCTTTTCATGCTTTTCCAATAACATAACTGTAAATAGAAGAACGCCAGATGCATAATTGGTATAACTAAGCAGGAGGGAATAGGCACCCCTTCATACCAATAATCTTATTGGTTAATCCATCCCGATTAACGTAAATATAGGCAAGCCTGTTTGCTCAACAGAAGTCCGACTCCGACCGTCCCATTCAATTAGTTCAAGTCACGAACGAGGAGAGAATGTTCCACAAGGTGTTGCAAAAACGTTGCAATCATTTCCATATTTCTCCTAATTCCCTTCAGAAGCCTGCTCCGATATTCAGAAACAATAATAATGCACTTTTCAATTTCATTATTGTTATCCTTATAATAATTCTCGAAAACTGCAATTCTCTCCGATAAGATATCAATCAATAATTTTGCACAATGGACCCCTTCTATAGAATTTGATAAATTTCGCGAATTATTTCCCCTGTCTTACTCCATTGTTTTCTCTTACCCAACACCCTCCATTTCTCAGTTTGTCGCAGTATAGAAAGAGCTATTATCGGAAGAATTATTGCAAACCTCCTGAATCGTGTCCACAAGGAGCTAATTTGGTGATGAATTTGCAAATTTTAAACCAGGTAAATAGCATGACCGTGAAAGCGTCCATGTCGGTCGGGTGGGGTGTTGTGTGTGTGATATTGAATAATCCCTTGCATCACCACAACTAGCTGGGCGCCGGACGGCGATGATGTTTGCAATTGTATAAATAGATAAAACAAATAGTTTCGCAGAATTCCGTTCCCTCGGAGCAATTGTTCTCCTTATTTTTATATGCGTGCTGTTGTGTATACAAATCTTGGTACGCGAGTCGTTACGCGAATCCAGCCGCTTTTGTTATCCCCCAGGATAAGTGACGTACAGGGATTGCGCCTATTTCCCCTCCTGTCGTATTTTATACGCATCGGCAAATTGAGAGTAAACGTGGTTTTGTTCCCACCTTTTGTTCATTGTTTTTAAGCTGTGTCTCCTCCGTCTGTCGGTTCTTGTTGCATTTAGCTCTGAGATAATACTCCAACCCAATGCCCACTAACTAAAAGCTACATGTGTTACTAACACCTTCCTTCTGAATCTTAAACACTATTTTTACAGTTGCCAAAATATTTACTAAATCCCGCCACAAAAGCACCGCATCCATTCCGCAATCTAATCACTTTTTCCTCTCTCTGGCTTCTCATCTTGTATTTTGGTATCTCATCGCTACCTACCGCCATCATTCCCGTCTTCCTTCTTATTTTTATGTTATTGTATTCTGCGGCTTAGCTTCGGCTTAGCGGCGGTCTTGCTTAGGATTTGTGAATGGTGTGAAACTTTTATGCTTGTCATACTTGTCATAAACGAAAACGAGAACGCAATATTTTCCTCTTTCCACAGTAGCTCAAGTACGCAACTGATAACGAGCTTCTCTTGTCACTGTAACCGAGAGAAGATTGCACGGAGATTTAGTCGGAATTGGATTAAGCAAATCTTGGAGGTTGTACAGTATTCCTTGACAAACAAGACCGCCACCATATCGCATTTGCTTTGAGCCTCTTGTATTCCGCTCAGGATTAATACAGGCTTGTCGTGCCAGAATGATGATTTGATAAGACAGCATTGATGCCAATAACTGTCATATTTGCTCTGGATTACAAATAATTTCAGCTTTATGAATAGCTCATATTTATAGCTTCATCCTAACATGCAAATATATTTCTATCTGGCGCAATGTGCCACTGAACACCCAGGGAAACAATGAGCGCTTCAATATATTTTCAAGTGTGAATAATGCAAAAGCTTCTTGAAAGTACGTTCCATGTCACCGATAATCACGATTCAAGATTTGACTCAAGATTTGCTCCTCCTTTTCACAAATACATAGCAAAAGTTCTACATCGCTCAAAAACCTGGTTTACCCGTAAGAAGATGACGAATTTGCATTTAAAAACATTTTTAGAATTCCATACTTTTGCATTAAAAGTGACAACAAAATCGTCACTTGACACATTTCCAATTGATCCTTGAATTCTGTCTGACTGAATCAAACTCTCTCGAAAGCTCCTGAATTTGTCATTCTATAATTCCCATTAACTTAATGCTAGCTTGGATAACTTAAAATCCATTGAACTTTCAGTCATCATCCGCACCTGACGAGTAACTCCAGTTTGAATATTCCCTCTTCCACCTCCCCTCATTAGATTCCGCACGGATTAAACCGGATTACCATCGGGGTCGATGCCGGTGGCTGATAATAGTTAACCGTAAAAGAAAGTGACACTTGTAGACAAATATCAGCGCCTGGTGCAATCTCTTGATTGTTGTGGACGCGTGTAGTAGAGGAGAGTGTAAAATGGAATTGGATCGTGGTGGATGAACTTGATGCTTGTTTTGATAAGGATGAGAGAACAAGACAATGAGTTGGAGAAAACAATTAAAATTTTAAATGTTACGTGTCAAAGAACAAAAGATGATTCCCCTCCTCATCCATCCTGATGTCATTCTGATTTTCTCCCTCTATGCTTTTCCACAAGTGCAATAATCTATAGCTTGTCCTCTAGCAATAATAATCCGCATCCTTATTTTCCCTCTCTTCCCTGTCCATCCAACTCCATCCCCATTCCGCATTCGATGGACATGAGCCTCCAATAATGATTGCACTACGATTAGAGGTGCATGTCCTATACAAGATGACAATATTTGATAACATCCACCGCATCTTCCACTCGTCCTCTCCATCTAATTAAGAGCAGAGCAGCAGCGGATTCAGCAAGTGTCCAGTTAGCTTGAATTGGAGGCAGAATTTACCAACAGATTTGAATATATTAGAAAGGTAATGACAAACGGAATTGGGGATAATAACCTGTGTAATATCTGTATCATCAGAATCACAGCAGTAAGCCAGTCTTATGAAGATTTTTCATCCTCACAGTCTTATAGATCCTCCTGTCTCCACTGTCTTCGCCTCCATTAATTCATCCACAAGCCTCTTTAATACAAGCCGTGCAAAATATAAATGATAATATTTTCTTCCCCATGATTCCGAACTAAATGATGTGCCATCTTGGAATTTCACGCTGAATCGCTGAGCTCTAGCAACATTAGTAATCCCAGCCCCCCACTCAACACCCACCACCTCTATTTTGCATTTGTAATCAATTCAATAACGTTTTCCTTCTTAATGCAAATATAAATACACACTTGTCTCCTGGAATTAACTTTGTATTGTTTTCCAAGTTTGCACTCCTCTCTACATAAAAGCAAAGAGTCGACAATCTCTTCTAGAGCTTATGCAATAGAATTTACGCGCTCTGCGCTGTCCAAGCTTAAATATTCGCTTCAACATACTTTATTCTCTCCATTAAATTACTATTTTTGCAATGTTATTGATCTACTTTCCGTTTCTCCAAAAGTTATATAGCAAACCAGCACCCCTTGCGATATCGCAAGCAATATTCGCAAGTGGGAATATGAAATATTGTTTTCAGATTGCCATATATACAATTAATCAAAGGAATGATCTCCTTCTTCGAACCGTGCAGTCACGCTTTCCTAAAGGAAGGATACGCTTCATTCTGATAGTAATACTATCATAGTATACGCTCTCTGCTTTTTTCCTCCTCTATATACTTCTACTCTACTCTTCTCAACCACGCATAGGCAGCTCTATGTAATCGGAATATTATTGATGAATCAATTCACACATCATCAAAATATCATTTTCACCTGGCCTCCGTATATCAGCTTCACATTGGTTTTCTATATTCCACCCAGTTTCAAAATGATACATTTCTTGACGCACCTGTAGAATCTATACATTCCCGACGCTCTCGCTATAAAGCTTCTGTATTAGTAATTTTGCGGGGCGTGAAATTCCCAATAGGTTGCAAATTGTTCTCACGTTTTAGATTTGCAATTAATTAGATTACCTGTGGGAGACATGGATAGTGGTAGCAGCAACTTACAGTAGCGTCAAACAGGATTCTCAACGAATGTTTTCAAAATTCAATCACCCAACTGGCCCACATTCTGTAGATTATGGATTTAAAATATCTTTTAATATAACAAGAAATTGGTTCCTACCTGTCTAGCATAGCCGTCAGTAGTTTTCACCCCCTGGTCAAGCAACTTGCTTGAAGCAAGCATAAGGCTGGCAGATCAGTAAGTTGCTTATAAAACTGAATAACAATATAAAGCTTAATGAAAAAGCTTTGTGGAAGAAGCTGTCTTGTCCGAGAATTTGCATAAGATTCTTACAAAGTTGCGGACAGGGGGAGGAGGATATGACGATATACGTCTCAACATTTTCAGATCCACGCAGTAATAATTGCTCCGAGCAAAAGTTAGTTCAGTATAGGGCTAACAGCTAACCATCTACAGCAAACCATCATTACCGTTAGTTAGTTGTGCGTGTCTCCTGGCGAGCCAGCTGTTACAGTTTCTAGATGCTCTTATGATGATCAAGAAACCCATTATTTGATCATTGTCTTTTGGTTCTTGATGATGAACGGGATTCACTCACCCTACAACACGTCAGCGATCATGTGCAAAATTTACGCTATGTAAATATTCCCCAACTTTCCCTTCTTCAGTCTAATTCTGTTGATTATTGATTGGTTCATTGAAAAGTGAGGATACATACAGTATGAAAACTTGGCAACGTTTGCTATCAAAACCCCTCCGAGCTCTTCTTGTATTCTCCAAAAACAATTCTTTCTTTTAGCTCTAAACTAATTGGCAACACTGTATCAAAAGTAATCAAATCTTTCTCTCAATTACCTTTAAAACACTCCCATATGTCAGCACTCAATTCCGACTCATACGCAAGACTACAACCACAACAAGCATCCTCTGAACGTATAATTGATTCAGAAATTTGAGCCGACTTCGCTCAATCCTTTGATTCTCAATAATTTTTAAATTATTGTAGTTGAAGTAAAAAAGAAGGCAATTAATTAACGGATTTTTTCTTCAAGCTTTGCATTTGCATCAACTTGCATTCCTAAAGTTAAAGCTCACTCAAAGCCAGTCAAGTGTTAATACTTGTAAAACAATGTAATCAAATGGTGTCATCAGACAAGTCCTCGTGCTATACATTTCGTTGTTGAGATCACCTCCTTCCAGTACAATACTGTAACATTACTAGGGCTTTTATAAATGACTTTGACTTATTTTTTTAAATTGTTCCGTACGTGAACTTAGTAAAAGCATATCCTCTCGTCAGTATGCCAATGCAGCTCTTGAGTTCACTTAAGCGTAAGTTATCCTGAAAGCAGACATAGCCTGCACCACCCCATTCCTGGTATGCAAGGTAATCTTTGCAGCATGGCCGTGCCAAAGATAATGTTCTTTGGCCGCTGCTGTAACGCTCAACATTGTTTGTTCCACCTCTAGTATTTAACGTAATTATAATATTTACTTAACGCTAGTCCCCCACTCAGTATTTCTAAAGATGTGTGTGTAAATAAATTGATACGAAGCCATCCTCAACCTTTCTTTGATGAGGACCACTGTAAAAACTGCATCGTGCAGGCACAGGTGTGCTCAATGAATACTTGTGCGCTTCCACACGTAGTTTTCGCCACATTATATTTCTGCAATATCCCAGTCTGCCCACCTCCAAAATTTCTTCTTCTCCCTTCTGCAAATCTAAGATAACGATGACTTACTTTAAAAGATTGCAGGCTTCTAGAGCCAGTAGTTATAGGAAGGTGGTCAACATTCTTTCGGGAGATTCTGCACATATACTACCACCTCAGGATTCGGCCCTTCGTTGTATCATTTCTTGCTCCGTTGTCGTGCCATATTGCAATTTTTTCTCCCATCTTTCTGCTTCCCTATAATTTGAGCATCGTGTCAAGGTTTTATTTGCTTTTTTTCTCCACGGTCATTGATCACCGGCCAAGATATCGAGCTTTAAATCATTGTGCTCATGCAAATAGAAAGTATAATTCAATCATATTAACTTCTCCGAGCTCCTCCGAGCTCCGCATACCTCTACGTTTGAATATCGGCTTCGTGCTCTCCGTTACTGCTCCTTGAATAAAAGAGTCTTATTAATAAGCTGTACACTTCCATGCATCACCGTAGTAGCAAGTTTGCATTGCTAACTGATGATGAATTTGAATATCGCGTATACTGTTAACCGTGAGAAGGCCGGTTGATATGATTGAGCAATCTTTTTGTAAATTTATCAGCTGATATACTTGAATCACATTGAACTTTGATGATGCTTGTCAGTCTGTCAGGAGCTCAGACTCTGCCACCGTTAGCTCTTATTCGTAATAATTCCAACCAAGGTGCAATACTATAGATGCATTTGTCTATAATTATGCAAGTAGTTGGCACAAGTCTTGATCAACGGGTGGGTTATTGCTCATTCCTGTATGATTTGCTCTTGAATCAAGTGTGGAATCTTATTGCATCTTACAAGGAGGAGATTGGGAGTACCAAATTACAATTTACAATTCTTCCCGTTTGTCTCACTTCTTGGAATTGCACCATGGGTTCTACGCACGTTAGTTCCCAACCGATGTGGGCTAACTCAATAAAACCTCCTTGTTTTCCTTTGATAATAAGAGTGGGTAGTTTATTTACACGTAACTATTGTTACACATTTCTTGCTTAGAGCAAGGTCCTTCCCGCCGCCCTCTCATCTCTTAAGTTTTAGTGTGTGTGTCCTAGAATCAAAGATGTTCTCGCCTCTTTCCTCCTATTGTTTTCTCAGCTAAAAAGCATCTTTTCAGCTAGCGTTAGCGATGCTTATTCTTTCACTGCCAAAACATCGTGTGCGTTTCTCTAATTCAGACTTGTGATCTACAACCACAATTTAGAGGATTCTAGAGGACGCTTTGTCTTAATTTCAGGGATCTTTAATTAGCGTAAATCTTTTATTCCATTTTCTGTTGACAATTCAGCTTCTTGAAAGATCAGGAGCAAATTACATCATCTGCCAACGCAATTCTACTGTTAAACCGTAAAACGTAGTATTCAACGTCCATCCCGATTCCACCACAATTCTAAAAACAAGCCTGGTCATTTGCTATATTTTTGGTCCAAACTTTGAAAAATTGCGAAAATCCTTAATGCATTTTAGCAATAGCTCCTACTCCTACTTGTAGAATGCAGGCAGGGAAGACAGCATTGGTCAATTTATTTAGGTAGGACCGTATTCTTTCTCACTTTTATAGTTTTCCCTTCTTTCGCCATCATCATCTCCTGGGATGCTCATGAACTAATTAAGACTGAATCTAATTAAAGATCACGCCAAAAACGTATAAATCCCTACATAGTTTCATCGTCCTCCTATATATTCTTCCATTCAGTCCTCCTCGCTTATCCCGCTGAGGATCTTATAATTAAGAGTTTTCTTGTGAAACACTTGATGCACTTTTCTTTTAGAGTTTTTCGTACATTCTCCGCTCAAATTCGCGTTTCTCCAACACTGTTTCCATCTCTGCTCAATGATTAAGGGAATCATAGCCTTTATCTACCAAAACCCACCTGCCGTTCCATTATTAACTAATGTTGCAACAAACTTATTAAGACTAGATCTTCCGCTAATTTCAAATAATCGCGGGTGATAATGAGAGTGATGAAGGATAGTTAGTTGCTAGCCTCCCTTATGCAGTTTCTTATGTGTTCTGATTAGTTAAATATTTGCAAAACTGTAGCCGGAGGGGCAAAAGTTGGCAGCTTTTTAGAAATTGACAGTAGCCATCTGACCAACAGGTGCCATTCATGCAACTTCCTCCTCTTTCCGTTCTCAACCCTTACCTAACTACTAATTGAACTCTAAACGCAACCAGGATTTCTTGAAATGCATTTCTTGCCCCACAACTTCTGCGGGCCTCTCTTGGGTCTTGGTCATTTCCTCTAACTTCTCTTGACCAACGAGCAAGTTTTAATGGGAAATGACAAAAGGGAATTCAGCGCCTGCAGCAAGTAAACAGTCTTACTTCTGGTGGCGGATGTTTTGCAGTTGTAGTCTAACGTAAGATTGCCCTAATTCTCATGGAAAGACTGGTTGAGAAAAGTGAGAAACCTTACGGGGAATGTTTACTAGAAGAATCAAGAATCCTTAAGTTGGCATGGCATAAAAGCCGACCAAAGCAAAAGCATAGCAAGCTAACTGACTATGTAAGCTTTTCCCTCATTCATCCATGGTGAAATTCAATGTAGAGGCAGACAGGAGGAGAGATTACACAAGATTTGCAGCTGCCATCATCATAATATCTTGAGAGCTGGATGGGATGAATGCCATCCATTGTGAGAAGCTATTCAAAGGTGTAGAAACATGTGTAGATACACTTGCTCCCCTCTGTCTGTGGATACCGCATTCACAGAACGAGTGGGCTCTCAATAGAAATTGCAAAATGAGTAATCATAATAATCCATTATCAGATTCAATGAATCAAAAATTGCGGGTTGCATTATAATCGATTTTATTCCACTCTTTGTATATCCCAGTGCAGCCCCTCTCTTCAGCCTCTTCTCTTGTGCCAACTAATATATTGTGTATTTTCCTTGAAACAAGTCAAGCTAAAATAACTTTACATAGACCAGGTGAACAGACGCGAGTAACAGAAGAGAGCGCCGCGATGTTAGTGCAGCTTATATAGGTGGTTGCCATTGCTTTGCGGTTATTGAAACTAATTGAAAGGGTGCTCTTGCATGACCACCCCGTTTTATTATTACACAACTCTATGGGAATCCAATCTGATCTAATAGCGGCACGATCCCTTGTAGTATCACCACAACAGCACAAACCAACCACCCCCACCCTTCGCTTTACTTCCCTTGTGGTCATGCATTTCAAACAAATATCTGACCTCCCTGACCCTTCCCACAATTTAAACTCCAAGCTCATAGACCACCTCCACTTTGAATTTTCTTTGCGTGTTTCCTGCTAATTGATCTTTGTCTTTGGCAGGACCAGGTATTTTTTAAATTATGTAAATCCTTTTAAATCATGGGCGGTAATTTCCTTAAACTTTTCTTAATATTTAAAACTCTGTAAATGACCAATGCACTCCACGCCTTCTCCCTTACTAGTTCAGGGATTTATCTTGCTCTTTACCTGTCTCCTCTTAATTATTTTTGTTGTGCCCAGCTGCAGCTTTGCGCTTCACCGACGGCATTTAGCTAAAAATCCTAGTATTTTGAAGCAAGACACCTCATAGACGCACAGAATGCGTTCAGTTCTGCTTGCTTCATTGATTGGCAGCATGCGGAAATTTAGCTCGTGGCTTCACCCAGATCTACAGAGATGATGATGAGAAAGGAAGAAACTGTCAAATGATGCAGTTCGTACAGTGTATCAGTGAGACGAATGGATTTTACGCTAGTCTGTGTCAAAATATTTATTACTGGTTTGCGGTTTTCTCTCTCCCGTCTTAGAATACGTTACACGTTACCTTATTATTATCTTGAAGCCTCCAAACAATTCACTCCTCCATCTACTCTTCCTTTCCACAATTTTCCCAATTCTTTGCACATTATTTTGATTTACGCTCCTCTGAAATTATAATTCACACCTCCCTCCCCCTCCAACTACAGAGTCATGCGCATTCATCCCGTCGAAAATTGCAAAAATACAGTAGTTCAACAAAATTTCAATTGCATCTTAAACACATATCTTATGAAATTTTCGTATCCGCAGTTTTGTATGAAATTTTCTGCATAAAATCTGCTATATCTGTAGTCTACTCTACAGGTTTTCGCAGCTTCCAAGCTTCAAGCTTGCATTTCGTCTAGACGTATAACTATTCCCAGACACAAACTTTATAGTTGTTCCCTTGACTTATTTCTATAACTGCCTATTTAAATGGCCCTTTTATCTAAATGCTCCAGCCACGAGCAGAGATTGTTTCCCAAGCGCCCAGACGACAAGACAAACGACACAAACGTATCCTATTTCCAATTTTTGCAAACCGTGTCCAGGTGTGATGCGGAACGAAACGGTTTCAAATTTCATCCTCAAGCATAATATATTCATCTCCTATTCTTTTCAAGACAACAACTCTCATGATTTATTTCTAAACTCAATTTTGAAAGCACCCACACATGCATTTGCAAATGTTGCAATAACAATTTATGAACCCACATTGTCATACTTAGATCTGATAGAAATCCTCATCCTAGATTTTTCCCTATGCCATCTTTTACCTAGTTGCATCTTGTCAATCTTGTATATACAGGAATATAAAATAAATAAGCAGCTTGTCTTATATTCACACCTGTTTTAAATTATGAAAATTCTCTGCTTACCCAAATCCCGAATCCAATCCCTGGTTTATAATTCAGTTTTTACACAACCTTTACAATCCCTCTTCCTACTCAAGCTTCCAGCTCCAGCCTAAACAAGTTGCAAGCTCTTAATGAACAAAATTCAGTTTCAAAATACCACCAAGGCAGTTATAAAAACCTAAATGCTTAATTTCTAATCCTGGGAGGTAGATTAGCCAGCTACGATTTAGTATAACCGTTTATACTTGTTCCAATCCCTTCACCGGCAATAATTTACCTCTGTCCAGCTTTAATAACGAGTTTGATGATTGCTTGAATTTGTATTAATTGCATTCTTATTCTTTGATTACAAGAGGTGAGACAAGGCTGGAGGAACCAGTCCCTTCCCCTCCACCTCTTTCTTGTACAATTTCCAAGGGCGAAGCATTAACAGAAACGATGTGTTAGTCGATGATTTTATGCGTTTATAGGGAACAGTGTATTTCTCATCCCGAAGCATACGGCCCAAGCAATAATTCAGTTGAAATAAATAGTAGATGATATTGTAATGAGTTTTTTACCTGGTCATAGCAAGTCAATGCTTTCATCATAAACTCCCTTCGTCCTTGCGCTTCAAAATCTATTCATACGTGAAGCTTTGCGGGATTCCACCTTATTTCCCTCCATCTATTGGGCTACCGCGGAGCAAACGGGAGAGGGAGTTATGCTCCCCAGCTAATCAAGAATTGAAGGCTTCCTCTTAGGATGACTAATTAGGTGGAATTAAAAAACCTTTGAAACAGTGTAAAATTTTACGAGTATCCCGGGGCTGTCGAAATAAGCAACGGCGTCAGCTCTCAGCAGTTCCTCCTGCCTTCCCTCCAAACAAACCTTTTTCTTCAAAAGAATCCATTCTCCTAATTAAATCCTTGCATTTCTAAACGTTGATTAGCGTCTTCTTTTACGAACGACACAACAGCTCACAACATATTCCCAACTCTCCATCGTTCTAGCACAGCATTAGCGAGATTTCGGTTCAAGTAACGACGCTTTTAACGGTGCAGTAATTCACTCTGTGTCTGCCCCTCGTTTTAATTGTGCGAGAACATATTCTCTTCATTCCCAACCGACCCCTCCTGGTTTCTGCGTGAATTAAGTCTCTGCAGTTTCTGGGATTATTGCATTCCCATTATTTCTCCGCTCGCTTCTTCAAAGCTCAGGCTTTTACATGTGAGACAAAGCTCACAATTATTGACAGCAATGAGGCAATTATTGTATACGACTTTTTAAAAAACAGACTTTGGTCGGTTGCAGCGCAAACATTCATTCAAAGTAAAAAGCAATATTCTCAATCTTCTCCTTCCCTCCCTCATCCCTCATCCCCCTTCCTTTAAATACAATCATTTTCGGTAACATTTCTAAAGCTCAGCATGAGCAAATGTATTGAGTTTTCAATTCAATACCAACAGTGTCTCTCTTCTACGCGTACACGCTAATATTCTAAAACTAATAAGGAATCACATCCCCACAAAAGTTTGTATCCCCAGTCACGATTTTTTGTTTTAAAAATCCATCCGCACTTTGAGCACCCCATCCCGCTTGTTTAAAGAAGGCGCTTCTTTCTCTTCATCTTATTCATCATCCCTCGAAACATGACTTTTCCCTTTGTGAGCATAACTTACCGAACAGCATGTTCAACAAATTGCCGACATTTCATCCCACTCGCACTCTGCTAAAGCTTGAATATATTCAAAATACTTTGACAATGTCAAGGGAGTTTCCCAGTAAGCCGAGCTTGTAAACCATACTTGTTTTCCTTTAAAAAGTCATTTACTCAGTCAGTTTCTCTGTCCTTGCTTATTGTAACAGCTGCATCAAATTTAAATGAAAACCAAACCTAGCGGAGTAAGCTAATATTTCCGCGTGCTTTTCATCCTGTTTAGGGGATGAAAATGGGGGAGGAAATCTTATACTAGTTTGAGAAAGCACACGTTTACTTACAGGTGCATTGTTGAGTAGTAGGCGGAAAGAGAAAATTTTATTTTAAAATTTTAAAGACAAATGAGAATGCTTAAAGATAATGAGAAGAAATGCGTATAGTGAGTAGAGAGTTATAATCCTCTAATTTTCTTTCTTTAACAAAAGCGTAAAAGTCGGTGCTAAATATATACCAAAAGCAGGCAATTTTCAATTCAAGTAACCGGGGGTAGTCCCGTTCTAATGGTAGTAGCAACATAATCAACTTGAGAAAATTTAAACGTATTATGACGTAGATAATAAGTAAGAGAAGCTAAGATGACATAGAGAAAGAGAGAAGCTTCTGATGACAACGATCCTCTTGTCCCTTTCGTCAGAAACTTTTCTCTCTTCTTCTTGTTAACAAAACCCTAAGAAAGTAGCAAGTACGGGAGAGAATCGTGCAAATATTTAAGCAATAGTAATCATAGTAATAATCGCGCATAATTCTTAACGAAAGTACTCAAAGTACATATCTAAGAAGCATGAGTATTAGTTAGTTTCCAAATTATTTAAAATCCTCCTACACAATTTTTAGCTTAGCTTGATTTTTACAAGACATCACAACAGTTAGCTCCCGCAAAACTAAAGCTGTTTCTGCATAGCTCAGAACCCTATTTAGTCTCTTGGTTTAGAAATTCATGGACAAAAGTATAGAGGATTTTGGTTTTTAAGCATCATTTCCAATTTGCGGATTTCCAAGGATTTTAATACGGGTTTAGCGTGTTGGGTCGTGGTCTTGTAAAAGTTATAGTCTGATGGCTACGTGCAGGAAGGAAGACAACATAGCATAGTTTGTATCAAACCAAAGAAACAAGGAACTATATAATTGTCCAAACGCTTTAATCCGACAAGGTGAGCCCATGATTTGGTAGTAGCACGCGAATAATTTTAGCACTTCACAGGCAGAAAGAGGACAGATTGTAGCTTGCTGTAAACAGGGTTTTAAGAAGAAGTTGCTGAAATTTCTTCATATTTCAACCTCAAAGTGTTTAGTAGGAAGGAGCTTTTATTATTGTATAATAAACTATTCTTTTCCTTAAGTGTTTATCTTGTCTTGTGGTCACGAGTGAAAGTTTAGTTTTCTGAGTAGTGTGAAGTACGCTTGTAATTTGAGATGCTTTGTGGTTAAATCATGTGGGTAGAGATGTGATGATTTAGTATTCTCCAACCCAGAAACACATCCTTCAAGAAGCTCTTCTCATGCGTTGACATGTAGGATATTATTAGGGCTGAATTCGCAAATCAGGCGGACACAGTGAGACCTCAAGCGGGGCATTGCGGGCAGTATATGATTATTCACTTGGCCATAAAACTAGAGTTTCACAAAATCATTTACATCCTCTTACATCTTCTTGAACACAAATAAACCATGTCCACTACTCTCAACTTTATTATAGCAAATTTTTTGCTAACCGGAAATTAGTTCCCCAACTAGATCAAGCACAAGCTCTTACAAGTGTGTGCGCTCCAAGATTCAATTTTCTCTCAACTCGCACCACCCAGTGGGTGGGAAGTTCCGTGATGTGATATAAATTTGCAAGCAAAAAATCATCCCGTTATTGGCATGTGGCGAATATACTGTTTCGTGATCCACAGGGATACGCAGGATCCTCTTGTGTTGTCAAAGAATAATAATCATTGCACCACCACCAGAAACCGTGGCGAAAGCAAAAGCATTTCTGCAAAACTACGTACCTTCTTCAATTCATTTTCCTTCACAGCTAGCATTTTCAGCTTGCATTTAGTCCTCTTCTCCTCCAGCCTGCCGTAAATCTTTCTATGCCACAAGGTGGCTGGGTTAGTAGGTAAAATGCAGATAATTTCCCATATGTTTTCTCGCTCTACTAAAACCGAGTGCATTTAAATTCATTTCCTTCTCCATTGAATCCAAGCTCATCTTCCTTTCAGCAATTATGATGAATAACATCATGCTCATCTATATTTCACCCTGTATTTCTTGCTCAAGTAAATGATTCGCTTGAGTAGCGAAGTCTATCTAGAATCCCAAAAATTGGCTTTAGCGTTGGAATACCGGCCAACCTGCCTGCCTTCGTTATGGCGCAGCGCTGCTTGAATATATTTCACCTGTATCTTGCTTAAAATATCATACTTGCTAAACCAACCTCTAGATGTTTGCAAAACTGTATTCACTTATTCTCCAAGCGCATGTAATGGGATTTGGAGTTCCTTAAAGCGAAATAAGTTTGATGCACTAGGTTCATCATCGTTATAAGAGTGTAATGTTCCATGCTGTGTTTTTCACTGTATTTAATTTTCCGTAAGATTTCCATAGAAGTTTTCCCAAGCATCCCATATTTGCATCTCATCATCATCTCCGTCATCATCATCCCCATGCTATTGAATTGAGAACATTTCGTGGGCTTATTATTACCCTTCCATCTTTCAACTCCATATGCCTTACATGTACATACCGACTTGCTTTTTTTGATCCTCGCCCTATTCATTCACAGAAGCTGTCGTATTTACTCTTTTAAGAGTTGTAAGCCTCTTTGAGCATAGTTAAATTTTTGCCACGGGCTTTAATATTATTAACTACTACTACTCCCTAATCCCTATTATGCACCTGTATCCTAGAAAGTTGTAATTTCCATTTGAGCTCTTCCTCCAAGCCCCTGCTTGATTTCTTCTAAACGCCATCATAAGCTTATTCCTTATATCAGCCAGCCGAAGCTCCAATTTAATTTCCCTTACATAGACAACACCATCATCTTTATGATTATACGTTTCCGTTACAGCTCATCTTCCCATCTTTTGTGAATTACTGAATTCCGGATTGTTCATCCTTCCTCTTTCAGCCTCTCTACCTGCCTGCACCTCTCTGCATCTTCTTGAGAAAACTAATTTTATTAGCCATCTTTGTTTGCTCAGTTGCTGGCTGGTTGAGTAGCACAATGATTGATTCTCTACTCTCTTGAATTAAATAATAATAATAATGAAAACATTTCTCATACAAAGGCCCCGCTAATTTAATCTCCTTTGTCGTCTCTATCAAAGGTAGGGATGATGAGTACAAGGATGGCGGTGAATGAGTGGGAGTTTGCTTAAAACAGGGTGGAGATTGTCAGGAAGAGAAAGTTACATTTCCGAATATTATGTAGGAATAATCTTCCTCCTCTTCTTCTTTCTTCCAAGCCGCGTCAAATTCAAGTATCGATCAAATTTCTCACCTAATTTCAAACCTCTTTACCGCTCCTACTGTCTCCTCCTCCAATATCTTGCCACTTAAGGTTTGACAGACATATGTCAGCTCAGGGCGTTAGTTGCGAAAACAAACGTTTTAATATATCCGATCTCTACCGATACTTCTCACCTCGTAAACGGCAGCAACTGTTGTGAAGGGCAACATCGTTAGCTGTTACTACGGTCATGCGTTACTTTAGCAACAGCCAAAACCCTAAAAGTACATCATGTGTATTCCCAGGTCAGCTGGGCTGTTGTGCCGTATTGCGGTGAACCCAACTGTCAAATTTTGTAACAAATGTCTTCATGTTTCACCTCATTTGCTTCTCCGTTGACGTGTCCTTAATGTCGATAACAACTCGTCAAAGACACAGTTAGTTAGTTATTTAGCTAATGCCGTGAGAAATATTAAAACACTTTGTAAACAAATTGTTTGTGAACACGTTACGGATTGTAAAGAAAAGGCAAACAGTTTTGACCTTTCTGTAGGTCCTCTCTGAAAGCGTGCGTTAATTTGTCTCACGGTCATCTCGCTCCTATTCAAGGGGAGGGTGGCAGTGTTATCGATCTTTGGTATTATTGACCACTGTCTCCCGTTCTTCACACCACTCTTATAGATTGATTGGTCATTGTGTTTTCTCATTTACTATTCTAATGATGGAAATTATGGATGATTTATTCATTTTTGAATAATTCACCCCGTTGATTGACTTTCGATGACATCCTCAGGGTCGAGCTTAGCTCATGTTTGCTTCTGTCATTTCCTTGCTTGCTTTTCTTCAATTTAAATTTTATAATTCATTAATCAGTATCAAGTATGTTCGAAGCATTAACCATATTTTTGTTTTCTTTACTCAGGACCATATACAAGAAGTTCTGGACAAATGGGGACAGATTGACGATGAGATCTGGGCCAAAGTTATCGTTTTCGAGAAGAATCGACGCGTAGCAAAGGCCTATGCTCGTGCACCAATGCTCACAGTTGACGGATCCGATGACGGATTCGACGGATTCCGAATCGGACTAAATGGTTTCGACAACCCCATGCGTGACAGGAAGACAGAAGAAATCCTTCGATTTGTAGGACAGGGAATCAAAATAAAGATGGACGACACAGGGAGCATTTTGGTGAAACGAGTGAGCCGGAATCCAGTTTACGCCAGACCCACTTCAGAAGAGCACGCTATTTCAGATGACTTCAGCAAGCTCAATAACGGAGCATTGGAATCCGATAAACCATTGACGGTAAGCCCAAATTTTCCTTGACTGGATTTCAATAATTTTCACCCAACAAGGAATTGCATCCATTTTAGCAAATATATTTGCAAAAACCCATCTACCTCACATTTGATTAATAACCGCTGCTCATTTAGGATTATTCCCAGGTGAGGACGCATACAAATCATACGCTTTATGCACTTCATACCTCTCATCTCACCTTTTCACTCCAATCCGATCCTCCTTCTGTCAATCACTCCGCCATCCAGATAATTGGGTTTAATCCCTTGGAAAACGAGCCTTGCGAAATCTCAAAGCCGCCACATTTAAAGAATGGAAGGTTGGGTGATGATGGGCGTTTGAAATATGAATTCAATCCTCTCCTTCATCAATCAGATCAGTCTTGGTTTGCTCATACAGTTCAAAACACTTGATTTAGCTTCCATGTATGATACAAGTCAGCATATGCCTTTGCTAACAAGACGCATTGATTATTTAACGAGGTCCCAAATTTTCTTCAAGTCTACCTCCAAGCGATTACGACATATGTATCTTCAAAGACTATTTATTCATGCCCAGGTAGTCAACGTCAACGCACATGCCCTATAGCTTATACATTTTCGAGGGGAGCGTTAAACGAGCGGAAAATTATTTAGGATATCAGTCGATTACTCTTGGTGTTCTTGGTTATTGGACAGACACAGTATTATTTTTATTCATTCAATCTAGCCCACTCAAATTCATCTCAGGTTCTGTCCTAGTCAGGTCATCATGTGGTAGGACCCATCCCGATGATTTGGCTATTCTGGGAGGCGTTGCAACTCTCCAAGGGAGTTAATATATATTGATACACATTTAAAAATACATGTTCGAATTTAGGGCAAGTATGTCAGGGTCGTTTCTCTCCTGCGCAAGCTTAAGCAGTTCCTTTACTATCCAACTACAACGGATACACATCAAAAGACAATGAACGACGAAGACACACGTGAGTTTTAATAGATCAAAGTTCGCAAATGACCACACCAGTTTTTAATATGACCAGTATAACCTTAACTTTTGTTCAGTCAGACGCGCTCAAATCTTAGGAGAATCTTGATTCGATTTTATATTCAATTCAGCTTCCATCAGTTCAATCTTGTTAGCAGCACTGCAGCACCCAACCTGATTTTGCATTGTTTCCTATCCTCCTCCGACCTCCATCGTTCAGAGCAGTTTAGCTGATATCGATTTAAAACTAAAGCATTGTCTTATGCAGGATAGTGGATTGAATCAGCAATCATATTTTTCAACCGTTAATTCCATGAACTCAAAAATTTGTAAAAGATTCTCAAGGTCGCTTCTTAAAAACTTGATTAAAACAGAGCAGACACCCACAAAGAAATTAATGAACTTGATGAACTTTCAAAAAGCGATAATATATTATTGCTCTTAACAAGCGGCCCTCATCTCGATTCAAGATGGTATCTTAGATATCAACTTGTCATAATCCACGGTCATCTTCTTCCAACAAGCCCATATGGCGTAATACGTCCAAACGCAAAGGATTAGGTCATATGTTTGGTGGAATAGCAATTTAAAAGAGTCGATTAGATGTAAAAACAAAAGAGAAGATGCTCTCATCCTCATTCTCATCTCATCAGATGTTCTTTTGATGGCATTGCACTACTAAATTGTCAATGAGAAAAAGAGAATTGCATCTTCCCTTGTTCTTCTTCATCTTAGGATGTCAGGTAGAGGGAGGAGGATAATCACACATCATGTATGATTTCAGGGTGATTTCCATCAACTATTGATTATTATAGCTCCGTACCTTACCGCACACATGACTTCAACTCGAAACAATGCATCTTTTCGCATCATCACCATCATTCCTCTATTGTATTCTCTAAAGTTTGTCGTTCTAGTTTCAGTTGTGTGCGTAAACTCTGTGATTATTTATGCCTTCGTCTTCCTTGAGCCTTCTTCTTGTCTCTTTTCATGGGTGCATTTGCATTCACTCTCGTTGACTTTGTTATCCACAGTAGTAGTAGTGCTTGATTGGCGTCGCCTTCTTTCTTTTCGCTACAATTTCACCGCATCGATGAACTCAAAGGCTAAAGCTACGGATGAGGGGAAGAATACAAAATCTCCATGATTATCATTAGTCAGTGTGTAGGAAAGTGTATTCCGTGGAATTCAAAGCCATGGAAATGGAATTGAGGTCGAAAAATGTTAAGGTCACTCGCTTGGAACAATGTCATAGACTTTGTACTTTTTCAATTCCGCCACAACAACGCTTTGAATTTCAATCACAAGCGTTATAATAATAATAACAAGGGCAATCTACATACAAGAAATATAATTTCAATGAACGCGAGCCTCAAAAGGAAGAAAGTCTTGTTTTCATTCAATTTTAATATACATTTGATTCAGAACTTTGCTGTTTGTCACACTCATCCTAGGAAGAGTTAGCTAGTGAGAGTTGGTGATTATAGACTTATCTGCATAGATGGAGGTCCTCGTACCTTATTAAGGATAAGAGACATTGGTCTTGTTATTATTTTCTAGTTGCGGAAATAATATACAGTTTGAGAGCTTCTGTAAAAGTAGTTGGGTTGAACGGTAATTCAAGGAACAATCACAATCCATGGTAGCAATTGTAATGGGAGGAGGAAATGAATACTAAATGTCCAATTCCATCTGTAGCATACACAACTATTTACAAAGGAATAAGAAGACTTTTAGCATTGTCGTAATAAGATCAGATAAGACACATCAAGCTACCAGAAGAGACGGGATTGCGTTGGCGGCTTAAGGTTTTTAAGTAGGAAGAAGAATCATGGAAACTAGACTTGTGGTCCCTTCTTTGTAATTCATTTCTTTGATGACAGACATTAGACAGGTTGCTAGGTATCGTTTGTAACAATAAGGGGCAAAGGTCTGTAAAAGTCAAGGTGTTATTTAGGTAACTTACATTTTAAAAGAATGTGCAGTAGCAAAGCCTACTCCCTTCAACAACGGTAAGTTGATATCTTTCCCAGGAAAATAAAAACATTCTTTCCTTGACAAGAATGATGAAAAGTAGGCCTATGGGAGGTGGTTAAGGCTATGCGGGATGTATCAGTCTTAAGAGATGCCGGTCGACGTGTAAAGAAGCAGCAAACAATTTAAATATCATCAGGCTGGATTTTATTTTTAAAAGTACTGAATATATATTTCTCCATTCCTCTGTGCACTATGGAATGTTTAGACACAGCAGGATATGGATTTGATAGAGAAGAATAAGAAGGGGATCGTGGTGTGATCACAGCATGATTAGACATTTGATATCTTCCAGAGAGTCATAATCATGTCATCAGAGGAGCATGTCATCATAGGTAGAGAACACTCCAAGAGGTGGAATAGTGTATTGTATCCTTTGTAGGTTTTTTTCCTCTGGAATTTCCATTGTTTTCCATGTCCACCACATCAAAAGCTGGACATGAGAAAATCTCTCCGGGATTTTATTTCATTTGTCCGGTAAACATTAGAGGGTGAGCAGTGAGCAATACTACTCCAGCGTCCAGGAATCCCAGGAGCTAATTAATGAAAACAAATAAATATATGGCTTGCAAGGTAATCAAGTTAGATGAAAGCTTCTGGAAATAATTTCCTCTATTACCTCAAGTAACTCTGATCTAGCCTTAGGGGTTTCAAGTAATAGAATCGCGAGTTCTATGCATGTCAACAATTAACATGTATTGTGTCAGCAAAAGTCAGGAATCATTAATTTATTAGAGCATGTAGGAAGATGTAGTTGAGGGAGGTTCAAAGACAAATAAAGGAGCTAATAATTGATTTACGATCAGTAATTTTCTTCATGCGCGTGCCTAGGAAGAGCAGTCCTCATATGTTCCACCTGTATTTTGATGAATGGTATTTTTAATTTGATTTTTTATCCAAAAATATATTACCTTATTATATATTTTCTGCTTACTTTCCAAAAACGGTATAAAAACAATATTCTCAACAAAGACAGGGTAATGAATGAGAGCAAGGTGAAGAGAGATCAGAGTGCACAAAATATAATTCTCTCAGATTATTTAATCCACCTTTTTTCCCTACATCTTGCAACATTCCAAAGCGTTTTTGCACCTGAATACAGGGCTCAAGAACATTAAGCTTGCCCATGCACTTTGTCTATCTTAAATTCCATCGGTATTTCATAAGTTTTTTCTTTTAAATCAGTTTAGAACAACCGGTAATCCCACCCCTGATCCGATCCCAAACACGTAGTTGATCAACCCAATGTCCTTGGTGAAAACGAAATATATTTTTCAAATACTCTTCAAGTAGCTGTAAGAAACTAATTTAGTTGTGGAGACGCAAAGTAATCAAATCCATGACTGTCATTAGCAGTTTATGAATTAATGCATCTACCCTATCTTCCTACCATTACTTTCCTGTAGGTCATCTGTAATATTCCCCATGTCTTTCAGTCTCAGAATCAAGAAGCTCGATCATGGCGACGCAGTCTTAGCGGGGGTACAGGATTTCTTTTCATTCGTCATTTGTTACTTGTTACTCTTGCTCTTGTAGAATTTCTTAGGGCATGATTCAAAGAATTGCAAACTCATTCTGATCACCCTCACAACTCCGTAGATCTTGTAGGAATATAAACAAAAAGGCTCTATTGTTTAATTTGGGCTCTGAAATTTTGTTGAAAAAAACCTATATACAAGCTTGTTAATAATAAAAATTTTATTTACAGATTTGTGAATGTGATTTAAATTACAATGCAAGGGGCTGATTTAATAGAGAGAGAGAAACTATTTGCAGAATTACATTTTAGCCGGACTTGGGTGTAGTTACTATCATGAATTAGGCACGGATTGAATGTTATCAAAATTACCTTTTCCTCAGTCTCTTTCCCCAAGTTCTTCATGCTCTTCCTTAGCTCTTGCCCAAGTCAGTTATTTCAGTTACCATTTACACAAGTCACAGCTACACAGCTACAAAGCATTAAGGAATCGAATGAGGAAGTAGCAAGAAAGAGGGTTAATTGTTAGGATTGTTCTTTACAACTTGTTGCGTGTTTTGACTTTGGTAAAAATTAGTTACCATCATTAGCTCTTGCTACAAGAAGACATTACAACAACAAAACGCACATTTTTCTATGCCTAGGTTAGATTGATTAGTTGCATTCCAATTAAGGTGATTTTTATTTAGCACCCTAACGCATTTTCTCACACTCGGTTTAATTTAGGTTATTTCCCCAACAGCAGTTAGTTGTATTGTTCAATTGTATTTCCTCAAGTTATAATTAGTTGTAGAATTTAATTTAAAATGTATCTTGAACTTGGGATACTACTGACTCTATGCTCTACTACCACAATGACATGGTTATCTGGATGTCTTTGAATAGAATTAGCGAAAAATTCTCGGCCACCCCAGCGGATGAGGCTGTAAACATTAATTTTGCTAGTTGTTATCCTCAGCAGTCACAATGTCTTGTTAGCAGTCACACAGACAGTTGCAGTCTCTTGGGGCTAAAGGCATTAAAACCATACACACACATCACAAAACTACCACATTCATCTTCATACTAGTAATTGCCAAAAAAAAAGAGAATTTGCCAAGTCATAATAGAGTTTCTAGGCGTGAAATTGCCCGTTTTAACTCTGTGTAGTCTTGGAGTTGATGGAATGTGGACATGTGATGACAATTGCAAGGCCATTAATGACTCGGAGTGTGTATTGTCCCTAAACTGTCTACCAATCCCACCTTCCCAGCGTCCCATCTGAACAAATGAATAATGTTCATTTTGTCATTCATTCGTCATGGAATTGTAGCGTGGGCGATTTTCTAAAAAACAAACTCCCCTACCAAACAGATTCAAAAGACGAAGAAATAGACAGAATAACGAACGAGGATTGATTTTCTAGAGAAAAACGATAAGCTTAAACTCGGTTTACACACAACTTTTAATTGTTCTGGAAACGGAGTAAAAAATATTCAACTGTGCTCTATTGTTTCCAATCTTATTTCCAAGCCTCTGGAATAAACCTCTGTGACGAGAGAGTCAGAACAAGTATTCTCTAAGCTTACACATTAGCGCCAGCGCAGAGACTGTTAAGATGATTATGTATTTGATTCTAAATGATTTTGCATGGAAAAGTGTAGGATTTCTTTGGGTGCGGAATAACAAGATTCTGGACAAAGGGAACCCAAAGAACCTGGAAGAAATCCTTTGAGGAGTTAAAAGTTGAAGGGCAGAAAGTGAAACGTGAATTTGGGTGGTGGCAAAAAGATCTGCTTGTCGGCGGGATTCTTGTTTCTTCCAGGCAGGGCCTGACTGAGGGTGGAAGATAAACTTGTCTCAAAAGAATCCTCCACTGTTTGCTCGGCAATTAACTCGTGTAGATTGAGAGCTGATGAGTCAGGAGCCCGAGTTTACACGGTGTGATTGAGTGGGCAATAAGAAAAGTAAATGAGGTGGTGTAATTGAAGTGCTTACAAAGATTTTTTCTCTCATCCTCCTCCAGCGTCCGCATCCGGGCAAGCCTCACTTGCCTTGCCACCAGCCCTTCAACTTGTCCAGTCAAATCAAAGGCCAAGGGAGATAGAGATAGTATTGCAAATGGGCAGGAATTGTTTTCCAAGACAACTGGATAACTGACATTAAGTACGTGGTTTGCAGCCCAAGCGCCACACCCTCCATAAAATAACTATGCTGCTGCAAGCTGCTCCTGATCCCAGCTTCTCCCTCCAACTTTGCACTCCTTCTTTTGGCTTTGAACAAAAGCGTTAAATACAGTTCTTTCTTCTCCAGCTCCATATATATTACAGGTAGGAAAACTAACCGACCACTGCATAAAAAACAAGGACGATTATTCCCCAATGCAAATTAATTATATATGCGTCCCTTTACATTTGTCCATGAAATCCATACTTCATATGGCAAGCCAGGGCTGGGTAGATTTTCAAGGATTATAGATTCAAATGTCGTTTAGGGGATTTCACTGCCGCGTACATAAGCTTTTCTCAAAGCAAGTAGGATTTCTGGAGTCAAAAGGATGATGACTTGAATTAATCTTTAATCTAGAGCTGGGAGTTGTTCTTTCACCTCATCTCCGCAACTTTTCAGAGGAGTGAAACAACAAGCATGCAAATTATCTTCTCGTATTCTACAACTCTTCCTTCCAGCAAACCTCCAGTCCGCGACCTTGTGTTTTCCCAAGCTTATAAATCAGTATTTATTAATCAAAATCTATCCAGAATCAAGACCAATCCCTTGTAACTCCTCATAATCATAATTGTCAGTCACATCATTTCTTGGCGTTGACTACCAAATTTTGATTGATGATTTCTCCAAACCTATCCTTTCCTTCGTTATCTGTATCATTTATTTCACATCATCGTTTAAATTGTCATTACTTCCGCGGCTAAACTCCATGTCTTCACACGCTATCTATCGAAACGATTGGAATTGAATCCAATCTCTTGTTTTGCATATGAACTGGAAATCAAGCCAAACCCAGATCAAACTTGATCCGGATCTCAGTGGAAGGTTAACCAGAATAATGGCAAACTTGAACGTTAATGAGACAGTTCATGGCTCTTTGAATGACAAATCTTGGCGCAAAGGATACAAGGGCGGGAACTATAGTTGTTCTGGAGATAGCTTTAATTTAAGCTGGAGAAAATCCAAGTGAAATCTGCCTAGGTAATTTCTCCAACCTGTTGAGTCATGTCACAGACGAGAATTCTAACCATCTTCTTATCCATTCTTCTACAACTCATTCTCTTCTCCTTGGCGGCACATGTCGCAAAACCGAATTTACTGGATTCAATCCGCCTCAGCTATACGCAGTCACAAGGTCATCACGGTAAAGTAGAAGAAGATTGGTCAAAAGCTTTTTCTCTACCCATTATTCACCTCCTGCCAGCCTACCTTGATCCTGCATTGGCAGATAAAAAGAAGACTCACGACACAGACACAGGATGAGACGCTTTTATTCCAAGGGATGTTCTCTTTTAAGGATTTTAGGCTATCGTTTTCATTGTCATCAATCTCCGCAGATCCGGAAGCAAGTAATAACGTCGTGCAAATATTAGCATCTCTTCTGCCTCTTCGTCTGTGTACGTACGCAGTGTTTAAAATTCCATTGTATTCCCCAAGCTAGCGTTGGCGTTTCCTTTTTGAATGCTCTACAAAAACTATCTAGAGCCGGACCGCCGCTGAAAAATTGCCTCGCCTCCCTTCTGTTCTAATAATACGAGTTGATTTGCGAATAAAAAATCGGTCGCCATCAGAGGAGATTTGCACAGTGGTTGGTGTATTGTAAACTTGGGTTAGATCTCAATTCGTCTCACGTGAGAATCCAGTCCGCCTTTCCTCCTCTTCTGTACTCAGGTGTACACAATGGAAGCAACTTACTTACTGCTACACATAGTCCGCTAGATTCTCGTTTCGCCAACCTTTGCAAAAACAGCAACCAACTTAACTGGTAGATAAGGTAATAGAAAGACGTAGAATCGAGAGTGAGAGCTAAAGGTGATCCAAATCCAGATAGGTGTAGCTGTGTATGTTGTAAGCTATTGAATTGAGCAGCAGCGGTAGCAGCAGTATTGGTTGTATTTACTTGCTTACAATAGCAGTAGCTTGGGCGTGGTTCAAATTCCAACCTGATTTTTGCATAATCTGCTTTCGCGAAAGGCGTCTTACTGCCGCTCTCTGGCATACATGTACATCCACAGTTATTCACGTCAGTCAGTTGGTCAGTGCGGTTGATATTATTTTCTTTAATGCTTAATGATGGTCTTGGATAAAATATTTTTTGCCACAGTATTATCAAACTTGCAAAAGCTCAGCTCCAAAGCAAGGGAAAATCGCAAGAAAATAGGGAGGCATAAGTATTTGGCATCGGTCATTTTTTTATCATTTGTCTCTCAACTTTTTCAAAACAAATGCACTCGCTAAATAAATGATCTCTCTTAATCCGCCATCCTTTTATTGGGCTTATCCTTAGTGCGTAGGTATTGCGTTAAGACAAAAGTTATATAAGCAGGAACTGCTCTCATTTTGAAGGTGAAGCTTAAAACTTTTTCAGGTGTTGCTCACCTGTGTAGGATGTGTACGATGAGTCGATGAGGAAGAGGATGTTAGCCACTCAACAGGTTTTCCAGCCAGCCATCCTCCTACGTACCTTACGTCCTTAGTAGACACCATGCGTACAGGATTTTGCGTCACTTCTTGTATTATAATGAGCTAATTTTTGTAATTAGGAGCTGAGCAGGAGAGGAGAATAATATATTTTCCCGGAAAATGTGAGAATAAGCTGTCGTAATAGGCTCCTGCGTGAGTTGTTTGGCAAAGTGTTGTAGACAAGGTCGAGTTGATGGAGAAAATAATAAGTTGATAATAATTTCAAAAATCCCGGGATGATTATAATGATCCCAGTATAATAATCACATACTACCTACAATACCAGTCCGAACCACTTGCATTTTCATCATCATCATCATTCCCTCAATTTCTCTCCGTCTTTATTCACTCTTCTTCTTGCTCTACCGAACCTTCACGCTTTGACTTATTGTTCATGAATCCCACGGATGGGATGGACTTGAGTGATTTGCATGCATTTCAGCTTTGCTACCTACGAACCTACGGAATGATTTTCACTATTCCAAAGGACGTTTCCCAAGGTTTTCGGCTTTCCGGCTGTATTTCCTCCCGCTCACGAGCAGGTAACAAACTAATCGTATGCCGTTGTAAGGGCCTAGGCCACATATCGACGAATAAATCCATTACTTACTTACTATTTCCTCCCGCTCACACCTTCAACGCCTCTTTCAACCTCAGTAAATTGCCCTAACCTCTTCAATTGTTGACCTTTCCTCCATCGTCCTCTTTCACAAACTTCCAAACACATCCAGCCAAATCCCTTACTAAAATCCAACAACTTTCGGCCTTCCCCGGAGGCATTACCTGATTCATACTCAAACGGGGTGGATACGCACCTTCCAGCCAATTTCTAAAGTAGGTGGCAAGCTGTTTTAGCCCTAGCATTTAACTTTGCGTGGCTTAAGTTCAAGCAAAGAAATTTTAAATTCCAAATTTTTGATTTACGTAAACGTGTCCAGAGAACCAGGCATGAATGATTCATTACTCCAAAACTCTTAAATCCTCCACACATCCTCCAGGAGGTAATAAGTTCATGCGTCTTTCCCGTCTTCTTTCGTCTCATTTTCCCAGCTCGTGCACTTGATATTCCTATTCGTGCTTCCTTCATTTGTCCATGGGTAATTCATCTTTGTGGTTTCATTAAAATCTACATTCTGGACAAGCGTATTAGGCCTTTTCTGTTTGAGGACTCTAAAAGTTTCTCCAGGCAAAATTTCAAGTGTAGGAGCAAGAAGAAGGTGGGATTTTACAGTGAATTACATGCAATTAACCTTTTCAAATTATTATATTCAAGAGCACCTTGTTTTCAATGGAGGAAGCTCACAAAAGCGACTAAACGATCCCGAATTTCCTTCGCTTGAACTTGATCACCTGAAGCCAATGAAAGTGTATCCTATAACTTACAACAATGCAGTGCTACGAGCGTGTAACGCCCATCATTCCATCCCATATATTCTCGTAATTTCTGCGGAAAGTTTTTTCACATGATTTACAATCTCGTTCATGTATGAAATAATTGCATTGTCACACCCTCAACAGTTGAATAGGACTGAACAAGAAATGGAGAGTGCGTTCAATTTTGTAGTAGGAACGTCGTCGGCAGTGCAAATATGCATAAATGACAGCAGACACTACTTAACTCTCTAAAGTTTGTGAACATAAACGGAGTTAAGCGTGTAACGTGTATGTAGGAAGGATAAACCTGAAGCTAACTAAACTAGGGGAGATAGAGAAAGTATAATTTATGCTCCACAATCCGCTCCGTTTAAGATGTAGTTGTCCGTTGCCTAATTCTGTGACATTGAGACTATCGAAAGTGAGTGATCGTATTTAGTTATACGCTATTTAGCTCCACCATCACCTTTACAAACACTTTGCTCTCCCTTACTTCCTTCAACATCATCAGCCATCGACAGCAGCGATCAGTAGTTAACGAGAGACACACACGTTTCACTTTATCAGCTCCTGTCAACGCTCCGCTCCTTGAGACGCTGCAGCTCAAAAAGTCAGCGTCTAGTTCATTCGGCTAGTGAATACTAAAATAGGTGTTGTCGATATAATTATTTACTTTGGAATTGATGGATGGTGGATGTGTCGAGAATAATTTTTGCGCGGAACTTGATGCGAGCAAGATAGCAAGAAACTTTAGAAAACCTAAGAGCTACCGCAATTAATTTCCCAGTGACCTTTACTTCCTTCTACCTGCGACTTCTAGGAAATCGATACGTATTTACTATATGCAGGTGACGAATCACGTCTTCCCCCCGTCCCAGAGAGACAAGAGAAGGATAATTAGCCCTAGCGCATATTTTAGACACCTAATCATTCCTCTCTTTTGATTATCATCAAGCCTTTTTATATATCAATATTGGCGCTTTAATCAAAATCCTACAGCAATGGATGCATCCCTTCCCTTAAAATTAAGTGTTAATCATTCCTGTCTCTACTTTCTTTCCCTCAATTAGTTGCTGAGTCAATCAGGTCTCTTTTTGCGCATAGATTCTCAATTAGTTTCTCATTCCTCCTCCATGTCAATGTGAGCCGAGTTCTCATCTTAATTTAGCTTTCTTGAATGCAGCTAGCCAAGTAGTGCATGAATGTACGCACAACAGTAAGTCATCAAGCTCCAAAGAGGATGAGATGATGGGAGAATATTAAATGAGTTGTGTGTCAGGAGAAAAGGAGGTGACTTTAAGAATAAGGTTAATTTAGCATGGAACCAGAAAGTCATATTGACGATTCTAATAGGACAAGCAAGGATGATGCACAAATCTTGATTGCATCTTTTGTCCCACAGCCCCACCACCCTCAGTAGTTAGCGCTTGACCTTAGATGCATCTCTGAGCAGCGCATACCACAGCAGCTAATGAGGAAATATTATTAAACTTTTTCTCTTAAACGAGGAAAAACTAATGATCTCTTGAATATAAATTAGAAGCTGCCATTTCCCTTTCAACGGAAAACAGCCAAGGCTGAGAACGGACGCCCCACTCCAAGAAGAAACTGGAAACTCCCTAGGGATTATAGAAATATTAATGTCCGCACATTGCATCCAGTCTTGATTGAAATAGAAAATGTGCACTAATCATCTCTCAAATGCTCTTAGCTAAGCGCTGCTCCCCCTTCTGGTAATTTAGTTTGAATATGAATTAGTTATCGGTGAGCGAAGGTCGTGGCTTTTGCAGAACCATCACTGGACCACACAAACGACGAGGAAACAATAACAATAAAAATGAATTGTTCGAGCATAATTATCATATTATGCACTTCAAAGCCTGGCCTCATGCAAATCATCTCACATTTTTCAATATTTTCAAAGTGAATATGGATGAGGTCCATGCATTAAGAACGTTTAGTACAATTCCTTGCGTTCATCCTAATTCAAAATTCAAACCCGCCACTTCATGCAAGCCATTTCCCTTTCCCGCAAAGTTTTTTCCCTTAAAAGAAAGCCCAGGCTCGAGGCAATTTTAGCCACGTGTTAATCAAAAATCATCTTCTTTAATGATGTATGATGATAGAATTTAAATTGTTGTAGCGGGAGAGTTGCTGCTTCCTTCTGCTTATCCCTTGCTCAGACTTTGTGATGCTCCGCGGCTGTAGCTATGCGTACAAGTAAATTCCACCCAGCTTCCAACAATAATAATGAAGATTAAATATCTAATCAACTTAATAATGATCCATTAGACATGCTTTCCCAAAACTGTGTCCTAAATATTTACAAGTGTTTCCATGTGTGTGTGTGTGTGTGTGTTCTCCGAGCAGAAACTTTTGCGTTCCGGCGGACATTCCCCTGTTTTTGCGAGTTTCATTTCTGAATACCAACTTCCGCTCGTTATTGACTTTGACTTTCAAATTTATCCTTTCTTTCGAGGCTAATTGAAGTATTCTTAGTTCTCAAAGGAGGGATGAAACGCACAGAGGGCATTATGATAAAAAGATGGATATGAGATGGAAACCCCAACGCGTTAGTTTGTACCAACAGCTGTGTTGATTGGATGATGGCGCAGAGAAAGAGATCCGTTAAGGATTGGTGGATTGTGCAGATATTAACGCAGGGTCTTCGTGTGAAATTTTAGCAATTTACAAATGCTTCAGCTTTGTATACAAGCCATACCGTACGAGTAGCAAAAAAAACTGCTCAAAGGTGTTTTGCGAGTGAGGGAGTATGATTGACGAAGACAGTATGGTTTCAATTGGATTGAAGAATATTAATGCATTGTGTATTTTCTCATTTCAAATGGCTCATTGTCCACAGTCCACAGTTCCGCTTGGAGATGAATCTCTTTTGCTTTGTGTCCTAATTTGTATATAGAGTTGAAAAGCATCCATTTTCCGTTCTCATCTTCCCCAATTGGGGATCATCACCTGTGTAAGCAAAGAAGAGGCATTTCTCTTCCCCTTTATTAGGGATTTGCCTTGTGCGAAAAAATGCGAATTTTCTCTAAAGGAATGCTTAGATACAAGCTTACTGTATGCCACCCTTGTAAAGGTGTGAAAGTGGCTTTAGCCGCATCCATAATGTTACAATTCGTATGCAAAAAACACAAATTTTCGCAGTAAAGAGCGTTTAGCGATTGCGATTTATTAAAATAATATCATCGCACTCAAAAAATACCAAACAATTCAGGCCCTTCGTTTAGTTTCTTCTTGGCAGAGATGTGTATTACAAAAATCGTGTTCCCAAATTTCAAAATCCCATGTCTTTAGATCTCCTCCTGCGTCGAGGTATTTCCTTGATCGTGTCGGATAAAACAGTACACGCTGCAAATGAAGGCATTAGAGAAAATTAGCTATGATATCCGTATTTTCAAGCTTGTCAGTCACTCAAGATAGATGATCCAGATATTTTCTGTGAGCAGTAATAAGAGAATATAAAGCTTTTAATTCATCTAATTTATTATATAAATTGCGAATGAGAAATTTAGCATTTCCGTCCAATCGCTTCATCAAACTAGCTTAAAGACAACTCTGTGTACAAACATTTAGGCATGAAATCCAACAATTCCTCGTTCATGTCTTCCTCCATGTTTCTTGCAATCTCAACTCTACCCAGCTCACTTTATCCTAAACCCCAGCGCGTACAATGTCAATCACATAATTTTCTCACGATGGATTTAGAGCTTGTTTTCACCGATCTAGTCGGATAACGTCAGTGAAAACAGCAATGCTCAAGATTTCAAGCCATGTATATTTCGTGAGCAAAGCTTCTGAGATTATCTCGTTTCCGTCTTTCTGCCCTCACTTATTCATTCATCTCAGAGTCATGAGAAAATCATAGCGGTTCTT
Source organism: Sminthurides aquaticus (assembly GCA_906901655.1). Taxonomy (NCBI): domain Eukaryota; kingdom Metazoa; phylum Arthropoda; class Collembola; order Symphypleona; family Sminthurididae; genus Sminthurides; species Sminthurides aquaticus. Next base: position 6,260,949 of record CAJQTT010000003.1, read on the forward strand.
GAAACCCCAGAAGATAAAAACTTTGCACGTGCAAACATGCACTCTGAGTTTAAAACTGCAAAATCTACCAACGACCACACCATCTTTGCATGCAATGCAATTCTCTTTGTTTAAAATTTTAGGGCATCGTGTGAATAAGTTTAAAAAGATTCTTGAATTGCAAATCCGTAAGCTACGGACAGGAGGTAGTAAGGACGCGACGGCTTGCAAAGACTTTTAAAATTATTTAAATGCTCCAGTTTTTTAAACATTATTTTCCGTCCATATTTTTCTTTGCCCACCACATCTAGGTCATACACGAGAAAAACTCAGAACAATGAACAAAGATTAGATTAATCATAGGCTTAACCTGAGGATTATGAGCAGGTACACGTTCTTCCAAAGATCATACATGCAAACACCGCCTCACTTCTTCAATCTTCAGTTAATGTGTCTTTCGTAGAAGGAAGTCAGAAGCGGCAGGAACGATGAGGAAGAGTTAAAGAGGCGGAAGAAGGATTTAAAAATATTTACCACAAGTGCGATTCCTCAAGGTGCTGGATGTAGCGGATTAAATCTGATTTAATTTGCGCTTCTTGTTCTCCTCCGACTGGTGGAATTTCCCATTTGCAAACTTAGCTTAACTTACTACGACTCACCCAACATACGCATGGAGAATCCTACAAGAACTTTACGAACATCTCATGCTGCTCACTAACTGATCTAACGGTGATAAGGATTTATTAAAATAATTTTGTAGTTCCGGTAGTCAGGAAGGCGCACATCCTTTATATTTAAAACAGAGCGCAACATACTACGTCATACCACAAATCAGGAGCTTAAACGTTTTTTAAAAGTGTTGCTTTAATCCACACGCATCATTCTGTTTCCAGTAGCATCTGGAAGGTGGGAAGGTAGAAACGAACAACTTATTGCAACATTTACCTCCGTGTAACATCCTAGAGCGCAAACGTCCCTGTGCGTTTAGTACATTTTTTGCAAAAAGGGAGTTGTCGACTAAACCTTTTCCTATTAACTTTTCTCTTTGCTTCATTTCATGTATAGCTAATATTCCTAATGCGTAAATAATGTATAGTTTACTTCCAGAGCAGTTTGAGTTCTTACAGACGACCTTTATCGGGTGTGTCCCACGCATCTTTTGCTCTACACTTTTTACCTAATGATGTAAAAAATCATTTTTCTAAAATACCTAACACGTATTCATACACAACATCTACCTTGCAGTGAATTCACTTCCCGATCTCAGAAAATCCATACTTCCTCCTGAATTCACACACAAGTTTCGTAGCATATTTCCATTACATTTTACGTTCTCAACATCCTGTCTCCTACCTTCTTATACCGCTGTGTGCCTTAGCTCCTTCTGGTAAACTTTGAATATTTTTACAAAAATAATGGCCAAGGAAACGTCTTCTTTTCCTCCCAAGAATTGTACCATGTACTTGTTTATTTGTGGGAAATTCTTACAGGAGGATCCCATTCCATTGTGTTTTATCATCATTGGACCGAGACATTGGATGTTTCGTAGCGCAGTCTGCAATTGTGATCAAATGTGTAAAAGATAGCAGTTGAGTAGGCCGATTGGTTTCTGGGTTTGTAATATATTCTTTGCTGCCGAAGGAAATTCTCATAATTAGAGCACCTTCTTCACAGAAACCAGGGTCGAAACTCACACAAAGCTCACTTGCTTACCCTGTTTCATGTGGTGTGAAATGTTTGCGATAATCTCATCCATTAACCAAGCTTGAGCGTTAGCCACAGCTTGTCGAGTTTATTACCAAGTTGACAATGGTTACAGCCGTTAACTAGCTGTCTGTGAATTTCTAGGGTGACAATTACCTTCTATGCACATCTGCTTATCCGTCGTGTCATGGAAGAATATATCAAGATTTCAATTGAATCAAATGCGTACTTACTGTCTGCGATACACCACTTGCAGATGAGCTCTAAGAGCGTTAATTTAGCATATCAAATTTTAGTAACAGGATTAGGTTTATTTGACCAAATCGTATATTGAAGATATTTTATTAGGGTCTTTGCGGAGATTATAAACTTGCAGTACTTGCTGTATTTAAAACAAAAGGTTTTTTCATATACTATGTGAAGGATGCTACTACGAATTGCATTTCTGCAAATCCTCTCAATTTGGCAATTCAGGGTAAAACGGAAAAGGCTAATCCTTTTCTAAAAGGATTGAAGATTGCAGTTACATGGGTTAATTTAATAGGATAATGTTTCATTTGACCTTTGTGGAGTGTATGGAGGAGGAATTGCAATTTATGCGGCAATTTACTCCAGGTTTTCCAAGCGTATAAAAATAATTAACCCCTCTCCGTTACCACCAGATAGTGATCAGTATTGTTTCTTTAACTGAGAATTGTGCGTAGACAGTATAGAGGGTAGTGTATGGGACAGGTTTACACGAAATAATAATTCAAGACCTAAATTAAGTTTCGCTTCATAATCCGGTCACTCTTGCTATTCACCTACTACTACAACCGTAATGGCAAATGGATACGTCAGTAGTGGGCTAACAAGTTGAAATATGTTTCGCTTGAGAGCATTTGCAAAATTCTTGCAAAGTCTACCAGAAATGGCAAGTGAGTGAGGTTAATTTTTCGTCACCTCTTCCACTTTAGTTTCCTCTGCTATCAGCTAGTAAATAACCCAAGTCAAATAAAATTATATCCACAGCTTGTGAGTAAGCAGGTTGCAAAAGTAGTAGAGCTTGAGTGAAAGTAAATTCACATTTTTCTTCTTCACCCCTTCCGATTGTGCAGCATAGAGATTGAGTGAATGTGTTAGGAATTAGCAACAAGATTTTTAAGAATCCCTGCACAAATGCGTTCAGAGTTTATGCAGGAATCAAATGTTGGTCAAATCCTATTGGATTAAAGGATTCTGTTATATGACTATAAGAATTTTAAAAGCTTTACCGTGAAGGAATAAATAATCATGAATTGAAACGGTAGGAATTAATATGATGATCACAAATTCTACAGAAGCTTTAACATTACCAACAAGCTTCATCTGTGGTGCATCTTAGGAACCATATTTGTTTGCAGTTTTTCTTGAATCGTTTGTGTACATCTTACCTACCATCTGTCAGCATCAATGGCTGATAATCCATTTCTTCCATTTCAACAATAATATCAGTTTATGTGGCTTTAAACCCATATTTAATCTAATCCATATCCTCCATAATTCGTATACTACACATGAAGTACACTTAAAAACTAGGTTACCGAGCTTATAAGATTCTCAGTTAACACAATTAATCTTTGAGCAAAGAAAAATGGAGCGCTTCCTTAGCTTTTTACTCCTTTTAGCCTATATATTTTTTCTGTTGTCAATATATATAATTTTATTGTAAAACGATTACGGACTTTAGTGCTTCTTAGCACATTTTTCAAGTTTGACACACTGTGTGTATCAGCTCCCGTTTTTTGTTCAGGAAGGAACAGTTCCTCTGACTTCCTTCCTTCCTTACCGCTCTGTCCCTCTTTGAAAACTAGGTCTTATTGTATTGCGCAAGCGTTTCTTTAAGAAACTTTTGTAGCTTTATGATCAAACCGCGAATTCGCCAAAAATCTAGACCAGACAATAGGAAGAAAATATAACTTGCTGCTATTGTCGCATTTTTTCGAAAGTATTTGAAAAATAAGCGCGGTTTTTCCTTGTTAAAGGCTGTGTGTATTTAGAGGAATCGGAAGTGGTTGGTCCCACGATATTGCAGCAACTTTAACAAGCAGCCAAAGCAGCTAAGCCAGCTGTGATGAGGCGTATCATAATTGTTGTATATATTTTTGAGATGAAAATCCATGTGGTTTTTAATAGGGAAATCATTTCTGTGGCAATTTTCATGGGAACTTGAGACGGGCTTAACGACGCGACAATTCAACTTCCTCCCCCAGTCTACAACCAGTCTCCCCCTTCTTCTTCCTCATCAGTCTGCTAACTTAGTTAATTTTAAGGAAATGGGACGTACATCTTTTAAGAAATTCTCATACTTTTTCAATCTGCAATGTTTTCAGAAGTAATTGATTTTTTTACCAAAAATACAGCATCGTCTCCTTGCCGGAATTTTTTCAAAAGTTGTATGATTCATATGCGAATCTTCTCACGCAAATATGTGTTTATGACAAAACCGTCTTATAGTTTAGCATACCAAGGGGGAAAACGAGTAGCTCCGAAATTGTTAAATCTTGAGTTTGGGTACATATACTTCCGAGCAAACCCAAAGGATGACTTGTATCTTTTCCTTTTCGATGGTAAAAGCCCCTAAATATTTTCCTCTTTAACTTCTCGACGAGAGTAAATAAGTATTAGCTCCAGCTCCTTAAGTATTTGCTGAGTCGTAAACTTTACGTGAGTACTTTGACTTTAGTCAGTTTAGGACTGAATCATGATTTTTTGTTATGCAAAAGTAGCATCTCTTTAAATCTCTCCCACTGGCCTAGCTTGCTGGGCATCTAAATTTTATTTGAATCTAGGATGCGCACGAAAACAAGAGCATGATTATATACTAGGGATGCAAAAATTGACGAGGAAGATGGAAGATGACGATAATGTCTTTGAATGTGACAGAGATGAGATCTCCGCTCATGATTCTCCTTTCTCATATAATCATTTTTCTCCAACCATCCAATCCAAGCTCTTCAATGAGTTTCTCTTTTCCCTCTTCCTCCAACAGTATAATAATATAAATATGGAGACAGTAGCGAAAATTACCTTCTTCAAATAAATGCGTAATTTTTCCTGATTAAACCACCCCTACTCCCTACTGTCCTCATCATGCTAAAATGCGTACAGGGAATTTAGTAAACTAACCGATGCAATTCCTTCAAAATTTTGAAATTTCCCTCAACTCTTACCCATGTGATGCTTTATTTGAACTTACTAATTTAAATCCTCTTTCTTGTATTTACAGCTTTTCGACATGAAAAAATTCGGAGGAAACGTGAGCCGAGAATTGCGACGGGCCTACCCAGACAGACGTAAATTGGAATTCGAGTGTGTGACAGCTATATCTTTTGTAAAGCAAGAAGGACAATTGCTAGAGTGCCCATGCTGGATCATGATTATAAACCTGGTTGCCATGGATATGCTCAAAACTCGTATTCCTCCAGTGAGTGGAAACGGATCCGGCGGACGGGAGAATGTCAACACTAACGGACATTCCAACGGAGCTGTTGTAGTTGCAAACGGAGTTCCTCTTCCAGCCCCAATCCCAGTCAATCACAACAATAATAATGGAAACAAAAAGAATAATCACAGTAATAATGGAGATATTAGAAATCGTCCCAAAATCCCCATCCCAAGAGACCTCGTTGATGACGATCCATACGCAATGGTAGTTAATGGAAACGGAAAGAGCAGTCGTGACAAGCCTCCAAAGCTTCCACCTAGAGATTTGAATATCCCTAAGGTAAGTTTGATTTTTCTTTTTGCAACAAAGTTCTACTGGTTTCGTACTGCATGGAAACGTATTTAAATTAGCGGAAGGAAATACGGGAAGATGCATAGCTCAAAATATAAGAAATTAAACGTTTCTTCCGTCCACGCAATGCAAAATCCCGTGCAAGCTATGACTTGATCCTTGCGAGTAAAACAAGTAGCATTGTTTCCTAGCTCTTTAAGATCATAAACGGGGGGGAGGGATACTTCCCCCCTCCGCATTTTGAGTGTCAGTACAATCAGCTTCAGATAATGGGATCCGGAGGAGGATTCAACTATCCACGGCTAATACATTTTTAATTACGGGAACAATTAATTATGCTTGGGAATCCGAGCATACATGCTTGTGGAAAACTCTTTACTGCATTATACTTTATGTACCTGTGTACGCATCACCGACACACGGTGCACATTTCAAATTGGCATAAGTGCTTATTGTTCTTGTAAATAATTACTTATTCAGTATAATTCTTCTCCTCTTTTCAGCCGGACTACGATGAATCCCTTGAGGAGGAGAAGACGATAAAACCATTTTTCAATTCATCCCGTACTAGTGCGAAAGACAAGCCACAAGGCAAGGATCGAAAATACGGTAAGCAATCCATTAGTACAAGATTCATTTCGCGGATGCGGAAGCTTCCAACCCTGCGGAAAAACCACCCCACCCAGTTATACTACTAATTTTATGCAAAGATAATAGCCATCTTTAACCAATTTTAAATACCTATTGTGACATTGAACTTGGTTGGAACCGATGAAGGAAGGAGTTGCAACGTAAGCTGTAGCTTCGATATTGATATCGGAAAGAAGAAGGGTGATTGATTGCAGGGGCGTTGTTCAGCTTAACAATTATTAGTTTGTCGTATACGCGTGTATTATTTGTCCAAAAGATCCCGTTATTTATTGCCTCAATCCATACCTTCATGGACAATTGAATTTTTATAGCGATACCCTCCTGGTGTGGAATAATTAGAGCTTGAAGGCTTGTATTGAATGTTGCCAAACAAGCGTTCAATTCAAGCCAACATTATTAATTTTTCAAATACTGCATGTAATACTGATTCCGCATTCATTTTTCAGACGATCCCTACTACTGCGGTCTCCGAGCTCGTATCCCTGCCTTTGTGCAAAGAGCTTTGCCATCCCGGAACAAGGGAGATGCAGTGTCAAAGCAAGAGCGAAACAACAGTGTTGGCGTCATGGGAAACGGACACAAAGGAAACGGGCATGCCAACGGTAACGGTCATCCCGCCCACACCAACGGACACGCTCCAGCCAATGGACAACATCATCGCTACAGCGGACCACCAGTTCCTGGTCACCCCATGATGTGGCATGCCAAATCTGTCGATTCTGGAATGGGTAATTTCACAGACCGTAATTACTCCTACACTACTAATACTCAACCAGCTAGACAAGATCTCTTACTCTATGGGAGCGAGTAAGAGACAAGTTCAATCCATGAGGGTCCCCGGTTTTGCTCGAGCAAAACCGGGGAGCCTCTAGTTCGCTGTTACTGCATTCCATTCAACAAACATTTAATGTACATACTTAAAATCTCATCAAGCAATATTGCCGCTTTAAGGTTCCAAAATTGTGTTGTACTTTCTATGGTTTGTTGCACGGATTGAACTTGTCTCTTACTCGTTCCCATAGAGTAAGAGATCTTGTCTATCAACCAGCTTTACTGCTTACTCCATCTACTTTATCCTTAGCTCAACTATGTACTAATTCCTCTCCATTTTTCTCTCAATTTACAGCTTCAATCCACTCCAATCCCTACGCGGATCCTTTATCAATTCGTAAAATGAACGGAAGTAACGACAAGTATTCCTGGAATCACACATTCGAAAGTGGTGAGTACTACATGTACTAAAAAATGCATGAAGATGGATTGAACGAACGAGAGTTTCCTCCAGTAGCTTTATACTTGTCTCTGTGCACGATTAATTCATAGTAAAATTAGCCGAGTGTCAATCACTAACATCAAAATGATTGCATGAATCATGTCCTCTGTGTTCTCCTTTTTAGTTTCCTTAGAGTGTTTTGTCCTTGTAGTGTATTTACTTATTGGTTTATACTCCAAAATAGTTTGTAGAAAATATCTTGAATCATGTTGCTATACCTTAGAAGCTACATATACAACACAGTCACGTAAAAAACTACACAAAATCACTTCAGGTTTAGACTGGATTAGGCAGCTATCATTTAATATACCCTTCATCAAAAATTGCATGCATCTTAAGCCAAATCCAGCATCTCAAAATTTTATAATTATTCTACCATCTATACATTAAAATTGAAACAATTACACAAGTAGACTTGCCATTTGCCTCCTGTATGTATCCTTCTTCACCTCAGTATTATTTTCCCTATAATTTTTGAATGATTCTTTTACTAGCATGATTTCAGCATGCTTATGGATTTTGCATGAGAATCCATAATTCTGTATCATTTAATCCAAACATCCCGTAATGATAATCTTGTTCATTTTTCTTTAAAGCAGAAGAAAGCGATTGGGAAAATTACTGGCAGTCTTGACATGTACATTTGCACGTACCACCCATCCCCTGCACCATATTCAAAAGCTACGACAAAATGCAATGTATAAATCAATCATAAAACTGGAGATAATCATCACCGTAACCGTAGTATGCAAGAAGAGCAAAAATTCACACAATCACACTATTCACTCTGCCCTCTATCGATTTTCTCTCGTAAAACTATCTTCATTGATATTCACAGCCAACCTGTATAACAATTAATTAATAGCAGATAATTTTAAAAACTTCGATAGTGGAGCAACTTTAATTTTTTTTAAATATCCTGAAACTTGGATCCTTTTTTATGCAGATTGACCCTTTTGGTTTTAAAAATATACATCTTTATTATGCACAGAACAGAGAGAGAGTAATTGAAATTATGATGGTGACTGGTTGGTTGATGCTTATAAGCTGAATTATACGAAAGAGCAATGATTTATTATCCAATTTAATTAGTTTTCACTTCTCTCTATAAATCGCCAATTGTTATAATCATGTTGTAATAATATATATTCGACTGACGCGACAATTTCTGTCCACTTCTCCAGCAACTTACTAGCTAATAAGCTAAAGCTGAAAAACTAAATGCTAAAACAAGGGCTCGCTCTTCCTTCAATTTTTGAAACTGAGCAAGGGGTTTCTTCTTGTACATACGTTTAAATTAGTGTTAAACAAAATTTATAGTCTTTTTAATTTTGGATGTTTCCAAAAATTAATAGATAGTTTTTCTTTCTCACTCGGCGACTCGGCTAATGCAATATACAGTTTTTTTTCAACTGTATCCTATAGAATATGAATCCAGTGAGTCTTTTTCATAGCGAGTTAATTCGTAATTAACTCTCACAGATTATTACTCGTGCCATACCCTTTTTTGTCGTCTACAATTCTTATGTGCTTTAGTTGATAGCGTGACTTAATTAGCGTTAAAAGCTACAAGTACCATAACTTTGCTTACGTCCAGGTAATTAGTTGTACGTATACAGTTTGTTGCAAACAAATTACGCCTGACTTTTGACCTGATTATGTATCATCAACGCCTAATTAATAGTATTTTGTACATTGCTTCTTTAGTTTGGCCTGTAGCATGTAGCTTGTGTTGTGTGTGGGTGTTTGGTAATTAAAAGTGTTGCACGGGGAAAACGTTTTAGTAGTCCTGGTTGGTTGGAGGAAGCATGTCTCCGGTATTGATCAAATCTCTGACGCTTCCCAAAATACATCATATTTAAACATTATTCTCTATGTTTTGGATGTTTCTTTGTTTTCTAGAGTCGGACTTGAGTGAGTCAATATACGCACCGATTTACGGTCGCTTACCCTTGCCTATGAGAAATCCAAATACCTTTTCTCCGCAATCTAGAGTAGCCTACGTTGGCGAATGGGAATGAGAGCTGCTTCAAAGCCTGCCTTTATAATATCAAAATACGTTATCTACAGATTTCTGCTTGTTTTTTATTCCTTTTATAATCATAATTAATCATGTTGCAAAACTACTACTCCGTACTTGTAAATGTAGAAGGACCCTCCTAGATTCTAGAGAAGCCTTTTGAAATATTCCCATTCTTGTAGCAGCCCTTGTACTAGAACTCCAGCCCTTAATGCGCCCTCTACTGTCTATTCTATTCAATAGCGTATAAGCAAGGGTTCGAAATGTTGGGGTATATTTCACAGTTCTTGCAGCAAAAAAACGCTTCAACGTTGTTCACAAAATGAGGAATATAGGGAATTTTATAATAGGGTTATCAAGTTAAATATTAGCAATATCTTTTCAATCCTCTGCAAAGCACATTTACAAGTAAAAGTAATTAGCAAATGATGAGGATTTAGCTGACTCTTTGAAAGAGATGATAGTGTCAAAATATTTTCCTACTTAATTTTTCATCATTTGTACTCCAAAGCAAGCAGAGAGTCTTGTAATTAATTATTATTAGATCCATAACTAAATATACAGCTTGGATTTTCATAACTTTCGTAACCAGGCTACTCTTTGAGGTACTTTTAATAACAATCAACAACTTTAACAGCCTCTTCTGGAAAGCGTACTGCAATCTACAGACTACAAACAGGTGCAACAAGATGCAATTAATTTCCATTAATCAAATCAATTATTGCCTTTCGGGCATAGGGAACTGGCCGTACGGCTTTTTTGGCAATAATTTCTATTAATTACTTGAAACTAATTAATGTGAAAGTGCCGACTCCAGTAGCATAAGCAGCAGCTTATAAATTGCTTCCCAAACATAATGCGCTCTATTACTACATGTCTTGGCTCCTTCTAATCCTTGTAGCGTGCTCTTTTTTAATTCTACCTAATTTGCTGTATGTTTTAAAATTAGTATTGGACTATTAATTTGACGTATGGTTATCGTATATGTTGGTTGCGAATCATTGAATATGAATGTATGTGACGTGCGAAAGTACACAAGTATCTTAAATACTGTATGCTGTCTTCCTATTCTTTCGCTCTTCCAGCGCAGCAATTGTTCTAGACAAATGGCTCCCCACAACTTTTGTAAATACTAAATTCAATTGTTTAGTACCTTACGAATGATAGACGACCCGCATTTCTTGCCGACCTACTCTACTCCAAATGTGTTTAGATGATGGAGTCTAGTAGTAGTATTCTTAATAGTTGCAAGAATATATAGGTTCCAGAGATAAGAAGGAATAGGAATGAATATGTCCGCTGGACTTGACCTGGACTTTTGTACTAATAATAATAGTGCTAAGGTTACATACATACGCGACAAAACTGTGGTAGCGTCGTATACATTACATGCGAAGGACTAATAATATACTATGGTATAATTAATTTAAGCGCGTCGGTATTTATGCGCAGCCGGCGCGGCGTAGCATATACGATAACAACTTATAGTCTATTAAGTGCGAATTTAGATGTAAGCTAGAGAATTAGAATGACTGCATTCGCATCTTACGAATGCTACCGATAAGTTTCGTTCACTCTTATAATAATTATGTAAAGACATATGCTTCTGGATTAACTTTAGGATTTATGAATCACGTGTAAATATTTATGTATCTGTGAGTGAGTCCATGTTATGGAGGATCGTTTGTGAGAGTGTTTCCAGACGCTGCTAATGTAATTGAGTTTTGCATGTTCATTTTGGTATACTATATGCTACTACTGGATACGGTGCCCCGATTTCTGCAAGGCAGCAAGAGCACACATAAATATATAAAGTAATGGCCCCTCAAGCAAATAAAAGAAATGGCCACAGGAAAAGGATACATGGCGATTATCCAATCTTAATGTAACAAGATTCAAAGCTACTTGAATGCATCGTGTAAATCTCTTGTAACTGCATGCTATACCCTATTTTGACGACATTGTTGTATTATAACGATGGAGATTTTTAAAGAGTTCAAAAATACAAGAATATCAGGCCATTACTCTACAAATTATGTAATTCGATACACCTTCTTAGCGAAACCCTCTGTAAATATACATGAGAACTCGCTTGGGTTTCTTAATATAATATAGTATCCAAGAATTCTTTGTGGCTAAACTTTTTGCAGTACATATATATTGTTATTGTACATGGAAAGAGACGAATAAATGCATCAGTAAAATTAAAACCCTGCTTACTTTTTTCCATCATTTAATTTATTCCTGGTAATATTAGTTTCATTGTATAAACTGAAACGAAGGAATCGAAGCAGTAAGCATGTGCTTTTCCATTATTATTTATTACAACAAGTCTCCTAATATTTAGAGAGCCAAGCTCTTCAATTTTTTTGCCTTACAGTTTCTATAATTACAATAACAGTTGAATCAGCCGTGACTGCTTTCCAATCGTTAAAACAACACTGGTAGAATATACACACCCAGTATAATGTATATATATATATATATTCGAATAGGTCTGTATTATTCAAGTTAATAATTTTCTTAAACTCTGAATTAACTTCTATAGAGTTAGCATAAAATAGTTTTCGTCTTCTTTACAGTTAACCTCAACGGCAGGAAAAAGATAAGGTTCAGGTAAGAGGAATTTTATCAGACGCCTCCAATGTTTCAGCTAATAAATTACAACACAAAGACTGGAACCAAACAAAACGAGGAAAATACAACAGTACTGCCGCTTGCAGTAGCAGTAGGACAAGGACCTATATAAAAATCTTCGCATCTCAAATTCCCGTCAATCCACTGTCCTCGAGGATAGCTTGCCTTTATTACGTGTATCAGTTATTTACTCTCCCTTAATCTTGTTAAGAAGAGCATCACAAGTCTTTTTCGCATCACCGAGCAGCATAGAAGTATTGGGTTTGTAGAAAATAGGATTATCGACTGCAGCATAGCCTGTAAAATCAAATATAAGTAGCATTTAATTATATTAAAAATTGCGGTCCAAGAAAACATTCTTTGTTCTTCTGTAGTACATACCTGGATTTCCGACGGAACGCTTCATGACAATAACTTGTTTGGATTTCCAGACACGAAGCACGGGCATGCCAGCAATGATTGAGTTCGGGTCTTCTTCAGCGTTGCTGTACAGAGAATCAAATATTACATAAAGCATTCCTTTGTTTCCCGCATTACAAATTACAATTTCCTTTCTTCGACGTAAATTTACCTGTTCACAGTATCGTTGGCACCAATGACGAGAACCAAGTCAGTTTCAGGGAAGTCATCATTAATTTCTTCCATTTCTTGTACTATGTCATAAGGTACACCAGCTTCGGCAAGTAATACGTTAAGCTGTCCAGGCATTCTTCCTGCTACTGGGTGGATACCAAAACGGACATTTTTTCCTCGTTCTCTCAAACTCTTGACCATTTCAGCAATAGGATATTGAGCCTTGGCAACACACAGTCCATATCCTGCAAAATCCAAGCACGTGTCACAATTAGTATTTATGTACCTCAGGTTGTGTATACAGAGTGAAATAAACTGCAAGAACTGAGAAAATGCTCACCCGGAACAATTATGATATTTTTAGAGTTATTGATCATTTCAGCGGCTCCCTCAACGTTAACTTCCGTATGAGTTCCAGTAACTTCCTTTGCTTTTCCAGTAGGGGCACCAAATCCACCAAGAATAACATTGGGTAAGGAACGGTTCATTGCCTAGGAAAACAAGAGCCCAGTATATCGATCCGCATGGAAATTGAATACTTAATTATTCAGTTTGGGAGCTACCTTGGCCTTTACGTTCAGGTCAGAGGTAAACACCTGAACTATTATTGTCTTGAGGAAGCAAAATTTCACTTACTTTGCACATGATGTAAGACAGGATGGCCCCAGATGATCCGATAAGTGCTCCGACAACTGTCATCAGCTGGTTGTTCAACATAAATCCTTCAGCACATAGCGCCCATCCAGAGTAAGAGTTGAGAACGGTAATGACGACCGGCATGTCAGCGCCTATTAAATTATTCAATCAACAAGATCGATAACGTTTGAATCTTTTATCATCTTTTATTACATAGTGCGTAGTTCCCCAAAATTTAACGCGCTTACCTCCAATAGCAGCAGTCAAAGTAACTCCCATCGCTGTGGAAAGGCAAGTGGTAACTCCCAACATGCTCAGTCCGTATTCGGGGCTGGCGAAGTAGCAGATCATAGCTGCAACATTTCCGGCCAACAAGCTAGCGTTGAGAGCGTGACGACCAGGAAGCAAGAGAGGAGCAGAGTCCAAGACACCTTGTAATTTTCCGTATGCCACGAGGGAACCACTGAATGTAACACCACCGATATAAGTTCCGAGGAACAAGGCAGTCTTGATCATATTAGCGGCAGGGTCGGTTTCAAATAGAGGAAGGTCGTGAATATATGTTCCCAAACAAGTAAGAACGGCAGCAGCACCTGAATTCAAATAAACATTAGTACATTGCTTCCAGGTAGATTAATTACTTTTCTATATATTTCTAGGGTCATACCGACAAGACTGTGAAACGCGGCAACAAGTTGTGGTAGATCCGTGATTTCAATTCTCTTTGCAATGAGTGATCCAATTCCAGCCCCGCCAAGTGCGACAAGTCCCATCTGCGTCAACGTTTCAGTGCTTGGGGCAATCATTCCAAGAGTTGCAGCAATGCCGCTGCTCACACCTGAAGAAAACAGTCAATCATTTCTAGCACTCTTCTCCAAATCTCACAAGCTTTTGAAATCACTTCTCGTCAAATAAGCTATGCGCAAAAGCAATATAGATGCACTGCTTGTAGAAAGAAGGTGAGTTTATCTGGGTTAATCAATTACCAATTATTCCTAGTGCATTTCCCAAACGAGCCGTTTTTTGAGCACTTAATCCAGCCAATCCTCCGATGCAGCACAGACCCGATCCTGAAGTTTATAAATGTAAAAAGTTAAAACCTTGTTGTACTTACATGCCCAGGTGAAACTTAATTAACAGTACAATCAAAACACTGCTACCCACCTAAATAAGCCATTTGATGAATTTCAGGGTATCCGTGAGCAGCAGCCCAAATATAACCACCAATGAATGTAGCAGCTGGAATTCCGTAGAGGTATTTATGCTCTGGCGGGTCAGTAGGACGCTTGAACATATCTAACATTCTTTGTGTCACGATGAAGCCACCAGCAATATTCACAAAAGAAATTCCTGCAGCAACAGCGGCCAACGATTCAACGGTGTTAGTTGGATAATAACCTCCACCCATCAACAACAGTCCTCCAACAGCAGTGATACCGGATACAGCATTAGTGATACTCATCAGGGGACCTGAACACAACATTAAGTTTAGACGACATTTTAGTTTTTTAGTTTTTGAAAATCTAAATAAAATAGTTATTTTCACTCCATCTTACTATGCAATGCAGGAACTACACCCCACACTGTATGGTATCCAACAATGGTAGACAATCCGAAGATAGTACTCATGGTAGTGAATCCCTGACCGGGTGAAGCAACACCTAGAGCTACTAAGCCTCCAAGTCCACCAGTGTACATCAAAGAATCTTGAAGAGTCTCTTGGAAATAATTTTTCGGTTTTGGTTCTACTTTAGCAACCTCCACAGTTTCTACTTTGGGTGCCGCTGGAGCTACTTTTGGTGGTGGTGGAGGCCACAACATTTTTCCATTTTGCAAAATTATACTTCCTCGGACAACTTCATCTTCCAAGTTGATGTCAAAATGATCTTTTTCTCCCATAGCAAGTAGGAATTTCGAAATATTATTTGCATACAGCGTAGAACTTTGGGTGGGCAGTCTGCTAGGTAGATCCGTAAGTCCAACATGGATTACATCCTTATAGGTATAAATCTGACCAGGTTTCGTTGTCTCAATATTTCCTCCTGATTCAGCTGCTAGATCCACTACCACAGATCCTGGCCTGAAAATAAATTATTTGCATTTTGATATTTCACTCGAAAATTATCTAATCTCGTCTGAAAAAATTGACATAAAGTTTAGCGTTTGAAAAGAGAAAGCTCTATTGCTCATCTACTCACTTCATGGCTTCAATATGTTCTTTTAAAATCAATAGAGGAGCCTTCTTTCCAGGGATCAGAGCTGTGAAAAAAACACATTATATTAATGAAACTGAAACTTTCAGAGCCGCAAATTAAACATTGTAAACCTTTTAGTACACATACCCGTAGTGATAATCACGTCCACTTCTTTCGCTTGTTTAGCAAATAAGTCATGTTCTGCCTTAATAAATTCCGGTGACATTTCTGCACAAATGAAATACATTACATTATTTCTGTTTTATGTTGATGAAACTATGACTTATTTTAAAACAGGATCATACCCTTAGCATATCCTCCAGTGCCTTCGCCCTCTTCTTTGATATTGATAGTCAAGAATTCAGCACCCATAGACTCTACTTGTTCCTTTACAGCAGCTCTGGTATCAAAAGCTCTGACAATGGCTCCCATGTTCTTAGCTTGACCGCAAGCGGCAAGACCAGCAACACCTCCTCCAATAACCAAGATTTTTGCCGGTGGTACTTTACCAGCAGCCGTGATTTGACCTGAAATACATTAACAAAATCATCATTTTCCACACCTACCGTCGATACAACCAATTTCTTTCAGAGGTAATGGTAATATAGTCCACCTGTAAAAAATCTTCCGAACTGATTCGCAGCTTCGATGACACTTCTGTATCCAGCAATATTAGCCATTGAGCTCAGCGCATCAAAAACCTAAAGATTTTATCAAACATAAAAATTTAATATCTACTATAATTTGACAGGTATTGCCATTGCCATCATTCTTCAATACATTCAAAGCTGCTTACTTGAGCCCTGCTGATTCTAGGAACGCAATCCATTCCTGAAAACAAAATTTTTATGTGATGTAAAATGAAATAATCTTAAGAGAAAACAAAAAAAAAGTTACTAAATTCTATAGTGAACCATACCAAAAACAGTCAACTGCCTTTTTGCGAGTTCATCTAAAATGGCTTTGTTTTGAGCAGGATACATGAATGAAATTAGGGTCGAATTATTCTTGAATAAACTGACTTCATTCTCCAAGGGTTGCCGTACCTTTAAAATGATGTCTAGAACAAAATCAGTTTTTCAGTCAAACTTGATGGCAGTTCATAAATTTCAAATTATTACAGTAAAACAAAAAATTCCCTCCAAACCCATATCCCTCCAAATTCCCTCCAGATTCCCTCCAACCGATAGCCCTCCAAATTTCCTCCAAAATCCCTCCAAAATCCCTCCAACCGATAGCCCTCCAAATTTCCTCCAAATCCAAATCCCTCCAAATTCCCTCCAAAATGCATCTAAATAAACTCACTCCAACTATTTCTAAATCGTGATTCAAGGCTTACCGGACTGGTACGCTGCCGCTTTGTCGACAATTTTGACCCCACTTTGTTCGTAGTCAATGTCTCTGAATTTAGCTTCAGCCCCAGCGCCTTTTTCGACCTTCACAGTGAATCCTTTTTTCGTCAAAGTCGCAGCTACAGCTGGTGTCATCGAAACCCTTTAATACAAGAACGTCCAAAAAATTAAACCAAAATGAAACACTCCGAACCAACTCAAAGCCCAGCAACATAGCAACGACAACTCAAATCCACACATACCTGCGCTCATTCGGCCATACTTCTTTTGGAATACCGATTGTCAGCTTTTTGTAAGGGATGCCCTTGACAGCAGCTGCTCCGGCAGCCTGACCTGTTGCCGCTTTTGCATCAGAAACAGGGTTCTTTGAACTTCTTAGGGAAGACCATGTCCTCAGTTGTCTCTTAGCAACCAGCACTAGAGCCTTGTCTTCCAAAATTCTTAAGACTAACATGATTGCAGTCCCTGTATAAAAACCGAAACACTGGTTAGCTAACACAAAAACCTCAAAATCACAATGTGTAAATACTGTGATTTCCTTACCTTCTTGATCTCCTTAAAGCCACGAGCACCGTCCCGTGGATGCACGAACGGAATTAGATTCCCGGGTCACAAGTTTAAACCGCCGGAAAAAGCCGACTGATTGTACACAAAAGTAAAGCTTGCCACGTGTAAACTATAGCTGATAATAGACTGCCAGCGTGTAACTTGCTTCTTCTTATCTTAACCAATCTGTCATTACGGTAATGCTTCACTCAATTCCGCTCACTCCAAGCCCAGTTATGCCCACTTCACCTACCCCTCGCATCAACAAGAGATAGGGAAAGATAGCTTCAAGTCCCGAACCTCACAGACCCTCAAACAATGCAAATCCAGTACCGTCTCTGTAAAATACAAACATTTTCATAAGATTCAAGCCCAAAATCAAGAAATTTATTGTGATTACTCTCTACTTTCAATACCATAGTACAAATAAATCACATCCTCGTATCTCTTCTGCATTTAGATTCGTATTTCATTTGCATATGACTTTCAAGGTGCAATTTGCTTCGCATACTAGTTACACTTCATTCATTTCACACCTCATACATTTAACATATAATGCTATGGAGTTCTCCATATCAGTCCCAAAGAATTGCGAACCATAAATAACTATACCGAACTTATCTATAATTATTTATGACACCACATCGTTTTATTCTCTCCTATTTCTTCGAAGAAATCTGAAGCTTGAAGCAGCATTTTGCCTATTTCAGAAATAGCCAGCATATGCCAAATTGTTCCACCATCCCTGCTTCATTTTTTTGCATCCAAAAGAAAGCAAATTTCCCAAGAATTCAAGAATCCCACACGCTCCTTCCACCTATTTTTGGTCACACATCAGAGCTTATCTCGGTCTGATTTAGCATCAGAATCCGGAGGATGGAAGCTATAAAATCTGTCCCATCCTCGCCCCGCGTTGGTCTAGAATCTCAGATTCTGCACCAAACTGCCTCTATTTTTGTCCTCGTCACAATCTCTAGCAAGAAAATCATCCTCAAGCCCCACAAATCACGCATCAAGTTATCATCCTTGTTTTTCACAAGTCAATCTCCTGGAATCCATCAAAACAACTTATGCATTCATCAATTCAACAGCCTTTCATCCTCCTCTCTGTGAGTCGATTAATCCTCCCTCCAGACTTTCCTAACATGCTTCCAGCCTTGATATCTTGATAATTAATACCAAGATTTAGTATCTTCCACACGACTCTCAAAATAGCTAGCAGCTGGTCATTTACTTTGAAACATTTCAGCCTCCAACAAAGTTACAAAATATAGAATGTATGCGATTTATTGAAACAATTTCTTGCACCCTGGAGCATCGAATGCTCAGTTTATTCTATCAAGGTTGATGCCTACCGACAACTTTAAAAAGTTCGTGGCATAATTCCGATTTTACGGATCCTTCCTGACATTCTACGATGTGATATTCTGCTTCAATTGTCTTTCATCTGTTTCAACCCCTACCACGATACTTGCGTTTTCTCAATTTCAGATGTTTCTGCTGACGTAAGATTACGTTGATTGAAAATAACCGATCCAACACCACCACACCTCCCACTTCCTCCAATGAGCTATCTTTCTGCAAACCCATCGGAACAACTGTCACAATCTTTCGCAGAACGTTCCAAAAATTTTTTTAAATACAAATAATGCCGAACTCCTCCTCATGTCCACCCCCCCCAGAGTCCGATGATAGCCTGTGGGTAGATTTTGATGTCATTGAAATTTTCTTAAAATAAATACTGATGACGCATTTCTCTAGTAGATGCATCTACGAATAATTCGCCAATTCCTTGTCAGTCTATTAATTTCTGTACGAAAATGTTTTCGGTAGAAGCAATCCGACATTTAAGAGATCGAAAGATCACGCCGCAACGCATTAAAAAATCTGAATATCCCCTGTCAGTGTACGGCGTTTCAAGTATTTAAGTCCATACAAGCCTACGCTAATGCTAAAATTAATCTACAGCAGACCGGGCTAATGTCAGGTTCAGTTATCTCCACATAACGTTCCATTCCTCAGCCCTACCTTAATACAGCACTCCTCGACGTTCATGATTGCAGGCAAGGTCATTGAGGAAAATCGACCACGTGCCTTTCGAAAACGAGTGCAAAATAAACCCCGCAACAGTAAAATTGCTGTCAGGACCTCATTCGGTTAACCCATTTGCGATTCCAGGATGTCGAGGAGGTCCTGTATTTGCAATTTGTGGTCCCGAGTCTACTCCGCCACTAAGCTTTTCAAAAACAGGAGTAAACAGCTACAAGAGCGCATCTGTTTACGTCAATGTGCAATTTATTCCCACACACGCAACTTCAGAAATCTTGATTTTTTGCTCTCATCCCACAGGAAGGATAGACAGCAGCATTTCAGAACATAGCATCTCACCAGCACTGCAATGTCTCAACGATGTACACCTTATATCTTACTTTCGCATACGTCTTAACTTAATTGAGTAGTGGAAAAGCCCATCTGCTGATTGCTCCACCATTTGCAAGTCATATTTTATTTCGTTATTCTCGACGAAGCCTAAGCTACGAAAAC
This sequence comes from Sminthurides aquaticus, assembly GCA_906901655.1. Classification (NCBI taxonomy): domain Eukaryota; kingdom Metazoa; phylum Arthropoda; class Collembola; order Symphypleona; family Sminthurididae; genus Sminthurides; species Sminthurides aquaticus. Next base: position 6,280,816 of record CAJQTT010000003.1, read on the forward strand.
ACAACAAATTCTAAATTGCAAATTCAGATTCCAGCACTCAAAACACCGTTAATGCTCCATAACTCACAACTTTACTAATTACAATGCTAAATGTCCTTAGATCACAACAAGTAGAAAGCTTGGGGTAAACAAAGTCATAAATAGGTCGAACTAATTGTCCACAAGCTGCTGTAGGCTAAGAACATGGACCTTGTTCTTACTGTTGACCTCCAGGACCTACCGTAGGTCCGGTTTATTACTTACGAGGTCGCATCTTATCGCTAAACTTGAATCAATTAAAAATATGAATGAAGAAAATACTAAGTGATTCACTCAAAGTTAGCGTATCTTTCACAGTGGATCATTTCAAAGAAGCTCAAGCTCTCAACTATTCTACAGCTTACATAGCATTTAATCACCCGCAATTTAAAATCTCCTGTCACAGCGTTGGCAACATAGCTGGTTCCCCGTAATGCCTCATTATCCATCGTTCTAAGTTCTACACCGTACACCGATAACTATACCGATTTTATAGGACTTTGCAATGTTAGCATTTTAGCAACTGTAGCCTACCTCCCAGTATCAGTTAGCGTCATTTAATGCCTAGCTCAGAGTCCAGAATAGTAATTAAATCCACAGTATAATGAGTATGCTTACTGTTTGAATTTTCCATGCGTCTTTATTTCCAGCACTCAACACTATCACCCTCACTCTATTATGGAATCTGCTACATGAAATTCAATCACTGTAACAAACAAATCACTGGCACAAAACAACTGGTCACATGAAGTTACTGCTGCCGGTCGTCTAGCTTTAGCCAAACTGACTGTTTCTCTTTGTGCTATGCGTTGCTTCTTGTTCTCATTGAACCCACTGGTCAATACCTGCAAGTTTTAATTCCATTATTTTTCATCCCCTACAATTCATAGAAGCTCCCTCAGCCACAGCTACGCTTCTTCTTGCGCTGCTGGAGCGCCTGAGAAATTCTGAACAGGTACCTAGCCTAGCATGAACTCTAAAAGCTCCTCTGATTTTCATGTGCTCTAAAGTATAAGAACTTTTAAGAAGAACTTAGGAGATAATAAATTGGATTTTCATCCCTTAAAGTCCATTTGATTCCACTGCTATTGTCCCCTTCGAGCAAGGGATTCAAAGATAATCGGTTCAAGGACTTTCATCTCGACGTACCCTTCACTCCACAAGCTAAGGAACTTTATGCCTACCACGAGATTCATGTATGATCATTCCACGGACTCATCTCAGCTTTCCTATGAACATCCAGTCCCTTTAAATTATTTTCCAGGACCTTAGGAAAAGAACCTGCTGGAAAGGCTTTCATAACGAAAGCAGCATCCCTGGGGAGACCATGAAATTCTATAGAACTTTTATAATCCATCGTCAAGGTAAGCGGAGGACAACGCTCCAACAATTCTTTGTGCCTAGTAACAAGAATTCAATCAGCCTTACTGAAAATCCCGGCGTTTCCTTAAACAATATCAGCTCCTGGAAACAAAGCTTTTGATCGAGTAGGATAAAGTACAGGGGTCGTCGACGCCGGCTAGTAACAACCCTGGAACAGTTTAGTAACAACTCGACTCGACTACGAGATAGTCACGCTTCCTGAAGTGATTCTCCCCGACAATCACAACTGCAGCTATATTTGATAATAAACATAGATTCCCACGCAGAGACAAACTCACAATTAGTTCAAGCAATCACATCAGCTACAAACAGAGCCGTGCCCACTCGTATCAGCTAAATCCTTGAGTTATCATTAACATTAACAGCGTGGCTAAAAACTTGTCGTGCTGGAACTTCTACTTATATGTACTAGCTGCAAAGTTGCAATTCAATAACCAGTTCCCCTATTTCGTTTCTTCTTCACAGCACACTCACGACCAATCTAAGGCCGGGTCACCGCCTTACAGAGATCTGGGCTTCGGCTTCGTACGGAGTATTTGCGAAAACGCTTGTGTATGTAAGAGGTGTCAAAGCCAAGAACAAATCTCCCTAAGGCAATTATTCCAGCAGCTACCGCCTGCACTACGATACGAAAGGGTAAGTTTAACTTCTAAGATTTACAAGTACTTGTAGTACACTGAGTTATAGCCGGCATCACATTAAGGTATTAAACAGCTTTAATCTGGTTTCTGGGATGTGGCAAGCCTCAGTTTTTACGCAACAGAGAATTATATCTGTTATAAGGTGTTTATAGAGACGGGATTGATAACGAAATGTTTGTTCAACAAGACAATATAGCATTTCTCGTTACATCCGTCCCATATAAGGAATCTGAAAACTTGCTATTGTAGCATATCACTTGTAGCTACACGGATTAAAGTAGCTTGAAGGTTATTACACATTCTTCATGGACAATCGGTCAAATCCCCTCACACTTTAGTCACCCAAGTACAAAAAGATACGCAGTTGACTATATGCTCGATTACGTTTGTAGCATATCCACTTTTTCTGAAACACTGAGACAAAATTTCTTTCGTTCAACACGTGCCGCATTTTACAATTAGAGCCATAGCGTACACCATTTTACAGTACCATCCTGCAATCATTAACAAACTACTGCAACAGTTACGATTAGTCTGATTTGTGCTTCTATTTGATATCATTTTCAACATTCAGGTCAGTAATATTCTCACAATCAAATCCTAAATCCTAACTACCAGTCGTTACATTACAAGGTAGATATCAATCTGGTGGTTAAGTCTCATTTCTCATAAGCAAAAGCCGCGTATATTCTTAATGAATATATTATACACTGCAAGTGTAGAGCTACTCTTGCCTCTGCGTATGCGAACTGCATTCCCTGCTTGTAAACAAATATTTCGCAAAAGTTAGCCTGCGTTGATCTTGGCGCCTAATAATTTCTTTGAAACTCTCGACCACATAGAGAAATTCTAACCTGAATTCAGCCGGTTTTCCTAATAAACAAACACGTTTAAATTAAATATTAGCTTACCTCCAACTTCTTTAGCTCCTTCGTCTCCCACTTCGGTATTGTCCAGCTGACATTAAAATATTCCACAAACTGGTATGCTCCACATCAGTTCAGTCACTTCGATTCCCTGTTAACGAGGGAACAATGACAGTCACAATTAAATATCTTTGAAGCACAGGGGTTGTTGGTGTTTGAAACTAGATAGAGGTTGGTAGGACTAAATTGATAAATACTAAAGACGAGACTAGAGAAAAAAAAATCAGGGGATCCAGATAGCTAGAATGTGTATAAAGAGTTGCTTGCCGTACAGAGACGATAGATTGCCGGCTCATATATCGCACCACAGACCAAACACACAGCCAAAGAGCAACCAAGAAGGAGAGAATATAAGCGTCTGTGGGAAAAATATTCCAAGGGATTTTTAGCCGAGGGGATGCTTGGAACTTGTGTTTTTACTGTATGTCATCCCCGCAATCTTCCCAGCGCTCATTCAGTCAACTTTACATGGACTCAAGTCTTATTACATTCTAGAGACCAGAAGAGGCAGAATCCCTGGTAGCTTTTGAATAGCACCCTAACTTGAGTTAAAGCACGTACATTCCCCTTGGATTCTCTGTAGATAAACAGAATAGTTCCGTCGAGCTGGCTCGTCTTGTAGGACGCTTACATTCATGTGAATCCACATCACATCTTCACGGGAATATTGTTCACTCCACTTCCATCCTTCTGTCTTCATACCCTTATTGTCTCCTCCAGTTATTAAGGGATCTATCCTACGACAGTTCAACGCATATCCTGGAGTTTCTAAGGTATTCCACCGAATCCAGGTTATTTTGCGTCGCAAAAAGGCCCAAAATAGCAAGTTCAAGGTCTTCCGAAGCAAACCAAGTCGCAATACCCGATTCCAGTTCCTCCTCGGCCCTTGGGCCCCGAATTCGTGGTTCCTTCCTCTCCAGTTTTTCGGAAGTTCTTCCCATCCTTCCTGCTTGGTTCCTAATGTTCGATATTTTCTTTTATTTCAGCTGCGAACCCGCTTTCCCACCAGCGCTACTGATTTGACTTTTCCTGCCCGAGGACACCTAAACAAGCTTTCCCGTCTTGTTCCTTCTCATCCTTGATTTGCTTTCACTTTTAATTGAGATAATTACCCAAAACTTGATTCGCCATGAGTAACGTTGCGTTAAGAAATATGATGCGGAGCGTCGTTGGGACACGACCATGTAAGTTAATTATATTTAGTTTTTGACTCATAGTTTCAATAACTATAGCTTATTATTAATATGTTATCTGTATTCTACTGGTACAACCTATCTCTTAGAACTAATCACAGTTAATTAATTAAGTGATCCTGCCTAATCGCAGATGGTTTAATTTTTTATAATGTCCGTTATAAGAATGCAATTTTAAATGAGTTCACACATGGAAAATTTATTGCAAAAAATTTAAAACCCGGCTTAACTTAGGAAATTCCCGCGTGGTCATCGAGTAATAACGTTAGTTGTTTTCAATGACTTTGTCAATTACCTTGGTCTTCATTGTTGTGGCAATGACATTTGCCCCTAACAACCCGAGATCCTCTAGATTCTGTCTTTTTTAGTGTCAGTTTACAAACATGTTTATTGGATTTCCATGCTTTTTCATTGCCACAAGGGAAACTGGTATTTTACTTGGAAACCTTACCACTTACGGTTTTACATCTAAAGTAGGATTCGCAAAACTTGTTTTTAAGCTCTAATGCTCATGTTGCGAATATGCAGCCAAATTTCTTAATTAGCTCTTTATCTGAGCATGGTCTAATATAATAAATGGTGGCTGGAGATTTAATGGAGGATTCTAGTATACAAGTTTTTACTACATGATGTACTGAATTGGTTTGCAGATTCCACACAGAAGCGCATTGAAGTTGCGCGCCCTGTGGTTGACCTAGATGGCGACGAGATGACAAGAATTATCTGGGAGAACATTAAGGAGAAGCTCATTTTCCCATATGTCAAAGTTGAGGCTTTGTATTACGATCTCGGTCTTCCCTACAGAGATCAGACGGATGATCAAGTCACATACGATGCGGCGTATGCTATTTTGAAGCACAACGTTGGCATCAAGTGTGCTACCATTACTCCCGACGAACAACGAGTTGAAGGTGAGTAAAGTATGCAGATAAAAGACAAGAAATCGGCTTCCAGTCAAATTACTCCCAGAGAACTGAATATTCAATAAATTGTCTCTCTTTTATAGAATTCAAGTTGAAGAAGATGTGGCCGAGCCCAAACGGAACTATTCGTAACATTCTTGGAGGAACAGTATTTCGAGAGCCGATCATTTGCAAAACAATTCCAAGGCTTGTCCCAGGATGGACCCAACCTATTACGATTGGTCGCCACGCTCACGGAGATCAATACAAGGCTACAGACTTTGTTGTCAAGAAAGCCGGCAAAGTAGAAATCATTTACACTCCCGATGACGGCAGTGCACCAGATAAATACGAAATCTTCAAATTCAAAGCTGGAGGTGTTGTTATGGGAATGTACAATACTGACGAATCCATTGCTGGATTTGCTCGCTCATCCTTTGAGGTAAGAATAAGACAGAAAACCCAAACTTGATAAACCTGCAACCAATATGAATGGACTATTCTAATTTGCATTCTGTTTCCTATTCCAGTATGCTTTGGCAAAGAAGTGGCCCCTTTACATGAGTACAAAGAATACTATTCTCAAGAGATACGATGGAAGATTCAAGGATATTTTCCAGGAAATCTTCGAAAAGGACGGCTACAAGCCCAAGTTCGATGCCGCGGGTATCTGGTATGAGGTAAGGACAACAAGAAAAAATCCCTACTTCATACTTTTATTTAATATTTTATCTTCATGTAGGTAGAGCAGAATTTACAGTATTCTAAGGCATATTAACGAAAAAATTCCTTCTTTTATGCAACTAGCATCGCCTTATCGATGACATGGTAGCCCAAGTTTTGAAATCCAACGGCGGTTTCGTCTGGGCCTGCAAAAACTACGATGGAGATGTACAGAGTGACATTGTAGCTCAAGGTTACGGTTCTCTTGGGCTGATGACTTCCGTTTTGGTTGTTCCTGATGGCAAGACCATTGAAGCCGAAGCTGCTCACGGAACTGTTACTCGTCATTATCGAATGCACCAGAAGGGCCAGCCTACTTCCACAAACCCTATTGCTTCCATTTTCGCTTGGACCCGTGGCTTGATGCACCGAGCTAAATTGGACGATAACAAGGACTTGCACGTTTTCAGCGAGGAATTAGAGAAAGCATGTGTTGACTGCGTTGATTCCGGCAAGGTAACGAAACATGGTTATTGAAACTCGAAAGGCTACAAACATATTTATTAGACAAGAATGTTTTTCAGAATTCATAAATTTCAAACTTTGTTTTTTTGTTTACAGATGACAAAGGATTTAGCAGGGTGCATTCATGGCTTGAAGAACGTCAAGGAAGGCATGTATTTGAATACCCTTGACTTTATGGATGCTCTCAAGGATCAATTGGATCACAACTTATCCAAGAAATAACTTATTACCAGCCGACCAGCATGCGACCTTCAATAAATCAGAACAATTCCACATTGTTTAACTTATAACTATGACTGATTCAATTTCCATATGTGTAGATTTCCTAAACCACAAGTTATACTACTTTGCTACAAGCAAGAGACATTATAAGCTTTTATCCACTGCTTGTCGAACTATAACAAAACGTAGGCTGCATATTTCATACTTGATTATTTACTACGTTCTAATTAATTCTACGGTGCCAAGCAATTCATACATTGAGTTACACCGGAAAAAGAGACACCAGTAGTCTTTCAGAAAGACTCTTTCTACGAGGTTTCCGATACTGATTTGCAACTTTCACAGGGCGTAGAGCAAGATCAACTCAAAAATTATTAGTGAAAAAGTCAGTCTGAGTTCAAAGAATGCATCATCATGAACTAAATGTTGTGCACACGAAGTTTAGGGAATAATGTCTTTACATCCTTCAAATCTACTTGAGGGATTGGGCAATGTAGTTCCTCCAGGGATGGGTTTTGCATCATCATTGCAAAAAAACTGATTTCGTTGAGCTTCTAAAAATCGCAAGATACAAATAAGTGCAAGTCAAGAGCATCAAAAAATTATAAAACGTATACCTATTCCGACCTATAAACTCACAGTTGCTGAAAATCTGAGTTTCTTCAAACTGAGAGATTTAATTCCAAGGAGCGCAGTGCGGCAGGTTAGTTGAGGCATTGATTCTAGTGTCAAACTTTTCAGAGCTGAAATCAGATCGATACTCTCAGTGGTACTCAGATTGCAGATATTCTAACATTTCAAACGTAAAGCTATACTGACAAATTAGTTACCTTTTAAGTATGAAATCGGCGGTCTACGAGCACAGCGTACGCCTACTTCGATGATGTCGCCGTTTGGGACAAACGCCCTGTCCGTCAGCCTCTTAAGGGAAATCAACTTGAGAATTTCAAGGCGACGCAGATATTTGCATATAGCGCGAACGAAGACGTCGGTCACTTCATCTAGGTGAACTAACCTTAATACGGTTAACTCCGGAAAATTCTTCAATTTAGAGGGGTCATACACTTCTCGATATAGGTTTCTATCAAAAAAGTGATGCCATTGTTCGAATTCTTGCAGGGATGACGGCAGTAGATCCAAAAGGTCAATTCGGCGTCGTATTACGTCTCGATTTTCTCGCCGGGAGCAAAGGCAACAGTGCGCATGGAGACAGACCGTGTGCAGCGGGATTTCCTTTATTGCCCCGCAATGTTCGTTGGTCAAACTTGCTCCAATCACGACTGCAGAGGTTAAACCAATGTGTTTTAATTTTTCCTTACATTTGTACAAGACTTGAAGCGCTTCACCACATCCAACCACCAAGGATAAACTTTCCAGTTGTGGGGCATGTGTTTCCAAAAAAGTGATAACATCTTCAGATTCATTTGGAGAAATTGCTATTGAGAGCGACTTCCATTTCGGGAAGATTAAATTGGTGAGGAAACCCGTCGATGAAATTGCGCGAATTTCCTGTGACCAATTTCCAATTTCGTTCTCGTCAAACTCGAACAGCGTTTCCTGATTGTTTTTAAGCATCTCGTGTACTCTCGAGAGATTTATACTGTACTGGCTGTACTCATCCACAATGTCTCGAATGTCAAGGCCTCGAATATATTCCAGTCCTTTAATCTCCAAGAAAAGTTGTGGTACGAAGAAAGTGCTTTCTGCACCTGAAAACTCGATGCATTTGAGTTCGCGAAAGCAATTGGTCTGGTCTGTGGAAGTCAGAAAGAGTTCTGCAGCCTGTGCAAATCGTATTTCCTTTAAGTTTTGGGTCGCTAGCACAACTTGCAGAATGGGTGGACAATGAGCAGGTACAATAATGTTGTCCAACTCTTCCTCAGGCCAGTCTGGAGGAGGTACCGGAATTACTTCAATATCTAAAAAGTCTGTTCGACGATTTTTGTCTTCAACATTCCATACGAACAATGAATCGCAAGTTTCAGCTAGTTTGCATAAACGACTTCCAATCTCGGTGATGAGAGGTTCTTCTTCGGAATCAGTGAGTTTGAATGGGCAGATCTCCAAATTCTTGGGTAGAAACGACAACGTTTTGAAGCAGGGATCCTTCAAGACTGATTTATTCAAAACAAGTACTGTTTCGTAAACTAATTTACTGTCCGTCAAAACCATTTCGTTCATGATGCGGCTAACAGCCCTCAGATTCATCATATCCTTCCCAGATAGAGAACTTTGAATTTTTCGGAAAATCTGAAAAAAAGTTGATGAATTAGCATAGACAAAACAGCAACGCCATCCAAACATTTTATCGTCATCCTGAACATCGTCGATAGGTGTTACTGCACTTGCTACAAAGCTTGATCGTCGAAGATACGTACCTAGTCAGTCACAGTAAACAATCATTCGACCAACACGGCAAACGTTAATTATATAACATGATCTAAATCGCTGTGAAATTCTGTTTGAATTGTTACAAACGTTGAAGTGATGGTTCAAAACTTTAATGTACTTACCAAACTGTTGCAAAATACCTCGTAGCATAATGCTTCCCCGCCATCCTCGTCAACTTTTTCCATGGTTCTGGTTCTAGATATCCCCTTCTTATTGAATTAAATGACAAATCCCGAACACTTCCAATTATTTTTGTAAAATTTCAAAAGTTGCACCTGATGTTTAAGTTTGGAAAAAATCTTGGAATAAACTGCTCGAAAACTATGCTTGACGAAGAATCTGATAAAGGAAAAAAGGTTAGATTAAAAATAGAACAAAGGGTTACCCTAGAACAAACGTCCAAAAAAGGCAGAACTGAACGTAAAGAAAAAGCCCTTATACCCATATGTACTATTGATTATGCTACACGTGGAGTGAAAAACGTCGTTGATCCAAAGCAAGCGTGGGTACCTATCCGTTGTTTACATCGCCTTCCCTGTATCCTTTCACCTTTGAGCATATGACTTACTTGACGCGGCATGAAATTCATAGACGGCGTTATATATCTAATATTTCGTTAAATCCCAACAGAACATGAATTAAATTAGCATAATATTAAATTCCTTTGTTTCAAATTACGAATGAAAGAACAATCACTCTCCCTAAAATTATTCGCATGAATTATTACCAAATTAACTGACATGTCATTCCTCCTAACTATCCTTAGTTAGTTAATTATTTAACTCCAGTTAAACCATTCATTGATTGACCATAGCTAAAATACTCTGCTTTTCTTTTTCACTGCAATTTTAATAGCCGCATAACATTAATCCCGCCTATATATTTTCGTTGCTTATACTTTTGCTGAACTCCTACACTCCAATTAACCGTTGCTTATGCGTTTAACTGGAAACTAAACTCTTCTTTATACGTGCCATCTATATAATGTAAGACGGATACGATGGAAGATTCAAGGATATTTTCCAGGGAATCTTCGAAAAGGACGGCTACAAGCCCAATTTTGATGCCGCGGGTATCTGGTATGAGGTAAGGACAACAAGAAGATATACCTACTTCATACTTACACTGAATGTTTTACCATCATACAGGTAAAGCTGATTTTCAAGTAATCCAAGATGTATTAACGAAAATATTCCTTTTTTATGAAACTAGCATCGCCTTATCGATGAAATGGTAGCCCAAGTTTTGAAATCCAACGGTGGTTTCGTCTGGGCCTGCAAAAAACTACGATGGAGATGTACAGAGTGACATTGTAGCTCAAGGTTACGGTTCTCTTGGGCTGATGACTTCCGTTTTGGTTGTTCCTGATGGCAAGACCATTGAAGCCGAAGCTGCTCACGGAACTGTTACTCGTCATTATCGAATGCACCAGAAGGGCCAGCCTACTTCCACAAACCCTATTGCTTCCATTTTCGCTTGGACCCGTGGCTTGATGCACCGAGCTAAATTGGACGATAACAAGGACTTGCACGTTTTCAGCGAGGAATTAGAGAAAGCATGTGTTGACTGCGTTGATTCCGGCAAGGTAACGAAACACGAAACATTATTGAAACTCGAAAAGCTAGAAACAGATTGATTAGCCACGAGGGTATTTCAAAATTCATAATTTAAAACTTCCTTTTTTGTTTACAGATGACAAAGGATTTAGCAGGATGCATTCATGGCTTGAAGAACGTCAATGAAGGCATGTATTTGAATACCCTTGACTTTATGGATGCTCTCAAGGATCAACTGGATCACAACTTATCCAAGAAATAATTCAGTACCAGCTGACCGGCATGCGACCTTCAATAAATCAAAACAATTCCATGTTTAACTACTATAACTCTGTCTGGTTCTATTTCCTTACACCTATGTGATTTTCCACATTCTTGGCTATATTTCTACACACAAGAGACGCTGTAAGGTTTCGTCCTCTACTTGCTACTAACATAAGTATAACAACACGTAGGCTGCATTTGCTTATTTAATACGTCCTACTTTTACGGTGTCAAGCAATTCATGCTTAAAGTAACACCTGAAAAAGTGACAACGACAACAGTGGGTTTGCCCTGCTGTTGCGGATACTGGTTTTTATAACTATTACAGGGAAAAGAGCAAGGTTAACTTTAACCGTATCGGTGAAAACGTCAGGCTGGGTTTAAGGAACGCATCATATGAACTTAATTGTTGTACACACGAAGTTTAGGGAATAATGTCTTTACATCCTTCAAATCTACTTGAGGGATTGGGCAATGTAGTTCTTCCAGTGATGGGTTTTGCATCATCATTGCGAAAAAACTGATTTCGTTGAGCTTCTAAAAATCAAGATACAAATAAGGGCAAGCATTCAAGAGCATCCAAAAATAATGCAAAACTCATTTCGTCAGTATAAAGTAACTCACAGTTGCTGAAAATCTGAGTTCCTTCAAACTGAGAGATTTAATTCCAAGGAGCGCAGTGCGGCAGGTCATTAGAGGCATTGATTCTAGTGACAAACTTTTCAGAGCTGAAATCAGATCGATACGCTCAGTAGCACTCATATTGCAGATATTCTTACATTTCAAACGTACAGCTATACTGACAAATTAGTTACCTTTTAAGTTTGAAATCGGCGGCCTAAATTCACGGTGTACGTCTGCGTCGGCTTCGATAATGTTGTCGTCTGGGACAAAAGCCTTATCCGTCAGCTTTTTAAGGAAAACCAACTCGAGACTTTCAAGGCGACACAGATGTTTGCATACAGCGTGAATGAATGCGTCGGTCACTTCTTCTAACCAAAATAACCTCAGTGCGGTAAGTGCAGGAAAATTCTTCAATTTCGAGGGGTCATGCACTTCTTGATATAGGTCTGGATCAAAAAATGGATGGCGTTGTTCGAATTCTTGCAGAGATGAAGGCAGTAGATCCAAAATATCAATTCGGCGTCGTACGCCTTGATTTTGTTGTCTCGAGTAACGACTGTAAGCATTGAGACTGAGAGTGTGTAGCGGGATCTCCTTGATTGCTCGGCAATGTTCGTTGGTCAAACTCTGTTGATTCAAGACTTCAGAGGTTAAAATAAGGTGCTTCAGTTTTCCCTTACATTTGTACAAGACTCGAAGCGCTTCGCCATGTCCAACCTCCAAGTCTAAAGTTTCCAGTTGCGGAGAATGCTTTTCCACAAAATTGATGACATCTTCAGATTCATCTAGAGAAATGTGGATTGAGAGCGACTTCCATTTGGGGAAGAATAAATTGGTAAGGAAACCCGTCGATGAAATTCCGCGAAATTTCCATTCCCTTGACCAATATTCTATGTAGTCAAACTGGAGCAGCGTATCCTGATTGTTTTTAAGTACTTCGTGTACTATTGGCAAATTTATACTATAATATTGGCACTCATCCGGAACGCAAAGGCCTTCCACATATTCAAGTCCTTTAATCCCCAAAAAAAATTTAGGTAACAAAGCACCTTGTGTACTTGAAAACTTGACGAGTTTGAGTTCGCGTAAGCAATTTGACTGGTCCGCGGAAGTGAGAAAGAGTTCTGCAGACTGCTCAAATCTGAGTTCTTTAAGATTTTTGGTTGCTAAAACAACTTGGAGAATGGGTGGACAATGTGCAGGTACAATAATGTTGTCCAACTCTTCTTCAGGCAAGTCTTCTGGAGGTTCAGGAATTACTTCACAACCCTCCCAGTGCATTCGACGACTCTTGTCTTCTACATTGTATACAAACAGGGAATCGCAAGTTTCAGCGAGCTTGCATACACGACTTCCAATTTCGACGATGCGAGAGTTGTCTTCGGAATCAGTAAGTTTGAATGGGCAAATCTCCAAATGCTTGGGCTGAAACGACAGCCTTTTGAAGCAGGGATCCTTCAAGCTCGATCTATCCAAAACAAGTTTCGTTTTGTAGACTATTTTGCTATCCATCAAAACCATTTCGTTCATGACGCTGCTTACAGCCCTCAAATTCATCATATCCTTCCCAGAGAGAGAACTTTGAATTCTTCGGAAAATCTGAAAAAGGTGATAAATTAGCATAGACAATACAGCAACGCCATCCAAACATATTATCGTGCTCCTGAATATCGTCAATACGTGTTACTGTACTTGCTAAAAACATTGATCGTCGAAGATAAGTAACTAGTCAGACACAGTCCACAATCATTCGACCAGCAATGCAAACGTTAAATATATAACATGATATAAATCGGCGTGTAATACTGTTTAAATTATGGCAAACGTTGAAGTGATAGTTTCAAACTTAAATGTACTTACCAAACTGTTGCAAAATACCTCGTAGCTCAATGCTTCCCGACCTTCTTCGTCACGTTCTTCCATGCTTCTTATGTGATTTTCCCTTCTTGTAGAATTAAATGAAAAACTACAAATGCTTTAAATTATGCAAAATTATAAATGTTACAGCTGACTTAAGTTTGGTAGCGTCTTAAAAAATGCTCGGAAGTTACGCTTGACGCAAATAAACTGATAAAACGAAAATATTTCAAATTGAAAAATTAGTAAAGATCCAAAAATGTGACTCAACGAAACAAGGACTTTTGCCGCTTGAGAAGTGTATATACATGCGGAATGAAAAATTTCATGGATCCCAAAACCTATTTTATCCTTTGTTTATATCCCGGTCCCTGCGTGCAGCGTGAGGGATCCTTCGAGCATGTGACTCACTTGCCGCAGCATAAAATTCATAGATGGCATCACACGTTTCATTATGTTCCAGTAGATGTAAAATTGTAAAACGTTTTCATAACAGTTATAGCGTCATTTAGTTTTCCCACACAAAACATAATTTTTATAAACTGATAAGATGAACTACAAACCGAGATTTTCGCTATTTACCATATTTCTAGCGTGAGAGCAATTCATGTAATTTCAAATTAAGAATCTAAGAAAGAACAATAAAATCAATCTGCCTAAAATTGTTCGTATAAACTGTTGCCTCATTTACTCTCATATCATTCCTCATAAATTGAGCTATTTAAAAACCTTCCTGTTAAATAATGCATTGATTGTTCAAAGGTAAAATACCGGTACATAAAATACTCTGCATTTCTTTTTCACTGCAGTTTTAATAACATAAGATAATAATAAAACATTTAAGTTGCCTAGCATTTAACCTCGCGTAATATTTTCGTTGCTTATACCTTTGCTGAGCTCCTACACTCCAATTATCCATTACCAATGCGTTTAACTGGAAACTCTTCTTGACGTGCCATCTAATGTAAGACGGATCATGAAGCAATTATTTTCCAAATCCAAATGCTGTCTGAGATCAGTGAACCGACTTATTGTATGAACTGTATCGAGATCAGTTGTCGCTGTCAGTGGCGAAATCCTCAAAACATTTCCTCAACCACTCCCGTATTTCTTTAGATATTCTGAAGATCAATACAATCCGCCCGAAGCGGAGGAGTGGCTGCTCTCGCGGTTGTCAAGGCAGATATAGTATCATCATTACCTTTGCTTTTTGGTGGATCAATGTGCAATTTTTTAAATGATGCAAGAGCTAGTATTGTTAAAGCCTTTTCTTGAGAGACCGGTATTACTTATTCCTCCTCGCAAATCATGATCTCATCAGCTTCAAAACCAGAGCAGAATTCGCACTCAGTCTGTCAAACTCATGACATGACATGTACTCAACTTCCACGGTTGGAAAATCAGAACCAGAAGGTATGGTGGTTGCATGAGTTACTAAACCGACCGGTAAGTGACAGAGTTCAGGAGAGGTGGGAGGGATTCCTGATCAGGAATTATTTATGCGTGATCAATCTAACGTAACCCCGCAAAGAATCGGACAAGCAAGAGATGAGCTAAGAAGCCGAGCAGGCCAACTTCATGATTTTCTTTGATGAGGCTTTAAATATCTTTTCGATTATTAAACAGGTAGTACAACAAACTTCGTGCTCCTCCAGACAGGTTTCCTTTTCATCTTCTTACTTCTTCAGAATGATTTGAAACCAAGGGAAGTCCCAGCCTGTTTCTCTGTCCATTGTCCATGATAAACCTACCTTTACCTCAGGTTCATTCACACTCTTCAGTTCAAAGTTCAAAGCCCTAAAAAATTGTTTTCAAATCCCTCTCGCGAAGTGTTTTTCTTCCTATCAAGCCATGTAGATCTCTTTTTATTTGTCTTCCTTCCGGCCATCCTGAATTATTCATTCCTACAAAAATATTGCGTGTACGCCGAGCTTTTGCAAGTGCTAATTTCTCATAGTTGACGTCAACTCTGAAACAATCCATCTTTCCCATCTTGTATCTTTCCTACTACGATGTACATCTTCCAGATCAGTTCCTCATTCTTGCTGGATTCTAATAAAGTCCCAGTTTCTTATCAGATCCACAGTTTTGCCATCAACAAAGACTTTTCTCCTGTTGATGGTCTGCAACTCAAATATTCTCAACATGAAATCTTCCCAAACCAAATACTTCCAAGAACCAATCACGTCTCATTATCATACTGCGCAATCAAGGGAAATTTATTCATTTAATTCCAAGAATAGATTCATCCCTTGTTTACTTCTCTGTAGCATCCAGGAAGGTTATTGTTCCATAATTGTGAATGAAAGTTTAGGAACAGGACAAACAGCGACTTCCATGAGCTGTCTTCATGTTGCTAAAATGCAAAATACGCCCACGTGCGTATGTAAATCTGAATTTGTTTACAAAAACACACCGTTGTCTGCCACAATTAAACACAAATTTTCCATTCATGAAAACATTTATAATGTAGCATTATCTAATTGAGTGTAGGGAATCCTTAATGTTTCACTCCAAGATTTTCCTTTTACCTTTTCATATCCTTCTCCTTTTTATTGTCTCTTGAGGTTTTCAAAATACATTCAACACATTAACTTTTATTATCCTAATCCTTAGATTGAGATATTAGTGCATTGACATTAAGGTTTCGGTAATAGCAACAGCCTTAAATTATTTAAATCCGTTTAATTTTTCCCATCCTTTATCCTTATGGTGCTGGTGGAATTGTAATATCATATATACCCACCGCATCAACCAACGCCACCATAAGACAAGGCAACACCCTCCACTCAACACTATTATTTCAATGATAAAACTATCATTAATCGCGATTAGCTTGGATGGCCCAAGGAAGAAAGTTTGCAAAATTCTCATCCGCCATCCCCATTCACAACGTTAACCCACGTTATCCTCTCTTCCCCCTCGCGTCCTCCCTTTGTAACTTCTTAGCCCATGCATCACGCTCCTAGCTTTGAGCTTCGTGGTTAGTTATTATTAACCCTTGTGCAGTGGTTCACCCAATATTTACTCACTGACTGAGTGGGGAAGAAGACTTGAGAGGATACTGGCAAAAAGATAAACATTTATTTTCATTACCCATAACTTAAGCCATGTGTCAGGGCTGATTATCCCTTATGTACTTTGAGGGCTGCCATTAATCAAAATTCTCACAAGATCCATCGCTACAGCGTTACAACAAAGAAAACTAACCCCAAGCACATTTAAACACCAACTCTCGTAACTCAAAAGCCCAGCCGGCAAAATTCCCTGTCACGTTTTTTTCTACTTGTGCCTCAAACTATACATTATTTGACCAAGAGAGATTCGCAAAAATCTATTTTATTTAGCTCATGTTCTTCTCACTGCATCTATGTTGTAACGGCTCCTTCCATTTCTAAGTTTTTAACCCCTTGTCCTTAAGCGCTACTACACTTTACTTCAGTTAGTACAAATATTTCACATATGACTCAAACGTCAAATATTGTGTGACTGGATTGTGAATTCCAAACGTTATCCATATTCATTAGCTTCAATTTGCATCTTCGCGGTACACACGAAACTAATATTTCAATGCATTTCCTAAGGATTTAGTAATCAGCTAAGCTTCGCATCTAGCTGGATTTACCGAACCAAGATTTCTTCAAGAGATTTACAGGAAATTCAACTTTGCAGATTAACGTTGAGAATCTTGGGAAAGCCCAGGACAGAGTCAGCAAAACGGTAGCAATTTCCTTCAAATGATGCGTCAACTTCTTTGAATATATCCTATTCCAACACCTTTAGAGTCATGCACAAATATGCTCATGAAGCAAAACAGAATCCATCTTCTTCTTTTCTTTATTTAAGGAAACCGGATGATTAAATTCAGTCATTCATCAATCTATATTCAGCATCTGTTAAGGTTTCCCAAGAGGAAACTCAATCAAATCTCTAGAAGATTTCTGAAGAAATAAGAGCAACAGGATGAGTTTTACGTTCCTTTCATTAAGCTTTATCTTCCTTAAGTTTCTTCCTCAAGGAAACAAGTCTTTAATCCCTCCCAATCATTATCAGTAAATGAACACTTAAACAGTCCAGTAATTCTAGAAACATGCATCAAACTGCCCCTGGCAAAGCCACAAATATTTATTTGAGTACCAAACGACCTTGGCATTTGACTTTGCAATATTATTTAGTGCCATCTATCCTATTCCATTTTTTCCTCTTTATCGATGACGTTTGCATGATACTTACATTATTACGATCATGTTTTAATACGATTGCGAATTATGATTCATGCCAATTCCTAGTAATAATAATAAACCTTCTTCTTCAATGACACTTCTTGAAACTCATTGTAATTCCAAACCTACAAACTTCCCATAACTTATAAAAATAACCGTAACAAAAGTGGCACTCATAAGTAACAAGTCGGGTTACAATGGAAGAATCACAAATATTTTCCAAACATTTTACCACCTGGGATTTCCACACTAATAAACCTAATCCTTTCTCCCTATTGTTTCCCTTATTGTCTTACCCATCCTCTGCATGCTTAACCTACTATAATCCTCTTGATTACGCTCTAAACACCTATGTATGGATCTATTATACCCTCCCTCCTGGTATTTACAAAATCGATTGGAAACGCAAACCTTAACTGCTTGGTCCTCCTGGAACAGCTTATGAGTAAAAAACATTTGTCACGACAGCCCCCTGTCTGAGTTATGATGACGCAGGTTGCATCCACCTTTTGTATATATATTTACACAAAGCATGTGGGACAAGTGATGTGTGGAGAAGCCTATAAGAGATTTCTTGGAAAGAGCATAGATTTGTCTTTCTACCACACATCCTTCCACGGTAGGATCTTACAAGTTAGTCAGTCAGAGCTCATCCATCAGAATGAGAGAGACACAAAAGACATGTTAATGCTAATCATCATGGAACAAGAATCGCAATCTCGTATTCACTGTCCATGTAAAAATCGCGAATAGACACGCAACTCGGGGCAAGGGGAATGAAAATGGCGCATCATTTGTTGTAGCAGAGCGTCTTTCAAGAGAAACTCCAAAGATTTCCATCCTCCCTCGACTCACCTAAATATGCAGCTATACAGTACTAACTGACAATTAAAATTAAGCTTATGCCAAATGCATCTTCAATTTTATAATTTTGCAATATGGTTTCTTAGCTTTACAAAGCAAGTTCTCAGAAAAAGGGCCTTGGCTTTCCTAGTTAGCATTTCTATAGATTTGTGGTGCTATGTGCAAAAGAGCATAGAAATACAGGAGAAATACTCTCCTCTGGAAATACACATGCATATGCATCTATGAAACCGTCATTCCTGCCCTGGCTGACTAGCCAAATGTGTATGTAATTCATCTGTCCATATTCTATCCCACAGATTTGAGATAGTAAGAGCTGGATAGGGGAATATAAGAATTTAAGTGTGTAACTTAAAGGCACAGAGATAGTTCGAATAAATTTTATTGTGGTTTTACAGGGAATAAGAGATAGAAGAACTCTTTTCATCTTCCCTAAGAGTCTTTGGAAGGAGAGTAAAAGCGAAGGAGTATACACCAAATAAAAGCCAAGCCAAGCCATTTGAGTAAGGCGAAGGCTCAACATTAGAAAAGATCCACTCACACAGCTAAAAGGCAAGGTAGGAAAGAGAGACAGAGACGTCAACTCTTGTATTCCTTCTTTCTTCTTACCAAACAGAGTCTTATAAACCTTGCCCACTAAGAAATCAAGATCAGTTGTCCTCGACGCTTGGTAAACAGTGGTGATTAAGATATCAGACAGAGTTTCTTCCCGTAAACACACTCTTCATGTGAGGAATATTTCCCGGCTTTAATCTTCCATTATTATCTCCCTGCTGGAGGAGGAATATTTTTATTCCCAGTTTTCCCTTGACCGACATCTCCTTTTTCATTTTTTTTCAAAATGGGGAAGTCATTTTGGCTTCTCGTTTGTGTTGCTGTGATAATTAGCGTTTGTGAAAGTGCAACTCTTCCGCCCACCACATCACAAGAAACAACGGATCAAGCTTTTATTATAACTACAGTTCAAACTCCGACGGAGGAGCTTGAAGATGATTTCGGTGGAACAGTTTCATCAGAAGCAGAGGTCCAGCCATCAGCCCCGGTCTTGAAGGTAATGTCATACTGCTTTTTAATATTTTTCAGCTAACGTTAGCAAATCCACCCGCTTCCCATTCTATATCCGCACTTTCAATTCTAGGACGCACGTGTGGGAGCAGCACAGTCGCCGGAAATCTATTCTTTCCACATCGATTCTCACATCCGTTACCGCTACAGCCGTACTTATGTGACATCCAGAGTGGCGAATAAAGATGCACAAAAATCCCAAGAAGCTGTATTTAAAGTCGTTCTTCCAGAGACTGCTTTTATTTCCAAGTTTGTCATGTAAGTTGCTTGTCATTTGCTACAAACTTTTAATACGCCGCAAGTGTTTTCCCATCTGTTTCTCCAGATTCGGGAGGGAGGAGGGGTAAACTTGCTCGTGATATTTACCCCTTCTAATTAAGTTACTCTGTTCATTAAAAACCTTGAACCATTTATACAACATAGGGATATTGACGGAAAATCTTATGAAGCTTATGTCAAAGAGAAGGAGGTCGCCAAAAACATTTATAACCAAGCTCAAAGCCAGGGACAAAGTGCTGGATTGGTTGAAGTCAAGTAAGCTTATTATTTATGGTTATGCACGCGGAAATCCCGACAAATTACGACGTTTGATCACAACGTTCCCTCGTGCAAATTATAATCCTTGTGTATTTTTCCAGCACGAGGAACGCAAACGTTTTTAATGTCAACGTTAATGTAAAAGCTGGTTCCAAGGTCAACTTTAATTTGACTTACGAAGAACTTTTATCCAGAAGACTGGGACGCTATGAGCAATCAATTAACATTATACCTGACCAGGTAAGACTTATTACTTTATCCCTTTGCAAACTAACTGTTACTAAACCACAACTAAAGGTAACCTCCACTAACCTTTTTGATTGCAGATTATGAACGTTAACGATTTCCAAGTTACCGTTAACATTGAAGAATCTCAAAACATAACTACACTTAGAGTTCCTCAACTCCGTAACGATGTTGAAGCTGAGACTGATGCTGCAGGAAGTGCGTATGCTCTTCAACGTTTAAATTATCTAAAAATATGGGCTATCGGCCATGTGGTCTGACTAAACTCACGCTGTATTGTGTTACTTTCCAGACAACCCTGACGCTGTTATCGAGCGCGTAGCTGGAAACAAGGCAAACATTACCTGGAAGCCATCGAAAAAAGACCAGGCAGCACTGACCACACAAGGCTCGACGGGAAAATTCATTGTTCAGTACGACATCAAGCGTGAGCTGGATGCTGGAGAGGTTTTGATTATGAACGGCTACTTCGTTCACTTCTTTGCTCCGGACAATCTCCCACCATTGAGGAAGCACGTTGTTTTTATTCTCGACATTTCCGGTTCTATGTGGGGAACCCGTATTGAGCAGCTCAAGGAGTCTATGAACAAGATCCTCGCTGACATGAATACCGAAGACTTCTTCAACATTATTACTTTCTCCAGTGACGTTAACGTAAGTAATAGGCCAAACACCTTTTCCTTCCTCCATGTTTAACTTTGATTGATCCTCTGAACCTTCGATGTTCGTTATTTAGCTTTGGGGACTGGACGACAAAGTGACCACCACTCCAGACAACTACTGGTCCCACGTAGCCCATATGGAAGACACTGCAAGACTTAAAGCTGAAGAAGAAGCAAAGAAATATCCCATTGCTGCCAGCAAGGCAAACATTGAAAAGGCACAAAAATACATCAAGTCTCTGGTGGCTCAAGGAGGAACTAACATTCATGGATCAATCATCAAAGGATTGAATTTGACGACACACATCAAAAACGCCCGGAAAGCAAATCTTGAAGGAGCAACCACAGTATCGAGCGCCAGTTCTACTGAATCCACATCCACCACAACGGTGACAGAGCCGTTAGCAACTGAAACTTCTACCGGTTCTTCAAACGATACTGCTACCAGCTCCGCACCAATCGCCCTGGCCCTGAAATCAAAGCAATTGCCCATCCTGCCTCCTGGTGTAGAATCTCTAATCCTCTTCTTGACTGACGGAGAGCCCACCGTTGGAGAAACGAATCCAACGACAATCCAAACTTTAATCAAGCAAGCAAACGCTAACGAATCCGTCCCCATTTTCTCCCTAGCTTTCGGCGAAGGTGCTGACTTCCCATTCGTCCGAAAGCTTTCTCTTCAAAACAACGGATTTGCCCGAAAGATTTACGAAGCCGCAGATACTACGCTTCAACTCAAAGGATTTTACAACGAAATCGCCTCACCTTTGCTCTCAAACGTCAAGTTCAACTACACATCCCCCATCGGTGAAATCAGTAACTTGACAATCACCAAATACCCAACTGTCTTCGGCGGTACTGAGATTGCAATCTGCGGAACTTTTACTCCAAGACCTAACGAAAACGACACGGTAGATCCCGCTGACATTGAATCAGTGAACGTTACGACCCCATCATCCTCATCTACCGAAAAGATTGCTCGTCTCGAAGATTCAGTAGCTTTACCACATGGTTCCGGTTTCACTCACGGCGAGCCTTGCTCATACAACGAAGACTTCGGTTTCGATGTTTCCGTAACCGGAAATGGTCGAGATGGGAACAGTATGGAACTGCGCAGACCTTGTATCTGGTCGAACCCAATCCCCTGGGGACTACCAGTTGTCCGTCCATGGCCTCCACGTCCAACACCCCCACCAACGCTGGAAGATACCTTCCTCGAAAAGATGTGGGCCTATTTGACTATCAAGCAGCTTATCGACAAAGACCTCGCTTCTATCGGCGATGCACCCACTATTGACATGGATAACGATATCTTCAGCGAAGAAAAGACTACTGACAGCCCCGTTGAGACCACAACAGTTGCCGTTTCAAAGCTCACAATTAGCAATACCACCGCTGCTGCCAACAAAACCGTGGAAACACCAAAACAAAAAGCCCTGCGCATCGCCCTAAAGGTAACATCATATTGGATTTTCATTTATTACAACATTACCGCTATTAATAGCTGGTTAACGATATTAACGGTCAAATTTCTTTTGCAGTATTCTTTCGTGACCCCATTGACATCTCTAGTTGTAGTAAAGCCCAACTCAACCGATATCGAAAACACCCGTCCCGCTGACGGTTCTTCACAGACAGCCATTGATAGTCAAGCAGGTTCGCCTATGAGTTCTTCTACACAATCTTTATCACACTTCCTCCTTCTCTTTCTCTGTCTTATTCACTTTGTTCTCCTTCACGGACTGTCTCTTATTCTTCATCTTTAATCAAGCATTAGTAATTGCAAAAGTTCAAAGACAGAATAGTTAGTAGATTAGCAGGCAAATCACTTCCAGATTGCCCTGTACAGTAATGCTAACACAGATAGGGCTAAACTAACCCAGATTAACGGTGATGGGAGATTGTAAAATGCTTGTTATTGCAGCTTCAAGTGGTGTAAGTATGAAAACTCTTCAATTTTCTAAACGTCGGATTTCAGTGGCTTTCGGAGGTGCCTCTCCATTCGCTTTATCGGCAGGCCTAAGGTCAGGACCTGGTGGATACGGTGGCGCGTTGGCTTTAGCTCACAGCGTTCCACAACGCCCATCCAGTTATTACGCAACCCGAGGTATCGGTCATGCACCCGCTGTCGGTTACGCTCCGATGCCCATATATTCCGCTGGGGCTCCATTGCAAGACTATTCCATGGCGTATGGTAAATTTACATTTTATTTATTCCCCTTACATTTTTTCAGCCTCTTCGAAGATATCCTCTTCACCAATGAGAGTTCCGCTCCCGCAGCTCGCTGGCATCAAATGGGCCGCCTCTCCCGCCGGTTTCGTACATAACAATTATTTAGCTACGAGACTCCCATCATTCAGCCAACCAGCTGTCGAAGCTGCTTCCTCTGGTTCATATGGACCTCCAGGTCAAGTCCCATTCTATCCAAGCGCCAACATTGCGCCTGGCAGTGACTTCAACACGGGTATTTTTCTAGGAGCATGGACGAAGTTTCCGTTTAGTTGCTGATTACAAGCAGATTATTATGCGTTATTTATTCTACTTGGTGCAGGGTTGCAATATTTAATCCTAAACGCAATCAACTAATAGTTTCAACTCAACTGTTCAACAGATACGATGCAGGGCGAAGACTATGCTATGCCTGAATCATTGCCGGTGCCTTCCTTCACACCTCCACTTCAGTTATCAACTACTTCGAATCCAACAACAACAACCGGTACTCCAGCCTTAACGCTCAGAGACATTACCTGGTACTTGAGTGAAACAAATGTCACAGAAGATGGCAAGATGAGAATAACCATCAACGGAACATCTTACTCGTTGGCAGCGGAGGATGTAAGTAACAAAAAACCTTTGAACAGTTTTAGATTTAGTGTGATAACTATCTTACCTCTACATGCACCTCTCACTATATTTTCCAGGCTACGGTGGAGCCATCTCTCAGCCAGGAGTGCGTCGTACAGGGAAGAAATGAGACGGGAGTCTGCGTCCATGTCAAGGATTGTGTTCAGTCAGCATTTGTGAATGATTTCAAAGTCTACGAAGAATCTTATTTCTGCCAAATTCCTTCAGGCACAGAGTAAGTAACGATTTCCTGGAGATTTCATTAATATCCCCCTTCCTATAATATACTATGCCTTTACATATACAGCGGACACACTTAAGATGATGTAAATTCATTAATTGAATTTCATTGTTTTATAGAAATTACGCCGGAGCTTGCTGCCCAGACCAGAAGCGTAAGATTGTTGTACCGTAAGCACATTCAGTTGAAAACCAGCGGTGGTGTACAACACAACACAAACTCTAGAAACTGAAAATATCAAAAGACATGAACTGAAACATTCGTTTTGCTTTCTGTTTCCAACAACTGACTATAAAGTAATCACGAGCAAAAGGTCAAGTTTGCGAATTATAAAGCGCAATCTGATATCTCAATGCATCTTCAATATTTTGTTACACTTGTATAGGAGAATAGGATATGATAATAAGGCTATGAATATAAATTACATTAAAAATTATATATACATTTGCCACTAAGAAACATTTTTAAGTTTTATGTTGAATTTATATTATTTCTTATAAATCCGGTGATAAGCGCAAGCGTGGTGTAAGAATAAATTTAAAGGATTACATTCTACTTCCGTCCAGGACTGGCATACTTTTTCTACGTTCAACTCCCACAATTTATTTTGAATCCCTTGGGTTCCCCCCACTGCAAACTTTTGCACGAAATTAATGTAAAATTTAGCAACACGTATTATAACATGGACAACAGCGGGGTATTTCCCCAAGCTGGTAACAACAGCATGGTACATGTTTCACCACAGTATGAACGACAGGAAGTCCCACATCCCCTTTACAGCAAATACGTCTTTTTCTCTTTTTCCGTGGAGGTTTACCGCATCTCTGTCCACCTTTCCGCCTGTGAAAAAAGCTTGCTTCATTACTGCCTCTTGTTTCTACCAGCGCAAAAGTAATTATAGCTAACAAAATCTCGGACCAACCTGATAGGTACACATGGTGGCGGTCTAGGTGGAGCACACGGGGAGGACGACCTATCACAGACCGGTGTGCACTCTAGGTCGCAGCCAGTATCACTGAAAACGTACGGGGAGCTACGGATGAAAGCCACTGTCGGTTAGTATATACTTCCATGAGTATTTTCCGTTTTATCAAGCTGAGAATGTTAGGACACTTACGACATAGATTTCGGTTTTGGGCCAGGAGGGGGCGGTGGACGTGGTGGGCAGGGCGGGCGTAAGTCACAGCAAACCGGGTAACATTTCGGAGGAGAGCAACATGACCGGTTAGGAGGGCGAGGCGCACACCATGGCATAGGCGGTATTGATTGTTGGAATGAAGGACCGCATGGACTACACCCTTGAGCCGGAGAACAGCAAGGGCTCGGGGAGCCAGTACCACAACCAGATGAAGTGCAGCATGGCGGAGGAGAACATGTAGGACTGCAACTTCGCGGTGGTGATGCAGTACTATAAGTGGACGATCTAGGAACTCTGGTTGAAGGACAGCAGTGACAGCAACAACAGCGTGGAGGTCGAGGAGGAGGGCAAGGGTCACCACACGGTGGTTTAGGGCACCTTCTCCTAATATTTTAAAAAACCCATCACTTCTGTAAAAACTTCATAACAATTATACATCTTCCCTTGTCATCTCTTTCTGCATCGCTTTGACTTACGGACAGCAAGGCAGATATTGTGGAGGACATGGCAGCACACAATCGGGCTCAGATGATTTATTAGCAGGAGGACACGTTGAGCAAGATGGAGAGCAACTTCTACACGTTCTGCAAAAATTTGAAGTCCAACCATTATATTTTAAATCCTTTCTGAATTCATTTATCCCTACTTTTTAATTATTCATTAATTTACCTGCTTGATGCCATAACACTTTGTTCATTGTCTAATCCGGAACATGGGCTACAGCTTCTGCATCGGGGTCTACACGCGCTACAATATGATATTACAAATAATTGTACGTTTGAGTATGATTTTAATATCTTTTAGAGTATTGTTATTTTCCAAATCAAATCCATACTTGGATGAACAACAAGATGGGTGGTCATCATTACACGTGGCTCTTTTAAACGGTGGAATTGGCGGTGACGGTAACGTCAGGATACAGGGCCTAGGTCAAGAGTTATTTCCTTAAATGACATAACCATGTTAGAAGAAGCGTACAGTTACCTCTATTTTACATCATAAAATACCGTGGCGGAAGTGGAGGTCGACAAGGATCACAGCATGGAGCCATTGGAGGAGATACGCAGCAGGGCTGGTTGCAACAGTAGTTTGAAGGGCAACTGCAAGACACACTGCAACAAGGCTGACGACAACAGGTAGGTTGACAACTAATTGGCCTCAAATAAAAAGTAGACGCGCCACATATATTTTTACACATTGCGCCTGAAATGTCCGAAACACAAGCAGCAGCGCAACCTAAGAATTTATACAATTTACCACATAATCAATAAAAACATTAACACTTCGTTGTTCCTAATAGATACGACACAATGCACCAATCCCTCACCTGTATTGCATCCAGATGGAGTGCATTGACTAGGA
The DNA here is from genome assembly GCA_906901655.1 of Sminthurides aquaticus. Taxonomy (NCBI): domain Eukaryota; kingdom Metazoa; phylum Arthropoda; class Collembola; order Symphypleona; family Sminthurididae; genus Sminthurides; species Sminthurides aquaticus. The sequence goes on from CAJQTT010000003.1 coordinate 6,307,161, forward strand.
AGAGTTTGCCGTGAACACAAACTTGGACAAGCCTGTCTAAATCCATTAAAACATTTAAATGCCACTTATACCAAATACTTTTACGAGCTTGACTAAGGCCCAAGTTAAAACTTAATACGCTTACAGTTACATCAATCCAAGCTTTGAGACGGAAATGAAAGAGTCTTCACCTGGAAGTGCCACAGCAGGTTTGAAATTGAACACAAGTGTAAGCTTGGTACTCCTGCTCGTTACAGAATCCCTTCAAACCATTCATGTATTTCAGATCTTCCGAGCTAGCGGAATGTTTTCCAAAATAGGCAGCTTCAGGTATTTGCCACCGATAATTGCGACCTGGAAGCTGGTGACGACCAGGAGATCTGGATCTGAAACGTCGTAAGCTACGGCTTTTCCATCTATGGCGTTTTCTATTGACAGCAATCGTCGAATCGCTCTGATGTTTCATAATACCGCTGAGGATCTCTTCTTTCGCTGCGCGTGTGTTTAAGAGATCTGAGGATTTCGACCCAGTTGCTCCAATCCTGAGACTAGATTTCGAAATTTCTCTATTCTTCACATGATGGTCCTCCGATTCCCGGGTTTGGCAATCGTTTATTATTATATCGCTGCCACAGCTTGCACATGATCCGTCTGCCTCTTGTGTATCAACTGCTGGTCCCACACCCACACCACAATTACAACTTGTTACCAACGAACTACGAGATGATTTTTGCTCAATGAGATGCTTAGCTTCATGTTTATCTTGAGTTTCTACAGTGTTTAATTTTTCCGAGTAGCACCCGTCTCCAGTTACTTCCGTTGACGGGGAAGGCTGGGGATTAACCCCTGTAGGTTCAGACTGAAAATCTTGTTCCGGCGTTTGAACGGAAATGCTTTGACGATGCATTCTGATTTGTGAAGTACCTACGGATTTCATACTCTTTCTACTTCTACTTGTACATCTTGATGGAAACTGGCAGGACCTCGTTTCTGCAGCTACTAAGACGCATTTATCCGAAGTTTGACCTTGCACTTCCCCCTTCTGGCTAATTTCTGTATCTTCCAAGGTTTGGGACCAACATGCTTGCTTGATGCATGTTTGATTGCTTGAATCCACTGCAGCATTGTGGACCTCATTTCTAGTCATATTCTGATTGGCGGCACGACAACGCTTAAGCGCTTCAAATTTATCCCTGCGTGAAACATGGGATTGTCGACTCTGCGTGGCAATACTAGCAGGGAAAATCTGCATTTGTCGACTGTTATTTTTATAATAATTCACGGGTAATGCGGATGAAACGTTGTTGCAATGATTCTCTTCTTGTTTTGGGCCTTGAGATCCTCCAGCCGCAGTCCAATAATCTATGTGCGGCGAAACCGGGGAGCTGCTGAAGTTGAATGAATTTTGTTTATTGTATGCTTGTGGTCCAGACGTTATATTTTCGTTTATGTGCAAGTTATACGGATGTTCAATTTGCTGGGACAAGGAAAACTGCAACTTCTGCTCATTTGGCTGTGAAAACGAAGCGTGAGGATGTTGATGCGTATACTGCTTTGGAAAGGAAAATCGCGGCTGTTGCGGCTTCTGCTGTAAGAACGACGGCTGTTGCTGTTGTGCATTGGTTTGCGAAAACAAACCTTGCGCATGATGGGCATTTGGCTGCTGCTGCTGTGGAAAGGAAAACTGGGGCTGCTGCGCATTGGACTGTGAAAATTGACGCTGCTGCTGTTGAGTTTCCTGCATTGGGTAAGTTGGGTTACAATTACCGTAGTTATCACAGACAGTCTGTGGACTTGTAAAGCTTCCTGGCAATTTAACAACGACTGTATGAGCATTTGAAAATTCTGGAGGTAATTTGAAATCCCCATTTTGAATCCATTGCGCTTTCGGTCTAAGCTGTGGCGGTGGTACTTGTGGAGTCCTGTTACAGGAACCTTGCATTGTAAAAACTTGAGCAGCGTTTGTTTGACCTGGATCTTGCGATTGCGGCATATATAACGGGCCCTGCCAAATTTCTTGATGCTGCGCAGAAGTCGCACCTACTCTCCCTTGTGGCGGATTATTATTTTGTACATTCGCATCATTAAAGTGCCGTGGAGTCGGCTGACCTTGGAGTCGGCTCACTTGAGGCCTGAATTGACACCGTGTGTTCCATGTTTGTTGCTGCGGCTGAGGGCAGTACTGTCCGAACGCGTGACTTCCGTTATGAGGGGGTCGATTCATACTTAAACCTAAACAGAAATACCCGGGTATCGAATTTTATTTGTCCTTGGTATTTTTTCTGCGTCTGCATATTTCAAAATATTCCAGATTTACAGCTTCCATACTGTATTAACTAATTCATGGGGTAAGCGTTTACATATAAACATTCGGTTTTACAACGAACTACACCTAATTATCTTTAGACCTAACTATTTCTTGTTATCTTACGTACTTATCAGTTGGATGCAGCGAAAATCAAATATTTCCGGTTCATTTCTTATTTAATTTGTAATCGTCATACCTACGGTTAGTCTATCTTCCAGCTACAAATTCCAAAAATGCTTAATACCCTATCCCGTCATCAATTACGTTTTTCCAGAAGCCGGAAAAGCTCTGCAGTGAATCTCAGGGACCAAACAAAATATGATGAGAAAAAATGTATCGAATAGCTCTATCTATGCAGAAATTGATATGAATAAGCTCTTCTATTACAAGTTGAGACAATTTAAAACGTTTTCAATGTAAAATTTTACAACCCTTTCAAAACAGGGAGACCTAGAGCTGCCATGAATGATAAAGGTTGCTTTTACGTAGAAATGATGGATCACGTGAGATAATATTATTTATTCACTAGTTTTGTTTGCATATGAATCTAAACTTAAATTGTTTATGGATGATGGAACTACACTCTTTGCTTTACTAAACCATAAGACTACTCCAGATTACTCTGGACCTTGCCTTCAACGCTGTCATTTCGCACTCAATTCGCAAACTGGAGGTGAGACATGTCATAAGAGTTTCTCACAGTTATTAATCTTATCTCTATTCAAACATGTAGGATTTATTTTCAGCTTTAGGACTGAAGGACTTTGATCAATCAATATGTCATTTATTTCAGGCGGATGATTACCGTCGCAATAATTATCATCAAGAGGAGGGCAGTTACATTAACACAAGCGTACATGTACCGCAATACTAGCCAATTTTTATGAAAACTAATTGCTCCGATTAATATCTGTCATTTATATTACGTTACATTATCGAGGACGTTGAAACAACATTAAAGATAGTCATCATCGCTCCATAAAGTCCCGTTCCCAGCTCCATAAGCTGCTTTGGCTTGTCGAGCAAGATCAATCCCAGGGGATACTTGACGACAGGGTTTTCACGATTATATCATTCAATGAAGTAATCAGTATACATTAGAAGTAATCTGTATACATTATGTAAAGAATCATTGAAACGTACGTAAATTGTTTACCTTCAAGTACGGATTTTCCCATTTATAATCCCATTTACGCAACCCTGTTAAGCCTTATCTTCGCCATTACACAATTATATTAATAAAATCTGAAAAGCAAAATGAGTTAAAGGACGGAGTTTAGCAATACTTTAAGCGTTGATCATTACACAGTCGCTGCTTCGCTTCCTTGTCAACAAAGGTTCTGCTGATTTCAACATTCGTAAAATCTAGGATATTCAGCATGAAATTCGCAAATTTATTCTCCTGTTATCTCCTAGGGATTGCTCTAGTACTCGTAAAGCTCATTGCTGCCATCTCAGCTTCCTCTACCCGTGACATAATTGTATCATTCCACGAAAACCGAATCCCAGGGCTCCGTTCCCAATTCAAAGCCCGGTCTTTTCCCGATCGAGGGTCAAAACTTACCTCGTACTACAACCTTCTAAAATCCCATTCCGACTTAATCCAATCCGACGTTCTATCTGTCTTAGAGCGAGAAAAATTAATCAAACCCATTAAAGTAGCTCAACTATGGATTACAAACGAGATTTCAGTTCGTGGAGCTGATGAGCAGCTTGTAGAGATACTTTTAGCCCACAAAGATGTAAGCAGTGTCCGGGACGAGAGACTATTTTACATAGACGCTCCCAGAGAAATTCTTGTTCACCCAAGAGGAACAGTCCCAACTGAAGGCGAGCAATGGGGAGTCCTTGATGTTCAAGCACCGGAAGTCTGGGCTCAAGGTAACCGGGGAGCTGGAGCTGTGATTGCCACAATTGATTCTGGAGTTCGATTCACTCATGAAGCGCTGGAAGCTGGCTGGAGGACAGAATACGGCTGGTTTAATCCTACAGACAAGACTGAATTCCCTTGGGATCTTTTCGGTCACGGAACTCATGTTACTGGAACTATCGCAGGAAGAACCAACGGTATCGGCGTCGCTCCAGAAGCTCAATGGATTTCCTGCAAAGGTTGCAACGACCGTGGCGGATGTCCTGAATTTGATCTCCTCGGCTGCGGTCAGTGGGTCCTTTGTCCCACCGACTACAGAGGTAACAATCCAAACTGCAGCATGGCTCCTAACGCAGCTAGCAACTCCTGGGGAGGCGGTCAAGGAGAGCTCTGGTACGAAGAGGTCATCGAAAGCTGGGCAGCAGTTGACATTGTTCCATTTTTTTCAAACGGAAACGCCGGTCCTCAATGTGGTACAGCAGGATCTCCTGGAGATTCTGAAAACGCTATTGGGGTAGGATCTATCATCGTTGACGGCCGCGTCTCAGCCTTCAGTAGCGTTGGACCCTCCGTTATCGGAAACCGAATTAAGCCTGACATTGCTGCTCCAGGGGACGTAGTTATCTCTGCATTCTGGACTGCTGATGACTCCTATGCAACATACTCTGGAACGAGCATGGCTTGTCCTCACGCTAGCGGAGTAGCAGCCTTACTCTTCTCTGCTGACCCAAATTTAACTCCAAAGCAGGTCCGTGACTTACTCATCGCGGGGGCAAAACCAACTACTTCCGTAGGTCAGTCATGCGACAACATTCCGGATAATCAATTCCCTAATCATCAAGCGGGTCACGGTAAAATCAATGCTCTGTCATCACTAGCAGCTCTGGAAGCAATGAAGTCTGCCTAGACTTTTCCGTATCGTGAAGCACTGAGACACGAAAGTTTGCCATATCACTCTCTCCTGTTTTCGCATGTTTTATTGTCTATGATAATCAGTAATAAATCACAAGTAAACACGGTATATTCATAACCTATCCGCCATTATTCGAATTTATTGCCCTCATATTTAACTTGCATCAATTTATTTTGGGTCATTTCATATCTCCTTCCTTTAAATAATACTGCACATGAATTCTAAAAATAATTCTTCCCAGAAAATAATTAATCTTGGATTGATCGCGGGAATTTATTTAATTAGGTGAAACTAAGTTGACAATACTTTTTTACTTATATTGTATTGCACCTTTCAGTAAATGTGTACCGATATGCATGCAATTAAAAATTTCGCATTCGGTTTCAGAAGGAGCACAAAACTTAAGCGTCCTTTCATCCTAAAGAATAAAGTCTCATGATTTTGCATTTTCAATTCCCTTGTTCTTTAAACGGAAGATCATTCTAATCAGCTGTAAAATCACCAAGTGTTTTCACTGGTTGTCATGTAAGGTTCAGTCCACGCCGTAAACTAGTGGGCATTGGTCATAATTATCTAGATTTTCAAATGCGTTGAGAATGGAGAATACCAACCAAGATATCGGCTCAACTATCCGAAGGTTCTACTAAACGATCACGAGTGGAAACAATGATTTAGTATGCAATAGCAACGAAATTCAATCGGTTACGTAAACATGATGAAATTCTTAAATTAGCAAGCAAAGCTTGCTCAGGCGAGCATCTTGTAAAAGTACTTCACATGGGAAATTCTGAGGGATTATACGATTGGGGTTAATGTCAAGAGTTTGATTACAAACAGAATGGAACAATATCCTTGGTGAAAGCTTGATCAACTAAATGTTCTGGGGGAAAGTCCATGGAGTAGAATTATTACGATTAGATTTCTTTTGCGCCTATTTATTTTGTCCACCTCATCCTTTGTGATTAGTTCGATAGCCAAGGTTGACCTCTTGTGTTTTGAATATAGTGTAGGATTATTGAGCATACAAATCATATATGCTTAATTGACAATATTTAGCGCTCAATACACACTTAATAACTAATTATAATCCCGAGTACACAAGTTTCATCTTCTACAGCCGATTGAATTGTTTAGTTTTTTAGCAGATTTAATTAAGTATACATTGTGAAATTAAATTAGATTTATCGGATTTTCCAAGTTTGGAGAGGGCACTTGAGATACGAGTCCAAGTCTGCAAATGTTGAGACAGGCACGAGATGATCGATCAAAGGAGATGATTCCATATCATTGAATCCCATGGATTTGGATTCCGTCCGACTGGGTATATAAGCCCGCGGAACAGCTCACTTCAGCATCAGCTCTTCCATTGAGTAAGACACCGATTCTCCTGAAAAAGCAAAGCTAAGTTTCATCATGAAAGTAGCCATCGCCCTCGTTATGGGGCTTGCTGCCTTGGCAGCAGCTGCCCCCACCGTTGAGGATTCTATCCACAAGACTCTCGCCGCCAAGGGAACCGTCAACGTTCTCTTGTCCATGGCTAAGAGCCAGTCCCCAGCCCTCCGTACCGAATTTAAGAAGCGTTCATCCACCTTCGCCACCCGTGAAGAAAGACTCGTCTCCTTCCACAAGCTCATGAAGGGTCACGCCAACGAAGTCCAGGCTTCCGTTCTCGCTTCCCTCAACTCTCTCCAAGCCAACAACCCCGAGCTTAAGGTACGTCAAATCTGGACCACCAACCAGATCACCGTCAGAAACGCCAACGCCGCCACCCTCGAGGCTCTCTTGGCCAACCCCGATGTCTCTGAAATCACCGAAGAGAAGTGGATCCCTCTTGAAGCCCCACGTGACCTCAAGGTTTACGCCAGCGGATCTGAACTCCCTAAGGCCGGAGAACAATGGGGTGTCCTCGATATCCAAGCCGACCGTGTCTGGGCTGCCGGAAACCAAGGTCAAGGTGCCGTCATCGCTAACATCGATACTGGAGTCCGTGGAACTCACGAAGCTCTCCGTGAAGGATTCAGACAAGAGTACGGATGGTACGATCCCGAAGTCGGCTCCGTTGCCCCCAATGACGGAAACGGTCACGGAACTCACACCATGGGAACCATCGCTGGACGTGCCAACGGAATCGGTGTCGCTCCCCAAGCTCAATGGATCGCTTGCAAGGGTTGCTCTACCTCTTCCTGCTCCAACTTTGCTCTCCTCGAATGCGGTGACTGGGTTACTTGCCCCACCGACACCCAAGGAAACAACGAAGACTGCACCAAGGCTCCCCACGCCTCCTCCAACTCCTGGGGTGGTGGCCAAGGAGACACCTGGTACAACGGAGTCATCGACGCATGGATCGCCGCTGGTATTGCTCCCCTCTTCTCCTCCGGAAACTCCGGCCCAACTTGCAGAACTTCCAACTCTCCTTCTGATTACGATGGAGCTATCGCCGTCGGCTCCACCACCTCAACCGGTGCTCTCTCTTCTTTCTCCAGCGTTGGCCCATCCATCGGAGGCCTAGTCAAGCCCGACATTGCCGCTCCAGGATCTGCCGTCGTCTCTTCTTACTACCTTTCCGATACCTCCTACTCCACCTTGTCCGGTACCTCCATGGCTTGCCCTCACGTTGCCGGTTTGACCGCTCTCTTGTACTCCGTCAACCCCAACTTGACCGTCGCCCAAGTTGAGAGAATCCTCCGTGAGGGTGCCGTTCCCCACGATGCCGGTACACGTAACTGCGGAGGCATCTCCGAAACCACCTTCCCCAACAACGCCGTCGGATCCGGACGCATCAACGCTGTCAACTCCGTTGCTGCCATCGGCAAATTCTAAATCAACAAAGCTTAATTTTTCAACAAAATTATAGCATTTGGTTCAAATCATGTTCACCTGCTCTCAACAGCTCACAGCTTTTTTTCTAAATTATCAACAACTAATAAAATGAACCCAACGTAATTAGCAAATCTACCTTTATTCCTGAATATTTATTCTTTGTATCCTCTCTCTCTCTCACAGTCACAATCATAACTCTTCTCATCATCGCTTCCATAACTACTTCCTACGCAATTCCAGTGACTAGTTTTCTTTACTCCTTGCAGTAGCCGAGAAACTGCATTAACTATGAATCATAGTAGCTCTAATAACACGTGCTTGTCTCTACGCAATTCCGACTCAAGTTCCGCTAATTTTCCCAGATTCGCAAAAACGCAAACGCTTCCAAGTTTCCAAGCGTTCAAAGTCAAGGCAGTGAGTTTTAAAGCATTCATAATGTATACACTATACAACACAGCAAAATATCGCATTCGGCTACAACTAACCTCTTTTCTCAAGGGAGGGAGATAGATTTTAGATTTTTCATCCTCCTAGGATGCGTTCTGCTACAGTAGACTATGATTCAGCACAAAGAAGCACACAGCTCTCTAACTCTTCTTAAGTTCATGTGCGAAATGACTAAATCCAATCATATGACCGCTAATGATTAATCTGACCGTGTATGTGAACTGGTCAACTACCATTCTAGCTACGAATGATGCAGAATTGATTTCACCATTAGAAAATCCTTAGGACCGTAACTCATGAACATCGTTGATGGTTTATTTGAAGATGATTATTGCGTTATTTGGATACTTAATTACGGTTAGAGAATTTCCATGGTTCATAGTTACTTAATGTTCTTAAGACTTTTCCCACAAGTCCTTATTAATTGTTATTATATATAATGTTTTGTTTCATTTCCACGAGTGTTTCAACTGTCTACTACTATAGTACTCACTCGTATATATATTGTTCTTCCGACATGTTGCATTTTTTACCTCATGTCCGTACACACACACAACGTTTCTCTCTGCTTACTCATTAGCATCTTACTCTCATATGACTCGTCTTTAATTACCTACTTGAGTAATTATCATACACAGATAGATAATTAATAACTGATCAACAATTTTTTCAACGTACACTCCAACTGGAATACAGAGATAATATAATTTATATAGATATATTTAATGATTCGTTTTCAATCAAACCACCATCCACCCACCCACCCCCACAGTCAATCAGATAACTTGATTCAATCATATCCCTTCTTGACTTTCTCCGCAACTTTCTCTCCTTTCCCTCCCAGCGTAACCTCTCACCTCGTCATCATCATAAACATTTATAATTAATTATATATCCTCGTCCTTCGTCCTCGTCATTCATATATATATATATTTATTATGATGTATGTATTTACACAATAATACGACAGAACATCTGCTTTTTGTAATCTTAGAATAGAATTTTACGTAAAGGATGTGTGTGTGTGTGCATGAGTTGTCTCTCCTAATATGTATTGATCTTTCATATTCACAAATCCGCTTATTAGTATATTCTTTTAGTATGTCATTCATTTGTCATTTTATACTCTTTGTAGTTATCATCCCCTCCCTCCTTCTCATCCTCCCTCTTTCTTACTCACAATCAAAGAGCAGCAAATGTATCTTTTTTCCTTACTCCAAATAATAAGTAATTTCACTTAGCACCACTACACTTGCACTTGTCTTGGTTAAATATTTATCTTCTTCCTGTCTTCTTCTCGATCATAGTATTCCTTCCGTGCGCTTCCACCTCTTCCCATCCGTAACTAAACTCTTTGATCTTCGACTACAGCGCAGCGTTGTCAGCAAGCGCCATCCCCTGCGCTTTAGCTTTTCCTTTACTTGTCCTTTTCCTTATCCTTCTTTTCCTTCTCAGGTTTAAAGTCATCGGGGTCCCGGAGTTCGTGCCACTGGGCAATTGGCCGTCTAGGAGTGTTCACCATTGCCATCCAATGCTCTCGTCCCTTGCCTTCCTGGTTAGGTCCTACTCCAACCTGAAAACGACCACACACCACACAATTCAAAAGGTTAGACACGCGCCTTAGAGTTGTGATCAAATTATCCTTGACCTTCATTCATAACCTAGTAGGAAAAGGAGAGCTTGCCACAACTTGGACAGCCATCAATAAAACCGGAAACATTTGCCCACAGGATAAAATGACTAAATTATATAATTTATACGCGAAACCGGAATCAAATTAGCACATAAATCCTTCTGACCTTTCCAATAGGATCGCAAGTTCCGATTCGATCGTAATCGAGAATAGTGAGTATAATATGACATTTTGGTAATTGTTCCTGCGTGATTTCAAATGTAAAGGACTCGTTGAAATACGGATTGAGTGTATTCATTTTCACGGCAGTCTTTTTCTTCTTAAACTTCTTCCCGTTCATAAACAAGTTGATTTTCACAAAGGGATCTGACAATCCGCCAAAGTCCATCTTCTTGAGGTTCTTGGCTTCAATTATACACACTGTCAACTTCCCTGATGTTGGAACGTATCGAAGTGAGAAGCATACTTCACCCAAAGCTTGCTGCAATTTTCAATCAATTGTATTTTATATTCTGTAAAGCCTTATTTCCCTAGAAATATTTTACATGGAGAAAGTCAACTTTCTCCTTATAGCTTACTGAATTCTCATCAAAGGGAGGATCCAGTTCTTTCCAACCTTCAAAAGGAACGGCCAAATCAATTTGACACATGACAACCTTTACTTCTCCGATTTGATCGTGTTTTGAAAACCTGTGAGGTTACAGTAAGCAAAATTAGCGGACTGTATAATAGCATCATTCATAAATTAGCTAAATAAAGATTACTAAACTGATTAACACATTCTAGAGAATTCCTTTGGTTTCGTTTGTACACTTAATTTAGATTGGAGCTGTCCATACAAAATTCAGGTTCCATTGGGAGACTGGTGGGCGGGTATAGCAAAGGGAAAGCAGCATTGGAGAAAGTGCAAGTGAAAGAGCAGCATAACAAGTGTTTGCCAAAAATTTTTTTGTGAAAGGGCTTGGGTTAGAAGCAATTCAGGTCAATGTTTGGCTACATTTTTACGTGTTAATTAATAATACACAAATACACATCCAATTAATGACTATATAGTATATACTTAAGTAGTTAGTGCTAACGAGGTTCAGTCGACTTCATTAGAACTAGCTTCACTGACGAAGCGTAAATACTACATTCAACTCATTAATTTTCTCGCTTCTTCTAAAAGTGCACCACATCCTAAGTACAATCACATTTCATTTGCTGCTTCAAACATTCATTGCATTCCTCCTCCAAATCTGATAAAAATACTTTAATTGTAGGCTTACAAGGGTTTCGGGGTTAAATTACGACGACACCAAAGGCGGCCACGTACTAAAATACACACACACTGAACTGGCAAAAGAAGACATGTTGTATGTATATACTACTATTAAATTCATTTAAAAACGTTTTCATTTCAACGTACATACTAAACTACACTTCTTTCACTCTCTAACTAATGTCTCCTCTTCTGTACTGCCACAGGTAGTTACATAATAATAACTACCAAATACTAGATTTTTTACGACCGAAGGCTTCAATATTTTCACACAATAGTTTGTGAAACTAAGTACTATAACAAGACGACAAAGACATACTAATCCAAGTCCTTTTCCCAATTTAAAATTAAATTGTTTAATTAATTTTAGGGCATCAGGGGCTGGATCGTAATATATGTTAAATTGTATATGGTAATTTAGTACGTGCCCTTTCTCTTGTTCGAATTTGTCTAAAATCGTTCCGTAATAATTATCTAATACGGAATATATATGTTTCAAGAATAATTAAATACTAGTATAAACTATAGAATGAGAAAAGTATTTTGATCATGCGGTAAAAAGTGTAGCAATATACAAGTATTAACTATGAAAATGAAAGATTATATTAAAAGTATAATCGGATGGATATTAGACCTGTCAAAATCGAAAACTTGAATCATCAATGTTTTGCACATGATCTCGGCAAATGGATTATTCTTAAAGACGAAGGTCTCATCAAATTGTGGATTAAGTGTCCCCCGATGAACTTTTGTCTCAAACTTTTTCTTCTTATTGTCAGCGAAAAAGACCTTGACATAGGGGTCACTCGTTCCACCAGAATCCATAGCCTTCAGCTCCGTCGCTTCAATTATTGTCACTGTCAACTACATAGTTAATAGGACACTTAGAGAAGATCAACCCGATCATCTTAATTAGTCTCAAACTTGTTTAAACCTTTACAGTAAAGCTTAATAACCCTAAAACTTTAAAATTATTTTCATGTTAGCTGTGTAATACTCTCGTTTGCGACCTAAATCGTTTACGCTAAATAAGTGTTCATGTCCTGCTATCCGAGTGTTTTCTCGGTATCCCCATCATAAAATTCCTACAAATCTAATAGCTGATAACGACAACAACTCCCTCTGCGACTCCATCAACACGTTACTATGTGTCCTAATACCCTGCTGTACACCCCATGCTATTATGTGCCATTTTCTCGCAGTAAATTAGCATGCTTGTTCTCCGAATTTTATCCGGCATCTCCGAAAACTCCTACAACCACGCCCTCTGGAATCACTTGACTATTATAAAGCGAGAGACTTTGCTTCAATTAGTGTGTTTGATCATAAGATAAATTACTGGCCAGCTCCAGACAAACGAGCGACAGACATTGAAAGCCTCCATTTAGCAGAGCATCACGTTCGGTACACTCATACAAGTAGTATAATTAAATATATATTTAGTTATGTTAGAAACGAAATAGAAGAGAGAAAGAGAGGCTAGGCAGGATCAAGGTTTCACAATTAGAGAATGAGAACGACAAAGTGCTTCCTTAATTAACTACTCAATCTTTCTGCCCTAAAATCCTAGCCATTGGTTTCCATACCTCCCTCCCAGCTTTCTCCACTTTCTCCACCCTTCTAGCTTGATTCGCCAGCAATTTTAAAGATACGGATGTGTATAACAGGAATCGGTATGCAAAATTCCTTGGAGGTTCCAACCACTTCCGCTTTCTCTTCCGCCTCCATGCATTTCCATCATCCCACGCACACCTCTCTCCGATTCTCTCCTTCCGTCCGTATGTGGCTTTCAAAAATGAAACCTACAACTGACTTGCGAGGAAGCCAAGGAAATCGTCCACACTTTTCTTCATCTTCTCCATCCTCTTCTTTTCCCTTTCTTTCTCCTCAACTTACTTTCTCCTATTAATTTAACGAGATCTCCCTGGAGGGAGCAGTGGCTCTCCCACAGGAAACTTCCCGAAAAGAAATGTATTCAACTTCCAGACTCAACTTAACTAACACAATACGTTTTACCTTCTCCTCCTAGCTAGCGGCTATTATGTTTACCTACATACACAAACACGATGGCAGAATATGTTACTTTCACTGCTTGTTTCTTAGCCCAATTCCTGGATATATATTCGGTTATTATACCATATCCAGACAACTTACTTAGCTATAAGTACGCGGAAAGTTGAGATAGAAAAAGTATTTACATTGGTTGTGTTGAAGTCGTACTCCAGCTTGTATTTGAGTCGTCCAAGTTTTTCCTGCTCTTCCGCCACCTTTTCTTCCTCTTCTATAGCAACGTCTTCCACATCGTCAACCAGCCCGCCCATATCCGCCTCGACTTTCCCTCCAATCAATTTCCCCATAAACCCCTTCCCTGCCAAAGCCTTCCCTTTGTCGCTGTGACGAAACTTTTTCCATTGTCTCCGTAAACAGAGGAAGATTCCCAGGATGATGAGTATCAAAATTCCGAAAAGAATTAAAACGATGCCCCAAACCGGCATATGCGTCTTTTCAGCAGAGAAGTGTATTGCTCTATCCCCAAGGTCCTCGACTTTGTGGATAATCTTCATTCCCATTGATTCTTCCGGTGGTCCTGTAACCGCCGGCTCTGGCGGTGTTGCGGTGGAATTACTTTGAGCTATTTGAGATTCCGCAGCTAGGGAAGCACCTTGTTTCGTTGTCTCGTTTAGTGATGATCCTGCCGCTCGTATAATTCGCCGCAAAAACACTCCTACCCCACCGCCGCCCCCCTCTTCGTCACCATTGCTCCTCCCATCCACATCCTCCCCCAATTCATCCAGCAAACCCGCCCATATCCGTGTCTTAGGTGCCATTTTCTAACAGACCGCCGCCGCCGCCACCTGCAAATTACCAAACCACACAATCATTCTTAGCGCTCTCATAAATTCCACCCAACAACTCTCTTCTAATCACTTTAATTCAACTAATCCCTGGGTATTTATCCCCTCTTCCTCCCAATCCCTCCTTCCATCTGTCTTTCACGACCTAAGGCAAACCACCGTAGTTTATGGCTTTCTTTCCTAGGACTTTCTCCCCGTCGGCTCTAATGCTTTCTCCGAAAAGTTACAACGATATAATCCCTTGTGGTTCTGTATTATGTATCTAGGTGAAACTTAAAATTTTCTCAAGAACACTCGATTGGATTTTCGTTTCTGTTTCTTAGCCACATAGATAGCAAGAAACCTCGTAGGAGACCGTAATTTCGCGGCGCTATGCGCTACAAACTACCGACTTTGTACTTTGGACCACAATACTTTCCCCAGAAACCAGCCCTGTAACTTCCTACCAACTTTTTTCCCATTACGAGCATAATTGCAGAGAATTTTGGCTTAAGCTTAGCCTGAAAGACTTCACACTTTAATCTGCAACCCATTGAGCACAACGAGTTTCCACTTATCCCACGAATGAGCACCATGCATAAAACCATTTTCTCCGTAATGCAATTCTCCTAAAACGTCAAGCTAAACCCAAATCCAACCGCATCACGTACGCCACTCTCCCCCCTACACAGTATTGTTCGTTGTGCATAAGATTCAAAATGTCCCCGAATTTTCCGCTCTCTTTACCCTATAGCCAATCTAATCTTGTTCAGTTTTACGATACCTTGTTGACAAGTATCGTTATCAGAATCCGTAATGTTTTTTTCAATCTCACACAGTGTCACACGAATACACGCTATTATTTTTCATCGCTCTGTGCTCCACTCAAGCATTATCTCTATACGTTCGTTAAATTGCTTCAACCCGGCCGGAATGTTCCGAATGTCAACATACCTAATTAATACTCTTCTTTTATAGGTACTGCAGCTAGACGTGAGATGAATCCATTATCCTTGACCAAAGACCTCAAAAATTACACACACTGCTAAAATGTTTATGGTCACCTCATATTTGCTTTTGATCCCACATCAATAAATCCTCTTTAGCATTCCTACATTTACCTTCTTTCCTAGCTTTCTCTGCCTCTTTCACCTTCAGCCCATTCCACTTTCTCCGACCTCGTAGTTATTACTCACAGCAAGAGGCTTAAGTCAAATGAAACAGTATCTAATGGAGACGTCAGAATATGCTTCGCCTACAGAATTCTTAGTTGAGCCACCAGTCACCACCAAGAAACCCACAGCATGTTGGCCCTCGACAGTAAAAGTAAAAGGCTAGTGATCGCAAGGGATTTGTCAGCCATAAGCTCATTCAACTTTTCTTTCTGGCCTTCAGGCGTCACGGGAGCTTTGAATTTTTCACAAAAACTCTTCTACAGTTGTTCCTCCATCTCATCACTAAAATGAGCAATAGGATGACGTCTACACCCATGGTACTTTTTCCAGCTTTGGATCTTTTCCCCTTTTACCAATTTAAAACTGTCACAATCCTGTCATTCGGAGAAAGCAAGCTTTCACCATCATCTTATTTACCCAGCTTTATTTTCCGCTTACGATATATTCTTCAAACCGAAGCGTATAACATTAAATTCATTTTTATTCTGCAACTTTATTTTAGCTATCGCTTTCACTTTATTTTTCTCGCTGTTTTTTCTACCAGCTTAACTTTTTCTTCACCAACACGCCTGGAGCAACTTAAGCGAATTTCGTTATTTTTCTTGCTGTTGTCTCGCATGTTTTTCCGCCATACTTTCCTTCTATAGAGTTTCTGAAAACGAGGATGATGTAGTCACTGATACATAAAAACATAAGCTCATACATTAGTCATTCCTAAAATCTGATTTAACTTACTGTAAAAGACAATTACCTAATGCAACAAAGAAATAAGAATATCGTTAGATTGTGATCAGTCAAGCACAGCGGTCTGTAACACCATAGAATTTGTCTAAATGTAAAACTAGATTAAAATATTTCTGCATATTATTTGTGAAAACATGTAATCAGAATAAATACCCGAACACATTTAAAAAAAATAAGCTAGGTAAACACTTCTAAACTTTGCACATCTTTGCTGTTTTAAACTTTTCCTTCTTTTTCGTAATCTGAAACTTTTTGACTTTCTTGAACGAATTCCTGCACGAAAATATATTTTTAACCCTCCAACAATTAAATAATTAACAAGTTGCATGGCCAAGACCTACATTTAAATTATTAACCTGTTTGAATTCTGCGCCGACATGCATTCGTAACTTTCGTGCAAACTTTCTCCTCTCCTCGGCATCTCATCTGTTTTACAAAACGGTATGCGTCAAAAGCATCTCAGAGGAGCTCTTAACTAAAGAATTTTATATCAAGATAAATTCCATCTTTGTTCTACCACGGATTTTCTTTACAATGCCTTTCCTTTAAAAATTTCAACATTAGTATAATAAAATGATCCAATGTGTCACCACCCCTCTTTTCCATCCAATCTTTGCCTGCTTTCATCGTTTAAAATGACGGCATGATCCACAAATCCACAAGGCTAAAGCTCCTCGTTCCCCAAGGATATTCTTTAAATCCTTGCACAAGAGGATGTGACAGGTAAAAGAATTGTACGAAGGAGAAACTGCAGAAGAACAGCCTCCGCTAGCATGTTCAGCTGTATATAGTCAACCCTCTGCCGACATCCCTCTCACTTATTATGCTTTCACTGTGCCTATTTGCATTAGTCTTTTTATATCCGCCTCTTGCAAATGTGAGAGAATTGATTCGTAACAATTTTATTGACACTGCTTTTCTCTTCCATACCCTCTCGCAACCAATATCCAGCTATCCCATCAGTCTATTTCTCGCCTAGCTCCAAACGTAAAGTCTATTTCAGCCGAAATCAGAAGACGCCAACGCTCGCAAGTCTCAGTCTTTACGCTCCGTCCGAAACGCGCTCAAGCGACAGCCCTGACGCACATTGTACATCCCCACTACCAGGAGAAAGTAGAGTGAAAGCAAGGACAGGCCCGACTAGGCCTAGCTTGCTGCCAGACCAAGTAACCATGTTGAGCAATGCATAGATTTGAAAGCGATACATACAAACATAGTATACATTTCTTCCACTTTCTCCTCCAGAATTCTAAATCTCCTCCTGATATGCTCACCATCCCACACGCCTCCGCTTCTTCTCTGTATATAACTATATATAGCGAGACCAAGGTCCTAGTTTTATGGGAGCGACGAGCTGGGAGAGGATGGGTTTGGAATTTCGTCAAGGTCAACTATGGCAGCAAGGGCCACTCCTACCTTTTCCTATAACCCCCCGGAAGATAGAGTGAGTGAGAGAGCAAAGACTGTGAGCATAAGTGAGAAGTGGGACGGATCGGAATCGTTTCTAAACTGTCTCTAGAATCTAGAGTCTAGATTCCCGTCCCGTATTCTAAATTACGCCTTTTCCTTCCTAAAAACGTCTTGTTTTTCGTCGTGCATGCTTTGCCAAGGGATTCATCCCTCTTCCTATATCCTCCTTCAGGCCAGGATTCAAATCCATTTCTCTAGCTCAAGTACACAAGTATACAACTTTCCCCAGAGTCCGATCCTGTGTATCCCACAGAGGAAGCACGGTGAAAGCATAACTAACTAGTCCAGTATTTTTCTTCCACGTTTATTTAGAACTTGAAAAGAAACTGTTTATAGTGTCTTGTGTCAACAGCAAAAGGATAGACGGGGGATGGCAAGTAGATTTACACAGCAGTCAAGGAAATTTGTTTTGTAATTGAACAAATTCCATTAGCACCACTTCCACCCTTTCTCCCCTCTCTTCATCATCATTTCATCCCAGTCCAGCCAATGCATGACTGGACTCAAACATGACCCTCATCCTAATCTCCTCTGCACTAGCTTCCCTCTTCCAGCTCTCCAATAAGATTCCGGACACACCACCTTCCTCCTACACTACTCTCAATTGTTTCTTCAATTAGTTTCCTTGAGGTCAGGAAGCAATTCTTGATCCTAAAGCTTGTATTTGCTGTAACAATTTCCCGTACAGCAGGATAATTCACCTTCCGATACAAATCAATCCGAATCTAAAGCCCATTATCCCTGCTCTAGTTCCCCTATGTACAAAATTTCAAATCGTACATTTTACTAGCTTAACAGATCCACAGGGCAGACGTACGAGGTACAGTAGCATCCATACGAAAACCTAATTCTCCAGCTGTCCACTTCCAGTCACGGATTATTGTTACGGACAGTTTATTAGTTTTCAAATCCATGATGCATAAAGCAATTACAATTCATCTAGTCTCCTCCCTCCAATTTATTTACATAATTAATCTGCTAATATTCGTATTCTTCGCAGGTGTTCTACATGTACATGCTACTTGACAAATTCTCTAACACTGAACACCATATATACATTGAAGCAAATTATCCTCCCATCTTATTATTATTAGCGTACAAATATCCAGAATCATGGAGCGTGTCCATCCAATTTCCCATTACACAATCCCCACAAGAGTAGCATGCCGAGAAGAGTGGACATTCAATGCAGAAAACCAGCAGGGAATAATGAGACAGTAGTGCATATTAGGGATTCTCTCAATACAATCCAATAATGACATTCCTCTACTACCAGACCACTAGAATACAAATACTATACAACAACTCCACAATACATGAATGAATGAGCCAACGTCATGTGTGTTCCATCTGAGTGAGTAAAGTTGCTTATGAGCTATTCTCTAGACTGAATAGACTAACGTAATAAACCCCGTGTACATCACTTGTACTCCTTATAGATTATAGCATCACTTACTCAAGGGACACAACCACATGCTTATACTTTTACCCTCTTCAAGATTCCGTGTAAGTGGATTTCAGGATAAATTCCTCACGGGGTAATTGGCTTAACACCTGGATAAGGTAATACTTTTGGTGAAAGTCCTTCCATAGCTTTTTTAATATGTACGCTATAATTGGAGAAAGTCTTCCCAGACACATACACATACATTGCACATCCTCCTACTCGGTATCCTGGATTACGCTTTGTAGCATCCATCCTCTTCCGATTGCATTAACTTAATAATGTATTCGCATTAGCTATTCTGTAAGTAGATGTTGACGAATTGGTCCTTTAGGCTTTTTCTCTACCAACCTGCTCTACCGGACCATGTTGCAAAAAGCATGTACGAAATAACCTCTCACTACATGAGCTTAGCTAAAGCTATGAGCTCCCTATATAGATATATTTCCATGTACAAGGGCACATGTTTGAAGGTGGGAGGTTTTTGGGGTAAAAAATTAATTCCCTTCATATTATGGCTTCGATGAGGCCGTTGCAGCATGCAAAGCTCCTTCTTTCTGTCGCCCTAATGGAAAGCCTCTTTCCTATCCGATAAAGACTCCCTGATTATGTCTGCTTAGAAGTGCCTTAAAACTGTAGTCCCCCTCCTTCCAAAAGAAAGATGAACAAAATCAATAGCTCACAATCCTTTTCCCACATTCTTTTCCAGAGCAAAGCTCGACCCTTTCTCTGCCTTCACCCCCCACCCACCCACCCCCTTTATGACCATGTCATGTAAACGGGGTGCGTAAATACTTATGGAAACTCTAGTAGAAAACTCTCTAGCTATTATATCAGCCATCAAATAAATGACGTATGTACTCCTTGCTTTGCCTAGCATCAAACAGAGTTTATCGATTTCCCCTAAAATTCCCCATCCAAGCTTAACTTTAAGGAGGTACAAGGAGGTTTGCCAATTTTATCCATATTTGTCCTCCTCATGCTTTAAACTTTCCACACATTTCTGTGTACACTTGTGTAGCCAAGCGTCTTTGGAGGGATATGTTTGCTTGTCGGTTCGCTAGACTGCTAGACTCTTCAGAAAATGATAGGTGATAAGTCAATGTATACCAATGAGTGAAAGCATTAAGCTCAGGTCCCTCCTACCCTGCTACTTTTTAAAGTCCCGATTAAAGCGATAGTCCCACTGTTATTACAACATTGTTTTTAATTAAGTCATATATAATTCAGCTTGGAATTTAAAACATACCTGCCATTAAAACTTGTACACCCGGAAACTATACTTTCAGGGTCGCGGAGTTGTACACAATTGCAAATCCATGTCAATAATTCCACTTCATATTTCAAGCATGTCAACCAAAGATTGGCGATTCTAACTCTGCTGAAATGCGAATTTAACGTTGACAATCCTGGCTGATAGCTTTCACCAAAAACTTTCCTTTGAATTTTCAAACGATTCAATCCTACCTACATTCAGACTCTTCATCCACTTCATTCCATCCTTAATGCCTTTTTTTCCACTACAAATTCCCAAATTGAGAACTGCAGTAAAAATTTTACGTAGCGTGCAAATCCGTTGGTTAAACTCTTGGGAGAAAGTTGCGGTGAAAGCATATACAGCTTTTCCCTCCTTGCCCTTAGATAGAGACATTGAGGAGAAGGCTACGCCTTTAGATTCTTGTCTCTCCTGAGATATCTACGGTCATGCTTGGATCCGCGTGAGGTTTTTCATGTGTTTCTCCTACGTTCACACAAACAAACAGTACACTTTATGCAGTAACAAACAATCTCGGACTTACCTGTGTATTCCTCAGGTTTACTGGTATTCACCCAACAATGGCTTATATTGCAGTTTGAGCACCTTGAATCTGACCACCATAAATGCAGCTTCCTTTTTCGTACTGGATTCAACTTTCCATATTTGAATAGAGTAATTTAGGGGGGATGGTTACTACAGGGGGGAAACTGAGGGAATATTTAGCACTTTGTATTACAACTAGTTCGATGTACGTTAATTGAAATTAAGTATAGAATTTGATACAGATCTGCTCAACTTAACAGAGGGGATCTGGGTAGGACGTGTAAATAGGATCGAGCATCAAGATTGGAATGCTCTCCCGAAGTTTTCGGATATTTCCAGTGAGCACTAGGAGTGGGGAGAGTATCAAAGAGATTTTCCCTATTCCTCTTTCTCCTCCTCCTCCTCCACTTCTTCTCCTGTCCTCCTCCTCCTTCTCCTCCACCTTCTCTTTCCTTATACCCGTCCTCCTTTCTCCTACACACTAGCACTGCCACCAACAACTCCTATACGTGATTACAGCCTCGGTGATAAGGAACAGGCTACGTATGCCTCTGCTTCTTCCTTCCCGTCGTCTTCCTCCACTACCGCCACCACTCTAACCTAGTCCGTGTTCCTCTTCCACACAAACTCCGAATGAAACGAGGACTTGACTGCAGTCTTCCTCTCGTCACTAGCCACCAACTCTAGGAGAAAGCATACACCATCCGTCCGTAGTGTATGTAGGAAGGAGGGAAACAATGTAGGCAAGGAGCGGATGCGATAATACTAGCTAGCACTACCACCATCCCCTCTTCTAACATACCAGCAAACCGAAACCAGGCCAATCCATAAAAGATCCTCCCCCCATTGACTTTCCCTGGTGAAAGTTCCTCACTCTCCCTCTCTCAATTCAAGTAGGCAAGACAAGACTCCTCTCACAGGCTACAGCATTCACCATTCAAACCCTACTTTCCCTACTTTCTCTTCTTCCTTCTTTCTCCATCCCAAATTCCCCTTACACATCAACCGAGCACCATCGTGGTTCCTACTTTCCCACTACTCCGCCCTCTGCCTCTTCGTTTTCGTCATCATTCCTCACCCCTCCCTCAATTCGTATGTTGGATACACAGCTCTTGCTGCTGCTAATAATAATATATCCAACTTTAGTCTCTTTCTTTAACCCCGCCACGCTCTCCTTATTTATTCCTCCACTCCCACCAATCTTCCGTACCTATAGTCTTCCTATAGCTTAATAATCCTACCTTCACTTGTACTCTGTACTCCCGCCCTCCATCACATTACATATTATGTGTCGGCTATTCTGCATGAATTCCGACTCGGAATCCCCGAAATGATAGAGACGGCAGAGTGAGAGAGAAGAGCTTTTCTCACACTTGATTTCCTAGAAGGGAATGACGAACACGAAATAAAATACCTTTTTTAGCATAATTATCTTCTGTCATGCGAATCTTTTCTACCTAAAACACATGTGCAAATCTTTATCCCGACTCTTCAAAATGAATAAATCCACCCGAATTATTCCAAACAACTAAATTTTTTAACTCAAGGCCAACCCCTATAACTTTCACTAAATCTTCTCATCCTCCGAAAGCATGTCCACCTATATACATATTATCACCGAATACACACGACCTCATATTCCTTGTCAAACTCAACCATTCTGGATGCTAAACAACCAGAAAAACTTTTATCTTGTCCCAGCCTGCCCTACAACATTTCCAACACAATATCGCATCCGAGCCAAAAAGTTCAACTTTCGTACTACCACGGTACAGCTGCCGTATCTCAGAACTTAAGCCTTGCTTAACTTGCATAGCCCGTGTATCTTTGACACCAGCTTAAGTTTGCTGTTATGACAGGTTGAAGCTATTCCACACAAAAATCTAACCAGAGGGCATTCGGCAACCTACATTTTCAGCCACGTAGGTCTACAGAGCAGCGGCAGAAGGAAACGTTATAATGTCAATGCCAAAAGCCTAGAGAAAGTCTTTTGCATTTTCCCGAGCCTGTAGAAACTGTATTTCTCCTTCCCTTTCCATGAATTCAGCACAAATTCCGTACGTGGGAATACATTATTTTGGACTGGAGATTAATCCATAATTAATGTATGACGAAGATCCTTTTCCAGGGAATGATGAGCGACTTACTTATGAGTCTTATTAACCATAGCCTTTCCGCGTCTTCTCTATGAATGAAATAAGCTCCAGATTATAAAAGCATCTTAGCTTAGAGTAGCACACCGTGTAGATTTCTACGAGTACTAAACGTAATTTTACAAGTGTGCTAATGCAACATACCATAGCAGAGTACATGTAGTGCAGCATCATTTAATCCGCCGGTCTTGTTATCACAAAATGTATGTAATCATCTCAGCGTAGAGTAATAAACTCGATGTATCCACTATAAACCCAGAAAAACTATACTTTTCTCATAAACAGATACAAAAGTAGGTGGTGACGTTAACGCTGTATGATTTTCCGGGATGCATGCTGGGTACATAGGGTTAGATTATGATAATCTTGTGGATGTAACGCGAGGTTCGGAGGAAGAGAAAGCAGAGGAGAAAGTTTCGCATCCGAAGCTGTGTGTTTCTCTTTGACGATTGTAAAACCCGTCCGCCAGAGACTCGATGATCCTCTTGCTGCTGCTAGTACAACTTTTGCTAAAATGTTCCCATCGAGTTGCCGGAGCTGCTTGCTTTGTTATACCATTGCTACATAAGTTGCCACTGCCTTTTTTATTATTCCATGTATCCTTCCTTTCACCACCCGCTTTCCCTCCTTTCACTGCAGTCTTCTTCTTTGGCTCCTTCTGACAGCCCTGCCAAATATAGGGAAAATAGTGAACTCGATCCATCTATCCCTCCGTCCGAGTGATCCGATCCGAGGAAAGATTCTCTTTGTCAGCTCATTCACTCTCCAATCACATATATCTGTATCATAAAACATGTATTCCTCATCCCACTCCCATCCATCCAACCCACTGCATTTCGCTTTCTCCGCTTTCTTCCATCAACCTTGTGTGCAAGAAAGCAATCCTTTGTGCCCCAGCTGAGGATTTCAAGCTTGCTTAGATCACAGATAAATCAATTTTACTCCTTGCATCTTGATAAGTTTATAGAAGAGCCCCAAAAGCTAAAAGCTGACAAGGAGCTTGCTACACCACCGCTCTTGGATACATTCCCCCTCGCTAGAACAAAGCCCATGTAAATTAATACAACTTCCTGTAAGCGTATCAACATTTCCACGCCATGTGGTCCCGTGTTTACTCACCGCGATTCTACAACCTCCGCTTTCTCTCGCCTATGTCTCATCAAGTTGGGATTTTGGAGAAAGTTGGAGAAAGCAAGAAGCCACCCCACACAGCCTTCTTTACCACCACTAGCACATGCAACATGAGCTCCAGCCTCAGTCCCTCAGTCAGTTGATAGAGTTTGTTTAGTATACATCTGGTAAATTGTAAATTCTAATTGCCTCCGCTGTCGGCGCCTTTTATAAGATTGTATAAACAATGAGAAAGCGTAAAAGATGAGGGTAAGGGTGGCGGGGTCGCACTACAATTTTCAATCGACCGTATAACTCCTTCCTTACACAAAGTATAAGTAGGTCCTTGGTTTTTTCACTCAACGAGATTCTTCTAGTCTTTGCTACATGCTTTTACGGAAATGAGAAAGGGGTGAGGAGAAAGTAAAAACTTTTATCCTATTTCTTCTTGAACTTGAAGCTAAATTGCACTACTTTCTCCCAAACCCTGTGTACAAAATTCCTTCATTCCTTTCCCTCCGCTTCGCTCAATCCTTTTCCTTTTGGAGACCAACCCTTTCACGGAAGCCAACTGAGGAAAACAGAGCAACTTTCTCTGAATCTACGGAACCAGCCAAAGCTAACATGACCCATGCACAGTACTTCCTTTCACCACATATAGTAACTATAGCAGCCATATATGCGTACAACTTAACCAGAAAGTCAAGTACATCCATGTAACCAATTCTCTTAGCCACTCCATAGAATTTTTATAAACTTGCAAAAACCACCTTGCCCAAAGCAGCAGCTATAAGTTATACGAAAAGAATGAGCTGGCGTTAGATCTTTGCCTGTACAATGCATAGTGTGTCGTGTCCTATGGAGAAAGCATGTTTTCTCTTCCACGGAATGTTTATCGTGCCTTGAATTTGTTCCGAATTATTTTACCATAACTTGGTCATTTCCTATTTCCCTGTTCACTCAGGGTTGAAGGGAATCTCCCATTCTAACAGGAGAAAGCATGAAATAACCCAAACTTCCCCGCCATCTTATTCCCCGTCACCCCTTGCCTTGGCCGCGGACGGTGCCATAAAGTAGTGCCACAAGGTGAGTATAAATGCGAGAAGTTTTAGCGTGTCCAATAATAACGACTGTCTAGCCCTTACTTTTCCCACGAACAAAAATAACTGCCCGATCCAGTTAGTCTCAGGGCTAATAGTTTTGGGCAGTTTCCTCCCTCCTCGCGGGATTCTAGCTGTAAATGTGGCAAACGAAGGATAAAACCTCAAGAACCTTTCTCTCCTTAAAGACCAGCAGTGGTGGAAAATTCGATAATAGTTTCCAGATGAGTTAGATCATGTGTCGCTTGTCTAAATTTATTGGATCAGTGCCCTTTGATTCGGGGAAAAGGAGGAGGAGATGAGCTAACTTTCGATTGTATTTTCGCTTGAAAATGTGCGAATTAGCTTCTTCGGGTTGGATATACTCTTCGGAGCTTGTATCTGGTAGAGACAGTAGGAATCTCTTTGTTATGGAGCTCGACTTTATCCGGCACTACAGCGGAAAATCAGTTTATTTTATCCATGGAGAAAGTTGGCCATGGGATCTTTACAAGAAATGGTAATGAGACAAGGATGAAAAGTGTCACTTTTCCAGACTTGTTTCCTCCGTCCTTAGGACACAATGTGACGGCTAAGATTGAGTCTGAATGATATGCGGTGGATTATTCTGAAGGTCTAGGAGAAAGTACGACCTGGAAATACACGTCCAGGACCGCTCTTCCAGTACCGGTAAAAATAGATGGAGCAGAAATATACGGGCTGCAACTTTCTAAATATAACACTGCTCTCCTACATCCTCCGCTGTACCACCAGGAGCCGGCCGAGATTTACTGTTTTCAGCGCACAACCCCGCAGCGATTATGATTTGTTTGCTCCAAGCAGGAGAAAGCAGCTGAAAGGCTGTGGGAAGGATGAGAGAGAATTAAGTGGAAACGAGAAGAGAAAACACGTCAATCAATGAGAACAAGGATGACGAGAGGATGGATTCAAAATCTTTCATTAATTCTCAGATAGGCAACCAAGGAGAAAAAGCATCCGATCTTGACACAGATTTCTCTCCCTGTTCAAGTACCGCCAGAACGTCCGTCTTCCTCCACTCACTCTTCCTTTACATGTTACACCCAATATGACTGCATGATAGCATTAGGCTCCGTTCAGTATTCCGTCCAGTCAGCCTAGAGCTGGAAGAGCAGAGGTAAAGCTGAGGATTCCTCCTTGGAAGCTGGAGAAAGCTCCAGTGAAAGTTTTTCAAGAGGCCGCTTCTGCTAGCATACCGAAAAGGAAGCTTTGTCGATAGATAGAATTATAGATGCCAGCAGACAACGTAGAATTAGACAAGATTTTAGAGGACGGTAGAAAATAAGAGGAATGAGGTAAGGAGAGTATGCTGAAGATGATGGGAATGGCAAGGATACTGCAAGGATATTGGATATAGCAGGAAACCCTATCGATTTACCCGTCCTATGGACGGTTCTAACGTGGTACAAAAGTGATCCTTACGTGATACGAATAGTCCTCTTATAGAAGATCCAATAAATAGATATGTCACGCTAACCAGGCTTTTTACTTTCACAAGAATCTATCCACAATCCCCAATATATTTTTTCTCATCTCACAACCTCATCTCTTCTTTTCTCCCAAGACTCTAGTTTCTCGTCCAGCTCTCTAGTTACTCCTGGGTCCCTCAAAATCCTACGCCCAAACGCTTATCCGTTCGTTTACAACGCTCAAAGCTAACATTCCCGGCATCGGATGCGGATCCATGTCAAGATTCTTTGACGGGATTCAAACAGTCCGGGAATTTCAATTCCAGACGTGGAATGTTTAACCCAACGTTATGTGATTTCTTACCCCATCATCTCCTTACCCTGATTCTCGGTACATTTTCAAAGCACATATGCTTACAAAACCTTTTCTCATAAAACTTGAAATGCACAAATAATAAAACCTAAAACCAGGGATCCTTAACCTAAACCTCTTAAGAGGCTCTGCATCAACCTGAGAGTCTCTGCATTTCTTCCTTCACAACCAACCAAACTTGCAAAACCAAATAACGCAAGGATGCAATCTCATCCTGAATTCATACTTGTATGTATTGACGAAGCCACCGTAATCTTCTCACTCAAGGACGACCATCTAATAACAGGTCTTGGTACACTGGTAGCCAATAATGTTACACGACTTAAGTTGCTGACATCGTCCACCTAAAATCCAAATGCCTGCTTCCACTTACTTTAAACCTCATGTTTGTCAACTTAATCTAGATTTACGATACATCCAAACGCGTTATGCTTTCTTTACATGTTTTAACCAAGGCAATGTTTTGGATTCCCTTGAAAACATTATGCATTTCGCCAATCTCGGCCTCCTCTCTTAATATTCTTCTTGACGTAGCCTTGACACAGGTTTTTAGTGCTTTTCCCCTCCCGCGGTCATTCCGTGGTAAATCCTTGGTAATTTCCTTTGGTTACATCGGTTTTTGGCACCTCTTGGGGAAAATCTGACCAAGATTGATTCTTGTAATTAGTAGAGCAGAAGGTATGAGTGCAAGACTTTTTCGTACACGAAAACCCATATGTTGCAGGAGCAGAGTACTGACAGATCGAAAGGAGATTATATCCACTGCCTCCTGCGCTACCTGGCGATGTCAGCTTCAAGTTGGACCATACTGGGAAGATTGATGGCGTCAGAGGATTAGAAAAAGAACCAAAGGAATAAGAAACTTGTAGCTCAATCAGACAAAGAGAGTAAGAGATTACGGAGTGATCGATTTATAGATCATTTGGCAACCTTTCTAAAAATTTACTCGCTCGCAATTCACCTTTTCCGCAATTGTCCAGAGCACTGCCAAATTATTTTTCTAGCGTACATTTTGCCATCTATCGATTCTACTTGGTTCCTAAATTATTCTACGATAGTTGGGTGGCAACATCCTCCCTTGAAGGAGAGCATCCCAAGCCAATGCTACGATTTCAGCATTTATGATTTGGATTTCTGGACATCAATTGTGTGCAAACTTTCCTTTTTAATCATGAATTAACCCTGAATTTCATTTAATCCGATATAGCCAAGTAATTAATTTATTTAGTTTTACTGAGACTTGCTACATCCAAAAACTGCGGTATACTTCAGCATACTCAACAGATTATTTTGGCAAATGCTATCATTCCATACTGTTGTACACGACCAATAACACCTCACCTCAATCTACGTTGAACAATGTTACATAAATTAAAATAAAATTAAAATTAAATGCAAATTTTTTTCTCAAGTACATGAAGTATTTGAATTAAACGTTCTCAACTTATCTCGACTCGTACACTCGCAAAACATAAGCTGTCCCCTGACTATTTTACAGCATTCATCGGCGTTTCCAGAACTTACTATCAGTCAAAATGATCCATAACTGATTCATTCTCGATTCAATCTACGACGGAAGCTCGATAGTCAAAATAATACCAGCGATTGAAATATAGCACCGAATTTCCACTGAAATCGGTGTCAGTTGTGGTAGGATTTAGTCTTTCAAAACGCCTTCAGGAGATCTTCAATGTGGGTGTAGGGGATACGGAAATTGATCCAAGAACATATAGTCCTTATGTAAAGGTGTATACGCTTTCAAGAATTATTTCGAAAGGCTAAGCTACGGCGGTTTCCATTTGTAAAATATTCCATGACCCCGATTCCAAATCTCTTCATGGAACATAAGCATACATAAGGATCATCGGGACCTACAGTGTTGTGCTGACTTCGAAGAAACATCTGCAGTACAATATCACGCAACGCATTGCAATGCTTAAACGTAGGGTTGCTCCGTACTGCATCGAACATAATACTACTGTTCGGAACTGTACTGACGACTGAAGAAGACTTCGGTTCTTTGCTTTTGCTGTTGCCAGAGACAGTGAGAAAACACCCCTTCGCTTCGGTAAAATTGTTTGTGTCTAGCGATAAAGTCAGTGTTTCTGGACAGAGAAAGACTCGCATTAACATGCATTGACTGCTGCAGGATTTTTATTCTCTACATTAATACGAAGCCAGAATCAAAACATTGTGGAGAGAACCTTGTGGAAAATTCTCCACACAGTTTCTATACCAACGTAGTCGCTTCCAGACTTTTAAACACATGATCTTCGCAGTTCGGACTAATATCTGATTCTATACAACGGAAAACCTGACTGATCATCAATCATTCAGTAATTAATTAAATAAGCAGTCGTTTTAAAATTATAGTGTTTAAAATTTAAGGTGTGTCTGCGATATTCTACAGTTTTTCTAAACGTTGTTGTGACAACACAATTATATAAATTCGAGCATTTTCTTATACATGCTCTGAACGTTCAGTACGTTTGCGATTAGTAAAACCTAATCTATATTCAATCAGCCAAATGTTTGGATCTCTACTACGTGACATGGAACGAGACCCGATATTCGGGTAAGCCATTAATTTATTGTATTTGTTTATATGTTTTCCTGTAGCTTGCATAAGCTGTCATAGTTATGGGAAAATTAGTGCATTGCATTAACTTAAAATTGAGTTTAGCATTGCATTTACTTAAAATTGAGTTTATTATGGAGTATATATACAAAACCTTATTTTCTGTTTCATAGTTTTTAATGCAGGATACATCTTTATTCATCAGCAGTTAAAATCCTCAAATCTTTGATAGGTCAGGTACTTATTGGAAAGGTTCAAGATTCTTCTGTCGTATGTAATTACCAGTGGTTATTAGCTCAAGTAATTGTAATTGCATTTAAGGTTACATATTGCATCAGTGATAGTGGAGATGAATGAAATAAGTTGGAGCCAAACGTCGCAAGCTTAAGTTACTCAACTTCTCCAATAGTGAATAATCATTTGGATTCAATCCAGGGACGGACAGACACGCAGCCTCCAGGTTGCATATGCGATGCCTGTAGAAAAGTTAACCTCGATGGGATTAAAGCTTATTTTGAACCCATTCCTGCATCAGCTCACTCAGTTCAGTCATTGATGACATTTGAAGGTAAAGAAGTACGAGGTCGCATAGGTAAATTTAGGTGTAGACGAGCTTTAGAATTAACAAGATCGTAAAATGTTGACAGCAAAAAGTTTGTTTACTTTTCTCCTTTCGTAAATCAAGGAGCTTGATGCTGAGTTTGCTTAAAATCCATGCTTTAACTTCAGTAACCATCATCTTGCATGCATCATGATCTTCTCTCTCTACCATCTAAAAGATCTCGAGAAAATGAAAGCACATGTTTGTGTGTCCATTTTTGGAAGCCAGTTATTATTATGCAAGACTAGATTCGGAAGAATGCAAGAAATGTGTATATATATACGTAGGTGGACGAGACGACGAATGATGGTTTCAAAGATAGTTGCCAAGTCAAGCGTTGGGTGTAACTTCTTCTGACTTGAGCCAAGCCCAAATTCTAATGCGACAGACACTTTATTTCTCTAGCAAATGCATGTACGCTTCATGTTTTAGCAATTAACATTTTTCACTAGCCAAAAGAAATACCCTCTACCAGTGAGGTAAATGAAGTGATTATAGTTTTGTACAAAGCAAAAAATAGATCGTTCTCATTGCATAATTTGGCTAAAGCAAGGTTTGGGTTGTTCTTCCTCTAGATATCCACTTGAACGAATCTCAAATCTGTGTCCAGCTGAGAATTGCTATTTTGATTAGGAGTTGCTTGAATGGGCGGGGTGTTATTAGTTCCACTGCACCCCAAAAATGATCGTAGCTAAATCTAATAAAGGTGTTTGAAGTTGAATACTTAAATGAAAGGAGTCAAGAGCAGGAGGAAGGACAGGGTAGAGGACTATTATGAAAGTACGTGTCAAAAATGCTGTGGTTGCTGTAGACTGTAGACCTGATTATACACCTGTAATAAGTTTAAGTAAGGTATTTCGCCACGCTAAAATATTGCTTCAGGCATAGATAAGTCCAATGCCGAGCTAGAGAAGTTTATTTTGGGAGCAATTCTGGAACAACTAGTTACTAGGTGGATGTAAATTTACTGCCCAACCCTTATCTTTGTCCAGCAACTGACTATTACTACTGATATCTTCAAATGAATTGTAGCGATATCAGTGTATTCATTAGTAACGTTTTGCACCTGTGCGGGATGAAGCTTATTATGACATGATCCGCTTCTTTTTCAAAGAGTTTCCGTCTGTTCCACTTTGTTTTGTTGGAGTTTGCATAATGATATTTTAAAACTACATATAGCATTCCAAAACTGCAGAACTACAACTGAATAGTTAGTCTTCAAAACTGAAATGAGATTTGCAGCAATACTGTTGCTGGAGTTGTTTGTAATAATTTACGACACTGTACGTTTCGTGTTTATGAATCCATTAGCTCCGCAGGCATCGAACTGAGTATTACGTGTTACCTATCAATGGCATAGTTTCTTTAATGAAGCTACAACTGAGGATGTGAAAATTAAGGAACTTTGAACTTATTAGGATTGTAATGATACGCATGGTAGGGAGTGGAACAGGAAATGAGAGGAATGAGATCAACTGGCAAGTACATTCCGGGACTGGAATGGAAACAAGTATGGCGAGTTAGAGGAGGTGTGCAATTTTGATGATCTGGTATTATACAAAAAGTCATGCTCGTCGTAATGTATTACTGCCCTCGTTTTATTGCAATCTCAGGCCATTCACTTGCATTTTTGCATGCATTGCCGACAGTCGTAAGCCGTGTTGATTATAGCCGAGATTGTGAATGATGTCGTAACTTTGTTTTGTTTCCATTACATAGGGCTCATTCCAGAGCAATGTCTAGGATGATGGGCTCGTTTTTTCCGGATATGGGTGACTTTGGCTTTCCAGGACAACAGCAGCTGCAGCAACCCCGATCCAACGGCTTAGATATGATGCCTTTCGGAATGGGAATGGGCGGTCAAATGTTTCCTGCTTTTCCAGGATTTCCTATGATGGTAAGCCCTTATGTGTCCATTTAATTTCTGAATCTGTATTTCCTTGAAATTTCTGTAAGTTTACTGATGTCTAAATTTGCTTCTACAGAATATGGGCATGAACAACTTTTCCGCACCTGCTGGAGGCATGGCATTCTCATCAACTCAGGTCATGTCCATGCAGTCTGGACAGAATGGGCAGCCTATTGTTTACCAAGTAATAATCAAATTGGAATATAAAAATGCATAATTAAGAAAATAGATTTTTAAAGCTTACAGATTGTAGCATTGTATCTGCAAAAGGAATGGATAAGTGCTCACAGTTCTATTTCCAATAATTGCAGGCTTCAAGTACCACGCGCCAAGCTCCTGGTGGAGTAAAAGAAACTATTAAGACGGTCCAAGACTCAAGAAGCGGGTTGAAAAAGATGTCTGTAGGGCGTCAACTGGGAGAGAGAGGTCATATTGTAGAACGCGAAGAGAATCTATGGACTGGCCAACGCGAAGAAAACGAAGAACTTCTGAACATGGATTTTGGTGAGTGAAAGACTGATAAAGTCGGTCACGTTCACAGCTATGGCAGCAAAGCTTATGTGCCGTTTCCCCAAATTATTGTCACCATTCATGTGAAATATATTGGCTATTTGCAGATGAAAAAGACCAATTCGACAGGGAGTGGAGGAATCGTGCACACGGACGTGTTAGAGCACCAGCCGCAGCAGCCGTCGGACCAAGTATAACATATGGAGGTGAACCAGGTCATAGCAGAGCTCCTTACCGGACCTCTTCCGGTGAAAGTAATGGCCGGTCAATCACGTACACTCCTACTGTCACTATTGAAGAGTTAAGTGATACTGAAGATGCTGCACCCAGTGTTCATGCCTGCGCTCCCCACATTCCTGCGACTACCTCCTCATCAGCCTCAAGAAAAGGAAAGGATCGACGCCAGAAGTCTTACGCGTCTAAACGCTCGAAGAAGTATTGAACGAAAGCGTACAAATCGTCGTAATTAATTTTTTATTCGTGTATGTTCTCCAAATTTTTCTGTTTCATTCAACTCGAACTTAAGTGTAAATGAAATACATTGCTTATGACTGCAACTTGTGTTGGGAAATTTACTTATTCTTGTAAAAACTGGCTTACTCGCCGCTTGAAAAATATTAGCGATTCACCCATTGACACTGTCATTAATCATAAGCTGCTTCCAGCTCAATGGGATTCACCTTTAGTCCCAGCAACCCGCTTGAAATCAGACATATTAGTTGTGGACATAGGCATTCCGTAAATCACAAGGGAATCGATTTGAGTTTCTTCAGTTCCTCCTTGGTTGTCAGGAATGAATATTTGCAGGTTGTTCACGTACTGGAATTTAACAAATCTGAGCTCCACTGGCTTTTCTCCCGTGAGGTCCTCTGGTGTCAGACTTAAAAATTTCAATGAAAAATACAATTACTTCGTTGATACGTCTTCAATGCCCGTTGCATTACGGATTGTAGCTATAATCTGAATGAATTTGTCTTTATTTTATAATTTTTTAAAGTAACTTACACAATCTCCTGCGTCGGAATCATGGTGGTGGCTGAATCGAAGTCTAATGTTTTCGGTTGATTGATGAAAAATTTAACGGTTTTAGGTCCGGAGTCAGCCGGTGCCTTGATCTTAAAAGCTTGAAGCTGAAGATAAAGTAGGCAATGATTAGTTTTCAATCACATGATATTTGATGTGCTATTAACACTTGCAAACTCGACAACAGCAAGGCCTCCTTTCAGAATCACGAGTAAGTAAAACTGAATCATTGCAACATGTAACTTAATGCAAAGATGGTGGTGGACCCAGATCGAGCTACATTATACTACTGACTGAGATTTTACAGTGCGTGCTAAATTACTTACTTATTAAATATTACTTTTACAGTGTGTGATAAAAAATGTGCCACTAAGTTTACCTTCACATTTTGGTTGAATCCATAAACCATAATTAACTGCTCATCACAGTCTGACACTAGTTTCGATTTCCCTTCGATGAAACTCCTGAATGGCGTATTATCAGATTCGTTGAGACATTCACATCCCTTTTGCTCCACATAAGGAAAAATGTCGGAGGTGCCTCCCGGTCCAGCAGCACTGGCATCCGCAGATTCACTAGCTTCTCCATAATGACGGCGGATTTTTTCTTCTAGTTCTTGAGCGTGTGCTCCCTGGAACAACAATCACAAGATTGGCACAACAAATTCATGAAACAACACAAAATTACTTTTCCTACGAAAACGGTTCCCCGAAGATAACTTCAACTATAAATCCTCGGCTCGGCCTACCTCATTTTCACTGCTTGCCATTCTAATCTCAATAATACCAGGGATTACGCGATTCTTTCTTATCTTCTCAGAGATCTAGTTGAATTTCTACTCGGTGTATTCAATCTCAAGCAAGTCTTAACGTTAGTTATGGGAAAAGTAAATTTTTGAGATATTCATCGAATAATTCTACAGTTGCCGAATTTACGTAATTAGCCTTTAGCAAATACATGACCCCAGTTATCATAGCCGTCAATAAATTTCTTTTGCAATTCCCTTAATTTCATGTAAACACACCCTAACAATTGTATTAGTTCATTAGGCACGATTTTCCGCCCCGCCAATATCTACATATCTTGCTGCCTGTGGCTAGCGTTACTATGGCGATTCCATTGCATTGTAAGCTGCCTCTACCATAGATTTCAGATTCGAAATACAGCTAGACTTACGCGTATCAAGTCCAACCGTGTTCGATTTCTAAACAGTATGAACGTAGGCATAGCTGTGACACCATGTTGAACAGCAGTTTCTCTGCACCGATCCACATCAACCTGGAATTGGCCCAAAACAAACGTCATGAATAGAAGATCCTAATATTTTACGGATTTGTTTGATACTTGCTAGACTAGATAATTTCTATCGGAGCGTGTCTCACTTACTCCAAGAAACAGAGCCTGGGGAAATTTCTGCGCAAGTTGAATGAAAATTGGATGAATCTTCTGACATGGCCCACACCACGTCGCATTGAAATCAACGACAACCAACTTTGATGGACCGGCACTGTTCAACAGCGTCGTGAACTCATCATCATCGCCAACGTTCTTGTGGTTGCTCATTTTGAAATGCGGGATGTAATGTTTCACCGTTGTAAAAATTCCTCGATCTAAAAATCAAATCCTAGTTAACCCTAGTTTAACTGGTACACAGTAATGCATTATTTATATTAGAACTTCAATTAATCTCCACCAGCAAATTTAACCCGCTTTAATCTATCTACAAAATTAAATTTAAACATTACCTTGCCACAGCTTGGATTTCGGTTCCCGATTTATTTAATTTTGCCAACAATAAGTGACAGACGTATTGCGTATCTGAGTTATTTTAACAAATGTGCTATTATTTCCCGGTACTCTTCAACATCCTTTGACTCAAATTTCGACACAATCATTCTTTACTGTCGTGATGTTCCTTGTCGACGCTTCTACCGAATTCCAACAAGTTTGTCGAAATAGTGCCAGGCGAAGAATGTAAACATTGGACGTCCTGTGGCATTCAGAACTCAAAAGACAGGTGAGTCAGTTCCACATACCCGGTCCGGTAATGAGATAAATTTAATTAATAGAGCCCGTCAAGCCTTAAAGTGGAGAGGCAGAAAAAGCGTTTCGGGAAGATGTATTAGGAAACTTTAACTGCAATTTTGTTGTGTTATTCGCTGGTGGAAAAAGTCCATTGTTTACTCTCGTCAGGATAAGTTCAGGTGAGATTCATTTATATATAATATATTGTAGCTAATTAT
This sequence comes from Sminthurides aquaticus, assembly GCA_906901655.1. NCBI lineage: Eukaryota > Metazoa > Arthropoda > Collembola > Symphypleona > Sminthurididae > Sminthurides > Sminthurides aquaticus. The sequence goes on from CAJQTT010000003.1 coordinate 6,342,887, forward strand.
GTTCAAGGTAAAGTGGTAGTTATTTATTGACGTCTCTCGATAAATTACTGGGTGAGACACTATGGAAGCTCTCTAAAACCTTTCCATCTAGTTGAGAGAGAGGAACTGCATCATGAACGTAAGGGTAATTTAGAAGACGGGTGCAAGTTTTACATGTGGAATTCTAAAAATAGTCAAAAATCTGGTTCAAGCCTCACGGTTCTGATTCTTTCAGCGTGCATCAGAATGCAGGTTATTTCAGTTGTAGTGTACTACAAAAACTCGTCTCGTCGTTAGTCATGGTAGGATATGCCTTGAAATTGCGATACGCGCATGTTGTGCGAGAATTCGGGAGAGTTGAGAAGAAAACTCGAGAGTTTTCTAGAATAGCGTCGAATTTTTGATCCTGGCACGTGTTTCAGTCCATTAAGTATTTGTAAGGATAAAGAAGTTTTGCAAAATATTGAGCTGATCAGTCGTACACAAGCAGTTCCAAAAGAATAACTTGCTTTCATTCTTAATAGCATTCAGATTAGTATTCATCATTCAACTCGTCGCAGAAACAACTACCGGTTCAGCAATGACGGTCGGAGCTGAAAGCGAAGCCACACAATTGAAAGAAGAGGCAAATACGTTATTCAAAGAAGGCAAATATGATGAGTCCATATCCATTTACTTAAAGGTAAGACTCTGTAACAACGTAGTTCAAACGCATATATACAAATGAAATATTAAATTACTTAATGGAAGATTCGCTTATGTTTCTTTAAATTGCTTTTTGGATCTTTTCGCAGGCGATAAAGGCATGTAACGACGCTTCCACCCTATGTGCCTTACACAAGAACGCTGCGGCGTGCTACTTAAAGAAAGAAAACTTTCAAAACGCCTTAAATCACTGCGATAAAGGTGTGTACAGTTTAATTTATTAGGCGAAGCTATGTATAACCGCCACTATACTTCTGTGAAATTGTAGAATATTGCAAATACATGAATTATGCTCCTACGTACCCGTATTTACAGCACTGGAAATTTCACCGAAAGATCCAAAGACGTTTTACCGCCGCGCTACTGCTCTAGAAGGATTGGAGCGTTTTGAGGAAGCGTACCGTGATGCACAGCAAGCTTTGATTTCATCGCCAAGCGATGCAGCGTCCTTTAAGCCGATTCTGTCCCGCTTGTATCCCATTGTGGAACAGCGTCGCATTAAATCATCTCAGACGAAACAGAAAGCTATCAAGATGATGGACATTGCTTTCGGAAATACTGGTTCCAACAGTGATGACGTCGAGACCGCTTTCAATAATTTATTCGTTTTATGCCGTGAACGAGCTGGTATCCAGTCTTTAATGGAACTCGGAGTGCTTCCCAAACTGAAATCAATTTTGGATGCCAAAACCACTGCTGCTAATGCTCGATTCAAAATAAGTGCCATTAGAATATTCTCGGAAATTGTCAAGTTTGATACGAAAATGGTAAGTAGGCTTATCCTCAAATAAATTAATCGATTATTTTACAGATAAAACGTAACATGTGTAATTTTGGGTTTAGTGCCAACAAGTTCTGGTGGAGATGGGAATGCCGTTTGTTTTAACCTTGCATGATATTGTATATCGAGCTCCCCTGGAAGCAGTAGTCAAAGAAGAAATATTGACTTGCATTCAGTTCTTTTGGCAGTCATGTTTGAATTCATTAAGTGGAGCAGGAAAGAATTCCAAGCCACAGGAAGATAAAATGAAGGATAATGGATCATTAATAGACGCCATGTTAACTGGTTTTTCTACCTTCCTTGCAAGTCACACTGTTGATGGACACGCCAGAGATGTCATACTTCAGCTGCTAACAAAAAATATCGGTACGAATTCCATTTCATCTTTATTAGAACCTACACAGCTTGAAAGCAGATTAAGCAAAAGGTATAATTTTTAACCGGAAGTTCTTAATCTGAATTTTAGCATATGATTCATTGGCATGGGCTGAACAGTTTATGGATGTGGGTGGTCTAACAAGATTGTGTGACTTGGCTTCGGAAGTCCCAGAACTGAATATTGAATCAGCCATGGACGTAACTAGAAATACAAGAAACTTGGTAGCTGTCTTGTTCTCGAGGATTTATGATAATTTGTACTACGACAAAGCCAGAGAGAAATATACCGGCATCATAGATGAGCATGTCAAGTAAGGCTTCATATATACACCTTCGCAATGTGTCGATGTTTAGAGCTACATGTAATTTATATTGTAATCTGTCCATTTCAGAGCGCTTCTACTTGGGCCAGAAATCGAAGGAAAGTTGCGTGTTGTTTGTATGCTTTACTGTTTGCTAATGGGGCCAGTAGACGTAGGTAATACATTTATCGGACGACCTGGAATTTTACAGATGATTCTTGTAATGGCAAATACCGAGGATTATTTGCAACAAGTAAGCTTTAAGAAGACTTTATTATGGCAATGCCAAGGTCAAATATAAGTTTAACCACCGAACTCTTTATAATAGCGAGTCGCAGCTGAAGCTATAGTTGCAGCAGCATCAAAGAAGGACAAAGCTAAGGGTATCATTGCTGAGGGTGTTGGAATTTTAAAACGCTTGTACCAATCGAAGAATGATGATATTAAAGTTCGTGCTCTAGTCGGCTTAGCAAAGCTAGGCAGTAGTGGTGGAACAGATGCTGGTTTTAAACCGTTTGCCGAAGGTAAGATACATTGAAACCATAATCCAAAACGTAGGACATACTAGCCTTGTGCTAAAATGACTTTATATTCCCTCTCGGTTTCCAGGTGCGAATATTAAGTTAATGGAGGCTTGCCGTCGTTTTCTACTCAACCCTGCTAAGGATGTTGGCATCCAAAGGTGGGCTGTCGAAGGGTTGTCGTATCTTACTCTTGACGCAGAAGTCAAGGAAAAGCTGTGTGAGGTAAGGTCAAAAAAATACAAACGCCAAAACACTGAGCAATTGTTATCGGCAAGAACTGCTAAGCTTTATTTAAAATGTTTATTTAATTTCTAGGATCCAAAAACTATTAAAGCATTAATGGAAATGTCAATTCACGTGAAAGAAATGGGTGAAGTACTCTATCCAATGATTACTTGCATCGTCAATTTGGTGAATGCGTATGACAAGCAGGAGTTGATTCCGGAAATGGTTGAACTGGCGAAATTCGCTAAGCATCATATCCCAGAGGCGCATGAATTTGATGATCCCGATTTTATTGATAAGCGTGTAGAGGTAAGGAGCTTCTTGACCGGTTCATTTACTTATAATGGTACTGTTTAAAATTAAATATGTGATGATGTCCTCTCAGATAATGGTGAAGAATGGCGTTGCATCAAGTTTGGTGAATTTATCGAAAGGAACCGAATCCGCCAACGTGCTTGAATTGATCGCAAGAATATTTAATGCCCTTTGTGAAAAGGATTCATTTCGTGGCGCTGTTGTTGCTCAAGGAGGAGCTCGTGAATTGCTGCAGATTTTTCAAAAGACCACACCTAAGGGTAAGCAGGTTTTTATGTGTAAAATCCTAATCGAGTCAAAGATTGCAGCTTCCTATCTCAATTTGTAGCAATTAACTATACTTTACTATTTTGTGTTTCAGGCAAAACCCAAGCTGCCCAATCAATTGCTCGAATCGGCATAAGTCAGCCTCCCAGTGTTGCATTTCCGGGACAGCGAATGTTAGAGTGTGTGAAGCCACTAATTTCTCTATTGGACCTAGATTGTACAGCGCTTTGTAACTTTGAAGGATTATTAGCTCTTTGTAACATTGCTAGCGAATCAGAAAGTGCTCGCAAGCGTATTTGGGATGAAGGAGGTTACCCAAAAATCGAGCATTATATTTATGAAGATCATCAGAAGATCAAAATGGCAGCTGTGCAGTGCCTGACAAACCTAGCTCTCTTAGAAGATGTAGTCAAGGTAAAGCTCCTGATGCTTTTATTTCTTAACCGTGGTATTACACACACAGTAACAGAACTCTAGGCTAACTTTTACGTTTATTTCAGCTATTTGAAGGTGAGAATGACAGAGTCAAGTATCTCATGCTTCTGAGCTCTGAACCAGAAGATTCAGGGAATGATGACGACGATGTAGATACAATGAAAGCTGCGTCTGGAACCCTTGCTATTTTGACGAGTTCAAGCCGGCCTATTTGCGGGAAGGTTTTGACCTCTGCCCCTAATTCGATTGAAATACTGCTGTGGCTAGTCGCAAATCCCTTACTGGACTTGCAAGTCCGGGGCGTGACTATTGTCAGTAACATCATGGACATCGACAAGGAGTTTGCAGAGCAACTTGTAGGATCCCCTGTGTTTGAAGTGAGATAAATTTTCAATACATGCATAGTTATAGTCAAGAATTTATAAAATATTCATTTCATGCTAATTTGAAATTGATTCATAGGTGTTAATGGCTTTGTCATCACAACCCTCTACCTCTGATGTCAATCCTATTGTGCAGAAGCAAAGGGAGAACTTAAAGAAGCGAGCTGAAGGTGCATTAGCAATAGCGGAAAGATGGGAACTAATTAAGAAAAATTGATTTGCTTTCGCGTTGTTCGACGCGTCACAAATTGGATTCGACGCCGTCTTTATAAGTATTGATCAAGTAGTATTTATCATGTTCGCCAAACACGGTCTTGCTTATTGCACCGTGTTGAAGTGAACATTTTTAAGCATTTGCTCGAACTGACCAGTGCTAATCATGCGTTTTAACTGTAACTTATCCTATCTTTGATACTGCGGTTAGCCGCCAGCAGACAATCAACCGACCGTTAATAAAAGGTGCTTGTCAAATAGCAACTGTATTATAGGATTGCTCACAATGATTAATCAAAAGTGAATAGTATGTACATAAACTGATGTTTTATAAACAGCGATAAAGTATGCAAAGCATCTCTCAATGAAGAAATGTAAATGAAACGAAGACCGCGTAAAACTATGTAAAACTGAGTTCAAAACTCGTCTCAAGTGTATTATTGCAATCCAGAAAACTTTCTTGCATTCAATATTTGTGGTTTCTATTTTCAAAGCACCAGCTAAAACTAAAACTAGTAATAATTTCTCGTCAAATAACTTAATTTGACTAAAATACTCTTAAGCGATGGCGACATTTAGTTCTGGCGAATTCTGTGAAGGTAAGATACCCTAACCCTGACTGGGTAAAGTTGATAACCAGCCCTGGCTTTAGCTAGCTTGTAATTGTGATTGGTGAATTTATAGCATAAATAAGAAAACCTAGGATTGATTTTCTATTTACGCTATAGCTCTTTATGTTACACAAGTTTACTCTTTGCCTCTCAAACTCTTTAACTCCGATTCTGATTCTCTGCTTTTTCCACCGCTCATCCTCCTTCAACACAGACATACACAAAAATACATATAACGAACAATATCATAATTTTTCAATAATATTCAAAAAGTGCTTTCTAGCGTTAGCGATAAGTTTTCGAAAAACTGTGAATTTGGAGTTGAGATTATGCATTTCTTTATCAGTATGCAAAATTTCAAAACATTTGGCCTACCAGTTTTCTCATACGAACTTAGGCAAGTTTAGTTAAGTATCATAACCGTTAAGGAAGGGGGAGGGGCGGTGCAAAAATTATCTCTCCAGTGTATTGGGGGTTTTCGAATACGCTCTTTCACATGGAGTGAATTTCGACAGCGTATGTTCACTTAACTGGAGCGGGTTCTACCTGGAAATTTCTGGTTATATGCTATTTCATACCTATGCCGTACAAACGAATCAACAACATACATTCTGTCGCCATGGAGGCGTACAGATGTATACAATAATTTATGCACTCTTCTCCTTCACCTAATCTGGGGTGGGTGTAAAGCCCCGGGTACAGTCTGGCATAAACGGAATAATTTTGGCGTAGCTACAATGACCATATCTTATATCATGATGGATCATAAATCATAACGCCTATCCCAATGTTAAACAAACGGGTTGCTAGGGAAAATTTATGCCAAAATTATGCTAGGCAGTGTTTATGCCAGACTGTACCCGGTGCATAACAAGCATGATTCTGGAAATGGTTGACAAAAAAACTTGAATAACATGCTAAAATATATGGAAATATGGTTGACAGGTAGCGTGCCTCCGCCATTTCCAGGCGAAATTAGCGATCAAATACTTCCTACGTCCTAGTGTGCCACCACAGGTGCAGGCACACTCTAGCCAAAACACCAATGCTATAGCCAACGGTAAAACACAACTAAATAATTTGCTGATTGTGCTGGACAGGCCGATGATGATCATTTGTAATTTCGAAAGCTATTCACATTTTTACAATTAATGGTATTTTAGATGGAATTATTCCACAAGTTGATGCTTCTTCCGCAACACTACAAGCATCTTTGTGTGAGCAAACACCAGGAAACGAAGCTACTACTGATATTCGTAAGTCAATGGTCTTCGAACCTTTGTTTCGCAGGAGATTTTTCGCAGACATTTTCGAGCTCGCAAAATTCCTCCGCTTTAGTTTTCCGCCGGAATCTTTTCCGCAGTTAAGTTTCCGCCAACCCGGATGGAATTCCGCCAAGCATTTGTCGCGGGCGAATTTCCGCCTTAACTTTGATTTGGCTGATTGGCACCCGTTGCGTGAGAGTTCGTGGGGTGAACCAAACATAACTGGGGCCTATAACCTAACCTAGTGACCACCGAGATGGATGTACGAGGCCTGTTATCATTACACGACGTTCGTTACGTTAATTTAGTTTCGATTTCAACAGCTAATCATCTCCACCTTGGCGTCTCTACCAGAGAGGAGTTTACCACAAGTCATAGCATGTTAATGGCTGAACTGGACGCCAGCAATTTGCGTATTTTGGCGGCCGTTGACAGCCTAAATGGTAAGCAGAGTCCGATCCGTTCGAGTTGTGGTTAAACCGTGTCTTAAATGATAATCCAAGCAAGCGATTGATATTTAAAAATCCCACGAACTGAAATAGACGAATATGGTCATATTTTGGAGCTTATTATCAAATCCGGGTATAAGTAATTACCCTATTATCAACAATACAGCGTGACAGCCAACTTATCTACCCGTTTAAAATTTGAATTACGCTGAAAATATCAGGCCGATTTTATTCAAACTTGTATTAAGTTAAAGTTAAAAGTCCCAAGTTTTGCTCCAGTTATAGTTGGTCACAAACCTTCAGCGTGGCCTTTGTCAATTTTACGAAGAACCTTCAAGCGGAGTTCCATTTCTCGTCACATTCGTAGCTGTAACCCAGGGCAACACGTGGTGACAAATGGAAATTCGCATAGAGACTCTTCCTGCAAATGGCGGAAGCCACGTTAAAGGAAGGTGACCAACCATGACTTTAACAAAACTTAAGACTTTTAGCTTGAAATTTTAAATAAAATCGGCTTGATATTTTCCGCGCAATTCAAATTTCAACGCGCGGAATCCCGCTGTGTGTTAACGGTAGCTGCTACAGCGCCGAAATTGGTCTAAATCGATAGATCTACTCCTATTCTATCAGAATATGCCAACTTTTATCAATTGATACGCTTGACTTATTTAAGTTCCCCTTCGCTGTGCGAAATCCCAAAATGCAGAGCCAAATAAGTGAACGCCAAAAGCGGTTTGACCTCATGCCTTGGGTCATCTCGGGTCAACAGATTAAAAATTAAAATAAATTCGGATAGCCCAAGCATCGATTACTAAAAAATATGAATTTCACATCTTCAAAATTTTTATTGTAGGTACAGCAGGGTCAAGAAGACCAGGCTTTTTTCCCATTTAAACATATGCGACTCTACTACCACCATTAAAACAATCGTCAGTTGCAGTTAGGAAAAAAATATTTCAATAATTCTGTATTATGATTCATGCAGAAAACCGTCTTAGCTACCTTTATGACGAAGGTTTGTACCGATTACTGCAGAATTGAACTGAAACATAAGGATACAAGCTCAATTAAAGTGTACGACAAATGAAAAGTATGTACACACCATGTTAATACATATCCCTTACTTTTACTGATTACCATCAGAACTAAGCATTACCTCTATCTCTTTATTTTTGTTGTTATATGTAGAAATCGTGGTCATACAGGTAGCTAAGACGATTTTCTACATGAATCGAGAAACAGAATTATGAAAATATTTTTTCCCTAATTGCAATTGAAGATTTTTTAAATGGTGCTGGTAGAATCGCATGTTTTTAAATGGAAAAATAGCATGGTCTTTTTGACCCTGCCATAGCTACAATAAAAGCGTTAAAGAAGTGAAATTAAGCCTTGTTAGCAAACAAATGATGGACTATCCGAATCTAATTTCATTTTTAATCTGCTGACCCTAGATGACCCAAGGGAGGAGGTCAAACCGATTTTGGCGTTCACTTATTTTGCTCTGCTTTTCGGGTTTTCGCGCAGCATAACAGAACTTAGTTAAATCAAGTGTACCCGTTAATCAAAGTTAGATTATCCTGATAGTATACGAGTAGATATGTCGATTTGGACCAATTTCGGCGCTGTAGCTGCTACCGTTAACACGCAGCGGGATTCCGCGCGTAGCAAGAGGTTGTTGGCGTTCAGCTATTTGGGGTAGTGTATATGCCAGGCGGCCTGGCCCAGGCCATAGACATCGTTTGCAGGCGCATAAGGTGTTAGCGGAGAAACATTTCGTGTATGAACAATTCAGTATTCTTGGTTCAAATGCTGTGAAAATGGTGATGGCCAGCGGATTTTGATAAATATTGTTTACACTCGTAATTACAGCTCGCACAGTATTCTTGAGTGCAAGGAAAGGAAAGGAAGTCAAAGAGGAAACCATGATTAAAGTTTGACGTGCAAACAACTTCGACATTAGCTCTCGCAGGGAAACATTGGGTTGGACTTTTTCATGGACGGAACTGAGCCATGGCCAGCTCGTGGCTTGTGGCTCGTGTCCAGCTCGTGGCCCATGGCCAGCTCGTGGCCCCGGCATTTCTAAATGGCCCTTGTCAAAATACGGGTGCAAAACTGGAAACTTTGCAATTCCAGAGTTTGACCAAAGGTTGGGTTACTTAAAAATTTCAATCGATTAAAGCTTTAATAATTAAGCTAAAATCTTAGTTTTCTATTTATGAATTTTCAATTGCTGTGATTCTCGTACTCAATGTTTCTTGCAAGATATTATTTTCGAAAAAGTTGAGATCCATTGTTAAATGTGGCTTTTGATTCTTGCATCAGCTCAATTAATTGTTGAATTTAATTGTAGCTAGTGACAAGTAAAATTAGCAAAAGAAGTTGGAATAATGTAATGCTCCGGTATTTTGAAAAGGGCCATTTAGAATTTCCTCAGGTACAACGTATTACGAATGATAAGTTTGCACACATACATGAAGTACCTTGAACGATAGATTCTAGCTGGCTATGTGCCATGGACTGGCCACCAGTTGGCCATGGGTCATGGGCTGGCCACAAGTTGGCCATAGGCCATGGACTGGCCACAAGTTGGCCATAGGCCATGGACTGGCCACAAGTTGGCCATGGACTGGCTAAGAGCTGGGCACGGTCAACGCGCTGGCCCTCGGGCCATGAGCTGGGCATGGCCCAGATCCGGCCATGAAAAAGCCCAAGCGGAAATACTCGTTTTTACCCTGCGTACATTTAATACGCTCTCCGTGCCTACACTAAATGTTTCTCTTTCATGGACCGACAATCGTATTTTTCAGTTTGTGGGCTTTCCAAATATGTATCACTTGCTGCGAATATCATGTAGGCGAATCTCGAATATCGAGAATTAACTGTGCCTAATCTGATTATTTCTATCACTAACTTCAGTACATATGTTACAGCTCAAATTACTGCTCAACACGTTTCGCTGGATACTTTAAAAAAGCTTTTGGATGATATTGACGAGGATGCGAAAGCAGCTACAAAATTTATAGATGCTGCAGAAAGTCCAACTCTAAGCTTTAAAGCGCAATTGCTAGAATCTTTCAAGTCTCTTACTCAAATTTCTTTGGGCAAGGCACGGAAAGAGATGCAGGATATCCTTTTACTGCAGGAAAATATTGAAAAATTCACACAGGATCTCCGTAGCTGTTTGCCTTAGCTTTTATCTCAACTTCTTAACTATAAGGCAAAAAGTTTGTGTGTACAGGATGAAGCTTTTTCCCTTTTGCTCTTTTTGCCAATTGTTTTGCCCTCTCTTCGAAGAGTTGAGGCTGGAGCTTCTTCCAGAGAGAATTTGCTCTCTTGGCCAATTGTTTTGCTTTCCCCCTCTAAAGGGCACAGGATGGATCTTAACGTCTTATATTTGACGTAATTTTTGTGCAGTATATTTGGCGTAATTTTTGTGCAATATATTTGGCGTAATTTTTGTGCAATATATTTGTCGTAATTTTGGTGCAATACATTTGGCGTAATTTTGGTTCAATATATTAGGAGTATTTTTGGAATATATATTCGGGTATATACTCATTCATAGTCTGAACGTTCTAGTGTGTTGCTATGGAATCTCTGTCGCTACGAAACCAGCCCATTTTCATTGTGGAGCTGGGGCCTAAGTGTGGACCGAAATAAAATAATTTTGCAAGTTCGTTGCTATGAAACCAGCCCATAATCATAGCGGACTGGCGTATTGATTTATTTCATGGCTAAAATTGGCAGATTATCTAATTGATGCTGAAGAGAAAACTGACTCATTTAGGCTGCCATAAGGCTATATTATTTTATTGCAGGTCTGGAGGGTTATTTTACAAAGTTTACGAGAATGTTGTAGGGATAGCTACGAAGCTTTGAAAAATAACCCTCCTGGATACTGTATGTTCTGTTAATAGGAATAGGAACAAACAGTTTGAAATATAATGTTCACGAATGTATGGGCATGAGTCGTTACATGGTTTTTCAACAGGAGAATGCAAAATAAGATGCTCAACTTTAACTCGAAAACGTCGCTTAGGATTTATCAATTGCCGAAACTCTAGAATTCTACAACTTGTACAATTTTCGGCTGTTCTTTAGTAAGTGAGCTAATTTTCATGAAATTCCCATTAGTTGAAAAACTGGGAACAGAGGGTTGCTAAGAGAGGAAGGCTTGTCTATAAATTGTTGACTAAATCTAACTGCTGCAATGAATCTTTCGCGGATTCAAATTTGCAGAAAATCTGGTACCTTTGTCAATGGTTACTCCGGTGTACTTCTGCTCAATGCATCTCTACTATGCTACCATGAACCAAATAAGTACTGTAACGGATTTTAAATCATTGTCCGGAAGAGGTTAAGATTTTGGCCAAACAAGCCTGTTATTCCCATGTTAATACCGTGTGTCAGATTCTCATGTCCGAGTTTTGAATGGTTTCGCGCGCTTTGTTTAGCCTATCACGTACCCTGCTTCGCCCCAGCATCCAATCGCTGCACAGCAGTGGACGTGTTCCACTGTGCCTTCACTGCTGCGGGCATGAGAAAAAGATGGCTCTCTGCCTTTCTTCGGTCATTACGTCGCTCATAAGCGTTGCAGCGTCAATTGGTTTGCACTGCTGCATAGCTGAGGTCCTCTTCTCTCTTTCAGTCTAAGTTTAATTTCCATAGGTCAAAGGGTACAGACACGGTGTTCAGCGCCTACGGTCAACTTAGTCAGAATAAATGACTTTTCAGCATAAAATTCGTAGCGTCCGTACCCTTTGACCTATGTACATTAAACCCAAACTCAAGGAGAGAGGAAACCCTCAGCTATGCAGCAATGCAAACCACTTGACACTTCAACGCTTGTGAGCCGAGAATGCCCAGTGGAAAGCAGAAAGGTTTTGAGTTTTCCTCGCTCGGACTGTCAGAGTCGGACATGAAAATCTGACATACAGTAGTATGCATATAGCACTTATAATAATTCTCTACGAGTTTGACTCTCATGTATGATAAGCAAAAAATATTTACACACGAGAAGATGCTAGTTTCATTAATTAAGCGTATTATTCCGCTTTGCACTTCTCATTCTTTGCTGGTACACATGTTACAGAATTTGCATTTTCGAATGCTTGTTGTGAATGTGGGATGAACTGGTCTTGCTGAAATCTTCCGCCTCCGCCAACACAGCCCCGTCCTGAAATTGTTCCAAATAACAAATTAAAAACAGCATTCACATGTAAATCATTTTCAGGTCCCAGCTCCACTATGAAAATGGGCTGGTTTCGTAGCGAAAGAGGTCCCATAGCAACACCCTAGCACGTACACATTATGACTGAGTATACGTAAATATACTCATTAATAGTGTCAAAATTTTCGTGTGTTGCTATCGGACCTCTGTCGCTAAGAAACCAGCCCATTTTCATAGTGAAGCTGGAGCCTTAGTTTTGAAGTCTTGCTAGGTTTGGTATTGCATAGAACAAGAGTTAACAACACGTCCAGTCAAAAACGTCTGCGTGTAAATTATTAACGCATGAAATTTGCACATGAATCTGTGTTTATGATTTCAAAAAGTTTGACGGGTCAACATTGCACATGCCTGAAATCTTTAAAGCATAGAGTTCCCGCAATTGCAGTGAACACCTTGAAATCGGATTTATCAAAAAAGACTTTGGTAGCGACTTGATCCTTGTTATTAGCATTTAGCATGCGTTTTTTATTAGAGTTTAAGTATTTACAAAACAAGCTTACGTCTCAGTTGATCCAGTAGTGATTGCGTTTTCAGCTTTCGCTGTTTAAGGAAGATGGCCAGGCGTGATTCAAGGTGCTTGTTTTTGCAAATAGCCGAATTCAAATAATTCGTCCGTTCGCGAACCATGTATTCCACAAAGTCTGCAATTCAATTACGCAAAATACCACTGTTGAAATTTTAAAAAAATTGTTGAAATATACGATACGAAATAAATGAGGGAGTTTATACTTAGTGGTTGGCCTCCTCGATTTTTATTTCGATCAAGGAGTACCCACAGCTGTCCTAGTTCTTCAATGTCCGCTTCAAATTTTCCCGTAGGATCTGAAATTTCAATTTCAAAGTGCTTCAATAGAAAAGTAAATTTTTGTAATTTTGAAAATATGGGCGACTAGTCAGCTAAAATAGAGTTACAAGCACTTACAGCTTTCTGCCATGGCAACTGGTAACCTTATAACAAATTCAAGTTGCAGATAATTTTAAGGCTGATGGAGTTATTATCTGACGTACACAGTTGACTATACACGATTATGGCCAGCTTTCTAAGATAGCGCCTTATGGGCGACGGGGAACTTCAACTTGGATTGTTTTTGGAATGTGCCAAATGATGGCTTCGTCTATGATGGCTTACCCGTGATGGCTTCAAATCAAATGTTGCAGGCTCGATCCCGTAGCTTTGGTGCAAAAATTAACTCAATGACTCGTATGGCTAATTATGGAGTCATATTTCAATAGCTCCCTCATGGTATTTTGGGGAATGACCTTTTTATGCATTGCCACCCCGTTATTGCTTAATTGCTTTACGAGATGCCCTGGTATAGTTTGAAAAGAAGTAAATCATACTGCGGCTTTGCAAAAAAATAGCTAACACTATAAAGGCCCTCCCAGACCCCGGGAAAAGAATAAATTATAAACATCTGCCGTATTATTCTTGCATATAATATCTCCCGTCAGTTCAGTTTCTCTATTGTAAAATTGGCAAGAACACGACCCTTCCCACAGTACCAATAAATCAAAACAGTTCTTTTCATTCTATAGTTGGAAATTTGAATTTCATGTAGTAATTTAGGCCAAGATGTAGTGTTGAGCGGACGTCCCGAGGGTACTTCAATGACGTCGATGCCATCATGCGGCACATCCCTAAGGTTTCTAGTTGGACGTCAAGTCAAGAGGAAAATGGAAATGGATCAAGAGGGAACTCCGTGAGCTAATTCGGTATATTAAAGCAGCTGTCTGTAAAAGTCCGCATTTACTGTTATAAACACGCATTATTAAGTAGACATGAGCATCCGGCGAAAAAATCGATTTGTGTATGCATTCAACGTAAACCAAACGTGTGTATCTGTGTAGTTTTATGTTCGGCTTCTACAGGTCACCACTTAAAGTTCAAGTTTACGAAAATCGTAAATATGTAATCATTTATATATTTGAAATAGTGCATTTATGTAATATGTGAATATGATTAGTCATGCGGAAGTGTTATGACTCTACGATAAGAAAATCATTAGCAGGTCAATAACTCTGATATTCGGCTTATTTTTCAATTAACTGCAAGGTAAAATTTGTTGCTTCCAGTCTCGTACATTTAGCTTTCAACAAGCCAAACTATGTCATCATGGGATAGTCATGGGACTAATTCTTGGGTGTTTTCAACAGATCTTATCTTAATGAGTTACTTTACCTTGATTTATTCCAGCGAATAATCTACTGGCGAAGTACAAGTTATCAATCTATCGAGTCAAACAAGGTCCCAATATGAATTCCGTTATAGCTATACGAGACTACGTTGACAAAATGATCCAAGGATGTGGACCAGGAATGAAGATCTTATTGATGGACAAGGAGACGACGGCAGTTGTTAGCATGGTCTACTCTCAATCAGAAATTATGGAAAAAGAGGTTTACTTATGCGATCGAATCGATAAAGTAAACCGAGAAGCGTTACGTCACTTGAAGTGCTTAACATTCCTTCGACCGACCCAGGAGAATATCCATCTCCTTGCAACCGAACTAAAATGTCCGTTGTATGGATCATATTTTTTGTACTGGACAAATGTTATATCAAAAGCTGATGTCAAGAGACTAGCAGAAGCAGATGAGCAAGAAGCCGTAAGAGAAATCTGCGAATTTTTTGCGGATTTCATTCCCGTCAGTCCACATGGATTCACTTCAAGCATTCCAATTTCTCCGGTTTTTACTGATGGCGAACTCCTCCCGGATGCAACCGTGCAGAGTATTGCTTCAGTCATCATAAGCTTTTTACTGGCAGTAAAAAAGTATCCAATAATCAGATTTACTGAGGGATCCTCTCCTACACAGAAATTAGCTGACAGAGTGCATAATCTGATGATAAAAGAATCAAATCTTTTTGATTTTCACGGAAGAAATTCATCTAGGCCAGTTTTACTGATATTGGACCGCAGAGACGATTGTGTTACACCTCTTCTAAATCAGTGGACTTATCAGGCGATGGTCCACGAGCTTTTGACAATCCGTAATCATAGAGTCAGCCTTGCTGCTGCACCTGGTAAGTACCATAAATACCAATGTATCAAATAAATTCTAAGTTTGTGGTTCGAAGTTTGATTTTATCTTGTGTTTTTCGCAGATATACATCCTGATTTCAAGGAAGTGGTTCTCTCCGCAGATAGCGACAGCTTCTTTGCTGCAAACATGTATTCGGATTTTGGATCTGTTGGCCAAAGTTTGAGACAACTCGTTGAGAGCTATCAAACGAATGTGAAAAGTCAGCAGAAAGTAGAATCGATTGAAGATATGAAAAACTTTGTTGAAAACTATCCTCAGTTTAAGAAAATGTCTGGAACCGTATCAAAGCACGTCGCTGTTGTAGGAGAATTGGCCCGTTTGAATGAAAAATATTTGCTGCTGGAAGTTTCTGAATTGGAGCAAGAGATCGCTTGTCATTCCAATCATTCTTCCTCTCTTCAAAGACTTAAACAAATGTTGGACAACACCAAAATCCGTGACGACGATGCCTTGCGGCTAGTTCTACTCTATGCACTAAAGTACGAATCCCACACCAACAATGACATAGTAGGTTTAGTGTCTAAATTACGTTCCAGAGGATTAAGTCAAGATAGGATCGGTCTAGTTCAATCTATCCTGAAGTTTGGTGGTGCAAAGAAGCGTCGTTCAGATCTATTTGGCTCAGACCCTGTTGCAGTAACCAAGAGATTTATCAAAGGCCTACAGGGTGTCGAGAATATATACACACAGCACACACCCTGGGTCAAAGGAATTGTCGAGGATCTTCTGAAAGGACGATTGAAAGAAACAGCGTATCCATATTTCAGTGCGCACCGTAGCACCGGCGGGGCAGGTGAACTAGCAAGACCCGGAGAAGTATTAGTTTTCATCATAGGAGGAATAACGTACGCCGAATCCCTCGCCATCCACAACATTAACAAAGCAGAAAATCGTTTGGTTACTGTTATCGGAGGAACCACTATCCACAACATGAACTCCTTCCTAGAAGAGGTCCTAGCTTACGCATCCAGATCTAAGTCGCATGTAAAAGCTATTTAATCCAGGCAACATGGCTCCTGTGCTTTGCTATTTCTAAGTCATTCGAATCCTAAACCATAATTTTTTCGCACTTTATTGATCCTTAAATTATTCCAGAGAGATTTAATCCTGTGTCTTAAATATTTCCATCACATTTTCATTCAGGATTTAGGAATGGTTTCCTTTTACTTTTTCAACTTGTAGTATTTCTCCAAAGCCGTTGTCGTCATTCCAGTTATATTTAGGGTAGGTCGCTAAACTATGTTCTCCTAGATAATGATTTAATCCATCAAGATTCACTGTATTTATCATTAATCTCTTACTAATAAATTAAGTACTTCGCTGTCGTGCTTACCTAAGCGTGTTTTTAAAGTATTGTATGTCTCAGGGTTACGGACAGTCGAACTTATTAGAACGATACCAGAGGAAACAATCTCCAAGAACAAGCACACAATAGTAGATAACGGGCCCAGTAGTTTGTCATCAAATACAATATCTATAAAATTCGAACCAAAACATTAAAAACTCCATCATCATCTTAGCATTCACCAATGCCGTTAAATCAAACTTCCACCGATTCTGTATTCTCCTTACCAGCACCAAGAAGTATCCCCCTCTTTCCTAATTTCCTCGCAGTATCTTTGAAATCCTGAAGTAGCAGATCTCGATCAGCAACCCAATCCCTGATTTCAGTCGTAATTTTATCTCCTAATCCATTAGCTTCAATATTTTGTTGACATCGTTGAATAACGCCAGCGTGGCAATCTGTAGCATAATAAGTGTCCAGCTTCAGTCCAGCAGTCAGCAATATTCCCAGCATTCCAGCACCACATCCAAGCTCATAAATCCATGGCTTTTCATTTACAAATTGCAAGCTTTCAAGATTGCAGTTCATCCATTTCACCAGTTCCAATGAAGCATTCCAGGTAACAAATCCAGTAGATCCATCCGAAACGAAAGCTTTTTCATCTTCATAAATCTTGACATAAGAACCATTCATTTTATCGCCTTTACTCCCGAGGGTCAGATCAACATCATACAGTCGATAAAACGGTTCCGTTTGATTTCCGGCCGAATTTACTTCCAAACGGTCGTACCATTTTTCCAAGCTTTCGCTCAGTTCAGGATATTGCTCCATCTGTAAAGGTTTCAGCACTTTTAATAGTTTTGTTATACTCCAAGCTTTTTCCTAACTTCAATACTAATCATCAAAGCTAGCCGTAGCTTTTTGTCAAGTGAAATTTTATAACCGAAGACAGTGTCTAACCTTTTTAATCACTGTTTTCAAGAACTGAATCCTGTACTGCACGGGAGGTTGCCGCGAATCATTTTGTGTCAGCTCGAATAATTCATCGTAATTAAAATTGTCTTCCTCCTTCAAAATTTTACTTGGAAACTTGGCCGACCAGTAATCCGATTTAATCCCATCTTCTTCACGCCTACTCTTCATCATACACTATTAAGTTTCAGCACTATTAGTTCTAATTAAAACTGCCAGCAGGCTATCAAAACTTACGTCTATTTTGACTAGACCAACCACAAGCAAAATTAATTAAACACCATAAACATGAGCATTTAGTAACGTAAACACTCCACTTCCAACACCTACACGCAGCTCCACATGGTATAACACATTTGCACTCCCAGCCGCTCACAGTCGGACTCACACTCGTCTTCCCGCGCTACGCATTGCATATTAGGTTATAAGCCAAAGCCATAAGGTATATATGTGTGCAGGTTTCCTTAAGGAGATTTTCTCCTTGGAGCCAATTGCCAATCTTTGTATCAGTACATTCTCCGAATCCTGGCGCATCACATTCCATTAATATCTTTATGCGATAGGATGTTAAATCGATTTAAATTTATCGTTAAACCCCCTCAATCGTCTACGTATCTTTATTGCAAATCATCTTTTCCCGTGTAATCATGTACAAGAGATCTACGCACCCACTAAATTTTACAAGAGTGCATGACATGAGTACAGTAGTCAAATTTCATAAAATTTCAATTCTTAATAAAGTATATGATTCAACAATGAATACTCTACGAGCATTAAAATATTTACACGGCGTCATCAAAACGCTTCCTTTTCTGCACAATTACATAAATCGTTGACATTTCCCAGCCTTTTTCGTACTCTTAACAAACTCCTCCACCCCATCAATCTTCACTTTCATCAAACTAACTGTGCATCCAAGCGAAAGCATAACCAATCCATAATAATAATAAATCCAGAAATCTTGAGCTTCGATACTACTGTAACTAGCACCATTGCTTACATTTAGATTTTATCCCAAACCATAACCAATGTTTTATCTGCTTCTTATTGACTCATTGCACGACCTTTTCATAAACAAACCCCTGCCCTCGTCTCCTTAATTCCCATCGAGTCTGTGCCATCCTTGACAATTGTAAACGTAAGCTAGCAGTAGTATTTCTTTTCTCGAGAAATCCTCACTTTTTATCCAGCATTCAATAACGCGCAATAGTTTGGACGAAATCAATACTCGGTTATCGTTATGGCTACAGTTGGACAGCCTCTACGGAAACGTTACTCAATATGCGCTAACCGAGTTGTAAAAAGAGATAGTAAGCTAGAAGAGAGACTCTACATTAAAGTAAATAGTTATTGCGGAAACATGATACTCTATACATAGTAGCAGTGGATTCAATCTATTGCTCAATTCTATTAAATATTCTCAACACCTCATCCGAAACTTTGTTCCGGAGCAATTCCAACGAATTCCGAACTTACTTCACGCTCACAACCACATGGATTTTTTATACGGCTATAGAATTTTAAATTCTGGAGGTCATTAAATGGAAGTGCTTGTGTCCTTTTTTGAGTCATCCTCCTTGCTATCCTACAGCATTGCGGATACAAGATTTGGACATCCTCTCAACCAACAAAGTACCCTTGACTTTAAATAGGCAAAAGCCACAACAATTTCCAGTAACATTTACATACATCCGTCCTCCCTTTTCAGCGTTAAGTAAACGCTACCCTTAACAAAACGACGCCTCTAAGTTGCGCCTCCTTCACAAACCTTTACAAGTTCAGGTAAAATGTAAGTACACAACTTCCTGTGTAACTGTGAGTAACTCTAAATTATTTTATAATTGTATTTAAAAACGTTTAGGTCGAACAATTGAAAACACTTTTCCTGACGATTCTTTCCATCAGATTTTAGAGCATTTCGAGTCTTGTAATAAAACATTTAAACTACGTACGCTTCGCTACACGTTAGAATATACAAGATTAAAGTACCGTTTCCTATATTCTCGAGTCTATTTCACAATCACAAAAACTATATAACAAATAGATCCAATATTAAACTATAACTCTAAAACCTTCATCTACAAAATATGCTTCTATTTAATTTCAAACAAGCTATTAAATCATTCCAATCTCTACTAAATTCTATGTACCTTCCCGACCCTTTACCATCTGAAAGGTACATGAAGTATAATTAATTATAAGTACCCTTCTAATCATATTTTCTAATTAATAAATGCTTAATATGTCTAACCGCTACCCGCTACAAAATACTCGTAATCATTTTATAGTTCGTGATAGAAGTCCAGCTTCATATTCACGCCACAGTCCATCTTAATCTTTCATCCGCCTATATACAGGTCAAAATGTAAAGAGTTTTGAGGTCAAAAATCCTTCGTATACTAGACTACTACAGCAACAGCCTTGAAGCTATTAATTAGAAGAGGAGCGTTTTAGGAGTCAATTCGTAAACGTTGCAATTTGCATCAAGCACGGCTACACCTACCTACACTCTTTACACTTGTCTAGCGCATAATTATGCATGTATTTCTAATCTCTACCTCTCAAAATTTCCGTTAGCAGCAATAGCTAATGATAACATAAATCTATAGAGGGATATCAGTGTACACAACTACAATCAGGCTTCTACATTGAGATAGAGGAGGGGAAGAAGAAGAATGAGGAGGTAATTATAATACACGATGGAAATATAATGTAAGGGGCTTCATTTCCTAAACGAGCCGTGTAATTATGAGCTTCAAGGTATAATAGAGAGCATTTCAAAACCCTCCACTAATCTTACAAGAGTGTTGCGTATCCAAGTCTAGGACAGTCTCTAAGTTGAGGGCATGTCGATAATCTCCTTAACGAAGACTATTATAACCCAAAGAAAGTAGAGTAGTAGAAGAAAGTCAAGAGCACATAAGCAGAGGAAGACTTTGATTGAGAGACTCTCAAAAAAGCTGGTATTTTTCTGAGACACTGCTAGGATAATAGCAGTCACCCCAATTACAAGACCAAATGTGAGCCCGCACCAAACCTTTGCCGTTGTCTTACTTTCCTGCAACGAGAAAAGGAAACAAACATTATAAATCATCAAACCATTAACTTTCACCCGCTGAGTTATTCTCTCTCCTACTTTCTCCAACTCCACAGTCCAACCGAGCTCATTCCCTGATTTATGAAGGGTGAAAGCTGAACGGAGATGGAGAAAGTACTACTACGAGCGGAGATGGACAAGAAAGGGAGTGAGAGAAAGCTGGAGATAGTAGTAAATCGGGGTTTTGAACTCACATTTTTTACGGATCGAAGTAGGAAGAAGGAAGACAGAAATCGGATGACCCCACCAATGACGGCTGTGACGGCACAAATAGCTAAAATCTCCGGCAGGTTTTCACTGTTCTCGTCTGAAATAATGGCCTTTAGAGCAAACCACATCCCGATAATCCCATACCCTGCTCCGAGAGTCTAGAAGATACACGGAAATAATAACGGTTAAACATTTGAATGAATTATGATGAGAGAGTAAGTGAGAAAATTAAATCTAGCATATGCAAATCAAATATAATTTCCTTTGTTTGCACTCTTTAATTAGCTCTCAGTCTGGAAGGAAATAGCGGCTAATTAATATTAATTACCATGGAAATTGAAGCAACAGTTTTAATCCCATTTGCGATGGATACCTCCCCGCAGCAGCAGCAGCAGGGATTTACCGTTAAGAATGGATCGAGTAGTGGACCCGTCTCCATTAATCCCAGATATATGAGTCCCTAATCAAATACAATCAAATATTTCCCTAGCCAGGTCCGCAAACAGACCCTTTCCTTCACCCTGTCTAAACTTTGACTGCCGAGAACATAGTGAGAAGATGATTATTTGAGTTGCGATTCCTCTTGGACTTCTCTTTCTTCACTTCTTCCTCCTTATGCCTTTTACCGTCTTTCTTCGAGATCATCCCCTTAAACCTTCCGATCCTCCTCTTCAGTGTACACTACAACTTTCTCTTTCGCTTTCTCCTTCCTGCTTTCTCTCTCTTCCACTCCCCCTCTCTCCTTCCCTTCTCTCTCTGTGCACAGATTACGAAATGCAGAGAAGAACCCCCCTCTGCACTAGTTATCCTAACCGAGCCAGTTCCACGCCAAGCTACAAAACTCGGAACTTGCACTTTTCCTACCTCCACCCTCAATGAAACTTTCTCCTCCTGCTTTCACCATGCAACCGAAGCGGAGCGTTACAAGAAGCATCACATCACCTTGCTCCAACCCCTAAAATCAGAAATTTTCCACATCATCTGCATACCTTCAGGTTACAAAAAGCCAAATGAAACCACATACACTGCCATCCGCAATCCACATTACTTTTGCGGTTTCAAGCCCTAGGCACCATCCTTTGGCTATATCAGGCCCTTGCATTCACATCACAGATACTTGGCTATATGATTGTGAAAGTTACTTTCACCTGAAAATATAGATCATCACATGCATCCCTTTCCGTTCCACGGACCTTGAAATGGCAAAGAAAAGTCCTTGAAGTTGTTGCCTTCCGGTGAAAGTTGTGAGATAGCGGCCCATGTAGCATGACGATAAACTAGACTGAAGCCCGGGAGAAAGTGGTGACTGTTTGTAGAAACCTGCGCAACTTTCACCCACACACATATTGTCCTGTCGCCCGTTCAACTTTACCCAAGATTTTCTCCACTCCTCGACCACGCCAAGGGAAAATGGAACAAATACTGAAGACTTTCTTTGTTTGGCAAACCCTAGCGCATGAGAAATATGTCTCGTTTCTCCTTTATAGCAGAAGCCTAAAGACGAGGAGGATCACGGGAAAAACACGGGAGCAATCTCGTTTCCGTTTCGTCCTCCTCTAAATGCATGTCTGCGGGCAAAACGAGGACCACCACCACTTTCACCAGAGACTCTTACCAACCATACTTGCGAAGAAATCATGGAATTAAACCAACTCTCGTTTTTTTCAATTGCCGCCCTCCGATCCGCCCGTAACTATCCGAGAACAACTTTCACTCATTCCTTTTGACCTTGAAATTTTTCATCTCTTATCACTCTCCTCCTTTCCTCTCAACATTTTCATCCACTCATTCCCCGCTATGCTTCATCACACTTTCTCCACAACTTTCACCCTAAACAGCCTCTCATTTAAAACCTAATTCAAAACTTCTCCTCGTCCTCCCACTTTCTCTTCCCCTTTTCTACCTATCACTAACTATACCCTTTCACACTGATGAGTCTTTCTTTTACAAACAGAGCGGAAGTTGTTGTATGGCGAAGCAGATGCTTTCCAAGTCTTTGTAGAAAATTTTCCACATTTTAATGTTTTTCCTCTTTTCCGCATTTCCTATTACACTTTCATGAGGACTAACCAAAGTTCCATGCCCTTCTTTTCCTACCCTGCTCTACCCCATCCTTTAAAAAAGAGAAAACCTGCTCCACGTAAAAATATTTTCTTAAAGGCCCCCCTAACAATATCTTAAACTTAACGATCCCTGTCTGACCTGTCTATGGTTTAGAGGAAAGCGAGCGAGCCAATTCATGATTCATTCATATAGAATTCATTTTCATATCCCACACGATATTTCCCATTCCTAGCTTTACTTCGCGACTTATTCCTCCCCGGAGAATCCCAATAACAGTCTTGTTTTCTTTCCGTTTAGCTAGTAAATAGGTAACACAAGAACCAAGAGAATTTCTGCATCTCTTCCCCCTGGTTTTTTTCTTCTTTTCCCTTCTCGGCTACTCGTCTCTCCATCCCTCAATTCCCCAACCAGACCTTTTCTTACGTAAGCCTTTTCTCATCCTTCCTCCCATGCCCTAATCCATGGCTGAGGTATTCCACGTTCACAGAGAAAGAGCGAGCGAATAATTTTCCATGTCAAGCAAACCCGGTTTTCGCTAAACCCTAGGGAAGCTCAAAGTGTAGCGAGGCAATCAAGAGGATACAAAGAAAGTCTCTTCTACTCCTATTCCACAACCATCCGCTTGACTCCTCTTTTAAAATTCAGTTACTGGAATTAACTCCTGGCAGTTGACAATTACTATACGAGGGGGCGACCCAAATCTTTCTCTAAAACAAAAAATAGCCCACAACCAGCGGCAGTTTACGGACGATTGCTCATTATTTATTTACATCAAGGCAAAGAGTCCGATCAGTTATAAATACTGTATACAATTCCTGTATTCTCTTTTAAATTAGTATCTTGACGCCATTGCACATATATAAAAAATATCCATGAGATACAATCAACGATAAGGTCGAGCACGGCGACATTGTTTTCATAAATATTACATGGTTTCTCGAGACAAAATTACAACTGATTATTTTCAGTTCCTTGCATTCGGGCGGATAGGAAATCAAAAACCTTGTTCAGGACATGTAATCCCATACTTCATCCACACGTGTAACAGAAATATATATAATTAACAGTTCCCCACAGTCAACGCCTATAACCTCTACAGGTAAGAAGGCTTCCCCATATCAAGGTAATGTTACACGTACTCTTTGTATTACACTAATTCAATTAATTGCTTACACTACTGAAAATAAAATAGTAAACACACACATACTGCCTCCAGAATCCTTATTCGAAAAGTTTTTTTCAAGCCAAACTACGAATATATAACACAAAACCAGGGCTATTCCACACCGAGTTGATTAAACTCTTTCCTTCTACGCCGTCACTTGGAGAGTTCCGATTTGTACAAACCATTAGTTCGACACGTGCCTAATTCATTTCCTTTCAGTTAACTCTAGCCTTCCTTCCATTTCCTTTTTTCGCTTCTACTCTCCTCTTTACAAAGTATAATATATATGCGAGGCTGCATATAATAATCAGTAGTTAATGAAACTCTTTTTAGTAATAATACAGTATAAATACTAACATCAAATGACTAAAATCCTAAAATCGATAGTCTTATAAAAGTGTATCGCTCATTATCCGCCGCTTATTTAGCTTACTTAACATCAATTCATAGTTTAGAAGATCAGCATATATCATACTGCGTTGTACGGTATGCACTCCACGTATCGCCACCTTATTTAAATCCTGATCTTCCATCAGATTTCAGCTGATCTTTCAGAAACTTGAAGAGTGGGAACATGGAGGTATGTGGCGTGGATGGAGGAAAATGCGAAGGCGGGGGTGGCGGATCCCGACGCACCGGTTTCTCGTACACTTTAGGCTTGTAGTCTTCCACCTTGCTTCCGCCGAATAAATTATTTGATTTCACTTCGATACCCATTGTTATGGTCCTCTTCGACACGCTTCCTCTTTGCAAGCTTGCTCCAATACCTATGTAAACAGAAAAAACGGGTTAGTGTTTGAACAACAATGAATAATAACAATATTCCATGTATTTTAACTATCACACTCTCAACCTTCAATACTTCCTGTCAAGTTCACAATCATTACTACATGCCCCACAAATCCATCACGCCCCCACCCTTGCAAAACTAACCTACGCTCACGTGTTCGACTGTAAGCGTCCAATAATTTTCATCATGAACGAACACAGCAGCCAACACAAACCTTCCTCAATCCTTTATACACAAAATTAAACGGTTATTCCATTGACTCACCTCACCTTTTGCTTCAGCACCAACAATCCGGCCAATTAACCACTGCTATGACTTATTCAGTCCTTGCCTCACGAAACCAGTTTCCACAATGCTTCTGCAATCCTTTCGGCTTCTCAACCCCTGAACCTATAACACAACCAAAGTAAATGATGTAAAATTTGTATCTATTACACCATTTTTTTCAACATTCTCAGCTGTTATGCTTTCCCACGTAATTTTGCACCCTTGGCCATAATATCATCTAAAAGTAGATTAAGTTTACACATGTTTTACCACATCAAACTCTGTACTATCCATTACCTCCACCACCTGACACCCACAGAGCATACCTTCTGATTTGTGCAGTTAATTAAGAAGATCTTTATTTATCAAAGCATCCTCCTCGACCATGCTATTATTTCCTTGGATATCAACAAGTGTTGAATGACCCTGAGCCTAGGATTTATCCTGCATGCAGCAACCCACAACAAGAAAATCATTTCCCCACAGCTTTAACATACACATGCCTCTCGAGTTTTCCTTGCATCCAATCTAGATTTTTCCCTCCAGTTTGCCCTCGGAATGTCTTTGCCAAGTTCATGATGAGAATGGCGAGATTTTTCACGTCAATGCTTCCACCTCCTCTCAGCACACGCGAAAATTCCCCAATGAAACACCATACAGTGAGCAAGACGTGTAATCCTTACTCGCAGAAACCTGAAGCATAACCTGACTCAATCCTTCCTCTTCTCACGTCCTTTGACAACTAGACTTTACGTACGCCTTAAGATCAACACTATAGCGCAGTTGGCAAAGTTTCCGAGAAAACTTTTTAATGGTTCCCTCATTAGCCAAACTACCATCTTTGTTTCGAGACTTTTCCCAATTTCCGACTTCCTTTTTCCAATTCCAAATGCCCCTAAATATCTACAGCCTCCTTCATTATCTCCAAGAACTGACTAACCTTAATGTTCAAGCGCCTATACAGATTCCGAAATGTGCATTTAGCTTTAGTACGATTTGGAAATATTACGCTTCTTCCCTAGTTTCTTTCTTATCACGTATATATAGCCTGTTCCTGTATTAGTAACCCAGAAACATGCAATTCCTCCCATTATCACTAATAAGCCTTCACTTTTAATCTTCATCTACTAAACTAATTTTCTAGCATGTATTACAGCTTTAAACACAAAATAAGTCTAGAGTATTACCCGATCACCGTAATAAGTGACACCACGAGGTAATCGTGCAATAATTACACGTATTAATCTCATTACTAGGTTATAATTATTATTAATGATCTGCCACACACTTCTGACCGCTATTCCATCATTCACCACACCACAGTTCAGTCCAACCGTGCTGATAACCTTTAACTAAACCCATTTACGCAACAACTATCCTTCTAGCTAGCTAACCTACAAAAATCAGCTGATGGCAACAACGCCAAGACCCTATTCCCATAAACTATCAATTCTTCCCAAAACATCCCAACGCTACAATATGAATTCTTTAAACATCCTTTTACCTTAACCTGTGCAGTTCATCGTTAACATTACATGCTTACAACAGATAAAAGGAGCACTAACCTCAGCAAAGAATCCAAATAAATTGTGATTCCAGTTCCACAACAGGACGATGCAGGACGTTTCGCAAATATTAGCGCGTAAATTCCTCCAGTATATAATTTTCTCCTCCAGCAGGATCACAGGAATTTTCTCAAAAGTAAACAATAACTGTAGACCCCTTCTTCCTAACAGTAATTTCTTCTAAAGGTTATTGAATTATATGTTGAGGAGAGAACAAATGCCCAGAGAGCTGTTATCCTTTCAATGTTTCCCTATCAACTGTCAAGGAAAGTTGTGTGTTAAAAGACTTGATGTACTCATTCTCAAAGAGCTACATACGAAAGCGAGCCATGAGACCCAGTCAACTTCTCACGTAGGCACTTTTCCCCACACACGTTGTTGCTATTCCCTCTGTTCTCTAGCTTCCTGTAGATATGCACTATGTATGTACCGTAGTACTTTTATACCCAGCCTAAAAACCTATAGAGCCTATAGTGCTTTGGCCCATTCCTATATGTTAGTCTATTCCTTAAACTCTCATCTACACACAGTGTGAATGGCCTCAATTCTTATTCACCCACCATCATCAGTAAATCCGCTTGTAAACACAAGCAGAGCGTATACCTTATGAACCGCACATCCAACCATTATCTGTGTGGAGCCATACACAGTATTTACAATCCACCCAAATCAAAGCCAAGAGGGATGGAATGTAAACAAAGGTGTACGGTAGGTGTACGGTGATTCATCCATCAGGCAAAAAAAACCACACCGCTTGTCTGTCCGCTATCCACAATTCCTTAAATCACGTGACCTGGAGAAACCGGACAGGTGACAGGCCGTGAATGCTAAAGGCTCATCTCAAAGATCAATTATGGGATTAGCAGTTACCATGGTTACATTACTTTCCCTAGATCTGATATGTTGCCATAGCAACCGGTACAGGTACAGCAGAGTTTTCGCATCATGCAATCTAGTATGCAAGTTCAACCGCGTTCCCTATCATCACTCTAGTCCGTTACTTCATGACTTGCTCAAACAATACTCTCTAGGGATTTTTCTCCATTGTATGCCATAGGCCATAGGGCTTCAGTTTTCTTTGCAAGCAAACTTGCTCAAGATTCGCAATTTGGAAAAACAATCCTTGAGTTGTTCCGGTTTATGATTCAAGGCGCAGATGATGCGTCAAGAGGAAACGAGATGAAAAGCTGACGCTTACACCTGTCAGCGTTTAGTCATTGCTGTTTTTCACTCTTGCTTTAACGCTGGAGCATAGCATATTCCAGCACAGTCAGTTTCTAAGAATGTTAGCAGAGACTGTCACACTGATCATGCTGATGCGCATTGCTGACTGGAAATTTGAGCGGACGTTTTACGGCCAGTGAAGTCTTGACTCTTCCCCTGTATCTTCTAAACCAACCTGCCTTTGAAAAAATGCCATCAAGCTTACGTGATGCCTCACACATGGCGCAGAAGCTTTATGGTTTGTCTTTTCTTCATATTTTAAAACGTAGACTAGAAGCAGAAATACGTGCAAGTATTCACGTTTTCATTTTTCCTCCCAGCTAATAGTCAGTTGATAGTTCTATACTAAAATGTAACGTTAAAACGCGAGGAACGCGGGAATAATCAATCCTCCGTTAGCTGCGTACAATTGAAAGGAAACTTTACACAGCTCAAGCCTCGTAGATTGCTTATAGTGTCCCTCTTACACATTCTAATGCGCAAAATTGTTGCCAAATTTTTTATCAGTGGTCATTGCGCATTCTGCTAGAAGTAATCTACTGCGTAACCGTATGCAAACAACTATGATGGAAAATATGACGCTTCCAATAACGTTGTGTTATTACAATCTGACTTTAAGATCTTCTACTCCTTTTAGACCACGCTTGGACTTCTGCTTTGCATGTTCTTTGTTGTAATCTGAATTTGAAGACGGACGTGCGAGGAGACTTGAGCAGATGAAGCTTTTGACGATGGACTGATCTGTTTCCAAGGGACTCTTTTAAAATATTTCTGGCTCTTTTGAGTATCGGACAAAGCACGCAGGGTCTACGAGGCTACGTGATGACATGAACTGGAATTTCAGATTAGATGATGCGGCACACGGGAGATTCAGTTTGCATTCTTTCCTGTTGCCAGCGGCTTTTCAAGGGGGGGAGAATCTGTCCAGGCTTTAGAAACGTAGTATCTGCAGTCTTTGTTTTCAAAAGGCTCTGAAAGTCTATAAGAAACAGACGCAGACGGGGAAAAGTATACGTGCGTTACGAACGTAGGCCAAGGCACGTTGTCAAAATAATGCTTGCGCTTTGCGGCTTGGCTTGACGATAAATAATGTATAAATACTATTCTTTCAGCAAAATCTATAATCTGAACAAGGATTGATTTTCGAAATGACGAGCTGCAACGTTAGAAGATAGTGTATGGCTTGATGGAATCGAATCTATCAAGAAAATCTCTGTAAAGTAATGATCAAGTTAGCTCCATGAGGACGAATTTGGGTTGGCTTTATTGCTTTATTTTAGGGATCTAGGGACATTCATTCGTTACAACTTACAGTAGCGTGTAAAGGCTGTTCTCTATTGGCAGCTTGCGGTAGCAATAATCATGGCACTATATATTTAATTGATAATTGTCGCAATGCAGATGTCAAGCTCTTGTTAATAAATTATTTCGTTTTAATTGCTTTTTTCTTTAGTAAGCTTCCATAAAAATCCAATCTTGCTCTTGCAGGTTGAAAAGATTCATGATCCTAAGGGGACCATCGAGTATGAAGCAAGCCATAGAGTTTGCTTACGTAACATAGAACTGACAGAAGATTCCGCGATGTTATGAAACTAATGGTTATTTTCCCGATTTTGAGCCTTGGGTCAAAGTCCACAACAAAGTTTAGTTCATTCATTCGGTAATCGGTCACTTTCTTCCTTCATCTAACTTTATCACAAATCTGAAGGTAAAGGTTAATACACATTGAAGAATTTAAATCAAATTACAGCCAACCTTAACAGTTCTGGAAAAATCACCTTTTATTTGTCTTAGAATTTGTACTATCTATATTTCCTCGCAATTGTTCGTTAATTATGTAACACTATAAATACAGCTGTAACCCTCAATGTGGTCACTTGGCAGTTGAGGAAGTATTCCGCATATTAATTGATCTTTTATGTCTTTTAGGTGAAATATTCTTAAGGACCCTAGGACGTTCCGTGATACTTTTGCAATATGTTTTCTCGTCTCTCCTCAAGTCAACTCCGTAACCTTAGCAACGTGAGTTTGTATCTGTGCATCGAAAGGTTTGGCTGATTTAGCTCGAGGAAAATCAACACTCATGCTTATATTTTGCGTTTATTCTAGTCCTTGAAGCGATTCAACAGTACGCTCGTCATTGCTGAACATGACAACAATGCGTTGAAGCCTATTACCTTAAATGCTGTAGGGGCAGCAGCAAAAGTTGGGAATGATATTACCGTTTTAATTGCTGGCAAGGGCTGTGGCAAGGTACTTGTTGCACAATTCTTTTTTGTCACGAACAGCTTTCTAACAGTAAATTTTTGGATTGAGCTGACTTTTTCCGTATTTATCGTTTAGGCGGCCGAAGAGGCAGCTAAGATCGATGGAGTCAAGAGAGTCCTCTTAGCAGATAACGGTGCTCTGGATGGTTTCCTCGCGGAAAGACTAACTCCTTTGATCGTTGCTTCTCAAAAACAGTTTAATTTCACGCACATCATCGCTGGTGCGTCGGCATTCGGAAAGGCTCTCCTTCCTAGAGTAGCCGCTAAACTTGACGTTTCCCCAGTTTCAGATGTTATTGCCATTAAGGACGCTGAGACGTTTGTACGAACGATTTATGCTGGTAAGAACTCATTGAATGAAAGTGTTCATACATGCTTAGATTCAGCACTGCTCAGAATAATGCACAAGCTTGTTTTACCGTTTTGCCAAAACTTGTTATTATGAATTTTTCATTA
The DNA here is from genome assembly GCA_906901655.1 of Sminthurides aquaticus. Classification (NCBI taxonomy): domain Eukaryota; kingdom Metazoa; phylum Arthropoda; class Collembola; order Symphypleona; family Sminthurididae; genus Sminthurides; species Sminthurides aquaticus. The sequence goes on from CAJQTT010000003.1 coordinate 6,373,356, forward strand.
TTTTTAGGCAACGCCGTACTTACTCTCAAGTCCACTGATGCCATCAAAGTACTTGGAGTGAGAGGAACAGCTTTCGCTGCAGTTGCTGCAAGCGGAGGCAGCGCTACACAAGAAAAGGCTCCCGATGCCGGAGCTGAGTCAGACACGTCAGAATATGTTAAGCAGGAACTTGCAAAGAGTGACCGACCCGAATTAACTGCAGCCAAAACTGTCATTAGCGGAGGTGAGCAATTGCTATTATTTACGTACAATACATCTACTTTCAACATCGTCCTCCCTCGGAAGGGCATATACTACTACTGATTCTAACATCATAAGTTTTTCGTCCTTAAGGAAATCTAAAGGATTTAAAGTACAATCATTGTTTCAAATCCAGAGTGAAACACTCGATAGTTTTGAATTGCAATTATGCTTCGTACATGATCCATTTGGGTTTAAATTTCAGGAAGAGGATTAAAGAGCGGAGATAACTTCAAGATCTTGTACGATCTTGCTGACAAGCTTGGAGCTGCTGTAGGAGCTTCTCGTGCTGCAGTAGACGCAGGATTTTGCGCTAATGACATGCAAGTTGGACAAACAGGGAAAATTGTTGCACCAGTAAGTGACACAATACACAAGCAATGTGAAGATTACACGTAGTTGGGATTGATCCAATCATTTACAAAATAATGGCTGGTTTCTTAACTTAGGAGCTCTACATCGCCGTAGGAATATCCGGCGCTATTCAACATTTGGCGGGTATGAAGGATTCCAAGACCATCGTCGCCATCAACAAGGATGCGGAAGCCCCTATTTTCCAAGTCGCTGATCTTGGATTAGTAGCTGATTTATTCAAGGCTGTACCCGAGATGACAACTAAAGTATAGATGTCTCTCTCATTAATTCTGTAATCAGCATCCTAACCTAACCTTTTTTGGAAACAACAGCGCAATTGTTGAAGTTCTTTATATAGTTTCATGAAGAAGCCAATAAAGCAATTCCGCTAAACCAAAACTCTTAGCAGATCTTAAAAACAACAATGTAACAAGGTAAACTATTTAACAGTTTACATAAGGCATCAGTGTATACACAAACTGCAGACGAGGTATTGCTAAGCCCTCCAGAAATTGCTCGCTTTTAATTACGAATTTTTATCAACAATTAATACACTTGGGGTTTAAAATCTACAGATTAGGTAATCACATGAGATTTCAATGGTTAAGTCTGTTCCTACCCAGCATTAACAAAACAAAGCAGTTTTCAAGCACAGTTTAATTTAAAATCCTCCTAATTGAGGTAAAGCCATCACAAAATCGACCCTACTCAAAGCCGTATGTATATAAAGCAGACCAGTATAATGAATCGTTATGAATACTTTCAACGTCCTTGGCAATGAAACATTTCTGCAGCCCTGCCCTTACCCTAGGGGAAACAACCATGTTCATCTTATTATTAGATCCCATTATGCCCTCTTTCATTGCAAATACATGCGTTATTTTTTGTCCGTTTCAATGAATGCGAGTGATTATCATTCAGATTTTGCTCAGATCCTTGTCGAATCAGTCCTAATGGACCATGATTTGACAGATTGCCAGTCTATCATCTTCGTCAGATTCTCAAGATTCGAAAAAGCAGTTTGGCAGTATAAAGAGTTCAAAATTTGCAAATTTCACCCTCAAAGTTTTTGTAACAAATGCAAACTATTTTATACATTCGTGAGTCTCCGAATACTTCTCAAACCTAACCTGGAAGATTACAAGCCAAACTCCTGATTCTTCTTTTTTTTGGATCTCCTGCTGTATGGTTCCTTTCATTCAGAGTTGTTCAGGGTCAGGCTGTCATTGTCTTGTTTGGACGCTGACGCTTTTCGCAGCAAAACGCTATCCGCTTTAAACTTTGAATCACAACATTTGCCTATTCACAATTCGTTGCTCCCTTTCTTCGTACAATTACATTAAACTCCTCCAGATCAATCTCTGCTACATATTTTCAACCCAACATTAACAAACTTCTCGGCAAAAGGTGAGATTCTTATCCCTTTGCTATTGAAATAAGAAATACTGGAACAAAAAAATGAAAGCATTGTTTCGTTGCTATAAAGTACAAGATTGTATCAGCGCAGCTGCCATCGCAGCGCTATTAACACAGATTTACTCGAGCAATGTAAATTTCGCTATGTATAAAATTACAGTAGTGTATAATATGCATGGTATTTCAGTAGTTGTGATGCGCTGTTCAAAGCACAACGTCTTTGACGCTTCGGCTTTTATGAGACGCTGGGGCAGGTAAAAACTGACACGAAGAAGGCGGATGCACAAATCATATCCTTGTTAAGAAAAGTTATATCTGTTTTGATTAGGGCGAAGCTTTCAGGTTCGCGAATCTGAAGTTAGCATCAGGATAATCTTGATGCTGGACGCATTGCGTACTATGCTTGTTTTTAAAGCTAATTTTCCTCATGATGATACGTTTTAATGCTCAATCTCTTTTCAAAGGTTCGGGGAGGTATGCGAAAGTAAAACAATCTTAAACATGTGTAGCTGATCATCTCAAAGATACTCCTGCCCATGACACCCTGAATCCTGATCTGTTTTCAAAAGAAGCTTCATGGGGTTTTGGTGGAGCCGACGAAATACACATGGTTTGATATCATTTTTTATCCACCTTTAACGAGGGCGTGTTCCAACTGAATTTCTTTTTTACCCTGGACTCCAGTAATAGAGAGAGGTAAGTTTACAGACTATTCCAGTCCACTATAAAAGAGTTTGCAATCCCAGGGAAGGGCATCAGTTACTTGTTTGCTCTCTTGCAAAATATTAACTCACTTTTAAATCTTCCACGCCACACCAAACCCAAACTTTCAACATGAAGGTAAATCTTTGTCCTTAGTTTTTCCTGAAACATTTGAACCTTAGCGAAATTCATTGTTGCAGTGCAGTCGGATGACAATTTAACATTACCCGTGTCTTTTCCCTATTCCAGGCTGTCATTGCTCTCTTGGCTATCGTCGCTGCCGCCCAAGCCGGACTCGTTCCAGCCACCGTCATCTCCCGGGCCCCAGCTTTCGATTCCGCTGTCATCAAGTCCGACCGTGTCGGAGGAAACTTTGCCTACTCTGTTGCTGAAAACCATGCCTATGCTGCCCACACCCCAGTTGTTCAACAAGTTGTCAGCCCAGTCGCTGTGTCCTACTCTGCTGCCGCCCCAGCTTACACCTACGCTGCTGCTCCAGCTTTGACCTACGCTGCCGCTCCAGTCGGCGCTTACGGACTCGGATACCCATACGGCCCAACTGTTGTCAGAGTTTAAACGGAATCCTTGGTTGGCAGTTTAAATTGTTATCATGTCGTCAAAATTACCAAAATCTGTTACCAGATTAATTCGTCAATCAACAATTGGAAATTAAAATCATCCATAACCTTTGTTACTGCAAAAACATTCCGATTCTTTCTCTACTGCTTAATTAACTTTTGAATCTTTCCAATCTCATCTTAATGCATATCAGACAGGGATCTGCATCGAAAATCGTTTCAACTAAACGTAAAATAACAATGCATTAAGCCCTTCAAACCCAGCTTGATCCAACTTACTTTCGGACCATTTCCGTACCGAAAAGATCCCATTACGACCATTTACCGTTTATGAAATTGAATGCGTAACCTCATTTACAAATCAACAACAGAATCCATATCCAACAGATTTATCCAACACAACACATATCATCTTATTCTCCTCAAACGAACAACGTTTTCTCTACTCTACAATTACAATAGTTGGTCCCAGAATCTTATGGCAAAGGTAACAAACGAAACTCAAACCATAGCCAAAACAATTGCTCATAGATTTTAGCCAAATGGCACGAAAAATAAGAAAATATTATCCTTCCTTCGCACAACTAACAAACTACCACAGCTCTTATCCTCTCTCTCCACGGTAAACCACAATGTTTTTCTCAGTCTCCCAGATCTTGACCTCGTAAAGCAACTCGGGATTTGGCATACGCTTCTCAAGTTCTTCCCAAACAAAGACAGCAACATGCTCCGTTGTGCTCACCACATTCTCAAAGTATGGCACATCTTTGTCCAGATTCTTGTGGTCCATAGGCTTGTGGATGGCTTCATTCATGAGTTCCTTCAGTTCTTGAATATTCATGACCATCCCAGTGCTGGGGTTAATCCGTCCTTTGACAGTAACTTCGACTAAGGATTGCAACAACGGCTCAATTAATTCATCATTCAATCAATAATCACACAACGATCTCTAACGCTCTCCTACAACATGATCTCTATGCTAAGCATGTACCTGAAAGCTACCTCTCATCTATTCCTCATCCCACAGCATTGTTTTCTACCTTGGAGTTGAAATCCTAAAACTTGTCATTTCTCTTCATTTCTGCCTCTTATCCAAAACTCTCCAAGGAAAATATTCAATGAAGCGTGTGCAAATAATTCTTTATGAGCTCACAAGGTTGTCCAGGAGGGACAGGAGATAAAATAACACGGAGAAGAACCGGTTTATGATGGCGCAATCTACACGAATCTCATCTTACTCTTGCTGGACTAGCTGGACTGGAACTGATTAGAACTGGAAACACAATGGCTTTAATGCTGGAGGCACAATCACTCGACCTTGTCCTCCAGACCAAGACCAGCATTAAAACATTACCTAACTGGCCAGATTCCAGCCTTAGTATTCACTATCTCTTTCTCTATTCTCTCCTAAAACTTCAACTGTTTGCCTATAGTTCCCTTCCCAGTGTAAGAAACCTGCTAAACTCTACTGCTTACATCACATATATCCTCACCATGCGGCAAGCGTCTTTAAGAATTACATAAGCCTTCCGAAAACAATTGTAAAAATCCCCTTCTACGCAATCTCTAAAAATTTTCGAGCGCCTGACACCATAATCTCTTGAAATCTCCAACAAAACTAGTCCATATAATTAGAAATATTAAAATGCTTCAAGCATAGTACAGGAATTATCCATGACTTACAGACATAATTGTGTCCATGTCCATTGGGGTTGTTACATTTGGAGTAGATTTCCAAATTTTGCTCATCAGTAAGATCGGGACTGGAGATATCAAAACACACAATTAAAATCATGCTCAAATGTTCATCAAAATTCACCAAGAGATCACAGAGATTGTGCTCCTTAGCTCTCCACTTTAAAACCCTTGGAAAATTACCTGTGGAGTCTGTGGCAGGAGCTGATACATTCCCGGCGAGTAAGGTATCCGATAGGGAGAGACATTGTAGAAAATTACCTAAATATAAAAATTAGTTCTGCTAATTAACTTTCTTTATAAAAAAATCACGTTTTGAAGCAAAAAACAACTTTGTATTCACACGTTTTAGCTTGAATTTTACAATTAACTCCCTAGAAATATTTTCCCTCTCATAGATTGCACGTGAGAAAAATCGATAAGATTGCACATGCTATTCTCGCACTTCTCTTCCAGCCTCTTTCATCTCTAGAGGATGCTTCCCACAAAATCTCTACAAACTCCCGAATCCATCCATCCTTCAACCTCAATACTCAATACGGCCCTTTCCAGTTAAAAATCATTTAACCTGCTCATGCCACTGCTATATGACTACAAATTTATAACTACAATTGCAATATACTGTTCTAACAGATGAACCAATAAGTCTTCAAAAGTATTCAGCTTTAAATTTTCAAAACTTACCAGGGTGTGGTTCAAGGATTACGTAACGGCAAGTAGAAGAAGGAAGAAGACGTCTGGATTGTCCGGCTGGAAATTGAAAACTACGAGATTCAGTCACGAACAGTCCAAAGATTCCAGCAATGCCGAAGTGCAAAGCGTAGCCTTAAGGTTTATTCAATGCTTTGCAGACAAATTCCTTTTATGCACACATATATACATGGCCAATTATATTAACTCCAGAGCCGTGGTATACAATTTCTGCCTTTCTTAGCATGTAAATCAATCACAGGATACGCCAGTCAATTTCAATTCTTGAATCCTCATCAAGTTACAGCATAACCAAGTTACCCTTGGGCTCAACTTGCTCTTCTCTCTCAAGAAGAATGGAATATTATCCTATCTTAAATCCCTCCGTGTCCTCCAGTGTCCAGTACCAAAAGTTTACATAAATTCTTCTTCCAGCCCAGCCTGTCTTATGACTATAAAGCTGTGTCCGTCCGTATCTTTCAGAGTCGTAAAAAGATTATGTAACTTTTAATGTCCTTTTTCTTTCGTAACAGATCGTCCAGTCCAATATACCCAAATTAATGTCTAAAGGTGAGATAATCCCTGCGGCAAGGTCCAAATCATCTCGTTCATTCGCAATCTTATCCCAATAAGTTACATACGATGAGTTGTTTCCAAGATACACAAAATAGTTAATACATTTAGTCAGTTGCATTTACTCATATAAATTACTAGTTTACAAGTTGAGATCATAGAAATTCAAGAACAAAAATGTACACAACACTATACTTTGAACCCGTACAGTTAGAGTTTAAGGATATCGGAACTTAGTTAGAAACATTTTGCATTTCGAATCAAACAATATTTAAATCTGCAACCGTATTCACAGGAACATGCACCTCTCCCTTTAGCATCATTTCCAATTCTTCTTCCAAATAGCGTCCAAGATTTGAGAAAATCTTTTCTGAAGGGAACACAGTCTTATCAATATTGACAACAAATCTTTGCATTCCAGCATACGAGAAGAGTATGACGAAAGCTCCTGTAAAATAGAAACAAATTATATTAATGTCACAACATCTTCTGCAGTTTTGTTAGACCAAAAGCCAAGGAAATCATGGAATGACTTGGTTTTTAAAAATTAAAAGCTTCGAGTAGAACCTCCCATATGTATAGTACCTGTCTTTCCAGCTCCCAACCCGCATCCCACGAGGACGTCTGTAATATTAGCTCCTAGGAACGGCGGAGGATTTTCCGGTCCTGGGAAACATGAGAGGGCAATCGTAGAAGATACTTTGTTTCTCAGCATCCTGTTATGAAATATCGGTGCGATCCCAATGTATTTCATGAACAGCACTTGTCCAAACAAGTGTGCAGGAACCTTGGCTTTCTTCATGGTTTCGTTAATGTGGTGAAGACATTCTGCCGGATTTTTTACCCTGAGTGGGATCTTAGTGAAAACTGAAGCTCTGTAATTGTAAAAAATGACAATATTTTAATTTCAGCACTAGAACAGCGCATCCTACACAATTGACCATATAAATACGGGTTAAATTGAGCTCAGGAGGAGCAGTAATGACTTGCATGCCTTACAATTAACCTAAATTACTACAACTTAATGTTACTTACGCATGAATAACCAAGCCTCCAGGATGGTTCGGCAATGGGATTGGCACCAAACAAGAAATAGACGACGGCACAGTTTGACCCGCAGCGTTCATAACTTTACGAATCCCTCCAGCAAGCGCTGCGCATAGCACCGCATTGTAATTAGCACCATGCTTCCTCCTGATTTCTTTGATAGTATCTATGGAAATGGAAGAGCTCATAGCCGTATGATATTCTCTGGATAGTTTCGTATCCGTTAAATGCCAGGAATTGTAGCCATCTGCAGACTGAACAGCCTCTTCCGCTATTTGGTAAGGAATCATTAGCGGTAGACTGATAGCCGTAAGCAGCTTATCCCAGAGGGAGCTTTTTGGAAAATTCGCTTTTGGAACACCGTCCTTAGCTCCAGCCAAGTCCTGGAGGAAGAGCTTCAAGAAGCTGTAGCCATCTCCCATGGTATGGTGAAGCCTGAACCCGACAGCAGTGACATATTTCTTCTCTCCGGTAGATTCCGGGCAAGGGTCAAAGTTATTCACGAATAGTATTTCCCAAGCACTTTGTCCAGCTTTCCACGGTTTTGCTAGCAGGCCTCCCATGACCCTCCGAAGGTCTTCATCTGTGCACGGAGAAGGCAGGGCTAATTCTCCATGGTAGTCGTATTCTCTCACATGGTTATTTAAATTGAAACCCCTGTCCCACTTCCAGAAATAATATCCCAGAAAACTCGTCCAGCTTTGACGTAGTTCCGGATACTTTAATTCTCCTCCCGGTTTTGTAAGATTAATAACCCGTTGTTCGAACAGCGCCCGAAACGTGTCCATGTCCATTGGAGCGTCCATTTTCACAAACCCTAGAAGGTTCACTTTCGGATTTTTTTCAATGTCGTCAATGGCACAAAGATTGCTAAGCCCATTTAAAAATTCATCTAAATCTGGTCGAAACAAGTTGGCCATGATGCGAACAAACTTCCGGTAAATAAAGAAAATCACAGCTAGTGTTGGAACCACTGAAACTGAAAACGCGAGGAGTAGCCCCGCTGTAATTAAGATCTGAATTTCCTTTCGGATTCTGTACCCCGTATCCTGGAAACCCATTCTACTCCTGTTGTTTATTTAACTGACTTTCCGAGCTCTTACTATTATTGAATATTATTATTTTTGCGAGTCTTTAAATTGGGACAAATGCGTTTGCTGTAGCGTGTTGAAATTCTTCTTGACAGTGATTTAAGTTTGCGAAAAGTCGCTCTCCTAGTCTCCTTTTATACATGACAGTGTACGTAATATCAGTTCTATATGACGAGAATGACGACACTAATTCTTGTATTGTTGGGTAATTTCCGCTCAAATTCCGTAAAGCCCCTCATGGGATTCATGACCGAAGGAGAATCCCCAACGGCATATCCAAAAAATTCATAACTTCCGATACACACCCATCTATATGTAAACGTTTCCAGTCAGTGTTTCCCCTTGTGAATGCGCGCTTGAGACAAATTGCGAATTATTCTTCATGCTCTCTTCTCAGGATCTGTTCAATTATCTTTATACATGTTTCTTATTCCTTGAAAAACAACAACAAACATGCAGCTTACAAGAGTTTCGGCAAACGTTCATCTGCTGTAGGACAGGTCTCATAGATGGAACGGCACCAGCCAGCCACCATACTCCGTCATCCTTTGGGAATCCTTACGTCTACGCAAAAACCTATGGTAAATTTCCCTAATTCCAATCAACATTGAAGGTAGGCACAGTTTCAGCAACAGTACCTTTGAGTTGCTTCGCAGACTTGCTGTAATTCCTCAACAGGAAAATATCTCTTTACGCATCGAAAAAAGAACAAATATGTATGCTTCTGTTACTACTGTTTACGCATTACTCTGTGGAAATCAATTCAAGTGCTGCATGTTTTTAAAGCCGAGCATACTTTGCACATGATTCCACAGCCTTAAAAATCATATTACGGCAATGAGAACCTAGGGATATCTAGTTTACCTGTAATCTGTTTACAGGCATCAGCATTGTGTAACTTTCACAATATTTTTTGCAATTTACGCGATCGGGTACACCATAGATCCGATTTGTTGTATAAGGATGGAAATCCCTTTTAAAAATCCCAGGACATTTTCATCAGGTCAAGATTCGGGTTAATTGTGGTTTTTCCTTAGTGCTTGCACCTGTCCATTCCGCAAGGAGGAATTCGCGAAAAACTTTACAACACCTCACGCTTTCAAAAGTACTTTGATTAAAATACGGCACACGAGTATTTCCATAAATCGCAAGCATGGTCGCTAGCATACTGTAACCTACTAGATGACTTCCGTGAACAAATACCAAACTGTTTGCATATGACCATCTTAAACTCACTATATATATACACACATTTTTGACGTGTTCCCAAGGCTCCGCCGTCAGAGTCTTTCAAACTTGTCATAAAGTGTGTGTTCTACCATTTCTCGGACTAATTACTTTTAGACACAACCTGATACACGCAAAATTGGAGTGGGCAAGGAAATCATTTTCAAACAATGCGATGCATCAAATCTTCTCGGAATTAAAATCAAGGTTATATATAACAAATTAATGAGTATGATTGAAACATGCCACACGACGCAGATCATTAACAAAGCAGGGCTTCCTCTTTTAGGCAGGTAAGTTAATTTGAAACCAGTTTTAAATATCAGTTCCTAAATGTTTACACAGGTAAACTGATCATCTTATATTTAGTGTCCTCTTCTCATCATAAGAGAAATCCATCTTCACTAAAATTCCATAAAGCAGTAGATAATGGCGACAAATTTAGAAAGCGGGAGTTCTGGGGAGATAGATGTAGCGTTTGTAGAAAATATTCTGAAAGAAAAAGTTCTACGAATCTGCGTTGATGCTGGATCGAATCCCGGAGACAACTTCATGAGCCGCATGTACAGCATCGGCGCAGTTCTCGCCAAAGATCCAGAGACCATCGTCCACTTCGTTGTCAAAGCCTATCCCGCGTTGGCAGCTCGACAAGGGATTTTAAACCGATCCAACATTTTCTTAAAAGAAATTCAAGTCTACAAGGAATTTGTTCCGGCCTTGATAGATTTCCAAAACGGCTCTCCTCACATTATCAATCCCGCAGTTCCTCCGTTTCTCGATGGCAAAGCAATTGACTTTATGGCAGGTTTGTAACCATTGTAAACACAACTCCAAAACCGTTTCATAATTGTCCAACTAATTTTAAGTTTCGGGATATTCAAGATTACTAATTATTCGCTCTCTTCTGTTTAGACAATTATGCCAAAACTTGTGGAACAGTTCAGCCCTTGGACAATTACTTGGCAATGTTGGATATCCGAAAATCCTGGGGCTACCGAATGGCTCTCAAGACAGAAGGGCTTGATGAAGCTCATGCTAAGCTGGTAATTACCGAGCTTGCCAGATTCCATGCACTAGGATGGGCCTACAAGGAAAGAAACAATTTGAGCTGCTTAAGCCTCAAGTTTCCATTTCTCAGAGACACAATGATGACAGAACGTGGAACAGATATGGAGGAAATGTTCCGAAAGAATTTTAAAATGGTGCAAAATATTGCCGCCAAGTATTTTTCTCCGGGATCTGGAGCTTTGCAAGGTATCCAAAGGTTGATAGACCTCAACCCCATGGACATAATGGAGTCCTTTCTTCCACCAGATGGCGTTCCTGATGAAAAGACGTTGGCAGGCTACATGAAAGATGGTGGAGTTGCGCGTACAAAAATTGATGGTAACGTACTTTAATAGCCAAATTTTATTGTACCCACATATTTTTTGGCATCCAAAATTATTTTGACTCCCTTACCGCCAACGTGCTATACTTCCATAGAACCCTGGACCACGGCATGCCATGGAGATTGCTGGGTAAACAACATGTTATTCCGATACAACGATGACAAAAATCCGACAAAACCCACGGATTTAATCTTCGTTGATTTACAACTTGCTCGCATCGGCTGTCCCACAACGGACCTGGCCTATCTTCTTTACTCGAGCACAACGAGAGAAACCAGGACGAAGCACCTCAGCAGTTTCCTCCAGCTATACCACGACACTTTTCTGGATACTTGTAACACGCTGTCCGTTGAACCCTTCAGTAATTTTTCACTTGAAACGCTTACGAACAAATTTCGTCGCGCTCAAATCTACGGATTCGTGGTTGCAGTGTTGATTTTGCCGATAATCCTGTGCCAAAACGTTCCTGATATGGATAACGGCGTCGAAGGAGCCAAGGATATGAGTGATCTCTTTGATTTTCTTACAACGGATGGAGAGAATAAAAACCTGGAAGACAGACTCATCGAAATCTTCAACGAGTTTGTTGAAGAAAATATATTTTGAAAGTCTCTATGTGCGACGCACGCAATGATTTCTAAGAAGTTCTAGTAATCCTAGTAGATTTGATTTATAGGAATAAAATCCCACAAAAACACTTAATAGATCATAAAGCCCGTTACGACGAATTTAAAATTAAAAACGGAATTTAAAATAAAAACCGGCTACCTTTTTAAACGACCACGTTGCATTTGGTGTACCTTATTCTATTGAAGCCGCATTACGTTTCTCGCAATGCACGCAGCCGCATGCTTTCACAGAGAAAAACTGCCAATTTTCTTCATTTCCACATTCATAACTTTGTTCAAAAGCGTCACATCATCAAGTAGCTTATATACATTGTTGAATAGCTAAGTTCTTGAAATTTCTAATGAGTTGAATTTGTATTTTCTCACCATTCACGTTAAACTAAATAAGTCAATTTTCCCGGGCACGCAGACTATTGACTATTAACGCTGCAGCGTCGTCAACCTTTGACCCAAAGAGTTTTTTTATAGCAAAGGAGTGGTAAAGAGAGACCCCGGCTATTCTGCAGCACAAACTGCTGCAGCCTGTGACGCTTTGGAGAGGAGCAGTCGAAATAGAAAATGAGAAAATCTTTTACTGGCTTCATACAGTGGAAGCCATTGGCATTAGCCATTCGACCACACGTAACGATACCATTTCCCGGCAAGGCTGCAAGCGTCCACGCGGCCATTTAAAATAATGACTCTTTTGTCAGCCATCCTTTCCCAGTACACTTCCACGATGCAATAATGATTTTTGCTTATTTATCCAGCGTCACAAGCTTCTTCACACCGTGTCATGCATCAGTGGTATATTTTTTACCACATTTTCGATTCAAGGTTACGGATACTCTTGATCACCTTTAAGTAAATGAGGAAGTCATCATCACGCAGCCTGCATGTTTTGTAATAACGTAAGTCAATAATTAATTTGATGAGTTTGATCCTGATAGATTCTTCGACATGCAATCATGACACGGATTCCAAATAGATGCATAGTAGTCCATAGAATTACTAAGAAGGCGATATTTTTTACTTAATTACTATAATCTACAGAAAACTTCAAATGACGTTCTAATGCGAAAAACCCAACGTTCCAGTTTTAAATAAATATGTACAGAATCCAGTGGCCAAATTTTTCTGCATGCAATGATTTTCAGCACGCATCGTTTTACTTACTATGCAATGTAAGGTAATCTTTTAAATTGAAATCATAATTACAATCATTCTCATTTGGACACCGAACTGAGTCAGTTGTACCTTTTTAACGATTTTAGACCTTAGATCATTACCAAATCATCTTTTAGATTTTGTATTTTCTTCAGCCCGAATTCAATATATACACCGTTTTATCATGGAAACGAAACGATCCGAAGCTATTGGTTCTGAGGGAATAGATTTAGATTTTGTTGAAAATATTTTACAGGAAAAAGTTTTAAAATTCACCGTACATGCGGGTTCGAATCCTGGTGATAACTTTTTAAGTAGAATCTACAGCATCGATGCGGTCCTTGTGGCAAAACCCGAACACATTATCCATTTTATTATAAAGGCATACCCAGCACTAGCGGCGCGTCAAGCCTTCTTGAATCGGTGCAATGTATTTTTGAAAGAGATTCAAGTATATCGTGATTTCATTCCTGCCTTGATCAAGTTCCAGGAGGGTTCTGTCCAAATCATAAGACCTGCCGTTCCTCCATTTCTTGGAGGAAAAGCTATTGATTTTGCATCAGGTAACCTTGATACATTATCTTCAATAACTTTATAATAATCTTACGAGGTAAATCCGCGAAATCGGTAACTCTATGATATCCTTCGCGTTCAAAATTTTAGACACCTGTCCAGAAATATCTGGAGTCGTCCGATCTTTGGACAATTACCTTGCCATGGTTGACATCCGAAGAACTTGGGGCTACAAAATGGCTTCAAAGACGGAAGGGCTCGACGAAGCTCACATAAAACTAGTGATCACAGAGCTTGCTAGATTTCATGCACTAGGTTGGGCTTACAAGGAACGAAATCATTTGAGCTGTTTGACCCTTAAATTCCCATTCCTAAAGGACACAATGATGACAGAGCGAGGAACGGATTTGGAAGAAATGGTTGCAAGTAACTTTCAGTTGATTCAAACGATAGCTAAGAAATATTTTCCAGAGGACTCAAAAGTAGTTCGTGGAGTACAACGCCTTATTGACCTCGATCCCATGAACATTATGGAGGCATTTCTGCCGCCGGATGGCGTTGTTAATGAGATGAGGCTTAAGGAATTTCTGCGTGAAGACAATGCTTCCCTCGAAGAAACCTCTGGTATGCTCAAACCAGTTCACGCTAACACCAACAGTGCTCATTTTCTCAAAATCTATTAACGGTTGCTCATATTCTTGTGTTTTATGAATTTACAGAGCCCTGGACAACTCTGTGTCATGGAGACTGCTGGGTGAATAACATGTTATTCCGGTACAAGGATGAGAATTGCCCTGCCAAACCAACCGACGTTATCTTTGTTGACCTCCAAATAACTCATGTCGGTTGCCCAACAACTGATCTGGCCTACCTTCTTTTCACCTCCACGACTGCAGATGTCAGAAAAAAGAATTTGACGAGTTTACTTCAGCTGTATCATGACACGTTTCTCGATACATGCCAGATCCTCAAGGTGGAGCCATTGAATGACTTTTCCATGAAGACGCTCCTTGCCAAGTTTCGGCGCGCCAGAATATTTGGCTTCACCGCCGCTTGTTTGGTTCTCCCGATAATTTTATGCGAAAACTGCCCTGATCTGGATGTCGACAATTCCAAGGGTGATGGAGAAACCCCTAAAAATATGAGTGATGTATTCAGTAGCATGATGTCATCTAGCGGAGAGAATAAGGAGTTAGAACGGAGATTCGTTGATATTTTCCACGAGCTTGTAGAAGAAAATATATTTTGACTCTCTTATGTATATATAACTCATTCACGCATTTCCTTCTCTAAGATTTCTCTTTTTCTCTCATTCATTTTCACACTAAGTCCAGCACAGATTTGGATTAAACGTCAATTAGTCGAACAGTACAACTTGAATACAGCCTGCTATAAAAGTGCTGCCTTAGTTTTTTTGGAAGATCGAGTCTTTTGGGAGTATATGAACTCTAGCGTCAATTCAACCATCGTTACCATATTCTTCCGGATGCTTAAATTCCTCCTTTAGAATTACTTTCACCTCAATATGCATCAATGCAGCCATTTCATTTCTTTCCGGTGCTAGCCTGAAGAGAGAAAAAGAACGTATCCTATGATTCATTTCTTAATTTTGTTCTGTGCTCACATGATACAAATGCAATAGCATTTTCGAAAACTCAACTGATACTGAAATACACGTTCCAAGCTCCTTAGCTTCATCTCAATATTATTCTAAAGCGCATACCCTGAATCTTTGGAAAAAACAGCATGTAAAAGTTTTTATTTAAAAAAGAATTTATTAATTAGTAACATGTAATAATCAAACGAGATTTTCAGGTGAGTCGTGACTAAATGGTTCCGTCCTTAATAAAATATTCAGTTCTTCTTCAAAATAGTCTCCAGCCCCCACCAATGCTTTTTCTGACGGCAGTACAGTCGTGTCTACGACCAGGCTAAAGTTTTGCTTTCCTTTCCCATATCCGTTAAGTACTCCAAAAGCTCCTAAAAGAAACAAGATTCAATATTCAACCGCCCGCAATTTAAGCAACTTAAAAAAGCCTAAGCTTCCTAAAACTATCACGCCTTCGCTGTAAACAAAAACACACCTGTTTTCCCCGCGCCCAATCCCATATTGACCATCATGTTCTTCATATGTGCGCCAAAGAAACTCGGCGGATTGTCCAGACTGGGAACACAGGAAAGTCCTATCGTTGCGGGTTGCTTAGTAACCAACATTGTATTTATTATCCTAGGGCATATCCCAACCCATTTGGCAAATAGTAGGTTTGCATACAAAGTCGAAGGTTGTTTAGCGTTTTGCATTTCTTCGTTAATCCTTCGGAGTGATCTGCCCCGATTTTCCATTGTAAGATCCAGTTTTACGTAGATGGAAGCACTATATGTTACCAAGAAGCAAACGATAGGTTAAAGTCCACTCCAATACTAATTAATGTCTCCAGAGTTTTGGTCCACATGGAGTCAAAATGGATTAACATTTTCTATGCCGTACTTACGCATGATTAGCAAGGCGCTTCGGATGATTTGGCAAAGGAACGACCAAAAGACAAGAAATACTATCTGGTATTTCTTGTCCAGCATCCACCATAACCTTACGCACACAACCTCCCAAGGCTTCGCAAACGACTGCGCTGTAGGATACATTATGCTTCTTCCGGATTTGTTTTACAATGTCCACACCGATCTCAGCTTTTGCAGCAACGTTGTATTTTCTTGAAAGTTTCCTGTCCGTCAAATGCCAAGAATTACGACCATCCGTACCAAGTACGAGCTGTGACGTTAGTCGATAAGGGACGCACATCATTGCAACCAGTGACGACAAAAACTGATTTCTCGAAAAATTCGGTTTCGGCAACGCAGTCGGCGTAGCTCCGAGTAAATCCTTGAAGATGACACTAAGAATACTGTAGCCGTCTCCAATGGAATGATGCTGAGAAAGTAAAATGACAGTCACCAATCCATCCTTCTTAGCTCCCGCATCGTGAAAGTTATTAATGAAAAGAACTTCCCACGGGCTCCGATTTTTTCGCCATGGCTTCGCCAAATACACACGCATGATTCTTTTGAGATCATCTTCTTGACAGGGAGAGGGTAACGTTAGCTCAGAGTCCTGGTAGTCGTACTCCCGAATGTGGTTCTTTAAATCAAAATCCCGATCCCATTTCCAAAAATTGTAACCCATGAAATTGGTTAAACTCTGGCAATACTCCGGGTAGTATTGCTTACGAGTCTTGGGATTCTTTAAATCAATCACCCTCTCTTGAAAAGCGCTCCTAAACGTTTCCACACTTAACGAACTGTCCAGAGTGATAAAACCCACCATGTTCACTTTTGGATTTTTGTCAATGGCATCTGTGGCCAGTAGGTTTGATAGCCCCCATACCATCTCAGCAAGATCTTTTCGGAAAATCTTGGCAATCAACTCTACCAAATACTTGTACATTAATAAGAGCAAGGAAAGACTTGGCAATATGGTCAAGAAAAATATCATCGTTGCAGCAGAAGCTAAAATTACGTGTAGCTTCTGTTTCAAGCCTTCCATCTTCCTTCCAGACGCGTCTGCTCCCATTTTGACAAAAGTAACTACTATTTTGGACACCAAGTACACACTTACTTTCTCAGCTTTGGCTTTTTCAACCTAGTCTTTCACTGCAACTTTCACTGGATCGGATCCACACGACGCAGATTTGCATTGATAGGTAACTGACTGTCTCGAACAACCATTCCTTCCTTATTTATACCTCTGAACATTCTGCTACAGACTACATGATTGAGGGTGGAAAAAATTGTCAGGTGCAAATGTACCGAGGCAACATAGGCTCCTACTCAATTCAATAGTCTGAAAAAGTTTAAAGGAAAACGGGCCCCTGTTTCCATCTCACTTTGTCGTAAAATCTCAGTCAGTAATTTAATCCCATTCATTGGGGAAATCCTCGTAAAATGTTGCAACAACAGTCTTACTCGCCTTAAATTTTATCCTCGTAAATTCCATTGTATCCACAAAAAACGTTACCTTTCCATCCTTGCAAAATTAATATGCTGCCTTTACTTATGCTGTGATGCTATATAATGCCCGTGTAACATATCCAGATTTATAATGCTCATCCCTCTGCTCTTACTCCCACTGCGCACCAGTCATAATATGTAACGCTGCCAAAAATGTTGTAGAGTAGGCAAGATACTCCAGGAAAAGTTTAAAAAACTGCTGTAGTGGAACAATTCCCTGACTACTTTTTTCATTCCAGTCTAGAAGCAATGAGACTTTCTTGTCTTTAGCCGTTTCATCTCCTCGTTATTCAGTGGGTTCTGTATAATCCAAGGTTTGTTTTCTTCAAGATGATCAATAAGTATCCATATGAAGATGAGAAAACAAATTACTACAGTACGTGGTGGGGGGATGCACGTCTGAGGTGAAGAACACGACCTTAGCTACCTACTACAGTGCTTTTTCAAGAAATTTCACTCCATTTTATCTGGAAAACCTATATCAATTAGGCTGATTCTGAAATGCAGTAAATTACCTTTTGCTTCTTTGTGTGGCTACCTTTTTTACCTCAAACACCAGCATAGCCAAAGACTCAAAAAGTAAAATATGTATACTTCAAGTCAATTATAAGTAAATTATCTCTTTTGCAATACCCTTTTGCTCACAGATTCTTCAATTTTGCTTGCTTGTAAAAAACCCAGGTAATGCCTAGTAATTTAAGAAGCGTTAAGAAACAAGAGGAATTTACAAAAAATGTGTCAAAAACTCGGCATTTTAAGCCACATTTTCCTCCTTCTTTCGACTTGATTGAATGCTTCGGCTGGAAATTCGTGTAGTATGCCAATTTCCCGCAGCTTGTATTCTCTGTTGTTAGGGGTCGACTAACGAAGCTACAGTCCTGCTTCTGCCATAGCACATGCAAACTTTTTTCAATTTTTATAGCCAACTTTTTTTGCTTCATCTATGCTCATCTGGTCTGGGGTTAATATTTCGAGTGTTGCAAAATTCTTGATAGCAGGAAATTTTGACGTATAATTTTCAAGCAAGGTATCATTCAGTCAGTGCACTACAAATATCAATGAATGGCAAGGTACTACATACAGTCAGAGCTTGTGACTATACTGGATTTAACTATTTCATTAGTATCTTGTGCAAGATTTGCTCATGCCACGAACGTTGAAAATTGGCTGTCTGAAACAATTGACTTCACCTTGAATCTTAAATGCAACTAGAAAATACTGACACCGCTTGACCTTTGCTTCTTTTAATAAATCTATAGCAATAACATAGGTGCACTTTCCAGTCCGCCAGCATTACCCCGGCCCTGCCATCATAATTGGGCAAGCTTGTAAAATAATCTCATGCTTTGCTCCCCTATTCAATTCTTTATCATATTTCATTCTTATGCTGAGTCCGTCTTCTTTATCTTCACCCTTACCCAAGTGAAACCTGGGCTCAGGAATGTGCTTAAGTTTGCAGTTTAAACTTCAGCTTTGTCTTTTTTAAGAAACTTTTCATAACATGAAAAAGTAATATAGTGAGGCGTGAGGTATAAAATATTTCTCCAATTATTCCTGGCAACTGTTAAATATAAACCTTTTCCGATAAGTTGCTTACAAAGTTAATCCTAAAGTTCAGATTCGCATTTATTTACTAAACGCTACCACTTGTCTTACACTCTGATGCGCATAAATTATATGCTATCTCTGAATACCCCGCTCGACGAACTGATGCAACGATCACATACATTTCCATTTCACATACAGCCCATAGAACAGTGCAGGAGGAACATACACGTACTGTCCCCTCGTATGAGTTGCGCTTTATGTATTCCAGGGCATAGCCCGCGTTTCCAGGGGCATTTAGTGTAAGCCGGGAAACATTACTTGTACGCCGATCTGAGTTTTCTTGGTTTAGATGCTGTGGAAAACTTCATTACAAGCGGATTCTGAAAATTATTTTTTTCAATCGTATCTGCAGCTCACACCGCACAATATTCTGGGCTGCAAGGAAAGGTAGCGCTTATGGTTAAAGAGGAAACCATGATTAAAGTTTGTCTAGCGAACACTTTTGACGTTAGACTCGCCTTTAGCTCTCACAGGGAAACAAAAAGTGCATCCCAGCGGACATTTCTTATGCTCTCCGTGGCATACACCTAATGTTTCCTTTCGACACCCTTTGTATGATAAACATAAACTGTAGAAACGAGTAAATGTCTATCTTTCCGCTAAATCCCGTTAAGTAAGTTGAGCAAACCAGTCTTGATAGTGTCGTGGCTTTGATGTAGGCTTATAAGAATATCCCGTTGAATTAAGCGTGCTTCTTTTGACAGACATGACATATATATAATGACAATCATATGTTTTTGTCTCCAGCAAATACAAAATATAAACTATGCGGTCGAATCGTAAATGTAGTTTTGCAATCCAACCACTTGAGTCCGCGATTAAACCTTTTATCTTCGATTTGACTGACGCGGGTGACCCATCACCAACTTTGTAGAATGGAACCCAATATAATCATGCATGCCCCGATAAAACAATTGTGCAAGATAATGGATTACAGGAGAATGTGCTAATGACATTTTAATACTCACGTCTGTCTCACCGTCTTGCTAGTACCTATATAGAAATTAGGACAGCAGTCACACATGAGCAGTCGTAATTAATTCATCCAAAATGGCCAAATCAAAAGTAATCCCAATCGTAGGTGTAGTTGTAGGTATAGTGCTTCTAATTACAATTACTGTTGTGGGATGGGCAGCGTACCCAAAAATTAAGGAGAATACCATCAAGGGGGTAACTGAGATTAAATTTTATATATCTTTAAAATATTCACCATATTTCTTGTTCCCAGCAGAGGAAAAATGGCGCTCCCTAATTGATTCTTCTTAACCTCCACAAATATACATATTAAACAGAGCAAACAAGCATCTTAAACTTGAATGTTCTTCTACCGATTCTTAGAAAACACGCCTGGTGGAAGCAGCTAGCACTTACGAAAAATGGAGGAAAATCGAGACACCCATCGACTTCAAGTTTTATATTTTCAACTTGACCAACCCTGACGCTAATTTAACAGCAAATGAGAAACTAGTCTTTGACGAACTTGGCCCTTTTGTCTTTTCGTAAGCTGAACAAAATATTCCTCTTCCGCAGTTTAACTCTACAAAATTCTGGGTAAATTATAAAGTTATACTCACTGGGTTTTTAGAAAAGAATCCGAAAAACAGAAAATAGAGCGGCAAGGAGACGTTCTTATCACGTATCGTCAAAACACCAGCTATTATTTCAATGCGGAGAAGTCAAATGGAACCTTGGACATGGTCATCACCATTCCAAATGTCCCTTTCATTGTAAGTAATTCGAACTTCTCATGTTCGCATGTGCTCTCCGATGGATACCTCTTTCTATTTCCTTCTGTATAATTCAGCTAGCACAGTTGTTACTACATAACTGATTTTTCAGACTGTCACATCACTGCTTTTTGCACTCGTCCCGAATCAGATTCAGGCGAACGTTCGAGCACTCATAAATCGTATACACGATTTTGACGGAGAAGAGATTTTTAAGAGAGATATTACAGTGGGACAAATGCTTTTCGATGGATGGCCACTTGCAGTCAAAAATTTCTCTGGTTGGCTAGGGGTGAAAGACATATTGGATACGTTTGACCCGACGGCATTTGGATTTTACCGTGGGGTGAGTTAGTTACTGATTGACTTCGCTTCAGTTATTTACGCCGAAGAAATCTTCCCCATGTAGCATTTGTTAACATCAAATCAAGTTTATCTTTGATATGAAATTATAGGAGAACAATTCTCTTGGAGAAGAATATACGGTACACACAGGGGCCGCGGATTCGGACTTATTCGGGAACATAGTAGCATTCAACAAATTAACCGAGTTGGATACCTGGTACACTCCGGGGTTAGCCGAGGATAGCAATATGCACATGTGCAACAAGCTCAACGGTACAGACGGAACGGTATATCCTCCATTCCAGACCAAGGAACGTGATCTTCAAATATTTAGCAGCGATGTTTGCCGCTCCCTTACCCTAAAGTTTGATCGAGAAATCGAACACTTTAAAATACCCGGCTATCGGTACACCCTCCCGGAGAATCTCTTTGATCATCCGGATGTTATGCCAGAAAACAGCTGCTACTGCAGAATCCTCAGCACACGTTTGGACCGCCGTTGTTTCGCTGGAGCTTTCAGACTTTTCCCCTGCAAAAGTAAGATATATATACCCAAATTCTTTTGGAAAATGCCTGCAAAGCATTAATCAAAATTTTAAGGATCAATGAGTGGAGGAGATATTGATAAAATAACACTATCATTTCAGGCGCACCTTTAATCGGATCTCTACCTCATTTCCTTCGAGGCGAGGGTCTTCTGGAAAATATTACAATCACGCCCCCTATTGTAGATGATCATGAAACGTTTATCGAAATTGAACCAGTAAGCGTCATTCTTCGTATTTAACTTCTGTTGCAACCAGTGTTTTTCTAAACTTTTTGTGATTTCGCAGGAAACTGGAGCATTGTTGCGAGCCCGGAAGCGTATCCAAGTGGGTGTCGAGCTAGATCGGATACCGCAAGCAGGCTATTCCGTGTTCAGTGACTTGCCCAACAGGGGCGCTAGTTGGATAATGCCTCTTTTTTGGGTCGAGGAGGTAAAATCTTTTAAGATATTTCCAGGAGGTACAATGGGTGTTCATTATTCTAACATATATGGTCCTTCGTTTGACTTTTCAGAGCGCTGACATGGACCAAGAAACAGCGGACGAATTGTATTCCCTGCTTATCCAAACGGAGAAAACAGTCAATATCGTTAGATGGGTGGGTCTTGGCGTGAGCATCGCCATCACATTAGTTAGCGGTTACTTTACTTTGAGAGCCTTTTAATTTCAAACCATGTGGGATATTTGCTATTGAGTGTGTATTCATGGCATCTGCAGAGGCTATAGTCGTATTAAAATATGCCGTTTAACGACAAACATCTTCGTGAGTTCTTCCACAGTTTCCTCTGCCGTTCTTTTCATCCAGTATCATGGATTGAGTAACTTCCGCGTTGATGTAAAATAATCTGTTTTCCAACAAACTTAAAAAGTATGCGTAATACATTAAGCAGGCGCCTATTATGACAAGTGACGGTTTTTGCCTCCAGCAAATACAATACATACATAAACTATGATATCAAATAGTAAATGTAGTTTTGCAATCCAACCACTTGAGCCCGATTAAACCTTTTATCTTCGATTTGACTGCGACGCGGATGACCCATCATCGCCAACTCTGTATAATGGAACCCTATAATCAGGCTTGCCCAAAGATGGTTGTTGTGCAAGACAATAGATCACAGGGAAACTCGCCAATGAAATTTATTTATTCACTTCTGTATCACTGCAATCCTGGTACCTAGAAATTTAGACAGGAGTCACGCGTGAGTAGCCGCAATTAAATCCTCCAAAATGGCAAAACCAAAAGGTTCCCCAATTCAAGGCGTTGTTGTAGGCATAGTTCTTATAATTACAATTACCGTTGTTGGATGTGAAGCGGAGCCAAACATTAAGGAGAATATCATCAAGGGGGTAAATGAGATTAAATTTAATTTACCATTAAATATTCACCATAATTCTTGTTCTCAACAGGGGAAAGATGGCGCTCCATAATTGCTTACGCCTATCGTGTTTCCTCTTATCCTTCGCAAATGCATGTGGGCAAGCTTCTTAAATGTGAAAGCCTCTTATATACACTCATTCTTAGAAAACACGTCTGGTGGAAGCAGCTAGCACTTTCGAAAAATTGAGGAAAATCGAGACACCCATCGACTTGAAGTTTTACATTTTCAACTTGACTAATCCAGACGCCAATTTAACCGCAAATGAGAAACTAATCTTTGACGAACTTGGTCCCTTTGTCTTTTCGTAAGCTGACTCACCCCTTCCTCCGATTTCACTCTAAAAAGTACTGAGTAAACCATAAACTTATACAAACGCCACATTCCTTGGTTTTTAGAAAAGAATCTGATAAACAAAAAATAGAGCGGCAAGGAGACGTTCTTATCACGTATCGTCAAAACACCAGCTATTATTTCAATGCGGAGAAGTCAAATGGAACCTTAGACATGGTCATCACCATTCCAAATGTCCCTTTCATCAGACTGTCACATCACTGCTTTTTGCACTCGTCCCGAATCAGATTCAGGCGAACGTTCGAGCACTCATAAATCGTATACACGATTATGACGAAGAAGAGATTTTCAAAAGAAATATCACCGTCGGTCAAATGCTTTTCGATGGATGGCCCCTTGCCGTGAAACCTTTCTCAGGTTGGCTTGGAGTGAAAGACATGTTGGATATAACATTTGATCCTTTAGCCTTTGGATTTTACCGTGGGGTGAACTGCTTACTGAATTATTACATTTCAATTTTGTACGACGAATAAATCTTCTCCATCCAACTACCGCGTACAGCAAGGGGTCAGAGAGATAAAATCATGGAGCGCTCTCGTGGCCTCCAACTTGCTGGCCCTGTGCGGAAAGTTTCGGACAAGCGGACCCCAGCTTGCTGCACGCGGTACTTTGTTAGCATAAAATTAAGTTTATCTTTTATTTGAAATTATAGGTGAACAACTCTCTTAGAGAAGAATACACGGTACACACAGGTGTAACAGATTCGGACTTATTCGGAAAAATAGTAGCATTCAACAAAATGACCGAGTTGGATACCTGGTACACTCCGGGGTTAGCCGAGGATAGCAACATGCACATGTGCAACAAGCTCAACGGTACAGATGGCACGGTATTTCCTCCATTTCAGACAAAGGAACGGGATCTTCAGATATTTAGCAGCGATTTTTGTCGCTCACTTACCTTCAAATTTGATCGAGAAATCGAACACATTAACATACCTGGCTATCGATACACCCTCCCGGAGAACCTCTTTGATCATCCGGACGTCATGCCTGAAAACAGCTGCTACTGCAGAATCCTTAGTACACGCTTCGATCGCCGCTGTTTCGCTGGAGCCTTCAGACTTTTCCCCTGCAAGAGTATGCAAACCTTTTAAGAGTATACGTAAAGCAGTGATAAAATTTTAAAAAATTGAAGATAAAAGGTTCATAAATTTAATTTCAGACTCCCCTTTAATCGGATCTCTCCCGCATTTCCTTCGAGGGGAAGGTCTTCTGGAAAATATTACAATCACGCCCCCTGTTGTAGAGGAACATGAAACTTTTGTTGAAATTGAGCCGGTATGAGAAATGCATCCCATTAAACTACTTTGTAGCCAGTGTTTTTCTAGCTTTGCTATTAATTATGTTAAAGGAAACTGGAACATTGTTGCGCGCCCGGAATCGTTTCCAAATGGGTGTCGAGTTAAACCGGATACCGCAAGCAGGCTATTCCGTGTTCAGTGACTTGCCCAACAGGGGCGCTAGTTGGATAATGCCTCTTTTTTGGGTCGAGGAGGTAAAATCTCTCTCATGGTTTTAAGAAGTTAAAACTATGTTCATGATTCTAATGTGTTCTTCTTTTAATATTTCAGAGCACTGACATGGACCAAGAGACGGCGAAAGAATTGTATTCTCTACTTAAACAAACGGAGAATACAGACAATATCGGTGGATAAGCTATGGTCTTGGCGTGAGCATCGCCATCACATTATTTAGCGGTTACTTTACTTTGAGAGCCTTCTAATTCCAAACCGTGTGGGCTATTTGCTATTGAATGTGTATTCATGGCATTTAGCGAGACTACTTATTGTCTCATTAAATCAGAAATTTCATCCCCAGTTTTCTCTTTCGTTCTTTTCATCCAGTCTATCCAAGAGTTGGTTTGCCTTGGATTGCCAGCATTTATGTTAATTTTGGGACAGTTCATTCATGGATTCTCGCCGTATATTCAGTCTTAATTAATCACATTGATGAATAACTTACGAGCTTATTCACATAATCTGTTCATTAAGTTACGCGTACATCTTATTACATGTTCGTTCCATCCGGGTTTTAATTAGCTGGGCGCTGTTTGTAAAACTCGTGGAATGCAATTACATCTGATGTCATCTGTATCTGTCAACAAGATACAACCTACTCGTAATTTATTTTGTATGGTGACGGCTGGGATCCTGAATCTTCAAAAATGTAGGGGCTAACAAGCACATTATTCTATGAGAAATGAAGTCAACTTGAAACTGCGGAACAAAAGTACGCTATCGTATGAAACTGAAACCGTGTGAATATACTACCAACTCTTTCCAACAGCAAGTGGCAACACAACAAAAGAAAAGGAATACATGTCAATGTCGCGATAAGACTAATCTATACATTAAAAGTTATCAAATTGATAATCCGAAATCAATCACAAGCAAAGAGTTGAAGGTAGTGAGCAGCAATACTTTAGGGATAAATCAATCACTAAAAGTCATTACTAATATTCAATGTAGTCGTTCCACGGCCTTCGTTCAATGTAAAAATGCAGAAATTAGGACCGGGTATTATTGTAGGAGGACTCGTACTCCTTGGCGCAGCTCTTGGTGTTTTCTTCGGCGTCGTTCCAAAATTAATTGATAGCAAAGTTAAAGAGGTAACGCATTCATCTTTTTGAACTCCAGTATCATTTTGTATTCTAAACGTGCTTCGCTTAAATACAATTTTCGTTGTATGCTGCATTAAAATGTATTTCAAAAAATGTGCATTCCTCCCTCTGTAGGAAACGCGGCTCGTAGAAGGTTCAGACACTTGGAACAAATGGAAAGATGTTACTGTTCCAGTAAGGCTAAGTTTCTATGTCTTCCATGTCACAAATCCTTACGCTATTCAAAATGGCGAAAAGTTTATACTCGAGGAGCGTGGTCCCTACGTCTATGAGTAAGTTATTTTTAGTTTTATTAAGGTTCCGCCAATTTTGTGTTTTAACGGTAACTTTCATTAATATTTGCAAAATATTCCATCTCATAGGGAGAAGCGAGAAAAAACTATCCTCAGGATTCACGAAGAGAAGGATAGTGTTACGTACAAAGAATCTAAAACGTATTTCTTTAACCGCAATCTTTCTGTTGGCGATCAAACGGATACATTCAATACAATCAACTTTCCTCTCGTGGTAAGTCCCGTTGTAACTGCTTATTAGCTCTATTAGCAACGTATACTAAAATTAATCTAGATTTAATCGAACATGCCGCTCATCACCTTCCTTTCAAATCTAGACACTTTCAACGATTCTGAAGAAAACTGTTTTCTCCCTTGCAAATCCGATAATCAATTCATTCCTCCGACCGGTTGATGCAGATCCTGCCGGAGCAGGCGAGAATTTTGTTCGCGAAAACATCACGGTCGCTGAGCTATTCTTCGAAGGTTTTCCAATTCATCCGTGGTACAACAAATTCATCGCTGCGACGGGAAGCATTCCACCGGAATTTGAAAATGACAGATTCGGATTCTACAGAGGGGTAAAGTTTCATGTTTAAACTTTTTCATTCTGTGATAGCCATGCTAATAGACGACAGGTGACACTAGGTTATTTGAAATTTCACAATAGAGCATTCATAAGCATAGAGAACCTAAAAGATTAAAGAGATGAGTTAGTACGAGTAATTTAAATGGCCTACCGAGTATGATTGATGTTTTGATGGAAGGAATACAAAGAGAAAAAATCTCAACAGAGTTGTCAGATCAGCAATAGACACAATAGGTTTGCAAGGTCGAACAGATAGCGCTATCCTAAACAGGTGATAAGGTCAGCAGAGTGAGCAAACACTTGTGGAACAACAGCTTTCCAAGTCAGTAGCTTGCAAATATTCCAAGGTCTCAATCTAATATTGTTTTATCAACGCTCAGGTTTCTCTCCCAGCAGCTCAGGTGTAAATACACGTAAAATAAAAGTATATATATATACCCGTATGTAATCAATTCAAACTCTGTTAGCACTAGCATGGAGACGCTTTATGCAAAATGTCTTAAAATCTATCAAGCAGATGATGAAAAATAACTGAATGTTCGAAATAATCCCTCCAACGATGGCTGATGGCTTGTACACACACATAGCCTCGGTCTTTAGCGCTAAATTAATTTTCCCATTCTCAGTCAGCTAATTACCCCAATGATTTTACAATGATCTTACACCATAACTGTATATTCTTATAAACCTTGTATTGGCCCCTTACAGAAAAACGGAACTGATGATGGTATTTACGAAATATACTCCGGAGTGCAGGATCACACACGCTTCGGTCAGATTTTGAAATGGGAAGGCGGAGAGGAACTAGATTGGTGGACTGACCCCGCGCTTTTGCCTCACGAAGAGCAATACTGCAACAAAATAAATGGATCTGACGGAACCGTATTCCCCCCATTCGTGGAAAAGTCCCGAGTACTTCGCGCCTTCGTTACTGACATTTGCAGATCCATTTTCCTGACATACAATTCAGACATTGAATACAAAGATATCACAGCCTACAGATTTACGGTCCCTAAAGAGATGCTTGCCAATCCCAAGGATAATCCTGATAATCAGTGCTTCTGCACGAATCCAGGTGGCGGTTTAGCAGCTCACTGCGCGGGAGGATTAATTCGGATAAATGCTTGCCAAAATGGTGATTTATACAGCGTATACCTTTAAATAAATTCTTTTTTTCTTCAGCAGATTCAGGACCGACAACACAAATACGCGAATAATTTTCATTTATTTACCTTGCAGATGCCCCCGTCTTCACCTCAAATCCTCATTTCCTTGACGCTGATGCAGACATTCTGAACGCAGTTGAAGGATTGAAGCCGGATAGAGAACTGCATCAAACTGCATTGGATGTTGAGCCGGTATTTAAATACTATTGCAGCTTTTAGACACTATGAGCAACTAAATAATGTAATTAAAATGTGCATACAAACTCCACCTTAATACTTATCGCTATAGTTTGCTAAACTTTCAGAGATCTGGACAACTCGTACAAGCCACGAAACGAATCCAAATTGGCGTTGAAATACAGCCTTTAAACGGCATTCCAGCCTTTGGGGACGTTCCCGCACCCAGTGTTAATGTTCCACTATTCTGGGCTGAAGAGGTGAGATAAAAAGAGGAGTTTCCTCAAATAACATGTTTTTGAATCTTTTATTCTTTTTTAAACAAACATTTTCCCCCTATAGTATGCAGCCTTGTCCGACGAAGACGTGGAGGACCTCAAAGATCAACTCTTGAAACCATTGAAACTTATTAAAATTATTCAGTGGAGTGTGATAGCCGTCACTGGCGCAATAGTAGTGATTGGACTTGTCATTACATATCGGAGAAGACGAAAGACTGTAGTTTAGTTCCAAATGCAGCAAACTTCTGTGGCTTGTCTTGTAAAATATCCCTCTTGTGGGAAACTAAATTATGAAACATATTTTGACCGATAATAAAAATTGTAACAGCGTATTTGCCAAGATATGCAAATTCCCCTTATTTTTTTATAGAGAAAGCAATTTATAGAAATACGAGTTAGAAAGTTAAAAGCTTTACATTACAGTGGACAGTTCTTCAGTCATCACATTGCTGCTTTTTTCTTTAGCTTATCTCAAAGCAACGTTATTGATTCTTACTGCCAACTTCAGCAAGATAGATGAAAATAACTAGACTCTTCCAGAAATAAAACTAACTAACTAACCAACTAGACTCTTCCCCTTATTATAGTAAATAAGTAAATTGCTACCTTCATACCGCGATCTCTAGTTGACACAAGTTAAAACCAAAATCCAAGCTGAAAAGCGTCACACGCTGGATAAGTACCTCATGTGTGACATGATAACAATGATAGAAACAGTATGCGTTACCGGCAGCCACAGCGTTTGCAACCCCCAATTCACACGCAGTCAGAGTCATACATTATTCTGCAGTTCTTTTTAAAATACGAGTACGAAACTATATAGCCAGCTATAATTGTCAAAGTAACGGAGTTGAATGCTTGTTTTCTGGATTTATTCGATACATCCTTAGACTTGTGAAGTAAGTTTGAATGGTTATGTTATTTTTAGATCCGCAGTTGAAGCTCTCAGATCATAATTTTTTTTTAATTGCAGCATATTACGGCAAAATTCTAGTTTCCACTTCAATATTTTATAGGATTAGTTAAAAGTAAGACTAGGTATCCGATTTCTTTTGGCATTTATTGGCAGCACCAGGACACGGTTCATGTGTCGTAGCTCCTTCATAAAATCTGGTACTATTTTAAAGATTATTGCCTCCTACACTAAAATCAATCAACCAAGTACCTTCAATCAACAACCCTCACGCCTCACCAAATAACCTCCATGCGTTCAGCCTAGGAGTTTGCTACGAACTAGTCAACGACTGGAAATTATTTGGTTTGCATTTATAATGAAACACAGCAAAATATACGCAAATATTGATCATTTCCATTCCAAAGTACTTGGGGTTTGAAGATTAGAAAATAACATGGAACGTTACGCCGCTGCTGAGAGAGTCTTGGAGATGTGCTGGCTTTCAAATTAGTCCATAATGGCAAACTAAATCTACCAATTATAAATGTTGTGAAGCCCTAGACTAAAAAATGCGAATATTGTCGTATACTACAAATCTTACAAGTACTTAATCCGGTCTGGGACCATTAGGAACTAGCGGGTATTGAAAAATTCAGCTACCAATTCCGTTATGATGATCACATGCACGAAATACGTCAAAGTTTGACCTAGTGTATCATGTTTTATCATTTTTCATTATTACTCTACCGCATAAAAGCTAATGTTCCACTCGTTGACTAGTTTAATCGCAGCAAGCCACAAGGTTAGATGCATAGGGGCAAAGGGAACTTGCTTCCACCCCCAAAACTACCAATTTAACGCCCAATCAAATATCAGCCGTTACTTCCATTTAACTATAGCCTGAAACCTGCATCCACAGATGACGAAGGACAATGGCTTCTTGCGACAAATTCCTCATGAAGCTCATGAAGCCGGTTCAAAGATCATCCGGTCTCAAAATAGCCGCATTCATTGGTACACAATTGCATTGCATTATTCAGAATTAACATGTGTTGTACTATGTCACCTAGTCACCTCTCTCGTATATTTTTCCCGGCCCGAATAGTAACTAGTATTAACAGCAATGATTGTTGATCACAGCCATACTCGGGGTTGGTTGCCTCACTCTTGGAGGATTATGGGGAATGTTGAGTCAATCTCGGAGATGGACGCCACGTATTCGGTTCATACAAGAGCAGTACAGCAGCAACAGTTTCAACGAGGAGGATCCAGAATCTTGCCCTTAAATCCAAATTAGTTTTTTGCATTGATCCATCTTTCGGACCATCTTCTTGGACCTAATTCCATTTAAATTTTATTTCTCATTCACATTTCAGATTCTGTAAAATTACAACCATAAAGTTTTAAAAGAAATATTTGCCATATCAACGACATCTGATAAAAATGGCAGAAAGGGTAATGCTATTCAAATCGAGTAAACTTGTGGCAAACTTTGAGTCTCAAAGTTTAGAAGCATAAAAGAGCGTTGCCATGGGCAACATAACAGTTCACGTAAATGTGGCAAGAGTCAGAAATTAGCAATAGGAAAGGCTCGAGTTAATGCTTCTTGAATCTTCAGTATCCTTTCTTTTAAATTGTGATAACGTGACTATACATGCCACCAATAATCACTTTAACTTTCTTACCACACGAATAAGAATAATCCAGCCCATATTCGTGTGTTTTAATGTTACGTTTCGCATTATAAGCCCATATGATTTGACCTCACCCGCATCATATTTCCAAACAGCTTCCGATTCCATTATCCTTATCCTTTGTAACAATCTCATTCACAAAACTACCACACCACCTTCACCTTCACCAACCACATCGCAATAATGAAGCGAAACATTGCGAGCAATGAGTGCTGAGGAGGAATGATGTCAGTTCCTTAACGCTAACGCTGTGCTGGCTATGATTTTATTAGGTTCAGTGCAAATTTTGCAAATTAATATTCCTGAATTTTAAAATTACAGAAATAATATCCCGGCTCCAGCATATATAAACATGTTGGTCGCCGATTCCACTTCCACTAATGTTCAACGTTAATTTTGAAGTAGCAATAACTTTCTCAAACCTCAAAACTTATGAATTGTACCATTATAGGTTTTTCGATTATAATTAATTCCTGAAAAGCATCATACTTCCTAGGAGTATGTACAATCAAATCTTTCATGCATTTTAGGGATGCAAAAGGGCTTCAACTCTTAAAAGCTGCAATAAGTGATTAGTTTACTGGTTGTGGTTTTAATTAGAACGGTACATGAAATCTTTCTTGAAATCTAATTAGTTACAGGTAAAAGCAATATTTTGAGAACGAATCAACTTGAAAATTTCCAAAGGTACTAAATTAAAATTTAAAATTACAAGATTAAAGGCAACGAAATGATTAGCAAACGAGCTGAAGTGTTGGTTCCGAGTACCAAAAAATGCGTAGAAACAGCCCGATTCCTCACTACTAGTCGTCGTCCGCCCGCCTGCTCCGGGATGATCCTCCGTGACCACCAAAGAGACGCGTACCCACATAGATGGCTCCTAGAAGCAGCACGCACCCAACGCCGACAAGGACTGTAACATCAAAAATGTACAGTATGTTATTAATTTTTCCCCTTGCAGTGTATAGTTACGCATTCGGGGGTGCAACACATGTTTGGCACGGCAGCGCATTACAGAACAAACAAATGCTAATGATTTTATTATGCACGCGACCACCCACAACCCGCCAAATTAAGCTGCTCTTTCTACATTGCATATGCAAACTTTTAAATTGACGAAACCAACATAAATTCGGAACACTTCCACTAACGGTTTTTAGAGCTGATGTGGGTAATATAAAAAGTTGCTGCTTTTACATTCCTGCCAACATAGCCTAATTGCCCCATTTTTATCCACGGCGTAAAGAAATTCGTGGAAACATTATGGCACAGCTTATAATCTTACCAAAGATGCTGTACTAAACAATACCCGATTTGTACCCTATATCATACCTGCAACGGACACAATTTCGCCGTACCCACCTACACCCATTGCGCCACTTCTTACTACCTCATCATACACTCTTGACCAGAATATCCTGCCAATTGGTACTATGGTTATATCCCTTTAAGTGTATAGGATAATACCGGCACGAGGCAACGAAATATTATCCAACGGTAAGGTTCAAAACATCTATTTTCGGAAAACTTTTCCTGGTACCCCTTTGACCTCGACCAACTTGGACGTAACAGAAGCGCAAAATATAACGATCATAGAGTTTCAAAGTATTTTAATATCTTAAATCAGTGTGTACCCCCTAGTTCAAGCCTGGATAGTCTTCTGCCTCCCCTGGGGATGGGAAGGCTGCAGGGATCGTAATCGGTATAGCAAGCCATTTTCAGTTTTTCAGTACTTATGACAGTGGAATTAATTGCCGGTATTCGAATTGTTGACCAGGTATCGAAATGATTAACGATGCAGAATAATTGAGTTCAGTCCAGGGCACAAAATACTCGAAATTTGAAGCGGTCTCTGAACGATTAAGCCGTAAGTCAAATCGATCTTTATCCTAAGGATGGCAATAATTGCGAACAGAAATTTGAGATGTTGCCAGATTAAACTTATACTTGAAAATCCTTAAGTTGAAACTTTAGAATTTTGTCTAATTCCTTTAACTTGGAAATATAAAATGCGTACTCTTAATGTGTAGGCCAGAAATGATCTGACTATTCGAATATATATATATAATGAAAATTGAAATATAACGTTTGCGAGCAGATACTATCGAATAAACTGAGCAAACAAATACTTTACCGTTACTTTGGCAACTGTATGTGTATATCGAAATCGCATTTTAAATATATAGGTGTTGTCCATTACTGTTACAGCTATTACACGTTACCCACTCTTTAAAGATCAGTTTCTGTGGATAAGAGCAGATGGGTAGGAGCACGGTTAACGAGATGGACAAGAGTCGAGCTGCCTGAAAAAATAAGATCAGAGCTAAAGAGATTGATACAGGTATTTACGGATATTCAAAACCGTTAGGTATTCGGTGCTTGAATCATATGTATTCTCAATCAGTTACGTTCAATTCATTGCATTTCAAGCGCTAATTATGTAATTTTAATTCACCAATGGAGTTTAAGCAACGTCGATATCGTACAATGTTTATTTCTACGAAAAACACTCTACTTCAGATTAAATTCCATGCAAGCTAACGTTACATTTACCAGGGATTTTCAGCCATCTTGTAGCGGCTGGCATCAGCAAAATAATGGCGAACAGTGCAAAACATTAAGCCATAGAGAGCATGGCCTATATGATTTCAATGGTACTGTAGCAGGGATTGGGTGGTGGAGAAAGAAGACAGCTATATAGCGGGAACTCGGTAGTTCAAACTTGGAGCGATGCAATGTGGAAAAATTGGAGGTTCTTGAATTTCTCATTTCTCTCGGAAGGTCAGAGCGCTGAAGAGGTAAAACATTATAATTGTTTTACAATAATCAAAACTTCAAATTAATTTAATGACATAGTTTATTGTTAAATCATTTACAACGTACTTTTTACGAACCCTCCGAAAGTGAATTTTCGAAAGAGATCAATAACGGTGATAGCATATTTTTCTTGATCGGGGGGATTCAACCAGTTACCCGTAGTAGTGTACGTTTATGTGTGATACGATACCAAAGAAGCAAATTTATAGCGTATTAAAGAATATCTGGAATGTCATCCGAAGCGGCTGTGAATACGGGAGGCGAAGTTGTGACATTTGCTGTTGGAACTTATTCCAACCATGTTACTTCACATCTTTTCAACTTACAAGTAATTTATTTACCAACATCAATTGTCTCATTCAACCAATATATGCATGTGCAACTCTACTTA
Organism: Sminthurides aquaticus; assembly: GCA_906901655.1. Lineage (NCBI taxonomy): Eukaryota > Metazoa > Arthropoda > Collembola > Symphypleona > Sminthurididae > Sminthurides > Sminthurides aquaticus. The sequence continues at coordinate 6,407,512 of CAJQTT010000003.1, forward strand.
CACTAAATTTTTCTTTTCCAGTACCCTGAAAGAGGAATCGGTGATGCAGATCCGAATATTTTATGGACTCGCGGCCGCAACGGAGGTGGAAAATTAGTGTGGACTCCCCGACTTCTCACGTTTGATTTAAAGGAAAATTATATTTCGAGCAAATTCCTGCAAGCAAAGCTGGTGGGATCGGAGGATGCGACCACTCAGAGTTTATGGGAAGGCCCTGTTAAGAGAGTAGAGCTCCAAGACAACATAAAATCAGGATCAAGTAAAACTGTCACGGAGAATCACCAGAACCGGAGAACTCCTACTGCCGAAAGTAGCAACACATGGATAGATTACGCAGATTGGGACTTAAACACCTCTGTTACCTCGGATTTCCCGATTTACACTTCAATGCGCAACGCTAATGTAAACAGTCTTCAAAATTATGGACAAGGTCTGCAATGCTACAGTCTTTTGGAAGATCACTCTACAGAGTCCATGCGTCGCTATGTAGAACCTTGTGATTATTTTCAGGTACGCTTATTTATATCCTTTACTGGAAATATATCCTACATCGCAATTTCAGCTGATTCTTAAATCTTTACCAAAGAGTAGCGAAACTAGGCGAAAGTTCAAGAACTGCCCAAATTGTAGTGGGCATTGTATCTTGCTCGGGCAGTTGTTTCTCTACTTACATATTTGCATTAATTTATACTCATATAAGAATTTTTCCGATTATTAGCTACTACTGAACTCATGCTGTGTGAGAAAGGTAGAATTAACTAACTGAAATTATCTATTGCAGGGGTTTCAACTATTCGTGGATCAGGATGATGGTTTCAGTGGAATAGCATCTCGAATAATGGAACACATATCAGATGAGTATGAAAAGAAGACTACAATGTGTTACGGGACGACAAGACCTATTTATCAGAATCTAGCATCTGACGAGAACATAGGATTTAAGTTGAAGCTAACAAATACAGCACTAACGTGGAACAGTTTCTGTCTCAATAGTTCCGTATTTACTTGTATAGGCTTAACAAATAGTCTTCTCTCTCGGACTTCACACCCTACTGAGGTTCCGTACATGTCATACAATGTAAGTTGCCACTGTGATCACAAATTTACCCTTAAATATTTTTCAGTATTAACGAATGATGATTGAAATATTTGCAGCCGGAATCCGATTATGAATCCAGTTACCTTTTAGCTGCTGCTATAGACACCTTTATCAGCCCATTTACACTAAAAGTAAACAGGGTGCCTTATTCTGAAGTTTCGGCTCTGCTGAGTTCATACGGGCATAAAATGACATTACTTGGTTCCGCATTCCCGTACCTCCTTCCAAACCACTCAACTTTATTCGGTACGCTAAGAGGGGATGGATTAGACCAGTTAACAAGTTTACTACCCGGTACTGCTATAGATGGTACTAAGAGCATTGGTAATTACTTCGCACTGCGAGGATTTCTTCAGGACGAAATTATACGGTATGCGTTTCAACCACATTACTTACGCACATTGAGACAAAACTCGATTCTTGTCAAATACCTTTCTTCAAGTACCTTTAAAAATTTCAGGAAAGACCATTTAACACCTGAAGAATTATACCGACTACCAAGAATCAAAGATGCGGCCAGTTGTCTAGAAGCATATTGTGAGGAAACTTATAGTAGATCTGTCAATGTTATCAGGTCTGGTGTTAGTCCTTTCAAAGTATCCGAACCGTTTTCGTCAGTGGCCGATGGGTCTTCTTTAAATTATCTCGTTTCCAAGCGTGATAGATCTCAAGGTAATTTAATGCCAATAGAGTCAGAGCGTGTCTAGTTGGTCCTTTGTAAAAATTTATTTCAGATAATATCCATTTGCAAACTTTGTTTTATATGCATTTAGGAGGTCGTGATTCTTTCTGTGTCCGATCGATTGCCAGTGCTCACAATTCTCCACTTGTGGGCGACCTTCTCAAAAAATTTATCCAAGTGGAATCAAGTCCTCAACAAAGTTTCGTTTCCTCAAGGACAACTGCAGCATGCATAGCTGAAGTTGAGCAAGATGACTATACAGAAGCCATAAATAATTTAAAATGCTTAAGTGAATCTTATGATTTAAGTAAACTTTACTAGCAGTTACGGGCTTTATTCTGCCATGTAATTCACTTTGATATTATATACTTATCTACTTCGACAAGACGCCGTCCTGAAAAGTAACATCTAACTTCGCGATTCGAAAGAATAATATTTTAAACATCAAGCCAGAAATTGTTTACCAAATTAATATATTATTTCCTATTTTTTTGTTAAAAAGTTACCTATTTGTAACATACTACTGTGAATTACATAAAAGTACTAGGTAAGAATTCAAAGCAAAACAAAAAATTAACATAAATGATTAAAAACGCTAACTGAACATCTAAAACAAGGTATCCTCAAAATAACATAAATTATCTCAAACTGAATGCAACTATTTTCTTTTCTGTCAACGATTGTAATGGAATTATCGGGGGGTCTGTCATGAAAATCCGTCGTTTCTCTTTAGTCCAGGTTTCCACTCGTAAGAGCAAGTAACGTAGCGGTCAAGAACTCTGTACCATTACTGCGTACCAAGAATGTCAGAAGAGCACGTGCAAGAGTTTGACAAAGTTTGTTTATCCAAGAGGAATCAAATTTATCTTCCCTGAGAGCATTCTGCAAGATTCTTCGTAAATCTCCTGGTAGTCCAGAATTGACTGCAAGATCCTGAGCTGTCACGCACCACAAAACTTACTTGTATGTCCTGCATTCTCCTAGTTTTACCCTATTCTAGTTACGTCTATGTTTGTGGCGTCTATGCTTTCTGCAAGCAGAGGAAGTCTCATACATGTGTCATGTTCGGATTTCATTTCGTTTATTTTTCTATTACTTACAGTTGTACAACGTAAACATGAAAATGGTTTTGATTTTCCTTTTATCAGCCTGCAAGACTGATAGCACCAAGCTGAAAGGACTTCATCTCCAACAAATTCTCACAACTTTTATCTTTTCAAAGGGTTATTTCTAATCTGTTCTTGCCAAGACGATATCCAGCGAATCCTGTAACTTAATGCCATGTGCATTGAATTCTCTAATGATCTAGCCAAAGGTAAGTAACAGCATGCTCTGAAAGACTCCTATCCTTAGTATTCTCTAACAGATTTCCTCATCACGGTTTCTTCTATTTCAGAAACAAGGAAACCGAAGTGGACATCCCGTCTACCTCCGACCTCACCTGTTTGATTCAACACAACAGTACTAAGGTTGTCCATCCCAATCGAAACCATGATACCAGTTATAGAAAATCATTGGTGAAAAAAATCGGTGGTTTTTAATGCGTTGATAACAAGGTAAATATCAGGCTATCCTAGAGTCCTGGACAATTTATTCCTTCCCCGGCTTTATGTATTTCCCTTGGGACGGATAGTACCACAAAAGCGACTGCTAGTTTCCCTTTCTTCCAGGAGTTCCTTGCGGGCACCAGCACCACCAAGCTAAACCCTTGAGGAGATCCATGGCTTGAGCGCACGATTCTTAGTTTACAACTCCTCGTCCTCTACCGCCAGGAGTTGATGCATTCAAGTATTTTCCCTCAGTCTTCTACTGGAAGTGGAAGAAAGTGGAGAGGGGACACCCGTTTCGTTTGCAAGCCTATAGAATCAAACGTTTTATTCAATCCCTCGGCTCTTAACTCAGTGAATGTGGAATCACCTTTAGCACCACCACCACTCTGGAAACTCTCAAATCTCCCTATTCTAAATTGGTTCCTCAAGTGTCGACAGTGTAGCAAACGATGGCAATTTACCTCAAAATCGCGCCAGTGAATGATCAGTAGCCACTGGTCACGCATTGGGTGAAAGTGAGTTACCAAGTGTTATATAAACACCGGAGACAGTACTGAATACATCTTACGTCTTCGTAGTGGTAGTGTCACAAGCTTTTCCCTAAAAGCCTCAAGCCTCCTGGACACAGTTCATTAATTGTTCCCTTAAAGAAGCTCACTAATAATTGTTTTTGCGTGAATACTGAGAGCATGTTGCAGAAATAGGACAGCCCTTACCACCTTAGCCAAGCTTGTCAAGGTAAGAAGCAGTGTATCATTTTTTATTCACGCTGTAATTGATTGATGATCCAGAAATGTGAATGTTAAAGTGCATGTACATGGATGTGGAACAAATCAGACGATATTAGTCTAGGAACTATCAGTATATGTGTCCCAGCTAAAGTGAATGGAGAAAGTATCCTACATTCCCCCGAGCTTTCCCTCAATACACTGTCCCGCCGCATACACGTATATTTTTAAGAGAAAGTGGATTCTGATGTGAGATGACAAGTTTAGCTATCTTTCCCCATGTATGTTAAAAGGTTAGTCGGAATTGGAATCTGAAAAGAAATCTTTTCCTGGAACGTGAGTGAGAGGAAAAGGAAACCCGTAGTAAAATTTTTTTTCTCTGACCAGCGCCACTATGAAGCATCTTATTTCTTTACCCTTATTCCTCCATCCACCGATCTCCAGTCCTTCAAGTAGAAAGAAATAGAAAAGTTGTGCATTTTCCGGAGTTCTGACCGAGGATTGGTGGAAAATCACAAAAGTATTATCGCACCCTTAGAAGCGTCTTCTGTCTGCCCCAGCCTTTTACTCACCAATCTCCAGTACCAGCTTGCTTTCTCCGAGAGAAGATCAGGGCAAAGAAAGGAAATAGAAGAGAAAGTCTAGTCCCTGAACTTATTATTATTGTGCAAGGGTTTATTTTCACTGTCCAATTTTGATGTAAGCAAGTACATGTAGCTTGCATAGGAGTACATATTTTTGCATACCCCATTTTCTGCACAGCACACTAGAAAGAGGTCGCTTTCTCCTCAGTTGAAATTGCAGAAGGCCATAGATTATGATCCGTTGCTCCTTCCCCCCCCCCCTCTTGTCCTCCTCCATAGTATATTCATGCAGTCTCTTTGACATTGTAAAAGCTGACTGACTGGTGGGTGGTCAAGAGGGGGGCGTCGTAACTTTCCTTCTGCGGATGATGACATTAAAATATCCGGAAAGGGCAGCAAGATTTTCCAAGATAGGACGCCCCACTTTCACTTTTTTATAAATCTTTTATGGCATCTTTTCAAGAGGTTCTCTTGTATCTTGTATGATTTCATATTAAACTCCGGAGCTTGAGCTAGCTGGAGCCATTGCTAGAAAACTAGAGCTGGAACCTAAACTAAGGAGCTCAGATAGTCTCTACCGATTTGTAAATCATGCGGAGTGAAATAAAGCTCCTTGGCTCTAATAACTTCAAATCCCACAAATGCCCTGCCCATCCTTGTCTTTGTATTCTTGCATGAGATTTCCCAAGCTCCGGATGTTATTTATTGGTTGGTAATTTTCTGAAACTATAGTGATTTCCATCGTTTACAGTATGTTCTCTCTTTTCCGGGCGGTAAAGCTTTAGGTAATTGCACTCTCCGTCCTTGTAGTTTATGATATGATCTTTTCCCAATTTCGACACTCGTGATGAGAGAATCGATCCTCAGCTGTGCTTTTCTCAACTCAATTGCGGCTATTTTACGAGAGTCGTTTGAATTTTCCCAGGACTAATGGTCGGAACATTTGCAATTTACTTAAAATATATAGATCCGACTCTCATAAACATATCACTATTCTTCCACGACCACTGCCTTAAAGACGGACAGTATAAACCCTAACGAATCTGAAATTCAGCTATTCTTTGGCTAACCGTCTTCCCCTCTTAATCCACCCATCATTTCTTTTAACAAACCTTTATAAACTTATAAAAATCGCTCTAATAATCAACCTTTATCTCAGGGTTAGTTACTCTTTCAACCACTTTCTCCACCAGCAAAACATAATGATTGCGCTTTCATGACCAATGGCCTTTTATAATCCAGATAAACCCATATTTTAAGAGCTACAGTATACAATTTATCATTATCTCCTAGCCTTGAATCCTAAATCCAGAATGCAAGAATAAAACAAGTCGTTGAAAATTGGTGGTAACAATCTTCGCAGGGCTAACACTACGTAATGAGCAGCAAGCTCTCTTTATTCATATTTCAGCCATTATCATTGTGTTAAAAAATTGCCGACTAGATTTCAGGAGTGGTTCAGTGAGGCGAACTTGTTTTGGAGAAAGTGAGTGAAAGTAGGCAAAACTTCTTTCCTTCCCTGTAATCTGTACTTGCTGCCCTAGATAATGATGGTGGGAAAAAATGTTTCAATCATCTTTTTAAAGAAGTGCTCGGAGAAAGCTGGTGGAGAAAGTAAGAGGTATCCTTCCCGGTTGTTATTTTCTCCTTCCATCAGTCTCAAGCCGCCTCAGCTTTCTCCGCGTAGTAGCAATGCATAATAAAGAGGCTCATAGTGTTCTTTTACCCCAGATATGCATCTTTAAGGATGATGAGGATGAAAGCGGAATGAGGGAGAAAGCTTGCTGGGAAAGAGTTTCAACAACTTCCCATCCAGGCCCATCCTTGCTAGCTTTTTACTAGTATTTCTGGGAAAAGTCTCCTATTCCTTCTGTAGGACCCACACGATCCTTCACATGTATCAACTTTTGGAGAAGTTCCACGAGGACAATAGCTTTCTCTCCATGCTGGTAATGGTAGGGTGGGAGGAAGCTAAATTCTAGTGCTTTGCCAGGGTACTTATCGATACGGAGGAAAATTCGGATTAAACTTCTTGCTTTCCCCTGCTATTCCTCCTCTGCCTTTACTTCTTCTTTTCCCCCACTATTATACTTTCTCCAACTCCTCCTCAACCAACGATAGATACTATTTACTTAGCAAAACTACAGACCAGGACAAGTCGAGGACACAGATATTCTCAGTTTATGTCCTCTTGCTTCTCCTTACCGAGCGGAAAACATTACAATTCTCATCCGCAGTAGTAGTAACCCGCTTACTACTACCATGCCCTCCTCTCTTCTTACTACTTCCCGCGCCCAAGTAATACCCTAAAACCGGCTCCCGTCCTCCTTCCTTATTCCTCATACTAAACTAGAGCTAAGCCAAGCTTGGCTAACTTTTACCAAAGAAGGAATTATTCACCCAAAGTTGTAACTGTCGTATTCTGTCGTAGTAAATGTGTATAGTGCTTTCCTCTATTATCCACATCTTTCACTATTAGAAATGTATACACACAATTTTCTTCCCCCTCTTCCCGTTTCCTGGAAGCTTGTCCTGAAGCAACTCAAGGCTACGCTGATCCTTAGGCAATGTTGGAATACCAGGGTACAAGTACAGAGTACCGAGAGCCACTACTCCTGGAGAAAGTGCTTTACGTTATCTTAAGTTTTACTTTTTCAGCTTGTCTCCTCGTCCAAGTCTTCCAGGGGCCATTGTCTCCCTTTATGAGCATCCTTTACCCCCTTAGCTCCACATACTCTCCCAAGTAAAGTCATGACACAACCAATTGCCCAGCTTCTTCAACTATACATAAGGCATCCAGGACTTCCAGGATAAATAATGTTCGACTATATGACCTAGTCTAGGATGAGTCCCTCTTCCCAAACTTTTCAACCAACAGCGTCAATTCATTGACCTCTTTAGTCTTTAGTGCCGCCAATATCAGTGTTCCCCGAAACCATATAGCTTTCTCCCCTCCCGGCATTTGCTTTCTCTCCGAGTCTGAGTTACAGATTTCCCGGATGCAGACTTGCATTAAACCCATCTTCCGTAGCCTACAAATTTCTCAACTACTACTACTTCAAGCCCTACATTTTTTAAAAACTATTTCTCCAGTTATTTTATATCCCTTCATTTCACTGCATTTTGTCATATCTCCCACCCTCCCCCGTCTTCTGTCCCGGATAAAACATTTCCGTTATCTTCGTATCCCGTTTGCTCATGTTTATCCATTCTTCTCAGGGTTAGAAGTGGTTGCGAAAGTCGATCAATATATTTTGCAATTCTTCTCTAGCTTCAAGCTTAGATTTCATCCCGAAACTCCCTCCGCCCCGTATCAGCAACCCTCTTTTTCCAGACACATAAATCTATCCTATGATAAATGATTGCGGTTTGCTTCCTCGCTTTTTCTTCTCCAGCATTCCTTTCATCTACCTTGTAAATATTTATATTTCATTTAATGCTATGGCTTTATCAAATCTCATTAAATCCGATGCATCCTTTATAAAGCTTCTTCATATATACTAATATGCTATCGTTTATTTATCTTCCACAGATTGGAAGTGCAGGAGAAGCACTCTCCTTCTACAAGGATCACTGCACTTTTATCCTCATCCTCTTCTTCTCAAGGGCGAATCAAAGAAAAGGAACCCGAGAAAAGTATCGAATGCAAATTCCACCACCCCTTCGTCAATCTCCCGTCCTCTGTCCGTGGATCCACGCTGCGACGGGACTTCCCAAAATCTTCCACTGAGTTCATGGCCCGCCTGCTGGGATTTTTGCAAAAATCATTCTCTATTCAAACAAAGGTGTGAGAAAGGGTAAAATAGCTGTCAAGCTGTGCTGTATTGTGCCACCTTCTCACCTCTGACTAAGAACTTTTATGTGCATATGCAACTGGATAATTGAAAACTTTTCACAATTCTCGACGAGCGTGTCCGTTGCCACACCTTTGGGTTCAGAATCAGCATTTACAGTCCATCATTCCCCAGGAATCCTGGGCCAGGATACATTTTTAAATCTCTTCATAAATCCTCAACGGAAGTGATCCTTGTTGGTTTTAGTGGACAATTTTTATTGCATTTTGAAATGAACGTATTCTAAATCCTAAACTGCAAGACACCCATACCCAGTGTAATAAAAGAAAAAAACTAACGGAGCCTACAGCAAGAATTTTAAGTGTCCCAGTGAAATGATTGCGAATTCTTTCGCACCAGACAAGTGTTTTTCAAACCCTGAATTAACTGATTGTTGAAACACAAATCTCCGGATGGAATAATGGATTCGCTACGGTTTAGATCCGTTGTTGGAACAAGGATGATCAACGCCCATGTCCCTTCTACCCTTGTTCTGCTAATAATCATCTGTCAGCTGGTAAGTGAGAAAATTGTGTTATATTCTCCCTGACGTCAAGCACACGGATTGTATACATTAGTGCATACAGTGATAACAAAATTGCCTTCTCACGGTCAACCCTGCTCGGAATGCAGAAATACCCGTATCATATATTTTCCTAAGCTACATATAATCTACTTATTGCAATATTGAATATTCGCATCGAAGTGGCATACAAAAATATTTTCTTTTCAGAGAAATTTCTCGCCAATTTTCTCTAAATCGATATCAGCACATAGGCTAGCATTGGCACGAGCTAACAGTTTTTCGCGCTCTGTGTTATATGCTTGCATTTTTGCTCCAAAAGAGAAAGCATAGAGATTGGGGTAAGAATTTTTTTGCTATTTCCCTACACGTGCTCTTTAAGCTTCCGAGCTTATCAGCTTCTTTTGAGAAGTATGAGGTCAATTTTGCATCGCAGAAAAATGTTGTTTTAGCACGCAACTTTTTTAGAGCTTCAAAATTATCAGCACGTCCAATACCCAAATTGGTTTTACTCTCTTCGATCTACAATCCCCAAACTCTTCAACCGAATTCTAACTGTTAGTCTTGAGCACCCAGTGTGGGAAAATCCCAAAATCTCCTATGATTTACACCTTATTTCCCCCACTTAATCTCATATCTGCAGCCTGCCCCATACGCTCAAGCTGTGAAAGTAAACCAGAAGGATTTTCTAATCGGTAAAAGAAATATGGAATTTTTAGTCTGACAAACTGTTTGCTGCTGGAAGCATAATTTTCCCTCCGGTAAATAAATGAATTCATATTCAACGCATTAACCGTTATCTCTGAGAGCAGGTGTGAAGTTGCGGTATCATCCCAGGCTCTTAAACAGAGGTTACAGTATACTGCAGTATGCAATCATTCAATGAAGCTATCATCTCTCATGACGCTTCACCTTTCCCCTTTAAGTATCTCTTAAATGTGGGCACGATCTGACTCTGAGCTCATTTTTCAAATCCCGTTCAGAAAAGTTTCTTCCTTCTCATAGCCCTTATCAGAGAAATCCGGGAGGGAACCGATCCTGGGTTCCTTAATTCAATCCCGGCTATGTTCATTCTCAACCTTTACTTTTACACCATAGCCTTCTGAGCCATCCTCCTCTAAGCTAAACAAACAATAGGAAAGTTATATACGTTTCCCTTTACACTCTTCATATTTTTATGAGTGGCTTTCGAAAATTATCCATGAAACGAGTACCTTCCGTCCGTAGACTAAACTATCTTGGTCTTGGCTATAACCGAGTTCTCCAGTTCTTAGTCCTTCTTACGTTGCTATCCCATAGTCAGCCTAGCAATCTGTTCTCAGTTCCCCGAAAGGGTCTTCCACTTCATTTGCACCTTGGAATTTGAACCCTTGACGTAATATTTTCCAAGTTATTGAAACCCTCAATGTTTACTGGTTACTTTAATGTGCGTCCGTCCAGGACTGTTTCAACCTCTCAGTCCACACTTTCAGTATCCCTGAGAGAAGGCTGGAAAGAAGGATTTAGCTTTGTTGATTCATGAATTTCTCCGTGTGGTAGATTAACTCTTAGATGATAATAAGTGGGTGAGATTTCAAGTGTGTGGAGGTGGGCGGACGGCATTGTTTAATCTTCTCATCCCTGGATTCCTTCCCGTAGTACCCTTCGCATCCAAGCCGCATTTCCCTCCGTGTACTCCTTCCTTCGATGATCCGTGTACAAAATTGCATCTTAACTCATCTAGTCTCGGAGCCTTTAATGAAATCTTCAAGTGATGATGCATTAAGCTTAGGGTACTTGTTCATGGCGAGAGAGACAAGTCCCGCACAAGTGTGCTCTCAACATCACTGGGTCACTGTGCAAACGCAACGAAAGATTTACATTCCCCGAGTTTTCCTCTAGGATCTACGATGTAATCTTTAGCTCAAGCTTATTTCCCCTGCCCTTGGGGAGTCATTCTCTCCCCTAAATCTGGATCTTGACGATCCCGGATACCATCACCAGGGTAATCTACAAAACGCTCCCACCTCACCGACTTGTAGCTCGTTGCCGTACAGTATATGCAATATTTGGTTGAATTTCTAAACCAGAGTGATTGGTTGTTAAGCCATAAGTCGCATGACAACAAGGAATAACAAGCTTTCCTTGAATTATGTCTTGTGGTAATCATTAGCAAATAAAACGACGGGATCTGCGTCTTTCAATTAGAATTGTGGGTGTTCTGGCCATAAGGGGTCTTTTGAGAAAGATTTATTAGCGCTCCATAGCCTTAGCCTTTGTTCGGCTATTCAGCTTCTAAAAGAAGAGAGAGAGATCCCATAGCGCTCTTCTCCTTTTCTTCCGTCCTGAATTTATTATCATCTCTGAATCCCTAAGATGGGACATCTTGTACGTCCAAACTCTAGGCTCCCTCCCAAGAGAACATCTTCATTAAGGTTTGAATAATGTAATTATTTCAATGCTTTCTCCACCAAGCCAGTCCAGTTTTGCAGGTAATTTACAATGTTAAACTCTCCTTGTATTTACCCTTGAAATATTGATGTGGGGATTACTCCAGGGCAGAGAGCCATTGTAATTCTAAAATTCTCAGTTCAGCTCCAAGAGAAAGGTAAACAAACGTGCGGACACTCAGGAGACTAAATAATAGGATACACACAATATTTGAGTCTTGTCAGATGGCGTATTGGCCACTAAGTCATGTCCTCTAATCCAGTCTACCTGCTTGACCGTTGTGTACCATAGAGCAGCACACAGAGACCTGAAAGGACAGCAGCGGGGAAAAGAGGTTTATGAATGCCCAGAAAATATTTTACGTAAGGACTGGTGCAAGAGTTGGAGGAATTGTAATTATTCTTCAACCCTCATAATTCACCTACGTGAGAAAGTGTGGTGTATAGATTTTCTTCCCGCCGTGCATTGTATCCACCCGTTCCTCTGTTGCGGTACTAAAAAACAAGGAGGGTAACCACATGCGTATCAAGTTTGTCCTACAATCTTTTACAAACTCAACTTACTTCAAACTTACACAAATTCGTGCGCAAGAAGTTAGCTCCACTTAAGTGACACCACAAGCTGGTTGCATCCCTTTCATGTCTCCATCCAGCAGAAGCTTTCTCTGAGCCAACAATATTGTCAAATGACGTATCTTGAATAATGTTATCGCGCGACATTAACAGAGTTATTTTCATCTTCTGGATTATTGTTATTAACTTACCTTCGTCCTGCCTTTCATTCCTATTTTCTATACTTAACGCATGCATCAAAATATACTCCTGGAATCCTGGAATTCCCGGACTCTCACCTGCAAGCCATTTGATATCTTGATTACACAGTCTGTCCAGCATACACCTTCTTCCAAAAACTTGGAAAATATATAAATATTCAAACTACACAACCTATATAGATTCTTATTTCCTTAAAAAGAAATGTGCAATCAGTGTACACAAACAATGTACGATCAAGAAGTCTCACATGCACAGATTTACAACAGCTCATAAACTTGTAAGCCAGTTTAAGCCATAACTGTAGCATAGCACACGCAGTTTATTCATACACTTACTCCAAGTAAACTCTTCTGGTTTTTAGTAAAGAATTTCTGCTAGACTAGCAATGCAGTAACTTGAATTTTAGTGTTATTAGATATTTCTCCCGGGATTCCACACAGCGTTTCACTAAATCTCCGGATTATTATGTTCAAATTGCAATCTTGTGCAGACGAGGTGTTTATAAAGTGGGAGCCTTTACGAGTCTTGTCCTATACAGTCTTTTGTGTGTGTGTGTGATGGGAATTTCAAGGATTGCATTTTTCTCTGCCTTATCTTTATTTTCAAGCCATACCACCAAGCATCCCCCCTTCCCCTCCTCCTCCTCCGTTCTCTCCTTTATGAACATATAAAACTTATAATGGCCCCCCCTCCCGTCTTCTTCTCCAGCTAGCCTTCTCTTAGTCTTCCGGGGAGATCATGAAGGGAATAGCTCGTTCCTTGCTTTCCTTGGTGATGATATTATCATCTGCGTAAAAAATCCAAAAAATTCATAGCACACACACTATCGATGATATGGCTCAAGGAAATATTTACTCTTCAACCTTACCAGCGTATCAGTGTTGCAGTCCTCAGCTCAACTCCCTCCTCCATCGCTCCATCTACAATGCATCTGCCTTGGATGATATTTAGCTGAGAGAAATCGTAAATATTTTAGCACTTTCCTCAAACCAGCCATATGCATTCTGGTATTCTGATGATTCTGGAACCATGTTCGTAAAGCAAAAACCAGTCCTCCCTCACCACCACAGGACGAGGAGGGGGCGGTTATAAGCTTTGTAAGTTTCATTGAATCTTAGAGAAAACTTGTAATCTCCAGGAATGTCATACTATTCTGAATTATGTTTCCTCAGCCTAGGGGTACATATAATAACCCTTTCTGCGTTTCTCCTCATCGTTACGCTCCTTGGGAACAAGACAGGTGCGTTTTGAGTCTTGTATACAGATCTGTATTACATGTCTAACCTCGCTACCGCCGTTTCAGTAGCACAAGAGAAGAGTTGTAATATCGCATGTTGCGAGACGAAGAAAGAGTTTACAAATCCTCGAGCATGGCAGCAGCACCCTCTTAAACGATAATCAGCATAAATTACCTCCACCGATAATGAGCTTAGGCAAAGGTGAAGAAATCCAATTAACTTGTATCCGATTCTCATCTTATTTCTATTACCCCTGGCCTAGTTTTACTTACGCGCGCTATCCTCCACCATCTCAGGATTCTGTTTCTCTCTTCCTTCAGGAGGAATTATTCCGCCTTTAGTCTCAAGAAGATTCCGAAACCTGATTCAAAGAAAGACGGTTCATGTTCCTACACAGAATTTCCCGGTACTACAACCAGCAAGGTATCCACCTAATCTTCTTCCTTCTGGTAACTTATTAATCTTGGAAAAACTCGGAAGCTTAGCGAACTTGTGTAGTCTAAGCCGAAACCCTGTCCTATATCAGTTTCTCGGGACTCGAGTAAGTAGAGCATGTTAAAATGGTGAATCCTCCACACAAGTTAAATTGCCCTAGGCGTTCACAACTATTTGTGATCTTTATACTTTGTGTAGGTGATGCACCACCGCGAAATGAATTTGTGTAGGGTGTAATGGAGCGGTAAATGGAAGATTCTACGTTCTCCAGGATTGTGTGTGTGTGTGGAAATTAGTTTGTCACACACAAGTCCCTTTTGTTTCCATCCCCCCAAGCTTTCTCCGTACGTATCGAGATTACAATCTTCCCAAACCCACCTTTGGACAACATGAAAACAAGAGGGGCCTAGTCTGTGTGGGCGGGCTTCCAACCGGAAGCATCTGTGGTCACAACAAGCAATCGATTACAACGACCACTTATTATTAGAATTCCTACGCTTCCAATATAGGTGTGCACACAGTTATCTGTTCTACTCTATAGCTGCTTCCGGCGACATAGAATTGGAATAGGTTCCAATTGCCAATTGCTTCGTCTGCGCTGACTCTTCTCTGAAGCTTTCAGCTTTTTCAAAGCGCGAAAATATTTACGTTTATATTTATGATTTATGCCCATTCTAGTCAGAGTCGGTGCGGAACTCGCACCCTGTTGATTAAACGGGTAGCTTCCTCGGAGCTCAACTTACAAGGCCGCCAGAGTATTTGCTATCGAAAAGACATCTTCTTCGACAAAATGCTACATGCCACGCACATTCCTTCAAACCAGTGGGTCTTTGGGCTTTGCTGCCTAACTCAGCACAGCTCTGTATCCTTCTGCAAAAGAAAGCAAAAGAAAATTCTGCATCCAGGAAAGAGTTATGATCTTCAGATTGAAAAACCCGAAAAGAATGTTTTCAAAAAACTCGGAGGGTATTAGAATTATAGCCTTGTTTGAGCCGTAATTTATTGCTTGGATTGGATATAGGATTCGTCCCGGGATCTTGGCTAGCCCCCAAAGGAAACAGGTGCATTGTTTTTACTTGAGAATGACAGAATAAGAACACATTGATTTAATTTTCTCCCTGAATCCATCCCATCATGAGAGTAGAGCAGTATACTGGGTTTTCTCCAGGTACTCGCCGCAAACGGAAGCCTAGGCTTACAAACCAAATTTCCACCAGCGTTCGCGACCAAAGGCGGAAGAGAAAGTCAGCTTTCTCCCACTCAAACCCATCCCCATGTTTAGAATCCTCCCTCCCTCCTAGCAAGCATAGGGCTTAAGACCCGAGGGGAAGGAAGACGATTTGTAATATTGGCTTTGGGATTCTGGGATGAGATATCTCACGTCGCGGGCTTATATTTTCCACTGCATCATGGAATATTCAGCTTTGGAATGAGCCCACGCAACCAACTCTTCCACGGGAAGTGAAAGCCTATGTATGTTTCTTATCAATTTGCTGTGGGGAATAAATGAATGGGAGTCCCTTGATTTCTCTTCCGATAGACACTATCAATTTGGTCTATTGAAATTGAAAAAATGAAAGCCAACCAACAAAGCCATAGTTTGTTTCATAGAATAGAATTCCACCTCCGAAAATAAGAGATAGAAAATATCAAGTAGAGCTACTAGAAAGCCAAATTTTCAATAACACTTTCCCTCTGTTTCTTCAATTTCTATAAAGCCTCCGCAAATGCACACATAACTAGAAAGCAAACAGAGAGATGTGTGCACACACTCTGGCTTAGCTGATGAAAAGGGGTTCTAGAATCCAGCCAGCATCCTTCATCCTCTCTGAATCTTCGAGTGTGAATGAGTAACAAGGCATGAAGATAATCTTATTGAGCATCTGTAGTTTCTATTCTTGATGCAGTAGCTAAAGAATTATCATATTCCCCTCCAGCAGAACCAGTATATTCTCACACTCATGTGCTTCCTAAGAATCCTATCCTGCGATCTACATCAAGGGTAGTGCCTGTCAAAGCTACAGCGGCAATAACTTAACTTCCCCGTGCATATACCTCGTATGGTAGTGGAACGAACACGCTTTCCCATGATTCCAGATTCGGGTAAACAACTTTATGTATCTTTTTTTCAACGGAAGCTGAGTAAACCACCAATTTCATATTAACTTCCGTTCGGACTCCCACTTTCCCGCTCGCTCCCCCTTCCCACTTCCCTTATGAATTTTATTAGGAATTCCTATGCACAAAATTATAATCCTCTTGTTGAAAATACACGATCGGGATGTGCTCCTACGGGATGAGCCAGCAAAGGAGAGAGGGGGCGGATGAATTTTTGTTCAAACTTTATTTCAGTCCTCTGAGAATCCTACTCTGCACCAAAGCCAAATGAACCAAGTGTTAAAGGAAAATAGAGATATCCTACACCACTCCAGACATAGAGCACCCGCTAACTTACAGCTCAACTTGTTTGTTACACGGAACCGGGTGAAAGTCTCACACTTCTTTGAATACGTAGCGCAAAATATCCTCTTCTTCGCCTCTAGAGTCTAGAATCTATAGCGGTAGAAGTGGAATCTCTGAAAACCAGGATGCAGTCACTTTGAATTCGAATCATATGTACGGGTAGCAGGAGCGCAATAATTTTCTCTTGTGTTCAGTCCGAGTAGCCCAGAAAATAAAGCAATATTCAAACTTGTAGCTCGGATATTTACCCGGGAGTTTATCAGTTCAACATGGCTACGATTTCCTTTACCCGATTCACCAAAGTTTCTGATCAGTGTTCGCTCAGAACCAGGAAGAGTGCCTCTGCTTTCTCCCTTTCCTCTCTTGTATAGAAAACAGAGCCCCCGCATCACTACTTTCCCCGCTTTTTCTTTTCCATTTCAAAACTCAACAAGCCGACTGGATTTAAGTGGAACGTTGTGTAAAAAGTTTCGAGAGCTTCCAAAACCTCCCTCTTGGATTCCGCCTGGGAAACCCTTTTTGCGTACGATCCATAGTAGAGGAACCTTGTTTTCAGAGTGGATCATATTCTAAAATCCACAAGATATTGAGCGATATCTCTTCCCTTTGGAACCTGCAGAAACCCGTTCTACTTCCGGTTTCTTGCAGTTCTAGTTCTTTTTGCAGGAAAACCTGAAACTGTTGAATTGTGAACACGTATCATAAAATTCTAAGCTTCATCTTCAACACTTGCTTCGGAGAAAACCTAGACAACGCATTCATGAAATTTTAAACACTGCGTATCCTATATCATGAGTTAGCAATAGTCTAATCTAGCCATTCCACATCCTGTTTCCTTTTGGAGAACAGCATACAGCATATCGCTACTTGCTTCATCTTCTTGCCCACACGCTTTCTCCTTAGTCCTTGCAGTCATTCAGTTATATTCCGAGTTGCTATGGGAGCATCATCCAGCTTCTGCAACTTGGATTTCCAAAGGTCTTGACACCAATTTAGGATCCGCTCAAACAATTACTATGCATCCAAGTTCTCAACTTGCCTGGCATACCAGCATTTGTCTCCCGCTTCAACCCTTTGTCTTTGTCCATAACTGCCAAACTTTTACTCTATCCGCCATCAATAGGGCCAGTTATGGAATATGGAAATCTACGCGCTTCCAGCAATTCTCCTCTCGCTTTCCCTCCTCCAATCCTTTCCTGAATTATCCAAAGAATTTTCATCCTCTTCGCTTCCGATGAAATTACTTGTTCCAGATCAAGAAGCCTTGCGTTCCTTCTCGAGTATCACGTAACTTTGATTCTGATAAGTGCGATATGACAAAACTTTTCATTCTCACTTTCAACCCAGATTTCAACTTCTATTCAGAGTCTGCTACCACCAGCCACACAGCTTTCTCTGTTACTATATTAGAGCAAAGTACCCCATTTCTTCTGCTAGTCTCAAGTTCCTTCCCTAGTGTGCACGACTAGAACTAAACGCCACGATATAGATAACTGTACCGTGTAACCTGTGTTATTCACTCCTTTCCATCGCTTTCACTCAGTCAGTCCGAATATAGAAGCAACAAAGATTGAGATCGAAACGTTGGCCATATAGCAAAGCGAAAAGATTTTTTCATGCCAGCGGCTCATCAAGTTTTTCTATTTTCCTCTCTGTTCTCAGATTTCTTCCCTCTTGAAATTTACACATAGAACTCAAAAAGTTTCTTTTCCAATTTCATGTACATAAACCCATGTTTTTTCCTTATGCATATCCCAAGCACGTTCAATTGAACAAGACACAAGTTACATATACCATCCTCTCTAGTGTTCCTTAGATCCTTAGCGCCATCTACATACATCGAACTTATTTCGGATTCTTGTCTTAGCCATTCTCGCCACTGCTAATGTTCTTTAATAGCGTCTCTTCAAGTATAAGGAGTGATTGAATTATCCCGGTTAATTACACTTTCCTAAGCCCCGCCTGGCACATAATGGCAAGTGAATCAGAGCATACAGAAAAGAGGCAAGTAGCAGCAGGAGCTCCCTATGCTTATACATAGCGGTCTACTGAATATATTCATTTTGTCTTAGAGCATATATACTGTCTTTCTCGCGTCGCATCCCTAGCTTCAATCTACCGTCACACAGTGAACCAGGCCATATCTTATTCTTTACCATACATTTACAATTCCGGATTCTAGAATTCGCTAATGATATTCTTGAAACTAGCGAATCATTTATCCAGCTCCAGTAATGACAGAGTAGACAAAGCGATACACAGTCAACGCGACAGTCACCATCTGGCTTAAAGACTCATTCAGCTCTAAAGTTGAATTTCCTCCGTCTGGAATCTTTCTACCATCACATCACAGTCGTGGTAATTTCAAAGGCAACGGCAACGTGTAAGAACTGTTAAATAAAGTGCTTCATAGGTGTACAGCAGAGATGACACTGACAAAATATCCGGGTTCATATCTTCCAAGGATTTTGCGATTCTCTTTAAATGGGATGACTTCTCTACTGTCATACTCCTAGTCTAGTCAGTGACTACCACCTCTAATCATTCTCTTTGCCCCTTCCCCACTCACAATTCACAATCTATCCTTTGAAATCCGTGATTGTTAATGAGAGGGAGGAGTGAGATTTATCACGGACTAAAAATCAAAGCTACGTCTTCATTCTAATGCATACCTGAATTAATCTAAAATATTCAATTTCATCCTCTCCTCCGTCTCCTCAACAAGTCTTCCATCTCCTCCAAGCCCCTTGTATGTCGACATGCAACAACTTTCCTTGCTCCCACATGTCATTTGTCTATGAAAAAATCCCTACGGTTTCATTTCACCCCCTCGCTGTTTTTACAATCTTAAAAGTTCCAGTTTTATCAGCTTCTTTCCTGTTTCCATCCTGTAAAATCGGTCACCTCCTCCCTCAATATCTGCACAGACAGAGATAGTTGATCCAAGGAGCGACAGAAAAGTACTTAAATTTTGCTACCTACCTCCACGATTCACTTTTTCACCCCATGCAGGTAGACACACGACATTCTATTATCCTCTCGCCAGCATATATTTCTAACTACATCTTCAAGGTTAAGCTCAATTCCCGGCGCCTCATTGTCCACGTGCATTTGCTTAAATACTTCATCTAATATATATTTCAACGAAACGAGAGGGGCAAATGGACGTCAAGTGAGGACAAGACCATTAAAATTAAAATCACAGGTGGGATACCCTGTTGACAACGTACGCATGTATTTTCTCCATCTTTGACAGGCACACAGATATAAGAGTTATAGAAAATGATGGAAGAGGTGAGCAAACGTATTTAAGAAGAATTCGTTAGGGGGAAATAATCATTTTCTCCGCTCCCGAGCGTGTTTATTAGGCTTGAGGGCATTCCTTCATCGTTTCCCTGTCTTCTAAAAGATGACATTTAACCAGATAGTTGTTTCTTCTTTTCATCTTTTTCCCAGCAACTCTTCGCTTAAGCTGTTTCCTTCAAGGCAGTCTTAAATAAATGCAACCTTTCTTGAAATCCATGCAGTAACTCAACTTACTTGCAGCAACACAAGGTTCCCCTTCCATGCAAAATGCAAGTTGATGAGGCGAAGACGGGATAGTTAGCTTCTAATAGTGAAAGTCGTGGAGGAAATGATGATCTGAGGTCGAGAGGAGGTTACTAACAATAAGAGGAGATGAGCCGCCTGTCCAAAAGTGAAACCTTCACAGGATGAGATGACAGACTAGACAGCAAGAAAGGAAGATGCGGCGTCGGGTAGTTTTGGCATTGCGGAACATGATCTCTTCTCCAAAGGAGAAGGTAGCAGGTAGACGAGCATAATATACACATGATTCCAACTCCAAGCAAGTGTAAAATGATTCTATCATATTCCAGGACATGAGGTAATAAAAGGTTAATAAGATGAATGAAACTCTTTGATGATCTCCATCCTCTAGTAAAGCTGTATACCTACGCTAGTAGATAATTTGATGCGAAGTGCACTGCATCCAATATGCACAACTTAAAAGTTTTGTGTAACTTATATAAGCATATGATTTTTCAAACTTGCTTAACAGCACGTCACTTTCTCTCCCCTTATGATTATCACCCTTTGTGCTTCAAAAACTCAAAAGTAAAACCAGGGAGGAGGACACCTCTTTGATTTGGTTTCACATTTGACAGAAGGGGTATTAGCTCATTCCTCCTTCCCTCCTTTCCCCTCTTATCCCCGACACTATAAGTTAATAATTAGTTGCGTAAAACTTTGAACACTTTTAATGGACGTGACAGCTTTAAAAGTTGCCCTCGAACAAACCGAATCCCTGCATTGAGATCGCATTCATCTTCCTACTTGCAACCACATCCTTGTTGGCCTTCCTTCCTCTCCTCCGAAACTCGGAATGCATCCATTGTTTAGGCTAATTCCTGCTCTTTAAATTGCTTATTTAATCCCATCATCGCTAATTATACCGCTCTTCCTCATGCATCCTCGTGTATCTTCTTCTACTTAAGAGAAACACATACATGGGCTGCATATTTAGTGATTTCCCTCTCAATTATATCTTCACCCGCCCTCCACCTTGTAATGAAATGCGGGTGGGATGTGTTAAACCAGGGTATTTAAGCCATCCTCTCCCCTATTTAAGAGCTGGGAACGTGTCTAATGGAGTTTCCTTTTTAACATGCATTCTTGCACGTGAAGCGAGAACAAAGTGAAAGGTTCTCTCTTTAATTGACCCGCATTAAAATAAAGGATAGAGGAGGGGGTAGTAGGACAGGACACTTTAGCAAACTATTCTTCTCCAAGAAGGGCGAGGACGAGATTTGTAAACCTGGTTTCCTCTTGTTTGATACATGGCTTTTGTTTTCCGCCTCTGGAAAAACAATATCCCTACACATTTCTAGCTCGCATTGGGTTTAGCGTACAGCAGTAGCTTGATTGAGGAGATCAAGGTTTTCCGTGAGGTCGCTTTGAGGTGGGAAATGTGACAGGTTGCAAATTATCCGGAAATCCTCTGGCTATTAGAGAGCGGGTAGTACACTGCAATACAAGTAGTCCCGTCCAAAGTAATTTAACATGTTCTCCCTGCCCCTTCTTCCGCTCTTCTTCCGAGTACTTGATTGCAGCAATCTTTAATCTGACAGCTTTCAGATAGCTCCAGGAGAATATGTCTTGTGTACGTCATTCCTTTTCTCCTCCGCAAAATCCAAAAGCTCTTTCACATGCATTAATGCCAAATCGTTCTTTTTTACCTTAAAGATCTTCAGATTTTGGGTTTAGCCCACGGGAACTGTCGTATCAACCAAAATTTTTAAAATTTCGAAGCCATCTTCCTTCAGAAACTTCCTTTGGATCTCTCCTAACCCATAGAAAATATGATACAATATTTTTACCCAGAAATGATTATATTTCAGCCTACTTTTCAACGACAAAATTCATTTTCCTTTTTATGTATTTAACGATTGTTGTTAAGTTTTACGTCCAACTTTCAAGCTTCTGATGACATGATGGGTTTAGACTATGCTTCTACTGACCGTACTGGTAACTCTGCTGCGGTACTTTTTGTCCCCGAAGCTTTACCGCTTCAAAGCTTCCTTGATCCGCTAGATGTGAGAACAAGCGTACAAGTTTGGGAAAGGCTGGGTGGTAGAAGATGCAGATTTGGAAACTATCTTCGCGCCACTTATGTAGATGTGCATGCATGAAAAGATGGGTGTCATAAAGAGTTACGATTTCGGTTCTGGATCCAGGATTCTTGGCTGGCACTTCCACCATCCATACTTTCGTATTGTTTGTCCTCTGGAATCTTCCTCAAAGATTTTCTTCTCTCCTTTGTCTTATGCACCACTGAGCTCTTGGCTCTTTCCAAAAGCTTATGCATACACACACGCCGTTGGAACGTACCGTTAGTTTCTCTAACCCGCTAACTAAATGATAATATTCTTTCTATCCTCAGAAGTCCTGTATTCATTTTGTATCCTTCATAGCTTTTAGTTTGTTCTGCCCGCGTGCTTTCCAAGTCTCCGAAACACTGAGCCCATGCAATCAGAAGAACATGAAAATGTGTTCTGGAACAGTTTTGCTGGAGCTGGATAACGCGTTTCCGTTAAACGCACTCCATGTTACAGGGCAGGCAGGCAGGGAATTGCATAGGGCTGGTGGACAAGAAATCCAGTAGTTTCTCTCCCGGCCCTCCTCATCCCATCTCCCTCCTGCGACACACACAGGCAGGGGCTGGTAAACGCTTGTCTGGATTCTTGTTTAGGTATTTGACGCTTGGAGGGATAATAACAGGCTTTCTGTATTCATATCCACCCTTTCTTCCTCTCCTCTCTAACCGCTTGATTATTAAGTTGGAAGAAAGGGTGCACTTGCTGAGACTGGGACAGACGGGTTATAATTTCTCAAACCTTCTTTCTTAACATCCCAGCACAGAACTGTCCAGGAATCACTGCTCGCAAGGGGGGTAATGATAGTTATGTAATTTGTGTTTTCTTCCCCATCCACCCCTACCTTCCCAGTCATCATAATGAATGGTTCCGGTGGGTAGCCAGTGGATAAAGTAATTTAATGCCTTATTAGGCATTTGAAATGTAATTTACTAGTTGTACAACTCCCGGATGAGGAATCAATTTTGACAGATTAGGATAAGTGGTAGCAGGAGCAGGTAGGAGCAGGAGGATCTCAGCAATCATTTCCTACACATATTCCTCTTCCTCCTCTACGTGTGGCGGCATTAGCTCATTCTTAAAAGGTGAAACTAATTTCTATTGTTCTGGAATGTGCCGGAGGACTTGCTCATAAAATACATTGTTCTGCGTAGCGACGCTTTTAAGTTGCAGACATGGAGGGAGAGCAAGCCGGGAGGGCAGCGTTACTCTTGGGGGTTGGAAGTGCGGAAGGTGGGTGGATGGTACTATTTGTTGCTGAATATTTTATGTCTGCTATCCTCCTAACAAACCACACTACATAAAACTTTCTCTAGCAACTTTGACGCTCAGACTGAATTGTTGTAGACAAGGGATTTAAACTACGATCCTCTGCGTTTGAGTAATATTTTGTGATTAAATTGTCAGAGCGGTTGAGAAACGATTTGGTGTGAAATGTGGCCATGTACACGGGTCCAAAATGTTCTTAAAACTTTTACTCCAAATCGCATGATTTGAGCTCCCAAAAAGTTGCCCCTCAGTTTTCGCCATGCATGTATGTACGGAGGAGACTTTGGTTTCACGACGACGATGAACCTTGTGAGAAACGGTACGATCTACATGTGATAACAAGTATATGCTTTACTTGCTTCCAGAGAAAATTCTTGTCCTTTTCTCAGCATGTTTTACAAGAGTAAACAATCCAAGTAAAATTTATGGGTTAAAGTTGTAAAAGTCAAAGCAAACTCACCCTCAGATTCGGTCCGGGGGCCGGGAACAGTCATATGCTCCCAGGTTCCTCCAAACTGGGCAGAAGCTCGTGTCCTTTTCGCAGACTTATAGAATCTTATTCTTCTGCATGCAGCGTCGTACTTCTGGAACAAGAATTTCTGGAGGATGGACAGAAGGATTCTCCATATTCCAGACTTTCTCTGCATTTCACCCCATCATTCCAAGCGATGGAATGCAGAGCGGTTATCAAAAGTACATCAAGTATGAAACGTGCTTATGCAGCGTGATAAGTATCCTTCGCTTTCTCCAGACACCGCGGCCGTGGATGTACAGAAATCTTTCCGTTTAGGAAAGAAGAGCAACAAGAATACAACGGCCAGAAGCTTAAATATCGTATTCTTCCCTCTCTTCTTTGTCACTGGAAGGCAGGATTTTACTGTTCTCAGTTGTACAAGCTAGTGTTAGCCTACGTCAATCTCCCTTCCTCCGTTTTCGAATCCTTCCACGTTGTTTTTGAAGATTTCTTTTTCTTCCTCCTTATTTTTTCTGCATTTACATTGTTACAACAGATTCCATAGCAATTCAAGTATGGTCCCAGAGTTCGGACTTTCCAAGTTGCAGCTGTCAAAATTGTGTTTCTGCTCAGTTGATTCTTGCGCCACCTGGAGAGCCCCTCCGACGGACATATCTCTATAACATATTCTCTACGTTCCATTAAAATGCAGTTACCTTACTGTAGATTCAACCTCATATTTCCCAGCTTTCTCTTCCCAAGCTATCCGGTCCAATACCTAATCCTTCCCTCTCAAAGTTAAATATAGCGCCAATATTATGAACCAATTTCTAAACTTTGCAATTACGTTCACTTTAACTTAACCATTCAATTAAACCAGGGAAATAATTACAATCCCCCGAATCCATTTTATTGCAAGCTGGTTTCCCGGAAGGCTTGAGCAAGTCAATTGTGTCGTATCAGTGTTTGCGTTAGGGGATGAGATGGAGACGCTACTACACCGAAATTCAATTCAGTTCCCAGATGTTATTGGAAGCGATAGAGTGAATAGTTGTGTTGTTCCCTATTTCCTGGGGTATGCAAACTTGTGTTAAGAGATAATGCTTTTTTCGAGTGTGTTAGTTTTCCCTGATAAAGTTTTCCCACCCTTCTTCGAAATAGTTCTCAGCTAGCGTACTATAAACGTCCGGAAAGCAGTACCACCCCTTCCTCCGATCTCTCTCCTCCCTGACACACAGAGGTGTGTGTTGTGCAAGAAACGTAAGTTTGCAGAAGATAATCTTATTGAGAAGAGACTATGTGGTTTTCTATTAGAATTGGTATACAATTTGCTACAACTATTCCAACTCTTCAAGCTCACCTCCTCCGAAGCCTATTTAAACCTATATTTGGTTGCGTTGCGTAACGACGATCAACCTGGAGCATATCCCGGTTTTTCTATAACTGTATCATCCTCTCTCTGATATTCTAAGCTAGATCATTTCCACTTTCCATTTCCATCTCTCTATACTTTCCTATTTATCTCATTTCCTTTTTCTATAGCTTTCCTCTCATTGCACCGTTAGAGTTAGTTCAGCAAGCAAGGCAGCAAGGACGGATGAGAAAACCCGGTTGGAGGATATGCCTTCTCTTCCCGCTTCCATCTCTTCCTTCCTACATTATCTGTAGGTAATGTTGGCTCATTCTGGGGGTGGGTGCTGAATATTTACTTAGACTGGATGTGACAAAGTTAATCGGATTCATTCCACGTTTCTTGTCGCCCAATGTGTAAATGTATGTTAATCCACCCACCCAACTACCTCTCCGAAACACCTTCGCAGCAACGATTCTTCCTCCACTAACGGAACGAATTTCAGCTATTCAAGAGTCTTGTTTTTTTCTTTTAACTTACTCATTCCCCCGTTTCTTCCAGTTGGAGTAGCTTTGAAAAAAATATGTCGCCTAAGTAAACGGTAATGTGGCGTGGTGACGCTAGAAGAAAAAAATGAATTTACAATTAACCGACACAAGTGTCTAGCGTCCTCATCATTCTTTACTGTTAAGAGCTCAGTAAATTTTCCAATTATGGCAAGGTAATTGGGCCTAGTCAGAATATGGTAAATCTCGGAACCGCTGGAGAGCAAATGACCTCCAGCGGAAGTGGAATGTACCCCGCGGGAGATGATGTGATGCGCTGCGTTATATTCTTCCAGTTATTTCTGGACAGTCAAGTAGTAAAAGTAAATGTTAGTTGATGATGTGATTAATACGGCTGGACCTTCTCATTCCTTCAGATGTCCACACGAAATGTGTGCAAGTCTGCAGGGCTGAGAGTTTGATGGAACTGGAAGATGTACTCAACCTTCCTTCGTGACATGGACCGCTTGAAAAATTACTGCATGTTTAGTCAGTGGCATACAAAACGTGTTTCAAATATTCATAAACCTTGCTACGGCAATTTCTTTATCGCCGTGAAAACATTCCAAATTTGTATCTTCTGAATGGAGTCTCGCAACGCAACGTTTTTCAAGTCAGCGCTCTTTGCCCATACAATCCCTTAAACATGTTACATACAGATAACGTCAAGAAAATGTCATAGTAAACAGTACTATCACAAGGATACACATCCACTCCAAGTTGATTTACCGCAAAAGCTAATGAGCGGTTGTAGAGAGTTGTATAAACTGTGTTTAACGTAATTACTCCTTGATTCCCGTGTTGAAACATTTGTGTTGAGGACGTTTCTCTTCCGGAACTGGAGTAGGTAACCAACCTCTGTCTGAAAGGGCCTGTTGAGCAATTGAGTACCCAAGGGTTTATATACTTAATCATACTTATTTATTTGCTCAAAATTTGCATCGTGTACAATCTTCACTTCCTTCTCTTAGAATATGTTTTTGGGAAATTGTCCATATCCCGTATACAGCGCGCTTTTCCGAATGCTAGCGCTTTAGCTTCATAGTCACAGTCACAGCAACCGTTACTCAAATCTCAAACGCAGCCCTAAGCTATGAACAGCAAGCAGAAACAAGTTCAATATTTCCTCTGGAACTGCAAGGCAATACGTATTCGTTTTGTTAGGTGACGACCAGGAATCGAGGTTAATTATTAGCTAGTTTGAAAACAAAATCGCATTTCCTCCGCAAGAGGTCGGCACTCTTCAGCGCCCCCCCACAAGATCCAGCAGGTGCACACGCTATTTCCAAAATTATAGCCTTTGGGTTGACCTGTAGAACTTGTAGTTTTAAACAGGGCGAGGAAACTTATCTTTTATCTAGAACACAGTTAAACTAACAGGAAAAAGGAAGTAACTCCTAATCAAAGTCCCACTTTAGTATCTTCTTTTAGTAACGGTTTCCATTTTGAATGCTTTAAATTATTAAAACAAGCCTGCATATATTTCCGGCTTAATTACTTCCTTTGAGCACCAAAGTCAAGCAAGAAGACTAATATTAAAAGCCTCTTGCATAGTTTTCTCTTCTTTTATTTTTGACAAGCCCAGCTGAGCCCCTTTCACTGTGAAAGATGGGAAACGTATGTTATTGATGAAAGTTTAAAAAATACGACAAGATAAATCTGTGCCATAAAGGAAGAGCTTATATATGCATGACACTGTTGGAAATCTTAAGAGAATCCTAAAGACGGCTACCTTTCTGATTCCTGAATCGGCACGTGAAAAACGTTATGCAGCTTACCTTCTACCGTTATAGATGCTTCCAGTAGCAATCAGAACCTGCACAAGAGCTGAATTTTTTAATATTTTATATTCTATTCAGGTTTTAAGTTTTTTGCTAGATTTTTGGCAAACAAATCTATTCATCGAGCAGAAAATCCCACCGGCTTATTTCAAGGCTTTTCGGTATGTTCCTGAATGAAATTTTTATTTGGCTTACGGGAAGACGTGACATGAAGGTGATTCATGATTGGACCAGGATTTTTTCCCTACAGCAGATCTACGGAAGCAATCTTCCCGCCCATTCCCTCCGTAATTAGATCAATAAAGCTTTGGGAATCTTAAAAGACATAAAAGTAGGTATGCATACACACACACGCAAACACTGCATTCAACTCTTCCTTGGATGGCGGCAGGTGATTTACTCGATTCAAAATTTATAGAGACAAGCTAGAAAGGCTAGCTTCTAAGTGAACTAGATGTGGATTTACCTTCGAATTCTTCTCATCCTTGCTTCTTCTCCTCTCTGAGGTGGGCCACAGGTTTGGTTAACATTTGATTGAGATTTGTAAAAGCAGCTTCATCTGTCTTTACTATAAACAATGCTACATTTAGAACAGCAAAGACACGACGTACATGTAACTGCCCTCAATCCTTATCTACCACCCTGCATGTTGTACAATCTATTCGGTAAGAATCGGATACGTTCCATAAACCCAAAGAATCTTGGTAGTCCAGTTCAGGAAGAGAAAGTCAAGTTTTAGAAGTATCTTTCGACCTAAGGTCTTATCCCGAATAAGATAGCACGGAAAGAAGAAGGTGAATTGTTTTACGACCCGGGATGAAATGTGATGGCTTAAGTAAGTTAATGTGTGAGAGGTGTCAGGAGGAGGGAAAGAGCTTGTGAAGCAAGTTTTATATACTACTTGCTGGTGTGGGATACACGTTATCATGATCATGGATTTCAAGTCGATATTTTCCAGGATTCTCCAGCTAATGATTTACAATTCCCCTCACGTCCACCCAGGAGGGCGACAAATGATCACGCCTTCTCTTCCACCCCTCGTAGCTTTTCTCCACGCTCTCATGTCAATAATCTTCCATTCCTCTCATAATAATCATAATATTATTATTACCGTGTATTTTACCTCTTCTTCCTCTCCAGCTTACAGCTTTACCACCCTGGGTCCTTCCTTCCAAACTGAATCCTCACATCTTCCCCTTATCTTCCCCCTCCTCTTTGTCATGTCCTGTCAGTTTACTGTTAGCCTAGGAAACTATTTCATTCCTCCTTGCTTTCTGAGAAACCATACATCTGTGAAAACGGTACTTTCCCCCCTGGATGCGTTCCCTTCATGAGTTGCGTGCATGGTAATCAAGTCATGATTTTTTATCCAAGGTGACGATGCACGAGAGGGGTGCTCTCTGTTTATATTTACTCATAAACTTCATCTCCATCCAGCTTTCCCTGGACGTGTCAGTCATGTTAACATATCTTGTCTCATCCCTCGAGTTCGTTTGAGCTAGGTTGCTTTGCCGGGGACGGCGTAAACATTTAAAGAAACCCCCTTTGCACAACCAGCATCAGCTTCAGCATAAACTCCAGCACTTGATCCTTCGAAATCTCCGACTGTATGTGCATGTGTATTGATGGCAATGGAGAATTCAGATTGATAAAACGTTTATCCTGTGATTGATTACAAGGAGATGAAAGATGAGCGTGCGGCCACGTCTTGGTTCTCGAATAGGTTTCTTGTACGGGCGGTGGTGAAAGCACAATTTTGTCGTATTAAAATTCATCTATCATGTAAAAATCCTTCCCTTGTCAAATTCCCTTCTCCCATTACTTCCACACTCATTTATTGACGGAGCTGTTAATAGTTTTTCCAATCACTTTGACAGCAAATATTCCGACCAGCAGCGTCTCCACGCTGCACTTCATTTTCCCCATCTCACCAAGCGAAAAGAAAATCCTGTCCATGACGCATGAAGAATTGGAGAGAATGGATGCAGGGGAATGGAAGTTGGGTGGGTGGCAGAAAAATTAAATCGTTGAGGACCGTGTGGCAAAGTTTCTTCTTCCAGACATTATTAGAACCTCATCAATTTTTTTCAACAAATCCAGCCTCCCTCTATCTCCATAACTCGGTGTTCACGAAGAGAATACGAATCCCGACGACGCTTTACGTTTTTACGTAACCCCTCCGCACCCTCCGAAACCAAAGCGTCTATGTCTTTGCATCTGGTCTGTGTGATTTCATAAGAGAGGCTAGATTATTCTAGGATTTTTTCCTCCCGAATATTAAATATCAAAAAGAACAGGCAGTCCTATCTTCGGAAAACTCATGCAAGAGGCCAACTGAAGCCTTATTTAAATCCTGGCGTGCCTACCCATCCCTTTGTAGGGTGGTGGGCCATAGTTTACTATCATCAGCTATGGATTCTGTCCACGCCTCCCAAACCCATTATTAGTGTCATTATTACAATGCATAGATTTGCGGCGTAGAGAATGCCGCCCTCATGATGAATTACTTTATGCGCCCTCTGAAATAAACCTCCTGGAAAACGAAACGTGGTCTGAATCTTAGACGTTACTGGATCACTGTTATAGCAACGATTAACCAAATTCATTGTAACGATTCTACTTGCACTGAAGTAACGGAATGCTAACCAAAACTTTACTCGTTTCCATGCCTGATTTAACATAATCTCAGTTAGCGTAAACTCGAACCGCTTCCATCCTGATTCCTTAATGTTTTTTCAGTAACGTTGTTCAGGTACGAGGACTTGCAACTTTAACCTTGTTAAACCATTTCTGATGTTTTCACAGCGGATGTACACACCGGTGTTTTTGGTTTCAGCATTGCATATTGTCTTACCACTTTTATAGCGGGTTGATAGCCTAAATTGAGACTTTCTCCTAGCCACAATATCCTAGACGTCCTAGAAAACATCGCTACTGGTTTTGAAGAGAACACTGAACCAACACAAAGTAACCTCGGTTACATAATGATGGACACTATCGATTATTCTATAAATCATTGAACCTTCACATTAAATACTGTATCTCCTATCGCCAGCAATTGAATGCTTAGATTCAGCACTTAAGTTTGGGAATTTCTTTTATACAATAATTCCAGATATGTTTCGTTTGTTGCAATTTAGACGTAGGCATCAAGCAATTTTATTTTCCCCACGTTACTTCAAACAGAGCAGAGTAATACTTTTTCCCAGCAAACACTTGAGTTCATATGCATACACCTTGTAAACTCAACTCCTATTCCTGCATACTTGTTTCTTCGTTTACATATCCTGGTATCGTAGTCGGTGGGCCTTGGTAAGACAAAGCAAGGTATATAGGTAAGCGAGTCCTCTGTTTGATACATCTCAGACTCAGAAGAGTACACTTAAGCCCAAGCTATAATTATAAAAGGAAGGATTAGGCGGATTAAAGCAAGTTGAGCTGGATAAAAGCACCTGCTCCTCTTAAATTGGCGGAGCTGCACAATTTAAGCAAAGCTACTTCATTGTTACATTTGTAATGTACAGCCCAACCTTTTCATCCTTCCCTTTTCCATTTATCTATACAAAGGCCACATTTTATTCCAGTTACACGGTAAAAGCTAATATCGTAGTTATATTCTAGTTGACTCCAAACAACTGAAAAACTTCATCTTCCACCATCCCCCCAAAATAAGAGTGTTAAGAATGGACAATCCAGCCGCATCTTTCCCTACTTATGCCCGACGTTTCTTTGATCCTTATAATCTGGGATCCGATTCCATGTCCCATGTCTGGTAGAAATAAACATATAATTTCATACTTACACTTGGCCAAAGAGCTAAGCTTTAATTTAACAAAATCCTCCCTACATTTCCAGCAGCTCTTTAAGTAATGTTCCTCCACTTTTTGCATCCCCTCATCTGGTGCTACATTGCATACTATGAAACGACCAAAGGGTTAGCTTTCTTCTCTTCTCTCTTTATGAAAGAGACCGACGACGCGTAGTACTGTTGAGCGACTAATGGATTATGAATTTATGCATGGGTTTCAATCTAAGTAGATGTTGTAATTAACTTTTTCTCTCATGAATCAATTAATGAGCCATGTGTTTTAATTCCAAGTACATGTAGGTTTTCCTTCTCCTTCTTTTGAACTTCCGAGAGAACCTTATTTGCCCTTCATAGCAACTGTCATCTAAGACAAATTTTAGTTTCCCAGCCTTCCTCTGCTCGTCATTGAAAAAACAACATCTAAATGAGTTGTTGCTAAAACTCTCCATGCAGACCTGCAACTTTGCATGCCAAAATCTCCTCTTGTTTTACTTTCTTGAGATGAGGCACTGTTCATTTGTATACAACAGAGTATGAGGAATTGAGCCCATCTTGGCTGGCATGTATACGGGTTCGAGCAACTTTTGAAAAGCTTTGCTGAATGATAAATGCTCACATTTTGCCGGCATTACATCTCTGACTTAGGATCTTGGAAAAGAAACATGAAAGTACAAAACAAGGTCCACCAAAGTTCAGGTAGACTGTTACAGTACAGTATTGCAAGGGAGATTATCATGCTGGAAAACAAGTTGAAGCAATAAGTTTAAGAGAAAGCACGAGGGCGGTAGTTTAAGAAGAGCGGGGAAAATAAATGTTCCAGTGGTTGTATCAAGTACAAAGCGTTTGTTTTAAAACAATCTTTGCACGCGTAACCCCTTTCCCTAGGTGCAGTAAAAGCTGGGAGGGGTTTCCCTCTTAAAGTAGGTTAAAGAATGGGTTTTGTCAGATTTGCATGTAGGAAGGAGTAGAAGCAGAATCCCACCCGGATGTTTATCATATGCTAAGATAATAGGAAGAGGCCATTTTCCTGGATGGAGGATAAAGATTTTATCTTGTAAATACTCTCCCAGGCTTAGCTGTTGCTAGGAGACGGAAAAAATTCAACCTCTAAATTACCCCAACTTTATACGCACTAGTTCTGCTAGAACCTAGAACTCGATCCCTCTAGTTAACGTCTTCTTTTTGCAACTTAATGTACATGTATGGCCGAGCTCCAGCCTCTAGTTACGCCCGTTTTCCCTCCAACTTTCTCTCCTCCTTGACAAAGTTGGCTCTTAACTCTACAGGAATTGGATGAATCCACCAAGAGTTTCTCCTGTATAATTCTATTTCGAGCAACTCTTAGAAAGATATCAAGAAGGGATCTGTAAAGCGGATATCAGATTCAGAGTTGGAGAATGTGTAATTATGTATGCATGGAGAAAACTTGTACGGGGTTTCCCAAAGATGTGGGTAAAAGGGCTGTAAAAAGTTGTCTGGTCACATAGTCACATCCTTCTTACCTTCCGCTTCCCGAGAGGAAACTAATTTTGTCGGGGGTGTATGCTGTATTTATATTCACGAGTGTCTTGTTAAAGGGTTTAGGAGAAAGACGGATTCAGTAACGAGAATTGCAAGTTTGCAACAAGGAGAAAGTTGGTGGGCACATTTTGGGTTAACAATTTGCTTCTAGTTTTACAAATTCCAGGCAAAGTATAAGGCAAGAGGGTAGAGTTGGTCTTGGAATAATGCGCATATGAAATGGAAGAATATCTTGAGAATAGCAGGCTATCGATGGTATAATAGATTGAAATTTTCAATAGATTTCAAAACTCTTTACAAGTATATAAGTAAGTCAGACCTGGTAAAAAGGTAAAGGCTCAAGGAGAAAGTTAACTAGAAGAAGGAACCTAAACTTGCTTCTAAGGGCTTGAGTGGAATCGCTAATGAACCGTGAAGAGACTTTCACTCAGCGAGAGACCCACAAGTCGAGAGATTTTATCCACAGTTTTTCATTCTTCCACCCTCCTCCCTTCCCCGAAACCCGGGTGAAAGTAACTTTTTCGAGCCTGGATGAGTTGGAAAACTCCTTTTCTCCACCAGCCCAAATCCAACTATATATTCTATTCTTCCTTTTCTCTGCTTTTAAGTAGCCTACAGCAGTTGCTACTGCTCATTGGAAATAAGTGCTTCTCAGGAGTTTATTTTCATGTTTAACGGACATGTAACTGTGCTCTCTCAAAGAGATCCTTAAGCCTGGCTAATAAGTTCCATGTTAAATGGATAATTCAAGTGCAATGTTCTAGTGACTATTAATAAGAACGATTTGTTTCAGTTTAACCAACCCTCGTAGTCAGCTGTGCATTGAATATTATAAATTCAGAAATGATGTAGCACACGAAAAAGTCCATAACAGTTTTATTGGACAATAAAATCATGTAAGCAATGTGTAACAGAGTATAGTTTCTTTGCAATTTAAACGTGCAATCGTGTCGAAATTCAGCGCTGGTGAAAGTCCATCAGAGCCAAACTGGTCAGACCAGGCCAAGAATTTTTTGTTGGTGTTGGAGAAAGTTGTAGTCGACGATGTAGAAATTTTAGCTGATCACCTTATACGGACTCTTCAATTTTCAGTTAGTTACCATGGAGGTTTGCAAATTTCTCTCCATCAATAGCCGAGATATCAGTCCTGATCCTCAATTTTTCCAACAAGCTAGGAACGACTTGTTTGACA
The DNA here is from genome assembly GCA_906901655.1 of Sminthurides aquaticus. Lineage (NCBI taxonomy): Eukaryota > Metazoa > Arthropoda > Collembola > Symphypleona > Sminthurididae > Sminthurides > Sminthurides aquaticus. The sequence continues at coordinate 6,441,425 of CAJQTT010000003.1, forward strand.
ATGATTTGATTTGTTGTCCAGATTTGACGATACTCCAGGAACGGATTTAGAGCCTTTTCACTCTCGAGAAAATGTACAAGCTCCGTTTGGGTTGCTTGCATATGACCGTCCATGATTTGATGAAAAGCGCTTCGTTTTTCATTGATACAGTCAAATTCCCGTGTATTGAATTCATCTTGCAGCTCCTGAACTTTGCTAGCTTTCATGCTGATAATCACATTTACAGACTCTCCCCTCTGAGACCTCTCTTCAATTTGCGGGTCAATCTTGGGCAAACTTTCACTTGAACTTTCCATGCTGATTTACAAAATAACTCCTTGAAGAAAATATAGCAACACTGTATACTGCTACTACTGCAATCAAATTATTTCCACTTTCTCCTCGTAAACAGAGTTGGCAATGGCAAGCAATCTTAAAAAAGCGTGGAATTTCCTCGATAACCTTTTCCGTTCTGTGCTTAAAAATTATTCACCTTATACGCAAGCTTTAGTTCAAGCTAGTCCTTGAGCCTGGTATTATATTTAGATATTATTACCTCGCTATCACCTTACTCATTTGAGATAACACAGCTTTGCCCTTTAAGCTCTCCCAGCGTCCAACAGATCTCTCTAGCATGCTTTACTGCCTGCCTTCACCAACATTACTATTACATATCAAATGACCACCCCGCTTGCACATAAAGCTCAATGAGACTCCTCAACTGCTGACTCTATTAGGCAAATATTTCCTAGGTGATAACACCATTTAGCACAACCAACTCTTACATTTAAATCCCTCAAGCTTTTAGCTTTGACTCCATTTCGCACATTGCTTATACTTGTCGCCTAATGTTACAAACTTATGGTATGGGGGTTAAGCACGTGGGCGTCATTTAAATCACAGCTAAATAGTTGTAAACGAGTGAAATTTAGCAAATCCATCAACTCCGCATAATAAACATTTGAAACTAACCTCTTCCAAACCTCTCCGTCTCACATTTCTATGGTTGATGAATGGGCGTTCATCAGTCTGCCCGGGAAGAGGAAGTAGCGTTAGTGTTATTGAGTGGATAAAATTATTTACATTCTTCTTATTCAATTTCCTCACGCTTTTAAACTCTCATACGATATCCGTATCTCGTCAACGGATACCTAGAAAAGTTATTACAAGTTAACTCGTGCATATTCCACTTCAGGATACACGAACGAGACACCCAGCAACACTTCTCAATGTCTTCATCGTACATACTTGACATTGGCCATGCCTTCCATAAATATTGGCACATATTCATACAACACAGCAAGTACTTGTATGCATACAGCAAGATTTGAAGTGAAATAAACTCCAAGTAAAATAAATCTCCGGAATCCTGCCTCATGTTTTGTTTTCCTGGATAACGTTCAAGGAAAAATATTATGCGCACATGAATATACGAAAAACAGAATCGTACTAGAATAAAGAATATAGCGAATACTCTCAGTAGCCATATACATATTCAGATGGAATATATCTCGAACTATATCAATCGATATCGATAACTTTCATCTATGAACGCCACAGCCAAAAATCTTAGCCGAGGAGAAGCGCAGTTTGTCAATTATTGAGAAAGGCTGTTACTGCTTCAACTTTACTGCCGTCTAAGAAGTAACGCTATAAGTTGCTCTTGATGACGTGAAGAAAACCATTAGAGCCACCGCATGTGAACTATTGCGAATAAAAGTGTCCCATTGACTCAGTTCAAATAGAGATTTCTCCCACATCCTTTCTCGCCTCTTCTTCATTTCATTACAGACATGAACCAACTCTAACTCAGTAGAGCTTTAATACTTTACTCCAGTAGGTTCAAATATATACCATATTCCCCCATACCAATTCATAGAACAAGTAGTGAATTTGAGTAGATGGCGGTGGAGAAAGCTCTTCTAAATCTGCTGTACTTTCTCTCCTTTCTCGCCGTGCTAAATCTGTTGAGAGAGAAAGCACTAGCAACTTGGGAAGAAAAAATGATACCAGCGTTCAAATCCTTTCTCTTCTTCCTTTTCCTTAGCGTCTTCCTGCTTTCTCGATCTGATATTATGTATGTACACACATTATGATACGCTATTCCATCTTCGCCTTACAGCCTCCAGATGATGTGTAAGTGCTTTCCGGTGGTTGGTCTATCACTTTCAGCACTTTGCAATTGCGATTGGGTTCGACAAAAATTTCACTTTGTTCAGAACAGACAGGCAAATGTTTGATAAAAAATATCGTTACATCGGTTATCGCTATCGCGAGTCAAGGCCAAGTATTTCGTAGTGTGTAATGTAATGTGGAACGTGAGAATATGCTTTTGCCTGTCATGGAGCCTGTATTACTTTTTGGTGTGGTGTTTTAGAAGAGTATCGATTATGTAAACTTATAAGCTCTCACTCTTTTGGGTTATCTTGTTACTATTTGAATTTGTAGAATACTCAATCGATATAACCATGTCATTACCAGAGATCTGCAAATATCTGTCTATACGTAGCGTCTGCAATCATCCAGTGTAACAGACACATATATTTGGCCATCACCTTTACGCATCTAACAGACCATGCTCTGATTTAGAACAGGCATCTTGTTCACACAGGATTCCGGATAGATTTTTGACTGTGGTCCAACCACTCGCTTGACGTATGAAACCGTGCAAAACTAAAGTAGGTGATGGGGCATTGTCTACCGGGCTGCAGACTTTCTCCTTAATGCGAAAACAATGATAGAAGAATCTTGCCACTCGTCTAGGTTTTTATTATAAAAACCCCAGAGGCTTGACTCTAGGCAGAAATACAGCAAGAGAAATAGTACAGGAAAAATAATACAATCTTTTCACTTCTGCTTTCACCTCTGGTCTGGAAGAAAGGAATGTTCCATAACCAACCTTGCCTTACTTTCACTGCACGTCCATTGTCTTGTTTGGCGTGAAACTTGTGTCTTGTGCCCACTGCCACTACATTCTACACCCCTGCCAACACACCGTAAAGGAGAAACACATTTTCCTCTCCAACTTTCTCCTCAACTTTTGTCATTGAGGTAACCATGTGCGCTCTTACCTTGTGTCTCTAGGGCAGGAGAAAGTGTTTTCTTAATCATCTTTTGATTAGTCAAGAAAAATACTAACTTTACTTGTAAATATTGAAACTATCCACAAAGGAATAGAAACATAAGGGAAATGTATGTAATACAAGGCGTGCTAGTTCTATGGAAGAGAAAGCACGTTCCGCGAGTAGGCAAACTTTCTCCTTGAATAAACATGAACCACAACCTACGCTCATTCCTCTTTGTAAGGCGATGGGGCTACCATGGTTATGTACTGAATTCCCTCGGTGAGTATACCTGCAATTATCAAATTGAAAATTTCTAAAACTTGCCACCAGCTAGCTTTCCCACGGGAGCAACTCTCAACTCGCAAATTTTAAATGCATAATTATAGCTTCTGTTTACCTGCACATGCCAACTGTTTCCTCTTGTAGACGAATAAATAATAGAAAAACAATCCCAATAATGCAAACGCTAGCACGTATAAATACTCCACACTGGGTTGATCAATTATAGGCGCGACTATAAGGAACGCCGATATTAGGATTGCAACCACTGGTATTGCAATAGGTACCTGCGTATTCAATTTTTCAGAGTGTAAATACGGAATCCTTAATTTCAACTAATTTTTGGGTAGTCAGGCTTTGTTAGCAGCCAGTTAGCTCAAAAGAGTCCATTTAACTTTTTGACAGCTAATCCGACAATCTACAGCTCCATCTAATAGCTAGGGAGTGCCAAAGCTAGGGGCTCACCTTAGCCTTGACTTACCTTAATTGGTCTAGGAGCATTTGGTTTCGTATAGCGGAAAACAAGGAGGGAGATTAATGCCAATGCGTAGAATATCCAGGCCACGAAACTGAAGAAATCAATCAACTGGCTTATGGTGCTGCTCGCCATGACCATTAACATTGTGAGCAGTATCTAAAAACACCATTCAAAAGTTCTCAACCAGAAACATTAGCATTGCTCCAACCTATACAGGTGCGTAAACTACAAATCTTTCGCAATTACCGTCCATATGATGGAAATAGATGGCGTTAGAAATTCCGCGTGAACATAAGACACAATTGCAGGTAAATGTCCGTCACGGCTGGCAACGTATCCGATTCTGAAATTCGTAAAATTCCCACATATTTAACCCGTTTCTTTTGTATTTAACAATTTTAATTTCAAACTAAACCACCCACCTTCCTGAAGTATAGAGGCCGCCATTACAAGATCCGATCGTGGACAGGACAACAAGCAATGGAATAATAAACTTTACTGGTCCCAAAACACTATCCCCGACATCCTACTCGTTACCAATAGAATATAAAAAACAGTTGCATTCTAAAGATAATCCTTCGAATTTTCAAATCATTTAAACCCAATTACTGTACTCACCACTGCCACAGCCGATGACGCTATAAGACTTGCTTTATCTAACACGCTTAAGTAGGCAATATTAATAAGTATATAAAAAATGGTAACAAATCCAATACCAAAGAAAATACAAAGTGGTAAATTTTTCTTAGGGTTAACTAATTCCTCTATTAAAAAGTTGAGACTGTTCCATCCATCGTAAGCAAAAAGTCCTGAATAAAATGCAATTGCAATATCTCCGTAACTGCTATTTCCGGTATCGTATTCCATTGGTATTCCTCCAAAGTTTCCATTGAAAACATTGTAAACACCGATCCCGATGAGAATCACCATGGCGCTAACTTTTGCAAACGTAAAAAATATTTGAATATTGGTCGCCAATTTGGCGCTGATAATGTTGATGAAAGCCATGAGCCCTGGAAATAAGTAAATGCACTCCCATTAAATCCCATTGCTTCCAAAACTGCACAATGTTCTCAAATAGCCCATAAACTCACAGATGATGACGATAGCCAAAAGTCTGACAGCCCACGTATAATCCTCACTTCGTTTCCAGTCATCCCCAACCCCGAGTGCCTTTACCACAGGTTCTACAGTGTACTGGCCAAAACTGAGTGCAATAATGGCAAATCCTGCAGGCCTCAGAAACATTACTGTCATCCAAGAGAACAAGAATGCTGGAACTTCTCCCCAGAACGGATGTAACGGCTTGAATGCTTCCATAAAGTAAGCATGTTCCCCACCAGAGCGGGGTACAAGGCTTCCGAGTTCCACATAGCACAAGGCCGCTGCAGTAATGCAACAAATTTTAGTTCAAATCCGCTAAAAATCTGCTTACTTTAAGGTAATATAGCCGGAAGGAACACGGTTGCATAAATTCTTAGCTCAACCTTAGAAGTCAACTTACTTAAAATCGAGAGAAATCCACATGCAGCCCAAATTACTAAGCTCGTTGCTACAGAATCTGTTCGTTTTAAAAGACCAGTAGGAGTTACGAAAATTCCAGAACCTGCACAAGTTTGCAAGGGTTATTTTAAACTTGACGATGCCTACTCCTGACTCGAGTGCTTTTCATTTGATGACTTTAAACTTATACGTAAATTACCTATCATAACACCCACAATCATTGAGATTCCACCAAGTAAACCAATTTGCCGTTTCATTTGCACTGTTTCGGTTTTAGCCGGCCCATCTTCCTTTCCGACGTTTGCAACTTTTCCTCCATCTTGATCTTTCCCAGTTTCCTCCGATTCTTCTGAAACATCCTCTGCAAAACATAAAGCAGAAACTCAAGTTCAAGTCTGTGATGCCTGCAAAACCACGAAATTTACAACTTTAAAATTAGCAAACTTACCAAAGGGATTAGTACTCTGTCTCCGCTTCTCCATTTTTGCAAAATTGCAGCTCACCCTTACACAGTGTACTAAATACTTTGCAAAAGGAGTTGTATGTACTAGTTGAACGCCTAGTTCAAAAAAGCTAGTACATATAATAATAGCAATTTGCAATTCTCGCTGGCTCTTTACAGGTCCCATGAGAGTTCTCCATGCTTGCACTGACAGAATGATTGCATCTGATCTGTAGATTTCTCATTCTTGATACTTTATGCATATCAAGAAGATTGTCAGAAGTTACACTAATAAACTATGGACCAGACCGATATCATCATCATTACTGACATTTTCTTGGCTGCAAGCCATGTTTAACTCTTTTATAACGACTCATGGATCAGCATAGGGTTCAGAATATTGTAGCAGAAGGGATGTGGCTCTTGATTTTTTCTGATGGATGGCTCGTTCCTGACATTATGTAATCCTGTAACTGATGTACAGCTTATCGCACTGTCTGTAGGCCCTAAGACAGGGTCAAGCACAAGATTTCGTTTACACAAGACTTCCTTATTGCATGCATCCCTCACCACGCTTAGACGAAGATGAATTAAATTTAAATTAATTTTAATCTCGCGTTTCTTTATTGCCTTGACTAATGTAAAACTGCCGCCTTTACTCTCCAGACTAGACAGCTTGTCACGTCAGGTTATTAACAGTATGGAGAAGGAAGTTTATTGGAGGTTACTTTAACTTGGGTTATGCAAGCACTGAAAAGTAGTGTCCAGTTTTCATTTGAAAGTTTCGCCGGCTTTTAAACAGGCGTATTTAAGTATAGATGTTTATTTTATTTTATTGATGCACGGGATAATAAGGTGACTAGCGCTAGAGAGGAAAGAGGATGCACGGGATAAAATGACGAGAATTTCTCAGACAATAATAGAATAATTTTTAGCTATTAACTACGAGAGAAGAGAGTAGCAGAGCGCATATGGCAAAGCCACAAAATGCGAGCCAGCCTCATTATACGAACCACAAACTGCGACTCTGGAGGAAAGGAGCTAGTAGGCAAGGCAATTAGTAAAGAGTGAGGGACAGCTAAGAATAGTTATCCCACTAACGACCGTAGATGCAGATGTGCAACAACCTACGCTAATGAGAAGATAGACCCCCAACAATATACATTGCAACTGTCACTGCCATATGCCTCTTTTAATCTTCTTTGTACGGCGAAGGTACTACCATTGCAAGGCACTGAATTTTTTCAGTGATTTTATCTGAAACAACAAAACAACAGCAAATTAAAATTCGATTAACATGATCAGTTCAATTAGATTGCCAGTAAATCTCAAATTCTGTTTCAGAAACATACCTCCGTAGGAGAACGACTTTTTCTTGAAGACAAAGAAATAATAAAAAATTATCCCAATCAAAGCAAATCCAAGTACGTAAAAGTATTCAATACTGGGTTGGTCAATTATTGGCGCTGCCACGAGAAATATTGAAACTAGGATTGCAAACACTGGTATCACAATCGGCACCTGCAATTAAAACAATCTCGAGCATGTAAATTCTGTAGTTTTTGATGTCGAAAGGTTTTTTTAAAATTACAACCTCTTCAGTTTTCGTTTACCTTGATTTGTCGCGGAATATCAGGTTTTGTAAATCGAAATATCACCACAGAAGTTAAAGCTAGTCCGTAAAATATCCACGATACAAAACTAAAGAAATTAATTAGCTGGTTCACAGTTTCACTTGCTGCTATCATGAGCATCGCGAGAAGCGTCTGTAAATTATTCAACGTATATTTGATTATCTCAATCAACGCTTCGTTTCTCAATATATAAAAAAATATTTACCGTCCATATAATAGAAACAGATGGCGTTAGGAGCGTAGCATGAACAAACGAAACAACGTGTGGTAAATGGCCATCACGGCTTGCAACGTATCCAACTCTGAAATATCAATTCTTATGTAAAATTAGCAAGTTCCTGCTTTAACTCAGTAAGGAAATTCAAGCAAATTATAAATCCTTGAATACCTTCCAGAAGTAAACAGCCCACCGTTACACGACCCAACCGTTGACAGAACCACAAACAACGGAATGATGAATTTTAGGGGTCCTAAAACGCTGTCACCAACGTCCTACAAAAAAATAATTATCGATCATTTTTAATTCACATGTATCGTTAACGGTACTCAATGTATATTACTATAAATTTAAACACAATGCGTTTACCACAGCAACTGCCGTTGACGCAATCATACTCTCTTTGTCATGCACGGTCAAATACGCCACGTTGATGAGCATGTACAATACCGTCGTCATCCCGATCCCAATGAATATCCCCAAAGGCAAATTCCTCTTTGGATTCACTAGCTCTTCCATAAGATAGTTCAGATTGTTCCATCCATCATAAGTAAACAACCCAGAGTAAAATGCCATCGCAATATCCCCATAACTGCTATTCCCTTTGTCGTATTCGGTAGGTATGCTTCCATATTTTCCGATTGCAACATTGTAGATTCCAATTCCGATTAAAATGAGCATGCAGAATATTTTACCGAACGTGAAAACAATTTGAATCTTTGTAGCTACTTTAGCGCTAACAATATTTATAAAAGCCATCAGCCCTGAAACCAACAAACAGTAATTTTTAAACTCCGACTTTCTTGGTTTTGCATCTTTAGTCAAAGAAACTATTAACAACTTACAAACGATAACAATCGCAAGTAGCCTCACCGCCCAATCGTGATCCTTGCTTTCTTTCCAATCGTCTCCAACACCCATAGCTTTGGTTATAGGCTCCACAGTATACTGCCCAAACCCAAGGGCTAAAACTCCAATGGAAGCAGGTCTTAGGAACATTATTGTCATCCAAGCGAATAAAAATGCTGGCACTTCGCCCCAAAAACTGTGCATCGGCTTATATGCTTCCATAAAGTACGCATGTTCTCCTCCCGAACGTGGTACCAGGCTTCCAAGTTCGATGTAAGATATAGCAGCTGTATTATCAAAATGACAAACAAACGCTTTTCGTCACATTAACTATAGAACCGGTACTTCCATTTCAAACTATGATTGATTATGGTTCCCTTACTTAAGATAGACAGTAGCCCACATGCTGCCCAAATTACCAGACTGGTCGCAACAGAATCCGTTCTTTTTAAAAGTCCCGTAGGAGTAACAAATATTCCTGATCCTATGAGCATCAAAATTAAACATTTCTTACCTCCGGCATTCCAGGTAAACCTTAATTATGAATAGCTTGATAACTATTTCCACTTTTACCTATCATATTCCCAGCGATCATAGAAATCCCTCCAAATAACCCTATCTGCCGCTTCATGCGCACTGTTCCTTCATTGTGAGATTCCGATTTGTCTTCCTCCTTATCATGGCTGGTGAACCCATCTTTGTTTGTTTCATTAAGTACGCTGCTCTCTTCTAGAAAACCAAAAATTGCACTTAAATTCCAACGCAAACTCTTAGTTTACAGCACTATAATGATTCTTACCGCCATCCTTGACTTTCACTTCCGCTTTCTCCATTTTCACTATCCAGTATCCTGCTTTGCGGGTACACAAAAGAGTACAAACAAGATGGTGCACCCCTAAGAAAATTATTGCAATGTTCAGATTGTAGATCACATAGTCTCAGCTGGAGCCAAGAGCAAGTGATACTGTCATCTCTCATGGTAACAAACAATGCGCTCCTTTGAGAGAACATTGTGTTTTGAATATTTAATCAGAGAAAACTACGAAGAATTTCTGGGAATCAAAACCATCGCCTATGCTTGGGAAATGTTTCAGAGTGAATTGAGAATCCACTGCCAATCCTTAACTCATCTGATTTAAGCACAAAGATATGAAGATTAAGCATTCCTCATTCCAAAATCACGGGATGTTGTCATAGTCCACGTGCCATGTTGCTGAATGTATCTTATCGAAAGCCGGAGATTTTAGTCTCATATTTCTCTGAATCAAAGATAAAAGACTCAGAAGTGGACTCCAGTTCAACGCTACAGTTTTTAAAATCTCTGCCGGATTAATGCTAAGCGTATACGATACAAACGCTGCCGCAATATGCGTGTCGTGGTAGTTAAATTAATCGGTTTTGAACGCCAGCCCAGTTTAAGCTCTATAAAATCTGTTTTTACTCAACGTAAACATAACAAGTGTTGCAAAATTCGTTTTTCCTGCTTGTCAATGTATTTTGTTGGTAACTACAGCTTCTATACATCAGTCTTCTCTGTATGGCGAAGGTGCCACAAGGGCCAGTCGTTGAATTGCTCCAGTGAATTTATCTAAAAAACAAAGTCTGATTGGCATCACAACCATTTAAAAAATCATATTATCGCATACATTCTAGCTTTACGCTTACCTGCGTAAGGACAGTCTTTCTTCTGATACACGAAGAAAACATAAAACACCATTCCGATCATGGCGAATCCCAAAACAAGTAGATAATCAAAGCTCGGATTGTCTATTATGGGCGCAATTAATAGAGTTAGCGCGATGACAAGTGCAAATATTGGAATAACCAAGGGAACCTGCAATTTAGATTCATAATTTTAGCCATCCAACTTAATTTTCCCCTATACAAATGCAGGAAATGCATCCTCAAATAATTCAACATCCACTCGTTACCTTCACAGGCCTTGGTGCATTTCGTTTCGTGTATCGAAATATAAGTACCGATATCAAAGCGAAAGAGTAAAAAATCCATTTCACAATACAAAAGAAACCAATGAGCTGATTGACGGTATCACTGTAGGCGATCATGAGCACTGCCAGCAATGACTGGAAAATCAAGGAATTTCAAATTCTGCAAATGCTTAAATCCTCTTCCATCGTGGCTTAAAATCATAACAAATCTTGACGGTTCATCATAATTTTTTACCGTCCAAATGATAGCGATTGAAGGCGTTAGCAGTGTAGCATGAACGTAAGAAACGACAGTTGGGAAATGGCCATCTCTGCTCGCAGCGTATCCGATTCTGTTAACGAAATAAGCGATATTAAGCTCTATCCTTAAAATAGCATTATTGAATTCCAAATCAATCAATTTCGCAACCTTCCTGATGAAAACAGTGCACCGTTTGCAGATCCAACGATAGTCGAAGCCACAATCAACGGAATTATGAATTTCACAGGTCCTAGCACACTGTTGCCGACGTCCTGTATTCAAATTTAGCACTGTCATAATGCGTAATTTAATGCTTCCAGCAACATTTCTTAGCATTCCTGCAGCATTATCCTCGAAGTACTTACAATAGCCACAGCATTGGACGCTATGAAACTGCTCTTATCCAGCACGCTCAAGTAAGCCAGGTTCATGAGAACATAGAACGCCATGATACACGCTAGTGAGATAAATATAGCCAAAGGCAGATTTCTCGCAGGATTCACAAGTTCCTCGACGACAAAATTCAGGGCACTCCATCCATCATAAGCGAAGAGTCCAGCATAGAATGCATTAGCAATGTCACCATAACTAGCATTCCCTGTATCGTACTCCATCGGTATTCCTCCGTAGTGACCGTTCCAAACGTTATACACACCAATCCCGATTATTATTCCCATAGCAGCCATTTTAGTAAATGTAAATACGACCGTAACTCTCGTAGCCATTTCCGCACTCCGTACATTGATGTAAGTGACAACACCTGCAAATTTTCAAATTTTTTTATTGCATAAATAATCGCACAATATAACCGGAACTAAATTCCTTTTCTCCAACTCGCCCATCATCTTTACGGTTATGTTTCAAACGCTACGTGCAACTTACATGTCATCGCAACAGCCAAGAACCGAACTGCCCGATCATAGTCCTCACTATGCTTCCATTCCTCTGCAATGTCCAGAGTTTTCATTATCGGCTCAATCGTATATTTACCAAAACTGAGGGTAAGAATAGCTATACTGGCCGGTCCAAGGAAAACAATATTCATCCAAGCATACATGAATGCTGGAATTTCTCCCCAAAACGGATGTAGCGGTTTGTAAGCTTCCATGAAATACGCATGCTCTCCCCCGGAACGTGGCACCACAATCCCCAGCTCCACGTAAGACAGAGCCACTTTAAAAATGCGTACATATCAATTGAAATTACTATCGGGCTGTATTTGTAACTTGGCTGTATTTTTGTAAAACATTTTGAATTCAAATTACATGACATCCGCTAAACCTTATTTAGAAAAAGCAAGCTCTGAGCTGGCGATACTTACTAAGAATAGAGATTATCCCACAGGCAGCCCAAATAATAAGACTTGTTGCAACCGAATCCGCATTTTTCAAAAGTCCAGCAGGAGAAATGAATATTCCGCAACCTTAAAGAACAATTCAGCAATTCAGATATTCAGAACCATGAAAAAGCTAATCTAAAGCCAATCGCAACGATGCTTATAATTTCAACCTATGACGGAGCCCATAACCATGGATATTCCTCCGACCAATCCGATTTGCCGTTTCATATGAACCGTTCCTTTCAAATGCCCGGCTTCCATTTTCTCTCCAATTTTTCCATTTTCTTCTAACTTTTTTGAATCGTCGTCACTTGTTCGGATTTTCCTTGTGCCGTTTTTGGTTCCCTCTTCTACGAAATCAATAGAAAACATACAGTTTGACCTTCGTTGCGCGCAACTTCGCGGTGAAAAATAACGAACGTTGTTGGATAAGCTCACCTACCCAAGGGCTTTTTCTCCTGTTCTTTAACTTTCATGATTTTCCACTTTGGGTATCCTTAAACAATGTTCATTAATATTACGTACTGTTAGAGTTTCTAAAAAATGTGCTGAAATCTGCCTTGTGCAAAGATTAAGATTCAAATGGATCAAAATCACTTGATAAATCGACTTTAAGCATGGCCTTGTCATGCTTTAGCACGTTTTGTCGCTCAAACTTACAAAAGTTAGTTGGAAAGACAAGTTAATATTATACAAGTTACACAATGCATCTGCTCGCTGCTCCTCGTTCTAAGCTTCATGAATTTTTGTACTCACAACAACAAGAAGTATAATCCACATGTGTCATGCGTCGGATTAACCACTTTGCCATCAAGGCAACAGCTGTCATGTCCACATGCTTGCAGGCTGTGCACTGTGTTACTGTCTTAAACTTAAGGAATTCATATCGCACATAATTGCCCTCTGTTATCATTGAAAATACATTATTTATTTTAAACTGGAAGCGTTACCTTGCAAAGACAATCAACGCTTAGCACTAACAAGTAAAAAATTATCACAACGAATGAAATACCCAGGCTATAGACGATCATCATTTTAAATTCTAGTAAACTGTCTTCTCGCTACAACTGTTTTAACGGAACTCGTTAATTTTTCCTTTCTTTGTTTTTTGATAATATTCAATGGGCGATTGAAGAGCTGCAATAAAATTAGACTGAGTTTGCAGAACTTCCCGCAGATTTTCAACCCATTCGTCTCGGACTTTTTTATCGGAACACTGGCAAATGTAGGACACGGCAGGTTTCTCTGGACTAGCCCAAGTCAGCATGAATTTTCGCGGATCTCCATCATCGACGGATTCAACAAGAGACATCTTATTGACCTAATTGAAAGTTACATATGCAATCATCATTAACTCATAAATTCATATTGCTCACGATTTTGTCAAAATTTACATACCTGAATCCGATCTTTGTAATGGTACCGCGGATTGGCAAATTGGCTTTTCTTTCCCACAGCTTCGCTAAGAATAATACTTTGTTCGAAAAAGAAAACTTGTAGCTCCTTCCCTTTAAAATGAGTAGCGCTACTTGCTTCTGCACAAACCAGTGGACCGAACATAATCATTTTCCCTTGTGCGGCAATTTTCCCCTGCAATCACAGTAAAATTGTTTATATCATCCAGCATCTTCTTAACAGGCAACTACATGCATATACCCAAAGGATTATCATAATCCTTAACTTACATCAAATCCTTGCAGTCTTCCAACATTCATCATATCATTGGCTTCTTTAGGCACGACGTGCATCACATGGCAAGCATGTTTTAGCGCATCGATTTCCTCTGTAATCCCTAATCTCTCAGTATACTTTAGTATTTCTTTCAGCAGGAGTTGATATTTCATTATCCTCTGCACAGGCTTAATGAGCAAGTCAGCCAACGTTAGCGCATGACCCAAGCGGCTACGGATTTCCTGCAAAAGATTTTAAGTCTTTAATCTCCACAATCCACAAGAAGCTTCTCCTTCAGAATTATTTTAGAACCGAAAGTAGTACCTCAAAAAACGTTTGGATGTGTTCCGCAACAATGAACTCCGAAATCGGTTTATTCCTGCAGTAAACCACGTACATGAGTAGCTTTCTCTCATACTTCTTGAATACAGGGCCGAGCTCTTCGGGATGTTCCAGACATTTTTCTAATGCTTTGCTGAATACACTGAAATCATAGTACTTAACTAGTATTATTCCATTGCACGTACCACAACGACAGCCCATTAATCTGCAACTATATAATTCTGTGCAGCTTACTCTCGATGCCATTCATAAATAGTTTCGATATTTCCAAACACCATTTTATCTCGTCCTTCCCGCAAATCTTCCGGCATTTTAATATCACTGCTAGGATCCCGCATAATTCCCATATATCCCTCAACCACTTCCTTCAAATCCATCACATATTTCTCTTCCGTTTTAATCAGCTCTTCAATGACATTCATTCGCTTTTTCATCGCAGAGGCCATCTTGTCAGGATCACTGTTCAACCCAGAGGTGGCAGCACTATCTGTCGTTTCACTAAACGTTTCCGTTCCGGATTCGTCGAGTTGCAAGTGGCTTCCGTTTGTAACTACGACGGCATTAGATGCATCAGGTTCTGTTTTGCTCGCTCTTGCAGACGGAAATCCTTCGATCCCTACCACTATGACAGGCTTTTTGCGATACTCTATATTGCGATTCTTCAAGCCTTCAATGTCCTCATGGCAGCCTTCGTGTTGCACCTTGTATATAAAAACAGAAACCAAAATATTATTACTTAAAAGCCTAACACAACTAACGCATGCTCGTTTTTAAAGAGATACTGCATTAGCGAAGATGAATCTAATATAGCAATATTTTTTGAAAAAAATCAGATAAAAAATTTTGTATTATAAGCTCAGAGGTAGGTTCAGAAGCAGATGGATGTTAAATAGAAAAAATCGCTCGAGGGTAGCAGAAGCATTAGTTTTTAAAGCATCTTCAAAAGAGAAACTGATTAATTTTTTTCAATGGATCGTAAAAATTATCACAAACGTTTTTGTTTTGTATGAGTTGCTGTAATTCTGTAATTAATTTGCTTGAACGCCATCCTTGATTGCCTTTCATAGATGAACTAGGGACCTACAAATAGAAAAGTGCTAGGCTCTATTATTAATTTCTAGTTTCAGTCCTATTTGTATAGTATTACATAATCCAAGATTTGGGATGCTCATGTATTTAACCTTTTCAATACCGCATTAATTTGGGCTCGCCGTCGCCATGGCCCGCGTGTTTGCTCAAAACTTCAAGTTTTTTGCAGTTATTTGTTACTAGCAGCCCGACTTTAAAATTTCCCTGATGGCAATTCTCACCATTGTGAAGCTTGGTAAAAACGCTAGCTATGGCAACGGATTTTGATTTGTCTCAGGGTTGAGACAAATGCTAGTAGCGATAAAAAGCGTTTGTCTCATTTGCGGTACAGGTGGGTCGAAAAGGTTAAAAGGTTTTAGTTAATTTTTATCCGTAGATAGGGAGTTAGTGATATTCAATTTATATTGATCGACAAATTTATATACGCAATGTTTCACTTACGCTTAGTGTAACTTTATTTGCCACATCTTGTTGAGACAGAGTTGATGGCTTGTCTGCCCCACTGGTGTCTCCAGCAGTAGTCGGGGCCATTGATCGTTTCTAAAATTCAGAATTAATTTGTTACGTTTTGCCTTTAACTTGTGCTTAAGCTACATTCTCACTTCTCATTGACTCCTTCAGTCAATGAGAAGCGAGAATGCAGAGAATCCTGTATCGGTCAATCATCACGATTTAACCGATACAGGATGTTTTCATCTCACCAAAACTCGGTTACCTTAAAACGATTTCCAATCGCAGTTACAAATAGGCTTTTGGTCACGTCACTCAGTGCATTCGGTATACTACTGCTTTGAGTGCAGTTTTTTTGTTCAAATACAGCATTATTTTTTATGGGAAACGCTTTCGGATGTGTATCAGCACGCAGTCTTGACCACTTGAGTTTCTCGCCAATATTACTCAATCCGAAACCCTTGGTTCTTTTCTCTTCCAAACCCATACTTTCTCGTGAAACTCTTTTCTGCACGTAAACGTTATCTTTTCCCACAATACTCACAGTACTAACGGCAGAAGCACCACTGCACACATGTCCATCTTCCGTCTTAATCTTTTGATTCTTTTCCAGCACTCTCTTCATTTTATTATGTAACCCAGACCAGCTGTCCGGAACTAAGATTTTCCAATATTAACCGCTAGTGTTCATCTAGTCACTTTTAGATTCACAAACAATTCAAAGTTCAATATTTTGTTTTTAAAAATTACTTCTGTATCGATGTTTTGAAAAAAAATGACTATTTTGATATTAGATTTTCGTAGCCCTTTAAACCGACTCTCTCTGCTCTGCGCTGTATCACAAGTAAACTTCTGTTTAACTTTCACTCATACGAAAACCACAAACTTACAAGATGAGTGGGACAACTTTGAAGTAAAGCCACTTCCTCGATGATAAATTCAACTTCCTTTGTCCGCGTCATCGGGGAAGCACCAATGTAAACACACGATGAGATCATTCATTTATCAATATCTTTAAATAATTGTTATCACCGAAAATGCATACAAGTCTTGCCTCTACTTTTTTCACATGGGTTTGGCCCGTACATATATTCCATAAAATTCCTTGGTATTTATCTCTTACTTTTAAGAACAAGAAAATAAACAGTATTTGAGAAGAACCTTTTCAAAATCCAAATGAGTAATAGCATTTCTTTCCTTGAGGCACTTAATTGTTCTTTGTAATACATAATGTCTTCATTTGGTAGGAACAATGTTTAACTAAGGCTTGGTCATTGTAGTTTCAGCCCTAACAAAAGAAATGCTAAGACTTAAAATGTGTAACTTTAGAATTCCAACTCTTCCTAGTATGTTACGTGCACTTAGGAGACAATAAGAAAACCGCGAAAATTGCGACATCACAGATTACAGTATACAACTACTAGCAGTAAGATGAACTAGGTTGAATGATAGCTTTTAATTGCCGGATGAAACGAATTCCAGATAATTCTAATTCGATATTAGTCATACACTGACCCATTCAACCCTTATGATAAGGGCCTTATCGCCCATTATTTCACTCATAACTGCATCTGTTGATTGATAAGCACATAGTTTGCTGTTTTGGGGCTTTATTTAATCATGCATAGGAATGTAATTTACAGTGATCAACTGTTTTTAGAATACTTAAGCTCCTTTGTTTCATCATCCTCTCTGTATGGTGAAGGTGCGACGACAGTCAGACATTGAATTTTTCGCGTCAGTGTAACTGCAAAAATGCAATTTTATGAAACTACATCTGACATCAAGTAACTCATCCATTGTAGCATGCATGCTTTCTCACCTGTACAAGGAAGCTGAACCTTTTTGAATACAAATACGTAATAGAATAGTACGCCTACAGCTGCAAATAAAAGTACGTACAAATACGCAATTGTCGGCCTATTAACAAGTGGCGCCACCACCAGAAACACCCCTACTAACAGCGTAAGTATTGGTATCACGATTGGCACCTGGAAAATAAAGCAGTTTTAATACACCTCTGTTTGCATCCATGCTTTCTCATTTCGTCAAACGTTGCATTATATACTTTGAATTTCCGTGGAACGTCCCTCTTTGTGTAGCGCATAATCAAAAGGGATGCCAAAGTCATAGATCTGAAAATCCACTTTACAAATTGAAAGTAGCCGATAAGTTGCGTTACAGATGCGCTACATAGTAGCATTACGGAAGAGATTGTGACCTGTAAATTTTGTCAAAATCTCTTCATGTCTTAGATACCTTTTAGCTAAGCAATTAGCAGGTGCAAATATATAAGGACCTATTTATTTACCATATAAATAACACAAGTTGTTGGAGTTAACATGGTTGCATGAACATAGGAAATAATTTCTGGAAAATGTCCTTCTCGACTTACGACGTATCCAGTTCTAAAACCACAAGTTTCTCGTTTAGTTAACCAAGGATATTTCGTCAATTACTATCACAGTTATTAACACAATGCTTGACTTGAATCATCCAACTCACCTTGCAGTAGCAAATAAGTTACCATTTGCCGATCCCACCGTAGATGCCGCCACTAACAGCGGTACAATGAATTTAAATCTTCCTAGAACACTATCTGCAACATCCTAAAAACAATATTGAAAATTTAGATCCTTCACATTCACTCTTACCTTCCCACGGAACAGTCTCCTAAAACATAACAAAATCATCCATAACCTTAACCTTACCACAGCCACCGCCGGTGATGAAATCAAACTCTCTTTGTCGAGCACACTCAAGTACGCAATATTAATTAACATGTACAGTACTGTCACAGTTCCCATTCCCAGAGATATCGCTAGCGGTAAATTTCTTCTCGGATTTTCCAATTCCTCTATTAAAACATTGACGTTATTCCATCCGTCATAAGCGTATAGTCCCGAATAGATTGCTAACGCAATATCTCCATAACTACCCTTCCCCACATCATACTCCATTGGAATTCCTCCATACTGTCCGTTACTAACGTTATAAATTCCAATGCTGATGAGTAAAATCATTGCTGTTATTTTTGCTGATGTAAAGAAAACAATCAACTTCGTCGCTAACTTGGCGCTAATAATGTTTACAAACCCCATGAACCCTAAAAGTAATACATTTTAGGTTTTTAAAATCAATGTCCCATTCTAATCAATTGTTTTTTGTTAAATTGTATCACCATCTAAACTTACCTATCACCACTAGAGCAAGTAGCTTCACAGTCCAGTCATACTCTTCCCCAGTCTTCCAGTTCGAGTCTATCCCTAAGGCTTTTATTAACGGCTGTAGTATGTATCTGCCGCAACTCAACGAGGATATTACAAGGGCCGCAGGTCTTATGAACAGCATCGTCATCCATGCATATAAAAACGCAGGAACTTCTCCCCAAAACGGATGTAGAGGCTTGTAAGCCTCCATCAAGTACGCATGCTCTGCTCCTGAGCGAGGAACTAGTATTCCAAGTTCTACAAACGATAGCGCCGCTAAAACACAGACGAAAGCCCTGTTCCTTAATCAGAAATTCCAAGCGAAAAATGTACCTTCAGTAACTTTAAATATCCCATGAGCAATTATAACTTCGTTTACATAGTATCGACAGTATTCCACAAACCGCCCATATTACGAGACTCGTGGCCACAGAATCAGTTCTCTTCAGCACTCCCCCTGGTGAAATGAATATTCCGATTCCTAAAAGATTTTTATTTTTAATTATTCCATTTTACTTAGTACGTACACTGTCTCCGTACAATCCAAAAATTGTATGGCGTACCTATCATGGAACTCACAATAATAGATATTGCTTCGATAAGCCCGATTTGCCGTTTCATATGCACCGTATCTTTGTCGTCGTCGTGGCAACTACGACAGTCTTTTACCTCTTCCTTCCTGTCATCTTCTTTTCCAGTGCTTCCGGTAGCTTCTAAAAAGTACCCATTCGGAGTAAATTAATTCCTTGTAAATATAAAAAATTATGAAGGGTTATTATTTTCGGTAAAAAAGTAAATTTTAAACTACCCATAGATTCTTCCACTTGAGCCTGAATAGTCTTCTCCACCATCCTGAATTTAACCTAGAGTTCAATCCTCAGGAACTAATTGTAATCAAAGTTCTGAAAAAACTGCGACTGTACGTCATTGTCCTAGTCTCCTAGTAATCGGTAAAACTGTTAGAATTTGAGTAATATTTAAACGATAATCCCAACTTTCACCCGTCCGTACTCATGTTACGGCTACGAGATTATGCGGAAAGTGTTCTAGTGCGTTCCTTGTCATGCTATCCCACGTGCATCTCTTGTTCTAGCCTTTAAAAGTCATAGACATGAGTCGAATTAATCTTCCAGTAAAAGGGATTTATATAAGCAAGTGAATAAACCCATAAATCAGATTATAATCCTGCGTCGATAGTTTACACACATGTGACTTTTAATGAAACGATACTCGACAAAGTCAAATGCAATTGCATGTGAAAATAGACGGTAACAAAAACTGAGGCAATGCGACTGAGGCGTCGTTATCAGCTTAAGCAGTTATGAATGCTCACTCTGTAATTTGTAATACAAAATGCAGTCATGAACGTGCGAAAAGCTGTCAGTCATACACGTGTAGCAGGAGGTTCTCATTCTTTCATCACGAATTTATACATATTTTTTTAAGAAGGCCTATCTACGATGAGATCCATCACATGAGATTACATGCTTTTGTGCATTAACTCCAATAATTCCATGATGTTTCTTCTTTCTTATCATACTACACTTTTCTTCACAATGTTGACCGTTTTATGAATATAATTAAGGACTGATCTGGGCGCTACGAATTAAGACTACGGTTTAGTCAAGGGCGAGTTAGTTCAAAAATTCATTTTATTCCCTGAATTCCACACATTAACACAGTTGCCACGCACATTCAGTCAGTCTTCTTTGTAGGGCGACGGTGCTGTCATTGTGAGACATTGAAGAGTCTTTGTAATTTTACCTGTAAAAACATATTCTAGCACATTAACCGAATTTCATTTCAAAATACAGTAACCCAAGACGTTATCGCCCTAATCAAGATTAAACACTTACATGTCCACAAGAAGGCATTCTTTTTGTACACAAAAAAAGTGTAAAAGAATGATCCTACAATAGCAAACCCGAGAACGTACAAATACTCGATTTTCGGTTGACCGACTATAGTGACCAACACCAGCACGGTGGCCATTGTTAGCGCCAACACCGGAATAATTAGCGGAAGCTAGAAATTCCCAAAATACAACATACGTCTCTTTTCGTTATAACTTAACATGTAAGGGTCAAAAGATGTGGGCCAAAAGTTTTAACTGATTACCTTTATGGGTCTCGGAATATTTGGTTTCGTTACCCTGAGTATGAACAACGAACCCAGAGCTAGGGCATAAAATATCCAAATCACGAAAGTGAAAAAACCAATTAATTGGCTAACGGTACTGCTAGCCCAAACCATGGCCACGCTCAGTATCACCTGAAATATTAGTATCATATCATTGAACTAATCTTATCACATCGGGAGTACCAACTTCCATGTTTTCTGCTACTAAAAGGCATCCCACCACGCAGAACTTTGGAGTCACGCTTACATTTAAAATAATTGTTACAGATGGCGTTAAAAATGTTACATGAACATATAGGATACAATTTCAGGCAAGTGTCCATCACGGCTTCCAGTATATCCCATCCTGCAACCCACGCCATAACAATATTTATAATTACCTTCCGATGTTTCAATATTGTTCTTCAGCCCCATCCTACCCTCGATCAACACAATTCCTGTTACTAAAAATTATCAAACAGTATCTAACTAACCTTCCAGTTGTAAATATTCCACCATGAGTCGATCCTGCGGCAGCTACAGCTACCAGTGCAGGAATGATGAACTTGAACTGCCCCAACACAGTATTTCCAACGTCCTTTAAAAAACAAGACAGTTATAAGACACGGAACTAAGCAACAAACGGCGCTATTACAATTAAATACTTAGTATACTACGATAGAATTTACATACCACCGCCACTGCATCACTCGCAATCATTCTGTCTTTATCCAGCACACTTAAATAGGAGAGATTAATAAGTAAGTACAAGAGAGTAACGGAGCTGATGGCAATCAAAATCGCCAAAGGCAAATTTCTCTTTGGATTAACCACTTCCTCGACTAGATAATTCAGATTATTCCATCCGTCGAATGGAAATAGGCCCACGTATACGGCAAGCCCAATGTCTCCGTAACTGCTGTTACCCCTGTCATATTCCATGGGTATTCCTCCGTAATGCCCGGTAGACACATTGTACACCCCAATTCCAATAATTATAGCCATCGCACTAATTTTTCCAACAGTGAAGATTATGTGAACTCTCGTTGCCATATTCGCACTCACAACGTTTAGACATCCGCTCAGACCTGCATATAGTAAAATCCAAGTTTTTCTTCTCAATAATGCATGCGTAAAATATTCAGAAGACTATATGGACATATTTGAATCTATCGGGATTATTTTCAAGGCATAGATCCTAAATTACTTACAAATTAAGGCAGCTGCTGATAGTTTAACTGCAAAATCATATTCCTCTGAATCCTTCCAGTCTGTATCTACTCCCATAGCCTTTGTCAAAGGTTGAATAGTGTATTTTCCAAAACTTAGAGCTGCAATTGCATGACTTACAGGCCTGAGGAACATCATATTCATCCAAGAGTACATAAATGCTGGAACTTCTCCCCAAAAGGAGTGTAGAGGTTTGAAAGCGTCCATTAAGTACGCTTGCTCTCCCCCGGATCTTGGTATGACCGTACCAAGTTCCACATAAGAAAGTGCGGCTAGAATCATCCAAAATTTAGCTGCTGTAAAAAACGGATACCATAAAAGAGAGGCGACAAATTTCTTTATCCGTTACCAAGCGTTGATAGGAGCCCGCATACAACCCATACTACAAGGCTAGTGGCCACTGAATCCGCATGTTTCAGTAGTCCAGCCGGTGTGATAAAGATACCAGAACCTGGAAATTAAATGATTACTTTACAAGTAAATTTACATTATACATATTTCCCAGCTACTTTTAGTTAATATTTAAATTTCTCTTGACCCGCTTCTTACCAACCATTGTTCCGACAATCATAGCTATTGCTCCAGGCAAGCCGATTTGTCGTTCCATGTGTACCGTTTGTTCCGCATCTTTACTCTGCGTACGGACTTTCTCTTTTTCTCCATTTCTAAATTCTACTTCCGGCTCCGTAGCTTCTGCATGAAAAAAATGCAATAGTTAAATACCAACCAAACTGAAACTATAAGTTCACACTCAGCAGTGTAGTTAGTTAATTAGTGTGTAGTTAATTGCATTAGCCGCACCCCCATTAAATTCACCATTATCCTTCATTTCAGTCTTGTTTACAGCTTCCAAATCTTGCACAGATTTCAATTGATATTACGCCCTCCTACTTATACTTTCTCTTGTACAAGTGCTTTTTGCGAGAGACTCAACTTTACCGTAAATCTTAAACTAAATTCCCCTCATCCGTTCGTTTAACCTACGTTCCTTTTATGTTTCCTCAGGATCCCACTGTTATGAAATTTTCGCTACATATACTACATTCACAACATGGTTATTACTATTATAACTGGTTTATACTTGTAATGCTTGAATTAAAATATTCTGTTATCTCCTTTGGCGCAAATCCTTACAGTAGTTTCAATTTTGGCAAGTATCACTCGACGGCGACCTCATCAGACAGATTGTAGGAGTAACTTGATACGATTCTCCATTGCGCGGCTTCAGTTAGCGTCAATCACTTGATACTCCGATCCGATGTTACCGCATAAATTTCCACGTACAAATTAAACATGGTCTCAAATAAGTTACCCTGTTTGATCATACCTACTTCACTCTTATTTGTAGGTTCCTAATTAATAATACTGTCTGTAGCCATAGACAGGGCTAACTGCGGTCACATACGGATGGTATTGGGCTGTACACGATTTTTTCCTTCTTTAAATAGCATAACACGTACCGTGTCAAAGCACTGGTGGATTCATACATAGTGTTACATATGTACGACCTTCAAAAGCTACGAGACCTTTCTCTCGCTCATCACACACGCGACCAGAGACGACAGGTATGAATCCTCAGGTATCCCACAGGATAACTAACAAGTTGCAATCCTCTTAACTCACCCAGTTCACAATTAGAGCTGGCGGGATACGTTTAAACTGTCAGTATTAAACTTTACCTCATCCGGCCAAGTTGTTTGCAAAAATGTTACACGAAAAACTTGTAGAATTTATTACATGATTCCCACATCCTGCCAAAGGGACTAATGTACTCATAATTACAAAACCAATATTTTATAGATTCTCTTTTCATAAATGCTTGAGCGTTGTTGAAATCCATTTGTTGCTATACGTCTTACATCACATTCAAGTAGGTCAGGTTTGCAAGCTTATACGTGCCACACATACTGTGGCAAGCCTTCCAAGTCCCAACAACATTTTAAAGAAACTCCCATTAAGTTAGCATGAGATGCTCGTAAATTCACTTTTATTTTCTATAATCTTTTGTAAACCTTCTTAAATGCTTCTCCTCCCCTTGCTACTACACAACAACTCCTTTCCCGGTCACTCCGCAGGCTGTAACAAAACTCCCTGCTTTTATTTCTATGAATCAAGCGAGTACTTTTGAAGCTGCATATTAAAAGTCGAGCAAACTAAATATATAGAGGATCCTGACGCCATCTCAGTTGTGTAACGTAATTCCTAAAACTTTTCCAAGCATCAAATCTGTAGGATAATAGCTTGGTACATTACAGCATCTATCATTGATTCATGAACTTTCTCCAGGGCGTACGATTGCCTTAAATTACATCATTCATTCACTCCTTCACTTCCCTCTCACCTGTAAATAATTTTCATTCCCAGTCCTACCATCGTACACAGTTGAGCCCTCATTTCGGCGGTCATTAACCACATTGAGATTGAACCCATAAAAGCTTTACGTACAAAATAATTGGACTAAAAACAAATAAACTCAGCCCACCATCTATATGATTCAGCTTTACTTTTAGACCAAGCTTAATAGATCGTGACCGTAAATCAAATACGCTCGGATTAATCTTTTAGATGAATGATTCTTGTAATTGACCGCTTAATAATCCTAGCCATACGTTTCCGTAATATATACAACTGCTGGAGACCTATGCTTTCCGAACAAACAATAAGCTTCCCGTAGTATTGCTACAAAACTTCCATCGTTTCCAGCATGTTCCACTTCCCCTTTAGGCCAATAGTTTGTTCGTTCATAACATACAAAACTCCAAATGATGAATGAAACCACTATTTATTTAGTCATTTACTTAAGTGAACACGACAATCGAGTGCATCCCATTTGTCAGTCACTCCGATCTTTGTTAGCTTGTCAGCCTGGTTTCAATGAAACATTCCTGTATTTTCACCAACCTGTTAGTCTATGCGGTAATTGTGGCGCCATCTTGTCATTCAGTTTGTCTGTATATCTGTCACAGCGTCATCCAACATGAGAGACACCAATTATGTACATCGTACATAGACTTGCTTTTAAGTCTGATGTTTGTAAAGTCTCTCTGGCTATAAAAGACGAGGAGAACTTGCAATAAGCATATGAAACCCATGTACAAATACCGGCTAAATCCTCTGCTCCACAGGATGTGATATCTTATTTGAATTTTAAAGAAATTTAGTTGGATGAGGAGGATAAAGAAGAACAGATTTCATTATTACCTCTCATCTCATCCCTCTCTTTCACTCTCACTCCACATCATTTAAACAATAAAGACAACAGCTGACAGCCTCCAGCCTGCTGTTTTAGCTCTTATAGCTATGCTATATCCTCGAGTACCCCCAAGAATCCCAGTTCCCAGCTGTGTTCTTTCTAGGCTTGAATTTCATATTCACCGCACATCTCCCGCTCTTAATGTGCCTTATAATTATTAAAGACTCTCAGCTTATCATCTTAATAGTAGAATAAAAGACTCCAACCGTCCTCCTTTCTTTCCTCTGAGAAGATCCTCTTCTCCAGTCCAGGACACATTTCCTTCCTTTTAGCATCAACGCCCTCAGCCTAAACTAAACCAACGCACAAGTTCTGCCTTCTTTCTTAGCAAGCCGAGAAGAAACTCCTTATGGGACGAAAAATATGGGACACTGCTTTGAGCTAGTCAAGGATTTTCTTTTGTCATATAAACTCCGCTTTTAGTTGCAATAAAAAATACAGCAAGTTATCTCAGTCCGAGTCCTCCTTCTTTTACGTTCTACGTACGCATTAAGCTTTATTTACCCTTCAGGATTTTTCATTTTCTTCAAAAAATACCATTGCTTATAGAATATCTAGCTAGAATAAAGCCTCAAGGATTTGCAAGGTTTTGCTTGTGTGCGAATTTATAATTGGAAGCCTCCACGTCGCAACTTTTCCTGGAGTCCAATGCAAATTACTTACCGTTTTTTAAATATGTTACACCAAAGCTTGCATTACTCTACGGTGTAAAATACTCTACAGATATTTTGGCGTATAACTTTCCAGGTTTTTGCACAACCTGGATAGTTGGATTAACTCCGAGAAGCTTTGAAATAAGAAGATAGCTTAAAGGAACAGCGCCAAGTTCTTTTGGTAATAGTCCATGTACTAGTGGAAGGAAGAGAGCTAAAACAAATTTCAGAAATCCACGCTTTATTAATGCAAAGGTTTCAGCTTGGAGCCACCCTCTGAGATGTCAGAACTGCTGCCCAATAGTAAAAGAATTTTCCAGAACTTTTTTCTATCCTAAAAGAAAATTAATTTCAAATAAGCTTTACAAAATTTATTAAATCCCAAGTCTTCTTTTTCGGAGTGCAAGTCGCAGTCGCAACACAACTGAGCCACTGACTCCCAAAAGTGTATAAAGAAACTAAACAGGATAGGTTCCTGCTATTTTGGAACACGTCTATAGAAGCTAATGAAAGCGCATGAAGCGTAGCTAATTAGGTTTCATAATTGAATAAGAACGTAAACTTTGATTTGGAATGATATTATATGGACAAGAAAGATGAAATCGGATCAACATTGTATCGCCACGCATATTTTTGCTTCTTTATTGCAGAGATGCTAACACGAATAACTTTGGCTAATTTTCATATGGCGAATCATTTCCCATTTGCAAAATTGCTTGGTAATCATTTCGTCTGGGTTCAAATGTCGTACAGTTCCAAGTGCACAGATCTTTTCCGAAAAATATCTAAGCTGCACTGCTTGTATGGTCCAGAGTCCAGATTGTAATCTTCTAGACCAGACCGGTTGACCTTTTTCTTGGTTTTTCCGGAAATGCCCACTTTTTGCGATAAAATCAAGGGATGCGTGAAAATGGGTTAAATGTAGAATTGGGAATAGTTTGATGGAGTAGGTGCGTAAAGATCTAAGAGAAAGCAGACTCAGATAAAGCAGAGGGATAAAAAGGGAGAAAAAAGGGGAAAGCACGTGTGAGTGAAAGGTTTGGCTCGTTGATTTTTTGCTACTTTTTCCCTTGGCCTTTTGTGGATGAGCTCCGATTGAATAGAGTGGTAGGTATCTATTAAAGGTCTGTTTGCTGACTCTTGAATTTTTTACTCCTTTCGTATTCTTGTGTAATCTGGGTAATGTGGCTAGAGATAGAGAGAAAGGGAGGACGTTTGTAAAGACCCTTCCGCCATGACTCCCGCTCCAGGAGAAAGCTTCCTTTCTCCATTTCGCCACCCGCCCTCCTCCTAGACTTCTATCCTTTTTCTTATCCTCCTCATCTCTTTACTCATCCTCCTGAGATCGGCCGTGCAAATATCATTCAAGTTAGATATTTCTACTCTAGTTCCACCACTGGATTTCGAATTCACTTTCTCCAGTCCAGTTATTCCAGGTAGAGAAAGGCGAGAGTTGTGGCTAGTGTTTGGGCAAGTAATAAGTCCACGAGAGGAGTTTTAGCCAATGTCGTGCTTTCTCCACCTAGGAGAAAGCACTACTAGGGCGGCCTACATTCCACAACTTTGAGTTGAAGGTGAAGTGGTGCTCATACCACGTAAACTCGGTTAAATTTGTAGCGTGAAAATAAAAATAGCGCAATCTTCAAGGGTCCACTCCATACTTCAGTACTGTCTGAAAATATTATCTTCAGGTAGGCAGTTGAGAAGAGCGATCGTACAGGAGAAGGTATACATAAATGAATTGCAGCAAGATAAATGATCTTCTGAGACTACATTCATACATGCACCGACCACCAGGAACAGTAATGTAAGATCTGTAGAAAACGCACAGAGACAGAAGAAGAGGAAGACACATTGGAAACGGAAATGAAAGTGCATCCCTGTTCCTTTGCGGTAGAACTAAAGATAGATATTAAAGGTTATAGAGGGAGAGGAAATTGGTTGAGATTGAGGGCATTGATGGGAAATGATGTTGACTCAAATGTAAGATGAATTTGTTTCACCATCTCTCCCTTTTTCATCCAGTCAAATATCAATCACTTTCTATTCCTGATTTCTCCAAAACCGAGGGTGATAGCTTTCCCTGATGGAGGTTTTGTCGGTTGCTTTTTTATCCTCCGAATCTCTGTACGGGTGCCGGCTTAGCAGTTAACTCTGGAAAGAGTGAAGCTTCTTTTTCTCCCCCTTCCCATCTCCCATCCCGCTTAAACATTAAATCAAACCTGAAACATCTAAATCTAAACGAGAGAATCAATTGTGAGGAACGGGAAATGGGTATATGTGGGCGGGTTTGTCTGGAAATTGAAAGCGGATATAGATATAGGCCTCTAGAAATTTTTTCTCTCTGATTTTTCTAGATAGTCTTCTTACCCGTCCCTGAACAAATGAGAGAGGATTTGTCTTAGCGTTTCTCTAAATATCCTTGACGTAAGTAGAACAGGACGTGAGGTCTTAAATCAGAGTTAGGATTTAAGTGTGACTGGATCTGCGGTTACGGCTTTTACTCCTTGCAGCAATATCCCTTCTGTTCATTCCCGCTCTGGGTTAGATTTCTCCCTCCGAGAGTTAATACCTTTTTCACTAAAAAGGTTTTCCGATTTCAATGATTTTTGCTTAAATGATTTTTAAACAGGGTTTTCCCCAGAGGTAAACTCAAACGCTACTCCGGCTCTTGCGGTTTCCCCTTTAATTCCCAATTTACCCTAGCGGATATAGGATTAGGATCTTACTAGCATTACGTCCAGGGGGAATCGTAGAAAAGAGGTAGGGAGTGAAAGGAGAGAAAGTGCATTCGGAAATGATTCAACAGCCACGGAGAAAACTTTCCGACTGTTTTCTCATCCGCCCAGGCAGTAAAGCGTGTCCGCTACACAGCTTTCATTTTATGGTTTACCTGTTCCTGGATTTTGTGATGCGGATCTCGTATTACCGCCCTCGAGAAAAATGCTGGGCTACAAGAAGAAGAGGAGGAGAAGGAAGAGGTTTGCAAATAGTCGGTTCAAACTTGGACCAAGCAAGAGAGAGAGTCAGGTGGGGGAAATATTTCTGTGGGAAATGATCGGTGTGAGAAGAATTCATGAAGGATTGCTAGTCTCAACTTGGATTTGGGAAAACATGAGTACCAATTTTGAATGTAAAATATTTTTATCCAAATTGCACCCCCATGATTGAACATGTGCGAAGAATTTGCAGACTCTCTTCCTGAAAGAAGAAAGTGAAAGAAGAGGAAAATATTCAAGGATTTTTCCATCTTCTACCCACATTTCCCTCCACTTTCACCTTTTGCGATTCCATCTATACAAATGCCCATGTGTGCTTCGCACACATGGGCCTTCTCCTCAGCCACACCTGTAAACCATGTCCCATCCTCTATGATTACCCACATTAAAGAATAGGATTTTGAAACTTTCTGTAGATCTTTCTGGGTTTGCTCATTCGATTGGAATAAAATATTATAATGTCATTCCTAGAATCATTCCATTTGCATAGGAATCCGGAAATGTGTACCACTCTCTTTTGGCGTCAGTCAGTACTACCCCTGCCCTCTCAGCTTTCCCCACCATTGAGCATTCCACGCATCTACCAATGCGAATACTGGTTTCATCCATCAGTCACCCGCCTCTCTCTCCCTCACACACATACCGACACCCAACCAAACCCTTTGTGTACCCCGAAAGGTATCTATCAATTTTTTCCCAAGCTAATGGATCCACCTTCTACGAGAACATATTATCCGCTCCCCAGGATTCCATCTTCTTAGATTTACCACCTAAGAGTTTCTTGGGTTTCTACCATCGAAATTGCAATCTGAGCACCTTTTACTTGACTTTCTTCCTTATTTTGCTCGCGCTCCAATCAATCAATATGAATTAGAAACCCTACCTTTCTTCCTAGAACATGGGATAGAGTAATTATTCCGGCATGCTTCAGAGCGTTGATTAATACTTTCTCCGCACTTATGCTAAAATTGCTAACCGTATTTGGAATTTTTCAAAACTTCAGTAGCAAGCATTTCTTGCATAATGTGATGTAATTCCACTTGAATCTGTCAGTGTCAAATACAAGTAGGCTATAGCTGCTTTGGACAAACCTCAAGCATGTTATGCTTTTGCCTGGTTCATTCTGCGAGTAGACATTCTGAATATCCTCAACTTAGTCCTCGTTTTTGCGGTTGTCCGTTACATAGAGTTTCGTCCCGCAGCAGCATCTGTTTCCTTGGTTTTCCTTGCTTGTTCTTCGTTTCTTGGTCTTAAATTAGGATAACGGAAGGGGCACGAAGACGGAATCAAAGGTTGCTGGTTTTCTGTGCGTGTGAAAGAAAGAAAGTGAGAAAAGAGGTGATTCTTCGACACGGATTTAAGGATTTCGGCAATGGTGAAAGCAAAAGCAAGGATTGGATTATGGGTCTGAACTAGAATCCGCAATATGTATTGAACGAGGACGTGAAATAGATCTGAGGGAAAGAAGAGAGAAAATCCTGAGAGAGCAATTTAGAAATTCCAAGTGGCTCACAGCTGCCATTTGTCTACTTTGGTCCATGGTTTGGGAGCTTAGAAATATGTTTATAAGTAGGTAAGGAATACCACAAAGTTGCTCCTCCTGCACTATAGGTTTCCCTCTAGTTTGACACAATGAATTCATGCCAGTCCCTCGGGTCTAGGTCTAGCAGCCTATTTCCAAGCATTATTTACTCACTGTTTTAGCTATCAATGACTGGATTCATGGAACTTGCGGGATAAAGTTATACCATTCACTTCATGAACCTATATATACACACCGTCTCACTCTTACACTCTTGAGAGACATCAAGAAGAATGGATGTGAAATCTCGTTTGGTTTCTTGACAATCTTACCGATTACTCTATAATGGAATTACGAGCTGAACCTGCGCGTACATGCTCATTAAGTGGCTTTTATATAACACTGAATTGACGAAGAGGGGGGGAGAAGTGAAAGTGGTGAAAGTTCTAAGACAAATTCCTTGATTGACTTACAGGCTCACATTTCAACAGCCTCTACATTTGACGGTGATGAATGGTCAAACTGGTCCGACTGGAGCTCTTGTACACGGACCTGCGATGGCGGAGTCACTCAACAGTATCGGAGATGCAAGTCACCCAACGGCTGCCACGGTGTCAGTATTCGAAGAAAAATGTGCAACATGCAGGTGAGTTTGAAAATATTTCGCTTTTATCCTTTACTTTCTCTACATTTCCCTGCATTTCTCCTGGGCAAAAATCCTTGGATGGAGCTCAATCATTTCAAGAATTTGCATCAAGAGCGTAGTCTCTTCCTAGCCTTTCCCCAAAAGATGGATGATGGAATGGAGGAAATTAAATAATCTTGTTAGGAGCCAAGGTAGTAGTGTTACAAGGAGTCTTTTAATTTACCGCATACGTAGGCGTAAGTAAGTGTAACGTTTCAGAAATGAAATTAATTTCAGACAGCCGCACATATAAAAGCTCTAGGGAAAAAATTGCTTTAAATTCCCTCTTTTCTTCAACTTTCTCCATAGACTTTCTCTCCTAATAAACTCATAGCGCACACGGCTGTAGCTCCTCTCTCTCAGCCAAACGGAAACAGTATAAGCCTTGAGAACAAGTTGGCTGATTTTGAGGCCTCTCATTTCTATTGTAAGCTTCAATGAAACATGATTAATGATGTGACTTGAGTGAGTTCTGCGTTGGCAGGGAGAGTTTTAGCGGAATTGCTCTCATAAGAAGAAAATTCCGACTCAGTAGCGCAGCACGAATATCCTTCTATGAGTAATTGACTCTGTCACACAAGGAGCCTATTATTGCGGCTACCTTAAATGCTCCCTTCGAACCTTGCTTTTCATAAAATCCACTAAATTCTTCCACCACCACCGTCTCCTTCATATTTTGCCATTCCCTATCCTATAAAATCCTTTGCTTCAGCTAATCCTTCCTTGTGCCGCTTTCGTTTTGTAAAACTCTCCTACATACTTTCTCAGCCTTTGAAATGTAAAACATTAAAACCCTTGTTTGAATTACAGCCTTGTTCGGATCTCCGAGATTACCGGGATGAGCAATGCAAGGCCTTCAATGGTATAGAGTTCAAAGGCCGACGCCGAACCTGGGAGGCTATAGAAGATCTCAATAATCCCTGTGCCCTAACATGTCGAGCCGTGGGCACAGACATAATTGCCAAATTATCTTCAAAACTTCGGGATGGCACCCGCTGCAAAGCCGGAGCTCTTCACGTCTGCATCGACGGCCGCTGCGAGGTGAGTAAACTTTCACTCCGTCCACCCCTATCGCCCCCAGACACAATGGATTTATGCCACTGCAGTCCGTGTGCAGAGAAGACGGATGAAACTGCATCTCATTCCTATCAGATATCCCTCCAGACTTCTCTCCCAGCCCGCCGCACCAAAGGGAATTATTAAATTAACCTAAATTAAAACTTTCACCGCCCTCCCTATCTGTTTCTAAAACTTTCTCCGCTTTCTCCACTTTCTCCACTACTCCAAGTAGCTTGTCCCTACTGTTAAGATAGCCTGTATCTTAGCCACAATAACAGTAAAATACTCGAAAACAATTTCAAATCCTTCATAAGCTATTCCCTTTCTTGCGATCCGACACTGACCGCATCCCGTGTCAAATCTCTTTTGTGTATTATTACACGACGGACCTACATAATCCATGGCCGAGCAAGTAAAAGTAGGTAGGGCCAAGTGAACGGGTGAAAGCAAGTAATTGAGATGCGGGTAGCAAAGCTCTGTGTTCTGGGTCCGAGCATCGGACCTTTGTAGCTTGAGCTTTCCCAGTATTTCCTATCTAGTTAGTATTTTCCAAACGTAGCGTATCACGCTCCCTTCCATTCACATCTGTTGTGCAAGGAATAAGAGAAGAGAGTGAAAAGGGGTGAAAGCGTAAGCAGGAAGCAGGAAGCGGCAACTCCATCCATGATGTTTATATAGGAGAAAGTGATTTGTGTGGACCGCAAGGTTTTTGCTAGAAAATTACCCCTACTCTAGTGAATCCTCTTTTCCTTGTTGACAAAGTGTTGGACAGTACGTGATCCTCATGCAAATTACATACGGGATATGGATTCTATTATTCAATTTGTCCCTTTCATTCCATTTACTCTCTACGATCCAGTACTAAGAACCTCCAAGACTCAACTGAGTGAAACCGATCCGACTACATTTTTCACCAACATTTTACTCGCTTCCTTTGATTCCCACAACTTGTTCAACACGTACTGCACCGCTTCCCTCCGTTCCCTGCACCCACCCCTTTTAACCCTTCCTTCAAAACTTCCGTCCTCCCCCCGCTTTCTCTGCTTCCTCCCTTTATTCTCCTTCTCAATTGTTTAAATTGCTAAAACCAAAGAGACAATAGGGCTCTTCACGTCCCTTGATTGGAGCTATTTCTCCTTTCATGGATCTCTGTTTTGATCGGATATTCCTCCAATCCACTCTCCACTACTTTCACCAATTCTATATTATAGCCAAGTCCTATATACTTTCTCCCCCGTCGTCCTCGTAAAATTTTACAAAGTCTGCATTTGATTTGTTTCCCGGATCTCGGGCTTTAGGTCTTTGTACTAGGTTCATATTTGCCTGTTTGTCGCAAATTTCATAAACCACTCATCCTGAGTTTCTACCGGTCTTCCAAATGTAGGTCACATGTCTGATGACCTCTTGTATATAACGCCCCAATCGATATTGCATTTTACTCTCCTTCAAAACTTTTTCAATTACTCTTCTCGAGACAACACGGTAGTTGGAGGAACACGCTCCTTGATGTGTAAGCGAAATAAATTCCGAATAAACTTTATATCTAAGAATCTACCAGCTGGAATATCAAATCCAATTCCAGTTCTCTTCAAGATAGGTAGTTTCTCCACGGAGACGGACCATAGAAACTTGTTATAAAGTTACGCCAAGTGAGAATGTAAAAGCCTTATTTTCTCATTTATCTCCATGAATATTATCTTTTTGATCCAAGTTTATAAAAGTATCTCTCCTGTAAGATGTTAATCACTTGTGTTCGGTTCTAGTTAGCTAGACTGAACATATTTTTAAGCTGTAAGTTTTCACGCTCTAACGCACTTTACCATTCTCGCACCATCAAATCGAGTTACAAAAATTAAAATGGAAAAAGTTGGCCTTTACTATATGCTAATAAAGGCTGTCCTAACCCTTATATATTTAGTATAGCGAGTATAAGTCAAAGGCATGATTGGAGGCAAACGTACGATTCGCAAAATTATTTACTGCCAAACTTGATATCTTGGTGGCAAGAAATGCATTACCCTGAATGACACTTGCTATCCGATTTTCCCTGCTTTTGATACCACACGCCACTACTACATTACATACTTTGCGACTTCAGATTAAGAAATATGTAGCGTTTGTTCCGGTCCAAGAGTTACGATTTATATGGAAAGTTTACGTCCTTCCAAAGCGTTTTCCTCCTTGAAAATTGATTAAGTTACCATTATCGTATAAAGCAAGTCAAAGATGTTGAAAATTCTCTTGCTTTTCGGTTGCGTCAGAATCACCTCTATTTGCTACCATTCAATATACAGCCATTGGAAGTTTAATGAAAGTGTAGACCTTGTGACAGTTACATGTTCGTTCTTTCTAAAAATACAGGCTGGAAGGTAGGATACGCGGGATTGTAAGTTTACGCTTAAGCCAGAGTTCCAAAAGGTGGTAGGGCTGGGGATGAGTTGAATGAAAGAGTTTGGGATGACAGCAAGTTTCGTACCGCTCTGTTTACCTCGACAAATATTATTTCACCGCATTGTACTAGGAGAAAGAAGCAGAGAAAGCCACGTCTTTTACAGGGCAGTAACTACGACGCATCTTCGCTGCTTCTTTATTCCTCATTCCCGCCAAGACAAGTAGTCGCGTATTTTGTACATACAACTATGAGGATTCGTAAAAATCATGTTTATTTACTTTCTTCTTCTGACAGTTGACATGCACGAGGATTGAAGTAAATAAATACAATATACTGAACCTATATAGACTCCATAAACAGACTCAGACAGAACGGGCTGCATTCTACAGAAAATCGAGTTAGGCATTTACAGAGCTTCCAACCTGATTTTAGGACTTTCACCACGATAGTGATAATTGCATCTGTGATCTAAAGTTGTTGTGGCATTAGTTGGTGTGTAAAGATTTAGGTCAATTCTCTGGACCACATTGATATATATTTGTCCAGTCAGTCTTGCCAGTAATGCCAATATTTTATACTATGCAACTAAAAGCGGGAACTGTATTATGAAGGATTTCTCTGCTTGACGAGCAAAGAATTACATGAACAAATCTGGCTCAGTTGCCAGTGGATTGCAACTCTTGGATCATAAACCCAGGACCCCCTTCTTAATGAATTTTTTATTTTCTTAGAACATAAAGCATCTTTGTCCTTTCTGAATCTACTAAATTGCACCCGATTGTAATACCTTCCATAGTTATGTTGTAACTTCTTCAACATAAAGGATTGGCAAATTTTTTTAAGGATGACAATGTACCCAAGTGACGCTGATCTGTTGCCAAACTTTAAAATTGCGTACTGTCGTCAAGTAGCACTAATATTTAAAAAATCCGAATGTTGTTCTTCATGCAACCTCTGAAAAGGATCGTCGTTTGCGAGAACTCTGAAAAATCAGCTAGATTCACAAACAATACGCTAAATTTCCGTTTACCCATATATCTCCCGTCGACTTTCACTACCGTCTAACCTCCTCCCCACAACGCCCATCTCTGTATCAGTGCATACAATGTGCAGAGGAATTTTATTCCTGTTACTAAATCCACATTAAGTCACCTCCTTTACAATACAAAATCCACATTAAACTGTAGGACCCGAAAGAATTACAAGTTCATATAGTTTACGGGAACTGTTACTGTATCTTTGAGATTTTTGCACATTACACACATCCTTCTTGAAAAGAAGTGGATGGAGTGAGAAATGCCCGGAGCATTTTTTATTTCGCCTCGTTTCTGTTTACTTCAGCTCCTTGAGCCCATAGTAGATATGAGAACTAACTTAATGGATATTGCGGATGTGTGGAAGAGGATATGAAGACAACTAAAGTTTATGATCATTTCCCGGAAAACTCTTTTATGCATTTACAGCCCTTTCGGGTACAATGCTCTCTAGCTATCCCGTAAGACTTACTCCAAGGGAAATATGTACTGTTCTGAGCTCAGCACAAATCCACTAGCATAGACTTGCAGCTATAACGTTATTTACCTTTTAATCCACCCCAAGACTCACCCTTTCCTCCACATTTTCTTACTTCTCAAGCAAATAAATCTCACCCGCCCAACACAGCCAAAAATACAACCTCCTTTAGCTGATAAACGAAAACATCTCTGTTTCTCCTCTACTATATTTAAATCGCATTT
This sequence comes from Sminthurides aquaticus, assembly GCA_906901655.1. Taxonomy (NCBI): domain Eukaryota; kingdom Metazoa; phylum Arthropoda; class Collembola; order Symphypleona; family Sminthurididae; genus Sminthurides; species Sminthurides aquaticus. The sequence continues at coordinate 6,477,808 of CAJQTT010000003.1, forward strand.
TCTATGGGCGTATTCTTTAGGTTCTAGCCTCGAAATATGTTTAAAAACTTCCAGAGAAATCCACAATTCTTCTCTGCGCATGTACATGGACAGCTGATTTTAAAACCCTCATTACCTTCAAGTCCTTAACAGCAACAACATTCTTAAAATTAAAACTTATGTTGATCATTTTGTTCCAGGCCGTCGGTTGCGACCTCAAGCTAGCCTCTCCAAAGAAAGTGGATGAATGCGGAGTTTGTGGCGGGGATGGCTCAACCTGTTCAACACCAGTGTACAGATGGGATGTCATTCCGACAACCCAATGTTCAGCAACATGCGGAGGAGGTACATTCTAAAACACTCTTTTCTCCTTTAGAACTGCGACTTTGACCTATTTAACAATGCTTTTCACCTTTCCAAACAGGTCAACAAGGCGTTAAAGTGATTTGCCGAAACAGCATGTCCGGCGACAGGGTAGACCCATTTCTGTGTAATTCTGAGCTAAAGCCCTACAGATTATTTAAAACATGTGGCACAGATCCCTGTCAGCCAACGTAAGTATGCCATACTAACTATAAATGGTAATTCATCCACGTGCCCGGCGTGTATAACACCATACCTTTCATTAACAATTAACCTATTAACCATGTTTCACAGCTGGATAACCGGTGAATGGAGCGTGTGTTCAAGGACATGTGGAGGTGGGCTGATTATCCGAAAAGTATCATGCGTACAAGTCAAGAACGGAACAGAGATTCAGGTAAGGAGAAAATTTATTTTCACCCACCTTTCCCAACACCGTCAACCACAACTTCCGGTTTCCGCGACATAGATAAGACACGTCACTCTATTGTCTGGTTTGAGAAGAAAAGAGAAAGCCTCCAGATTGAGTTTTGTGTTTATTATGGCGCGTCAAAATAATAATCGATACGCAGCAGATTAACATACAATGCGTTGAGGCATCGTTTCGATCGATGCTTCTTTCTCCAACTTTTATTACTAAATACCGAAACATGCTGCCAGTTACTCTGGTTGTTGTATTCGTGTGGCAGGATTCTTAAAGTTTTTCACATATACACGCTTCATCCTAGTAGTTCCAAGCGAAAGGTATGTGAAGCAAGAGGAAGGAAGTTGATTGAGTGAGCCGTTATCATGTTAACTTGACTAAATCCCAGCGTTTTTTAAAAGTTAAGGAGCGTCATAAATAAGAGGAAATCATAAAAGCTCCCAAGGAGGAGAAGACTTAAGAATGAGTTGTGGAGTAGAAAGGATTAAATGACATTACTCCAGAGTAAAACTGAGAGAGAGAGAGAAAGTCGAGGAAAATTATATAAGTGAACTTAGCTCGTCTATCTCATGAAAATAAAATAGGCTCACGATTAGAACCTCCCGCACATCATCCTCCTTAGCTCACCATAGCATCAAATCCACACCACCAAATTATAGTATCATAGGCTACTCAATCCTAGCTCAATCCCAGCCCAGTTCACATCCCATCACATCCTCGGGATTTTTCTCATGGATATCATAAATGCTTATAAGAATTTATGGTGAAAGCATCTTAGCCTTAGTCCTAGACACTCCTGCTTTCTCCCTCCTTCAGCTCCTTCCCTTCTTTCCCCTACGCCAAGAATGACGTGGAGGCAAGGCATTTGATGATTTTATGGGGTGAAAAGGATTCCAGTGAAAGCCAGTATATACTCCTAAGTAAGAGCCGCTCCGCTCTTCCTCCCGCTCCCAAGCCTTCATCTCTTCCATCTTCCCAAACCCCCATTCTTAGCCGTACAGCCTAAGCAAAAGCTCTGTAAGGAACTGGCTCTGGCTGGAACTGAATCAAAGCCCTCATCTTTCCTTTGAACCTCACAGTGTTTTCCTTCCTTTCTATTCCTCCCTCTCTCCTCTCTACTTTCTCCTCCGTGGCTTTCTCCACTTCTTCGCCCATGTAGCTTTCACCGCTTTCATCTCCACGTTTCCTTTTACATGTGAACATACCTCCTTCCTTCTCAAGAGCTGCCTCTGTCTTTTAAGATCAAGACTTTCTTCCATTAAACGTTCAAATCAAAACCACAGCAACTTTCAACCCTTCAGCTTGGTATACCCCAAACTTATTCACCTCCTTCTTCTTTCACTTTTCTCTTACTTCTTCTTCCATATTCTGTGACCCGTGGAACCCACCATGCATCCTTCTTTCTCTGTCATATCTTTGAACGCTAACACATGTTCATACTCCTCCAATTCCAGTTCCTCTATTCCTTGGATTCATTATCACGAAACCCAACCGAGACCCTCTTGATCCAGTCTATTCTAGGCTAGCCCTAGCCCCGCAGAAACAGCGCAGCGACGGCCACAGGCATGTATAGCAAATCCTCGTTTTCATGATAGCCCCCGTAGTGAAATAACTTAAAGGTACTTATTCTGCGACCATGAATAAACTCTTAATGTCATGCGAATTTCCCACGGTATTCCTCACTTTTCCCATCATTTTGCCTCTCTCAGTCTCCAAATTTCCGCGAGCTCTACGAATCCTTCCTTCTGCAAAACACTTCTTTCCTCTTTCCACAAAGCTGTTCACGTGCAACATTCCCACTAAACCGGGTAATCAAACTATTCCACCCCCATTTAAAATCCCCGCTGCTTCTCTTGAATACCCATTTTTCATTTATGGCTCCAGAATACAGCTAAAAGTTCGCATTTCTTCATACATTGTGTACACCTGTTTTTTCCATCCCTCAGCCCGAGCCTATGACACAACCACGTATTGAGTCCTCAAGCTCACTAAATTCCAGGACTCTGCACTCACCGCCAAGGGATATGGGAGGAACTAAAAGCATTTCGTAAACACCCCCGGGTAGGATCCTGATACAACCTTCTACAAACCACGAATCTAAAAAGACCTGTGTGTGAAACACCTACCTGAGCAACCCGCCCGCTGGAATATTCTCATGTTTCTCCAGTTTCCAGTATCATTCGTACTGGACAAGAGGACATGAAGGTTTTTCCAGCAGATAGTAAAGGATTTTTGATTGAATTTAATGGATAGAGGGAGGGATATACCTTCCCTTGTTAAACCTACTTATCAACTTATCCACCAACTCGCACGAGTTTTTAAGTGAATAAAAGTCTCAAGATTAAGTGGAGAGCTCAGACGTGTCCAAGAGGCGTTTAATTCCTGGAAGCCATCAAAGTCCCTTCTTCCCAAATAGTTTTCATCCATCCAAAAGCTCTTCACTCTTGCTGGACTCTCTCCTTTGCTTCCTCGCCTCCTTTTCCTCTTCTTCTTATGCCCACTACTACTGTTCTTTCCCTCAAGTCGAGTTCCTCTACTCCCTCTTTGAACCTTCTTCTAACTGCATACTTTTCCTCTTCTCTGATCGATCAATTATTTATACCAACTACCGTCTAACTAAGTAACTGACTCCCAGCTACTTCCATTCCCGCCTCATCTCAGAGACAGTATAGAAAGCTGAGGAATCCCAAGTATCTGAAACCTCTTTCTCGTCCTCTTCTCTCGAGGTCCACGCATCGTCATTTCGTTCTATAATATTCTTTGGATATTATTCAAGGCTCAAGTGGCGCGCTTGAACACGATTTTAGCGCTGATACCCTTACAGAGAATGTGCCGTCTTTGCGGGTTTATTTTCAGTAAAGAATGTCTTTGAATTTTCTAAAAACTTTAAAACTGAACTATTACCAGAAGCTTATTTAATTTTACACGCAGTACAACATATACTTCTTTGATTAGTTCTAAAAACTGCATCATCGCAAGCACTATCACTAGAATTTCAAATTCAATGCCTTGATTCCCGCTCCTCGCCCTCCCACCTTACATTCTAAACTTAGTACTATACTAAGAAGGCCGACTAAAAATATAGACTACACTTCCGCTTAAAAAACGCTTGCTCTTGTTACCCTTCACTGCCACATGGTGTTTGAAGTGAAAGAGACTTCTCTTTGAAGCTTTGAGTTTAAGAAAAACTGCTAAAACAACAAAAGTTTTTCAAATTCTTAACAACAGAGTTACTAATCTTCCCTTTTCTCTTCTTTCTCTCTCTGTCAAGGTGTTTCTTTTTTCTATTAGTGTATGCAGCACATGCACCGGCTCCTTTCCTCTTCATCAGAGAGGGAGAAAGTCATCCTCCGCTATCCTAGCATTTTACAATAAAACTCTCTCGCTGGAGAAAGTGCGTTTTTAACAACAACCCTATATTCTACGCTCTTGCATTTCTTTGACTTGGACTTGGCATAAAGCACAAACACGAGGAAAACGGAAGAACAAGCGATACATAATATATGAAATAATGATGGGAAGAACCGCCTTTGATATTAGTTTTCCGCCCCCAAAAGTTTTCACTCTACTGACTTTCTCCATTTTTTCTCCCATTCCTTTTATCAGTATTCAGTCCCTTTCCGCATCTGCCTGTCTGAATTATTTCACATTTCTTTGCTGCTGTTAGCACTAAAATTCTCTCGCTCTCTGTCTATTCTCCATACCCTCCGCATTCTTATTAAAAAGTAAGCAACTTCCACCCACGGAAATATGATCTACGATCCAAAGCGCACTCCATTCTTTCATGGGTTTTCTAGATATCTAGATTGAGCAAACATGTTTTAAATACTTCGTCATAGAAATCCTCAGCAGTAAACATAGCATACTTTTCATTAGCTAAGCTACAGAATCAAGGGATTTATTCCGATAGAATTTCAATTTATTTCACCGAATCCACAGAGAAAGCACACGTGGGAGCTGATCTAGCTTTTTCAACTTTCTCCTGCCCTCTCATCCTGTTTAATATTCTAAAAACGCCCAATGTAGCCAATCCAACTTGACTTGAGACAGTCTTTTTCTAAACTTTTTGTGCAATCCAGCATTATTTTGATTTTAATTCCTTTACTTTCAAGTAAAAGCAGTAAAGCACTTTCCCCTTCTCAAAGCGCTGTATTTAAACATGGCTAGTGTATAAAGAAATCTCACTCTCGTCCGGGGGAAGGCATACTTCATTGCAGGAAGTGAGGCCAAAGGACAGTTGAAACAGTAAGAGACCGGAAGATCCGAAATTTTCAGCAAGAAGAATGCGTATAAAATAAAGCAAGCGTAAAGGATCCCAAGGGAAAGCAAAAAGCCGGGGAGCAGCGGGAATAGCGGTAGAAGTGGAACGTCAAGGTTGGTGCTTTCGTAGTAAACGATGTTACACGCCCCTGCCCCTGCCCCAAGGTTCAACAACTGCCGTCGTGGTGCCGCAGTTTATTCCGGCAATAATCCTGAATTCACTCTGTGTGGACCGCTTTCTCTTCTCCTTTCCACGGTTTTTCAACTGTGTCTCAAGGGGCCATTGCTACGCGGATTGAAATTCCGCTTCCCAAACACCACATCTCTTTGCCAATACCGTCGCCGGTAATTATTTATAATTACACACGGCTTTCTAAGATAATTCCTGCATCGGCAACAAAGTTAACCAAACACCTCGCCGCTACTAGGACCAAATCACTTCTGTTATAGCCGCTGAGATTTCAGCCCACCCGGATATTTAGACTAGATTCGATAAAGCAGCGCATTAAATGTCATGATAGCTGTTAATTCAGGTTAACGGGTTTTCAACCCGGTGAAGTCCTCCAACAAGCCCGTCTCCACCAATTTCTTTAGCGGTTATTACTATTACCTCTCATAAATCCTCTTAAGACAGTCTGTATTGTCAAAATACATCTTAGGGACCAGAAAGGATTGTGGGTTAGAAGAGGCTATGTTAACCGCTGATTTTTACGCATCCGGCTATTGTCAACATCATCCGAGTTTATTGATATTCACCCAACTTTCACTTGCTTTCTTTACCTCATATCGTTATTTCAAGTTCACGATGAGACGAAGATATTTTCCTCTACGTTCCCCCTTAAGGATCTTGTTGTGTATTAGTGGAAGAAAAAAACCGGAAACCGGGGCCATACCATTCGGTCCTCTCCTCCTTTGATCAAGAAAAAGTATCTAGAAAGTATTGAATCGATCGAACATTAATCCCTTAATGCAAATTCTGAAACAAAACCTGCTTTACAAGCCCCTAGTGTTTTCTGAAACACGAACACGAAACATACCATACCTGCATTTGGCACTGCTTACTGCTTTTCCACGTTGTAAAGTACATGATACGTAACAGATTTACGATCGTCCTTGGACAAGAATGAATTACATGAGTTCAGAGTTCAGCAAGGCGGACATTGAGACCATTATACAAATTTACGGTATATAGTCACAACGAACGAGACAAACTGTGCACCTTTTACAGCCTGCTACGTGTATCACTATCAGCAGACATTATTTGTCATTTCAATTTCTATCAGAACGAAGCAAAAACTTGGTTACTTTTCATGCTGCTGCTGGTACACAGCTCACAGCACTTGAGCCGAAACACGTAAAGTAGTGAAACGTAGACAGAAGAATACGCAGTGTTTACCGTGCGAGAGTACATTTTAAAATTTCTATTTACCCTCTCCGTCCGCTCCTCGGTCTACAAGTAGGGGCTATAAGGAACGGGAAGGAAAGTCCTTGGAGGATCAATTGTTAAGTATCTGGAGATACGGATCCTTCTCACCTACCTTCTGCCTGAAGATGCAGTTATAGAATTCTGGAGAAGGCACAAGTCAAGTGGCTTCTACGAGATCTTCTTGGGCTTTTGCTTTAGAAAACCTAGGAGCTCAACTCCGGCACTCTAAGAGTACTTGAATTCTAATGTAATTGATCATTATTTGTTTGCAGTAACGGTAGCCGAAGTAGAAGATTTTTAGAGCTTTTTGTAAATCCTCCCCGTGTATGGTTTTTATTGGGATTTGTGCATGTACAGAGGTACACGACGCATTCCAATCTCTTTCCATATACACATACTAGAATTGTTACAATCTCATCTTTGTCCCCTGTAAAAGAAGAAATAGAGGGGATACTAAAGGCTGCTAGGATAAACATTGATCATAAGATAAGCATTATAGATTCATAAGCGGCAAAGTTATTGACTATTGAATGTATTCTGGAAAACTCGGGGACACAAAATATTACGTTTAGCAGAATTTTTCTTTCACTATACAAGACAAGAGTACACAATATACAGCAACTGCGGATGGGTTTGTCTGGCCCTAGGATGGCTACTGTGAATTGAATTATCATAGCATAAAGGAAAAGTAATCGAAAAAGGGGACTGCGATTGACAAAGAGATTTTGGGATTGACCCAGTTATTTATAAATTTTCCGCCTCAGTTTCCACCTCTTTACAGTAGCTGTACCTACGCTTTTTTCGGAGAAAGCCACGACGACTTTCTCCCTTTAGAGAAAGCAGCACCACGCCAAATAGTCTGACATGGTGCAAACATAAGGCGTATATATGCAAAATATTATGTAAACCGGAAGGTTAAGGTTGGATTGGTGGGAAACACAAAATGGGATGTCCGCATATATTTGTTATTGTGTTGGATTATGTTATCCCAGTTTGCTTCAGATTTGCGTGCTAGTTATTCCTTGGCCTTTAACAAGGAGTAAATGCGGTAGGACTGAGGGTGATTACTCTTTTTTCAGACACAAGAAATCTAATGTTGATAAAGCGGTTGGCGAGAGTGTATTTGATGTAGAAAATGGCTGGAGGCGGAGAAAACTGGGTAATTTTTTATTTCTTTCCACCAGGTTGCTGATAAGCTTTGCGATCATTCCCGGAAACCCATTAATCAAGATTCCTGCAATATGGAGCCTTGCCCACATTGGCATGCGGGTCCTTGGTCACCGGTAAGTGTTTCTCATTTTTTCAACTTATTTCTGTCACCACACAACAGTACTCTGCTGTCCAAATACTACAAGCGTAACCTCAACATTGTCGTCGTCAGTCAACGACCAAAGTGTATGGGCTAACCCTTGCGAACCTCCCGCCTCATCCTGACCTTTTCGAATATTCGCTGATACAGAATAAGTTCACATGTTTTTTCCCGGATTGAGTTTTCTCTTTCTTGTCTTGTATATATACTCTCTGGTAGCAATGGGATTCTTTATTGCTCTTGGTTTTGTCGTCCGTTCTTATTTCTGCCTCCCTCCTCCACAAAAATATTACGTGAGGGAATGTTTCTCTAGAAACTTGAAAGAGATTTTGTGGGCCAGCCATAGGCAGTAGGGAGGGCGACGAGCGGACAGAAGGGGAGTAATTTAGCCGAGGACTTTCCCTTGTTTCCCGATAACAAATACTTTTACAAATGTACAAAAGAGCGTAGTAACTCTATTTCGGTTTGACCGAGATTGCTGGTGGCCTCTGCTGCGTGGTCATTCTCTCACTTGTCTCCTCCTTCCATTCCTTCCTCTTTCTTTTCCTTCTCGGTTTGACTTGGGAAATAATAATTTATTTGCTCACGTTCCACACTTTGCTTTCTCCCAGTTTTCTTTCTCTCTTTTCGCTAGACTACGCACGTAGGATTCCTCTGAAGAATCAAAAAATAAACACAACTGATGATAGAATAATTGAATGTCCACGCTCCTGCTTCTATTTATTCCAACTTTTGATGTCTATTTAATGGAGAAAGCAGGAGGTGCGAGACTACTTGCCTTGAATTAATTATCGGGAAAAATGTTCGTCCATGGGTATCAGTTTACAGAGGTGATATCTTAAAGTATTTGAGACGTATCACTGAAGAAAATATTGGTTTCAATTGGTCGAAAATTCAAAATAGAAAATAACGCTTGCATAGCCTACAGTGAACCTGACTTTCGCATGAATAAAAGAAAATATTCCCTGAATAAACGCATTGCCAAAAATTTTCTTCTATTCAACAGTGTTCCACATCCTGCGGACCAGAGGGCATAAAAACACGTAACGTGATTTGCCGCAATTCCCACAACATCCCCTCATCCAACTGTGATCCCCGTTTACTCCCTCCCTCAACCCGGGCATGTACGGAAGAAGAATCTCCGCAGTGTCCAACAGAAGCTCCGACGACAACTACCACTCCACCAACAACGAGCACAACCCCCACTACCACCGAAATCAGCACTGAAACACCAAGTAGCACTACGATATTATCCGAAATATCCGCGGGAGCGGGTGGCACGTGGCCATCATCAAGAATCATATCTTCATCTTCAGCCTCTGCCTCCTTGACCGCACCAAACGTAGTTCAGACCTCTTCTCCAGAGAATATTGTGAAAAAGGTCCCGGAAAATATTTCTCCGTTCCCGACATTCAATTACCCGGATGACACTAATGAAGATGTTGGTGAGTGAAAGCGATACGCTGTTTTATTCATCCCTTTCACTTGACCCCACCTCTACTTTCTCCATGCTTTCTCCCCTCGCTGTATTTCAAAACTTGGAGATAAATGAATTATATATTTTCGCCCTTTCCCTTCTTAGATGACGACGACCCGCCAACGGAATATGCCCTACCCTTGATGCAACCCTATCCGCCAAAATCCTTTGTCTTTGAAAGTAATACAGAGCCTACGTAAGTAAATTTTTTCATCATTCTTTCATCCTTCCCCTTCCTTTGCATCAACATCATTCCAGACTTCCGTCATTCTTCCAGTCTATTTTTTACCGTCTACTGCATCCCCAATTTTTCAGACTCCATTCATCCTTGTTGCTGCATTAGCCTGCATTTATTGCCGCATAAAAACTTTGAAAGCCCTCTCCTCAAGAGGTTAATGCAATTTATCACAGGTTATATTATCCTTCGGACATCAAAGATGAAATATGCGAATTTATATGCAATCCCTGCCATTTTTTCCAACCATCCACATCCACTCGGATTACTTTTACCAGTTATCAATGCCAAATTTTCCCTTTCTTTTCCTATTTTTCCTTAGTTAACTTTCTCTTCACATTTTCCTCCAACGCTCCAACCTGCTCCTCCTCATCCCCTCTTCCCCTACTTAAGTGTATACACAATCAGTGTCGTCATCTCCTTCTACAAGTTTGTCAGTGAGTCATTAGAGCAAAGCTTCTAGGCTTTGATTTTCTCCTCGGAAGAAAAATCACACAAACTTTACAGACTCGTCTTTACACAAATAGAACTGTATGGAAAACATTGAGAGCCGATGAGTACATTAGCTAAACTACCACCAACTTCCTGATTGCCAATCCTTCATTCTTTTACTTTCTTGTAAAACCGTTGAGATTTATGATGACGGGGATAAATTAACAAGTTGAAAATAATTGGTCATCATGATTGATGAGATCTCTATGCCCGTCGCCTCCCAAACCAGTCTTCCTTCCTCTTTCTTAAACATCGTACCGCATCCAGCAGAGCAACTTTTCCACCCGCCTTGCGGTCTGGTCTACCTTAGCCTTACTGTTTTTTTCTCAATCTTGCAATCCAGCGCATCCTCCAAATTGCCGTAACAACTGGTAGATCTCGACGATATAGCCTATAGCGTGAACCATATATGTAATGGTGTAAACACCCATGTTTCTTCCGAATCCCCCTTTTTTCTCTGTTTCAAAACCGACACACAGCATTTGCTGACATATTTGCCCACGTCAGCACACACCTAGGATTTTCTCAATTTTTTACTAAACTTTCACTACAACCGCTCACTTGGACTAAAGATTTTAAAGCCATTATTTTTTCCCGCAACAATTTCTATCATACCCGGGCATTTCTCCGGGTGATGTGTTTGATACCACTTAATTTCTCAGTCACCCAAACCTTTTGACTTCCTGGCGTTGCCTCATGCTTGCCGATTCATTATCGGTGCTTTCCCCCGTATCAGAAAACATTTATCTGTGTGGTTAATCTTCCCTCTTTTTTCATAAATGCGAGAGATTAATTTTATTGAAGATAACCATACTATATCATGAGCTTTTATGGTACTGAAAAAATCACCAATACGTTTTTTTCAAAGCTACTTGATACTGGATGAATATTTTTGAATTACTCATTAACAATTTTTCCTAATCTTCTTTTTACAGCGGCAATGTGAAAATGCATTTTTCATGCGGATGGTTATATATGAGGTAGGGAATAAGTACAAACCAGAGTTTTTCCTATATAAACTCAAGCCAATAAACTTCCAACCTTTACCGGAAATAATTCACGTGCACCACCAACACCCCAGCACCGGAGTCACCAACCACTCCTAAATCTGTACAGCTTCTAGCTATTTTTGCACCGCACATATAACGCACCGAACATTGCAAAAACTATGTACAGTTCACAACTTTTTTCTACACTATCCATATCCAAATCACGTAAAACTAGTATGTAGCAATGACGGAATTACTTCATAATAGTAACAATCTGCAATCCAGTTTAAATTAGCACGGTGACCCTGAAAATGTAGTAAAATGATTACCATCTCATTCTGCTATTAATATATACGTCGTTCTACGAATCTAGGATATTTAGCACTTTTACAACCGTTCTCATTTTAGACTCACAATCTTCTTTCCCTCTCACATATTCTCATCACCTACCCCACTCATATGTTGGAGAAAGCAGAGCAATGTCATATTCCACCTCGGGTGCGACTATGGTTATACGAATAACAAGTGTATGTATTTCGTTAAAAAGGGCAAACTGAGAAAGAAACTTTCAAATGAAATGAACCTGCGTCATTAGCGTTATCAAGAGATTTTAATTGGTTGTATTGTTTTCGCTTACATGAAAATTAAGCTACTTATTCCATTCCAAACAATACATATACTGAGCAGACTGCCTGTAATATTCCATGATTATTCTAATCAGTTTCACCAAGTCTCGCTTTAATTCATATCAGACATAGCGGGCGTCTCATTTGAAACTATTCCCGACGTCCCCGCCCTTGAATCTTAATAATACGCTTTCACCAATTTTCCTGTCATTTTTCTCACTATACTTATGCAGGTTATGTGTAAACTTTTCTCTTCCTTAACAAGTTTAAAAATATTGGAAAGTTCATTTGAACTGCTACAGCCTTTCACAGCTGTCTATATCGGATTTTCCTAAAGTTTTTATGCGAGCTTTCTCCATTGGTATGATGGTGTGAATAGACGACGCTTTCTTCAACTCTCTTGCTTTCTCTAGCGATCTACTCCTTAATTTCCCCCCTATCTTTATATTTTCTTCTCACTTGGAGACAAGAAAGAGAAAAGTGTGTGTTGCTGCCACTACTTGTGGTAAAATAATTGTATTCCGCTATTTTAAGCTCCATGAAAGTAAACAAGGTTTGCTTATGTAAATCCTACTCCCTTTTCTCTCCTCTCTCTCTCTTCTTTCTCCAAGTGCCTGAGAATAATCAAGTGTTCAAGTACGCTGAGGATTCTATAAGATATCCTCAAAGTTGGCCCGAGAATTTTTTCCAACTTCTTCTACGGTGTATGGCTATGAAACAGTTAGGTTGAATTTTTCACACTCTTCACAGACTAGACTGCCTATTCTCTTATTCTTTTCCATCTTTTTATGCTTTCTCCTGCATAATTGAGTTTGCAAAAAAAATGAAGGAGGCAGAAAACATTGCTTTTCATTGCTTCAAGTACCAAGCAAAACTAGAAAGCAATCACAACACAGCTCTATCTTTACATTCGCAGTCTACCTCCGATTCTAGTGTATAGCTTTTTTACCTTATGAAAAAGAATTCAGCTTGATTTCAATGTTTTATGAGTGAAACCTTTTTTGGAACACTCATCTACTTGTGTAGGTTATTGAAAATTCTCTTACAGTTTGGCAACTACCTTTAATATTTTAAAAACATCCTTTCAAGTTGCAACTGTTTTCGCAATAACCAACAAGTATATATACGATTTGCAAACACAGAGAAAATTTCAGTTTCTGCAATTCTGAGTTTTGCCAAAACCATTGTCGAACCATCTTCCTTATAGGTTTTGTTTTAGAGTTGGATAAAATGATCATGTAGCAATGAAAGGTTGAAGCACTGATAGAGAACCTGAGTATGGAGTTTCTACATGCATCTGTCGTCTGGAAACTCTTGATGTGCGTTGTTGAAATAAACATGGGAGGTACAGTAGTAGAACTAGCAGCGGTTGGATACTAGATAGAGCTGTTAAAATGCGGGATGAAGAGGCGATGGATAGGCAGGAGGGTATTATTTCAAGTAGGCATAGGATTTGTGTGGGTACACATTAGGGAAGTTATTGTTTTGAAAAAGGCATCCAGGCTTGAAAATCCTCTATAAACTATCTGACGGCGGTAAGCTCTGTTTAAACAGCTCGTGTGGAAAACTAGGGTAAATAAAGGATTGTGAGAATCTTTTTAAATCAAGTGAGATAGCAAGTATGAAGAGCATATACGCGCTGTTTGATAATCGCTAGCAAATTCACTCAATTTTCCTCACTTCAGTTATCCCACCACTCCACGTGATATCCCGGAATCATCCTCGCCTTCTATTCAGTCTAATAACAAAACCACTCAGAACCGTTACTACAATCCAGGCATACTAGTTTTTCACTCAGGTATATTTAGAAACGTATTCAAGCGTGGGGAAACAAAAGCAACCATTCCACAGGATTTCTGATAGTTGTGAGGCGTTCAAGCATTCCCACATTCCTTTTTGTTCCTCAGAAAGGGCCCTCTACTTTATTTTGCCGTAAGGGCACATACCTTCTGTAACAGCACTGAATGGATGAGCTTTCAGGTTAGCTGAAAGCACTTGAAATATGTTTTTGCTTCATGCTCAGGCGCTGAAATGCATAATCATTGGGAATAGCCTGTAACCGGGGTTTTGCTATTGGAAACCAATTTACAAAACTTGGAAATTTTTGACTCCTGTGGTGCTTTCACCCTTCCACTTAATAGGATATTTTAAATATTCCAGAACATACGCGAATGCACATAGAATTAAGCTCAATGAGTTTATGCATTTCTCGCAAGACAAAGCACCCTTAACCTTAACAAGGTGTATATCCCGGCTGATTGCAAAATGGCAGCAGTATATAGCCGAACAGGTTTTGTTGTAGCATAAACACAATTTGGATTCATTTTGATATCAATCGTACTAGACTAGAAAAATACCGATATTTGCACTGAGAAATGTATCTTGCTTTAAAAGTGAAATAATACTGGTAGAAGTGAGGTGTACACAGACTGCTAATAACTTTGTAGATAGTGATACTCATGTAAGGTCACTTTTTATTTCACAAAGACACTCATTAACGCAGAAATCCATCATCAAATTAGGTATTTGATTTTTTCAAGATTATTTTATCGTGATTTAATGAAATAGGAACTGCACAAGCTGTTTCTCTCGCACAGTCTGGAATTGATCTTCTTTTCAAAGAATACGTGTCATTATGTTCATCTTCCAGTCGTAGCTTTAATTGAACTCAATTCAATCTGACCTTTGAAATAGTGGAAGCCATACCTTCTTTTATACTTAAGCTACGAATTCCCGAAACTTGTCTTTACAAACTTTTCAGCAGTATTCAAAAGTACAAAGCCGCACAAAGTTTTGCAAACATGTCACCAACTGAATGAAGCACGCGAATGCATGGCTCTGTCTGTTACTCGGACAGTATTTAGCAAGCAAGCCAACTGCACTATGCTGAGAGAAATTATAGTTCCAGAAAATTCAGCAAGCACACATAGCATCCACGTATTTTTGTACGGTCAAAATACAAAATAATTGCGTGATACTCTTAAGTCGGTTAAGTAGAAATAAAATATGTATGTATATATATACAATTAAATCAAAATAGTGCATTCAGAGTAATTAACTTGTGAAAACAAGTTGCAATACAGTATGACACTTTTTGATTACATGATGCACATAATAGACTAGTCCGCTGCAGCAAGCACTTCCAATGTTATGCGCCAATCTTTGTTATGATCATTACACCCATTATTATTTTCCACCCACACAACCCCAATTAACGCTCAACCTTTTGTTCATAGTTTTGTCGCAGACAAGTGGAGCCCATGCAGTGCAACTTGCGGGGAGGGAGTCCGCCGGAGAGAGGTAAAGTGCAAGATATTTTTGGAGTTCTCCAGAACAATAGCAAACCTCCCGGATAAGGATTGTCCAGGTCCGAAACCTGCGGAAATTGAAACATGCGTCCCTCGGCCATGTCCACCTCCAGAGTAAGCGTATTTTTAATTACTTATTCCCTGTATATTATAAAAATAATCCTAATGCTACGGTTAACTAGTAATCATTTTCTCCAGACTACTGGAAAGTCTTAAACAGCAAAATATTACTTTTCACTTAGCTCAGTTGTCTTTCACCACTGAAAATAATAAAAACCCGCATTATACTTGTACTGCAATTGTATAGGAGTCTATAATCCTCCTAAAACTACAACTTTCTCCAGCTCCAGGAATCTGTATTCCGTCCAACAATATCATAACAAGAACAAATGACAAAAAACATTTATAACAGCTCTCTAACTTTATCTCTTCGCCTTAATAATTGTACTGCCATCAGGATATCTTATAATGGTTAGCTATTTCAGAGTAAGTGATAAGAATAGTTTTTCTAGCTGAAAGAAAGGCTATTATTAGAGGTTGCCATGTCATCCACTCTATTTGGCCATGACCAACCCTTCCCCTTACGAATGTAACTAATAACAATCAAACTTGAACTTGTTGTTTAAACCTTCATCCGATAATAGCAGTTCAGCCTCTGCAGGAAACTCTCACCGGGTCGTTTATATACACAGGGACAGACCAGGAGGAGAGGAATTATCCGAGCATTTGTCAGACTCGCATCACGCAGCATTATCTGACGGCACCAGCGTCGTCTCAAATTCCCGGAAAACAATAACAGTGGGACTTCCTCCCGGGATCACTCATCAAGACATGTCTTTCTCCTGGAGAGTTATGGGCTACACACCTTGCTCCGCCTCTTGTCTCGGAGGTTTGTACATTTCCAAAACTTTCACTTTAAGAAACTTGAAAATGCTTCGCCACTTTTACAATATTCATTGCATCCAAGCATAATTTATGCTAGAACCAATCTAGCAAATGCACAACTTTTTCAAACACTCTGTCGATTCAATGTTCCACTGGAATTTTTGAAACTATAAATGTCTCACTTACTTTCCTACAGGAGTTCAAGAGGTTATGATTCATTGTGTGCGTGACTACGATCAGCGGATTGCAACCCCCGTCCTTTGTTTTGACAAACCCCAACCGGACGTGGCAACAACCCGAACATGTAACGATCATTCATGCCCGCCCAGATGGAACGTTTCAGACTTTGGTTCTTGTTCAAAATCCTGTGGCGGTGGCGTCATGACCCGAGAAGTGAGACTTTCTCTTATAATATGTTATACTCATTGAAATATTCAGGCTGCGGTTTTTTTTATGTATGTAGCTTAGCTAATAGCCCTCTCCTCCACTACCTTTCTCCATTATACACATGCCAAGTCTAACTTTCTCCAACCCAGGCTCAAAGTACATAAAAAACCACGTTATCAAAGCTTTCCAGGCTTCTGCTAGAGAATATTGTAACGGGCCACAAAAATCATCAAGACTTCTCCTCCAATTCTAGGAATAGGATAATAAATTTTTGATGGATGTTAATGGAAAAATTGATGATTTATTGCATTAGAATCCTTGAATTTCTGCGAGTTTTTATAGACAGTGGAGAATTTATTTCAACGGACTTTATTTCTCTAATATTTCCCGTTCCAAATTTTTTCCCAGCTTCTAAAACTACAACTCATTTTCGTTTTATCCATCTAGAGTAAGAGTATTTGTTCAATAAGTTCCATTCCATTACCTGTGATGCTATTTGTAGAAGTACGGCCGGGTAGAGTGATTTTTTATCCTTCCAAAAAAGATTGAAAAGCAAAAGAGTGCGTAGAAGATGAGTGAATTTTCTCTGGGTTTAGAAAAGAGCTTATATGTTTATACACAAAGCAGTGGTTTCCGTTCGGGCCAGACATGTACTCCAGCGAGCAGAGGTTTTGACTTTCTCACAACCGTAGGAGTCAAGTTACGAAAGCTATCATCAGCAAGAATCGGTTGTCCATTTACGGAGTAGTTGTTATTTCATCCGATTGTATTTTCCCCACCATTGTCTCAACCCTCAGCTTCCTTTTCCTCACTTTCCTCCACTGCGGTTTCTTGGCCCGTGCCAAACTGATATCCTAGAAGAAAGGGAATACAATCAACTTTCTGAGGGGAAATAAGAGATGAGCATGTAATTCGATCAAGTATAGCTGTATACAGTGAAAGCGTGTTTCTTCAAAGGTGTGACGGTGAAAGCAGAGCACGGTACTTTATACACTGCCACGGACATGATGTTCGGATGCGATCTATGCATCTAAGAGAATGGATTATGTTAACCCTTGCTTGGTTTTCCCTATCTGTCAGGTAAACTGTATTCATGAGGTCACCCGTGGGAACACTGTCATCGTCCCGGATAACATTTGCCCTCAGCCAGCTCCACGAACCGAAAAATTGTGTAATGTTGTCAATTGTCCGCCCTATTGGGAGCCAGGAGACTGGGATCGGGTAAGTAAATCAAATCATCAAGCCTAGCTCTTCCTCATCCCTCTTCCACTTTCTCTCGCTTTCCCTTGTTCCAGCTCCTGCATCTTACACAGCCAACCCATTCCCTCTGTTAGTATATCCTAGCTTTCTCTTTTCCTTCTCTCGTTTTCACTTGATCATTCCCTCTGCCAAGCCAAGCCCAAGCAATTTAGTCATTTTACAAGCCAAGATCCCGATCTCTTCCAGGATTTTACTTATCCCCGCACATAGTATTATCCACCCCATGAATCCAGGATTGCCGGACTAAACTACCCGAGAGCTCATTTCTCATCTATTGATTTTGACTCTCGCCCAACTCTGTCTTCATCTTCTCCAGTATTCAATGGGTTGGCTGAATGTGAAATTTATAGGCAATAGATTTCCTTTTAAACCAAAACACATTACCAATTGAGATAAGCTGCTTCCTAAAGCTTTTAAATTTTCATCCAACCTTTCATCCTCTCCCCCATTCTTCCCCGCACCATCATCCCATATAACGACAAATATCCCTTTTCAGTGTTCTAAGCCCTGTGGTGGAGGTATGCGGAGACGACCGATTAATTGCAAACAAGTTATAGCTCTGGGACACGTCGTAGAGTATCCAAATCCCGAGGGTCATTGTCAACAACCGCGTCCGATCGATTACAGAGCTTGCAACAAAAAACCCTGCGGTAAAGTAAAAACGGTAAGTAATACAGCTTTCTTCCCTCGCCGGTTTGGCCCCTTACCGCGGCCTCCTTACTTTCACCAACATGTATAGAGTAGTAGCAGTGTGCCAATTTTTTGCTCGTCTGTCTCACTTCCCTCTTATTCTTCCTCCTACTCCATCCTCTCTCTCTCTCCACAAAATCACCCCTGTCTGACCAAAGGCGAAATGGTATTGTAACTCTCTTCAGAAGAGAACAAAGAAGAAACTCTCTCGTCTGAAACTCTAGGCCTCCGGCATCCTCCTGGACAATGGCTAAGCATTCCTATCTTCCAATCTTCCTGGTTTTAGTAATAGGAAAGATTCCCGAACATCACTAGCGCTTACGCCGGATAGACAATTATCTTTCCAGGATTTCTGCACCGCCTTCTGACTTTCACCAAAAGCCGGTAGAATGCTATAGCCAGGAGACTAAAAGCCCGCTGCGAATCCCGGCTCCAGCATATGTACGCATAGTTCCTGTAAGCATAAATGAATTTGTTAGCTTTCCCATTCATTCTCCATCGCTTAGCCAACTTATCATCCGTGAGTAAAAAGCAAACAGGCGGACGAAATATGCACAAATCCGGATTGTGTAGAATACTCAGAAAGCCGCCACCACGGGCAGATCAAAAGTCTTCCGACTTTCATTCCCCCTCGCTTTACTTTCTCCTTGGTCTCCCGTAGTATTTTCTCTACAAGACCGCAATTCAATTACATTGCACAAATCACTAAAATATCGGCTTCCGCCCAACCCTCTAAATTCCCTTAGCCGTTTCATATATGTAAATCCTCCATCGTCGCCCCATAACCATTTACATCTTCTCTTCCTACACAGGAAGCATTCGAGGATGGATTTGCTTTATCCAAACTTTCCCTAGCCTCACCATACGTATTGTTATCCTCTCCAGCCAACCAAATATTATTTGTAGGAAATCCGCCAGAATTTTACTCACCATATGTAGCTACATATAGCGAGTATTGTTTAATTTAATTAATTACCCAAAGACTTTGACAGTATTTCTCAAAATAACAACTTCAACAGTATCCTTTTTCAAAACATTTATCTTTTAAGTATGCAGTTCGAATCTTCCTATTCCCAAATGAGTATCTAGGCCCATTACGTTCACAAACAATATTGGCATTACGTAAAATGTACACTCGAATATTTAATTGAAAGTGTTTTCTGGGATTTTCATTAAATAGTTTCCTCAATTTCAATAATGATTTCTTCATTTTCGCGACTAATTCCATTCTATTGCAGAAGATTCCCAATATAGATACCCACACAGAATATAATAAATACCGTCCGGATACTTTCCCTTGACCTCGTATATTCTGCGTACAATTCACTAGATCTCCGCCAAACAGTTCCTCCGTCAGAATGTAATGATTACAGCTAATTATTTGCTGCAGATTCTGGAGGGAGTTGACCTACTTTTTATAGAATGTTATGAGGGAATTCCCTTTGTCTGTAATTACTGAAATTACCTAAATTTTTCCAGAATTGGGAATGCAATTAAATCCATGAGTCTATCGTCGTTGATCCAACTTTGGCGAAATCATTGCCTCCAGCGTAGCCTTGCATACCCTAAAATTCCTCCGCAAAAGCAGCTGCCGCAGGCAGGGATAATCAAAAGCAGTGGCTCCGATCCGAACAGTATTCCTGGAGAAAGCAGTGAAAGTTGAGATAGAAGCTACTGTAAGAATTTTGCGGTAGAATCAATGAAAATGCTTCCTATAAGGTTTTTGCAATTTTCGCCAACGAAAATTTCATTATGGAAATTGTTTCTTGCATAATCCCCAGCATTTTCTAAACGCATGTACCTAAGTTTCAGCTATTCTTTCCCCTATAGCTTCCTCTATTTACTCCAGCATGAATGCAAAGCGCTAAGTAGAACACGGTGGTAATTATTTGATTGCGGAATAAAGTTAAGCCTTTGGGGAACTTTACGTGGCAGTGGTAGAAGTAATAAAATATAAAGGGATACGCAATATAACGAGTAGTGCGTGCCGCGAATACGGAAATGCCAGTTAGGGCAAACAAGTTTGAGTAAAACTCCCCGTGAGAGCAAAGCAGAATAGGACCCATGCCCGCACGCCCGCCGTCCAAACTTTTTAGCGCCCACAGACTGAGCGCAATAAGATTATGCTCTCCCACTTTCTCATTTACTTATCAAACATATATATAGCTTCCATAATTCTTATCCTCGCGTGGGTATCTCAAAAAGAAAATGTAAAATGAAACATAATATCTATCCCTTTGCACACAAAATTAGGACGCTCTGCAATACCATAGCATCTAAGAATTTTCAAATTCCGTTGCAACTATCACCAGAGAAACCATTTCGCCACTGTGAAAGCCCACTCTGATAAATTTCGTATTCCTACCGCATTTACACTTTAAATATCCTTGAGACACAGACACGACACGAGGCTATAGCTTGTATTGTAAAGCAGCAAGGAAAGGACGAGGCCAGTGGGAAAGTAAATCATTAAATACTTTTACCAATCAGAGCGAAACTTTCTCCTTCCCTCCCTGAGTGACGTTACCCTTCCTTTCTTAACTGTACCGCCATAGCCGCCACTCTATGAACTGGATCTCATTTCCCTTAGTCCTCCGACTACAGTCAAGTAGGCAAGACATGATTCCAAAAGTTCATCGATCTTCCGCCTCCTTCCTCAGCCTACTTTGTCATCTAAAGTTACAACCCTTGGTAAAAATTCCAGGCGGCAGGCCTCTCTCCCCTCAAAGGAGAAAATACATGTATCCGATTCCGTCTGAATTTCAATACATCTTTCTTGAAACTTTATACAAATCAGCTCTAATTAATCAACTAATTTTAGACTCCACAACTTTTCCGGATCCTTTCCAATTTCCTAAAATGTAGCAAAGCATGTTTTACGTAAAGCTTTCCCACAACACAACAAGACTACACCCCTAGCACACTTCTACTAAATCTACTTTCTCCAATTTTTAGCGCACAACCTTATCTACATAATGCCTCCACACTCCAGGCTGCTACCCAGAATTACGAGCATATGTTCCTCACGTATGTTAATCAATGCCGACAAGAGACTGATTACAATATGATTTTCTCGTTTCACAGCAAGACAAAAACAGCAAAGGAATGAAAGTAAAAGCAGAGGAAGATCACAACACAGCTCAGTCTGGGGATCATCACAAGGGTCATTTTATCCAGGATGAATGGAAAAAGAAGCTATCCCTGAGCGTGAAGGGCCAGGCGACAGTTTTCCAGGGAGTTGCGTTAAAATTGCGTTGTCCAGCAAATCCCAAGTCTCCGGAAATCGATCGGACAAAAATCGTGTGGAAGAAAGATCACCATTTTATGGGCATGCAAAAGGATAAGATTCAAATGGTTCCAAAGACGGGTGTTTTGAAAATCAAAAACACAACTTTCAGCGACAGCGGAATTTACACTTGTTTGTGTAAGTTGAGCCCTTTTATATACATCTGATTCCAACCCGTCCGTCATTCCACTTTCTCTCTAGTTCCAACCTCTCAGTATGTCCTTTCTCTCAAAAGCAACTTGTTCAGATCAACCAGACCGATTCCACTTTCTCCCCATCCCTCTTTCCCTTTTGTTAACTGAAGGCTATTGTGTACAACAAGTTTTAGTTTCAGCCCAGGCAAAAAGTCAACCCGATAGAGAAAGTATGCTTTCTCTCCTAGTAGAAAATCGTATTAGCTTTCGAGCAGCTGGAGGACCTATGGAGGCTACGAAAGCGTCAAAGCCAGAGGACAATGCAATTTTACCCTTTGTAATTCAATGCAATACGATAAACTTTAGTTTCTAATTGGTTCAACCCTTCTCCTCTAAGGTCATAGGTGATGTGATGGGGCGTAGTAGGATGCTTTAGATAGAAAACTTTCATTTGATAAGCGTCAAAGGAAATTAAAACCTGTCCCGAACTTATTTCTCTTTTTGCCGGTTTGAAAAATAGGCTAATGCGATCGGTGAAAGCCGTCCACAATTCGACATATTGGTTATATACTAGTAGATTTACATGAGATATACAGTATATATTGAACAGAATCAATGAAAAACTACTGATATCCAAAATTATGTATATACTATATAGTATGGGGCGAAATCCCTATTGCGATCGGCGAAAGCCGTCCACAATTTGACATTTTAGTTATATACTAGTAGTTTTACATGAGATATACAGTATATATTGAATAGAATCAATTAAAAACTACTAATATCCAAAATTTAATATATATTATATAGTATGGGGCGAAATCCCTATTGCGATCGGTGAAAGCCGTCCACAATTTGACATATTGGTTATATACTAGTAGATTTACATGAGATATACAGTATATATTGAACAGAATCAATGAAAAACTACTGATATCCAAAATTATGTATATACTATATAGTATGGGGCGAAATCCCTATTGCGATCGGTGAAAGCCGTCCACAATTTGACATTTTAGTTATATACTAGTAGTTTTACATGAGATATACAGTATATATTGAATAGAATCAATTAAAAACTACTAATATCCAAAATTTAATATATACTATATAGTATGGGGCAAAATCCCTATTGCGATCGGTGAAAGCCGTCCACAATTTGACATTTTAGTTATATACTAGTAGTTTTACATGAGATATACAGTATATATTGAATAGAATCAATTAAAAACTACTAATATCCAAAATTTTATACATACTATATAGTGTGGGACGAAATCCCTATTGCGATCGGTGAAAGCCGTCCACAATTTGACATGAGCTATTGCGGTCGTTGATTTGCCTTGCATAGTCCAGTTTTGCCGTAGCTATATTCAAAAAAGACATTCGTTAGAAAGGGTACTATAAGGAGATTCTTATCGCAATATTTTAGTACTTTCTTACATTATTGCAGGAAAACTAAATTTAATATTGTAATACACAGCGCCATCTCTCCTCTAGTGTCGTCTATTCCTAGTGTCTAGCGGAGGAAATGTTGCGAAGGTAACAGGAAAATCAGACGGATAGATTAATACACCTTTTTCCAACATGCAATTTTTAGGGTTCGAATACCTATACATACCATTACCGCTCACCAGATTTACTGTTGTAGTGTCTTTGTTACATGCATTTCCAAAATTTACGCGTTCATTCTAATAACTTTTGAATTCGAAACAATTTCGCACTACGGTGGAATAACGAGAAAGTTAGCAAAACTGATGAGTGTGCACAAGCAAATTTGCGCGCCATTGCAGTACATACAAGTAACGAGCAAGATACCATGGTGATATGAAAGCATTGATCCGTCATCTGAAGTTTATGCTTTTTTTTGCATAATATCTTTACTTACGTGTCTTCCAGGTGCTAAAATGTATTTCAAAGCGGCAGAATGGGATAGCTTCTATCCTGCTCCAATTTTTGTATACTGCGCATTTGATGCGATGCCTATCGCATCAAATTATAGGTTAAACATGTTGTACAGCTTTTCTCTGCCAACTGCCTGGCACACTAAGCCTACTATAGCGAATTTCACAGAATTAGGATAGTACTACCAGATCCTGAATAACGAATATAAACTAATGCTATTCCATTATTCTATAATGTCATCGGATCCTTAAAATTTATGTATTTTCCTCTATACCTTTCGCCACTTCCTCATGAATGGATTTCCGCGACTTTACTTAAAAGCGTACGGGAATTTCCTCTCAGGAACCTCATGCTGCGAGACCTATTTTCTTCGTGTTAGACTTGATTACATTCCTTTGTTTTCATCTGTCATTAGCACTCTCCCCGTTCTTTCCTTTCACCCAGATTTTCTCATTCCTCAACCCGCAGTTCTTTGAACGCTGCCCCTAACGTCTTACAAAGTAACACATTTCCCCGTCAGTCTTTTTGTGCCAATTATTCTTATTTTTACAATTTTTTCCAAGCCATTTATAACTTAAAAATCAAAAGCAAGTTTATTTTAACGCGAAATAATTGCAAATCGTCCTATGCAATAAATGTATAATCTTATTTGCTATTCATGGTGACGGGGAAATAACAATTACAACATTTTAGGAATGTAAAGGAACAAATCGGTGAAAGCTATGACACGTAGCGCCCTCTACCCTTCGTATTCCGCATCTCATAAGTTGCTTTTCTGGGATGAACCGCATCATAAATCCCAAACGCTAAAATTATGAAAAATAGTCCAAAAGTTTGTGCTAATTTCCATGCTATTATTGTTACAGTAAACGATCGCCCACTATCAAACTTTACACTCCTGGTGCAACCCTTTTCCGGTAGGTTTAAAACAGATGCATATCCATCTTAATAATATTAGCAACAATAAATCCCACACCCTGTCTGCTTTTTCCTCCACTTTCTCTTCTGACGAATCCGAAAATTTTGTTCCAAGCAGGTCCAAGGGAAACTGTAACGCACAACCGGGGGAGAAAGCCACCAGAACAGCGTGGATATGACCGAGAAAATTACCGTGGCTATGACAGAGGCAGCGGTCAAAGCGGAGGACGTTCTGAAACAGAGAGGCGACAGCCCTCTGAGACTGAGAAACGTTGGTTCGCGGATCAGCAGGTAAAAACATTTATTTTTACATAATTCCGTCAAATTTTTAACGAAATTTTCTGGGAATAACTAACAATCGAATAATGGATGAGGCTATTAATCATAAACTGTGTATATTTTTCTTGCTTGCGCCTTCTTGATGGGAAAACGTGTGGTTGTTCAAATGGTTCTTGCTTTTGGGGTTTCTGCAAATCTTGTGTCTGTTTCTCTGTATCTTCAAAAACATAATGTTACTGTTATGCAAAAACAAAACTGTTATATGCGAATCGTAAAACCAGCCTGGAGTTTCCGTCCCAATGTCGGACGATGGCTTAGAGCCTATAATAACCCATGATCCTCGGAATACAGTAGGAGGGGCATCATCCTCTAGTAGCCGTTTACGGCCACATCTCTTTGAACTTATACTAATTGATTTATCACTTTGGGCGTGGGTAAGCCCTCCGACTCCTCTTTCATCTCACTCTTTAAAAGCACTAAATTTACTCATACTGCTTTCATAGCCCTTGCTCCGTTGAAATACCCTCCTTATGGCTGCTTTCTTGGATTTGTTTTCATTGTTGCGTTCTCCTTCAGCAAACCAATGCACCGCTTAGTTTCTCGGAATAATAAACGTTATTATTCCATTCACCTTAAGCCCGCGTTCAAGCCTCTTTGCTATTCTGAAATGACTCCTTCCTGCTACAGCTTACCACATCTGCGCCACTCCCGCCCTCTAGCGTTACGCTTGTACATTACACCTTTCACCATTTACTTTCTCTTTGGTTTTTAAACCTATTTTACAGTAATTAACCCGCCTAAGAATTCACATATTCTAGACTACTAATTTTCAAAGTTCCATACGCTAGCGATAAGTTATTTATCTGCCAATTAATCACATTTACGAACATAAAGAAAGCTTTACACGCAATTTCTTTCTTTTCCCCTAAATAGTTAACTTGGCCATTGAAAAAACTTGGGTCTGGAAGTTCCGGATCGGACTTGGGCAGTCTGGAAGGATCAGCTCCGTCTTGGTCTTCTCTGTCTCCTTCATTGTTGGATTCAGAAGAAGCGGAGAGAAGACAGAGAGTAAGGACGGATTCTGAAGAGGAAATAAAACTTTTCCGTAGTTGGAAAAACCAAGTTGACGAAGAAAATCATGGAGTAGAGGATGAAAAGGAGGGATTAAGAGGCAGAGACTTTCCGGCATGGTTGCATCAACCAGATTCAAGACACTGGGAGAAAGTAGCCGAGGATGATGAGGAGGAAACAAAGGGGGATGAAGAAAAAGTTGGAGGGGCAGAGACTAACCAGGAAAAGGATTGCGAACCCGATGAAAACTCAGCGTCTATTGCCGAAGAAGACTCTCTGAGCATTGTTCGACTCCGTGGCCGGCGTTACCACGGTCGCCGTACCAAGGCAGTAGTCGGGGGGAAAAGCTCATGTGCCAATAATACTAATGTAAAGGATGCCAATAAAGGGGAATGGGAAGCTGGGAGTTGGAGCAATTGCTCTGAATCCCAGTGCTTTACTTGGAACACATGTAAGTTTACTTTTTAGCTCAAAGTCAACACCAGTGTGCCATCGTAGTGTCACCACCTTTCTTCTATCCTACTTTCCCCAATTCTCCAAAACCCACTACCCTTTAAAAATCAACTCTTTTACTTTCACTCATTTCACTTACCACCACCAACTTTCTCTTTTTTACGTGTGTATCATTCTCTCCTCTTTAGCACGAAGATATCGTCAAGTTCTTTGCCAATTACGTAATGGATCCGAGGCTGGCAGTCTTGCTTGTGAGCATACGGAGAAACCCATCACCGAAGAAGAATGCTACAATAATTTATGTCAAGGAATCTGGAGGACCGAGCCCTGGAGCTATGTAAGTTGCCGTTCCACTTGACTTCCTTCAAGTTTCTTCCATAACTCTTACACATTTTACAAATATAGCACGTTGTTGTCACGAACTTACATGTTTACAGTGCAAATCCCGCTGCAATGCCGTTGGGATTAAGCTGAGGATCCTCAAATGCGTCTGGTTCGGAAGCCTGGAGCCTGCCGGAAATGCTTGCAGTTTGTTGCCCCGGCCCATTGTGAAAAAGGCGTGTTTAGGCCGACCTTGTCGCTGGCAATGGGATGGCGCACGCCGCAGCAGTGGCAGCCACAGAAGTCACCCATATCCACCTCACCGCGGGCGACATCATCACCGCCATAGATTAGAATCCAGTAGATATCATCGTAACCATTATTATGATACAAATGATACAAATGATAATAACAACAACAACAGTAGTTTAACTCACATTTCTTCCTCCCAATATACCAATAACACTAGCACTCATAGCCTCCCATCCCAAAATTCTAGTAGCAATAGCAGCAGCCCCATTCCAATCCTTAGCCAATCCTCAAGCAGTCCCACTAATAACAATTTAACTGACTTGGAGTTCTTCAAAAACCATTTCCTCTCCCTTCAGCACACATCTAATTTTACAAAATCCCACCTTTTTCAAAACATCATTGAATTCTTTGAGCTCTACCGTATCGCTGAACAAACCCGGCAAGAGGATCAACAAGACCGCAGTCATGAAATCTCACACGCGGGACAACAACCACAAGTTGACGAAGATTAAGACTTTACTGATAATAACTAATTTTACGGATTCATTTCCTGGCACTTCGTTTCCACCACCTGCCATATTATTGTACATCTTGCTTCAACCTTCCGAATTTCTCCTCATTTGTGTTTCCCAAGGGATGTACTAATAAGCATCACAGTCAATTACGTACAAAAGTTTATCGTAAGTTCAGGGAATCCTTTCACAAATTACACGTGTTCTTTAATTTCTTCTCCATCATTTCATTGCTTACCACGATTTTTCACAATCACTCCACTTTGATTTTTACCACTATTGCAGCACAGACACGACCTTAATTGTAGTTTATATTTGTGAGCTCTCCAACTGGATTATTATAGTAAGCGTGTGTCGCGTCTTCCTCAACGGAACTGAAAACTAATTCATGTCAACCTAAAATAGGCAGAGGAGCGAATAAGTTAGTGATTCATAAGTTTCAATGTACAAAGCATGTGTTATTCTCGTATGTGTGGCAATCTTCTCCTTGAGTCGATAATGGAGCCCTCTTGTGTCATGTTTTGAGCCAACTTTCCCTGTGAAAGTTTACTTCAGAATAACTTCTTTCTTCAGTTTGTTTCTCCATTATAATCTCATTTTCAGTATATATATATATTGTTTATTATTTTATACTACAGCAGGTTGCACTCCTGTTTTGCTTTACGGTTAAAAAACTACAAAGATGAAAGTTAAATGTTTTGGTTTTACAAAGTACGTTAGAAAACTTGATCCGTGAATGGTGTGTCATAAAGCTGGTGCGTACGCGTTAATGTAAATTGTAAAGTTAGGAAAATTAAGGAAAAACGCAATCAGTGTGAACATTTCCGATTCCATTTATTAGTATTAATCTCTAAAGAAAAAAATGTAACCTGGATTAAATAAATATCACGAGACTAAAGTAAAACGTATGAATGTTAATATCAGAATGATATTCAAAGAGTTTAATCAACTTAACATATTTGTTAATTCCTTGTAAATACATGAATGAACAGACTAGTTGTATTGTTGACTTTTAGACTAATTCCTTGTGTAAAGTTGAATAAAATCAAGAAAATTCCTCGAGATGCCCATATTGCCCGAACGTTTAATCAATCAGCGCTGTGTCACTTTCGTCCAGTTGCACATTTAAATCTTTATTCAAGTAACTTAATATATGGTCGTAGTTTGCATGAATAGGATGGCTAACATGCTTCTCCTCTAGATGCTGCATGACCCTGTTGTGTTTACAACGTAAGACGATGCCGAGCGTACATGGAAAACAATGGCGGTTTGTAATAAGTGCATGTCACTACAAGGAAGAAAAGAGTTAATTTTTCAATGTTTTATTTCAGAAGGTCAATGTCGTTCAAAATCATGATTCCTACTTGTGAATTCAAAACGCTAAGGATCATCCCGCCGCCCTTTCGTTTCGCAGTACGTAATTAATGGAGCATCCCCGAAGGTTGATAATGAATATATTAACTCTAGGTCATCACTCTCAGTTAGCAACAGCAGCAAAAAGAAAATTCCAAAAATTACTTAATTACTCAATAATAATAATAATTAGATCATATCTACTTCATATTCTTTCTTATCGCGATAGATAATTGTGAACCACTCGATGATAGTTATACTATTACTTTAAAACGCCGCTCGTTTCAATTAATTGACGATAAATTACGGTTCTTGATTACAACTTACACGAATTACATACTGGACTTATTAAGATTTATAATATGAACTTTTCAGAACTAGTGGCTAATATAATAATAGCAGTCGTTTCTAGAAATTGTATGAAAATTTTTGGTTTAAAAACGATGAAATAAACAAGCATTCCTCTTGCTGTCATGAGGTGATGACGACATTTTCTTATCTTCACATCATTTTTTCGATGCTTCCATTCATTTAGTAGTTAGTTGTTCAAGTAACTATTTAAATATGTACAAGGAAAAACAGTCAAAGGAGTGTATGTACGAGTAATTTTACCTTGATATATCGGCATGTATCGTGTAGGAAACTACTGTAGATATTTTATGCAACACTTATTCTTCTTCTCTGAGAAGCCAGTAATAAATAATAATTACTGATTTTTCAACCACAGATGTGTATGTGAGTGTCTGTCTCTCTGTGTATCTTATATTTAGCATATTACATTCAGGACTTTGCATCAAATTAAGTAAGTTTCCTTACGTCGAGATTATCATCAGGTTTTGTGATATACCCCTACTAGTGTTTACAGTTAGTACATGCCCGTGAAACACATCATTACTAATTACCGTGAGACTTGGCATAGGATGCGCGTTCGCTCTTATTTCTCTCTATGGTTTAAAACTACAGTAATTATCAGACATCTTCCTTAATAACTGTTAGATGTTTAGTCAAAACGTTACGATAGCTATCATATTATTGGGTAAGACAGTTGTGTAGAGCAAATAGTAGAGTAGATAGTAAATAACAATAGTAATGCTGGACATCCTTCTTATAAAAGAGGATTGCCACTTTATACTCTTCTTCTTCCTCCTCCCCCATGCACTATGTGTACGTATTTCCTCATTGAATCTAGTTTTCCACTACAATTATCGACCCAGCATTGGTTGTCATATTATTATTCTATATATCATTACACACAATAATTACAGCAAATAGGAATACTACGAAAACTTACTAATCCACCTGACATGTCAGGGTCAATTGGAAACGCCATTTTTAAGATAGTACATGAAAACGCTTACAGTTTAATTCCTCCAAGTTACATCACATCATTTACATTACGCAGTTTTACGCTCTTACATCAAGTTCTCTCTTAGCAAGTTCTTACATTGTTCTTAGGTTACTGTACGTCTTACAAGTAGGTCACATTTTAAGCTTTACAACAGTTTACTATTTTGCGAGTCATTCTTCTTCTCTTCTGTCATAAACATTCATTTGGTTGATATCGTTTCCTTTCTTTAACTAGCAGTAAAAACATTTTAAACATATTAATTCACAAACAGCATTCCTGACTTCGTATCTTTTTCAAACTTACTTGCAATTAAAATGATTCTTCTTATACCAGTAAATTAATAACAATTTAACCTTTAAATATCGCAGTACAATTATAATTCATCATCGACTACAGAGATAATCATGTAAGCTGTATTAGTAATAGTAGCAGTAATAGTATGTACCGTAATAACTAGTCACTCTTCAGAATGTGTTTTATCTAAAATGTAATTACATCCGTATATTAGTTTTCTTAAAATGACCAGTCCTCGGATTCTCTTACAGTAGTAGCAATTTGTTGAATTTCACTTTTTATATATGAACTTGGGAGTTGTTTCTGTAGATTTCCTTGCGTCATGTCAATGATGATGATGGGTTCCTCTCACATTTTTGTATCGTTTTCATTCTTATAATAATACAATGTATGTTAAAATTTGAATCTTCAGCAGTTTTATCTTCTCTTGCTCTTTTTTTGGTAATAATTAATCATTGCAACCGCCAAATTAATATTCCAAATCATCCGATTACATTCTACGATAAGGGTGGTATGAAGCTTGTCCTGGAGCAGAACCGTAACTTCCACCACGCTGAGGTCCAGGTCCTCCATAACTTGCTGCTGCCGTAGCATCTGCTGCTCCATAACCTGCTGCCGCTCCAGTGCCTGCTGTTAACGCACACAACAAAAGTATCCAATACGTAAACTTATGTTCGTTACTAGTTTCAAACTATGAATATAGTCATAATAAATCTTAATTAAGTATATCCCATAGCGAGAAGTAGTAGTAGTTCCTGTATCAGCTAAGTATCTCATCTTTAAATTCTCAGTAATTGTCAATCTATAAGATTTTCTTCCCGTAACTTTTCTACCATAACTCCCACATAATTAATCTTAAAATTTCTATTTCACAACGATCGTCTATGAAAAGCCATCTAGCATACAAAAATTATTAGCCATTTTTATACGTTCTAGGTTGCATAGTTCAAAAACATCCCCCAAAAAGATTATCCTTTATCGTTTACTAGTAATACGAACTTTTCCAGATTAATTACAAATCCGCAATTGCTTCTTGCAGCATTGCTCTCTTTAGAGCTTACTAAAGTACCATTGTTCAGAAACTTTCCTCAAGGCAGCTTTTACCAAATAAATATCAGTTTCATTATAGACTTAATTTGTTTTTGTTTCTACTTGTTTCCTACACAATTTAGAGCTTACACGTTAATTTCTTATCAGTCCAAATTAATCCCTAAAATATTCATTATCCCCTAATTCAAAGTTATTGACTTTCTATTTCCTTCTCATCTATACAAATTAAAATCACCATTAATTTACTCAGATATCTAGTACTATACTGTATGCATATTTAAAAGATGGCATGATTAATTATTCCCCAAAATTCTAGCACTTATCAGCTTTTCCTCAACAATCTACTACAGAGCAATCCATATGAGAAATACTTAATATCGAGATATATTAATTAGTAACGCAGGTAAAATAGATTTTTGCGGACTAATATTGCACAACAATGCAACCACTTAAAATCCGATGCCACGACTCACGGTCTTCTACAGCAGTTGCGAAATAATAATGATTTAAAGGGAATGACAATAATCCTGGATTTGTTGACACTTTCTACTATCTCAATGATTACAACGAACAGTATCAAGTATTCACGATACCAAAGCTCGCGTATTACAGGCTACCTTGAAATTAATTAATTCCTTAAATCGTTTCTACCTGGCACATTCGCAAGTACTTTTTACCGATATGCACAAAATTTTCCAGCCGGCCCTACATGCCAGAGTGTAATAGTAACAAGGCGCAATGCATATCTAGTCAACAAATTAATCAGGTAGTAATAGTAAATAATTACTGTAGAATACTGTTGTTACTCTTACACTCCAAAAACTACAAGTAGTGAATGCAGTCTATCAGTGAGCGCATTAGGGGGTGTTTGAATCAATACATCAGAATTAACTTAAAATTAGTCGTATACCATTTAAGTTAACCTGCGTATTTTATCGAATCAATCGTAACTAGACTTAAACCTAGTTTAACCGCAACGATTCAAGTTTCGACTTAACGTATTTTCAATAGATTCTTGTAAGTTACGTAAACTAAGCTTATTCCACCCTAAATGATAGACTACATTTCCCATTTGCATTCAGCAGGGTTTGCAAAATTCCTTGCCCCGAAAAACAGGAATACGGCCATAGATAAGAATGTCTATAAATACAGATACTGTTGAATACTTTTTTGTCTACAACCAGAACCAGTCAACACAAGAATTCAAAAAGCAGGTAGAAGCCCACAACCACGTTATTTTTAGAGTAATCAGCTAAAGTAGCACTAGTACTAGTCTACTACTCTACTCAACTATCCCAAATTATAGCCTACGAGTGTGCCACGAATAGAAAAATAGATTGAAATTAAAACTTGCGGACCAACACTCATTTCTCTCAAAATAAACGCACGGAAAACGGCACCAAACTCAGCAGTATTATCAACGTAGTCAACCTACCGAATTTCAATACAGAAGCCACTGACAGTGAAAGCGAAATCACAGCTACGCACAATTGCAGTATCCACAACCCACACCACACTACTAAATAAGTTATTGATAATCATCGTATAAATTTAGTTATTTCTACTTAAACAAAAGGTAATCCTGAAAAAATGAGAAATTACAGGACAAAAAAGGCTCCGACACTGAAGGGCCCGGATGAAAACACTTCGGAATTTCGGGGAGCATAGGAAGGAAGAGTGCAAACGATGTAGGAGTCAAGGAAGACTTGTCCAGTGCGGTGTACAATTTTGAATGCGATCAATAGTAGTAGTAGTAGTGAGTGTCAACCCCGAGATTTCAAAGACGTGATTTGCTCGTAACAAAAATGGAGAGAAGAACCCTTTTGGCGAATCCATCACTCAACCCGTTCCCAACCCATAACTATTAATTATACACAAATATGAACAGACAAATTTGATAGCCACCTAACACTTATAACATGCTCGTAAAAGTGACCTTCAAATACGTGTATCAATGGCCTTCTCAGCCAATTCTACTAAATGTACTAAACTTCGTCATTTCTCGTGTACAGTCAAATCTATATCGATCATCTTCATGATTTTAAATCACGATCAAACTCCAATAATAAGTAATCAAGTGCTGGGATAGCAAAATTCAAACAAATACAAAATCCATAGTAAATCAGAGGATAGAAACAATGCCGAGCTTCGTCTGGTCTTATAGATTGATTCCATATTCATAATTAAGAGGAACGTGGAGAGTGATTTCGTAAAATTCACTTCCAAAAGTTAATAAACGAAAATCTAATAATGATCCATAATACACTACTAATCCAAACTAAAGGAGTATCCCGGCTCTCAATCAAGATGGACAAGTATTTTTCTCAGGACTTTTGATACTTAGGAAAGGGATTTAAAGGAGAAGGGAAATGAAAACAGGAAGGCAGGAGCGAATTCATGGAAGTATGGATTGTGATGTGTGACTTAGAGTCTGACCGTAAGCACGAGATGGTCCATAGGCACCAGTGGCGGTGTCTTGCGGTGGCTGGGTATGAGAATAACCAGCAGATGAGCCATATTGTGGTTGAGGAGTTGAGTAGGGATAATTTGAAGCAGGAGGCTTTTGAGGGGTAGGCGCAGCGGCTGCACCAGGCGCTGCTGTCGGCGTTGTTCCTTGTCGTCCGTAGATATCAGTGGCTCCTCCTGGAGTTGTTCCTCCTCCACCTTGACCACTTTGACCATTTTGACCCATCGTGTAGTTCCAATTAGCTCCGTAGCTATTTTGCGGAGTTGTACCTGTAGTACCCAGTATTTCCATTGCTTACTCCATTCAACTTTCTTTTCTTTCGTCAATCAATGCTTTACGTTCTCCTTCCCACTTATCAAACTTCACATCAAACTACAACAACTGAATCAAGTCGAAGCGATCGTCTCCATTAAAAACTCTCCGAAAATCTTAATCACCATCAACATTCGCCGCCTATTTCCATCTATGTTGTAGGCTTCTCTCTGCTTTATCTGTCTATGAATATTATGCTAATACATGGGTTTCGTCCACATGATCCGTTTACCAGTCCTCCCAATTCACTGTCCTTAAGAGTAGCTACAGCACATGTGTCCGACAAACACAAAACATGTATGAAATTCTCCCGATCACCCATAAAAATCAGAATCACAACCGCCACTACAAGTGAAGAAACTAATCAGCAAAACCTCACAAGCAAGAAGTGTATGCATTTCAAAATAAGTGAGCAAAGGCAGTGGCTCATATCTTAAAAATACAAATCAGCTTTAGGATATTACACCATGTCATAGGAAAAATAATAAATAATAATTAGTCACGCCAAAAGAAACCCCTAAGATGCGCTTCCTAGTGACAACATAAATTCGGGCCGACTTTTAAGCTAAGTTATCAAATTTTGCACACTACTTCTGTTGTTTTTCTATTGAAATTTGTGCACCTTTCCATTCCCTATATACCTCGCTACATTCTGCCTTCCACCAAATTCTCATATCCAGCACCATTAAGTTTCCTATCATGTTAAGTAGAAAATGGTTAGATCCCGGTTCACCGGCATGCACGGCTAAGTTCGTCAGTGGAAACAACAT
The DNA here is from genome assembly GCA_906901655.1 of Sminthurides aquaticus. Lineage (NCBI taxonomy): Eukaryota > Metazoa > Arthropoda > Collembola > Symphypleona > Sminthurididae > Sminthurides > Sminthurides aquaticus. The sequence goes on from CAJQTT010000003.1 coordinate 6,512,643, forward strand.
GGCGAAAGAAATTTTAAAAAAGACTGGCAATCATCAAGAATTAACTCCTTGATTCACGATGCCAAATACTGAATTCAGAAGTAAAGAGGAAAGGTAGCAGAAGGTTTTAGATTCGTAAGAGAGAACAAGCGAAATAGAGATACGCAAATACCAATTCGTAACTCTGATCGGAGAGAATCCATTGCAACGCAGCCGCCATCATCCGACAGCTTCGCGCTGCTTACCCAAATCGACGCACTAGAAAAAAACATCTGATCCCTTCCTGTAACGTTCGATGAATCGTTGATTTTACCTCACTCCTATCTGTAGAGTCCCTCGCTAATCTAATTAAGCTAGACTGATTATACTAGTACATTATGTTAAATGTGACTAATTATTATTTAACTTGAAATCATAAATACTTAACAGTAAAACACGCAATCACACATCATATTCTACGTTTACCGGCACAGACACAGTATCCGACTACAGACCTGTGCCCTAGATGTTAGCTACTTAACCACAACAAAGATATATATTCATATTTAATAGAGAACAAGAAAACAAGGGGAAGGAGACTGTGACAACGTTTATCTTGTGCTGCAACAACCGAGCAACAGAATGCAATATATATTATATTAAATAAATGACAAAACTGCTGAAATTCCCAACTTGTTCTCAATAAGAAAATCCCCAAGGCTGGGATCATCCGTTTAATCAACTTCTTTCTCTCTGGTCAATTAATAATAAGCATCAAAATTCTTACTTTTCCATATGAAAATGATGGCTACTAAAGTATGGTACAGTTGTAACATATTCAAAACAATTCGTCACTTATTTAACTCTTACTACTGTATCATAAGTTAGTTTATGTGTAAATCTTCACGACTGCAATAAAATCTACGCACTGTAAGTTCTTCTTCACGAAATGTGTGTCGTACTCTACATTTTCTGCTGGACTATAAAGCATCGTGTCATATCAGGGATCAAATGTTTTTCTCTAATAATTCATCGCCACCAATGATAACATATTGGTACAAAGGAATCCACAATTCTTGCAAGACTCTTTCTACTTGATTCTCTTACCGCTTCACGCGAGTGTTGTAACAACCGAGTGTGCTTGCTAATGGATAAAAGGTCATAATTTTGCTACCTATTTAAATGCCCAAACGATTTCATGTGTTTTTCAGATAAATAGCAGGCCTAACTCAAATCTGTATCTACTTCAGGACTTGATTACTTATAGCTCATCAACTACAAATAGTAACTAGCTTTTCACTCAACGGCATAGAAGTAGCCCGCACCACGGTGGTTACAACAGTAGTAGCGTCTCGAAATCTTTTGTAGAGACTCTAAATAGGTCTTGATGTAATTATATGTCAAACACGAACGATGCCTTCAGTCACGCCTACTCTGAATAAAATAATGGACTACCATAAATCCACTGCTGCTGATCAGTGTTGCGAGATTACTACTGCTATCTTACTGATAGAAATTTTTCTTCTGTACTCCTCATACACTACGCCAATCAGTTGTCTTACTGGATATGCTATTTACATGACAATATGTTTGCTAATATATCGATAGATTTGTTTCTCGATTTGTCGCAATTGCGTAATTACTCTCCTCTCAGAATCCGAAGTTTTGGTATGCATTAGAGAGGAAATAAGGATTACTTAGTAAGATAAATTTCAGTTCGTTTTACAGAAGAGACAAACAATGAATGAAGAATATAACATGAGAATATCAGTTTCTAAATTGGTTTCACCCAATCCTACTATGCTTCATGCACGCGAATTTTATACACTAGTATGCATAATGTTTGTCTCCTCTAACCTTCCTGCACGACTTATTAGTTGTATCTACTGGAATTACTGTACAGAGAAGTAGTGGCCCGCTCACCGTATCCATAGCTTTGTTGAGGTGTAGTGCCGTAGCTACCCCATTGAGGCATTTGCTGCCCTTGAGCCGCTTGTCCCCATCCTTGGTAACTCTGACCTTGTCCAGGCTGGCCGTATCCCTGAGGTGGATATCCACTCTGTTGTGGTGGAGTTCCCCAACCTTGGTATCCTTGCATCATCCCACCAGGAGGACCCATATGTCCCATTGGATTCCCCATCTGTCCCATATGGTTTCCCATGCCGCCCTTTAGAAATCCATTTATATGATATCACGCTCATGCTTCAATTGTTTTCCCAGGTAATTGACATTGATTTCAAATTACTTTAACAATAAATTGCCATCACAAATAAGGCAAACGTTAAGTCATTTTGGTTTCAACTAATAACATTAGCTTCCACACAAAATGGCAAAATAAACCAAAATAAAAAACTTAGGAAAACTCATGAAACGTAAGCAAAATGAACTAATTAAAAATCTACATACCATTGCGCCCCAACCAGTTTGACGACCCATACCTCCACTTCGGCCATCGCGAGGCTCTGCTCTTTTGATTTCAACCTGTATAAACAAAATCGCAAACATGAAATTAACTGTGCGGTATCCAAGCGGTAAGTGTCAAGTTGTAAAACCTTAGCATTAATTTAGTTTCGAAATAAATTAATGATAAGGCTATAGAAACGAAACACATACAGTTTTAAGAACTAACTGAGTAAAAATAAGAGTTGAAACAGTACGAATGTAATAATAGGAGGGTCAAAATAAGTCATCATCGTCGCAGAATCAATCTTACATCAAGGCCTTAACTGTATTCTGTCTTTAGAAATGTTTACGTTCTGTAACGAACATTGTTGCTAATGCAGTTCGTGCCTGAGCTTTCGCCAGGATACCACTACATCACAAAGTACGACTGTATTGATTTTAAAGACCCTAACACATAATTTCACACTCATGTACTGATGAGCTATGCCGCTGACTTAATAAGGACACATACCCGAGGCACAGTCCACTAAATCATTACATTTAGACATTAAGTGCAAACAATTTTTAAGATTTTCGTGAAGACTTTCCTAGAAATTATTTCTTTATCAATGGGCCATCAAGGAAACGTTTTGAGTTATCGTGAATATTTGGTAAACCTTCCACATGAAGTTAAAATACGGCGAATAGATTGTGTTACAACAGTAGTATAAGGCCTCAATCGTAAAATTACTGGTGTGATGACTGTGATACGAATACTGGAAGTTGATACAAGAGAAGTTAAAGTTGTGTCATAATAGGGTTCTTAGCCCGTGTTTTGTCAATACCTGCTTCCCATTAACGCTGACATAGTGTTCACCAACTAATCTTTCCACGGGATCGTCGGTCTCAAATGAAACAAATCCAAACCCTGACGAGTCAACAACAGTATAATTAGAAAAAAGATTAAATTTTGTATAAATTCAAACACTATGGATTCAAGGTTACTGCGCTTGCATTAAGATAACATTTTCACACGTTAACTGATTATTATGACTTTAAATATTAACCTCCATACCCTATGTTCAACCAACCTAACAATTAGCTATTTAAATTTATTTTGTAGTTTACTATGGCCGACTTTGGAGGCACATTGCAAAATCAATTCTGCAGCGTGTACTATGAGCAGGACTTCTATATAGGCTACGATCGGAACCTACAGTTGTACACAACAAACCGAGTCCTCGATTGATCAAGCCATTCTTACTAAGTTATATACCTTTCCGAAACGGTCTATTTGGACGCGCAGTAAAACTGAATCCAATTATACCCAAAGTATTGTTTCTATGTCTCAGAATTGGATTTGTTTACCCAAGAACAAGAACTATAATCCGCGACTAGGATAAGGATTTAAAGTTGTTCGATAGAAAATCATAGGGAGAACAACAATTAGTTTAAATTAATACAGCGCAATAACTAAATCAAAGCAAAATAAAAATTCAAATAGGGGAATATCACACTACACAACAGCTAGGGACGAGCTATGTAAACTGACTAAAAATTATGTGATCAATAGTCTGCGTTTAAAGTGTACGAGAACAGCAACAATATAAATTTCCAAAGCTCGAAAATGCGTTAATAACTATCATACATAGAATCCTTATATACAGAAAAAGGTAACGACAGTTATACAACCTTACTAATAAATCCTTACGATTTACTAAAACGCAACAGTTCGTTTACCTGTGCAATTACTACAACCTACCTACCCTTGATTTTTTTTAAACTCAGTACTCTAGGATAGCTGTACAGGGTTCGTGAAAACTGCATCTTTCTGCAATAGATATACTTCTAATGATCCGAACATGAGTTATAACAGCTCTAGCGATAACTAATCCTCAAAGTCTGCATAAACTAATTAACATTACATACCTCGAACCTTAAATCCACTTCTTTGAACTTTAAAAACATTGCTTCTACATAATCAAGATTTTAAGTCCAGCAGCTACTGAAACACGCTCATCTTACCTCGAGTTCTACGGCGTTCCTGGTCATACATGATAACAACTTCCACAACTTTTCCATATCGGTCAAAGAAGGTTCGGAGATCAGTTTCTGTTACGTTAGGTGGTAGTCCTCCAAGAAAAACTTTCGGCACATTAGCTCCACGTTTCGGCTTTTGCAGGGTTCGCGGATTGCATGGTTTCGGGTCAATCTTTTTGTTAACGAACAGATTATTGATTAGTTTAACGAAAATGCTGTGCTTATTATTAAGTTGTGCAAAGATAGACATGCAACTTACAGTTCGACCATCCAACTGATGTGGTCCACTATTCAATACAGCATCCACATTCGCGGGGTCACTGAAAGTGACGAATCCAAATCCCCTGGACCTACCGGACTCCGGATTCTTCATGACGACAGCATCAACGACTTCTCCGAATCGGCTGAAGTATCTTTGTAGGCCATCAATGGTTGTTTCCCAGCTCAATCCACCAATGAACAATTTGCTGTATGAATCAAAACTAATCATTGGAGAATTTAAAGACGTAAAGGCTGCTTCAGCTTCCATTTTTAGCTTTTGGTCAACAGCCGGAAAAATCATTAAAACTCTAAGTATCAGTCGAAATCACAGAACTGTGTCTTCAAATTGATCCCACCCGCTTTCTATTGACAAAAAGTTTAAGTTATTCTACGGATAGCTGGAAACTATGACAACACTCTGAAGGCTATCTCTGGCTTAACCTTTCGATAAAAAAACACTACCTACGTACTCCACTACGCGATTTCAGATGCTTGCTTCTTCAAAAACAGCAAATTAATTAACACATTTTAACATCCTCTGATATCATGTTTACACTAAAGGAATCCTGATTCTAAAAGAACTGTATTATATTCTACTCATGGGTTCCTCCTAAGGTTATACTACTCATTTGGGTAATACTTCTGATACACAAATTCCTCCCTCCCAATCTAAGGTATATGGCTAATCTAGATTATTTTGGATACAAAAAGTGCTAAAATTAGCTTAACTTAAGCCCTTCGTCCACTCAGTTCCTTCTTAATACTAACGTCTCGTTAATGCTGCGATTGGAATCGAATCCCTACCATCATGATTCCCCTTGATCGATTTCACCAAATCTGTTCTATTAGTAAAATCCACTGATAAATTGTTGTATCTTGAAGAACCAAAATCGCTCAATTAATGATTTTATGACAGCTCAGACACTGTAACCATTACTACAGAGCTCAGTATTCCTGATCCACTACTTCAATTGATGACTTGACTTGAGCTCTACCATGACTCACTAAATGTCTTTTAAGTTGGATGTGACTCATCCGAGACACAGTTGACAACTTGCTCATCTGAATCAAACTCCTAGCTCTGAATATTTATACTAATCCATTTATTGACTTAGAAATAACTATCGCCTAGCATCAACATGAAGCCGAACCGGAAAGAATGCGACACCTCCCACCTCACCGGTTCAGAGCATCCTACCGGAAGTTATGCTGTACTGCTTATGAAATGTACTACTGCTCCAGGCTAAATTTTGAATCCCGAATCAAAAATTCTAGCTATCAACCTACCACCATCCTAACTCTAACCCAGAGTTCAAAATTAATTTTCCTTACCCCCTCTCATCAGGTTCACCGTCCTTCTTCATGATGTCTTGGTTTTTGTTAACACCGCCGGAAAGGTTGGCCCCAGCAGTGCAATCAATAATCACGTTCGACCCTATTTTGGAATGTGGCTGTCGATGATAATCCACCCTGGTATTTATTTCGGAAGGAATTTTGACTTTCAAAACAGAAACACGTACTCGGATACAGCAATCAACTTAAGTAGTTTTCCCTCCCAAAATCTTCTTCAGCTCCTTCACACAGTACAGCAAGACACCGGCTCTGTGGGAAAGAGATGATACAAAAAATCGATTATTACCACCAAACAATTCAACAACCGAATCTCAAATAGCAACCAACTTCCCACTCCGTTCCGTAGTTAAGTCAAGTGATCCACGAAAATAATTATTGTTAAAAAAACTATTGGAAAACGGCTTTACCTTTTAACCACAAAAGCTTGGTATGTACCTCCCCGGTCCGAGTAGAAGAGTCTTGTCTGATGATGGCGTTTAAAAGTTCAGTGCGTAAAATACGTTAAGAATAAATAACAGTACTGCTATATTACAATACTTAAATAGTAGTAGCAGGTAGTACGGAGATTAATTAATTACTGTAATTAATTATTACAAATAATAATAATATAATAATAATAATTAGATTATTATTATATCAACTACATAAAAGACACACACTACTACAGAAGACACGTCGTAGGACACAGCAGCGTGCTTCAACCCAAGCCTAAGCTTCCAATACAATCCAATTCCAATATGGCAGGCAGGCAGAATGCCGGAGTACGAGGAGAGAGGAGCGAGCGAGAGAGACGGCCACAAAAACACACACACAACTTTTCCTCGTACGTATTAAAAGCCGCCGCTTCTTCTTTCCCTGTTTTCCCATAGCAGTCTCAAGTAAGCGCACACCTACTGTCACCAACCATTAGGGATATAAGCTGTACTCTAGACCGCTGCTCTTGTGTTCTAGCATACTTATGGTGTCACCTACCACGTTAGGTGTAAGCTAAATCCTATTTTCTTGCTTAAAATGCCGTGGACATTTTAATTGCGCATGGATTTTACTAGTTGTTTTTACAAATCATAACTACATGTTATGGGTCACAACAATCCGGGGCGGAAGGAAACGCAGCATTTCATGTTTGCCGGGAAAACTTATTTAAAGTTTATAACTTTTAAGGTATACGTAAGAACAACGTTAACGTCCAACTTTCCCGCGTTCCTGCTCATGTGGTGACAGCTCTTGTACGCTACGGTCACCCGTCTTGTTGCATTTTGGGCACAGCTACTGTTTCTTTTACACAGCTAGAGTATTCTACGACGGGACTGCATAGAATCCTTAAGGAAACCCATAGTGTAAAAGTCCATTTTCCTCCTTACACCCCTCCGAGAGGATCATCACGATGCGGCGGTGGCGGTGAGAAGAAGCCGGCAATGGGGCGGAGCTTCCTCTCCCTCCCGCCATCATAACCAGCCCAATTCCATGCCAGCATTCTCCCGTTCAAAGGCCATTCTTCTTCTAGGCCGAGGTTAGCCGAGACCCCATCTCGCTCCAACACGGGCATCCACCCCCAGTCAACCACCCTCTTTTCCACTTGTCTCTCACTCAAATTGCTTCCCATCACACACAAACATGAGTTGGGGGGCCGGCTTGTCCCTGGAATTTAGAGACGCTCATCCCAAAGAGACGCATGCCGGCAATCCGAATGGAGCTTTGACCGCCGGGAACAATTTTACCTGCTCCTTCCTATCCTTCACCATTGAATACAGCTTTTAACATTTTACAACCTCGTCTTCCCGCACCTTCCCTCCCTTTTTTCCTTCGGAAAACATGGATAATACATTTGCAGGGTTACTCGTTTTCTCTCGAACCTAAATAAACATTCCGCATCATTCATCCATCTACCAGCCCTAACGCCCACTAAAATAGAAGGAGCCAACCCTAAAAAACCAGAACTTTTTTATTGTCCTTTCTTCTTTCTTTATACACTGACAGTTGAAGGCGCCTAAAACTTTAAAGTGTTAGCTTTAAATGGAAGCAACATTTACTACATTGCCCCCTACCCCATGCCATAAAATTTTAAAATCCTATTTACAGTCCATGTGGAAGCTACACGTCGTGTATCTCAAAAGGAGTTCCGCTGTGGTGTATACTGGGCCATATAGCTTGTTTCTGCATACAAACCGTGTAAGCACGGGAACATTTCGTGTAGGCAGAAATCATTTTTTTCCCTTTAAATGCCGTGGAAATTTTATTTCTTGGGGGATTTTCGTATTTTTTATTTTAAAACACATCTTAAGTCTTCCGCACACAATAATCCGGGGTGCAAGGTGCTCTAACAGCCCGGAAATTTTCAGGAAATAAAAATTAAAGTTAGCGGCATCACCAAATTTCCCACTCCCATAAGAGAAGCATTGGGATTCTCACGCGCAAGCAGGTTCTCCGCTGTTGTGGAGAACCGAAAGTTTTCTGAGTTCCCTTTCCAATTGCTCCGCTCAGGAACGTCCCAGAGTCAAGCGGTTTGGCTTGCTGGATAGCTGAGATTGTTTGCTCGATTACATATAAAATTGTTTCTCTGTAGGTCAAAGTGTACAGTGGCTACAACGCTTACACTGAAAAAAGTCAGTTTTCTTCGGCAGTAGACTTCCAGCGATGCAGCATCTTCGACCTTTGACCTACGAGCATGAAATTTTATTTAACATATAGAAGAAGACCTAGGCTATCTAACAATGCAAACAGCTTGGCAGTGTGACGGTCTTGAGCGGAGCAATGGATAAAGTAAACAGAGGAAAATCTTACAGCTTTTTACTGTCCTAAGTGCCCCACTCCTCGCCTGAGATCACATGGCATACATGTTGTGTATGCGCTGCCAGCCGCTGCGTACAATTCGTATGCATAAATCAGCTACACCGTTTGTCTCAGATTCAAGCCGTTTGTATCTTCCAGATGGACTGATTTAAGTACATGAGATGCGCAGAATAATGCATGTGCTGCAATTGTAAAATCTAAGGATGTGAGCACAGGCATGCCGGTATTTTATTACGAAATGATTTGTAATGTTTTGCTAGAAATGCTGGATATTAAAATGCTTCAATATTACAACTGGTTATGCTATGTCATTTGATAACTATTGAAACCCCAACTAAATTCTAATTAACTAACAGTAGCGCTCAATGCCAAGAGTTATTGTACAGAGTGCGTGGATGTATTATATTAGTTGTACATATATCAAAACATATATATATGCTACATTTTTAAATTTAATTTATACCAATAATCCAAGCTGGTTAAGGTTAAGTAACTCTTCCAAGTGTAACAAGCAAGGGTATTAATTTTACCGGATTTAGAGCTGTAACTGGGAACTATGAATGCGATAGTTTCAGATATCATTGGAGCGGAAAAGCTTGAGGCGCGGGTATTTTGATTTCTGTTTACATGTGAAAATTAATTGAGTCGTACAGCGCGTGCAATGAAATCTCCGCACCCAACACCTGAGCGTGTAGAAAATTGCAAAAATCTAATGTAGCTCGTTGCATGACTTATAATTAATTGGAGGTAATGTGTGCATTAAACGCGTTTAAGTTACTTTAAACTTGGTGTATGTTCATCAGTGTTATGAGGCAATGTAGGGTAAAGAAACTGCAAAAAGTGTCACAGCTAAACTTAGTCGCACCGATGACGAGATTATAACATGACGAAAACCGACTTTTTTTTATTTTCAACTGACCTGCGAGCTGGTTCCTTCTGACTTCGGACACGATAGCCTCGTAACTATGATCTGACTTTCAGAGACTTTCTCAATAGTAAGCAGAAGTAATGTCGGAATTACTAAGTTTTCAATGTTTGATTGTTGCAATGAACACAGTTGGCTTATACTGTCTTTCGAATTTTTGCCTTGCAGGTTTTAAGCATTCATCAGTAGCAATGAGGGTGTCATCCGTTTCATCAAGGCTTGTACCAATACTCGGAGGAGTTGTCATCGGCCTTGTACTTTCCGTTGGACTCAGATTGACCTTTCGCCCCTATCGGTGTGCTAGCTTAACGAATTATGATAAATCTCATGCTAGCTCCGAAACTAGTTGGCTGAAACGAAAGCTATCTTGGGACCTGGAAACTGATACGGGAGTTACATCAAATCCTGGTAGCGATGAAGCAGTCGGAGACACCAAAGGGGATACCGTTCAAACAACTGAATTCCGGCATCGCAAGTTACTGTTCGTGGGTGTCATGACTGCACAGAAATATTTGGATAATCGGGTACTTGGAGTATTTGAAACATGGGCTCAGGACGTTCCAGGGAAAGTGGTATTTTTTACTGGCCAAAATGATTCCTTGCCTGATCCTGCGGATTCACTCGGTCGTAATGTCAACAGGAAGTTTGAATTAGTTACTCTACCTGGGGTAGACGACTCTTATCCCCCTCAGAAAAAGTCTTTCACTATGTTAAGGTACGGTTGAAGCAGTATCATTAGTAGTTGCGTATTGTACAAATGACTCCTGCAGATCATTAACTGATAGAAGTCACATTTCTAATCTCACATCCTTGAAATGCAGATACATGCACGAAAACTACGGAGACGAGTTTGAGTGGTTCTTGCGCGCTGATGATGACGTCTATGTCAAGGCTGACAAGCTGGAAGCCCTCCTCCGATCCATCAACAGCCGTCATTTGTACTTCATAGGACAGGCTGGCAAAGGCAATCGAGCAGAAAAAGGATCACTTAATTTGGCCCATAATGAAAACTTTTGCATGGGCGGTCCAGGGATTATTTTAAGCCATGTTGCTCTGGCAAAGGTTGCACCTTACATCGATGACTGCTTGAAGGAGTTATACTCAACGCACGAGGACGTTGAAGTTGGTCGATGCGTTCAAAAATTTGCTGGAATATCATGTACTTGGGCATATGAGGTAAGTGGTATTTCTTTTGTTCAGTAGTTCTGTGCAAAATCTTGTGTTGATGTTTTCATTGTACCTAATTATGGTGTGCATACTGTGCAGATGCAATACGTATTTTACCACAACCAAAGTGGGGACGATGCGTTTACGGATAGTCTTAAGACAAGGGAAGTTCATCGTGCCATTACTTTGCACCCAATCAAACAATACCAGCATATGTACCGACTACACGGCTACATTATGGTAAGCAGTCTTCAGTGTAAATATTTATAATGTAATTTGTTTATTGGGGCTGTTGGAGTTTTAAACAAAATGTGTGTATGTTCCAGGCTCTGAAAATTCAGGACCTCTTGTACGATATAATCGGTTTTGAAAGAAAGCTGGTCTTGCTATTTAGTTATAGAAATGGGACATCCGAGTCGCTGATTCAGCCTGATATGAATCGGACGCGACCAACACGGACTAACGCCTCGTTTCAGTGCGCTCATATTTATGGTAAGCAGTGGTAACTGTCGCATGCACTCACGAAGAAACTGTGTGATTTAATTTTTTAAGTTGCATGTCCAAAACTTACTTCAGGGCTACAACCAAGTCTCCAGAAATATCGGTCGTTAAATCAGCATGAGCTGATACCGTGGGATTTCATCGGAAAGGGCATATATTCGCTCCAGCATTTAAATCCGAAGCAGAAGGCTGATGGGTCTTTGAAGGAAGGGCTCGAGGATGTGATACGTGAAGTGAGTTTTGTATCGTATTTGAAAGTCTGATACCCACTTTTGTTATGTAGTAATTTAGCTCCTAGGCTATCAACTAATTTAATGTTAAACGCGTTTTACATATTTTACAGTTGATGGATAATATCAATGGGTATTCTCGATCCAGAGGTCGCATAATAGAATTCAAGGAATTATTATATGGATACCACCGTGTTAATCCGTTGTACGGGGAAGACATCATTTTAGATTTGCTTTTGACATATAAAAAGTACCGTGGCAAGAAGATGACAATTTCAGTCAGACGTCATGCCTATGTCCAGCGCACCTTCTCACCTATACAGCTTCGTTTAGTTCCATCACCATCTTACTTAGTAGGAGACCCTGCAACTGCATCAATAAATTCTTCGTTGAAGACAGTCCGTAAAAAGCTGATATTAATTCTGCCATTATCCGGTCGACTAGAAGCTTTGGACCGATTTCTTGGATTCTACAATGAAGCATGTGCAAGTTGGACCCATAAGTTCGCTCTGCATCTTTTGATCGTGTACTACGATTCGATAGACGGTTTTGAAGGTAGAACACGGTTTTTCTCCCTAATTAACAATTTTAGAGAGAAAACAAAGCTACAGAAATCCTGCAACGTGAAAGTTATCCAATCGGATGGAGAATTTGCCCGCGGTGTTGCATTAGAAACAGGAATTTCCCAGTGCAGTGAGAATGACTTAATGTTCCTAATTGATGTCGACATCAAGTTTTCGTCCTCAGCCCTAGAACGGGTTATCGAAAATACAATCCAAAAGCAACAGATATACTTCCCCATAGTTTTCAGTCAATACAGCCCGGATCTCCTGGAAAAAGTTTCAGACTATGGATCTCTACCATTTGACGAACCTGAGATATCAGATAACCGAGGCTACTGGAGAGAATTCGGGTATGGTATCAGTGCGTTCTACAAATCCGATTTTCGCCGAGCAGGTGGATTTGACAAGACAATCAAGGGATGGGGGAAAGAAGATGTATCCCTATTTGAGCGTTTTATTGCTGTCACCAATTTGACAATCTTCCGTGCACCAGATCCGGATTTGGTGCATATTTATCATCCCGTTGTATGTGATCAAAACTTGTCCCCGTCACAATTTGAAATGTGCCAGGGAACCCGTTCCAGCTCTTTGGGAAGTGAGCGTACCCTGTTGAAATATATTTTATCCCAGCGACCTAACATATTAAAGCATGTGATCAAGATGTAATGCCAACCTGTCCAATTGGAAGTTACGAATCATAGAAGTTACATTTTCTTAACTTCTGATTTTACCTAAAGACTGCTTATCATCTGAATTTGCCACTTGAATTTCTTCACAGAATCTCACAGATGTGAAATTTATTCAAGAACCTTTTTACAAGTCTGATTTACCAGTGCTTCTTTATACAAGTGCCATGATTAGTATATATACTGATAGTCTACACATGTAACATACCTTAGGCTAAGATCAAGAAGTTGTCTTTGATCAATCTACTTATTTACAATTGTACTTAACATTTGTATCTCAAACCAGGCTAATTTCACCAACCAAAGTCATGTAAGCTTGACCTTAAGGTGTGAATCTATTCAATCTCTTGTTACCATCGCTAGTCTTATCTTGTAAGAGTGCACGTTGCACCTTTTCTAACTTTCCTTTCATAATCTTCATGCAAAGGGAAATTGTATCCTTTGACACAACTGGTCGTTAAACCTGCAGTCCCGTAGGATAATGCAATTTTATTTCCCTGACTTCCTCTGTTTCCAAATGTAACATAACAGGTTAAAAGACGGGTTGTCACATTGTATCACAGGTTCACCCTAGGATGTAAGAGGTTATTTCCCTAATACTTTTGTTTTCCAATCTTTTTGGGAACACGTGCCCATTACAGTAGCATCTGTAGTAGTAGTTTACATATTTGATGAGAATTTTAGATTTAAATAGAGTAATCATGTAATTATTTCTGGTCTGCCTATGTGCAATGTGCACGTAGAAACCGTTTGTATTTTCTCTTTCTCTTAAGGAAAATAATAACTGTTCCCTCCGTAGCTCTACCTTGTAGTACCTCCTAGTAAGCCGGCTTAAACCTTACGTTTTATGCAGATCCAGCTTCAGTCCGTAGATATTTTGTTTCTGACAATATCAAAGCTCGTCATTGCAAGAAGTGCGGAAGAGACCCAAGCAAGGATTTGTTATGGTTACTACCACATCTTTCCGCCATGGAAATGAATACAGAGCAGAACCGCACATGGTACGTTCTATGTAATTAGTACAGGATGTGAAAATGTTATGTGGCCCGTCAGATTTCCTTTCTCATCAAAATGTGTTTAGTACAGCAGGTCTAGCTACTAGAATAATGAAGCAAATGAGGAGCATGCAGAAATATGTACAGGACGAAGGAAGAGAATGCAAAATTGGCAAACTGTAAATTAGTGCTTAAAGTATGCAAAAATGAAGACGATTTCCCACGATCTGAAGAAAAAGTGCCTTCTTGACTTGAGCCAAATATATTTGGTGAGCACTGGCTCATACGGCTTACAGTAGGATGCAGATAATGACAATAGTAATAATAAGTTGCAACTAATAATTGTGTGGGTAGAGAAAAATGGAATAAGAAAGTTTTGTTATGAGGCAGAGCCTATAGGAAAAGCTTTGTAAATTATTTTGTACGATTTTATTTATATTCATTGTGTGGTACACTTGTTGTGTTGGTAAAAAAATATTCCCATATTTTAAGCACTTTACATAGGTACCTACATCCAATCCAATCGCTCCACTTGATATTTGAAGGTGCACTCATTCCAATCTCACATAAATTATGTACATGATCAGTTATTACAACATTCTGTACGGGATCTTTCTTACAGGGGGTGCGGACATTGGTGTAGGTCCTTAGAGTAAATGTATATATTTATCCTCAGTAGTGTTCTCAAAGAAGAGATAAAAGAGAGGAGAGTACAAGAAGATGAAGGGAAGATTGCACAAAATTAGGAAAAGAAAGCCCATGGGAAGAAAGTGTTATAAAAGGTTGGGAGTTTGCGAATTTTAAGTGTGTAGATAAATCGGAACGGAAGACGGCAAGCATGCCAAATCGCGCTTTGAAAGAAACTGAAAGGTTCCGGAGGAGGGAAAGAGGGAAGACGCATATGTTTATGCATTTTGACAGTGGCTGAAAGAAGTTGGCTTGGATGGGAATATATAAATGTAAAATTTTTGCATATTTTACTTGGGAATTTTCGCAGTCATATTAGATAACGTTGTCTGACAAATGGGATGATGAGCTTCATCCGATTGTCAAATGCATTGATATAAACAAGTGTTTCTCGTAAACAATTCGAGGATATGGATGTTGTTTGTTAAGGCAAAAGTTATTAAGGATTCGTACAAGACTATAGACACGAACCACAAAAGAATATGGAAGAAAGTTCAACAGACCAGGTAGAGAGGGAAGAGAGAGATAGAAGCGGCAGCCGCAGACAGCATCAGCAGGTACGTTGGTACGTTTCACTAAATTTTAAACTAATCAAGGGGCAAGCTAAAACTTTGTAAGAGAGACGGAAGTGGTAACATCTCACAAGGAGGTTTTATCAAACAAAATTGCCTGTTTGTGCGAAACGTTTGATGACTATAAACACGCTAAACAAAGTCCTACATCTTTCCCTCATCAGCATAAAAAAATAGTAAAAAGAAAAATTTAAATAAATATATACGCGCTTAGTTCGACACTACTTTTATGTGAATCTTTTCTCGTCCTTTCTCATTACATTATTCAATTTTACCATTTAATATGCACGCAGGGATAATTGCGGAGGTGTGCCACTCAGGATGATCTTGAAGGAATTGTATAACTTTCTCCTTCAAACACAGCCCATCAGGAAGATGCGCAAGCAACTTCCCAAAAAGGCTGTTGACTTTTTTGCCTACACTCCTCCACGATTATCATCCTCACACATAATCTGATGTCTCGTAGATAACAATGTGTCGATGAAAGATTACGAGTGAATCCTTCTCAACAAATTCACCTTAGATTTGAGGCTAAGCGAAATCTTGCTGTCGGAGAAAACTCGTTCCTTCACTTTTCCACAACTTGTACTAAAATTCACTTCCTGGGAACGAGAAACTGTATGCCTAAATAACGAAATTACCAATTTCTGACTCTTCATTCCCCCATAGCGGAATCTCATAAACCTACCGAGCTTGACTCGTATTAATTAGGAAAGGTAGTAGTAGTAAATAATTTGTAGCTTTTTGTCATCGCCTCTTTGCTGCTGCTGCGCTACTGCTACTATTGCTGCGTCATCTTAAAAATAGCTCGTTTTTGTCAAAGTCTTGTATTTCAATGGGATCTCTCATTCATCCTTGCGTCTGTTAGAGTAATAAAATGAGATATTGGCTCCTTTATAATGTTATAAATTACTTGGCGCGTGCAAGCTTAACCGCTACCGGAGTATCCGCCTGAAACACCGGAAGGCGCTCCGTATGAGGATGCGGGAGCAGCGTTAGCCGCCGGGGCAGCTTGTTGGAAATTGGCAACAAGACGAGCTCGTTGAACTCCCTCAATGACTACCCCACTGTCTCCACCAGCAGCGCCTGGAGCTCCGTAGGATGAACTTGGTCCAGCGCCCGATGGGGCACCATAGGATGAGCTTGGGTTTCCAGATGGAGCACCGTAGGATGAGCTTGGGCTACTGGAAGGAGCTCCGTATGACTGGCTTGGATTGACGAAAGCATTAGTACCACTGCCGGTAGAAGGGGCACCATAGGAAGTGCTTGGTCTGCCACCAGCTGAACCGCTTGGAGCACCATAGTTAGATGATGGAGCAGCACTAGCACCGCTGTATCCACCGGATGAGCCACCTGGGGCGCCGTAGCTGGATGAAGGTCCTGCGGCACTCGATGGAGCACCGTAGCTGGATGATGGACCGGCAGCAGCGCCACTGTATCCGCCTGAAGAAGAAGATCCAGATGGAGCACCGTAGCTAGAAGATGGGCTGGCAGCACCGGATGGAGCACCATAGCCGGATGAAGGGCGAGCAGCAGCACCATTGTATCCACCAGCACTGGAAGAGGCTCCTGGAGCACCGTAACTAGAGGAGGGACCTGCAGCAGCGCCGCTATATCCACCGGAAGAAGCACCGGATGGGGCACCGTAGTTGGAGGAAGGACGAGCAGCAGCGCCGCTGTATCCACCTGAAGAAGAAGATCCAGATGGAGCACCATAGCTGGATGATGGTCCGGCAGAAGCACCGCTGTATCCACCAGATCCTGAAGAAGCTCCAGGTGCGCCATAGCTAGATGATGGTCCAGCAGTAGATCCGCTATATCCACCGGATGCAGCACCGGATGGTGCACCGTAGTTAGAAGATGGGCGAGCAGCAGCTCCGCTGTATCCACCAGCACTGGAAGCAGCTCCTGGAGCACCATAGCTTGAGGATGGGCCAGCAGCACCAGAAGGAGCACCGTAGTTGGATGAAGGGCGGGCAGCAGCACCACTATATCCGCCTGATTGGGATGAGCCGGATGGAGCGCCATAGCTTGAAGATGGGCCTGCAGCAGCTCCGCTGTATCCACCAGCACTGGAAGAAGCTCCTGGAGCACCGTAATTGGATGAAGGACGAGCAGCAGCGCCGCTGTATCCTCCGGAAGAAGCACCAGATGGGGCACCGTAGTTGGATGAAGGGCGGGCAGCAGCACCACTATATCCGCCTGATTGGGATGAGCCAGATGGAGCGCCGTAGCTTGATGATGGGCCAGCAGCACCGCCGCTGTATCCGCCTGATGATGATGAGCCAGATGGAGCGCCGTAGCTTGATGATGGGCCGGCAGCAGCACCACTGTATCCGCCTGATGAGGATGAGCCGGATGGAGCGCCATAGCTTGAAGATGGGCCAGCAGCAGCACCGCTGTATCCGCCGGATGAGGATGAGCCAGAGCCAGATGGAGCGCCATAACTGGAGGATGGACCAGCAGCAACGCCACTGTATCCGCCTGATGAGGATGAGCCGGATGGAGCGCCGTAGCTTGATGATGGGCCAGCACCAGCACCACTGTATCCGCCTGATGAGGATGAGCCGGATGGCGCGCCGTAGCTTGAAGATGGGCCAGCAGCAGCACCGCTGTATCCGCCGGATGAAGATGAGCCAGATGGAGCTCCATAGCTAGTGGATGGACCAGCAGCAGCGCCACTGTATCCACCTGAAGCGGAAGAACCGGATGGAGTGCCATAGCTAGAGGATGGGCCAGCAGCAGCGCCACTGTATCCACCTGAAGCGGAAGAACCGGAAGGGGCACCGTAGCTTGATGATGGGCCAGATGAACCAGATGGGGCACCGTAACTGGAGGCAGGAGCTGAGCTGGATCCAGCTGGAGCACCATAGCTGGAAGAGGGCGAGGCGCTTGGTGCACCGTAGCTGGTGGAAACACCAGAGCTTGGGGCACCATAACTAGAAGAAGGAGAAGTTGGGCTGCTGTAGCTTGACGTTACGAAAGTGGACAAGGGGGCGTAAGAAACTGTGGGTTTTTCGTACCTAATGGAAGAGGTAGCAGTGCTAGGAGCACCATAAGAGCTGGCTGGGGAGCTGCCGCTGCTGTATCCGCCGGAGCTGGATCCAGATGGGGCACCATAAGAGGTTGTGGGGGCACGAGCTCTAACTACACCAGCTCCGAAGCTGAGGGTTGCAGAAGCAGAGAAAGAAGAAGAGGAAGGAGCGCCATATGAACTGCCCGGACGAGATCCCGAGTTTCCAGCGGAGTAACCTCCACTTCCTGATCCAGAATTTCCACCAGAGTATCCACCACTTGATCCTGAACCGGAGTTTCCGCTTGAGTAACCTATTATTTTCGTAGAATGTTTACGCCTTCATTAGTCAGTAAATGAAAACCTACATCTGTTCCGTTGACTTTAAAAAGTTTTTGCGTTTTACCTCCAGCATTACCAGCTCCGGAGTTTCCACCGGAGTATCCGCCAGCAGCGTTACCAGCTCCAGAGTTTCCACCGGAATATCCACCAGCAGCGTTACCAGCACCAGAGTTTCCACCGGAGTATCCGCCAGCAGCGTTACCAGCGCCAGAGTTTCCACCGGAGTATCCGCCAGCAGCGTTACCAGCTCCAGAGTTTCCACCGCTGTATCCGCCAGCAGCGTTACCAGCTCCAGAGTTTCCACCGCTGTATCCACCAGTAGCACCAGAATTACCACCCGAATATCCACCTTGCGAGCCTGAGTTTCCACCGGAATAACCTCCTTGAGCTCCAGAATTGCCGCCAGAATATCCTCCCTGCGAACCTGAGTTTCCACCAGAGTATCCTCCTCCGTTTCCACCGGAATGACCTCCTTGTGATCCTGAGTTTCCCGAGCCTGAAGAGTATCCACCAGCGCCTGAGTTTCCTCCTGAAGCACTACCGCTATAACCTCCAGCCCCAGAGTTGCCACCGCTAGCACTGCCACTGTATCCTCCAGAAATTCCACGGAATCCACCAGCTGAAGAGCTGCTGCTGTATCCACCAGATGCACCTGCTTAACATATCGTGAATGCGTTACTTTCACTTTCCCTTCAATACCAAACTTACCTTTGTATTTAGTTGGTCCAACTCTACATCAACCCTCATTCCAACCTACCTCCGTTTCCAGATGCACCATTACTGTATCCACCACCAGCTGGAGCTGGAGCTCCGTAAGATCCACTTGGGCGACCGCTGGAAGCACCAGGGGCACCATAAGATGAGCTAGGTCCAGCAGCGGAAGGAGCACCATAAGATGAGCTAGGTCCAGCAGTAGAAGGAGCGCCATAAGAAGAGCTAGGTCCAGCAGCAGAAGGAGCGCCATAAGAAGAGCTAGGTCCAGCAGCGGAAGGAGCACCATAAGATGAGCTAGGTCCAGCAGCAGACGGAGTGCCATAAGATGAGCTAGGTCCAGCAGCTGAAGGAGCACCATAAGATGAGCTAGGTCCAGCAGCAGGGGCACCGTAAGATGAGCTTACAGACCCCGCTCCGGGAGCACCATAGGAAGAGCTAAGGGATCCAGATGCGGGAGCGCCATAAGAGGAGCTTGGAGAACCAGCCCCGGGAGCGCCATAAGAAGAGCTTGGACCTACAGTTGATGAAGGTGCACCATAAGAAGAGCTCGGAGCAGTAGATGGAGCCCCATAAGCCGAGCTTGTGCCAGTGTTAGAGTTGCTGTTGCTAGTGAGAATAAGCTTTGATATTTGCTCAAGCAAAGCCTGGTCAACGATACCGTTGCCAATTTCACCCTCATTTCCTGAATTCCCATTGCTAGCAGAAGCCGAGTACCCACCTGAGTTTCCACCGGAATATCCACTCGGCAAAGGAGCTTCGCACAGAGCCGTGCCAACTAGTAAGGCTAGCAGGAGCTGCGAAAAAACAATAATTCACACTTTTCAGCACACAGTTCTCAGAAACCCGTTGGGTAGAAAGCAGACGAAAAGTCTTTTCAGACTTATTCGCAAAATGCAATAAATTTCACTTCACAAACAAAATTTCAAGCCCGAGCACCACCAAAATAAAACACAAGTTCCCAAAAATTCGTAGTAAAGCTTGCCGGAATCCTTCAACCCTCTCTCAACTTACCAGCTTCATTTTGTGATCTTGGCAATGCTGAAAATAGTGAAGAAAAAGAAAACTTTTCTAAAATAAAATATATTTTAGTTCTAATATCTTGTTGGAGAACTGTGCTCTTCAGTTCCTAGATTTGAAGTGACCACAGAGAGAAATCTGCAACCTTTTTATACTATCCTTAAGTCCCGCAGCGTCCCTATCATATCCTTAAGGTACACTAGACCTAGCAAGCCATCCTCCACCTTGATGAATATTGCATCTTTTTCTTATTTCTTTCCCCGCTCAATCTTCCTAATAAGAAACAGCAACATATTTTCCTTCAAAGGGCTAAATCATAGCATTTGCGCTATGATTTAGCCCTAGCGCCACTAGCACCCAGCAAACCATAGTTAACGTACACCCCTTCATAATCCTTCAAACCCGTGCAACGCTACAACATCCCACTTCACAGGTCTAATCATAGTTAAAACCAACGTACATCTTCCCACAAATCAGGTGGGGGAAAGACCCCACAGTTCCTTCGTTTCCAAGCGCAGCGTCTTCGCTGTCATCCCTCTCTTGCAGCCACGTAAAAGCATGCAGATCAGCAAATGCAACAGCGCAGCGTTACTCCGTTACCTCACAATGCATGTAACTTTTTCCCATCCTCACCCTCCATCTTTCACTCTCGCTTACATGCAATCCTATCGCTTTTCAATTCAAGTCAATCCCTCGCCCTCTGCTCGCTCAAAGCGCATCACTCAATCCCATCTCTACTCGGACAGCGAGAAAAACTGTAAGCAATCGCCATCAGTAATTACCACCCGCACACCTTTCGATTCAACTAAAAAATTTTATTTTTCCAACAAAGCCCTCCTGGGTTTCAGAATTCGTGTGCGGTTTTTAATATTTTCGAGAAATTTTATAATTTCTTCCAATCATCAATAGCGTACATATCATTGAGCTTTAATGATGGTTTCCATCCGCTATAATTCTCAGTATCAGTCAGTCCCAGACAAACGAGCCTTTGAGAATTTTGCAAGGCTGTGCGAATTATTTTGCTAATATATGTGATGGAAACACATGCTGGGAATAGCGAAAATAGTAGCATCATCATCCCTCACTACATGCTCATCTTCGCGTCCCCCTCTAATTTTCTACTTGTTACCTTTTGTTCACAAATATTATTTATCATTATTACTTTTATTCTCTCTCTGAATTATATGTCGTATTTGCCAGAGATACGGTGTAAATTGAAATCGAAAGTGAACATCTTTACCAAGTAAAGTATACACTCTTTGCCCCATGGCTAACATATATTTCAAACTTGTAGCCCTGTCTTGTCTCCCAGACATTCCTCACGTTCAGGAATAATAACTGCTAAGATTCAAAAACTTTGAACTTACAGCAGACGATGGGAATTCCCGTTCTGAAATGTAAACAAGTCAGTCGAAAAGGCAGACGATTTTTAATCCTTAATTTGCTCATATATTCAAATATTTTCCCTATATGATTTCCGCATGCCCACAAGAATCTAGCCTTTTCGCACACACATTTCCATGCAAGAAAATCCACACGCATTCAAGGAAGCCACAGCCAGCCAATAATACGCAGGTAAGAAAAATTAAATAAATGCAGTCTGGCGAATTTTTCGTTTCGGCCATTATCATCTTGTTGAATCAAGGAAAATATTTTATGTATTCATATAATTTCCCACTTGGCTAGAATTGCTTCCTTTAGCTTAGATTCAGTTTAATTGCCCACGCAATTAAAATACGGCTTGTGCTACATCTTGCATGAATGAGTAAAATGTAAAACTTCTCCGACGAATCTCTAACGTCAAGTAACGCTGGCAGCGAGTTATAGTTACCGCGACCTGCACGACGCTTCAAGGCATGGAAGTGTTTCTCAGCTTCCTCATCACAACACAAACTCTTCCTGTGTGTGCGCATGGTGTATACTATATTAATTCCCATTTACGACAACTCCCCTCCTCCTATTTGTATCTTCTTCACTAGAAATTATAGCAATAGATTATAAATTTTTAATCTTCTCTTCCACATTAGCGTTTATAATGATCACGTATCCACAATCAATAAAAACAAGTCTATAATTTTTCAATATTCAATAACTCATTGTCTTCCCCGTACTTCCGAAACCTTTGTTTACACTCATTTAAATTCGCTTGAAGTAGTTTCCCACATTTGCAACTCACCCTTTGTAATACAACGCCTATGTGGTTTGCCACACCTTCAAGCTAATTTAAAACAATTCCCGCTTCAAGTTTTACTAATTTACTAAAGTAAAGCTTCTCTCTGAATACTTAATCATCATCAAAAATAATTTAATATGCCCCCCGGTCAGGGCAAAATGGAGCTACAGGAAACTTTCATTTGGGTGGCAATGAAGAAGGGATAACAGCTAGGAATTAGACTAAATGATTTAGTCTAAATTAATCAAAATTATTTATTGCAGAGTTCGTCATATCGACTATCACTTCCAAGTTTCTGGCTTCGTAAAGCCGCCATTACAATTACTAATTAATCATTAATCCAAAATTTTATTATTTAAACTACAACATAGGCTTAAAATGTCGGTAGACGCACTTATTAACAACACAGTTCAGAACTGCAAACGTTGAAGTAAAACTTTACAGATCTTAAGCTTTCTTCTCTTGCCATCGTAGATTAAAGGTGCGCCTCCTCCACCCTCATCCCCTCTAACACATCATTAGCTATGGCTGTTAAAATATTTAGCACCGATTTGGCATTTGATTGAAGTCAGACCGCTCATGAGATGCTCTTTAATGTGCTTCTGTGCTCCCAGCCTGTCAACCTCTTGACGTTATCCATTTGCCCGAGGCCTTGAACAAGTATTAAACATTTTACATAATTTTTTGCACATGAAACACGCGCATAAAACATTGTGCCAATAATTGTGCAAATTGAATACACATAAGCCATCCACCACTCCTACTTACTCCTAATTTGAGTTTACATAATGCAATCATTATTTAGTTAACGTTTATTTTGTCATACTTTTACTGTCTTTACTGGTCTTCAGCATTACATTAAGCAACGGACAGTTGCGTAGAATTCGCAAAAACAAAATTCGCTACGTTACCCCCATATGGGTTTGTACGTCCACCATATTTTCACAGCGTCTGTTTGCTTTCGCCAATCAGCTAATTCCGTTCTACTTGAGTGGGCCATCCCGATGCTCGAGTAACGTTATTATTGCATTTAAGATATGCTTCCGTTATCCGTGTTGTACAAATGTAAATTATATTGTTTTAAATAATTGTTTTAACCGCCTTATTCTTGCGTATTACATTTTTAGTTACTTGGTTTCAGCTCTCAAGTCTTTGATTAAAGGATATACTCATGACTTAAACCTCATCTTGAAGTTGAAGCCTTTTGAGGATGTAACCAAACTTTTCCAAAGCCACTTCAAGGAGATTTTCGCCCTAGGAACAAAATTCCTACACAAACCGCAAACAATACTAGGCTCTCCCGGCATTTAATGCAGTACATGAACGTATTTTTCGACTCTTACGACTGCATTACGCAATATTTGATGTAACGTATCATAAATCTCCGAGCGCCACCCTTTCTAGCATCTTCAATCCCCGCGCAACTGTAAACAAAATTGTGCATAATATTCTCACTGGTCCTCCTAAGGATTTGGGGCAGTGTGTAATTGGGTGCATCTCAAAGTTAATTTGTCAGCGGAAAGGAACCAGATAAACCAGAAACGAGTTAATAACTAAGTATACTTTACTATGTATGCACTACTGTAACTCAAAACCAGTCATACATATTATTATATGTTCCGCAAATTATGACATTTTAACAGAGGGCGGAAGATTGTATGATATTACAATTAACGCATCTTTGACTCTCCATTATGTCGGCGTGAATGAGTGATTATTATACGCAAAAAGGAGGGAAAACTTGTTATCCCAACAAAGTATAACAACAAAACTGCATGAGTTTGCAAATTAGCAAACTCCAGTCTTGTTTCTCTATTCACGCCTCTCACGCTCAACTTTCTGCTACCGTATGCCAGTTTAGTATTTAGCACCATACACCGAAGCCTTTGAAAGTTTAACAGAAACATACACATAAAGGTCTTAATTGGTTATAAAACCTGTACAAAAAAGGAGCATCGTTTTATTTCTCCTCCATTAAAAATCCCCTCCTTCGTATTCTTTCCTTCTTCTCATCTTTTTATCCCCTCCTCTTTAACAATCTTTCCATCCAAACAAGGGGAATGAAGATGAGCATATATGCACTTGAGAAAGATGCAATTTCAAGCACTCAGGGATAAAGAGGAGCGTATACTCTTGGGCTTATTATGAAAAAACTGTTTTTAAGCGTGGTTCTTGAGATTTTAAGCTCCTCTCTTGAAATGTTTACAATGAAACTCAAAGCATTCTCAAGATGACTGATGAGTATTTTACGAGTACAGCAAAAGCAAAGCCATATTACAAGAGCCCCGTAACTCAAAATTTTTTTATTCCTTACACAAGGTAAGAAGGATACGTACAGGAATCTTCTTCATACCATCTTCTTCGTAACGCTCCTAAACACATTTAAGCTGATAGAGTGTCAAAAGATGAGCAAGAATTATCAAGGGTCACGAAACACGAGTAAACTCCATTATAATTTTTTCCCTTGCAAGCTTCTTCGCTTAGTACACGATTACTCCTACAAGCTATCATCACCAGCCATTACCGCTTCAACTTTTTACCTCTGCCAAGCTGATACGGTTATTATCAAAGACCATTTGCCCATCAGCATTAGTTTAATGAACCAATCCTCCTCGTGCACTCGTGTTTCGGATTTCAAAAATAAACCTTCACCGTCAAAAATCCCTAATTACCCAAGGAGCAGCCAGCTTTTGTTTGACCTTTGTTTATTTTAAAAGTGTGGTGAGAAACTGAATTTCATTTTGTCAAAGACGCTAATCCTAAGTGGAGAAAGGGAGAGAGGTATGAGGTGCGGGGGCGAATAAGTTGACTATTGCGAATCTTTAAAGCATGTTTACTTGGAATTGGAAAGAGCTTCAGCTTCAGAGCGAATAATGATCAAGTTTCTCTTGGCTTTATGATGTGTACAACCTTTACCGAAATTAGGTTTAAATTTATTGAAACATGTATAAATAAAGCTTTAATGTTGATTCAAAAGGTCGTGAACTGGATTTCAAACGGAGGTAAGCACATGAGTAAATGCCATTGCCGTTTCCAAGCTCAAAAAGCCCTTGGATCATTTCAATGCGGACATGAATCAAAAGGAAGGAAAGGATGAAGCAAGGATGAAAGCTGAATCATTATTATTTTATAGACACAGACATTATTTACTCCCAGTGTAGGTAAGCACAGACTGAAGATGCTCTCACAGAAGCTATTGACTTCTACGCTGTTTTTGGCAACAGAAAATTGGCAGACAAACTTTAAAATGGCAATCTTGTACGTTCTATACATACCAAAAGTTATCGATTCATCAAAACCTACAGACTGCAGACTACATGAAGGTACTTTGCAAACGGATGTGATCTTTGAAAATAATCATTTTCCTTTTTACTAAGGCCAAAACTTGGCACTATGTAGCGGAAATTATTTAATTGCGCACGCTAATACTTACTTCCACAAAACACGCATGCACAAGGTGCAAGTTGCTAATGCGCTTACATTTTCGCATTAGTCATATGCATAATTTGAATTAATGCATCAACTTGTTAGAAGAACAAGACCGGTCCAAATATCAGAGAGGACAACAATCCCATTCTCTCCCCTGTCATTCAAAGTCATTCAGTTTCTATTCTTGTTGGCTTCCTAGAAACACGCTCCTTTACTTCAAGTAATTCCTTCATTCCCGTGTTTAATGAATTTTCTAAGGCTTTCGACTATATTTATCAACCAGCTAACCGGCTTGGAATTGCAATGGCCATAGGGTGTTAACCCTTTTAATGTAAAGGAACAAGTTGTCGATTCAAGGGAAATCATGTTAAAAGATTTTAGTGGAGTAGCCTGGATATTTCTCCTTGAATCCAAAAGCTGTTCTGTTTAATTTTAGCTAAATCAATGAAAACAACTAATTGTTAAAAAAAGCTAATTGTTCCCTAACAAATCCTCTAAAGCGTTTCTAGGATCTCAGCCTTGAATCACAGAGTAGTCAAGCTCCGACTAAAACAACGCTTCACATCACCATCATGGTAATATTTCAACACTTGGAATTTCGCGTTGTACTTCCAGCGCGGTGTATCTTTACTTATCCGCAACAGCATAACCCAACATATCCTTCCGATCTGCCGACCCCATCATCACTTTCCCCTGGCCTACTCCATCTTCCAACGCTTCCGGTGGCGTTTCATCATTTAAGTCCACCCCAGCCTCGCTGTACTTGACCACTACAGTAGTAATTTCCTCTATCACGAACGAGCAACTAGTCTGTACTTTAAATACGGAATTACTACAACTTTGAATGCCGTGAGAGTGCGTTCCTAATCTCATCCCCTTCCTGTAAACTCACGTTCTCATCTTTTACAATTTACATATTTTAATGCGTTGATTTAAAATCCCATGGGATTTCAGTTTCTTCTCGTGCACTCATCCCCATTGAAAAATATTAAGCAACTTGTCTGACTGAACAGAAGCACAAACTAATACTAATATTAAATTATCCATTATCCTTCCTATTTCCACCACGCTCTTATGTCTTCCATACTACGCATTATTCTGATGACCGCATTAGTTTCAGCCACTTCTGCCTCAGATTTTATTATTCAACAGGAAATGATGAAAAAGAGGATAGAGCGATATTAACTCAACTCATCTATCTAATGGATCCACTTCTTAAGTAAGAAGCTGCAAAATGGCAACCAGCACCAGGAAAGCCAAACCTTTAAAACTTGTCCTGCTCCTTTATCAATGAATCATCACAAGTAAATGAATTAGATATATTTTTTGCCTCTAGGAATTTGGAATATATTTCTTCCTATTATCAACGCTAAAAAAAATTACAAGCGAGCAGCCTGAATTCAAAAGACCTGTCACCTTTCTCCCGTAATTTGTCCTAAATACACCTATCCTAGCAACAACCTCAAGCTTCTTGCTTCATCTTCCTTAATACTATTTGAACTTGTCGCACAGGCCTTATAACGGCATAACGCAATAACAACCCACTGTGCGTAATTTAATATCAACTCATTAACGCAGCTCCAAGTCCGTCTACCCCCATCAACAATAAAAGAACGCAGCATTTCCTTATCCTTAATAGACGACCGAGCCAGCACCTATATTTGAGAATTTCTCTCATGACATTTTATTATTCACCCTATGTGCAACAAATACCGGCAGACCTACATGCAAATGTACATGTATCCACCACTCATACCATCGAGAACATAACTTGCAGGAAAAAGTTTCACGTAATTTTATCGAGCATCCTCAATTTGTTGTAGCCTGCCTGCCGGCGCAGCGACCGGCCCTCGGATAAAGAATTAGCATTACGAAATAACCATACTATCCTAAGGACTGTATATTAGCCGTAATGAGTCATGACAGAGGACGTTGAAATATTTAAAAAGGTGCCTAAAATGAGCAAAGTAAAAATTACCCCTTCAAATCCAACCATCTTCGCATCTGCTTGTATATATTTGACTTTGTCAGGAAACTAGGAAACAAATTCTTGAAGTGCGCCATGTTGTTTCGCTGCAATCTGCAATCAAAAGGCTGCATATTGCACATTGCAATCCACCGTCCAAAGCGTCAGCGACAAGACAGAAATAATCAGTAAATATTCCTTGCGTTATATACTTGTGTATTTATCAATTTCACTGCCCTCTGCCGCAGAGATTTTGCGGAAGCATTTTGATAACTATTTCAGTTCATTTGTTAGCTTGTAATGTTACTCATGCTGTCAACCGTTCACACTGTGGAGTTAAACAAACACTCCCACCCGCCGGAAACATATTTGTTCTTGTTATTCATAGCTAGGTTTTTTTGTATACATAGGGGCATGAATCCTAAAACTCAGATATTGTCAATCTTTTCTTTAATACAGCATAAGAGATCATCAACTTGCGTGAAAGCATTGTTGCATCGCTAGTATCCATGTCAGCACCAAAAATTCTGACGCTTTGTTTACCTTTTTTCTATAATTCGTACCTCCTTGCTTTCAGCTCAGCCAGTTAATTTCCTTAAACAATCAATAATGTGTATAATAGTTTCAGCTTATTCTATAGAAGAGAGTAATAAGACAAGTGTGGAAAGATCATAAAAGTGTTAACTTGTTTTTTTCTGTCACGTGAACCCGTGGTGCGTTTTCCCAATTACTCTTTTTTGCAATTTTTTTTTGCTCTTCCAACAACAAAAATCAAGATGACCCTTATGAAGTTGATGATGCAAATTCTCTTGATGAATGTATCCGTGTACGTACGGTGGTCTCCGTATCTCCTTGTCCCTAAAGTCCTTTATCTCCTAAATGCTATCAACAAGACCCCAGTAGTGACCTCCCCCTACCCGTTTGACAACTTTTCGCTTTGGCTTCTTCACTTTACGAATATGACCGGTGTTGGCCGGCTGAAGGATTTTGTGCTAAAATTTCATGACGAGGACGTCGTCATACCATTTTCCTAACCTCCTCTCAATGTCCGAATCCTTTGAAGCATACACGTGTTAAAATTAAACATATTTTACTTTTGCGAAAAAATTTAATTGCGAGAGATGTCAACCTCTACCTGATTTACTCTCCAGGTAATCTTTGATAGATAAAGCCGTAGAAAAAAATAGAGATAGTCATTAATCTTTAGGATTTATTCGAGTTAATTGTCCTCTTCATTGCACAATCCACCTTACATACATGTATCTAATATCCTCGACACCTTAAAACTAAGCGTAGTAGCCATTATTCCCCACACTCACATCGACAACAAATTTAGCAACCGGGCAGGGCAACAGATACAGCAGTAGCATAACAGTCCATTAGCAAGAACAATTATCAAAAAGCTCATGCTTTTTCACAAATTTTATACGCAAACTGCATTAACTAAAGCGTGTCCATTGCAAATTTGGCAGCATCAGTCAAATGACAAAAGATGTTTTGCTACAGATCCAAGCAAAACTATTTACAAAGTTGCGTACAAGCTATGCAAATTGCAACACATGAAAATAAATTGCATTCTACAATTTTTAATTCTCAAGTTTCGCATACATTCCCATTCTAGAACTAGAACCCTTCAAAGCGAATAATCGAATTAGTATATTATATGTAGAAGCTAGTTTTCAAATGCATATTTTAATCATTAAATGGGAATTTAATGTGTGCAACAATAAAAACTTTATTGCACAAATTCAGTGGCCCTACTCTGCCCTACCATCTGCCCTTAATGCACTTTTATGATGTCACTTAAGGGCACGGGTCATTTTACTGATTTCATCGCTTTCCCACTTCTTCTCCCCCCGCTTCCAAATTCTCATCCACGAAAACTAAATGTTCCAAATCTAATCCTTTAATTTATGTGCCTACTCCAAACTACCAAAATGAGGTAAACGGGTAATCAAACCCATGTGTCAACTAAATATAAACGAATTATCCTGCATCAATCTTCTCTTGACGCTCTACGGTTTTTAGCATTCGCATTTTCAGCGTTCAAAACGCAGCCAATTCACTTCTCCCCATTTCTGCATCTTCCTTTCTTTTCCTATTTTTGCTTTTATTCAAGAACTTGATGCTATTTATCTCTGTCTTCCAAAACAGGTTGGAATTTTCAACCACTAAATAACCTTTAAGGTTATATGCACGCAATACTATATGTAAATTCTTTTAAACTTGTAACCACAATCTGAATGTATTAATGGTGCTTTTATATTTTTAAAAATGCATTGCCAGACAAACTTATTCATTTACTCCAAGCTTATGTAGAAGGGATCATCTAACTAAGCAATGAGCTAATCGCAATCGTACCGAATTATCCTTGACATCCTCAGGATATTAATTGCGCCTAAAATTATAAATCCTCTTAGAACGCTTTGATCCCTAAGCTCACGAACCTGTAGATTTTATGCTAAAGTAAAAGCAAGTCAGTCGACTTCACAGTAACTCGCAAGCCCTTGTTGCGATGAAGCGCTCCGACAAATTAGAGTGTAGGTGGATAATCAGGAAAGCCTAAGAGCATTACAAGCTCAACTATTACGTGCATAATGTCATGGCAGGCTTATGGATTAGTTTTCCATTGAATTATTATCTGCACGTTGTTGTCCTAGATCCACGATTGCATACTATATTATCGTATAAATGCAAAAGCTGGTCAAGAGATCCCTAAGATTTTCCATGAGCTTAGTCATTTGAAGCTGCATCATTTCACCTTTACTGATTTTCGCACCATATTATCCCATCCACCTTATACCCCATTATGTGAGACGATGAGAACCATAATGTATCCTGTATTTGTTACCCTGTCACGTTTACACTTAATTCATAATATTCTTTTCTTATCTGCATTCAAATATTCTCATCTTTCTGGCCTCAACTTCAGCTCTCGATACAGTCAATACTGTATATAAGTGCAGCGTTAGAAGCGCTCTTCCCATTTTCGCAGCGCACCTTCTTCCATTTGCTCACAAGGCTTTAGTAAAAGCGCGGTTCTCTTTAACCCATCCTTACCTTACGTAACCGCAATTTGAATCTTCATTAAATTAATCCTTCCTTGAATCTTCGCAAAAATCCTCGCGAAGGCTTTTCCGTCCGACTCATCCTTTTTTCCACTATCTTCAAGTCTTTCGAGTCCTCAACACCGCCACCTACCTCTATCATCCGCTTGTGGGATATCAAGTCCGTTCTTACTTGCGATGGGAATAATATAGACCTATTCTTTGATTCCAGGTGCGCAAGCCTGGGATGATGCTCACTCATAGCATGCACTCATCTAAATACTGCGCTGATATACCTGGGACTTTCTGTTTACCTTTTTTACATTAATCACTTCATAGTTACAGTTTGCCGAAGGAATTGACCTGATTATCAAATAAATTATGGCTAATAACTCTGAGCTAGGATTATTGTCTTCACCTTCGTCTGCTCCCAGCCCCTGCTGACTTTGCTGAAATCCCAGGACAGATACAATGCGCTTCATTAACACCTTAGTCTGGCCTTACCTAAGCGGCTTCGCTTCATCACGTTCTGGCAGGTGCATCCTGGCATTGTGTGCCCTTAAGTTTAGGTTACAGCGCCGCTTTACTGGCTTAACCATCTGCTGCAAGTACAAGTGCAGCGTAGATTAGTCGCTATATGGTGCTATGCACGTGGTCTGGTGTAAAAAACAATTACGAGTGATGATTTATTTGCTCACATGCTTATTTTCAACCATCCATAATTAAGTATTTAGCTTTAATTAATTTTTTGAATTTCTATGCATGCAAAAAAGCTTGGTAAATTTTAGACACATTGCAACAAAATTGCACATAACGAACTAAATTTACACTGCAAAAGCTACCTTACCAGTTAGATTTTGCAATTTTTGATATCATCTGCTAGTAGAACCTGCCTACTCCTCCGTATCTGTATTTTGTCAAAGAGTAAATCCACTCCTAGGAAGGAATTCCATGACTTACACTAAGCAATTCGCTTTTTTTTGAACTGTGAAGTATACTTTTATTTCATTTTTCCTTATGCCGAATGTACACTACAACATTTGTGTAAAA
Source organism: Sminthurides aquaticus (assembly GCA_906901655.1). Lineage (NCBI taxonomy): Eukaryota > Metazoa > Arthropoda > Collembola > Symphypleona > Sminthurididae > Sminthurides > Sminthurides aquaticus. Next base: position 6,544,504 of record CAJQTT010000003.1, read on the forward strand.
CTTGTGTAACACTTTTCGAAAATTTGTTTAGTTACCATAGTAACGCCGTTTCTACTTCAACACTTTAAATCTAAAAGTTTTACACAAATGTTCTCCATTTGATTAACATTGAATATTTGCGGGTCTTTTGAACCGCAAATATGAATATGAAAGTGTTATACAAGTTTTAAACAAGTTTTACACAAGTTTTACACAAGTGTTGAAGTGTAAATCCGGCATTAATATCTAACAATTTGAAGTTGTATCAGTGGCTTTTCAAATTTGTCGATAGTAAGCAATTAGCAAATAAACCTGCCTTTTCCAGGTAAGTTTAGCAGGCACCCAGAGAAGCTTGAATCAGGGAGTATAAACACTAGTATACCAATTCGGTAGACTACATACATGGCATGGTCTCCTCCATTCAGTGCAACAAACTAGAAACATGCTTGATTACCTTCTCCTGTCGCCCCTCTCCACACTCGAGAGTCTCATTAGCCTTAGCTGTCACCAGGTTCGCTGAGACGCAGCTTAGATGGTTGCTAACATTTAATTAACTTTAACTTTAACCCGACTCCCGCCAACTTCTCTTAGCTTTCTTGTAGTCAATAACTTGATTACAAATAATTCGTTTCATTCATCCAATGCTTTGTTAGACAGATTAAAAGCTTACTGAGATGCCTAATTTGCGTATTCCATTCCCTGTTTCTTTAGGATAAGCAAGCTTTGATAGTTAATTCCACCTTGTCCTGTCACCTCACTCCTTATAAGGAGGATATTGACATGAGGGCACCAAGGGTTGAGGTAATCTTTGGCTACTGTTTACCGCCTGCATTCGTCCATTGATTGCTATTTCTTCTGCTCATTTAGTACCCCAAGAAAACTGTACGTAACAGAGCCCAAAGATTGCACAGCACCTTCACGTAAAACCAGTAACAAAGATTGGCCATTGTAAGCCAACATTCGGATCGTTACTGTAAGCTATGTATAAAATTGAACCACAGGCCATCAATTGCCCGGTACTAAACGTAATGTATTTAGGAACAAACAATCTCAAGCTTGGCAAGACTTGAGAGAACAATTGATTTTGCAAGGAAGGATTCAAGCTCTGTAGGGCGGCCAATCAGTTTATTAAATTTCGACAATGGATATTTGGTTTTGAGGTGAAACCTAAGCTACCACATGCTGCCTCCGATTAAATTAATCTCATATTACAGGTCCATAGCAGAGTCAAATGGCAAAAATTGCAATTGAATCCAAGTTTGGATCCATCAAACATCTCTCATGTTTTACCTTTACCCATCACCTCAAGTAGTTAGTTCCTAGCACGACATCCCATAAAGGATTCAATTCTGGTTGTTATTATTCCAATTTTCCAATAGACGCGCACAGCTCATCTCACGACGACATCTCATACACACAGACTTACATTTTGCAACAAGGATTAAAGAAGAATTTAATGAGAGTTGATGTAGTAAAACTTGTCTCCCCACAGGATTCAAGGAGGCAGGTAATCTACTACGCCTCCATGAATGAAGAGCACGTGTTGATTGAATAATACGAGAATTGACAGCCGTCAGATCAATTTTAATTTATTATACACGCATTCAAATTCGCAACACCCCCAGTCATCACAATACATATTAGCAAATATGTGCAAACTGCAAGGTTTTGCCCCCATGAAACTTTAATGGCAGTCAATGGCAGAGGAGCGCGGCGCAGTCGGACAGACATAAAGTTCCTTGCTCTTTTCTTTGACGAGCATTGCAATACTGTACCCTGCATCGTTTCTTAGCGAAGAATCTTTCTTTACGGACTCTAGGGTGACAGTGGCTCCCTCCCGCTAGCTCAACTACCTTTTGACGCAACACAAGAGCTGGCTAACAATAGAAGGATGGGAAGCGAGCGTTTCGTATTAAAATCAGCGTGATTAGTTATGACATTTTCATTTATTGTCCGTCTTTGTGTCAAACAACGTAATACACATGTCATCCCCAGCTTGGATTAATAAAAGATCGATACATTTTGCCGCAGTCCTCTTCTAAGGAACCCCTTACTTGTGCATAATTCATTATTGAGTGAACATTTCCGATACGCTCACAAACAAGTCAGCACTGCTTTTTGTATTTAAAGTTTTGCCATCTTCCTTGAATTTAATGCATGGAAATTTTTTAAGATTTTGTCCCTAAAACCTTTCCTCATTTTACAGCTGCATTAATTTGGGTCCATAATAAAAATAATAAACTAATTAAAATAATCTAACAAAACACTTTCAATACTCATCTGATATTATATAGTGAACGGTCTAAAAGTGCAATCCTAGCTTCTTGTATTACAAGTTTCCATGTTCTCCTGCATTCATTGTTAAATGAAGTTATATGTAGATAAAGTATTAAGTTCCACAGATTATAAACTAGATCTAATCTTTCGCATCAACTTGTAGCGAATTTCGTGATATAACATGACGTAAAAAGTATGCTTTTTATTTTCAGTATTATTCAATCAAACATCTTCAAATAGATTCATGAATTTACATCATAATACACGGCCAATAAGTCACAGAGGAACAGGAGCACAACTAAAACTTAATCCAATCTGAAATCTGCCTAAAGGGTTTCCCCATATTGTTGCATTCAATTTTAATTGATCCCTGAGTAAATGTTTGTTATCTACCTACGTATAGCTTTGAAGCTTACATAATTTCCTATAATCGTTAGCGTCCTATTTACCCTATCCAATCCCTAGCACATAACATACGCTCCTGTACGTTGAAAAGCGATTCCAAGACTTATTGGACTTACTAACAAAACAGCATATTGAACCCTGGGATTGAATACACATTTTGTAAGTGTTGGAAACGGATTCGTTCAATTCACATTACAATCTTGTTTCCTCTCTCTTGTACTCCAAATCCTTTGTGTGTAAACTCCCTTGTCAATATTACAACTCAAGTATCACTTTCCAAGAGATTAGGTGCTCTTAGAGAGTAGCTTTACCGAGTTTTCTCTCTTGTAATTCCTGTGTAGGTAATTGTCGTTATTGTCCATTAGGTTTTTACGTGGGCGGGCGGTAAGATGGAGATGCCTTTTCCATACCCATCCATGGTAGACTGCACTGCCTTATTTGCAGACTCTAGTAGCTAGCTAACCATGTTCAATGTTATCAGAGAGATTAGTTCTATACTTCTCAAGCCTCGCTAAATCTTTTCGGATCCCAACTTTCTCTTACAATTCTGCCCGTTAACTGCATTTCTTCTGCATTAATTCTGCAACCATAGTTGCTCTTTTCTCCACGTTTATTTTTCCTCCAGACCTTCAGACTCCACAAAATTCGTTGAAGGATATTGAACAAAGTAATTCTACCGGGATCAAGGGTCTTGTAACTGTTAAATTGACTGGAATTGTTCGCTCTCGGAGTGAAATTGACCGGAATGATTTAGGTAGGGTATGATCTCCCCATAACCATTAATTGAAACATTAATGACAGGAGGGCCGGCATTTATCACTCCCTTCGCCCTCCTCCTCCTCCTCAACCAACCTTTCCTATTTCCAATCTTCCCCTCTGTTCTACCTTCCCTTGCAATTTCTGGTCCGCAATCTTTCTCCTCTCTTCTTCCCTTCAAGTTCCTTGTGATGTGACCCAACTCCAACGCCAGCTTCTGCCTCTTAAATTTCCGCAAATCAAATAAACAATACCATGTTTGTACCTACGACACACACATTTTTCGATCCTATCCTCCTTGCCGCCGGACAAAATTCTCTACCGGTCAGCTCCCCTTAATTCCTCCTGTCCCATAGTTTCCACCACATTTACACGTTTTCCTTACACGGAAATTGCAAAATTCGTTTCTACTTCCTCCCGACCCTTCACGAGCTGGGATAGTTGGTTGCATTCGCAGGTCACGTATCAGGTTTTACATTTTATGCGGTCGCATCTCTGACATGCTCAAACTCATGCAGCTACACCGGTAACATTACAGCTCAAGTTAAATAAACCAAACACCGACTGTCATGGTAACGAGGATTACCGTGTGGAATCAAATCAAGTAAATTTCACCTGTCCCTTAAAAATCCATTTAGTTCCGACCCACCAAACATCTAGGAGGGCGAATACACAACGCTCCGAACAGCTTCATCTAAAAGAAGGAAGCCAAGAATCAGAGAATCTCCAAGGGATTTTTGACCTTGCCAAATCTACTTGGAAATCCCACGAGATTTTCATCTAACACAGCCCAACCAGGAAACTACCGGGAATTATGTAAGAGTTATTGGAATTATCCTCATCAGATACGGCAAGTTCTCCTTTGTTTGCGGAAACTAGTAGAATTATTACAGGACGTGGAAAAATCCCACCAATCCGCAAAACTAGCAAAACGTTCATTCTGCTTCTTGTCGTGTTTCTTCCCCTCCCTTCCACCCACATTATTACATCAGCCTCATCACACCACATCTCTTCTTGATGTTCTTTTAATCGCGTACACACACTCTGAACATGATACAAGCTTCCTATTACTAGATAACTCCTAACTACTTTTCTATAACGCACGCACTCGGGGAAATCTTTTGTAGGTCTTGAGAAAACCTAAGCCCTAGCTTCTCTGAATCAAGGAACGCTTCGTGGCCTCATATACAATTCCTTCAACAACTAATAATCCTTTGCTCTAGACTCAGACTACTGATAACAAGCTTCAAGTGGATTACAATCCTCACAAGAGCACATGGAGTGGAGGCACAATGCCTTACATTTCTTTGCCAAACGAGGACCACGGAACTCTGAAAATTATTTTTTGTATTTTTATCCTTTCTCCTATCCTGTACTCATACGCCTTTGGTGCTTCGGTCTTCGAAGCAATTCTATGCCACGCAAGGCGCTGCTGCCGCAGCGTCTTCAATTTTGCAGCAACGCCAGCTTAAAAATCCCATAATAATCATCAAAAAGATTCTCCGGCATACCTTCAAACTATAAGTTGCAACCCAAGCAAATGTACAAAATGGGAATCAAACCACTCAAGAATTATTAAACTTTCTATTTCATACATGTAATTTGCTATTCAACAAAAGCTGCACAAACGTAACATAGCTATGCTCATCATAGCACCCAGCACACGACAAATGTAGGTCTTCTTTTGGCATACTTCCCGTCCTTTTCCTCCAACCACACAAAGGACCAAGCAGCATTATACCATACGACCACCATCTTTAATCATCTTCATAAGCCTCCTTAGCACTCATCATCTATCCTTGCTTTCCGCAATTTGTTCTTTTCTCGTAAACGTTTGAAAATTCTATCCCAACCATAAATTACCTTCCCGCCATGTCTCCCCTTCGTCTTTTTCACTCCTACATGACACAGGTCAGGCTAATGCACAAAAACGTTTACTAAACATACTAATGTAGCTTTTCCATCTCACTAGCCTGCCCGCAATATACAGTAAATGCATCCCCAGTCCCGCGCCTTCCTCTTTTCCTCTGTCTTCTACATACATTCCCATAAAAGTGGACTGCTACATGGGAAGACTCGTGCCAAGTGCCAGGAACAAGCCTGAGAACTAAACAAGATCATCATCGTCGTGAATTATTGCATCAGTTAACCACCAACCGGGAACTTGTTCACAATATCTTTAACACAGTTTGCATAATGTCCTAGTCCAACTCTTGTTTACAAGCAAACGACTTCCTTCCGTCATCAATCCCTACTTAATGTCTCTTCCATTTAGCCTATCTTTTAAATCTTTTCCCTGTATTTAAGCCATAAAACCTTAAATTCCATCATTTGTGCGATGCATCAAGTCCTTCCCTGCAAAATTAAGAATAAGCTTCTGAATATGCATTCATTTCTTTTGCTGCACATATGCAGATGCTCCCTGCCTGCATAATGAAAACATGCAGCTTCCTCTCTGCAATTTGCTGCAATTTTTTTCCTCTTCCTGGAAAATGCACAAAACTGCAATATAATAATCCGCATTCATTTTCTTCGCCGTCCCACTTCCATTCTAAGCTCACTTATTTCTTCTCGTTAACACTCGCTTTGTAATTTTCGCTAGGAATATTATAAAGTTATGTTCCTCGAATAGTCTCGTGCGTCAAAATTTAAAACGAACAGAGTTATATTACACACTAAAGTCACTTCCAGTCCCTGTTACAACAAATAAGGTTTCCTTTATAGATTTCTAATGTTAATAATACCAAATATGGCGTAACTTTCAGAGGAGACCAACAATATATACCAGGAACTGCTGAAGTATGCTAATATTTTACAACCGTTCCTCAACAGCTTTTAGTTCCTCCTCTTCCGGATTGATTTGAAGCCATACTACTACAACTTTCACAAACGTTACGTGCTTTAAGACCGGCTCAGAGCTTTTCTTCTATTCCTCTATCGGTTATTTCTGTTTACGCAATCATCATGAATTCCTCTTCCGTAAACACAACAAACGTTTATTATTATTCCTTGCGATCCTTGGGTTCCTGACCGTCCTCAACCCGCTTATTTATTATTGTATTTATCCCCCAAGCAACACAGCGTTTAACATGAGCCTGAAATTGTAATTTTTTATTCCTCTCTTTATATATATATATCTTTCTTCCCCGTCTTCCGACTTACTGGAAGCTGTTACGAGCCATTCTGAAACGAACACTCAACATCAACCTCCGTTGCGTTTCTTCTGCTTCCGTCGTATCATAACAAGTTTTCACCATGACCTGCACAACAATACGCAGTCGTAGATATTCCTTCCAACCTGAAATTATATAATTTTTGGTTTATATAATTAATGAAACCAAACCCGCAAAGTCGTTCAATTTCTTGATATCATGCAACTGATTGTATGCATGTATAACAAATTATTTAATATTTTTATCCTCCTCTTTCTTTAGTTCACGAAACCATTACAATCAACATGCTACGTATATTCACGACTGTGATTGCAATCTTTTCTTGTTGTTTACAACAACTATTACATGAATTTCTAAAAAGGTTAGTCCCAAGGAAGAAGGCCGGTTAAGAGTCAACTGTATCAAGGAAAAAATACGAGCACAAACAATCTTTTCCAATTTTCTCTGCCTTAGGGAACAAACGCGAACATACCGACTACAGAACTCTTCGTTAGCTAAACACGCATCCAGTATCACGATCGCCTAATTTAATTTCGACCTTATGCACCCTTCGCTGCTACAAATAACATCAAAATTAATACAGTCCAACTCCAAGCTTTACAAATTGACCTGTATATTTCACCTTAATAAGCCGCAGCAGCGCATCATTGCATTTACCTTATATCAGAGCAGATCTCCTTGCATCCTCTTATATGATTTCTTTTAAATCTCTGCAGCTTTTGATTATATCATGAGAGAGACTTGTTTTGAAAATTGGGTGAATGCCTTTTGAAATCGGACAAAATTGAAAGTCTTCCTTTTCCTTCCTCACTCATCATGTCTCATCAGTCTTTAAAGTTTCATCTCCCACCCGTCACCAGCCAACAACTCCTGTATATCTTTTCTTCTTCTTCCTCCTCCCTACCTTTAATGACAAGGCTATTTTAAATGTGTAGAAAGCGAGAGCCGCTCCAACCAACATAGAAGATGGCAAACTCAAGTCAATTTTATCCCTTGCCATTTTGGCAACGTGATTCAGGAATTAACATGATCAAAATGAAACTCTTCTGGTATTTTGACTCTGTATGACGCTCATTCATAACAGTCAACCCAGCCAGTCAGCTAGCTAGCCCTCAACATCGAAGCTTATTACAGGTAATTTACTTTTAGAATACCTGCAGCAATCACCCATACCTCGTACGTATTGAATGAAACTCCGTGTTGAAAAGTAATGATGGATTCCGTTACAACATTCACCCCTTCAAATGTCACTGCAGGTGATATGATGGATTATGTGCGATTGGAAATTATTTTACCATATCACACTTCCCTCCCCGCCTTTGCTTCACATTAGTTATGGGCATCACTAAGAGTTTAAAAATAAGCCCATAGTAATTAAGTCCATTAATAGTGCAAATGTAAGGTGATTAAGACGGACACTTTCTTTATGTCATTGGATTTTGTGGACGAGCGTGAGTATAGATCTTTTAAACTTGTAATTAGGATGAAAGCCAGACAGTGAGCGGCAGGACCGTTTGAAATACAGGATCCAATGGATTATATCACCCTGTCAAATTGTATTACCTCCGCGCTTCTACCTGTATCATTTATCTCAAGCCAGGCTTAGAAATTCTCTTCTCCACTCTGTAAAGCTCCGAAATGAAGCTTTGGCGCAGCAAAGTCAGACAATGACTTGGGCGCTATGCACGCTGCAAACTGACTACGCGCCTGGGAAAGCGCTCCATGATACTGGTATTCAAAACGTTTATGATGCTCCCCTGTCTTTGTTTAAGTCATTCAAGGTTTTATTCCGTCTACTTTATCTATTCTTGGATTTCCGTAAAGGGAAAGAACAAGCAATGAAACCGCACATGAGAAAAATGTATCACTGCACAAGATGCGCAGGTCCGGGACTCTCACTTAACTCATCTCATGGATGCATCAGGTGGGAGAATGAGTACTACGTTCTTAATTTTATCCTTTGTGTTTACCATTTACCATCCTTGCAATTTTTCAATTCATATTGAGTGCATGGGAATTGCATTCAATTGCAAACCGGTAGAGGAATGTACCAAGGCTTTTGTAAATATTTTTGCCAGCACAAAGCCAGCAATTTAATACTTTCCCCTCTGCCACGCCACACACATGGCCACAAAGTTATTATGAATTTGAGCTACGTTTTATGCCACTTGTACAGTTTTTTATTCAGAGTCTTTGTTTCATTTGGAATCTAAAGAAACTGACTAAATCCCTTAGCTTCCCTCAACTTGAGACAAAAGCAATGAAATAACGCAGAAGAGTTGGAGGATTGAATCTACAGTGAATTAAACAGTATTTGTTTTCAACCGCTCAGTCACTTTAGGAGAGAAGAGAGACGGATTGATGTGTGAGTAATTATTGGGTTCGCTCAAGGGTCTATGGATTTAAGAGACGGGAAGAAGAAACTAAAGAAGATGAATAGGACACAGCGCTTAGGCGCAGCATTTTTTAGCGTTGTTGCCGGTTTGTTAAAACAGGCTATTGCGATCGGCGGTTTGGCTGTCAACAATTGGATATATAGTGTATTCACGGGTATATATAGTATAGCTATGCGTATTTACACGTTTGAAATCACATATCTACACTTTTTACCAATAATTAAATCATATATATAAGGGGACGGAATTGCTATTGCAATCGGCGTTTTGGCTGTCAACAATTGCATATATAGTGTATTCACGGGTATGTACAGTATAGCTATGCGTAATTACACTTTATGTACGCTATTTACCAAAAATTACATTTTATACATATAAAGGGGTTATGTTATGGCCGTCCTCAATCCTTTTCTTAATCGCGGTTATGTTTCCTATTCTTCAATTAGGGTTCGGGGTTTAACTGTATTAGAAAAAGGCTTTTGTCAAGGGATTATAAGGCGCTGCGGCAAAGCCTTTGCAAAGTATTATCTTACACCCATAGAGAAGAATTAATCCAGTATAGCAAGACAGCATTGGTTCTCCCAGGGTGTCCTATATTCCTACAAATTAGCGCAGGAAACAGTGCTATAACATAAGAGGGAAATCAAACGGATAGATTTATATAATTATTTGTAATATACATAATATGTGTCAATACCTCAACCTTCGTCCGACACATTTACAATTTTAGCATCGCGGTAGTTGTATGAATATACATAAATGCAACAATACATAATAGTTGACTACAAAGTCTTGCGAAATTAGATCACATTTGTACTGTGGCGCAATTATAAGAAACTTTGTGAAAATGGCAAGAATGGGCAATCAAATGTTGCCGCCCTTGAAAACAGTAGACATGAACAAACAACGATGGTGATTTCAAACCGGCAGTAGGGATAGCTTTTATCCTGCTCCATTTTTATCCTCACGGTAAGCACGTACATATGTCAGGAAGACAAATTATTAAAGAATGCTTAATAATTTAAAGAGAAATCATTTTTAATAATTTCCTCACGACCTACCAAAAATCCCCGCCTTCTTTTCCCTTGCCATTCCTCTAAAGCGTTTTCAACGCTGTAGCGTTTTCAACGCTGTAGCGTTTTTAGGTATCTTAGGACTTTAGCCGGTGTGATACAGTATATAGAGTTTAAATTTTGGACGACTACTGTTCAAAATTCAATCCGCTGTGACACCTGTATTCTATGAGACATACCAACAAACGTTAGCTTGAATTGTAGCAAATTTGGTAGGGTATAAGATTCCGCAAGATCCGCACTAAGATTCCGCAGATCTACACTATATACCAAATTTTACATTTTATATATATAAAGGGGAGGAATTGCTATTGCGATCGGCGTTTTGGCTGTCCACAATTGGATATATAGTGTATTTACGCGGGGATATACTTAAGCTATACGTATTTACACGTTATCTACACTATGTATGAATAAATTACATTGTATGCATGTAAGGGGGCGGAATTGCTTGCACTATATCTACACTGTATATAAACTGTAAGCATATGTCGATCAGTGTTGCGGTCGTTCTCAATGCTCTTCTTAATCGCGGTTATATTTCCTATTCTTCAGTTAGGGTTCGGGGTTTCACCGTATTATACAAACACGTTTTAAAGTGATGGAATGATGGAATGATTATAAGGCAGGATTATAAAGCGTTTGCAAAGTATTATCTTACACCCTTAGAAAAGAATTAATCCCGTATCACAAGACAGCATTGTAACGCCTGTGGTTTCGTATAATCGTACCAATTAGTTCAGGAAATAGTTCTATAAGATACCAGTTAAATCAAGATAGATAAAAATAGATTTATATAATTACTTGTAACATAAGTTATAGTTGTGAATACCTCTACCTTTGTCCACCAAATTTACAGTTTTAACATCGCGGTAATTGTATGAATATCCAAAAATGCAACAATAATTAGCTGTATGTTAATTCATAGACTCTGCAATACCTTGCGAAATTACTGTAGATCACTTTTAAACTGTAGAGGAATTATAAGAAACTTTGCGAAAATGGCGAGAATGGAAAATCAAATCTTGCCACCCTTTAAATTAATAATATATGCGAACACGTAACGATGGTGATTTCAAACCGGCAGTAGGGATAGCTTCTATTCTGTTCCAATTTTTAAAGATGTAGCCTTCTCGATAGCTGCGGTGTTTGTGCTCCGATTTTCAATTTTTTTCCACGAAAAGGTCACTAAGGGATTGGGGAGTCTCGGGGTACCACATTGACCTATTACCCGGATCCGGTAACCTCTGACCCCAGATGTCCAGAGGTCAAATTAGCTTGTGGATACTGATGTTTATAATAATCTATGGGAGTTTGCAACATTTTTGAAGAAAATCGGATGACAAATACAGCAGAGGTGGTGAAAAAACTCGAATTTAGCTTCGAATTTGGTCCCCACTTTGACCTCAAGTTCCGCACCTGGTGGGTCAACTACAGCGACAACAATCTAAAGCGGACGAGTAGGGCTATTACCTTCCAGTCACTGAAACGTTCTACAACACGCTCGTTTATATAAGGGTAGAGTTTAGAAAATGATCCAAAAGTTCATAAATTGTCCAAAAGCTCGGAAATTGTTTAAAAGTTCAGAAATATGCGCACTTTTGGTCTGACCCAAAAGTGATGAGTTGCCTAAAGCGTCTGATGTCGCCGATTACAAAAGTGTAAATTTTCGAAAATGATCCAAAAGAAAAAAAATGGTCCAAAAATTCAGAAATTGTCCAAAAGTTCAGAAATATGCGTACTTTTGGGCTGACTTAAAAGTGTGGAGATGCATATAGCGTCTGATTTTGCCGACTATATAAGGGTAAAGTTTCAAAAATGATCCAAACCTTCAAAAATGGTCCAAAAGTTTAGAATTTGTCCAAAACTTTAGAAATTGTCCAAGAGTTCAGAAATATTCCAGTGGCTTAGTGGTATATAGCGCGCGAGGGAGGAAGAGAGAGGCACGGGATCGAAGAACAGCTGGATGTATCATTTTTTTATCCATGGAGTATAAGTCTTTGAGTTTCAGCCATTTAGTTTGAACCTTTAATACATTATCATGAGTACGGGGTGACCAGAGAATAGCTGTTTATAGTATAATAGGTAGTTTTCCTTTAACTATCTATTTGAAGCAACCGTTTCTTGAAACCAAATAGCCCCTTTATCCATTAAAGTTTATATCCGCCAATTCATGTGAAGTAAGGCTAGACAACTAATAGGATCATTATTATCTAAACCCAATGTAAGTAAATGAATGTAATGGAAATCGTAAAGGCTGAGCCAATGGTATTCGGCCAAAACGATTTGTAAATAAACTAACTAACTAACTAACTAAATCCGCCAATTCCGTATTCGGTTACCCGTTTATTACATGTAAGCATCGGCAGGGATTTCCAGTTTCGAGTTTGAATACACGATATTTAAAAATGTACAAAAGTACACCGTGCGCGGTTCGATCTCCCGCATCTCAAATCCTTCCTCCCAAACTAGTGTCACCAGACCACAGGATTGATGGTTGCTGATGAACCAAGGGACTGTGTGCTTGTGAGAACCTTCCCTTTCTCTTTTCCTTTGTCTCCTGCTAAGCATAGGGACTGTGCTTGGGAGTGGAACGTATGTACATGTATTTCTAATTGAATCGTTAATAATCTATAACTCCGGAACTAATCAACCAATATATTTGGAATTCAATAGCGAGGGTCCCAAATTATTGCGCCAATTAATAAGAGTGCATATACTATGAAATATCTTAAGTGAAATTGTGAAACTTTCATCACCAATCGCGTGAGCATGTTTTATCGAACTTTAAAAGCAAAGAGCGCACCCAACTGATTGCAGGGTAGCGAAGTCCTATCGTCGTAAGCAGGATGTCTTCTGACTGAAATACTTGCAGAAATAAACAGTTCTTTGCCGAAAAAAATTATTCAGACATATTTTGAAGGTAAATTTTGACTGTAGATTTGATTAAGCGTTAATGGAGGCAGGTAAGCCTATGTAAGCATATTAAAACCACAAATAATTTAGCAATTTGTAATATAAAAATTAAAGTATGTTCTGGTAAATTATTACGGCAGTTCATTATCAGGGTTCAGATTATTACGGACCGTGCCCGAACACATTTTGCGAAACGCAAGGTATGTCCATATTGACAGCAGTAAACTGCCAACACAAGGTAATTTTCATCAACAGTTTCATTTCAATTTTCCTTATTTTTTTAACTCACCTAGTTTTCTTTAACAATTTGTAATTTACTCGATAGATGCAGAACACGAATCTGACATGGCAATTATTGTCACAAAACATGACCATACATTTGTTTTCGGTAACAACATATACGGTAGATTGGGTTTTTCGGAAGATGTATACCCCAACATTACGGAAATAATTAATAGTCCTCTGATGTCAAACAAGCAGTTTAAAAGTGAGTCAACTAAATCCGCAAGCATTGATTTATTAATGATGCGGATTTCGATCATGATGCAGAGTTTGTTTAAGACACGCAGCAGATATTTTCCAGTATTTTTCGCGATCGGTTGAAGAAATTGCTGATTTAGTGGAAAAGATGCCGTTCAACATATGCAGTATGTGCATTGCACGAAGCCCACGATTATTTGGTTTAAAAATGGAGTACATTTTGCTTTAATGCAAAAATGTTCTATCTCAACCCATCCTTACTCAGAAGGAATTAGAAGCCTAACGATTTCTTGGATTTTTGAACTTAATGATATTTAAAAAAGATCCGAACATGAAAGCACGGATAGGAAAATCTATAAAAGGTGGATACACGATCGTTTTACCGTTCAGTTAACTCGACTTCTGTTTGTTATAGGCTTCTTGTTCTCGGATCAAACCTTGCTGCTATGGAACACGGATGGCCGACTATACATCACAGGCTACCGGTTACGCGCTTTGACGGGGTCTTTGTTACCAGATCACGCACCGAAGAGATTTCCACTAGGTGAAAACAAGAAAATTAAAAAAGCATTACACACGCCCGCAGGCATTTGTGTATTGACGAAAACGGGAGACATAGTTCTTTACGATGGTGAAGAAGCTCATACGTTACTGACAAGACAAAATCTGAAGTTGACAGACTTTATCTTCTCGTCGGGGAGGATATTTGCTATTGTCAGCAACGGAGAGGTAAGCTTTTACAAACAATAATTTTATCTGAATAATAATGATTATTTTCTATGCCATTAACTATTTACGACTCTATATTTGGCGCAGGTTGTTTTATGGGATGACCCGCAAACCCTGCCGAGCACGATCACATTTTACCCTCGAGACCCTATAAAAAAGGTAAAGTGTGCTGTTAACCTCCACCATGATATCTTTGCCAGTGTGATTAGGATCAGAGATGCACAAGGGTCGACCTCGCTGGGGCCGAGGTATGGTTAATCCCCATGGAGGGGCAGGAGGGTAGGATTATAGACCCTTTTTTGGGTGGGAAGGGCTACCTTTTTCGAGGGTAAAATTAATCCTGTGGGAGACCGATTCCTTTGGGATACGCCTCAAAATGCTCTTTACCCCTCATGGGGAAATTATCTGCCCGTGCCCCCTTGGTGTCTTAAGTATGTTCCAGGTATTTTTACACTTTATTACCTGGACAACACAACTGTTGCAGTTGCAAGTATTAAAATTGGTTCACTTAGCTTACGTTGTGTTTCATGTAGCAAATTGATTGCTTCGAGAGAAGTGCAAAGAATACTACTTTGTGAACTATAATGCTTTAAAAAATTCAAACTGGAAGATTCCTGAAGTTTGAATTGCTATTGAATGTAGTTAAATCATAAAATATTACACCAATACCCACTAAAAAATGTATCACCCAGGTACGCTGAAGGTTTTTAAAACCAGGTACTCCAAGTAAGATCGGCACTGAAATGAAATCTTAGTACACTTAGAGATCTTTTACTTTTTCCAAAATGCAGTTGGTTGTAAGAATATTATGTTTTAAATTAATTAAACTCACAAACGTGAGTTAGCCACTACCAAGGTCATTAACGGTTGTCATATTCCCTGGGAACGATGAATGTCATAGTTCGAAGAGAAAAGTGTAGGAGTTGAAATAAAGCATCCTTGCAGGTAATTTGACTCTAGTCTTGGTGTCAGGTACAAATATGTACCTGGCACCAAGTAATAAGTGCCACTTATTTACTTCGTTAGACTTGTATCTGTGTCGTTAGGCTCAGAATTATACGAACGAGCAGAGTTCTATGATTTTCGACCGCATTTAATATGCACTAAAGACTTGAGTACAATCTGGCATAAAGGAATAACTTTGTCGTAGCTACTAGCCCTATCTCAAAACACGGTGGGAATTAATGCCTATGTAATTTTGTTCGCGCCTGAAACTAGTGTGTCACTTGTATTTCCGCAGTCAGACCGTTACTATGCCCGATTCAATAGACAACTCTTTAAGTTAATCATCACCAAACCGTGCCTATTCATTCAGCATATCTTTATTACACTACGGTACAGTTAGGAACAAGGGGCACCACCTAGAAGTTATTGTACCAATAGAACTAAGATAGATGCACCCACACCAAGCATTCCCATACACCTACCCTACACCAGCACGATCATACCTCACACTGCACCAGCACCCAACTCCTATCACTCTCGCTACCCGACACCAGCAGAACATCCCGCTACAACCATATTTCATTACCAATATTAAATGAACGGGTTGCTAAGGAAAATGGTTGCCAAATTTATTCTATGTCGTGTTTCTGCCGGACTCTAACCGGGGCTTAAGGAGCATAGCGCTGAAACACAGATACGATAAATGTAGCTAAGTTAACGATTAGCCTGTTATCTTGTACAAAAATGGGATCAAAATTGTGATGTGTGTTTAATATTTGAGTGACAGTTTAATCCAGACGTACAAATGAATCGATATGATAGATTATTAAACAAGTATTTTGGGGATATACGTATACATGGAACACACGATGTACCACCAAGCTCATATTTACACTAGCATTAACATTGTGTGACGATGGCGGTGCAGGTACTGTCAGTACCTGCACCGCCACCAAGACATTTTGTCGCAATGTTTTATATACGATTGCACAAGTTCCAAATTTTGAAGAGACGCACTTGCATTTCAAATTGGGTAATGAATAATTGCCAGTAAATATTGTACGTTTACTGCCCATCCCTTCTTTATAGTGATAAGTGTATGGTAAAAGCTGGATAGTCTAGCACATTAGTTGAAATTCAGAGGTATACTTGTTCTAAAAATTTCCTTTATTGACCAATATACCATATCTACTTAATACTAATTTACTCCTCAGCTTAGTTTCCAAAAATATGTGTTAGTGTTTTAATACTTCAATCAAAGGAATTGAGTTACGGGTTACTGTAGAAACATCTGTCCTTCTGCGTGATAAATTTGAAAAAGAGAGAAACCACATTAACTGGTTGGTAACATCCGTTTAACAACATCGTCTGCAGTTGGATAACGTCATTGGAAGTGGTTTGTATTTTGTCCTGAATTTCGTTATTCTGGGTGCTTATTTCTCCTTTTTCTCCACGTGAAGCAGATAAATCCGCGAGTTGGCTGTTTTGATGGTTTTTCCTATGGCCATAGCTTGTTTGACATCTTCTTTCCTCCTCTTCGCGTCATTTTTTATTTCAACTATTGTTCCGAAAAATTTGAGTAGCTCACTGTTTAAGGCGTCCAGTCCCTGACCAAGTTGTGCACTAGTAGACAAGCTCCAGGTCAGAAACCAGATAACAAAAACATGAAATCGACACGATTCCAGTAACGCCAAGGAGGTAATTGGGTTATCATTATTACCATATCATTGCTCTTCTGCTCTGCTCTCGCTGTAGCATTCTGCATATTTCTTATCATTGCAGCCTTAGTCCCAACATTTTCCTAACCCTAGCTACATTGCTTGGTTAAACATTCAGCATTCTTTTCGTTTTTCGCCATCTATTTGAATCAAGCCCATTTATCACAGTATGTATTCTTAGCCACTAATGCTACGAAAGGCATAAAATACCGAAACTGTATTGCATTTCGTCTTCTCCTTCTAACCACAAAGGCCACAAATCGACACCAAGAACGTACCATGAATCCCTGAGGCCGTTTCCATCCCCCCCCACGAGAGGCCCGCCTCACTTTTTCTGCACTCTGCCGTTTTTGGAGACCAGCTTCTAGGGGGCTGGTGCAGATGCGGCCTTTCGTGAGGCATATCCCACAAAAACATGAGGCTAGCCCCTGTGCATCTCTGATTAGGATACACATCTTCGAGACTATAACAAAATCAACCCCTCATTTACATATCCCATCATGTTCACGTTGCGCGTACCTTTCACGTTGGTTGCAACAAGTGAATATCAAAGGGACAGAAGTAGTGTAGATCATAAAAAGTTTAATGCAGTTTCATAGTTTATTATATGGGAGCTTGGTGACCAACTTTTGGTCACTCCTCGGTCTAAACTCATTCTCGTAAGTACATAATGAAATTGGTCTTGTGGCACTCCCTGGCACATGGTCTAGGCAGGCAGCTTATTCATTTGCATGACTTCCGAGCGAACCTTTCAGAGCCTATAACCTGTTAGCGACCGCGATCTTGGTCTTTGACGACTATTTTGTTTCGATGAGTTTCTATCAGTACTTCACAGTTGGTAACCCTAATTACTAAAGGTATTGTGCCACTACGCACCAGCAGAACTCCACCTCCGTAAATCATAACACAAAATGCTACGATATAGCTCCACAGTGTGCACCTCCTGTCAGCCCTCTACGGTTTCTCTCATCTCTATGAATCTCGAATACTCGTATTCAATATCCATTGAACAAAAGCCATCGGGTTTGAG
This sequence comes from Sminthurides aquaticus, assembly GCA_906901655.1. Lineage (NCBI taxonomy): Eukaryota > Metazoa > Arthropoda > Collembola > Symphypleona > Sminthurididae > Sminthurides > Sminthurides aquaticus. The sequence continues at coordinate 6,562,381 of CAJQTT010000003.1, forward strand.
ATGAACCATATGGGGCTTCTAACTTTCTTGTATCTCTCGGGAAGTATGTGATTTCTTGGTTCTTGCAGACTCAGGCGTATCTCAATCAATCTTTATATCTGCAGCGCCACCCCTCAGATTTGTACGCCTGGTAGTTCAGCACATTAGTGTAGCTTAATGTATGTTGTTTTCATTGCAGATTGTAAGCAGTTTAAACCACTACGTGATGCTTTCATCTTCGGGAAAAGTGTACACAGGTGGTCATAACCGTGGAGCACTTGGCCACTCACCTGATGATCCAAGTATTTTTATTCCAACTATCCCGGATCAACTTGAACACAAGCGATTTATAGATGTAAGCACAGCAGGCCATGCAAATCTTAGCATTTTTCAGGAGCAGCTCTCCAATAATATTTACGTTGTTGGAAATGTGAATGGCAACATCGCATTGCTTCCTACGCTGTTTGGTCGGATGAGCGTTCTTGAATTTTTATCTTCTATTGATCATGGAATCGATGCAACTTTAACTTTAACTGGAGTTTAAACTTTTGAAAAACGGTTTGGAGCTAGAACAACTATCCAGTATCGCTAAAGTAACGATTTTTATAGATATTGAACTTGCCTTCTGAATACTTAGAATCCCTTCTGTAAAAGCAAAATCTCATCCGCATGAACTGATGGTAGTTGTTTTTTACACCTTTCTAGTGTAAGCGTGATCTTATGTACGTAAATGCAGATTGTAGTTGATAAATATGTACTATCGAATTTTTGGATCCTTAAAGCTTATTGATGACCTTGATTTGCAATGAGGAATTCGATATCGCATTTTACAAACCTACCTAACTACTATACCTACTATATATATATAAATATATATATATTTGTCTAGATGCCACTGGGAACAAATTACGCAGTGGAATTTTTTGATAATTCCTCTACTTAATAGTACCAGACTCTGCAGTTCTTGCCGCTTTTCAGTGGATAAATTGTATCGTATGATGGAAATGTGAATTGCCATAATATTGCATGCATGCTGGATGGAGAATTTAATTTTGTTCTTTTCCTGGGCACTGGAGCATGGAGGAATAATGATTTGCCTATTTTGAAAAAGCTATTTTTTCGCATTTTTTGCGGCAGTTTTTATTTTTGAATTTTTCGACCTGAATACCATTGTATTGCATGGGAAACGCCGTTCTCGAAAAAAAACAAACGTAGAGAGGACACGTTAATGCAGAAAACGCACGATTGTTGCGGCGACCATATGAAGGAGACAACGAATGTAGAGAAATTCAAATACCATGGGGACAAGATAAAAATAGCCAAGAGAAGTTCCGAGTGGAATGATTCTGGAAGCTTGTTCGTAAGAATTACATGCGGGTACATAATAAAGTGAATGGGAAGTGGGCTTTTGCCCGCACCACGTACGAATGCAATGTATTATCCCATGCGCTCGCAAGGCAACGCCTCCTGCAAACTGCCACGAAATTGCCGTTCATCGAAGGGACAAAAACATGGGCAAGATAGGAGCTGAAATAGTCTGAATATAATAAAAAGATATTAAAAACTGAAAAGCATCAAGAAGAGTTTCCCTCTTTCCCTGTTCCTACTGCAGGACTAAAAACTGTGAGTATTCAAACCAACCCTTGTTCCTTCCCTGCCCTTTCAACGGAGAGAGGTCAACGTGACTCATTACTTTCCGAGGTTCAACTCTCTCGTGAGAGTCAAAGCCTATGCTACATTATTGCCATCTTACCTCCCTTGTATTTGCTTATTGTTTTTTTCCTTGAAATTCTCTTGTTTTTTGCTATTACACATCCATTTCTTATATTCGGATAGTTGCATTTTACAGTCTCTCTGTTCCTTGCCTTGGTCAAGTAAAAGTCTTCATTACACAGCGAATTCACTGCTTTAGGCTCTGATAAAGACTGCATCGCTTATATTAGCGAACAACCATGGTCATCTCGGCTTGACTTTACCCCCAACAGATTTTTCTTCCCTCTCTTTTCCACCTCTCATCTTTTGTTGTGGTCATTTTTCTGTCGTGCAACTGCTAATTATGACTCTTTACAATAAACAAACATACGCATCAATGACGCCATGCTTACGCACAACAAACCCTGCACTCTCAGTAACTTAATTCCAATATCCAATAGCACTATATGAGCCACTGCCACAGACGATACTGAAAAGAGTGATAGCGAAACTATATGCTCATGTAATTACATACAAATAACTCTGCAATTTCTTCTGTCTGTCTCATCTTTTTCGTAAAGAAAGTTTCCCTCTTTTTAAAACGCAATAAGAAATCACACGCTGTGCATAAAATAATTTCTAGCATTCCTTTATAATTCATATTAATTTATTCCGAAACTCTTTTTGGACTTGATTTCCCTAACATTTTCCAAGATCAAGCCAACGACGGATCTTCCTTTACTTATTCACCCCTTGACCGCTCCTTGATGACAGCTGAAGAGACCGCCACCATCACTCATTTTACACCTTAGTTGATTCTGCCTAATTGCGAGAAGCAATCTGCTAGCAAATAGCCTTAACCCGACCGTCAATTATTTGCAAACTTTACAACCGAATCCATACATTTTATTTAGCCACGGCTTAACTAGGTTGCTAGGATTCATTTTTAACATGAATGTGTTTACAGGATTGTCACATAGATACTATTCATGATTATACTTTTGTAAGCACTGGCCCTTGAAAATATTTTTAGTACCGTGTACTTCGAAGCATGCGCAGTTTCAATGAAAAAATACCAGCGTTTCATGTTCCGCGGTTATTTTTGTGACAGGTGTTTATATTTTTTACGTCTTAATTGCAATCCCATAAATGTGATTCAACGTTGCGTGACACAGGGTTATGGCGTTGGTGAAACACAAAAATACGCATGCAAATTAACATTAGGCTTCACGACTACATTATTGTCGCCTCTCTTTCTTCTTATAGTTTCTAAAACATAAAACGCTTTACAGTCAAGCCGTTAAATCACACCACACATTATCACATACCAAAGCTGAATATGGCGGGTAAAAGAGTCATTCGTCCTTGTGTCGGTCTTTTAGATACAATTAAATCAAAGGAATTTAATCTCTCTTTTTCTAAAGACCTCCAAATTAACCCCTTCATCATTCTCTTTAAAGCTCAACCCTTTATTTTCGAGCTTATTATTATTACACATAGTTTCTTCTTATCTTCTTCACTTTTCCTCAGTCAATCCCAAATCCGATTCCCTTGACCATTAATGATGAGGCTATCTTGTTTTTCCTCTCTCCTAGCAAATCATGTGAATGTAATGGGATCAAACTCACGCACATGGCATACTTTGATAATGATATCCCAGTCGTCCCTTCCATCCGCTTCCACAGACACGCCAAGAGCAAAACATTTCGCACATTTCTAGGACTTGTCTCAAATCTGACTGTCTCTTGACGTCCTGTTTACACTCCTTTGCTATACTATTACTTCATAGGTTCATTCAAGTACCTGTTTTGCTACAGCTAATCGCAAGAGAATCATGCATACTGCATACCATGCAAATTCAATACTCAAACCGTTTGTATGCAGTTGCGAAATTGCCGGCAGAAAGGAGAAATATATGTATTGATTTTCATTCATCAGGCCTTGGAATAATCCGCAGATTTACATAGATTACAACTTATTATCCTATGCTCCATAATAGTAGTTAATTTGCCTCGATATATGATTCAGTCTTTCAGGTATTATTATTTTTTAGTACAAAGTAAATGCAAAACTTATCTTGGGGAACGAATGATGTCCTATGAATTCGGTAGTGTAACAGTCATCTTTGCAAACTTTTGCATGCGATCATCGATCATTGGCTTTTAGAGATCTGGATTAACCACCAGTGGGATCGAACTGATTTAATCATTTTGCCCAGTCATACTTGGTTAAAATATTAAATCTTGCCTAAAGGGTGTCGATTTTAGCACAGACTATAAATATAATAAAAAGTTTCGAAACATTGCAAAATCTGTAGCTTGTAATACATTATTTGCTAAAAATAAAATTCGTAATATATTGGCGCATCTTCTTCTTATGTATATATTATATATTGGCGCTTGTATTTGCTTTGGACTTAGCTTGGCTTGGCATGTCTGCTCAAACTGAGAATTCCCACCTTGGCAAATAACGGTTAACTTTTGGTTATTATCAGGTAAATTCTGGTGCAACCTAAAGTTACCAAAAAAGCATCTGTAGCTCTAAGCAATCGTCATTTTAAATGGCCCAGCAGCACCTGAATTGCAAATACGTCTGTGGACTTTCTTAGAGAGAGGACCCTCAATTTGGTAATACCCAAACGACTTGGAAATAATCGTCAGCATTTTTGCGATAACTTATTACGTGACTGCGTAAATTACAACACATCTCAAACTGCATAACGCCGCACATACGCAAATACCTCTAACTGACCAATTTAAACCAAGCTGAAAGCCATGAGTTACAGTATGACACCTTAGTTACCAAAATTAGTTTACCCAAAAAGTTAGCCCGGATCTATTGATCATCTCCCCTGATTTTCATCCAATCAACGTGTTTACCACATACAGAATGACTTGTAATGACTCCAATATGAGTAACCACTTGACCAGCAAATGACGCTATCAACTAACACTCTTCGAATGAATGACTCTAATTAGTTTGTGTACGCATCAGCCTATTAAGCCGCTAAAGATGAAAGTCCAAGGATTAGCTTTTGATGAGTCATACATGTTTTAAACTCCATTTTCAACGTACTAAGTCGAAACTTAACTGCAGTTTCTTCTTAAACAAGCGCAATTCTTGGACATGTCTGCAAAGCCTAATCAACTTACGCTGTAGTATTCGCGTGTAATTCCCACGCTGTCAATACTCATCACTTGCTAATCTTAACACATAGTTCAAATCCTAATACGATCCCTGCATACTCGTAATTATTCCTGTCATCTCAAATCTAGTGAGGTATAACTGGCAAACACAATATGCCTGATATTTGTAACTTGACGCGCCGTTAATTTTTATTTGCTACGTGTTAGTACCCAAAGATAAGATATCGTGCAGTTATGACCTGCTATACTTGATTTCAAACTCCTAAGAGTAAGTGACCATCTCTTCCATGGTATGGTGACACGAGCATAATTATAATATAATATCATTGCATAGTATTAATTTAAACAGAACCGTGGATCATTTTTAGTACCTTTTAGTAGATGTTTATGCCAGATATATTGATGAGGTACAGTTAATATGTTTTCATGGACAGAAACAGATTATTACGATACACATGACGTTCGGAAGAAGAAGAAAATAACAACCCCAAAATTATAAATTTCAGCACGTTTCCATCTTCTGACATTTCAAGCCACACACGCGGACTAAGTTTAATCCCTTGGAATTTTCTAAATGAGGCTCAGGCTTTTACTTAGACAGTGACGACATAAGACAAGGTCAAACAGCAATAAATCCTTGGGTGACAATATGCAATTAACAAAATATAAGCTAGATTCATTGCGGGGAGAGTACGAAGCTTTGAAAGGTTGAGGATTCAGATTATATTTTAGTTATTTCATAGAAAATGCAAGTAACTCGCTCTGCGTTAATTCTTTCACAAGGAAATCATTAGCAAGACTATATGACATAGAGCCTGCGAATGTGATATTTTCCGCATCTTTAGAAATATACCGGTACATTATGAATCCGATATCATTTTCTTCTCGACGGACTTCCCTCCTCATTATCTATCTCGTGTTTCATGCAACTGCAAATTTTTAATGCGAAATAGAATTCTCAGCTAACTACCACAAGCCTAACAATCCATTAGTTCACTCCGAATGAAGTTGCTTTCATATGAAACTCTTTGTTTTCCCGTAACCTTATAGAGGTGACAAATCACGAAATCTGGTAGCTATAATAGCATTCTGCTAAAAGTCTCCCAGTTCAGCCCACAGCATCCACATATGCTGTTTTTCCTAGTATCGGATTCGCTGATAATAGATTATTTTAAAGGGAGAACAAGAGCGGAAGTCTTACTTGAGTTTTATGGTTATCAGTGTATAAATAGTATCTGGAAAGGAGATTTAGCTTAAAGGTTACTAAGGCGTAGGATAGACAATGATCCTCTCATCTCGTCTTATCTTGAGAGAATGTTAATTCCAGTCATCTAAGCTTGGTAAATAAAATCAGTAATCCTGGATATTCTGTAAGCCATGCAATTTCGCAAAGTATGTGATAAGCCAAAATAAAAAACCTGCCGTATTGTCGCCTTCCCACGTAGTTTTGTAGTACAAGAGCTTCTGGTCGTCCTGAACTATTTTCCGTTGGACTGTCAGTGTGAACCGCTTGTGTCAGTGAGAACTTATAGTGTTAACTTTTTAAAATGTCGGGCCCTGGAGTGACAAAAACATGGGACAGCGCAAGGAGAACCTGTCACGTTAGGAACGAATATGTACGGGAGGCCATGGCGGAATTTCTGGGAACAGGAATTTTATGTGTAAGACTTCCAAAATATTATTTCCGCAATCGGAACATCGTGTCAGAACAGTGTACATATATGCAGCTTCAGCTCAGCTATAGCGCCCCCTATCTCAAACATTTAGCAAGTTCACATCAGCTATCGGACAAACTGTTATCTGATTTTTACCTTTACGTATTTCAGCTATTTGCTGTTGGGTCGGGCGTTCAAGGAACTATGGGACAGGATCCGCTTAGTTCCTTCGGAGGAATATTCGGTCTCATGACAGCAATTTTGATTGTCGGCGGAGTATCTGGTAACCGCTAACATCCCAAGTTTTCATGATACCCGTTTCAACGTTATAAATCGCCAGCAGTAATACTTATCATACTCAACGTGTTTTTACACAGGTGGACACATAAATCCCGCAGTAACTCTTGGACTTGCTCTCGGCGGCCAAGTAAGCTGGTTTAAAGTGCCTTTATTTTGGGTCTCCCAATTACTCGGCGGATACGTTGGTTCAATCCTCGGTGCATTGCTGTATTGGGGTAAGTAATTTTTGTATGGGTGCTATGCTGCAATCTGCAATACCCGACTTACGACCGCTTTCACTGCCAATTTACATTTTAAGACGTTGCGCAATATTTATGCGTTTACAGCACGTGCTAATGGGTACCCCGATGGAACACCCTACTGTCTCGTATTCAGCTACCAAGGTGGCTCAACAAAAATTGGCACAGGTTTTGCTGATCAGGTAACCAGTAACCACCGAATGACCAAACCCTTTCTAGGAAGGAACCTTGTATCACTTTCTCAGAGCCCTCTGGAGCATACATTTTTACTATGTTTACAGATTGTCATGACAGCCGTATTCATGATGGCCATCTACGCTTTGATTGACAGACGAAATATGGGAGTACCAAAACACATGGTACCCTTCCTCCTGTCCCTTGTCGTTGGAGCTATTGGATGGACCTACGGTATGAATGCAGGAGCTCCAGTAAATCCTGCAAGGGATTTAATGCCACGTCTCGCTGCCTTGACCATGGGTTGCGTTTCTGATGCCGTTATGAAAAATTCTGAGTGAGTACACTTATACCTTGAATCGATCTAAAAGGAGACTTGTATAATGGTCCAGTCGCAGTTAAAGTCCGGCATCCAGAAAAAAACGATTCTTGCGATGCTTTTCTCCAACAGTTTTCTTAATTTTCACTTTCATAACTTTACTCAGCAGCGTCACAGCGTCAAGTAGCTTCTACAGTTAAGTAGCTACGTTATTTGCCTCTCGAAGGCATTGCGTTTACATTTCCTAGGCCAAAGGTCAAATACACTATGCAGGTTAAACTAAAAAATGTCAAGTTTCCATATTCAATAAGACTTTTAACGCTGCAGCATCTTTGATCTTTGACCTGCAGAGTTCAAATGTAATGTAAGAGAGTTGTGCAGACACCAGCTATCTCAAACTGCAAACTGCTTAACGCTGTGACGCTTTGGAGAGGAGCAGTCGTAGTGAAAACCGAGAAAATCTGTCGCTCACTGGCGCATACAGTGCCAGCAGTTGGCGGGGAATTTTCCCTCCGTCTCCCTGAAGTTCAAAAGTGCACTAGCTGGGCGGCCATACACCGACAAGACTAAGGCTAACGCGTCGACTATGCAGTTCAAAATGTGAACCCTTTAGAATCGATTCCCCTACTGCGCGCAGCGTCTACACAACTGAATTTAGCTGATTTTGACTCATTTGCTATTAACCCAAATTATTTTCTAGGGGAGATCAATGGTGGGTAGTTGGATTTTTCGGCCCTCTCATCGGTGCATCAATTGGAGCATTTCTGTACATTCTTGTTATCGGAGCTCACCTTGAGGATGACGAGCAAGATATGGATCCTTTAAAGTCAATGGGACCAGAATACATGCCAAGCAGATTTATGCCTCAAGCTCAAGTTGCTCCAAAAATGGCAGATCCTCCAAGATTCATTCCTGAAAACCGTGCTGGAGTTGCTAATCAAGGCTACGATGGTAATATTCCATTCTATTCCCACTTCCGTTAAATATAATTATCTAATAGTTATATTAATCTTCAAATGATAGTCATAATATAAATAAGCATGCTAACGCAGGATCATGTGTAACTTTTAGGTAACACTTATGGCCGAGGGCGCGGAGGATACTAATTGCTCTGATGAATATTTATACAACAACCTTCCAATTACCTCCCATTCTTAACTAATGCTTTAACTACGGGGAAACTAATGTTCAGTTTATCCTTTATCTAAAACAACGAGATTTCCCCCCAATCCATCAAACATAATGTGCAAAAGCTATCAGTACACACAACAAGTGGTTTTCCAGTAAAATCCAATTTCATCTATAAGTCTTAATGCGTCCTATCTCTTGGAGGAGCTAAACTTTGTGTCAAAATCAATATTATTTATCAGCTGTCATTGCCATTCAAACCCGCACTTCCAGATATGGATAATCTCTGGGAAGCTTTTAAAAAATGTGCAGATATTTTCACCTGATGCTCCTCCATTTCGTCGACATGCATTAAACAATGCTGTGAATCAGGATTGCCCTTGACTGATGCACATATGGATAAGCGAGTTTACTACGTTTTTGAACTTGTCAGCTCTGAGCTCAATTAAAAAAATAATTTTCTAACAATGGTAACATTCTTCAAGTTACTTTGCATTTATACACACCATTCCGAGCTTTCCTGAATTTTTTAGCAATTATTCAGAAATTATTGTACTGCATATCCTTTCATTGTCTCATGGTATTCCTCACGGCATTCATTAGATAATATTGTCCGATAAAACTGACGCGCCAAACTCCTAAAACAAGAACCTCGTGTCTTATCCAAGCTCAAGGTATTCTACAACTAATTAGCAGCATGTTCAAAGGGAATAAAACAAGCATCAATTGTCAGTTATACACTCAATCAAGCCCTCTTTGATGTTTACCGGTTCCTGGAATTTGTCAAGATTATCGACAGAGTTTTAGGTAACTGCAATTAAGAAATACGGAACTAGCGTACTTAAACTGACTAATTACATTTAGAGAGGTCCATTATAGAGACACCTAACATCTGCATATATTCCTTTAATGCGCTGATTTATCGCGCATCCTCCCCATGTCCTGATAATGCTTCCAGTTCCACCTCCAGAATTGCAGACAGGTGGATTACCAGCTTGAGCAAACGTAGCAAAGCTTAAAACTCCATCCCGTTAATAGCCCTCCCGTGACAGAAAATATCAACATAAACTATACTTTGAATACCAAATGGAACGGATATCTCCTTCCAGAAACCAAAAGTAAACTTGTTTAATCTACTCCAGTCTGCTACAGTCTTCGTATGAGGATGTGACATCTCTTCAGCTATTGATTTCAATTGTCAAAGTTACTAGTCTACGATGCGCTCGTGTCACAGCTGCTTCTGCCATATAATCGCGACAAGACCCAACGCAATAGAGCACAAGGTTACAGAATGTAATTGGCAAAGTATTGGTTTATCTTAAGCGGTTGCTAAAGACTGCTTTTCAATATCGTTGATTATAGATTAGCTGGAATAGGACAAGTCCAGTGTGTTATAGTCAAATCATCTCAAGAGGGTCAATTAATTCCATCGATTGACTAATAAAAAATGTTCGTGTTGTGTGACCATTTAGCGTCTGCTAATATCATTGATTGATAACTCATGGAGATAAAACCTAAACAAAGCGCCCAAGAATCCCAAGGGTCATGTACAACTTTTACCCAATTGGCTTTCCAGATTTTCCCCACTTTTCTCTAGTCGGACCGTCAGGAAAGTCTTTCGGAAAATAGATCCGCGAAGGTGGTGCATTGATTCCAAAGAGTGCAGCACACAGTTACATACAATCCAGCTCCTCCGGACATATCCGAAAACAAATCCAGATCCTAATATCCAGGTACGTGGTGTTGGCATATCGGCATTTTAGATTTCCGACGTATCGTAGCGCCAAATAAGAGCCTCAACGAGTCTTCGACAACAAACAAGGCTCATTCCAAAACTTTAACTGACCAATGAAAAAATTATATTTCGAAACCATTATCCATTCGTTTGGTATCCTCCGTAGAAACTTCAGCAAAATGGTTGGACCACCGGAGCCTGGAATAACTCCACTTTGGGAAAGCGCTAGGAGGAATTGCAAAATCCGCAACGATTACGTCCGAGAAGCACTAGCGGAATTTGTAGGAACTACCTTGCTTTGTGTAAGACCATTGATTTACGTTTAAAAACACTTGTGGTTCCGTCAAAACCATTTCTTCGATTGGTCCTCTGAATATTCCCGAATCGTTCCCTTTCAGTTTTTCGCCGTTGGTGTCGGAATTCAATCCATAGCGGGAGGACACCCGTTTCTGAATTCTGTTCTTGGAGGAGTTTTTGGACTTATGACAGCAGTTTTTGTTGCTGGTGGAATCTCAGGTAATTTTGAAGAGCCACACTTCTGAGAAACCACAACTTGTGTTGAATTGAATCACATCCAAAGTTATTTAACCCCACCCACCCTTAATGAATTTCAGGTGCTCACATTAATCCCGCTGTTACTTTTGCTTTGGCTATCGGAGGAAAAGTAAGTTGGTTTAAGGTGCCACTGTATTGGGTTTCCCAATTCACCGGTGGATACCTAGGGGCAGGAATTGCAGTCGTCGTCTACTGGGGTAACGGACCGAATTCCCGCTTTCCTTGCTTAATATTGATGATAAACCTGGATGCATCCTATCAGCACATTAATACATTTATTCTCTGTTTTAGCTGTCACCCACAACGACTTAACTGGGGACTTATACCCAGAGTATTGCGCTGCTTTCAGTCACATTGGAACACTTAAAGTTGGAACGGGTATCTTGGATCAGGTAAAATCTAGAATACCTTTGCAATTATCTTTGTCAGCATTGCACAGTTTTGCAACTTACCAAACGGAATACTCAAATTATAATCAACTTTTTATTGCCAAACTCTAAGATTGTCACAACAGCCGTACTTGTCATTGCAATTTACGCCCTCGTTGACGAGAAGAACATGAACGTTCCATTCCATCTCCTTCCGTTCTTCATTGCGCTTGTTGTTGCAGCCATCTCCTTGTGTTTCGGCCAACAAGCCGGAGCTATGCTCAATCCTGCTAGGGATTTGTCACCGAGGCTTATGGCTCTTAGTATTGGATGTGACGACAAAATAGTAATGAAAAGGTAAGTTTCCGCGAATATTTCTGTTAATGCATCCAATGGTCGGCCCACACTGTACATAAACAAAGTTTTGTTGTAACGATTGTTAGTCAATAATTATTTTTTCCCTTCAGTGGCGACGAGCAATGGTGGCTTGTCGGGTTCTTCGGCCCCATGATTGGAGCTACACTTGGAGCCTTTATCTACATTTTGCTCATCGGAGCACATGTCAAGGATGATAATGAATACGAAGACGATGAGGAAGCTATGAAAACAATGGGTCGGGAACACAACCCCACAAGATTTATTCCTAAAGCTCAAGCACCCATCCCTAACATGCTGCCACCTACTCAATCCGCTCCAATCAATCAGCGACCTTATCCCCAACAAGGTATTAACAACCCAGGATATGATGGCAGAGGTAAGATTTTGAAGTTAAAAAAATAAGCATATTAACCCCTACACTTTTTTCCTAACGTTTGCTAGAAAACTATATAACCGTTTATTATATTTATATTGCAGACGATCCGAGATTTAGAAACGGATATTAAAAATCTGAAAAACGGGCTCCGCTTTTGACAAGTAGTTACTTTGCCTCATAAATACTTGAATTTATACTTCACATGTACCTTTAAGCTAAAAATGATCGGCCATTTTGTGCCTCACAAAGTATAATCACAAGAGACAAATAAATTATTCCCATAGGCTCTTTACTATGCCTGTACAACATTCTCATGAGTAAATTTTTAACATGATTCCAGAAGGCTAACAGCATGAAGTTAACTTGCATGGAAAACACTTATATTTTCCAATTCACAAAAGTCTAAAATTCGCCTGAGCTGTGACTTGCGAAAAAGCATTACGTTATTAAAAATAAATGTATATATATAGAGCATAAATTGAAGAAAACATCATTAGTCGGAGGTCGGATTATGAAATATCCAACCGATATATAATTAGCTTAATATAGTTTTAACTTCCATACATGACTTATTAACGTAATTTCATTAGTTTATAGACGTTATCGCCATAGCAAGGTAGCTTCCAATATGACATTTGACACATTCGCATTACGTTTACGCATAACATGTACCTAGCATTAGATTTCGTTTCCTATGCAGTTTGTCTCACTCTTCCCCGCTTCACCGACATCATATGTAGCCATTGAGTTTTTAAAATGCCATCGATTTTATAATCATACGTACCGCGAGCATTCAACACTATTGAGTTGCATAACCCGAGTGCACTTCTAAACAGAATTTCGAAGAATTACAAAATTTAATAATAACTTTGTATCGGATTAAATTATATATTATTTTTTGTAATATTCGTTTTGTGGTGCATAAAAAGAATACAACCGAGTCAGAATGGTTGTTCAGCGTACCGGAGGAGTGGTGAACTTAATTAAATTGTGCGGTCGCTTTGGATCAGCTGTACGCTTAAATCCTGGAAATCAGGCCAACAATCAAATTTTTAATATAGCTGCTATTTGTAATAGTCATGGCATCCATACAACCGCTGGTAGCGCTAATATCACTAACCTACCAGCTTTAACCTCTTCTTCGGCAATCACTACTGTGGATTCCTACACTAATACATCCGTTCAACAGAGGAATGCAAGCTCCGATACTAGTGGTTCAAAACCAGAATGGGGTATGTCAATGATAACTGTAGTAAACATAGTCATATTCATTATTTCAGTTCATCCGAATTTAAATCATTTAGGCATTGATTCTGACGGTGGTTTTAAAACTTTTGGCTTTCAGTTCCGGAAAAGTCAATAGGCTATTCTCCATTCAAGGAAACTAAGAGCACCGGAGAATATGCATTGGCAAGGTTGGATGACTTGATGAATTGGGGCAGAAAGGTATTCATGATAATAATACGAATGCCATTAATTTTATCTGTCCAGTATCTGTAGCATATATATATATACTGAATAATGTATTACAAGCATGTTGAGTATCTTCGGCTTTTTGACGAATTTCGACGCTAACATAGCAATATTGACAGATACGGTTTTTATTTTTATAAGCAAAAACAGCTTTAATAAGTTAATAAGTATCAATGCTACTTAGGAATCCTGGTCAATGTTGAGCTAATTTTTTGCGAGGATAGGGATGCATGTTTTTTCCTGGTTGTGGGTATGGGATGGGCTGCTGAGTGAAGAAGCTTCTTGAGATTTAAACTAAAACCGTTGATACATTACAGAACTCCTTGTGGCCCTTGACCTTCGGCCTTGCATGTTGTGCAGTGGAGATGATGCACATCGCTGCTCCAAGATACGACATGGACAGATTTGGAGTCGTATTCCGAGCTTCTCCGCGTCAAGCCGATTGTATCATCGTTGCTGGCACTTTGACAAACAAGATGGCACCAGCGCTGAGAAAAGTTTACGATCAGGTAAGGACAACTAACGTTTGCAAAAACTTAAATACATCATTTCCAAAGTACGTTAATTGTAGTGGTAATAACACTAGCGAGAGTGTCCTCTAGCAAAGTTTTAAGGCTGGGTTCTGGCCGGCGACTTGTATTTCTGTCATTAGATCTATCAAATTGTAGAGTTTGAAATTTGGAATCGATACGAGGAATCAAGGTGTTTATTTGTACTCCCTTATGAAATGAGAATCATAAGAAAAATACCACTCTTGTAGCTTATTACGCAGTTATCATTCAAGGAAAAATCATCCGTGAAGGATTTTCGCTTTGAAAAGAGCAATGTAAACAAGTTTAGAAACGAAAATGTAATAGCCTCAAACCTACTTCCTTTGTCCAGTTTACTTTGTTTTTCTACTTGGTTTAGCGGAAGAGTGTCACCTAGTCAATGCAGTGAGTTTCCTATTACAACCAGTGAATCGTGTTGTATGTCCTTTTAACTTTTTAGCACCAAGTTTTCGATCCACTGGCTCAGTCAACATCCTACCCTTCACTCTTTGAAGTTTTTTTCATTTCATTAGCAAGTAAAGTAATGAACTGCAAGAATTCAGACCGTCATGTAGATCTAACGTGGTTTCAGTTGAGGATCAAAGGAAAAAAAAGGACATGACTAGGAATAACGCTCAATTTTCTCCGTTTTCTGATTCAGTTCTTGAAAATTGCAAAGATCGGTTAGGTTATGGGGGAAGAACTTTGAGCATTTTACGACGTTATTGACTATTCCGAGTAGCTTCTACACTCATATTCATATTAACTCTATAATAAAAGAGGTACTGAGGGCTCGTAAATACGAAATGTTTTGTATTTTATGCAAACAAAATTCGATTATGTTTTCGTTCTATCATAAAATAGAATATTCCTATTCGCGGATTGTCGTTTGAGTGGGAAAGAGTTTACAGAAACTCGTATTCCAGGGAAACAGGAACTGCTGCCTCCCGGCATCTCATATCCTCTTTCCCACACACACTAAGAATTTATGCAACGGTACGTGAAATGACTTTGAGATATTGCCAAGCTCGAGGGTATTCAATCCTCCTCCCCTATCTCCTAACATTGCCTGTACTTATTGGAATGGAGTATCGTAGTTTTTATCACTTGGCAGGCATGGAGGAGAAAATGAATTTTGACGAAATAAGGGGCCTGCAATACACATTTTTCGAATATTTTCTCATTAATGTGCTCACTCAACTGCCAATAAGTAATGTTCTGGAATGTTTATATTCTTAGAACTAAAGCAGTTTCAGACCCAGCTATAATTGTTTCTGAACGATTTAACTTTACCAGGTATTGCGTTCAGGTTATCCTCAGTAGTGCCTCTTCAGTTTTGATCAATTCTTCCATCTTCTGCCTTAGCATCTTTGTTGCTAAGGCAGAAGAAGTTGTTCTTTTACTAGACAAAACATACGAAGATATTCCCATTGGAAAAACAGGGATAGACTTATCGAATCCAAAAATAAACAGAAGAAAGCCTCTTGAATCAATAAAATAGTTCTCCGAACAGTAGGGGTTCGACTAGGAACGGATACTTCTTTGTTTCAAATGTATCTTTGAAATCGTTTACTTGTATTTCTTTCCATTAAAACATGAAACGGAATAGTTTGGTATAACACAGTAAACAGGAAACAACACAAAACAGGACGTCCAAGATATGTGGTTGTCATTAGCAGAGAGCTAGAATGTATTTGGAATTTGGATCCTTAAGATCTATTTCCTTTCCTGTCGAGTTTTTTACTGCGCTGTGTTTGAGAGAAAGTAGAGAAAGTCACCCGATACGGCGGTGTGGTTGCGAGGGGCGCTACAGCCAAAGAATAGTGAAAGGGGAAGAGAAATGGGAAAATGTTTACAATAGGCCAGCAACTTTTGGTGAAAGTTGGTCTTTTAGCGATTTCTCTTTATTGATGCGTCATACTTGACCTTATAAGTTCCTAAGTAGGACCATTATCCGACTTAAGGTGTTTGTTAACTGTACGGGTGTGAATTGAACCTTGTCGGGCTTTTATATTAATAATAAGAAAAGAGTTTCAGACAAATATCACCTTTTACGATAACTTCCCCTTATATCCAGCAGTCCCGGAAACGGGTATACACATATATATCTGCTGTTGTTCAGTTTAAGCTGAAACCCAACACTTAGCCTTTAAGTCAAGTGCTGTTGGCACACAATGTTTCTCAGTCTATAACAGTAATTCTTTTATTTTATGAAAGCTTTTACTAAAGTTGGTGTTATTAGGTAGAAACAACTTAAGATTCAGAAAGCAGAGAGTTGACAGTAGGAGAAAATAAATCAATTCTTAAGTATAAATCATTTCGATGGGTTGTATTCTCCCGTCTCCGGTTCTTGTCCCTGCTTTATTTGCGGTATTACGAAATTCGTTCGGATGCAAAGCGTGGATGAAGAATAAGATTATTCTTCTTCCTGCTCCTTTGATATATTAAATCAGAGGGTTTTGGTGATGTATGTTCTCGGGATATGCTAAATGACGACTGTATTGTGTGATTCCATTAACTAAGCCATGCATAATCCTGACAGCTTCTTTCATTATTCTTTTCAGATGCCGGAGCCCCGTTGGGTGATTTCAATGGGTAGCTGTGCAAATGGTGGTGGATATTACCACTATTCCTACTCCGTTGTTCGAGGTTGCGACCGAATCGTCCCAGTCGACATATACGTACCTGGTAAGTTGCTCACATTTTGAAGAGTATATATCCAATTATTTATTTGCAAATTTTCTTTCAAAAGTTTCCAACCAAGAGTAAAGTACTTTTCCCAAAGTATTCTTCACCCACTAATGGTCCCTGCCTGACAGCGCGGAAATTGTCTTCAAGAGAAATATGACGTTTATTGAAATTTTCCGAATTTACAATTGTCTTAATGCGTGACGAGTACCAATATTCGGTACATTTTCCCATCCCCATGCAGCTTTATAAATTACCCCATCCACCTAAAGGTTCAAACTATTATCCATGAATGCAGAAACGCTGCGTGTGCTCCTTTTACCAACCTTGAGGCTAGTAGGATGAGCTTGGTTGGAAATTTCTGCTTTTTGTCTCTTTCTCCTCCTATTATATCGTATTCCGATTCCGGGATCTGGGGACCCATGACTATCATAGGACTAAGAAAGCTTTAACGTATGACAATGAAAATATGTGTTTGTGTGTAAACCGAATATTCTATCGTTTTCTCCTAGGTTGCCCACCAACAGCAGAGGCGTTGCTATACGGCGTACTTCAGCTCCAGAAAAAAATCAAGAGGATGAAAACACTTCAAATGTGGTACCGAAAGTGAAAAATGACATGGATAAAATTCTTGATCTTAGGCTTTCGTCGTCCTCCGTAGGAACGTTTTTCGCCAACCGAATAGCATTGCATTACTAGTGTCATAAATTTCAATTTTCTCTAAGCCTAACTCTCGATCCGAAATATATACCAACCCAAGGAACAAGGAAACATGTAGAAAGAAACCGAGACAGTAGTCGTCCTCCCTAACCGTATCTTGTACAGTACACTTAAGAACTGGAAGCAGTCTTCTGCAGGAGGAACATTTTCTTGCAATTCTGCTGAATAAAGAACTGGGGATGCTTCTCGCTCAACTTCACCGGCTCGTTGTTTTTGGCATGGGAGCTGTTAATGTGCAGATTACCCGGCTGTATACGGTATCCGATTCGAACACAAATCAAGTTTAGAACCGTCCAGGACCACGGTGCTATTGTACTATATACCCTTCTACTTTCCTACCACACATCCCCACTTGTCTTTTTAAATTTCTTCAACACTATAATCCCCACCCCTTCAATTATTTTACCACCCCAGCCGCAAAAATCAATACTACTTTTCCTAGGTCTCCAATTGATGCAACGTGTGGGAAAACTTCAAAGAGAATTTCCGGGAATATAAGAGGAGCTGACTTCCTATGGTGGTGTAGAATCGAAATTATTCCTTCCAGTTCACTGGACTTATATATGTTCCAATTTTATTCAATGTCCTTACACTTTCGTTCCCACCAACTAAGCAGGCAGGTAGCATCTGCTCCAAAATTGTCTATACGTTTGATGAGATTCATTGATGTGTGACAAAACATGGGTGAAACATGCCTAGAATTAATTTTAGGCAACAGATGTGCTCCACCCTAAAACCCCAATTTGGTCACAAATGCCCCTAACTTCAAAGGAGGTAATCTCAAAATACTTTACGTATACAATTAGAATAATTTTACAGTCAATCCGAAAAAATTATGCATTCAAAATATTCAGTTTACCACCATTTCTCGAGTGTTAGATTTTCACAGACACATTCTCACCCAACCCCACCCTGGGTAGATAGAAATTCCGCTGAAGATTCAGAATTCCAGAGTATCGCTTTTATTCCAGGAATAAATAGGGCCAAACTACAGAAAATTAAATTTTAATACTGTGGATGCATCGTGTATGAAGAAACCTCTTTTTTCAATCTCTGAGCTTCCGGGAAACAAATAGCGTAAGCTTTCTTTTGGTCATAACTTCGGGTATTTTGTATTACTAGGATTTTATCAACAGGCTAAACAAAGTTCCGTGTTCTATCCCCAATTTTGATCATTTAGGTTTGGACTATATTGACTGTGACAGGACACTCCTTTCGCCGTAAACTATAAGGCTTGAAGACAATATAAGTATTTTCCGTTGGCATGCATGGGCCGGACACGTTCCTTCATGAAACGTTCAAGAGAAGCTTATGGTAGCTTCGGCAGCGGGTACTTGGTTTGTCATTTTTATAATTTTTCTCTTCTCCTTTCTCCGCACAGTTTTTACGAGCCCGCAAGCCCTCTCCTAGTGAATACTCTACGAGTCTCCCGTTTCCCATTTCCAGCAACGCAATACCGAACCCCAGGGGGGAAATTTCAGCAGCCCGAATGTTTTGCAAAGATGCAAGGAGGAACCCTGACAGCTTGGGTGACAGATGCTGCTGGGTCCTGCAAGCAAGGAAGGCAGCATGCTCAGAGAAGAGGTGTTAAATTCGCATTCACAACTTGAGAAAGCAGAGATGCACTTCCCAACTTCGAAGCTGGAGAAATGACTTAAAGACGAGTTGCTTGCTTGTTAAATTGAGAAAAAAGTTGCTTCCGGATCCCCCATTCTTCTCTTCTTCATTTTCCTTAGTAAGAATAACAGATTAACTTTCCAGGATCCGCTTACGAAACCTACACTTTTGCATCTCTCACGAAACTTTCTCCAACTTTCACTCTCTCTACCTGTTTTCCAAATTAGACCTTGAATCCATAATCCAACAAGTTTCGCCGCGTCTGCACTTTTCTAACTTGTTAATCTAGATGATTTTAGATTCGAGGTGCTGGGACGATGAGAGAAAGATGCAAGTTAGGGCATAAAAGGGCGGAAAGACGAGTGAAAGTACTTAGGGGCTGATGAAGAATTGACACAAGTTTCAAATTGGATATTAGTGATTTCCTGGAAAGAAACTCATCTCTCGTCTTCATTTTCATTTACCTTCATTAGTCCGACGAATGTAAACTATATTTAATAGTTGAATTAGCAATTTGCTACTTGCTGCTGGAATTAGGTGGTACAAACTTGCACAACTCTACCAAGTTCTCACTCCTTTAGTCTCCGCCTTCCAAGCTTTCTCTCATTTCATTACTGTCTCAAGTTTCAGCTTTTGATTTCTGGATAGCTGAAATAAGGAAGTTAAGTAGAAAGAAAGAAGGGAAATAGTTTTAGGCGTAATCATCATTATCTTTCCTTTTCCCAGTCAATCCTCTATTTTCCCAGCCAGCACATTCCCTTTGAATAATTCTTATCATTTCCTTCTCTCCCGCTAAAATTAGAGAGAATCGCAATAATACAAACTGAGCTTTTTCATTCTCCGCTTCCTCAACCGCTATGCATGCCGAAGGAGGGAATAAGGCGGAGAGAAGAGAAAATCCACTTTCTCTCTCTTCATAGATTCCGCTTCACAAATCCCGTCTCTGATTCTCCCTCAACGTCAGTCATCTCCATCTTATACGTAATGCTATGATGCAGTTTCCAGAAATTCTCTAGAACTTGATAGAAATCTGCAAATCAAACAGGTTCTTGATAACGTAGGCGCTAATGAGAATTCTCTGCTTGTCTCCTTCCCTCTTATTCTATGCATTCCAGATTCTCGTACATAAAGCCATATGTGCGTTGTATGGATGAAGACTGCTTGCAAAAAACCTTATTTGTTAACTCCGGAAGGAGGCAGATATAATACCTTTCTTTTCGAGTCTTTGAATTGAGTTTTGATGAGAAAGATGGAAGAATATATAATAACAATCGTCTTTTATTTTCTCTCAAAAATGAGTTAATTGAGAAACTTTCCTAGCCAAGCCACAATGACTACTGACAAGTAATTTCAAGGCGACGTTTTCCCTCACATAGCTAGCCCTGCACCAGCTGCTCCTGAAAATCTTCTTTCACCAAGAATACCAAGATGAATTGCTCTCCTTGCTTCTAATCCCTTCTTTCTGTTCTGCTCCCTGCTACATGTACAAAATTTCATCGAATCCGCATCTCCTGGTTTTCTCTACCTTGTTTGTTGTTTCTCTACCTCTCCTGGTTAGACGTGTCTCAAATACATCGAGTAATCAACCCGGGCAGAAAAACTATATTTAGATTCATTCAATATTTCAGCTGTAAAATATTATTATTTTTGAATTTCTTCAATTTTGTTTTCCACAAGCTTCTACTTTTTCGACTTGTAAATTAGTACTTCTTAGACTTAAGCCTTGAAGAGCCTTCATACATAGCCGGCAGAGCACCTCTCATTGTCTTGTAGGCTTCCACGGTTGCAATTCAGAGACGAAGAGATTACCGTATCAAAGTCAATATAATCGAAACTGTTAAATCCTGGTCTAAGCAGCGCTATCTCAATTTCTTAAATCATGTCCCTAAAATTGAAAATAACAAAAATTGTAAACCGACAGAGAATTGTATGCATGCAGTCACGTTTTAAACGGAGGCTGTCCCAGTCGCCAAGCTTTCTTGTAAAAACAGAATTACAAATTTTTCCTACATGCATTTCAGCACGAACATATTGTGTCGTATCTTGTTGATTCATGGACTTGTACGATAAATAAGAACAAGTAACTTTAAAAACACCACGCACACACAAGCTAATAAAAAAAGTATTTTTTCACTTTCAACTGCAGGGAGAGATGACATTATGTAGGATGAAATACGTACATGTAACTAAGATTTACTGCCAACCCAAGATAGTGTAAGGAGAATCAAGAGGCGTGCATTCTGCAACGTGCAGCGCTACATTCCCCCAAACTCCCTTGGAGAGTAATCCGAACAAGTGCTTCATGACTTCTTGTCCCTTGTCACTAACAAAACCTACTAATTTAAACTAAATATTGATTAAAACTTCAGCTCACTACTTATGCCATTAATTGCATTCCTTTCCTTGAAGTCCATCTTGCGATAACATGACGTCAATCATTCAAGTCTTTTCCTAATAAATGCACTCATCTTAAACGAAGCTCCCTAGCTTATTCCTTCCACAAACCAAAACCAAAATATAATTAAACTGCAAAATCAATTAAATTTTCAAGGCTTTTCAAATCCTAGCGCTACACGTGGCCTACCTCAATTCTCAGTTGAACGCAATCATAATCAACCACTTACATAAAATCCATCAGAGCTCTCTCATCGGACATGAATGTGATCCTTGGAAGCCCTCATCCTCCACTACCTACGCGTGAAAAACTTGGGTTACGTTACGCCCATGCTCTCAATCAATGGAAGAGAAAGCTTTCTCAGTTCATCTCTGGCTTCCGGATCCGGTTAAAAGGCTTTCCACGTGTATGGAAACAAAAGGAAGTTTAATACTTTGTTTTAAGGATGTGACGACGAATATGGGGATATATGAGTATATTGCGTGTTTTAGATCATTCCGCGTTCAAGCTCGAGCATACTTGTCGGTGGGAACCTCAGAGCAAGACGAGCGAAGCATCCCACACATTTTATAATACATACAACAAGAATGAGATGAACAAAAGGAAATAATATCTCCGCCGTCATACTTTCACTATTTACCGAGACAATCATTCATTCACTCCAAGTAGCCCTGTGGTGAAAACCGGCTGGGAATAAACAATGGATTCCGGCTCCTTTTCCAAGTGGCCATCTTGCCTCCTGTGGGCCTCCTCGACTAGACTCAGCAACCACAACTTTAACGAATGTTTACACAATATGTTCTCCTACGTTACATGCACTCAAGATCCAGAGAGGAAATTAGAGTGTCGCCGTTGACACCGTCTTTACCGCCTCACCATATTGCCCTAACATATTCCCATGTGTCTCACACCGTTTACATTGTCTTTGCCCCGCAGAATTGCAGGAGTGAAGCAGACTTTCTCCGAGATTCTTCCTTGCTTTTCTTTGTAATTTAACTTTCCCAAGAAGACGCTCCCTCTCTAGTCTTGTCTTTGTTTCCCTTGCTTGACCCACGGGGTTAATCTCGGGAATATTCTGCGAAGCAGATTTACAAAAGACGTCCCCAAATTTCATGTAACAGACCGATCTACTCCTTACTCCTTTCACAGGAGAATACAGTTTTATAAATGTTAATCATCATCATATTTTATCGGTGCAAATAAATCTCTGGAAACCTATTTTTTGAGGCTCCTATACGTAATGCCGATCTTGAAATCCAAGAAGCGGCCTCCAAGAATTGGATTGATAAAAGATTATGCCATTTATTTCACTGTGCATACACTACGGTATTGCTCCTTTCACAAATACATAGATAGCAATTTAGATGGATATTAAGCAGAGAAAGCATACTTCATCCAAGAACTACAGGCATATAGAATCCGAATAAAACGCATTAAAAATAGAATCTGCGTTGACATTAATTTTGCCTGTATTTTAGGCTGTATCAACACTTTTTTATACAATCTTTAAAAGAGAAAGCAGAATCCTGCAAAAAAACCCAAAAGAGATTGCATGTGTTGATTTAAATAGAGAATAATAGATGTCGTTTAAGTTTTACATATATTTCTCGTATTTTGCAATTTCCATCCCTGTAAGCTTCTGTTGAAATAGTGTGGAAAATATTGGACAAATATGTTAATTTTAAGCCATTAACGGCATTTCTAAAGAGGACGTTTAAATGTTACTTTCTACGCGAGGATTCCAAGTCTCGTCCTTTTATTGTATTGTAGAAAGCGGACGTAATAATGAATAACATGAGATTTTCTCCCTGTTTCCCTTAATGATTTTAGTGAAAACAAAGAAGTCTTAATAATTGCATCAAGCCTTGAATATTCCAACAGATGCATTAATGCACACCACTTTCTCCTCTCCCAAACCTTCAGCCCTCCCTAGACTTGAGTTCCGCGTGGAGAAAGTTTCCTAAAACAAAAGCTAGCGAGAGAGCACAGAGGCACGGTATGTGCTGCTGCAATAATAGCAGGAGCCAGTGAAATACAGTTCGTGGTTTGGTATGAGGATCTTGAGATTTCGTGTGAGAAACACGGTGTATCAACTACTGTCTGCTGCACAAGGATGAGAAGCATTCCCAAAGTTAGGTTCTGTCAGAGCATCTAATTAACTGCGACATTTATAGCTTAAATTTTAGCACAAGATAATCCTATTTCGTTTCCTAAGCCTTCTTTCCCTGCACTCATCTCAGCGTGCATTTCCCGGTGAAAGCAAGCTTTCACTTTCCGACCCACTTATTTCCTTCGCTCAAGTCCTTAAATCTAAATTGCAGGATGCCAGCTTATGGAGATGTTACCAAAGTCTCCGGGCCTCTAACAACAAGTGTGAGACAGTAAAAGTCATGATACAATTATGTAGCTCCTCCGCTGATTAATATTTTCCAACTTGTTCCCGTCCAACGCCCCTTGAAATCTTTTCAAGTCCAGTTTATTAATTATTTCGGTCAAGCGCCTTCTCCTCCCGAGTGAATCAACGTTATTGTCCTTTTGCAAAGAGTTTTAAAATCTTTTAGTTCTATGTTTTCTTCAGTTTTTCAAATGCATCGCACACTTTCCACATAGACACATAGAACAAAGCGCACGTAAAAGTTAAAGCTTTTATCGTACATACAGCATACAGCTTGACACTGTAACCAAAGCTGTCACCATCCGAAGCGTTATGTACATATGATAATTGTAGACCATCAAATCCAATTTATCTTGCATTAAAAACTTCTTCAACTCCGTAACCGCATACGTCAAAGTTTGTGTCATCTAAAGTTAAGCCAAAAACTGCGGATACCGTGATCGGTAACTTACCGCATGTCCTGTCAAAAGTGAATCACTTTCTTTTCATTGTTTTACAGCATCTCTGCTCTGATTACAGCAACAGATTTTCTCACCTTGCCCCATTCTCCCACCTTCCCTCCCTCAAAACTTCTCGCCTTTCTCCGCCTCCCGAATAATTCCTCCTCAATGCTTATTAATCACCTTTGAATGGCACCGACCCGGAATTTCAGCCCTTTCCTTCGTCACGCCTTTGTAGTCATGTTAGACACATGCACATAGCTCCCCGAAGGACGCTTTCGCTAGGAGTAGAAGCCGCTGTAACTCGGTAATTCACTGCGTAGGTGCTAGTTTGATCGGGCTATAATCGTCGTAAATGCATATCAAGCTCCAAGCTTTTATCTCAAATTATAGTCTACATAAAAGTTTCCCCAGTGTGCAGTGAATGCATTAGCTCCTTTTCCTCTAACTCACAAGCATCCCTTCTAAGCCTTCCCTTCCCTGACCTGTGCAACTGCCAAATAAATGCCAGGGTTAGGAAAGGAACAAATTAAAATAAAAAATACCCTAATCCTTCCGCTCCTTATAAAGCAAAGTACCCCTCGGTTTGTTCCCCCATAAAAACTGGGTCGTTCCATTAATATTACCCCGAAATCACATGCTAGACCCAGTTTTCACCTGCTTTTACAACAGCAATTTCTCTCTTTTCTCAACGTTCCCGCATAATAAAGGAATTAATGAACCATGTAAGTCGAGCCTTAAAAATACCAACCGGATTCCCCCCTACCGTCTGTCTATCCGGGTGGGACTGGGGGGAACGGAAAAGGAATTGAAATGATTTCTGATAAATATGCACATAATCCTTCGTGCGGAGAAATTCCCATCTGTGCCGGCCACATATTTTCCGTGCAACATGCAACTCTGTGGTTTTTTGCACTTTCATCCCTTCAGCCAACAGTGTGATCCCCGGATGTGCTTTCCCCAGATTGAAACTTTCTCCATCTTCTTTCCGTTTACCCTATGCTGTGACTTACGTTGGTAGTGATTAAAAGTGCCACCTTTTCCCACAACTTTCCCATCTACTTTCTCCTAAACTTTCTCTTTACTTCAAGGGGTATGGTTTTACGGCATTTTGACAGGAAATCATTTTTATAATATCAAAAAGTCGTAAAATTTTAACTTTTGAATTTAAAATTCTTCTTTTGAATTCATACACTTATATTTTTTACGAGTTACATTACGCGCATATTTGCTATAACAAACATTTACGGATTTTATGTATAACTTAATCACACCATTTTGTTTTAAAGCTCACTCGACTACCTTTGCTGTATTGCAGCATTGGTTTCTTTCACCTTCCAACACACTTTTTCCAAGAACAGGTTCTCAACATTTGCAGGTATTTTTATAAGAGTTCCAGAGCACCATTTCCTAGGCAAATTAAAGATTATACAACTTGATGAATGAAACTGTCATCTATTGAAATCTCTACGCCAATCATTATTAACTCAATGGAACATGCTTCACCAAAAGCCCCATCATATATTAACGAGCATGTGAAAAAGATCAAAACTCTTTTTTCTACTCTTCGTTCCTTATTCTAGTTCCTCCCCCTGTCTCCCACTCGAATAAAAATGTATTCACAAAATAAAATATTTATTCCATGTTTTTTCTTTGTGTTGCCTCCAAGAATACTCGACAAGATTCTAAATCCTCAGCATCTACATTTTTTAACGAACCAAATTTTTATCCCACTACTTTCAGCACACAGTATTGAAAGCCAAAATAATATAAAGGTTACATACATGTATACAGCATTCATCAATTTTCACATCACGTCTCAGTCATAAGGTTACACATGTACGGATGTACCACCAAGTATTTTTCATTTCCTGTGAAACCTGCTGACAAAAGAGTAGTGCGCGCTTAAGGACAATAGCTAAAAGAAGAGAAAGCATAAGGTAGTGGTAGTAAGCAGGAATGAAAATCTATTCTTTGATCTATCATCTTTTTCAATTTTTATCACAATAAGAATATGCGCCTATTCTCGGAATGCACATGTAAATGTATTCCTTTCTCCCCATATATTCTTTTCAATAAATTGGAGATGTCGTACTGGAGGAGTCGGGTAGTTCCTAAAATTACACCGACAAGAGTATTCCTCCTACAATGTCCGTCTACACATCAAAGGGAACAAGATGAAAGCCTTGTTGCACGAACACTATCCGCGTTGGAAATACGATCTCCACAGAGAACAAAACATAAACATCACTCGTTATCCCACAGCTTCTTTATTACGATCGCGAACGGCCGTAGCAAAGTAGTGTAGTGCTAAAATATTTTAGCATACTTAATTACTTAGCACGACTTTGATCAAGACAAGATGAGAGCCAACGGAAAGGAAATCTGAGCTGAGCTTTTGCAAGATCCCACACCCTTCCCTCACATCTGGCTCCTTTCACACTGGGTCTTCAAAGCCAATTCACAAGGTTTCAGCTATAATTAAACTAATGGCGATGACGACATTAACTTGCAAATCAAATTATTCTTCCTTATTTTCTTCTCCTTTTTAAACTTCCGAAGCTGCACTTGAACTTGAGGTGAGAAAGGAAGTCACACGCGTAATCTCGCTTATCCAGGTTTTATACAGTCATCTCACAACAACGAAGCATTTTTCTACCGAAATATGTTCATTATGACACTGCTATGTTGGACAATATGTTAAATCCAACTGGTCAAAACGCATGCAAAATAATACCTTATAGCGTTTCACACATTCAAAATTTAAATCCTTACTATCCAGGAAATTTGTCTCCGCAAGTTTCTCAGGTAAAAGGTAAAGAGAATCAATGTGGGAAAGTAATTTGTTACCACCAAATTTCAGGAAAATATAGATGCAATAACGCCATTTAGATTGATATCATAAAATTCCTTCAAATTTCAATTTAATATGGCTTAAAACAAGCTTTTTCTCGGTTTTGACAAATGTGAGTGCTACGAAAGGGAATAATACATTACAATGAAGAACAAGAACTAAACGCTCCCCACAAAGCTCGTGGGTTCTAGGAAAGCATAAATAATAATTTTGTAGTAGTTAAGAGTGAGTCAAACCTGGTTTGTGCATCGGTGCATGTTGCATCAATACTAACAGAGAGCTAATGTCAAAATTTCCAGGAAAATCTTTTCAAACTTCCCCTCAAAGGTTGTACGAAGAACTATAGAAAACATTTTCCAAGTGCTCTGCTCGTGTAACTTCTGACTCTCGTATCTTATCACTGCGTATTCTTATTCTCAAAGACACCGCAGTTTCTAGAGCATCCAATGCACTAAAGGCTTTTCGCGCTTTGCTAACTTGTTTAACATGTTAGAATCTGTTGCTGGAGTTTGTTGTTTCTTTGAAAGATTCGTGGAAATTATCTCAAAGCCCAAATATTACATTAAGGGCGTTGAATTATAAGCGATATTAAAATCCAACTTCACAAACAATATTTTCATAGTATCATACGCTCCGCTCAACATCATTTACCGCATCATTTAGATTACTTTGCAAATTGCTTATTACCAATTACATAAATAGTGACGACCATCATTCTACCTCCATTCCCTGCGCGTTTTGCCTATTTGAAGTCAAGTTCCAAGTTTTTTCATTGAGTGAAAAACCACTCGGAAAGCAAACTGAAAAATTCAATTCATTTGGAATTTTCAACCGTTTTTCCATTCTCTTTCCCCCAAATAACCCATCTTGAAAAATTGATGTTGTCTTACATTGAATTTGTAAAATGGCAAATAACTGGCATAGTTGAAGAAAGAGATGAGCGGTAAAAAAAGTTTTCTTTGAAAAAAAGTTCACGCATTCATGAATGATGA
Organism: Sminthurides aquaticus; assembly: GCA_906901655.1. Lineage (NCBI taxonomy): Eukaryota > Metazoa > Arthropoda > Collembola > Symphypleona > Sminthurididae > Sminthurides > Sminthurides aquaticus. Next base: position 6,590,529 of record CAJQTT010000003.1, read on the forward strand.
AGTTTCGCAATGTAACTGGCATGGGCGCCCCCAGCTCTATCTTCTATGCGTTACATACCTGAGAGAAAGCACGCTCTTGGAAGCACATAGGTGACAACAAATGTGGTATTTTCCCAAACCGAATTTCGCACTGAATTTCAAAACATTTTCATCAACTCTCAAAGTTTATCGTGTGGAAAAATGGAGTCGAGATAGCAGCAAAACTTTGACAATTTTTCTTGTTACTTAAAAAAAATCAGCTTATTATATTAGCACAAGAGTGAGCGAAAATTGCTTACAAAACGTAAAAGTTTCCCGAAAAAGCAATTCTCTCCTTCGGGCACTTTCCCCATTTTTATTTTCAAACCCTTTTGGTTATATTGTGTTGTAATAATACGTGCTACACATGTGTTCCCCTTTCATATCACAGATGAAGCGAAAGAAAGGTGGATTATAATTATTATAAAATCCCTTTATATACAGTTCCTCCTGGGAGTGAATCTCTTAAGCACACTACACTCTCCGACTCTCCTTCTCTTGAATCGAGATCCCAGCCATCCAAAATCCTTTCCCTTTACAAGGAGACTGCATAATTAGAATGAAAATCAGCTAGCTTTCACTCCTACTTTCACCTCTTCAAATGTATATTTTTCAATTTCCCTAATATTCTCGAAAGTACTAATGGAAGTGGCTAAAGACATTGAAAGTAGCGAGAGATATTCTCGCTGAATTTGTCTCACTTCACTCATCCATGCTCTCCTCAATATTTTCATTCTCCTATAGTATTTGCTGCCCCTATGCCTTGACGATGCAAACAAAAGAGAAAGCAAATAACAAATTCACAAGATTTTCTCCTTTCTTTCCATTCGCTTCTCTTCCTCATGCAGCTACTTGTGAAAACTGGGAAAGAAAACCTCGACTCCAACTCTTAAAGTAATTTGTGTTAGTTATTTAGTAATTTAGACGAGTGTGGAAAGATATTTCAAGAGTTGCTAGAACTAGGACTAGAATAAAATGATGAGCACATTTTTAAGCTCAGGTATACTCGAGACGATTATTCGCCTAAATCAACTCAATAACTAACTAATGAGTGAATAAATCCCTTAAAGTTATTTTTATCGTTCTCATGCTAACAGGTCGTAGGCAGAGGATTCAGGGTTAGCGTATTAGCCAACGGAGTAACACAGTCTTTTACCTTTGCCTCTTTTTAAAATGAAGCTCCTCTATGATAATCAACGAGGATTAGGCTAGACGACAAATAACGTGAAAGTTTCCTGCCGATGCGTTTTATACTTCCTTCTGACATTATCATCGTATTCCATTATTTTCCTGCAATGCAACACTGTTTCAATCATTGCTGATCACCCTCTTCTCCGCTCGAATTTCAAACGCAAATAAAATCCCAAGTTATCAGGAATATTGCTTTCTTCTCCGCATATTTCGTATTACTCATAGAAATCCGAACCTGCGAGTTGTGGGTAGTAGTCAAGTATAACTTCTCGGAAATCCGTCCGTTTTAGTCTTGACAGACAGATTCCTGCATTCATGCCCAGTTACATTACTTACAGTGAAGGGTATTTTCCGCGTATTGCTCCCCATACAAAAGAAGGCCAAGTCTTGGGTTAGGATTACTCTGAGACGAAAGATTTATGTAGGCCGGATTCATAAATTCTTCCTTGGTAATTTTTAATATTAATTGCACATGGACAGTTGACGACACAGAGAAAGCGGACAGAGGGATGGAGGCTCGAGCGCGGAATAAAAGAGGACTCTTTCAAGAGAAGCTATCGGAAGTAATGAGACGGATAGCTGGCTGGGACGTGGGTCGTTTTCAACCCAATATATCTCATTGTAGGAAGGAAGGATGATCAATGTGCGGATAAGGATTTTGGTTGGAGGAATCCAAGGGAGTCATTTCCTTCCCGTAATTCATTCTCTATTAAATTGGAAATGGCAAGCAAGCGAGCCGTCACAAAAGCTATCAAGTTGGCGTGTAAAAATCGAACCCATCTGCCCTAGCTTCTGGCAAGGACGGCCACTATTTTTGCGATCCGATGAAAGGGATGCTGGAATCAAGTCCTACGTCCTCACATGTCTCTTCCCATTCTTCTTTCACCTAGTTCTAAGATGCATCCAAGAAACCCTATTGTAGGAAAACTGTGAAAAAGGTTTGCTTCCCTCAATTAATTTACCCAGAAGGACCGGGCATGTAGGTGGCATTCGTTTACGCTCAAAGGAATTTGTTCGCCCATATAACAAATAGATTTCCTTCATTCCCTCCCCTTCTTGTTGCATCTGTTCCTCCCGGCTGGCTGGGTAGCGGGTATCTTAGCGGACTCAGAAGCAATTTGTTGTTGCCTGCCTCCATTGTTACCATAATATTCACATTCCAGAAGCAGAGAGAGAGAGGGATAGAGAACGGAGAGAGTGGAATTATTGCTTAATGGTAATAACGAAAATTTCTACAATTTACCTCTCTCTTTCTCCGTACTTTCACCGTACTTTCTCTTCCTAAACAACTTCTATTACTCGATCCTTCGTCTCTTCCACGACGGGTCTTTCCGAATTTTTATTCACAAAGTACAACATTTCCCCATACCTTCCTCCCTTACAGTCTCCCCCTTCCAAGTCCTTTAAAGCTTTTGCTGAGAACCGTCTCAACAGGCTTTCACAGCGAAGGTTAGTGTTGAAAAACAACTTTTTGCCATGTTGCGGAAGTTTTCTCCCATTATTTTGTTGTCAATTTATGGTGGGACGGATCATGTGCGCATCGTTAGCTTCTTTGAGTTTCCAAATTACTTTTTACTCCACATCTGCCCTCCTACAACTACAAAACCGTATCTTGAATAACAGTATGCAAACTTTCACTCTTCCCTCTCTCCTCCTATGCAGAATATAGGAGACACAAGGTTAAAATTGCATTTTCCTACCCAGCTGCATCCTTACCCCAATTTCTAATTCCACCCCTATTACCAACTATATACTTGGAGAGCAATTACTCCTCTCTTCTGAACTTTGACTCACCTATTACAACTTGTTTTCCTCCTCTAAACTATTTTCTTTTCATCCATTTCACTCTCAGCCCTCCTCCAAATCCACATTATAGGCTGGCATTACAGCCATTAATTGCCGGACATTAAATAGGAAAAGGTTGCCGGATAAATTACCCGAGGGTTAATGGATAATGTGCGTGGAAGAGAAAACTCTAGGAATCTGGCTGGCTTATACAGCACAGCAGCTCTCTCCCGCTTTGAAAAAGCCATCATAACACAGAAGCTTCCAACTCTCCGGTCCTCAAGGAAATCCACTACTAGCAATTAAGAGCTGTAAAATATGGATCGATTAGCTCGGATATCAATTTTAACTATACCCTCCGCTCCTCCGCCCAATTAGTCTTTTGACAAAATTATCAAAATTAACTGTAAGAAAAACTATTTTAGATAATCCCTAGCTACTAAACTAATAAAATCTCAGATAAGCAAAAAGTATGTAGGACCGGAAGGCTACAAACAATCAAACGAGATTATCCAATGTCCCACCTCCTCCGAATAACAGCTCTGCCACCCTATAATTGAATTCATTTACAACTAACCACAAACGTATTAATTGTTTCTTGTACATCTCAATAATCTCACCTCAAGTCGTTCTCCAAGTTACGAATATTTTGAAGCTCAAAATAAGTAATAATCTCTGATATTATGCCCTCACCATCCACCTGCTCAACTTACCCTCGGAGAAAGTATAAAGCTGTTTATTTTATATCCATCTCAGTTTCCAAGCTATATGCGATCTTGCCGCTTAATCCTTAATGCACTCTCATCCCGAATTCAGTGCACCTTGCGGAGAAAGCAGCTTTCTCCACCCCACTTACTTCCTTACCGCAAGGCAATAAATGAGAGCGAAAGGTGTACTAGACAGCCTCTTACACATTAGATTGCGGTTATACCTTGAGAATACACAACATAGTCCTTTTGCACGTCTGCCCTAGGAAATGGCAAACGCACAAAGCTGTCTTCCTTCTGATGGGCTGAATATTACTTTAATTTACGCCTCAAAGCTCCCGCTCATTCCTATTCTCCAACGCTCTCAGATTCTATTTAAGGCGGAGAAAGCCCCAAATTCTGAGTGCTGTATGCTCCCAAGCTGAAATATGAAATGAACGGCTGGATTTTTCAATGAGGACACGTAATCCATCAACATGAATAGGTGATGGTGTCATTTTGTGGGATTTTCTTTATATAACATCCTATCGTCTGTAGTCTCATCACTGTCTCGCGGCGGCACAAGCATTGGATTTGTAATTGGGATGTATTTTTTATGATGCCCTTTCCCTGCCTCTCTCTCCCGCCTTCATTTCTATCTTAGACCTTAACGAATCCGAGTGAGACGTACACGAAGCATCCCTCCAGTTCTTCATCGCGCCATTTTGTACTAGAAGTAAAATGTGTCGCCGCCTTGCTGCATTTCCTATATACTATTAACGGTATTGAGGATGGACGTCAAGATATAAATTGCTTCTCACAATAGAAGAATAGTATCATCAGAGAAGATGAGTTTTTCAAGGAGAGGACAAGCTACTAAAAGCATTACATTCCTATTAGTTATACACCATCCAGCTGGTCGGCGGAGAGTTTCTAGTTTGCATCAAACCTCAACTACGCTCCTACTAAATAACAAATAAAACCCGTGCTGGCGTAAGCACTAAACACTAAAGTAGAAGAACCTCCCTACCAGATCTATTGTCCCATCCTTGTCTCCAAATAAAAGCTTAGAAGGGTCTTCCAAGAGAAAGCAACGACTCAACAACAGTGACTTCATGCAGCTGAAAGCCTGACAGGGCGTGTAAACTCCAAAGTGAAATCCTGGAGAAAGCCAACCCCGCCGGCAAAGTGCAGCTAACGATGCTCCGCCAACATGAAAGATATGTCCAATACGAATAGCAAGTTTCTTCTATATTTAATGCAATTCCCAAATCTGCTTCCAGCATTTCGCGGAGAAAGTTTGGACGAAAGCTTCCAGAGAACCTTATACAAATTCCAAAGCAGACGAAAGTATTAACTAAACACAAATTAAAATGACAGCATAACTCAAGCTTGTAAAACCAAAACCAAATTACCATGACACCGTGGCGAGTAGTGCTTGTATTTGATCTCACAAGTTGGCCAGATTTTCTCAAAAGGTCGAGAGTAGAAAATACAGTATCAATAAGTTCAGGAAACTTGCATAAAAAATTGCAAACAAGCCCACTTCTTGTTTAACAAGGACAGTGAAAGCACTGTATAAACTCAACCAGGGAAAATTCCAGGCAGTGAAATACACATTTTTCAGAACTTCTGAGAATCACCCCTGGAGAAAGTACTCTCAAAACTTGCCCTTCCAAGAGCTACTACTTCTTCCAAGTATATACTTTTGCTCAAGCGTCAAAAGCATACAGAGTATAGAGGTAATAATTGTAATCCAAGTGCTAAATGGCTTCAAAAGTATACACAGCACTTACACATTACAAAAAATGTTTTTCCCAAAAAACCGATACATTGCTTGACAAGGCTTGAAAATTCAAGAGCATATGAAAGCCGCGAAGAAAGCATAGAGAACAAAATTACATATATAATACATCCCAGCCCACACACACGTTGTAACATTTAGAAGAAAGCTTTTAATCCAAGCACATTCACATCCGAGAGTACAGATTGAGTGCATGGTGAAAGTTCATACAAGCTTGATGAGTGCAGAAAAGAAAACTTGTGGGAGAAAGTTTGCCGGTGAAAGCTCAAAGCTAGCAGCTCAAATAGAGATTCCATTGCGGTGAAACGTAATCCCGGGGATACATATTCCTCGCAAATTCTATGGCAGGCACATAAACGTTTTATGGAAGGGAAAAGTAAAAGATTTTTATATAATTCTCAAGCAGTTAGGGTTAGTGAATAGCGGAAAGTAATATGAGAAGTCTGCTCATAATACCATGCAACTAGCGCGCGCACTTAGAGTTAACAGTTATAAGTGCGAATTTCATAGGCCAAAATTCCAGCTAGCTTGTGTATTCCTAGAAAACTTGGGCAAAATAGTTGTGGAAAAAGTATGGCAAAAATTTCAGCGAGGAAAAAGTCTCGAGTAAAAAGAAGCGGAGAGCAGTTGGTAGTTGGACGTTCATTGTTCATTGAGTAGTTATTTGTATGTATTTACGAGCCTCATTATTCCAACCACTCGTAAATGGTATTCTGGGAGAGAATATCAGCCTATTTGCGGCATGGTCGCAAAAAGCTTTACTTCCATCTGGACGCTCCGCCATCCCAGCCGCATCCTCAACGTCCCCAAACTAACCACCAGGACAATAATATGAGTTGCACATAGTCACATAGGAGAAGGCATTAAAACCCTTTCTAACTCTATTTTGAATAGCCGCCCAAGGAAGAGTAGTGCGAGACGGCAAGTAATAGAAGGAGAGAGAGAGTACGAAAGGAAGCAATAGAAAATGGCAATATAGCCAAAATCTTCTTCCCCCTTGCCCTCCCCATAAACATCTTCCTTAAAGTCTGACGGCTGCTTGCTCCACGACGAGATATTTCGTCAACTTCACGACTATAACATCCACCAAGAAATTAGCTAGAAGAATGTAAGAGCTTGGCTAGCCGTCCTCCCTTCCGAGTAGCAGTAGAAGATCCCTTTAGTTTACTCTCTTCCCCTCCAGGTATTTACGTCCCTATTTTGAATCAACGAGATCTCTGCACTTATAGGTTCCTCTTTAAGTTAGGTCGTCAACGGTCATCAACTTTCTCATAAAATTCCACCACACTCATCCTTGCTCCCATCTCCTAATATTTCTCTAGTCTTCCCTCCTCCCCATCCCTCTTTCCTCCATGGACTACCTTTATATCACATTTCCTTATACTTCATCCCCGTCACACCCACCTATCTTTATCTTCATTCCAGTTTCAGCATCAAGCCGCCATACCCACCTACACAAAAATGATTTCAGATGGAAGGGTGACAAAACTCTAGGGAAGAAAAGACTCAGCTTCCTTGATCTAAGTTTCTCCCGAGAACAACCTGTGTGTACCCCTATTAGAAACCGTAGCCTCCAAAATAACTTGGAGACGTTACAGGAGCAGAAGTCAGAAGAGAAGCTAAACTTAGGGAGCATGTTATCTTCTAAAGAGGGCTTAAAATTTAACAAGAATAGGAACAAGTAGGAAGAGGAAGAAGAAGACGAAGAAAAGTCACTGAGGGTTCCATCCAGCAAAGTAGGGGAAGCGGATGGTCCCAAAACTTTTCCACAGTGTCCGCATCCTTCATTCTTCTATTTCATCCTCAGGACGAGAGGAAGGAAGAAGCCGCCTTCCATTCCACAGTCAATTTTCTCCAGCCCAACTGATTTGTGAATTGCTTTTACCCAGCATTCAGCGTCACAGCCAGTGCGAAAAGAACCCGGGCCGGGTACCAGCGGTATCCGCCCTACCTTAAAGCACACAGAACAGCTTCCATCCTACCTACCAAGCAAGCAAGCGAGCTCCCTTGGCCTTCTTTACTTTCTCCCTCCCCGCTGCATCCTCTTGTATTAGGGGCAACATGCTCGCTGAACTAGCTCAGTCTCGATTTTCTCCTGCTCCTACTCAGAACAAAGTGATTGCTCCGACCGATGGCAAGCAAACTGGGACAGTCTCCTCAGAAGAAAGAGTTGACAAACATATAAATTCTTCCTCCAAGAGTCCCTTGTCAAGTCCCCTCAATCCTGTCCGCTTTCCCTATCTTCAGTTTGATCGTAAACCTCCCACGCTCCCAATCTTCCACCCCGCCTGTTTGTCAGTGTGTCAGTGAGCCCCTTTTCCTCCAAGGATTTAAGACATGAATTCTTTTCAATTCACATCTGTATTTTCTCCTCCTTATTGTCAACTTCTAGGGAGTTGAACAACTGAGCCCTACCCGAATTCAGAGATACTTGGAGAAAGTCACCCTCCAAGTAAACTTTCTCCTTGGAGAGTAACGCCGGATTTCCAGCCAACTGATCTTTTGTCGGTCAAAAACATCCACAAGCCCACCAACTTTCTCCTTGGAGATTTGTAGTGTTTAAAGTAGGAATTTCAGGAAATCATTTCAATTTAACCAGTTTAGCTCAGCCAGCGGTTCTAAAGTAAGCATAAGAAACTACAAGTGATGAGCGCAGCTACTCAACCGTGCCCTTGTCCTTACTACAACCTTTGAAAAACTTTTCAACCGAAAACCCTCAAGGGTCCCGGAAATCCGTTATCCATTCCGCCAGCTCTTCTGAAAATTTCCCCCATACACTGTCTCTTCCCCTGTCCTTGATGGATTTGCAAGTATTTGTGGAACAAAATGTCTGATTTGTCCAAGGAAGGTCGTGTTAGTGCCCCAGACCCTGGGAAAAATTCCCCATGGACTTCCAGCTTTCAAATGGAGGAGGAAGACGACTGGAGTTTATTTGACACCAACCTGACAAAGTCGGATACCTCTGCTGGGAATGATTTGATTGTTACCGGGGGTCGTGACGTTGATTTGGGAGGTGGGGTCAGTGGTTACAGTGGTGGTGATGGCTTTCTCCAGGATTTTTACTTATCAGCCGCGGGAGTTTTGTATAGTGATGAGCTAAACCCAGGATTCAATCTAAGCGACAGCTTCATGGGAGGAGGCAGCTTAAACGGGACAGCTATCATGGATTCCGGGATTTTCTTCAATCGAACTCATTCAACTCAGCAACCCTCCCTCCCACCCGATATGCAATTCGGTCCCGGCCATTTAATAAGCGTGGTTGCTTACAGCTGTCTCCTAGTTCTTTCCGCAATGGGTAAGTAAATCATTAACGTCAGTCTTCTTTATCTGTCAGCCTTTCAAAAGCCGGCGGCAAACCCTTGCAAAGAGACAAACAATGGGGAGATGGAAATAAAACCAGGCATTCAGGTAGTCAGAAGACGAGTTTGGAGAGAGACATCGCCCCCTCCCTTAAGCAGATCTCGTACATAATATGGACGCACAACTTTTTCGTCTTCTCCTTCCCCCTCTCCACCAACTTACTTACTTGTCTCTTTTCTATTGTCTTTATGGTTCCATCCAGACAGCTTCCCCTCATGTACGTATTGAGGAATAATGGGTAACGGAGAAAGAGCAAGAGTACCCTACAACATTTCACTAACTACTCCAGACTGCCGCCAAGTAGAATTTACAAGGCACGAACTGCCACAAGAAAACTAAAAAACCTGCTTCTTTCAAGCACACCCTCAACAAAAATGTATGTAAGATGCTCTTGCCCATCCGGCCCGGGACCATCTTAGTTCCACTCTTATTTATGAATTTCAAAATATGCATGGGAGGATAGTGAAAACTCTTGTGTGCACTATCATTACCATGAATGCATCCGGCGCTATAAAAAACAATTTTTATCATGACGTCGCTCCTCAGGTATACCTAAGCCAAAACCGTTTCCCTCTTTTCAATAACCGCCAGCACAGTAGCGTTGAAAGTCCCATACATTTCAGCAGCGTAAACATATTAATACTGAACACGTTTGAATTTTATACACCGTTTCCGAACAATTTCCATCAGGGTCGCAGTACGTATACACAATTACTGGAACCTGAATTTAATTTTTTTTCAAAAAGTGAAAGTAACTTTCTCCGTAACATACTATGCTCATCTGCCCGCTTGGCAGACTATAGTAACTTGCCCGAAACGGCGATGACAACTTCATAGGGTTTTCCTTTGCAACAACGCTTAATGTTCTTACACGCCTGCTCTAGACAGTCCGTGTTGCCTGGATGACAGCTTCACCCTTGGGCTCCGTCGCACCAGAGAAAGTCCCATGTCTTTAGAGAGGGTCTAAAGTCGAGAAAGGAGAGCAGTGCTTGTTCACCCTAAATCCTAATGGATCACTATATTGCAGAAAGTCATCTTAGCATACGTAACACAGTGAGTGGACAGTAGTAGCATATGCAAGCGGCTTGGACGGGGAAAGCATCTTGTTCAATATGCTCTCCGTTTCCCAACTTTCATCCAAAGAGTTGCAGCATGTCCGTGAAAGCCTAGGAAGAATTAATGCACTTCCTCCCTGTTCTGCCAGTGACTTGAGCTTGTGATAAGAATTTTTTAAACTTCGCTCCCCTGTCTGAATATTCTATAAACTCCGGGCCTTTCCTTGGAAGATAGACACGGGATTTGTGAAGCGAGTGTGAGAAATTCACAAGGGAAACAATATGGATTGTAAAAAATCACGATTTTTCTCCCCCTGTAAAATATGGTGTGAACACATGGTGAGAGTTTGCTAAATCCTCGTCAGCCCTCCGACTTTTCCTCTGACGTAAGCTGTTTTCATGTCACAAGGAAATATTGGATTGACACAATTCGAGAAATGTCTATAACCCTACACGCTCTCTTTCCCCACCCTCCTCTTCCCGCGCTCCTCTTATCCTTCCAAAATTCACATTCGTGATCTCTAATTTATTACCCTCTTCTTGTTTCCTTCTTGTCCCGGAGAAAAGCCTTATTTATTGTACTACTTCATTTATTCACCATCAAATCCAAACTTTGCAATCTTTCTCCAAAACTCGTTCACCACTTCTCTGGGCATACATGTATTGGCTCCTGCCCAATATTCAACAACAGCCTACCCATCCATTCAATACTCCCTTTTTCCAAACACTCGTCATCCATCCTCCGGTCGAATTTTTCAAACGTCCATACCCTACCCTAACCCTGCCCAATAATGCCCAGCCATGAACTCATTTATTTCGCATCCCGGCTCAACGCTCCACAAACTCCCCTCCTTGACAAATCCCCCTCCTTGTGGTAGGCCATAATGAAACATTCTCCACGACCATGAAATCTTTTTAGCTCATCTAAATCTTTTGTAGCGCTTATCAGATCAACCTGTATCTATTTATCTCAACGAGCAAACTCATCAAGGAACGACATGTACTCGCCAAGGGCTTCTTCACTGTCGAGATACTCCAATTAGCGCACAAAATCACGATAATTACACTCAGGGGTATCTCAAACAAAAAGATAACCCATTACGGACGAGGAGGACTCGCTCTAGTCACTATAGTAGACATTTTAGTTCCTTCCAACAGCCAGTCTATCCTCAAGCTCTCAAACTCCTTTTATCCTCTCCTCCTTCCTCCCTGCCCTTCCTTAAAACTTTCTCTAAGGTTAAGCTCCTTTATGGCTTTTAAGCTAAGCAGTTCCGCCAAATGGCCTTCATCTATTTTTCCCACTCATCCTTTTCTCCACCTATTCTCTACCCCAAAGAGTCCTCCCGTTTATATTCTCCGTATTTCACCCGCCCGCCGATTCCAGCAACTCAGAGACTTTTGAATCCACCTTGGCCCCCCACCTCCACGTGTGTCCTGTAAAACCGTTTTCCAACTTTTTTTTAGCCTATCAAAGACAAATTGCTTTAGTTTTTAGTCAGTAAATTACAGTAGATTTAAAGATAGCGATCCATGCGGACAGCTTTATTTCCTAAACATTATTCTCCCCGCAGCTTTAAATTCATCCCAAATTCCCATGCGCTATTATTCAAACAATATTTACTCTTCCTTTGACGACCAAGTCACAAACTTATTCACAGTTTATTTTAAGCCTCAACTTTTTTACACTAACCCGTCACGTCAAACCCTACTGCAATAAAGAAATCCAAACATTTAAAGACAAACATCATTCCGGAATTATACGCCTCTTTCAACTACTATCATTTGACTTTTTCCTCAACTCCCCCCGCAGCAGAACAAACTATAAGCATTCAGCTTTACAGTTTTTTCCTACGTAACACCATCTAATAACAACAAACCTACAGTCCATCTAACCTACAGCAGTACAAATCGATACGATCATTATTTAAGAAACGGACGGCTATATAATACTTGCTAATATTTTCTTAACTCCTTCAAAAATAACACCTGAGCTAGCTCTTATTACTCGGAACCGATCTCGTTTGCAACGTATAGAAACTCTTGCCATATTTTCTCTCCATTTTAAAAATCAATTAAGCCTTCCTTCCAACCGGATCTAATGTACTACCAACCATAGAGCGATTTCGTCCAACTTTTACTGGTATGTAGGCATGGAATTACGGATTGACCTTTGAAAGCAGAGTTGAGAGAAAGCGGTGTACTTACGAAGCTACCAGCGTATATGTGCAAAAGTACTAAGTGTTTACTTTTTTACATGTTACATACTGCTTGGTATTCATTTATCTGCAGTTAAACCTCCGAACCCACGTCATCCTTGGACTCTAGGGTTTTTATTCTTGAGATATATGTTGTAATTAGAACCGATTTGGTTGAAATCCGCCTGTATTTTACTACCTACCATACCCGTATAACTCGGTGTTTTGTTTTTGTTTATCCAGGCCCAGTGTTTGCAAACGACATTTATGTTCTCACTTCTCAACAGAAGTGTACAAGGCACCCTCAGGACAAATACATGGATAACGGCATGTGTCTTGTTTTCACAGTCCTCCCCACCCCATATTTCGCGTTTTTTTTTTGAGGTTTTGCCGACTTCACACTCCCCACCCATTAAGCTTACGGTTACGGCTATCAAAATGAGCGAAGAAAATAGTATACTCCTCCCAGACGCACCCTTTTTTTCAAACCCAGATTGTAGGACGTTTTTCAATCCAATTGTTGTAAATTGATCATTTACACATAAATAAATTAAAATAGTGTTCCTGCCGCAGCGGCTCCGGCCCCCAGGTGGAGAGAAATGCAAGTTTTTCAAGTTTTGCAAGTGATCCGCGAGCCAAAAGAAAGTAGTTGTATTGTGCAGAATTAAAGGGACTTGGAAAGAGTATATGGCATGACGTAACGGACTTTACAAATTCAGTCTACGTATTCTAAATTATTTACTTACAACAGTGATACACGTCAAAATCCATTAGTTGTTTGTCATACATATTTCTGCTTCATTGAAAACCTGCGATATCCATCTTTTCACACATGTTCAAAATGCATTACCTCTTCGCAAGCTTCTTGACCCTTTTAAGATCACATATATGTATCATAAAATTTACAGCTTAGATTCACCGAGTTGATTCCTTGAAAACGACGAAAGGTGATGACAGCATACCACACATTTGCTGGTATTATCGGAAATTATTGATAATGACATTTCTTGAAATCCGATTCCGCTTTTAGACATGCATACACAGCTGTAGTTTACGAGGATTTAGGCTAATTACTTTATGGCATTGAAGAACCTATAGCATCAAAGTCACTGAAACAAGTTTTCAGGTCTCTGATGACTACTGCAAGGGCATTCCTGCATCCTGCATTGTATACTACAATCCGCTAACAGACGTGAGCCAAATCTAACTTGACAGATGGAAAATTGAGTTATTCGGGGAATGCAATTTTCTTTCTTTCCTTGATACTGGAGCTGCCAAACTATAGATTATTCATTGAGCTCAAACGGCTGTCAAAATTTTCACTGGCTCTTATCGAAACATTGAGCTTAACGGCCAAGGCCAAGGTCGTATTTCTTATAAGCTATAACTGCTAACCCAACTGTCAATTTGTTAAAGGACTAAACCAGATTTTACCAGCTCTTCATTATGTCTTAGCGTTCATTAAACCCCACGTATACGGCATTGAGAACAATTTATCAAAACTTTTAAATTAGAGCTCTTTTGTTTGCGCCTGTTTAGAAAACCTTGGTAGTTTTATCATTAAAATTGAATTCTTGATTCATGTCAATGTAGTAAAGTAACGCACGCATATGCCTTCATAAGTAACCCGAGAATCCCAACGAGCTGCTGATGGTAAAATTAATATTTTCTGATTTTACTACAAATCAAACTCTGCATGCACTCCACCGATTTCAGAAATCCGCACCACTATCATATGTAGAATAGGAGCAATCCCACTTTCTGTCGTTGTGCTACTCAGCTTCTTTTCTCGTTTGATCTGCCAAGCTGTACTTGAGGATATCCTCTTAGATATACAATAAATCTCTTTTTTACAATTATCAGATAAAACAAACGCAAGCAAAGCGAGGGAAAGCATCAGCTTGGAACGTGATCGGAAATGAGCTATGGGGATGATGAATACTCGGATTAAAGTGAAGAAGAATGTGCACGCTAGAAACTTGCTCCTTCTCCTTTGCATCCATCCATTTAATCCGCTGAACCCACAATTCTCGAGGTTTTCATATAGAAACAGACTTCTGACTATGTTCCTCCTCCTTTGTTTTTTCACCCCATCTCATTTGCGTCCAGAATATTAAATAGGAATAAAATTTGTGAAAGTTGATAGGTGAGCCAGAGGAGAGAGGAGGTGAATTCTCAAGTGTATTTAAACCGGGACTTTATTCCTGGAAAGGAAATGAACTTCTTTCATCCTCTTAAAACGTTTGGTCCACTTTCCCTTCCTTTCTCTTACAATTTCCCCTGCTTTCTCCTACTTTCTCTTACTTTCCACCCGCTCGCCTCCTTCCTATCCAGTGCAGGCTATAAGCCCAAGTATAGCTTTATCCAGTGATGAATGAATGCAAATTTGATTCTTCTTCTGATAATTCCCCGCAGCTTCTCCTGGCCAGCCAAGGATCACTCTCAAAGATCCGAAAAGTTCCTAGGTACAAGCAAGCGAGAAGCTAAACTACCGTCTCACTCTCGCTCACCAATCCCGAGAATACTTAAGCTAGAAGGATGAATCAAATTAGGCCATCCTTCATCAAGTTCAAGGGTTTCGCCAATTTCCCCTCCCAAATTACAGTACCCTTGATATTTCTCCTCAAGGAAATCCTATGTATGTAAACTTTACGGATTCTTCCCTGTCCCACCTTCTCGCATTGTCCCCCTTACTTCCTATTTTAGTTCAAAGGAAATTTTTTAAAGCTTATCACCCCCTGCTACACCTCATCAAAGAGATCCATACAAGAGAAAGTGGCTGCCTGAGCTCATTTTATATAATCGCGGAATGATGAATCCCAAATGTAATATATGCATCCTTCTGCGTGATTAATCATCCCATTCATAACGAGCTTTCGTATTCAGAGCTCAACAATAACAATACTAACATAGGCTTACCGTCGGCAAATTATTTCCTCGCTCGTCAAGCTTTTGGTATTACGTAGGGTAGGGCTTGCGCTTAACTCGAATTCGGCATGAGAAAACCAACAGCACATACTGTCCGATGACACTCTTAATTCCCAAGGGACATTTCTCTTTGATTATAACAAATTAGTTCCAATCTATCTTATGCAATCTTTGATGACACAGCTGTGTAGTTATTTTGTACATAGACGGAAGCAGTAGGGAGGGAGCAGGTGTATAGCGTTAGTTTGTTTCTCTGTAGCATCCACCAGTTTGTTGTTGTTTCAGCTTTGCCAAATCTGCATAGATTTATCTTCTTACAAAGCTGTTCTATAGCCTGTCCTCCTCCAGACTACAAGCTACAACTAACTGCTACTGTGTAAGCGCTTCAAGAATAATATTTAGACCATTCCTTTGATAGTGTAAAATTCCGGATTAAAGCTAAGGAATGATTTTATAACGCGGTGTGAAAGTTTTCTGTCTTTTCCCACTTCTCCCTCAGAGACTTGTTTTTTGATAATTTCAAAGAATTTAATTCCCCTGAGGATTCCAAACAATTTTAACACAATCAAATCATTCAAGAGAGGAAGCAGAAGAATCCTGATGGCGTCTTTTCCATCCAAGTGTGAAATTACACATGTGAAATCCTTATATTAGCTCTTTTATAAATTCCTTCAATGTAAATGCAAATTCAAAGACGAGGAATCTTGTCCCACGGAGAAAATCCCCCCTTTTACAAGAGATGATGCAAAGCCCACAGGCACGTGTCTCTCTCGCTATAAGAACGTTCCTAGTTCCTAGTCTTATCCAATGGTTTTCCTTTTAACATTTGTGTATTACATCCGAACGGAAGGTAAGGTTAGACACGATGCTAAGATATGGATGGAGAAAATGTAGTAGCAAACAGAACAGGCTCCATCTCTTCTTGAATATTTGCTCCTTTTTGTACTGCAAACTGGAAAAAAGAGCTAGGGAGAAACTGTGGTAAATGAAATACGGAAAACCTATTCTTTAATAGTCTCTAACATCTTGTACGGTCTTTGAAATAAGAAGACCAGCGGTAGATCTTCGTCGAATAAGAATTCCACTCTTTTACCTATCCACAACGTCAGATCAGACACTCAATACTATAGGGAGAAAAGCATCGATTGAATTTTAATATGAGATTGAAATCTTTTCCAGGAAACTTAACCGTGCTTGTGGTGATTCTGCGGCGACGACGACGAAGTTCTCCATTTACAAGGATCGATTTTATGCTTCTCCACTTGTCCATCGCGGACTTAATAGTAAGTCTTTTGTCCTTTTCCAACTCTAATTGATTCTTTCATCTTTCCCCTCTTCCACCTTTCAAGGATCCATTAACGTTGAGAGCTTTTTAGAATTTAATGAATTGCAAAGTTCTTCGAAATCCCACTTCAAACTTCCTCTGCAAGTACATACATTTACATACCGCGAACGCGAATCAAGTCACACATCTGACTGAACTTTAAACTTTTGAAATCCCAGCTTACCTGTACCTTTATTAGTTTACATTAATGAAGCTTCAGTAAGCATTACCTTATTGCCGCTTTGCCGATTCCACAAATAGTTTCCTAGAGCATGGAATGTGACAGGTTTCACATTATCACCTTTACCTATCTGCCTGTCACTCTTTATTCAATTTATTTGTCAAAATATGCTAAAACTAAATATATTCTTGACGTTCATGACACGATAACCCTGTGCTCCTGATCTTGCACCTGGAAACATAATTCATCCCTTGAAAGCAAACAGCTTTCTTCCCTCCCAGAAGAATAAGCATAATCTGCTCCGAATTGTATTATTATCAATTCCAGACACCTCACAAATTTACAATTCTAGTTTATTCTCAACAATGTAGGATTGTTAGTGTAGTTGAATTTATTTATTTAATTTATTATGCCAAGCAAAGAATCAGGAGAAAGTCTGCTTTCACTAATAATTGCATGCGATCCCAAAATCCATGGAAGCATCTATTTCAGGTACGCCGGAAGTAGACACAATTGAATTTTGTGGGAATTCCTGTAAGTTTATCAGCAATTCCGCACTAAGAAACATCTATTAAATTTAGTAACTGCAACAAAAGTTGCTACAAATGATTTCTAGGAATTTACGTCTGCAACTACTCATGTCAGACTAACTAATACACCTAAAAAGAGCCATCATTGCACCGGATGTTCGGATTATTAGCTGCTGAAGCAGAAATAAATATATACAGATCGTGCAAACACTGTGCAAAAGTTGTTACCCATGCGAAAAAATTCTTTAAATCTGAGCTTTGGAAATTTAATCCATACAATTGAGGAGAACAGCGTCTCTTTTCCTGCACTGAGAGTGACTGAGTCTGAAAAAGCTTTCACACAATCCCAACCCTCAAGCGTTCAAGTGCCAGTTGAGTCTTTTCTTATGTAAGATTTGTGCTCCAGTGCTTACAGAGTAGCCATGCTGACGCTTAAGCCGCTCGAGAAAGTAAATAATGAAGTGCACACTTGTTTTCCACAGCAGCAGGTAAATAAGAGCAAATATTCCCTATTTTCCAACCTACACTTATCCTCCTAGTATTTTGTGACATGAGAGAAATTTAGGAAGAAGAGAAAGCGGAGAAAGTTATTCAGCTGACATTTTCATCCCATTACAATAAACCTTGTCGCTTTGACATCCCCTCCGCCAATTCCTTTCACCGCACAGTCATCCATGTGATGCATCCAGTCTTCTAGTCTCACTGAGGCATGGTAGGAAAGTAGCAGGACAGGTTTTGCTTCAAGGAATTTTCTGCTTCCGCGGCCAATCTCAGAGAAAATATGAGAATATTTTCCAGTATCGCAGCTCCCACGCTTTCCCTCCAGCCCTCTCCAAAACAGTTTCCCACGTAACTGCAGTTAGTTGCGGTAACTGTACCGGTCCTCAATATGAGGACCTCACATTGCCCACAGTACTAATCCACATTACGTCTTTTTGTTGAAGGCAAGTCAAATGATTCTGAGGTTCCTCACGGCTGTGTACAAACCCACTCATCCTCCATTACAATCTTTTAAATTGCGTCACTTTCTTTCTATTTCATGCCCGCCTACACTCCTATCATCAACTGAGGCGTACCGTACTTTCTCCCATCATCTCACTTCAACGCTCCCTGTCAATTCATATCAAATCAAACCGAGGCGTTGTACATCATTAGCTGAGGACGTATCAGTGAATAATCCCATTCAAAGAGCGCCAGGAAGATCCTAGACTAGCCATGCCATAGGTAGCTCCTCGAAATTTCTTTTTCAAAAAAGCGCATTGTGGTCAGTCATAAGTTCAAGCAGTGCTGAAATGCACACCGGTTGGAGGGCACAGTGAAGCAAAACAGAAAAATACTAACCCCCCCCCTGAAAAAATACCTTATCCAATTTCTGAGTTCAGTTGAGAGAATTTCAATTTCAAATCGCTTTCCACCCGGAGAGCAATGACCAGAAAATTCAGAGAAATCCTAGTCCTTTCTCTCCATGCTTCACCACATCTCACCTTCATTTTCCATTAACCATTGAAATCAAATATAAACTAGATCCATCTATAACCAATCACAACGAATTCTAAGGTAATCGAAATGAGTAAGAAAGTGTTAAAAGTCTTCACTCCTTCCCATCCGCAAATAAGACGCATTTACGTTCTTAGTTTTAAAATTCGAATTACCGGAACATTCTGTCTTGCTTATTCTTTTTTAATTGAATCTTGGAGTTTCCAACTCCCATTTGAATTACAGAACCGGGAAGCATATTGCATTAAACAATCATCCTTCCTTAAGTTACGGCACGAGTTAGCAAAACATTTTAGCTTGGATGACAAGGATAACAAGATGGTTAGTAGTTTAATAAATCAGGAGGAAGAGTCCTCGTATATGTGTAAATGAGACGTGCATTATTGGCTCACTAGTGTTAGCGGCTCGCGTCGTAATTTAGTGCTAACATAAATTAATAGAATCAAATGTTTACCAATTTAGCTGTAGTCGACCTTGATATTTTTTTCCTACAGTCTTAGCTAGTGGCTGCTCTTTATCCTTCCCTGCTGCAAGCAATAATGGTTGTTGATTTTTCTTCCTAATGGTTGAACGCTAATGTACACATTACGCTGCTTTCGTTACCCCCCATTTCTCGGTTATACACTCAACGTTCCTTGGACGTCATTGAAATCCCCTGTGGATCCAAACTTTACTAGGATAGCCTTCTTCATCTGAGCAAACTTTGAGCTTGGATAAAACAATTCCAAGCCAGGGTGGTGTGAACTTTAGTTGCATCAGTTTGTTTACATTATAACCCAGACTTCTAACAACAACTCCCAAGCCGTCAAACATGCAATTTATTTAGCAGCCTTATTTTAAATTTCAAGCAGCACCGTGCATTTTTACACTTCTTTCAACCGTAATGCCCGCCGCAATTATTCTGCTGCAACGCAGTAGTAATCATCAGTCAAAGTGGACCAACTAATTGTTTTTTCAACTTTATTTATCTTTCAAATTTTCACTTACGGCATTTGTTTATTTTCAAACTTAGATCACTCACGGGTAGCACTAATTAACAAGTTGCATTTTTCTCCTGTCCTTGAAGAAACAACATTGAACAAGTAACACGTTTTACTTTCTCCAACTCCTTGCGCCTAACAGCATCTTATCACTGTTTTACATGCAGTCTTCTCCCTTCTCCCCTTCTCACCATTCCAAAGGAGTTGTTGTTACAAGCATCATTTGTCTTTACCACCGCACGTTTCTTTATTTTCCATCTTGTATCGTTACTTGGCCGGTTCGTTCAAGTCTTAAAGATTTTACGGGCAGCGACCATGAATCCGTTATTTGGTATCGATTCTCTTTCCCGCCTCCTGTAACTCCTAACTCCTGCTGACCGAGTAAACTTTTTTCCACCTTACTTCCTTCTCCATTTTCTTGACAAGATGACGTTTTCCTTTTGGCAATTGCAGCTGCAGCTGCATTATGGTCCGCTGATCTTGCTTTGAGACCAGCGCTGGCCTTTCCGTTACCCGGAATTGCCATGTTCAGGAGATTCTTTGCGGTCTTCCGCTCCATAAGGTACAGGAGTTGAATGTGTCATGTCTTTAGTCTTGATTCCCTCTTATCAGTTTCCAGCTGTAATAAAGAAACAAGGTTACAAAACTTTTAGATTGCCCCAACCGATACCCTAACAACTTTCTCCTGTCGTCTCTTCAACCCTTATAACATCCTATCATGTTATACTATTTCCCTCGTGGGCGGAAACCCTTAGAAATTGCTAAACCTCTGGGCCAAATACCCAAAGCTGGATACTGGATATGAGGTATTTCTGCTGAGACTTTTTTGTTTTTTTTCTCGTGCCGCCGTTACGTAATTTAAGATTGGTCTAGGACATAATGATTAATGTTCAGGAAATTCGCATCTCTTCCCCACGCTCTCCATCTTCCATATCTCCTTCAACTTTCCCTCACCTAAAAAAACTAAACCACAAGTTTCATCTCAGCCCTCCTAAACCTTGCACGTCTTCGCTAGCACATGAACTGCGAGTCCCGTGCTCTCTTAGCATTTTTTTACTCAAGCTCTAAAAAGTATTCGCAAGGATTTGCACGAGAGTTACGAGTTTTATCCGTCTCGATTGAATCTGTTGTTGATATTAAGGAAATATACGTCTTACTTTCTCCATGATTTTTTGTATCAAGGAGTGAAAACAATCTATAAAGAGTCAAACAGTATTCTGCTCCTTACAGTGTATTGTAACCTTTTACTTAGCATTTACATGTATACAGTGCTTTCTCCACAGGGACACAATCAACCGTAGTTTTTCCATTAGATCATACTTTATGAATGTGGCAGTGGCAGGGATTCGATTTTATCTTGGAAAACTAAAATCCCTTCATTCTCCTCCGTCTCAAACAGACACACGTGGTAAATCGGGTATATAAGAAGCATGCTATAAAATATGCAGACGTTACAAGCCCGTAAACCACATCTACAACTGTCATTCCAGGGAATTCTGAAAGTTGAAACGACAGGGAGGAGATAGTGTTTGTGGGTATGTGTGTCTTTCCAAAATCCCGTACCCGCATGCCAAATAGAATCCTCCCGCAGCAGTAGCCAAGAAGATTGCATACCTAATCTTTTAGATTTTGATTTAGTTTCTAAAAACTTTCTCCTCCTCACACACATGTTTTCCATTTATTTTCAGTAAATGCCTCTGAATCTTTTAAATATCCTTATTTTTCACTCAAACTTTTCTTGCTTTCTCTTATCCTTGTAACTATCCCAGATCCCCAGGTCACTGCGTCACATCTGCGTTCTTCTTCCTCCTTTCTACTTATTAGCTCCCATCTCTAGCCGTCTGTCACATTCAAGTAGCTCATCTTGGTTTTGTGGGATTTGACAAAGTTTTAAGAGAAAGCACAGACTCCGACATATGTAATTTTCCAAGTACGAGCTCCTTGGGATGCGAGCATAATTCTCTTATCCCCCATTTACACGTGGATATTTGATGTTCTGGAATGTGTTATTTTGTACATTGCACTGTCTGAGGTATTGTATAAAAACATTTGGATTTAAGTTCTTTACAACGGCGTCTGATCGATCTTCCATCACATCCCTTTCCCCACAAGCTCAAACAGCTTACAACTTGGGACTTTCACCGAATCCCATTTGAATTCATATGAGTGCCAAACTCATGCCAAATAATCAAACGTATTGCCACATACCCCTTACCACAACCACATCAGTCACGAGCATATATTTTACAGAGGGATTCAAACCATTTCACAACTTATTTTGTCATTTTTTCTGTAGCTGGAAAAAGCCCCCGTAGCAAAATAGCCATCTGCTAATATCCGGAGCAACCAAATTCATTTCACAGAAACTTTTTCACTAAAGTTCCGACATTTCTGTGCAGTAAATAAAATTAAGCTTGCACGTGCCCATTTTTTCGTTATAAACTTTATTTAACATCAAGAATATCTTCGTCTTTGACGTATCCACATCCTTTGCTTTGAGGCAACGTCATTGAGATGACGACATTGCCGTGGTTTATTCCTCTTACCGCCAGCACGACATTTCCGGGTAACAAGATTCTGTGGCTCCGCGGTTGCTGCTTCATCATTAAAAGCTGACATTATACGTGATGCACGCAAGAGAAGACAACGTTGTTTCTAAGACTTTCTCCGAAGCCTTCAGGCGACTAGTTTATTCAAAATGATATGATTATGATAGAACGCAGGTGAATTTAATTATTTTTGACTTGCATTATGTTTATAAACATATAGTCAAGAGATAAGATCAAGTGAATAAAATCCAATGTGTTCCAGCCTGCTATGTCCTGAAATTCAAACAGAATCTACACTGCAACTTAACTTACATTGTTAGAGACCCTGCTCAGATTTCACCCCAGTTTTATGTTATTGCGTTGTAGTTATCGCGAAATATATATATTTCGTAGCCAGCTTTTATTTAAGCCATCCTTAGCTTTAACTCTCTCCTTAAGATATTCTCCTCTGGGATGGTTTCAGCAAAGGATAAAGTATATAGCAGTGTTATTTTAAATTGCAATAAGTACTTTCAAAAAATTTAAAACAGCCCTCTTGTGACCAATTCCCTATTCAAGTCATGGATAACACTAGCGTCGTACGGCCATATCTGCGAAAGCGTAGAATAAGCGTAGCATTTAGATTGACAGCCTTCCGTCTCCGTCCCGCATCATTTAAAACTTGTACGCTCCTTTATACCCAACAGACTTACCAAAGAAGAGAAGGTCAAAAAAGTTTGAGTAAATAAAAATATACGAAGCTAGGATAAGGACGTGAAGGAACGTTTCGGAATTTTATTAAAGGAATGGAAAAGCAGCAATGAAACAAATGGACTCACTTTCAGACTCTACGACGTAGGGGTCACCATGCTGGCATAGGAGGACTTAAGGTAATATCCCTTTCTCATGGCACAACTTTCCAACCCTTTGGTAAAGGACAACTTCTTCCTCCTCTCCGCGAAGCACATAACAGCACAACGTCTTCCTGCTTTCACCCAAGCATCCCTTGAATGCAGTTTCATTATTTCCCTCAATCTGTATTGCTTGTAGACAAACTCTTTTATTCAAGTACTAGTCAACTCAACGACATATTCTTAGAAGCCTTCTGTCTCCTCCAAACATCCTCAGCGGCATTACGTCCAAGCATTCTCGGAACGGGCTCAAGGAAGCGAGAAGTAGTAAAGACGTGAACAGTTTCTCGGAGTTGAGTTGACTAAACCACGTTCTATTCTTATTCTTACAAACTGTTGGACACCAGAATCGTTGCCTACTCTTGATTTCCACGAGATAGAGTCTCCTTTGAGGTGATTAGGTCTTTGGCTCTTGGAATTTGAGCAATACAGGAACGAAATATACTCCATACTCTTCTCCCCCCCCCATGCAGACTTTCTCTTTTAGAGTCAAGGCATTATCCCTTAATGTTCCCGAGGAGCCTATAAAGATAATGGTATTGATATTGGAGGATTTTCGCGAGAATTATCGGCCTCACCAATCCCCCAACCCGCGCGTCATCTACTCCATTCTCCCCGCTATCTATAATACTCGAGAAAGCTACGTGCCAATTCTCCTCGTAAACGCCTGGATAGGGTGCCAGAAGAGTATGGTGCAACCTACGCTTTTCCTGCGTGCACAGCATATTGCATCTCCCAAATGTGTTTCTTGTATATATTTTTACAGCATTTCTTCCGCTCAGATTCAATTGTCAATAAGTGCATTCTATTATGCAAATGGCTTGCACATTGAAATTTTATTATAACTTTCTTCCAAATGTTGCAATTAACGTCAATCTCATTCATGTTTCCGAAATATTTTCTCTCCATTACATTTATTTCCCACATCCCATTTGTCTAATTCCTCCCTGACGTCTGATTTGTGCCAAATCCTTTTATATTTTTCGCATTCACTCCCATCATCTGACTTTCCACGAATCCCCCATAACGTTCACGCATGCCTCCCGTACTGCAAAATTCTGGAATTTTAAGAACCCTCATTCATTTCCCATCGCTACATGTACTACTCGTACCCACTTCATTTTCCCAGATGCGGCTGAGTTATCCATGGATTTAAAATCCTTCCCCAACGCCGTATATATTTAACGATTCACATTAAATTGAGCATCCCGATTGAAGTGAGGATGGAGGACGTTGGATTCCATGGTTTGTGGTGCTCAACCTGAGGTATTATATGAAAATTAAAATCCGAGCAAGAATAGAGATAATCCCAAAGAAAATCCCATTAAGAGCCTGTATGCAAAAGCTTTCTGTAAGTAGGCAAAATATGCGGAAACGTTCCAGTTCAAGAGCTCGGAAAATTTTCCCATTAGCCATTCAGATAGCCAATTCCGGTCGCGGTCCGCGTAACTCAACCAAAGTAAACTTGCCAAAATATGTATTTACCTGAAATAGCCAACATAAAACATCACATGTACCTTAAATCCTTAACCAAATACGAGGATGCCCCCTTTTGTCAGTACAGGATATGAGGATTCAGGATGAAGCCAACAATCCACTACACAAGTAGTAGAACAACAAAGTAAAAGCCACCATATCCAAGTCATAATTTCGTTTAACTCGAGGAGTAATATCCAAAAAAAATAGAGATGCATCTACTTATAGTTTAGTGCATCTCAAACTTTTATTTTCTCTCACTCAACTCAGCTTCTCTTCCCTCCAGCTACAACTCTTCTTCGGACAATAAAATCCTCTTCCTCCAGAAACAACGACGTACTTAACTTGCTCTCCCCACGTTTATATGCTCCTTTCCCTATTTCTCAGTCTATTAGGTATGTAAGTGTCCAGGAAAACGCTGGTGGTTTTCTCCACGCTCTCACTCACACAATATTACATCACCATGTATATATACGTATACACGCTTTCTCACTTCGTTCCGCTATTCTCTCATCTGTTCTGCATTTTCCATACACCACAAGTATGCACACATCTTCCTCCGAGCATCATAACTCCACCAAGCAGAGGTTGTAAATCCCAAAAAATATATTCACGCTTCTCTGACGAATCTTTTCTGCCAAGAAATTAAACCATATCATTTACACACATTCCCGCCTCAACGACTTAATACATGCCTTTGAACCCCCTTGTCGTGTCGTCCATTTAAGTCCGTTCCAATTGTCCTTGTAAATGTGTCATCCTTTCGGCAATCCTGTATTCCTACTGGGCCTCCGAGTGGTAGTCGTCAGCACAGCTTTTTCCACGAGTCCAATACGCAGTATTTACGAGTATGTACATTCCTTGCAAACCTACATTGTTTTTACTTTTCTCAAATGGGACCTTCAAATACATTTAGCGGTACACAACACATGGAATATTTCTACTTGACATCCAAGCAAAATATATACACAAAATAGATCCTGGCGATAAAAATGAGCAATAATAGCTTTCCGGTGAAAGTAGGGGAGAAAGTTGGATCTACGTTTTTGACCATTATTTTGTACCCTATTGCATTCCATTGCAAACCTTTGTTTCAAAGGACTATAAATTTTAAAAGATACATACTAGTTGACAATGATCCTCGATAAGAATCGCTAGAGTTTGTACCTATAAAAGTTAGGATTGAATCGCTCAAAGCTTTAACAGCCTTCACAAGCTTTACTTATTGCTAGAAAACTAGGCACTCCTTCGAGATAGATATGAATTTCTTCCTTCACAAATGTCGGATTTATTCCAGCTCTTTGCCTTCTATCCAAGAAATGCTCGCGGGAATTCAAATCAAATGTCATGCATGATCATCTCTCTCCCAGCAAATCAACCAGTGCATATGGAAAGATCCCATCCGATGCTCAATACCACACATGAAACCATGATCGTGTTTGAGGGAAACAATTACAAAATAAACTTTTCCCAGCAGGTTTACATATAATCTGTTGTTACAAAATAAAGCTCATATCTACTTGTTTAGAGAAAGTTTTCAAAATTTCGCCGTATCGGTGAAAGTACATCAATCGCACCCAGCTCTCCTCGAAATGGCCTTTTAAATTTTCGCTTCGTCTAAAAGCGCACGTGAGAATCATACATGTGCCAATATGCCATAGAATACACATTAAAATCATAAACCATCTAGAAAAGGGCGTTAAAAATATTCAAACGTGAAGGCTTTCCTGGATTAAATGCGTCGCAAAAGCTGCTGGAATCCAGGCTTTGGAATGCATATACGCAATTAGTTTTCCCCAAAATCCAGCTCTCGCACCGCTAAACCTCAAGGCATAGCCTATTAAGGCAAGATTTTAGAACTATAGCTATATGAAACCTATAAAGAGGTCATCCTTCCAGCATCCACGAATCCTGGTAGGGCGGCGATAATAATCCAGCAGAAGGCAAAGTAAGATGATTCAAAAATATTCACGTACATACCCCTCTATTTGTAATACGTACGGCCGTTCTTTCCCTCGGAGTTACCTATTCGGAAGGATGATAAAAAATCCATAGAGTTTATTCCTGACTTTCACCGGAAACGTATCCCCTGAGAGACGTGAACTTCAGCACCGCTAAAATAGAAATGAAAGTTTTAGAGTCTTCTATCTGCCTGCGCTTTTGATTTTTCATCTTACGATCTTCTATCCGTATAATAAGGGTTGGGGCGGGGTGACAGAAACTGGTGAAAGTAAACCTGAGGAAAGCCACCTCATCCAAACTCTCCTGGGATTTTCACTTTAAGCCCCAATGATGTTTGCGTGAGAGGATTTTCCCAGCTTTTATTGCGTAGACACATATTCCCAATATGCATGTGTATGAATTACAAAAGATTTAAGACCCGAATATAAAATAACTCCCCCCCTCAATCGAGGCGAGGATCAGCAGCGGTATGTACGTTCCCACAAGCTTACCCCAAATTGGAAAATAGCCGTGGTCAAGAGCCAAAGCCCTCCATGAAGCATACGTTAGTGTCGTATACTAATATTGAAATGTGAGCTGAAAAATCACTTCCTCCAATATCACAAATCATGTCCTCCCCTAAACCACTCCCAATATCTACATACGCACTCCAGGAGAAAGCAACGTGACTCCAACGCAGGTATCCCTCTACTTTCTATTCTCGTTTCCACAGATACTGGAAGAGTTCCCAGAACTCTTATCATCAGCCAGATTTACTTTCAGAAAAAATGTTGTTCTTTACAAAATTACTTGGTAGAAATAGAAGCACCATGATGCGCGAGAAATGCCAACAAAAATTGATAAGAGTGTATTCAAAATCCTCCCCCCAGCATACTTATATCGTTATATCCTGGGAATTTTGTGCTTCGATAATCTTTACCATCTGATATCATGCAGACGGACGCTTCATACTTTTCCTTCCGTTTCCAGAATTTTCACCTAAAATTCAGAATTTTCTCTCTATCTCTGATTAAGCTGCATTTGAATGGGATTCTCGTTACATATGCTTATGGGATTCTCCGCCTCCCTTTTTAGCTTTCTCCCCCTGAATCCTACTGATGAAAGAATCCTTGTGGATCCGATTTCTCTCCCTCCTGCCCCGCTTACTACCTTCTCCAATTTCCTATCCATCCTTCATCCCAGCCTGCTTATGATCATGATTAATGGAAACCTTGAGCTTCGAGCCCGAGGATTTGTCTACGAGATTAGCTAAATTCCTACCATGTATTCATGACGAACAGACGCTCGCTCCAGGAGTTGCATTCTCCATTCCTAACTTTAGAAAATGAACATAAAATGGAACTCCAAGAATGTAAACCTTTAGAGGGCTTCGAATACGGATATGCCGCGATGGTATTTGAATTCTGATTTAAATCAGCAAGTATACATACCTTGTAATTATTCAATGACTTCTTGCCTTTTGACATTGATGAGCATGATAAGAATAATTCAAGTGGGCGGCCGCTTTGCCGGAAGGAGGTGGTAGGCTATAAAAGTGGCAAATTTTCCCTTCCGTTCCAGTTCACCGCTTCTCCCTCCCTCCTTTCACCACTTTCTCTTCAATTTCTCCCTATGAAATGATACGGGTTCCTATCGGAGCAAGTTTTGATTCACATTCTCCCCCCTTCTCTACTTTCTCTTTCATTCATTCTATTAAGTCAAGCATAATGAATTTATGTTCCATTAGCGATGACAGATAGAGGGGCTACGTTGGAATACTACTGCGGAGCCTCCTTACTTTCTCAATCATATCGCTCATGTATCCATTATGGCTCTCTGACGTTATCTTTATTAGGGACCCCGAAGGGTGCATAATAGGTCAGGAGGGTGTGCAATTAAACTTGGCTGGTGCCAGTGAAAGTAACTGTTGAAGCAAAACTTTCTCCAACATTTTTACGTCCTCACGCTGACTTGCTACTTTCTCCACGAACCATACTCTCTCTCTCTCATGGAAGACTGACTCTCGACCCTTATTAAGAAACCAGGGACGATGAAAGCAATGGAGAAAGCAATTTAGCAGAGGTGAAGTCAATGCACATTCTGTACACTGCAGAACATTTTCTCAGAGAAGAAACTTTGAAGGCTTAACTTACTTTCACTTCCACTTTGCAATTTGCAAAGGGAATATACCAGGGTGAAAGTGAGCAGTGTTAGCTCGGAGAAATTGAAGTAGAGATGATTGGTGAGAGAGGATGAAGAGTACATGGACTTGATTTTCCCTTTCTCTAACACTGAATTCCATCCAGTTTCATCCACCCACCCGCCAACTTATAAATCTGTCTTTGAACCTTTGAATTATGGATGTGCAGGGATATTTTTCAAATTTTCACGCTTCCCTTCTCCCTCGCCAAACCTGTCCAAATCCTTGCACTTTTCCCGGCATCCCCATCCATTCAACCCCATGCCCCGCTATTCTAGCCTGTAGCTTGCTTGCATCCTGCAAGAGTTTTTATCAGATCTGCTAAGCTGAACCAGGAGTACTGGATGCAACGTAGCATATAGCACTTGCATTTTCTCTAGGGCATCCGAGGGCATCAGCCCGAGTCTTATGAGGAATTACAGGGGAGGGAAAGAGCGAATTAAAAAAAGAGTGCAAAATCCTGTCGTGTGAACAAGGCAATGTATCACTGCCTGCTTACCCAAAATCTAGTGTCGGCAGGCCCTTGAGATATCACACTTCCCAGATTTACAAGCTTTATAGCATTACCATGGTCTCGTGATAATCTGCTTCCTCGGGAATGAAAGGAGAGAAAGCGGGAGTGAGAGACTCAGCTGAGCAAGATGACGACGACGACGACGAATAAGTAAGAGAAAGTAAATGAGGAGACAACGAAACTGACACAAGTGTTTAGCCGCTTAGTGAATATTACTTGCACGGATATATTTCTGACATGCTTTAAATGATCATAGAAGAAGCCTAAAACCCGTCAAGCTCACTTGCCACACTCGCAGTTTCATTTTCAGCAAAAATACAAACTCACTTATAATCCAAGCAACAGAAACTAAAGACATGCCTTTCCCCAAAGATCCTCAGTTCCACATTACGAATGCTCAGCCCTCAGCTTTTCAGCTATATCATTATTAATTCGCCAATTTATTATTTTTCTCCAGGTTACCTTCTTTACGATGCCGCTGGAGATTGCTTGGAACGCTACCGTGTATTGGAGAGGGGGTGATGTATTATGCCGTGTAATGGCCTTCTTTAGAACGTTCGGATTGTATCTGTCGGGCTTTGTTCTCGTCTGCCTCGCATTAGACAGGTAAGAAGATATGTTTCTTTTCGACTTATTTCTAACGAGACCTCACTCAGCTCACATTTTTAGAGTCAGAGATGGTGTGCGAGAAACTCAGCTGCTAGCACTATTATTGGCTGCACCATCTCCGTAGTTTCTCCCCTGATCCTCCACCGACGGCGTATGCGAAACTCTTTGCTCATAATTAAGATGCAAAAATTGCTTTTAAACCCTTATCATTCTGGTAAAAAACAAGCTTTTGAGTTTTTTATGTATGACAAATCCTGTTTTCTCATCTCGTATTCCCTCATTAAGTCTTGTTAACTATAAGTAGTAGTAGTAGTAGTAGTAGTAATGGTTTATTCGTCGATGTTAACTATAAGTACCTTTCTCGGGAAGTAAACAGCAGTTTATTTTTTAAAACTTACAACTACTACGAAATAAAGTCTGTACTGCCAGATGCGTGAGCATGCATTGTCTCATCATTGTATCGAAATGCCTTCTACATACAATGTTACGCAAAGGGAATGACAAACATATCTGTCCCTACATCTCTTTTACTCAGAGACACAACTCTTAACATCTGCTTTCTCCGTATTAATTTCTCGTAAGCTTTATCCTAATTTCGTAAAGTTTATCGTAACTAGAAGCAAGTTTTTCGAGACAGTCTAAGCTTAAGCCGTCTTCCCTAGTGACAAGAGACGCACAAAGGAAAGGCATAATTAAGCGGAAGTGAAAGTATTTTTCATCCAGTTTCATCATCTTGTATTACGATGCGCATCCAGCCAGTCGTCGCATCTGTCGTGTTACATAGAATGAGATACTTAATTTACTTAATCTCGAGTTGGATAATATATTTTTTTAAATGTATTCACTCAATTCATTCGTCTACTACTTTCGGCGTGCAGTAGCAGGGATAGTACTTTGAAAACTCAAGTAACCTAAAATGTTTTCGAAATTTATTCACTTCATCTACATTCGCACAAATTTTCATTACAAAGCAGCCCGTTTTAATGAGCATGCCTGCTGACTGGTATGTTAACCTGTAAGTTTATATTCACACGTCTTCAATTAAATTCAGAAAATCCTCCTGATATCCCAAATGTCTGGCAGATGAGCAGATGAAACTTCCCCTTCCTCACCCCTGAGTATTTAATGATGTTTTATAACTGTCACAAGAGGAGGAACAAACGCAAGGCTAGTCGAGACATGCATCCTAACAGTTTCCTAAGTTTTAGTTTCTCTTCCTGTTCTGAAAATAATTTATGTCGTTCCTCATAAACAGCATGAACGGAGAAGAAAGTTTCATAAACTCACAGCGTATGCTCGAAAGACAGTCGTAAGTAGGAACAGGGGCAAATTCATGTAGATCTGTCCTAAAGAGTATTTTAATTTTAATAGGCATGACTAGATGTAACCCGACGTAGGCTGTGCTGCAGACATAATTACAAGGCACTCTATACAAGTGGTCATGGTCATGGTTACTCTACTCTTCTTCCTCTTTACAGGTATCTTGCCGTCAAACATCCAATGCAGATGCTTGGCTCAGGGAGAAGAGGGAAAATAATGATGAGCTGGGCCTGGTTTATATCCGTTGTTTGCAGTTTACCTCAGGTAAGAATTAAATGAACATTACTGAATATCCATCAACTTCATCTCCACTCACTTTCCTCTTATTCCCCTAAAACTATTTCTTAAATGCTCCGGTTAAAACGATGAAGATGTTCCTATATAGTACTGAAGCTGCAACTTTCTCCACCCTATCCATGCTTGCATTCTAAATGAAATACACTACAAAACTCATACCAAATCTACTTACACGACTTACCCTATCCTGTACATCGGTTTTTTTATTTCTTCCATCAGACAAAATTCAAGTCACTTTCAGTAAATGGCCTTCAGCTTTTGGCTTTACTTCCGTCCACACTTTATACCCAGAAATAGCAAGTCAAACATCAGTCAAACGACACGCTAGACTATGTCCGGGTATTTGCCGCCCGCCGACCCATCTACTTCCATAAAAGACACACTTATTTCCTGTAGTTTAAGTATATAAACCTTGTACAGTAGTCTGCAACATTTACAGACACGTTCTTCCAAAATATAGTATACTCATCAAAACAGTTCATGTACAAAGAAATTTTAAAACTACGGGGCTCTTGGTTTAAACCGTTCCGATCTTTGCTGACTTAAAGTACTTTAGTGTGATTTCCGGATCTAATTCTATTACCCAAAGCCAGGATATGCTTTAACCATTGGTGAAATCCTTGTAAAATCTTATTCCTCCATTACTTACTACCCTTACTTTTGCTAAATAATTAATCACTATCCTTTCAGTAAAGCTCACAGCTTATACTTCACTAAACTTGACGCTGAAGATTTAGGTTTCATAATGGCAGCCATTAATCACAGTCCATCAGAAGCCAGGTTAATTGGCATTGTTAAAATTTTCCTCTTTTCGAACTCAAGCAGGTAATAGGCCCGTATCAAACGTCCCTCCGTCAATTAAAGTTCTCCAGAGCTGCTCCACTCGTTTGGAATCACTGAAAATTCCAGGAAAGCTTGAATAGGAGATAGGGTTAGAGAGAGAGAAAGCGTTACCGGAAACGCTACGTCCTTTCTCTTCCAGGAGCAACCACTCAGCTCTCTCGTTAATTTTCACAATCCGGATAGCGTCGAGTGTCACAGCCACATAGTCAATCAAGTAGCTACCAGGAAGGCAGATAATGGTATCCCCGGTTTTTGATCCTTGAAAGTAATGAACTGGTGTCCCCGCGTAAGCTGTTCAACTACCGAGAGCAAATTACAGTCAATAAGTCAGTCTGTTTTCCAATCAACTTCCCGACTGGCGGCGAGTTGATGAAAGTTTGCATTAGTGTGCATGGTAAACTTTGTGATTGTACATACGTCCATCTACCGTCTACACTCTGACTTTCCCCTTGCCGATTCCCCATAACTAACTGCGTTTCCAATCAAAACTTTTTCAAGTTAACAAACACTCTCCTGGATATACATACCTCGAAAGTTATTGTAGTAGATTTTAATGCGAAAAATCTTCCGTATCGGTAAACACATGTCTATTCTAGGCATGGATCCATCTGATTCGCCGTACATATCTTCAATATTTAATCCCGACTTGATATCTCCCGAATCAGAATTAAACATAATGTAAAGTGTTTTGATACCATTCCCACGGCCCCTATCCTCCTACCAACAATATGCCGCATTTTGGCTGCAGAACTCTGTATTCGAAAAGGCCTCCCATAGGGTTTTCTACGTTACTGGTTTCTCCTTCTTTCCCAGCACAGCAGAGGTAGGGTTAAAAGTTACATATAGAACTGACATTAATTGAGCTATCACGGATCACATGCATTACAAGCAACGTGGTCTCAATTTACAACCACTTTGGGAAAATAATCAAATCAGAATCAGGTCGCAGCACAAGTTTCCTTCATACGCCATCTGTTTAACGCCCAGGGAAATCATTCACATAAACTTGATCTTAGTATTTCCCCTAACCCACATATTTCTAAGATCAGCTTTGAGCTTAAGACAATAAATTATATGGAAATCTACTATGGCTGCCCAATTCCAGTTTTAGTCAAACTGTTGCTGTGTGAACGAAAATTCTGCGTGGGCAACGTGGGTAGAAATTACCATCTCTTTTCCTTCTTAATTTAGGTGCACTTGTGAGGATTCAGCGGGAGTTTGTGAGCTCAAAACATTTTCCCTCTTTCACCTGACTTTCTTCTACATATTCCAGTTATTTTTACGCCAACTTAATCAAAAGTAAATAACAACTTTGCAAGACCCCCCTTTTCCCTTTTCTTAGTATTGGTTACTTTCTCCTAACAAATATGATTTTATGGCTTTTCCAAATTACTTGAGTTTCCATATGCTTCTCTAGACATTTCCTCCAAACTTCCCTTCAACGTCGAAAAGTTAGATTGAAAACTAAGCTTGTGATTGACCTATATAACTGCCATGTAAATGTACATATATGTATATATCAAACTTATTACAAGGGACATAGACCGCTTTCTTTCACTGTTGTAAAGCTAAGAGTGATTCTGCTAGCTGGCTGCTACAATGAATCCCCCGCTACAATGACATCAATGTCTAGAGGTAATGATTCCGCGCAACACTCCGGCACTGTTTGCAATTAACGGCACACCAACATGAAAGCTTCTGGAAATATGCTATGATGAGGAGGAGCTTCTTTTTAGAAGAATGATTAACCAAATTTGTTAAATGAATCATGAAGCCTAATCCTTAAAGTACGAATCGTTATGCTATATGAAGCTCCACTTTAAATATTTGAAAGCAAGAGGGCTGCATTTGATTATGGCGGCTGTGCTAATAATGCTTACGGTCAAATCAATCGAATAAATGTAGCTATCTAATATAATATGTCAAAAATCAAAGATAAAGCGGAGTCAACTACCGAATTTCAAGTAATTATTCCTGTCTTTAAAACTTGTTGCTAAACATACTCCACATTGAAGCTGCCAAGTTCTGCGATTGAAAATCTCTGAAAACCGTTCAGATATTTAAAGATTCGGCGGTATGCTTCTCTCATAGCCCATAGCTTACAGCCGATATCAATGCTACATAACTTCAATCGCATCACACCTTTCTCGGAAAATGAGTGACAGTGTTTCAATCACCACCCAACAATACTCTGACGGTATTCGTTTTCTCCGAATCGTATTTCCGGATACCCGTATCCCTAGTTCAGCAATCCGAGTTCCGGGTTCTTGTTCTTTGCTCCACAAAGTCTTTGAAAATCAATTAAGACTGCTAGATCTTGGTAAATAAACCTTTGGTGTATTTGCTCACTTTCTTCCCCAGTATTAGTTCTCTGAAAAAGAACAATTTGTCGGATACTTTCTTGAGCTAGCCACCACTCCACCACAGCCACATGCCTGCATTCCTACCCCACCACCTCCAAAGGGTAAAGCTGCCTTACCATAGGCTTTGATATTAAAGCATTCAAGGAATCCAGCTTTGTATATATATATGTTTTCCACCTCAACTGCAAGGTGATGCCTGAGAAGAATTCTAAACCGACCCGGAACACTAGGAGAGGATGGATAAACTTAGGTAATTTACTTAATCCCGGGTTCCTGAGCGTGCGGGGAAAGTTTTTGAATATGATATTTTCCTTAACTTTCTCCACCCTGAATACATTCAGTATTCATATCCTTCTTTTCCAATATTCCGAAGCGGTTCCCGACAAGTTTTTTCCATGAACAATTTCCATCAGTTCCCAACTATGTTTTATCCATTTCCCTGTTTGCCAACAAACAAGTAGTGGCACTTCTGTTTTATACTTGATCTCTCTGCCGCCTTTACCCACCCATGAGAATTGAGGGACGTTGTTTCCTCATTTTCTTGTACCAGGCCGAATCTAATCCAAGATATTCATTTCATTTCACTTTTGGAAAATTCTTTTCTCCACTCTTAAAATAGGACTTGCTTAGGAAACTTTCTCCAGGATCCAGTGGTTCGCGAAACACTGATCCACCGTAGAGCTCATATCCTTCAATCTCAACTTACCTGATGACACCGGGTCTTTCTTCGTAAGCACTGAAATTGACAACAGCTCTCCTTTCACCCGTCACTCTTATTACGACGGCACTTAACGTGCCGCATATCCAATAACCGCTATAACGTCCATACAGGGAAAGTACGTGTTCTAAGGAGAAAGTGAAGAAAGAAGTGAAAGCATGTAGTAGAAGGCTTTGATAAATGTCTAGATCGTGCGCTCATAAATTTTCAATTAAATTACCTTTGAAGAACTCTGTAAATATAATCTGAAAGACAAGTCAGTTCCTGGAAAACACTATAGTAATGTTCTTAGTTCTTCACTCTTCTCAAATCTTTAGTTTCATCCAAGTTCAAAGCGGAACACAGGGACTTGATTTTCGAGAAAAACTTCTTCCTCCTGCAACAAAATGGGATATGTCATCAATAGGTAAATGATGTACAGTGGTACTACATTACATAACAACATGCCTGAGCATTATGCAAGTATTCGTTTTGAGGCTCTTGGAATTGATGGCAAAGCAGTTGACCATTCATCCAAACTGGTTTAGTGTGCCAAACTTTGGAGATTAGTATCAACATATACAATTAATTAAACTCATGGCGTAGAATCCAGAATCGTTTCGCATTAGTTTCTTTTAATAGATGCGGAGGAGGAGGAGCAACTAAAACTCCGCAGGAGGGCATAGGAAAAAACCATTAGGCCCGAGCTCTATTCCTGACTTTCCTTCATCCATAATATACGGAGCAAATTCAAATGCCAACTTTCTCCATGTACATGAGCCTTGAAATTACTCATCGAAACCTTGCGTGCAATAATGTCTTTTCCTCCTTTCAAATACATACGAGTTGGGGCCACGGACAAAGCTTATACATGTAGGCCGAATCCTGTAAATCATTGTTTGGCTTCCTGTTCTTATCACTCTTCTTTTTTCAGGCGTATATTTTTCACGTGGAACGCCA
Source organism: Sminthurides aquaticus (assembly GCA_906901655.1). NCBI lineage: Eukaryota > Metazoa > Arthropoda > Collembola > Symphypleona > Sminthurididae > Sminthurides > Sminthurides aquaticus. The sequence continues at coordinate 6,626,722 of CAJQTT010000003.1, forward strand.
TCCGGACTTTCCCTGGTACACGCAGTGTGTAACATTCAATGTTCTCACGGCAAACTTCGAATTGGTCTACAACATATTCTGTGTCCTCATGATGTACGCTCTTCCTTTTGCCATAATCCTTCTACTATATTGCGGGATCGTCCTCGAAATATACAAGCGAACAACGGAATCCAAAAAATCAAACATTGTCGGCAACGGTAAGACATTATATCAGCATGTACAGCATTCTGTCCAGTTTCTTAGCGCTTCCATTCCATGCTTTCTCCATCTATTTTGCAACTAGATATCCCTTATCCCTTGGTCCTCAAGCATTTCCCTGCCTCTGCCAGTTTTTTTTACATTTTAGCGTCATGTGGCGTTCCGGGAAATACCTTTCACAGCGGCACTTTCCCCATTACCTACAGAGCAAGAAAAATTCCAGGAAGGCTGAGAGAAAGCTAAGGGAAAGCTTCAACCGTAGGCTTCTTATGGACACAACTCCTAGTATTTTCCTACCATCCAGTCTCTGGTCCTAGTTCCGGATTTCTAATTGTCCAAGTCGGAACAAGACTGACTTCTCTGATTTCCAATTTATTTTCTCTTAATTGAACTAAATGAACCAAGATTTTCCAACGGTAATCATGTTAAGTCCACGTCAGAGATTGTCGCACATCTACAGTTACTGTTTCCTTAAACGGTACAGAAAATCAGTTCCTCCCAAGAAATTTGTCATTTCCACGCTTCTCAAAAGGCATTCTAATTAATCTAATCTTGAGTAACGCCTCCTTGATTCACTGCTATCCTTGTATTTAACTCTATTAACCAATTTTTCAAATCCAGTTCAAAGAATCATTCTTATTACTCGCCTGGACTGGAGTAGTTCTCTTAAAAACGCTTCTAGGATCTAAAATGACAGAGTCTATGAAACTAAACTCTGAGTCTGAACGGAATCAATATTCTTCCTATTAACTTTCTTCGTTAAGCTAACTTTCTCAAAAACGTGTGATGCAACAGTATGTATTTTTGTGCTTTATATGCGATGAATGTATATAGCATCTACTATAACCGTATGCATCTAATATAGTATGCCGATCTGTGACTTACCGTGCTATCTCAAGAATGTCAAAAAAATTCCCAGAATTATTTTCTCCGCAGGTATCTTTAATAGTTTAGTTAGGTTATGTATCGCATATTGGTTTCGTCTATTATAGTAAATCTTATACAAGCATTAGGTTACCCGTACATAGCTGATTAGAACCACACTTGACACAGAAAACCTTGGGAACAATACAAAGAAATTGTAGCCTCTTCTTGTAATATTGAATTTTTCATCTGATATCAAATATATTTATCTGTTAAACGTGTCGGTCGCACGAGAAACGCAAGAACACTGCGAGAATCCTGGGTGAATATTTCTCCTTTCTCTGGAAATTCACAGCCATGTGACATCAAGGGTAGCTGGAAATGACAAGAAGAAAGAGGAGAAGGGGGTTGGTGAAAGTCGCCCGGAGAAAGTACGCAAAGGATTTGGTCGGTTCGTCCAAAGTAGTTTTCAGTCTTCTACAAGTTCTCTTTTGGTTCAGCCAGTATGCCCTACTCAGGGTCGGATCCAGTTTTTCATCCTTTTCCCTGAATTTTTAGCGCATATAAGATCAAGGAAGCACACAGAAAATACCACTTTAATTTTATTAGAGTTGATGATAAAACATAATGAAGTCCGTTAGTCGAGGAAGTGAAGAATATGTCGCGGAAGGTATAACGCTAAGAGGCGAGGGAGGATGGCCAAACTTTTTACATTTTAGTTTAAAAATAGCTTCATCCCATCCATCTGTACGTAACGGATAAGTGTAAGCTTTCCCCAGCAGAAGCGCACGAGAAAGTAGTGCACCCAAAGGCAAAAGGGAAAGATTCCTGGGAGAATAGATAAGTTACAAACTCTTCAGCCTTCTCCTTTCTCTCCATCTCCCTGGCTGCTTCTGGATTCTTCTTTTCAAAAAGAAAACACAGCCAAGCTTGAAGATATCCCTTCTGCTTAATTTGGTTTTAAGAGTGAATGTAACAGATCAGATATACATCAAATATATATTCTTGATATTATGAGAAATATAGAAACTACACGCTACCGAAATAGTTTTTCAGCACAGCGCGGAATGCACAACCATCTTTTCAAATCACGTCATATTGGTCTTATTCAAAGAAATCTACCTCCTAGCATACAATGAAAATCCTTGAGATTTTACTTCCCAAGAATACTTTTGCAACAATACGATAATGCTTATTTTTTCTAAAATATTTTTGAACGATATTTTCTCTTTGTTGCCTTTCGTTCCCCGCTTTCCAACACGAAAGCATGCGAAACTAATCGAGTTACTTGCTGAAAACTATATGACATCCCCCTGTCCTTCTTTTCTATGTAGATGGCCTCCGAAGATCCGGACTGGGTAACCTTGGTAAAGCTAGAGAAAAGACTTTGAAAATGACAGTTGCTATTGTAGCCATGTTTTTCATCTGCTGGTCTCCGTACAACGTCATGACTTTATGGTAAGTCAAGATTTAAAATACCCATATTTTTCATAACACATTCAATATTGCCTCCATATTTGAAAACATTTTTCTCTGGTCATTTCTAACGGTCTTGTAGATCATACTCTCGTAATTTCACATCAGACCCCACAAAAGATTAATACATACCTAATTGTACTGTCTATTTAATTACAGGTACATAATCGACAAGTCATCCTTTAAGAACGTTGACCATCGAATTCAGAAAGCTTTCTTTATTTTTGCTGTCTCAAATTCCACTGTAAATCCTATTCTTTACGGAATATTTCACCTCAAATCAACTTTCACTACGACGGTAAGATGTAATTTTGTCTCTTTCTCTTCAACAAGTCAAACTGAATTATACATTACCCCAATTCTCATGAACACACATCTCAGAGTCACTGAATATCGGCAATGCACAACAAGGATTTTTGAGTCAAAGAGATAGGCGGAGTTTACAGGAAACTCAATACTGGATCACAAGGATAAGCCACAGCTTCGTTAAGAAATTATAGCTGAAGGAAACAGTGACAATGCAGCCACCAAACTAGACAATATTTGATTCGTCCTAAATAAAACATTATCTCGTCCTGAGAATCCAGTTTGTTGATACACGAGCTTACTAATTTCCATGAAACCCGATTGTTTTCTTTGTCATACATTCCTTTTTCACGTGCGTTTTTAAGAGCGATTATTGATTAAAACGTAGGCAAACGCTGACAAAAGATCACGCCACGAGTTTTGCATTATCTGTGTATACTCAAGGGTTAGCTGTCGGTTTTGTCAAATATCGGAAACCTTCAGAATCTCTCTCTCTCTCTACGAGAAAAGCTCTACAGTTATTCAGCATCAAATAATGTAAGCTTACGTAAACGTTGTGTTGTATATAATGCTTGCGGTGAGGATTGCAAAAGCTGATTTCAACAGCGTTTGATTTCTGCATCCTAGAATCCACAGCTTCGTTTTGAACCACAATCCGTGCTTGTTTTTAATGATTCTTCTCAATTCATAGCGTAGGATTGAGCTGAGTAGCTGAGCCGCGGCTTTAGATTTCCGTGCGATTCAAGGAATCAATTAGAAGATGAGAACCTTTGGTCTCAAATTATGTGGGAAATGAATCTAATGAGAACGAGACAGTATGAATGTGGGAAGGATATATCCGCAGTAAAATAAACCACGTAAGAGAATTTGTGTGAATCAAGCACGCAGACGACGATACTACCACCCACTTTTCTCTCCTCCCATTGATTAGGAAAGGTGTAAAAGAGAAAGTGTAGGTATAAATTCGCCTGCTGTGGTTCACAAAGGCCTCTCCTGATTTGTGGCCTGTTAATAAAATATCCTTTCCTGCTTCAGTCTTATGGCACGCCTGAAACATGTTCCCAATTTCATTTCCAATCCTCTCATAAGCGGAAATATCAAAGAACAACTCCCAGCACTTATTACGTGTAATATGGCAGAACAGTTTCCATCCGTTCTCCGATGGCCCTTCTTGACTCCAAATTACCAAAGTATGAACGTGTTATCATGTCAATAAGCTTTTCTTGCTTTCTCTCCCAAAGTTGTGGTTAGCCCAATCATTGCTTTCTCCAACACCACCAGCGTGCTGATTTGGTGAAAGTGGTTCTTTGCCTCTTTACTTCTTCCAATTTTTATATATTCTCGATAGCATTCCGCTCTGCTTCGTGCTCCATCCTTGCCAAAGGTATGTACGCGCTGTTGTAGCGGATACACAAGTTCTTACTCATCCTAGCTCTTCCGCTTCTAATCCTGAGGACAATGAGCTACCTATCCCAAAAATCCGTACGTAATCCCCCGCTGTCATCTGTCACACACTGGTATCAAAGATCACCCGCATCGAAATGTCGGTTAGAGTTAGGATAAGACGCCAGCAGGAGCCTTCTTTTCATTCTACTACAGAAAGTATTCAGGATATTCTGCATGTATTCCAGAACATAATATAAACCACCGGAATATGTATTTTATATTTTTGATTTCCTCTGTTTTCAGACTCGCTCCAGCTACTATTCCAGAGATTCCATGTATCGCTCCACACTGACGTCACCCCCGGAAGAACTCATAAATGGCCACCGCCGTTGTGCTTCCACAAGACCGGGAAGAGTCCTTGTAACAGCCACATCTGCAAATTCCACGAGATCCTTTTACAATCCCCGCACTACACCCTCCATTAAATATTCAGAGGCTAACGGAGCAAGTTCCCATCAAAAAGGTCTCGTAACCGTATCTTGGAATCCCAACAACAACTCAAGCTTTTGTTAAACCCGTCTGTCAAATCCAAAAGCTGAAAAGCCAAGAATTGTATTCTCAAATGCATACAATTGGGGAACGACACGCTTTTCATTTTATCAATCCTATAAGTCAAAGTAGATTTTCTAGTGATTTTATATTGAACTATCCTGCTCCCATCCCACATACATCTCGATAGCTGCTAGATTAAATCTTCCTTTCCTCATCATGTGTTCTCCCCTTCTTTTGGATTTCTATGAATATTGTAACTCAACAAAAGTATTTATATCCATTTAAAGTTGTCACAACAAAATCTCACTAGAAATCCATCTGTACAAAACCCCTATACTTTCACTTTAGCTTCAACCATTTCTACCCCTTTCCCTAGCACAGGGTAAATATTCCTAGTTCTATACGATTCTATCGCAATAACTTTAGTTATTGTTGCATTGGATTTTAAAACGGGTAGCATCACCCGACTTTCTTTTGTATTCGTCAAACTTTAAACCTTTTTGTTTCGCAACCCCTCCCTAACAAGTATTGAACTGGTTGAACAAACTATCCTTTGTTTCCATGAAATTGCATTGTTCCAGAATGAGTTCCATGAATCTATAATGTTCGCTAAAATCTAAAATCTTTTGTCATATTACCACATTCACTCTTGGAGTATGTCATTTCTCAAATTTTTGTTCTCACTAAATTAAATCCTTGAACTTTTCCCTGTCCTGATTCCGGGGCAAACTTGTATTGCCTCTCCAGATATTTTCCGCTTTACCTGGAAACGGGTAATAAGGAGGGAGAAGGTGGGCGTAGGAACTTCTAGGGCTAGGTTTGAGAAAGCAAACCATATGCTCCAATTCCCACTCCTTGTTACACGCAAACATACGAAGGCGTTGAAAACAAGATACCATTGTATCCACAATCCGTTAGAATCAAACCAAAATCCGGTATAATTTAGGGCAAATGGAAAAGAAAGATTCGCTTTTAGTGCTCATACGAGCCAAGGTGGGATAACAACTTCCAGTAGCCGATAATGATGCTTACAAATGCAGCAGGGGGTGAAACTTGTTTGGAAATTCTCGGAAACTTTCTCCACCTCTATTATATTCCATCTTGTTCTTTCAACCTAATTAATACCATACAAGTGAGGTAAGATATACGTAGCATTCTATAAGCAAGTATTTTCATAGCAATTGTGCTAAGTTTCCAAGGTCTGTATTTTGAATTCAATTGTGATAAGTGTGTACCCAGTTAAACATACTCTCTGCTCTAGCTGCAGATTGTATACTTGATTAGCATCATGTGTGAGCGTAAACATAACTATATTACATTCAATATATGTATATACAACGCCCTGTATTTATTATTACATGTACTTCGAGAAGATTTACAAACCCGGGTTTGGAAATGCAATGTAAAGCAAGTAACTAGAATAACAATATATATACATTTATTTTTTTCGCTCTAAACGAAATATTCATGCCCAAAAAAGTTACCTATAAATAAAAAGATGATTATTTGTTCACTTACGACCAAGCGATACAATCAATTCCTGCTTGTTTTCTTGCCAGCTGACTTTTTGACTGATGAATATAATGATGCATCCGATGCAGATGCATCCGATGCAGATGCATCTTGTAGAGTTTGGCAATCAGGTAAGTTTACAAACGCAGCAGTGGGTTTCTCCAAATTCTTATCTCGTCGTTCACTAAATATTTGATAAATAGAGTATTTCAATAGCATGCATTTCATGAGACTCCTTCGGAGGAACCTACAGTCCACAACTTATACTAGGTTTTATATTAAATGCCCGCTCGCAGCTACTTAAATCATATAGGCTTTTATCACGAGTCTCTCTATAGTTTCCACTAAACGTAAGTGTAGCATGATGAGGGAATTTAATGAACTCCATCTCTACACCTCATTCTTATCTGGAGGGCTATTTTCGATTCTCTGCGAAATGGGTCTACAGCATTATCGCTGGCTTTCGCTGATAGTCAAGGGAAATAATGGGTAGCATGTAGTCATAATAAGCTAGAATCCCTGGCAACCGATGAGACAAAGGATCTAAGATAAATTTCAAGGGAGGGGCTATAAGCGCCAAATATTGATGTATATATATGCACGCCAACCCCAACTAACATACGAACCAAACTGAATCGCTACTTGGAATTTCTAATCCCTTTTATCATGATTATAGTTTCCACTAAGCCAATACATCTACCTTCATCAATCAAAGCTTCGTTTCAAACCTTGATGAAAAATATTAAGATTGTAAATTTCAATATTATTCAATGTATCCATCTATAGTGACAGCTGCCGCAGCCGCTTGCCTCAACATCAATAGTGTGCTTAATTGCAAAGTCCACTATTCGATAGCTGAGATTTAAGCCCTAGTTTGTGCTAGTTTTCATCTCTGTGGATCACAGATTATACCGCTTCAACGCCACAACTAGAAACTAGTTAGTTTTCCGTAATAAGTTGATTTTCAGCGTTGCACGTCTGTAACTTTTGATCTACTGGAACAAATGTGAAGGCAAACGAGAGCTTAAGAGCCAAGCTATCGAACAGTAAAATTCGTTTGACGCTCCAATGCTTGTGAGCTAAGAAAAGGACCACGAAAACAAGAAACGTTTCCAGCGCTTCTTTAGAAAAGCAGCTGCAAAGATACAAGAAGTGTACAATGCTTTTCTTATGGGGATGGAACCGCTGATTCCACCAGTCTGTTAAAAAAAGACGATGATACCTTGTCATTATGTACTATATTTACTATTTATTAGTAAAAACTACTTGATGCCCATCTTTTTACCAATTTAAATAACAAAATCTCTTTACTTTCATGTAAAATGCAACAAGATAGAGTTGTAAGCCTCAAGATCTAACTGTATTCAATAATGTTTAAGCTATTTTACAGTTTTACATTCTTTGTTTATGTAAAGTCTAACAAGACTACATTCTGAGCTGAATGCCTCAACATTCACGCGACACAAGCTAAAATTTAGTTTTAGCTACAACCATTGAACAGTGAGAGTTTCAGACTATAAAATAGGACGATTAATACGCACTATCACCTGATCCCGTTGCTCTATTCATTAGTAAACGTGAAAGGTTTCAGGGAGAGTCCACGTAGTTACACTTCAACCTGGAGAGAAGTTATATCGTATCTTAAAGAACTAGAACTAAAGAAAGCGTTCAGCCGTCGCTTCGGCTCTTTTGGACTGCTTACTATCACTATCACTTAGGACAACACTTTAGTTAGTGCCAGTAACGCGTCCTCCAAACACCCAGGCAACAAACCTGTTTTAGATTCTACGTTGAACAGTCGCTGTAGCCTTAGAAATAGCTTAGGTAATTTAGTCAGCAATAGCTTATTTTGTAGTGAAATAATCCGAGTTGTGCTTACAGTTTTCGTGCGGTATTAGCTTCAAAAATGCCGAAAGTCAAAACTGGTGCGGGGGCGACTAAAGCTTTGGAAAACGACCGGAACAATAATCTTGTTGAAGCTAGTTGCAACAAGGTTTTCTCCGATGAAAAGGTTCGTCGCTTTTATTTTAGAATTTCTACTAGACTTGACGACGACTCATCCCTTCTTTGCATAGCTTGTAAACTCATGATTACACGCATATCATGCAAATGGAGTCCTAATTCTGTGTTGAATGTTTGCTTTGTCAATTTACAGATCATAGCAAACCTTACAACATTTTTAGAGTTTGCTGACGTCAAGTCATTGAGGTTGGTTAATCGCAGCATGAAGGCAGCCGTTTCAAATAACCCGGCAGTCCTAGCAAGATGCGCTATCCTTCTTCACTCTGCTCGCCTTCAAGATCCACTTCTAAAGACGCTGTCGATAAAGCCTAGCTATATACAACTCCACCCCTTCACCCACGCGACGCTGATTTCCAATTCTCACGATCCAGAAAAAGTAGCAATAACTACCCGACTCTGCGAGCTCATCACCGAATGTCGCGACCTCGCCATTATAGGCTCCCGACCTTTGCAGAATCTAAATACTAGGTCTGGCTCCCGGAACAGTCACTTCATTTGTATGCCTTGTCCATGCATTCCCCCGGTCCTCTTTGCAGCAGCTAAATTGAAAAATCTGACCCTAAATCCCGAAGCCTTGTCCTTTCTCGCCGGAGCTTCAGAAAAAGAAGGCAAATCTCTGTCTAGCCTTCGGCTTCTAAGATTTACTGACGTCACCGACACTTCCTTCGTCCCACAGCTGTTCTTCGGCGTTCCTTCCTTAAAAAATCTTTGCGTTCTTCATGAGCCCAAGGGATCGTCACCCTGTACGTGTAGCCCACTATTTTGGACGGATTTGACCAAAATCCTGCACAACTCTCGCAAAACCCTTAAGCTTTTCTATGGTTTGGAAGTATGCTTTTGGAACAAGGCATCTGCTGAATCCTTGGACACCATTTCATCCTCAGTATTCCCTGTGCTAAACACAATTTCCTTCAAACAATTTCAAGGATTTGAATTCCATCAAGCTCGCTTAGCTCCTGCAGCCAACTTTCTACGCGCTCACATTCACCAGTTAAAAATTACTGGATTTCAGCTGCAATACGCAACAAGTGCTTAACTTAATTCTAGAGAACGACAGTGAGCAATTCTCGGCGAGCTTGCGTCTCAAGGTTTTAGCCCCTCCAACCGGTCCGAAAATCCTTATGACTGAGGAATCACTTCGGTATTTTCAAAATCTCTCGATTTTAGACCTTACTATTAGAGGGCCTGTAGAATACACACCGGATGAAGACCAGGATGAAACCGACATTATTTCAGTCATACCAACAACATTGCTGGGACTCGTCCTACAAAACGATATCCGTCCATCTCCTGGAACACTCGTGTCATCACTGAACGCGACCCGCCTTCAAGAATTTACCGTTCTCTCAACACTGGAACTGAAACGAGTTGATGGTCTTTCACCCCAGTTTATTGCCAGTATCTTTGATAATTTGCCTCATCTTACACGCTTGGTTATTCAAGGGAAAGACAAGAAGGAACTCAAGAAGCGGTATGCAGACGCACAAATTACTGATCAAGTATTCCTAGGGCGAAATAATGCAAGTGGGAATAGTGCAAGACCCCCGTTAACTAAATTAAAAAGTAAGCAGCATTTTATTTCAGTCTTTAGTGTAGGATATGATGACATCAATTACTCTATGTCCTCCTTGGATGTTTGCAATCTTGGTTTTACAGGCAAAACACTAATTATTAATTATTGACAATCATTTCAGAACTGGAACATCTTCACCTGAGCAGTCTTGGAATTACACTGGATACAATCACCAAAGGCGTCGAATTCCCGCAACTGGACACCTTGGAGATAGATCTGGTAACAAACCTTTTAAATCCGTTCAAGCAAAAATTAATTCATACATGTTCTTCTCCGAAATCCATGAAAAACGTCAAATATTTGAAACTCCGTATATATTGCCTTAACAGGAAATCAACAGCGATATCGTGATGCATCTTCTCTCAAGAAATCCCTCGCTGAAACATTTACCTTGCGGAGGCTTTGATGGATCAGATGAAGAAATGATATTTTTCTTATCCAAGTATGATTTCTGTATCTTAAAGCTTTTGGTAAAGCCGGATGGTCCACAATGTATGGGTGCTTATGTGGTAATGCCACGGATGGTACCACAATGTATGGGTGTTGCTTTTTTCCTCATGTGCAAGTGCATGTGAATCCCACAAGAAGTGAAGTAGCTTGTACTCGTATAGTAATGCTTTCTACACGAGCTCTGCAGTCCATCTTTCTAGTGTCGAGTTTATCCGCAATTAAATTAATTAAAGGAATCAAAATGTTAGTTTAAATAGGATTAAGATGTAATTATAAATAATCTTCTAGACATCCTTATCTCAGACCAGGATAAATTCGCACTTACGATATTTTAACATGCTGTATGAAAATCTCTAGTCTCAAGAGCCACTTTTCCATTTCGCCAACAGTAAATAGTAGTGCCATCTATCCCCTCTCCGTCGCATCCCGTCTTCCTGTACCCTGGAACGTGAAACGAGTGGCAGGATTAACAAAATTTAGCACATATCGGTATGTTGTAAAATATTCAACACATTGCTGTACCACAACTTAGTCGCACTTCTCCAATCCATTCCAAATTATCGGAAATTGAGTTTTCAATCGAAATCTCGCGAAATAAACATTTCATTTATTAGTAAGTACTGATTCAAAATTGCGTGACAGCTTTCTGTCTCTTCCACTTCCGCTCACTACCATCTTGTCATAAAACCCTAGGAGAATCATACTAACAAGGAAACGCAGAAGCAACTCTGCATCTGTCTGACCATAGCTTACGACGGTCTTCTTGTAGTAGCGGGCGACAAACAACGACACTAAAAACCACCATTTCCCTTTAATTTCTCTCTCTCCTAGCCCCAGTAGAATCTCAAAATCCGCATCTTTCTCATCTCATCTTTTGCCCGTAAGAGTCGCCTGCATTAAACCTTGTACAAATCCTTCATCCCATTCCGTACCTACAGAGAATGAAGAAGAGAAGCATGGAACTCTAGGAAGCTTTATCCCTTGGATGAAAGTCATAAAATCTTTCTGTGTATATGCATTTCCTCCAGTTGGGTGGCACCTCACCTCCTTTTCGGCCTTCTTCCACCCCTAACTCTTCTCTACAACCTACACGAAAACATCCCGGAACCATCTCCTATAAAAACTACATACGCACAGACACACAGATGAAGATGCGGGATACAATGCAACCAACAACTACTAAAGCACTGCGCGCGTACTAGAGTACTTTAAAGCAACACACAGCGGATATATATATGCACAAATTCGAATGGGAAAATCTGCCTGAGGAATTCCGAATCTTCATGTCCCCTCAGATGAATTCTCCTTAGGAGAAAAATTGGAAAGGTAATGGTATCATCATAGCGAGGACGCATCCACGCACGTACACAAACACATTGGATCCACACACATCTCTCAGCGTTACATGGGAATTGGTTCTTTTGAAATTAAAACTCCTTGAATTTTTAAGGGAAGTCATGAAATTATTAGCATCACTGTACTGTGTCTATATCTGCTGACATTCCTGAATTCATCATTCATCTCGAACCTACAGCATGCAGTCACTCAGATAGTAATTTATTATATAGTAAAACGAGCTATTATTGTCATATACGAGGAACAAAATAAGTTAACAGCCATCCTTGTTACCTGCACAGGTAAACGGACGAGGAGAGATTCCTGCCCGTTCCTTTAAACAAAGCACAAGAGTGCGCGGAGGAGTGTGTGCATCAGGACACAGGAAAGAAAGAAAGAGTGTGTGGAAGCCGCATACTTTAATTAATTCGCAACAAAAGTGTGAATAAACTAAAGAAAGTGTGCGGGCTATTTAAATTTCCTTACCGACGTTTCTAAAATTAAAAGCATGTAATGAATTGCATTACTGAACTGGAAAATTTTTGAGTAACGTTAATTCAAAATGCGTTTCGGGAAAGAGCCATTCCGCCAAGAAGTGCATCATACAACCACCCGTTTAATTCAGTAACACGCCTCCCTCACTGCATGTTTACACAGACGTAATTCCTTGGGAACATCCTTAAATGGTGATAAAGTGTCAGTGAATCCTGGCATATGGTTAAGCAAATGGGTTCCAACTTGTAACTTAACTGTCAGCAGTAGTGCACCCACTGCTTTGACAATTTTAAACTTGGTTGCATTATTAATTTATTGACTGTGTGATTGCCGATATACTTCTGCAGGGAGAAAACCAGTTGTTTTACCCATTCTTAATTAGTGTATCCTAGCTTTGACGATTGAATAGCGGATAGGAATATAAAGGATAACAGAGGTAATTTAAAGTTATTGTTATCAAACTCTAATTATATGCTATTGTTAATTGTGATTATATACTGTTTCAATTCGAGCAGTTGTTTGCATAGAATCGTACTGTGTTTTGTATTTAGTATTGAATTATTTGAATTGCAGTTCAGTTCTGTCGCATTAATTAGGCAAAAAATATTTTTTATTTGACAACAATATATATAAGCAAACGGAGTATCAAAAATTCAAAAGCATCCTTATGGCGAGCGCTTCTGTTTTTAGATCCAGTTGGTTTGTATCGCTTGCTCTTGGCTCTGTGCGTTGATTTATTAGGATAGATAAATGTGTTATCTGCTAGAAATTATATATTCAACTTCAATTTAATTATTCTGTATAAGTTTTCTGTGATCACAAATTTGTATAAAGCTTTTATTGAGACATGCAAACATTGATTTGCTTTTAAGGATTTTTAGAACTCATAATATTGAAAACTAAATGATTTTGAATTACATTTTCAGTGAATGATCAATTGCCGTGAGCATAATGGCGGGATTGTTGCTGGGTGATAAAGGAATACCCGGATTAGGGGGTGGACCGGATGGCCGTGCCACTAAGCCGAAGAAAGTTGAGAAGACAAACTGGTTTCAGCTGAAGTTACGGGAATCAAATGACGATTCTTATCCTGAATTTTCCTGGACTGAATTACTTGCTGACAAAAAGGCCGTAGCTGCCAAATCGACATTGAATACTGGTATGGGTTTACCAATTGAAATATTTTTTATTTATCATGTAACTCATAGACTATTACCAAACATATATAGTAGTTATGCAAGAGAAGAGATATTGGTCAGGGAAATGAATTTGCCTCATGTGCATTTCAGGTCAAACATTGTTGAATCCGTTCGTTTCCGACGACGAAGATGACCTTAAGGCAATGGCTGCCCGTTTCGAGCAAAAATATGGTGATAACACTAAGAAAGTTAAGAGTGCGAAACGGCGAAGACAGGCGGAAGATTATATTGATCGTGGAGCGGGATACGACGAAAATGATTCATTCATCGATAACTCTGATGTATACGACGAGTTAGTACCAGCGGATTTGGAAACAGTTCGTGGGGGATTTTATATCAATTCCGGCAAATTAGATTTTCGTGAAGTGGAACTCTCCGAGGATGAACCTGAACCTGAGGGAAATGAAGATACGAAGAAAAGTGAAAAGCCTGGACCCAGTAATTTGGAAGTATCAAAAATTAATGCCAACAAGAAACCTTCCGTGTTGGTAGCAAAGAAACTCTCCACTGCTGCTAAGCTTAAAGTCAGCAATGGTGTGAAAGTCAAGAAAAGTTTAATGACGACACCAATGGAAGTGAGTGTGACTCCGAAGCCTTCCGCATCTCCTGCTACTAGTGTACAACCAACATCAACTGTAACTGATGATATCGTCCCGGGTGTTAAACGTAGCTCAAATGTAATCGAATCTGATTCGGGATCTAGTTCGTCTTCGGGTAGTGGGAGTTCATCCAGTGACGATTCTTCATCTTCAAGTGATTCCTCCAGTTCCGAAGCTGAAACTGAGGCCGACGGAGTAGACAAGGAGAAGAGATTAAGTCTGAAAAATGTAAGCAAACCTTCCAAGTCTCGGCTGGAGAAACCTCAACTGCCAACCGAACCGGATGCGCCCAGAGTCCAACCTCTGGTGAAACGTCTAAAGACTAAAAATGTTCACCATCAGGGCCATTTGCCGCAAGTTCAAAAGGTGAATAATGTCAATCCTATTTTAACAAGTTCCAAGGATGTCATTGTAACACCTTCGTCGACCTCAAGTACCTCAAAACTAAATTCTCGACCTTTACCAAGTCAATCCCCAGTAGGGAACATTAGTGCCCTTGGTTTACCACTGCCACCAGGGATGGCCGTAAAGATTCCAACCCCGAAATCAACACCATCAAATTCAAACTCTACGTCGATGAATCTGATAAGATCTTTGCAGAAAAAGCAGCAGGCTGACAAACAAAAGCGAGCTAATCACAAACAGAAAATGAAGATGCATTTATCCCAGATGCAACCAGCCGACGCGGATTTGTTACAAAATATTGCCCTGATGAAAGCACTTCAAAACGAGCAGAAACCTAAGGTGAAGCATTCCAGCATGCAAATGAACACCTCAGCCAAACAGCAAGCCCGTCAGCAGCATCATCAAAACATAAGCAACAGTAAATTAATGCCAAAGCTAAAAGCGAAACCTAAAATGCAATCCAGCAATTCGTTGAATACTTCCGGGTTATCTTCAGTCAGTCCCTCCGGTTCATTTAGAGCCCCTCACTCTCAAGGATCTTCTCCTGTTGAAATCAAGAAAGTTCGACCTGCTCACTCCAGCCCGATTCCAATGAACATGGCAACCATATCAGCTGCTCAATTAAATTCTTCTATCAAATCCCTTTCTAATTTAGGAACTGGTATTACCGTGACAGAAGTTAAAGAAAAAGCCTTGAATTCCCAGCATTTATCCGTCATGAATACGACCTCGAGCGCAGGAAGTTCAGCGGCTCAAAATAATCGTGGAAGAAGCGGTAGCCCTAATGTTCATCAGCTCTCCAACAATAGTATGTCATCTTCAAGTCGTCATTCAGCAAACCAGTCATTAACAATAACACCGAGTAGTGTATTGAATCTCTCCAGCTCCAATTTAGGCATTAACTCAACAAGTCCTATGAACCTCACAAGTTCCCTAATTTCACCTCAGACATCCCGCTCCGCATCGATATTTGGTCAGCAAGTCACTCCAGCTCCTTCCAAAAAGACTGTGACTCCATTTAATGTTAATAACATTTTATCCGGAACTGACTACGCATGCTCATCTTCATCAAACATTAACAAATTAGACATGTATCCCCCGGTGGTTACTTTATCGGCCTACAATAATACAATGTTTACGGATTCCAATAAGAAATGATCATCACCCTCACAGAGTTACATCCGATCTCGTTTAGTGATTACAATTAACAGTTCTCCGAGGTGCTTTGAAAAACATTTACGGCGGGTATATCGTTTCTTTTTTTCAAAGAATCATATACATCCTCACACAGTCTATGGTTGTAATTAATGTTAATTCTGTACTGCGGCACGATGTAACGTAATTGCTGTACAGAGTGTAAAAGTGATGAAAATCGATTTTTAATAGAATATAATTTAGGAGCATAACGCTTAAAGCCGGCAGTATTCCTTTTCCAAAAAGTTTTCGACAACCGGATTTGGTCTTCTGGTTGTTAGAAAGTCATTTCATAATGTTCCCTCTGCAAACTACATGAATCCTTAGCTATATTCGGAATGATTTTATAAGTAATAATAAAACTCCTTTGGAAGGGTTTCGTTGGTTCAAATGAATCCGCAAAAGTATCCGTATTAATACACAGGAAAACGTTGAGCAATTATGCTCTAATATCATCATAACGAATAAAAACATCACCGTAACTTAAAAGACACTTGCTGTAATGCTGCATAATGTACCTTTATTGTTCATGGTTCGAGGAAGGCGTAAATTATACATTGAATATGACCTTCTTCGGTCATTATTACATAACAGCCAGCGTGCAATGTACAAATCAAAGGTTATATTGCGATAAATTCAACAAAGCCGATGCTGGCCGTTTGCGAAACGAATCAAAAAGAAGCATCAAAACTTACGAGGGAAACGGAATTCCTGAACCCGTTTCGTTAAGAATCTAATATATCTACAAACAGCTGACTTTGTATACGAAATCATCCGTGCTACATACACAAAGAATTCACATAAAGACATAACAGAAAAATCGAATGACGAAGTTGGCACTCAACTGTGCAGTTCACCGAGACTATTAACAATTTTGTTCAGTTGCTTAGTATTATAAAACAGAGTATTTCTTAGTTATTTCTTAAAGAGAGGGAAAATTTCAGCAGACTAGTGAACCTGTCAAGCGTTGATGACACTAGAGAATATATTTGTACATGACATAGAGGGGTAAAGCTTTAGTTTTTGTTTCTACATTGGATTAACCAAGACTACATGATGAATTAACACAAAGGTAACTATAAAGTTGCAAGTGACTGTTTCCTAGGTAAAAATTCTAGCAACCTATCAATTTTAGCCATACTCTTTCCCAACGTTAAAGAAAGGTCCAGTACCATACATAGGCTAGTATCAGCATGAAAATTAAGGCTACAAACGGCTGAGCTACCACATTTCTAACAGCATCAAACCATGAAACCTGAATGGTTGCAACAACGCGATTATTACTTTCAAATACCTTCATACTCTCGTCAATTAAAGAGAGTCTCTCATCTTTGGATAAATCTTCAGCAATATCATTCATAGTGAAAGCAATATCCTTTTTCACGTCGCTGATTGAGCGGCCTTCTACACTGGAAAAATCAGTGACTAAGTTCCCGTGTTTCCTTAATTTTTTCGACTGAGATAACTTTGAGCCTGTATCGCTATCGCTACTAGCACTTGACCGAAATTTCGATACAACGCAAGAAGGGACGATAAATCCCAAGAAAGTTGATGCCACTTTTGTTTTAATGTCTCGCTTCTTCTTTAAAACTTGTCCTCCAGAAAGTAGTCCCATGTACATATGATAGATGTAAGCTATCAGCCGAAGTGGTTCACGATCCTCTAGAGTCTTCAGATGCTGGACGTATGCCGCCACTTCCGGTCGCATCTTGTAGCATGTCCTCTTCCAATTTTCTCCATAATAGTATGCGAGATCTTTTTCAAAAGCAGTTTTTCTGTCCAGCCCTTCCAAAACCTTTTGAAATCTTTCAAAGTACTCGACCCGTTTTTTTAATCTATCAATAGACTCTTCCAAATGCTTAAATACTTCATAAAATATTAGAAGACCTTCCGCCCAGATACGGTCATCAGTCATAGCTGGAAAAATAGTCAAAGAATAACTTAGTCACTTCATTCAAAAGGATTCTTATTTTAACACATTTGCAATGCTTCATATATTTTCTTCAAGTTACCTATTGCAAGTTTCGCATTAATTAGAGTATCGCTAACGTTATGAATGGCACGGGTAGCCTCCCGCATTCGTTTTGTAAACGGGATGTCATTGTTCATTATCTCGTCATCTTCTTCATCAGGTTCTTCTGAACTGGCTCTTGCTTGAGCTTCTGCAGGGTCCACCTCTTTCAGAATCGGCTCCATTCTTAAAGAAAGCTGCAATCACCAAAAGAATAAATCTTCTATTAATAAATACACTCATGTTACTTTTTGATGCACATTAACAAACATATGCTACAAACGCTTCTACGTTAATCAAATCGGGTTATAAACAAATAGAACCAACTAATTATTAAACGATCGACACACTAAATATAAAAAATACGAGAACCTTAATCGCTTCCAGTCCCACTCTTAATAATAATTTCCCAAATGCAAAATGAACTCTTGGCAACGCAAGCAAGCAATGATTAAAAAACTCCTAAAGTAGCTCGAGTCGCACCCAACACCAGGGCGTTTATATCGCAAGAGGACAAAAATAAAATACAATCACCTGCACACACCAGCAACTTGTAGATTCCTAATTAATTTACTAAATACGTTGAGAACAGGAGAGAAATCGATGGACTAATTTATCGACTAACTGACTTACACACAGTGGCACACACATTGAATAAGCTGAAAATCATTCATCTCTAAATTGACGGTCGGCGAAATACCCTTACTGATCAATGCCTCGTCGCTAAGGTTACCGCTACAACAATGGACCAATTACTCACCACTTGCACCGTTATATTACACTATAATACATATTTGCATGCTCAGCACGAAATTCTGCAAAGGGATTACCTTTAACTATTGACTGTATAAGAGTAAATTGCAGTCATATATAATTGCTGGCAACTGCAACTGTGTTTTATACACCTGATGTCTAACCTGATCAGATAATGACGTGATTGTGGAATGTCCGAGATACAAGCAACAAGGAGATCTACCACTCACATTGTGTCATGAAGGTTAGCAATAATATTCAGCGCATTTGATCTTATCATTAACCATGTATTAGCTTCGTATTAGTCACTTCTTTAAAGACAATTGTGAAAACATTGTAATATATAACTTTCAGGACAAAGGACCATGTGCAGCGCAGATTATTAACTAGTTTAGTTTACTTTGTGACCTTTAACTTTTGAAACCTCAGTGTTTTGTTGACAATCAACCCTGGAAGAGAGCCGTTCAAATGTAACTGCAATTAACTCGTTCAAGTTTCGTCCCAATGGGAAAAACGGTAATGTTTACAATGTTCCTCTGTACCATGTTATCCGTTTACAATAGTTTTGCACTTCTTGTGTATAACACACATTTAATTAGCCTTAACATTAAGATATTTAAGGCTAACTTAACCGACAACGATTAAGCATTTAGATTCTTACCTTTACCTAGTTCGTATTTGGTTGGAAGCACCGTGGAACTAAAGCGTTATAGATAGTTATCTGAAATCTAACGGTGGAGTAGTATTTTGGTTTTAGCTGGGTAACAGGGTGCTGTTAGTTTTTGCTTAGCTTTGGAATTCTGAATTTATGAAATTGTGTATGTTCTAATAATTCTAGAGCTATCGCCACTACCACTTTCGCTAGGAATTCTCGGCAAACGCTATAAGATTGAGGATAGCAGTAGGCGCTTATCTTATGTCAGTATACCGTTCAGAGGATGGCGATTCCGGCTTTGTATCGTCAGTTAGCTGGAGAGTAGTAAAGATAATCAATGACTTAATGAATGCTTGTTTCGCCTTGTATGTGTTACAGTTTCTTTAGCTATTTATGTATTAGACCAATTCCGACTAGTATTTGTGAAAATAGCTATCTAATGTTATCAGGATCGCCGATGCATGAAGCTACGGCGCATTGGCACTAAGGAAATTTACGAATCTCATGTTCCATAGTGTGATCATTCACGTGAATCATATTAACTAAATACTGTCGTAAGTAAACACCCCAGGATCACAGTTCAGGAGAGTGCAATCAAGAACAAGAACCCTCTGTAACAAGCTAATTGGGGTGGTTAATTGTCCAGTGACGTTAGCCGAACTTAAGCTGTTAGTCACCGGAAAACAGTGCATAATTGTTGTAGCTGTTCTTGAAACTTTTTACTCATTGCGAAAACCCTCACTATATCCCTCCAGTTTAGCTTGATTCAGTTATCCGTCAAGTTTTATTTAGTTATCAAGCCAACAATACTGTACTGATACTATTTTCTCGTATAGTTAAAAAGCACCATTTTCCCATAATTTCCGTGCCGGTCATTTCGGACTAACCTGTGAGAGTACCAGCATGCATGTCAGCTGTCATGTGCTGTCATTAGAGTACTAGGTGCAGCAGATTTAGTGATCTCTCATTTTACAAGCCAGATATATCGTATGTTAGTTTGACTCTTTCGGAACATTTTACAGTTATTCCTAACTAATTGTTCTATGCCGTGTCGTCAGTTCAAATTGTACAACAGTTAATATCCATTTTACAAATCCTTGGTAATTCCTGCACTTTTTCATTCCACATTTCCGACACAACATTAAGCTGGGGATTTCACAGCTATTTACATGCTTGTGTATTCTTTAGTCTTTGTTGCTAATCTCATTTTAATAGCTTTTCCTCAGTACACATTAGTAACAGTAGTTACCAACAGTGTTATTGCATCCAAGACGCAAAATTAGTCTTAGGAATTTTATAGCATTTGTCATGCCGCTGTCTCTTGACATTACGGCATGATTGAATTACATGGTAGCATTGAATTCCTACTAGCGTTCCTAATAATAATATGCTTTAATAATTTCAGATTAGTCGCCCATGGAAGATACATGACGTGTTTTTCGGAGGTAAGTATTGACATTTTTACGGATTTCTGTAGCTTGGTTTGAAGCATTGTCGTGAACCTCCCTTCTTAAACTATTGCCTACACACTCATTGGCAGTTTCATAAACCACTTAGCTAAAACGCATTTAAAACAACTTCATAGAGGAAACATAGTTAAATTCGTGCTAGCTCATAGCAAAATGAACAAAATTCAGTTGACAGTAGTGCACAGAACTTGATTGTTTCAACTGTCAGTGGGAGCAAAATTGTTCGCAGCCTGCAGGATTCGAACCTGCGAGGGAAGATCCCATTGGATTAGCAGTCCAACGCCTTAACCACTCGGCCAAAGCTGCTTAGTTAGGGTAAGGTGAGTATTTCTCGGTACTTGTTCCAAGGACAGGATGGGTTGCTCCGCCAGAAATATTAGCTGGTTTACGTCTCCTATCCTTTAGCATTGCACACAATTCTAATATCCTAATATAATATTCCCCTACCTTCGTGCATAAAACCGAATCCTTCGCAACTATTGATTATTTAAGAGCCCCGGAAAGTTTCCAGGTCCTTTTCCTTCGAAAACAGGAGAGAATTACCTGTGAGGTAATGCAAAATTATAGCATTTAGTATTTCGATACCCAATTGGACTTGGCTACACGTTGTAAGGATGTACACTTGTTCACAAAACTCACACCTTAGCCTAGCGCAATTGATGGCTAAAAAAGTTGGAGTGTAGATTTAATGCGAACTAATTATAAAATTAAGATCTTTTCGAGAGGTTCTTCGCACCCTGAGCGTCTATGACTTGAAGCTTGCGTGATTCTGTCAGATATCTATTAATCTATCATTCCGGCTTCCCGGTGGATAAATCAGCGGTCCCTATTCACCACTGCTTCCTCACAAACTATGGACGGTAAAGATTAATCCAAGATTGGCTAGCCTTTGTGCCTTTTGTAAGACTACAAAGGGACGCTAGGGGTGACGCAGTTCTCTCCAGACTGTTGCGTGCAATATGTTCAAGATTATTCAATTGAATCAACCTTGGAAATTAATCACAGCAGCACCACCAGCCAGACTACTACAAAGGCGGAGACAATTACAAGCTACGTTGTATAGTAGCTTAAGCTTGAGCTGCTTTCACAGTCTGTTACAAAAGTTCATGGTTGGCCAACAGGGCTTAAATGGAGATGCCGAATCCACCAAGAAGGATCAGCTATATCACTATTAGCGACCGTGACGTTTTTTTGAAACAATGGGAGCGACGAAATGACAATTGCTACACGCCACGCTACCCTCTTCTCCTCTTCTTATATCATCCCCGAGCATGTCCTTTCCCATTCCCCCTTGAGTATCGTTTGTCCGTGTGGAAAGAAAGCAAGTCTCATTTTCGCCCCGTGATGGTCACCTTTCTCATCTTTCAAGTCAGAAAAGACAAGAGCCCGTTCCTTTCCCAGCCGACCGTTGCAATGATACTACCTACACGTCCGACAGTCGGGACTCGGTACGAATCTTACCCAAGCCAAGCGAATATCTTCCCCACGATAGCAAATCAGCTGAGCAATTAACCAACTCATCTTTAAATAGCATCTCCCCTTCCTGTTTAAATAGTTTCTTTGATTACACATCCCTTAAAGAGGACTAAGTAGATCAGATTGTAAGAGTCATTTACTATCTCATATAAACAAGATGTACAGCCAACTTTCGTAATAGACAGAAGAATGCATAGAAACAAGCAGGAGTAGATGCTTTTAGGTAAATTAAAAGTGGAATATGTAGCAAAATCGTTGGAAAGCATGATTAAAAAATGCTCAGTAGTTTTTGCATCCCGATCCACCCACATCCCTTATGGGTTTTGTCTTATAATAGGTCTCAAGAAGAAGATCCACTCTGCTTAGGTTACTTTCCGAGGATGTAATTCATTTATTGTTTTGATGTTAAAGAAAGATTTAGACTGGCGATGATTCTCTTGAACTTTTCCGATGTTTACGAGCGTAAATCCTGCGCTCTGTCCTTATCTCCGCCAAATGTGTTTAGCACCAAGTATGACTAATGGGTAAATAATGTTTACCTGTGCGTAGTGTATGCATTTAATGATGGCGGTGATAAGGATCCAGCAGATCCTTGTCCAAGAAAGAATGATTCAATTCCTCCCTTCTCGGCTCGCCACAAGCCTGTACGTGCTCCCAAAACAGTTTTCTCATCTGCAGATAGTAATCGCATCTTCAATCTTCCTATCTTACTGAATCTTTCTTGATTCTTGATGAGCACAAGCTTTTAAATCCCTCCCTTCCCATCATCCTAAACATAACGTTCTAGCCATATTTTCCTGTACATACAAACTAGATCATTTCTCTCACCAAGTCATCCTGGGATTCCTGTCCTGGGAGGATTCAGGCTCTGATAGGCACTGTGGCTGTAGGTAGGCTTGTAGGTTCGTCGGTGGGGAATAAATCTGCTGAAATAAATCTCAAAGTAGAAAAACAATTCTTGAGAGTGCGGAAACAATGAATGATCATCCTTCTTCAAAGAATTAGTGAGCAGAAAATTTGATGCTACCTCATTCCTCAATTGAAAAATTCCTAAATTTCGTCATCTTCTCATCTTAGCGATTTCCTCTCTCTCTCTCTTCCTTTCAAAATAACAATTCATCCCTCGGCTATATTATTTTAAGCTTACAACAGGTAGGTGTATATACTCAGGTTTAGTTTACTCATCAAAATATTTTAGAATCTTCAAAGCAAATAAAAAATATGAGAATCTTCATGTATTCGGGGAGATTCTTGTAACCTTTTTGCGATGAAGCTTAATATAAAAACGTCTCCAACTGTAGTATTGTGGCGTATAAAGTCAAATTTCAGGATTACTTTTGCATGCAAATTTCATTGTCAATCTAAGCCGATAGTTCGCCCAATATTACTCCTCCACTCCAGCTATAGTAATCCACGAACTTAGGGATATAAAATCCATAGACTAGAGATGAAATAGAATCTTACCAGATCAATCAACAAACTGCTTTGTATTTTAAGGTGACCTTGCTTGCAGCTGATTGAAATTGTGACAGAAACTGGTATTTTTAGCAATTAAGAAACACGTTGCCCTTGAAATCATCAGTGATTGCAGAATGCATCGATTGGAATCAATCTATAATCTATCCTCAGTATTTTATGGAGAAATTCTCCATAATCAAAGTTTTTGCTTGGTTCTCTAGGCAGGAGTACAGTAGCAAAGTGTAAAGTTATGCATTCTCACAAGACGTTTAGCTAAAACCTGAGCTTAATAGTTGTCCCATAGCTGGGGCTTTGGAGAAAGTAATTAGGAAACCTCATTCTGGATTTGCAAGGCTTATTTTCACCAGGGCAATGGCATCCAATATCATTAGAGATACAAGTATACAAGGCAGAGCCAGGTGACTATAAAACGATTCCCTCCGCCAGCATCTTCATCTTCCTTGAAATAAGCTTCACCCAATGCAACCGCCAATCCCTCCTTGTTTCGTAATCCCAAATCCTCTGGCTTGGGGAAGCCTATATTACCTCACTCCGACTATTTACGAGTCTGACAGTCTGAGATTATTTCTAAGACTATATGGGAATATAGTGTTACAGCCCGACCGTGACCAGCTAGCCGCTGAAAGCAAAGTAGAATCCTTCAGGCACCAGACAGGTATGCGAATGAGAAATTACCCCAAAGAATGTATGAGAAGAGAAGACGTAAAAGGTAGACAATTTCGTGGAGGGTTGAAGATAGTATAAGTTATAAAAAATTCAGAGGTAGAAGAACCAGGACTACGGGCGGAGCAAGGAACGAGGGAATGTTAAATTGGACAACACGATTCCCCGAGCAGAATGGATTTGGCTAACAGGTTGGATGAATGAGTTTTCTAGTTTGTTTATTTGTAGTCCCGAAAGAATTTCTGAATTCCCATGCATCCTTCTTGTAAATGATACACGCTTGGATATTGGATATATAGCCATATTCCTCTTGGCTTTGCTTCGCAGAATAGTAGGAATGAATGAATGGGGAGTGGAGGAGGTGAGCTAATGGAATCACGTTTCAATGAATGAGATGCGAAGAGATGTGAATGAAAAAAGAGCATCTCGAAAGAGTTACGTAGACAGGGGAGGGGTATGAAGCTTGGTGTATGACACGGCCGGCTGGTATGCTGCATGGCTTGGTGGGGGATGCCACGGGTTTCATGGGTTTGCCAAGAGGAGATGATGATAATCTGATGCGGTCTGATGTTCTTCAAACTCGCAAGTACACGCTTCTTGTATATTTTTTTCAACCTTGAACAAGAGCAAAAGTATTCTCTCAGGTTTTTAAACTCCCCACCCACCAAACCTCTCTTATGTCTCCAGCTTCAATCCCGCAACTAAAACGTAAAACCCAGAGGAACCTCTCAATGAAATGTATTTACATGTATGGAACATATGTGGGTGGGGGACCAGGAAACGAGTTCAAGTCAGCTTAATTCTCACATATCCATCCCAAATGTTACCCAAATCGTTATATCCGTATCCCAATGCCTCCTATCAAAATGAATTCCAAAGATTCCGTCTTAAGCCCACAGGACCATGAATTTTGAAATTAACATCCTATTTTTAAGGTGTGTCACTCCTGACTTAGCAACGCTTTTTAGCAGCAAGTATTCCCCTATGTCTCGTAAGTATTTCTACAGCTTCAGCATCTGAGCGCTAAGGCGCTTTTCAGACTGAGCTAACGCTCTGTTCGTCACCATGTTCAGTAGTCAGCACTGAGGTTACTTTGTGCTTATCTCATCGGAATCTTGCATCAAATCTGTCATTATGTCTCCTCAGAATTAGGATTCAGTAGACTTCCCTCTTTTTGTCCTAGATTCTCCTGCATACCATTTGAGGATTTACAACTGTTAATTCCTTTGCCTCCCGCATCCTCAATTTTCTCAATGAAATCTAAAACTTGGCTCCAGTTCCACGTATGTAAAGCAGCGGAATCTCTCAGTTTTCCTTCTCCCATCTCCATCCTCATTCCCAGAGTGCCTTTCTCCCGCCTTACCCGCTCTTCCCAAATTTTTTTCGAGAGGACATGCAAATCCTGAGGCTATAAAAATCCGTCTGCCAAACTAAGGCTCGGCATACACGGACAAAGATAGGAAACACGGAAAGATATATGGTATACATTAGTATGCAAAAGCAATAAAGAAGCTTGTTGGCCAACTTGTAACTATGAGGCTATGGCAATTTCTCCCAAGACAATTTCATTCCTCTTGGCTTTAAAGAAAGGAAGATGCGGAGAATGATTTCAAGCATTAACTCTTCTTCCCTCTCACTGCTTCACTGCTCTTCTTCTAAAGCATGTGTCCATGTGACGTCCATTTAACTGACGGAGATGCGGAATAACTATAGGGATCCTGGTCCTTGTGGTGGTTGCGGGTTTTGAATGGGATCAGATTCTCTTTTGGCAAGGGCATTTGTATTTTCAACCACTCCCCACCCCTCTCCAATATGGCAGTCCTGCGGTTTTCAATCTCCAAGACCTCAAGTCCTAGAAACATCCTCCGCATCACTTCAATCTTCTTCCCTGACTTTTGTTTTTGCAAACCATTCCATCCTCCTTGTCTCCAATCCTCATTCCATATGCATTCGAACCTACTGCAATAACATGATTGCTTTACCATCTTCCCTCGTGTCGTACATGGGTATTCCCACAAATCCTTCCCGCATCAACCATGAATGAGTAATTGAATACGGGGAGGGGAAAAGAGGAAGGAAGCTATAGCGGGGAGATTGAGAAAACAACAATATATATCCTCCATCCAAACCCCAAGAGCTAGGAAAACACATATATATAAAAATACACTTAAATCTCCCACCGGAAGCCAAGTCATTCACGCTTGAATTAGTATCAGAATGAATCATTTGGTATTTGAAAGAAGCATTACAAGTATTTCACCATCCGCCACTTTCCCAAGCTCTCCTAGGGAATCCAGGAGGATTTTGCTTCACCATAAAACATTCATCTTCCCTTCTCTCCTTTTCCCCTTTGCAAGCAAAGGAAACAGGGAGACTGACTGACTGAGTGAGCGTAATTTGCAATGACTACATAGCTTCACAATTTCCCCATCTCTCATGATCTTTTGCCAACTCCTATCTTCTCAACCTCCCCCTCCACTCCATGCGCATCCCATCATCAGATCAGCAAATACAAAGCAGCAATCTAGCAAAAATACGGGACATAAATCCCTCCATACTTTATAGCAAAGGTGTCCTCTATCCGGGTTGTTTGTTTCCCTTGTGGAATTCAAATAATTTGTTTATTGATACAATGAAAAATAAAGTTTCATTCTTATTATTCATCCATCAGCATATCTAACCTCTCATCCTCTTCCTCTCTCCCTCTTTCTTTCATTCATCCTTCCAGCTTTAATTCCACGTAGTGCACAATCCTAAATCTGTTTCCATTCATTCACCAATCCAGCCCTGTCTCCCTGCCTGTCATTTCACGAGTTTCCCCTCTCTGCTCTTTATTCAGCATGCCCGTCATGTTTGGCGGAGCTGTGATTACAGAGACACTGTTATCAGATTTTAGAATTCATTCTCTCAGCAACACAAAAAACCGGCAAAAGTTTAGGCGGACGTGTCTGCAGGCAGAATGATAAGAGATATGTCTGTAATTAGAGAATGACGGAATGTGACTCGCTCCTCGCTCAGAATCATGTCTCCACCTGGTGTTCACACCTTTCCCCCCGAATGATCCTCTTCTGTTTTTTTTCAAAGAGGCAAAAGTAGCATTTCTGCTTTATCGCATTTCCTCCCAGTTCTGCTTCCTACCTCACAGAAATAATTGAGATATGCTCTGCCAAATTTTATCAACAATATAATGTCATGCGAAAAGCACATTATTATAATCAGCCACAAGGAACATAAGGATAAGGTCACACATACCCGCAATTTAACTTCATTGCTAGACACTTGCAGCGTATAGCAACCAAACCAAGCCGCAGCCGAGCCTTGCACCGACACTATCAAAATACAGTCTTAAATCTTACAGCCCTCAGAGATTTAGCCCTCCCTGCCTGGCTTCTCCCATTTCTGTCTGTGCATAATCCCATAGACTCGTTCAATTAAAATCCGTCAAGAGCCGCTCCGAGAGAAAGAGACGCTACATGTCCTCCTCGTCATCATGTTAGACTTGAATAGAACATTTTTAATGACGGTTCAAGGCAAGGCTTGACTTTATATTCTTTTATATTTCTGCTCTGCTACGAGCCAAGCCTCTCCTTCTGTAGTTCTCTTCATCCTTCTGCCTCAACGCAATGGAATGGGCTGCATGGTAGTAGTTAGTTAGCAGGGATTCTGAAAGCTAAGCATATTACTTTGTATTGTCGTCGTCGTAGTCTTCTTGTGAGAATGTCTGTGAAGGATGAATGAAATTTCTGAAGGGATACAACATTGGTTGGGCCAGTTTAAAAGCCGTTTCTCACTCCCTTCTAGTCCGTCAGCCAACTTCCCATTAGCCCCATCATCTGCATGAAACATAAGATGAGGTGATGGAAAAACAATTTGAATTTTGAATCACGTATTTAAATTCCAGAGCCGGTCTTGTAGGAATCATAATGATCCCTACCACTACTCCAACTACCAATTCCAATCATCTCCTGTCTCCTACCATCCATTCACTTTGTCAGTCAGACCATCATCATTGCCAGAAGGGATACAAGTGATGATAGGGAATGGTATAGCAACTAACTGCTATAGTTCATAGAATTGTAGACGTTCGAGTTGGATTCAGCCGGCCGGCCGGTACGGCACATATTTTGACCCCATACGACAAGATTAAGTCCAGTTTTTCCTACGCGTTAGCCATATAACTAACTGCGATTAAATCCGTGTAATTAACGAAAACATGTTTCCCGGTAAATAAATCCGCCTTCTTTAACATAGAACAACCCCACTCGTGGGTGTAAGGGCAATAAGGCCAAGTCAAATAGGATTGCATCAAGACCTGGCTCACATATGTTGTAACAAAATCCTTGGCATTTACTTCCCATACAGTATTTGAATTACTTAACTTGAAATGTTAATCAATGTCATAAATCCTCTTCTTTTAGGCATCCTAATGCCTCACGGAGTGAATCATATTTGGAGACATATCGTAAACATTTTCCCAACGACACATTTATCTTGTGTTTATGTAGCCAATTCTCCTATGTTTTCATATCAGCTTAATCTTTTATTCGGATGGAACTTGAGATACTCAGCCCGTGTACTTTATACATACTCCTGACCTTTGAAGAAACGGAGGCGTAGGAAATTCCCAAGCAAACATCAGGTTTATTTCCTACAAACTTGTAGGAAAAGTAATTGAGATTTCCCAGAATGGAGTGCATCCAGTATTAGCATGCTGCTGATGTCGCATGCGAAAAACTAGTTTTCCGTTTTTGAATACTAAACTGTATACTCTTTCCGTAATAGCAATTAGACATATGTGGATTTAGCTGGCCCTTTACATTTTTTGAGGGAAATTACGGAACCATTCACAGTCATTGTGTCATGAGGTCGTGTTGAATTTCAAGCTGAAAATGTACAGAATGAAGCAATTACGATGAAAATTGTCCCGTATGCGATTTGAGGTTATTTCACTCTTATTCTTCTCATAGTCTTTACGTATAGACATAGACTTGACGGCAAAGCTTGTTGGAACGAGACGAAAACAAGTTGGGAATACGTTTAATCTTGGTTGAATTTGCAATCCTCCCTCTCATTCATTGTGCAAGAGTTTATGGTCCATCTACAAATCCGGATGCGTTGCGCTATCAGAGAGCATTACATAATCACATCCGGTATCTCTGGCATCAAGGCTGATTTCGTATTTGCTAGACTGGCTTACACTCTGCCTCCGGCGCTGCAATAAAACTCAGCCCATTATCCTTTCCGCGAACTCTATGTCATAATCCAGAATCCAAGTAAGATCCAGAGTGCCAAGTAACAGATACCCTCTCTACTGCTAACTTTTACGGAACATGCTTTGTATTCCAATAACTTGATGTACACTTTTTAAATATTTCCCATATGAGCTTACGTGTACTCTGCACATGACATTTGATCTTTTCCTTGAATATAATAGGTATACACAGTTCTAGTTTTTTTAAATCTTACGAGTTTGTGTCCACGAATCATTTTTTGGCACAGTTGTTTCTTTTCGATTCAGAGAATTAAGGATAACTTTCCTTGTTTCTATCAATTCAAATTGCTGATTTCAAGCATTTTCTTATTTTAATTTCATGGGACATTGTACAAGACGACGACGCAATTCAAAGAAAAACAAGGTCGTTCTAAATAATAGATATACTAGCCATTACTTTCTCAAAGTCAGATCAAGGTACTACAGCTAGTTAATATGACTGTTGAAATGTTTCCAGCCATACATTGTATTACCGTGTATTTCAAGCTGTGTGCTCTTCGGGATTTGGTTACATTCATGTAATTCATTCTAGACGCACCCAAGAATATGAATTACACTTTTCGTCGTTGATAACAAATCCTACAACTTTTTCTCATCTCTCTCTGCTTACTTAATACCTTCTCCGCTAAACGGTGTACGAGAAACATGTTACGTCTCCGTCAGTAACTCCGCTTTACCCCCGTCAGGTTTAATTGGCACAGTTCATCATTAGCTCCTATCAAGGGTTGGAAAACACACGTGGAAAGTTTACTTTTTCCGGCCGGATTTTGAAGCCTGAAAGATGTGAGCCTTATGTGGTTTAATTAGGTTTCTCCATTCTCGCTCTTGAGAGATAACTCTTAGACGGCAGTTTCAGAGGGCCAACGAAGGGCAAAAGAGCTTGGAAGAGAGCCAAGTGCTAGGCTAGGAGCCTTTGAAAGACAGGTAGTTTTCGAGGATTTCAGTCGGCCTTTTATAGGCCTGGACAGTGGGGAATCCCACTGTCCAGTTCTAATAATAGTTTTATTGTAGACTGGAGAAGAAGAGGAAAGTAAGGTAGGGACGCAAATTAGTATATTTGCATAGGGAAGAAGGGAGGGCAGAGTAAAACTCTGTCCCGCTCAAACATTTTTGAATCAAGCAATACGGAGGTTTTGCAGAAACAGGCAGATATTGCCCCCGCCCGTCATCTCGGAGTAGTGACGACGAACAGAGTGAGGGAAATCTTTTACGTTTTAACTCAAAAAGATGAAAGATATTGTGGCGAGTTTCCACATTTTGTATCTTTGACGTAATAGCCTTCTCAAGTTGAAGCCAGAGTAGAGAGATGAGGCTGACTGACTGAGTGACTGCTGGCGGCGGCGGCGGATGTATGATCTTCCTGTAAATCTTACCATTAACATCTCCTGTTCAGGCTTATCCTTTCATGCCTCCTCCATTCTATGCTGGAGACTTTGCTTGTCCTTGGTTAAACTTCTACTCTTCCCTCGCAGTTCCTCCCTCATCAATTAAATTCCACGTATCACTCAGGAACGTCAGAATGTTTATATCAGCCGACTTTTTAGAGTTGAAAGGTGAAAATTCTGCGGGATCTTTGTTTACTATTATTTGAAGAGCATCTACTACGTTCTAGCGCATTGTTTTCCATCATTTACTCCCATAATTTCTCACCATCTCCCCCGAGACTCATCTCTTCTGTTCTTGGCGTTGTAATATAAGTTTGAGATGAGTGATTTTCGCGGAGGCGTTCAAGACGTGAATGAGTTTGTCCGCACGATAATAGAAACATAGTAACGTAAAAGCAACAAAGTTGTGCGCCTGCCTTTTAAAAAACTTAAAACGCGTAGATTCAGTCAACCGTGAGATATCCATCCGCGGTCCATCTAATGATACTAATGAGACCAAAGTGAAGAGCTTGTTAGATGTATCCATCATGACTTCCCGTCTTCTTCCCAATAAATCCGCACGCCTTTTTATATTACATACGTCGTATTCATATCCACATGCACACAACGTCTGCCCTTGCCCGGGTAAACCAAGTGATGACACACACATGTAATAACTTTTTCCTACGTCAAAATAAATTTACCCCAGTAACCCTGCTACCCCGCCGGCCGGCCGGCTAACCAAATCATACGAGAACACTAGACTTTCTCCCCAGCTTTTACTCAATGACACACGGAATTAATGAATAAGAACGTAGGAAACGTGGGAGTTTTTGCGTATCAGCCAGCCAGCTCAAAGGAGGCATATACACGCAAGCATACAATCAAGCCCCAGGTAGGAGGCCTTGTCTTACAACATCTCCGCGCTTCCACAATCATTCTTTGTAAATGGGTACTTCGGAGAAGTAGAAAGGAGCAAAGAAAGCAGCATTTTTCAGGGAGGAGAAAGTAGAAAACCTACGACTTTCTCTTACTCCCCTTCCCCCCTTCATCTTCAATACGGGCCATGAGTCCAAGGCTACGTTTCCTATAGTTTATCCAAACATTTGCTTTATGATGACCGTAGAATATTATGCGTAATCCTCTCTCTGTCGCTCTTATGTATCATGTGGCTTCTAAGTAATTGGTTATGTTTTCCTTAAAGAAAATCCCATTCCACTCTCAGACGCTTAGGGAAAGGAGGCTTATTATAATGACCATAGAGGGGATTAGTCTCTGACGTGATTGCTTCCGGATTAGTCATAGTACAAGCTAACAGCTTATTCCTCTTAACTTGTTAAGTAATATACATGTGGCGTAATTTTGCCAAACTTTCTGGTTTATATATTCCTTCCATTGAAAGTTAATTAAAGTTGTATGCTTCTTGGTAATAGTAATTTTGTAGAACTAGGGAGAGTACAGCCAACTAACACGATTGCATTTTTCTCATTTTCCCGAACTTATTACCACGAAGCCTTGAAATACAACGGAGCGTCCTAAGAAACTAAAATCCGATTGGTAACCCAAAATATTTTGTAATTAGTAATTAAGGAGTACTTGGTTGGAAATGGTTCTTCCAAGGCTTAGCAACCGGTATTTCCTGATGACAGGATGGGTTAATATGATTATACATTGTTGGAAACGCAAAAGGTTTCATGTTGGTGGCTTATGGTACACGAAGAAGAGTTGACTTTCGGCTACACTTCGTAACACAGCATATCGTTCCTGTATCGCTGGAATAATGAGAGATCGATGACCACGTTGCGATAGCATGTGTATCGAGATCAGAAGCCGTCTAAATGTATTTTTACCTATTCTCTTAATAATCAGATAAGCTCATGGAGGATACAGGAAGGAAGGAAGGACGGAAGTTGAGTAGGATGAATGAATGAATGGGGGGCAACAATAAGTACTATACCTCTGGAGGTCCTATCATATATGGACTACCATATCACTACTGCCATCAGATCCATCAAAGCCTAGGTGGATAATAGGAGCTAGCAGTTACTATAGTTAGGACTGAAGCGGATGTTGTAGCAGACACAAGTATGGCTAAGGTATGATGTTAGATTTCGTCGGCTCATGACTCATTATAGGAGTAACAGCAGCAGCTGCACTACAGTTAAGCAAGGTAAACCTGATTAATATGGAAGGAAAGGAGATGGATTCAAAATCCCCTCTGAGACATTCTGTATTCCTGAGTCCTGGATCCTTTGATGAAATTATGCATGCGCTTAGTTCCTTTTATTTTGAGCTTAGCTTTTAGAATTCATATATACATTCCTAAAAGGGATTTTATGAATGTAAAGTCGGTAAGAGTGGAGGCGAGAATGAGAAGGAAGCAGAGTTCTAGCTTAGCTGGGTGAAAGGAAAATTTGAAGGACGGCCCGAGTAATAATAATACATTTTCTGTCATCATAAAGTAGGGAAAGGAGTGGGTGGAAGGATATGGATAAAATATGCATAAGGCAGGATTGAAATAGCGGCTATATGCATGAAGTGAAATATGGATGATTTACTGTACATGTAGCCTCGCAAGAGGAAAAGGAGGAAGGGCTGGAGAAACTTGTGTCTTCTTTTTTCAAAGTATTTAAACAAGATTAGGCAAACTAAGTAAGTTGCATTCAAGTTTCTTCCCCCGTTCCTCCTCCGGGACTTAATCTAGGCATTGGCCTAGGATGATGAGGCTTCAGGCCGGAGCTTGAAGAGAAGCCTTAGAGAAAATACAAGAGTTTTCCCTGCAGAGGAAAAAAGAAGGGTTGTGTTTTGGATATCCATATATTTTCAAGATTATGAATGAATATTTGTCAAAAGTATATGAATATATACTAGTTTGAAAATTGTACGCTGGAGCTTATATTGCCTGGGCCTTTTGGCCACTCGCCACTCACTACTGGTAGAGGTCCTCCGTAGATCTTGTTATATATGCACAAATCTCCAACATTTTAGAGGCGGACAGAATCCTAGGAGGGTCTGACTGGGTGGGGAATGAATGAAAAGTTATGTTAGGAAGCCATCCGCTTTGTTGTCGAGAAAAAGATTATAGTAATCAGGAAAACACTTGTGTTTGTCCTCCCCTCAAATTCTAAACGTGCGTATCCCGTATATTCCCTTCTTTTCCTTCAAACTATATCCTCCGAGTTCAACAATCAGAATGTGAATGTCAGTAAACCTTGATTTTAAGCTTCCAAAAACTCTGCAAGTCAGCCAACTCTTCCCAAATCCCACCGCGCATTCTCACTATGACCCACCAGCTTTTAAATCATTTTTGTGTAGGAGATGGCCGCTTCTTCTCCATTCATGTGTAGGGGGCACAAAGGTATTCCTTTGATTCTCTGGAATTGTTTTCCGCTTTAGGTATAGGCTGATAGGCGCTGGCGCTTTACAGTTTTGCCATGCCATAGACTTATATAGACAGCATGTTCTTGCGGCTTCTCTGATTTTTT
Source organism: Sminthurides aquaticus (assembly GCA_906901655.1). Classification (NCBI taxonomy): domain Eukaryota; kingdom Metazoa; phylum Arthropoda; class Collembola; order Symphypleona; family Sminthurididae; genus Sminthurides; species Sminthurides aquaticus. The sequence continues at coordinate 6,660,915 of CAJQTT010000003.1, forward strand.
CGTATATTTAATAATATATACCATTATTCACACTAGGATTCAAATCCCTTGCTACTCCTCCTTCCATAAGTTCATTCATTTAGGAACATATTTAGAGAGAGCATAAGCCCCAAAGGATTTTACAGGAACAGAAGCGCAGCAGCGCGCAGCCAGCGCACAATGCTGCAGCGTCCATAATACCGAATATTGTTCATGGGATTATCAAGTATATGGTTTCATGAACCAGACGTGTGAATATGGAATTATTACTACGATCAAGTATGCATAATAAAAGTTACAATCATCCTCCGCAAAAGGAGCTCACATATTCCCTCTCGTCGGAGTAGTCCAATGCGCCCTCTGAGAGTTTTGTGAATGAAAGAGTTTCTGAATGAATGAGTGAGGAAAAGGGTTCTTCTATGAGAGTCCCAGCAGCGTAATGTATCCTCAATCCTAATACTGGGGTTGCGTATAAGAAGATATTTAAAGCCATACTTATTTGTTCCTCTCTATATCTTCTCGCTATCTCCTCTATGCGTCTGCCTGCCTATTCTCCACCATCCATCCATCTTCCACAAAACTCTATTCTCTCACATATTCCTTCAAGGAGGAAAAGCAAGTTTCAAACTCACTTACTCACAAGTTTTGTGCACAGAGAAAGAGATGACTGTAACATCCATGGCACATCCTTCCGTAGAACCTAATGTGGGAAAAAGATCGATAGTATGGAAAGAGTCCTCCATCAACTTCCCTCTGTTTGTGCGAAAACTGGAATGTGGAGGAGGAGGAGGAGACGGAGGAGATGATGGGGAGGAGGAGGTGGTGGGAGTATATGCATAGGCGTATGTGGAGAGACGGCCGGGCGGGGACGGGAGTGTAGGTGAGGCGATCTTGTTCAGTTGAACACATTTTACTATCCTCCCTCCTTCCTAGCCTTCCTCCAAGCTTTTCTTCATATCGTAATTCTGTTAGACAGAGGATTCCCTATATGTAACGTACATCACAGGTAACAATCCCAAGAATGTTAATTTCCTAAAGGCTGTCATGCTTCATTTTTAGGGCGGAGTCCTCTCAATGAGCTTATTCCTATTTAGCTCCTGCTTATTAGTGTCAGCTCAAAAAACAAGAATTTCCTATACCTTTTCCATAGAAAAACTCTGGCCAGTTCGAAAGGCGTCTCTGGGTCTTCGGCTGGTTGTGGATTAAAGGCTTCCGTATTTTGATTTTAGAAAAGAGAAAGTCGCGTCCATTAGGTAATCAGGTAAATATGAGGTAACCCCTGGACTCATTGATTCTATCATACCTGGTATCGAAATAGAAGCATGTTTCTTTGAAATAAAATTGCCAACTTTCACCAGCCGGTTCCTGAAACTGCATCCTCACCATATCCATTTCTGCTTGTCTCTCACCTGCGCGTCATATTTCCATGTTCACTTTATCTTTGCTTCTGTCGAAAGATATTCTAAGACTTTTATAGTTTCTCTTGGTTAAAGCACAAAGTTCTAAGCTCGAATATCCGCTTGAGGTTGCCAAGTAACGGTGGATCATGAATCGATAGGATTATTTCGCTTCCTCGAGCACCTTGTTACTTAGCAACTGTAAATTAATGTATCCCTCTCTGAATGCTGACTGGTTCTTGAGGTTACAAGCTTGTTAACGATGGAGCTGTTAGCTGATATCCAGTTTTCCCAATCTCATACCTCATGACACGACCACGTTTCAATTCCGCTAACGTAACCTTGACGCTCGTCTATACCATTCTTTCCTCCTGTAATCCCTTAGTGCACTAACAACTGGTGTACAAATATGCGTAATGATTATGTTAGTTAGTTATCCAGATAGTAAGAGAGGGACGTGCCTAATAAATAGGATGGTGATGTGGATTTGTTGGCGTGTGCGTTAAACTTTAGTTTCCTTCCATCAATGTTACACATGGTCTCTTCCTCCATCCGACGCAAACTTTTAGTCGATAGGATTGTAGAGGGAGGAAGGAGCATTCACGAGTATTCATTTTCTCTTCCCCTCACACACACACAACCCAACCTTACTCCTATCATCCCATTCACAAGTTGGGAAAAGTAGTGAATAGAAAATCGCTCTATGAAAGAAAGGAAGCAAGCAGGAGCTCTTGCCAGATTCTCCCTCTCGGCTCTTTGCCAGACTTTCAGAGTTGCTTTAGTATGACACAAGTGGGGAAAGGAGTAGGTCGCAAGAGCCGAAGCCGAGGTTCCTCAAAGAGCGTCTCACCGCTGCTCCGCTCTCCATAAATCTCAAGGGGCTCCCAAAGTGTGTGGGAAAGTGTGACTGTGACACGGGCTTGACCCGGATCCTCCTTGGGATATTTCAAAAATGTTCGCGATTCACACATTTTTGCGAACCCAACTCTGGAATTCGCAAACGGATTTCGCAATTTCAAACCTGGATTCGGATACTTGAGCACACACATGTAGCACCGAAATCACTGGTGCCGCCGGAACCCTTGCAAATTTACCTAGCAACTACAAGTAACGTTTGAATTATGAGGAGGAGGTGTTAAACTGACTGCGAATCTGTGAAAAATCATGTGTTGTGGAGGCGTGGAATAAGAAATCCTTTAATGTATATTTAAAGAGTTGTGAATTCGAGAGTGAAAATGACGGAGTTAACAAGAATGTTAAAATGCTTTACTGCAAAGTCTTATCATTCGTTACAAGACGATTACAGTCGTATAAGTCTGATTCGTAAGTTATTAATATCATGTTTATATTCTACCATTCATTCCCGATTTTTTCCCCAGACTTTTACTCTTTAGCAGAGAATCTCTCATGAAAACGACATGCATTCAAACACTGTAGTATTTCAAAGAGTCTTCCCAGTTTGCTGTAGTTGTGATAGTAAATGTCCAGGGATCTTTATTTATTCCGAGCCGCTAAACCGCTGCCGCTATTCATCTACAAGTACAACAAGACATCCAACTCTGCCTCCCTCTGTCAGTAGTAGACATTTCTTGTCCCTCGGATTTGTATTAATGTCTGTGAATTTCTGATAACATTTCGTCCTTATGCCTTTATAGTCGCGGCCACAACTCAATATCATGTCCATAAGTAAATACTCCGACTATCTTCTCCATTCTCCCCACATGTCTTTCCTTACAATTATGTTTTACAACTCTGTATTTCCTTCACGTCTCTATTCTTCTTGATAGTAGTACGCTATGGTTGTAGCCTCCGAATGGCTTCCTTCCTAAAAGTTGGCTCCATAGTAAAATAGTTGTTCGTTTCCTTGGGAGGGAGAGAGAGTTGGACAAACTATCAACTTTTTTTCTATTAACAGCACAAGCCATAATACTATGGGAGTGCAGTGCAGTAGGCCAAGAGAGCCAAGTAAAAGCACGGGCTCTGGAGAAATGGTGTAGAGTAAAAATATTTTTTATCCTTTTCGTGTATCATCGTCTCATTTGTCTCTGGTTTATAAGTTAGTGAGCGGATTACTCCTAATTCTTCATTGCGACAAACCTATTCATCCAGCCCGCGCTTCTCGTAGGCGTTTCATATCAAACGAGAATCATGTATGCGCCTCATATATATTCACCGAGTTTCAAGTGGATCTCTCCATTGAATCAATAATCTTCGAGATGAGTTCGATATTAACAGTTGTAACCAGGGAGAATTTCATTCAGGAGAAGAGTAAGCAATGCAGTAGTGAGGGGAGAGATTCAAGCTAAAAGATTAAGTAAGTATGAACGAGTCTGTGTGTGTGTGTGCCTACGTATAATTCCTTCCCTCATTATTCTCAACGTGTCCCAGTGTTTGCTAATTGAAATTCACTAAATCCTGGTTTATTGACCGTTTATAATTTACCAAAGTACGAGCCAAAGCCTTTGGGCATAAGGTGTAGGAGGAGGAGGGATTCTGGCTAGTAACAGCCTTGCCCCTGCAAAATTGTTGATTTCCAAGGAGAAATAGCAAGGGATTTAAGAGCGAAGCCGGTACCAACTTTTGATTACACGGAGTAGCGTCGTCCGTCGCTTGCGCTTTTGGGCATGACAGCATTAGTGCTGGCTATTTCTTTTAGTTTCACTAGAATATTACAGCCGAGCCTAAGTTTCGTTCGTGTATCCTATCGTCGCCGGCACAGCCGAAATAGGAAGATGCGCGCGACACACTTAAAGAGATTTCTTCCTTTGGGAGTTGCAAGAGCGCGGAGTGGGTGTTGTGTCTATCTTCTCTCCGTCGTCATACTCTTTCTTTTCATATATATGAATGAATTAATGAAGGATGTTGTGAAAGCGGATGTGGATGGATTTATCTGTAGGATGATGGAATGTAAAATGCTTCTATGGAAAACATTTAGTAAAATATTGACGGAAGTAAGATTAAAGAAGACGAGTAGAGCAAGCGGTATAGCTGTAGAGGCGGCAATCGAAAATCGGAATGTTACTTCTCATCTCACATCCGAGTTTCCTTGAGGAACTCCGGTAATGCATACATCTGTTTGCTAAAATATGATTTCCGTGTTGCATTACTATACATGGACTGAATAGTAGACCCACTGTTTCTTCTAGCATGGTTTCTAGAGCAAGAAGTTTCTAGCCTCGAGGAATCTATTAACTAACTAGACCAACACACTTCCTAGAATTCAGGGCAATCTTGCACTGATTCCTAGCCCCCTGAAACCGTAATGTTTGTTGACAGGTTCCGTATAATAATATGCCAACTACTGGTACTGATGTTCATGGATTTTGTCTTTTCGATTTACAGGAGACGGAGACAGTAGCGGTATCGAGTCAGTTTTGGACACAAACGGTAGTTTGGATGGAGAAGAAGAGAGCCTGAGTGAAGTTGAGATCGAGGCAAATGCAAAATTGCGAGTGCGACCCAGAAGTGCGGGAGATATTACAGAGACACTTATCGGTTCCCACCGGGAAGTTGTGATTGTGGGAGGAAGTTTAACGCCATCAGAGTCTACTCTTAGCGGTACGACCTTTGTAGCTCCCTTCATCGGCTGTAATCGGCACAACAACTCCTCATCCAGTAATAATAATCAGCATAATCAGAACAATAATTCAAACAATAATAGTTCCGGAGGCGGTGGTGGTAACGGCGTTGGTGGCGGCATCTTGAGTTTTTTTGGAGTGCGCTTTAACAAGTCTGGAACGCGTCATTTAGATCGTGGAACGACTGGACTTGTTCAACCCAGTGATTCTTCGCTAGATAAGGGAATCGGTAAAAGTCTTGCCGTTGAAGGTTGTGGTAGTGGTGATCATCGCTACACAAAGTTTCCTTTAACATCCCCTAGTCATTTATCAATCAGTAATCAGCACACATTTCCTCCATCCTCCCTCCTTCAGTCACCCTCCTCCCCAAATTCCGAAGCCACACATATTCATCTCACGCCGCATCATCAGCAGCAACAAGGGAATAAGTTATCTTCGGCTGGCGTTGGCGGCGGTGGGAAAAGCCCAGTCCCAACTGTCAAAGGGCTCATCCAGAGTGCAAGTCCGAATAAGTTGCTAGCCCAAGCTGTATCATCTCTTGGCCGGAAAGCTCGTGACAGTGTTAACCAGAACCAACCGGACTCGGGTAAAAGCAGTTCCCGGTCCAAGCAACACCTCAAAGTCAAATCCAAGTCGGACAACAGTCTACATCGAGTGACTTTAAGCGGGGGCAGTTCTAGTTCTACTAACCGCAATAATCAAACATCATCATCAGCTCCTCGACACGGAAGAAATGTCCTATCCCCGGATTCCTATCCACAGGGAGAACAAAGACTAAATAGTGTACAATTAGGAGACCATGCCACCATCCGTTTACCCTGGACAGGTTTCCAGCCCCAACCCTTGAATAACCTTAGTAGTGTGACCAAACCAAAGACTCATCGCAACACCCACAATAATCAGTTATTTGAGAACGAGGATGAGCGATACGTTGAATGTGGTGGTGATTGGGGCGGAACGCATTCCTTTTTAGCATCATCCCGTTCAGCTTGGAAATCCTCCGGAGGAGAGAAGATTGTTGGACGACGGCGGGCGAGGTCATTGGAGCGAGCTCATAATTTTAGAATCTTCCCAGTTGTCCACTCCCTATCATCCTCCTCGCAGGGGAACAATTCCAAAAGTGATTTCAAAACTGACCCTGTCCTAAAAAGTCCACCGAATTCAATTAAATCCTCTACCACTCCCAACTCCCTCCACCAACAACAACAGCGTTCCTGTCGTGAATCCAACTCCTTGGAACGTCCAGCACGCAACAGAATCCGCCAAACTTTAAGCCCCGAGGAGCAAGAGATTCTCAGACGTAATCTATCCCTTGTCAATCCCGTCCTTCCTCCTAAAACAAAGTCATCCTCCCGCCCCCCTCATCTCCACACCAACAACAACCCTCAACCCCTCTCCGACCTTCCCCCAGCTCTACCAAAGAAAAAAGCCAAGCCTCCCCCCTTGGGAAAATTACATCGATCCGCACCGAATTCCTCATTTAGCAGTGTTGAGTCCTCATCATCATCCTCCTCTTGTTCTGCTGACTCTGTTTCCGCCTCCGCTCCCCCATCCCCTCCTCCCCGCCCCGCGTCCTCCCTAAAGCCCGAGAATCGTCTCATTTCCACCTCCCAATCATCCTCTTGTATAGCAACCGAGAAGAATACAAAAGGCTTATTTGCTGAATCTCGCCCCCCTCCACCCACCCCTCAAAAACTCTTAACCAGCAATAGTAAATCCAGCAGTAATAATTCCCTCGCCAGTAGCAATAATAATTCTTCCCTAGCAAACATGGAAACAAATCGTCGACAACATCAGCCCAGCGCCAGAATCGACAACCACAACCACCACTCCAACAACGATTCAGAAACGCCTAGCTTTAGCATCGGAACTGCTGTCGGTGGCTTACAGCATCACCACGATGACGGTAGAACTACCTCAAGCTTTATTAACAAACCATCCAAAGGTTGGCTTCACCCCGACACGCAGCTTGCCAAAGAAGGTGTCATCTACACAGTTCGGGTAAGAGAATCTTCATGCCTACTACATCCTCCATAAATATATAATTAAAATTATCTCTTAGCGTGCGTATCTTCATCATTCCGCATAACTCTGCGATGTGATTCCCGAATTTGTCACACACTCACACGTCTTCCCTTCCCTCCCTGCCTTATCCAGACTTTACCCCAGACAATGAGTACTTCCTCTTCACTTGAATCTTCTCGGAAGAAAACAGCTCAATCAAATTCGCGGAATTTTTACTACCAGCTCATTAAGAGGACAGAAAATGAGGGCACATTGTCTGTACGCGTAATGCGGTTGATAAACTGAATCATTCAGGAAATGACAACAACTTACACTGCGGTTTTTCTCTCTCGCTCCCCGTCCCCCTTAACCATCATCTTCGTATTAATTTTAGCTCATACTTATTCTTCATCCTCATACTCGTCAACTAATCTAATATTCTTGCGCATCCTCTTCTAAGAAGCTGGAACGGAAATACATATTAGCTCCTTCAGACTTGAGACATTGCATTTTTTCTTGCCCTGTTCCAGTTCTCAGTTCCGTCTGCGCTTACATAGAGGCAACAAGCATCCTTGTGGAGACAAATACATAGTAGTTGAAATACAAATCATTTTTTTCTCAACAAGCCACACGGCACACCCTAGCACCACACTCCTTCCAAGGCAAGTGTCAGCTAGGCTACGTAGTTGTCCTCGTCAAGAAAGAGTCTGCATAAACCAGCAGGGGTAATAAAAGCCTTGGGATGATGGAATTTGAGGGTCAAATGGGTGTTGTGCACCGGCTACACAGGATTTAATTAATATGCAATTTTATTTCAACTTTCACATCTTTTTATTAGCATTTACCAACCGTAAGTTTCTTTTATCACATCTGTTAAATCTGTCTGTAGCCTGTAGCTACAGCTTACAATACAAAGAGCAAAGAATCAGCAGCACACTTGTATCCAGTTGCGAAAACCAGTTACGTTTACGCTTTCCTCCTTGCTAAACTACCTTCTCAAACCCTAGTCAGCAGCATCAGGCAATTCAGTTTCACTTACGGTTAGTTAGGTTTAGCGTCAATGCACACATTAATATCCTACAAGAGTATGTCGCTATCAAAGTCAAGGTTATAGTAGCTTGCCCAACATTTTCCAGTTTTCAAGAATATAGAATCACCTTTTTTTAAGTAATATACAAAGGTTATTATATAAAGGTTGCTTGCTCATTCCCAGATTTGCCAATCCAAGAATATCTTAGCCTACTTGGTCAATACGCAAATCCCTTCCCCCAATCGCCAAATTAGCACGCCGGCTCATAACCAGCGGAAATATATGGTCACATTTCGCAGAATTGCATTCTATATTTAGTCAAAGGGTTGACGCGTGCTTTAGCGAGCACTTTTTCCCCTTGTTATTATCATCTGTAGCCTTGTTCACAAACAGGCTAACAGTGTACTATAGTTTAATGGGAATTGCCATTCTTTAGTTATCAAAGTCCTAAATCATGTAACCGTTGAGTCACTGTATTCCTTCCTGTCCCTGTATTCCAGGCGTGACAGGAAGGATAATGTAGAACAACCAACAACAGGGAAGAGCAGAACGTGTTCAAGAGGGGTTTTCTATTTCAAATCCGGTAGCTGGAAGAGATAATTAAATATTAGCTCCGTATATAAACTTTTACAAGCTTCATTTTCCCTTTAGTTCCAGTCTTTTACAGTTTTATCCCATATTCCTATACTACATATGGACTGATTCAACTCAACCAGGAGGGAAAAACAGGGATGCTACATATATAATAATGTCAGTAAAAGCTGTGGGTGTAAGCAGAATTGGAGGGACATGAGCCTGGAACATTTCCTTGGAGAGTGAGTGATAGAATGAATGGAACGTGATAAATACTCCCTTGTAATTCTCAAGCACGTATTTATTTCCCTTTCCTTCCGCTCCATTAAAAAGGGCTTAGGTTTTCACTTTAAATACACTCTTACGACAAAGCTCAAAACTTTTCTCCATCCTAAGGAAACCAAGGGATACCTTTGGGTTCACCATCCGCACAGTCATAACCCGCACACACATCTATTCCAATCTTGAGTATCCGGCTCCGGCCCACATCTACCTACGCTACCTTCGGAAATGTGAATGTTCTGTTTGCTTATTACTTTAGTTCTTTTAGTTCTTCCAGAGCAGAGCTCTGATGAGAGCAAAGAGTCCTGGGGAGTAAAGAAAGCCTGCGCGCCCCGAGTATTGTGTTGCCTTAATTGAACTTATGGATTAGTGTTGCGGGTAATATGAGTTGCGGGCACGTTTTCACGCTTAAATTCCTAGGATTAGCTTCCTCCAGATTTCCACGGAGAGTTTTCTTTAATAGCAACACAATCCCCAACTTTTCACCATTATCTCCAGCAAGTTGGAGCAATTTGTTGAGATTTCCTCCAATTAGTTTCCAAACTGACCCTTCTCATTTTCTCTTTGAAGGTGAGACTATTTTAAGCTCCATAGAATTCTGAGCTCAATATATACACACCCGCTCCTTCCGAAAGGTCAAGGGTCACGTTCTTGTTTATATGCAGAGAGAGCGAGGATTCGTTCTGGGCTGGGCTGTAGATGATATTCCCCGGGTAATTTACTTTATGCTTCCTGTGCAGAGGTAATCCGCTTCTGGCAGGGATGAGCTCTTTCAAGTGTATGAAATATTTCTAGAAGGAGTCGTCTATTATTCCTGTACGCGTTAGTCCGTACTCCAAGTTTCGCCTGAATTTCGGTATGCCTGGCCGGAGAAACAGAGATCTATGGCTGGAAAAGAATCATATATATGTTTAGAACATAACGTGTGGAGATTGTGCATTGTGCATGGTTTACCCGGTGGAATACAGAATTAATGAGACGCAAAGGTTAAGTGCTGGGCTTCATTTATTTTCTCCAATTTCATGGATTACCCATGAATACTCTAGCAAGTAGGAAGATGCATTAACCAGGGAAGCACGGCTAGGATCACTAATAAGAGATTGCAGAAGAAGGGCAAGGAGGACATAAAGGAGAAGAGGGCAAGAAGAATCTTTTGGGTACGTAGGTAATTTAAAGGAGAGCGTGGTTGGAAAGCCTCTGCAGTCACAGGGATTCGTAGCTTTTTGGAAAGGGGTGGTGGTGGGAGTTGCGCAGCTGTGAATGAATCTTTCGCTACTTATGAATGAAATTCGGGAGGAACCACACAAGAGTAGGAGGGAGGAGAAGGAAGAAGAGTGTGGGTGGATGAGGGCGGCCGGGTAGGACGAGAGGATTTAAAGAGTCATGTATTTTTTAAATATTGCGCACACGTTACCCGTCTTTTCCTCTTGTAATTTTTAAAGAGTTGCATTATTTATCTCCATGTTTACATAAATTTCCTATCCTCTTTTTCCCTCTATCTTTTAGTTTTTCTCCTAAGCCCCATGCTCTCCGTCCTCCAAGCCAAGCGATCCATTATAGCAAAGACGCTAGGAGACACGAAAAAAGAATGAGAGCGCCACGCTGCTAGGGATCTTGTAGCTAGCAAGCATTGCCTTTTTTATACAGGGCGTACATTTTTCAAGCTTTTCGGAGCAGTAAGAGTGTGAGTGAGATGAAGAGAGACGAAGAAGGGTTTTCTGTATCATGTATGTAGAAGTTCTACCTTAGCGCCCGTATAGGAAAGATCATAGGACGGAAGGGACATGTAGGGAAGATGTGATAAGAAGATACATGATGAGCGACAGTTGTGGGGATTGCTGGTTGTTGGGCATGTGATTCTCTGGGAATGGAGTCTAAGTATGGTGGGACATAAAAATGGTGGTGGAAGCAGTCCTCTCCGTGTGTTCGTGTGTAGACACTGTAGGCGTCTTCCTTCCTTTTTCTTCCGGAAATGCTTTGTGAAGAGATCGATGAGCTTCTTGCTAAATCACAATTTATCCTTTGGTTAGACAAGCTCAAGCTTCACGGCCCGCTAGAAGAAGAGTCGAAAGAAGAGAGGAGCTAAAGGATGAGAGACATAAAGCGAGGCAGAAGAAAAGAGTATGAAAAGATGGGACCTTATGTCGGTTCCTGGGGAGGGAAGTGTCGGAAGAAAAAAGGAAATTCTTACAAGCAAGCTAATATTGTAGGCTCCCGCTTTGCTTATAAAGGTGGGGAGATGGGTGGGTGATTGACTCCTATTTTAAGAACACTTAAATCAAAGTAGTAAACTCTGATGGTTTTTGAATAGCAGGAGGAGGGAGACAGATGATGTATGGCTGATACCCGGGCATTAGAATTCTGTGCTACTACTCCCAAATAGCGGCCTCGGGTTGTCGGATTCGCTGTTTGTCAGTATCGAACAATTTGGCGCTTTTTGTTCCTTACTGTCAAATACTGCAACATTTCGTTATTTTTCCAACGAGCATATTTGCATCAAAAAATAAGGATTTTACTTACCTGCCGCGGTATTAGACGTAAATCAAAGCCGGTCAGATATCTAATGTATTTTCCGTTACTTCGGCGACCTTATTGTTGGTGGACTTTGTGCATCATTTCTTAGAGACCAATGACCAACTACGTCATCAATTGCTTTTGTATCTATGGTAACCTGGATTGAGTAAACATTCCATGTACACACAAGAGTAAATTATCATAGGTTGAATTGCATGACCACCATTCTTTTAGATTTCCTGGCACCACCAGGCAAAGTTCAGGTAAAATTAATGGTAAAATGAACAGCAGCTGACTTTGAGAGTACTCTTGAGAGTATCCTGAGGGAAAATTTTGAGAGAGACGGGGAATGACACGTGCGGGCAATTCATGTTGATTTTTATTAGATCTCATGAAATATTAATTTTCAACGAGCTTTCTTAGACAGCGAGTACTTTGTCATCAGAGTGCCGTAGCTTTTCTCTCTGGAGATGCTGATATTTACACCTGTTTACCTTTGAGGAGGGAACCAGATGCGAGATGATGCATCCTTCCCGCACGTGTTTTTGTGTCTAGTTGTTTAACTTCAGTTTCCCCTGGATAAATTTTATTACCACCATCCTCACGGATACTCGTTGGATCACGAGTGAATGAAATTCCTAAACACTGCAAGTCTGAATGAAACATTTAATTGTACTGTCTGAGCATACATTGCCAATTAAATCATAGCATTTCACTTCCGGTTTCCCTCATTTTCCGGCTTCAAGTAAAGCATACTTTGTTTTAATAGAGAGCAAATTTTTAAAAAATGAATTACATTCCATTCGTTTACTCTTCTCATTAACCTTAGTTTTTCATTTTTAGGCATGCTAGGGATTTGATTGGCCGTTTTAGGATGGAAATGTTAGCCGATGTAATTTAAAGAACGATCATCAACGGGTTATCACGAAACACCAGAGTGAATGAATTGAATAGCTTGACTTCCTCGCGTGTTCCCTGCAATTTAACAATCTTGTTATTATCATCTCAGGGAAAATGAATGGAATGGTTTTGCAAGGATTTTCCCTCGATGCCCTCTTCCTCGAATCCTGTAGTATATAATTGAGCAGGATTGTGTAGAATTATCCCCGTTTTCGGGATTGCAGCAGTCAAAGCAATGCGTGTAGTTTAATAAAGTGGGGGAGGAATGACGGAGGTCTACAACTTACAACAAACAGTATGATTGGATTCAGCAAAAGCGCAATCTATCGACTAGTCTGTCTGAGCATGTTAGCAAATAAGACATGGCAACCGTCAAGTAATATTCCCTTAGAAGATTCTTGATTATAGCTGAATGTAGAATCCGTAGGCGGATGAATGAAAAGAGATAAAAGGAAATTGATGGTGTTTACAAAAGGGAAGGAAGAGAGTGGAGGAAGTGCATGGTGAGAGGGAATGAATGAGGAGCACCCGGTAGGGATTTATTGGCAGTTTCCTCTCAATAAGAGCACACCCTATAGCAATAATACACACGTTAATATGCTTTTTTCGGTGCGTAGTAAATGTTAAAAGTGTGATTTCGTGTGCTTTGTCCCATACGGCGGATGCCATGTTAAAAATTTAAATGAATCCTCGACATGTGTTACTATATTTCTGCACCCTAGAAGAATTGGGGCTTCCTTTTCCGTCTTCCGATGATAAAACCCTCATATGCTTCATCCTCCTCTTTCCTGGTCATCTACAATCTATACTTCTAGGATTAGAGTTGTTGAGATCAACTGTTGTAGACGCCCAGACTACATCCACATCAATGTAGTAGCAGAGGAAACGGATATGCTGTTTTAGGACCATAGCCTCGTCATATACGGATCCAATAGAAGGGATTGCTCCTTGGGGTTTGTTACATGGTCACGTTGTGCAATGTGGGTTATTTGGAAGGAAGGATGTCGGCCATCCCTTCCTTCCGAACATCCTGACCTAAGTGAGCTCAGAGCCGGGTTTCTTGTCGTTCGGGTACAGCGGAAGAAGATGCATTTTGTAAAACGGGACTTCCACAGTTATCCTGGGGATTGTTGTAGGAGCGGCTAGTGATGAATATGTAATGAATATTTGTCCCTTTTAGAATCAAAAAGTATGACGCTGAATAGATTTTCATTTCAAATTTTATCAGTATGCGGATTGATATCGGATTCTAGCGGAAACTACAGAGTGCCGACTTCCAGTGGAAGTTGAGTCACAGAGAGGAACCGGAAGAGAGGGAGAGGAGGAAATTTCATAAATGGGGAAATGAAATTTTAATACAAGATTTTCAAAAATTTCCACATGTGTTCCTTCCGTCCGGATACGGATGTAAGCGACACCACCACCGTACCGAGACTTTAGCCAGACTGTGTACCCCTCCCTCTCAAATTTTCCTCAGTTATGATGGCTTCCGAAGAATGTTTTGGAATGAGTGAGGGGAAGTTTAAGTTTCATGTACATTTCCGCACCGGGAAATAGTGAATAGTGTCGCTTCATCCAGAGATTCTCCATCTATCTGCACAAGTTGAATGGAGAGTAGAAGGGCTGGCGGATGGGGTTAGGGGATCAAGTACTAGGAGGAAGAGGATATGATGAATGTTGCACACAGACAACTTCCGATATTTCTGCGGATGTAGTCAGCCACCTTCCAGTATTAATCAACCTACAGAACTGTAGGGTGAGATATTATGTAAATTCCGCCAGATTATTTCTATCATTGGATGCTATCTAGCTTTTAAAATTCATCACTCAATGAGTCAGCTTCCTGTGCAGAGTCCCTCAGTATTCAATTTGTCGTAGACGCCGTCTACTAGACGGTTCTTCAAGCATTCCGTAGACAATATTTAGTCTTTGACTCAATCAACTTTCAATTGCCTGCTTAGCATTAGCTAGAGATAATACATTAAGAAAGAACATTCATCCACCAGCTGATGTATAAGCAAATCCTCTGTTCTTAATTTTCGTATCAACTTTTCCCAAATATCAAATTAGGGCAACTCGGCATGATAGTGTTTGAGTTCCAGCCGCACTACTGGTTACTCGTTTCTTCAAGATTCCGCTCTTCTTGACGCACGAGTTCTATGTGAAGCATTTGAGGATTGAGAGCGCCGCGAGTTTCCTCTCTTCTCGGAACCGGAAGCCGGGCTACTTGGAGTGAGTAATTGGAATTGGTGGAACTTGATAGAATTGGCGAAAGACGGGTAGGGTAATAGGAAATTATCTGCACTCATTCTCCTTTCTTAACAACTCCCTTGCTTCCTCCGCCTCCTCCTTCCACTAGAAACGCACGTTATAGCCGAGTAAAAGTAGGGCAAATAATGTGTGAAGGAAATTGGACATATTGAGCTTACATAAAGTAATTTTACGAGATGGGTGTCGGCAACCCGATAACATTTGCCCCGCTGATAACAGACAGGAGAGGACGAATCTAGAAATTTAAATTTTTCTCCAATAGTTTGCAAGTTAACGGGCAATTCTTGGATAGTCATAGCCATTTGGTTCGGCAGAGACAAGAAACTCCTTGAGTCTTCAGGAGTAGCAATAGCTGATGCAATTTAATTGACAATACTTTTGATTCTTGTCATGTGGGGTATGATAAAGGACGTCCACGTTTCCCACTTCATGTTCCTTCCTATCAGTCCCTGTGTTAAATGCAACCCAAGTGAATGAAACTTGGAATGGATGTAAAATCAAAGGAATTGGCAGAATCTAAGATTGCTGACTGATTCATGTGCTCACAATGCAATTACTAGCCTGCATTTTGGAATGTAGCCACGCCGCGTGTGCTACTGTGTTAATAGATGATTTTAAATTGAGACATTGTATATAGCAAGGCTTCAGATAGTGACAGGGGAAGCGTCTGGTTTCACTCATAGTCATTAAGGAAAAGCCGCTTGTATAATTGGTATTCATCCAGTATTTTACAAGCGACGATAGGAGCAAGTGATGATGATGATTCCCAAGGATTTTTCCTATTTCTCAAACCTCTCCCTCCCTCATGTGATCTTCTCTCTTTCATCAGCATTGAGCTGTATCAATGAATGAATGAAATCATATCTCAATCTCAAGCCTCAACAACCAAGACACGATACAACTTGTATAATATGCAAATAATACATTAATTCCAAGTACATTTTACATTTCAATTACTTTTTTACAAAACATTCAAAAAGATTCATCTGGACTACGTGACAATTAGCGAAACTAATCCAGCTCCCAACTATTATGTCCTCTGTGCAAATTTTGCAGATCAAGCACAAACAATATCGGACCAGTCACACAAATTTGTCATGAACTGTTTCATTCAATTCCTTCATAGCGGAATAGCAGCGCTTTATTCCTTCTAATCCCCAACTTTTTATGCGTAGCAATACTTTTTCCAGCACATGTTTCAGCCTCGTTAGCTCTTTTTATTTCGCAATTTAACTACAGCATTTAATCCCTTCCCCACCTCCCACACAACAAGCTCGATGAGTCCCTGGAATCATTGTAACAAAGTACTGCTCTACTGAAGCAGTTCAGCCGTTGTTAATTGTTTGTCAAACTTGGAATTACATGTAGCTAAATTACGGACGTCAGTGGGTACGAGACGAGGGATTTACAGTTTTCCTCATGATGACGTTCTTCAAGTTTAAATTAGTTACTTTGTATAAATGTTCGTGCTCATTCTAGAATTTGTTTCGGGAACTTTGGTTTTCCATTGTGGGATGATTTAAACGCTCATATACCCCAACCATCCTTCCTGTAATCGTATCACGTGCTTCTAAGGGATTATTATTTTTACCTTTGAATCATTTCCAAGTAAATTTTTGGTGAGAGTTTCGCAAGCTGGAGGAAATGGTTTTGCCTGGGTGATGAAATCCAGAGAGGTGAATGTATGTTTCTTTTCCCAAGGTCGTGACAAAACGTGAGAAGATGCAGGATGATTGGATGTTCATAAATTTGATTTCCCTGGTTTGTATGCAGGGTGAGAGAAGCGGGGATCAAGTTGAAGGATTCCGCACACGGGAAACAGTATGAGCCAGTTCCGCACCAATGTCCAACAACTGAGAACAACTTTAAATTAGCAACCTTCCCTTCAGCGCACAATTTACACGAGCTGTACTCGGTTTGTTTGTGAGTTCCTTCCGAAAATAGATTCTGAGTAAACTTATACATCCAACTGGCAAACTTCAAGTTTGTTTTACAGGTTGGGAAAGCGAGAGCTTATTGAAAGAAGGATTTTGGTGTGGAAAAGTTTTTCACAAAAGAGAAAATTGCAAAATATTCCCAACTTTGCTTACGGGGAGGGAGGGGTATGGGAAGCGGGCGGAAATTGCGGTGAAGCGCAAGAGGAGAGGCAATAATGTTTCCAACCAACCAGGTAGGAAGGAGGAAACAGTTAGAAAGAGGCAGGAGGGAGATGACGGTGGTGAGTGGTGGGAACGGAGGAGAACAATATTGTTTTTGGGTCATATCAAGTTTGTGAGACGGGGGGAATTGCAAAATCTCATTTCTCAAACTATTCCTCATGTCACCTATTGTGTGCTGGCTGGCTGGCTAAACACTTGGGTACTTCGCCGAGAAAATTTTCTGGAGCGAACCATTTCCTACCAATATTTTCTAGGGCGAAACAATTTGATACCCGCTTTTAGCCTCATCCCTGACTTCCCTGAGACGTAAATAATGCGATATGTGGAATATATAATACATTATACATTTCTTCAAGAATTCGCTATGTTTTCCTCAAGGATGGGAAAATACGAACATGTTACGGAAATGTTGTAATTAATAAACAACCGCTCCCTTTTCTTTTAAATCCCCGTATCAAAGTACAAAATTATAAAGTACAAGGCACTTCTTTCTAGGGCATTTCTCCACCCCTTCTCCAAGTCCATTATCAAAGTCTTCCTCGGAATGTTATAATACAGACTGTATTACAGTTACAAACGGCATAAACTATATTAGACCGGATATCTTAAGATTTTCAGCCCGTTTCTCCGATTACGTGTGTACTCACTGCCCTCTTGCAGTAGTAGTAAAGTTACTATTCCTGTCATTTAAGGTTAACAAGTACGAAAATTGTCAAATGAGTAATGAGGTGAAGATGGTGAACTTGGATTACAGCATAATATTTCATCATTCCAGAAATACATTCTCTGAGCATACGCACTCCAATGAGAAACGCGTTCCTGAGTTAATTCCAGTTATTTAATTAAATTTTCTAAAGTTTCAACTTGAGTGAGTGAGAACGATGAGTTCAGCCTCAAGTGTGGAAAACAAAGTTCCACTTTCAAAACTTTTAGACCCATCTTGAATACGCATTCACTTCCCGCTGACGTGCGACCTGCAAAAATTTACCTGGTATTTCTATTAATTGACCTTCCTTTATTCTTCTTTCAGTACATTGGATGCCTGGATGTGAATACGTCAATGAAAAACTTGGACTATGACACTCGTTCCTTAATTGCAAAGTGAGTGGGATTTTGAGAAACTTTTTCTCTCTGTCATAACCTAAACCTACATATTAAACTGAAACGGAGGATAATGTTTTATATTTTTTTTCCAGGGAATGCATAAACCAAGTTTGCGAAGCTGCAGGCATGAAATCTATCGACAAGAAACGCAAGGTAAACAACTCTTGTAGTGATTTTCACTGACGTAGCTTGAGTAAACTGTAACAGAACCGCGTCATTACGTAGACTAGGCAATACATTCGTTTTACATCCATCATACAGCAGTAGTCTCGCCGTCAGCGTCAGAGTAGAATTCAAAGAGAGCTAAAAAGTCTTTTAGAATTAACGATTACGGTTCATAGCATCGGAAAATTGGGCTTTAAAGAGCTTTATCTATTTTTGGATATTCTTTGTGTTGTAAGGTTGTTATTGATAGTTATTGGGGAAATGCTTATAGATTTGCTATACATATTCGAGTATCTCAGGTGCAAAGGATATGAGTGAGTGAGCTTTAGGTAGGAGGAGGTAGATAAAGAAGAGAGAGAGAGAGAGTGATACGGTTTTTCGGTAAAATACATCTCTTCCGACTTTCGTGAAAGGGTTAAAGGAACGAAAGCCTGGAGATAGAAGAATTCGTTTAGAGTCAAGAGGAGAGAGATGATTCGACGTCAGGAAGGGGGGGATTCGTAAAATATCGGCGAGGAGTTTGTGTGGGCGTAGAATCCTCTTCACACACACACCCTTTTATGAGGTCTTTTCAAACTTGAATTGCTCCAGTAATGACTTACATATAGTTGTATGGATACGCGGATTTTGTGGGAGAAATTGAAAATTTATATCCTCCCTCGTCCTGTACTGTAGCCTCCTCTTTCATTTTATTCCTTTCAAAATTTAGCCCAGGTAGGCGAATTATTCGCCTACCTGGGCGAATATGCAGCTGCAAGAGCGTCTACTCTATTTTCTGCACTCCAGTAGCATGTACTAGTAGGAGAAGGGGAGGAGCACTTAAATAAATTAATGGATTCATGAGAGGGTAAATGTAAAACCCGAGGAATTTCTTTTCTCCTAACAACACACAAAACAACACTGGAAGGATGAGTTTGTTTAGACTAGTACAAGATTTACTTTTTCCACCCATTTAAAGGCAGGACAGGTGTTTCCATGGAAGCCAGTAAAGAAGATTTACAAAGGGTTTACTTTTGAATCTTGAGAAACTCTGAGAGAGGAGATGAAAAATTCCGAGAAGATTTTTACTTTCTTCTTTGAAGGCTTAGGAATCCAGAATTTCTATTTGTTTTCCCAAGTATGGATTTGAATTTCTCTCTCCATCAAAGCTTTGCAAAGATCCTCATCCTTCCTTACTCTACTGTTCTCGCAAATTCCAAAACAGTTGGTACATGTATCCAAGAATATACAGAATTCTTGGAATGAATATCCTCAAGAAGAGAATTTGCATGTGTTCTATTCTAGCTAGCAAATATAGGCGACTGTAATATAATATCTTCTCATCATGTGTCACACCTATTCAAATCTACTCAGCTGGCTGGGTGGGGTTCCATCAAGCATTCAAGGATATTTAGATCAGTTTGAGCTTATTGCAAATTTTGTCCTAATGCTGCTTTCACTGTTCACAACTATTTCAATCTTGGTACAGAATTATTAAATTTTCCCTTTGATTTAAGCGACAAGAACTATTGTGTATCTCTTGGTGTAATATTCAGCTCTGACGCTATATAGGCTTGTGGTACTTTGGTGGGGCTAGTTAGAGAGAGAGACCAGTGAATTCATTTCTCATCATTTATCTCTACTCTGGTAGTCAAGAACACTTGCTCTAGCTCTATGGTTATATAAATATACGAGCAAGGATCAAGTCGCAAACAAATTCATTACTTAATGAATCGGTTTCCTAGGTGTACATCGAAATTGCGGGAACGCTCTATGCTTTAGATGAATTCAGGATTTTTCATTGTTGAACCGTAAATATTTCGCACTTTGGAAACCAGATTCAAGCGCGAATTTCATAGAGGAAATTATTAAAGCTAACGTTTGCGACTAGACTACTACTCTGGTAACATCCTGCATGGAGCGAAATACTTGTGGGAGTATTTGTTTGCAGAATTGGGGATTTGATCTCTGCATGACGTGTGTTGACAAACACTTATGAAATTCATTTCAGAGACGGAATCTCGTTATAGAATGAATTTTCTAGAATTATTATTGTTTGTTGAAAGGAAATGGGAATTCGGGCCTGGAGATACTTTCCTGGTGTTAGAAAATATAATTGGAAATGTTAGGATACAGAGAGAGAAAATTGATATCCAGGATTTGATATTTGATGAGCAACTTGTTGTTGATTGTCTGTATAATGAATGCGAGGGAAAGTAATTTAAAATGTTTAAAAGAAGTTGCCCAAAGTTGTTGGTTTCTTTAATGAGTTTCAGTTTAGGGCGAGAGAAAAGGAGAGGAAGGAGAGGAGATGGGAAAACGTGGGAGGGAAAGTAAACTAGAGCAAGGATGAAAGAGAGAGAGAGAGAGAGCGAATCTAGCAAAACTTTGTCCCAGTCTTCCGGCCGTAGACCTGAAAAGAGCGATTCTACCCTGGTTGTGTTAGCGAGCCTTTCATCCATGCTTCTAAAGCCTTTAGTTTTCATCAATGGCCGTATGTAGTGTCGCTCTTCCTCCTATTAGCAGGGTAAAGCGTAGGAAAATATTTTTGCAATCGCCTCCAGAGAAAGTACTACACGAATGTGGATGATGGAGAGAAGCGCGGGGGTTTTGTGTAGGTAGCTGGGTAGGAAGAGGCAGGTTCAGAGAAAGTTTGGCCATGCAGAAGATGATGGAGAGAAAGTAAAAGGTAAAGAGAGCGAGAGAAAATTCAGAGTTTCCATGGTCACATTCCTTTCTCTTAGAATTGAGAGCAGTAGGAAGACAGGAAGAGTTTTTCCAGGTACGGTCGGCTCCTATCCTATATGAAGATATCCCAACCTTTTTTATTCTCTCATGAAAATGTTGTGTGCTTTGATTGCAGCCTAGAATAGAAGGAAAGAGGACATTTTTGAGTGTGTGTGTCGTTTAGTAAACTTTTTTGCCCAAGTCTGTATCTTTGTATCAAGGAGAAAGCCCGAGTCCCGGGTGAATGAATGAATGCGGCTAGCTTCCCTGGATTCTCCTACGTTCAGGCAAAAAAACTTTAAATTGCAGTCTGTCCCTATAAGAATGGATAAATGAGGTGGCTTGGACCGAAAGGGTTGTACATGTACTCAAAACATGTGGGTGGATAGGAAGTTGAGAGAAAGGGAATGAGACGGAGGACTGGAGAAAGTTGCTTGAATAGGCTAGTAGTATGCGGGAATATTGATCCGTTTCTCCCGCTTTCTCCACTTTCACCATCCATGCGTCCCTACCAGAGTCTTGACTTTCATCTCCACAGCTATAGCTAGTTCAGCACAGGGATGAATATATGGTATAAAATCGACTAGGACTTTCTCTTCACATCAACCAAAGCACCATCACCCTCATAGTAGCAGTCTAGTTGTCTACAACCTGAAACAGGGTCGGTTCTTAGGGTAGGCGAGGGAAAATATAGAGAGGAGAAAGTTTCCCAAAAGTGTAGGTGTGGTGTAACTGTGGGAACTTGAAGAGAAGAACTAACCCGAAGGGGGTTGTTGTATTATACTTTGTCACGAACGCGTGCAAATATTCTCTTGTCTCCAGTTTCCTCCCCTCTCTTCCCACTGATGAGCTGGCTGGCTATGTAGTGGAAGGCCAAGAGCATCATGTTTGCCAAAAAATAATCTACCATGTTCACATTGAAAGAAATTTCTCCGGGTTTTGATTTTAACCTTCCACTACGCATGCACGCCTCAAAATATCCAAAAGTTTTTGTAATTTACCTCCAGCTAGCCAGTCTATGCTGCTGCATCTGTAAAAAGAGAATACAGTACATGAATGAAACTTGCCTACATTGCAAGCCTAGGAAGTTGGAATCATGTATTATCGGAGAATCATGCATCTCCCGTCTGTTGGAATAAAATTCGGCAGAAGGAACGTTAGTAAAGTTGTACAAAGAGAAGAGATGACTGCTGTTGTTGATGGGATTTTAAAACGTTGTAACCTATTGATGGATGCGGTTGGGGCATGTATTTTTAGACATGCTTTTCAAACCCTTAATGAAACAAGGGTTATATGATGATGACATGCTTTGACTCTAACCTCAACTTTATCTTTTGACAGATTGACCGCAGAGTTGGCAAGATATTAGGCCTTAGGCCAAGGCTGGATCAAGCGGGATCAGACGTACATTTGACAATCACAAGTACCTGCTTGAAGTTAACAAGCTTGGATAATGGAGCTGTCATTGCTTCACATGATCTACCCAACATATCATTTGCTTCAGGGGGAGATCCGGTAAGCCACTTTACCATTTTGGATTATAGCTTTCGTTCGTACTTACTTCCGTCGGTATCCTTCCTCCTATCATTCAGGATGGACTGCGGTATGTTAGCAACACCCATGCAGATTTCGCAAAATAATCCCAACATTTTCCGCCACTCTGCCTCGCCGTCTCTGCGAACTAGGAATCGAGAATTTTGCTAAATCCCTTTGTAACTCGTATCAAGAGTTTTGCATGTCCCCCAATTTTTGCGACAAAGCTGTTGATAAGAGATGGTTGAAAACCACGAATCGAATAAACAAAATGCAGCGCTCTTTTTCTTATGTTAGCAACATTATCCTAATAGATTGGATAATTCAGTGGCAAGGTTTTGTGGTGCGAAACGATACGTGAATACATAATCGCCTATCCAGCTGCTTTGCTGAAATATCCCCGTCCTACCTAAGTCAAGTCAATTAATAATTGGTTTGATTGACGTAATAAAATTTGATGGATGCATTCAATGTTTTAATACCATTTTTGCAGACAATGCTGGATTTTGTTGCTTACGTTGCAAAAGATGCTATTGTCGGCCGGGCGTGTTTTGTATTAGAATGCGGAAGTGGCAGAGCTCAAGATGTCATAACTACTGTGGGCCAAGCATTCGAACTTCGCTTCAAGGAATACTTACAAAAACGGCCAGCAGCACCCGCTGCAGCTCCCTTAAGGTACAATTCCAGATTTGTAAGAAAATCTTTGACGTGATTCCAAATGCTTCAGGATATTAATGTCTATTTTACTCCTTTTTATTTCAGGCTACCCATGATGGAAGATCCAGATCGGGATTATTACAACGACTTACCCGGGAAGTTACCGCCTGAAGGTGAAAAGACTGGAGGAGCTAGTGGATCAAGTGAAAGCAGAGAAGCTGGGGGTAAAAGCGCTCCACGGGTCCGGGAAGGACCGAATTTGACATTACCAGTGTCTGGTGATAATAAAGGTATGAACATAAAAATATATGTAAAATATGTACATATAATACCAAGTAGTACAAGAACCCTTCTCATTGTTATGTTTTTTTTTAGATGTAATGAGTGTAAACCTGATCGATTTTGAAGCTCCTACACCACCCGCTTTTGGGCCTACTACTAACGGTAGAAACCTGGAAGCCCTTTTAATGGGAACTAGTGCTGGACCGTCCCCTGTATCCTCCCCAACTGTTTTCACCGGTACAAGTATGATTCCCGATAGTCAAGCTAATGTAGGAAGCTCCGGTTTAATCTCACCAGCTCAAAACAAAGACCTTTTTAATATGCGTAAGTAGTGTACCGTAATCCATTTAAACGTTTGCTTTAAATTAATCCTGGGGTATTTTATAATGAGGGTTACACTTCCATGTTTTCGCAGAACCATTTGACGATGTTATACCAAACGTAGTCTCATCTGGAGCACCTCTGGGTCCTGAAGAACAGAAAGCGGAATTGGAAGGCGAGCCTTGGTATCATGGCATCATAAGTCGGGCTGAAGCGGAAGCCTTAGTACGAAACGTAAGTTTCTGGGTTTTCGTACCTAATTTTTTCGTTTTGATCACATCCATGAAGCTTAGTTAGAAATAACATGGATGTTTAATCCTTAGGACGGCGACTTCCTGGTGCGCGAGTCTCAAGCTTCCCCAGGTCAATATGTTTTGACTGGGCTTCAAAATGGATCATGTAAACATTTGCTGCTGGTTGACCCGGAAGGCGTGGTAAGGAATTATTCCACAAATATATTTGTTTTTGGGAATTACATTTTTTACATCACAAGCGATTCTAATTCTAATATCCTTTCCCTTCTCTTTTATTTAGGTTCGTACAAAAGACAAAGAGTTTGACAGCGTGAGCCATTTAATTCGCTACCACAGTGATAATTGTTTGCCCATAATCTCGTCCGAGAGCATGGTCTTACTTCAAACTCCAGTTTACCGGCAGAATTGAAATTCATATCATGAATGTGTGTGTAATAATTATTCTGAATGCAATCCGCATTTGTACTCTTCCAAGTCCATTTTTCATGGGATTTTATAATCGGCTACATTACGAATCTTTCAAAAGGATGTACTCAAGTCATGGATGGGAAAGCATCAAAAGGATTACATCATTGCAGCCAACCAGTTTGGAAATAAGAAGCAAGCAAAATGGTCTGCACACCCTCAGTTCAACTATTGAATACTGGCTAACCAAGCCGAATGGGATCTTTTGAAAAATTCAACTCAAATTACAACGGTTATTGAAATGAAGCTCATCAGGAATTGAAAAGGAAGAGAAACTTTCAGAGGATTTTAGGCGGTTGGAGTTAAGAATGTCAAAATTACCTTGAGCGTGCTGGAAGATGTCAATGCGTGGATTACTTTACAAAGAGCATTGTATGGGTTATATCTTGTTGAGATTGGACTTGAAAGAGTATTCTGCATATATTTTTACATGACCTTTATACGATTTAGACTAGATATTTCCAGAATTTGCTTATTATTATACTACGCATTCCTTTTTTACTTTTCAAATCATGCTGCTCGTATCATGTAGAATCTTCACTTTTGTAGTTAGGATCCACTAACAAAAGTTTCCCAAAAGATTTAGCGTAAGAGCATGCAGTTAATTCCCGTGTGACCGATTCAGCATCTTGCATTTCCTAGAGCTTGTAACTGGAAATTAGAATCTGTCTTCTGGGAATATTTGCTATTCGCAAAAACCTAATTAATTTAGTGTACCTTTGCCATACTTGCGTGACCAATTCAAGACTGTGTGCTGGAGTTTCATTCCTACTATTTTCACGAAAGAAGGCTACGCCGATATGTTGTTGTAGTAGTAAAGTTACGTGTATAGCAAATCCTCCAAATACTGTTGGCACAACAGTTCTAAATTTAACGTTTGTGGAGCATGGAATATTTTCACGAAGGGAACCAAAGAACCTCGTGTGGGAGGATAATTATTTGTAAGATAAAAACTGCGTGGAAAGAAAAGAATGTTGAACATCTTTAAAGACGCTCTACGTGGGCGATGTTACATTTGAACTGACGGAAAACTGCTTAAATTGTAAAGCTTTTGATTGATGAACTAGAAATTAGTAGTCACAGCTTTTTGTCACTGCTAACAGTTAAAAAACAGCGTAGCTTAAGAAAGACCGCACCTACTAAAGTCATCTCACTACGGCACTTGAAGTTATATTATATGTATAAGTAATGGATCGTAGGGAATGTTGTTAACTCTTTCGATTCGTTCAACCTAGAAGCAAGAGTATAAAAATGATTGAACAATCCGCTTGTCGATTGCCTCTAGCTAATGGTCATGTATATTCTAGGACTTGAGAAAGCTCATTTCTATTATGCTGGTCAGTAACGAATATTTTTCGAATCAGTCGTATTCTGTATTTAAGGGAACGGTATAACGAGTGCCCAGTGAAGAATGTATTTGCTTTTGGAGCAGGATTTCGGGCAGGGATAGATTGGTAATTACTTGATTATAATTTAGCTTCTGTAACTAAAACGTATACTAGTTACGCTAAATAAGTTCATTTGTGTTCAACTCCATCATCATTGAAATCCTGGTATGATGAAGAGTATTAATTGTAGAAGTCGAAGATATGAAAAGTTAACTAAAAATTCGTTAGCGCATTCAAACGTATTTCGCTACACCTGCTGAACTTAGTGCTAACTAAAATTACCCTCCACAGCTTGATTGCTTAGCGCAAGCCGAGTCTGTTGCTCTGTGTATACATAAATGTATTTTATTTTTATGGCTTCCCAAAACGGGTGACGACGCTATTTTTGAAAGAAAATGTTGTTATTGAAAATCCAGCATGGATGTATAAAATCTGCTAATTAATTTACAAATCATAGTATGAAATATTATTATTAGAAATTTCAAAATTCAATCCAGACTTTTCCACATGCTTGTCGGAATTAAAACTAACAAAACTAGTGTGCATATGTACATGCCACTTCTTGGAATGTGAATATATATATTATTATATAATAGGAATTTCATTGCGTTTGTGCTTTTCCTAGCGCATGCACTGATACGCGGTAATTAGTTTAAAGATAATCAAATCTTTATCAAGTCAGTTAAGTATATGCAATCTTGACTGCTCTTCTAAGAAAATTTTGACATAAATTATTGTTACTACATATATTATTATCCTTACACACTCCTAAGTATAATCTCCAGAGTATATAATTATCCTACATCTTCGCACCATTCTATGGTCAATACGAGAAACACTGCTATAATAAACAAATCCTTGTTGACACGAATCTCTCCTAAATCCAACTTGTTCTCTTCAAAATTCATTCCAATTCGTTAATTCTAATCTAAGCGTATTACATCACTGATTCATATTGCGCTTATTATTATTTATTATTGAATCCATCTATTTTGCGCCCGCTTGATTAGATCCATGTTTTCCTTTGCGCAGTTTCAAAGTGCGAAAAATATAAAAATGTCTCAACATCTCCCTCAACCTAATATACAGATACTTCTAGAATAGTCCACACTTCAGTTTCTGTATCCTCCATTTTGTTGTTGAGTATTATTAATAATAGGTTTAGTGTCAGATCCCGGCCGATGAATAGGCAAAAACGTGGGATAACGATCCTTAGACTGACGATTAATGGTTCCAGTCCCATCCTTAAGAGGGTAAGTGGCCATCATGATGGGAACTTGCAATTTGATTCTTTTGTCGAAACTTTTTGGCGTGATGAAGAACTGTTCAAATAATTAAATAATCATCAAGTGTCATTTTCAATCAACACTATAAGCACAAATCTGATGCGGGATGATGCACTCTCGATCCCAATCCTATGCAATCTCATCTCGTAATTAACACTAAGCTCAAAAAAATCAATAAAGCTCATCCTCTCATTCACAACTTACACAAAGATCGTATTGCATTCGTATTAAGTTACATCCTCGGAGATTTGTAGGGGGCAGTGGAGGTATAATTAGTTTTTCATTGATCCATTCATCCTTATGTCCAGCTTTTATTTTTCCCCTGGATAGCGACGACAGCTCTCTTCTTTCCGTTCCCACAACTTTACCTCGAGCTGTGTACTGAATAGTCTGCAATCAATAAAACCAGGCGTGAGAAACAACACGTAAAAGTATTGCATAACTATTCGCGAAAATTCGCAAAAATCCCTTACAATTCGCACTATTTCCAGCTTACCTCAGTCAAAATAGCTTGAGTTGATCTAATCAAAGTCCTGCTCTGATTGTCGATAGCAGCCCAAATATGTATTTTTTCTCCAGGTACGTATCCTCCTTTATCCAGCCGGATCCGGCATTTGACTACCCCACTCTTGAGGCAGCTCACCCCTAATTCCGGCTCCATTTCACATTGAAATGGTTTCTGTGCAAAATAATTTACAAATTTTACTCCAAACCCATCAATCATCAATTAACCTACGGATTTACGCTCATTTTCACGCACAACCCAAACAATCCCTCATTTGTTACTTTCCAATGACTCAACAACGCTAAGATCCGAGTAACAAGCATTTAATCCCCTTGTCATCACCTACTTAACCATCAATTCTTCTTCCAAGGAGCAAACCAAAATCAACTTCAAACACACACTCACAGCCAAAATAGGTGGTTCCAAGTTAAGGTCTATTGGGTTCATGACAATGAAGACTTGTTGGTTCTTGTGGACGAGCCCATTTGGTTCTCGCAGCGCAGCTTTGCAAAAGAACTGAACCCATCCGTGCTTCCCGAGAAAAGTGGACGGAAGTCCTAAGGGCAGTCCTAATTTGAAAGGAAAGCTGTGTATCCCAGTTGAGAGGAGGACGGGTCCTTGGCCTGTAAATTTGATTCGCATAAATTAAACTTGAGTATTCCAAATGACCATATCGTCGTCCTCAAACCTACATTTACTCCTCAATACTGCAATCTCCAATTACACATTCATCTTAATAGGCTTCAAAACTCGAACAAACTGCCTTCTCTAAACCTACACAACGCAGCAGAGCAGACATGGAGTGCGGGTGGTAAGATTCATATCTTTGATGCAAAAATCGCAACAATTAATTCATCCTCTCTCACCTGTCTCTTCCAAGAAGCTTTTCGCTTTGTGTACATATACCTGACCGAAATTGGACATGTTGGTCAATGCAACTTCAACAAAAAGAGATTCACTAACAAAGCAAAAACTAAACCAGCAATCCATATATCTCTACTACGTCCGACCCTCCAGCTGTCTCACGTTTATCAAAGCGTTTTTGCATTCCTGAATCTAATTGCAATTTCTAAACAAGCATGCATAGCACATGCCAGAGTAATTGAAATTTTTTCGCACATCTTTATCAAGTATTTCGCAATTGGTTCAATACCGTTTGACCTATTCACCCATTCAAGTCATTCTATCAAATAGCCCCGCCATGGCCTTAGCCTCACATGCGTTTCTTGTAGGTGCTCTCTGTCTCTCTCTCCCTCACTTAATTTCGCAACATCCCCCAGCCATCACCATACAAAGACTCCTACATCAGAGGCAGACACATGATGCCCTACAATTATTTACTTTGAAAATCACCAAAATCTTTCGTATTAGGAATTATAACCAACGCTGAAAGCTTTGAAGACGATTCACAGCCATATAGAATCTGCAATGAATTTGCTTGGTCTCTGGGCAGCCAACCGTTACGGATTCAACTATTTGCTTTTAGAAGCTCTCTTGTTCCTCTCGCAAATTTTTCCTAACTTTTTGCGCTAAACTAGTGTAAACTAACAATATATCTCTAATATAAACAACCTATCTTCAGTCCTATGTATAGTCTTCAACCCCCGCACTCTTTCCTGTCTGTCAGCATGGATTAATTTCAACTAGATTCAAGGAATAGCTCTTAGAGATGCTTCTATTATGGTTAACATCAAAGGCCTTTTCATTAGCATTAGGCAATTCAAGTCTTGATTGAATCAGTTGTAGCAAAATTTTGGTTATCTTGCAAACGACCAAGCAACCAGGAGGAGTTTATATATGAGGAAGAAATTATACATTAAAAGCTCTTGTACAAGCCCCGACATCCTTCCACGCGCTTTTCCAAAACTAAAATAACGTGTGGGCTCCCGTGGGCGTTTAGTATAGAGCGTGAATGTGTATCAGATAGAAGAGGAGAAGCCTTCTACAAGAAGGTGAAATGGATTTATCAAGTTTTAATATGTATATACATTTTAATCTCATACTTGGCTCACCTGGTTCCCCAAGAAGTCGCATTCGGAAATCAATGTAGCTTTCCTTATCGTAGAGCCTCTCTTGTCCCCGATTCCGAAGGCGTACACATCCCTCTCCGACGACGTGGAAAAACAAGCCTGGAAAAATAATGAATGGGAAAAAATCATTAAACCTTTACGTTCATTTGATTGTGTAGTGTATATATACTACAGCTTTTCTTTTCTCTTTTCAAGGGAGGAGGGGTTACGTTACATTCATGCAAAGTCTGTCAAAGCATGCATATACTCGCTCCCGTTTTACCCGCCGCTGCCGCTTCAACTTTCTCTTCCCTTGTCCTTCCTTTCTCCCATTTCTCCACCAACTTCTCCTCCTCCTCATACCTTTCTTCCTACTCTTTCCCGCTTTTCATTCATATTGATGATTTCTTGGTGTTGTAGAACTTGAATATATTCTTCTGAAATGTCTCTCCATTAATGCTCCTTCAATCTCGCCCTCCGCCACCCACGCTTCCTCCTTCCATGTGTACCTTAGAGTACTTAATTATCAAGAAAATAATATATATCACTCAAGCCTCTCTCGCGTGGGCGTGGGCTTCTTCATTTATTCCCTTAATTTGAATCTTTAATTCAATATTCGTGTTTCCACATTCCCATTTTCCTAGCGGGACTGCTGCAGACTCTGCAGTGCAGAGTCGACAGGAAACTATTTAGCTCTAAACTCCTGGTTTCCATTGTAGCAATTCCCACGTCTTATCCGACTGTCAGATTTGTAGCACGTTTTCAGCATTAGCAAACATGTATGTCAATGGGATTATTTGCATAAAAGTCTATGCGGGGGATGGAGAAAATTTTCGAATATTATATGCATTCAGAACCCATTTCTTCAGACCCTCCTCCAGACCTTCCTCCAAGAACAGAATCCCAGGAAACGCAGCATGTATACACCCAACTTTCACCTTAACATACTACGGTGACACAATTTACAATGCACTTAAAATATTACCATCCGCTTCCAAACTACCCAAACTCTGTTGTTATTATGCACTTGAGACCTATATTTTGCAACCTATTTTTGTCCCACTTCCTACCGTTAATGGCATACAAACACCGCGTAGGAAGTTAGTTCCGTAACATTTTCAAAGAGTGAAAGCAATAAATCCCGCTTTTCCTCTGTAATCACTAAAGCTGGGAGGATGGACGGTAAAAACAAGGTTGATTGAGTCAGACAGCCTCCACGCCCATCATGTCCTCCGCTCGTCCTACAAATAGCTTCCAGGACCAAGATTAGCGTGGGAAGTTAAAACAGGTAATAGTAATATTAGAACCTTGCAATTTCCTCCTGACACAACACTTATGTGGTCGCCAGAAGCGTACAGCTTGATACAAGCTTTAATAGTAACGTATTCTACACTCCAATTCAGCACATGAGAAAGGCAATGCAATTTATATTTGTCATTGAGCTTCCCATATCCCTCACACCCACGCCTTCCGCTATTCTCCCATCAACCAGTCCAGTTGCTATACAGTTAGCAATAACAATTTACAATATCCCATCCAGTCCCACATCACCTGCTTGCCTGCTTCATCTCCCCTCTGCCATCTCACCTGTAATTCTGCTGTAGTCATCCTGGGATGCTATTAGTATTAATGAAAATTGCATTCCTACCTTCGGAGAATTCCCAATACGTATTGCATCGAGCTGAGCGTGGGCAAGAAAGCAATGAAAGCTCAAAGCTGCTTACAAGATGCCATGGCTACCTCACATCGTCCACGCTTCCCTTTAACCAAGACGTAATTGGATTCGAGGCAATTATTCGAGTACAAGGCCTCCTGCACCTCCTCATAATTGTCCCTCATTGTCATCCGCCCACGCTCCACGTTGCTCAGCACCATTAGCTAATCGATACTACAGGTGAGAGAGGCAGGGTGAGGTGATTCTTGGTAGCGAATATAGTCTTCCTTCAATTCTTTCCAACGATTCTTCTGCACTTCTCCACTAAATATGTTATTCACTATTTCCTAATGATCCCTGAGCCCTTAGCTGCGTATGTTTCGGCCAGCAGTAATTTTTGGCAACACCAGAAACGAATTTAGCTAATTGCAACCATTTATTTAATAGTCTACTGCTTGTAGCTTAAATGTAGTTGCGTCTATCGCTCTTTTACTAACAATTAGTCTATCCTGTAAAATAAACATTTCCGCATAGCAGCAATCTTCTAGAGCTATTCAATGGCTGTCCATCTTATATGTTTTCTTCTTTGTCTTCTTCATCTTCCTCGCTATTTTATCACTGCAAACCTCTTCTCCTCAACAGCACGAGAGATCAATTATCCTACGACCAATTTTCTAATCTCACGAGGATGAAAATTTGGGACATTTCATAAGAATACAAGCTTTCTCTTCTTTAAATATCTTCCCTCGGGTAACATCTTCCGCTAGGCAACAACCAAGGAGCAACAACTATATCTCTATGTACTTTCTTAAGGCAAGCGAATCTACACACAACCACGCAAGCTATCAACCCACCAACCCCTTCTTCTGTTTCTTCATCATCTTACCTTCCTACCGTCTTTCTCATTACAGAATTGGTGTATAGGGTTAAACCCAAGATGACTCGATAAGAACCGCCGTAGGCAAATCAAATACGCTTTCATTCATTTACCAGGGAGAGTCTTTAGGTCTTCGGGGCTCATCAGTAATCACTAGTCATTCATTTTCGCATCCTTAGTGAAATCACCCTTCTTCTTCCTACTAACCTCATCCTTTTTCGCACATCCCTGCCTCCGGTGTCATCTCGTAAACTTTCTGCAACACTCATCGCCATCTTCAGCACCGCTCCTTCACCCCAAAGCTGAGCAACACGCATGTACATATTTTCTCGCCAATTGCCTAGCTCTTAATTCTCCTTAAATCTTCGACTACTTCCCTAATTTCCATGCAAAGCTAATCATCCTGAAACATTGGCAATATGCTAACAATGTTTTTCGCAACGCTTCGCTTCTTTTAGCATTCTATTGTAAATATGCTTCTTTGGGTCTTGAATCCTTCGAGCTTAAAATTCAACCGTTAAAATACTCATTCCTCAACGCCTCTAATGCATCTGTCAATAATGCCACAGTATTTAACAAGACGAAACTCAACGAAAGTCTAGAAAAGGTCTTGAATCTTGTACATAATCCCAAAATTAACTCCTTTTTAGCTAACTGTGTCATGCTTAATAATGTTGACTCCAATTATTACCCTTATCGTTGCGCTAAGAGCTTAGCCCATGCTCAACGAACAGCTAAAGTAAATTCACATCAATCTGAAAGTGAAAACTATTGCTGCAGTTTCGATGCATTGCAACAAGCTTATAAAACGAACCACTATTTTCGTTTTAATACTAATCAACTTTAACGTTCGCTAATTCTACCAATTTTGGCACAAGGATTATGACCCTTCAACTGTACGGCGACGGTAGATTGCATTCGTTGCAATTATCATAAATAGTTGGATTGCCTAGCTGTAGAAGACAAGGTGTAAAATTACTCTGAGGATATTACCGTCATTATCGGAATAAGGATACGCGGATGTGGCAATGATAGAGAAAAACTTTTCCCCTTGCATAGCCGGAGGAGGTGCGAAAAACGGTGTATTAATAAACACTTGAAGAAAATAATCAAAAGATTTCTGCTCGTGGCAACGCAGAGAATTCAATTCACCGATTCAGCCCAATTACATCCAGAGAATTGTGAAATCAAGCCCTTTAGTTTATGTATCATAATATCTTTTTTGCATTTACAATATTTTAGAATTTGAACACTGCTCAGCGTTGATCTGACAGCAATAACAACCACGGACATTCTCTTCTCTAATCTGTTTTAAAACAAGTTTCTGTTTCCTCTGAACAAAACACTTCCTTCATCCTTTGAAAAAATCCGCGTCATTCTAAATTATTAGCTCCTCCCCCAATATAATTTAGAGAAAGAGAAGATAGTTTGATTGTGAAACTGAACTTATTAACTTCAAGCTCTAAGTTTCATATTTACTAAATTAGCCCATGTTGCAAAAATCATTGCGCGGATGTACTCAAAGTATATTATTTCTTTGAACTACATGCAGTAAATCCTAAGAATCCTACTTATAATATTGCAACCCCTTTACTAGTTTTTCCCATCTGCCAACCAGTGACCTGCCCACACACTAATTCCTTTAATCTTTAATCTCATTCTTAATTACTTGCTTCAAGTGCTTTTCTTGCAATGTTTCTTCTTATTATATAATCTGACGTAGCTTATTATCAAGACTCAATCTGGGGCTTCAAGACAGTACTCAATGCGTACTTACGCTTTCCTCTTTGTTCTTCCAATTATTTTGCAACATCATCTTCAAGACAAGACTGAATCCACTTTTAGTTTACTTTGTTTTTTACCACTCCTCGTTATCATTCCTTATTTCCTAAACTTCATCTTTCAGCTTTACTGACTCTTTGTACTGTTAGATCCTCTGTCAGCTCCTTAAACCATGAGATGGATTCCTACTAGGATGTAATTTTAATTAACGAGATGGTGGAAACCACCTATTTCTCTTTATGATTACAGCCATAGTATTTATGATTGATTCAAATTAATTGCTTCATTAAAAGTTCTGCTATCATTGCAGAAACGAGGGATCTAATTCCGAGAAGCAGTTAATTCCTTTCCATCCAACTACACCCTCTCATACTTTTCACTTGTAATCAGGGATGGTGGTAGGAAAACAATCAAACTTTACAAGATATTCAGTCATGTTCTCACCAAAATAAATAAGTAGCCAACGTAGTGCATAGTGGCAGCCCCGCTTATCGCCATCAACCATTACTTCATACACTATTTCACTGTATAGTTTACATTCAAGATTTAACAGCTCTGAGTAAACCGATTAGGAGCTACACACAGCTCCAACCGCTACCACAAAATTGCGGATTCCAAGCGTGAGAAAGATTGAAGGATCGTGACTTGTTAGAAACGGAAAGTCTGTCTACAGCTTTTCTTCCGTAGATCATGTATCGTACAGTGCATGTAGCATAGTGCAAAAAACTGTTAAAAATTTTCAGAAGCCCTCCCCATGCAACTACACTAACAGCTTAAATGTCGCTATTCTAATATTCTTGCACCCCGTTTAGACATGTTTCTTCCTTGAAGCTCGCTCTCCGATCCCGTTTTCACAGTTAATATTTAATGAAATTCTACATTTTTGAATTAAAAGCAGCCCTTCTCATTCCGCCATCCCGGAATTTCAAATCTTCTAAATTGCCAGGAACTATCGGCGTAGAAAATTAGTTGAGATGAGAGCAGAAAATTGCCAATCTTCGCCTTGTCTCACCTATTCATCAGATCCACAGAACGCTTTGCAAATTTTTGCAAAATCTTCTAACAAGATGCGGTGTTGATAGTTTAATGCATATATTTATCACCTCCATCATCATCTTGTCCCTCAGCAGCCTATCACTACCCAAAAATCTGCCCAAGCTTTCCATTACATGGACAGTCAATAACCTGAGAAATTTTGATTCAAGTAAATTCGATACGCGATAAGGAGGAGCAGGTTACTTGGTTGGTAGCTACAAAACATTTTACACGCATATCCCTCAGGATTGCATGGTTAGACATAATATCTTCCGAAGCTTGCAAAAAATTAGTAAACCCCAAAATCATTTCAACATTATTTCCACAAATTTCTTCCTCCACTTCCTATAGCTTCCTGCATCTAAACCTTTGATCATTTCTTTTTAAATTGCCGGGTAGCAGTGGAAGAACAGAAGCGACAGCTTCTTTTAACAGTTTATAGCTTCGTTTTAAACCTTGAATGATTTTTTTGCAAGATGCGCTAGCTTTGTCCATTGGTTACCTTCCTTCTCCTTCCAAGGATATTGGAAGGCGGAGACATCGTGTGTCTCGTGTACATAATGCGAGGATTGCTATTAGCTGTCTTTGATTTTTTTGGTGCATTTAGTAAATTAGCAAAAAATTTGAGATGGGCGGATCGTAATTGTATCCTTGCTAATTTCGCGCGGAGGTAGATGAATGAAGAGAAGAATCAATGAGCCTTAAACGATCCTTCCTTGCGTGCAGTAGTAGAATGGAGTATTGGAAGAAGAAGGAAGAGAGGAAGATGAAGAAAAGAAGTCATTTTTCATCTCCTAATTTAAAATTTTAGTAGCGTGAGAATCTTTAAATTTGTAACAAGATAACGGACTGAACGGCAAGTCCGACCGCAAGTAAATTGGTGGTTGAAGAGAGCAATATATACACGGCATTCCTAGACCTTCTTAAAATTTGCCCGCACGCATTTACCTCCTTACAACCGCCTCCACCTTGTACATGCTCCATCCCCTGCAGCTGCTCCGCATGTCAAACAAACCGGAAATCAGTTCAAGAGAAGTATAAAAAAATACCGCTGTCATGCAGAGAAGTCTCGGAGTCAAAGGAAATGTTGAAAGTTAACGGTGAGTTTTAAAACAGAATTATTTTAAACCGTTTTGTCTATTTCAGCTCCTTTGCCTTTATTCTCTGATTCAAAATATGAATTCAATTCAAGTAGAAGAATTTAAACCTTCACATTGTTTCTGAACACCTTGAAAGAATGGCGGATGGGTTTGATTCAAATCTACTATTTTGCATCAATCTTCCCGTTTCTGACGGAACTAGCATTCTTAACCCTTTGCTCTGAAAAGCTGTGAGTGATGTTCATTTTTCTCAAAAGACATTGCTCTGTTTTGAAATTATTTTTGCGGTCGGCTAGTTTCCTGAGATTCAAGACAAAACAAGACATTAACTAAAGTACGGCATGTCCCTTCTTTCTCCTCCACACCGTGTCAAGGTGTTGGTCATCTTTTGTATTCAACGGAAGTTTATAACGGAAACTGAAATGGATGGCAGTGGAGTAGGAAGCTGTAATTTTAAATATTATTACTAAAACAACCGACTGCCAGCCTGAAACGCTCCTATCCTAAACCCAGAAACAAGCTTCATTCCCAACAATTACAACATCCTTAATCCTGTACTTACACCTTGAAAACACAGCTCCTCTTCTGTCTTCCACGCATGTTGATTCTGCACTAGAATATTAACCTAGAGCCTAAAGTAATTAGCCTTTGCGAGTCCAGCTCAAGCGGTGCAGATGACCAAAGGTTTACATTCCCTCACAACTCTAGCTCTTCCACTCCGCAAATCTTTCGCTATATACAAATCATTAATTGCGTGATTAAGCGCTCAAGAGCTCGCATCTTTCCCCATTTCCTAGATAATTAACAATCCGGTTTATTCATGAATCTGCCAAGACTTTTTCTTCCTTCCTCTTCACTCTTTCCCCACACCTTCTCACTCAACAGCTCCTCGTCCACCCTCATGGGGCGCCCTTCTTCCCCCTTCTGATTATTCAAAAGTCCAGTTAAAAATGATCGGGAATGTGATAAATAATTGAAGGTTTCCAATCCCAACCTCTTCAACCAACATCTCCACAAGGACGGGTGGGTCAAGTAGGTGTATGTAAATGTAGGATTGTATAAACGTTATCAACGATTCAACCCTTACCTGAGAACTGGGTATCATTTTCGAGTTCCACGATGACCCTTCCTGTTAGGAACTGGCCCGGAAAGTAAAGTAAACTTTGATTATCAAAGTAAATTAGAAACTTGATTAGCTTTCGCGCCATTTCCGCAAATTTTCCACAATTCACACAATCTCACTTCGAAAATCTTTACAATAGTACTATTAAATACTGATGAGTAAAACAAAACGATTTGTTGATTATAGCCGGATAATCGACACACACCTGGTATCTAATTACCAGGTAATCGATGATCACTTGCTCCACACAACACAAGCTAAATGAGCTAAATTGTCCAAGTGTCAGGGGGTGTAACAATACTCAAGATTAATGGCTTGCCCACCAACAGGGTGTTATGTTACACAAGTTGTCCTTGATTCCGCATTTAGATTCTTCTCATCCTACTCGTCATAACAACCCTCAATATAATAATAAATAGCAGTGGGTGTGAGTTGTTAGAAGAATAGAAGAAGCTCAAGAAACTTTTGAGATTCAATAGCCAATTCCTACACTATACACAGCACCATTCAACCACCCTCCTCCACCTGTTGAGTTATCTTCGTCGTCCACTTGAATCCAATTACCCGTTACTTTCACTTTCGCACCGAATTGTAACCGAAATTCGCAAAAATATTAACAGGAGGCCCTCCACCTCAGTGACTCCTTAGCCTCTCCTCTCCTCTACAATAACTATTTGACTGATGAGAACTCAGAGAATCATCTCTTATCTCTAACCACCACCAAGTTAAGGAGACTGGAAAACATTATTTAGTTTAGTTAATCTTTAGTTTGTCCCTACTAGCAGATTCCTACATGTATTCCCTCCCACCTGTGCATACGTACAAGGGGTTATCCACCAAAACTATCCCACCTTCACATACACTCGTATGCATCTAAATATTACCTATATCACCAGCCAACAACAACCTCCTAAGCTTCTCCGCAACGGCTATTAACTAGCATCAGCTTTCATTGTTACGTCAAGAGAATGTTATCATCAGGAGGCACAGGGTAGAGAGTATAGGCTATGACTGTAGCGAGCAAGTGGGGGATGAAGCCTTCATCCCTTCAACCCGTTTCCCAACACTGTTCCTCAAACACCAGCCTTCTCCCCGCGGACATCATAAGTACAGGTAAGAAAACTGCTAGGTGAGCAAAGAAAGGTTTGCTCTCCAAGAAGAGATGCTCACTTGTGTCCCTCCTCCTCCTCCAAGGTACATTTGCAATCCACAATCTGGTAACAAGTAGATGCAGTTAATATTTCCGTTTACGCTCAACTATTTCACAACAATCCTCACACACATAATAGCAGCTTTAGCTTTGCTACCAAAGAGCTTAAGCCATCATCCACCATTTCCCATCTCCTTAAGAGAAAATACTTACTCCTTTAGGTTCCTCACCTTAATAAGGATAGTCAAGGCAAATGGAGAGACTCGGGCTAAGGCAATTTACTTTTCAAGGTACGTGCACCTAGTTCTGTATTCCTTAGAAACTGTAACGTACAATACAACAAAAGCAAGTCAACCCCAGGGTCCCAGGCTTGTGGCAAAAGTCATTTCCAAGTGTCGATACACTTAATAAAAACAGAAGACCTCCACAGGTTTTACAGTAGTAGTCTTCTCGATCATCTTTTCCATTGTTCTTCTACGAACGTTGAAGATTCTTAAAAAAATCCTACGCTCTGTCGAGCTTAAGAGAATTGCGCAACTTTTACAATAATTTTCATCCATATTTTCTCAGTCTTCACCTGCAGCATTAACTCTTGTTCTCTCCGTGTAGCAAACTTAAGTGAGGTCGGCAAGACTTGAAGATGTGTATCAGAGCATAAGCAACTAAGCACTAAGCACGGATGTTAAAGTTAGAGGCGGTGTGGAAGTTGAGCAAACAAATAAACGTTGATGACTCCCCGCAGAATCAGATAGACGAAACGCTCTTGATTTCGGTACAACAACAAACTCAAAGAAGCTGACACAGTGCAAGTTTATGTTTGCACCTCCCCTCCCACACAACTTTCTGTCTGTCTGATGAGAGATTTATGTAATTTTTATTACAGTCTCTTGCTATCTCTGTCTTATGCAATAATTATACACCTGTAATGATTTGTGCAGCCAGATAACAAATGAAATAATTGCTCTCCCCCATAGTTAGTCTAGTTTAGCACGGACGTTGTATGTTGCATCCGCTTGGAGTTGTAATTATAAAATCAAAATCTAGTTTATCCATTGTTTTTATCCACTATTTCCTTACACTCATGCTTTTTATTACATTATAACAAGGCTGTTTAATTTTAAATGTAACATTAAAACACTGTCATTTGACCAGCACGGCTTGGTAAATTGGTCTTAAGCCTCAATAAATGTAGAAGACTGATTGTCATTGCTTAGTTTTGTTATTCCAGTTATACCTAGTTTTAGATGGGTGTCGAGGTAGGGAATGTTGTCGGACAAATGCATGCAATTGTCAACATGCCACTATTTTTAAACAGCTTCGTGTCAATACTTATTACATAACCTAAACACTTTGCTTGCATTTTCTTCAACCTGACTTACCTGACCATACTTGTAATTACTATCAATAGCTATATCGTCATCTGTATGGCTTTACAAATAAAGCAGTCTCTTATCGCCTGTCTTCTGACCAAGAGAGATATTTAGAGGGCATACATTTCTTTCAACATGCACCTTATACTTAACCCCATTAAATTCAATTATCAGCACGTAGCTCTTGCAGTTATACTTATATGAATCATATTTTAATATAATGGCAAACCATTTCAGTTTCCCGCGCTAATGAGGAAGTTAAGAAGGAAACGAATGAATTATTAGACCATATAGCCTTCTGTTTCTGTCGTGAGCTAATCACATTCTTAGTTTAAAACTAACATGATGCAAGAATGAGTAATGCATGTTATGTGGAAGGTATGACTTAAATTGAGCTTTGTTTATTCCTATATTTAGCTTATTTGCGGCCGCGATTTAGATCATTTTCGAAACAAAATACGGTGTAAAATACAAATACTCACACCTTTCAAATACTATCACTTCATTTACAGAACATATGACATATAAGATCGTTCTATCTTGTTACATTCAGGTAAAGCACCGTTGCACCACCAGGCTTCAAATTCAGAGGATAAGTTATGAACTAATTACATAGCACCTGACCTAATACAAAGATTGTGTTATCCGACTGGATTTTGTAATGTAGAGATGAACCGGTTAAGTAACTACAGGGTTCCCTAAGCAACTTAAAACTCGTCTAGCGATTATTGCTAGCATCTGACACTAGACAAAAATGTTTCGTGCCAGTATTGTTACGAATATATGTAGCTTTTAAATGTCTTCGATAGAAGAAGCCATACGCTCCCGTTCTCCCCGTCTTGCAGAATGTCTCGCATCTTCTACGTATCTGAAATCGTATTTCATTTCGCTATCGAAAAAAGCTAACCAGGATGCGTTTACTACAGATTTTAGCTTGCAAAACAAGGTGAGGAGGTTGTCGCAAACAGCGGATGCCTATAAATCAGATTCCAGAAAATTACCAATTAATTCTTTATCTATGACCAATCCAACTATACTATTTTTCTTAAATTAATTGCAATTACCACGGCAAATAGGCCCAAGCCAGCACCGACAGTTAATAAGAATTTTACAGAATCAAACTTTCTTCCCTCTCCCTCCACTTCAATCAGGATTTTAATTCCATAGTGTTGAGTCAGACTTCGACGATTTTCGTCGTGATATGAAGCAGATCTGCATTTCATGCATACAATACACAATTGGTTAGTAAGAGAAATATTCAAATATCTAAATATTGTTCGCTCTAAAGAAAATCTCAACTAAGTTTACCTGAAATTCCAGCCCGGTGCTATCTTTGCCTCTGCGTTATCCATCCGGGATACAGAATAACTTGGCTTACAGTCTTTCATGGTTTTCCCGAAATCAAAGGAACATTCCCAACTTATTGTGATAGCAAATATACCTCCCTGAAATAAAAACAGTTTCATTCAAACTGTGACAGCCGGAAATCAGCAAATTTGACATACACACAGTTAAACATGTAACTTACGCTTAATGCGACTTGATCAAACTTGAATCCGGATCGTTCAATAATATCGCCCACTCGGAAAGTTGGACAATAAGGAGTAGTCTTTGGATCGTTGATGCATGTTTGCAAGTACTTTTCCGTCATTGTATCATCAATATTTCGCCTAGTGTATTCTTTTCCAAACGTTGGGAATTCAATCGTGTTTTTGATGAGGACAGTTAAATCCTTTGAGCCCACTAAAAGTGGTTTCTTTCCGCCACTGTAAATTCAAAATTATCATTTTAAGAATAAATTTCAAAACGCTTACATTCCAGCTTCTGCATATTATTGTGACGAACAGAACGTAACTGAAAACCAACTCACAAGGGGGCGTGCGCATCGTCTTCAACTGGGCACCACGCATGGATTTCACAAGTCCGCTTGTTAGCTCCATACGGCACACATTTCCCTGTCATTACGCCGTTACCATTTTTAATAGACATTCCTGCTTTGCAATCACTGTCTCCCTTGCAGACCGAGTACTTTGGGCTCTGCAAGAACACACAAAACAAAATCATTATGGTGAAAATCAAATCTTCAATCAAGCGGATTACTAAAAATTAAACCTATCTTACCTCAGCACAGACGCCCCTTGTTTGATTAGGTGTTAAAACAACGTTTGTCATGACAAAGAATCCTCCATTTTCTCCTCCATGAGCCGGTGTGACAATATCAATAGCGTCCCAGACGCGTTTGTAATACGCTGGATTTAGTACTTTCAGTTCTGAATCAGGAATGTTAAGAGTTGTAAACGTTCCTTTTACTTTTGTAGTAACAACAGATTGAACGGGGCATGCCGCTTGGTATCCCTTGGAGATCCACAAGCCATAGCTGTAAAAATAACACAACCGGTCAATATAGACCTATAGAACATATTAATTTAGAATACAAACTACAAAATTAATTACGGAAAGAATGATATGAAAATTCCAGCTTACATGCCAATGTAACACAGAATTATTATCACAATCAAATAATACGTTACCGTTAAAAATTTACTAGGGATTTTTACAACCCTGTGAGTACTGTAGGTCAGCATTTTTTCAACCTGCCCCTATTGAACCTTGATTGCCTTACAGCTGCGACATTTAAATCTACTCGAATTAATACTGAAAAAAGTGCAAAAATTGCCTTATGTACGGAAATGTGCGTTTTCCGAAGTTAATTGTCTCTCCTCCACTTCAGGTAATACTACAAAAGACGGCATGACGAGTTGAATCATCGCTTTAAAGCGAAGCTACAAACTCGTATTAATTTTGTTACCAATGCTCAAGGGGAGGTTTTAGACTGCGGCACAAATTGACAGATTAGTTCCTCAGAATTGATCAAATTCGCGAAAGTCTCAAAATTCCCGCGCTTTCCTCATTCGCGAATTTATGTGGCCAATCTGCAGTGCTCGAACGATGCAAGTATAGGCTGAAACTCCTGGTTTGCTTCCAAGGGATTCTTTGCTCACATAAACTCTAGCTACCTCTTCCCAGCAGCGGTCCTTCTACATTATGCCTGTTTCCGTATACAGAGACGTTCAGTACTCAATTAATGTTACTTATTCACGCTTTTGGATGTGACTCCGAAGCTTATTATTTCCACATGCTACTTCCTAGGATACTATACTCCTCGGGTTCATTGCGATTTAATCCTCAACATTTCTTCCCTTATGACAGATTAATTTGTTATCTTTAGTGTCTATTTTTATTGAAACTGTATGTATTCAAAAGCATTTATCAATAACTACGATTGTCCATGTACACAAATATTTCTAGACTAAAAGTAAAGTAAAGCTAAAAGCATTTCTCTCCGTCACCATGCTCACCAAATTTGAACACGCAACACTTAATTTCATTTAACGTTAAAATCTGCGCCTTTGGTATATATGATCTGCCTCAAATATTACAAAAGTCAGCCATTAGCTTCATAATTCCGAAGTCGGAAGATGATTGCTGGTTGCTTCCTTGTTTGCTTTCCGATACTCCCTTTGTTTAACGTAATGTAGATCGTATTTCATTTCTTCATCAAATTTCGCCAGCCATGAAGAACCTACATAGTTTTTCAGAGTAGAAAACAAACTTAGGAGGTAATCACAGACGAATGAAGCCTAGAAAATGATCAGAAAATTATAAAACTTTGAATCCCTATAACCCCTTTGACGCTTTTAATTACGATCTCAGCTAATTGCCTTTTTTAAATTCGCTTACCAAAGCAAAGAATCCAAGTCCAGCACCGACGGTGAGCAAAAATTTAATCGAGTCAAACCTCTTTCCTTCCCCTTCAACCTCAATGAGTATTTTGATTCCCCATCGTTGAGTCAGAGTCCTCCGGTTTTCGTCATGATAGGAAACGGATCTGTATATCACATTCACAGAACGTCGTTTACCTCATTCAAGTATTACACAAGGGTTATTAATTTATTATGTGTATTTAACAAACCTAAAATTCCACCCAGGAGATATTTTTGTTTTCGCATTATCCATCCTAGAGAACGTGTATTTTGGTTTGCAATCCTTAATCGTCCTCCCCCAATCGAAAGAACAATCCCAATGAATAACAACGGCAAAAATTCCTCCCTACAGAAAATGGCAAAAAAACGATTAACGCCAGATTCACTTTTCACATTATGTTTTGTAACCTTAACAACTCACGGTCAAAGCCACATGCCCATAATCATGTCCTGCCAATTTAACAATGTCTCCAATCCTAAAAGTAGGACAGTACGGATCTTTCTTCGGATCATGAATACAATTTTGCAAATAGTCCTCCTTCATGGTATCTTCAATATTTCGTTTACGATACCCAACTCCAAACGCAGGAAAGTCAATCGTATTTTTAATCAGCACCGTAAAATCCTGTGTGCCCAGTAACAGTGCCTTGCTTCCTTCGCTATTGAATATCAAAAATACCATCAGTATTTTTACTTTTGATAGCAAGTTTGGCAATTTAATAAATAGTTTTAAGCTCTACCTACAAAGGTTTATGAAGATCATCTTCTACGGGACACCAAGCATATATTTCACATGATTTTACGCTTCCGTGCTGGACGCATTTCCCATTCTGAACTCCATTCCCGTTTTTAACTGGTTCGTCCTTCACGCAGTTTCTATCACCTGTGCAATTTGCGAATTTTGGATTCTACAGCGCATAGCAGTAAGGCAATATTTCTTGAAAAATTAGAAATACCATTAACTTTCAAGAACGTCTACATTTTAAAGTATAACAATTCTACCTCTGCACAAACCCCACGCGTCTGGTTAGGCGTCAACAGGATATTTGTCATAACAAAAAGTCCGCCATTTTCTCCTCCATGCGCGGGCGCGACAATATCTTGTGCATCCCATATCCTTTTGTAGTATTCAACGTTCCGAGGCGGGACTTTAAGGCTATTCGAGTCTACATTCAATGTGCTCACCGTCCCCTTCACTTTTGTGGTCACAACCGATTCTACCGGACATGCAACTTGGTAACCCTTGGAGATCCATAATCCGTAGCTGCAACGAAAAATATTGGTATATCGTACACAGACATCTGAAATTAAATATACAACTGCAATTAACTCAAAAAATTCAAACTTACACGGCAATGTATCCAAGTATGGCAATTAAAATAATGTAATAAATAATAGTTAATATTTTGCTAGGTATTTGCACAATTTTCGTTGTACTGTAGGTAAGCATTTTGGCAACTGTATATATTCTA
The DNA here is from genome assembly GCA_906901655.1 of Sminthurides aquaticus. NCBI lineage: Eukaryota > Metazoa > Arthropoda > Collembola > Symphypleona > Sminthurididae > Sminthurides > Sminthurides aquaticus. Next base: position 6,705,604 of record CAJQTT010000003.1, read on the forward strand.
AAATAATTTGTAATCCATGCAAAACTCTGCCAAATCTGACACAAAACACTGCGTTAACTAGTACAGGCCATTACTCGAGCAGAATTCGCGAAACCCTTCCAGGGTGCACTTGAGTATCAATGCAAACTTAGTCTTAGAAACTTTAGGCGGCGGATGACTCCTACGCTAAAAATACTGATGACATTAACAGCGATAAATGATACTAAGCTAGACCTAGTAGTAACCAATGTTGCATACAGTACTGAGATGAAGAAACTAAATTCGCGAATCTCAAGATGCAATTTTACTGTTGTGCTACTCGCGAATTATCAAAATTCGCGCTCTGTCGCGAAAGTATTCTCTTTAAGGATGAATAAATGTGAAAGGGGTAGAAATGATAGTACTAGTTCGCGCATTCAAGATACATACAAACCAGATATAACGTGTGTGGCTCACGATTCTATGTAAACAATATGTTTTGGCTAAAGATCACCAGATACACTCCAGTTGCTTCCACTATCAGCATCAACACTCCAACGGAAAGTGCTAATTTTATAGCTAAGTTATCTATTTCCACATTTTTACCACTACTACCTTCAATCAAGATTAAATTCATTTATTTTCAATTTGTAAACGCCGTCTAAGCGGCTGGCCTGATTTCCTCTGTGTTTGACAGTTACAACAAGATTTCCCCAATATGTATGATCATGTAAACGGCTTAAGCTCATCAATTTGTCCTCCTCGCTTTTTGTCTTCAACTTCCCTTTTTTTCACAAACTGAAGGTCGTATTTCATTTCTTCGTCATATGACGCTAGCCATGAAGAGTTGAAGCATTCTTTTAGTTTGCAAAACAACTTTAGGAGATTATCACACGCAAAAGAAGCCTGCAAACACAGAGGATTCACATTAATCCTTTAGTCTTTCTAAAACGTTACTTACTATTTGCCTCGGAAATATTTTTACCACAGCAAAGTAGGTAAGTCCAGCACCGACGGTCAATAAAAACTTAACGGAATCAAACTTCCTCCCCTCTCCTTCCACCTCAACAAGAATTTTGATTCCCCATTGATGAGTCAAACTCCGTCTGTTTTCCTCATGGTAGGAAACGGATCTGTCGGTAAATAAGTAATCCCAATATAAAATTCAGTTCCACGATAATCTGGTGTCAAGTTGATTTTCTTTGGACGTTGACACTTTAACCATCCAAAGAAAATCAACTCTTCAATTGACCCTAGGGACATACCTGAAATGCCAACCCCGAGATACTTTCGCCATAGCATTGTCAATCCTTTGGAACGAATATTTTGGCTTACAATCCTCAATCCCATTCCCCCAATCAAAATCGCAGTCCCATTTGATTCCAACCGAAAAAACTCCCCCCTATTCAAAATTTCGTGTAAAAACCAAAAAACCCAATTATTATTGTGTTCCCACTTGTTCAAAATCTTCTCCCAAACCACGTTTCTGTATTCAACTAACCGCCCAGGCAACATCCTCATAACTATGTCCCGCCCGTCTCACAATATCTCCGAGTTTAAATACAGGACAGTACGGATCCCTTTCCGGGTCTTGGACACAATTCTGTAAATAATCCGTCGTCATTGTATCTTCAATGTTTCTCTTCCAGTATTCATGCCCAAATGCAGGAAACTCGATGAAATTTTTAATCCGAATAGTAAAGTCCTGCGTTCCTACTAAAAGAGCTTGCTCTTTCCCACTACACATAATAAGTCATGTCATCAATACTTTCGGCATGTGTTCATAAATGCATGGCTTTTTGCTACTTACGCAACTTCTAGTTTAGGTATATGAAGAAAATCTTCAACTGGACACCAAGCGTAGATTTCGCAAGATTTTAGTACATCCCCGCTTGGCACACATTTCCCAGTCATAATCCCGTTGCCGAGTTTCACAGATGCGCCCTTCTTGCAATCCAAATCCCTCGTACAACGAGCAAACTCTGGATTCTAGGTGCAAAATTTCAAAGCATACCCTATTTATATTTCTTAACTACTATTCCCAAAATGTTGTACCCAGTACCCATATCCCCCAGCTTCACCTCTGGACAATTCTTTTGTGTTTGGTTAGGGGTCCGGAGGATGTTGGTCATGACGAAAATTCCGTCATTATCTCCTCCATGTGCAGGCGTCACGATGTCTTGAGCATCCCAAACTCTTTGGTAGTATTTCGCTTTATGATGTGAGATTCTGAGACGGTCAGATGTCACATCTCGCGTACTCAGCGTCCCCATAACTTTAGTAGTTACAACAGACTGGACCGGACATGCTGTTTGGTATCTCTTGGAGTACCACATTCCGTAGCTGCAAACAAAAATCATAACATTTTAATCCTAATCAGCTAATAAAATCCTTGTAGCTCTTGCAGGTCTTGTATGAGCAAATGAAAACATGATAACTACCAAATCAAATTATCAAATCAAAATACATACTTACACAGCAATGTAGCCCAGAATCCCTACTAAAATACTGTAGTAAATAATTGTTAATATTTTGCTAGGAATAAGCACAATTTTAGTTGTACTGTAGTTCATCATCATGCCCCTATAATATTTCACTTAAAATTTTGCTGTAAAACGTCAAAAATTATTCCTGAGGAACTACAATTCTCAACCTCTTTATGAACTCCACTAAGCAAATCCTATCGAAGCTTCCCCTTTTAAACAGATGCAATTGCGAAACATGTAATTACTCCCGGCGACTACCGGTCGCCAGGGCTAAAAAATCTCAGACCCTGTACAAACAGGATGTGAGAATGTTGATAATGTGCATGTTTGAGCGTACCGTATAATCGGTTATGATAAAATCCTGATTAGTAGAACGAATTTGGTCATTCCCGTAGATAAAGAATGGCAAGAGATTATCATAAGTCAGATGAAATAAAAATATCTACCAACAAGTTCGAAGCTCCAGCTCAAGACGAAAGCATCAGTGCAAATTGTTTGCTCATAAACTCATAGTTTAATTATTGAACTGGGTTATTCAATATATCGTACCCAGAGCTGGAAGCTCTTAATCGGGCCATTATTTCTCTGAAGGAGTTTCGATAACTGCCGCATCAAAACGATACAAGGAAAGCGGATTTCAACGGAAGAGGCATTTGGATCATATCAATTGAAATATAAGTTTCCAAAATGTCTATAAGCGTCAGCAGTACTAAAATTATGTACCTCCTACTCCTGAAACACTTGATGGATAAGTTTAAAGTGCCGAAAACATCTCTGAATCCAGTTACATATGCTTGAATCCCATTAAATCTTATGAATTGAAGATACGATGTAGAAATAGATTACATTACGTTGTATGTTAGAAGCTAGCTGTTTATTTGGATGTTTAAAACGTTTTGTGAAACAGGATAGTGTCATGGAACATCTCTGAATGTGACCGTAATAAGGTAGTGTGTTCATAAATACGTATTCGCAACCTTTGTTTTGTATTGAGGTTTAGAAAATTAAGTTTCGATGAATAATGATGGTAAAAATAGGTATATATTTACGCATTGAATGACATCTCTAATGGCGCAAAAGCAAGGTTTGTTTGCAACAGCATCTGTTGCAACCATAAACCGCGAAAGCACCAGTGGAATAATAAGGAGAGTAAGTCATATGGGAGTGAAAGCTAAAGTGCGGACTTGAATAAAGCTGTAGAAAGCAAGTAAGATCACCGATTTATTTCACATTTCCATCACTCCAACTTTCTCCACACTCGGAGAAAGCCAGCCTGTGATCTCTCAATTTCTTTCCATCTCTCTCTAGTTGGCCAACACAAACACCATATTAGCTAGAACTCTGCTATCTTATTTCGTATATTAATTTTATAATCTACTTCAAGGACACCGCAATTGCAAGTGTTTCTCAGCTTTCTCCAATCATGGAAGCAGATTACGATTCCAATGGTTTAGTTCCTCTTAGCAACGTCACGAATTTAGCCGTGAGTGATGCAGAGTCCCTGCCACGAAATTCTAGCAGTGATGTTTCATTCGTTTCCATCTCAAACAGTGCTCCCGCCAAGGTCGCTGTCAACATGATTGTCATGGAATATCCTGACTTTAGCCAGGTATGTAATCCTCCGGCTGTCTTCTGGAAAATCAGTCAAGTTTCTCCGAATAATTCAAATTAATTGAATTTTTCCCATGAGATAGTTGGTTTACATCCGCATGGCATTCATAGTTCTCTTTGTGATGGCCTCTTTGATCTGCGTCTTTGGAAATGCCCTTGTTGTTCTAACTGTCTACCGGAACAAGGCCATGCACTCACCTGTTAATTACTACATTGTCAACCTGGGGGTTTGTGATTTTTTAGTTGGAGCTGCCGTCCTACCAACAAAGGTAAATATAATTTTTAATTCTCTGTCCCCATTCGCCATTCCTGTATCTATGTAGTTTAGGGTCACCTGAGTATTGTTTATTTATAATTGTAGTTGTTTGAGCTTTTAACGGAAGTGGACTGGAATTTTCTGAATTCCCGCTCCTGTACAGGAGTTAGATTTGCTGAAACAGTTTGCGTTTTCGCAAGTATTTACACTTTGGTCGCCATTTGTGTCGAAAGGTAAATCAACGCGTTATAACTGTAATTGCTAATTTATGAGGAGCAGCAACAACAATCAGCTAATCATCACTTACACTGTTTAACTCATGCCTCTGATTACATAATCCATAAACCACAGATATTACGCCGTGGTCTACCCAGTGCACAGTAGGATGCAAATGTCGCACTCCAGGACCGGCAGAGTGATTGCAGTAGTTTGGTTATTGCCAATTATTCTAGCTGCCCCAAACCTATATCCAGCGAAAGCTGAGCTGTATGACATGACCTCAGAGTTTGGAAGGATGACAAGAAAATTTTGCGCAGATCAGTAAGAATCATTTTGAACAATAGCATCCCACCTTTCCACGTCTCTTTCCAGCTGTTGCCAGATTTATTTTAAAACTCGTCAACTTCTACGCAGACAAAGAATCAATCAACAAGAGTTCGTTATACAACCAGTTCCAAAGAAGCTATTACTTTCACCCACACGTTAGAATGCGTAAACATGTATTGTCCTTGTTGTGGTTACTAGGTACAGCTCCACTTTCAGGAAAGTATATTTCTTCTCGCTTTTCCTCTTTGTGTACGTCATCCCACTCATCATCATCGGGCTAACCTGCATTTCAATTACAAAAGCACTTGTCAAAAAGATTCCTGTTCAGTCCTCACTGCAAGATAACCGGGCAATTGCATTGGAGAAAGGTCGGAAAAAGGTAAATCTCCAGAATTAAAATTCTCTCTTTTTCCTCTACGGCAAATTTTAATGTTCAATGCTCTGCTCCATCCCTCCCTACACGTTCATTTTCATAGATACCCCAAAGAAACTTCATAGAAGCTTTTAACGCTCCTATAGGCATAAAAGTCCGTTGCCATAGCAGCTTCATAAATTCAAAGAAGTTTGTGTAGTGTACAGATGGAGCGTACAGTTAGACGCACGAACATAACTTAGAAATCTCTATTGGTGTCCCTATTTGTAGTATTTCCCATTCGTAGAAGATAATATACATCATTTGGATGTTTCGCATCTCCATCCATGGTTTTAAATTAAACTGCTTGATGATGATTATATCATAGGTAGCCAAGATGGTCCTCGTCCTGGTTGCAGCATTTGTAGTTTGCTGGACACCATATTTTACAGTAACCATGGTCACTCAAATTCAAAAGCGGAGTTTCTTTCTTACCGGAAACTTTTTCTTCACCATGCTCTGTATAAACTTGATGGCGTTTATAAACTCTTGTGTCAACCCCATTGTTTACTGTGCAATGAGTTCAAGATTCAGACAGGTAAGCAATACAAGGCGAAGTGAAAGAAACAACCAAAACAACGTTAGTCAGGGGAGGGCAAATGCGAGTTCTTTTAGCAATCTGATATATATATGCATAAGCATCTTGTTGTAGTTTGAACATCCGCTGCAGCCATGCATATGCATGTTATTTGCAATCTGCTGTCTCTTTTCCTGTACCCAAGCTTCATCTTCTTTCTATACATTACAATGTCCAAGAAAGCTCCACCTGACACGATAATATTACAGAAATCAAATTTCCTCTGCAAATCAACGCCATTTCTATCTCCGGTATCATGCCACTTGCCAACCGCTATCGTTACTTTTCCTTTGAGCGGAAGCGAATCCCAGTGTATTCCCTGTAACTAAGTAATTAAATGCTTTCAGCTGATCATTTCTCTCTGCTTCTCAGAATTTTTTACACTGCCACAGTATATTTTCCAGCACAAATTCAAGACGTGCGTGCTCAATCGAAAATTCATAACATGTCACCATGCCAACTACTGAGTTGTCAAAAGAGACAGCTATGTTTTCTTCCCACACAATTTATATCAGAAAATACCCACAGCAAAATAACGGAAACTCTTATATTATCCCCAAGTAAGTTTGTTTCAGAAGTTACTGATCATGTAAAACTTTTAAACAAGGGCTTCCTCGGTATTTTACATTCAATCACCAAGTGTTCCCGGAAGTCTTCTTCTAGATCATCCTCAAGCAACTCCTCCGTCCCGGCTACGACCGTCAAGATGAGGCAAATCCATTTACTAACAGAAACCCGTATCTCGTCTAGAAAACATGGTTACGGAAATGTTTGCAGTGGCTTTCCATCTATCTCTTGATCGAAGCATTAGCATCAACAACTGCAAGGTTAGTGCGAATATTAACCTCTTGCGTACTGAAACATATGAGGATATTTCAGTTACTAGCCCTGGTTGCTATGACTGACTATTTGATTCATGCCCCCTTCGACACAGTCAGTACTCACTGGTAGACAACAATTCGAAGCATGGATTTTCAAAAGTAGTTTGTTATTAATCGGCGCCAAATTATCTCCACTAACACACTATGCAGTTGGAGCTTCAAACTTTTTAAAAAACATCAATGGGCTGCCACTACGTCTTTTTGTTGTTTTCTACAACATCAATTTTGCAGTGGGAATGTCTTTTATTTGTGCGAGGGGGAGCTTATGGCCATGACAACCAATTGTGCGCACAAAAATCAATTGCCTGAAGGAGCGGTATTTAAATGTTTCCTACGAAGCTTATGGGACGCAACATTAAGGATCATATTTAGCTTTCACCCACAAACAGATTGTTTTTTAATTGTCCCCTCCAGCCCTCTGAAACAAGTACATTGCCCAACATGGAGCGCTGACGTAGTTATAGCGAATATTAAGGCAGGGAAGGGAGTAGACACTGCACTGGACTTAAAATAGTACAAATTAGAAAACTTTATAACCGCCTTTTATTAAAATCCTTGGAATTGTGAAGCTAATTTCTCTTATATCTTGAAATCTGGAGATAGCAAATTGACTCTTCTGCCAAGAATAGGAATAGTCGATATCGATATATGCTTTACAAGCGCATTCTCTTCCTCTTCTATCATTATTGCAATTATACTTCATTTCAAATCTTCTGCTACACTTGAGTTCATGGTCCGTGATACCGTACTTTTAATTGCCATGAAAGCCTATAAGGATTTCCATTTCTTAGTGTATAGATGTTCCTCCTAGACTATGAACTCTCTCCCACGTTATGGAATTTTTCTTACATGACTAATTTAATAAATAAATTGTTTCCTAGGAGACTCCTCCAGGTCCAGACACTTACCGATGTAGGAAACGAGATAATCTTGACATTCAGTCTTACCTTCCGAAGGATACTTGGAATTTTCCGATGACTCTAGCAGGAAGTAGCTCTGGAAATTGTTCAGCGAATCATTCAAAATTGATTGCTCATGAACGAGTGCACAATATAGAAGGCGCTTCCTGTTCCTACGTTGGAAAACTAATGCAAGAAATCCGAGAAATTGGTAGCGACGGTCTGGATGAAGTATTCTACACCACTGCCGTGTAGGGAAAACAAGTTAATTTCTCCTGCTGACAGAAAAAATATCCTTCATCATATCACACACCGTGTCGTACAAAATGGAATTAATCTGCTTACTCGTTCGTCTTATTTATTGCTTCTTGTTATCATAAAAATGAGTAGACGTTCGCCAATATGTGTACACTGAACAAAATGTAACTAAAATCAGCATTAACTCACCAGCTGTATATGTGGTTGTTCTAAATAAGAATTAAACCAGTATGGCATTTGTTAGGGCATGTTAAATGTTTTCGGTGATGTATACTGAAATGTTCCCAGCCATGTAACAGCCATGTGCACAACAATGAGCATCATTCCAACCATCACAGTCCCACAACTTGTGTGGACCACAAGTCACATGTCTACTTTCCCCCGTGACGTTTACTTTCTCTACTATGTATAAGCTAATTCACCAATAAACTATTGTAGCAGTTGTACTCTTTCACCTGAATCTGAAGTTTTAATCAATTATATTCGCAAGTAAGTTATGCGGGCATACGGCGGATTGGATTCATCGAGCGTTGTTTACACATGTTTCCAAACTAAGTTGGTAACATAGTTGAGCACGTAAAGAACAATAACATGCTGCTAGGTCCAGATGAAGCTAATTTTCACATATAATACATCCAATTTAGCGGCTTATATCTGCTAAGCATACCTTCTGAAGAACGCCCGAGTAACAAAGGCCAAAATATTGGTTCATAGAAATGTTGTGTAAATATTTGTCTTTTGCTTTTCTATTACAAAGCCCGCGAAAGCTTCTGCGTCCCAGAGAACTTGATTGTATAAGATGCAAAACTGCGTAAACTGACCTTGCTCATGCTTTAATAAGCTTCAGCCACAGAGTACTACGAATTCATCACCAACCCTCAAGTTTGAAAGCTTCCTTTCAAAAATTGCATGCAAGAAAGAATAATACTTGCACAATCTATAAAAATCATTGATAACGACATTAGTTTTTTTTATCTCAACTTCCTTAAAATAAGGGTCGTATTGTTGAAATTACTTTACAATCAAAACTCGTAATAATCCTTCCTGCAACTCACAAACACGCAAGCTCTCAGTATCAAAGTCGATTTTGTTGTGTTCAAGTTCAAGATGGATTAATTCCACTATGGTTATATTCATATTATCCCGGAAGCTCCTCATATACGAATCCGTAATCAACACCGTTTCCGTGGACGTATGACGGTTGGAAGCGGTTGATAATACCGGCACAATTTTTAACCCCTCATCAAAATCACATTACTGCAGGATGGTTTTCAAAACCCACAGATTGTCAATCTCAGCTTTCACTCCTTGGCAACTTTCACTGTACAAAAGCATTATGCTTCTTTGAACTTTACATTTAGTTCGGCTTCTTTGTTTGCATTATTTCCCCCTTTTGACTTTTCCATATATCTAGGCTAGAGACATAAATAGAATACGAAAGGAATCGTCAATATTTACTAGCTTCTACGAAGTTCCGCAACCTAAACTCAGGAACTTCATCTTATGAAACATGCGTAAAGGAAAGTCGTTCAAATAAAAATCTCGTTCTTGTTTTTTCAGAAAATAAACAAATGAGACGTCATTTAATACGCAGTGTCCATACAAATTTTTGTCTTACACTCCCACAAGTGAGTGAATCCTTACTCTAATATTAAATTCAAAGTTACGACATAAAGTTGTGTCACACACAACTACCAACGGACTTAGTAAATAGTTGTAGCTGCACTTGTTTTAAAAAGTCGTGATGATCATAGGTACAGTTTCTCCAAATTCTCACGTGGTTTGTAATATTTTACTGCATGAAAATATACCTAAATCCGAGGCCAAGATTCCCATTTGAATCTGTGAATTTTCGCAAGGCGTGTTACCTTGTATGAATGTTTACGAGGATGATGAACACAACAGAATTGTCCCGCTTGTTTCCTTCTACAACCGAAGTTTAGCGGATGGTTCGCAAACTCTGACAGCATCTTGTCATTTCTAAACAAAACAGTCACGACTTTCTAAATAAAAAACAAATATTTTTCTTCGAACTTTGCGTAACTCTTGTTTACTTTCCTTATTTTCTCCTTTTACATACATCTATAGGTTACTCCAACTCCAATAGCACATAAAACAAGTTTTAAATAATCACTCATGATTCAAGTAAGTGCCTCAGGTCCAACTCTAACTGGACTGGCCTGTTCATTCTATTCACGGAACTTTCTCCGTAGGAAAGCAAAAGACACTTTCACATAAAAATCTCGCTCTTCTAGTCAAATATGGCACATCAATTCATACACAGAATCCACTGACACTCTGTTCTAATAGTGTAGTAAGTTAAGGAAATATCCTTATATTCATTTAAAATTAAATCACAAAATATTTAAGAATTTTTTTGAAATTTTGTAAAGATTTTGCCCTAAACTGGGAAAAATCGGTTCTAGTACACAATTTTCCAAGAAAGGTTACAATTTCAAAAACAACAAGTGTGCAAACAAAATATGCAATAAGGCCGAACAAAATCAAGAAAAACAGAAAAAAGTTCATGACGCATGATCACATAAGCAATTTGTGACCATCGAGTTTGGATATTCATAAACGAAAGATTAAATATGGCATACTTAAACAGAAATACAGAATTGCATATAGGATTGTTTTCAGCGTAGCACACGAAACTGCATTTACAAATGCAGCTACACGAGGGATACATCACAATAATAAAAATCTGTAGCATACATTATTAGCCTAGCTAAATAAACTCGTAAATATTACATATAATTGTCATGTTTATTTAACATTTTTTTTCAAACTTATAACTAAAGCTTTATCTTAAACATTAATGGTAATCCGTTCTTGGTTAATCGTATTGCCTATATGGTTGGTTGGATTGGAATGGTAATATATTTATAAACGCGTAGCAGCGTGTACAGGTTTCTTAGTTCTCGTAACAAGAAGAGGGGGCGTTACAGGTCTCTTGAAATGACTCGAATGTTGCACACCTCCGTGCATGGAAATCCATCATCTCGTCCCTTGTATCATCTATTGACGGGACAATAGGAAAAGTTTGGATACAGCAAACAATGAAGAGATAAGAATCTGGTAGGATCTTTTTCTTCCGAGAATCCTTTAACATCCAATATATTTTCATAGTTATCGTAGCGGACGTAGCTAAAGGTAATCTGTTAATAAAAAAACAAATTGATCATCATTAGTAATTACCAAAATACATCCTTCCTCTCCTTCAATTCTACCTACACAAAACAATCACACAAGTCCTCCTTCCCGTAATTTCTTTTATCGATCATACATCTCAGTTTTGCTATAAAGCTATATATATTAAGCTCTAGAACTATTTAGGATTTCCTGCTTTCCTTCCATTATTTTAGGAACTACCCGTCAATACCCCGAATATCGGTTCCTATTTTCCCATAATCCTTATATTACCCTCTTTGCTTTTTTCTATACAAACAGTGCAAAGCTGCTAAAACATTCCAACTACCTGAGTTACCTACAGCATTCCGTCTGTATATACTCAATTGCCCAATAAGAACAAGACATATTGCATTTCACTCCTGTCACCCAAATTATCAGCTCCACTACCTAAATTGGATTTTAATCGTAGTTCGATCAGCCTCTTCACCATCTAATGAGTCTGTAAAACGCATGCATCATTCCAATTCTCCATTCTTAATCAGTGCATAGTTTTCCTTCTTAATGACTTAAAACTTTGATTACAAAAGCGGATGAGAGTGAGACGGGGAGAGAGTAAAACTACACCTCCCTGTCTTCATCTTGAATACCAAATCCCTAGAGCTCCATCCTTCAGGCCCAACTAAACCCTCAATTCTAATTCCCCACACCAACCGTCAGATCCAACACACTTATTTGTTATGCGAATGACTTTGCAAAGTCGGACAGTCCCAGTCCCAGCTCATAATAGGATGCAATCCAGCCGGAGCCGGGAACGTTAAGATGATGAGCATTTTGTAATTATCCCATTCTTCCATCCCCCCTCTCGGCGATCAATCAAATGCGTTTTATTCAACCACATATTGCCGCAGGTGGATTTTGCAATCCAGCCGGACCCGTCCAGGTAGACGCTGCTCCCCTAAACCCCTCCCAATCATACCATTACAATACCCCGCCCGAAAGCCTCCAGACCGAATCCCTTTTTTCTACCGTTAAGGTGATGGAGCGCATAAAATAACACGTGTTTCCCTCATAACAATAGTAGCCTCCGCTTAACAACTTTTACACAATCAATTCTACCAATTTTATCATTGATGAGATCTCTTAATAGCTTTATAGCCATCTTCTCCAAGATTCTAAATCCGTCTTAACCTCAAGCTCTACACCCTGGATTCACTCCATCTCCTCCCTGCCTTGCCTGCCCTCTGGTAATACAATTTTTTCTTAAATTAGATGTCAATTTTTTAGCGCCTCACACACAATCATCCTTGTAAACACGGGCTTTAACTCCATTTTAGGCTTCACTCAATCTTCCAGCTCAGCTTTATTATTATCCGATTTCTCAAGCAATTCCATCAAGTTTCGAAGCCCCAACTTGGGCATTCCGCCGGTCACTCAGGAAGGACGCCATCAAGAGTCATTAATCAATGCGGTCTCTTCCTCTAGCAATTTTCTTTAACTCAACATGAAGTATGGCGGATGATGGGAGTCGAAAGAATGAAAAAAAATTCCAAGCCCCCTGGTGAAGCTTCTTCACGAGGGTGGAGTAGATTACCAGCATTAAATGTCCCACCTCTAGAAAATTAAGAATAGCCCATAGGGTGGCGGAAAACAAAAGTCCTCCGGAAGAAACTCCAAGCGGGGTCTCTACAAAGCCCAGGTAATTATCGGTCAATCGCTAACAAAATCCAGTTCCTCGTTCTTTAAACAAGTCTTAAAGCCTCTCCACATTTTTTCATTTCCTCAGTCTCAATCAGAGCTCCGGATCAAAATCAGATCTGTCATCCTAACAAGGCGCTTAAATCAGCGAGCCGTTCCATAAAATCCACACCAAATGGCAGCTTCCCATAAATAATATTCTAAAGTTGAACAAATCCCGGCTCTACTGAGCCAGAAGTTCCGAAGACGAAACAACATCCTGTATAGAATTTAAAATTCCATCCATGAAACCAAAAGCACCCGCCTCCAAGTCTAAAAGATGAATCTCAAAGACTTTACCGAGGGAGAAAGGATTGAGACGGTTGAAAAGATGAGTGACGTTGATGATGCTTAAAATTCTTGCATAATACCCAAGGAAGGCGGTAATAAATACCAGGTATTATTAGAGCAAAGGAGACATGGCTAAGACTTCAAGAAGACGTAAGCAGATGTGATTCCCGTCTCCTTCTCAATACTACATTAGAATATCTCTTATTAATGGGCTAAAGTATTCATAAATAATAACAAGTTATTACACCAACTAGTCTGGATAATCATCCGCCCGACTGCCCATCCAGGCGAGGCCACATGCATTGTATCCACCTCATCTTCACCTTCCAAAGAAAAGATTCCTTACGGCTACTTAATCCGGATTCTTTGTCCAAATCCCTTCGACAAGCTATAGTAACTAGCCAGTGGCCAAATCCGTAGCATTTCCATAACCTTCGTTAGTTTCAAAATGCCGAAACCCTTGAAGCCATAGTAATCTCTCCCTGATAGTACCATTTGTCCTCCCATCCTAACCCTCTTCTTCCAGTTATTCCGACAAATAATAATCCTAATAATAATCAGACTGTTCGCCTGCTCAGATCAGTCTGCTTTGCATCAACCCCTAACATCTTAAGGTTTAATGTACCATATTACAACTGTATAACAAAACTTACCTCAGAACTAGCAGTTTTCATATCGAGGAACTTCATAGTTTCGAAATGCGAGTGAAACTTGGGGATGACTGTCAAATTTGTGTTGAGGAGGTGTCCTGTAAATAAAAGATTCGTATTCAATACATCAATAATTACACCTTTTCCTCCATCTCTTCTGTAACCCTCCTCAAACACCCAAGAGTTTTTTCACAATTCTTATTCTCATCATCCCCGTCTCCCTCCTCTCTTGTACTTCACCCTCCATTCCCTATTTTAGGCAGGCATCAATTTTGAATTTACAAGTCCAGCCAGCAGTCCTCTGCCCTTCCTCCCATGATTCCACAAGTATCTTTATAATAATCATAACTGAAGCGTCATCATAATTCTCCCACACGCTCTTCTTCATCTTTTTAACTTCACAATGACAGCATAATCCTTACAACACCGCAACCTTGTACCATGACAATGATCACTTGTTCCTCGATTGTGTCATTGTCTGGGAAAAGGGTGTCGGCTCCTTATAATAATCTGCATCTTTCTCCTATGCACATCCTAACTTGAAATTAATACGAAGCTTATAAAACTGAACGCTTCAAGCGTCAGCGTCTCCCTTCCGACCTCTTCTACCTCCACTTCTTCCTCCCTAGCTTAAACTTTGACTCTTGAGCTCCGCTTCCCTTGGACTTTCCTCTTGAAAATAATGGAATCAACAAGTGATAAAAGCTCTAGCGCATAAAAAGGCGCGCTTGCCGACAAACGATTCCATTTTTTATGCTCAACAAGACGGAATGACAAGGAAATGGAGGATGCCTCCGAGTCTAAAGAAGATGACTAATGCATCTCCTCCATCTCCTCCTTCAAGACTTTCTCATCATCTTCTTCAGATGCCACTGCCATAACCATAAGCCCACAATCCCATGTGAGTTATGCCAACCAATATTACCACACACGCCCAAGCAACATATATTCCCATCCTTAGTTTTAGTTCCGTGTAGAACATGAAACTGATAAGGATAAAATCCTGACTTTCATGCAGTCATCTACCCTTCTCCATCATTCCAAGATTCAGTCCGCATATTCTCTCCACGGAATTCTTTCCTGTCAACCCCAGAATACCTTTACGGAATCATAGATCATTTTCTTTTTCACTTTCTCTTCTACCCTTCTGCAACCCTCTCATCGAATTCATAAACTTCCAGTCTATCTCTTCCCCGTCCATCTTCTTCTTATTTCCCTCCAGCCTCGCACGTCCCTGATCAATTTATTCTCTCTCTCTCTCTGCCATCTCAGATCGACTGTCAAACCTTGATTGTTGTAGAATTTCATCTCAGCACGTGTGCATTAAATGAGCTCGTATCTTATAGAATACAAAAGTAACCAAGTAGCTCTGAGAATATTAAGCTCTGTCTCAACCCTGTCTCTCTCTCTTCATCCCATCATTACATCTCCTCCGACCTGTCTTCCCTCCAAACCACCTCCAGGTCCATCAAAAGCAATCAGGGAGACGCGTCTTCTCTACCCGACGTCCAAGCATCACTGCATCATCATCACGAGATGAGAATAAGAATCATGCCAAAAATACCACTGGTCGCCTCATCATAATCCTGTACTTTGGCTCTCATAACCAAGTCTCCCATCTCAGGCAGGCATCATACAGATCTCAAGGAACATTAGTGCATCTACTGTATAATTATTCGAGGTTATGGGCGGGCGAGACTTACCAACAATGTATCCGATGGTAACATCATCAGGCAACTGAATCCGGTCGCAGACTTTGATGAATTTGCCCCCGCTGGAACAGAAAAGAAACAATAGCAAATTAACATTACGTGATTCAATCCTTAAAATAGTATCCCTGCTACGCCTTCCTCTCCTAGCAGCGCCACCCTCTCATCATTATCTATATCCAGCAACGTCTTTAATCTCTCTCTCTCTCTCTTCTCAAGATCTGTGGCCTATGGGCACACACAACAGGCTATAACGTTAATCTACCCGAACCCTCAAGTATTATTGATGAAGCCGGGTAGCACTTTTGACAGTTGGATTCTCTCTCAAAATCTTCCCTCTCTAAACTCAGGTACGGATCCGAAAAGATTCTTCCATCACAGCCCGCAGTCTTCCTCGGAATAACCCCTCTTTTTTTAAACTTATTGTTATGTCAGAGTCAAGGTAAAATCTATCCATCTCATGTACCCATTGTTTATCCGAGAGAAGCTCTTCCTTCACTCCTGCATATATAGTCAGACAGTGTCTTCACTGATTCCAAGAGAGAAAAGCCGAGAGAGAGAGAGGAGTATTGCTCCAAGGAACAATCAACATCATCACGGCAACTTAAGAAACAACAACGCCACCTCTCTAAAACTGAGCAGCGCGCAACAGATATTAAGCATGATTAGATAGATTTCTCGGATAGCTACCAAATATAGGGCCGAAATCTAATCCTTTATACAACCTCTCCACCTGCATTCTCCCCTTCTTTATCTCCGGTTTTTTTATCCTATCCCTTTTAACAGATCTCTCCTTGTAAACATAAATGCATTACTTACCTCGCCTCAGGGCTCATTCGTAACGCCAACGATCGGCTTAAACAAAACCCAGCACCGCCAGTTGCGAACCAAAAGGATGCTTCCTCCTGTAACAAAACAAAATAACACAATCATTTACTATTATGTTTGCCATTCTTATTTTGGCATTATAATCCTACATGCATTCAACCCCAGCTCTCTTCCACAAAACCAAGCCAATGCATACACCCAAGCTAAGCGTGCGAATCTTTTCTTCTTTACATATAACAATGAGCGAAATCCTTCCACCCCCGAATTCACTTATCCAGAAACACAATCAATTGAGCACCCAAAAGGTAAATCCTTGATCGTAATCAGAATAAAACTGCCGTCTCAAATCAAGAGAAGAATACTCGTGACTGAAGGCTTTTCGAATTTTTGCTTCTGTAATGGCAGATGGTGGTGGAAGACAGGACGCTCTTTGAAGACTCGATCCAAATCTCCAGCTCCTGGCCCAATCCGACATTTCCAATCTTAAACCCATCATCTGCAATCAAGCACGGAGGCAGTAGCCAGGATTTTGGATTCAGAGAGGGGATGAAATGTTATTTATTGGTTTGAATCATCCTCGAAATTAGTGAAACATAAAAAATCCCAAATGTCAGCTGCCAGGAATGGTACGTAAGGTCAAATTATGCCTCAAGACTTTGTGGAGGGTCTACTCCGCTGAACTTAACGGTAGAAAGCTTCTTTTTTCCACTTCTCTCAACTTATCACTGCATACGAATTGGTAGCAAACACATGTGTCCAATACAGCTCACCACCACCTCTCCACCGGCATCATTCCCCTCCAGCATAATTATCAAACTACCCGTGAACATTGCCTATCCTTCACCACTGTCTTCTCTGTCAATTATAAATGAAAAGAAAATGGAAATGGACCATCCAAGAGGCACAGTAATCGAAAAATTCATCCGTAAAATATGACTCTTCTAATTGCATCACATCTCATCACAAAAGAATTCACTTACACATACTTAGCTGCAGACAGGTAAAGGTAAAAACCCTGGCTGAAACACTCTACAGCTTCCAGACAAAAACATTATCTCCTGTCTTCTCATACCTCCCGGTTATAAAGGTAGGTCAAGAAGAGAGGAAACATAAGAGAGAGGTCTTATCCGAAGGCAACATTTTTCCCCAAAAGGGTAACCAACCCGGCATAACTCCAAGCAATAAACACCGATAAGATAATCAATATGTCCTTGCTCTTGCATAAGCTTTTTACTTCCCAAGGGGAATCCATACCCTACTCTTATGCGGATTCCTTATGATCTTTGGGTATTATAGCTCCCGGTGCCAAAGCAATTTAGAAATTTCAAGAATTCTAAGTCTACATTCCTAATTTTCTCTTCCTAATCTTCAGAGTTTTCAGAAACCAAAGTTAATTTATACAGGCTCCGTGAGCCCCGGAGATCGAGTTTAAATCTTTTTATCAACTTTAACAACCAAGGTTTTTTAAATAAACCATTTTCCCAAGTATCCTCCATAACCTTGGAGGCATCAACCCAAATCATAGCTCCATCTGCATTTCGAATTTATAATTTCCAGTAGTAGCAGACAACTTGCTAAGTTTTCGCTCGATTAGTTTCGACCCATGTGACTAAGCTCCTTGAAAACAAGATTCGCGTGCCACTCTATTAAATCCTTCCGAGTTCTAGGTTTCAATCCCCGCTCAAGGAACAACAAAGTGAACAATATCAATTTCATCTACCACGCTGAGCAGTCACTTGAGAAGTTGCACTCGACCACAAAATTATTAAAGACTGCCTCAAGCTTGTAAAACGACATAAGGCACGCCACGGCGCAACATGAAATTGAGAAGATGATTTCAGTCAAACCCTCCCAGGTATTCCCTACTCCCTACCTCCACCTGGAAGTACAATCTCTGGATTCTCTATTCTATCCTATCCACCTGTATTACCTGTAAAAGGTCCTCTATGGTTATTCATTCATTCCTCTTTTCCGTCCTCTATCATCTTTTCCCCATTAGCATATAATGACCGGGCTTATGGATTCCTTCCTTTTCCTCCGGTAAAATTCAACCAATTCCCCAAAAACTTTTCTTCCGTCCGCCCCAGCCTTCAACCCATCTCCAAGAGCTCATCATCGGCGTCTCATCCCTAATAACAGAGGGATTCAAATTACCTAAACAAGTAAGTAGGCAGAAAAGGGTATTTCACAGAGGCCGAATGTAATTCTCCTGGATGTGATTAGTACCCATCGTCCACACAAGAGCCATCTTACAGTTTCAATGCCTCAACTATTTCCCCATCTCCCCTATTTTTCCATATCTCTAGCAAACCCACTGCCCGGTGGGCAAAGTCTAAGAATCATCCTTTCTTGTATTCCTGTATCTCTGACATTTCCAGATGAACCCACGTAATGGAGGGTTAGGTGACAGAAAATGATGATACACACACACTCGTACAAATTGCGTGACTCCCGACCAACATTAGCTTTTTTCTGTGTCCAGAAATTCCGGTATCTGGAAAAGAACCCCTCTGCTTCACTACACATCCTATAATATTCTTCCTCATTCTTCCTTTCATATATCGCCAAGGGTTTTCTACTTTTCCCTCTCATCCTACTTCTTCCTTTTTTCCGCTTAATCTCACACATTCCAGTATCATTTGATGACCGCTCTCCTTCTTTCCAGTATCTCCTGATGAGTAGCTAAGCTTGTTGAGGCTGGACAAGACGAGCCGATTCCTCATAATCTTAACTAATCCGGAGCTCGAGCGTAAAAACTACTTTTCTCTAGAGAAACGTGCGCTTTTTTATGACCCTCCTCAGCTTATCCCTTCTTCCTCGTATCTTACTGCATCCTCCGCTCAAGCCTCCAGCCTGCATGCATCCATGGAAACAAAACAGACTCCGGGTCCAGTAACAAAACAACTATAATTCCGACAATAATAATTCCTTCACAGTTAATTCTCCTCCGTCCTTGCTCCCTTCCTCGAGCAACCCAAGGATCGCATGTCCACGGAGCAGAAAATTGATCTCAAAAGGTACAACATTTATAACAAGTTGTAAAGATTTATTATTAAAGAGACCTTGTTTAGAGAAACCATGATTCTTCTGAAGAGAACCATTCCAATAATTTTGTTTCCGTTTATTTTTTCCACCTTTAGTTTCCCTCCATCTCCGAGTCTTCTCTCCTCTGCAATCAATACAGTTTATTCCGAACATTTACGCTACAAGCATTGCGCCCTTCCGAGTCTCCTGATCAATTTTCCCCCAATATAATTGGACCCTAGGACCGTTTGTCGAAAACTTTGAAAAAAATCTTCAAATAAATACCCCAGCTAAAGTTTATTATTGCTCTAAATTAGAGTGTAAATAGATCCTCCTAAGCGCATCCTTTCCATCTTGATTGAATAAAATCCTTTCCAGAGCAAAGAGAAGTGATCAAAACAAAAGATAACTTCCAAATTTACAATCCTACTCAACACCAAACACGATTATTTGGAGCTACGCGCACACACAGCTCATTTAAACTCGCCCACTAAATGAGCCTTCATGCGCTCTCACTAAAGTCTTAAGGGTCCTTTGGCTCTTTGACCCATCTCCAAGGCTTCTCTCTTCCATTATCCACCGTCCAATCCTGGGACTTAAGATGTAATTGTTCTATATTTTGAACTCCTCTTCCAACGTCAACTTGTCAAGACGTCATGTAAAACTCTCTGTTGTGGTTAAACCCAGAAATCCTCAGTGACAATTTTCCTCTAGCAGGTCACACTCATTGTGTACTTTTGCCTTCTTCTTCCTTCTCTCTATTGTTTTCCTCATCTGTAGCTTACAAAGTTGCTTTCTTTTCATAGTTTAGCTTAAAGGTCCTGTACCCAAATGTCCTAAACCCTCCTGAACTGGACAACAGACCAGGGCCAGTAAACACTAAGGTAAGAGCTGACCCACACAAAAGCTGAAAACAGGTAGGTGAATAATACCAAATTTTATCGCGGACACCTACCGGATTGTAATTTAATTTTAAGAGTATTTTGACAGGTAGAATAATGCATCCCCACCTCACCTATATCTCTTTGACTCTTGCATTGTTTTGCACAGTATTGACCACTAGGATTCCTACGTGCAAGACGAGAGGTAGATACATTTTCAAAGCATCATCTTTCAATACGAGACTCACTCTTCCAAAGAATAGATAACAGGGAAGTCAGACAAAAGGCCCTTGTCCAACTTTAGTAAACATTTCTCTTCCTACTGATGATAGGAATAAAAGCTTCTTCCAGCACAGCATTGGAAAGTAGTGCAACTGGAAGTGGTTTTACAGTTGCTACCAACATCATCACCGTATCTTATTTGTGATGACTTTGACTCACGCCTTCAATCCCACTTGACACATCCTTCCCTTTCATCATCCAACTTTCTCTCTTATCTATTCCAGATTATGAAAATGGAATAACACATTCATGGCGACGCTCCGAAAGCAACCAAAACACTATTGATAAACCCATTAACTTTGTTTTGTCACAACTGTTTCATCTTATCATTCCTTCGCATTTTCCTCTGATTGCCCAGTCTTCATTTCTTTTACCGATACATTACAGCACTTCGAAAGTGCGACGTTTCTCTTAAAGTTGAAAGCCTTGTCTTCTTATCTAATCAACGCGAAAACTCTACAATAACCTCTACTATTTACCAGAAAAAATCCACAACAATTCAACTGCAGACAACCCTTAAGCACAATTCTATTGTTTTACTATTCTGCTTGATTGAAATTGTTCATCAAACTTATTAATCCTAATTTCAAAGCTTTCCTAGCAATTACAAATGTAAATTTTCTTCATAAGAACATGATTAATTCCCCTGCAGCAGCAAGACAAAAAGATAATTTTCCGGCAAGACTGGTATTCTTCCTCCCAGACCTGCAAGATCTAAGTATTAAACAACTTGTCAGTGGTTTACCTCCACGAAGTATATTTGACAAGGGAATTCATCAAGTGCATGCGAATTGTCAAATTAGTGCCCAAGCCCAGTAAAAATTCACCTCGGGAGGTAGTTAAGGAATTTGCCATTTCCTCAAGCCATACATCATCCCACCTCTACCTAAGACCTGAGAGCAATCAGGAATTTATCTCCAACCGTACACAATCTTGTTTTTACGGATTTATCCCTGATCCCACAGAGCAGGTAACCGGTAATAGGTCCTCCTGCAAAAACTTTAAGTCTGCAGATTATCCCTAGAGCAAAAGCTCAGGCAGGGAAGCTTGGCGAATTTTTTCAAGCACACACGCCACTACGCCCAGGCACCTGGCCAGGCTAACCTGTCTGCCTCCGGCCCCGGTTTTAGGTATTTGCAGCTTTGCATCCTGGAGGAGGTTGTTCAAAAATTTATTACCTTGATTCTTATGAATCCATCCAGCCCGTCACTTTACGCAACTTACAAAAGGTAATAATCTTCTGAATCCTGTAGCTTACCATCTGGATATTTTTTACGATGACAGCTTTTGTCACGAGGCAAACGTTACTTTACATGCTGAATTTTATTATAAATTAAGTAATCTTCCAACTTTTTCATCAATTTCATGCAGCATTAGTTCCCCTCTTCAATCCACCTTCGCCTTTTCTTCCTTACACAGCTTAAAACATTTTCCATTCTAAATAACCTCTCTGAAACTATCTTCAAGAATCCCTTTGCATCTTATTTGTTTCCATCCTTAATCACACAAACTCCAAGCCCCTCCACATCCAGCCACATCTTCAGCTTCCTCCCCTTCCTCCCTCTGTCTGATTAGATTCAGAAACCGATTATCATATATAAATCTAGTCACAACAATGTCTCTCCTCCCAGTATGCTAACAAAGGCGAGGCAAAAGAATAAGACTCCAGAAGGGAGCCCTTTATTCCCCGAACCTTCCCGGCGGACACTCGGCTTCTGACCGCTCACTGCGGAGCCTCAATTCAGTAGAACCGATTAGAGAATGCATTTATTTAAATCGATGTCAGTTTATTTGATGATCACAATGCACTTTCTGATGGCAAGTGCTCTGCTCCTGCTATTATTTACACATGAGGGTAAAAAAATCCCAAAGATCCTATCATCAGTCACCACCAGAGCACAATCCTTGTAGCCTCCTCTATCCCTTCTTCCCTTCCTAAACCTCCCTACTTCAAGGGACATTGAAGAATACAGTAGGAATCTTCTTCTAGAGGCATAGATAACCGTCAAGTATTCCGATGTATGTACCCTCCTGTCTTCTGCTTTTTGAATCCCGTTCCCAGCTACGGCAACCATTGATTTCAATAGTATTTACTTTTCCTCGGAGCCTCAAAAGTCTCTCAAGATAGTGAATATTTTCACGTAAAGATCAAAGTACACTACTTGAGCTACTATGCAGACAGAATAGGAGATGATAAGAGGGAGAGATGAAGCTCACGCTTAGGAGACCAAGCCTTTTTCTCATCTTCTTTCTTCCCGCATCCACATTTACTCTAGCGCGCCTTAGCATAGACAGCTAAGAGCTTTAGTAAAAAGGTAATATCCAAGCTTTTAACATTGTCTTTTCCAGGTAAGTTACCTCCTTCCCGCTTCCCTTCCTCCATCCAACAATCCAAGATAACCAAAGAGAGATAAAGAGGTCGGAGGAGGGTACTGGTGGCAGACAGGTATATGGCCCTTGTCTCCTCTTCATCTTTCCTCTTCTCTTGCAAGAATTATCAGTTGCCTTGATAACGAGGAACCCTTCTAGTATTTACCACCATCACCTCACTTCTAGGAGGGCTCAAGCCTCTCCCGTTTCCATAACAACCAACAATGTTTCTTCCTCTACTGCAAACTTGCTTCAGCCTGGCTCTCTTCAGTCTCTTCAGATTACTTTCTCAAAAATTCCAATCTTAAAGCCAATTCCTGTCGATTACACAGCCTCCAAGCTAGCAAATCCAGCCTTCCCAACTTCATCATCATCTGGGATCAATAAATAATTCCAAATCATTTTCACTACTCGTCCCCATCCCTACCCTCCAAATGACGGAGGCGGATTTCAGGTATGCAGAGGGCAGGCAGGTGGGATAAGTCAGGTTGTGGCTATGAATTCCTGATTGAGTGCCTGGAAGGCTTAAGCCTCCGCTGACTGTATACTCAACGTCCATCTCCATCCGTGGTTTCTTCGGTAGGGATTAAAGCAAGGATGAGACATTATGGAGGAATCCTTCAAGGGAATTATTGTGAAAAATTCAATCCTATAACAAAGAGCCTCCAGAGCAATACACAACAACCACGAATACAAAAGCGTATGGCTCAATCAACGATGATATTCCCTTGTGCTTTGCGGTCCGGGCATTACTTTGTAATATTTTCCTCCATCCTATTTGCATTCATTTAATGTTACCCCTATGCTCCTCTTTCTCTTCCTCCTCCATCATCCACAAACTGATGGATATCACACGAAATCCTAACCCTTTTTCAAGTGGGCATAAATCCCTCTAGATTTCTCAACTCATTCCATCCAAACCTCAGCCCGTCATATCTTTCGGAAGGGTCAGGCCTGGAGGCCTTGGAGCTTAAAAAGAAATGTATCCTATTCCTTGAGTTTTCAACTCAGAGAGTAAGCAGGGTTACAGTAAAATTACTCCACGTCTCGTCAGTGTTCTAATACCTTTTCAATGTAACACAAAACTACTGCAACATTCTCAACCTCTTGCCGGCAGTGTGCCAGTGTAAACTTGGAAGAATCCCTTGAACCCTTAAAGGGTTGGGTTACTTTTTCTCTTGATTTTGTTAGCGTATAGATGGGAGGGAAGGCAGCCCGGTAATAATAACCCTTTAAGCTTTTAGAAAGATATATTTTCAAACTTTTTCCCTATTTAGCGCTAACCCTAGGCTTGAGGATGCGAAAGAGGGAGTGTCAACAATGACATAATGACATTCCTCTAACCTCCAAGGGTCCAAGTCTCTAGAGCTTGGCCCTCTGCAGAGAAAATTATAGGTCGTGATTTACCCCTAGCTTGCTCAATTGCTCACAGCGTCACAGCAAGTGCATCCTAAGGATACCACAGATTAACTCGGATACATTATAGCGGAAATCTTGAGATCCTTCCTCTCTCTCCAGGGTTTAAATGCTCCAAGTGTGAATGGATGTTTACTACCGCGCACACTAACCAAATTCCTCAAAACCTGTTCATCTTTCCAGCGACAAATGATCCTTGTTTTCCTATGATTCTGGAAACCAGACTATGCTATGACCAAATCCAACGCAGCTCTCCAAGAGA
Organism: Sminthurides aquaticus; assembly: GCA_906901655.1. Lineage (NCBI taxonomy): Eukaryota > Metazoa > Arthropoda > Collembola > Symphypleona > Sminthurididae > Sminthurides > Sminthurides aquaticus. The sequence goes on from CAJQTT010000003.1 coordinate 6,730,070, forward strand.
ATCTTAGATTCTAGCCTACCCTTATTACTACGGGTAACAGCGGGGAAAACCAAACATGGACCAGTCATCGCTACACGTTTCAAGTCAGGACCAGATCTCGTAACCTTCCAACAGCCTCCAGCAGGTCGTCTAGGTCATGATCTGATAAGCTGTGAATAAAAATTGTCTCTGCGGTCGTGTCCCAAGGTTTTGATAATGATTCGGGAATGAGTTGAGAAACTTCTCCCTTGTTTTACCAAGAACAGAGGGTGGCGAAGAACCAGCGAGGAAAAGAACGTGTATTTATCTTATCTCTGATGATGATTTGATGTGGCTTTGACTCTGATTTTCACTCTCTTTCAAACCCTCTCTACATAGCTCTTGAATCTTGTTTCTCTTAACAAAACGTTGGCTCAAGACCCGGGCCTTGTAGTAATCCAAGTCCAAGGAAACCTTTACAGCATGGGACTGTGGAGCAAGTTCGAGAAACAAGTACACAAGGAAAGATTTAACGATAAAAACCATTCCGTTTTTTAGCTCTAAAACATTACACACACACAATTCAAAACAGCCTGCCTCCAAGAGAGAAAGCAGGAAGAACTTTATCCTCTGTACAGATAGAAGAGGACGACCCAGGAAAATTAGAGGCCTTAGCGCCGTTAGGCCCGTTAAGATTCAGGCCCATACAGAATCACCTAAAAGGAGCAATATAAAGAACATGTTCTGTAAACCTGTGTCGATTATTGTCTAAGGTGGTTGTAGTGATTTGGAGCACGCACAGAAATACTCCGGGGCTAGAGGTCAGGATTTTGGGCCTGGGTGTGGATCACTTTGGGGAGAGAAAATGATTTAAGTGCCTGTCAGACAAAGAGTCAAATGTCGGCCAGGATTTTATGAGCTAGCCTCGGCTAAAGCCAACATAAACATAACAGTCCAAAGTACCATAACTCCTACAACAACTATCCACCTTATCCATTCCGCCATCCCGCCCTCCCCTCCAACCAGCCCGCAACCCGCCAGGTACATTAAACAAACCCAAAACCTGAGGGAGCGGAACCATCATAAATACACGGCTCCTATTGAAATCCCTTTACTCTACCAATAATTATCAATGAGACTTCCTTGGCGTCATTTTCCATTATTTTGCCAACTAAATTGCTACACTTAGCTTTTATCCTCTTCGCTTTCTTCAAATTACTCTTCCCTCAAATCCAAAGAATCCATCAAATCAACAAACAAGCTTTTAGCTTTCAACCTTTTCCCTCCTCGAGTTAGATCGTAAAAACGTAGCTTTTTAACTTAAAAACGTGGAAAAATGATCCCTTTTGTTACAAATATAGTTTATTCCTCGGCAGCTCTGGGTAAATTGGCTTTCTATTTTACTTCAACAGCTAAAATATCCCGAGACATTTGATTACCTTTGGCGGCTGGATGTGTGAAGCTAATGAAAAAGGGAGCGTGTGATATAGTTGAAGCCTGAAGGGATTTTTACTGGCATCGGCTCCAAATATTTCTAGCTAGTGATTGATCACTTAGAAGTCAGGAATTCTAGTTAATCTATCTCTCCTCAAAAAGATCCGCCAGATATAGCCTCTTGTGTGAACATGATTCTTGTAAGTTTAGACCCACGGATTCCTTTCCGAATAGACTCGGGTAGAACTATTTTCGAATTTCTAAAACATTTCTGTATATTCGAAGCTCTTAAAACTAAATTAAGAACTTTACAGGAAAATACTCAAAAATAGCGGTTAGTGACGTATGCGCGTGTGGACAGCAACTTTCACCTCTACCGGAAAACCACAAATGCAATGAAGCACTCACACTCAGCACTCTTGCAAAATTGGAGCGTAACCAAGCATTCATAACTTTGAAATTCAATTAAACACACTCAAACAGATATTTATTTACCACTTACATTTTCTAAAATCCAGTCTGTGCTACAGAACACCTTTTAGCCTACCTTTACAGAATATTCACCTCTACCCTTTCACCCAATTATTTTCCCAATGAAGCTCTCACGGAAATATACATTTCCGATACTTATAATAGCAGTAATTGTATTCACGTTGACTCTAGCAGCTTTCCTTTCAACAGATACAAAGGCGCTAGAAGAAACACTCAAGTCGTTGACTCCAGAAGAAATTCATACTTTTACAAGTATGATTAAAAATGTGCTTGGTCCACTGACTGATTTCAAGTACAAAGTCAAAGGGAATACAATCACCTGGGAGATTCACAAAATTATCGGCCTTAACAAATTCGCATACGGGATTTGGGTAAGCTAATAATATTAGCGACTATTCTGACTATCCTAATTCTTATAAATCCAAAACCTAAATGAAAATCGCAACTACTTCTTAAAACTTTATATCCCTTAGGAACCAACATTAGGTCCTTGGAGCATCGGTGCCTATGTAGAATGTCCTGGACCCAGCAAATCCGACGGTTGCAGAACAAGATATTCCAGCCGTTACTTTAGAACACAGGCTGCCTAATTTTAATTTCAAAAAAGTTTACCAACGCTCATCAAAGTGATTCGTGAAGCAAATAGACAACAATAAGCAAAGAATTCTACGTCTGCCTGCCTACTTATTTGATTGATTATTTAATCTTAATCAGTTTCTCAACTATTAATAAGCTTAATCTATATCAGTAAAATATATTCATTACTTGATTAACTCTATTAGACCTCATTCCCCGTTCGCACCATCACACATCGAACAGTACAAGCACATAGCCGATGCGACACGTTTAAAATTCAAGATTCCACGCTTAAAACCGGAAAACCGCACACACCATCCCACAAATTCATACAGATAATTGCTGTGGGAATCTTTTTTAATCTTGACAAATCCTCCCTGGGATTCTCACTTTTCAGCCTTCCTTACTCCTTCCTTCATCCTTCCTCATGTGGCCCGTCCTTAACTAGTCAGTCAATCCAGCGAGTATTCACGAGGTAAAAGCAATCCCTAATCACATTTGTATGCGGAACAAGTTGCATCTTTCCATTCCTCATAGTTACAGATCGATCCTCTGAAATGCATTCAGCAAACAAGAGTTCATCTTCTCCCAATAATGGCCTTACGCTATTACAACCACACTACTTGTACACACTACTATTACTTGTACAACCACAAACACCATCTCAAGGTTGAATCATCCTTCCTGAATCTTCTTCCGAATACCATTCCTTACAGATTCTTGCAGCCCTATGCAGCTCATATAGCTATTCACAACTTCCCAGCCTCGCGCTTCGAATAATCCCAAACAAGATGCGAAGAGAGGATGAAAAGTCTTTTAAAGAAGCTCAGTCGGACATGAGGTATGGGAGATTGTGGCCATCCTTTGGGGTTTTTTTCTCATTCCTTCACCACCACTGACCATTTCAATGGACGAATAAAATGGCCTCGGAGCTATGTAAATGCCCAAGCGTGTCTTGTTCTGAGAAGATGAGTTGGTCCAGGAGAGATGTTCGAATTTTAAGCTGCAACCAAAATCTTTCACCATTATCATACCCTGGAGGCCTTCAATTCTCTACTTCATTAGACACAACACTTTTACACGCTTCAATCCTTCATCCCTCCGCATCTTCCTCCTCCACTCTTAAAGCTTAATTCTTGGACATTGCATAGCAGCAGCACTGCATCCAACGCATCTTCCCTCCAGTCTCCTCCTTCCTGCCTGACTTTCCTCATCCAAGCAACTCGGATCAAAACGAGGTAAAATCCATCAAAAACAATGGATATGATTTTACTTGAATTTCATTCACCTTCCGATTCCTCTCCCCAGATGAGGACAATCCAAATATTTCCTACTTAATATTCATTAACGACGAGATTATGAGCCGAGGAGGAATTATAAATGAGCATTGCCCTATTATTTCAAATTCAACGCTAACGGCAGAAATGAATCTTTCTGCATAATCAATGTAAGATTTCAGCTTTACTTTCCCCCTCTCCTACATGCTACACGTTTCTCCGCCTCAAACGTGTTCCGTGTACATGGTACAGTGCTCAGCATCTGGATTCTGTTTCTAGTTCAACACTCTTCTCTACTTTAGTGTAAAGTCAGTTCCGTATTCGCTCTCAGTCAAAACAATCATCACAGACTGATTCATATGCCCTCTTGAATTTTAAATTAACATAAACATTATCCTTACACAGCCTCAGACTCTTCAGTCCCGGTTAACAACGAGAAGAATTACGGGAAAGACAGATATAAAAGCCCCGAGTAAAAGTAACCGATTTCCCGATCACTTTTACTAAATTCATGCCTCTTTAATATATTTTCAAATATGAATTTCACGGCTTTAAACCCGAGCCGCATCTAATGGGGAAGGCAGGGGAAGCGTGAAATAAATTAGAGTAGTTTAAAAACAATACCTGACATTGGGCCGAGGCCCGTCTATGATTGTGATGTGTGGAAGTATAATGAGTTCTCCACCGGGGGGAAGTAATCAATAGGCCTCTGCCTTGATGACGGATGAAAATCATTTTTTATCCCTACCCTATAAATTCTTAGTAGCACCTCCAATCTTGCCCACCTTTGCCTGAAACCGTAGCCTCATCTACCTCTTCCCTGCCCACCAAGATGAAACATCAGCAGGCCTGGATTTTAAGATGATTCTTACCATAAAACCGTTAATAGGATTTCCCGATGAAGTGTATATTTCAAGAAGGAATTCTACAATCTACGGGTACAACAGTTACTACGGCATCCATCCCATCGCACCCACTCCATCTTTCTCCAGTATTCACAAGGTGAGACAGACCAGGAATCTGACATGGGTTCCTCATCTTCCTCCATGATTGCTCTTTTCCTTTTGATGAAGCATTCATCATCCCGTAAAGATTCCATGGTGATGGGTCTATATTAGATCCTAATCTTCACGAAATATATAGCGGCTAGTAGGATAGGAGAGCAGAATCTAAAAAATCCAGGCATTTACTATCCCATCTTCCCATCCTACATCATCCTGATAAGAATACAGGAATCCTGTACACGCGTCCTCCACAATCTTCTCCATCCATAACTTGTTGTATTCTAATCTTGCATTTCTCAAAAAAGATTCAGGCCTTCTTCTTCATCTTCCGCCACTTCTCTGTCCATTCTGCATTCAAACACAATGGTCACACGCTGTTGTATTAAGTGCTTATGATGCTTGAGAAATTTTCAACATGGCCCTTAAGCTCATTATAATTTTAATGCCGGAGACAATCCCATCCTCCTCCTATCAGCCTACCTCTAAGACAAGGCATGGCTAACAATAAGTCCCATCTAAAAACATTTTCAAAACTCCTGGACGCTTTACCAGCTACCTCCGTCAGTCCAGCCATGCAAAGACTCCCATGCCGCGGATGTCATAAATTTTAGAACATGTAAATGGCTTAGCTTTTACGAGAACTCGTGGCATTTACCATCACCGCTTTAACGTCTCCGCTATCTTGTCCACTTTTTCCAATCACACAAACAAAGGTGTGTGCTTTAGCTCCAGCTTTGCATGTCCTCATCTTCTAAGCCTGGTTGCATGCATAATTCAAACCTCGTCTCCTTACTCCACCGCCCACCCTACCACTTCTTCCTTTGTATCTTCAACCCGTTAAAGCAAATCCAACAACTATTCTTCACCGCTCTCTCTCTCTCTCTCCTTCTGCTTAAACACCACTTGTTTCGATAACTCATAATCTTTTAATTAAACGACAGAGGAAAACAAAGCGGACCTATGAAGGAGTGGATACTATACACAACTCTCGGAATCTCTCAAGATCAAGTCCACATTTGTCACATCTGTTGACTACATTTGCGCATACCTAATGGTCACTGCCCTTCCTCCGTCCCACCACCGGCACCGCTCCCATCAAGTGGACAATGTCCAAAGATGTCCAAGTGGAAGCAGTTTTTGGAGTCACAAACTTGCTTGCCATCCACCTTCCCTCCTTCCTCTTCCAAAAAGTAGCTAAAATTTATGCTCGTGTCAGAGGACATATTTTTTACATTATTTATCGACTTGATTCTTGTATTCTACCAGTTCCCGATGCCCACAGAATATTTAACAGTGTCCAGTTTCGTAATTTAGTCAAGTTGGAAAAACTTGGAAAGTTGACAATACTTTGTCTGTCTTTTGAGCCAGCTTGCTGTCCGTTGGACACACGATTCCTACGGATGCTTGTCTCCAGAATTTTCTCAACTTTCTTCATTTGACCGGTTATTTTTATGCCTTTCCTCTTTCCTGCATTTCAAGTTTCCTCCGAGGAAACATGTTTCTAAGTGATACCTTGTCTCTCATAAAAACCTTGAACTTGATGCCTTTTGAGCAACAAGTCTCTTCCAGCACAAATACACAAATAACATTCCCTCTCCGAAGCTTTTCTTCGTCGTCTTCTCTTCAAAATCCTACTCATAGTTTGCTTACTTCCCTGATGACATTTAAGATTAGCTAAAATTCACATCAAATTACTAACCAGCTTTGCCCTTATTTCTTGGAAAATTCGTTAAAACACTGCTTACACAAACTTCTCCATATATTTTCCCTTCTTCTGCCAAAGAGAAAGCACTAAACTACTCACGATTTCAGGCTATCATCCCTCTTGCAGCAAGACTACTTGCAGGCAATTATATTTCGTCGTAGCATGGAAGATGAGTTTCCATCCCTCCGCCTCCGCCCCATTCTCCAGCATTCATTTTCCATATCTTTGCCTCTCTGACATTTGAATTCGAACATGATAGATTGATTCTCGTAATTGAATTAGAGATCCTACATTTTTACCCTCCGAAACTCATAACCTGTTGCCTGTACTAGAGCCCAAGACATCATTGTATCTTCTCAATCATTTCCCTCGCGTACACTATGACATGACTTTTACAAATCCTTAAGGGCCTTAAGGCTCATGGCTATGTCAATGCTAGCTCTCCGCCCAATCCCTAGAAACAGATAGAGGTCCAGCCATGGCAATTACCCTCTCCCTAGCTCACATACTGTGTAGAATTATCTTGTGTGTAAGCTAATTTAGTTTCCAAAGTTGTTTCCACCACAATCCTATAGCGCATCAGATACCCCGCGGCCAAAGACTTGGGAGTATATGGATATACAAGGGATTTGAATTATATCTTTCGCCCTTAACTTTCTCCATGGGGGTGAAATGAAATGGTGTGTTCACATTTATAGCTCCAAGAGTAATAAACGGGTAACCGAATATGCAATGGGCGGAGCTTTATTAAAAAACCTTGGATTGATAGTATATGTAGAAGTTTAATTAATCCATGATTTAATACTAACTAGGAATGTTGTATGCTCTTATTTGCTATAAAAAGCAATTTCTCTTATCGCCCCGTAATCTGCAGAATTACTATACTGCTAAAACTCACTGGCTCATCAAACTATATGACTAAAACTCAATGGTTTGATGGGAATGATATGCAAAAAATGAGAGTTAGCCGGGATGCGAACGCGCGTCTTTCACCTCGACCCTCGCAAGCTCTAACCACTAAGTCACGGTAGTGTGAACAGTGTTTTCGTTCCAGTATTGTTCCACTCCCTAGTCTCGTCATTGTGTGCTTGTGCGCTGCTTTCCTTTCTCTTTTCCACTCTCTGCCTGCTGAGCGTCCTTGTGAGTGGAACGTATGTATTTCCATGTATGTGATGACTAATTGACTCTTAAATTATCTGTAACTCTGATATTAATTAACCAATATGGACGAAATTCATCTGGGATGGTCCTAAGTGTATGAACTACATATAATGAAAATTTAATGTAAAGCCGTCAATCCGTTCGTGAGTTATCGTGCGCACAGACGGACCGACGGAAGGACGGACCGACGGACCGACGGACCGACGGACGTCACTCAACCCTGTATAGGAATGGCTCCGCCCATTAATAAGCATGTAAAGCTAAAAAGGTGTGGGCATCATTCCCGCTCAATCTCCTGGTGGTAAACAATCAAGATCCGCATCCACAATGATGAATACATATCCTGACGTAGGTGTCATTCCCTTTTTGAATCACAGAGACAATAATTCCACCATCCCAGCAATAAGCAAGCACAGCAAGCAAGCAACACTTCCAGCAAAATATCAACGGCAAAGCTTTAGCAATTCTAAAGAGCAAGCAAGTATATAAAAAGATGATGCTTACACTTCTGTTGTTCGGGTTTGGAATCTTGATGGGTTTCTTTAAACTAGGTTTACCCAGGTACCAGTCCTCTTCTGGATTGTATTCTGCCAGCAGGTCCAGGAGTGCGGGAACATTTACGTAATTATCGTCGTCGAAATGGCAAAACCACCTACGAAGACAAATTCAAAAGGAGCATTAAAATGTGCGACTTTCCACACACGCCACACAGAGCTTTACATCTTTTCCGCTTTTACACAAAACTTAACCTAAACCCGCTAGGCATCAATCCACCGCTTTACCACACCCCACCTACGACTTCTTTACCTTCGCATCCCTCTAAATATTACAATCAAAGGGAGCTGGAAAGTGATGCTTGTTTTCATGGTTTTAGTAACAAAGGGACGGCGATCGTGGTAACAATAAACTTTAATGGTCGTGTGTGTGTACTTGTAGAGAGGTGTGTAAGAGAGGTGGGGAAGATGAGTCCCATCTCCATCTAGATGAGGGTAATTTAAAATCAAATTACCTGATATCATAAAAGGATACAGGATAATTCTTCTCATAATTCTACAATATTCCATTGAACGCTATTTCCTCCCAGATTCATACTTGAGTGGTAATTCAGCTAGCACTTCTACGATCATCAATGGCCCTATCTCATGCTTAGTTGAGAATATATTATTTTGTATTGTGGGAACTTTCATTTCAAATTCTCCTAAAACTGAATATCCTCTTTTATATTCATCTTGGATAATTGAAATACAAGGGCTATAATTACTGCACAATAGAAAATTAGTAATGTTTAGCCATAAGCGATCCTGACTTGTGTGTGTGACTTATTGAAAACGTGAGGTATTAGAATCCTGGGTAGTTTAATAAATAATTGCGCTAAAATCTTATTCTCCTTGCTCTTGAGAGCCGCGTGTCTCAAGAGAAATGGACGATAACAAGGATGCTGTCCGACTCAAAACTCTGTTGACCTCAACTCTTGGCTTGACCGCTTAGGACCAGCGGCTGTAGGGAAATATGTGGGTAGTGCAAGTACGACACAAGTCAAACAAACTCTTGTATAAATATTTAGACTCACGATTTAGATGTTCTTAGGAAGGCGTCGAACTCCATGGACATCTTGCAGCATAGCGCTTGCCTGTTAACATACAATCAACAATTATTATTTATTCCTCGTGTATTAAGCATCGTCTCATTTCCCCTTTAAACTCCCTCCTGCTCTTCTTCATGATTGTTTCTTGCAGTGCATGCCCTGCACTACCAATAATACAAAACCAAGATGAAAGTCCGCAGCTAGCTAAACTAGCTAAACTAGAGAGAAGATAACAAACCAGGAGGAGTGTTTGCACAATTATCCCAGACTTGCCTTGGACAAATACAGCAATTAACACTCCGAGTAGCTGCTCTCGCCTGTTCCTCATCAGCATTGCATAACAATCCCAAATTTTTCACCTGTCCTAAAGTCTAGGCTGACTCTGAATCCCAAATGGATTCTACCTTTATTGACTCGATTCATTCAGGCTAGAATGCATGCGACTTTGATTCGAATTTCAAATTAAATTAATTCCCAGAAATTCATTCACACCATCCCTTCCCAGTTACCTGTTTGGCGCTCCTCAAACTACAGCTAACAGTCCCGCCACTCAGTCAGCCACCTTTCAATCCCGTGTCCAACAATCAAAATTCTCAGTTCCTCAAGTAAATATTGGTGGGACTGCAATTTTGTTTTCTTACTTACAAGCCTGTATGTAGTAATGATGGTAATTTGTAGCGCTCTCCCCCATCCCCTGCCACTACAATTATCTTTGATTTATGCGCATGAAAATAGGGTGAATCCTTCTTATGGCCGGAGATAAATCAACATTGCAATTCATCATCTTCAGATCATCCTAAACTCCTTCATCCTTCAGTCCTAGCTCTATCTCTAAAAAAACTCTCGCAAGGCAGACAACTATTCTCCTCAGGCAGTTCCTAAGTAGCGGATTTGCATACTAAAATTTCATCTTCCTTTCGTCCTTAAGTTTTACTCAAGCTCGTCGGCTATTGCCGGCTATATCTCTTCCAAGAATCTTCCAGCAGTATCTTGGAGCAATTCCCTTGAGGCAATGCATAATGCATCGGCAACTAATCCCAAGCTTCTCTCCTTAAACCATACACATATTAAACACTCTCCGTACATAAAAAGCTCAATTAATCTTACCTGTAGTGAGTAGCCGGGCAATGCGTGTTGATAATATGACCATCTGTAAAAGACAATAGCGTAACGGAATTAGAATACATATTTTAAAACTACTTCTAAATTTCCACGCTACTTAAAGGCTTCATTGAACGTTCCATGCAAAGCAAAGCTTCTCTCAGTATTCTTGCATGTTCCTTGCAATTATTGCATTTAAAACTTATGATTATAAAAGCTGGAATAAATTTTAATAATATTTCCAAAATCCAGTCGCTCCGTTCCCTGCTTCCTCGCAAACTTTTCTTAGTTTTACATTCATGTACTTACTCGTAAGAGTATCAAGCTCGGGGTCATCGTCATCAGTGAAGATCCAAGTCTGAAAATTATAAAACAAGACATGAGTTGTGGTGGTAATGAGATGAGTCGTGGAATCTCCATCCTCCATTCCTCCATCAATCCTCCGAATCCTCCCTCCTAACTTGTTTCAATGTTCCCTTAACTCCTTCTCCTTGTACTTCTTGATTCATTTTTTTACCCATCTTTCCCCTCTTTCTTCTTCTTGAATTATTTCTTAGCAAACTAACAGCAACAACTATGGAGAGAAACCGGGAGTCGCTTGTGCAAATCTCTTACAGAATCCCAGATTACCAACGAGCTAATAACATTTATGAACGTACATGGATTCCCAGTTAGTCTTTGCTACACACACAACCACTTTATCTTGTTATTCTGGTTTGTGGCCACCTATTTCATATTTCAACGATCCCGGCTTCTTAATGTGGATCCACAAACACACTGACTATTCATTCAACATTCAACAGGTTGTCTATGAGCTGTCGCTTTTTCTCTTAGCGCTTTCCTTCCTCATAATAAACTCAAATAGATGGCGGCGAAGGCAAAGGAAGAATTTCGGTGAAAACCATCATCATCCGAGCCATATTCCAATCCAACCTGGCTCATTCCTGCAGCTAGCTCCGAGTCCGAGAGCTTAATTAGCGATAGAAATGATTCAGGTAAAGCCACTAATAGCTTTATGGTTTATTTTTTTCACAAAATTGAAAAATCTTCCTGGCTTTGCTACCAGTTAACTATCCTCACCAGCTACTGTTTTTCTTTTCTTTTCTTTTCATCCATCCTCCTCCTCCTCTCCAATTCCCAATGTTTTACAGACTCATCTTTTTCTTCTTTGCTTTGTCTTCATAACTTAATTGCACGGTAAAAGCAAATGAATTTCCAAATTTTACCCTGGCAAAAACGCTTCAACAGAAGAGCAATCTAGCAAAATGGGAGGTAAATACACAGAAGGGGATGAGAGTCTTGAGCTCTTAGCTTAGTTTCTCCATGTTGCTAAGAAGCATTCCTTCACTGCATACAGGTTTCCCCTAGATATTATGAGTTATTGTGCGGAAAATAATTGCTACAAAACTCGAAGGCAAGATCCGAGGATGCGGGAACAAGTAGTTGTTTCTCTCTGGAACTACAATCATTGGATCATCTTCGCATCTTCCTCCTCAACTCTGCACTGTCTAACCATGTAGTATTAATCCTTTAAAGGATTTTTTCTCCTCATATTCTTGAGTTACTTCTTGGGCGATCTTGTTTACTTGAGGTGAACGAGGAGTGAATGTGTAACGATCTGATATTCGATAATATTTCCTCACATATCCTTCACCCTTCTTATTATCCATTACTCTATTATCCATCCATCCCTCATACATTAGCTATATAATTTTGCAGGGTGGGCAACATTTCTTAATTCCTTCACTGATCTTAATAGCGCATTTTCCTCCTTCACTACAAATTTCTCCCTCACTCTCCATGCTATGCTCAGTATATCTTTCCGCCTCCACCCTAATTGCCATTACATGGATGAAAACATAATCCTGAACAATCTTCTCAACCCCCCTCCCCATTTAACAACACACCCTTTCACACACAATTTCTTATTGCTTATTGCTTTTCTTATTTGGATCTTCAACTTTTCCCCGTCACACAGCCAGTAAGCAATAAGCAAAATTTCAAGCGTAATCAGCAAAACAACGAAACCAGAGTTACTCGAGTATTGGATTTCACTTCAGTTTCGCAATCATCACATCAACCCTTCTCCCTACGGCAAGCCTCCCTTCTCGGAGTAATGCACCGATGAATGTCTTATGCTTATAGAAAAAGCAATAAAAACTCACGACAAGATAAAGTGCAGTCCAAACAAGGAGTCTTATGTCTGTAGTTAACTAAAATGGCAGAATCATATTTAGTATATGAGCCAGCACGTAAAGAGCCAACTAAACCAAAGCCCGACGCTCAAGTAAGTGAATCTAATTGGGCGATGGCAGTATATATATATTTTTGTAGCTTAGCGTGATTTCTCTGTTATTTCATGTTTACACATTAAGACTCCGGGACTGTGTGGTGGCTACAGAATTTACGAGTTTTCAACTTAGGGCACGGCTCCTAAAAACACCGCATGAGATCTTGTTCTTTTTCATGTTACACCATCTGAAAAAGGCCAAAACAGTCTCAACCCGCCTCTTCAAACTCCTTTTCCCCCTTAGGATAATTCATATTATTCCATACGTCCATGATTTCAGTCAGTCCCTGCCTTTAGATTCTTAATAGTTCCAAGCGAGTCAATTTCTCCCCACCATCCCTACCAAACCACTGATACTGATTCGTAGCGAAAGTTTGCTCAAGCTTGAAAATAGTTTCTTCAAGAATCAGCGCTATCTTTCTACTAAGACTCCGCTTTAAGGCTGGATGCACGTGGGTTGGATTACATCAAGTCCCGCGTCTGCTACTGACTCACTGGGGCAAGTCAGAGAAGACCCCGAACGAACCATGCTGACAACTAACTCCATGAACAAGGTTGGTTGCCATCAACTTTTTAACAAGTAGAAGGGGAGCAAGCTTTTGACATTTGATCCTTGGATTTTTTAAGAGTTTAGTAGAGCTTAAAAATCATGTCTACAGCTAGTTAGAGACTCTGAGCTCAATCATAGCTCAACGCTCTCAACTCAAAGCGTAAGGGATGATGAGGATGGTTAGAAAAAGCATCCCTGTGTAGACGGATTAATATGACAGGTATTAGGTCTGAAGTCATGGTTACGCATAAACTCATTCAATATCCTCCCTACACTGGTTATTATTCAATATTCTTGAGCATTTAACACAGAAACTATACAAGCTAGGTCACTCTCAGTTCAGGATCATCAGTATTCAGTCCAAGCCCTGTCCTACTCTGGCCTGTCGTAGTCATGATGCAGGAGACAAGTAACAAATATGAAGCACTAACGTTAATGGCATTTGAATAGGGGGATTATTATTTCTAATGGCTCTTAGTGTGTTCAGTACACGGCTGTATTATTTTGTGGTATTATTATATCACCAAAGTAGGATAGCTGCAGAGCAGCAACATATTTTCCCCATCAGCTTCATGGTTCCGTCATCTCAGTCAGTTGGTGATGACCCAGTGTGTAAAACTGTCATTAAATCCTTCATATAACGGTTCTAGTGTTAACTACCATCGTTTCCACGGTTCTGATGGCTAATAAATTTGATATCGGACAATCATCAGCTTACACTGTGAGCAAGAATCCGTTCATACATCAATGGATCACAAACTACTAACCAGGCTCTTCTGCTATACCGTTGGTGTATCTTTCAAGGAGTTTTCACTGGTCTTTTTTAAAATCTTTAAGACATAATTCACAAAGAATAGCGCTACTTACAGGAGGCATTGAAAAGATGGGAATGGATCCATCTACCTATACTCCTACAACTCCTTTCTTATTTTATTATCTTATCACGCCCAGGTTTTAATAAAACTCATAAGATGGTTAATATGACACCGTAAACTAGAAAAAGCTTACTGAAACTTCACATAACCCCATCTCCTTCCCCCTCTTTTGTTATTCTCCTCCTCTACCCAACTGCTCATTTAAAATCTACTAGAATAGTGCAGACTCCAACGAGGATCGGATTGATTCCTCTTGTAAAAAGAAAAAGCCTCTTTGTAGGACATTCAATCTTGTAGATCTTGAAGATGATCCTCCTTCTATTCACCAACCAACCTTTTGCTACTACTTATTACGAGATGAGATGACGAACAGAAAGTGCGACGCTTTTTTTCGTCTCCAAATCTCTCAAGTTTTTTCAATTCTATAACAGAAGATAGGGTTCCATCCATGACTACATCAGCCATACGACGGCGACAAGGATTCTGAAGACTTTCAAGTCTTCATATTAAAACCATATGTGCAGTCCCAACCGAGAAACTCTAAACCAGCGCATTCAAGAAGAGTACCCGCGATCCTGGAATTGCCATAACGGCTAACAGTTTCCCGGGTGTTCTCTTTCTTAACCTCTTCTGTCTTACGCTTATGGCAAGACATTCCCATGATTCCCGACTCTGGTTTCTAAGTTCTGGCGGGAACTGCTATTTCTTATGCTCTTCCAGAAATCACAATACTTTTTCTAAACATTTCCGTTTCCTCCAGTACTCCAAGACACGCATACTTTCATAGTACCCGCCTTGACTGCATTGCTACAAAATTTGTTTATGAATATTTATGCAACATGTCAGTAAACTATTACCAAGGATTCAAGCAAGTGCATGTGTATTTCGTGCTCCGAGTACGTTTGCATTAATACACTATCTGGCAAAGCAGAACTTATACTTGGAGCAAAGCGCGAGTACAAACTAATTGCACGCTTATTTTTCAAGAGACGATTGAATTATCTACGCTACTTTCTCACGGTTTTATTGCAAACAAATGCAAAGACCGCATATTTTTCTTTCTTATCTATCCATGCCTCACCAGAGTTTACCAACTACAGCCAGAAGAGTAACCATCTTCCCCTTCCTTGGCTCTTTCCTAACTGGAGGAACTGGAGTCACCCACAGATGGTTTAACCATAATAAATGCGCTACGGTTTGCATTAATTAAAAAAATGTGAATAATCAGTTCCAAGAGGGAGGATGACTGAGAGCATTATAAAGAGCAGACCGAGTAGATCCTCTTACTGCTGTCCGTATGGATCTTAAGCCAACTTGTTTCTTATGCATTAATAACAAAAAAGCTATTGGTGAAACTGATTAATGCTCTGGTGAATTTAAAGAGTGAAATGGATTTGTCCTTCGATAATTCATCTTCATCAATCCACTGCAATATATGCATCCACTAAACCATCGTCACTCCTACTCCTGTTCCAAACATGCTTTCCTCATTTAACCAGTGCATCCCTTGAAGAATTCTCCAGCCTCTCTCCGTCTCCTCCGTACATGTCTAATATTGTAACTCCTTTCTTAGAGCCATTATCATCATGACTGAATCAGATGAGCTTATAGTAGTAGTGTGAAGGTGAAAATATCCAGCCTCCCCTCCAGCCACACTTTTTTACACACATCCAATTCATCAACTATTACATGGCACCTTATAAATGACGGCCCCAGACTACACACATCAGCCCTTTCATAATGAATTGTAAGTGAGGCGAGAGCGAGAGCCGGAGCGGACATGATGAGATGCTAAAAACAGCATCTCTTCTATCTATTTCACTCTTTTCATTCCATTCTCAATTCCTCCCCTTGTGTATTAGACTGGAGGTGTGACGCTTTCCCCTTTCTATCTTTCTCTTTTCTTCTCCAGCAAAAGCCTGCAACTAAAGCTAAAACTCAAGGCATCTTCCTCAATCAACCCTGGATTCAATAGCACCTTCCACTTGGCCTACAATAGTCTGCTTCTCCAATCACCTCACCTGTGTACTACCGTATCCCATATCTTCCTAACATTTCATCCCCCTTCTTCTGCTACATTTCCTACAAAGAATTTAGGATGCAAAGAAATCAGAGAGGTGAGTGATGATTTTGTGGTTGCTGGCTGCAGGCAGGCAGGCTGGAACAGAGATGGACAGACGTATAAACACGTATGATTACACCTGTTTTCATCCCAAAGACATTCAACCTTTTTCTACACTACCTTCTCACTCACTCACATTCATAGCTTCTGGCTCAATCAGTCTTTTTTCACAATATTAACTCTGCTACTAGCTCTGTAAACTAATCCTACCTTGACGTCTCTAGATGAACCCAGTCAGTCAGTTACACCTTGGCTATACTAGTTTCTTTTCATTTCTTATTCCTTATTCTACCTCCTTATATTTCCCCTCCGTTTAACAATCCTTCTCATGTAATTAGATACATGCGCTCATACCCTTCCAGCTATCATCTTTCCAAATAATTTATTTGCATCTCAACACTTTTAGTCAATTCCTCCAGCGGCCTAATTGCACCAAACCAGCTAAGCATTCACATCTTTTCTTATTCCATCCACAGTCTACTAACCTTCTACTCCTTCAAAAATCCATGAGTGATTTACGTTCACCTGATAAAATGATAAAGGTGAAGAGGTTAAATTTTCTGTGATTGTAAAAACTTCTCCACTAATCCCCACTTCTCCGGATTGCACGATCCCATGTCTATATTTCAACCTTTAATCCAAGGTCCGTGTCAAAGCGCTTAACAAGTTAACTTGCAGGATTAGATTCCCTCCCTTTCGAGCCTCAGCTTGGGTTCACACATCCTCAGCTTCTCTACACACTCAGCTTACAAACACAGGTATCGTATTGATTATAACACCTGAAACTTTTACAAGGGCCCTTCTCCCGTCCCTTCAATTTTTACAACCTTAGCCCGAGCGAGACCATCAATCCCATGTCCTGACTATAGGTCGCACAATTATACAACCATGCAACCTAATCCCTTCAACACAAACCTCTAAGTTCCTTGAAGGCTATAGAAGAAGATGCTGATCGCAAAGTGTTCAGAGAAAGCCGACGATTGTCCCTTATTGGAAAAGGATTTTCTTATTGGAGCGTGAGTAGTGTGTGTGTAAACATTTTTTAACATTCCCTTCCCTTCCTTATCCGTATATCCCTTAAATTGCTTTAAAATTTCCCCATATTTATGACCTATGACCGGCTTTAAAATTTAAGCACGTCTTTCCTACCCGGCTTAACTTAATTGCTATGAGCTTTTCTCCAAACTCCAGGAAATATTACCTTTATGTTTAAAAATAAGGGCTTGTTGCTGCCTCAACACTCGTATACAATAAGAGTGCTATAAACTTTGACTCTTGCCAAGGGAAGCAAGGAAATTAGTCATAAATAAGAATAGTTATAGAAACGCACGACATTGTAAAATTTTACGTCTTCAATTCTATTTAAGCTTGGAGGTAATGGAAACTCGACTAACTACTATTCTCCTGTATATAGTCTAAGTTCTTAGCTACTCTTTCAGTCTCTCAACAATCCAAGTCAGGTAGTAGGATGAATAAATAATTGAGACGAGAGAGAACAAGAGAAAAAAGACAGGGCAATCATTTAAACCGGCGCCCTTTGCATTTAAACTAAAAGATGATTGAAAGACAGGGCAAGAAAGAGAGCTGAGAGCGAGAAACCTTACATTATATATAGCGTCATTCCTAAACTAGTCCTCCATTCTTTCTCTACGCATTGAAACAAGCACTGATCGCTCAGACGAGTGGCACTCTGCTAATTGAGAAACTTTTTAAACAGATCGTGATACGGATTCCAATTTCCAGAGTGCTGATGGACAATTTTCAAGAGATACATCATTTGTAAAGATAATGGAGATGATCGAGTAAAAGCTTCTTCCTCCTCCGTCATTCTCTTCTATTAGCTAGGAAGAGCCAATAATAAGTAGTGAGACCTAAACATAAGCAGTGCCCATAATTGTTTCTTATGTCTGCTTCTCATCATTGTTATGCTAAAATCCGGAGCTTTATCAATATTTTCAAACATACTAATCATTATAAAAACCAAAGCCTCCCCAGCCTCTTAACTCATCCTCCTCTTCAACCCTGACCTTAATGATGCAGACAGATTCAAGAGGGGATGGATGTTTTACGGAAAATGACAGTAGATAACATAATTAGGAGAAAACTTAAGCTGACTTTTTTACATTAGAACCACGACGGACCTGAAGCCGTTTAGAATCGGAGGGAAACACAAGAGTGGTGAATAGCATGAGAAGAAGCGACACGGCCATTAGTCCTGGAAGACAATTATTTTGACTTCCAAAAGTAGAGACCATAGGTTAAGCATGGGGGTCCTCACTCCATGTGTGTGGTGGTGATTTGAAGAGGGAAAAATCATTAAGGAGAAACAAGGAATTATCTGGAGGAATGATGCGCAAGTTTTAGAGCATTCTTAACAACTTCCTAGTTTTACTATATAGTTCCTAGGGACCTGGGCTGATGGTGGAACCTTAGGAGAAAATCATGACTATGGAAAATACATCTATTCAGCTTCAGAGAAACGAGTGTACGACGATACCGATATTTTGGAAATCCATGGAGTGCAAGACTACAAAAAAAGAGCAGATCCTCCTGTCCTCTAGCCACTCGGATAATTTCAACAAGTGGGCTCTAAAATCTCCCTCACGTGCAGGTTCAACAAGGGTAAGGCCCAAAGAATACAACAACCCTCAAGTGTAATTCGAACCTTTTCAAAAAGAGGTCCTTCTTCGGGATCAATAGATGCTTTTAAAATCTTTTCCGTTTACAACAAGTGCGTAGGCGGTGCAAGCGTAACACTTTCCTCCCTCTGATTGCTCTACAAGATGGTGAAGCTAAGCATATCTCCCCGCACCTTATCGTTTCTTACCCCAACAACCGATATTGTTCCTCCAAGCCCAAAGGAAAATGTATACACGTCGTGAATATCAGTGCGTATAGTTTAAACCTCATCAAGACAGAGGGCCGGCATTTCTAAAGAATTATCATCCCCTATATATATTGTGTTTACCAGTGAATTATCCCGCCCACATGTGCATCATCACCACAACAGATAGCAAAATACCCAAAATCTTCTCAAGGATTTCAACTAAATGCTAGAAAATCTAAGCTGCGATGACTGCACCACAGCATACAACCTAAAATACGAGCTCAAATTAGCGAAACATTTTCTTAATTTACCTCCTATTACTTCCATTTAATTCTTAGCATTTAGAGCATCTCATCTAAACACCTGTTGGAATCTCTGGAGCAAAGCAATGTAGCCGAACACCTGAGAGTATTTGCAAATTACATTTGCTAACATGACGTATGGGAGTGGGAGTTACTCATGAATCAAGAAGATACATTGATTAGGAGCTTAATTATTCCTCCGACTATTAAACCAGATCGACTGATAAAATTCTGAAGATTGAAACACAGCTGCGAAGTGTATATTAAAGACCAAAGGTTGCAAAATCCTTACCTGATCTTTCGCAAGATTGAACCATGTTTGAAGGACAGGTTTTAATCTTGTTTGATGGAATCTTTTGGTACTTTTGACACTGAAGAACACACTGTCCACACTCATATCACTGTAGGTCGCACCATGTACATAGTTAACTCTCGGATCATATTTTTTCAAAATAGCACTACTATCCCTCGCGAATCTACCTTCCGCCTTGTGACTAATTCCTCCCGCCTCCTCCACTTTCTCCTCCCAAGTTTTACTTTCACTCCCCGCCACACCGACTTCATTCCCATCAGTTACAAAGAAAACGTCACTACTATTATTCAATGAAGCTCCTCCACCAGTATCATTCCTCTCCGCTACGGAAGAAGCGTCCAAGTTTTCCAGTTCTTCATAGTATAGACTTCGAGCAAGTTCTTCTGAATTTTCCCTAATTGTATAATTAACATGGAAGACGAAGAGTGTGCAGGTGATGATTGCAATTGATGACAATTGCAATGCATTCCGGAATCTTTTATTCAGCAGAGGGTTCCCCATTGTGACCGCTCACTATGAGTTCCTAGCACTCACAGGCTAATTGAGTTTCCTTTGTGGCAAGGAGACAACAGGGCTGTTGCATCTTATCTTCTCAGCTTCCAGTCCGCACACACAGATTTTACACTTCCCCCTTTATCACACTCATCATTTTTCTCCGGAGTAATAGTCCTCCTGTCCCACTTGAGAATCTCAGAACAGCTTCTGGTACTTCATGTATTCTCCGCCTGTACAGGAAAGAAATTACATGAGCAATTAATATCAGCACTACCGAGAGAATAACTCAAGACGCGACCAGAGAGTAACCCACAAAGCATGGGCTACACAGATAAACATGGAATCCGAGAAGGACAACATGTGCTCTTGCGGAAATGCTCATATCACATAGCCATTTCAGTCGCAAAAATCCTCCTTATCGCACTTCTCAAGAATTACGACGTGGCAACTCTCAAAGCCACCAGCACCAAGATGCAAGAACATGTGTCAGAGTTTATCCTCACAAATTGACACTTACTTAATCTGAAGGGAAGCAAGACGATTCCAACAACGGGCGTAGCTCCTTAGCTTCTTCCACCATCCATGAGGGGTCAGATTGCACTTTTTTCCACTTGATTGAATCCTTGTCTCCAGCTACTGCATCATCATGAGAGAATCCGATCGCTCCCGACTACTGTCCTCCCGCTATTCATCCACACCGCAACCACATCTCTTCACTTGATAACAACCCAGGACAAAGTCTCTTAAGTAATCCAATCCCTGGGCGTAACGTTTGTCTTGTGTCCCAAATATCAGCCACTACTACTGCTGTCCAACCGTTAATTAATTCCGGATCCAGCTCCGATGATACTGACCGTAACAAAATCACCGTCTTTCAAAACCGCGCTCCACCTCCTCCTCTCAACTGGACCTCCTCTTGGCCAAGGGTCTTCGGCTAGACTGAACGAGAAAAGTACACATCATAATAATCACCACGACGAACCCAAAATCCTTCCCTGGTATTTACACTAGATTGCCGCACGTTTCAATCTTGAATCATTCCGTACACAAACTTATTTTATTCCTTGCAATAGTTCAAGGATGACCAACAACTGTGTTGGGTCCGAGCACAAACGGGGGTAATTGCAGTTATCTCCTAGTTATGTTTCGTGCTTAAGGGATTTTCTTGTCTCAACTGACCCTTGTAGACTACAAGGATTTGTTGCCTCACTCTTGTGCCTCACTCACCGAGGCAATTCCAAGCAAGACGGCAAGCGTGTGTCAGTTTTAAAGTTTCAAGAAACACAGATCCTCCCATCACTGGGGTTGCAACAAGACTGAATCTTTGGGAGCCATGGTTCCCAGTGTATATTGTTAAACTTGTAGAGGGATTGTTGCTTTCTTGGCTGGCTCCTTTAAGGATGAAGCAAGATCTTAGGGTGTCTTAGATGCTTGGGCTATCCGTGGTACCTTAAGCAGAAGGAAGGAAGAGTGGATGCCTGCAGGTTAATCTTGAGAGGACCAAGCAAGGGAACGTCAAACCCGGAGATTTCCTATCACACTCCATCGTTTCTATACGTTGAACCTGATTTCCATCGAAATGTGTGTGTGGTGTATGCCGATAATGCCGGAGGCTTCTCTTTGGGATTAGATTCAAGAATTCCTTACTATTTCTCATGCTAGGGATGCAGCCGCCTCTGCTGCTTACTGCTTATACCCTCTTTGGTTCATCATCAATTGGCTAACTTTGAACGTACTCCACCATCACGGCACAAAGTAAAGTCTTTATTTACCCGATGCCTCATATTCAGAAACGTTGTTGATGTTGATTGCGGTCCTCCTCCTACACAACTCACTAAATAATCTAAACTTGAAGCAAAATTCATAAACATGAGCTGCCTGAAAGTATTACCAAATAGTTTTGGTTTTGCATTTAAGTTGACTGAAAAATTTAGAGGGCTACACATTTAATTCTCAATATTTCTGCTATAAATATTGATAAATCCCGCAAAACTGCGAAATATGTGTGCTAAAATACGAGTGTTACTACTACTGAATCAAATATTACTCGAATTAATTTTTAAACAATGCATGGACTTGAAAACGCATGTAAAGCAAGTAATATTTACTTTGCTACAAAACGTTAAATTATAACGGACACGTTAAATATTAACTATCTGAGAAACATAATTACTGAAGTATACTTCTTATCTTCTATCTAGGTATAAGCCGATCCTACTGCGTCTCTCTACACCACCGCCATGTGTATGACCCAATCACCTTTAAACAAGTCCGCCAAATTATACTTAACCTGACTAAACTACTCTTCATTAATCACTCCATCAAATCCATGTTCATTTACGATTTGAATAAGTAACGTAGAAAAGTAGGGACACCATTTGGAGTTTGGATATTCCTGGAAGTTGCCTCCTTTAAATTATCTATTTATGATCACACAATGACTGACTCGGGAAGAAAAATTAAAAACTATTTAACTTACTTAAAACTACTGGAGGGAAACTTCTCTGGATTTCATACATTCGCATTTCTCTCAATACAAAACCTTGCCACAGCCACAATATACAATTGATTCGGATGCGATACGGTATTTTGAATTTCGGAAGGTCAACAGCATTCAAGTTCATTAAGTTTCATTCACTGGCATTGCTGGGTATTCTCCATTTAGTAGTGTTGTGCCTGGAGATAGTTCATCTGACTCAGGTCACAGGAGGGTCAAATAAATTGATTCCAACTTCGCCCAACAAGGATGGGAGGCTCATCACTGTCTTCGCTTTCGTCTAGCGTCAACTTCTTACATTTCTTCACCACAGAAGAAGTTGCTGATTCTGATTCCGTCTCCGCATGTCGTTTGTTTGTATCGTGAGAGACCCTTCGTTCCTCACTGGAATCAGTTCAGAATTGTCATGACTCATACAAGACATTCATGCATCACCTTTGACGAGCTTCAATGTAAATTAAACAAGTGGGGATTTAGGCATATGGGCTTTAAATACGTTGTTGCCTCGTAGCATGACTTACAGATCAAAGTCACTTTCTTTGATGCTGATGTAGGGGCTGTGGTTGTGGCCTTCATTGTGTGATTTTTGAAGGCTCTGCTCGACCGTCTTCTTTTGCTCGACAAGTACGTTTCCTGGGAGATCTTGGGGAGAATCTACTGATGTTGGAGCAGCAGACCTGAAGAAAATAATAAAATTACAACTGTGTTTCAGTACAAATGCTTACCTCCTCGCTTCGTTCCTTCGTTACCCTAAAGTTAGCCATGCATCATTAAATGTAAACGCATGAAATTCATAGTACCTTCCAGAAAGTCCACTTCCTGAATCTTGTACCGAACCACCAGCGCCTTCTGATCGCATGCCGAGGAGTCTCCTCAATCTATTTAATCAAGGAGACGAATGTACATATTTGGTTCGCGGAACACTGATCCACGACATTCTGATCCCCGGTAAACTCATCCCTGGATAACTCGTCACTAGGATAAGTGAACCTCTTGGATACTGATCCCTAGGTAAACTGGTCAACCGGGTTAGTGGTCCCCAGGATTACTGGTACATGAGGAATACTCACCCACAAATCCTTAGACCGGTACACTTTTTAGAATAATATGACAAACATAGCATGCAAACAGAAGATGAAGTAAGCAATTCTCGTCTAAGCTTCTTGTTTTGCACTGCAGCTATTTGGCAGCAGTTTAGTAGTGACTCTGTTAGTGACAAGTACATTAACATTACGTTCTTGGAATTGCAATGCCAGGGTTTTAGTTAATATTTATCGGACGACTAATATCGCAGAAGGGTACAACAGGAAACTTAAATTACACGCTAGGGGGGCTCATCCTCCAATGTTTGATTTTTTATAAATTTTAAGAGAAGTTCAGGACGAGACGGAAATAAACATTGAGAGTAAACTCAAACGGACGGAGCAGGTATCTGCCAAATTGTATTCCGTTTCTCATTACAACTTGTTCAAAAAAGTAAAGCAGTTTACAGTCTATTGTCACGAAAGACGTGGAGAAATATTGCCTGATAAGTGTATAGACTTTGATAAGAGTGTAACTATGAATTCTGTAGCTGGGGGTCCACGCAAACATATAACTGTATTTTTAATTCACATTCATAAACTTGCTTTCGATTGAAAATTTAAAAAAGGACGAGTAAAGGGGACCAGTAATCCTGTGTACCAATTATCCCAGTGATTCAGTTTACCTAGGGCATCAGTTATCATATGTATCAGTTTTCCGGGGGATCAGTCAACTGGTAGATCAGTTATCCGGGGTCCACTTTACCGGGGTTCACTATTCCATGGATCGGTGGACTGATTACCACATATTTGTATATACAACAGGAAACAAAACAAAAGGAATGTCTAGCGTAGGTTGGTTCATGACGGGAGGAAGCACATGATGGGAGATATCAGAAAACTGGTAAACATTGGTATTTAAATTACGATTCAATACCCTCTAAACCAATCACAGGGAAAGGCAGCGGTTAAGGGAGGCGGTCGCGTAACTCCCTGTGAACCAACTTCCACAGTACTTCCAGCTCCAACGCCAGCACCTTCTGGCGTATTTTCCATTCCATGAGGCTTACTACAATACAACAAACATTTGTCACTAATTGAGACACCCACGCTGATCAGCATTTCAACAACAGGCGCATACGCGCAACTGACATCAAACCGATGGAGGTGAAAAGCACGTAACCTATTCACGCCTCTCCTGTATAACTACTGAAGTCGCTACAATTGAACCTTCAGCAATTCGGCACATCATCAACGGCACATCATCAAAGCGAAATGCTAAACCTCTGGATCGTTATACTAAACATACCTCATTGTTTCTGTAGAACATTGCTGATGACCGACTACGCGAGAGTCGGTACTTATAATTCGCTGGGTCGGCGTAGCTGATTTGGTGGCTGGATGCGGGGGTCCGCTTGCAGGTCTAATTACGCGTTCGTCTGGTTCCGCCAGTTTTCTCCCGGTCCTGTAAAACAAAGTTCCGCATCTTAAATTCGAGTAATTTTTATGAAATTGCGCATAGCTCCGTAAAAACGACCCATTCATCCACCCTATTAGTGACCGACACACGGGAGTTTGAATAAAAACGTTGCATTTACATCAACAGAAGCGTATTTCTTTCTACTCGAAGCTCCTGACGCTGGTCAAGTTGACGGATGTTTTGATCCAATTCTTTTTGTCGCTGTCTATCCACCAACACTTTTTGAAGTATCCCTAAGAAATCATTAAGATAAAGTAAATTAACTGAAGGTTCATCCAAATAACAAATACGAACACGTCGCAAAAAACTGTCTGACTTATCCGTGCCCAACAAATAATTGCGGTGCAGCAGCCAATTCACAAAGTCCCCCCCCCTCAGATCATATTAATTTCTCACTCACTTTTTACATTTCACAACTGTTATTTACTTACTCTGATAATGCCGGTATTCTCGCTCAGCTAGACGACGATCCCATTCTTCATTCTTCTATGTCACGGGTGATTTTACGAAGTTTATTAAATATCAAAACTGCCTCATCCTCGCTGCTAGATCCGTTGGCACTCATTGTTTAAGTAAGGTTTCGTAAAATGATAAAAGACTGGAAGTGGAAACTTGATGGACTTTTTTCGGACTTACACTTTTTTGCAAATTCTAATAATAAATATCGTATTTACTTATTTCTGGAAAATGTGTCAAGACCTCCTCTTCCCCTTGATTCCCTTTTCTCAACTGAAGCTTTGATGGCGGTGCTTAAGTTCGAAAAAACACTCCGATTTTCGTTGAACGTTTATCCCGACCCCGACCAATCTAAGTTTGAAGGTTTCTCAGCCTCGTTGTTCTTCACTTCAACATGGGCCTTTGTTTCGGAGGACGTATTTTTAAGTAAGATACGACGTTGTTATTACCTGTCGTAGGGGATTAAGCCCTACTAGAATGCCCTTGAGGTAGCCCTCCAGCTCCAGGGAATTCGTTCGGTAGTTTTAGTGATCGCATTCCAGTTAATCTTAATCCTCAAAAAACGTTTGAAAGCATATGATGAGAACATTCAACCATGTAATTTTCATTTTTCCATCGATAGGGCGTAAAGGATTTAAGGGTATCTCCGTTTTCTACGATTTTGATGTGCTGATGAGATAAGCGTTAACAACGATAATATGTATCGAGTCTTCCATCGTTGATTCGTAATGGCCACTTGAAATCAATGCTAATCGTAGTTTCGTAGTGATTCGTATGCTCGAGGAAATCAATTTACTTAGACATACAGATCGTTTACATGGACTCCGATATGTAATCCAAAACCCCCTTCTTTCCATCTTGGGATCCGCAAGTTTATTCCGCTCGGTTAAGGGGAAGAAATAATAGATGATGTTACTAGTTGTTGCCACTTTGCAGGTTTGTCCCATCGTTTTCAAGTCTTCACGTTTACAATATACAAAAAGTTATGATTTATGTAGATCATATCCTGTTGTAGGTCAATACATGATGTCATTATTTCCGGATTTTATGTAATATCATGAATTCTGTTTAAAGACACGATTTCTATTCTTGTATAAAAATTTCATGATAAAATACTATAAGAAACAAAACAGAGCGCCTGAAATTTCAATGACTAGGTATAAAAATAAATAATCCAGAAGTTAAAAATACCGATGAATGTTCCTTATTCCTTATTCCAAAATAATCATCGGTAAATTGAACTAGAACGTAACGAAAATACATATCATTTAAAATAGCTGCACTAGGCTATCCGAATCCATTCCTAGAACTCGCCGCCACATGTTTTAAGTTCCTATATGCTTACGCCGCACCCGAACGAATATAACTCAAAGTCTTACCTCATTAGTAAATTTTTCTTATAGCACTCTAAACTACAAAGAGGAATTCCGGTTTTTGAGCATGAATACTTCTTTGGATTACCGCACCCCTGTGCTCCACAGATTTTTAGACTGATCGGCCTATATAA
Source organism: Sminthurides aquaticus (assembly GCA_906901655.1). Lineage (NCBI taxonomy): Eukaryota > Metazoa > Arthropoda > Collembola > Symphypleona > Sminthurididae > Sminthurides > Sminthurides aquaticus. Next base: position 6,757,099 of record CAJQTT010000003.1, read on the forward strand.
CCAATGAAAAAGGTGTTTAGCTAACACAAATTAGTTTGAACTCTAGTAATATTAAAAAGGTTAAGTTTTTGACTAAATTACTTTGGCGGGTGTGGCACGGCGAGCGGCATAGGATAATCTATAGGAAAGCAGATTAAATTCCCATCCGGCTTGCTAATGTAAGTAATTTTGCAATCCAATGTTCTGGGAATTCTTGGTCTTGCGGCAGACTTGAGTGGTTTCGTATGCTGTTTCTTCAACAATCTGTCCATTGTTCTTTTCTACAATAAAAAATAGTACAAAAATTAAACGTCCAAATGAAAAAAGATTAACTACATTTATTATGAGAGTAACATTACCTGATCAGACTCTTTCTTTTCTTGTGCTAGTTGACGACGTTTTTCAGACTTTTCCATTTTCAGACGAATCATCTCTTGTGTAACTACTGTTTTCTCTTTTCCAGTATCAATAGCAAATAAGCAGGGTGAATTACCGCCTGTCCCGTCCTTCTTTTCCAAAATCGCCCGCTGACGAGCCGTCAAGAGTTTTGGATTTTTTAATTGACGTAATTCTTCATCAACGTCTTCTAGTTTCCCAGATTCCAATGCATCAAGCCATTGCTCTTCCTCAAGTTCTTCCCCAGCAGCTCCGTTGTTTCCAGCGCTCGTTTTAACCGTCTTTTTCTTCCCACCGCTGTTGCTTAAAGTTACTGAAGCTGACGACGAGGAAGTAGAATTCTCATCAAAGTTAAGAGACTTAATTGATGCATCAAACGTATTTCCGACTTTACCCCCTTTTCCCATTCCAGTCTGACTTTTCGTAGGAGTACTTCTGGCACTAGGCGTTGTCGTTACAGGAGAAACGGTAATAGGAGAAACTGATTCCGTTGGAGATTCCGCGTTACTTCTAATTTTAGCTTTCTTAGGCGTGGGCGAGTTACTTTGCGACGTGGCTGCTGATGAAGCAAGATTGACTGATTGCGGTCTTCCAGCACGACTTGGAGAACTAGATTTCGTAAACTGGTGATACGGAGTAAAATAAAAGTCATCATCATTTTGACTGTGCGGTCCACCAGTTTCTTCTCTAAGTTTTCGTTTCTCTGCCAAACGTACAGACTTCTTCGGTTCCATATTGCCGGCCGCTAACGCAGGCACAGGACTGGCTCCTATAATTAAAAACTTGTTTACAGCAAACATCATAGCGATTTAAAATTAACTTGTCTTTCATGCATCTTATAAGGAGTGTAATATATGAGGGCATGACTTACGTGAACTCATGTCGAGTTATGCGGGAAGTAACGGACCATTAAATCGGTTGAAATTAATAAGAGATTAATCGAATTTCCTTGAAGAAAATTAGAAAACCAAATGTGACGCAACACTATTTTACAGCGGGCCAAAACATAATTAAATGCACCGGCCCATCGATACTTTCGAGCTTTAAGTTTTCCCGCTCTGAATTCTATGACAAAAATGATCTCGGTCTAACTCAGCTTTTCTTGAGGCCCTGCGGCAAAACGTTAGTAAAGCTCTCAGGGAACCGCTAACTGCCTATCTAGTTTAAATTAGCAGACAACTAATTTACAAAATGTCACAGCCTGTAATGTTTGACCTGCAGTGAGCAATCTTCGAAAGTTTTACCATTAGTTGAGGCATTATCTTGATAAGCGGGGGAATGCTCTCCAAGAGAATTTTCTCCTAGGAAAACACTTGCTTTGATTAACTACTTTACGCCTCCAGTAAGCACATATTTTTCCCTAACTAACCAAACTAACTATAAGAAAGAGCCAAAAAAAGACGTGCAACTTTGCAAATACTTTAAACTTTTAGGCATAAAGGTTTTTAATCACAATGTTTTCTAACTTCTTGACCACAATTTTTATCGTTCTGCAACAATGTATTATACATTACACAATTGTACCTAGATAATCGCCATAAAACTCAATCATGCAATCAAGAAAATCAAGCAGCCATTCAATCTGTGCACTAAAATCAAAGGTTTGATGACGTATATAATATCGACTTATAACAAGGGAATGACAATTAAATGTAACTTTTCCGTTTGCACATTTCAGTAATATTTCCTCATCGACAGTTCCATGGAGTGCCATCGACAACAAAAGCGCTCGATGGCACGGTGGATTTCGGAGCGTGCGAGGATTGAAACAGCAGTCTACTCTCGCGCATTGCGGATCGGATCGACTCTATGGTGGTCCACCCTGACACTGCTGAAGAGATCTTTTTAGTATCTATACATTGGTGTACAGAAGGTCCCAAAAAGTATATATATAAATATATATAAATTATTATACAGTCAACCTGGATTTAAAATTTGGTTCAAAAAGTTTTCAATATGTGCTATTAGTTCTCGTAATATTTGCTGTTTAACTTTTCCGACTATTCCTAACCGGGGTACAAAACCACAATTACATTAGCAGAAAGTGTAATCATTATATCTACTGATCACTGTCAGCAAAAGTAAACCGCACTACCAGAATTGCTGTTTTGTAATTGAAATCTTGTAATGAATTGATAATTGTTCAAACGAAAACCCTACCTATGTGAATATTATTATTTAGTTTTGATTTAATGACTGCGGTTAGAGCGAGACAGTTTTCAGTAAGTGTTGTTGTATTTAGATCAAATCTATTGAATGTGAATTGCAATCGAGTTTGGAATGACGAATTTCAATTGGTGTAATCCATGTAATTTTTTTATTCCACAGTATTTTTTATTCAACATAGTTCTGAGTAATCACCTTCATCATGTCGATAGCTACCGATGACGAGAAGAAGCTAAGCACGGTTTATGCCGCTCTTCAAACACTCCATGGTGAAAGTAAATCTGAAGAAAAGCATGCTGCATCGACATGGCTAGCAGAGCTCCAAAGCAGTGTAAGTTTCTTTTTATCATAGGCTGCTGAAGTAGTAGTTTAATTGATGTCAACTTTTTGAGCAGAGTTGAACTTGACAAGAACGCAATAATATGAGGATTCCAACGCCCTACATATTGGATTTTATTTGTTCTATAGGTGGATGCGTGGAAAATAGCAGATCAGATTTGCTTCATTGAGTTAAATCGTAAAATCAACTTGCATGCTTGCTATTTTGGTGCTCAAACACTTCGATCCAAAATCCAAAACTCCTTCACAGAATTACCGCCAGAAGCCCATTGCTCACTAAGAGATTCTTTGCTATCTCATGTTGCCACTATTGATAAAGGAACCGAAACTAGCGTTGTTCGACAGGTTTGTGATTCATAATTGTCACCATTTGATAGAGAATGCTGAAAGGTATATAGTTGCTAATAACTGTTTTTAAATTTCCAGCTATGCTTGGCTGTTGCTGACTTGATGCTACAGATGACAGTTTGGGCAGATCCTATTGGACATTTATTATCGACTTATCAGAATGATCCACGACACTGGTGGCCCGTGTTAGAAATACTAAGACTGGTTCCAGAGGAAGTACATTCAAGAACTTTACAACTGGGCGAAAATCGAAGGAACCAATTCGCAAGTATTTTAGAGGGATCGTCACAAATCGTGCTGAACTTTCTGCGGCAAGTATGTGTTACATTAATTTATGTTAATTCGCATTGTCTTAAAGCATAGTAACTTTAAATATAATTTTTTCGTAGACCTTACTCGCCTGTATAAACAATCATGTGGATACTAACGTTGTCCCGATCGAGCAATGCGGAATCGAAGTTGTGGATTGTTTCGGATCCTGGGTATCACTTAATCCTGAATTATACTGCGGAACTGACCCGAATGATAACCATATTGTGATCTTCGCGTTGAACCAATTGCGCGAGGGAAAGGTAAGTTTCATTTGCTCTACTTATAATGAAACGTTCAATTTTGGAATAGCTGTGGTAGTAACTGATTTACCCTTTGTTATTTAGTGTTCCCACAACATGCATAGAGCAGCCACAGACTGTTTGTGCGGAATTGTCGAGATTTTACCGACTTTGGATTCATCTAGCAATAACAATGGTGGTGTCGAACTTCAAAGTTTCCAAATAAATCTGTTTTCATCCATTATGGGACTCGAAGAAGCCTATCAGTATGCAGTAGCAGAGGAAGATTTGGATAAGTAAGTGGTACTTCTGGATAGCAATAATACTTCGTAAAAATCGATATTAATGTGATATTTTTTTACAGGACATTGAATTACTGCAGAATATTCACTGAGTACTCCTTGAGTATGATATCTCAGATGCTAAGAAATTGGCGAGATCCCCACTACTCTGTCCGGAGTATTGATAGAGTGCTCCTTGCAACCAGTCACCATGATTACGAGGTAGCACATTGTCTAGATAGTCGAAATCTGAATAGCCTGTTACAATAAGAGTTCGGGTTTATTATTATCGTGTAATATGTGAACTGTATAGGTTGCTGAAGTCACATACGAATTTTGGAATCAATTTTCCGAGGATCTATACCAAGCGCATGATGAGAATCTAAATGCTATCTTTCGTCAGCACATTCAACGACTCGTATTATGTTTGTTCAAACATTGCAGGATTGAACCAGATCACGTAAACAATTAGTTTTCTACCTGTTGTTCTTGGAAAACTGAACTATAGGTAGTGTTGTCTGGTTTATAAATTTGAGCTTTTTATATTTCAGGAGGGTCCATTGAGTGATGAATTCTACCATTTCCGGAAGCAAACAGCAGAATTGTTTCAAGATTTTATATTTGTAGTCGGACAGAATGACGTTTTTATGGAGTTACGGTCGTACTTTTTTAATGCAACTGGATGGGATGATCAGGAAGCTGCTCTTTTCTTGATGCAATGTGTAACTGGATCTATTCATAGGTGAGCAAATTATATAAACGTTAATACCGGAAATGATTTTGAAAGTTCTGTAGCACTCGAGGACTTAATATTTTGGTTTTTGTAATTTAGAGCAAATACTGCCCTTGTGTGGCCCGTATTACAAAGAATATTAGAAATGAAGGATTGGCCTCATATTTGCTTAAAGCTTGCCGCTATTCGCTTCGTCGGGAGTTTGCCTACATGGCTTTCTGAAAACGCTGATCTAGCTTTGCAAAGAACACTCGAGTTCTTGGTGAATGAGCTCAGCATACCTCAAACGAATAGCAAAGCTGCTGCAGCGTTGGAAGTAAGTATTCTTCACTTTGTTCAATTCCTGTCATCGAATTATTTTTCGGATCTTCTCCTTCAGCTTTAGTTAATGTGTAGCTCAAATCATGTTATTTAGATTATAAATCTATCTAACCTCTACTACAACTAGATTTTCTTGTTTCCCCTCAACTCAAATCCCTTATACGCTGTTTTTAATCGTAGAACTTCCTGAATTGCTGTATTAATCCCCTGTCATTACAAATGCTACAACAGGAAATGCCCCTTTTTTCTTGAACCCTGACCTTCAAGTTGCTGTTAAAGCTATTCAAGTAAGCTTTATCTGTGTATAAAACATAGCGAGCTCCATATTCATTGCTGCTGATTCTCCTGTTTCTTAATCTACATGATTTTCTAACATTATTGGAAGCTACGGTAGAGTTTAGATGATGCGTTTGATTCTAATTCTCGTGTCTTGATTATAGAATATTTGTGCTGCTTGTGGTGAAATTATTGCCTCAAAGCATATGAACGATATGCTGTCCGTTGTGAAAGGGGTTGATCAGTATAGCATCTCGAACGAGGCTTCTGTAGGCCTATACAGAGGTAAGTACGAACCATTTCATTGTAACCACCAAATTTTCGATTGTAAACTTGAACTGTAGTCTGTATAAATGACATTTTTTATGTTTAAAGGGTTAGGACATGTTCTCAGCTGCTTACCATGTGATAAATTAGCGATAGTACTGCGGGCTGTTTGTCATCCACCATTAGAACGATTGATGAGGCTCCTGCAGGTAAATGTAATCATTGTTGCGTTAATCACAATTCTCAAAGTGTTGTGCTCCCGTTTTATTACAATTTAAACTCAACGTTGTCCAAAGTCCAAGGGCTCAATTTGTAATTCTACTAATATTATGGTTAATAGGAACAAGCAATTACAGACAGAAGCTATGCTCCTGGATCGTACGATGATCCGATCCATTGGATCGATAGGGTCGGTGCGGTGTTTCGCACAATCATCGTCCCTAAGAAAAAGTTGGCTGAAGGAAGCGAGCACCCTTGTAAATCTGCCATATGTGATGATTTCTGGCCGGTTATCGCAAAGGCTTGTGAGAAGCATCAAGCGGATGTACGAGTAATGGAGCGCTGCTGCAGGAGCATACGGTTTGCGGTGCGGTGCATAGGAAAAGACTCAATAGCATTTCTCCAGCCTTTGGTTGTATTGGTAAGGTTAAGTACAGTTAAAGTTGCCTTGAATTCCGTGTAAACGCTTCGTACCTTATGAAACGAAATTTTTAATTGTTTTATCCATAGTTGGTTAGCATGTATACCTCCCATCCACACAGCTGTTTTCTGTATCTGACCTCGATTCTTGTCGATGAGTTCGGCAGTGAGCCACAGTGCACAGAAGGGCTACTGAATACTCTTCAAGCGTTTGTTGCTCCTACATTCGATATATTTTCTCGACCGGATGGTCTCGTCAATAGCCCCGACACTGTAGATGATTTTTTCCGGCTTTGTACAAGGTATGTATTTTGGATTTAAATGATATCGATATCATCATATCTACATTTTTCATGAGCAAGTGTTTTAACCTTAAAATTTTTTCTTGCAGATATACCCAGAGGTGCTCAATTCCATTTTTAAAGTCATCCATGCTGACTCCAATAATCCAATGCGCAATGCAAGCATCTCAACTAAGTCATCGAGATGCTAATGCTGGAGTGATGAAGTTTTTGTACGATATCGTTCACGCAGGTCGCCGTCATAAGGTCTTGAAAACTTTGGTGTTACCTATGAATACTTTCTAATGCCAATTTCCACACGACGATGATTTAAAACTAAGGTTTATTTATCTTTCTAGGAGACCCCAGATTTCGCAGAGCGCCATGCGCTAGTTCGAAGCGTTTTACTTGTTCATGGACCAAATCTAGTATCGACTCTTATTCAGGCCGCTCTTTTTACATTGCCGACTTATACTTACCAGGATGTTTGCGAGTTCCTGCAAGAAACTAAGGATCTCATGGTTGACGTAAGTCATAAAGCTTGCATTGTTTTACGATACGCAGTGCTGGGGTCTTGTTAGAATGTACCGTATAGTCCACGGTAACGTCGGTGGCTAGGAAAACTCAAAACCTTGGCCCTTTCAATCGATCATTGTTCAGCTCAGCGTCATCATAGCGTAACAAAATTTGCATTGATGAATAGCTGAGGCTTGCCTCTCTGTGTTGTTTTAAGTATCAAGTCCGTATGACAAATTTTGTGGACGCTGCAACGCTTATAGTGAAAAAAGTAATTTTTTCTGACTGAGTTGACCTTAGGCGCTGCAGCAGCTGCATCATTTTACATATAGACATGAAACTTTGTATGAAAGAGAGAGAAAGACTTAAGCTATGCAACAATGAAAACCGCGTAACGCTGCAACGCTTGTGAGCTGAGTAATGACCGAAGAAAGGCAAAGGTCCCACTTTTTCTCGCTCTCGCAGCAGTGGAGAGAGAGTGGAACTTGTGCAGTGCTGTGCTGCGATAGGGTGACGGGACGAATCGGAGTATGGGATAGGTTGAAAGAAGCGCGCGAGACCGTTCGAACAGACCGACGCTACCGTGGACTACACGGTAGTCACTGCACTACTGGTAGGTAGCCCCGGCGCAGATACGTGGTTCAGCAACGCTGAATGTATTAGTTAAATTTATAATTTTCCCGTAGGAATATTCTCAGTGGTTGGAAAGCGCTCTGAAGAAACTTCCGGACAAAACTGCTTCAGGAAAGCAAGCAACGACAATTCAGCAACTTCAAGAATTTCATAAAAAGGCTACGAAGTAAGTGATTCTTGAAGTTTATGATTTGCTAATAACCTAACAATTTACAGCCTATATAATTATTGTCGTTTTTACAGTGCCCGGTCCCCAAAAGAGCTTAGCAAAGCTGTAAAGGATTTCGCTCGATTATTCCGGTAATACAGGCCACGTTATAGAAGCATTTGGAAACCGCACGGAGGGCGACGTGATACCCTGAGTTGTGAAGCAAATGTTCCGATTTTTTGAAGTGCATGAGACACTTTGTGATTGAACCCATTAATTATGTCAGCAAGATAGTTCCGAAGTCGCTACTGACTTACCCGTTTTGTTATTAAGGTATTGATGTGCGTTGTTGACTGATTCTTATATTGATGTGACGTTTTGATCATCGAAATGTTTACGTCTTTCTAGCTTTTAATTTTTTCCAATGTAAACAGAAAAGTTACAAATAGCTTAGGTTAGCGTGAAGGGCTTCATTCTACCTGTTTTGTCGGGTATTAACAGCAGTTCGATTTGAAGGTTGGTTAAACTGTTAATAATGTGAAATATCAGTACATTTTTTGGTAGATTAGGTAAGCGCAGGCTGCCTAATCTATTCTAGCCGTTTAAATAATCCTAGTCGGTTTATACAGCGATGATACAATGCAAGTTGGTAACTTGTGAAGCTACGTTTGCAAAATTCGTAAGAAAATCCTGTTATTTCGGCTGTATTCTTCTTATGTATGTAATATTCTTTGTGTTAGTGATGTGTAGGTAATCTGTACAGGAAAAAACTGTAGGGCCATATTGTAGAAATCATATCAGTTTAGTTTTAGATTATTATAACCATGTAGAAACTAGGAGAGACTACTTTAGTGGATTTTCCCTATTGTCGGGAAATCTAATTTATTTTTCAGACCGAGTTAAGAATAATGCCGTTCCTCCCTTGTGTATGTTTAGCAGTTTAGACTTCAGGAAGCTAATACTGTTAAAATCTCGTTGTCGCTAAAATGAGTACACACCGTATCTGTTAATCTAATTGTTCATCTGTGGAAATGACGCAGACCTCCTTGTAATTTTGAAATTGAACAAATACTGTGGTAATGTTACAAAGTAAATCAATATTGTGTCAAGTATAGTATAATATCAGCCAGCGGGTAAATGAGAAGTGTAAAGAGAACTTAATGAATTATTGCAATGTAATGTGAATAACAGTTATTGTATAGGCGGTTCAAGTACAGAACAGTGGTTTTATTTCTCAGTCAAATAGTATAATTAACCCTTCTTCATCCACGTAAAGTAAGTATACCCTCTACCCAATTATTCAAGTTATAGTTTTTACAATCATATTTTACTGTAACAGCAGCTGCAGCGGTTACAGTTAAATCCGGGATGAGTTGTAGCATTGTGCAGAGTCGCATCTTTTATTATATCAAGTGCGAAATTTAAGCTCAGGGCTTCAACATTGAGTCCTCAGAAATCCAACGAGTTATCATTGGAGTCGTTCTTCTTGAGATAATTCCTTGGACTATTCTCCGAGTAAAATTGATTGTACCACAATCTGAAACGTTTCAGTCCCGCGTCCTCTTTTGGAATTACCGGATTCTTTACATACATTTTTCGGTTCCAAATGGAAATATCACGGGAAATCTAAAGAAATAAGACATTGTAGATTTAATTTCACAGGAATGATATCCAGTTTCATGCATTGTTTTGTTACGTTACCATGATGGCTTCTCCAAGGAGTATAAGTTTGGCCCAGGGATGGACGAAAGTTCTTGCCGTGTATAACCTATGTGTCACTTTTTGTAAAAGTGGCTCGATAGGGGTGACCATGTGAAACAAAATCCCCTTTCCCAGCGCTGTATTAAACTCAAGGTGGACGATTCCCGGACCCATCTAACCACACAACATTATCATAAATTTGTGTTTCATCATTGAGTTCAACCTTTGTACTTTAACTACCACAACATTTCAAGTTGTTCTACAAAACTTAATTTAGCAACAGCAATCACCCATCTTTTCAGTGAACGTTCCATACCTGTATAACCTGAACATCCATTTTCATAAAAGAGAACAAATTCAGTATGTTGATATGAGTTGAAAGTTCTAGCTTGGCCGTGTGTCGTTTACCGGGCTCATCATTCGGTTTCCACTGCCCTGACCATACATGTTGGATTCCTCCCCAGGAGAACATTGCATTGTCTGGCTTTTCCCCAGTCATGAGAGCCGGGGTGTGAACAATATTCAGGTGATTGATATCTGCGCCATTTTCAGGTATTTCCTGTAATTACCAGATTCGTTTACACCTATGATCCATTCAATTCCCATCACCCAATACTCCTTTGCTGGTACACAGACGTACCTGGACATGACACGCTACTCGGAATTCGGAACGACCTCTATAAATCCACGTCCCGGATTCCAGTTCAGGGATTTTCTCAGGAACCCATGTCGGATCTTCACCCTCAGCGTGAAACCAGAGATAAACAAATCCATTCCGTTCCAAACTGTTCCATATTTTGATTTTCGCAAACTCGGGTTCTGCAGGAGACAAAAGAACAGCGTTGGTTATAGCTATACCCATGAAATATTCCTCTAACTTTCATGAGAATCCAAAGTTTTTTTATTCCTACTGCAAGTCGCTGAATATGGTATACGTGCCAAATGACCATTACTTCCCTCGAATTCCCATCCATGGAATGGACATTTGATGCATTCCTTTGAGACTTTCCCTCCAACGCCTAAATGTGCTCCAAGATGCGGACAATACGCATCAGCAACATAAACTTGGCTACTTTCACCTCGCCATGCTACCAGATTCAACCCTACAATAACAATCATAAACGATGATCAGATCACTAAATCGAATATATTTAGCAATTCTTCCAAGATACAAAATCCGCTCCACCAAACCCTTACCTAAAACGTTGATTTCTTTCACACCCTTCTTCCCAATTTGATCAGATTCTGCAATTATGAACCAACCGTTGGGATAAACAGGAGGAAGCTCACCAATTTTCCTTCGCTGTCTCAGTTCATTAATGACATTTTTCTTTATGTCTCCCCCATAGTGTCTGTAAGACTTGTCTACATCATCGAACCCCAAATCCGTAAAATCCTGTAAGGAAACACAGAAACTCATTGCTCCACCTTTTTTAACCTGTTCTTATTTCTCGCACACCAAAAATCAATTGGATCATAGCCTGAAATAAAAAATTAAACCATACAAGTTTACTTACTCTGTACCAGTCAAACGGTTTCCAGAACAAATAATACCACAAAATAATTAAAACAGCTCCACAAATTATCTTGGTGGGCTCCACGATTAGCCCTTGAAGCCAATTAAAAGGAACGTGTGTTAAAAGTAAAAGCTGCAAGTCCTCCATTTTAAACAGTGCATATAAAAATTTGCACGGCAGCTGCAAGCTTTCAAGCGTTCTACGCAAATTAATTTGATCTTAAGCGACGACGTCTCTTTCCCCTCTTGGCAGTGGCACCACTAACCCAAGCTCCGCTAGGGAGGATCCACCTTGTCAACGTTTCCCTCAGATTCTCCAGCACAGCTCAAACACTGACACTCGGCCAGATAGTCCCTCAGATTCTGATGGCAGATAAACGCCTGAAATTATCAACTGATTCAATTTGAATGCATTAAGAGCTCAGATGATTTCTCAAGCCGGAATAATATTAGGACTGATCTACAATCTCTGACTGAAACTGGTTACTATTAAAGTCTACCCTCTCGATTTTAAAGAATCTGATTTTTTTAAATCTAATTCAAGCCAGAGAAATCAAGTCTAAATTTAACAACGATCTTGTCATATTTCTGAAATGTAAACACTTTCAGACCTGGGAAACACATAAAAAATTTGGGATTATAAAGATACAACCTTATTTAAAAAACTTGAGCACATTTCTACAAGCTTGGATTCCTTGGAAATATTCGCATGTTAGTAAAACCTCATTTCGAAATTTCAGAGAAACATTATCTTTGAGGAAACCTTGAGATGTTTTGATTGGGAAATTCTGGGGATGTGGACATCCTAATTTACCCTTTGTCTCCTGCCTGTAAATGACTACACTTTAACAATCCTTCCTCTGTACCTGTCTCCTCTGATTTCCATTTACCTCTTATCCAGTTTAATCAGTCGCATATATGAATAAAATCATAGTCAGAATAGCCACTTCAAAGATTAAAAGGAATCCTCCCCGAATAGAGTTGACGTTAGCACACGTTTATGTCGTGCGCACATCCTGTCAGAAGAAAACTTAACGAGATGCAGGAGATAAGAATGTTTTCCCCCGAATTTATTTTATCCACTACATCCGAACTCACATTTACCTTGTGAAGCGTTGCCCAATAATATTTCTGGTACAATTCCTGCACTACTTCCACAAAATTTGTCCACAATCAATCATCACTTACCGAAAATTCAAACTACATCAGCGTTGTAACTTGCAACTGGCAGGAAGAGGTTTGGTGGTAATTCAAATGTATCACCTACAAATTGCAACGAACAGAAACTGAAATCAACGCCTAGGAACATCCCGACACTCACTGACACTATTTCCTAAAAACTGATGGAAGACTGCAGTTAAGAAGAACAGCTGCAAAAGAGAATGATGCAGAAGAAAAAGACAATAAAGCTGCAGCAACTTGCTCTGGATCACTTACTGCAAGTCTTTCCTGATCATCATATCACTCGGACTCGACTGCAAGCCACAGTCCACCTTTTAAATCTGTGCGGTATCACATTGCTCCGGACTTGTGGTTCCTACTCCGAATTCAGCATACCTGAATTTACATTCTACCTTAACCCCTGCACCGTTTTTTTATGTCAAACTATTACAAACAAATCGTACCAATAGGCCAAATGTGTTGCCACTACATAGATGTTAAGCTAACCCAGTATGTAATGCAAGCTTCTTCTATTTAAAGCCTCCAAAATACCAGCAATCCATACACTAGTGGGAGAGAACATTGGTATAAATCCTTTTTACCTGCACTGCAGTCTTGGATCGATTAAAGTACATTGCTCTATCACCTTACTTATCTTACAGTTCTCAACCTCAATGGCCTGTTCCAGCTGTCCTAGTTTAATCGTTTTCATCAACTTAACCTTGGTTTTTACAGTCACAGTTCCTAAAACGATAGCATATACAACGTTGTCATTCATTTCTTACTGCCGTCCAGCCTAGACTACCTGCTTGCCTATAATTGGGCACATTGCAGTACATGGGAGATATGTTGCAGTAGAAGCATTCCGCTAGGTTTGATCATTTTACACGCTAGTTATATTTACAAGTCCGACAATGCGGGATTATTCCAGCACGTTAATCATAGCTCAGTAGTAACCACAAACTAATACAAAATCTTGGTTCCGAGTACAGATAAAAATTAGCATTACACCCGCTTTCAAAATATGGACGTGCAACATTCAATTCTGTGTATTAAAGAAGCTTAAACTCATGTTCATTTGTACCTCAGCAAAAGCCATATATTTATCTTATTCAGCTCCCACATACAATATTTCTAATAGTTATAGTAACATAGATCGTTACGCCATACGCGCAAATAGTATTTCTCATTCACAACGTCAACTGAGTAGTCAAGTATGTATGAGCTTGATTCTATCCGAAAAGAAGTTGAAAACAAATTTGCACGCAATAATATATAGAAAAATAGAAAGTATTTCTGAAACTATTACAGGCTTGTCGAGCAACATGATTGTTAATTTCTTTCTTTATACTTGATTTTACCGAGAGAGTTTAGAAACAACGACTAATTTCAGAAACCCACAGATACGCCTCGCATCATGTCGTTGTTTACCATTACACTCGTCTTATTAGGATAACACATATCCAGCCCCGAGGAGGTCACTTCAGCTATCCAGAATTACATTTGGTCATTATTGCAAGTAAAATTGGAACTACTTGCTTACTATCTAAAACATGTCTCCTTCCACGCGAAACGGCAGGAATTTTTAATGCAGCAGCAGCAGTTACAATTATTAGTCTAGTTCTAAAACTATGCAATCATCACATTATATGTGTGCTACCATTTACAGTTAATGAGTTCGTATCTTTCATTAGCATAACAACATCATAGAACACAGAATACGTACCGTAACTTTCTCCGATCTGAATATTTATATTTAAGTGAACTATCAACATTTGTATAATATAACATATATCTGCAGTCACTAAAAGAGGAATCAGTACGGTGACACTTATAATTACACTAACAAAAAAATCACACAACAATTAACTTTGGAAACCTTTCTCTCACACTGTCAAACGAATTAGCAGAATTTAAACGTGATCTCAAATTAAATTTTTATCATAACAGTGATTCTTAAACACGATATTTGTAACCTGATCACTAACCACATCATTTTAATGGCACCCAGTATCTATCCATAGTGCTACTATTCTCCGAACCTTTGAACCTCTGGCAAGCCATAAATTGTGCATGCGATCGACACATCACTCCAAGAAAAGCTTACCATTGTCGGCGAAGGAGTTTTTCGATTTAATATTCGTTTCTTTTCGATCTTATTGTCATGCTTTTATCCCAGGGAAAGTAAACAGAAAGGAGAAAATACTATGATCTTTTTTCATATTCTACTGTAAGACTGGCCGCAGTCAGCGAACATTAAATTAAGCACCCATAAAAGCTAACAACTTTTCTCTTACAGAAATTTAGATGTCGGAAATGATGTTTCACTTACTTTTGTACACCTTTCGATCTTCATTTAAGCTTCTATTTGCGAATAACACTAAAAGTTCATACACTCCTAATTGAAATCAGAAGTACATCTTCGCACCCAAGATTCTTGGACAGCAGTATTTACAAATTTCCACCATTGCAGCCGTGGTTTTCACAGCTACGATTATAATCGAAGACAGGGTAGTCAAATAGCTCCTCCCTTAACCCTTAGTTGAACGAATGAACCGAAATTTGAAGCTAGTGACGAGCACAGGACAAGATGGTCTGTAACCGAATTGTAAATATTGTACCTTTTGACTTTTAAGAAACACATCCCAATGATTACAATTTGATTCTACAGCAAAATGTTAGTTGTCCGTAGTAGAACTGAGACTGTCCATAAGGTAATTCTCTATGGGAATGTCGACAATTCGATTGAAAAATAGATGTTCATTGCACTTAAGGCCGATGGATCGAAGGGCTGGAAGCCGCAGCAAAAGCTTGGCGAATCGGCCCATTTCGTTAGGGTAAGTTGATCTCACATAATCTTCGAGTGTCGCGTATACTTTATCTCGAAGAGCATCAATTTGAATCATTGATTGCTGTGACAAACCTTTCGCTTCTGCAAAACCAAATAACACAATTACATTTTATGGCAGTGCAATTCAAGCATATGAGTCAAACCGTCAGATAGCTTACCTGAGTTATATAAAATGATTGCTCGGAGGCAACCTAATTCTGCTTGATCAATTCTCATGTCTCGCATCTTTCCCACTACCTCTACTACAATCCTTTCGAAAATGTGAGACAAACCCGCCTACAAAAACATATTGATGGCGTTATAATACTATCAGTCAGTAGCATTTTATTTCTTAAGATCAACATAATTCCAAATATTGCCAATGTTACGAACCAAGTGAGCGGAATGCCTGGGAAGAGTAAGTCCGTTAGCCAAAACAAGTGCGTCCCTTACATCCAAAGAACGATGCGCTACGGAGGCAATGAGTAGCTCATTCCATCCTGTTAAAATCGGATTCATATGTAAACCCGTAGTTTTTTTAAGTAAAGTGTATAAATCTAACAATAAAGCAAAAAACATACCTGCCCGAACAAGGAGGACTCTATCATTGGCGGAAAGTTCTGAAAAATGGGGAACGTGTTTTGCCCATTCCACCAACTGGAACAGCTGCCGATCAGCAGCGGTATAAATATCGCTGGAATTAATTTCTGAATCCACAACGGGTCGATCCCGGAGTTCCACTCTTCGTTCCGCTTCAATAATCCGTTCCAGAGGCATTTCCGTTAAAACAGCCGAAGACGTTGACTCTACTTCACTCTCGCCTCTCTCGATTTTTCTCTGTCTCTCTTCCTGCTCCCACAAGAAGGATTGATAATAATATATAATTATTCCATGATCGTGAGTACACATGACTGATTTGAGCTCCTTAAGAACTAACTACACCACAAAAGATAAAGCAGACATGCCATATTCTACCTCTACTTCATTTATCTCATTTCATTTGTTATCAGTCCCGGAGGAACTGGCATCAAAACTAAACACGCATTTCTTTGAAAATGAGATCGAGAACATGAGCTCTGTATTTAAATGGCCAGCCCATGCTATAGTCTTTTCATTTTAAGACGGTTTTGCTAAGTATATTATTCTCATTCTAAATTCATACAATATAATAAAGCACACTGACCTGCACTGCTTCCCGTTTCATTCCCATGGAAAGACATTTCTGATATCGACAATACTGGCACCTATTCCGATGCCGTTTGTCAATAACACAATTCCTGTCTTCACGACAAGCATAAGAGAGATCTTTTCGAACGGTTCTTTTAAAGAATCCTTTGCATCCTTCACAACTATACACTCCGTAATGTTTACCACTCGCCCGATCTCCACATATACTACACAAGTGCTTTGAGCCACTCAGAGGGTGATTAGGGGGAAACTGTCCATTCGTAGGTGATGTGCCATTAGAACCAGCGTTGTTTACACCTCCAGCTCCAGAGCTGCCTCCTCCCCCACTCATCCCAAGACTACTCCCACCCCCAGCTCCGTTAGTGGAGGATGATGATAAGTATCCTGAGCCGATGGGAAAAGATGATTGCGGCATACTAAATGTAAAATCAAAGACAAATGATTAGTACTGAATTTCATGCAGTTGGGAATTAAAAAATATTTCAAAGCAAGTGGCATTAAAAGCAATTATTACCTATCCTCGGAAGAAGCATATCGTGGAGACGTTGGGCCCGCACCAGTTCCAGGGCTGAAGGCTCCGGAGGAAGAGAGCAAACTGTTAGTGTCAGGCTTCATGTCTAATGGACTTTGGGGCCCCATGGATGACATTGGCAAGTTCGTATCGAGTGACAAACCTATAATAAAGAAAATTATTAGCTACACCGAAATTGCTCGCCCTTGAAAACTTTTCTCTTGCATTCTTGTTGCGCTACTAGGTACATCTGGCGATTTTCTGCGAAAGCACAATAACTTCTCAAAATCACTTTCTCCCTTGACTCCAGCATAACTCTTCCACCGAGTCAATGTTTACATAGCTTAACACTGAACACTGGCCCGAATCTCATTAACACCATTCTCAGCCCACTGACATAATCTTGTTTTCAAGCTTGAATCGATAGAGCAATGCACTGCAGCGGAGTACAAAGAGCTACTCTGAATCGATATGTGGTTGGATCAATGCATCCAATTTACGTAACCTTTGAATTCTCTGTTTACTCCGTAGATTATGCAGAGCAAATCAAATCCCTTGTAACTTCTGCGGAGCATCAAAGCAGAGGCGCCTAAACTTCTCCCCAGTGCACTCTCATCGCACCATTTTAACCTCTACCATGCAAATTTACAATCACATCAAGCAGAGCTGACGTACGAACACCTCGGGTCTCTGCAGAACTAATGTTAGATATGTGTTTTCTGCAACTGCAACTACTTCTTGTTTGAATAAATTCGTGATCGTAAGTTAGTGATCTGATCCGACTGGTAAAATGCAAAACCTGTTTCCGTTTCCAGACTATGCCGAACTTCCGGCTTTATTCAACGAACTTTAAGATACATTTCTTCCCATTTCTCCCGAAATCCGATGCAAAGGCATCCCACCTTTCTCCAACTATGGATACCAAATGAATTAGCATTCTAGAGTCTTGACTCCTACACATGAGATTTTCTTTAGAAATCATTATCTACTGGCCGCAGACTAACATCGGCATAATTTTCTTCCCACAAAATTATCTTCTTTTATCCAACCAGTAAGGATTTTACACGAGACTGTTGCTCTTGAAGGAATGTGCAGACGAGCGTAAATTGCACATTCACCTCCATACCAGAGCAAACTTTTCTCATCCTTCCTTCTCCACATTCTCAACAAGTGCTCATCATAATCATCATCACAGCCAGCTATCAACCTTCAACAAATGTAGACGACAAAGATGAAGTTTCAAATTGTTCTTCTTCTCTATTTCTGCACTTCGTCCACCTCATCTACCCCGAATCCCCCGTCAGCCCCATCTTCCATCATACTCGTCTTAATACCTCTTCAGCAATATAAACAACTTATTCTTACAATTTCTACTATGCCATATTCTTCATCGTGGACTCAAGAAAAGGCTTAACTGCTACACTAGTGATATCCTCCTGCTTGCTATTATTATTTACACTATGAGACTGAATTCCTGTACGAGGGAAAGGAAATCCAGGGGATTCACTTCCCCTGCCCTTTCCTCCGCAAATGCTGTAGGCTTTCGTGGGATCCTGTTCATGTTCTCAAGTTCTGATGGTGTAGTAACACTACTGTCCTTTTGGCATCCAACATTATGTTTGCCATTACGGCCAGGGTAAATATTGCGCGAGGTGGATGAACAGCCAGGTACAACAGGAGTGCATGAGTAGTATGGAGTAACAACAGAGGAATATAAGGAATCCCATTCTTAATCTATTTTTTCACTCACGTCACCTTCACGCCTTTGGCATTTGGCTATAGATTCCGCCTTGAAACTCGCAAAAAACCTTCCCCGCTGACCTTGAGTCTGTGCCGTGCATTCATACTTTTTCCTACTATACACAATTCCCCCACAATCTCCACCACGTTCAAGAGTCAGTCCTCCTCCTCCGTCTTCTCACAAGGAAAAACATTCATCTCTCCACCCAGCGCAACTTTCCATCACCATCTTCCCACTTCCCATTACTTGAAATAATCCTTTGCCTAAAAGCCAAAGCTTACTTCTGCTTCATCACAATCTTCATGGTCCTTTAGCAGAGCTTGAAATACTTAGCATTGAAGTTTACGTGGGCAAAGGTATATGCACCCCAACGCAACAATGCGCTTCACATCCGGAATCCTAGCATCACAATTTTTGTCATTGCCAATCCTGTTCTTATAATTATCCCAAAACCAATATCAAATATCCTGCCAATCCAACACAGTTTGTGTTACGTTCAACTTATTTTCTGTCTCACAGATTAGGTAAGTTACCATTAACTTCATACCTCAAACGCTATTATATAGTTTTGTTTCTTCTATTAGTATGCCTCTCTTCCAAGTTCCAGCAAGTTCATTAGCTAAGCACTTTCCATTATGCGAGTTAACAGCAGCGCTATGATCACAATCCTCAATTTTTAGTTTTTAGCTACAAAACATAGCACTTCCAGCTAAAGCAAGAACGTGAAGGTTTGATGGTAGTAAGCACGAAACCCCATCTAACTTATGAAGCTCTAATGCAAACCGTATATCCAGAGTACCATTTATAATCCTGAAGAAATCCACTCATACGAGCAACGTGAAAGAGTTTTATATCATCTTTGATACAACAAGCAGTGTTGTTCACTACCCCTAATTTCCTCAGCCCCTCCGCCTGTTGTCCATAAAGATTTGTGCTAGGAAGTTTAACCGCATCAGTCGTACCATTTCATTGTATTACCTTCTCTCTTCCCTATCATCCCTCTCCATGGTTATTCGCACATAAAAATTCATCGCAACAATATTCTTCGAGATTTTTTCCTCCTTTTACGCTTAATATTCCTTCTTTAACAAAACTACACAAGAACAGCTCAGGAGCTAGCATTCCTCCACCATCAACCATCTTGCCCTACACTTTCACGTTTCACGCCACACAGAGCGAAACTTGATGAAATGACTCAACCAAATCATGACTGGATAACAATCCACCTTCAAACGCCTAAGGCCAAAACGAGATTCTCTGGTCCGTGTGGATTTTCATCATCGTAAACTCCTCCACATGTATACCCACCACCAGCTCTTACTCTCCCACTAAAGCATGGAAAAATTATCATCATGCCACAAACACTACAATAAACAAACCCTTCTTCCCCCCCAAATTCATCTCCGTATTTCACTAATATTCCTTTCATTTGAAATGGTAAGGTCAAGAGTACACTTTTGACGGGTTTCTTCGCAAAATCCGGCAATTTTCCTGATTTAACAGAATATTTCTTGCCAATATAACAAGAAGAGGAACGCAAGCAGTAATCCCAGCTTCAGAATATATTTTCTAGTTATCTTCCCGAGAGTTGCGAATTATAAAATTCGTCCTTCAAACCACAAGGGGCATTCGCCTTCACCGTGTATACATATACGCGGTCTCGCCGGATGAATGCTAAAGCCATTCTGTTTATTTGTATTATCCTCGCTCGCCATAACCAATGGCTTATGCTTTCGGTATTTTTAACACTCGTCATGACCCCCACATTTTAGCTCAAACAGAGACGAATTCGCCAATTTTGAAATATTAAAAAAAAACATATATATTTTACAGAACTTTAGGTCATGCGTCTAGTTCAAGTGACCAGAAACTATTTCAAAACTGTTTTGAATGAAGCTTAGCGAAACATAATGCCTCAGCTTTAATTTAGCGTTTCCCTATGATACATCAATACTCAGTGAAGTTTACTGATGAAGAGTTCTCTACATTTTTGTACTTTAGTAAAGCAATGTATTTCAAAGGTCTCCAGACTCCACGAATCAATCAGTTTTCTATCCCATGAAGTTTAGTTCATAGTTAGTCTATGTACACCTCGAATTATCTTTGCGGTTAGTCTGGCACGTGCAGAAACTTACGGTTAACATTGCTCCGAACAGACCAGGGATTTCCACTGGATCCTTGAATAATTGCAGTGACGCTCATCATGGGTTTCTCTTTTTTCATTTTCTTGATGAACAAATTATTTTTCCGTTCCTCTTCTAAACTTTTTGCGGTAAATCCAGAGGATTTCATTTTGTTTCAGCTTTACTAACAGCGACTACAATACTTCACTAGAATAACTGATCCTCAAATCGGCCAAATTCTTGGCCTCAATGCTCCATACAGGATATCACAGCATATATATATTTCTCTCACAGGGTTTAATTTGTGACACTTAAAAGGATTTAAAGCACCTTGTGACAGTATATATTCCAGTAACTACTGAGCACCATCCTCACATTCCCCATCCGAATCCTGGACTCATAGTACAATAAGTATCCCAGTTTATGGTATCCCCGAATAAACTTCTAACCATAACTTTATCTCAACCTTGCTTAACTGATAATTTCCTAGTAAACGTTTTGCAATTCACAAAACGTTGACACCAACAACGCTTCTTCTTTATCTTCTGATATCTTCACTCATCAATTCCACAATCAGTTGTCAACCGGGAGGAAAGGTGAATGCGCGAACAAGTAAACTGCTCTTCTCTGATAAACACCAACTAACCCAGACACACATCACCATTCTTTTTGCATTCTCAGCAAAATCATTGTCTGCACGTCTCGCCAGCTCGACAGGGATCATTCTTTGCTCCTAACCAACCACTTACAGCAAGAAAGTCTTATTAATTTCTTCTCCGACTTGTTTGAATTAAGTTTCCCCTTGTTTATAACAGCGAAGCTGGTAAAAGTTTTCAGAACAGGTGTACAGGAAGACCCGGCATAACATGCATGACTTTCTTCTGACTTTCACCTAACCCTACCGGCTCCACAGGTTCCAAACTGTCTCTCTTTTCCTTCCCCGCACCCTCTTTTCCCTCTTGTCACCTTCACAGCACCACTACGTTTTATCCTTTTGAAATCAAAAAGCGTTTCCTCAGCGCCACCAATCAGAAGTATGTAGCGTCTTTTCCTCCCACACAGCAACACACCAGGTACACAGGACGAGCTCCAAGTTTGCAGAGGTTGTACCTCGAAGACAACGTGCGATTGACTGATTCAAGTCTCGCCTTCAAGATGCATCGCTAACCTTACATACATGCAGATGCAGACCATTCCACATCTCGTCAGGAGACGACACACGACCTAGAACAACTGATCCCAGCTCAATACAATCCTGTAGTACTCCCTCTTCAACTCCGACTGCTCCACTACCATTTGCAATTTTACAACACGTTTTGCCATTCTCAACATCACAGGGGACTCATTCCTTTACAGCCACCATAACACCACAACCTTTTACAATATTGACACCAATTTTCCTGGCACTCTTTCCTCATATTTTCTGATTTTATTTTCTAGTGCCACGGAAAACTAATTCTACTCTCATCACACACACATCAGTCCCGGTATTCTTGTACCAACAAGAAGATACCACTGTCCCAACTGCTGAAAATACATCATCTTCAAATGTGAGGTATAGATCGACTACGTTGTTAAAATAAAGAAGTGAAACTGCATAGTACTACTGCTTCCAAAGAACAAAACTTGAGGAAAACTTTCAAGGTCATAAGGGAATTAACCGCTACTAGTGATAACTTTCCCAGGCCTGGGATATTTCTGTGTACATAAATTTCAACAAAACTTTTTAGTCAAACAATGAATCATGACAATCACACAATTCTACCTCTAAGTTTCCGAAAAGCAGAATTATTCCAATCTACGCTGTATTCTGCAATTGTATAGCCAAGAACGATGCTGATGATACAAGTTCTTAATAAAGAAATTAGAATTACATTTTATTTTAAAACTGGTCGCGATATATTTTAGTAACTACAATTACACAAAATCACTGGTACCTCGTGTTACAACCTCAAATGGATTTTAGGAAACACATCTGCCTGTTAGCAATTATTAGTATTCAAACTCAGTTTGCTGACGATTACTGCTGGAAACAACATTTCCCAAGACCAACTATCATGGAATCAATAAAAATATCCGTACTGACCTCTATTTTCCCAGTATCCGAAATCAAAGCTAATATCATAGCTTCCGATGGTATCGTAAAAAGAATAGTTGTACATTCTCGGAGAACTTTCTTGAAACGACATCTTCAAGGTTATATACAGTATTTCTACCGGAAGTTGACTATACGCAACCAGCTTTAACATACACTACTCAGTCACAGGTCACAGTCACCTTCACAGGACTTGCCAAAAATAGTTTGTCACAAGAAAAAAGAAGAAGTTCTAATTGAAATTAACGTAGCCTGCTTCCTCGTCTTCTCTTACAAACAATGCGTAGACAGAATCGGTGCTCTTGAAATTTGTATGCATCCATTTTTGGAGATCGTAAAAATTCATACAAAACACAGTCAGACCCCAGCATCCCCTCCCATCCACGCACCTGCACAATTACCATCAAGTTCAGCTGGCACTATTACCCGTTTGCATGAGACACTGATGCTTTTATAATCCAGACAAAGTATCAGAATCTTACTTCTAATGAATAATGCAGAACAGGGTGAAGAACAGTTTTTATACACTCTCCTATGTCTGATGTGTCTGAAATTATTGCTTATTAATGACAACAATCCTGGTAATAGAAACAATTGGTATTTCTCTTCGATCTATAATCGATACCTTCGTTATCTTACTTACTATGATGGGTACATGTAATAACAAAACCTTGTTTTTCAAGTGCACTCCAAAGTCGCTTACACACCACCCCTGTTTTATACTTAACCCTTCTGCCAGCAGCTCCATAGAGTTGCATACATCCAGCCTTTAAAAGTATGGAAAGGATTCGAATCTGCTCTTAATTATTACAAAACCAGCGCATCCCTATCAAATGATTGAATGTCTAGTTTAGTTGCACACTACTGAAAACAATACTTACTTGAGTCAGAGAAGTCTTCCATGAAATTCTGGTATTACAACCAGTATCGAAAATATTGTGTATATCGAGGGCAACAGTAATCCGATTGATCCAGTTATTTCGTAAATTCACAAGATATCAAGTTTTGTTCCTTCGGAAGTTTATACGGACGGAAGCCTCTGAATTTTAATGCACCAAGCACTTGTTTACAAATCACAATCTTAAAGCTTCGATAGGCATACGATACCCGGGATATTGCACACTTTTATCCTTTCGTAGTAGCTGCACGGAAATACCGTTATATATACACTGACTTCTATCTTCTTTACTAATGAGCCAGTTTGACAATCTTGAAGAGGTTTCTTGGTCAAGCAAATGCGTAGCTGCTCTTGAAACTCAGATATCGTCTTTGGTTAAGTTCACATGGTCACCTGAAATATCACAGCAAAATTCAATCCCAAGTACCCAAGCTAATGTAAAACGAAATACTTGTATAACTATTCATTTTCTGTTTTCAAACTTAGAAGCTATACTACTATAACACTACAACAACAGAGCTTTAACAGCAACTTATCGACCAGCTTATCGACTCATTCATTGAGGCTTTAGTTATAAAACTAGGGCGCGATTCAGTTCCATTACTGACTACCACATTACCTGCTCAAACACAATTGCGCACAGCCAAGACAAGTTGCCCTCATTAAATGAAAGTACATTACAGCGCTGCTCTAGCAGCACCAGTTAAAGTGAAATAGTTTTCAAGCTATTACTGAAAATAAAAGTAAGCCAAGTAGCTTCAAAATTGACTCGGCTTCACACTGTAATCAATTAAAACTAATTACAGAAATATAAATACTTACCTTTTTTTACGCGTCCAAGTTTGAAGACGGTAGCCAGAAAGCCGTGTGACATGTCGATTTTGTTATTAGAACGCAAAGCGACGATAGCTGCTCGAAGATGGTCATGTTTTTAACTGATTTTGTTAAGGGAAGGGTGCGAAATGTTCGTGTTCTATTTGCAAAGATAAGAAGCACTGTTTTTGTTCGCTATTTTAATGATTGAAAATATTAACTCGATCTTACTCTAAATATAGCTTTTACTAATGATTAACATTCCAGCTAACCATAAGAACGTAATAAATACACAACATAGAGTTGGTCAGGTTGATGAAACCAGTGCCGATTTTCTATGTAGTCACTGCTCTTATTCCTTAGGCTTAAAGTCGGTAGAGGGTCAATGCCTTATTCAACCTGTAGTTATAAAGGACTGCATGAAAACAGCTTCGTACATACCAAAACCTCGTACATAACGAAATCTTTATGTAAACAATGAGTGAGTGTGGTATGCTCCATGTCTATATGCATACAACGGATTGACGTTTTTCCTGCATTCCCTGCTTTGCACTGTCGGCTGTATAGCGCACATGCGTCAATCAATTCACTGCTGACGACAGAATATAGCTCTCCTGCAGCTAAACAAATGTGCGTCAAGTCAGCAAGCTTCAGATCCTCGGTCTTCGTGAGTCCCATAGAGGGCAACTCAAACTACGGAATTCTTTTGAGATTAAATTCTTTAAAGTATTTATATCATCTTATCCCATTAAAACTGATCATCCAGCTTCTCCTCATTCAGTTTCGAATGAAAATCCCGGTGTCTAGCACATTGTTTATTTTTATATTTCAGTAAAGAAACAAATTTTGAATATTATACACCTTTACGGACACCGGCCTTTGCATTTCAAGGTTTTGAGTCGTGAAGGCAATTAGACATCAACATGAGTTACCCTTGACAACATTTAGCAACAATACAACATATTAACGTCATTATATTACTTAATGCAAAATCCAAACATGTGTCTGGGGTAGTTAGAATGAGGCGAGAAAGTTGAAGAGGGTCTAGTGTGAGTTATGAGGCAATCATTCAAACTCATTTTGTCCTGTTGAAGCTCAAAGCTCACCTTGGGTCACACCTACACAGCTATTAAGCCCTCGGTCAGTGATGCCGTATAACCATTAGTTCCAGCTAGTCAGCAGTGATACCGGGCGTGACTCAGGTCTAGGATCTCATGAACCGCCTAATCGTAATGGGCCTGTCGGTTAAAATTAAAAGTTTAGTGTACTATCTTTTCGGCTTCCTGCTTGTCTATGTTGTGATTGACCTGACAGGACTTTTTCGATATCCTTTTGAGAAGGACTACGATAAAGAGTTTTCGTATCCTTTAGATGTACCGGATTTTCCAGAACTGATTCGGAAATACAGGTAACTAGCGCTTAAACTTGTTTTCACCATCGTTCAAAAATCTGGTACCTCAAACGTGTGTATTATTAGTAATCTGTACGTATTTCGGTTACAGGAGAGGCGAGAAAATCCATCACAAGCCCATCAATTTGAAATATGCTTCGCTTAATTACACCGTTTTGCCTACGAGAGGATGTCAGGAAGATTTTCGACTATTGATTCTCATCAAATCCGCTCCTACAAATTTTCAACGAAGGAATGTCATCCGAAGTACTTGGGGTTACGAAAAACGTTTCTCGGATGTGCCAATCAAAACTGTTTTCCTTTTGGGCGAATTGGCCCCGCCGTCTGGGGAATCTCAAGACACTGAAAACACTGGGATCGAAAAGAAGATACAGGCAGAAATAACTCAGAACCGGGATATACTTCGGGCAAATTTTGTCGACTCTTATTACAATAATACATTGAAATTTATGATGGGAATGCGCTGGGCGGTTCAGAATTGCTCAAATTTTCGTTTTATCTTTTTCGTTGACGATGACATGTATGTGTCTCTAAAGAATCTCCTTAAGTTTGTAAGACATCCCACTGGATATCCAGAATACTGGGAATCTGTCAAGACTGCAAAAAGTGGGGCAGATGAGCAGACATCAGGGCAAGGGAAGAAACCATCCGAAAACTCTCTTAACCAAGGAAAGCACAACCCAATTATGGATATTTCCAATGTAAATAAGCTGTTACCGGATTACAGCATCGATCTAGATCCTAGCGTTAGGCTTTATGCGGGTTTCGTATTTTTTGTAAAACCGCATCGGTACAAAGTAGGTAAGGGGAATGTTGCTGCTTTACACTCCGACAGTAATTTCTCATAGGACAAGTTTGAGAAAAGAATAACCAAAACTTTGGTTGTATATTTCAGGAACGAAATGGTTTCTACCTATTTCCGAGTATCCTTTTAGTTATTATCCACCATATGTCCCAGCAGGAACCATTGTGATGTCAAGATCTGCAGTTGAAGATATTTACTACGCTTCGTTGTTTACCGAAGATTTCCGGTTTGATGATGTATACGTTGGAATTTGTGCGAAGAAAATGAAGATCGAACCCTACCACTCTGATTATTTTCGCTTTTGGCCAGGGCCGACGAAAGATCCGTATCATCCAGACAACAAGTATGTTATTACCGCCCACCAATTCGGCGATCCTGAAGAATTGCTTAGCTTCTGGAATATCCAGAAGCGCTTAGGTCACGCCTAAGATCATCACTGCCGCGATACGAGTATAATCGGTCTCATTACCATTACACCTTGCCGAAGCTATCATTTTTTTAACATTTAAACCTCTGAATAACTGTCTTAGTATTTACGCTGTTATAAGTGTTAGCTTGATCCTTGCTGCTGAAAAAAAGACTTGCGAGCGAATTTATCACTGTGAATGAATAAATATAGACACGCATTTGATTGCTTTTATATTAATAATCAATCCATGATAAACTCAAAATCTATGACAAGTTATGGATACATATAAAATTGAGTTCTCTATTACTAAATTTACCATTACTATATACATACAACGAAAAAGACACTGCAGTGATGGCAGCGTGATTGTAACCGTGCTAGCATTAAACTGTGAACTGTTAATTTCTATTAATACAGCACATAAGTGACAGGTTGATGCGCTTAAGATATATTTCACACTCAGAACAAGAAATACAACTGAAAAATAATAACAGGCCGATACAATAAAATCCTACAGGGAAAATTACAGTTGGTGTTGACAAAATGATTAGTCACCATTCCAATTCAAGTTACTTTAAATTCGACTACAGAGGCTTAGTCACTATATAGTATCTGGTACGCTGAACATGTTAAAAAAGTATTTTACCCCATGTAACACACACACGAGACAGCATTTAAGTTGGCATGTCAACCCAAAACAGTTTTCTCTAGTAGGACTAGTTCTAAATTGTAAAAATAATATGCAACTATTAACATAGGCAATAGTAGTGTGGCCTGGTAGTCTTAAAAAGAGGAGACAAACATTAGTGGGTCATTTATGTTGACTCAAAGAGCTCCAAATAAACCG
The DNA here is from genome assembly GCA_906901655.1 of Sminthurides aquaticus. NCBI lineage: Eukaryota > Metazoa > Arthropoda > Collembola > Symphypleona > Sminthurididae > Sminthurides > Sminthurides aquaticus. The sequence continues at coordinate 6,785,022 of CAJQTT010000003.1, forward strand.
TCGTCAATGTCATTCATCAATTCAAACGCAATGACGGCATTTTCGACTGGTCGAAGTCTCATAATGTACGGATCGATGAATCTTTAGCAGTCCTAATACTTTCGAAAACACTACAACAAGCGAGACATGGTCGAGCCACAAGTATACATCCCTCGATAATTTCGAAGGTAAATCTAAATATTTAACTAATTTCCATTATTCCGAAACTGAATCGCCGATATTTAACTAATTTCCATTATTCCGAAACTGAATCGCTGATATTTGATATTTTAAAACTTTCGATGAATGTCGCAAAATGAATGAAAGGTTTCTTCATCAAGGGTCCATTGAAGTCTACGAGCGCAAGGGACGTGAGCGGCCTGGTGGCATCCACGAATAATACATCCTATGGTAGCACCCTCATTCCTACAAATAGAGCATTTCGTCCGACTTGCATCATAAACAGCTTGATCAAGTCCACGAATAGAATATCCAACTGGTATGACTCCTCCAGCCCAAAGAGCGCAATCTAAAAATGTCAGACATGATTTTTAATCGAAATCCATATTTTCTCCACTGATATTATGTGGTCAAGGTCGTGTGGTGGCCCTTTACCTTCATGAAACCAGGTTTCTTTTTTGTCCTTTAATTTAGCTTGACGACTGTATTCAAGCATTCCAGATTTGCGACCTCTGGCAGCATGGCTGATACCTTCAGTGATATCTTCGAGTTTGTCCAAATCAGCATTTGTGTAGTACGGACCGAATAAATCTCCCAATCGCTGGCTTTGTGAGGGAAGGCCGCAAAAGACGCAAAGCCATGGGACTGAAGGGTCATATATTTCCGCTGGGCGCTTCTGCAAGTACAAAAAAAGATTCAGCCAACTGGAACATAAATGAATTTCAAACCAATTGTTCTGCGGACTTACGCTTTTACTTGCTGTCAGTGGCGCACTAATGTCTTCTTCATCACTGCCACGATAAAACTTAACAAAACCATCCAACACTTTCAGACTAGGTCCCGCTTGTTTCTCCGCATTTTTACTTTTCCGGCTGTCCTTTTTACCGCTGCTCTTTCTCCTGTCATCTTGAGATACTTCTGTTGTACTATTTTGTAACTGGTCGCTTAAGCCTCTGCTCTTCGAAGAGCTAGCCACGAAAATAGTAGGTTTAGGCAATGGTTGCGCTAATGCAGGAATGAATGTTAAATGATCAAAAATTTCGCTTCCATCAGACGCTCCTCCAAGTTCCGATGAACTTCTTCCCAACACGGTTTGGTCTTTCTGTCCTGCCTTTTTCTTCTTTGAAACTGTTTTCGGAGGTGACTGAGATCCTTCACGGGCTTTCGATTTTAAAGGAGCCTTAGGCATTACAAGGTTTCCATCTGGAGCGCCAGTAACAGCAACTATGGATGCCTTTTTAAGCTTTTTGGCAACGCTTGGTTTTGTTGACGAAGTTGCTGGTACCACCATACTTTTGGCAGATGTGCTTGCCGATGGCGATTCCAAAGTATCCTCAAGAACAGCAGTTGTATCAGCTGCTTCACCCTCCTCGGCTGAAAGTTTTTTAGCTTTAGGTGTTGAAGGTGGGTAATTGCTTCTAAGGGAGTATTCGAATTTGTAAAAGAATTCCAACGGCGGAAGAGGTGCGTCGTATGCTCGTGAAACCTCCATTATTGTTTCAATTTCTTGAGCTTCAGCGAGCTCACGCGCAACGCCCGTCAAACGTTTCTTGGGTTTATGTGGAAGCACCTGATCTGCTTTTACGCCAGTTCCGATATCCTCCACCACTACCGACGATTGTCTTGGTGATTCCAAAAAATCTTCATGTCTGAAAGGTGAGACTGACGAAATAACTGATGAACGATTCGCCGTGGGAGATTTATTCGATATTAATCCGGACTTTGAGTTTGAGGGTGAGTTAAGTGCAGGAACCGTACTTGCTTCAGGTGATGAAAGCGTCGAATTTTTTCTAGGTCGTCCTTTTTTCTTTGGTGGCTGTGCAAGATCGGCTGCTGAAGTCATTCCTATCACAGTCTCATTCGGCGATGCGATTGGAATAGGGGGCGTTTTCTTGGGAGAGCTTTTGTCCATCTTAACCTTCTTGCGCGGAGGCGTCATTAGCTCTTCCGCTTGGTTATTTTTTTCTGACTTGCTTCCCTTGCGTTCACGTTTTGTGGATTCTGAGCTCGATACACGTGATACTCCTTCTCCAGACTCTTTTGTGATTTCCTCTAATTTAGTACCCTTACTAGGTCTTCCTTTCTTTTTTGTTTGCGGTTCCTTCGATGTCTCTGGGTCTTTCTGTTTCTCTAAAAGCGTTTCATCAAGCTGAGGGGGTTCGCTTTGCTGCCGTTTGGCTTTAGTTTTCCTTGGGGACTTAGACTTGGTCGCTTTCGGTTCGACACTTCCAAAATCACTCTCAGATCCTTTTTCTGCCGTTAATGAATTGTCTGATTGGTCCCGGTTGGACGAAGGTACCTGGGAGGTGTTTAAATCGTCGTCCAAAGATACAATAGAAGAGACATCCTGCTTTCTCTTCCTTCTTTTTTTGCCGGGAGATTCAGTGCTCACGTGTTCAGGGGTTTCGACCTGAGCTTTCAAACCTTTTCCGCCTTTTTTCGTGTATTTACGTTTTGCTCCTTTCACCGGTAGTTCTGGAATTGAAATCGGTTCTTCTAGTTTTGGTTTTTCAGTCTTCAGCTTTGATTTCTTTGGCGATGCTGAACTCTTTTCCGGCGTTGCTTGAATCCTCGAAACTGAGCTACTCGATCCTGCAGGGATTGGCGTTGAATGTTTGGCAATGTTTTCCCGTATGTGCTCTACTTTTGGCTGTAACAGTACAGGTGTGTAAGTTGGAAAGTCAATATCAATATCAGGCAACTCAACATCGGTGTCGTCGTCAACCTCTGGCCGCGGTGGTGTTAGAATCACATTTTTGTAATCAACTTTCTTAGGTTTACCGCGAGGTGATTTAGACACCGTGTCTTTGGTCTTCTTCTCTTTTTTGCTTGCACTTTTTTCCCCATCTTTATTGCTTTTCTGTTTGGAGGAACGTTTCTTGCCTTTTCCAGATGTTTCCGTGACAACAAAGGATGTATCCAATGGATTGACCGTCTCAGCTGTAAGAGGTTCTCCAGGTTGAATATCATCTAGTGAGAATTCGAATGGTTCTTCGACAGGCGTGCCCTGCTTATTTTTCTTTGGGCTAGATTTTCGCTTCGGTTTAGTTACCGTCTCTCCTAATTCATTATCTTTAGTTTTTGATAATTTTGCATTCTTCCTTCCTTTGGGTTCCTTTGCTTTCACCTCGGTAACAGCAGTTTCTGGCTGAGACAATTCCGGCTTGGTTTTCTTCGTGTATTTCCGTTTTGGAGTTTCAAGAACCGGCTTATTCAGGACTTCAGATACGGCCTCGGAAACAACCTTCGTTTTGCCCTTTTTCTTGCTTCCTGTAGGTTCCCGTGTAACTAAGGTTTCAATTTTGGCTTCTACTGGAATCTTTGGAGGAGACATCACATTTTCCATTTGAAGAATGGATAGATCAGAGAAATTGCTCGATCCTTCGTAAACGAATCTAGTTGATTCTAACGTTGATTTGTCCTTAACAGTAGCTTGTACTAGTAGCGGAGCTCCAGAGGCTACCTCAGGTATGTGAATAACGGGGAAGTCCATATCATCGCAAGAAGTACTCATCCTGCTCTGAAGTATGGGAGCAGGAGCAGAAGACACGGATATAGTTTCATTACTTTTGAAATTAGCAGTAGGTTCCGGGAGGAGGGGCTCTACAGGAATTTCCACAAAATCCTCACCACCAGTATTCCTCTCAGCATTTACAATTTTGGATTTCGAAGCCGGTTTCGGGCTGGGACTTCTGGCAAGAGACGATTGATCGCTAGCTGGAGATTTCAATTTCGGTGGACGTCCCCTTCTAGATCTTTCTGCAGGTTTTGTCTCAACTTCTTCTTCTGTTGCCTTTGGACTTATTTTTGGTTTTCGACCCCGTCGTTTTGTAACTACTTGATTATCTTCATCCTGACTACTCGTCTTGTTGTCTTCTTCCTTCTTTCGGGCAAGTTGCTTGGAGTTTCCACGTTTGGGACTAATACTGCTGGTTACATCGTCGCTATCTGTGAATTCCGAAACATCTCGAGTTCGTTTTTCTGGAGATCCTTTTCCAGTCTTTAAATCAAGTAGAGCGAATGCAATTTCCTCCTCAAAGTTATTTGATTCATTCTGTAGGAGCTCTTGTTCTTTCTTCGATTTCCGTCCACGTTTCTTCACAGGTGGAGAAACAATTTCCAATTTCTTTTTGCTGCTACGAGGAGATTCAACCGCTTCTCGAGCGGTTTTCTTTCCCTTGCCACCAGAATTGTTCGGGACTGGAACCGCTGCTTGTGCTGGTGATCTGCTCACGCTCCGACGTAGTGATCTTTTTGGAGTTACACTTTCGGTATTGATTTCAAGGTCATCAGTTTCATCTTCATCAATATTTTTTGCAACCTTTGTTTGCTTTCCTCGCTTGGAAGTTTTTGGCTTTGGACTTACAGCTTTGGGTGTTTTTGCTCTTGAAGGTTTGCTCTTAACAATTTTTTCTTTCACCACCTTTTCATTCCCTACCTTTTGCCGCTCCTTATATTTACGCTTAGGCTTTTTTCTCGGCGGTTCCTCTTCATCTACAGTGTCACTTTCCGGAGCACTACTACCCGGCACGGTTTTCTCTTGTTGTTCTTGCATCATTTTTCTCATACCAGCTTTTGTGCGTGCTCCCTGGCCCATATTCTACAAGCAAAATAATATTTAGACAGTCAAACCCCGCCTTAACTTTGTAACTTAAAACGTAGTCGTGCTTAGCCAAGATCAATTACCTGTAATCTGACCGGCATCATTCCTGTTTGTCCTCCATTCCCAGAACTAAAACTGGTTCCATCAGAATTTCCACCTTTAGGACTCTCAGACGCCTGGTGTACGCCTGAGCTGCTTACAACAGATGATAAAGGTGATTGCTGCTCTGAAATTGCATTGATAATTGGCACAGTCTTAGTCTTGGGTGTTTGTGGCCCCGGAGGCACAGTGGGAGCAATGTCATCCCTGCTGGAACTTGCACTACGACCTTCGGGTAATGTAATTTCCGGTGCACTGTTATATCGGAGATTCTGTTCTGATGAAGTTAGAGGAACGGGTATGTTCACAGCAACACTCCCTGGACTCACTATTGGGGGTGTTTGATTCTGGTTTACAAACATTGAAAGATTCATTAGAGCATGTTGCGATCCTGGTTCAATATTATTTCCAGAATGTTGCAGGCTACTGTGACCGGCAATAGGCATTGGTGGAGACGGCCGTTGGGCGGTATTCATGTCATATCCGGTGAGATTCGAAATACCATTAGCTTCTGGAGTGGGCAAGGCGTGAGGTTGTACGTGCTGCTGCTGATGTGATTGAATAGGAATTCCTTGCTGAGTCCTAGTAGGTTGTGTATGATGCAAAGCTTGCGATTGCTGATTATGGTGGTGGCTGTGCATTGGTCGTGGTGCATGGGGCTGTGTCGGGTAATTCTGATGAACTTGTTGCTGACCTCCATGCGTCCCATAAGCATGTCCCTGATGCGGCTGATAATATCCTGGATTAGGCTGATGAACATGAGGAGACCATTGTGGTTGTTGTTGCGCATACGGCTGTTGAACTGCACCAGCAAGGGGTTGTTGCTGCATTCCGTAATACCCCGAATAATAATTTTGCGGATTATAATTGTAATAGCCCATAGGCTGTGGAGTATGGGATCCATGTAAATGATGCCCGTGTGGCATATTATGACTGCTGTGCATCATGGGACTTTGAGCTGGTGGGGGTGGTGACGCAGCAGGGACCGGCATTTGATGCGGCGTTGGGCAGTATCTCGAAGGGGTACCTGAGCCATCATTCCCGGACATATTTCGACAGATGATCTGAAATGCATCACGATGAATATGCAATTAAGTATCGAGTTCAATACAAACAAGGCAAGCATTTACCATACCGGTATTTCTAACTTGATCGTCGTTTACAAGGAAACTTCTCATTGTAAAATTAATTTAAAATTAATTAATTAAAATAATTTTTAATCAATAGTACAGCGTAGTACTAATAGCACAAACCTGTTGCAGTGCTAGTCCCGCCTAATTCCAAAGCTAGGTTAGCCTAAATGACATTTTAGTACTTGGTAAACGGGTTGAAGAACAAGTTTCGCATACTTCCGTAATATTTTACTGCTGCAAAGAGATGCAAAAACAACAATTATCATCATATTGCGCTCACCCTCTCCCGGACCTCGACTTCCAACTAGCGCTCATAAAAAGTAATTCACCAAGGGTACGATGTCAATTAATCCCGTACATACCTTAATTACTGCTTACACCTGTCACTGTTTTTACAATTCCAACTTCATCAGCGCACTTCTATCCTCCCGAAGTTAATTTAATGTTGGCAAGAATTAGTTTCTTTGAACTGCAGACCGCAGCTTCGCTTCCCAGCAGTCGTCAACAGTAGACTATTCGCATTCACTCTTCAAAACTTTACCCAGTGAAGTCGAAAATGCAACAGCAAAATCTAAATTGACTGTGCATGCGCTTAAAAACTGAAGCCTAATATTTTTGCAAAAATGCACTTTCAGAGATGCCGTACACAGCCTAAAGCAGCTAAAAAAGTGTTCGGCGCCAGGACTGTTGAGGCGGTTGTTGTTTCTCCGAACAAGTGAAGTGTTCGATCTCGGTACGCCCGCAACCTGGAGGCATCTTTTAGTTCCCCTCCATGTTTCCAGACGTCACTTTCAATTGGGCGTGCACGGGAGACTTTTCTATGCTATGTGGTTGGTCGTAGTGTAAACATACTAGATGCCGGTTACGTAGCTCTGGAGAACCGGTTTGAGAGAAACATCTCGTCTTGGCTGTATGGTACATTAATTGATTAGATATGCCGATGTGTAAACAGTTACAAGACAACAAAGACCCATTTCATACTTATTTTGATCATTTTACAACTTTCAAAAAGCAAAAAAGGGTGAGGATCGGCTTTAAGTGAAGGAGGAAGTTATACCCATTCATGCCGCCAAACAATCCCGTACTTATGAGATGTTGATAAAAAAATAGCGTGCACATTATTTTTATTATCTGAAGGATGAGTTGTAAGCTATAGATATAAATGTATTTTCTCAAACAATGACTTATTCTGGACAACCTATACGTAAGAAATTCTAATGCTTAACAAGTACGAGCTAACGTTATTTTAAGAAAATCAATTTCCCGTTAATTCTTCCTTTGCTTTGCCCCTTTGCTTGGGCATTTTCTTGGTTTTAGAATCTTCTATATCTTTAGGTTTATAGTAATGTGGAGCTACTTCCAGTAACCAGGATCCTTCGATTTCGATTACTTGTCTCATGTATTCCTTGGTTGTAAAAACCAATTCATGATAAATAAGGCACCGCGGCAGTTCTTCAAATAAGGCAGAATTTGGATGAATCATCACTTGCTGCTTGTGCTTCACTGTTTTGTACTGCCCATTCTCTGATAGCTTTGAAGTATGATAGAAATATCCAGCCGTGATAGCCTGAAATGTATTAATACATTAGTCAGTCATTAATATCCCTTGGTTATGACCATTATGAAACGAACTGAATACAATGTACCGTAAGACCTACCTTACGAATCGCAATTGTGTCGGAGCTTTTTAGTAAATCAATTTCGACTCTTTGCATCAGTCCTTCGATTTGGTCTCGTACATCTCTTGCTCGTTTCATCGATCTGTAAAACCACCATTTATATTCAGTCTTTAATACCACCCTGAAGTAGTTTCCACAATTTTATTCACTTCAGCTGCAATCTTTTAAACTGTAACTACCTTTTTTGAATAAAGTTTTCATAACACCATTGGTCCGAGTATCCGCTTTGAGCCCATTGATTGTAAATATGCAGTAGGGTCATGTGATCCCCGCCGGGCATGAAAAAGTTTTTACGTGCAGTATCCGCATGAATAATTTTATCTTTTGGTCGATAAAATATCGCATTATTCACGCTCAGCATGGCGGCCACAGATAGGATGTCCTCAGAACATTTGTACCTGCGAAGAAAAACAAAATGTTATCTTTTGAACATTTGATAAGTCTGTCTAGCCTGAGAAAAACCAAATGTATTTAAATAACCTTTCAGACGCTAAAAGCATCTTGGCCATCATAGGGTCCACCGGGAATTCCGCCATTCTTCGACCTAGTTTCGTTAGCTCTCCCAGATGATTTAGCGCACCTAAGGCATAGAGCTGCTCCAATGCCAAAACCAGCGTTTCGTGAGGTGGCGGATCCAGGAAGTCAAAGTTGATCAAATCGTTTATCCCCAGGGACTTTAATAATAGAACCACGTTGCCTAAGTTGACCCTTTGGATTTCTGGCCTCTGCGATTCTTCCAGTTCATTCTTGTATGCCCAAGCTGTATACAGACGGAAGCACTTCCCGGCAGCCACTCGACCAGCTCTTCCAGCTCGTTGATTCGCGGACGCTTTCGATATGGGTGTAACAATTAACGATTCCATTCCCGTCCTAGCGTTGTAGCTGTTTTCCTTGCAGAATCCGGGGTCAATCACATAAATAATGTTGTCAATGGTAAGACTTGTTTCCGCAATATTTGTCGCTAATACAACTTTTCTAGCTCCGGGAGGAGTGGGTTCAAAAATCTTTGCCTGCATATCTGAGGGTAAATTGGAATAAATGGGCAGTATGACAAGTTCACGGATTTGACTGCCTAACCTTCGAACTCTATCCATAAGGATCTCGTTACACGCTTCAATTTCTTCCTGTCCAGTTAAAAACACTAATATATCACCCAGAGGTTGAGACACGTGAATTTGTAAAATAGTAACAACACATGCATCGATATAGTCTGCTTCAGGAGCTTTAGTATAGTAAATGTCAACAGGGAATCTTCTTCCAGGAATCCGAAAGATGGGAGCATCATCAAAGAAGGTGGAAAACTTCTGAGCATCAAGAGTAGCTGATGAAATCAGTAGCTTCAAATCCGTACGAAACCTTGCAATATCCTTAATGAGACCGAATAAGATATCAGTATGTAGCGTCCGTTCGTGAGCTTCATCAATGATCATCACAGAATATGATTTTAAATCGGGTTCTCCCAAGAACTCACGGAGCAGCATACCGTCAGTCATGTACTTTACAATAGTTCTTTCAGAAGTGCAGTCTTCGAATCGAATCGAGTATCCAACTTCGTTTCCAAGTTTGACACTCATTTCTTCAGCAACTCGGGCAGCAACACTCATGGCAGCCACACGTCTAGGTTGGGTGCACCCGATTTTCATACCATCATCCGTAAACCCTGCTTCATGAAGGTACTGAGGTATCTGGGTCGTCTTTCCACTCCCAGTTTCTCCTTCGATGATGATGATTTGATGATCTCGGACAGCTTGTATCAAGTCTCGTTTGAACGGGTAGATAGGAAGTGATTTCTTGCATTCATCTATGGACATCTTCTTCGCCTGGGCTGCACTTATCTTTTCTTTCTTCTCTTCAGTACCGGGTAATGCCAAAGCTTGAATGAACTCAATTTGATCGTCCAGGACAAGCTCATACTCTTTTGGCTTCTTGATTTTGGACGCATCCTTAGCTCCAAATCTGAATTGAGCGAAATGCATACGTTCTTCCTCCCATTTCCGCTGTTCAGAATTTGGCATTTTCTCTCTATCATCCATCTCTTGATATTCAAAGTCAACTTTCTTGCCCTTTCGTTCCTCAGGCATCTGATATCTTTGAACTTTCTCCATGTCCCTGGCTCTGTCATGTTCTCGAGCTAGCGTAAGCACCTTCTTCTTATACTGTAAATCTCGCTTTTCCCTCTCTGTAAGGGATTCTTTATCAAAAATCCTTTCTTCGTCCAAAATATCCGCTTCCAATTCCATCAACTTGTCTTCCTTTCGCTTTTCCAAGTACTGCCGACGTGATTTTTTTCGAATTTCAGGAAGTAGCCTGTCCTTTTCCTCGGCTTCCATTCGTAGACGAGCAGCTGCTTCTTCAAGCGCTTTCTTTTCCGATTTGGAAAGTACACTTCTAGTTTTCGCTGCATCTTTCTCTTTTAGTCGCTTTGCAAATTCGTCTCGATCCTTCAAGTCCTCTAAACGTTCTCGCTCAGTTCTGTCCAACTCGTCTTCTTCCTCGTCCTCATCTGCATCGTATTTGCCTTTTCCTTTCCCAAATCCTGGTTTTTCGCTCTTACTCCTTCTCAGGATTTTAGTTTCACCTTCGGATTCTGACCCCGCATCTTCATGGGCCCTTTTTCGTAAATGCTGTTTCCGCTTTTCCTTTCCAGCTTCGCTCGATTGCTTGACCTCCGTCCGGCCGTGATCGTGGCCCCCATCATTCTCGTCTTCATCTTCAGAAAGGAGTAGTCTATAGGATTGGTTGCGTTTTTGCTCATCAATCGCGGCTTTCTCAATTAATCGGGACACATTTAAAGCGGGTTTCGGAGTTGCATGAGGTACACGGTGGAACAATTCCTTCGCAAAAGCAACTACTTTGTCGTCTATATCGATTGCACCAGTTTCTTCTAATCTCTCAACCAGATTTTCTTCGGTAGTACTTTTTTGCGCCAAGGAAATAAAAAAGTGCCCTAATGTTCTATCACTCAGTCCCAGGACTTCGTGTAATTTATCGTTCACCCAAGTTTCCACACTCCCCATCTTAAAATCGGTATTTAAACTTTCAAGTTAATACAAGTCACATATCCCTAAGCAATACAATTAAACACTTGCACACTTCGCTTGCTTCCCTTCCTATCAAATTTTACCGAGCCTTAAACGGTCTTTAATAGGTAACACGTTTAATATATATTTCCTTAAAATAAATTATTTATTAAGTTCTCAATTAACCACATCGTTCAACTCATTAGTGGCCAATAATATGGTCATCAACAGCAAAAACGTCCCGACCGCGGATTCTCGTGTGCACTTGTATCTACCGCCTTTAATAAGGAATTGAGTGATTGCTGTCAGCTCCTAAAAGCCATAGAATTTTTATGAACCGCGCAGCTAGGGGCAAGGCAAGACATGACGCTTCGAGGGATTTCTTTCTGAATTTCCACACCCCATCCAATAATTTATTTAAACTTCGAACTGGATCAGCTTTTATTCCAGAAACCTTAACACGAGAGACTAGCACAAGTAACTCTAGCTTTACTTTAAGCTCTGGACGCTATTTTCTAAAGGAAACGTTTTGATGCTCATTATTTTTGAACCTACACTATTCTGGACTTCAATCTTTACTTTATTTTACATTAGCCAAAAATTAAGGCATAACAATAATCATGATTAAATAGTAGTAGTGGTTTATTCCTTCGATTTGTAGCCTCAGCCCTTACAATTTACGGTTAAAATTAGTTGTTTTTCACACGACAATAGTCACGATTAAAATATCCTTTCAAAACCATAGTTTTCCGTGAGCTAAGATGGCGGCTACGAATGCTAGCGGGAGAAGGTCAATTCCCAATTGACCAGCTCCCCCAGTAGTTGTTGCCATGGTTGTTGTGGTTGCAGGAGCATTAGTAGAAGTAGTCGTTACGACCTCTTCCATGTCAACTAGGTCGTACAATGACCACGCTTCCAAGGAATTTCCAAATTCTTCAAGACTCATGTCAGTCATACTTTGGAAAGTAATTGTCTTCCTAGCCGTAGTCATATGGAATCCATTTTGACTGAATGTTCCGGTAATGCTGACATTGTTCATGTTGAGGTTAACGAATAGTGCGATTTCTTTAACAGTAATATCGAAAGTGAACACATTTTTGGTTCCCGTCTCGTTCACGTTTTCGATCTGAAACGAGCAAAAATTATTCATGCAGCGTGAACATATTAATTGCCCTATTCATTCAAGACTGTGCTGTTCAAGCTTCATTTTACTGAAAGCGTGCATCATGTGCCTATATGCTACCATACCTTCATTTCTGAATCTCTGATTTTACTTTTGTCAGTTGGATACTGGAGGAAGACAAAGTTATCAGGTGCTCCAATCTCCTCACATCCATGGCGTGTTTCGCAATGCGTCGTTGTCATTACAAAACACGGTTGTTTTGCAGTATCACAAACGGCCAAATCAGTGACATTCCATCGAGCAGCTTCTACGCTTCCGAGTCCAGCCTAGAAGTAACACAAGTCTGTTTCAGGTAACTATACGTTCAACAGAAGGGCTTTAGAAGACGTGATAACTTACCACGTTAATTGGAACGTTGGCTTCCAATAAGGGGGTCATGCTACTCAGGCTAAATAATTTAATATCCAGGGTTGCATTAACTTCTTCCATGCGATCTGAAACTACTTCGATAGCTACTCCGGCATCATTTCCGTCTGAATCGTATAGCTTGTAAGGTGATATGAGGACAGGCGCAAAAAAGTTAATTGCAAAGTAATGCAAGAGTTTCCATCTTCCATTCCATTCTATGGTTGACAATGAAAGGATAATAGTGCATTAAATCTGATTGCACTTCCAACTTCCGTTAAATAATCGTCATGGCTACACGTTAGACAGGACAGGAATCAGGAATTGTAGCATTAAATACTTACCCACAGAAGCCCAGGATGCCCCTGGCCAGATATCATTAAGTTGCCAGTACAAAGCTCCCATATTGTAACCCTCTCCAGATCCTGGGTCATAGAAATTCTTGAGCCTTCTGTAAAACTCGGTTTGAGTTTTAACAGCCATGGCTTGCTGGATCCAGTTAAGTCGAAGCAAGGACACAAACTTTTCAGTCGAAGTGTAGTTGCTTGGCAGAGGAAGATTTTGTTGAATCAAGTTAGGGATTTCGTCCTGGCCTCCAGGATGATGCTGTCGGTGCATCATCATATCAGACTCCCAATTCCAGTCTTCAGGAGCGGTGCTCTGTTTACAAGAATCGGCTCGTATTTAAAAGTTTGATACCAGCCATAAAATCTGAATCTTTGACCTATGCTGGTTATACCTGCGCAAAGGTTTCCACGGATGGCCAAGACTGATAACCATATTCAGAAGCATACCGAGTACGCTTGAAAGTTCGCCAGTCCCAGCTATCATCTCTGTAGTTGTAAAAATGGACTGAAATATTCACCATATGAATTCCGGTGTTAGTCTACGAAATTCACTTTTCTAATAAAATTATCCTTCATTCAACACTCACTATCCCCATGAAGATTGCTGTAAGGGTTTGTGGAAATCCATCCCTCATCTTCGGATTTAAGACTGTTGGTGGGGGAACTTGGAAGACATCTCCTGGATTCATCTAGTGCCTCAACAGTATTCTTCACGGTGTCGATGTACAGCTTAATATAATCTTCCTTGTATTTATCAAAGGAATCTTCAGTCCCATACCAATTGTCTCTCAACGCAGCCTCGTTTTCATTATTCGTTGCCCAAAGAGCCAATCCAGCGTGATGTTGCAATCTTTTGACCTGAGTTTCAACTTCGGATTTTACATTGTCCAAAAATGAGTCCTCTGCAGGGTACATGGCACAAGCAAACATAAAGTCCTCCCAAATCATGACACCAGTCTCATCCGCAAACTAGATATCAAAAACACCCACACGATTTCCTTGGTTAGTTATGCTTAAACCAGATTGATTTTAAAATCGGATTTAATGCCAAAGTGATTATTACATCGAAGAAGTCATCAGATTCGTAAATCCCACCTCCCCAAACTCTAATCATATTCATATGAGCAGCCTTGGCAGAATCAAAGAGCCATTTCGTAGTTTCTCTTGTTGCCCGTTCCGGAAGTACGTGAATAGGAATAGAATTTGAGCCCTTGGAGTAAATTGGCACGTCGTTCACCTTCACGTAGAAGTGATTACCTGATAGAGATGCATAATTTTAAGTGGAAAGTACATCAATGCGCACCGGAAGGAATGAGCAGATTATTTTTTCGCAAGCAAGAGAGATAATCGCAAGCACTACTAGTCTCAAACTTTGTCATTTATAGCATAAATTATTCCTTTACCTTTGTTCGAATTGTTTGCATTAATCTGCTCTTCCACAAGTTCAACAGTTCTGTATCCAACTCGAAACTGGGCTGAAGATAATTTCTCAGCCTCGTTTTCTTTCGTCACATATACTTCCGCATTGTACAGCACCTGTTTGCGCAAAACGTAACAGATTTATCTACCCTTCTTCCCGTCTCTCGAACCGCTGTCCGTTAAGTACAAATACCGTGACTAAACTGTATTTGGGTTAAAAAATCCAAACACTCACCTGCTTTCCATAGCCATTAGGCCACCAAAGTTCGATGTCTCCTTCCTGTGGAGTTAATTAGTACATTCTTATTAAATGGAAATACAACGAAAGCAAAAACGAACCTTCATATAGTTTTTGCATACCGCAATATTGCCGATAGTAATATCTTGATATCCATTCTGGACATTATCCAAATTTAAATTCGTATAGTTTGGCCATGCGTGTTGTAAGCTGAAATGCAGGCTCAATTCGGGATCCGGGATTATCTCTGTAAAGTAAACCCTTGCCTTCACTTCCCATAATGCGGCGCTAGCGTTCTTCTTTGTGAAAATTAGAACATCCCTGATAACAGGCTCATCATACGCCTGAATGTAAATGTCCTTCCTGTTAGAAAAATATTGAGTATCAGTTACTTTACGTTCAAGCGTAGCGTAGTATTCAAAATAATTAAAATTACTCCTCCAAAGTTAAATGTCACGAACCAGATTCCCGATGATGGGTAAGCTGGACCCCAGTCCCAGGAGAATGCGGCTTGCATTTTGCGAATGTGGTTAGCGTGATCTTCGCCTTGATACTCAGGTGAGAGTGCGTCAGGTTTTATCCCTAACCGTTCCCATTCTTTCGTTGCGTATTCTACGGGTGCTTTGAATTCGATTCTGATTGTGTTGCCACTCGGCTAAAGCCCACAAAGATAAAAAAAGTTATATCAATAGCCTAAATGCAGCTTTGTCAGAAACGGGGTTTAATCCTACCTTGAGAGTGGTCACGTTCAAGGGGAAAACATATCGGCTGAACATGTTAGCACTTTTCCCAACTTCCACATCGTTAACGTACACAGTGGCAACGGTGTCTAGCCCCTCACAAACGAGATCGATGTGTGGTTTAGCCCGTTCCTCATCCGATACTACATTTACATCAAAAATACATTATTTCGCTATCCGAAAATGACCTTCTCAAAATTTGGATACTAGTTTATGAAAACGTACAGTCAAAGCTTCGTTCGTAATTCCAATTGGTCCATCCCACCCATCTTGTTTCCTTATCGTTGTAACCTTGATAGATTTTAGTTTCAAATTCGCTGCTAGCATCGAGATCCGAATATATTCCTCCAGGTACCTGTGCGGGCACAGCGATTTCTAAAAAAGTATATATGCAAACATTAAATTACACTTCAAAACTTCCCACTACCGTTCAATCTTAAACCCATGTCAATGCCAGCTATTACCTCGATTCCCGGTTACATTAGCGCTTTTAGCTGTCCATAAATTGTCCTCGCGCTGGGCATTCAGCGATTGAATAATTCCTCCAGTAGTTACAACCTTCGCTTCAACCCTAGCTGTCGCAGCCAAAATAGCCACAACAGCAGTCACTACGTAAATCATGCCGGGCTACAAAGAAATGTATGCAACAATTCACTCTTCAAACGTTCGTCTGGAAATGCTTCAGAAATGAAAGACCCTCATGCTTTTTTCTCAACTTGCCTCTCTTGTCATTTAATTGACGCAGGAGATTAGAGTCGCTATCAAGAATTGCAGGAACATCTGTCATGACCTCATGCATCTCTTTTCCAAGTGTGCAAAAGCCGTGATCATCTACTCCAAAGCGAAATTTGCTAACAATAATTAACAGCAGTGATATGGACTTATCACACAGTGTCTCTCCTTTTTCTGTGCATACATAATTTTGAACACTCTTAGTACAGGGTAAGGTTTGCTCGAGTTTCACAAAGCTGCTAGAATACCTGTTCCCCAGAAATATGGCGGATACGACCTTTGTACCACAATCGGACAGTTCCAGGGTATAGCATCATCCCCCGAACTGTTTGCATGCAACGTAACGTACATAAAGGATTTCCTTTGGCCCTACAACGAACTAATCACCTCCAATCTCTTATCTCTTCTTTGCCAAACAAAGAAATTAGCATTCTGTTTGACATGCAATAAGCTTTGTTTCCATACAACAGCCCTGTTTTCCCACAACCCATTACAACCCCAGTACAATCAATTACATTTAATCCCTCTCCTTGTTCAGATGACATGAATAATTCTTTAATCAATACATGATAAACACTTGAATTGGCAATCAAAATTGTTTATTTAGCCTCATCTCCATTCAAATCCATTCCAACATGGCAATCTCAAGAACAAGCTGTGGATATGCTTCTGTTGTCAGCAAATCCATATCATTAATTGGACTGGGACCTTCACACACAGGTATACATATAAACATTCAATTATTGGATTTAAAATACAGGACTCAATCCTTTAATAACTCTAATATTCATTCAACAACATCATAGAGTGACACAATCTCTAAATTAGACTGAAATTCACTTATGCTTACATTAGTTTTAGCTGAAAAGTAAACAGTTTTAGTAGACTCAACCATAATGAATCCATTGTCATCAAACATGTGGAAAACATCGTTAGGCTTAAAATTTAAAAATACAAAAGGTGTCACCGCTTGCGTTTGCAGGGTCACTGCTAAGACAGTTGACCTAGTATTCCCTTGCGCCAGAGGGCGTATATCAGTAATTTCTAGTTTCGGGTTCTGGATCAAACTCCGATCCTTAGGATATTCTAGAAAAAGAAAATTGTCCGGCACATCTGTTGCAGAGAAGTAAAGCAAACAGGTAGATATCAGGTTGCCACATTCGCTCAACTTGGATGCGGGTATCACATGCACTGAGCCTGCTGATAGATTATCCTGAAACATGTACAAGGATAATTGCGAAATCATATCTGACAGCCACTCTTGAACACTAGCATGGAATGATACATATCTAGAAAAAATAGTTATTGTGCAACTCACCCCAGCTATTGGCACTACGTAATCAATTCTTGGCGTGAGGCTTTCAAGGCTAAAGAGCCGAATCCGCATGTCTCCCATGTATTTCTCCAGCCTGTCTGACACCAAGTAGATTTCCACGTCTCCGTTCTTGAGCTTGTAGGGTGAGATGATAATTGGAGCGAAAAAGTTTCGCGCATAGTAGTGAAGCATTTTCCAGCGGCCCACAGAATCTACACAAGGTCAATACAACAACCTTACAACATTATTATTTCATTCAATTTCACTTACACTTGACCTGGCTGAAGCTCCCGAAAATTTTACAGCTTTTAGCACTTGTTAAATTACCAATAGATGCCCATGACGCTCCAGGCCAGATATCATTCAGCTGCCAATACAACGCTCCCATATTCTGCCCCGTCCCATCTGGAAACATTTGACCCTTCAGCCTCCTGTATGTTTCAGTCTCAGTTTTAATTGCTACAGCCTGAGCAATTTGTGACAAGTACATCATGTTGGAGAACTGAGCTGGATCTTTAAAGTTCTTTGGTGTTGGAAGATGCAAATCGATTTGAAGTTTCATCGTTGTTTCTCCTCCCGGTAGGTGTTGTCGGTGATTCATCATCGCAGATCCCCAATAAGCATCCATATCCTTATCGATAACCTAGGAATGAAACAATTCGAACGTTCCACTCAGGATAAAGCTAAAATTATAATTATTACCATCTCATAATCATCTTATCTATATTAGAATAATCTTTGCCATTAGTTTACAGCCTCTGTACCTACACTTTCAAGAGTGAAGGGATGTGGCCAGGATTGAAATCCATATTCTGACGCAAATCTTGTCTTCGGGTAAATGTCGTCTGTCCAGCTGTCAGCAAAGTAATTGTAGAAATGAACTAGTAATGAGAAATATGAGTCAATCATCACGATTGAATCAATTCAATCATTATTATCCGGTGATTTGAAATGTGAATACACTTTTTGCAATCAAACGTATGCATCCATCATCATTGCTTGTCAAACATTGGATTTTGTGACACCATACATCATTCGATTATTAACGCAGTAGCACTGGCAGCAACTAACTTCATGCCGTTCAACGCGCAACAAATTATCAGAATCTGAAAATCTTACCATCCCCATAAATGTTGGAATACGGATTTTTCGCGATCCATCCTTCCGCCTCAGTTTCTTTCCCATTAGTCGGACTTGACGACAGGAAGTTCCGGGAAGTGTCGAATTGCTTCAGCGTCCCCATCACAGTTCCAATATATAATTTCACATAGTCTTTGGCATACAATTGGAAGTTGCCACTAGTTCCATACCAATCTCCTCTTAGCGCTGCTTCATTTTCGTTGTTCGCAGCCCACAAAACGATGCTAGGATGGTAATGAAGTCTTTTCACTTGAGTTTCCACTTCCGCTTTCACATTCTGGATAAACTTGTCATTAGTTGGGTACATGGCACATGCGAACATGAAATCTTGCCAGATCATAATTCCGTATTTGTCTGCAAGCTACATAAAACGTGTTTTCGCTAAACCTTGCCAGTTTTCTCAAGTATATTCTTGAAATTTTAAAACTAGAGTTTAAATAGCGTAGCAGCATGTTTCCACAAGAAGTGTAGTATTGATTACCTCATAAATAAGATCCGTCTCATAAATCCCCCCGCCCCAAATCCGAATCATGTTCGTATGTGTCTGTACTGCGGATTCTATGATCCACTCAGTCATGCCTCTCGTTACTTTCTCCGGTAATACATGCATCGGTATAACATTGGATCCTTTCGCATAAATCGGCACACCGTTAACCCGGAAAAAGAAAGTCAGTCCTGCAATAAACTTGGCAATTTAGCCCTCATGCTAAAATCAGCTAAAGCTCTGAAATCCTCGCCATTCCCATTTGCTAATACTTATCTTCTCCTTACCCTTATCTAATGCATCCTTATCGATAGGTTCTTCCACAAGTTCTACTTTTCGGAACCCAGCTTTCATAACTTTCTTACTGCTTTCTCCATAGTTGTTGGACGTGTACGTAACGACAGCTGTGTACAGCGGCTGCTTTCCATACCCATTCGGCCACCACAGTTTAACCATATTTCCCTGAAAAACAAGACTGTTAAATTTCCTGCCCTACATTTTTTTCAAATATTCCCATTTTATCAAATTAAGTGTGACGACACTCACCGGAATTTGCAACGTCAAGGATACCTCCTCATCTTTATTTTTCAGTATGACTGTCCGTTTTACCCGGTAAATTTTACGGTTTTCCACACGAATCCTAAAAGTAATGATACCAGGTTCATAGGGATCAGCAACTTGTAAAAATACTTTTGCAGTAACATTCCAAACGGTTTTCGGGCTTTCATCCGGGTAATTTGAGTTGGGTTCTACAAATAGAAGCGAATCTCTGACAACAGCTCCGTTTACGCCTTCCAAATAAATATCTTTGTAGATTCCCGATGACGGATAAGCGGGTCCTGAAAGCAAACCATCATAAGTTGTACAACATTTTGCAAACATGTCAAGATTCAAAATGATGGAGAAGATGCTACAGTTTTGCAAAATATTGCGCATCTCCACAATTAATTGTAACTATAATTATTTTAGCCTGTCATGTATATTTACCCCAATCCCAAGAAAACGAAGCTTGCATTTTCCTTATATGATTTGCATGGCATTCTCCATTGTAGCTAGGTGGAACACATTCCGGCGGCACAGTGTAGTTCAAGTTTTGCAAATTCCACTCTTGCAAAGCATATCCCACCGGGGATTGAAATCTGACCCGTACCGTATTATTTCCTTCCTGTTGTGAACATGTTAATTTTAGAATTTCTCACTCAGCCCACCACCACCAATAAATCAATAACAAACACCCGATTCCCTATCCCATTTTACCCGTAAATGATCTTTGACATCAAACATGTATCGCACAAACATATTTGTACTTCTTCCCACGCTCACGCCATTAATCTCCACGCTTCCCACTGTATCCAGTCCCTTGCAGACAACCGAGATTTTCTTCAGTTTTCCAAACTCTGAAGTAACTAAAATAGAATCCGAAGCACACACTTCCTATAGTTTCTTTCCTGGATCCTTGACCCTTTTAACTATAGCGGCTTGACCCGCGGTAATAAATAAAACCAAGCAGATTATTTACTTGAAAAGTTTCTGGAAAAGCTCCAATTCTCTCTTCCTACCCATTTCGTCTGGATATCATTGTATCGGTGATAAATTTTGCTAGAGAAAATACCGCCTGATTCTAAATCCGAGTAGATTCCACCAGGAACTTGAGCAGGAACGGATATTGCTAAAACCAGACACAGATTTCAAGTTTACGTCATCGTAAACTCTGTTTTACCGTCGGAACTTCAGTCCGAAAGCTTCTTCGCTTTCATCTTAGCCTAAATAACGCCACAATTTAATTGTTTACCCCGAGATACTTACAAGAATTCCCATTTTCAGCAACCCATATCCTTGATCTTCGTGAGGCTTTTAAATTTAGTATCGTTTCCCCACTGACAACCTTGAAATCCCCAAGCAGCCCCACAAGTATTATGGGCAAAAAACTGATTGCCAAACATCGATACATTTTTGCCACGGAGCTCCACCTTAACTGCCTCGTCCGCAATTCTTTTTATTTTAACCCCAATTAATCTCACACATCACTTGGAACTAAAATCAACTCCTGGTGACCACTATCCGAATTAAAGTATACTGCTGCAAAATTGCGAATTTAATATTCCATCAGCTGTGCCAATAATAAGTAAACAAACTGAACTGCGGCCTGCCACAATTTAAAACTATATAAACTTATCTTCACAGACAGCGTACAGTCAAGCCACTAGGGCGACATATCCATAACTATTTCATATTTTACAATCTAGGTTATCTGGAAGCGCTAAATTTACAACTTCATCCATCCTACAAGCCGGATAGCCCAAGGGCCTTACCCACAAATTAAGCTCCGTTACTTGGTAATTTTATCAGTTCCATAGCTTCCTCTGATAAGCTCTAAGCTCATTTCGTAATACAAGAAGCTCCTGTTTACTCTTGGTCTACCATACTTCCAGCATGGTGTCAATAGCAGCTATGTACTCTAAAAGCTAAAAGTCAATTAGCTTATTTCTCTCTTATTATTGTACGGGCATGTATATACCCAGAATGTTAATACTAATACAAATACAGAGTATTTCCACGGAAAAATATCTCCAAAGCAATACGCTTCATTCCAGTTTTGGCACGCATTCAAAGTTACCATGCCAAATAATTTAATAACTCTGTTCAAACCGTGCAGCCGTTCTAATCCACAATCATCACTATTTACATCAAAACATCCTCGAATGAATGCATGAATTAGATCTAACGCTTCAAATGTTTGTTATACCAAACCATGCGAATATGATCAAGGATGTTAAATCCCATACTAATTGCTCATGACCGTATTGACACAATTCAACTAACCTCAATCATTAACTACAAATTCAACCTATACTAACAGCACTGTAACTTCTTATACATAAAATCACGCCAGAGCACCAAAAACTGTCCCAAAATTGTCCAAAAATAGCAGCATGTCAAACTATCTGCAGCAGACAAATGCGCTAAAGACCTCAGCGGCACAACAACCAGGTAGGTAGGACGATCATCATCATGGTTTTCAGCCGTTCTACCAAAAGAAACTTGTGCAACATCAGAGTTGGGAGGATCATTTCCTATTTTGTCCACAATTTTTTTCCCATCTTCACTGCGTAAAGCAGCAAATCTTTTGAGCTATAAAAGTACGTATACCTTATGAAACCCCCAATTGCAAAACCTCATCACTCATTCAGAGACACTCCTCAATTCTCAGAATGAATGAGGATTTCAAATCTTCATTCATTCATCCTCATCCCGCATCATGAAAGTGAGTTTTACGCACCTGTCTCGCAGACACAAAAAGGGGTCGTTTGAAGACAACGTATCGAGCTTCCTGAGCACAAGGTTTTAGAGGATAAAGTCCTTTGAACTCGTAATAACTAAGCTCTGATGGGAACAAGCTTTTAATGGCCAAGGGTCCATGAACTTGTTTAAAGTTCTGTGTTGGGAAAGCTACAGATAGTACAGATCGTGCCAAAGGTTCTAGATCAGGATTGTCTCTTCCCACGAGCTGACAGTGAAATCATTCATATTTTATTAGCAAGCTATTAACCTTGATAATATAAATTACTGCAATAATGGTAACTTGAATTGCGGCTCAGCCTCTCAGCACAGCTCACACGAGACAGTGTCCTCATTCATCATTCAACTGATTCCCTTACCTCAAACATATGAACTGTAATCAATAGCCCCGAAGCTTCCATAGCGCCTTCCTCTAGGGATCCAAACCGTCTAGCATAATGCACAAGCTCCATTTCTAGGGGCGGAGCAGTGGCATTAGTGTTGAAGATAGTAGTGCCATCTGGGTTTCGTACAGTCAGATTTCTTGTTTCCCAATGAAATGTCCCATGACTTAGCAAATACTCTTCCCTCCATCCCCTCGCTGTAATCCTTGGATCTGAAGCGTGATTGTCCAATTGAAGCTTAAAATCAACTGCAAGAATTAATTAACTGAAATTTTTTCATCCGCAACTCAAATTCCTAGGAGTTATTCCAAATATCTCCCTGTCTTACAAGAAGATCCGGAATTTCGAATATAGATCCGATCCCGGTAGACACCATAGTATTTGTTAATGTATATTTCTTTAGGTTTCTGATTTTGCCCAAATCCGCCTACTTTTTCCGCCCATGTAAAATCTGAATAGGAGGGCACCTTAAACCGGGCATGCTGTAAACTTGAGCAGTCCTTTTGTAGCGCTGCATCCTTTTTCCCGCTTCCTAAATTACATACCACATCAATCACCACCTCGTTCTACAAACTTCAAGTTTTCCAGAACTTTATACATCTCAACATCTCTCACAATCTAAATCAGATCCAGCATCTACCCACCGCCGCTCCTGGTCTCCAGTCCACTTTGAGAGTAGAGAGCAGTCTTGTTCCGCATGTTTCGAAGTGCAAGATCTTCATAGGCGTGTGAAGAAGGTAGATGAGATATTATTATCAAAAGACTTAGGATAATACACAAATGAGTTGGCAAAACTACTCCAAAATCCAAGATATTGACATTTCTACTCCTCCTCCTAAAATCCGTATGAGTTTGCATATTTTCAATTTCTCTTCCCATCTCACAGTCCGGTCAGTTCAACTTCACCGTCGTGGTTAAAGTATTTTTAGTTGAAATGTACTTTGTCCGTCTAGCTTCTATTTTTAGCGTGTCTCCCGGACGGATGAATCCCTCAGAAGAATCCTTGTTAAATCTTGGTCCTGACTGGAACTTGTATATAAGAAAAAGAGAAAGACGCGCCCAAGTTTTTGACAGGTGCAGGAAAGTGGTTGAAGTTTTGAATTTAAAACAAAAGTCAATTTATTTGTATGGTAACCATGAGCTGTTTATTCTTGAAATAAAATTCACAACATAACAGACAAAAAGCAAGTCAATGTATTGATATAATGTAATCAACTTCTATATATATACGACTCTAGCAAGACAAACATTTCGCAAAGTCTTAAATTTTTTAAAGGAAAAATAATAATCTAAATTACAAAAAGTAGCTGCTCAATTAAACCGGAGCCACATGAAATGTGTCTTACATAAACACACATCGTAAATGATCAAAATTAGCTTTTCATCTTCAAGCTTGCCTACGCATTTTTTTGAAATTCCGCAAACTTGTTTTAAATCAAGCTTTTTTTCAGATTGCATGCAGGAATCTTTTCACGAAATTCAACTTTTTTTAGCTACTACGATACAGTCGATTAAATATTATTATGATCATATTTAAATCTAGTTAGAATATTCTCATTTAGTCTCATAATGATGAATCATTTTTTAATTTCATTCGGCGTTCATTTAAATCTTTAGTTATTATGCAACAATGCTTAGCTTAATTTGACATCACAACAATTCCCTATATAGCTGAAACTTCTCTACCCAGTTACATTCCCAAGCCAGTTTCTTCTACATCTGCCAGCAAAGATGTTTCCATCATCCCTACCTTACTTTACCACACACGATTCTTTCAATCATTTCAGTCCTTCTTCCATGGAAAGCTTGTGCATCCTGTAACCTGTGCTTAAATTCATGGTAACCATTCTACAACATCCCCCCCTTCCTTTTGCGATTATTCTCCATCATCACTATATATATTCCCAACTCCGAATCTTATGACTAGACGGGTTTCAAAATTAGGAATTATGCGTAGCGCATTGACAAGTTAATTTTAAAAGCGTACACAAAACGTGTTTCTACACCGTTCGCTATTCAGGCCACCGCTATATGGTAAAATCTATTTGCAGTTTCCTCATTTTTCATTAAGCATAAACCAAATGGATTATCTATTGATGTAGGTTCAAGTTCTAAATTATTCTGCGTTTAAACAAAAATCAAAGGGTTTCACTGGAAAACTCCACAAGATTGTACAATAAATTTGTGCAAATCTCCGATACGTCCCTATCGTTGAATTTTCAACTTCTGCCTTGTACATCTACTATCCTTCATCCTTGTACTATTCACATTCTTACTCCAGTTTATACACTCAAAGAAATACATTAATCTAGCTAAAATCAGTACAGGACTAGAAAGTGAACTTATATTTACAGCAACACACACCCTCGTTTCTGTAGTAGGTACTTCCAACATAAACCTCTTTAACCCTTCCCTTTCATTTTACACATAATAGTTAACATGTTGACAGGATTTGCGAAATAAGTAACAGACGCACCTGGTTTTCTCTATGGAAGCCGTCATATCCTTTATCTTATTATAGGTAATTTCACGAGAGGTAATGAACACTAAACGAGACGAGAAGGATGAGTGAGAGAATAGAAGCTCCTCCAACCTTGCTTCCACCTGCCTTTATCCGCTCTCCCGTCTTCTTCTTCCCGGTTGAGTGTTCCGTTGATTCATGGTCAATCCCATGCCCGTGAGTTGGAGGGTTCGTAAATGAGTCTACATCATCAGTGTCCAGGTCGTCAATTTCATTGTGCTCATCATCTCCCTTGATCTCGAAGCCATCAATCTCGAAAAGCTTCACACCTCTTTTCGCAAGAGGTTGCACCGGTCTGTAGTTGTTCACCATGGGCTTTGCGTGACTATCTTCAAGCGCTCGGAAAGCTTCAAGCTGCGTTCCCGAACAGAGTTGATTATGATTAGATTTAGCTATTCCTATAGCTTTTACCTTGAAGGTACACTGCTAGTGGTAGCCTGGCCACTTTAGCTCCCGAAGGTCTTCATAAGCAAATCAATTAACCCTCTCACCTGCTTCTCAGAGATGCCAACCGGAGCACGGAAGACGCTCCAGACGACTTTCTCCGCACAAGTCGGCGTTGTCAAGGATCCTTCGTATCTATACAAGCCCAATTGCATTGGCAGCAGAGCAGTCAAGTTTAGCTTTCCCTCCACTAATCTAGGCTTTTGTACGGGTTTTGGAACTAATTGTATTGCATCAATAATTGACTTCAGAGCTGGATTATCGTGTGGTACAACCTGTTAAAATTAATATCCCATTTACAACACAATGCTCACCTCACCTTCACCTGTACTCACCTTACTTACTAATAACATCCGTCGCCAAATCAATAAGAATATTCGATATTTACATGGAAAAAGATGCCCAGTACAGCAACTGCTCGCCGATTATTATCCTGTAAAGCTGCACCCAAGTTTTCGTATTTGTCCGAGAAATGAACAAAATGAGCCTCTATTGGGAAGCTGTTAATTAATTCATAACCCTTGTTTAGCCATATTACTTGATCATACAGTATATAACCGGAAATCAATACTCAAAGCAGATAACACAATTGCTGCCCACATATCTGAATAATTGATGTAATATTAATTATTAAACAAACATACTGTTTTCCATCCACAGTGTGCTCGGATCCATAAGCACTCGTTCTTCCCCAGTGAAAGTGCATTTGTGAGAAAACATAAGAGCCTTTGAACCCAGCTCCGTCAACCAAACATTGAGAAGTTGGTGTATCCTCTAGCTGGATTTGAACTGCATAACAAACCCAGATCCAAACTTATTTCACTTCCGAATTTACCTTTTATTACCGCAAAAGACATGTATGCATCTCCAATTCTCACCTGTATGCCCATTGTTGACGACATAGAATTTGTCATAATTTTTCATATAATATGCATCAAATCGCAATCTTTTAGTTGTTTTCATTTGACTTAAAAATGTAGTCGTATTAAAGTCTATTGGTGATTGAGACTTTCCAGTTTTGCACAAGCCATCCCAATGACTAGGATCTAAAAGAAGCGGACATAAGAGTCATCTTAATTTTTATTTCCTTTAAGTCTCCTTCCCATCTCTCCGTTCACGTTTTGGTATAAGCTAGATGGTCTCTTGTCTCCAATAAACTTTCTGTTTATTCTTTAGCCCATGTCATTTAGACGTTATAAAGAGAAAAAATTGACGGCCTCTCAGCTTGTCTTCTATTTTCTCGTAACAAAAGCTTTTGAGTTAACAAACTTACCACACTCAGGGTCTTCATAGCAGTAACCTGAAAGCAATAAAGAAAAAGTGATGGTAAATATTAAGAGTGAATCTAATATATAAATCGATAATAAACTCTATACAAAATCTGGGCTTTGACAATCTCTCCATCTCTCTTTCCCCCATTCTCATTCACCTCTAAATACTCTTGGAGAGTAAAACAAGCATTTCCATTCACTGTACCACTCAGCCACCAATACTTGATCACCTGGGGCTACATTTTCCCGCTTGAATTTTTAACTGCTCCTACTAATTCACCCTCTTGTTGTTGCATAAATCTGGATCGAATCCTTTAAAATTCTTTCCCTTTCATTCAGAAAAGGGAAAAAATCCATGCAAGGAGAAACTGGTACAAGCGTCACTAAAACCCCTTAATGGGAGAGAATAAACATCAAATTATTAGAAAATGTCATTAGGCGCAGTGTAGCAGGCCTGTAAGGCATGCATGCAACCAGAAGCTGGAGGGAAACTTGATGACCACTGAATTCAAGTAGCAGCCAGAGTCAATCGATGAATGCATATAAACTTTATTGCAACGAGAGATTCGCTTCAGCATCAATTAGAACCATGCCCATTTCTTCTCACCTCTTCTTTTGATGGGGATGAGATAAAATACAACGACAACATGCTGGCTTTAATTCAGTGATCCTCTCTGTCATTTCTCTATAAAACCTTTACATGTGAACATCTTCAGTAGAAGTATGTCAAACCTCGTCCAGTCAATGACAGGATAACATATATTGCGCTTCAAAGCTGAAACTTTCGTTCCACATCTCAAACGAACCCTCTGATTAAAACTGACGTTGTGCTGAGCTATTTGTTCCTAGTATTTTTCCCTCACGGGTTTTTTCTCCTTCATGTGCATTGCACATTCACCTCTTTGCAAGTCCTTGAGATTCTCTTTCTACCCGCCTCCGTCTCCTCATCTGCCAAAAAGCCTCTCATTCCTCCCTCCGCCCGTCATCTCAAACCTCAAGTGGTGAAGCATAAGAGGAGCTGTAATCAAGTTCCAATTGTTTCATTCACCTCCCAAGAGGGATTCAATTCCGGGTATTCTTTTCTTCTCCCGCAGAGATTTTCCCGGAGTAGTATCCGTGTCGAGGGAATCTCCGTCCCACTGAAAACCTCGTCTCTCATGAATTTCCAATAGTCTTCCAAAATCCCCTCCTTCCAATTCTAAGCAGAGAGGAATCCGTCCTCCGCCCTCCCGTTATTTCTATGGCCTGGAAAAACTTGAACAAGTTGCCAAATGAATAGAGATAAGGGTTGAAAAGAGCACAAATTGAGTTTTCTCTCTAAATTTCTCCACGCACATGAATCACTCCTAACTGACATTTCCGAATCGTCCTCTTCCTCCTCCAATCTTTTCACTCATTTCTTCCTAAACTTGCCTCCCGAATTTGCTATTCCTAGTTACTCGCTAGGCATTGTTTGAATGATATATCACAGAGGAAATAAAACCCCATATCCGCCCACAAAACTGTTACGAAGGGACGCAACTACACCCCTTAAATTATTGATGCCCTTCCAAGAGATAATCGAATTAAGAGCAATCTCGTTTCCCACAGATGCGCCTTCCATGAAAATTCAAATAGAAGCCCTCCGCCCCTTACTTTCTCTAAGCCAACCTCTCCACCATCTCCTCAGAACATTCCACCTCTTAACAACCTAAAGGAGAAATTTACGACGAATGCAATTTACTTGTAAAAGCCACGTCCTGATTTTCATTATAAAGCGACATCTTCTGTCCTCTGTCCTCTGACTAAGTAAAAGGGTGGATGGCACTTTCACCGTGTCAGCAAAAAATTGCATACCATTTCCTCTTCTTCCTCTGCTCTCTCTCTCTCCTTGCATCCTCTTCAAGGGATTGGAGGAGCGGATTTTAGAGAAAAAGCAGGTAGAATCTTCCAGGAAATTGTCTCATTCCTTTTGTAGAAACCATTATTTTCCAGGCTTCATTTTTCTTTAAAAAGTCTTTTTATCATCCATCTAGCTTTTACAGCTTCAATTCCCGGTTTCCTTCGTCGCCACTAAGTCCTAGCAGAGCTAGAATAACGTATTCAGGTGAAGATAATCCATTGCCGGAAACTTTCTCCCCACCCTTCTTTCCAAAAAACTCTCATCTTCTCCTCTACAAAATCTTTATCTCTTCGGATCGATAGATCACTTGACATCCTAAAAAGGATCCGTACTTTCCCCGCTCCAACAAACTTTCCCCATGTCATCTTTTTAGCTTTATTAGAGCACGATGACAGCTACCATTTTGCCTCATATAAACTTAACTTCCAGACATCCAAAAGTCTGCCAACTCCAATCAGGAAATCCAATTCAAGAAACTTTTAGTCAACTAAACACATGACTGACTTTCTCTTCATCCTTTCTCTTTAGCGGACAATTGGATAAGCACAAATGGAAGTCACCGGAAGTGGAGCGGCTCAAGCCTTACCCCTCTACTTTCACCTTGTCCTTGGCTTATATTCCTCGTATGAATTATCAATTTCACCTATATACCTACATTTGGGGCATTCGTAGTGTCCTACCTTACTGTCCCTCTCACCTCAGCAGTTATATGACCATCATCACTGACGTTTCGCTTCCTCATGCCATGCCCTCCTGTCCACCTCAATACTATTATGCTGGTACATACGTACATTAATTAAAGGACAACATGTTCGGTAGCATAGCAATGCAACTTTTCCTTGTTAAACAGAATAACAGCGAGACCCCTATTCAACAGAAATCAGACATGCTGATATCTGAAACTAGCATACATAATACCCAATATGCATACGGAGACATACCCAAATTACTGATACTTTAACGCGGATGAAGTAATTTATGGATGCTGGGGTATAACTGTGTATACAGAATCACGGAGTTCTATGGCAGGCATCACAAACGTAATGCTTATTAAATCCGTTTGTATACCCAAAGCCAGGATCCGTACGGGGGATCTTTCAGTATCTATATTTTAGGTTGCCTCAGTAGCCAAAAGTTTGCTATCAGCTTCGTATCTGTTCCTTATGGTTACTGTGGCAACCTAAAATACAGATACTGAAAGATCCCCCGTGCGGATCCTGGCTTTGGGTATACAAACGGATTTAATAAGCATTACGTTTGTGATACCTGCCATAGAACTCCGTGATTCTGTATATACAGTTATACCCCAGCATCCATAAATTACTTCATCCGCGTTAAAGTATCACTAATTTGGGCATGCCTCCCTATGCATATTGGGTATTATGTATGCTGGTTTTAAGCATGCAGCAAGTCTCCTTTTTGCTTGTTATGGGGAGCAGGCCTAGCGAAAACATACACCCACGTCCAGAATTACGCTACCTTTACTCACATATGCGGATACACTATGCGCTCTCACTCTCTCTCGGTTTTATGATGATAAATGCAAAATCTCGAACTCTTTTTGAGCAAAGCCTTTCCTCCTTCCGGTACACGGTTCTACACCCTTTATGAAACGAGTACACAATAAAAACATTATTATCCTTGCTAATCCCTCTTCTATATTTTTACTTTCGCACACGACTTACATCAACATTCAAAAGCTTTTCCTGTTTTTCATAGTGAATATAAACGGAGTTCCTAAAATCGATACTGTCGGAATTTCAAAAGTGTTTTCCTAGTAGGACGCACTGCATGCAAATTCCATTCCCTCCTCAATAAAACATGATTTGTATCGTAAAGCAAAGTGACACGTTGATAGCACCGATCGGTTTCGGTTATCACTTTCCGCACATTTATCAATCCTCTTAACGATATCAGCTCGCTCGGGCAACACCGGGAGAGACGAAGGGACACTTATACATTTTCCCGGTGAAAGCATTCCCACTTACCTTTCTCCTTAAGTGCTTTCACTACTCTACCGCACCCTTCTTTTTTGCAAAAGGCGTGTCATTGGGCGGAATCATCGGAAGTGAATGTATACTCAAGCCTAGGAAAAATTTGATTGCACGGACATCAATTCAAAAGACTGTCACAATATAGTTAATTAGAGACCATCCCACCCACCGGGCCCCATGCTTTCATGCTTTGCAATTCTTTCCTATTTTGTAATCTCTTTTTCATTATGTTCCTGGAAACACATTCCCTAAATAGCTCAAACAAACAGCTTCTACCCAGCTACAGCTCCCCCATCATGAGGATATTCCAATGTCACAGTCTATTCATGAGACATTGAACTTGAATTGACTGTATAAAATTGCGACGATAGGATAGAACCCTGGTGGTGATTTGCTTTCTTCCGCAGTTTTCCCCTTGTGTTCTCCCTCCCTTGAGATTCTCGTAATAAGAAGGTCAATTTCTTCTGCACATGCCTCCTCAACTCATTATATTCTGTTACACAAATATCAGATTATTATTAACTTCCAAACCGTGGATAATCTGGTGCTCTTGCGTAAACCCATTCGCAGTATAATTAATGCTTTCATTACAAGGATTATTTACAACACATTACTACTGTACGCCTTGGCAATCACGTACAATAATATGTGTGCTAATCTGCTTTACGATTTCGAAGCCAACGAGACATCTGCCAAAAATTACAAAACCAGCTTTCACTTGTTCTAAATAGTAAAGTAATGTGTGTTATCCAGGAGGGCGCATGAAACAAATATGTCACGTTATTTCTCAAGCCTCGTTAACGGCTAAGCTGCATTAATCACCACCAAACCAACTGTAATTACAAGGCTTGTAAAACTAAATCATCCCAAAGATCCATTCATCCAAAGACAAGTATAACTAATGGCTTTGATTTTTGTAATTGATGCGACCTTTTTAATCACTCAACCCTTTGCATTTATTAAGGATCGAAGGAGGTTGATGAAAGTAATTACGGATGGGATTAATTCTTAACCAACATCTCGCGTCATAGCATTTTTGTGCTCTAGGGCTCTAATTTTTTTAAGCTTCACAAGCATGGGTAGGCAGGACGACCTTAGAGCTTCTCAAGTTTACGAAGTTTACGAGTTTGAAATCATAGTTTCAGTGTGTGTTCAGAGGAGCTTCAACGAGCTCAATGTAACATACTTAAAGGAGAGTCCAATAGACCAAGACGCATTCAGCACCCATGGTATGAGCTTTGAGTTAAACTAAATCAAGCATAAGCTTGTTGCAGTAAAAGTCGTAAAAACCATTTTTAATGCGTATCTTGCGGGCTTTTTGACTGCATATTGCATTTTTGTTTCCATCAGAAGAATACTTGAAGCTCTTGCCTACTCTTGCACGACATTTGCAAATGATTTAAGACGGTGACGCTTTGTGACAAGAGCGCCGACAGTAATTTCCCCTCTAGCTATAATGTTTAACCAGCTTTCGAAACGCCTAAATCTATGCAAATCCTAGCATGTGTATGTCAAGTTTGGCGCACTTCCCTCCGGAAACGATCGCGTGTCATATGCCTGCCCACGACAAAGTTATTGCAAAAAGTGTCGATTATTCCTGAGTGAAAGTACCATCTTTCCCATTCTTTCCTTTGTGTCGACAGACATGAATTAATACAAGGATTAGATTGCTAATAAGGCTCTTATTTATTTTGTTGCCAAATATGTATAACCATGAGGCATATATTACGTGGAATGCTTAACGTAACTTCCATAACAGTACATCCTCTCTGATCAATGAGCCAGTTGTATGCAAATCCATAATAAATTCATGCACTTTCCCAGACTGATTACACCTTTGTGGGACAATGTTTTCCGAATTTGCATACGCATTCACGGATTACGTTACAACACTCGTCACGACAATACGCAATGAATGCGGTTACAGTCCAAGTCGTGAGCAAACTTTATAGTACGCAAGTATTCTTCGTCTCAATTTTCCCTTTTTTGATGACAAAACACAGTGTCATTTCTCTATAATGCATCCAAAGCACTTCTAACTTACGCAAGGTTCCCTGTCTGAACTATATCAGGGGTAAAACGTGACACATTTTATTTTCCGCTTCAGTTTGTCAAACGCTGTTTTTTGGACGGATGTGGGTCATATATATTTCATCATAGAATCGTCACATGACTGATTAAGTTCTTGGAATAGTATTGGGATTCTTCCAACGGGTCAGTCAATGTCCAGAAGGATTAACTTCTACAGTCCCGGCCATCCGTGTCATTGTCATTTGCATTCATTATTTATTATATTTATATCACACTTTCCGCTTATCCTAGCACATTTCTCTCAAGTCCTCCACCGTCACGAACACATTCCTGGCTTCATGTTTAAATAGGATGCCATAAATCAATTACTTCTATCATGTACGCCGGCTCTAAGACATTCTTCCTACTTCCACTTTCGTTTGCACTATTAGCTTTTTATATAAGCATAATGAGATGCCGCATAAAAAAATAAGCTCCAACTGCAATAAAAAGCCATAAAGACACATTCATTTCCATAAGACTAATACAGGCTTCATCAGTAAAGATCCTTGCAAATGTTGATTGTTATAAAACCGAGGGTGAGAGGTGACATGGCTTTGAAACTAGTTTGCTTGAACCGCTCCTTCAGCTATCCACTCTTTAGCCAAATTTCTCACAATGCTTCCTACCCTGACCCTGGCAACAGATTTTACAATCATGTACAAAGGCTTAAAAAACCTTGTCGCGTATTCAAAGGTACAGTGACAGTGGTCATGTCTGGCTTTCATCATGTCACCGCCGTGTTCTTCCTTTTGCTTTGTCATTACATTGTTCAATACCTCCTGATAACTCACTTTTTCCGCATTATTTGTCCGATAGTCATCAACAACACTACAATGTGCCATCGCAGCACCACATGCACACGCAGCACTAACTTTTACATTAGGCCTTAAACCTGATAAGTCATAAATATTTCCTAAAGTTTCCTGCTTAACGTTAGATGTGTGGTACTACATGAAGTCAAACTTTTCTATTATCCTCCTTTGACACTGACAATGACAACTTTATCAACGAGGGCAATTTTTATCGCCAAAATGTTTTTCATGACAGACGTGAACTACAGATTAGGAATGTGGTCATCTCGGCTTTGATTTCTACGTCAGAATACTCTCCGACCGTCCCTCCACTAACCAATAAGCCAAACAACAACAGCAACTAAATGACTTTGTTCACAATATCGTAAAACTAATAAATAAATAATCAGCACGTCAGCTGCAACACATGCTTCCACTCTCTATACACTGCATACAATGTTATACAACTCCAAACCAAAGAGCTCCTTACTTTTTTTCTCGATCACCTATTTAAAAATAAATTGATCCCTAAGGCGTCAGCCCCGCTTCTTATGCAATCTAATGGTTAACTAAAGCAAGGGCGAGCAAACTGAGCTTTGCAGTTAGTTTTTGTTTACTTTTTGTGACGTATTTAACATTTAGTTCCGTCAACTTTATTTAAATTTAGGCACAGTCTAAACTGGACTGGCCATCAACTCAGAAACCGGACCAAGCCTGCGCGTATTATTAATTATAGCAATGAGTACAATAGCACATAATTGCTTTCAAGGGTTTAAAAAATTAAAAAGATCTGCCTACCATCCCAAAGCTTCCAGCTGTTGAAGTTCTTATTAAAGTTTTTACTCGATTAATGTTTACATCATAGCCTTTCTTACATGTGCTTTTCCTTATAATCTCGTCCAACAAAGTATCAATTACTTTCAAACTGCAGCTCCAATGATTGTGTCTGCTCGTGTAGCCTCAATTGCTTTCACCTTGGTGAGAATGCACATGTTTTTTAATCTCGGTACGTGATTCCATCGGAGGGCAGAGGTTTGGTGAACTTTTCTTAGTTTTTATGCCTCAAGAATTGCACGAATTCATCACTTTTTGACCCATGACTCCAGGCTTTTCTATACTAACTCCTATCCCTTATCCCCATCGATTGTATATATATTCCACAATACTGTAAATTAGACAATGACGCACAAGCATGAAGCACAAGGGGTTTGCCTCCACATGCCTGCATATAAGTCATCGTCGATTAAAGAATTCATAACTTCTCCGAGAGTGGCATTTGCTATTGCGAAACTGTCTTTACTTGTTGCGTTTAACGCCTTCCCTTCAAAGCCCGCAGAAAGCTATTCCTTCAATACGTACTTTATGTAATTGGCGAGTGGTTTCATTCCTCTGACGCAAATATATGAGTGAGTTTACACAAGTACCTTTCTTGAATCTAACAATTTTATTTTTACCACCTCCAGAATTTCAGCAAGGTCATTTAGGCTCACTCACTGTCCGAAACCTTATTCTGGAACAGCTACAGCTTGTCTCTGTCACATGACGCCAAGCAAGAATTTGCAAATTGAATTAGCGGCTTTTTACCAAATGTATGATGATGAATTCATTCCTTATATAAATCAAACTACATACTACACTCTTGACCCATCCCTCATGTAACTTTGGCCTTGTTACTATACCACTCCGCGAATTATGTGACACTTAAGCTCTTTCATTATATAAATTAGCTTATTTTTAACAACTAGATTTAATTTTCTGGATGTAAGGAGTTTAGGAATTAAAGTTATTTCAAAAATTAGATTTGCCTTCCAATTAAATACGTTAACCAATCATAAATCCTATGCCTTCCCACAATATTAGCAACAACTTGCCAGCATTACAGAATTCTACCCATATATTTGCAGTTTAAAATATTTCCAGTGCTGCACTTACTGTGATCCGTCCAAGTCAGTACATTTGCTCAATGAAGCATAAAATCCGAAGTTGGCAAAATTCATGCGAATTCTCCGCTCCTTTCCAAGCACAAACAGGATCCTCGCACACAGATTCGAAAAGCGTACGTGTAGCATTTCCTCCCAGTTTTTAATACAAACAAACCGGAGGTGAGTTGCGAATATATTTCCAGCGTAACGATTATTGACCTTGATTAAGTATTCATGTCTAATTAGCTTAAAAGAATAGCTTCTCCTGTGAAAGAGTGAGAGAATGAGATTCGAGTTAACGTCTCTACCTAGCCAGCCATGAGGGATAGCGACGAGATGAATTGAATGAGATATATTTAGCATTGCAAAACGAGAACTGGATACCGACGAGCACTTTTTGTGCCAACTGTGTGCACCAAACTACATTGCACCGGATCCTACATACGGGATAGGTAATGTCCTTAATCCTCCAAATCCTCAACCCTGCCAAATTCTTAGAGATGATTAACAACTTCATTTTAGCGTATATCCAGCAGTCTACAACAGATCCCTAACACGGGTTTTGGATCATAAAACACACTACACTTATGCACTCAAGCCCTGTCCTCTGGCACAAGCACATGCTATCTATAAAATTCGCATTAACATTCCTACCAATATATTCATTTCCTACAGAATCTCTACGCGCTGTCGAACCAATTCACTAACGGCCAAAAGCTACTTAACTCACAACTTATTACCCTGTTAGCTGTATGCTGTGTAAAACATGTACAGAGCGCAGCAGCTCCACTTAGGATACATCCTACCAAACGAGATCATTCTTATCTAACCAGCCGCTCTTTAATCTTCCGTCCATCTTTTAATAATACGATTTAGCACAATGCTCCATTTGATAAACTTGGACACTTCTCACAAAAACTGTTACAGTAGCCCATCCCAACAGCCAGCCAGCCAACAACGTAGAGCATCAATCCTTTTTTTCCCAATCTGCCAACTTGTTATAACCTGGGCATTCAAAGCTAACAAGAGAAGAGCGCATCAATGCAACCCAGCATATCAAGCACGTGCTTAGGACTCTGTAGCTGGAATCAAGAAAAAAATGTATCAATGCACCCCGTAGCTAGCCAGCTCCCGTTCTCTTCAGATTCACGTGTAGGATTCTAAACTTTGGACATCCTCTTCTGGTATTGCTGCTGCTCCAACAACGAAAAACTAGCTAATTTTCAGCTCGATGAATTCGCAAAAATTCCGATTACAGGCTGTAGCCCTAGAGCCATAGAACATTATACTTCCTCTGCCCATCAGCCAGCCAAGCCAGCTCATTTTTTTCCGAGGAAGCTATTTCAATTTCAATCTTTTTGCAACGTACTCAAACGAAGCTCTCAATTCAACCAAGAAGTATTACTATGTACAACACATAGGCGTCGGCACTTTTGAGAAGTACTGACACAATGTTTTAAAAAGCTCTTGATGGATGTATTACAGCGAGAGGGAGGAAACAACTCAAAATTTTCTAGCCAACAGAATTTCTCATTAAAATTCCTAGTTTACAAATCCAACACACATGTTCTCTCCGGAGGGTTTTAAACATCTCTCAGCTTCCTTTCCCCTTCATTAAGGAGCATACCGGTTTAGCAAACCCAGCATCAGCTGATAGAAACCCATTCTCTGATCTGACTTAAAAGTACAAAGGGCAAAAAATCCGGTTAAGATCGTGTCAATTCTAGTTCTATTTAAATAATTACACGCTTAGTTAGCACCGCAGTAATATTAGTTACATATCATCACACATAATCCACCACATGACCATAGTCACAATAAGATGAGTTCATTAGCACTCCCTCGCCTTATCCCTACTCCTCTCAAGAGTAATTAAGCAAATACTGGTAAATGTATATATTTAACATAATAATACAAGATCACCACGTCAAAGCTTGATCCCTTCATTTCAAATTCCGTTTCCGATAATTGTGAGACTGGCATAACAATGGGAGCATTATAAAATGTGTTTCGCGCCTTCAAGCGCATAATCACCTCAAAGGCTGCGCTGCATTACAGCCTTATGCCTTATAGAATGCTGTCATATTCCTTCCTCATCTCAATCGTTTATCACACGCCCATATGCGCTCACAAATTCCCTGTCTGCCTGTATTCACCAACCAATCTCCACGTGGCCAAAGCATGACATGACCTTAGTCAATTTTGCGGAAACGCGCAATCCAAGCTCAAAGCGTTTAAGCCCACCAAAGCCTCACAACTCACAGCGCCAAACATGGCACTCACGGAATTCATGTTCTCAGATTGATCGGATTAATCTGGCTTTTAGGGCGCTTTTCAGCGTCTCTCATTGAACAAAATATTCTTTTGTAAGCCCGTAGTTCTTATTAAGAACTTCTTAAAGATAGATACGTACATTACACCAAAACTAGAATTTTCTATCTGGGATTCCTTAAACTCTTTCCGTTTTACCTTCTCACGGTCAAAGCGGAATCTTGAGAGTACACGTCTCTCCTCATTGCATATGGAGAGCTAACTAACTAGCAAATCATGTATACTTCCAAAGGTCATTCAGGAGCCCTGATCTGGAAAGGCTTGAAATTTCGAGTTACTCATTCATTAGGAGCCAACTAATTAGAACATGAAGGTTTATTGTTTCAAACTTCCAACCTGGCTTGCTCCTAGATGCTAGTCATAATAACTTGTTAATAAACACGTGAATTGTAAATCCACGTGCAACCTGTCTACCACCAACCAAGCAGGAGAAGTGTGTGCTACGTACGTCAAACATCAGCGGTAGCAGCTGCCGTCGCTTTCCTTTTCCTTAATCACAGACAGCCCACACGACCTACCCTGAGTCAGCATATTATTTTAAATTCCAATTTAAAGTCCCGTTGTTTCATCCATTGACTCCCTTAAATTGAATATTGGTTTCAAACTATTTAAATACTGCCTCAAGTATACGCCGTATTTAGGTTATTACATGCAGTGCCAAAGAGACAAAATATGCTCACTTGCTTCACACGTACTGTCACCTGCGTCCAAGTCTTTTAAGCTACTACATGTACCCTATGTATCTTAATTATTTTTTGCAATTTATAATTTTTTCCTCCATCTTTCCACATACCTATCTTTTTTGGCCACAAAAGCTATTGTCATTCGCTTAATGGGCTTATTATATGATCATTAAAGGATTATTTGCACACCTGCTCCCCCCACCACCTCTTTTAATACTTTTTGCTAATATCCATTGCAATTTGATCCAGTGAATTTTGCAACGCCCAACAGGATTTAACCAGTTCCCAGCCCCTGCTTTCTAATGCAGCATAATGCTCTGCTTGTAAAATGTAAACTAACGACTGGACCAGCCCTTCACATTAGCATTCAATGAATGTATTGGAGCAATTGTCCTCATCGTTGAGCAAAATCATGAATAAGAATGAGAGACTATTGTCATTTCCCAAGCTTTTTGCTCTTGAAAACCCCCAATTACTTTATATTCTAAAAACTAATCCTGCATAAAAATAACATTCAAAAGTCCGGTTTAATCTTACCTCCAGCGGCCCACACTTGATTTTTGGCACAGACAATCAATAGAAGTGTGAGGGAGGCAACCACTCCTGATGCTGATGTAAATCTCATTTTGAATTTTTCATTAAATTAATATGGTATCCTGAAAAACAAGAGAGTCAATTGAGGGTAATTAAAACTTTTCCAAAATCAATTTCCCTCGCTATGTATACAATAGCCAAATACATCACAAAGTCTTACGCATACCACGTCACAGTCTTGTTTCTCTGTCCTTTATTATTCCGGTCCTTGTCTAACTTCCTTTTCACTAGTGATCACTAGCCCTCAAGCCTCAAAAACACATTTCCTCTCGTATAATAACGCTAGATACAATATTCATTAGAGATCAATTCCTAAGCACTTGAGCCACTCTCACGCACACACACACACACAAAGCACCTTGCCCAAGGATAGTGATGATATTCACAACAAAGCTCAACCGATACAGGTAAAGGTAAGAATGAATGGGATTTGGTGCATGCTATATGGGAGAACAAGAATCACCACTTCACAAATTGCCACTTCACCTCTTCTCCTGCCGTCTGTCTACCTGGCTGGCTGGCTGAATCCAGTGAAATTGGAACTCTTCCTCCCTGGACTCATCCACTCTCTCTTGGGAGACGGGGGAATGAGACACTCCAATGGGATTGCCCTTATTCACAACTCCAATTAATGGATATGGAATTAATAATCTGATTGCTCTCCACCAAAGCTGGGGGGTGAACGACAAGAACGCTATAACAAGCAACTCTCTGATTTATTCCTCTGCTTTTTATCCAGATGAAACGGAATTTGCAATTGTCATCTTGACTCTTACAATGGAATGCGAGCAATCCCCCTTAGGCTCTCTCATTTCTCAAAGTAGTTTATAAAACTGTCCCTCTTCCTTCTAATATATCCATTTCACGAGAATTTATTGTAGGTTACACGGACTTCTTCAACTGTTTGTACTGCAAAATTGCAACACGGCTGATGGCTATACTCTACCCTCTGCTCTGCAAACATCAATGACAATTCAGCTTAATTACTTCCAGAATGTGAAATTTCTCAGCTCAATTATAGAACTATCCTTTTCTCTAATAAACCATAAACCTCATAATTCTTAAGACTGCCCTTGCCCTTCCTTTAGCTCCTACAAGTCTAATCCGTGTGCCATCTTTTGAATTTTGCATCCTACCTTGTAAAGACAATGTATAATGCAACTCTGCAATAGCGATTGATTCTAGTTCCCACAGCCAAACAGCTACAAAACATTATTCTCTCCGTCCTTGCTACCCTTTCCCTTTGAAAACTGACCACACTTGCGAATTTTACGATTGAGCATCCATGTAGCATCTCATCATCACAAATTCTATTATCCATCACCGGCTATAGAAAACATGTCGTAAAATTGAGGTGCAAAGTCCTTGCACGGAAAACTATATGCAATCTTCGCAATAAACTATCTTCGTTGAAATCAAGTAACAAATAGGAAGACCCAGGACCACTCAAAACCAGACAAACTGTATGTAACTACCTGTTCCCTTTTTTGCTTACACAAATCCAGACATTTACATATTATTAACTGGACAAGGTTCCAGAAACTTAATTATACCTAATACTAATAGAGCCTTGGAGTTTTCTCCGAGATTCTTAAACCCAGTATTCCCAAACAAATGCAAGACCCTGTTCATTAGTAATTAATGGATAGAAAAAATCATACCTTAAATAGAAGAATTATATAGTTTCCGGTATCTGCCTGGTTCTTAACAAGTTCCGTGTCAGAGCAGAGCACAGCCTTCCCATGCACGGAAAATTCCACCGCACCCTGTCCAGTGAGTCCAGCCAAAGATTAGATACAGTTCACTTTAAGACTCACATAAATTTTTCAAGAGCTATGAAATTTAAACATCTGGTCAATCAGGAATCCAATTTTCAAGCCCCTAACTTCCTCCGTTTAAAACACAAATGTCGTTACACTAATCGATACACTCATATACGAGCGGACTCTTTATAGTGATGAGATATTCTCGCC
Organism: Sminthurides aquaticus; assembly: GCA_906901655.1. Classification (NCBI taxonomy): domain Eukaryota; kingdom Metazoa; phylum Arthropoda; class Collembola; order Symphypleona; family Sminthurididae; genus Sminthurides; species Sminthurides aquaticus. The sequence continues at coordinate 6,825,820 of CAJQTT010000003.1, forward strand.
AACTTTAGCAGCACAAGGACGGAAGGAAATTCAACGGCTTCCTAGCCTCAGCCTGGTAGCCGCTAAGCTTCCGATAAGTTAAGAGATAAAGTCTCTCGTCTATAACTTAGTTACAGCCCTAGCCCCTACCTAGCTCTTCGGGATTTAACTGTGGGGTAATAGACGGCGGTGTAAGCTTATTTAAAGGTTTTAATTGGTCATGGACATTGTAATTTACGATTATGTTGATCAGCTCATTCCTTTTATTATCTATTCCCCCTCCCTCTCCACTCTCCACTATGCACACAAGCTCTGGATTATTATTATGGGAGTTAGTCTCAAGCCTGAAATATGCATGAGTTCCTGGAGGTGTTGGATGAAAGCGCGAAGCTTAAGCGAAAGCGTTATTAAGTTATTAGTAAGGTCAGATCCTCTCTCTCTGAAGCTTTGTCTCCCTATTTGCGCTTTGCATTATGCAATACACACAATCTCCTTTGCCGGAATCTTTTATCCGGGAATTATGTCTGTCCAACTCCAGAGACGTGCTCTCCCGAGTTGCTCAATTATTCTCGCCTTGTCTGAATGAATGAGGTGCTAATTAGAGTGATTCCCCCTCAACTTTCAACTCTACCAATGCAAGCACAGGCGTGCTTTGTATATTCTCTGTTGAACTGGAACTGCCTCTAACTACAAGTAAATAATTATCACGAATGATGATTTCTTCTGACCATCTCAGCCTGCCCCTTATCTGGACCGGCCCTGCCTTTGATTTACACACCAGTTTTTCTTTTCTCTACGTCAAAGTCAAAACTACGTGCGAAAATATAGGAATGTCGCACACAAAGTTTCTAGGAACCTCTTATTCATAAAGACTTTAACTATAAGTCATTAGACAACGAGTCATAATTAAATGCACCAAACCCTCAAACCAAAAAATTCCGTAAACTACTCATGTGTCCGGTTCCATATCCTTGTGAGCATGTTAAATTCAAATGCTTCATCATCCCAAACCCCTTATGTTACTTAAAACTTGCCATCTAAAAATACCCTCACTGTAATCCCTCCACATACTACATTTAATCCGTACATTCCTATCATTTTGATAGGAATTAAATCTACTGGATTTTCTGATAACCACGCACAAACAAACTCTCATCTCAAATTTTCCCTCAGATTCTTAGAATAATACCTATACAAATGTGAATGTCAAGTCCAACCTTTAATCACGCTTCTAAAACTTCTAGGGTTTAAAACGAATATATGGTACTTACCTTCGTAACTTGGGCTTATCTCTTAAGTTTGATGAGCAGGAGCACAGAGACACAGAGAAAAAGCTTCCGGGGCAATGTAAGCAATTAGCTTGACGAACTATTAATGACACAAGAAGAAGAGGACACGTTCGCGCCAGGCGAAATCTCAGTTATGATGATGCTTGGGTGACAAGGAGAAATAAGTCTCTTCCCAAAAGAATCATCTCACCCATTCTCATCAACACTCTTACTTACTGTCTGTCTGTCAACTCTTCTGTCTTCTTGGCTTAGGATTTTGCCACAGGAAGGATGCGAACGAATGGCCAAAATACCAATTTCCCTCATCCGCCAGTCCCAGTAGTCTCTTTACGCAAGTCTCCTCTACTTCTGCCACCACCACCACAACTCTACAGCTACTCCTCCAAGTAAGTGGACAACCGCCTCCTTCCTTCCTTCTGTATTGGCAATCCGCACACTGTAGAGGTATTTCCCCGCATCACCAACCCAGCCCATGAACATGGTTGGGGTACTGTGTGCAAAATATTCGCAAGAGCAGAGCCGTCACACTCAACGTGTCCCGCTGTAACCCACACAACTTTTCACCACCCCTTTCTCCTTATCCCATCAGCACAATATTCTTCAAAATGAGAACAATACCAGGAGCAAAAGCGTGCTTGCACCGGCCCCGAAAATAAATGTCGCCAGGGGAAAGGATGAGTCCCTCTCAAATGCTTCTACTTTTCGCCTCAAGCACGTGTACCACGTTAACTCCTATCCAAACACGCGTGAATATATACCTAAAGCTATCTCAGTCCTCACGAGTATCCGAGTCCGCAAACCTATTATGTAAAGAAGGAAGGTAAGGTAATTTACACAACAAAAGATACCGGAAGAACCGGGAAACCTGAGCCGTCTTGTCTTCACGCATACCACCATTAGCATCAAAAACCAAATTACACCTTCCGATCAAAACTGGCATCATAAAAGGAGCGTCATAAATTGCCTACGACGTGCAGTGAAAACATTTTATCTCTTACAATTAACATGCCCAAATAATGGTGATCTTGTTGTCAGTACATCGGTACAAATCCCTTCGCATCTTGGCCCATTCTCCCAACGAAATCTAACTTGGCCTTTATAGATGCAGCTTCTTTACCTTCTTCCGACAATTTTGGAGCGATCAATCGTTTCTTGAGTTCATCGTTAAATCTGTTTTCCTGAAACGGTTCTTGCTTTTCTTTTTCCGTCCGGAAAACAGGAGATCCCGGAGAGAAAGAGAAATCAAGAGAATTCCGACCCTACATACAATTTTGGGATCCAGGTCAAACAACCAAACGGATTTCACGTACTTGTAAACGTTATACTTCAAACATTATTCATTACTTCGAGTCTCGAGACTACAGACTTGCCAGAGTCCAGACAGGACAGATCCGGGGGGAAAGACTAAGATAATGAGATTGAGGCTACCTAAGGAGAAGCAGGGAGAGGGGAAAGTTTTGCGGATCACTCGGCTTTCAACATTATGCCTATCCTTAATGAACTCCTTCCTTCAGAATCTAAGTTCTCGGCACCCAAACTTTACGGATTCATTTGTTTAATTAATGATGTACGTCAATTCAGAAACAGAGGCTAATTGTGGTAACTTTAAAGCTTTTAGAGCACGTCTATTCCATGCCTACATAACGCAGCCATATTTAGAATTCACGGCAACACAATGTCCATGAAACAGGTAGGTCATAGATATGTAACGACTACTTTTTAACTTCCTGTGCGTGCGTGAACAGATGAGCTCAGCTTGTAAAGGTCATAATTTCCTTACTATTTTTCATCAAGTGAGGATTACAGGAGTGCAAAGATCAGATACATCTTTCTTTGGGCATTTTCTCTCATTCTCAAAGTTAAAGCATCCAAGACCGAATATGCAATAATGCACTTCCAGTACTCTGTATTCTGTATATGGCTTCTGTCGTATTTATTCTGTAAAAGTCTTAGAATTTAGATTATTCTTACTGCACGATCGCCGCAAAATTCAAACGAAATTCGCCATGCCACAAAATAAATTTCAACCATTTTCAAGGACCAAAGGGATTTAAGACGCGAGTATTAGGATTTTCACGAATTCATAGAATCATCTAGTGGGTGCATTGCAATCATGAAAATCCAATAAATCTCTTGATGAGATGCAGCGGAGAGACACTATCAAAGATGAAAGGAATGGATGTTATTCCACAGAAGATGAGATCCAGCTACCGCTTAGTAGATTTAATGTTCAGAGCAAACCCTAGCAAAGCTTGCGAATTACATTCAGGAAGCGCTTCCAACACATCCTCCCTCCCACTCTTTCCTCTTCCTCTTCCGCTCAAAGCCCACTGTATAATGAGGATTGAAATCCGATGAATTCGAGAGCAGAATTTAGTCTTTGACATATTTACATAGTTTCACAAAATTTTGAGAGTCTACTGGTTACAAAAACATTTTTTGTATGTAATGCAAAGTAATACATACATAAGGAAAAATCAAAATCCCACATAAAGGATTATACAATGTAGCACACATAATCAGTTATGGATTATTCTAAAAAAGTAATATCTCCTAGTCACACGTCATCTGAGCTTGAGATACTCAGGCTTACATTCTAAAATTTCATCACAGTTTTGCCATCCCTAGATCTCAGTCTTAGAATCTCCCTTCAACTTAATATAACTTGAGGTAGCCTCAGCTGAAGATAGGCCATTTCATTTTCAAACTCTTCCTCATTCCCGTTGTAGATGAGTATTTCATTTAAATACCAAAGCGAATCCGCCAGGATGGAGGCTGATAGATTTGAATTCTGGAAGACAGCAGGGGAAACTTTTTTCAGAATTGAATACTTTGCATTTGAACATGAAGGGTTATTGGAAAATTGAAATTCAAATCAGTCCAAAATTTCCTAAACATTTTTGCGCTTGGAATATCAGCAAGAAAAATTATACTCGAAGAACTTGGGGGTTACGATACGGGTGAGCAGATTCTCAGTTAAAGCCTTGGTCATACTCCGTCCTCCAGAGGGAGTTACTTACCCAATTGAAATGAAAAGTTTGGAGCGATGGTATTTCTCCGATGCCGTACTGAATAATCCTATTTGACAGATCAAACTCCTCGTCCATGGGATGCTTTGATCCAAGCACAATCTTTTTCAAATCTACAAGTCAAAGATAATCAAGCTTTGATATCTAGTCAATTAAAACCTCACCCATCTGCTCATCATCACAGTCAAAGTTACTGGAAATGTAGGAAGGTAGAATTGACATGCTTGCACCCCATGCAATTTTGCATACAGGATGTGTTAGGATTTTCAAAGTAAATAAATACAACTGAAGCAGCAGATGTCAACTCAGATAAGCTTTAAGATGATTTAAGCACATACTTGTCATATCCCTCAAGGATGTCATGTAAGCGATTTCGTACAGATTCAGTCCAGCGTTGACATAATATTCCAGCGCCATGGAATTCCGTCCTGTGAAAACATTTGAGCTAAGCTTGGATTTTGTGTCAAGCGTGAGGGATTGAAGCGTAGCTGAAAAGTGTTGAACGACGGATTTCACAGCTTCATCTGTTAATTGCATGCGAATCTCCAAATCCTCAAGGTTTGGGTACTGGATTCTGAAGTAGAGCAGAAGGAAATCCAGTTCTTCGTCCGTGTAATAAGAATCATGCCCAACCCCTGTTGAAGATTCCAACTTAATCCTTCGTACACCGATATGTGGACTGAAAATAGCATCTTCTTGCTCATGATGTTCAAACAATGAGATTGTTTCCAAGCATGGTAATCTCCGTACATCAAAAACACCAAGTGTTCCATCCCATCCGTCCAGCTGTAAGTGGGTTAGATGTGGACAAAATGGGAAATCTAAATCCATAGAGCTTGATAGCCAAACTATGCTCAAGTCTTCAACGCTCCCACTAAAATTTCCCACCATTCTGCACAAGTTCTGCGAGGGGATCCGCTCTAAGCCTGTCAGATTCTCCAACTCCGAGTGAAGAATTAATCGCTTCAGTTTCGGAGCGTTAATCATGGATAAAAGTTGTACATGTCTGCCGTTGATTGATTCCGCATAAATGCTCTCCACGTTCATCCAATTAACCCCCGGAATCAACCGTTCTAAAACTTTTGGATCCGCACAGCTGGAGCTAAATTTTCTCAGATTAGGAGCAGCCTGCATAATTGCCACTAGAAAATCGATGCAAGCAGATTTATCTATTCCAATCCCCTTTTCCCAGTACCCGAAATCTTCAAGGGCTGGCAAATACAAGGGTTGGGAGTGAGAGGAAGATTCTGAATCCCCAAACGCAGCTTTCCATCTCAAATCAATCCCGGTCTTCAATGACACGCGTAAATATTTTAAACTTCTTGAGTTGTTTGCTAGCGTTTTATGCAATAGCTCTTGAAATCCGCTATTATTTTCTGAAGGAGCTCGACTCAGGTACAAATCCGTGATACTGTTTTCATGCAGGCTTAGGATTTTGTTCAGGATTTCATTTTTAAAGGATTTCACAGAAACACGGAATTGCTTGAAGGGTGTAGGAAGACTCAGGGATTTGCTCCTTTCGTAAAGCTCTAAAAACGATTCCGATCGAACTTTTTCTTCGTGGAAGCGGACAAAACTCCGCTTTTGCAAGGCTCTACATGCTTCAGTGTTCCATGTTTTGTTAACTAATCGACAAGATTTCAATTCACGCGTCCTCAAGTATCCTAGAATCCGTTCTACAATCTGAAAGTTAGTAACAACAAACAGATATCCAAACAAAGTTAGTTGTAAGAGTCATAGCCCTACTGCTACATGGGTACCTAGTACGTAGATTCTAGCGCCATCTATCTGATTTTATTTACGACGCAAGGAAAAACAACACCATTATACGGATAATCTTTAGGGAGACTGAAAGTAACTACTAGGAATATAAACCAAAGATTCTCGAAATTTTCATTTACCTCAGGAAAATATACGCCCGGAATTATATCCGGCAGGTCCAAATTTTCTGCAAGTAGCTTAATATTATCCACATTGAATTCTGCAGCTAATAGGTCGTTGCGCATATCTACGTCCATAGTATAGTTGGTTACAGACAAACAATTATGCTCTGCTTACTTATGGTTCAGATTTACACAAAGTTAATTTGAGCGGGAAACTATTTTGCAAAGTGAGCCATCCCTGCAAGTACTTTCGGAAGGCCGGTTTCGGTATCTTCGGTAATCCTCTGAGCAGTAACCCGAAATGCGAAATTTGTTTAGCTTCTGGCTGAGTAGTCTCCGGTAACTCAGCCACTGACTAGGCTTTCCAGAGTAACCTACGGTTATACACTTCCAAGATAGACGAGAACAGCTTTGGAGGGACAAACTGCGGCTGGTCGCATTGTGAATATCCCAGTATCTCCAAAATCCGGATGCATCCGTTAATCCTGTACGGATATAGCTACAGATAGTCACTACGCACCTAACCAAAGATTACTGGTCAAATGTTAGCTACAGGTAGCTAGAAAATGGATATATGCGTATACCTTGAATGCGGGTAGCCAGCGGTTACTTATTTTCGGGTAAATGGATGCACCTGCCCCAGGTATACCCGCAGGTATCCGCAAATAGTATAGCTGAATATAGCTGCTGGAAAGGTAGTTGGCGGTACACAAAATTTGGTAAATTGGATAAAATTTTATTGAAATAAAAGCATTCATAAAATTTTCTACATGCAAATCATAAAAGTTAAAACAATTATACTGAAACAGAAGTACAAAATCACCAGCAGGTACAATAACCTTATCCACATAGCAGTAATACTCAAAATGAAATTCAGAAAATAAGGTTATCAGATACAGCTAACATTTTAAGTACAATCAATTAACGAAATGTTGCACAGCAATCGTAGTTCTAACGTACAAGTATCAATTAAGTTAAAGCCAATGACAACAAATACGATGATATTTGGATTTTAAAGCTCTTAGCTAACTAGAATGAATTTAAACTTATGTTCCTTCAGGTAAATGAAATTTAAAAGTCTAAACGCTACTTGTAAAACGGAGTAGGAAATAGTTGCAAGTAGAAACAGCTATGACGTCCCTCATGGGTTGGTGTTGGTAGTATCAACTTCAACTACGGCATCGAACTCACTTGCAGGATTATGGCTGCTGTCTGGACTACCGTATTTCCGACTACTCTTGTTGGCTCTAGCTCGAGTTGGAGGAGTTTTAGCGCTGTCGTCGATTGATCCCTCCTCTTTTGTAGTTTCACGGAATCCAGTAAGGACGACACCAATTTTTGCCTGCATGACTCCCTCCGCGGTATCGTTCCAGACGGAGTCGTTCTTGACTTTCGGAACCCAGGTCTCTCGTAATTAAGCTGAAAAAAATCATATTCATAAAGAAATGTCACATCATATTACCCTTCAAACTGGTGCACGAACTACTAATTACATGCATACCCAGAATTGCTTTTTCTAATCCTTCGGGAAAAATAATTGCTCCTGGGTAGCGTTCGGTAACAGTCCCGTGCAGGCTTCGGAACAAAAGGCCAAGTCTCGAATAGTCGTGTTGGTATACGTGAAGGAGTAGTTCTCGCATAAAAGTTCGCAGTGTTCAATCCGTATAGCTTTTGTTCAATTCCATACGGGACGATTAAAGAATGCTCTCCGTCGTTCGAATATTTCACAGAAGCAAGAGTCTAAAAATAAATACAAGAAAATTTAACTTCAAGTTACAACCTACTCAGAACAGGTGCGAAAATTTAACCTTTAAAAAGAGAACATATGTAATTTTGGGCGTAGCTTCTTACGAGTACCGTAGGAGCACGCCTGAAAATATTCAACGAATGTTATTTTAAGATTTTGTCCGATGACAGCTGATCATATTAGGATATTCTTGCAGAGGAAGAGTAGGAATTTAGAATAATACTATGCTCAGTGCTACTAGATTCTTGAGAAATTAATTACTTAAGATTATTGGTAATGATTATAGTTCAGAGTAACTAAAGCCAAGGATAGTCGGAAGTGTACGGTAGGCATAAGGAAGAAACTGTAGGAAATAAATTGTTCCTTTGCTTATCGTATGATTCCGACAATCCTTAACGACAGTCACTAGGAACTGTACTCATTATCTTTAACCTTAATTAATTAATCTCTCAATCATCAAATGACAGTGAACACAGTATTATTCTACAGTCCTACTCTTCCTCCACAAGAATATCCTATGATCCGCTGTCATCCGTCAAAATCTTAAAATAGCATTTGTCGAAGGTTTTCAGGCGTGTTCCTAAGTTACTCGTAAATTGCAAGTCTAAACGCAAAAACGTTCTGAAAAACTTCATTTACCCTACTTCTTACTGTACAAGAAAACTAGTCGTAAAGATAATTTTTTTTCGAACAAGATTTGACTCACCACGTTGACGACAGGCCCCAATCGGCGCGATTCAAATTTTTAACAGGGTTGACTACAACAGGTGAAAAGGGGATTTCGTTCTGCTTCGGTAAAGCTATAATTGTAATGAAAATTTCATTAGATAAAATAAAACAATAAAAAACCTGCAATTTTTTTCAATGATACCGAGTACTGCCAGGAAGCTATTAAACTAGCATGAAATATTGAATAAAACTTACTTGTAATGAATTTTTCAAAGATTTCCTCCAAGCGCGTTGTAATAGCCTCCACGATTGTCTCATTCAGAATAGTTGCACGGTTTTCATCCACTGAGTGGTGAACGGAGTCAATTACGCACTTTCGAAACTAAAACAAAAGAAATAAATATAAAGGTTAAGCAATAGAAACACTCGATTTCACAAGCAACGGCTTCGGCCCGATTTACCGCTATTTTTGGGAACTTAGCACCCTGAAATTATAAACTCATTTAAATTTAAGAAACATGTTTGAATAAGTAAATCGTGTAACAATTTCTCCTTGAAAGAGGCCCGCATGTACGTATTATAGAATTTTAACTTTGTAACGTTATGCTATCTGTCTTGACTATATCTTCTTATGGTTACTCTCTAAATATGATTGCAGGCTAGAAGAGAAAAGCACAGAGGTCAACTGATTCTATTCCAAAAGTATTTATTTAACTATACGCTTTAATGATAATTAAACCTGTAGCTAAATATTCTAGCCTTACTTAAATAACTTTCTACTTCTAAAACTAATCCAAAGCATATAGCTTATTTCTAACTCTTAATTAAACCTTCCTAATTAATTACTCGTAATTAAAATAGCTATTGGGGAGAACACAAAAACCTTAGGCGGACTGAAACACCTATGAACTTTCATAATTACCCTTTAACAACAATTTACTAATTTTCCTCAAGACTCTTAATAACACGCATCTATCCTTTTCAATGGTAAAACCACGTCTCTCTCTCATGGGATTTTCCCATGAGGTTTCCTATCCTATGGCACACAAATTACATAGGCCTGTAACCGGCGTCCCAGCTACAGGCTTCACACACACATTCATTCATTGATACCCTTTAGATGCCACACACTGCATGTGCCGTACTCTAACATTGTTATATTGCGGAGGGCGTATACTACGTCTGCTTCCTCTTGTATAGCAAGGCTTCCAACCGTCCTTACCCACAGTCACCATGAAACACTCTTAATTACCTTAAACCTAATATAATTAATTGCTATATAATCTTACAATACAGAGAGTAGCAACATTCGAAAGCTCAGCTGTTCCTCTACAAGATATATGCAGTCCGGTCCGTGGGCAGACGACAAAATCGAAAAATAATCGCGATCGAAGAATTGGTGTCGTGTCCTTACGCTAGCCGTAAGGAACGACGACCAAAATACACACTTTTTATACCTTCCATATCACTGGTTCTTACCTTTCAGAACATTGAACTGGTGAGATAATGATTACACCCAAAATCCAAAATAATATCAATTAAAAACCCTTCTTGTACTCTAAAAGAATATAATAATGTTTCCCGCGTGCACCTGACTAAATTATAAAATAATAACATACCAAAAATAATCTCTAAGAATCTGTAACGGCCTCGTTTGGCTCTTAATGCTTACCACAGCCGAATCCATTCGGATGGCACTTAATTTTATGGCACCTATTAATTTGCAATTTTCAAATTAACACAAACAATGTTAAGGCAAACTAATGCTTTAAGATCAAACTTAAATCTTAATTATAGCTGTAATTGCGGACTAGGAATACTTAAACACTTCACGAACGGCCATGCCGCTACAAGGTTCTGCTTGAACTGACTGCTTCGAGCAGCAAATCTTATGCTCTGCTCCGCTTGGTTGAAGGGCTTATACGGCCTTGCCTGTTAATCTTATGCAGAGCACGTCCTTGAAGAGCGGTGTAGTCGCTAGTATATGTACCAATATGTAAGTTAGTACAAAAGCGGCGTTCCCAAACAACGTCGTGTGCCATCATCATGATATCTTCTAGCATGTAGCTGTAAATGGTGTATGTATGGTGTGACCGACGTCATAAGGTAGCGGACCTTCTGTAACTAATTCAATGGTTTTGCAATTAATTGCAGAAGACCCTCACTATGTAATCGTAGAAACTAAATAATTATACCAATTTAAAGCCCTTTTCTTGCTCCACAAGAATATCATAATGAGATCCGCGGTCACTCGAGAAAATCTGAAACTATTTTACATTGGAATATAGTTTTCCTTTACTTACAAGTAGTTTGGCCCCAACCTGTGTGTTAGCGTATATGCGATCTAAATTTCAATGTTAAATACTTTCAGATTTTGTCGGCTGTCCGCGTATCTCATTATGATATTCTTGTAGAGGAACAAAAGGGGTGGTGATAGGTATACATCTTTGGTTCATACGATGATATGCCGATCAATAAGTTGTAGTTAAAATTAACTAGTGCAGATCCGCCGGAACCGGCAAAATTTGGGGGGCCGTAACTAATTTGTATGTAATTGTATTTACCACTGAAGTCTACCAACTGAAAGCCCTTTTCTTGTTCTACAAGAATATCATAATGAAATCCGCGGGCAGCCGACAAAAAAACTATTTAACATTGGAATATATTTTCCATATACTTACAAGTAGTTTGGCCCCAACCGCTGTGTTAGCGTATGCAAGCTATATTTTAATGTTAAATAGTTTCAGATTTTGTCGGCTGCCCACGCATCTCATTATGATATTCTTGTAGAACAAGAAAAGGGCTTTCAATTGGTATAATTATTTGGTTAATACGATTATATGTCGATTAGTTAGTTGTAGTTGAAGTTAACTAGTACAGATCCGCGGGCAGCTGACAAAATCTGGGGGCATTAACTAATTGGCATGTAATCGTATGTACCAGTGAAGCATATCAATTGAATGCCGTTTTTTTGCTTTACAAGAAACTTATAATCATATCCGTGGGCAGCCGACAAAATCGGAAGGTATTTAACATTGAAATATAGTTTCCCTATACTTTCAAGTAGTTTGGCCCCAACCTATTTGTTACCGTAAGCGAGCTAAATTTCAATGTTAAATAGTTTCAGATTTTGTCGGCTGCCCACGGATCTCATTATGATATTCTTGTAGAGCAAGAAAAGGGCATTCAATTGGTATAAATCTTTGGTTCATACGATGATATGCCGATAAGTTAATTGTAGTCAAAGTTAGTACAGATCCGCGGCCAGCCGGCAAAATCTGGGGGGCATTAACTAATCGGCATATCATCGTATTAACCAAATAATTATACCACTTGAAAGCCCTTTTCTTGGTCTACAAGAATATCATAATGAGATCCTTGGGCAGCCGACAAAATCTGAAACTATTTAACATTGAAAGATAGTTTCCCTATACTTTCAAGTAGTTTGGCCCCAACCGCTGTGATAGCGTATGCAAGCTAAATTTAACGGTTAAATAGTTATAGATTTTGTCGGCTGCCCACGGATCTCATGATGATAGTTTTATAGAGAAAAATTTGGGCTTTACATTGAAACTGTCCTCGACGCTATACGATTCTTGGGAGATAAATAAATTAAGGTTAAAGGCAATTAGGTTGCATTAATTATGCCGATCCTAAAGGACGCCCGGCTCCATAAGCTAAGCACAGGCAAACCATCTAGATATTATTTTTTTCAAACCCATCTACTTTGCATTAGGCATACATATTTACTTTCATTCATTCCCTTTTGGTCATCTTCGGAAAGCTGTATATGAGTTACACGTAGAGTACTAATTCTCGATGTTTCCAGGTCATCTTCAAATAAGTTCTCTTCCGTCATCCGCAAAGCTGCTACTCTTAGTCATCTACACTAAGGATATCCGCATGTAACTTCTATTCGTCTAGTTGCTGCAATGATGAGAACATAGGAGAATGTACCCAATATGCAGCTTACCAAAGCTCTCTCTTTTCCGGTTACCTCCGTCGTATCGGCTAGCTTGTACCTGGAGATATCCAAAATTTTCTTCTAGATACCTGCTAGGAGATAACATCCTCCCCGGATACCTAACGCTTACTCGTGAATAGCCTTTTTCCAGATTACTCGCCAAAAGGTAGTCAATAATATTACTCGCAATGTTAATTGTGTAGTCGGCGCTACCTTCAAAGCCACCTACTTCTCAAAAGCTATCCAAAGCTTGCCTCCCAGAGATTTTCTCTGACTACCTAAATTACCAAGTAACCTCCAAGTACCCGCTGTCTGGATTACTTTTCCTTCCGAAAGTATTTGTAGGGATTCTCTATGATAAATTTTTAGATGAGAAGGATGATGGCACACAAAAACATAGTTTTGAACTTTCGAGCTGATTATGAATGAAGAGAATAAAAACGTCATGGTAATTTCGATGCGTTTTACAATAATTATGCAATTATGTACACACAAAAAGTCTAAATATCTTAGAACTACATTCAGTTCTATTCTTTTATTTAATTTTTAATTCCACTTCCACTTCGTAGAGCAATATAGCGTGTGCTGCGGAAGGACTACGCGGAGCTTGGCAAAACGTAAATTGAAAGACACTATTTAAAATATAATAGATTTAAAGGCAATTAAGAAGTGAAACAGTTCTACAACATGGCAAACTGTCTACTTATGTATATGATTGTACGCTTGTACACAACCTGACTCCACTAGAAACGTTTGAACCAGCCAAAAGCTGAGCGCTTATTTTCTTGTATTTTACGACTTATTTGCGGCTAACACAAGTACAAGTATACAATACGAATGTAATGTGAACACAAATACAAAATTACATTCATTAATAGCCCCAATAAAGATCGACGCATGGTTTTATATATATTATAATAACCATAATGCGAAACTATTAGCACTCGAACGTTACAAAAAGTTAGTTAAGCAGCAGTATATGACACACTGCCACTCTTTTGCGGAAGTGTATAGATCAAATTCAATTTGGCAAAATACGTATATAACAAACTTAAAACAGAATGGATGCGTTCAGCTTGATACAATATGAACCCATTATACTGCGCCCCATTGCCTAACTTTAAACTATATGTTGCAATTGTGGCGCAAACTCAAATATGCGCTAACCGCCAGCACGATTTCCACGACAAATTACTATTTCATTCTTCTGATAGCTAGCTAAAATACTTTCGCCAGAAGTTATACAATTTATACAGTACATTTAAACAAGCAGTAGCATTGCACTTTATCGTACTGAACTGCTTGCATATATAATTAGCACTTTCATTATGATACTTTTTGATACTTATAGTTGAGGCAAAAGCAGGTATTTCGTTAGTAACTACTGCAAACTGGGTCACGTTAATAAGAATAAGAGAATTTAGATGAGATATATTACAACATTTTCCATTATAATCACAAATATATCTTTTTAGTATTCATATATATATCTTTTGCTGTATTACTAATTTCTATAATTCATGATTTCCTCGCGATATATAATAGATAGCCGATAAACTATTCGAATGAGTCAGACATATTAATACATTTTAAACAATTTTACAATGATAAAATTTCAATAAATTCTTCTAATAATCAAGCAAGTTGTATAGGAACTCAGAGAATCATTATAGATCGGAAAGAAAGTAAGTACTAACTTCACATATTGAGTAAAACACATCGATTAATTCAGTTACGCGTATGCATATATTTTGAAGAATTCAGTATAAAATCGGTATCAGCAATGCATCTGCTTCAATACTTGCGTGCGTTGAATAAAATGATGCTTATGGCAAGCGCAGATGGATGAAAATCTTGTAACATTCACTATATACATTAACAAACAACAAATCATAAAAGATAGTACACACTTTCTACATCCGGATCAGTTCCAGACGATACGGATGCTTCAAAATGACTACAATCTTCTGCGAAGTTCCCAATTTTCGACATCAAGTCATACTTCTGGAAAAATAACAAAGATTGCACATTAATCTCCAAAATATCTCTTCTATCATTGCAAGCATAAAAAATAACAGCAGTTAGAACAGAATAAGAAAAACGAATAGTGGGAAGGTAAAGTTGAAATATTCCGGGAAGTAACTACAAAAAGCAACACATGCACACCGTGAATCAATATTATGTCGAGTATGAATCAAAACCCAAGTATCAGATTCGTATGGCCACACATGACCTACGATCACTTGCTTCACATGCTTTATCACCACGAAACAAGTACGAGACAAAACTTTGAAAAAGTTCATAGAGAAACTTTACTTTTATCACGACCAGAAGTTGGAAGAGAGCGATTTCTAATTGACTGAGACCCGTCTCTATCAAGATTCAACATACGATCGCTCTTTGGAAGTCGTAATTTTAGATTCAGTAAGATGAGTAGGATGGCTTTGAGAAAGTTGATGAGAGGAAGTGGATGTACTAAGTGTGGGTAATTCTTCTTTGTTTTTTATATCACATACCTTCGGTTTTGATACATCCTTCGTATTAATCGGAGACTGACCACCAAAACTTCCAAACGTTTTACACAGAGTCTCGTATATTGCTGTAGGTGAACGAAACGAATAAATAAATAAACGCAGTGTAAAAGCAAAAAACATAAATTGGTGACTTAAGTATACATAGGTTAATGTTGACGAATGAATCGTACAAAATCTTGTAGTTTAACTTTGAAGTAACAACGTCTTCTCTTTCCCTTTAGAACTTATTATGGTATTAATTAACGTCACTCAGACAAAACTTGGGTTAAAAAAGTAATAGCGAGCTCAACAAATTATAAGATAATAGTGCTTAACTGCAAGGAAGAGACATTTTCGACATTGCTTAGAAAAAATACATCCATCGGCGGGTACTAAGCTTGATTCCTACATTTCAATACCAGCTATAAGGCATGATTGTTGCATTCGCATGAAAATCTCACTATCTTTAACTAGCATTGAAATAAATATCTACCTCTAACTTTCATTCATCAATGCGTACATAAGAAGATATCTTAAAAATTAATTACATGCATTTCCAACTTACTTTTTGACAAGGTACGACTGTTGGGCTCCACTGTTTCCCTTGGAGTTCCAGGTGGAGAGTTGCCATCAAATGGAGAATTGTGAGGTGTATCACATTTAAGGTAAAGATGGTGTTCGGAGGTCCCGAATTCTCCAACACTAGCGCTGACAACGCTACTACATGCAGAAGGTGTAGGGCTTGCAGATCTGCATGAAGATGCTAGGGACATGCACGACATGTTAGAAAGTTCAGACGAATAAACTGTAGTGGTAGAATCCCTTCTGTCCCATTTAGTTGAAGTCGTAACAAATGTGAAAACGGTGGGCGTTGAAGCAGTATTTTGAAGAGTCGTGACCTCTGGTGCGGTTAGAGATAGAATATTCTGGAAATACGATCATATATTCATTAGCATTTGTAAGCATTACATCAATTCTATCCACAGAAAACGAAAGTTACTGCAATGTAATGTACCTCCATTCCGATTTCATTTATTGGTCTTTCAGTTCTGGTCTTGACTCCTGGCCTCCTGTCCAGCAAATTACCGAGGTTAGGCGTTGCTAATGCACTCCAAACTTGTAGAGTGGAAGATCCTTCCAGAGGCTTAACGATTTGTAACTTTTCAGGCATACGCCAACTATATCTATCTGAGCCCGGGCTAGAACCGTTCAGTGATGGACATATCGAAGATCCAAGATCTGAGCCACTTCGAACTAATGATTGGCATGGATTGCTAGAATTTAGTATTGATGCTTCTTGCGATGATTCCAGAGATGATAGTGCGGAAGATCCGTGCATGGATTGGTATCCCAAGGAGGAAACAGATGACAGCATTCCAACTCCTGGTAAGACAACAATGAATAATGCTAGTAAATTCGCACTTAACCAACAATTGATAACAAACAACAATTTTTCATGTTATTTACCACTGCTTGATGCCCCTTCTTGTAGCTTATTATTTACTCCACGGACGGTGTCAAATGTTCTTCTAAAATAATCTGAAGACTTTCTCTGCCGTGCTACCGAGCTTTCAATTTCGTAAGCAAGCGAGTCGAAAACTGAGATGACATCAGCCCCAGACTCACGCTGTTTTTGAGCTTCGCGCAGTTGCTCTTGTGTTTCCTTGAGTATGGTAACTATTTCCACATAGTTTTCCTATCAAAACAAAAAAATACCATTGTAAAAGTGAACTGAATAAAATAGATCCTCAGATGCATAACTACTTTCCCGATATTTACCTTAAGATCAGCTATTTCGGTAACAAGATCAGTTTGTGAAATCTGTAAGGATTCTACAGCTTTGGTCAAAACTGCATTGTCTTCTATAAGTTCCTTGTTGACTTCTTGAAACCCTTTGACCTCATCAACCAAAAGACTGATTTCCTCTTGCTGCCGTATAACTTCCTCGGTCTTCCTTTGCAGTTCATCACTTATACATGTAACTCTGGAATTTGACTCCGCTGGAATACAAATATGTAATATACAAAACTTAAAGAACCAAACTTCGATGTAATTACTGCCATTCAGGAGAGTCGGAGTTGGGACAACATACATACCTAATCTTTTAATAGCATCTTCGACTAGGTACTTTTCTTCCGCTTCAGTCTTTTCTACATCTTCGACAATACGACATGCCTCTGCTCTGAGATTTCGGTTTTCATCTTCTAACGAAGCAACCCTCCGCTCCAAAACAGTTGCCACCGACCCAATTGGTGTGCCTGAAATATTAAGCATACCTTTACTTAAACTATTTCAAGTTCCAACAATACTCCAAACTACCGCAGTGACTTTTCCCCATATCAAACACAAACAACTCTCAAAACACGCACCGGCTTTGCTGTTCTCTTCACTATTGCAGGATTCATTATAAATTTCTAGCAATTGGATTTTGAAAGATAAATCATGTTTAAGTTGGGTTAATTCTTCCTGAGTATCCCTATTTTCGGTTTCTAAAGCGTTGACTTTGTCTTCTAAATGACGGTTCTGTTCCAGCAGTTGCTGCCCAATTCGTGCTGCCAATTCCAAATCCTTCTCTTTCTAAAAAATACAAACGAAAAAATTACTACACCAAATCGTATTTCTCAAAACAATTTAAACCGTTTATGGTTCTCACTGTATGTAACTCCTTACCTCTTCCAATAATCGTTGCAATGCATCCGCGTCCGCAAACGTTTTTGTCATCTGAGATACACGCTGTCCGCTTAACACTGATAATAAAGAAGAATTGCAATCAGCAAGAATTCGGGAATAAACTTCATCGTTAGAGGTCATAATATCCACAAAGCGGAGCACGCTACACTGCCCTATAGCTCTTTCATTAGTTAAAGCTCCGCGTCCTTCATGACGATTCCAACACATAATTACAATTAACTGTATTCTTAACGCAAAATTTTGTTCGTCAAACTTGTTTCCCAATAAACTAGTCGTCCAGTTAGCAATACTCCTTTAGCAACTCGTGTCATATTACCCGCACTCGTACACATGCAATACTAAATTATCAGTTGCTCCAACGACGACGTGCTCTCTATCATGAGCACCTATTCATTATCATATTGGTATCGATAAGGTAATGAACCTATGGTAATTATGTTGTAGATGGCAAAATATCCACAACTATCCTCCACGAAAATACTGCAACTAATATGAATATTCAAATTTTAGGAATCTGTCCAACATTTCAAAAACAACCGTCTTCCTGCTGCCAAAGCTACCGAAATTCGAAACTTATTTGTCATCAGACCATATGACTAACTGCCCTACAAACAACTGACAGCTGCTGTTTTAGAGGCAGATATGTACGGCTAAACGCAAATCTCTGGAGACAAGATAGTAGTTTGGGCGGGGTCTCCGGGTCCTATCAATTAAGACTGCATAAGACTATCAACGATAGTTCCGTAATACAAAGCACTATGGTTAGGATTGTATTTTTGACAAACCCCAACTCGTATACAACATAAAACCGTCCTTTTTTATCAGCGTTATCCCTGAAATATATAGGAGAAATTGAGTCATTTCCCACACTTCCGTTTTCTAGTATACATTACAGAATCAGCCTTAAACAAATATTGATCACCAGTTGCAAAAACAACTCGTAGACTAAACGTATTAAGGAAGGGAAAGTCGAGCTAATATAACGCTTATAAATAAGATTCATCGCGGGTGTTCAAAGCCGAAGTGCATTCCGATCACTTTTATTATTTTGCATAATTGACGAGTGCAATTTGCAAATTAGACATAAGAAAACCTTTAGCTTAACTCCGACTTGGATACATCTAATATATATATAAATAATCTAATATTCCATCAATAGCTTTCATGCAAACTTTTACGTCCATCGTCTCAGTAATTTAGCAGATTACAAACAAGCGGTAAACGGCAGTTCTCACTGAGCCTTTCCAATTCATGAACCCGTCCGATATTGGTCTCACCTCATGAACTCATCACGAATATCTCTGGCTAGTCAACCAAAACTAGATAAAACCCGCTAACGTCTAATGACGTTAGTAAATATTGTTGCTCATAGCATTTTCACAAATTATCTCACTACTTTGCATTAATTCACGGTGAATGCATACTGCGTAATACTAATACTAATACATGAACAAAATCCTAACTTCTTTGAAAAGCAAACATATAGTTACAGTACATTTCGCTCATCCGCTCAAAAATTCGCACTGTCTCAGGACCAACCAATTTTCAATGTTGACTCTGGCATTTAATGTCACCCATTCACAACAGTGATGTAGTTCCTGTACATAAACACTTAACGACTTAAAGACAGATCCATTTAAACCTTGGAAATACCTGATGTCACCAACCTCAACTGAATATTCTTAAGTCCACCACATGATCTACCTCCTTATTTTCCATTGAAAATCACACACGCAATGACTTTCAAAACATGCTTTACACTGATTTTAACTACTATTACGATCACGTGTGCAATTATATGAGTACACAAACACGGACCTTGACAAACCCTTACTCAATTCAATTGTCACCCTGAGACAAAACGACCCTGTTCTACATGCCTACTAGATTGGTCAGTTTCCTATTTTTAAATCCCTAGCTGACATGCGACGTACGCAATCAACTCCGCTAGCTGCATCAAAGTTTTTCCAGTATCAAAATTAAATCCAATTTCTTACGGCACAGCGAATATTTGTCTATAAGAAAAGCACTTCCAGGTAACGTCAAACGGCTTCTAAATGTTTACAATTTTCAAGAGCAAACGGACCCAAAATATTGTCTTTTAAACTGGGAGCTCCACCATCAATGAAACCACTGCTATTTATAACCAGATATAGCTACCAACTTGGATTAAAGGGACAGGTCTGGGATTGGAAATGTTCGCAAAACAATAAAATCAGCTTTGCAGGATTTCTCTCGCTATCTGCAGGCAAGATACGGACTGATTATGTGGATCGACAACAGAAATGGATTACTGTCAATGATTCAGCTACGAAGGGTGACTGACTAAATCTAATTGCACATCCCTAAATATCAATCTTCCATTGTACATTGGCTGCAAATAAAGTAACCTGCGATTTCACTCAACCCAAGCCACCGCTCTCTACGAACAAAGATTTCCAAACGATGGGTGCTAATTAAAACGAAGATGTCTTCTTCCTTGTTACTCATGTTCTAATTCCTTTTATCTACATCAAAACTAAAAGGGTCAAGCATGTTCACTGCCCATCTACCCTGAAAAGCACTTAAATTTCCCGAAAAGATAAAAACCAATATTTAATTGCAATATCCTAACAGCCGTCCACCAAAAATATCCTCAATTACTCGACTGCAGCGCACTGTTTTAAATTATTTTTAAAGCAAAGCTACGTTGGTGTACTTTTGTTGCAAACAAAGATTGCAGGTAAGCTACCTTGATACTAATTAACTCTAGTGACGTTGCAATTTTGCGGAAAATTTCCCAGCATTGAAAGTCCTTCGCTAACCCACTAGGCAAGTTTCGAATAGGTACTTAACTTGCTAATGATTCCACACAATAAAATTCTCTCCTTCTATATATATTGCGACAAATTACGTTTTTACGTACCATGTAGATTCATTATACTTTAATTCCAAAGGCTGTTTAACAAGAGCTGAAGCTCCAGAATAAATACTCATGCCTCTACCAGGCACTATTATGTATAAGTACAGAATAAAATAATCAATTACCGCCATCAGATTCTCTTCTGCAGCTAAGCGTGCCCCGCGATGAGATAATAGACGCACACATGATATAGCTACACAAATATATTACACAACATTGTTTCTTTCAACTTACAAAAATATCCGAACGTGAGGTAAGCCTGTTCAGGTGATACTGGGGTGAAGTCTTTCAGTGCCGGGTATGGAATGCCAACAAAGTCTTCGTTTGCGCAACCTTAAAAACATAACACAAATCATTAGTATTCATTATTAACCGCTCCTCTTGTCCTGTCCTAAGATTTTCCGCGCCAGCACATGAGACGCAAATATTCACAACTCGCCATTTCTTTCGCTCTATATATTTTACCGAATCGATACACATCTTCTCCTTGGGCCGTACATCTTTACTTTCCTAATACAGTAAAATATCTTCACTCTCTTCGCGAAGTCTTACCTATTTTACCCTTGAGCTATTCCATAAAATCCTACTATTATATTTCCGTATGCTCACCTTACCTTAAAAAGACTATGACCACCTACCATAACTATTTCTGCTTTAATTGGTTGTCATTTCCATTCAGTAACAACTACTTCGAAAACACTTCCTCCTAACTAGAATCCCTCACGTAGATGAATACGCATATAATCATATTTAACTTTCAAAATTAAATGACGCTTGTGAATGGGTGGTTCGTTCATTCGCACATTGTACACGTAAATACGCCTAAGTTCTATGAATTTGCTAATATCGTCTAGGACCTGAAAACATTTTACTTCTGCTTCACACGATCTCTCAAATACATCTCATTGATCAGCCTGCAACAGACCAGCAGAATCACAACCGAGCAGAATGCATAACTTACAAGTTTTTACAACTTTTCGTAACATATTCCACTATGCCTGAGCGACAGAGGGCGAACAACACGACGTTACCAAGCTTTTAGCAGGGCTCAGACGCACATTCCTTTTGCTATAGCTGACTTTTGTTGTGACTCGATAATCGTATTGTGGTTGTTTCCCTGTTAATTCAGTGCAGAGTATCCAAACTTTACCTGCATCAATGCCAAGGGCTACATACGTTCCCCTTTTTCAACTGATTGCACATACCTGCGGGACTATGCATGGTAGCTCAATAATTAGTATATAGACGGCTACAGCATAATAAACAAGCCATTCAATTTTTATCAGCACATGCTTGCAAGCACATACCACACATTTTCTCAGGTCATGTGGTCCTTCTGAAATCAGGTATACCTACAGAATGCCCTTTGTCAACGATGACGGTGACTAATGCGTAGTTTTCTCAGAATCTACCAAACTGAGGTACTGGATTACTTGATACCGGCATTAGGCTTCGGATTCAGCCTATCGATTTAACCTTCAGCCCAAAACAGGGTTGGCATTGAAGCTTTCATCGTACACGGAGGCGCCGTTCATACTGTGCTAACACAAATATTGCTTCCCAGCGACTGACAATTATGAGGAATATTTATTGGGGTTGCCGTCCTCATTCGGTATTTCCAGAAATATGCTGCAAATGTCAACTTCCACGTTTCACATGAAAGAGGCAGCGCTTAGTTGAGAAGATTACATACTTTTATGAATCCAAGCCTGCTATTAGCTACAAATACCAGGACGAAAAGTTACAACCGTCAGACACAGTGTAAACGCATGTTTTACTATGAATAGTGGACTACTTCCACAAAAATGTTGTAATCTACCTGTCTCGCCTTGTGTACATTTACCTGCTCGCTCACTAGCAAACCAAAAAAGACAACCGCTCCCTTCTTTGTAACAAAATTCCCAACCAAATGAATCAGAATTTATCAACTTACGCGGAATCGATGGCCTGGTATGAACGCACATCGATAGTTAATGATTAAACAAACTCTGTTAAACTAAACAACGCTGTACAACTATTATCACATTTCACACAAAAATAGGAAAACCACACTACTTCTGCACTCAAGCACAACTTGTGCTGCATAAGGGCTGATTACTATCCAATTCACGCGCTTCTCCCGGTCTCCTGACCTACTTCCCGAATTCCAGATTCGGGTAGCCGAGTAAAATCGTATACTGTTTCCTCCCCAAAACTGTTTTCCTTTACGTAACCGTGTGAGTCTTTCCCTTGCACTTTCCTCCTCGATTTCTACACGTAACTACCATTGATCTTGAATTTTGCACAACTGGAAAACAATAACCGATACACCCCTACCAATGCAGTGTACACCTTCACAGCGGACAGTGAAGAAAAACAAGCCAATTGTAGCTAAGGAAGCCGTTTTCTCTTATCCGACATCAAACAGTACCCCTAGTTGAAATTTTCCTAACTGAAGTTCACACTTAGAATTTATGGCAGAACAATAGAAGAGCACAGTTGGAAGACAAGAAACCAATCTCCACTTAACACATGCGCCACACACTTCTTTACAACGTGGGTCACACATTCCAACTACGCGCTATTCAATCCTGTGCGATTAAATTAAATCTAATAGGTATGTTACTTTGCAAGCAGGAGGAGCAGACTGCTGCAAGGATTGTATCTGACAGCCTGATTCCTGTTGTACTCATTCAAACCCTTTATCTCCCATCTATCATATCGTGTGATTCACAAATGTTAGGAGGCTGTTCTGCAGGCGGAATTTTTGCAATCAACCAAGAACTCAACTAACAGCATATAAAGACGCTATACCCCAGCTAACGTAGCCCTGACGCAATCCTTCATAAAGTGAACAGTGTACCATTCAAAACATCAGCCCGTAATTCTTAAATGCATATAACTTACGAAGCTCGCTACTGACTAAACTAGTCTAGTGCTTCCTCACTTTTCCTTTTGCCTGAGAGTCAAGTTTTTGCACTAATCAACGCTCAATCCAGAATACACAACCACAAATCAAGCAACACACGGCGCCTCAGCATCCACTAAACAGGCAAACAAAGTGCAAACTGGTTGACAAAGCTGGAAATCTTTTTATGACCTTCACTCTTAAAAGGGATTACCTCAGAATTGAGAAATCCCGGCGGTTTTTACTCAAGAAAATTTAAGATTGTTTTTGCCGAATCACACACAGAGACACACACACTCGTAGCACCATCCATCCTCAATAACTTCCATGCTAAATTCTAAAGATTCTAATCCTTCCTAACTCTGAAACCAAACGAAAGCCAGATTTTCTTTCCAATTTACTTCAAAAGTTCATCATACCCGCGATCAAGTTGGCTCAGAACTAAAACGTATGTACTGGAGATACGAGGTACAACATCTTACATCCGTTCATTAAACCCTAGTTCTTTTTAAAGAAAACTGTAAATGGATTGAGCAATCCGAAAAATGAGGAAATCTAACAGATGTGAAACCTTCTCGTCGTCAAACCAGGAACAAGCGCCATCTCTCAGTTTTTAGTGAAGAAAAGCGTTCCGATTGCGAAATTATATCTTTGCAAAATTCTCGTACGAGAGAGAGCAGAGGCCAATCTTTACACAGCGGCAAAAACATAGAGTCTACAGCAGAGCCTACCAATCTGCCACTCTGTCTGCAAAGAATTTGCAAACTTTCAGATACGTCTGATATTTGTTTCATGTTTTCTTTCACCGCCCCTAATTGCAGTGCGTCCTATTCTCAGCTACTCTACGTCCATCGGAATGAGAATCTCCCTCCTTTGCCTTAGTACCAGAGCAACTTTTCGCTCAGTCTTAAATGGTGCATGTTTTTCAGCAATCACTCGACATTTGCCCTACGGAAAATACGTGCCTTTCCGAAATTACCCATCTCCGAATGTTTGTGGAGAAGAAATTACGATAAACTCCTTCCTCATGTGACCTTTTCAGTACATTGGTCTACTTCTCCGATTCCGCTGGTTTACCTGGAGGAACCTGGTGATGGTATAAGATTCAAGTTTTCTCTCTCTCTGATTCCTGCAACATTTGATCCAATATCTTTCGCTTTGTAATACACGAATTGACGGTAGTCAAAATTTAGCAAGGAATTCTAGCTTCCTAGACACATCACATATAATTCACATTGCAACTTCGGAACCAATGGACTGCACTATCGTTTGAAAAGGAAAGTATGCAGATATAATTAAGAAAAATGGATAAACGGAAATCGCTGAAAACGAAAGATCAAGGCAAGACGAAAACAAACTGGTCACAGCCTACATGTACAGGACAAACATCCTTTGATTTCATAGCATCTCATGTGCGGAAGAGTTGTGACAAGGAAGGAGCGATTCAATTCCCAAAATCCTAAAGCTTATCACCTAAAAATAATTTCTCCCGCGTTGATGATGTTAAGTATCACGCGCTTTCTACAATGTTAAAGGCTGAATCTCTAATTAAAACCATAAACTGACGCGCGAGTCTTCAGTCAAAAATGACGCGCGAGTCTTGAGTCAAAATGAGTCCCGTCCTCCTGCTTCCAATTTTACCAGTCATTCAAAACTTTCGTTTAAGACAGGAACAACGATACTCTTGATTTCCCAACTGGATTGACGTTTTCCCTGAGAGTTGGAGAAGTGACAACTGGCACACAACCTATGTTTTGAAGGAAGCAAATAGCTTTTTTTATCTTCAATTTCCTTAACCATCTTCTTGTTATCCCTGTCTCTATTTGTTTGTAGGGTAACAAGTGACAACGATAACACTTCAAAATGGATTCACCTCCGTACATGAAACAAACATTGACACTACTTCCCAACTCCCACTAGAATCGTCAAAGAAGCCGAAGAGTTTATCGTTTCATCCGAAGTAGTGAGCGATTGTAACACCTAATTGCAATTGACGCTAACTATAACTGCTTCCCTGAAGATGCGCTATTGAATATTGTTCTCATTATGCTGTTACCAGAGGTGCTTTCTCTTAAGGAAAGTCTGCACATTTACAAAAATCTGAGCCTCTATAAAGCAAGCTAAGTAAACATTGTCAAATTTCCGCACTTACCTCCAAACCTGGTGAGAGTATCCGCTCGTAGCTTGTACTTAGGAACTTTTTCTTCTAGCAGCGAAACAATTTCAACTTCATCCAAATACTGATCTTCAATAAATTTACTAGTCTGTTTTTCTAGGGTTTGTTTTTCAAGAATAATATTGCAGTCGCCCCCACCACCCCCACCGTAAAGACAGTTCACTTCCTTTGAATTTTGGTTACCCCCAGTCGCAATGGCGGATATACAAGAGGTACTTTTGCTTGTAGAAATTATCTTCTTGGTTGGAATCGGTGCAGGTGGATGTGCAGTGTAGGCTTTCCGAAGAAACTCTTTGCAATTTTCGAATCTGGACCTCAAGGGCTCCAGCGAAGATGGTGTTGTCGGTGGATCCGCGGGCTTGCTCTCGTGCACTTCTCCTACGTTATCACCCCGGGCCCTTTGTCTCTCCGCCTCATACTTCCCCGGCGTCGTTGGCAACGATGTTGGCTTAATGGCTGCTATGGTTGGACTGCTCTGACCCCTTGAGGAAGCCAGCTTTTCGCTTACCAGCGCATCTAAATAATTAGACAAAATTCATATTGTATGCAAAATTCATTCAAATCCTTTCTTCCACGGTCCTCCCAACGCAACGCTATAATTTCTTATTCCCCTCCCCAATCAGACACAAAAGGCAAAATAATGTGACTTTATAATGTCTGCCCTCAGGCAACCAAACTACAGCTTGCTTTCGTGCTAACATTGGAGCTTAACTATGTGGAAACCCTCAAAACCGCTATCTTTTGTGCATGAAAGGGCCATTATGAGGACAATGAGACCTCATTTCTGCAATCAGATGGAAAGATGTGCTTATGTGGTTCTAATGTAAAGCATTTAAGCTCTGCTCAGCAGGCTCGACAGTAACTTGGCCACACAATTTCAAAACATGAGAGCGAAAACAAATACTACGCAACGTACAATTTCTTCCAAATTAAATCTTCATAGAGTGCCCACATAAACCCCACTATCAGTTTCTTCCTGCATCAATTGATAAAATTTAGACTTGATACAGCTGAATTTAACAAAATTTATCAGAAGCGGAAGCCAGTTAGCTTAATTCGCCTTAAATTTTTTGTTCCGGTTGATTAAACTCTTTCAAGGCTAGTCTCTTAAGGAAACGCTTTAGCTGCTGATACAAGTACTGTACCAGTACACATATCATACCAAAACTAGCTAAAATGCGGACGTAGTTGCTTTAAAACTCGTGTAAAATAGCCTGACAAGGCATGATTCTCGGGTATTTGACGTATTTAAAATCTACATGGACATGATTTGCAATTGCTTTATAATGTTACCGTAACTCTTACAAGCGAGAGTGTACATAAGGTAAAAATATTCACGACGTCAAATAATTCTGTCTTATGCCATATCAAGCTCGAAGTTCAACATTTCAAGGATACGGTTAGTAGTTTAAGTCCAGAGCACATAAACTTTCCAGTAAAGATCCAATCTTTCGAAGGTCATTTAGCTAATCATAGACTGAGCTAAAGAGCAAGACGTTGGCACACGATCATACTATTGTGTGCCTAGCATACAATTCGTTTATGCATGAAACCATGCCAAACAAAGCCTACAAAGCTACATATCTTGTAATGTGAGTTAATCTGTAAAGCTAACAACCAAAACATAGCCAAGTCGATATAGACGCTTCTGCGGTTCTCCGCGACGCTTCTGGGGGAGATTTGTGGCTCCATAGTGTAACATGTCGCTCAACTCAGCAGGTCGTCAGAGAAGCCCCCAGCCCGACTCCTTAATTTACCTACACTTTTAACCTATTGTGTATTGCCGATTCAAGAATTCGACGCTTCCGCCGAAACTTTATGAATAACTTTTCACTTCATTAAAGACTATCCCAGGCAAACGTCTATTGTTTCGCACCCTCCACTGTTTCCACCATGGTGGTCTGACATCCCCATCTCACATGATCTGGCTACCTTATCCTCAACTTAAGCTATTCCCTACATTCAGCTCTTCATTTGCAAAAACTCAAGGTCTGCCCTGTACATTATGAGCATCTTAAAATATTCCTAGCTTCCAAAGACAGCAAACATATATATAAGTACTACGAAGAGCAAACAGTTTCCATCCTTCACAACCGATTATGGTTTACTGCAATAACTTCGCAAGAATAACATTACATAAAAACTTTACAATTTAATTATGATTAAATGCAACTTACAGATTGGAAGGCAACGAAGTGAATCGTATCTTTTGGAGGCGTGTCCGTGCGATTAAACGGAAGGTGCTCCGTTTTTCTGCAGCCGTGAAACTTCGAAGAAATAATATTGCAAATAGTTGAACAAGGATCCAAATTCAGTAACAGAATCTGGAGCTGTACGCAACTTAATCTTGCCAAGATTCACCAGTAGATTTTTGGAACTCGTGACAGCAGAGTGACGAACATAATACGGCGTCTCTTCCCCCTAATTAAACTTCCGGATCTGCACACAAAAATTACACAAAAATGAGCTTCTCCACAAATCACACGCTCCAAACATATCCTCCACTCATTCCAGAGTGGAACCGCCTAAAACAAGTAAAATACTCGGAGCAAGTTATAATTCCAGTTCTTCCCGAACACGCCTGACTGAGCATTAATTACCGTGAAACTAACACAGATCTCACTCTAAAAATTTTGCGTATACATCAAAGAACGACAAGCTACCAGCCCAGACTAACTCACAGAAGTCAGAGCAGAGTTGAAGTATAAGGTTCTAACCGACGGTTCTTTATCCTATGCTTGATGCTTGTGTGAAGTGATAAAACCTTTCCTCGCGCGATAAAAATAGTTGAACACCGTTCAGAGAATGTTTACTTCATAAGTTTTTATGCAGCCTGCTGCAAAAAAACTTATTCAAGTATGTAAGATGAAGATGCTGCATGCCTCCAGACTCGCTCATCGCTAACTACACTAGGTTCGGATTATCGTAAATATTGCATACAAAAGAGCAACTCACTGAATCTCACGTATAGTTTCTTAACACCACATAAGCCCGGAATTAATGCAATCCGCTCTCCCAAGGCTTTATAAAACTGCATGCAAATAAATTTCACAAATCCTCGACTACCTAAACGATTTGCCCATGATTCACGCCTCCCTCTTTAGTATTGTTGCACCCCTTCCAACAAAAGAATTGCTAATTAGCGTTACGAAATTTGAGTAAAGCAATTCACTTAGACTTCTGGTCACAGGACAGATGGCTAAAATTCCGACACAAAAATGAATGTAGACTGCAGACTGAACAACAAAACCAATTATTCTCGCAAAAATGCAGCCAATTTTTCCTTAGATTCAACTTTCTCGAAGCAATCTGGATCAATGCCCAAGTTTCTTACAGTGCATGTGGAGATGCGTCGAAAAATGTTCCAGTTTTAAGAAATGCTATCCTACTCTGAAGTCACTCGCATTCTGTGCAACTTAAAACGGTTCACTCAGGGAATTCATGTTCACCTATCTGCAGGATATGAAATATGATATCTCAGCCTTGATCTTCCGTGCTCAGTGGCACTCATACTTTATCCACGTGTTCCAAACACATTTGACTGGGGGCAAACAGACCTGCACTGTCCGAATTTGATTATATCAAATCAGCAAGATATTTCACATTAAAAAATGGGTACAGCGTGCAACTTAATCTTCATTCTCGCTGAAATTATGAACGCAGTCAATGTACCTAGCGCATGTGATCGTTTATGTAAGAGTTCTGAAGACATACATATAATCGTTTCCTTGAATACGCATGCCTCATCCTCAAACCTACAACAAAATCCGTCTTCTTATCTATATACAGTGTGAAGTCTCTCAGGTGGAATGATATGTCAGGGTAATTCCTATCTCACCTCTTTACCTACATGAAAGCCCTGGAAACCGTCAACTATCTACTAATTAGTCATGATAGCGCTGCCGATCTTTCTCATTAATGTAAACCAGGCTAGCATAAACATAATGTTAAGATGCAACTGCTAATCACCCTCGAGCCTTCATTATTGATGCTTAGTTCCCATTCGAATCACGTTGGGCAATTTTTCCCTGTTCTAGCAAATAATAACTGAAACTAGACCGAAGCGCATACATTGCAGAACCCGGTTTTAATTTTAGACTCAATGGTCGTAGCACGAATTGCTTGAACATTAAAAAATCAATCTCCGATAAGGAGCTGAAGCATTCATATACCTACACAATAGACTGCTCATTGGAAATTATCCATGAGTAATCAAACACATGCTCTTTCTTCAGGACCCGAAATATGAGTTTCCCTTCTGTTGTTCCATTTACTTCTACGGAACAAACCTAAACAAGATGAACCCTTGCACCTTTCCCTGTAACGTGAAGATTACCGAAATAATCCTACGAAGGATTCCTAATTCGCATTCTGGTTTTCTTTCACAACTTTTTCAAAACTACAATCGCACTGAACACATTCGTTTCCGCGAGAAAATTATTTCGTAAGATTTTGTAATTCGCATGACCTAATTACTGAAGTCATAGTGTTCCTGCCGCTGCTGATTATTGCTTCTTTACTTTCACAAAACTTTTATCATATGATTGATAATGCGAATGTCTGAAAATACTTTCAATCTTCTCATGGTATGTCGACTGTGCAAGTGATACTTACCTAGCACAAGTTTAACTGAATTCAGCATTCATAGTGAAGGCTACGCACACTGCACCCCAGCACAAGGAAACACTTCGTAGTTGTATCACATGTAGAACTAGTTGAATTGAATCAGTAATAAATATTGAGCCCTTGCGCCACCTTTGATTGATTCTAATGTAAGCCCGATGATTTTGCAAAGATGGAAGGAAAGAATGATGATTGAAGCTTTCAAAGCTGACTGTAGCACATAAGTATAATTCTTCACTACAGACTTTCCATGAATGCAAAACGTGTACACTAATATACAGTTAACGGATCCTGCTCACTCCTGATCATCACCAAAAATAGTCATCGTCTAAAGACAACACTTCACTTTCTTATCTTCATGGCTGCATTTCAAACTCTTATATCCACAAGTACTCTTCATATAGTCACATCAGAATCAGAATCGCTACCCAGCAGTCACTTTATCGCACTAAAATATGATCTGCCCGAAGTTATTTAATATACTTCTCTTGTTTCACCTCGCCAAAGACAATTGGTGATTCACATGTGAAATACGAGGAGGTTCGTGGTACCAGTAGCTGAAAATGTCAATTATTCGCATCCCTGGTGTCAAGCACAAGATACTGTGAATTATAATAGTTTCTTAAAGGTCAAAGACTCGTATGAATTGTCAAAGAATTAGATATTAATAGGTTCATAGAAATTTGGATGAGATTACTGTAATTTTTTTTCTTTTTTATGCCTATTATGAAACAATCCAGCGTGTCAATGTATATATTCGCAAACCAAGCGAAGTAGATCAAGGCAACGAAGACCACTTGAGGGGAGACAGATGAATACCAGAGTCGTGTGATGATGGGAAGTCACAGATGCGTTTCGCCCTCTTTTCGGGTTCGCCAATGTTTTGGAAAGGCTGCAAATACGAAGAGAACATGTGACTCAATAACTTGCCGAATACCCGATTCGCGAAAACCGAAACCTATGTACCGTTTTCTTTTCTCGTAATCTAAAGCAATGTGTATGGCCGTCACTTACCATAGGCAAAATCGGCAAAACTGCTATAGTTCGATGTAACGGACCCCAGTTCCACTATGCGCAAATGCAGGAATGAGACGTTGAGAAAAATTGCGAAGTAAGTATAACTCAAATTAATTACATTCACCAAGAACAATTACGTTAAATAAAGAAGGGAAAACCACACAATCTTTTACTCTCAGCATATGAAAATCCTATAGAGACCAAGGATTAATGTTCCCAGCCCCTAAATATAGGATACTATCTGTTCAGCAAATTCAAGTGTGAGTCCTTTCCCAGCTTTCCCTTATGTATCTACCATACTAAATATTGACTATGGACCGAGAGACCTCCACTCATCGGCCTCATTACAGTTACACGCAATCTTAAACTCTACCGTCTCCCTATCAACCTGCCCCCATCTTCGCGCTATAGCAATCCTATGACCATCGTGACCTAATAGATTACCGCCGATTAATCTTAACGAAATCCGGTATGTTGTATTAACAGCTTCCAACATTTTGTATTAACGGTGCGGTATTAATCGCATTGACCATGTTGTATAAATAAAATCCAGCATATATTATCAACGCTATACTATATTCGCGGTATATCCCATATTTTTGCACGTCGGTTAGCGATATCGGTTGATACGTTGTACTGACGGCTCGTTATCCGTTGAAACGCTAGGTTCCCTGATCCCCAGTCTGGAGAAATGGAAGAGTGTAGTCTCTAATTACTAAACGAATGGTATCTCATAATCATACACCCCCATGTGAGTATTCATCGTGCGTGCGCCGACGCGAGGGATGCAATAGGAAGAGGGAGATTTGATTTTCATATGTTTATCTGAAATTGCTCCCTGCAAGTACTTTCGGAAGGCCGGTTTCGGTATCTTCGGTAATCCGCTGAGCAGTTACCCGTTCCGGAAGATTTTGTTTAGCTTCTGGCTGAGTAGTCTCCGGTTACTCAGCCACTGAGTAGGCCTTCCAGAATAACCTCCGGTTATACACTTCCAAGATAGACGAGAACAGCTTTGAAGGGACAAACTGCGGCTGGTCGCATTGTGAATATCCCAGTATCTCCAAATTCCTGATACATCCGTTAATCCTGTACGGATATAGCTACAGATAGTCGCTACGCATCTTACCAAAGATTACTGGTCAAATGTTAGTTACAGGTAGCTAGAAAATGGATATATGCGTATACCTTGAATGCGAGTAGCCAGCGGTTACTTATTTTCGGGTAAATGGATGCACCTGCCCCAGGTATACCCGCAGGTATCCGCAAATAGTATAGCTGAATATAGCTGCTGGAAAGGTAATTGGCGGTACACAAAATTTGGTAAATTGGATAAAATTTTATTGAAATAAAAGCATTCATAAAATGTTCTACATGCAAATCATAAAAGTTAAAACAATTATACTGAAACAGAAGTACAAAATCACCAGCAGGTACAATAACCTTATCCACATAGCAGTAATACTCAAAATGAAATTCAGAAAATAAGGTTATCCGATACAGCTAACATTTTAAGTACAATCAATTCACGAAATGTTGCATAGCAATCGTAGTTCAAACGTACAAGTATCAATTAAGTTAAAGCCAATGAAAACAAATACGATGATATTTGCATTTTAAAGCTCTTAGCTAACTAGACTGAATTTAAACTTATGTTACTTCAGGTAAATGAAATTTAAAAGTCTAAACGCTACTTGTAAAACGGAGTAGAAAATAGTTGCAAGTAGAAACAGCTATGACGACCCTCCTGGGTTGGTGTTGGTAGTATCAACTTCAACTACGGCATCAAACTCACTTGCAGGATTATGGCTGCTGTCTGGACTACCGTATTTCCGACGACTCTTGTTGGCTCTAGCTCGAGTTGGAGGAGTTTTTGCGCTGTCGTCGATTGATCCTTCCTCTTTTGTAGTTTTACGGAATCCAGTAAGGACGACACCAATTTTAACCTGCGTGACTCCCTCCGCGGTATCGTTCCAGACGGAGTAGTTCTTGACTTTCCGAACCCACGTCTCCCGTAATTAAGCTGAAGAAAATCATATTCATAAAGAAATGTCACATCATATTACCCTTCAAACTGGTGCACGAACTACTAATTATATGCATACCCAGAATTGCTTTTTCTAATCCTTCGGGAAAAATAATTGCTCCTGGGTAGCGTTCGGTAACAGTCCAGTGCAGGCTTCGGAACAAAAGGCCAAGTCTCGAATAGTGTTGGTAAACGTGAAGGAGTAGTTCTCGCATAAAAGTTCGCAGTGTTCAATCCGTATAGCTTTTGTTCAATTCCATACGGGACGATTAAAGAATACTCTTCGTCGTTCGAATATTTCACAGTAGCAAGAGTCTGAAAATAAATACAAGAAAATTTAACTTCAAGTTACAATCTATTCAGAACTAGTGCGAAAATTTAACCTTTAAAAAAAGAACACATGTAATTTTGGGCGTAGCTTCTTACGAGTACCGCAGGAGCACGCCTGAAAATATTCAACGAATGTTATTTTAAGATTTTGTCCGATGACCTCTGATCATATTAGGATATTCTTGCAGAGGAAGAGTAGGAATTTAGAATAATACTATGCTCATTGCTATTAGATTCTTGAGAAATTAAGTACTTAAGATTATTGGTAATGAGTATAGTTCAGAGTAACTAAAGCCAAGGATAGTCGGAAGTATACGGTAGGCATAAGGAAGAAAATGTAGGAAATAAATTGTTCCCTTTGCTTATCGTATGCTTCCGACAATCCTTAACGACAGTCACTAGGAACTGTACTCATTATCTTACACCTTAATTAATTAATCTCTCAACCATCGAATGACAGTGAACATAGTATAATTCTACAGTCCTACTCTTTCTCCACAAGAATATGCTAATATGATCCGCTGTCATCCGTCAAAATCTTAAAACAGCATTTGTCGAAGGTTTTCAGGCGTGTTTCTAAGTTACTCGTAAATTGCAAGTCTAAACGCAAAAACGTTCTCAAAAACTTCATTTACCCTACTTCTTACTGTACAAGAAAACTAAAGTCGTAAAGATATTTTTTTAATACAAGATTTGACTCACCACGTTGACGACAGGCCTCTCTTCGGCGCGTTTCAAATTATTAACAGGGTTGACTACAAAAGGTGAAAAGGGGATTTCGTTCTGCTTCAGTAAAGCTATAATTGTAATGAAAATTTCAAAAACAATAAAAAAACCTGCAATTTTTTTCAATGATACTGAGTACTGTAAGGAAGCTATTAAACTAGCATGAAATATTGAATAAAACTTACTTGTAATGAATTTTTCCAAGATTCCCTTCATGCGCGTTGTAATAGCCTCTACGATTGTCTCATTCAGGATAGTTGCACGGTTTTCATCCACTGAGTGGTGAACGGAGTCAATTACGCACTTTTGAAACTATCACAAAAGAAATAAATATAAAGGTTAAGCAATAGAAACACTCGATTTCACAAGTGACGGCTTCGGCCCGATTTACCGCTATTTTGGGAACTTAGCACCCTGAAATTATAAACTAATTAAAATTTCAGCAACATGTTTGAATAAGTAAATCGTGTAACAATTTCTCCTTGAAAGAGGCCCGCATGTACGTATTAAAGAAGTTTAACTTTGTAACGTTATGCTATCTGTCTCTAACTATATCTTCTTATGGTTACTCTCTAAATATGATTGCAGGCTAGAAAGATGAGAAAAGCACAGAGGTCAACTGATTCTATTCCAAAAGTATTTATTTCACTATAATGATAATTAAACCTGTAGCTAAATATTCTAGCCTTACTTAAATAACTTTCTATTTCTAAAACTAATCCAAAGCATATAGCTTATTTTTAACTCTTAATTAAACCTTCCTAATTAATTACTCGTAATTAATATAGCTCTTAGGGAGAACACAAAACCTTCGGCTGACTGAAACACCTATTAACTTTCATAATAATTACCCTTTAACAACAGTTTACTAATTTTCCTCAATACTCTTGATAACACGCATCTATCCTCTTCAATAGTAAAACCACGTCTCTCTCTCATGGGATTTTCCCATGAGGTTTCCTATCCTTTGGCACATAAATTACATAGGCCTGTAACCGGCGTCCCAGCTACAGGCTTCACACACACATTCATTCATTGATACCCTTTAGATGCCACACACTGCATGTGCCGTACTCTAACATTTTTATATAGCGGAGGGCGTCCACTACGTCTGCTTCCTCTGGTATAGCAAAGGCTTCCAACCGTCCTTACCCACAGTCACCATGAAACACTCTTAATTACCTTAAACCTAATATAATTAATTGCTATATAATCTTACAATACAGACAGTAGCATCATTCGAAAGCCCAACTCTTCCTCTACAAGATATATGCAGTCCGGTCCGTGGGCAGACGATAAAATCGAAAAATAATCGCGTTTGAAGAATTGGTGTCGTGTCCTTACGCTAGCCGTAAGGAACAACGACCAAAATACACCTTTTCTATACCTTCCATAGCACCGGTTCTTACCTTTCAGATGTTTTCCGCGGGCAGCTGACTAAATTATAAAATAATTACATACCAAAAATAATCTCTAAGAATCTGTAACGGCCTCGTTTGGCTCTTAATGCTTACCACAACCGAATCAATTTCGATGGCACTTAATTTTATGGCACTTGTTAATTTTCAAATTAACACAAACAATGTTAAGGCAAACTAATGCTTTAAGATCAAACTTAAATCGTAATTATAGCTGTAATTGCGGACTAGGAATACTTAAACACTTCACGTACGACCATGCCGCTACAAGGTTCTGCTTGAACTGACTGCTTCGAGCAGCAAATTTTATGCTCTGCTCCGCTTGGGTGAAGGGCTTATGCGGCCTTGCCTGTTAATCTTATGCAGAGCACGTCCTTGAAGAGCGCTGTAGTCGCTAGTATATGTACCAATATGTAAGTTAGTACAGAAGCGGCGTTCCCAAACAACGTCGTGTGCCATCATTATGATATCTGCTATCATGTAGCTGTAAATGGTGTATGTATGGTGTGACCGACGTCATAAGGTAGCGGACCTTCTGTAACTAATTCAATGGTTTGGAAATTAATTGCAGAAGACCCTCAGTAACTATGTAATCGTAGAAACTAATTAATTATACCCATTTAAAGCCCTTTTCTTGCTCCACAAGAATATCATAATGAGATTCGCGGTCACTCGAGAAAATCTGTAACTATTTTACATTGGAATAATATTTTCCCTATACTTACAAGTAATTTGGCCCCAACCGCTGTGTTAGCGTATGCAAGCTATATTTTCATGCTAAATAGTTTCAGATTTTGTCGGCTGCCCACGGATCTCATTATGATATTCTTGTAGAGCAAGAAAATGGCTTTCAATTGGTATAAATCTTTGGTTCATACGATTATATGCCGATTAGTTAGTTGTAGTTGAAGTAAACTAGTACAGATCCGCGGGCAGCTGGCAAAATCTGGGGGCCTTAACTAATTGGCATGTAATCGTATGTATCAGTGAAGCATATCAATTGAATGCCCTTTTTTTGCTCTACCAGAAACTTATAATCATATCCGTGGGCAGCCGACAAAATCTGAAACTATTTAACATTGAAATATAGTTTCCATATACTTTCAAGTAGTTTGGCCCCAACCGCTGTGTTAGCGTATGCAAGCTATATTTCAATGTTAAATAGTTTCAGATTTTGTCGGCTGCCCATGGATCTCATGATGATAGTTTTATATAGAAAAATTTGGGCTTTACATTGAAACTGTCCTCGACGTTGTACGATTCTGGAGAGATAAATAAATTAAGGTTAAAGATAATTGGGTTTCATTAATTATGCCGATCCTAAGGGACGCCCGGCTGCATAAGCTAAGCACAGGCAAACCATCTAGATATTATTTTTTTCAAACCCATCTACTTTGCATTAGGCATACATATTTACTTTCATTCATTCCCTTTTGGTCATCTTCGGAAAGCTGTATATGAGTTAAACGTAGAGTACTAATTCACGATGTTTCCAGGTCATCTTCAAATAAGTTCTCTTCCGTCATTCGCAAAGCTGCTACTCTTAGTCATCTACACTAAGGATATCCGCGTATAACTTCTATTTGTCTAGTTGCTGCAATGATGAGAACATAGGAGAATGTACCCAATCTGCAGCTTACCAAAGCTCTCTCTTTTCCGGTTACCTCCGTCGTATCGGCTAGCTTGTACCTGGAGATATCCAAAATTTTCTTCTAGATACCTGCTAGGAGATAACATCCTCCCCGGATACCTAACGCTTACTCGTGAATAGCCTTTTTCCAGATTACTCGCCAAAAGGTAGCCAATAATATTACTCGCAATGTTAATTGTGTAGTCGGCGCTACCTTCAAAGCCACCTACTTCTCAAAAGCTATCCAAAGCTTACTCTCGTCAGATTTACTCTGACTACCTAAATTACCAAGTAACCTCCAAGTACCCGCTGTCCGGTATACTTTTCCTTCCGAAAGTATTTGTAGGGCTATTTCGAAAGTTAAATAGATAATGGAACGGATTTTTAACTATTTGATTTGCATGTTAATTAGCTTATTTCTGATAAACACATAGATAGATTACTGATCCATACCGCAAGCTTGGAATTCCGGACCGCTTGTAGATCTACCTTAAAATTCAGCTATTGAAGATCGGTAAGTTTGAACAGATTAATCTTGACCTTTTAATTGTTGATGAAATAAATGGATAGAGTACACATTTCGGCAATCAGACCGTTCATACCTTGTGATGAAACATATAACTGTGGAGTTTCATAAAGAAAAATAGCTAGGAAATGTACTGGGTTTGTTTTCTTTACAGAGAAGAATTATCTGGTTGCGGTTCATTCGGAAGTGTAAAATCGGACTGGCAGCATGAGTGATACTGGCGCACTGAATCAGAATGGCTTAAGCCGACAGTCTTCGTATCTAAGTCTGACGTCAGGTAAATCCGTATATTTCACAGCTAGTGAAATGAGCACTGATGACGAATTCGACCAACGTAGTCAATCAACACAGGATGATAGTAACTATCCTGAAAATAACACTAGGCTTCAGAACGATCTCGACATAGTCGATGGACTTCTAACTGCTGAAGATATTGATGCTGTGACGAGGAAAAAGATAATTGGAGTGAATATGACTAGAAAAGACTCGGAGCTTGAAGGGGATACATCGTCTTCTACATTGGGTGAAGACCAGAGCGAAGACATGGATTCTGATAACGAGGAATGTTTCCATCAACTCCTTGACGGAAACCCTGACGAAGATCTCATTCAGGATGACGTTTCCAAATTGTGCAATGACATTGCGGAAGCGCAGCAACCGGATTTCCAAAAACAAGAGGAAATTGAGCGAGCTTGCTTTGAACCTGGGAACATAAACCACTTAAGGAATCTGGCTATTTCTGAGGGCGGTCTGCTAACAAGTAAGTTGACAATTGCCTGAGAATGGCTGGGGTAAATAGTTGTGATTTGTGGAATTTAATTACATTTTTGTTTGATAATAGATGCTCTTCGCAAGCGAGCATGGCCACTGCTTCTTGGAGTTGGCCTGCTGGATTACCAAGATCAGCAGTGTTACAAACTTCCTCGGTATTTTCCCCAAGTTAGTGAGAAAACTAAGGAGCAGGTTAGTTGCGTATTACTCTACCTAACATGAAGCAATGTGTTTAGTTACAACGTGCTTATCAATTTTAAGTGGTAACCTAAACTTTTGATTCAATCTCTAGGTTCAAATGGACGTAAACAGAGTGCTGAAAAGATTCCCTCCAAATATGTCCGAGTCGCAGCAAGACCATATACAGCAGCATTTAACAAACTTAATTTTAGCGGTGCTACAAGATAACCCACAGGCTTATTATTACCAAGGATTCCACGATATTTCCTTGACGTTTCTCTTGGTTTGTCTTTCCCAAAATGTTCCATACGTTGCTTACATGTCCTTAAACCAGATGGTGCGCGGTGCACTAAAACCATTCATGGAGAAGACTATGGAAGCAACACACGAGATCATTCACGTGTTGTATGCACTTCTTGAAACGGAGGACAAAAGTCTGTACAACAAAATCGTCGTAGAGAGTAGATGCCCTGCCGCATTTTGTCTTCCATGGGTCATCACCTGGTTTTCGCACACGCTCCCCAATGACACCGACATATTTAGTAAGCAATAATTCCGAACTCTACTGTCACCATTTGCAAAATTCGTTGTACGTTCCGTAATACTTAAAACTCATAACTTTGTTTTACAGGATTGTCAGATTTCATTTTGGGATGTACGGAGCAACTGAAGGATCCTGCTTTAATTCCCATTTTTCTTTCCGCTTCTCTCGTGTTACGATATTCCCGTGATATCAAGAAACAAGTTCAGGAGACTGATATAGCTACTATGCATCAGGCCCTTGCACAGCTCCCACTACACCTTAACTCTTTGGAACCTTGGTTGAAAGACACCATGAAGTTAATCCAGAAATATGCCGGAAAAGAGAAACAGTTAATGAAACGTGCAGTAGAAATTAAAGCGTATCAGACCAAATTATGGGATGAGGATGAGCCAATAAGGGTTAGCAGACGTCCAGTAGCTCAGAATGCCAGCATGATCATGTACGTTAGCAGATATGTCTTTGTGAAGCATAAATGGGTAACTCTAGCAGTGCTTGCAATAGGTGCTGCGGTAATGGCCCAGCGTTACGCAAATCAAAATTCGTGGTCGTCGATTTTTTCTCCAGTCTTATGTCGGGTTGACAATATATTTGGTACCCATTTGGTAGCAAATAATAATGCTCGTGGAAGGTAGGATTAACGGAAAATATAATTATTTGCGCGATGCGTAAACGCCAAGTAGTCATGTCCTAGTTGTCAACATGTAAGCTTAACCGCAATGAAATTATAAGGCAGCTTATATCCTCTCGATCTCATGAAAGATCGGACGACGAATAGAGTTGTAGTGCATGAACAACTCACAAGTTCCAGAACTGGTAAGCCATCATTATTTCTATAAATATTGGACTCATTTTCTTTGTATAACGTGCAATGTATGCTGACGATTTTTGTCGTCTTTCCCTGCTGCGCAACCGTCTAATTCTGCTTACAGCAGATTGTATCAAAATAGAAACTGGTTGCGATGATTTGCAGTAGCGTTGACCACAAATTTGCTAGCCATATTACAGCTGTAAGTATTTTCTTGGTTTTTGTTTGGAATACAAGGAATTTTGATGAATTGATTCACTTTAAAACGTCTAAACTTAACTACTGGTCTTTGAACTATGTATCATGTTTAGTGGTTTCCCAGAACATAGTAATTGTAATTTCCGATTAATATGTAAAATCCATATTTGTAAATTCTGCGTAATTCCGCTGAATGTGACCTGCAGATAAAAAGACTTGCCTAACTAAAGCTACCTGTAAGCGCCTTTAGTATATTTGAACGGATGAGTTTCGCAGAGTAGTTGTCATCATACTTATCTTAAAATAAATAATATTTTAAGCAGATTTGAGCTTCATGAATATTCTAAAACATTTTGGATTTCACTTTTAAAATATCCCAAAACTGTAAGTTCTTATGAAAAAGGCTTCCGAATCTTGTACAGTTCCCACTTTCACTCCTCATATTTCCTACTCCGGAAAAGCGATAGGCTTCCATTATCCTTTTGAGGTTTATACCTGAGAACTCGTAACATTTTAGTACGTGTCAGCCGTATTGAATTACAGGCTTGCTTCCGCCATTTTGACCCTCATGTTTTATCATAATTGAGTCTTGTTTTTTATTAATCAAGATATAAGTATTTCGTGATTATCTAGTCACGGAAAAGTTGATAAAATTTCAGTGATAAACCATGATAGCATATGTAAACCGTGAAAGTCAGTTTCCTTTTCCAAAACTTCAAAGCGGTACTGCTCTCGGAAACGGTCTGCTACGTGTTTAAAAGTTTGGGTAAAAAGTTTGAAATTTCCTCCCTGGAACAACATGAGATGATGATGAGAAGACGAGATACTGATAGGGACCTCTCTGAAAAAGGGTAACAAGATCCGATAATAAGGGAGATGAGTATGTCGATGAGCCGGAGCAATAATTCATGACCGCAATGGTGCTTATGTGAGCCCTGTCTAATAAGGATAGTGATTATGAGCAGTGTCGGTCTTTGGGACTCTTTAATATCTTAAGAGGTTGTAATCCTTCTCATCCATTAGACGATCATTATCATCCTGCTCACTTCCCTCCTATTAACAAAACTCTTTCCTAGGTGATAATAATGCTAACGGAATTGAAGACAGCACTTGCCTTATTAGCATCTTCGTGTCCCGTATCCTCAATCTAACTTACTTTAGTTACAACCAGCCCGTCTGCTCTCCATTATTATCCCCAAATCCTCAGCAAGTTTAGTCTACTTCTGTCAAAGCTACCCTTGAAAACTTCAATCCTCCACTGTTCAAAAGCTGCGCCAGCATCAAACTCATAGCACATTAACGACTTAATGTCTTTGTTCGATTTAAAATAGAGTATTAACCTTCTACGTTTTTGGTTTTTGTTCTATAAAACAGTGTACAGTTAATTGTCTTAGGGTGGACATGCACGGAGTAATTGCTGATGGTAGTGGGAATGAAATTGATCTCCGACTTATTCAATCTCCCTTCCTTTGCCACTACCCTTTCCGCCTCATCTTTAACCGCATTAGCACTGCCCCTGGCTCACAGCCAGGGTCAATTTCAATCGAGCACAGGCTATCCACAGCACATATAGGCTAATTCAAGTAATTTTACCTTTCACCACCTTCACCTCTATGATTACCAAAGGTGTTTGCATGGCTTTTCTTCTTTTTCCGCTACCAGTGACTTTTTCATCATCTGTAGCATCCTATAGCGTCTTCACGTCTGTCCATCCAGCAGCTAGCAGCTATTATGGGTTAGAATCTTTATAATTTCAAAGATTGCCCCATGTTATCCACACTTGAATGACGACGACTCTCTGCTAATGTCTT
The DNA here is from genome assembly GCA_906901655.1 of Sminthurides aquaticus. Taxonomy (NCBI): domain Eukaryota; kingdom Metazoa; phylum Arthropoda; class Collembola; order Symphypleona; family Sminthurididae; genus Sminthurides; species Sminthurides aquaticus. The sequence continues at coordinate 6,868,151 of CAJQTT010000003.1, forward strand.
TGTTCATCCATCCTTCAAACTAATCCGTCTCAGTCAGTAGTAGCTCCTTCACGGACACATAATTTTCTATTGGTCACGTCCAAAGAGTATATACCGTCCCGCATTTCTCTCACTACCCTCGTCGCCTTCTCACCCTCAAATTAGCCACTTGCCCACTCCACCATTTACTATCAGATATAATGACTTTATCAAAATCTATTTTTTCATCCATCCGACCGTAGAATAAGCATCATTTTTAAAAAATCTCTCTCAACCCCTTCCAGAAGATTGATAAAACAGAAAGACTGTTATCATCATCATCACAGTACCGTAGTAAACGCATACTCTAGTCTTTTTAGTAGTAAAAAATTCTTACATTTCCGGACCAGCTGTCCTCACGCAAGGGATGATGGAAAAGATATAGTCGGATCCTTGGATCTTGTACAGACTTTCTCGCCGACAAACGCTGAGGATTTTAGTTAATGCACATTTATCAAGGGGATGTCTAACGTTAGTCATTTAGCATACGGACCGGACCGACTCTTGTTGTTTCATCTTGTAGGTTTGAGAATTATGAGGGATGATAATGATAAATATGCTTGAGGGTGAAATAAACAGAGTACGTGTTCATCCTACCTGCCTCCTTGTGAATAAGGGTTTGTCGGTAATATTTGATATCCCGGATTGCTCTGTGTGGAGGATGCTTTGGCTTCTCTTGTCACCCGCGGACATTAATTAGAAAGAAGATGAGGAGAAGGTGCAGGGATGAGGAGGAGGAGAACGAGTTCTCAGTCGTATAAATTGTAGACGGTAGTAAAATAAAGAAATGATTAAGGCGTCTAATAGCATAATAAGGGATGGCAAACATTATGATCATGTCGTGTCTCAAGCCAGATTATTTGACCATTATTATATACTCCTCCCGGCCACTGCCCAGCCAGCCACAATGCATTTCCTTCCATCATGTATTGTCCTCAGGGTGCAAGGATCCGTACTTGTTTCGCTTTACTTGATCCATCTGTACGTGTTTTCTTATGGATAACTTGCCTCCTTTCCTAATTATTATTCGGATTCCGGCAATTTTTTAAAATTACACACACAGCTTTTAGTGATTAACATTAGAATGTAGATCCTTTGAAGCGGTACCCGGAGCGCTCACTATTATAATTTCTTATACTAATTCTTGATCCGCAAAAATCTTGTGAAAGGTGTGAAATCCTTTCCATTGACCTCTCAGCAAATGTTTTGAATGATATATTCCTCTTTGATTTACGCAAGTAAATGCTTGCTTTCCTTAAAACATTCATATATTTTTCATGTCGCAGATTTTCTAAAACTTTTATTGTCTCGGTCAGAAAGCTAGCAGACAGAATGAATGGACAACAACACTTGTTCACCAGACACCCTGCGTGCAAACTCATACTTGATGCGGCTTATTGTGCTTACGCGTCGGAAACATCTCTTAAATTGCTTTTATCCTTCCACAGGATCAAAATATAGTTGGGGTGGGCTACATCAAATATATTCAAGAGCCTCTTAATGAATGTCTAATGTAATAAAGTGTCAAGAGATCAACGGCGGCACGTTCCTCCACCACTTGAGACTTGGGCAAGGAACGAGTTGCTTTCCAATAATTTACACTACTCCCTCTAGTAGTAATCTACCACAAAGCTCCAAAGCGCACACCTATCAAAAGTTATATGAGCCCCTGCTGCTCTCTAATTTCCATTTTTTAACAATTTTAACAGCATCTTTGTGCCTGCCGAAATCCATTTCTTTTACCTTCCTCCCCGATCTTTTCTTTATCCTTTCCAATCTTGTACTTGTTTAAGGCAAAATCCTCATTGTCCATCCCATGTCCTCCCTGCCACACTGTCTGACGGAATTCGTACCCACCTTTATTCACCTGTGCGCCGCGCGGCGCACAGGTGAATAAAGGTAAAAACTTGCGGGAATCACCTGAAGGTGTGTGACATCCAGTAAATTCCTTTTTGCCAAACAAATCTTACATTATTCTTCTTCTTTCGGTCTGTAATAAAATTATTCACTGGGTACATACAGTATAGCCGCAGACGTTTTCACAAAAGTCTCTACGAACCATTTATCACCCACAAATTCTTCCATAGGGTGCGCCACAATTAGCCTTTCCAATATAGTTTGTCTAGTTCCTGCAGCCCCGCTGTATATACTCCTCTAATGCCCATCCTTTGTATGCTTACAGAAGAACCCTTTGAATAATTTTATTGCAATCCCATTTTTGCGGTAAACCACTTGGTTCTTTATCCTGTCTGGTCATTACATAGCTCTTAGGACGTGAAAGTCACCTTAGGGACCATAGAGCCACTTATGCGCCCTTGTAAACCAACTTTTTCTTTCTTTTTATGATTTTAACACTTTTACAGACGGATTTTGTGGTATAAAAGATGTTTTTCCATCCTTTTACATTTCCCCCTTGAGCTCCCATCCTACCATCACCACAGACAGATACAGGATGTGCTAAAAAAGTAGTCTGCCATCCAAGAATTTTACCGGGAGGTAGCCAATATTGTACTTATTTACATATAGGAGCGGCGTATACAAAACAGCCCGGGAGTTACTTGAGGTCAGCAGCTGCATTTTGAATACAAATGTATCCTGAGAGTAGCCGGGCTAGTAACAAAAGGTAGGTTCAATATTTGGCCATGTTTAGATCCCTATCTTTAAGATGTCTAAAACAATAAACCCTTGATTTGAACCATGAAAATTCTATATTTCTCAGAGATATCAATCTCTCTTTTGTAAAGACTTGTTCTTACGTATACCTTAGAGAAGAAGGGCTGTTGGAGTTAATAAGTTGGCATAAATATTTTGTATGCATGTGTGTCTGCATCTTGTTCTTCTTCTTCGGCAGGATTAAATAAAGGAAGGTGTCGACACTTAGATTCGAGGGAAGAGATAGTAATTATTCTCCTTTGAACAAATCCAAGCCCGTCTTTTGTTTGGAATCCCAAGGCAATGGCTTGGCAAAAGAACACAGCTTGTCTGCTCTCCTAGAGTAGAAGAGTCCGTAGAATTCTTGCTTGTGTTTCTTGTAGTGGATTGTAGACAGGACTCCTGGGAGGAATTATTGTTATTGTTATGATTATTGTCTTTTGAAACTGTGTGGAGTCGTCTTGAACCGAAACAAATTAGATAATATCTTCCACCTTCCCCTCCTATCATCATCTTCAAATCAAGTGTAGGACGGGCGGACAGACGGCTAGGATTGATAAAACATTCGAGTAATCACAATCCGACAATCCCCATACACGTCTTCCTACAACAAGTTGTTAGCTTTATCCTTCTTCTCTTTCTTCATAGCAATGCTGCAATCCCTTCCAACAACACCGGTAGAGGCAACCGGCATTTTGCCTTTCATCCCCTGTATTATTCAGCAATTCAACAACCAAGTCCACTTCACCCAGCCCCCATCCGTAAATCGTGCCGGCAAAGAGGATTCTTTGGATTCAAGAGATTAATAATGATACATTAAAAGGAATAAACCAAATTACCCGAGTCCAGATTTTCTGGTAGCAATTACCATGATTTTACAATTCATACATCCAAACATCGCATACATTTTCATGGCTTCCATGTTTCTTTAACCTGTACTCCTACAGATTCCCCTCCTCCGGAATTTAATCCATTTCATTCCCTGAATTACAATTAAAATCCTGGCGTGTAACGTAGTTAAGCAATCCAGATTCAATTTTCAGCCCCTGTAGCACTGTCGATGTCTATCTCAATAACTCCTAGCGCTCCAATTCTCCTATTTGATCTGCCTTGTCTATGTACTGCCTTTGTTGGCTACAAACAAGCCTTGATTCTACATTTATCGGATCATTGTTAAACGCTGCAGCGGCCCAGCGTCAAGTACTACGCTTCAAACCAGCTTCACAACAAAAAGTCTTTACTTCCTTACAAATTACAACGAGACGTCAAATATTTTTTCAAAGTCAGCCTCCTTCTTTCTACTTCTTCTCTGCATACAATTTTTCCCAAACTAATCTTCATCCTCCCATACAGAGAAATGTTGTTTGAAGAGAAGCCGCACAGCGCTTCTCTGCATACCAAGCGTTCCTCCATATATTCCTTGCATTTCGCATAGTCATTCACCGAGAACGAAATGGCCAAATCCATTGCCATCACCCCATGATGGTCCAACAAGTACAGGCTTTTGAATAGAAAGAAGACTGCATCAAAAACATCCTTCTCTCAAATCCAATTTGTAAAAAGTCAGGTGGCGTAGGCAGAAAGTGTTTTACCTTCTGCAATTATTTATTCTGGCTAGTGTTGTGTCAGTCGCAAAATTCCTCACACAAACAGATTCCTTTAAGTGCCTCACGGACAGAGGCGATGACAGTGTAATTTTCAATTGCCACAAGGGACAAACACTAAACACCGGCACCAGTTTCTTGGGTAGTAAAACCAAAGGATTCCTGTATATTCATCCTGAAAAAGAATATATGGGAAAGCCATGAGTGAGACAGTTTAGTTAGTTGGTAGCCGGAGAAAGATTTGCAGTTTATAAGAGGATGAAAGATGGTCGGAGTGAAACGGTCATTGTCATCGCTGTAATTTGTTTTCTTCACTTCCTTTTTTGCAATCTAAATACTAAGGCTTAGTGGCTTTCCTTCCTACCACTCCTGCTGCTACCACCAAGTCTCTTTGGTTAGTACAGACAATTGGTTTCTTATCTCTCGCAGACTTTACTCTGGGGAAAATTATGTGGTGTTGAGTTTTGTTTTCCCAGAGAGATGAGAACCGAATCCTCCTCCCTTTAATACTTACTTATTAGCTCAAGGCTCTCAACTTATAGTCCGGTCGTGTAATTACCGCGGTGAGAAGGCAGCCTGACTCCACTCTTTTTTTGCATTTATTCATATTATTACTAATAACATTCCCATATTTTCACCAACACACACATCTCATCCGGTAGATCTCTGCTCCTTGTAGTAGCTTCTACTACTTCTTCTTCTTCCTTCACCATTTGAGCAATTCAACATATTCGGTTCTTTCTTTGCCTTCAGGACAATTACACGTTTGGCCAAAGACATTACCTTTTCCATCATCTCTCATCCCCTTCCTCTTCTCTTCTTCTTGTGTCAAATCTCTCTGAGGGAGGCAGGCAGTAGTGGGCAGGGAAGGATGATGAGGATGCCGTCAAAGCAAATAATTTCTTCTCTTGTGGATCTAAACAATTTTTTCTTCTCACCATTCCATCCATACCACAGGGAAACGTTCATCACACACAGCAATCTTCCTCCGCAGTAGTTACAAGATGGATGATTCCAACCCCTTTGCAAACATGGAGAGGGGAAAAAATGTAAAAAATCATTCACACCAACACCCCGCCGCAACAATCTCGTACTGCTCACTCACTAGTATGTTCGCATAATTGTAAAAAAAGCTCATTACCCGTCCCATTTATCCCCTCGACTTATGTGGAGGACTAACATTTTTCCAATTACACATCCTACAAAAGTACTAACAACATATGCTTCACCTCAAACATCCCGTCTCTAACAATTCATCCGACTATGTCCTTTAAGTGTAACTTGATGTACACTGCTAATGCTACCCCCTGTTCCGTTCTTCTTCTTCGCTCTTTATCTATGCTTTCCTTTGAACTATTTTCACAAGATTCACACAAAAGTATAACCTCTTGGTTCCCGTAGCAGCAACATTTCTTTTCCACTACGTCTGTGGAAAAATCATTTACCTCTCGCTCAACCGGAATGGAAGAAGCCGCCGTGGTGGAATAATGAGCTAATCCCCCTCTTCTACCAGACACCTTATTTCACTAATCTCCGGGAGATACACAAGAGTAATTTCCAAAGAATAACACTTTTTTATCCAACTCCAAGATTTGCATCAACGAACCAATATCAACCGAGCACTGCAGGAGTCCTCAAAAATCTTTACCGAAACACTCTCTTCTTTGAGCATTTATTATTTTCTTCCAAGGGTTTGCGAAGAAGAGAAAACACACTCCCTTTCTCAAAATTCAAGGTAAAAAGATACCTTGTAAGCTGTATACTTCCGTTTTACAAGTTATAAGCCGCATTTTAGAAACAAAATCATTACAGTGTAAACCTGTCAATTAGTGTGCATATATTATACTGCCTCTATATTCCATCCGCGCGAAAGATTCAGAGTCGCATATCAAGCTACAACCAATGCCCGGGCATGCCATGAGCCTATAACGTCTATACAACTAAGAACCAATGAGAGAGTGAGTGGGATGACTTCCAAGGAAAATGACACAGGGAGTGCGCTGTGTAAACAAAGAGCAACTCTGCGTTTACCATCCCCAAGGAGAAAAACTCCTGGGAGCAAAAAAGAAAGCTAATGAGAGAGGGTAGATGGAGGGCGAGGATGCGTCCTCCTGAGTGGTTCAATCCTTGTTTGGTTTGTCTTGGACTATTTTCTTTTTGTTTACACAAAGGGAGATTCTGTTTGTATAGCGTGAAGAAGCCTAAAGCGCTCAAGAAAGGGGATCCATGCAATCCTTATTGGATCCGTGTTTGTTCAGCGTTAAACCAATAGAAACATTTTGGAAGGAAGGTAGATACTAAACTTCCCCTCCTTCTCTACAGTTTCATCTTGAGCGCAATCGTAAAGCCATTCTTCCTTCCCTCTTCCTTGTCTTCCTTAGTAGTTGTTTCTGTATACTTAAGCAAGCCAGAGATCAGTTCCAGAAGACAAAGCAAATAGAAGTTCTGTTAGGAGGAGAGACCAGCTTTGAGCTGGGGCATTTCACTCCTAACCAAACAATGCTCACAATCAGTTGCTTCAGCCAGGTATTAGAAGCGGGAGTGCTAGTTTTGCTCAACATACCTGTTCATCTTCACCAACACACCCCTAAACTACGGCTTGGGAGACTACAAGAGTATCCCCCGTGTTCCATGCAAACATGAAAAGCCTAGAGGGTGCGCTGCAAGCTGGAAAACAGGTTCGCCAAATGTCCAAATCCAAGCCATCATTCCACCTCTATTAGCCAAGTCTATGGTGGCAATTAAGCAAATAATTGCTCTGTTCCGTGCAATTTGTCTCTTATTTGCAACCCATTTGTAGTAAGGGGTGTGAATAACCAAGCTTTCATCCATGTCGAACAAAGCCCCTGAAGGAGTTTTTTTCCTTTTCTTTGGTTTGCTCCTACAATATTAAACAGCGTAGAAGCGTCCTGTCCACCTCCGCCATCCTCCTCCGGAGCATTCATTCCTTCAAGAATCCGCTGACGTTCTGTGCAAAACTCTGTGTGTAATTACACACCCTCTCCTCATCCCTTCCTTTCCCTTAACTTACAGCTTGTATGGCTATGAAAATATGAGAAATCTACAAGATGGACATGATTAGAATCATGTGGAAAATTGTTAGCATATTCATCCGAGGGAGAAGAATATAAGAGTAGTTAGTAAATTTATGGAGCTTCACACATTAAACCAGAGTAATTAGCCTAAGTTTGTAGTAGTTTAATCCAAGATAGAGATCAGTGATTAATTGCTACTTATTAGCACGAGACTTTTATTTCTACTTGGGTTGCATGGCGATCCACAATAAGCTTTTTTAAAACACGCCCTTTGTCAAGAAAGGAGTTGAAAGCATCATTTAATTTGATTGAGATTGTAGGCGTATATTTGGAACTTCGAGTAAGTTCAATGCAACTCCGTTGGAGATCCGTTGATAGGTAGACGGGGTTAAATTTACTGAAAGATGAACCGAGTTGTAATTAACAGTTGAGCCGATTGTTTGCATTGGTAAATTGGAACAAAGGCCGAATTGTATTTAAGCAAACTAATACCGTAGTAAGGTGTAGGTACTTTGGTAGAATTTTATTGAAGAATATTGTAGGGCCGGCTACAAAATCTCCGTTTAGCATTTATGTATTCGACGATATTAAACTATTATTTAAATTACTTGGCGGCCACTTAGTTGTTTACTACGCTTTTGAGAAATGGTTAGCTACATTCGTCTCATTTCCTGTATGTGTTCCTCTCCTTCCTTCCACTTCCAGTCTTGAGGTCCTGATCCTATGAATGACATAGTTAATGGCCTCAAGGCTGGAGAGAGCATATCGACAATTTCAGTCCTTAACGTTTCCCAACTTTCTCTCCGTCAAGTAGAGTTGTGTGGAACAGAGTAGTGACGTGAAGAGTGTTACACCGATTTACTGAATTGCCGGTATACTATTGACGAATTGCTCAATTAATCGGAAATTAAATTGCTGTCCCCACTGAAACTGCTCAATCATTCTTAACATCATCTACTCAGTAGTCTTACGTTATTCTTGTGTTTTTAATTTTTAATAGATACAACAAGCGCTCACTCAGCTCGAGAAAATCTTATTATGCGGCTTTTCGCTTCTACTTAGCATAATAGAAATACCCGGAGACATTTCTTCGACCGAAAATGTGGGTTATTTATTTTCTAAAAGCTGTGTGATGTTTTAGATTCTAAAAAGCTGTTCAAATTCTTCCCTTGATCTTAAGCACACAAATATGCTAATTAACCGCGGATGCGATTATCAAGTTATGATCATGGTTTAGTTAATTGAATGACAATGTTACGGTTCAAGATTCGCATTTTCTTCCAATTGCACTAATGAATCTATTAGTGGAAAGAAATTATATGCTAATTCAATGCAATTATTTCAGACATTGTAAGCAATGCTCTTTTAACTTGCAAGCAACTTTTAATCTGGTTTAAATAATGTAACGAATGACATTTTTCTGCAAGCCAATCCGCTTTAACATTTTCCTGCGGTACAATATACTTTTAGAACTCCAGATGGCGCTTCATTACCCAGAACTTGTGTCTATCGTACGAATATGTCTGTGTACAAATAAATGACAATGTTTAGACTACACGGTAATAATGAGACGGGTTGTTTTGAGCTGAGCAACCATCTGAATGATAATCCATGTCCTTGATTCATATCTGATTGATAGTATCATTTACTACAGCGGGAGTTGTGTTTGGAGAGCATGTGTGGGCTCAAAGAAAATCGCGGCTGTTGGTCTCAATTTTATTGTTATTGCTCCCACTCCTTCTTTCAAACTCCTCATTCATTAAACATCTTCCCTCTTTTATTCCCAAGTCATCTTGACCACCGTCTTATCCAATCTCCCTCTCCATCCTCATTCCTCATCCTATTTTATAACCCAACGCCTAACACGTCCCTCAACACATGTGACCGCTTTTGATATCCACCGCCCGAATGCAATCTTTCCTTCCTCCTTTACCCTCCACCCCATCCGCTGTATTCATCACTTGTCCAGTCAGGTGGATGATGGAGTTGGAAGATTTCATCCCGATTTATGCATTTAATTCCTCCATTTGCATTCTTATGTGTGTTTCTGTGTGGCTTCCCCCCGACACACCTGGAAGCTGAACAATTTTATTTTTGATTGGTGCAATAAGTACGTCAGCGTTATCCAGCTTCCTAAATTTTACATTCATCCAGCACCCAAACGTTTTATAGGTGGCATCATTGCCACATTTTAGAATCGTTAAACGGGAGGGTGCATTTCCAACTCGTAATGAGTTTCCGTACTGACAAGCAAGAGCTTTTACAAACCCAACAGCTTTCAAAACACATGTAATGCTCAATAATTTAGAGTCTTATCATCCCTCAGAAACTTAGTGCCATGCACTCAATGCATTTGTAGCAAAAGCGTCTCGATTTCAGCTAAGACCTACATGCTAACGTCCGCTTTTGATAACTTACTATAGGTCAGCTGTGATTCTTTGTTTTATTGTATAATGTTTCCTGGTCATACCGTTTAAAATGAGCAGCGTCAAACCGTATCATCTTCGTCGTTAAAGTCAAATCTGGAATAAAGGTTACAAACAGCCCAGTGTCAAGACGGTATTTCCTCTGCTTGAAGTGTTTGGGTAGAATTTTCTTGGAAACCGGAAGATTCTAAAAGTGTAGCAAAAGGAAGGAGCTTGATTTAAAACCGATATCCAAACCACGCTTTCGCAAACTTCGCAAATCTCACAAAGATCACGAGGAGTGTGAACAGAAGAAATATACCCATAGGAAATGGTTTGCATTACCGCCCATGTAACTCGATTTCTGTCATCCCTGTGCCGGTAATACAAAATCCAACTCCATGCATCCCACCCTTGTAATGATTTTGTCCCACGTACGTACCTGTAGTGAATATGTAGGAAGTATACGCAACAGGTGTGAAAGTCGGCATTCGGTCTCCCTTTAATCAACACCTAGGGCAACCAACAAACAACATTCCAAAAGAAACGAAAACCAGCGGGTGCGAGGAGAGGAAAAAAAGATTTATGGATTCACAAAACAGCGCTGACTTTCCACTCTCGGGCCCACAACAAAAGAAAAGAAGAGCTCAACTTTACCTCTTGACGAATTATCCCAGTTGTTAACATAAAACAAGAGCACATGGATACACTTCCACATGCTTTCACTCCGTCTCACAGTTACATCTTATCTTATCCGCAGTGGTGAACCAATGGAGAGTAACAGCCATCCTGACTTCCACCAAGATCAATGCATAAAAGAAGACAAACAAAAATCTAATCATATGTCTGTAACTTACTTACGATGAATCTGAATAACAGTCGCATATTCTCTCTTGATTATACGAAAATGCATGACAGACAGGAAACAACAAAGTATATCATACTTTTGTACTTAAGTCCTGGAAGGATAAGCCATCCCGATTTTCTAGATGCTCGAGGGACCCACCACATAAATGAAAATGTCCTGTAAAATCCCCCCTGCCCTTCCATAGTTACAATTAAATATTTGTTTTCACATTGGTCATCCGGCACATGTGAGTTGTTGAAATACAGCGCGTTTTTCCGGTAAGGAGCACATATATATGAATTACCTTATCGAGTTCCGTGCACTCTAAAATGTTTTGTAATGTTCCAAAACTATGACCATTTGACTTTGACACATGTTTTTACAGCATCTGCCTCTTGACCCATATCTCGATAGCTGATCCTTCTACTACGGTTGCGTCATCCTCAACAGCAATGTTGATTGCAAATCATCTTGCGGGGAGTTAATGCATACCTTTAGTTTGCTAATTAATAATCTTTCCAATTGTCTTCATGTTTACAATCGCGTGTTTACTCAACACCACAGCACATGGTGCGGTGGAAGAAATGGGATATCTGCGCTAATTAATAATTGCAATGGAATACTCCTCTGTAATTTTATGAACAAGAGGATTCCTGCGAATCTACAATCAAAATGAATGAAGTGGGATTCTAGTTTTTCATTAACTACATCGTATACATACTTTTCCCTTATGACAATTGGGGAGGGTACCCCAAATAACAAGTAGCGTATTGATTAAGCTGATGAGTTCCAAAGTATTCTAGAGCTATTTTACTTCAAAAATAGATTATTTGATATCACTATCAGCATATCCGGTACTTAAGGAAGATTTAACTGCTCATAGTCCGTAATTATCAATTACTTTTATGTAGCATAACGTTTCAACGCCCCACTCAAATTTCTGAAGAACCAATTTTCTGGTGACCAATTGTTCCGCAGCTGTTGAACCAAACTGTAAAATAGTATTTAAGGACCACAAGGAGTTGATGTTAGTACGAAAAGATCGTTTCGGTAGGATTGTCAACTGCTGGCGACGTTAAATCACAAGCAATATGAAGTCTTCATCCCACTGTATTCTTTTGGTTACTGCCGTAGCTGTTTTGGCTGTAGTAGATCTTTGCTCTACATCTGCCGCACTAGCAGTACCTTCAACACCGGAAGGTTTTGAAGTTCTTGAGTTTACATACAAAGGCAAGAGTTCCAGACTATTATGGGGCACCGAGAAGGTAAGAACGGGTCACTTTTATTCCGTCAGATTTATGCTGAAATAACATATTACGTTATAAATTGTTTCACCTCGTGTAACTTTTCCAGCTCCTCTGGTTCGAGGCACAATTTAAATGCGTAGAAGCAGGAACGCGCCTAGTTTCCCCCAAAACGATTGAGGCCCAAAACGCACTCCAATTTGCAATTGAAACTTTGGAAATAAAGGGTGAAAATTGGATATCCCTTCATCGAATTGATCTTAGCGACACGTGGAAATGGGGGGATGGAACTCCACTTACCTTTAGGAATTGGTTAATTCCTGATCATGAAACCGAATTCGGCGGTGTTGTTATTTTTGGAAGTGACATCAGTCCTGACGGCAAATGGTTGATCCACGAAAACAAGACACTCACCTTCAGGTATATTTGCGAGTAGAATATACAGGTATTTGAAAAAAGTGCTAGACTCATGATAACTGAGTGTTTCAGAACTTGTAATAAAGTTATAAAATTGCATAACCTACATTCTATCTTTTGCTCCTGTAATATATGTAAAATTTCATGTCGCCTGAAGACAAAGATATCTTATGTTGCGTGTTGTGCCAGTTGCAGATAAGTACATTCCGCGAATTGAAAACCACCCGGTTTCTTGACTTCTTAGTCAATCTCCTAAATGCGTCAAAACCATGCTCAATTTTACCGTACAAATAAGTGTACAGTTGGTGCTATGTAATTACAAGCAAGCTTCTCCAGCTTGGGGAATTCATTAGATTTACTTTAATGAGTAGGGGAATTCATTAGATTTACTTTAATGAGTAGGGGAATTCATCAGACTTTAGCTTTCGAGCATTCAATGCAGCGGCAAAAACTTCATCTATTATTTGTTCTGCTACAATAACACAAGTTTTATCCGTATAGTCCACGCAGCGTTCCCCCGTTTCAACGCTTTCGCGCTCTACTTTCAACCCATTGCATACTCCGTTATTTTGTCCCATAATCTTATGGCAGCACACATCTGCTTATGTTCCACTCGCTACGCCGCCGCTGCTGCGAGCGCGAGAAAAAGATGGCTCTCTGCCTTTCTTCGGCCCTTACGCGGCTCACAAGCGTTGCAGCCGTAAATCAGTTTACACTGCCGCAAAGCTAAAAATTGGTCTCTCTTTAATGCTAAGTTCCATGTCAATAGGTCAAGTTGATCTCAGGCGCTGCAGAGCCTGAGATCAACTCAAAAAAATAACTATGATCAAAGTCAGAAATAATGACTTTTTTACTATTAGCTTTCCAAGCGTCCACAAAAGATATGATAAGGTTATTTATTTACGCACGGAGAGCCTCAAATTAGATTACGCTATGAGATCGCTTGGCCGAACTATGACCACTGGAAAGTTTTGAAGTAATCCACGAACGCTACACCGTAGACTCACGGTCACTACAAGTACAGATCGTTAATTCCAAATGAAATCTTCAGGGTTATATATGCATAGAAGTAATTACGCCATAAACTCGATTTTAATTCACTTGGATTGTCCCAACTGCGTTGATTCGTCCATCAGTAAACATTTTTGCACCTACGAATATGTGCAGATGGCATATTCTACCTGCTCCATGATGTATGATTCAAGAAAATGTGCTGTTTTCATCTGGATAACTGTTACCCACTTACGTACAACGTTGTGCCCGATCACAAAATAGACTTACCTGTGCTTGAAACTGACTGTGCTACAAACTGCAGCTCAATTTTTATTCAAATTAAAGGTCAAGATTAAAATTTCTTGAAAGCAAATAACAATTTTACCCTCGTCAAGCCTTTCGATTAAATTTGGAGAGTGAGAAACTATAATCAGTCCAGCATCCGACAAGAGATAAGGTAAACTACATGTTATATAATTTTATAATCTACAATCCACAAACATTGCGAGATGCAAATTTATAAGCCACACTTCAATTAGTGAACTGAACTCGTCTAGTGGCGTTAAATCCCTAGCAATGCATTTTCAGTTAGCAACCGCGATTTACTGTGCTGCTTCAGTGTCATTTTTGCTAGTGGGTCAATGTCAGCAAACAGTAGACGCTTCTATCATCATTTCCAATGAAAACTCAAAGCCAGAAGGATTCCAAGAACTTGTATTCAACCAGACAGGTTACAGCAAGAGAATCTTTTGGAGCACCGAATCGGTAAAAACCTTCTTTGCACTATTATGCTCTCACAATCTTCTTACTAACTTGTAAAATTTTTACAGCTTTACTGGTCTGATGCCAAAGCCAAGTGCGAAGAATTCGGAATGAGCCTTTTTTCAATTAAGACAGAAGAAGCTCAAGATGCTGTAGAAGTTGGGCTTAGGACTTTTAACGTCACTGATTACAACTGGGTGTCCCTCCACCGGACCAGCCCTAACACTACCTGGCTTTGGGGTGACGGTACTCCAATAACTTATTCTAACTGGCTCTTCCCCGAGCAAGTGAACTTGGCAGGTGGCGGCACCATCCTCGGTATTGATTTTGCAGATGAATTCGGAATTTGGATTCCTCGGGACCTTGTACGCCATAGCTTTAGATTTTTGTGCGAATAGTTTTGTGGGTCAATTATATTCAGTTTAAAATTAAATGCCCAACATTTGCCGCTACATCCAAGCTGGACAATAATGAAAGTTCAAAATAATAGATAATGGTTGAATAAAGGTTTAACCTGAAAAACCATCACTTAAATGCAATTTTTCCTTCCTACTTTGTCCTCCGCCCCGTCTGCTGTACTCATCACTTGTCCAGTCCGGTAGATGTTAAAGAGCTGCAAGATTTTATCCCGATCCATGCATTTAATTCCTCCATTTGCATTATTATGTGTGTTTCTGTGTGACTTTCAAATATACGCCAATCTTTGCAGCCCATCCAATACTTGTGATAATCAATCGCGCACCTTGTAGCCGTGCAAGAGTGAGTAGGACCACCTCAAGTTTGAAGAGCAACGTTTTAGGATAAGAAATTTAATATTTTCTACTGAGCTTCGAAGATAACTAAAACCATTATACTGTCAGTCAGAATAAAATATCATGATTGACACATTAATCATTTCCGGTACTTAATAGATACAAGAATTTTCATAAGTTCGTCAATTCTTTTAAAGGGTAATATTAAAGTGGCATCACAAGCCTGATAAACAAATGTGTTGTTCAGCAAAGTCACCAGCCACGGTATTTAAGGACTGCAGAAATTATAGGTCTTGATATTTGAGTCACAAATTTTTGTCAGGAAGAACGAAAATAACACTTCATATTACAAAATGAAGACTCAATTCATTTGCACTGTTGCGGCCACTGTCGTAGCATTTTTGGCCGTCGTAACTCTGTGCTCTGCAGCTCCAGAATCTTCAACACCTGAAGGTTTCCAAGAGATCAAATATACTTACAGAGGGGCGAATAAAAGATTTTTCTGGAGTACTGAAAAAGTAAGGTTATAGCATTGTCTGGGAGAAGTAGTGATCCTTGACGTGACTATAGTATACTTATTGTATCCCACTCATATCTGATCTTTTACTTTTCAGCTTCTCTGGTTTGAAGCCCAGCTCAGATGCATTGAAGTGGGAACTCGCCTTGTTTCCGTCAAGACGGTTGAGGCTCAAAATGCAATGCAGTTTGCAATGGATACATATGGAATTACCGGTGAAAACTGGATATCCCTCCACCGAAGTGATGCTAGTGACACTTGGAAATGGGGAGATGGATCTTCTCTAACATACACTAACTGGTACCATCCATCAGAAGCAACTGAATTCGGTGGTGCTATCATGTTCGGAACTAACTTCCTTCCTAGCGTTATCGGAACTTGGGCGCTACACGCAGATAAAACTACCACATGCAGGTTTTTGTGCGAATAATAGCTACTGTCACTTAATAAAATACAATACTTGTAATGGCTAAATAGCTTCAGAAGGTTGAATCAACTAATTGGTAGATTGGCATATAAGGACCCGATTTTTTCATCCTCTCGGGTTAGTTCTAACTTAATTTATTTTAAATTTCTCATCAACTAGCATGCCTCGATATTTGGTTTCAACTTAAAGTGCTATATAATTTGCACATGAGTTTAAAAAAATTGATTCTATCAACTGCAAACAATGAGGTTGTTGTCAAGATAATAATGAATAAATTACACACTCCTTCCTACATCACTCACACGATTTACCTCAATTTTAAATAGGTACACCACTCCATATTATCTCCAAGTAGTCAATCGTCCTAGTTAACTTGTTATTAATCAATACAACTACAGATAAATGTACCTGTGATTATGTGAATAAAACGCAGCCTAGGAAAGCTTTCCCACATAGTAAGAGAAGGCGACCGCAAATTAGTTGGGATGTTGCTCGGACAAGAGCTATTTAATTTGAAGCTCCAGTGATGCAGCTGAAAACACTATTCATTATTTTTGCTGCTACAGTGCCGTTTATGCAAATAGACGCAACTGCTACTGCAACAACTGGAAGCTTTACTCCAGTCGGATTTCAAGAGCTTGTATTCAATCAGAATGGTTTCAATAAGAGAATCCTTTGGAGCAATGAATCGGTAAAAACATTCTTTTCATCATCAAACATTGCCATAATATATTTTTGCTTATCTCGGTCCCAAATATGAAATGTTTGCAGCTTTACTGGTTTGAAGCAAAAGCCAAGTGCGAAGAATTCGGAATGAGCCTTTTGTCAATTAAGACAGAAGAAGCTCAAGATGCTGTAGAAGTTGGGCTTAGGACTTTTAACGTCACTGATTACAACTGGGTGTCCCTCCACCGGACCAGCCCTAACACTACCTGGCTTTGGGGTGACGGTACTCCTATAACTTATTCTAACTGGCTTTTCCCAGAACAAGTGAACTTGGCAGGTGGCGGCACCATCCTCGGTATTGATTTTGCAGATGAATTCGGAATTTGGATTCCTCGGGATCTTGTGCGCCATAGCTTCAGATTCTTGTGTGAATAGCTTGCGCAATAGTGGTTCAACATGCTACAAAATATGTGCCATATTTTCCCCTTCTGCCAGACTGGATACTAAAGAATGTTAGGATGTTGAATGAAGGTTGAATAAATGTCAAACCTTTATTGAAAAGTGATAAACTGTAAATGTGGAGCTTATTCCTTTCCTTCAATATTTCAGAAGCAGAGCTGATAATTTCAGATTACGCCATATCAGGTCAAATGCATACAAAGAATACATTGAATTCCAGGCCATATATTCCCTCTGTTGCCAAAAACACTGTCGTGATTATATCCCATCACCACTCATCACTCTTATCAGTTACAGTTCAATCAGGGATACGATTACCTAGCCACTCCAGTAAAACCAAACAATGACTATGTTCTCCAATTAGATGAAGTAGATCATAAGGATTCTATATAGAAGTAAATTGCTCAACAAATCGTCAATTTTAGTTTGCTTGCATTAGCATAACTACATTAATTCGTCCAAAAGTAAACATTTTTGTACTTGCTGAAATATCTAGCGACTTCTAAAAACAATTAATATGAGCGTTGCAAAATTTTCAGTGTTTACCATTTCCGTCTTGGCCTTTTCTCTGTTGTCAGGTCTTTACGAAATCGAGGCTGTTGCAACGCCCTCTTCAACACCAGAAGGCTTCCAGAGAATCGAGTTCACGTACAAGGGTGTTGATAAACGATTTTTCTGGAGTAATGAAAACGAAACGGTAAAATTGCAGCTTAAAAATTGTACTCTTCATAACCATATCAGTGCTACACTTTGGAATATTCTTTTATCCTTAGGGAACTTGGGTAGAAGCTCAACTAAAATGCGTCAAAGCCGGCACGAGCCTCTTGACAATTCTATCACGTGAGGCCCAAGAAGCAGTAAATTTTGCGATTGAAGTCTATGAAATAAGGGCTTACAGCTGGATATCTCTACATCGAAGCAACACTGTAGCCAAGTGGGTATGGGGTGACGGGACTCCTTTGGAATTCCAGAACTGGTGGCCCGTAGATTCTCAAGCCAATAACTCAATCGGCGGAGCTGTCGTTACCGGACTCGGCTTTGGAGCGTCCCAACATGGATTCTGGACTTCACCTAACGATACAAATGCTGTTCGCCGTTATATTTGCGAATAGCTTCCCCTAAGAATTTCTATAGCTGCCGTGTTACATTTTTAAGTTAGATGCCGCCAAGGAATGCATTGAATTCCGGGCGGGAATCCTTTAAAGCGAAATAAAATTAGGGTTTGAAACTTTTTGAAGGGGTCAAATGAGAGAAAGGTACTCATTAACTATTTTATTTGTATGCGTAAAATTGTTTCTCACCTGTAAAGTAAAACCCGGCACACATTCCAAACTCCAAAACATTTCTGTTTTCCCCTGATATCCTCCCTTCTTTTACATTTTGAATGCTTGTAGTTTATGTTTAAATGTAAGACCTTCACAGAATCGGTAGAAATATTTCCAAAACTACAGGTTCTCTTCATAACTATCATACATTCATACATGTACGTCTTCTTCCCAGTTCACAGTTGCTCCGTTAGCCCTTCAGAAGACCTTTCTCCCCCATCCTTCTGAAATGTGTACACAGATTCGGTTTCACTGTTTGAAAACACAGAGGGGGAGGGTTTAGTTGCCGTCATTTTTTCACTTGTTCCCTATCATTAGATTCAAATAAAGAAGAAGAGTCGGTTTCCTCCGAAAGAAATGAAAAAAGCCGCTCTTCCACTAAATCCAATATTGGTTAACCTTATTTTCTCGTAATAATCATCATTAACTCCCCATTTCATACCATTTTCATTCCATCTCTCAGTCAGTCTGTCCGTCAGACTTCATCAGGATCACAACCTTCCATTTCTTCAGCTCCATAGTTCTGAGAACATTTCCAAATATTTCATCTTCATTTATTACTATCCACGGAGGTGCAGGTGCACTTACGTAAATTTTGCACTCTGTATGTAAAAAAGCATCCAGTCCTGAGCTTGCGAATATAGATTTTGTTTATCTAATTGTACCCTCTGTAACAAACATTTGAATCTACAGCTAAAATTCCCGGCGTCAACTGTTTTATCTTGAAGTATTATAATTGTATTATCACAGTTTTGTAAATCAGCCAATCAGATTACGCACACATGAAACTGTTTTGCCCAGCTTTACCCTCAGGTACGGCTAACATTATAGACTTGTGTAATCTAGAAGTCGGTATCTATGAACTCGTCCCAAGGGATTGCGATATTTAGATGATAAAATATTAAGATTGGAAATTGGAATTGAAGCCGGGCTTGATGCCACTCTCAGTTTTTCATATATTTGTCTTAGGGCATTGTATTTAGCGTCGGCGTCTTTACTCAAGACACACGGCTAGTAGATTAACCTCTGCCTTTTCAAAGCTATTATCTTGTATTAGCCATTAGAAATATTTCCCAAGGCATCACACCTTTGATTTTGGAGTAACGATTTTCCCCTCCTCACATCTCCCAAAGATCCCGCATCCATCCTTTACAGTCCCTTTCCCTCTTCCTCCCCCCACATCCACCTCCAAACATCATTTATCTCTTTTAGGCTGTCCGTCCGTGCTGGAAAGGTGATTCTAGAGAAAATTAAAGGCCGGTTATATTACAGAGCGGTGAAATTTATCCTGATGACATGCATTAGAAATTACATCTTTTGTCATTCCACCTTTCCTCTCTCTCTGCCGACCATTAATTTAACTGAGGTTACGCTCATTCATTTAAGTTTCAAATCTAATATCATCACACACACAGCTCCAGACAGTAATCCCACCGATGGCACAAGCGTCATACCCCATCTTACTACTATTATTTTATTTCAAAGACGCGACGCGAAGTAAATCAGTGCACCTTTAATGGGATACACCAATTTTTTTGATTATCACCTTTACCACAAATCTCGGTACAGCAGTACAGCCATATCACAGCACGCCGTAAGCTTCAATCCAATTCGACTCTAATTTTCCAAATAATAAGATTCCATTACTACAAACATTCTCAGGCTCGCTAGCCTATTATTTGATTATAGATTCATGATTTCTTCAAAACTTCAAAACCAACCCGGAGCCCCATACAATAACGTTACCTAGTAGCAAAGCAAGAAGAACCTTAGTTAGGAACAAAGTTTCCTCAAATGCACATTTTTGTGCAATGACGTCACAGCTTCTAATGCTTATTGCCAGAGATATTTCAATGTACGTCCGCAAAGCCCATAGATTTTACCAACAATGTTCTCAACGCTAGTCACTTGACTGGCGTTGAATCTAAACTAGAAGAACCTTCACTTTGAACTAAAGAGACTACCAATTCAGAAATGGTTTCTTAAATCGTACGCTCCTTCTATTGACTATACTTTGCTGGTCAAAACTCCTCGAATTTTTGCATGTTGTAAATCTTAGCTTCAAACAACAGTACCATTCAGCGGATTTTAGCGACGCTAGCTGTTCACCAGTCACCAGCGCAGCACTTCTGCACATAGCACAGCACACATGTAAGCCAAGAGCAGGAACAGGATGGACAATATAACTAGGTGTGAAATTCCAATATTCAATTCATTTGAAGCAAAAGAAAGCTGAATGAAACTCAAAAGCGCTTGACAATACAACAGCTAAAATACAACGCCTAATTGGGATGCGACCATTTTAGTGACCGCAGTACAAGCTACTGCGATCAACACCGTATCCATTATATTTAGCTTTTACACTTGCTTTTATCTTTGCCATTCCTCCGACCTTTTAATGCTTGTTTAGTTATTTTATTGTCGACTCTCTATTCTCTGTACGCTCATCAACAAAGTGATATTTTTAATGCACACATAAAGAGCGGAGGAAGGCAAGTATTTCATGGAAGAATTATATCTTTACTCAGCTTCTGTTCTTGCACCTGTCTCTGCATTAAGGTGTTAACAAAATGGACTCAGAAAGTTCAATAAAAGGCTATATTTGTAAAAGTATTAAGCAGTATAAATTTCACTCCATTTGTTTATTTTCTTGTTGGAGACTACTCTACTACCGCTTCTAATTTCAAGCTCGATAATCTCCATCTCAAACAAACTACCTTATATCGCTGCACAAGTGTGAGTGAACGTTTGGAAATCTCATCTTCTTTAGCAAAGATATGAGAAATTTGTTTAGCAGACACGGCATTTTAGCATTCAAACCTTTTACATGTCAACCTGCTAGCAAACGATGTAGTTTTACGCTGTACACAGCAGGCTCCTTCACGTGTCCTCTTTGTGTTTGCACACCACATAAAGCCTCCAGGCGAGTGTGTTTTACACTGAAATATTTCACGAGGAAAAAATATAAAAGTGTACAGTATGTGTAAGGGCAAAAAGGTTGATAATGATGTTCATCCCTGTCTTTTCAGTCTCCTGTCCCTCCATCTTCCACGAAAAGGTTTCACGTGCTTTCGCGAAATCCATTCTCTATTGTCCTCTAGGCAAGAGAAGCGATTAAAGGCTTCTTGGTTTTTGCAGTCACCACAAACCAGCCTAAGATTTTGAGGTAACAAATCATTTTTATGCAGACGTTTACACTCTTTGAGGTGTGGGTAACCGCGGATTGTGAAAATAGAATCTGCAGTAACCAAATCCTTTTCCACCACCTTTGACCCAAACACCTTGAAAAACACGCAATTGTACATCTAGTGCTTTCCTTAAAAACACTCCGCGTATCAGTTAACTTACATGTAGCAACCACAAACCACGTTCTACAGTATATTCTACTACTGATCTTACTTTCAAATACGGATCCAATCAGAAACGCGCTCCTGGGATCTGAGACTAACCATCGGTTCCTATTAAAATGACATTTAACCTAGGTTTCCTTCCAATCATAAACCCATTGTCCACTGCACACATTCCATAGAGCAGCAATACACAGCAGCTTGGGGTGAAATACGACTACGACAAACTCCAGTCTCTCGCTTTCCCCATTCCCCCCTCTTTGCTCCTCTCAGTTCACGGACGAAGTCCTATTTTAAATTGAGTTTCAGATTCTACCATTCTTGTGGAACAGTTTGTTAAAAAATCATTTCCATAATGGATAAGGATGGTGGCGATTTTTCACACGAAATTGCTAAAAGGTGATTTATGTATCACGCACGAGTTGACTACGACAGAGCATCTAGCATATGGCTATAATTCTTTTCCTGTCTTGTTTTAAAAACTTTTCCATTTCTTTTACCTCTTCTCCATCTCAATGTTTTCTGGTTCTGTCTGTGTTAAAGTTCAGCATATTTCCTCTAAACGTTTATGACTTCTTGAAGCTTTTGTTGGAACTGTTTATAAAGATTTGCTATATGTTCTTGTTATTCTATCCAACTTTGATGTTAAATACATTTCGACTGAAACTAGTATTTTGCCCTTTGATACGACTTGAATTCCTCACTTAAATCTTGTTTGGAAGCTCAAACCTAAGGTGCACAGGTGCGAGATAGTTTTAATTGCTGCGCAGCCCTTGACTCCGTAAAGCTCCCGCAGCACCTCAATCTTAACGCACCTGACAGGTACACCACAAAATCTGAGGAATCCGGATTAACATAGCATAGTGTAAGAGGAGAGGAGTTGTTTTCGGCGAACTCAAGGGAGAAAAGTAAATAGAATCCTTTTTTTCTTTCTTTTCTCATTTTGAATCAATCATGTTTGTAATATAATCCTTTCATTCACACACAGTTGCTCTCTACTTTAAGTACAAATGAAATGCCAATAACTGTTGTATATCCCACGGGAATGTTTAAACAAAGTAGGCAGGTTAAGCCCCGACTAGAAGTCTACTGCGAACGAGTCCGTCAAGTGTCTCCATGGGTATTACTTATACAATGTTATTGCATTTTATATAATGAAGATTTACAATAAAAAGGTACGGAGGAGCTCACGCTGTGTAACGTGCGCATTCATGGCTAGAATCATTCAATTCCTAGTTTACATTTATCCTAAAAAATCCTCTACTTTGATGACCTCCTAGGGTATGTGACAATGCATAAAAAATACAAGACGAGGATTAGGAAACCTTTGTGCACACAAACCCATCTCACTCACAATCTCAGGTAATCTACTAATTCAAAGAAGCACATACGTGTATATGATGCAACAACTACTACTATTATGATTCAAATGTGGAATTATAATGCTACCTCTCCCTGTTATATTATCCCACTTCATCTCCCAACTCATAACAAATCTCATCTCTACCGGTTAGTCTTCCAAGTAGTCTATGCTCTTGTCTTCCGACAACTATTTGTATCTTAAGGCTTAACAAAACTTTCATTTTCTCCTTGCATCCTGACGTTTTGTCTGCTTGTCCAATTTACCAGCCAAGGTAAATCTTCACCTCCAGCTCTTCTATTCGCAAGTATGATTCAAACCAGTTTCATTTCAGTGCGTTCACAATTTCCAAGCAATTTCATTGAACTGACTGAAACAGAAACTTCCGCATCAATTAAAATGCAAAGCTGCACATTAACAAAGTTCAAGTTTATCCGTGAAAAGTTGGCAAATCCTAGACAAGTGCCAAAATTGATTGATTTATGAGGTATCACAATCTAGACTACTCGTTTTAATTGAAGGGAACACATTGCAAAATAAATTTCAGCCATGTTATGCTGCTATGATTCTTAATTTGTTTGCAAGCTGTTGGAGGTGTTTGCGTTTGCGGAGCGGGCTGGCTAGTGCCTGCACTATATTATGTTTTTGCTTGATGGTGTTATGACCTCAGTCATATCGCATTTAATTTCCAGAAAGAGCCTAAAAGAGTGCTAATTCGTAATCCTATCATTTTCCTTGCCAGATGATAACTCGCAGATCACGCAAACATGCAAATTTGGAGGCTGGTCTATCCATCCCTTGATCATCATCATCCTCTTCATGCTACAACTTAGAAGCAAAGTTGCCCTGAGGTGAATGAAATCATTTCATGTATAATCAATCAATCGATCAATCAAAAGATTCCATTTCCCAGCCCACCGGATTCTTGGCAAGAATTTCTTACGTGTTGCCATTTTACGAATTAGATTTGTCTGTCTATCGATGGGCTAGTCATTGAGTATTAACTCACGGAAGGCTAATGCAACTTACCTTCTTGTCTGTGATTGAGATTGCTACACCTGAGCAGATCACTGGATTATTTTGCATCATAAAGCAATTTCTAGGAAGAATACAAAATCTTTTACCACTCCGGTTTTTAAAACCTCGTCCAGTTTCCTCTGTATTAATATGTAATATTTTACATTCAATGAAAATATAAGAATATTTTAATGCTGACCAAATTATTTATTTTGCACAATTATTATACTTAGCAAAAATATCTTATCATATTTCCTCAAATTAATGCGAGAGATACGTTAAATGCTGTTGAATGCGATGGTGAATCAGGGAGAATAATAAATTATGGCTCGCACGTGAATATAAATGCACGCAGACACATGAATAGTGTGGTGAATTTTGGACACATGTATAAAAAGATTTGAATGATCCTTCAAAAAAAACTTTACACGTTGCCACTGTATATGTATATACTCCTACTATGTCTCACGTCAGCATCATTTATTAAAACGGTGGTGTAACTACGGCCTCATCTCATCATGTGAAATCTCAAGTGATTTGCTATAACTTGAGATTTCTTCGACCTGATCACTTCTTTGACCTATGAGAGAAGGAAAAAGAACAGTGGCGTTATTCCCACATTTTGTTTCTCTATGTCAAGGTCCCTCAAATTCATGCTGTTTTATATTGTAAAATACCTTCTCAAGCGCGTATTTCAATTTCTCTCTCATATCAAAGGTACAGCCGAATTTCTTTATGAGCTCGAATTTGTACGTCCGGTTAGGTTCTCCAGGTTTCATAATCGTGATTGTCCCGAGCAGAGGGCATAAAATCATTTTGCTGCCATCTAGGAAGGTTTCGATTTGCATTGTTCCATTTGAAAGTACCATAACTATAGCATCATACGTCATGAACCAAGTGTACATGTTTGGCAAGCGTGTAAAGATTGCAGCTTCATGGGTTTGTCCACTAACCTATTGAATATCCAATAAGATGAAGTTAAATTCAGCAGTCTCTTGACTTGACCTATTACCATGACCTCAGCGAAATCCTGTGTCAAGATTGCTAAGCGAATACAAATTAATGTTCATGATTCACCTGGACAAGGTAATACTTTGAGTTGACATATTGGAAATTATTGCCATTAGGTAGTGAAATCATGCGCATTAAATTCTTTGAATTTTTATAGACAAAATATTCGAGCCAATATTCGAATCCATTCATTTCAGAGTGAGTCGTCCATTTCGCAATAAAATGCCAGGGTTCAGACGATTTGGGGTCTTCGGAAACGTCATCACTAGCAGGAATTTTCAAATGTCTCGCGTCATGAGAATCAATATACTTCAACTCCAACAGAAAGTTAATTACAACCTCAAGATTCTCCAGAAGCGCTAAAGCAGCATTAGCCTGTTGACTGCAACCTGTTCCCATGAAATTGTATTCGATTTGCGGCAAGCTACTTCCTGCAGTGTTGTTTTCCTTATCAAACTTCGATTCCAGTGTCATGAATGAGAATGAAAGTGATGCTGGAATTAAAGATCCAGTAAAGAATTTATGATGCAAGATTTGCTTGGCAGTTGGTCGGAGGTATGGGTCAACCAGGAGGATTTCAACGATGAGATTCTTGGCCTCGTGACTAGCATTGTTCACAGGAATATCGTAGTCACCCCTCTTAATCTTAGAGTAAGTGCTTTTGAGTGTAGACGTCTCAAAGGGCGGCTTTCCTACGAGAAGCGCGTACAAGATACATCCTACGGACCAAATGGCGACTTCAAAACCGTGACCCCGCTTTTCCAGCACTTCCGGCGCTATGTAGTTTGGAGTTCCACACAAAGTTTTCCTCCTTTCTCCGTTAACTTCTATTCTGGTTGCAAGGCCGAATTCCCCCAGCTTGATGCTGCTATCGCTATTAATAAAAACAGTACCCAGCTTCAAATTCCGATGAACAACCCGATTTTCTTGTAAGTAGTCTACTGCAAGTAGGATTTGTCGAAGAAAGTAGCGCGCCTCTAGTTCAGAAATTGACCTTCTCCTCTTCAGTAACTCGAACAATGACTAGAAACAAGAAAATACCAGAATCATCATCACCGGCTTGTTATCAGAATTACAGCCGATGATACAGATTTGTCTTCCCACGCCATTCCTAACACGGTTCTATGACATGTACTTGGAGAATCCGACCTTACATTGAACCATTAGGTTTAAAAGCTATGTATTCCCCAAATAAATAATGCAAGTATAAGTATGGTACCAACCTCATGTGCAAAATGTTCCAGTATTATGTAAATGTGATCGTCGTCTTCGAAGTGGGAATGGTAACCAAGGATGTGCTCGTGAATGAGCGTTCGATGGATTTCAATCTCTGCAGCTAATTTATCCCAACTATAGAGTCTAGTATTGAGGATCCGCTTGTCAACAACTTTACATGCGAATACATCTTTAGTTTCCGTGCAAGTGACCACGTAATACTTCGTGCCAAAATCTGCCTTCCCAAGCAATCCCCCCCGTTCGTAAGTTTTGTTCTTCTCGGTATCAAAAATAATTTCCGGAATCTCGATACCCAGCAGCGGATTAGTTCCATCGTCTCCCGCTAACCAATTTGATTCCGCCATCCCACGAACAACTTGGTACTGCCTCAACACTACGGAGCAAGTGTGCAAAATCCAGAGTGGCCTATACGGACAACCTCCTGTCTTCCTTTGTGGATAATTTTCTATCGTGCAACTGTTAGATTAGAACCGACTCCCTAATCTCGTTTTCTTAACCGTGAGCGGAGGTTAAGTTAGAAGACTGCTGTAGAACAAAACAGGATTACCCGAATAAGTGTAAAGCTTATTAAATGAGCAGATTCAAGGAATAATCAAAATTTGAAGGAGACTTGAAGATGGATTTTGTGAATACATGAAGGACAAAAATTTTATTTTCTTACCAACAAGCCGAGCAGTGCATAGAAAGCCCTAAAGAACTTTTTAAAAATATCTATTCACCTCTCGCCTCCTTCCATACACCTTCTCCTTGCGATTAGCTATACAACGGGGAAAGCGGGAAGTAACAAGAATGACGGAGAGAAAGTTGGGAAATAACTAGGGCTGAAATGACAGTAATGGTAACAGCAGGAACAAAGACAAGGTCGCTCCTCTCTCCCGCCCCCGCATGCAGATCACTTTAATGTCGTTTAGGAGTGG
Organism: Sminthurides aquaticus; assembly: GCA_906901655.1. Classification (NCBI taxonomy): domain Eukaryota; kingdom Metazoa; phylum Arthropoda; class Collembola; order Symphypleona; family Sminthurididae; genus Sminthurides; species Sminthurides aquaticus. The sequence goes on from CAJQTT010000003.1 coordinate 6,895,162, forward strand.
ACTGAAAGGAAGGCAGTAGCAAATAATAAAATATTAGACGAATCTAGCTTGCAATTTCTTAAAAGCTCAATAAGCACCCAGTGTCACATACTTTAAATACTATTCTAATAATGGATTATTTAAATGCTAAACTAAAATGAAAATCTGCTACCCTTCCTTCAATCCTATATATCCCCCCAGTAAAGCGTCTCGTGCATATCTCCAAGCACATTGAATGCAAAAGCAGCTGAATATGCATCACCTGGGGATACTCATCCTGCATTCTTATAATCATACTTTCATAAAATCTATGAGCTCAGCAATGCTTACTAATTTAAAATTGGTTGTCATTTTTGTACTCGGTGCACTTTATTTTACCCTACATTTTTCTTCAACCTGCTCGTTATTATGTAAAGTAAAAGGATTTTGATGTGTTTGCATTATTATGATTCTTGTTGCCATCATTACAAGAGAAGAAGCAGAGGGATATATATTTTTCATTCTTTCCATTGTCAGAGTCAATTTTCATCTTGTTTCAAACTGCCCACCACAACAACTTGTCTTTTTCTTTCCCGGCCTCTCCCTTTATCAGTTTGCCCCTTCTATCTTTCTCCCCAAGAGGTGTTGTAAGCATGGTGAATCCTATTCCCTATGTCGGCATCCAAGGCGTGTGTTTTGTGTACCAAGGATTTAACAAGTTCTCAAGGGAGGAGAGAGTAGAGGAAACTGGAGAAGAACCCAGGATTTTATATTAGCATATTAATAGCACTCCAGGTAGGCGAGAAAAAGCGGTAAGAGGGACAATAACAAATGTTAACTAAATATTTAGTTGAGGAGTAAACTGGAAATCCTCGCATAGCCCCTCTCCTCTATTCACTCTATTCTCCTTGGCTGTCTTCCCATATTATTCCACTGTGTGCATTGCATCTCTCCAAGAAATGTTTTACAATGAGGCGGACTAAGCAAAGGAAAAGAGGAAGGATAATATGAATGCATCATCTCCCACCTTCGGCCTCATCCTCCAAGCTTTTCATTTTGGTTACTTTCTGACGGACACTGGATTCCTCCCTCCTCTTCTTCCTGTACTTTTCTCCATTGTCTACTCCTCTCTATGTACCGACCCCTCTTGAATCTTGTGTGAGGAAAAGGCGGTCCATCCTCATCACATATAATACATTCCTTGGAATCATTCAACTACAAATTGTGTAGCTTATATATCTTGGATACTAGCCGACGCTCTGTTTAAGATAACGTACATATACAGAGTGAGAGACAGACAAGAAGGGCAAGAGGATGGTGGGTGAAGAAGAAGGGAATCATTTTTGAGAAGCGCCGAAAAGTCTCAGGTGTTTTGCTCCTGGCCATTCAACAACACAACGTGTAAAATCCGTTGAGTTAGGAAAAGCCAATTGACTTTTCTAACCTGTGTGATACCCGCTACAACAATCCAATTACCTGTCTTAAGCCGCGCTTCTTCCCCTTACTTTTATTCTAAACTGCCTCCCTGGACAATCTACAAGCTCCACATTTTTAAATCCTTCTCTTAGCCGGCCCTACATATAATGTCCAGTTTTGGTTACTACCCTACTACACACACTCCCTTAAGTACACACATGGGCTGGAGATGCTTGACAGAATATAAACTAAGTGTAAATTACAAATAATCCAGGAATATTTCAAGCCTGAAACTTGTTCCTTGCCAGTACAAGCATAATAGCTTTTCCCTCCACCTCATCTTCAACTGTTTCATCTTCCCGGTAAATTCCAGGTAGGTTGCCCCGTTTGCTCCTCCGTTTCAACTTCTCCCACCCCTCCCTCCAACATCATTTATATTTGTTTCCAAAGACAGCCAAGTCAGTTAGAGGGCCGGGCGCTGGACGGAATGCATCACCTCCTTAAATTGATCTTCCATTATTATTATTATTACTACACATGCCCTCGTACATAAAATTTCACCGTCCGAAGACCGCGTAGCACCGATCCAAATATGATTTACCTTATACACTCTCTGATATTTGTAATTTCTTTTCTGGAATTCATCTTCTCCTGGAATCTCATCTTCTTCCTCCATTCCTATGGTCCTTCGAAAGAAACTCATTCCACAGCACCCCCGCCCTCCGACTTCATCAACACTACCAACCACCATAGCTCCAGTATGTCTGCCTCGACCAAATCCATTTTTCTCTTAATCTACCGTGTACACAGCGGACTGGAGAAATGAGGGGCACGCCGCCTCCAACACTCCTCATGCTGTGCTCTTAGGAGATTATCTCCTCTAAACTAACATTCCCCTCGCTTTTCGGCAATTCCCCTTCCAATATTTCTTTTCTTCACTCTTTTCATTCCTACCTCCCTTCTTCCTTCACACCTCAGACTCTCAAGGGCCTTCTCCTTAAAGGCAATCTTCTCCCGAGCACAATCCCCCATGAGCCCTTGACTTCAAGCTCCCAAAGGAGGGGCGAACGCGGATCTATTTGAATCCTCCCCGCAAGTAGGAATAAGAGTCATCAGTTTACAACGATTCACAAACCATTGTATTCTTCCCCAGACAAAGACTCGAGTGTCTTTGCTCATCTTCTACTATTCTTCTGAGGCCCGGCCATTCATGTTCCCTGCCAGTTGGCAGGGCGCGAACACATGTGTGTAATTGTAATTACTTTCAGATTTACCTCTTCTCTCCTTCTCCAATAGCTTATTTGTAACTTTTTCATTTTTCACCCCGCCTTATTATTCTCTTCTTTCCCCCGAACCTTAGCCTTCTCCTCTTCTTCTCTCCTTAAAACTCTTGCCCTTCCTTCTCAGAACAAGATTAGCGGATTAGCATGGAGGAATAGTCTAGTACTTCTAGAAGAGGAGAGAGCGTGACACTTGATTAGATTTTTGTCGGAATTCTAGTGAAATAGATCCGCCCGTGTGCACACACTAAAGTATAACACTCGTCAATGATACTACCTGCCGACACTTCTCGGTATTATTTCAAATCCCCTATATTTGAATTGTATTCTTCTTTTTCTTCTATTGTATCCCTCTTTTACAAGACTTTCCGATTCCGACAACTACTAATATTATTGGATTCTTTGGAAACCTACACGAGGAACCCGAACTATTTTCCATTCCATTTATTTCAAACATTTCCCTCTTTCGGTTACAAAAGTAATTTGTTTTCTTAGTTTAGAACAATTTTCTAATCTCATCCCCTCTAAATCCCATTTCAAGAGGCAAAGGTCAAAGAATTCATATTACGTGGAGGTGTTGGAAAAACTCTCTACGTGTGTCCTATTCAATTCCTTTGTAGCCGACAGACAGAGCGTCGCTCCTCCGCTTCCTAGTTGAGCCTTGTGTATCTTCTTCTTCTTAAACTTATTCCAGATTCCTCATCCTCCTCCTTTCCTCCCTCCCTCTTCCTCACCTCATCTCCTCTATCCAACACACCTGTATTTCATCAATTAGCTACGGCAAACGTTTACTCCTCCAGGGCATGCATTGATTCTTTTAGTTTTATATGATGCCCCTCTGCATCACTCACTCCTACCCTACCTGCTTACGCCTTGAAAAAAATACAAGCATTTGGAACAAAACCCAAATTAGACCATTATTCTATTGGCAAAAGTCAGTTGGATGTCAAGGTCCAAGTCATCATCTACATGATTCTTTTAATTCTTCGCTTCTTCGGTCGTCCTCCAAAGGCAGCTTCCAAGCCGTCTTCAACTTTTACACACATCCTCTTCATTAGCAACCATTTATTTAGTGACAGTTGTGGTTGTTGATGATCCCGGATAAATTTCAACTGTGAAGCGCACAAGATTGTTTATTCCGTATTTATGAACAGAGAAACCGCTACTGTGGACCTACTACAGTACACACAAAACTTGCTAAAGAATCACGCACAAGTGCACGGCCCTTTGTTCCTACCTCCTAATTTGAATACTTTATAGAGGGACGCATCAAAAACGTTGTCGTCATAAAATACAAGAGGCTACTTGAATTACATCCTTTGTCCAAGATTATATATAAAAGAGCCACACCGTATCAGAATCAAGTAGGGGTAGGCAAGGCAAGGGTGCAAACAAAAAGTCCCTTCATCATCTTCACCTACCCTCAACGACTCAACCAACCCCGTTTCGACCCTAGCAGAGCAAGTAGCTTTATAAACACTGGATTATAAAAGCTTACACCCAGAGCAACAGGGTTAAGCATTTCATCCCCTGCTTTTTCAAAAGCTAACAATGGCTTTAAGGGACGGAATTAGATCAACACACGCCTTTATCCAAACCTCATCCTCTCTACTAAATCCTAGATCATTCATGAGCGTGACAGCCAGCGTGGAAGCGAGCAAGCAAACTTTTTATGCTTCATTGCAGCTGCACACCGTAAAATCCTCCGGTCCATCAAATCATCTGCTATAGGATGGCAGCCGTAGATAAAAAATTGCGAGCAGGCGAGAACATCCAGAGTTCATCAACCATCCCCAAAATCATTATGTAATAATAAAGGGAGGGAAATATAAAACCAATCCTCCGGGATCATGGGTGCATGACATGGATACATTTCGCAGGCCTGTGGATCCTCGACAAAATTCGAATATAGATGGATGGTATAAATCATATAGCCAGGAAGGAAGAATCTTTTGATTTCATGCAAGATGAGAGAAATATATAGATTCTCACTCCATTCCCGCAACCTGATCCCGCAAAAGATGAGACTGCATAAACATTTGTAAGTATGTAACAAGATTTGATAAAATATTATTACTTTCCACATCATAACGTAGGCAAAGCAGAGCAAAGCAGTTTTATCCAATCAAACTCTCATCTAATAATCTAATTTATTCTTTCTATATTTATGCAAAGAAGAAGAGCTGAAGAGCAAGGCATGAATCGCATACAAGCTCACAACCAGGCACGAACGAGAAGGAAGGATAAAACGCACCAAGGAAATGAAATATGCTCCAATAACAGGAGATGCAACCCCATTCAGCGTATCAAAACTCCCACTCCACTCTAATTTACAACGGATTCTCAAATTATGGAAAAGTAATCGAAAATGATATTGAGGCGCGTGTGGAGAGGGAACAAAGATTCAACCAGCTTTCAACTTTCCTCCTTTCGTGTGGAACAGGAAAGAGGAAAACAGCAAGCTCTAGCAGATCTGATATGATTAGAAGAAAGGCTTTCCTGAATTCACTCTAGCTCAGGACAGTTACTAAATGATGTGTAGTACTTGGTCTTGGTCTGAGTCTCAGAATTTACGATTTCTATCCTATTGTACTACCAAAATATGACACTTATCCTTCCTGCTAAAGATCATCATAGCCTTTTCTAAATTTTAAAACGTTTAATCAAGAACCAGCTCCAATCCATTCCTTTATTTTATGTAAACCAGAAAGAAGAAATAAACATCTACAATGACGATTTAAAAAATACGAATTTCTTAATTTGAGCTATAGAAACTATAAGTTTTTGATATATATACCGTCCAGTCCATCACATTTACATCACTTTCTTAGATTATTCTGAAATTTTGAACTTGGAGAAACCAAGCGGCGCAGCTCTATTTTGACGGACCGCAAGAAATAAATCATGGATTCTAAAATTAGAATTGGATCCCATACCCATGTTACGCATCCATATCATCTTTCCAGCCGTTTAAACACTACAAATCCGACAGGACGAAACGCAAGTTATAAGTAAATGCGTGTCCTGGAAGAAATTCATTGGAATTGATTTATGGTTTTTCTCTGGGGTTGAATGTTTTTCTCCCAATTCTATCTAGTTTTAAGAATGTTCAGACTAGCGTGAAATGAAAAGTCTTCCAGAATATTTCATCCTTCGTTCCGGATGTAAAATTTAGCCTCAAGAATTCTTTAGGCTTCCGCATCCTCCCATCCCCTCAATCCGTTCCTCCCTCTTGCTCTTACACTACTACTGCCTACTGCCGAATAAAATTATTTTCCAATTCTCTGCACGCTAGCAAACGATTCCACAATTTCATGAATTTAGAGTTTCCCTCTCTCACATATCCTTAGTTTTCTCCTCAACATTATTTCTCTCTTTCTTTCTACATTCCATGTCTCAATGAATATTTCTCATCCTTCCTCCGATCATCATAATTTCCAACCAATCTATTTCTCTTTCCAATCCCCGCTTCCACTTTTATATGTTAGCCCCACATCATCCCTTTATTCACCCACCAATGAAAGCAACGCATCTCTGCATATGTTTTACAATTGTCCACGCTTCGTGTTCAAGTCACCCATCCTGACCAGGGAACTTAACCCCGAAAGAATCCTCCGGAGGATTGTTACACACCGAAGCAGCTCATCCTTCCGTCCTTCCCATAGCTCCCTCAGCATTTATCCACGGTTCGAGGCTAAAGTTCCGGGTAGGAAACCCCAGATAACACGCTCCGCATATGACTTTAGGGTTATTATGTAATTTAGTCAATTGGTTCATGCGGTTGCGGTAAATAAAGCATATGCTAGCTAGCGGGCGCACTCATAGGGTAAGTCACTAATTACTCCAGCAGCATGACTGCATGACAGACAGGACAGAAGAGTGAATGAAACTCTCGTATTTTTCCCCATGTTTATAATCGATCCCTTCCCAAACATTCAACAATAAAGTACATGCACACGCCTCCCTACGATACGAATGACAGCTTCAAGTCTGACAGTTTGCAACAAAAACTCTTTAATCAGCATACTCAATACAAATAAGGCGTCGCTAACCTTTATAGTCTTCCATCCCGCAGTTTTGCAAACTTGAATCTCTTGAACTTGATAGAATTCTCATTCCTCCATTTAGTACTCTACTACCACCTGCCTTCATTCAACTTGTATATTTAGCAAACAGTCTTTCTTGACTATCTTGATGTTCTGTGGGCATATAAAAACTGCAAAATTGATTAAACACACAGGGGATTTTGCAAAATAATTTGCACTTCTCATTTATTTGCTCAATCAAAACTGAGTGAAAGGTGACAGCTGAAAGGTAAAAAACTGCATGTATTTGAAATCACGTTTATATTTACAACAAGTTTTTGCATGACACATATGTAAACGTAATTCCAAGGCATGCATGTAAATGTAAGACTGTAGTTTTAAATCCACAGCCTCTAAATTGCATGGGGCATGCGTCTTATAGGATTTGCTGATGTTCCTCTCTTGCATTTACTTGATTCTTCCAACTCTTATGGAGCTTACTGGTCGTGAGAAGTTGTTTCAACTTTGCGGTCAGGTCTACCTTTTCTTGTCATGGTAAAATGATATTAAGATTATTTTGTCCTGGTCGATGGCTTTATTTTACATCGCCGAGAGAGTTCCTACGAGACATTTCTTCCGCGCTTGTTGTGCTATTTGCTGTTTTTCCTAATTTCCTTCCACCCGTAGAAAATCCGAAACGTTTCCTTTACGCCAAGCTAAGATGGACTTTCCTGCGGTTAAATTTAACTTGGTCCAACTTTAAATTCAATATGTGATTTTGGCGAGCCTGCAGTCTCTGCAGCTTCACATCATCATTTCCATCTCCTTCAACAAGCTTATGGAGAACTCCCTCAACTGAAATGCTTACTTACAGATGCCATTATGAGCGAGAAGAGAAATATTTGAACAATGGTTTTCTGCTCCCCCTGCCCCTCCTTCCCTCTCGCTTCATGATGAGACAAAAGCAAAAATGTCACGGGATATTAGGGCACGAAACCCTGTTATGAGAGATTGTGGAAACCGCAACGAGAGCGGAGGAAGGAATGATTACATAATTTTTTATCTGACATACGGTACGGCCGAGGACTGCTGTCATATACATGCAGTAGCAAAGGACCGAAACATTAACCAAACCTCTTGAAATTGGCAAAGCTCTTGGGCTGCCTTCCGTTTCGGTAGTTTAGTTACAGGCGATTCAAGAGAAAAGTCCTGGGAAAAATGTTTCCCCGTAAGTGTTTTTCCTTGTCAACCCGGTTGACAGCACTAAATTGTGTATTAGAGCAGAGTGACTCCATGTAATAAGCAAATGTTAAGTAAAGCCTGCTAAAAAAAGCACCTCCCGACACTTCTTAAACTCTCAGCCTTTCTCTTGATTGTTATTTTAGTAGCGACTCTATCCTCTTTGCTCATTGTTATCAAGAAATAAGAGGAGAATGCATAAAAAATAAAAACATTTACTGGCTCTGGAGGTCCTCTTATATTTGTGTAATAATAGAATTTTTTGACGTCCCTTACTGTGTGGGCATAAAGGGTATATATTCATCCTCTTATTGCATGCCATGGCTCGGTAGTTGCAAGTGCAAGCGAGGAGGCAACGCAGGGAAAGATCATAAAGTAAATCTAAAACTTTATGCTTTTTCCCCACGATCCATTAGACATGCCTTTTTCCTGAATAAAGAACCCACACTCTTTGCATTGTTCAAGATTTTAAGGTAAATTTTAGTGCGAACCTATATAAGTGATTCTAGAGTCAGCAACATACATTTTACATACTCACAGCTATTCTCCACCACACAGTTCCTCGTTTACGACAGCACAAAATCCATAACGCTTCAACGTAACTTTCCCTTACGTAAATACACAAGTTTGGCAGCCGTAGCATTTACCTTAAATCGCTCCCTTCTCCCCAGGTATGGAGCAAGTCCCATGTAAAATCTCGTTAGAAGAAGGAAGTTGTTGCGGCCTTTGAGAGGAGAAACCGCAAAACAATTTTATACACACATTTGAACAAAGTAAAGCATCAAAAATTCTCACACAAACTTCTCGCTAAACACAGCACGCTAAAACGCCCAACCGCCATTTTTAAATATTGAAGAAATGATTACGCATTTAAATCAAAGGAACTGAAACATTGTTGGCATTTAGTTTTTAGTTATGTTGTGTTGACTCCGTATTGAATGATGGGGATAATAATCGTGTGTACATTTGGGAACGATTGTAGTGGAAGAAAAATTCAAGTTTACTAAATACATGATTAAACCTATTCATAATGAAATTATTCTCAGGAGCTCTTGGAAACTGCCAGGAGCTCTTGGAAACTGCCAGAAGCTCTTGAAAACTGCCAGCAGCTCTTGGAAACTCCCAGGAGCTCTTGGAAACTCCCAGGAGCTCTTGGAAACTCCCAGGAGCTCTTGAAAATTACCAAGAGTTCTTTGAAGCTCCCGGGAGCTCTTGGAAACTCCCAGGAGCTCTTGGAAACTCCCAGGAACTCTTGAAAACTCCCAGGAGCTCTTGGAAACTCTCAGGAGCTCTTGGAAACTCCAAGGAGCTCTTGAAAATTCCCAAGTTCTTGAAAACTCTCAGGAGCTCTTGGAAACTCCCATAAGCTCTTGGAAACTGCCAGGAGCTCTTGGAAACTGCCAGGAGCTCTTGGAAACTCCCAGGAGCTCTTGAAAACTCCCAGGAGCTCTTGGAAACTCCCAGGAGCTCTTGGAAACTCCCAGGAGCTCTTGGAAACTCCCAGGAGCTCTTGGAAACTCCCAGGAGCTCTTGGAAACTCCCAGGAGCTCTTGGAAACTCCCAGGAGCTCTTGGAAACTCCCAGGAGCTCTTGAAAATTACCAAGAGTTCTTTGAAGCTCCCGGGAGCTCTTGGAAACTCCCAGGAGCTCTTGGAAACTCCCAGGAACTCTTGAAAACTCCCAGGAGCTCTTGGAAACTCTCAGGAGCTCTTGGAAACTCCAAGGAGCTCTTGAAAATTCCCAAGTTCTTGAAAACTCTCAGGAGCTCTTGGAAACTCCCATAAGCTCTTGGAAACTGCCAGGAGCTCTTGGAAACTGCCAGGAGCTCTTGGAAACTGCCAGGAGCTCTTGAAAACTGCCAGGAGCTCCTGGAAACTCTCAGGAGCTCTTGGAAACTCCCAGGAGCTCTTGGAAACTCCCAGGAGCTCTTGGAAACTCCCAAGAGCTCTTGGAAACTCCCAGGAGCTCTTGGAAACTCCCAAGAGTTCTTGGAAACTCCCAGGAGCGCGTGCCAACACCCAGGGGCACTAGCAATATTCTGGGAGCACTTGCCAACTTCCAAGAGCTTATGAAAACTTTCATGAGCTCTTGGAAACTCCCAGGAGCTCTTGGAAACTCCCAGGAACTCTTGGAAACTCCCAGAAGCTCTTGAAAATTCCCAAGAGTTCTTTGAAGCTCCCAGGAGCTCTTGGAAGTTTCCAAGTGCTCATGGAAGTTTTCATAAGCTCCTGAAAGTTGGCAAGTGCTCCTAGATATAGCTTGTGCCCCTGGGTGTTGGCAAGCGCTCCTGGGAGTTGGCAAGCGCTCCTGGGAGTTGGCAAGAACTCTTCGGAGTTTCCAAGAACTGTTAGGAGTATTTAAGAGCTAGTGGATACTCCCAAGAGTTCTTGGAAACTCCCAGGAGCTCTTGAAAATTACCAAGAGTTCTTTGAAGCTCCCGGGAGCTCTTGGAAACTCCCAGGAGCTCTTGGAAACTCCCAGGAACTCTTGAAAACTCCCAGGAGCTCTTGGAAACTCCCAGGAACTCTTGGAAACTCCCAGAAGCTCTTGAAAATTCCCAAGAGTTCTTTGAAGCTCCCAGGAGCTCTTGGAAGTTTCCAAGTGCTCATGGAAGTTTTCATAAGCTCCTGAAAGTTGGCAAGTGCTCCTAGATATAGCTTGTGCCCCTGGGTGTTGGCAAGCGCTCCTGGGAGTTGGCAAGCGCTCCTGGGAGTTGGCAAGAACTCTTCGGAGTTTCCAAGAACTGTTAGGAGTATTTAAGAGCTAGTGGATACTCCCAAGAGTTCTTGGAAACTCCCAGGAGCTCTTGAAAATTACCAAGAGTTCTTTGAAGCTCCCGGGAGCTCTTGGAAACTCCCAGGAGCTCTTGGAAACTCCCAGGAACTCTTGAAAACTCCCAGGAGCTCTTGGAAACTCTCAGGAGCTCTTGGAAACTCCAAGGAGCTCTTGAAAATTCCCAAGTTCTTGAAAACTCTCAGGAGCTCTTGGAAGTTTCCAAGTGCTCATGGAAGTTTTCATAAGCTCCTGAAAGTTGGCAAGTGCTCCTAGATATAGCTTGTGCCCCTGGGTGTTGGCAAGCGCTCCTGGGAGTTGGCAAGCGCTCCTGGGAGTTGGCAAGAACTCTTCGGAGTTTCCAAGAACTGTTAGGAGTATTTAAGAGCTAGTGGATACTCCCAAGAGTTCTTGGAAACTCCCAGGAGCTCTTGAAAATTCCCAAGAGTTCTTTGAAGCTCCTAGGAGCTCTTGGAAGTTTCCAAGTGCTCATGGAAGTTTTCATAAGCTCCTGAAAGTTGGCAAGTGCTCCTAGATATAGCTTGTGCCCCTGGGTGTTGGCAAGCGCTCCTGGGAGTTGGCAAGAACTCTTCGGAGTTTCCAAGAACTGTTAGGAGTTTGCAAAAACTATAAGGAGTATTTAAGAGCTAGTGGATACTCCCAAGAGTTCTTGGAAACTCCCAGGAGCTCTTGAAAATTCCCAAGAGTTCTTTGAAGCTCCCAGGAGCTCTTGGAAGTTTCCAAGTGCTCATGGAAGTTTTCATAAGCTCCTGAAAGTTGGCAAGTGCTCCTAGATATAGCTTGTGCCCCTGGGTGTTGGCAAGCGCTCCTGGGAGTTGGCAAGAACTCTTCGGAGTTTCCAAGAACTGTTAGGAGTTTGCAAAAACTCTAAGGAGTATTTAAGAGCTCCTGGATACTCCCAAGAGTTCTTGGAAACTCCCAAGAGTTCTTGGAAACTCCCGAGAGTTCTTGGAAATTGGAAGTACTTCGAAACTCACAAGTGCTCCAATAGCTCTGTAAACCCTCTGGATAGCCGTGTCACAAATCGCGCAATTAGCTTGATTCAATGCCTCTTGCATAGTAGCGCTCAAAGATAACCTATTTAACACAATAAATATGCAGTTTAAGTTGATTAAGCTTTGTGCGATAGATTTAAAATATTTAATTTCTGTCGTTGTTTGAACTATTACTATGTAATAATTAATAATAATTTCAGTTTTTATGCAATTGGCCGTCGTATCATGTAATAAGACAATCTCCTCCTGTTCACTGTTCACGCTCAAAATCAAAAGCATTTAAAAATGGCGGTTGGGCGTTTTAGCGTGCTGTGTGGCGTGATTTCCTCACTTGAACAGATTGAGGAACTCAAGTGAGCAACTTTGTTGATGTTGCCCGTAGCAACGCGGCGATTTTTCAGTCCGAAAATTAAAGCATTACACTTGTGCGGGGGCCTTTAAAACCCTTGCATTACCTGCACGTCTTACATTTTCTCCAATTCCACACCTGTATTTTTTGCTCGACAATTTGCTCATACGCTTAGCACAGATACACTCAGAATTTGCGAATTCAGTGTGTGTTCCTTGTGAAAGCAGCTGCATAAGGAGCAAGGAAACCAAACTCCCGCTAACATACAGACAACCGACTACACCTGATCCATGTACATTTTAACAACACCTAACACGCCTACAAGTTTTGGCAAAGACGAATCAAGAGAGTCTACAGGGAGGATTTCAAATAGATTTCTTTGACAACTTTTAATCAGATCCTTGTATGAAAAGGATCACTCATCTATTAAAGGATTGATCGGATCCAACGACCCGAGCTCGTTAGCAATTAGGCTGACGTTTATCGACACGATAGCTTGTTTGATAATAATAATAATAATAATATTTTGTGAAGAGAAGAATGAATTGCCGAGTGAGTGCGTGCCGAGGATCCTTTAGCTTTTATCTCTTGTATTTCATCATGCAAACCTCCTTAAACGGTTTCTATATTAGGCTCGGCACTGGTGCCGACAGAATCCAATTCCCTTCTTTCTTCCAAGCACGTAATCTTTCCGAAGGAGGTGCGAGAAACTTTAAATCTTTGCAGGAGAAAAGTATCACGAGGGTAAACGGTTGTTGTTGGGAGGCTTGATATCGAAGAGTAGTCTTTGATCCTCTTGCAGCGCTTCACCGTCTGCTTATCGTCCTTTGATGATAGTGTAAATGATCTTGTGTATAGACGCATTTAAGAGATTCGTGCGAGAATAATAAGACTACGGGATTAAAATCTTGTCAAAATCATGTTCAAGAGTATCCAAATAAAGGAGTTTGCGAGTGAGCCTCCAAACTCTCCGCGATATAGATAATTCAAACCTTATCTCAAAAGCAAGCCTTCAATTTATGCGCGCAATTCTTTCCAACTCCATAAATCTTTGAAAATGAAACATACATTTTTAAAAAGGTGAGCGCATCAATTTCAGGTGTAAATTCAAATTCATTCTCCTTGCGTGTGTGTGCACACAAACAAAACGGCCCCTTGTTTAGCAAAGAAGGGGCTGGGTTCAAAATTTAAAACGTTTCAATTTTTCCTTCTCAAAATTACAAAGGAAACGCCATTAAATTTGCATCCTCTCTCATAGCAATCCAGTCCAGTCCAACAGCCCACCGCTCACTCACTAACCACTAACCAGTCCGGTTTGTAGTAATGAGGTTTCTTCTTCAACTCTGTTCAAATCTAAGACCTTGAGCATGTAAATGGGAAAAGTTTTCCAAACCTTGAAGAACTATGATGAAAATCCCTCATCATATTTACTAGCAAATTGAATTTTTCATTCTGCTAAACAGCATTCGAGTCCGTATCTGCTTTCACTCCTCCGGAAACGGAATCATTGCCTTTCTCCAAGAGAAATTATCATCCGAAAACTTCTCCAAATTACCCGTCCCTCACTCCCTCAAATAAACTGAAACGGAAGAAAGCTGCTCTTTTTTACAGCATACGAATTCCCAAAAGCCTACATGTACTAAAGTTTTCAGTAAACTTTCTCCATTCGTCACCCGATTATATTTTATATCGTTTCGGTCCATTAATTTCGTTCACGGACACAGTGAGAGCGGAGCGCTCGACTACTTTTCACATACGAGAGTGATTTAACTCCTCTTATGTACTCGCTTTGGTGATTTTTTACAGAGTAATGCAATTACAGGAGCCAACTATATTGTTCTTTGATGGCGTAGCTAAAAAATTTATGTCTTTTCTCCCTCTCAAGGTGATTCAAATAATAGTTTTCCCCGAATCCTAACCATTTGTACCTTGTAATAGTCGATTTAGTTGCAATATAAAGCTAGTTTTCCCCTAAACTACCGCCGTTTCTCACTCCTCCCTCAGTCTAATAGAATATACTCAGAGTAAAAGAACCGATTTTCTGAAAATTCTAGATTCTCAGTAGATCCAAATCCACAAGATTCGGAAGAAGCACAAAGCCAGAAGCATCCATCCAGCTTCCATTTCCCCCATCCAACTTGATTCTTCCTCCGCTGTAGTTAAGCAATAATAATATTTTTTCGATGGTTTAACATTCTCTTTCAAAACTTTTCCTTGTGAATGACTTGTTTAGTCGTTTATAGCAGAGTCATCCCTTAAGATTTAAAGCATAATTCTATTATCCTCCACCATGACTCTCAGTAGTCAGTCAGTGCTAGTGCCTAGTTCCATAGCCATGCTCTTCATGATAGGATAATCGATTGGTGTAGAGCAATTGCACGCTGGATATGAGATGGGAGGATCATTACAAAACAAGTATTTTGAGGTCAGAGGAATAATCCCTTTAGAATCGGTATTCATCTTCATCCCAAAGATCAAGGGCTCCGCTCCTCTACAGATCAGTATTCCTCATTGCCCTCCAACTCATTCTTGTCACCTTTTCCAATCCTCAGTCCTCACCCTCCAATCCAAAAGGTAATAATCTGTTTCAATTTCATCCTTAAGCATTTAATAGGATTCTATTTTCTACATAATTGACTTCCGAGTTCAAAGCAATAATTCTCCCATCCCATCTCCATTCTCTTTGATTCATCCACCCTTGTACAAACTATAAATCCCTGCCGATATTGTATCTGTTATATGCATTTCCAATATTTCACTCCTCCTCCCCGTAGTAAAGGTGCCGTTTAACCTAGAAATCTCCCTTATGTTTCACAACACTGTAAACAATTTACAATGCATCCTCCTTTATATGTCTTTGCCTTCTGTACTAAACTTTCATCTCCAGTACCACTATTCTTCTCCATCCATGATGATTCTTGTAAACATGATTGTGTAGATTTCAACAACTCCTCCACCTTTTGTCCACCTCCAACTTCACAATGAGAATAATAGTTCCGGCATTTCATTCAAATATATTATGAGCAATCTCCAATGTTTATCAACATAGAGGCGCTTGCCGCCTCTTAAAGCCAAGCAAGCGGGTATAGAGATCATGAACATTTCCCCCGACCAGGATAATCATTTACTCCAATCTCCTTTACTTAGTGCAAAGAAGGGCAGGCAGGGACACAAAGGACATGTATACACCAGTAACGGCAACTAAACAAGATTCATAGTAGCCTCTGTAGGAGCAAAGGTGTGAAAAATCCGATTCAATAGAGCTCATGCTCGGTTCTTCTATTCTTTCAGTCTGTATGCTTCTGACTCTTGATTTAGTAAGAGCCGTGTGCTTCAAGGATAATTTTCACCACATTTTGTAAATACAGGGCTTTCATCCTCCTCATTTTTTGTATCTTTGAGGAAAGTGGAAGGTGCCGCATTCTAAGAGAAGGTGCTGGGATTGGGGCAAACTAATATGGCCTCCAGCAGCCTGGACAATAATAATAATATCCCCCTATAATATAACAACTTCCCACTTGTAATCTGTAGCTTAGTTATTTCAAACAGCTATAAGATACAGCCAGTTCAACCTCTACAAGGGAAGCAAACATAATCTGTTTTTACGACAGACAAACTGTCTTCTGAACAACCTGAGGGAATAGGTGACAGATTAGAAATCTAGAAGAGATTACCTTATTTCTCCCGCAGGCCATACCAGTATCCCTCTGGACTATGTATTCTTTCTCTCTTTTCTCACCTATTTCTTTGGAATTTTACAAACATTTTCGACAAATTGCACTCCACTAAACGAGAATTACTTCTACTACTGTTTACATTTAAATAATGAGATTATTAGAACCGAGAGTTATATTAGAGCTCTTCCATGCCGACAGAGGATATTCAAGGCGTTTAAGAATGCATTGAAATTTAATTCTAGTGTAGCATCCTCTTCACACTCTTCATGCTCCACTCATATTCAATTCATGGAATAGTCAATGAATCAGCAAGGTGGGGATCAATATTTTCGATTCAATAATACAGAGGCTTAACTAACTCCTCTATCCCTCCGAGCCTTGTCCGTCTTCTTCAACATTCAATAGCCATGTACTCAAACACACTCATTCATTTAGTAATCCAACATTCAACGAGCTCAGCATATTTCAGTACTATTCTGGAATGCGTGATTGTAAATGAGAATGAATGAAGATTTCTATCTTGACCAACAATCCCTCCTCGCACCTCTCCCCTACAATCCTTAAAATATCCCGGATAATAATATGAATGGATGATGAGCAGACTTGTTTCACCCTTCCATTCCAGAAAGGTCCAGTCCCCAACAAGTCTCTCTCCTCTCTCTCACTGATGAGCATGATGGAGGGTAAAAAACAGAGGATGATGATAATATTCTTTCATAACCCTTCCCTATCTTTCTTTCTTAGGAAAGGGGCTGGCTATAACCTACAGGAGGTTAAGAGAAGGCTTTATCATCACACGGCCGGCACCACACTGTCTGCGGATCATGTATATTTTCCATTCTCCAGGACCAGGACGGGACACCACATCCAGAATACACACACTGATTCTCTTCTTGAGTTTTTACACCCCCAAATCCGATCGGATCATCTTCAGAGGAATTCTTCCAAGGAATCACACAGTTTACAACATGATTGACACCATAAGAATGTGGGTAATAATGAGATGAGCATTTTTCTATAACTATCCTCCAGAGACTATCAGTCTCGTAGGAATTCAATGCGTTCAAAAAATCTTTGTATCTTGTTATCCCTAACACTAGCACACCTTATACATTCTTCTTTCCAACTTGATAATATTATTAGTAAGTGATCGGATTAGAATGGTCTTGTGAGTAGAGAGTTGCTCTTGCCTCACGGAGCGCTCTAGCTTAACAGAGGAACCCGCTATAACAAACTGCCTGGTCTGCTCAGAGTCAGAAGAATTCATCAATATTGTGGACATTTCCAGGTGTTCCCTTTGGTATTCCGTCCAGGATTGATGGAGGGAGGTTCAAGAATAAAGAATGGTGAATATGGAAAGCGTGTAGGGTGGATATTAGTATTTCATTGTGTAGATGATGTGTATGAGAACATTATCATATGGATTTGTTTGTAGAGGCAGATGGAAATATAAAGTGTGGATGAGTAAGGAAGAAGTAAGTAAATAATAGTTATGCTATGCTTTCCCTCTCCTCCTCCCCAACCCCCACACCATACAAATCCAATTGAGTGAATGATGAATGAATAAACGAACATTTTGAATTACATTGTATCCTGTCCGTCTCTCCACCTTTCCGATTCTTACAGCAGACTACGTACGTAAGAGTTAAGAAGGATGAGATGTTGATATTTTCTTGTGCTTTAAGCTAATAATCTCCAGCAGATATCTTCTCAATGAATATCACCGGTTGTAGCCGTTAATGTTGGGGTCTGAGTCTCTAACTTGAACGAGACATCAAGATATTACTCGGATATCAGATTATCTACATAAGGATTTGACGTAGTGTGTCTGGACTACAATTCCATGGCATATAGTTACACACTAAAATCCTACAGAATGGGGTCTTGGAGGTAAACCAACGGAGACGTCCATCAGTCAGCGTTTGTCAGAGAGAGGGAGCACAGCATGAGGGTTAGGAAGAGAGTACTTTTTCAAACTCTAATTGAGTGACAAGAGCCTCGACTTCACACCTGTGTGACATACACCGTGACCTTTTAATCACGGATTCTCCCGTCTGTCTGTAGTCATATTCACATCACCGACCGTCTGTCTGCCTCCTTCTCCCCGTATGAATGCATCTATACCGTGTGTACCACCTTCGCATTTTTAAATCAACCATCTCTTCATACTTCATTTTATTGACTTTTGTCATCTTCTTTTTTAAACGTGATACTATACGTAGCACTAATCCAGCCTAATCTTAACATCTTGTCATATAATTTCCTAACCCGCCTATCATCCCACTGCTTAAAAGTATTTTAGAATCCAGGCTGGGATTTCTAGCTACCGATTCGTACCACTGATCCTTACTTCAAAAACCGGACAGGAACTGATTCTATCTAATGGTAGCACCAAACCCTAAAGCAAACTCGACCTGACCCGGCATAGCATAAACTGCCACTTATATCTTATATATACTCATTCTCCCCATTGCGATTAGATGTTAGCAATTAATAGTATTCAGTGGTGTTAAATATCATCCATTAATTTTTCCCTACGCGGGAAGATGTTATACATTAATTTTCCCCAGCGCTAGTGAATGGTGTGTATGCTTTCTATTGGTCCCAAAGTAGAAATCTGATTTTGCTGGGGCAACACCAGAATAAGAGTACGATCTAAGGGTATAGCGGGTCTTGGGAGTACAGGGTTGAGCCGCGCCTTGGCTAGGCTGCTAATCGAATGCGCGGTTTGGAATATTCAAAATAAAATATCTGAAATCTCTTATTATGGCCCACGGATATATGACCAATAAATGCTCTAATGACATCCTAAGGGGAAAACATTTAATAGTTAACTACTGAGTATCTCTAATTCAGCTTGTTCGTCTACCGGGCTACATCTAAAATTTTTCTTAATGAACGGGATTTATTCGTGCGGTTTTAGAAAACAAATTCAATTTTATCTCGGTTTATATCAACCCTTATATATAATATTACATTAGTTGTTCGTTCCACATGCCAGGCGTTGTCACCCCTAAAGACTTACAATAAAATATATGTTGACTGTTTGCAAGTATCATGAGCAACTATGTGAGTAAACCCCGGACAATGTGTAGGTCTTCGGCGAATTTCTGCAGGTCTACGGCGTATATTCGCCGTAGACCGTAAATTCGCAAGTGTACCCTGCTCAGACTGGGGTATAATTTTTCATCAAAGGCTTTATCCTTTTAGGTTCGAAACTTAACTATTGGATAGTTGGAACGACCGCGTGTTTTAACCGACCCAGCGTGTGTCACATGTGTTTATATGTGCGGTGTTGAGTAGCTGGAACCGCCTTCCGTGCATACCTGTAAAGTTGACGATTTGATCTAAAATTTTATGGTGCTATCAGTCATGAAACTGGGGTATGCTGATGATATTCCCATCCAGTGCCAAAAAATTATATGGATATCCAGAATAACGTTTTCATAATATGCGAATCGGATAAAGGTAATCCCTTGTTGAGTCGATTTCAGGAAGAAACGGATCCTCTTCTTCCTCAACTGAACCTTTAAATCTGCGATACGCCATAACCAGAACCCAGCTTCTACACTCTTCACATCTAGTATAGTTTAAAGTATGTCCAACACATGAGAATATTTCTGAAAAGATTATTTCCCATTGAAGAACTCTGCACTCTTCTTGCTGCGCTTCCCCGTCAAAACAAGACTCACTCAGATACTTTTCCATGGACTTCTCTTCTCATAGCCCTCAAGATTAAAAGGGGCGTTCCACACGTCGTCACCTCGCATAACACTAACAAGGCCTTCGTCTTACAGAGCTTGTGAGACTCAAACGTTTGTATCTTGAAGGATACTCGTCAACAAGTGCAGCCCTAGCATAAAGTAAAAATATTGCGCGAGAAACGAACACTCAACCGATTAACAGTGTTTGAGAAACTTTATCTCCGAAGATTCGCTCCCGTTTACTCTCTCTCTCTCTTAATTGTTATTTCCAAGTGATTAAGCATTAGGTTTCTAACATTAATGACTTCGGATTCTGAAGCAATGAACCATGAATGACCAAGAATCCCAATCGATGGGATTTGCTTTTGTACAGTGGGGAACATACGTAATTTCTTAATGTGGGTATAAATGGACAGATAATAGGAACAACTATTTCATTTTCTTTGTTGATTATAGGGGGAACGATTTGAAAGGATAGAAAGACAGGATCGATATGATCTGGACAACGCAGACCTGCAGTAAAACCAGCGACGGTTGTACCACCAAGAAAGAGAAGAATTAATCTAGATTACCCGGTGAAAGATGCACGACAAGCGAACGTTTGGCACAAAAATAATACAGCTTCCAGGGGAAAGATAAAATTTCACCGCACAAAACATGGAGGTAAGATATTTTTCTGTTGTTGAAGTCAGAACCATCAAAGTAATCGTTCAGTATCAAGTTTTTTACAAGCATAATAAAGTGACTGATTTATATATACTTAATAATAATTTACAGACTACGCTGCATCTTCCTTGGCTGAGATGAAACTTAAGAACAAGGATACCAGTGTGCTGCGGCCCCACTTTATTACCATCTCAATTCCCTACGATGAAGTGGACCGTTATCTTCACATGGCCGTCAAAGAAGTAGAAGCTTATCCTGGTGGAAACTCTTTCCAGTAAGCCATGAACCAACGTTTACTATAACTTACATGACCGAGCCTCGGGCCCTGGTTGGGTAGAATTAGTTGATAAAAGATAGTAGGCGGCCATTTTGATTTTCTATCTGCCCGCCAGCATGATCAATATTAGTGAATGATCTATACTTAAATTACCACGGGGGGACTAAAAGCTGCGACCGCGAGAGCACACTAGTAAATTTCACTCTGTTAAAAATTAAATTAAAACTGTGTAATTTAAAGTTAAACAGGCTAAATTTTGTGTTAAAATACGTATTATAAAACATGTGTAAAGTCAAGGTTGGTATAATAATTTAAATCACGGTAACTATAATTATGTTTAACTGTAAAACCTCGTGGTTTAAGGTGCAGGTGGTAATTTAAAGGAAGCGGGAACCCCAAATTTGAAAATCTCCCATTTCATTGCAATAAGATACATATTCGCGTTAAAAGCAAAATTGTAACAAAAGATGCAGTGAAAATCAAAAAGATAATTGTAATACCAACCAATTGTAAGGTGAGTTGGGAGAAGTTGTTGTTGAGTGAAGTAAGGCGATTGGGACGGGGAGTCTCGAAAGAGGAAGCTAAGGCCAACGGTAAGCAACGTACGTGTACGCTCCCGAATACTTCGCATTCACTACATGATTCTCGGACGACAAAGTTGAAGTCTTGGTAGTCATACAAGGAAAACCCAAGGTCAAGAAAAATTCGACTCATCAGGACTATAAGAAACTAAACGGAAGGAACCACGTAAAGCTAGTTGAATCTGTGATCACATCACACAAGGTTGTGGAAGAACACTGTAACTACCACCACCACCGAAATATAATTATGAATAAAGGAGACCGGATGTCGGGATGTTCTTTGGTACCGGAACAGCCCACCATGCGAAGTCCACCCAACAACCATTGATATCTCCTCTGACAATGCACGCAATTACAAGATAAATCCAACGAAGAATCCCACGAAACAATATGATTATGATTATGATAAGATAAACCGTAAAAGAAACTGTAAAATACTGTACGAAGTAAGTGTGCTCTCCGGTCTTAATGTCATCAGCAGCTTCCCCCCCCCTTGTTTGCTTGGTAACAAGTAAGCATTGTAATTTTACACGGATTGTATCAAATCTATTTAATTTGTAACAGAGTTTTTCACCTCTGGTCACCGACCAAGCTCAACCAAAAGTTTCATGTAAAAAATTGCCAGGGGTTTTCTCTGTTACTCATTATATAATATTGAAGGAGCTGTATGAAATAAGCTCAAATCAATAAACCAAACTAACTAACTAACTACTTAAATTACCACCTCTAGAAAAGTGAAACCCCGATACAGCGTAACGCCAGGGGACGGGGGAAATACTCGGTATAAAAAAAGTATACGCTATATGGAGGTAAAATAACATTAAGTCCATTAGAACCGGGGATTTAGGGTGTGCCGGGTTCTCCGCTATACGGGAGTTCCACTGTAATTAACCTATACACTTGAAACGAACTATGTCTCTACTGTCTTGTCAAGATTCGGCATTTTGATTTCAGATGAAATTTCAAAGAAGCGCAACGCGGTAGGTGCATTACGTGCGCTTTGCTATTTCAGCCTCTCACATAACTACTTTAGATAATTAACTCCAAATTATAGAACCTGTCATCATTATAATTCGATTAAGCTGTGAAAGAATAGCTTATGGAATTCTATACGCTTAGATTGAGGAGTAGTCTTAAAAATTCTCCTAATGATCTCGACACTTAAGGGTAATTGATTGCTCCTGGTGTCTAATTCATCACGTTGCTCACGTTACTCCTTGTGTCATGTCCTCTGTCAAAACTAATATTAATTAATTCTTCCGCGTCCTAAGCTATCTTGTCCAAGTCATTCCTGTCATATGCTTTCCCCACCTCTCTCTCTCTCTCTGCCTTCCCTTGTCTCTTCTTTCCCACCTTCTTTTCCATTACCTTTTGCCATTATTATTGTTATCACATTATAAACTTGCACATGTCCCCGGTCTCTCTATCCATTGACTTGCTTTCTTGCTCATTTCCCCCTCCATGTTTTCCTTGTCTATTGTTCACCCCTTTTGACTCGCGTATATCGGATTTGGCTTCGCCAAAAGGAATCAAGGACATCAATCTTTCTGACTAGGCTTCTTGAAAGATTTTACAATATCCCTATCCCTTGTCTTGTCTCACTCTCCTCTCTGATGACTATCCCTCTTGTCTTCCTCATCCCTCTCAATTGTCATATCCGTATAGCTTGTCTCAAAGTGTGAAAAATCTATTATAAAGCATCTACTGCACTCTCTGTTGACGGGAGAAAATATAACCTTATTATTGATGAGATTATCATACCGTACCTTCAAAATATTTTCTTGATCCATTATAGAATTAACAATGAGGATTATCAAACATCTCCATTTCGTGTCTACAAGCTTGACTTTTCCTTTGTCATTCCTCACTCCTTGTTCAAAAGGCTGGCTGAGAATAATCCATTAATAAAGCCATGCTTTCTCCCCTCTTCACTTCTATTCAATCATAGGCATTTTCTTCTGCTTTCTCCTTACATTGTCCACTTCCTTACCATTACTTCAAGTTCAGTACTTTCTCCATAGTCTACAACCAGAATCTAGGAATACCTTATGCTCTCTCCACTACTACACCATGCAGTTGTTCAAGGCCTCAATAAAATTACTTGATTCCAACCCAAAAGCTGCCAATAGATGATCAAATTAACTACTACCGCGTTAATTACTCCTACAGCAGGTGCATCTCTCGCTCTCTTTTTAAGGCAAAAGGGTTAATTCAGTTTATAAATTAGTGCTAGGAAAATAAAAATGCAAAGTTTGATAGTTTCATGCATTAATTAGCTTGAAATTGTTTCATTCCTAGGTCGAGTAGTGTGGAGATTGAAGATGCGTTGGATGGATATAATCATTCTAAATTTACAAACCCAGGCGTGAAGATGGGCACTTGATGTCGGAGATGAGGAGAGTTTTTAAATTGAAATCTCTTTCGGTTTGTATCTTTTAAAAATCCCCCAGATTTCTATACTCAGATCATAAGAAGCGGCATCTCACCCTCTTCATGCACGTATATAGTTTCATGCATATAAGAGACGTCATTCCAGGACAAGTTGTGGGAAATGAGCTCAGAATACAAATGGATATCCGAATGTAGAGAATGGAAAGAATGAAGTGATTAAATTAATTTTCAAACCCGGGAGCTACAGAAATCCATAAGTTCCATCTTCCTCCCCCCGCTTGCCGTATCTTCTCGAGTCCTGCCTCTGCATGGCTTGTGCAGCTCTCATTCTTTCTCCTGTCCTGAGTGAATATTATCCCTGTAATTTAATTTTTTATTTGCCTCCAAAGAGTCTCTCCAAGAAGAAGCTGGGCGGACATGATTGTAATTAGAATTTCATCTTGAAATAGAAGAATATATGGCGGGCTAATGGGATTTTTACGCTCTTCGTTACACCATCTTAGGATGATGATGCATTCATCCTCCTATCATCCTATCATCACAATTTGTGTGGCCTTTTACCGCATACATGGCTTCTCTTAAAACATTCTTCTGGATTGATGATAGGTGAAAAACTTGATCCAATTCTAAACTTCTCAAAGTTTTTTTCCAAACCTTAAAACAGCAGCTTCCCTCAATTAATCCTCTCTCGTCGTACTGGTGAAATTGAATTCAGAGAAAGACCATGCCGCATTGTCCTTTTCTCTCACTACTTTCTCAAGTCAGCCAGCAGGCTAAAGGGTAATCTTACCTAATTTTAGTAGTCATAAAGGATGATATTCCCCTGATGATTAAGCTAGCAAGCAAGGATACAACCCTTTATTCCCCCTTCAGCCTCGCTCATTACAGTACTGAGCCACACACAAGCAAGGGAAGGGAGGGAGTGATAAGCTCGACTAATGAGACTGCGTTTCACACCTTCACTTCCCTTAAATCATAATCATTTGTTACCATTAGCCACGGACCCGCTCCAGACCAGAACACAGACCAGCAAGTCCGAATAAGATGGACTTGAAGAAGTAGTTCCAGTTTTCGGTATCCAAATCAATTTAACTTGTATCTTCTGTTTGAGATTATAGTCGTTGCTTAGCCTTTTATATCAGTTAGTACTTTTAGTTTAGTTGTTTTAATTATCAGTTGCTATAGTAACGCACTTCTTCCTACCTTCTCTACACCAGGCTGTATTCTACTTCCCCTATTCAATATCCGGTATCCAGCCATAATATCATAAGAAAGTAGCCCAGAAGCTGAAAGTCCATATAATATAGGCAGTGAAAGCGACATACCCTGGTATCCATTCCTCAAAACTGGCATTACTATTTACATACCATTTGCTACCATCCATAACATGAATTTGCATGCAAACCTTGGGAATCGTGACAGGATTGACCTTTAATCATTAAAATATAAATAATGTATATTCAGGAGCAAATCAAATAGCTCGTGGGTTTTAACTAGTTGCAACAGCGTTTATCATAGGAATGCTCGCCACCATGTTGGACTCATAAT
This sequence comes from Sminthurides aquaticus, assembly GCA_906901655.1. Lineage (NCBI taxonomy): Eukaryota > Metazoa > Arthropoda > Collembola > Symphypleona > Sminthurididae > Sminthurides > Sminthurides aquaticus. The sequence goes on from CAJQTT010000003.1 coordinate 6,920,061, forward strand.
TTGGAGAGTAAATTGCGTAAAGATGGGAGTTGTGATGGGTGTGTTCTCCTCCAATAAACTTTGGGAATTGCCTGCTTAATAATCTATATGGAATGAATGATTATTCATTGCGCTAGCGTTTCATCATGGAAATAAGTGGTTCACACCAGCCTCGTCCCCACCACCATCCCCCTGTCCACCTCAACCAGTTCGGCTCTGAGATGAAGTGTATTTCAAATGCGGAGCATAATCCATTTCATGCAGTCAATCCGCATCCACGCTTCCATCCAAGCCCGAGCGCCAACTACGAACTGTACACAGCATTCAAACAAAATCGCTGGGAGCGCATCATGGAGCGGCGGCAAAACTGGAGGACACAAATAAAATGACTTATTGCTTCGTGTTGTGGAAAAGTAGTCAACAGGCACGAAGAAAAGCTTTTCAATCAAGATGAATGACCCTGATATATTCTACAAGAGTTCCCCTCCGAATCTTACACTGCAATTATCATTTACATACTTCATCTTCACACAGGATTTATCCACCATCACCTACATGTAAATCCTCCACGTTAATCCCACATCACCCATTATCCTCCCGTGCATACCCATACACACACATGCAGCAGCAATAGACGCTCACTAACTATCCGCAATCCAAGCCAGCAAGCCAGCAAGCCAGCAAGCAAGCAAACAGTCTGGCCAGCAGGTAGGTGATTATCCCTGTAATTTGTGAGTGTGTGCAAAGAGGAGACGGCCTTTGAATCTAAACACCTTCCAAAGTCTTTTCCAATCTTCCGCGTCCTCCTCCAATCTCATCACCAGTCACAGCCAGCAACACAGCTTCCCCTTTCACCCTTTACTCCTTAAGGTAAAACTGGACAGAAACTAAAACGATTGAGAAAGCAAATCAACCCGTATACCGACATGTATTGATAAATTCAGAAAATCCTCTCTCCATTAGTCTCCATCTTGCGTCTTATTGCGTGCAACTTTGGGAGGACCGTGTCATCCTAGAAAAACACCTGTAGGAAATTAGCTTGCAGGGTTTGCTGGTTTGCTGGTTTGCATGACCGAAACCGTGGATCAAACACATTAGCCTCTACCCTCCCCCTTCTTCCATGTGTCGGTCAAACCGGCCTTGCCCTTGAGTTCTATCTGTAATCCGTGTTGAGCAATAAGGAGCGAGAGATAGAAAACTGATTCCGAAACTTAAGTAGCAATTCTATGAATTACGATTAATAAATATTGGAGAAAATAATGGGGCGGCATGAAAGGGTGAATAAGAATCAAGCTACTCTTCACAAGCAATCATCAATTTATCAACAATCTTTCCCCCCTTCGTGTCTTTTTATTAGCTACCAATGGCTTGTAGAGGTTTAATTTACACATGTCTTCTCCCTCCCTACGTCCTAGCTTTCAGCTTCCTCATCTCTTTTTCCCCGTCGTCGTATCAACAACAATCCACTCAGTCTTCTTCCGCCTTTGCCCGACTTTATAAACTTGGCTCCTCCACCATTATGCAGGCATCTTGCTGACTTGCTTTTCTCCTCAGCAGTCCTCCCCACCGACTCACTACACATCTTTTCCCATACTCTGTACAAATTACCTCACCGTTTCACATACCCAATTATCATCTGTTCATCAAAATAACTAATAAATGTTATCATCATTGTCGCACTCAAGTGCTCCCTACTCCGGCTTCTTCTCTTCCTTTATCCCCACAGCATCTCTCCTCTTCTCTTTCACATCTCCCCTGAACTAATCTCTTCTTCAATTTACAAACCATACACAACACCACAACGCTAGGCTCACACAAAGTGAAAGCACGCAGCTCAGTAGATCAATGAACGTGAATGTGCGCTTCCAAGAGCCGCCGCAGATTAAGAACCACCACCATCAAACCTTGAGTAGCCCGCAAATCATTTTCATATCAGTCCACAATCAAAGAGATGAGTGCACACATTCACCAAAACATTCAAACTCTAATCCATTTTATATTATCCCGTTATCAATGCCCATCCGAAAAAGCTAAACCAATCCGTCCGCCACTACCAAAACAGGAATCTCTCTCATAATGCCACCTCATCCTCTTTCTCTTTTAAGCTACCGAATATTTCCGACGACAGCGTAGCAGTCCCTTACAGAGCACTAACTCTACCAGCCACCGCAGATGCTGGCGCCACCATGCGTTCCTCTACACTCCCGTCATCTTTTTTTATTACATTCATACACCTTTGAAATTCCAAGAATTTTTCCAATACCGCACATCATTTTTCCTCCTTTATCTTCTTTCTTCGTCCATCTTTTAATTTAGAGCAACCACACAGTTTTTACGCATAACCTTTCCTTCCGTTGCAATGAATCTACTAATTTCCAATCCGCTGAACATTTCCTGTAAGTTTACATAATGTCACCCGAATTCTTGGAATCCTTCGTAAAACCATATACGTGCTCTCTCACACATCTTCAAGCTCCTGCCGCGACCACGAGGGTGAATTGCATAATAATTCTACTCCTCTCTTGTATTATCTTGTTTGATTTTATTTTCTTCTTGCATACTTGCAAATCTCCTGCTGAGTCTTTTATTCTTCAGCTTTTCACCTTGTCCTCTCCAACTTTTGTATTTATCAACTCAATACGTCCAGCATTAAAGAATTTTAATCCTTCCCCCATCCTTCTTTGCACAAGTTCAAGTGCATTTCAATTCTTTAGCTTCCAACGCCGACTCTACAATATTTATTTAAACGAGACTGGAATTTTAAAACCTTTGCTACCTTGCAACGTAGAACAACGTAGCTTTTATATCATCAAGCATTAATGAGATAAATGATTTTATGAGAATTTGGTGCGAAGATATTAGAATATAATGATGGGTTTGATAATTCCCGAAAAGGGATAAACTCAGTCCAGGGGGAGATACTTTCCCCAGAGATCATATAGCCAGATAAAATCCAAAGAGAATTTTGTAAGTTCGTTCAGGATTCTGGTCTTGAGTAGAAGAGATGCTTGTTGTTACATTGTTTGTTGCTGCTGAGAAAGCAATTATTCTTTGATGCTGTCAATTCTTCGTCAACAAGCCTCTGGACAGGGCTAAGTACATGTTTCATTCTCTTAAAATGGCTAATAAATGAAAAATCTTAGGATAAATGACATTGGATCCACCCATGAGCAATAGGGATAGTGAGCATCTCCCCGGCCTTCGCACCAATTTCATCCAGCACCTGCATCATCCCGTTTCTTTGTCGGCGCTTTCCTCCAAGTCTTTTATGCTTTGCATCAAACATGTTTTAAGCTTTTGGGTTTTCTCCGAGGGTGTAATTTTGACTGACCGAGTCGGATAAGCCCGCAGCAAGTTACACTTTTCTATATAATACTCACACGGAGCTGGTCAGCAGGTAAAATAATCAAGATGAGAGTAACAAGCGCGGACGGCACAAGGGAGTTTACCTTCCTTCCTTCGTCTTCTGGTTCTCCAAAAACCAAATGTAAATTCTACCCGTTGTTATCGGTTATACTTTATTAGCTTTATTACCTGCTTTCCCCGTAGCCTTCGCTATATTCCAATGCCCGCTGTATAGGAATGGTGGTGGTGGGCGGGAATTGGGGATTGGTTATAAGTTATACGAGCCGAAGGTGCAGTTTATATATATTTTGAGAGGTGTATTTAAAAGTTAGAGGGACGTGAGGTGAGTTTGGGGGACACGGCGAGTGTTGATTAAAGGGTTGAATGAAATCAAGCTGCCGTCCTTCTCTCAATAGCCATCCCTTTTACCTTAACGTAAAGTCTTCAACCTACCTATTATTTTTACATGACTAATATCTCATTAAATGCAAATAAGATTAACAAAACCTTCCCTGTAAAACAAATTGCAGTTGACTTCAACCAAGTGCTCCTTAATAGTACTCACAACAACTCAAAGAGACAGCCAGAAAGTTGTAGCGTATATTATACTTCCATCTTTAGTATTATACTAACATCCTTCCCTTTGTATTTCACCTCCATCATATTTGATATTCTTCCTCCAAGCTACTAACTGCTCTCTCCTCTCTTCCCAAGTCAAACTATCAAACGGAGAGCAGGGAAAAGAGCATATCTCAGAGCAGAATCCAAATTATAAAAACCTGTTCTTCCTGGCAACCCTCCCACCTTTGCCACGCCGAAGCCGAATCAAGAAGATGCTCCCCCAAAACTTGTAATTCTCTTCAAGTTTCTCAAATCTCCGTATGTTCAAACGGGGAAACACTACGAACGAGAAACCCGAGCAGCAATACTATGCTATGAGTATACCGACCATCATCTATTTGCTTTGGAATCAATGCTGCTTCTGCCTATTTATCTACACACTTTGTAAATATTACACGAAATTATTTCATAGTCAATAATTATAGGCGTCCAGAATTTAATGGCCCATTTTCATTATTCCTCAAACACCTTCTCCAAGCCTCATCTCTCATTTCATCTCCCTCATGTTTTCCCTCGTATTTCCCATTCTCCATTGGCTACCAAGTAACGTAAGCAGCCGCTACGCTCATCGCTCTTAAAACGCCACTACCTCTCACAGACATACCATTATCTCTAGAGAAAATATTATTATTCTAAATATGCATTTCCCGCTTTACATCCATCCATATGTAGTGCGCTCAATCCGTGTCCTCAACTCACCTAAGTCTTCTTCTGTTTACTTATCTAAAGGCCAATCGCCAACTTACTCTCTGTATAATAGTGTGTACTTTTAATGGCCGCGCACTCATCTATACTCCCACTTTAAATCCTTGCAATTCAAAAAGCAAACAGTGTGAATTTCAAGCCTAATTGCAACCTTCAACCTACCTCGGCCAGTAATTATGGAATGTGGAATCGCAAAGATAAACTCATAAATTCTAAAGCAAAAACTCCTCCAGACTCCCTCGTCTTTCCTTTCGCCATCCTGTCCTCCGCTCCTCTATAATGCTGAATACCCTCCACTTTTTTCGCCCTCTCCGCCTCATACCTGTTCAGCTACCACTACCTTACGTATCCTATCGTCTCTCAGAGATTTACGAGCGACATCCAGAGCGGATATAACTAACGCTAATAATTACATGCAAACGTTGAACGTGTTGAAAACAATCCCACTCATCCACTACGCTCCTTCCGCAACCTTTTATCGAGTCATTCATTTCAATTTCTCATCCCTTACACTCTCTCTGAATCCATCCCATTAAACCACCTTCTTTTACAGATCACTGCTTCTGTTTTCACTTGGAATTTCCAGCTTCCAAACAGCATTCTACTTGTTACTAGCCGCATACTTCTCAGAGTTTCGCCGATAAAACTTCAACAAACTCAACAAATTGTATCTGATTGTCCTAATTTTACCTTAATCCCGATTAGACGAATATTATCTAAACTGAATTTTACAATTTAAACAAAATTTTACTTCCTGCTGTGTTCAAGAAATTAAGGGTAGACAACGGTTTACTTTTGATAATAATGCTTGCGATTTAGGCTAGCTCTTCTTCTTTTTTATCATCTTTGCATCCCGTTTAACTTGTATGTAAGGACTATTCTCCCTCTGGCTTTTTACAAACACAGAATTGTTGCAAGAAATTATTACGACGCGAGGATTCAAGAATAGCCTTCATCTCCCTCATGACACCTCACGTTGTGGATTTGATTTGGATAATTTATGTGGAGCACACATCCTGTGGAGCTTGAAGAATTTTAGATGAAAGCTACTCCACTCTCCACACACTCAATGCTTTAATCCGTCAAGTGGGTGTTTGGAATGCAAAGAATACAAGATTGCGACGGTTCCGGCAATGATAATATATTTTGACTTGAGGGGATATCCTCTCTTCCTACCCTTAAGCAAAGTCAGAGATATATCACCCGCAGAGTGATGATTTTCTTAAGGATCAGTAGACATTTCTTTGAGTTGCGGATAAAGTTCCGTTACCTATGGCAACGCTCTGGTTTCTTTAAATATCTCCTTCCTTTATACACTCTTCTCAACTACCAGAGAGCATCTTCTATACATATCATCATCACAGTTACAGTGACTCTCTTGCTCCTTGCTCCTCCATCCCTCAACGAGTCAGCCTGTCGTTTGTTGAAATTTGCTTTGGTTTTGGTTTGTTTTTTGTGCGGAAGTCCTGTGGGGCCGCTTTTTCTTGGGATCCAGCTATTAGTGATGGTTGTGTGAAAGGAAATTACATAATTTGTCAGTAGTTTGGTCTTGCTAAACAAAGTTACAAATGTTCCTCGCAGCCGTTGTAGGTTGTAGAGGTGTTAGTTACGGCGCTTCATGTGTGTAGATGTGGTCATGATAAGACTCAGCACACATAACATCCACATGGATTTCAAAGACTGAGTGAGTGAATCACCTTTATCTTGATTCTACGTCTCCGGTCTTTCATAATAAAGGTGATGATGCTCCTTGTTGGTCCATTTAATTCAATGCCTCAAATTACTCAAACTTCCAACCAATGCACCAACGCCGCTCTCCTCTACTCAATAACAGCAGTTCATGAATTGTGAGCAGGACAATTACACTACATCCATTTCCCTTTAGTCCTGCTTTCCCGACTTTATTCTTCTCCTCCTTGGCTTACACCCTCAAACCTTTACCTTTCCGGCAAAAGTGTTGAAATATATAATACACTACTACACTAAAATTACAAGGATGTGCATCAAGCAAACAGTTCGCTCTGGACATAGATCCGCCGAGACGGAGAGTTTCATTAAAAGATGGAAGGGGAGAACAACAAGACGGACGGGAAGGACAATAAATTTAGTCCAAAGAGAAGGACGCTGATGTATGAATTCCAATTTCCGTTTATTTAAAGCGTGCCGTGTTTCAGAGTATTTCGTATTGTCTCCGAGTCTTCACAATGTGTTTGTTTGTGTGTACAATACCCGGTAGTTGTTCTCCACTCCTTGATTTTCACAGCATGATGCAGTCAATTTCTATTATCTTCTTTCTTGTCCCATGATGACTTCCACTCTTCCAGCAGCCAGCAAGCCTCTCAAAGAAGTCTTTTAAAATCCTCAAATCACCTTTTGTCCTCTTTCCTTCCACTATCTCTCCCTCAATTCCTCAACTCTCCAAGTCCATTTGTCCGTATCTGTTACGGCTATGGATCTCTACCACCTCTTGTACTTGAACCTCCTATCATTCTCAACTACTACACCCAAAAACATTCACACCCTCATCATCATCACTTTGTTCCTTAAAGTTACATTTCCTCTTTCACCCCCAGCCAGATCACATTATTCGATTTCTCCGATGGGAATGCTTGCACAGAAGCCACCACCAGGTCATCATATAGCATATAGCGTCGCAGAAGCTCATTCATTAACAGGCCACACTGCAAGAAAGCTAACCCCTATCCTATATATGTACCCCCAATCAGCCTTTCTCAGTCCAGGGTGCTTAAACAAAGCGCACACTGTATTACACGACAATATCACAGGATGTCTACCCGAAGGAGAGTCTAGATCATATCAAGATAACCTCACCACAACAGCCCGAGTAAAAGCTGACAGTCTGTCCGTTGCAGACAAGGTTAATTACTCGTATCATTATTTAGGGAGAGCCTCCCTTAACCACGAGCATATAGCTTGCTATTCCCGCCCTTCTCATCAATCTCTCTTGCCATTATGCTTTTTCGTTTCAGCTCTCCAACTTATTACGTGTAGCTGTGGCTAAAACCGACATGCTTCGCCAATCACGACTTTACCGGCCTCCAGCCAGCAGCAGCTCCCTCCCTGTCTACTTGTCTCGTCCGTCCGCACCACATTATTCATTTTTAATGCTGCTCCACCTTGGAGAAAGCGGAGAAAGCAATCCCGCCAAATAGTTGTCACACATGTACTCGTCTGATTTCTCATTGTAAGAGCTCGATGGGCAAAGCGGAATTTACCTCATTAATGTCTTTGGGGCTTGATGAGACTGAGTGAAAGCCTAATTACTTTCACTTTCCCCGGTGGGATGAGGAAACGAGGAGGATGGAGAACAAAGTATGTTGTCACTACGCCGCAGGTGGCCGTACAAGAATAATAAGTCTGTTATATATTTCAAAGCCTTTCAATAATTGTTTGTGAATAAAAGTCGGGGTTGAAAGAGACCGATTCCATCTTTGAAAGAGCTGGGTAAAGCAAGGGGAGAAGTGATTATAAATAAAAGCTTATTTCCGCTCACCGGCCAATCCTCTTTTACAATCAATCCACAATCTCCCACCATCCTCAAGTAAGTTTTTTGAATTTTTGCAACGTAACCCAACTCCCTCCACCTGTGCCAGCCTCTTCACTTAAATTGAGGAAGGATGAAAGGAGGATTTCTTTACAATTTTTAGTTTCCTTATACACAAGAAAAATTGAGTTAGAAACAAGTGGATTCACAAGTAGATAAGAGCAAAGACCGCTCCCTCCCAAGAATAAGAAAGAGTATTAGATGAATGAATGGTAGTTTTCTCGTAAAAGTTCTCACGCTGATTCGGTAGCGGTTTCTTCTTCTTCTCAATGATCAAACGATTTCCGATAAAGTCTTCTCTGTGAGAACAATAGAGTTGTACGACGTACACACACGTGTTTCCCTCTACATTCCCATAACTTTGACTCTTGTTTTGGGTTAATTTGAGGAAATTACGAGACGAACCTTCAACAAAGCAATGCGAAGATCCTTCTGTTGCATCCTATACCTTACCTCCATTTTCTCACTCATAGAATTTTTCTCAAGCTTTACTTCATTCAATCCTAGTTTCTGGAGTACTGCAAACAAGCAAGCAGGAGCACACAGACAGAACGTTATTATCCAGGAATGAGAATGACGTTGGCAATTATTCCTAACATTGTTTTCACCTTTTGGGTTGAAATCCTTCATCCGCTTTACGCATCCATCAGGAAGCTTCAACGCCCTCAAGCTTGTGCTTCTAACCCACGACTGCCATATCCTTTGCCTTTCAGTCTTTTGCGCTTGTTAAGCATACTTTTCAAAGAGGTGTCGTAAAGTTAAAGGATGTAATTACAAAGAGAGTGCCGACTTTCCGTAGTTTCATAAACAAGATCAGTTTGTGTATGCTTTGTAACCCTTCCAAGTTGCACTTATCGAAAGACTAAATTGCTATTTAGCATTTTTACTATATTTTAGTCTTGTGGATGATTAACTAAGTGCTGGCGTGTTCTTGTATGTTTTCCTCTGGCTTACGAGCTCATTCGTAGCGTTTCTCATGTTCTGTGGGTTTTTGGAAAGTTAAATGCTTTCTTACGTTCCTTTCCATCATAAACCCTACTTTCGTATGCTCAACAACTGTCATGTTTAAATTTTATTCTTGGATCAGAGGCTCTACAGACTACATAACTTCAGCCTGTGCGTATATCCGATAGCATCCTTTTAGAATATCTCAGCCCATGGCTTTTTATTCTAGGATATTTTCGGTTGTACTGCAACAGCTTATGTACATTAGTTATTATCGAGCTCAAAGTTAAGTCAGGTTACCCTCCACCAGTTTCACTTCATGTGAGCGCAACTAGAGTACTTGAGTTAGCTTCTCCTTGTATTTTCATAGTTTGGTGCATCTTTTTCCTAGTGCCTGGAAGCGCACAAGAAAATGATAATAATCATGAAAATAACACGTTACGAAATTGAACAAAGCTAGGACGAAATAGCCGTTAAAGGTGCCGAGTGGGCTTACTTTTTCGATTTTTCCAACATTGTCTATTCTATTCCTACATTCCTCCAGCCTCTCACACCTCTATTATCAAATTTTATAGAACCGAGGCGTTGACTAATGAGAGCCAGCAACACTTTTAGAGCATTGATCTAGCCTTTTACTTCTCCACTTTTGCTCCCCACGGAAAATATTTTCAGCGCTTGTATTCATTGATCTGTGTATAGATTCTGTAGGATCTTACTGTCTTTTTCCTATTCTCTGAATAAGAAAAGTCAAGGGCTGACAGTAGAGCACACTCCTAGGTAAACACTAAGAAATTTGAATTGTAGGTAAATTTTATCCATATGGTTGTAGTTAATATCCCTGCTGGCCAATTTTTTTTCCTACTTTTTCCTACTTTTTCCAAATTCCGCCAAAATTCAATAAAGACACTAGGTTGCATCCATAAATGAGGTCAACAAAATTAGGTTCCCGTCAATTCATACATCGTAATATGTGAAAAGTAACTCATGATCGTCTTGCACGATAAAACTTCCGCGAGGTATACTCATAGGATTTAATATTCTGATGTCAGTTGAACACCAAAGTTTACTGTAAAATCTCAACTTTGGTCCATGTCCTTTGCTACCATAAAAGTAATAAAGTAAGTAAAGTAAACAGTTTTAGACCTTCTTATACACACTTAAGTGTTCATCCAGGCCACCGCTATTTGCTTTTCTTTGGGGGGCTTACGCCTTTATTCGGTTTCTGTTACATTAACGGCATTTAGCTATGGGGGGAATCGCCCCGTACCCTGGCTTTGCTACCATAAGAAACACTTAACTATCTCATATTCTTATTTAACTTAAAGACCAAAGCACTATTTTGCTCGCATTAAGTCTATCATACTTGACCTGTACATTCATAAGATATATCAAGTTTATACAAATATTCATAGCTTTTTCCATAATTTTAGTTCCGTAATTTTACCATCCTACACCATCTCATTTTCAATATATGATTGTATTATACGTCTTACATGCTGTGCTCAAAAGTTAAAACGAAAAAAATCTGACACTCGCCATGGTCTGGAAACACTATCGAGCTATATATAGCACATATTTATTTCTGAAGGCGTACTCTTTAATCATTTAAATAGCTAAGTTGTATTTTTAGCACAAATTCATTGTATCAGCGAGATATTTACGATTTTAAATTTAACATGCTTAAAAAAATCTATGTTCATACTATCTTCTTGTTGCTGTGTATAGACTTGTAGACCGTTATAACCGCTTCAGTGCAGAGTACTCACTGAATCAGTCCGAGAAAGCTACGCTATGCTCATTCCCGGTTCTATTCCTACTCACATCCCAATATGTAATGGAAGCTTTGTAAACTAGTGAACTATATACGCAGTCTGTACTGCTAGAATGGGATCTGCACAATTAAATTCATAATAAATTTCCTGTTGACGCAACAAAACAAGTTTTAGGAACAAAACACTAAAAACTGTAGAATGGGCACGTCGACCCCATCATAAACGTGTATCAACATTGTTTTGCAGCTACTTATGTACTTCTTTATTGTAGTGCAGGATTGGAATGAATGTTATAGCATGCATTGGAGTATACTAACATGTAGGTTTAGCCCTGCTACCACTACGTCATCATTCTCCGTGAAACTTTCAAGTGATCCAAGAATATGTGGCGCATCTGTATGATAAGGGTGGCGCTGGGGTGCTAAATAAAAGAGCCAACCCAGTCTACCCTCAATTAGTTTGGGAATAAAGCTGCAACATAAGAACAACTCTCTCCTCCTCCTTTACCTTATGATACAAATGTACTGCTACAATTTATGCAAGAAAAAGTTGATTCATGCAACAGGCCTAGAGCACAAGCAGTAGGAACATAGTTGTAATAATAATATTCGCACCTGGTGGCTATTTTTTGTGTTTTAAATAACTTTATTGAGTAAAATAACATAAATTATTGTGCAACAATTGAATCACATCTAATCGTTCTAAGTCCGTAATGTTTTCGGATTGTCTCTCTGGTTCTTAAACAAATTTTCACATTTTCTAAACTTCTACTTTGAGCATCGCACCAAAGGGTTTTTAATGTCCGTTTTCCCGTCATATGGCTTTGATACCCAGGTCACGCGTCACCCTTCTTCAACCCTCATTATCCTCTACACATATGTTTAAGATATAATATGAAAAGGTTAGATAAAGAATCATTATGTGTGTGGATGTGAAAGATGTGGCATCTCTTGCTTGTCTGTAACCCGTTTAGGGTGTTAGAGTATCATTATTTTAACCCAGAAATGATATACCAAGCACAACATTTTGAAATCAGTTTTATAACAAACTATCTGTAACACTGAATTTGAGTTATTCCAGCTCATTATGAAATTTTCTTCTCAAAAATGCTTATATTTTACGCATATACTTGATTGCTAATCATCCAATCGTTAAATTTGTATATGTCACCGATTTATTAAAATTTTAATTGATTTATCTGTTTCATCTGGGACAGCGGAAAATTGCAGAAAAATGAATAGTTAAAATATGATTTAAACAACTAAATAAAATGCTCAATGAACTAGACTGCTTTACGCTCATCTTGAGCTGAAGCAGTAATTATCTTGATTTCATACATATCATTCTAACGTGTAAATCTATTACAGCTGATATACAGCAGATTACACTTGTTTTGTGAGGATGGTCATCCCAAAACGTTGTCCACCGCATAAAGGTAGGGTTGCTGCATAAAAGTACAACATCTGGCGGTCAGCTTTCAAAGAAAATTGAAAACCTCATATTGATAACGTCCCACGATCCAGAAAGTGAAAACACATATCTTTCTTGATGATCATACGTATCATTAGTCGGGTAGAATTGCATCTCACTTTGGACAGGCGCGTATATCTTTGACTGCGCATAATATTGAATACTTAGAAGTGGATGTATTAGCCTATCTATGGTTATGCTTTGAGCTTATAAATCAAGACTGCTTCGCTGCCAGGTCTGTCGTCTTATTGCACTGAAGTTTATTAACGAAATTATTGTAATGAATAGGTATTATCGCAAGAGCTGTGCCAAATCAGTCTCATCAATTTTATAAGCTCAGTCACCATCGAGTATTACACCACCGTTTTCTCAAACCGGCATACTTTTTCATCTCATTTTAGATGCTGAAATTCCTCTGAAACCCGTCATTTCTATCCATATTTACTTTGAATAACTATGCACAGCCTATGCAATCCCCAAATTTTCCGCATACATCCAAAATTTGCTTCCTCGTCATCATTTAATTAGCGAACTTGCCTAACTATGAAGTGTGAAACAATAACGAGAATTTACTCAAAAGTTCAGCGGGATCAGCAACAGCATTTTAATCCAAGCTCATGCAAGTGTGAATGATGAATAGCTTCTCACACTATTTTCTGTCCTCCTTGTGGTTCCTTTTTATTTACAATCCTGAAATGTGGCAGTAAAAATTCATTTACTTTTCTACCTCACCCCTTCACTCAACTCCTCTCAAGTATTTCAAACTTTAATGATCATGAGCTAGCAGGGCAGACTCCAGACTTTGTTCTAGCTGGGGGTGATAAAAGCAAGAGGAAATGAAAACAACGACAATTACATGGCGGTAGCAGCAAGAGCAGCTTAAACTCGACTGGATTCAGAAGAGTAGATTCGACAAGAATAATTTGATGGGGTAGGTAGCGTATAATTATATTATAGTATATTATGCTCTCAGAAACCAGGATAACATTATTAATATACATAGAGGACCATGTGCCTAGAATTTTAACACACTATTTTTCACCCATCCAAATCTTAAAGCACTTCAATCCTCTTCTCCCTTGCATCTTCATAAACCCAATCTTACGCGGCATTAACTCCATCATGAGTAAATGGAGACAGGGAGCAATTGAGCGTCGTTTCAAATTTCTTCCCCCCTCCCTCATAGTCAGACTCAAGTCTGGCCCTCGCCAATGCTTTCAGGAAACGTCTACCTGCCTCCCTGCCTACCCGCACTAAACTAGGTGAAGGCATCATCGCTGAAATTACACGGCAATATAACCAAGCATCACCTGGATAAACACCCATTGACCATTTTATCCCTACCCCGCTTTCCCCTTCAGAAAGCTCCAACTTAACCAAACCTTTAGCTCAGAACAAAAGAGTCACGACAGGGAAAGGTATATAAATTGCTGCATAGAGGGTCAAAATATGATTGCTTTAAAGTGTCGGAGAAGGTGCGATGAAATTATTACTCTCCCTGTGTAGTTCACACGTATAAACAATAGTTGCTTGCGGTAGAATCCGAGACAGGACATGCAACACTAATCATTTCTAATTCATTTTAAAACTATCCAGTATTTACCTACCATTATAAAACCCCGACTCTCCTAGCTCCTTTCAATACTCTTTTCCAGTAATTTGAGGAGGAAATTTTTATCAGTTCTCTCCGATCCGATCTTCAATCTAAGGTTCTCCCCTCTGCCTCTTATCCCGTATAAACAGCGGGCAATAACGGGCTACGCTATAACCTTCTCTCTCTCTCTCTCTCTCTCTCTGCCCCCAAAGAGTTTATTTAACACGTGGGAAATCCTGCTTTGCTTTCCTGCATTGCTTTCCTTCATCCCTCTATTTTCATCCCTCGTATGTATAATTTCAATCCTCCTTCTTAGCTACTAGCTACAAATAATCCTGCATAACATATTTCCCCCCGTTAGTAAACTTATCTGAGACGATCATCAATTCAAAGCATCACACTATATCATTTTCTTCAGTTAAGGGAGTTTCTCCTTCAAGAAATATCGAGCAATAATTAATATGTATAGAGACTTGATAGTATTTTATGTTCTATTTTTTCAAACTATTTTTTCCAAACATCCTCCAGCTTTGTCTTAAGAAACCCAGCAAACTAAACTCTTGTACGTGTAAAATAAAAACTTTTTAAATCAAAGCCTCCAGCAGCTCTCATCTCTTTAGTTTATTTTCAGTCCCTACATTCAGTCTCTTCCACCTTTATCCTGGAATGACGCCTTGTTTTCCATCCAGACCACGAAAATTAGAGCATACTTGCCTGGCCTTCCTGAGGAAAAAATAACAGCTCTGTATATCCGATTCCAAGAGCACGGCTGTATATTTTAATAATCTACCATTTTTTCGAACATGCAACATCAAGAGTAGTAGTTAGTTAGAATACTTTTAGTAGAAGAGGATTGAGCAAAAGCAAACAGTCTGACCTTTTTATTATTCACGATAATTGATACATTGTTTGCATGGCGCACTGCCTTCCTTTCAATACATGTTTATTACATTAGACCTTGTGCAGTGATAATCATCCTCTTTGAATTCTTTTCCTAGAGGCATAAAGAGCTAATATTTTTCATACTCTCCTCTTTGCCCACAGGCCCTTTTGAACAAGAGATGCATTCTTCTACAAAACTATGCAAGCCAAGTCGTTTATCCTTTACCACAATCCATAACACAAGCAAAAAAAGCTATTAGCCATTTCATAATTGCTCTTCTACCTTAGCTAAATGCTTGCAAATAATACATTTGTATTTGTCTTGAAGGCTTGCAAAAAGCTCTTGTTTGTTTGCCCAAGCTAACACTTGAGCAAATTTTGCAAATCTTTATGTCCGCCACCCACCCAGAGCTTCGCTAATTCTCTCCACCTCTTGTTTGCTAGAACCTTCGCAAATTAGCTAATTTATTCCATCTCTATTGAATTAATGCCGCTTCCCATTAGACTTGTAAAAAGTTCGCGAATATAATCGCCGCTACCCTTGTTCTCTGTCTGCATATATTTTCAACTTGCAAATACTTGCTATGAAACTCCTATCAATTTGAATAGTTGTTCAGCATTCTTTACCATCGGCCATTTACTCTACTCATGGACGATATATTTCTTCTCCCATACCCGTACCTTCCTGTTTACTAGCCCTAATGATTTGAAGCAATGTTCCGTTTTAGCTTATTGGATTTTGAAACCTATTAGTGAGTTGACGAGGAACAAGAATCCTCCGCCTCATCCGTTTCAAAGCTATCATTTTTAATAAACGGAAAAGGTGTTCTTACGAGTTCTTCATCTCCATTCCTGAGGAGCTGGTCAGTCGGACGGAAGGTTTTAGTATATATTACATATATTACTTTAAGCATTACAGCAATGTTTTCAGTGTATGAGTAGTAGCTATATATATGAGCAGTTGTCGGTTTGAATTTAGAAGCACCCAAATATCGGCGAGATGAGAGGGATTTATATCTGTCCTCCCTTACTCTTTTCAGAATAGAGATTCCAGCACAGATGGGTTGGGTGCGTTGGTTTTGTAAGCTATTAAAATGATAGTTTGTAGAGGTGGGATGGTTAGTTAGACTTGACGTTTTAGAGTGTATTCTGTTGTTGTTCCTTCAACTTATATCCGAGGTGTGCGTGGATTATTTAGCGTCATCCCTTCCTATAGCGTTCTTGTAGCGTTCTTCCTAGCTTCATAATAGCCAAAAGCTTTGCCCATGATATGTTTGGCCTCTTGAAATGGATGCTTTTCGTGTAAATAAATAAGAGTTAATAGCAGAGTTAAATTTTTGTTTTACTTAGCCGCTTTCCTTTGTCTCTCTCATGAATGATGAAGGGCTTTACTTTTGGAGGTGATGGTTAGTGAGGATCCGTTCAAGCAAACCACATCTATCCTCACTGCCATATGTAACACACACTATATTCATCTTCCTCTCATCTTCCACATCCTCCCGTCCTCACAACACATGTATTCCATATCTCATTTTCACTCCATGTAACCCAACTAACTATGCATTTATCCCCGAGTGGGCTGCTCCTTCCATGCTCTCTCCTACACACAGACATCACTACATCACCTTCCATATTTCTTCGGACAGAAGAAAGTTAATGGAGGTTGAGCTAGTTGGGCAGCTGTTACATGTGAATCTTCCAAGGTGTTCTGCTCCCTCTTAACTTTAACACCTCTCCACCACATTTCCGTGTCTTGTCCAACACGTTTAAAAATGATGAGGGACTCACTACATTTCTCCTTTCTCCCCGTCCACCATAACGTCCTAATATCCTTATAACTTGTGATCACCCTAGAGTTTTGCTTTGTTTGTTGGATCATATCCCTAATTCCTAGCGGTATTTTACAGAGGAAATTTCATCCCAAACCAAGATGGACATTGTTGGATCTTTGTTACCTTTTAATTTTCTGTTTGTCCTCCTGTACACCATGGCCTCCTCTTCATCTTCACTGACTTTAGGAAACTAGATTTCAGGATTCTCATTACTCTTAACAGCCCTCTTTTGTATGCGTTCCATGTTGGGTAAAACCTGGAAACTATTTAACACTTGCAAGCTTGGTCAAAGTTTCTTTTCTCCACAACCATATTTAACCAGAACTTGCGCTTCTCTTTAGCATTCACCCCTACTTCCACCCGACCTGAACCCGGGAAGCGTTTGAGTATATTAATGATTAACCTGCTAGCTAGGACTCTACTTGTAGTAACAAAGGATTTTTCTTCTCTTCTTTTAAACGTGCCCCATTTATGGACAAGAATAGCTTTGATCTTGGGGTCCGAGAGAGGAGTCAAAAATATTCTTCCGACCGGCCGGCCATTGGTACTTGTCGGAGAGAGGAGGGTGTGTTTTGAAAAAATTATAGCTGGGAAGCACTAGAATCCTCCTTGATGATGGGATATTGTGAGTACATTTCTCAGGTGAAGTACATCCAGAAGAGGCAATTAATTTAGGCCCGGCTTACACAGGAGTGTTGGCTATGGGCGTGAAAAAAGGTTACGTCAAGTCCTTTCCGCGGTCATTTTTATTGGTATTGATAAAAGGAGAAAGGAAAGCCGAAAGTGAGCATAAATCTTATTTTTCAACTCGTCCCTGTAGTAACAACAAAAACCAGGGTAAACATGCTCACAATAATATACAAGAAAATCCGTCCCATCAACCACAATTCACCCCGGATCTCATCTTCTTCTTCTCCCCTCTACCCGTCCACCTCCATACAGATTCATCCATCTCTGTACCAAAATTTATTCTCCATCGTCTTGCCCTCTCTTCCCTCCCTGTCCACGCCGACTCCAGAAAACAAGCGAGCTTTTACTTCTTGCCCACTCTTTTAAAAACTCCATCTCTGCCAGACCTTAAGAAAGACCTGCTTGAAAAAATATAAATCCAAAGATTAACCAACAAGTTAGAGTAAAAAACGCCAAGTTAAGTACCCTAGGAAATGGGACACGTGATGCAGATTAGCTCCGTAGAAAACAAAAACATACATGAGGGAGTCGAGAGTATTTAAGTTTTTCTTTACTTTGGACTTTTACAATGAGCCGCTTACTATTACTAACCCAGCCAATGCTTCGGTCATAGATGGGCGAGAGCACGCCAGAAGAAATGGCACCAGCCAACCCAACTACCGTCCCCCATTGTTTTTGCTTTCACCGCCCGCCCAAATTACAAGTACTACTCCCCTTAATGAAAGCTGACAAAACAATCCTCTGAACCACTTGTGACTTTTGTATGGGACAAAGCTTATCCGTCCTTCTGTCCCAAAACTTGGACAAATCCTCCCCTTCCCCCAAGGAACTGTGCCACAAAAGTTATAGCTTTCAGTAGCAGAGTTCCAGCTTCAAGAAGAAAAAGAGTCCAGGCAAAATAATTTGTAAAACAGTTGTCCAGAGGGAAGGTAATTTTGTGCGGTAATGGAATGTAAACATATTTCAGAATATTGGCCTATTAGCGTTGCAGAGGGGACGGCTTTACGTCCACCGATGTGTAGATTGTATCAATTATTCGAAAAGGGGAAGTAGGACTTACTCTGTAGCTTTTCATCTAGTCCCTACAAGGCTGGACCAGAGCATACTATTTTCCTCAGTATTTAAGCCCGTCATATATATAATTTCCCTCGTTTCATTACCTGGTCAGCCACTTCCAGCCATTTTCAACTCCGGCAATAAGTAATCATGTATGCAGCAGCAAGCAGGAAAGAGGAAAAAGAGTCGGCAAAAGCTATTCCCTGGATGGAATATGGTGGAGAAGAGTTTGCTCCTGTTATTATGCACAAATACAGAGAACAACAACGGCGGCAGCTGACTTTTATGGACACGCACTTGATCCATCTGGATAATTACCTGGCCGGCAAATTGTATTGTAAGGGCTGTAATTAAATCAATTTGCATCTGTAATGCATCAACCAAGCTTTTTAGATAACGCCTCCAGAGAGAGCCATATCATGAAGGGAAACATTTTCCTCCGTAGTCCCTCCCTAGGCTACCATGTGTATTAATTCACATTTTTAAATCATGTTTAATTCCATCCACAATTTTCTTCTTTCATATACGTATTAATAATTTCAAATAAGTCTTTCACCATCACTGATGGATTAGAAAACAAATAATCCCGAATTATAATTAGCACTAGACTTTAACTAGAATCTTAAATATTTAAACTGGAAACAAAGCATGTAAGATTCAAAAGGACTCTCAATTCAGAACATTGCTCATTGCTCCATGCTTCATCTACAAAAATTCCCTAATCACCTACAATTATCAGTACAACATGAAGCAATTAGCGATTCCACAAAGAGTTTCTACAAAGAACCGAGGTAAAATCAACGCTCAGCTGTACTATCGCACCATGTGAATTGGAATTACAATGTAAAGCGCAAAAGAAATCAGAAAGAAAGAGGGCTTAGAGGAAGCGGAGATCTTGTGTAATTTAGATGTAGCGAGAGTGAGTGAGAAAATGAGTTGTACAAGTCCCCACTTCCCACCACAACACCACCAACCAACCAACCTCCATAGGCTTTAGCAACTAATATTTGTATAGGTGGTAATTAACAAGAGATTTTAATTACCCACCTCAGCCACCATAAATCAGGAATGCATAATTCCAGCCTAATAATAGCAGTACAGGAAGCTCACGGCGTGCTCAAATTTCAAATCTTGCCTTACTTTCAGCAAATATTCCCACAATTTCCATTCCCCCTCTTCTTCATAACATTCCATCTTACAGATTCCAAGAGCCAAGGCCAGCTAGTAGCTAGTTTACTACAGGATTTATTATATTTGTATCAGCAGTGTTGTAAATCCATAGTTGTATACAATTTCGGACAAATTCCCTTCCTCCCCGTCCTTCCCACCTTCACGCTTTCCTTCCATAATTTACCTAATTTACATTAAATACGAATCTAAAACCCGGGACAGATCTCTGTCTTGATTTCAAGCGGAATATATCATACTTTCCTATAATTTCATCCTACAAGCACCTCTGCTTCTGCTGTATTCTGTAATGCCGCATTTAGAGTAATTTAGATTTTCTACAAAATCTTGATTCTTGGTTTACCTATGCATGATGTATTAATCCAAGTATTATTCTCCCACCTTACGCACGCATTCCAGCTTACTTTATTCCTTTACGCAACTTGTCAAGAAAGTTTGCATCATTTTGATTAATTGTGAGAGAAGATCAAGTCCACCGATATGAATACTGAATTAATCCCTCAATCCTTCTGTGAACCTTACAACTCCTGATGTGCATCACTAATTACCTGAAGCACAAGGTGCTCTATCGTTTATTCTGCATCTGCACACGTATTGAATGCACCACATCAATTCAATAAGCCTTGCCCTGCTCTGCATTACCACATCCCGACATCCCATCTCCACACCTGTTCCATATTCTCCATTCTTCATATCCCACATACTCCTTCCTATTCAGTCCTCCTCATTACCTGGAGGTTGAGGAAGGCTAATTGTGCGCTCAGCATGAAGATGCGGTAAATGCTCTTATATTGTTAGCAAAGTCGGGAGTAATGAGCATAAATTTTCCAGGAAATTACACTACCGCTGTGCCATTGTATTCATCCGGATCATTCCACACGTTATCCTATCCCTACCTCCTCCAACACTACCGTCCCAAGAAGAATTATGGAAGGTACAACAACGATATGTTTTACATCTTGTGAGTTTCCTTGGCTTTTATTAGTAGCAGGCCTCTTTTATTTAATCCTTCTCAACTCCCTACAAGTTACATTATAATCCGTAACATTTACATGATAAGGTGATTATCATGCATCCATGATTACCTTTTGATGACTGCTTCACTCCAGTTTCCTTCACAACTTATCCCATGCTCCCTTCTATAGTAATTGAATTTTACAGGAAATTGCTATCGTTTTACGAGCTTGTATTCATACTCTCCTCCTCCCCCATCATGTCTTTCTCTTCGCTTGTATCATACATGTATTACCCGGAATCCTATCTTTTCTCTTTCAATAACGCAACCCGATTTCACTCTGCTTATTAGCTACCAACTCCATCCCTTCCCTTAGATGACATATGTAATTGAAATTATCCTTGGTTACAGAAGGTTGATTCCCTCCTGGATTATGTATAGAATCTGCTATCCATAAAGTGCCTTATGACTTTAAGAGAGGTTGATCCTGATATGATCAAGTACAGAAGCAAGGACTGCGAGTACGCAATGGCTTCAAATCACGCAACAACTTATTGTTTTACATCTAATCTGTATATTCATTTACCCAACTTGTTAACTTGAGCTCTTCGGTTAATATTTGCCCCCATCCTTGACAAGTGTATGTTCAAGTGCCCGAGTAGATTCAACTCCAGATTTCCATGTTGTAGCTACACTTCCCACATCGCCGCCGTCATAAGCAATATCAAGCGAGGATTTGCAAACATTTCTCCCTCTAGCCATGTCCATCCATCAGTCCATTCCGTCCGCTTAATACCATCTCCTTCATCCACCTGGATGGAATTCAATCAGTAAATGGACTAATAGACCTCCTCCGCCATGATTGATATTCTTTAGGGATGTGAGACACGACAAGAGAATACAATAATAATTTGGCTCGCATATTCATCACAAGATTCATCCTTCTTCACAACTGAGTGAAGCGTCTCTCACATGAACCACATCACAGATCACCTCAACTCCTCCACATGCAGGCATGCATGCAATCTTGCAATAATTCTATAATGTTTTCCCAAGGCAGGCACTAGTTTGGCATACAGAAATAAATAATTGGAAAACTATGATTGTAGTATTCTCAAGAGAAAAATGAATTATATTTCATTCTTCTTCTTCTTTTATTCATTACCTTAATTGATTCTCTCTTTGGACGACGACAATCTATATAATTTGTTAAATTATACATTTTAATATTGATTCATCATGTATACATTTTATTCGGGACTCTCCGGGGACATTGAACACTATTACGAACGAGTATTCCATCAATCCTACATCATATTAATCATTTATCGTATACATTTGTAAGACAATTGAACAATCACAAGGACTAAGTAGTGAATACGTTGTAGCTTCGGGGAAAAACATTACTACAGGTGATTTCACCTGGAAGAAACAACAACAGCTTTGATTGATTTCATGGATGGTAACTTGTTTATAGCGGGAGGGGGATTGGCAAACGGATTAATTCTCTGACTTGAGGCTAGCGGAAATACACTCTACCAGTTTTCCATCTTCCCCTACTTCCAATTAGTTCCCGCCCAGCAGAAGATCTGCATGTGTAAACGCTTTTAGACACCTGGATTGATTGGCGGCGGTGATGTGGAGCAAAATGACGGATGAATAAGACAGAATAGGCGGGTCTTGGGATTGTGATTACAATTAATTCCTACAGGGCTATAATAACGATAAATAAAAATAGATCAATAAATAAATAGTCTATGACATCACCGTTTCGTTTAACAATCAAAATCCTATTTTCTATAATATTTACAAGCTCTCCTACTACAAATCTCTGAGCTTTTCCCTAACCTAAAATTATAGTACGTGTTTATGTATATACTGCGCTTAAAAACTTAAAGGAACTTGGTAAGATGATGATTGCTTGTTCTTTAGAAAACAAGAGATACATAATAGGATAAAGTATAGAGTGAATTACAGTGTGGTTGAGTAGAAGGGTAGGTTAGTATGTAATGTATGTGTGTATAACAACTAGGTGGATAATGGCTCAAGCGTGATTCTCAATTTGGCAATTTATAAGCCTCCCGATAAATCTTTTTGATTAAAGAGCATAGCTGTGGGAGGATCGTGAATGGATGTTTGGTTAAAGGGATTTCCGGAGGAGTGTGCAAATAATCCCGCAATATTTCCCCCGTTAACCCCTCCGTCTGATGGATGATGATGATGGGAGGAGGGATGAAAATAAGGGGGTGAATTATATAATAATGACTGAGCTGAAAGGAATGCCGCCGCATAGAATGGATAGCCGGGTAGTTGGGAGAGGGCTGTTGCATTTGCCACGGAGACTCCAATATTATTCACCTTTTGCACATTATTAGCCATGCTATTGATTGCGCTAAAATTTAGTCCCGACGAATTTTGGTTTCTACAAGGGTTGCTTAAATGATGATTTGAAACCGGGCTGATTTTAGGGGTAGGTTGCGGTTGGGATAATCCTGTCTGTTTCCTAGCAACAACCGGACTCGGACTTGAGGAATTTTCAAGGGATATTCGGGGTGA
Organism: Sminthurides aquaticus; assembly: GCA_906901655.1. Classification (NCBI taxonomy): domain Eukaryota; kingdom Metazoa; phylum Arthropoda; class Collembola; order Symphypleona; family Sminthurididae; genus Sminthurides; species Sminthurides aquaticus. Next base: position 6,943,216 of record CAJQTT010000003.1, read on the forward strand.
GTTGGGGAAACTTGCGTTAGAATTATCTTCATCCCGGCCGTTCAAGTCTCTTCTTCTATCTCCTCCTCCTTCATCGTTATCGTTAATAGTGAGATCAAAATCGTTGTTTTCAGTTCTTTGAGAAGTTTCTGACATGGTTACAGAAACTGAATCGCTTAAGCTTAACCGATCGTCCTCCATCCCTACATTAATATCATCTTCCTCCAGCTCGTCCAAATCTTGCCGCCCTCCTCCCTTTCCATTCTCCTGGATTTCTGAATCACGCCGGATCTTCTTCTCTCCGGCTTCTTTATCTTTGGCAATGAGATTTTCAATTGAGAAATTATGCGAATTGTTACCTCCCCTTCGTTCCTTGATTGAGCGGATGGAAGTATCTTTGGGGGAGGAGGAGGAATGTCGAAGATCATCTTTGTGTTTGTTCGAGGACTTGTGATTATTGTTGTTCACAGATACTTTTTCAAATTTACCCCCTCCGGAACCCTTCACCACCCCCGTATTCTTTGACTTGAAGGCCTGTTGTTGATGACGATAATAGTTTTTACTAGCTGACAACATCATAGCCTCCTTCATATCCGCAGCCTCCGTTGGCGATAACGACAGTCCAAGACGGGCATGGTGGTTGAGGATGTCATTGTTGTTATTGTGTTGCTGTGCACGGAGAAAGTGGTGAGAATGTGATAGATTGTTAGCAGACATGCTTCCGGGTCCCATATGGAACCGGAGTTGATCAGATCGGGGTGGTGAGTAGCCAGCAGCGGCCGCTGCTACCGCAGCGCTTGCTGCCAAAAGCCGGGCATCAGTTGAGTTGTTAAGGAAGATTGGATGGGTGGGGGCGAATGAGGAAATGTTGGCGTGCATTGAGAAAGGAACTGAACCTCCTAAAGAGTTTGAGTGGGGAGGTCCAAACTGGGAAGCGTTCAATAAAGCTCCGTTTCCGGGCAACATCCCGGGTATCGGTGGTGATAAATTAATTTGAGACGGTGGTGGGATCGACGTCAGTCCTTTTGAGTGGTGGTGTTGCTGTTGTTGAGCTTGAGCTTGAGCATGCATGGATGAGGGTGTGTGGTTGGGGGATGGGGATGATTGGGGTGGATTCGTGAATGGATTGTTACTTCCAAGGGTACGTTCAAGGAATTCCTTGTCAATTTTCTGTAACTTGAACCGCTTCCGCCGTCGGAGGAATGAACCGTTTTCAAACATGTTCAAAGCGTTAGGATGAAGTGCCCAATATGCGCCTTTCCCAGGTCGGTCCGGCCGGCGAGGAACTTTAACGAAACAGTCGTTGAATGACAAGTTGTGTCGAAGTGAGTTTTGCCATCTTTGAGTATTTTTTCTATAATAATCAAGACATCTACGTTAGTACATATTCCTCATAGTCTTTACTTTCGACTAAACCTATACCTAATTACAAACACTAATTCCTTTTGCCTAAAACCTTGCTTTTAGCTGCAAAATGTGAGAAAACATTTCAAAAACTATCCAAGAATTTAATACGTTCAGCTAAAACTATGTCTAATTATCAAAACTCCACTTTTTACGTCAACAAATCCTGAATTTTGGCTACAGTAAGTTTTAAAACCACAAAAATTATCTAAAAGAGTTCATGTTGGCTGCAGAAAATTTAGAAAAACGCAAACAAACGCTTTATTCTATTGTGTAACTGTAATTTACTTAATTAGCTATTTACGCTACACTGAAAACCAATATTTTTTCTACCCCTTTTTTACAATCCGGCTACTGTAATTTGTTATTCTCAGCTCAAGGTTGACCAAGTACTGCATTACCACTATAATTACTAAGTTATCGTTAGAATTCCAGCCGCTGCTGCACTCTATAACTCCTACGTTCCTATCATCAATCCTGTTTTCAATTTACAATTTGAAGCTAATCGCACCAGCCAATATTCAATACACGTATCCCCTTGTTTTCTTTGAAATAACTCTGGATAACCAATAAGTATTATTGATAACTTAATTCAAGTAAACAAGACTATTTTCGACTGTAAAGCAAGTATTTAGCTTTTATCCCTAGCTAGATGCTCAACTCCTTTAGAAAATTACAGAATACTTCTATAACAATAATACCGATAACGTCTACAGCCTATAATAATGATTGATCCCATTTACTTACCGATAGTATGGAAAATGATCCATGATAAATCTGTAGATATCTGCTAAGGGTAGCATTTTTTCTGGCGAGCTCCATATTGCCATAGCAGTCAATGAGATATAAGAATATGGTGGTTTTTGGTCACCGTAACTTTCACGAGATGGTCGAGGCATATTGCCGTCTTATAGTATTCCTTCACCCCGAATAAATATCACTTTGATTCCTTTCAAGGAATCCAAGTTCCAGAGATCACCTTCACGTATTTCCAACACTCCAGTTCTTCAACCTTATCACTCTCAACATTTAAATGTCAATTTGATCACATTTAACTTTCCTCCTTCCAGTTTTACTTCTTACAGTTTCTTCTCACTCTGCTCATTTGTAAATATTGAATCACTATATAGTTACTTTTCCTATTTCGTAAAACTTGTCACGTTTATACTGTAGAATGAGAAAGCTGTTTGCTATGTAGGAAGATTTCACTTGTTCTCTCCCTTTTCTTCTTGCAGAGAAACTTGACTTTGGATGCTTCCGTCTTGCTTGTGTGGAAGAGAGTGACTAATTTCTGGAAGATGCAGGTGTGAACTTCAGAGTTGGAATGAGCAGTTTGTTTACTTGTTTAACAATAAGAGGATTATTTTGAGGATTATACGTGTGTGTGTATACTCTTCCTTCCGTCGTCCCTTCCTTTACCATCATCCTTCCTCGTATTGGATATCGGGAAGGTAGGTGGTTCCTTTGCTAGTCTCTTCTTCTTCTTGAGTCTCTCCCCCTTCTTGTATTGTTTGTCTTGGAGTGCCCCGCTCTCGCCTTAAGTCCTTATTAAAGTAGCCGCCGAATCTTGTACCATCCTGTACTCCTATCCACAAACAAACCCTGGCAGACAGTGTGTATCTTGTGGTGGGAGGAGGAATTCTCCAGGACTTTCTTAGCTTCGGGTAGTTTTACGGAAGGGTTCCTTGGAGGCTGGCATAAGGGTTGTTGGGATGTTGAGAATTCTAGTATCGGCTTTTCCTATGTTCAACTGCTTTTACCGGGAGATGATAAGCGGACGGATCTTCTTCCCAGGCCCAACTGATAGGGTTTGAGGAATAAACAATATTTACAGCTCAAATGTACACAGGCAGGAGCGCTAGCTATACTACTACGCTGTCCACCAAACAACGCAACGACCAGAGGGGTTGGAAATTGACCGAGGTACTCAAGAGCAAGGGAAGCGAGCATTATTAGTGGCAGCGTTTCCTTCCCTCTCAAGTCAGGGAAGAATAGGATGGAGATGAAGATCAAGCTTCGTAGCAGTAGTAGGATAGAGGAGAGGATGAGATGAAAACTTACTTCTGAATTTATTCAGGGTAAGTAAATACATGCGCCTTAAACAAAGCCACACCTAATATTGGTTTATTGGCTCTTAAAAACTCCTCCTCTGCGTGGAAAAGGAGTGGTTATAGCCAACATGTCCTAGTGGCTCACCACCACCATTTCCCCCTCTCATACACAATCCCACATCGAATCATCAAACGTTATTTCCCTTTTTTCAATTCACCTTTTTTATCAATTTCAACACCAAAATTTCAACCGCAGCTTCCAGAATATCCAAAGTCTAATCATTCATCCAACTCCTCCAATCCATCCTCCAATCTATCTTGTAACAAAGAAGCGGCTGCGGTGGCAGTTAGATAGAACAGCCTCTGAGGGAAAAAACTCTCTTCCGTCGTCGTAAAACAATATATATTCTTTTTCTGCCTAGATCATCAGATTCTCCAAGACGTTGTTTGATGGCTTGCAGACATGAGAATCAAAAGATGCGAGAGAGGATGAATAAGGAGATATGAGAGAAAGGGGTAGGCACGGCTATCACGGAGACAGATTATCTTTGAGCACCATTAGAGCCTTGCATGGTAGCGGGTGGATAGGATGAAATTGAAAATTTTCAAAAATCCTTTACATCCCGCATTCTAATTTCTTTCCTATTAGCCATGGGTCCAGCGGTAATTCTTTTTTCTCCTCCCTTTTTCTCCGTACTTTCCAGGTGTGGCCACCGCCACGCTACAACAGCCTCAAGAAAAAATATTTTTAAACATTTTTCAACAATTTAATAGGCGTGTACCACCTATATTTCCATTTTCAACTTGAATAATATGATGATGACACCATAGGTGAGGCAATCGTAATTTTCAAATTTTTCTACCTTGACTTATTCTGTATTCTATAGCGAGAAAACAAAGATGCCGCCCAGGTCCTATAACCATTTAAAGAATGTAACAAGGAGACATGAATAAGAATTTCAGAATTTTTCCCTCCACAACTCACAATAAGCTTGATACTAGCAGGTCATTTTTATCGTTTCAGAGTACTTTCACTCAAGGGCTTTTACCATACCTGAAAGAATTGGTGCAAGGTGAAAGCACCAAGTGTGACTTTCACTGCTAAAATTTAGGGGATATTCCTTTACTAGGGCCTAATTAAGAGACTGCACTTGCCTATACTTTTCAATATTTCACTAGTCGTTTCCCTTACTCTTCTAAATCTCCAAATCTTGTTCACATTCATCTTTTAGTCTTTAGGGTATAGAACTTGTTTAGGAAGCGTTTTCAGAGATAGATATTATTCAATCCTGTTATTCTTTCAAGATGATATCCTTTGCAAACTCTCATTCAGCACTCATCTTCATGGTGTTTGCAGAGATTATAAAAAGTTGAGTTGATTTCCATCCAGACACTGTGCAATTAGTTTTGGACACGTCCAACTCCTACCAGTTGCTCATCCTGATCGGCTCCTGAGACTTTTGGTAAGATTTTCTAAGAAAACTAGTCCAAGCGTTGTGTATTAATCGTTTCTTTGGTCATGGATGGCCGATTATCTTGGTATTGTTGTATTGATTCGGTTTTGATTCTGGCGGCGGCTTGGTGGAATCATAGTGGATTGTAAAAAAATAAAGTTCTTCATCTTCTGCTGGTGGGAATTTGCCACCGTCAAATTATAGTGTAAAAGATTACGGAGATGAAGAAACTTTACACGCTATCTTATTATTACACACAGAAGAAGAGGTGGTGGTGGTATGGAGAGTAATCAGAGAGTCGGGATGAAACAGCATGTTTGATTTAACTTTGTGGGAAGCGGATTGGTTCTTTCTCAAGCTAATGAAATTCCCAGAGATCATTTTGCCCACTCTTCCTCCATATCATATCATCACCCTGATCAGTAACTCTGTATAAGTATATGCTGCTGTATTCCTAATACTTACCACTTTTACCAGAGGAAGGAAGCTAATCTTTTTGAATTGAATTATACACTCGCTCTTGAAGAAGCTAGTACATCTTTTTTTATAAAAATCCGTTTACAATCCAACATCCTATCTTCTATCCTTCCATCCTCTCCAGTCCTTAGTCCCAAACAATCAATCCTCTTCTCAAGACAGCTACAGGATAGAATTAATCTCTTTTCTTGCTCTCTCCTCGCCGTGTAATATGGCCAAGGTAGCAAAAAAGTGTCAATCACCGCCCTTCCTCCTCCTCAAATCCCATCACATCCATGTGTGTGGCTAATTGTTCTCGGCCCGAGAAGAATTAGATTGTAAGTCTAATATTGAGAAATCTATGATTGCATACACACCACACTTTTATCACCTCTTTTTCTACTCCCCCCTCTTTCCTTTGTCCCACCACTGAGACGATACGGTGGGTGATGAAATTCTTATAGACGCGCGTTACATATCGATCCTTTTGTCCGGGCCATGAGACAGTAAATAACTTTGTCTCCCTGCCTCCTCAAGAAAACTGATTAAATTCAAATCAAAGATCCACAATAGATGGAGATCACATGGAATCCAAAGAGACAGCATCCGTCCCACCGCCACCAGACAGACTAAAGAATTAATGCAAACTAATTCTTCAATCATCCGGAGATAATATTAAACAATAAGGGAATGTTGATAACGGCTCCGTCCGTGCCTTACCCTTAAAGCTTCTTACACAAATTACATTCTTATCTCTTTCTTCTAGTGGCTAGTGGCTTGTAAGCTGTTACAAATTACAATGGCCGCTGCAGGCTTCGCATCCCAGCTACTACCAACCAAGGACTACTACCATAGAATTAATCAGCGTGTTTAATCGTTATCAAAAATCTCAAACGGATTTTTTCAAATAATAGCCTCTAACTCGCTCTTGTTCAAGATTCCTTCCGAGTGAACAATACCAGAATCAGAACGGAATACAGAGTCTAGGAGATTTTAGCCTTTTCAACTAGCACACACATTATCCGTAACGTTTTAACGTTAGTTAGTCGCCCGGTCTTGGTATTCTATTCCGGCAGTCTTTTAGTCTTTCACAGGATATAATAAGATTGAATAATACTAATTTTAAGTTAGTTCACACGCTTATCCCAACTAACAATTAAGCATTTACTCCCTCACTCACGCCTCAATGCTCCACAATTTGGTGTTTACTGCATTTATCCGTTAGGCGGATGGGAAAATCTGTTCCGATTATACAGCTTAACCACCGTTTAAGCCTGAGTAATTAGCTATATATATCCTATATCATTTAACCAATATGGCGACGTGGCCGTGTTTAGCGTTGCACATCATTAAACCATTGCTCAATTACCTATCTATATATCATAGTTTTTTCAGATTTCTCACTGCGATTCTTAGTTAAACACCATCTACTTATTTTTAAATTATCCTTAGCTTTAATGGCCATTAGATTCTATTTATTGCAATTTTTTCAATTAAACCTTGCACACGCCTCCGCTGTTTCTCTCTCACACAAGCCTACAACAGTTTGAGTACCTGTACCATTTCAAATTGTTTTTTAATGTCCGAGATAAATATTTGCGAATACTAGCTAGCAGAGTGTATAACCAGAGCACCGCCGATTAAGAAAGCATATCAAGATTATGCAATACTGCCATTAATATTGATGCTCGAATATTGAATCATTTCAAAGTTGTATTGTCTCTTCCCATCCTTTGTTTTCATGTCAAAGCAATTCTTTGATTGGTGAATTAAATGAAAGGCTTCGCGAAATTTCGATAGTTTGCATCTGGACTTGTGCGTGTATCTGTCTAGAGGAATACTTTCGATAGTTTGTTATGCAGTCACGGAGCAATTTGAATACAACAACAACACCGCCCCCGGATTTGCACAGTTTCGGATCAATGGGTGTGTATTAAGCAACGTTTCTTTATCTTGATTGTTCAAACTATTCCTTTTTTTCCCTCTAGGAGTTTTAATGAAAAAACTTCCATTCTTCATCACTTGTTAGCGCTATACGGTTATTAGTATCAACTAATATTGAATCTAATAAGAACATGAAATCTCGACTGCATACATTTGGCTGAGCTAGTTTCACACGACCAACCATCAAGATTGCATCCATTCGAGATGATTGTCCTTCCACCTCTGATTTCAATGGATGGAATCAAGTAGATGTCAATTACTTTTAGGATTTTAATTTGAACGCAATCACGATCTCAATAGCATGAATAGAGGTAGGGGCGGGGGAAGTGATATACTTTTCAAGCTTCAATGCCCTACAGCCTACCCTAGCTTGCATTCTCAATATTTTCCTTCATTCAGCAGTCAATTCTGATTTGATTCCTATGATCTCCTTTGATTTTTCCTTGAGAGAAAAGACGAAGTCAGCTGCAAGTGGCACAAAATACCATCATCCTTGTGCTTCATACATAAGCTTTATTAGTTATTAATCCATGTTTGTGTGCATCAATAGAGTTTGTTTTCCTAGGGTTAGTTCAAGTTCCTAGGATTGCTTTGCTCTAAAAAGCTCTCCCCTTGGCTCTCTTTAGTATAAAGCCACACCAGGGAGTGATAAATTCCATCTTCTTTTGTATTCCCTTCTGTTTCTTTGACTTGATTTTCAAATTACCATCTTTGAATTATTGTTATTTGAGCAATTATGTCCTCTTCCACCACCGCATCTCTCTATCGCTTCATTAATGCCTTGTATCACAGAACTTGCCGTCGCTCCTTCTTCGTTGAGGCTGTACAGTAAATACAACAGCCTTCGGCAACCTAAGGACACAATATAAAACCAAAGTTTTATCATTTCATGCGTACGTTAGGAATGAGCATTGCGAGTATATAGATTGGAACAGAAGTAGACCTTTGAATTTAAACATGTTTCACGGACATACATCTACTACAATCCCATCTCATCTCGTGGGGATTTACGACAATGCCTTCGCTCGTGTATGCTTAAGAACATTAACACTTGATTTGGAGAATGGAGAAGAAAAGAAAATATTATTGACGCATCTTAGCAGGAGATCAAAACTTGTGATGACAATAAAATATCTGTAATCATAATAGAAGACGCGTAATTATTTATTTCAAGTCAATTATTATTATTCCACTGGATCAACATGCGGTCACACCGAATATAATTCTTGAAACAACTGCTGTGAGCGGTAGATGAGATTCCTTTTCTTCCACACCTGCATTAACAAAACCTCCTCCAATCTTTCTTTGTATTTTACACCCCGTCTTTCTTTGTTCTTTTCGCTAAAGGCGTTACTCCATCCCCGGGCTTTTTCTATTCATTTATTAGAGTTCCGCGGTGGACCAAACCAAAGATACCCAAGGATAAAATTCATGTACATGTTGGCCACTCTGCACTGGCCGAAAATGATATTCTTTCTCTTACAGCGTCCACTCGTTTCTGGTTCCAAACTTCCGAAGCTCTTGAAAGCCTTGAAAAAGCTTCCTGATATGGTTCCGTTTTGCCAATTCCATAAACAGTAATATTGACTGTTGTTTCTGGGCTAATTATTACTTTTTATTACTTTGATGGGGAACGCTATACATGGAGTAGTGCTAATAACTTTTGAGTTACTCACCTACTTTTAACGTTGAAGTCGGGAAGCGAAACCCCATGTTCGCTTTGTAATCTCACTGTATACAACTAATTTGTTATCAAGAAAATGTATATATAATTATAGAACTTTCGGTGACTGCTTCTGGACGAAGAAAGATCATTATTTACGAATTCATCTCAATTTTGCCTCATTAGTTTCAAACTTGGTGATAATTTTAATTATTCCTACAATCTGCTCTATGCATTCTACATGATAACCATAAGGATGAAGGCAGGAAGCTGCATTCTCACAATGCCGACCTTAACACCATCTATCGGCTTGCCTTTCTTTGCTGTGATGACAATTTGAAAGTGGGAACTTGAGTCAGAGTCCTAGCTTCAAAAACCCCAAAGATAAAATGGTCCCTTGGTTACACCAAAGCTTGTGTCACGACGGCTAACGCAAAAAATCCATCCATCACTCACGGGAATGTAATTATTCATAAACTTTATTAAGTAACAAAATTCACGTCCTACAAAATTATCAGGAGCGCAATCTACAAATCCATGTCCGTATTATATACTTCATTTAAACATACCATGCTGTAAAAGGTATTTGATAGCAATTAGGAAGGCGTCACAGTAGTCGACTATCGTGGAAATATAGTCTGCATCCTCCTTGAATAAATCCTGCAATATACTCCTAGCTAGCCCCCTGCATTAAGCTCCGGGATTAATCATTATTAGCTATGTCTTCGTAAGTTCAGTTAGTATTTAAATTACTGCCAGAAGTACTTGTCCATGAAAAGGTTAGAAGCAAAAATACGCGTTAGTCATAACAGCTATTGATTCAGTTGACGAAACACAGAAAGAAAATCACACTTCTAAAAAATCAAAAAAGAGAGGAAAATAAACCCTAATCTATACCAGGATATCAGTAAAGTAGTAGTGTACTGCTGTGATGAATTGAGAGAGGGGAAATTTTAACAATTCTAAAGACGTACTCCAAATCGGTATTCAGTGTCAAAAAAACAACTATACTAGGAAAATACCATTGTCACAGAAAAAACAGTTCACATTATCCGTCAACTAGTTCCTTATGCCTGATGTATCGAATACCCATTCCCATTGTACTCTTATGAGATTCCGAATCTGGCAGCACGAGTTTTCTTCTTTTCATCCGTTTCTGCAGATGGAGCCGCAGCCGCTGTTGCACCACCAAATCGCTGAGCTCGCTTTTCTTTGACCACTTCAACAGTTTCCTTGCTAGCGGCTTCCAAACCAAATCGTTGCCGGCGTTTTTCCAATCTAGCTAGTTCTTCAGCTGAGGCCTGGAAACAAAACCACATGCGTTAAAAATGTACCATATAAATCGACGAATATGATAGATGAGCCTATCATTATTTAAATGTACGTACCGGAGCAGCAGGAGTTTTAGCTGTAGCCGCAGCTGCTCCTTTGATGCCGAACCTAGCAGCTCGGGTTTCCTTCTTATCCCCCGCAGCTGGAGCAGCCTCTGCAGTCGCATTTCCAAATTTCTGGGCACGAAGCGCTGCTCTTTCTTCAGCAGTTAATATCTTAATACTATCAATTTGAACGGGGACTTTTGGGGTGCTTTCACTAGTTCCAGAGACAGTTGATTCAGTTGTAACCGCAATAATGGCCTTCTTGGGACTAGTGGGTGCTACTTTGCTAGGTTGAACAGTTTGCACAGGTTCTCTATTCAACTTGAGTTTCTTCGCAGCTGATTCCCCATCATCGTTCGTAGAACTTGCACCGTTTTGCTTTTTCAGTGGAGATACTCTTCCGGCAACTGTTGCTGCGATGCTCGCTGCAAAAAAAACGACATGAATCCAATTCCATGACAAAGTGCGACTGGAAGGTTCTACAGTATGAAATAACACTTACTGCCAGAGGCTGATAAAGTTTCGGAGAGTCCGTTGCCGGTAGGATTTTCTAAATCGCTGGTTTCCACGTCTTCTGCGCTGCTTTCATCATCCTGGATTAATATAATATCAGATGAGCAAATAAGCTCTACAAAATTCAAACAGAAAAATAATACTTTCATAAGAGTACGACGGTTGGTTACCTCTCCGGCCAGCATTGAGTCCTCATCCAACAGAGAATCGTCTATTACAGAGTCATCGGCAGAGCCTTTTTCTGTAATCAGCATAAAGTATATAAACCCGCATCTTCATAGATAGCTTCCAATTAAACCAAACTAATTTTCACATGCCTACCATATGATTACACCACTCACCTGTACTCATTGCAGCTGAGAGTCTGGCGACAAGTTCATTTTTAGTTCCGGTATGGGATAGACCACGTTCTTTCAGTGCTTGGCGTAAATCAGCAACCTATTTGAATAAAAATTAAAAATAGTGATAAACCTACAAGAATTACTGATAAATTGGTTTCATACCGTGACTGTTGAAATCTAACGGTCATCCCAGATATAATTATTTTTATTTTGTATTACAATTTCTAAGTAATACATCGTGCTTACTTTATATCCAGCTAACTCGTCCATAATACTCTTCAGTTTAGAATATTTTAGCTGTAATAGTATATTTTGTATTTAATGCGTGAGTTCAACCGTACAATTAAACAAGGATAAATAAATATTATCACTCAATCATAAATAAATGTTCTGAAATCATGCCAGCAGATACCTTTTCTTGAATATTGTCACGAAGTGGGTCGTATAGCCGTAAGTGGTTATTAATTTTTGCTTATTACTAAAAGACGACAGAATATTTTCTTTATCTACAGGATTCCACTTGCTCAATCACTTCTTCAAAAAGTGTCGAATATGCAACAATTAATGTAATGTCAACAGTTATTTTGGTCCGGTGCGGGGGTTGTGCGGCTATTAAATTCTCATCGGCGCGGACGATGCTTTGCACAATTGAATATTACCGGGAAACTTAGCACTGTCATACAGCGTTGAACCTCTCAAGGAGATCTAGTGCAATATGGATTTACTCATACTGGAAGTGATATGGGGAATATCCAGATAGCCGACATCCGACAGCGTCGACTACTAGATAGCCGACCACAGCCCACATATCGGGTCCTACTTAGGCGTAACCGATGGCCCACAAATTCGACTAAATAGCCGATCCGACACGGCGACACAACTGATTCCTAATTCCTACCGGCAGTTTCATAAAGTGATACTGGATCAAATGGATATTGATCCGAAACAGGAAATGCCTAGAAAATAAACATATTCAAGCTACTAAAATGTAGCGACGACTGCGTGAAACCACATGACTACATATTACTTTCAATTATCTGGCCCACCCGACCGGCCTCGGGCGGGCCAGCCGGGTTACCCGGAAGATCGGGTCGGCCCGCGCTAGGCTCTGGAAGGAAGGAAGAGAGACATGTTCTCCCAAAGCTGCTTTATACTCAACTACCAAGGTTATGCGAAGGAGACTCTTTTATTTAGGCTCCTTCACACATGCACTAGCCACACCATGCAATTCTGAAAAGAGATACGCAAAAATTATAGGAACAGTATAATCTTAAGAAGTTTTATTTGATGCAGACTGAATCACATCGTTTTTTAAAGGGCATAGCGAAGTGAGGAGTTTGAAATAGGCTTCAAGAAACTTCAAAGGTGAATATCTAGTCTTTTACTCACTTTCGTAATAACAAGTCGGCATTCCAAGGTATGAACCATGGAGTTTCATTAAGGAGTCTCATAGAAATAACTGATGTGGGTTAACAATGTTTCTTGCTGTTGATATATAAAACAGAATGGTAGGTAATAAATATAATTTAAATGCAACGTGATGACGATGGAAAAAGAAACAGCAATACTTTTTTACAGGCTAAAATCTTCCAATGTATTTAATTTTCTTAAACATTTTGATTTCAAGCCTGTCATTTTTTTCTTACCACTACTGAATAAAGTTAGAATTTCTTTGAAATGCATATTTCTTGCCATATGCTTCAAATATACAAGACAATAAATTCCACATATGTTAGAATTGGTTTGCTGTTAGTGTCGTCTAGAATAAAATGAAGGAGTAATTTTAAGATTATTCATACTAGGTCTTTCACCGAATCTACACATAAAATAATAATTATTTTTAGAAACGACGAGAGCTAGCTATGGCATCTTCAGTGACAAAACTGGTTTTTTCCTACCACGAAGCTAGTCTTTAAGCTGGTATCTAAATTAATTACATATTTAGGAAAAGTGCATATATTGAGCCGTAGATCGTTTTCGTTTCCAAACACACGTTGTCTACTCGTAGAGTCTATAAAATCCATGAGTTTGTTTACATTCAATCAATGGATTTTGATAATAACGCCTAATAATGACCCGATATGTTCGCTTTCGTCGGCTATCTAGTAGTCAACCCTGTCGGGATGTCGGCTATCTATATTTTTTTGAAGTAGGGATTACGCGTGTCGTTTGGTTTGTCTTAGCATACATGCTTAATTTTTATGACGTCAAGAATGTAGTTTTCTTTGAATATTTTGCAGACAAAATTCAATACGCTTAATGTAAGCTGCGGTATTTTAATCTTTATTAAAACACTAAGATGATAGATGAAGGAACTAAAGTATTACTAATTCCAAACACAAAATATTCAGCGAGTAACACCCATGTGTTACTTTTGTAATTATAAGCTTCAAGAGTTGGTAGGAAAAGTTCACACAGCACAGGTAGTGATTATGTTTGACTAAATTCTGCATAAGGATAAGGTATTCGCACAATCACAAAAACATACTATCACAGACATTGGTCATGTTGGTTCAGCGTTGCGTAATGCCGAACTCTAATATGGTGCTCATTTAGTTCAGATTCTTACATCCGTGGCAATTTTGTGACGAAGTGTCCCATATATACATTACCTACCACGTACCCTAATAGTGATAGGAAGTGGGGAGACCTAGTTAGTTTGAATTTGCATGGTCTGCACCAGCAAACGGGAAAACTTCCGTCTACTCTATGAAAGGCAAACGCAACTTAATAGGAATATACACTTCAAATTCGTCATTTCTACTACTAATTTGGAAGTCAGTTGTACAATTTAACTTACACACGAACAATTGCGGTACATCTACAAACCCGATCACTGTCGCTCATAGTAAAATACATATAAGTTGATGCTAGTAATCGCTGGGAGTGGGAGTATTCGCATACACTTTAACTAATCTAAAAATTGGCTTATTGAACGTTTGAGCAGCAGTCATGCTTTTCATATTCTAGTTTACATCTAAACTGAAGTATTTAAGTATGTGAAACCGGGATCAACTCCCAGACGAAGTTTGAACAAATGAACTATTTAAATAAAATAACAATTCCCACACATAAACTTGCAGGCACCAAATTATTTGCTCTTGGACTTGGCCATAGCATTATTTCTTCCCTTAAAGGTCAACATGGTACCGGTGATTCCGAGAGCATTTTGAATTCTTTGACCAACCTTAGCAGGGATGAAACTAGAAAACATAAATTCAACGATGTTACAGTATTTCATCGAATCAAAGCATCAATAAATCTCATGTCTTCTGTTGAAAGCCACTTACTACTTGGAGACGATAAGGAAGAGGACGTATCTAGGAATAATGATGGTTTCTTGGTTAACGAGCACCCCAGAAACGATATCGTTGACGACATCCTCTGGCTCCAAGATTGGTAGTAATCTGAGAATTGCAATGTAACATTAATATACACGTTGCTCAATTTTTCTTTCAATGCATACATTTCTTGCATTACATTCCAATAACAATAGTAATAACACTATCAGAAACTAGTTTTAAGTACATTGTCCGAGTTTTTTTTTTCGTCATTTAAGCGTAATGGTGGAATTTTCTTAACAGGAAGCGCGTATAGTTTCTAAAAGGAAAGCTTATAAGCCTTGTGAGAAATAAGATAAATGAGCGCATCCGCCAGGATAGGTTTAAAACGGAAACTAAGCGCAAAAAGAAGATACTCGCAAACAAAAGTTTCGCAAAACTCAATTCTCAAGAACACTTCAAGTTCAACATTGAATCCATTTACATCACCACTACAAAAAAACTGTAAACGCAATATAGCAGCTATTAATTATTTGTCTGACGTACTAAAATCCTCTGAAAGTCTTGTTTTCTTTCTCAAAATTGTTTTAGGCAAACTTGCCCTTTCGTTTCATACGTATCTGTTTTTGTGCGACCGTGTCAATGTTCAAGAGCAGCCGATTGAAGCATCGACGATTCGCACGCAGCGCAGCGCCAGCTAACTGCGATTCAGCTCTAGTCAAGCGCCAATGACTTTTAGTTTCATTTTTATATCCCGTCAAACTTACTTTGAGCTGACGCCATCAAACATTCCGGTATTGATGTAATAAGGGCAAACAACGGTAGCATTGATTCCACTGTACCCCATTTCGGACTACGAATAAAAAATACAGTAATTAGACTTTGATCACGTTCTTACTCACTGTTTTTTATCAGCTTCCTCTTCACTGATGGCGTGAGATTTTCACACAACTTACAAACCCCTTACTTTTAATTCGTTAAGTAGAGACTCGTGGAATCCGACGGCAGCATATTTTGAAGCGCAATAATCCACTAGCCGATTTACACCAACCAATCCAGCGGTTGAAGCGATAGTTACAATGTGTCCGCGATCATCTTTCATCATGTCTGGAAGGAAGGCCTTAGTAGTCTGGAAGACAAAAAATCAGCACTTATTAATCTATGTACTGTCCTTCGCTTTCTATTTTTTCCCGAATTTCAGAATTCACAAATTTTGTCCAAAATTTTTAAGGGAGGCAAATGAATTTATGCATAGCATGACATTCGTTAACGACCGTCTCTGCCTTGCCTACCATCATCAAGCCAAGTGCTCGCATTGCGTAAAAACACAATATCTAACCTTGAACGCTCCTCAGCTCCATTAAAGGCAAAACGAGGATCGGCATGCATGTAACAAGTCATGTTGCTAACAGTGTTCAAAAGCACGCCTCAAACACATTCAAACCTCTCTGCAAAATTTACCTCAAAGTGTATTTTACTTGGCAACGTGGTTTAATC
Source organism: Sminthurides aquaticus (assembly GCA_906901655.1). NCBI lineage: Eukaryota > Metazoa > Arthropoda > Collembola > Symphypleona > Sminthurididae > Sminthurides > Sminthurides aquaticus. The sequence goes on from CAJQTT010000003.1 coordinate 6,959,175, forward strand.
ATTCCCCTCTCGCAGTGTGTATTTCCCATTGCTAAATTTCCACCTGAGCAGGTAAAGAGTCTGTGCACGCATCATGATACAAAGTCACTTTTACCCTCAAGCAAGCTCTGCTTGAATACATGCAACGTTAGCTGACAACTTTACATTATTACAGCAGTTGCAAAACTGCATGTTGCAACAAGCAAAGTTTTGCAAGGGACATGTTCATTTTACAAGAGAAAGTAAGAACCGCCGCCGCTCCATCACTAAGCAAATTGAAAACGTGTTCGCCCATTCTTCACATTATGTAATTCCGCCTCACTTTTCGCATATCATTTGCTTTACGACTATCAAGTTCAATACCTAAAGGAGTTGTGCTTACAAAATTTATGCGAATCACGCTTTGGCCTAGCACTTGAACGGGAGGATGAATGAATGATACCTTAAGTGCCCTTCGTCTTTCGAAATAATAGCAAATTAAGCATAGACACAAGCACGGAGGTAACGGTCAATGAATTTCGATATCCTATGTAAACGGATCGGTCGTTGCACCTCTATTTCCACACTCATTCTTTGCTTGGCATTGAGTTTGTCACCATTATTCATTAGCCCCTCTAACATCTCAAAGAAACACAAGATATGGCCTACCGGCATGACAACCGCTTACTCTCTACTCGCAACATCTGATGCAATCTTGACAATAAACTTGAGACGTAAGTTTCCTAATCTCTACCTCCTCCTCTTGATTTCATGACCTACTCGCTTGATTTAACCATCACATTTTGCACTGCATGATTGTCCAACATTTCGATAAATGAACTGAAGCACAAGCATATGTCTCATCCAAGCCTGTTTTTTATATTCAAGTAAGACAATTTGCTCATCAAGATTCAATCATATCGTACTCCTTACCAAATTTCAAAACGGTTCGAAACCTCTACTAACCATCAAAGATGCAATCCTCACTCTTTGCTCTTGGTTAATTCTCCCAAGCAGAAATGACAATCTTTTGCAGAGCGTTTGATCCCTTACATCAGCTTGCCTCACAATCACTGAGGCATAGTGCATTGACTGAATTGTCACAAGGGTCATTTCCTTTCACAACCCATGATTGAGTAATTGCATTGCTTTAACAAACTTACCCAAAAATTGGCGAGTGCATTGACTTGGAAGGTTCTTTCGATTTGATCATCTTTGGTCTCCAAGAATGTTGCTCCGCTAACGATTCCAGCGTTATTGATCAAAATATCAACCTTTCCAACCTCTGCTTTGACCTTCTTGGCAGCTTCATAAATGTCTTCCTTTTTGCACACATCCACAACATAACTATGGCATTTTCCGCCGCAGCTACGAATATCCTTGGCAGTAGCTTCACAGCCTGTAATGCAAACAAGAGCAAAACATATTAAATATTATGAACCAACCTCCATTCCATGTTCGTTTTTCATCCATGACACGCGACACAAGATCTACGTTTGCGCAACCCTAGTCATGTCTGCCTGCCTGCCTGCCTCTCATTCGTCGATGATTATAACTTCAAGATCAAGGGTCAAGTTGAACATACAGACTTGCTTTTCGAAAGCGTGTCCATATACAACGGTCTGCACATTAATTCTATGCCTGGACAAGTAATCGCAGGATTAGTAATTAATTCTATCAAGTTTACCGGCAGCTCAACGAGGAGGAGCAGACACATTACGTCACCTCTCAACTTTACTCTACATTATGATGCTTGTCAGACAGATTAAATTACTGGTCTTCTCTAACCCTATCAAAATAAGTTTTAAGTATTTGACTTTTGTCAGACTTGCTCGACAGTTGTATAGACAGATTACAAAGGAGATTGTCGTAAGTCTCAAGTTCAAAGTCGATACGGCCAACTATAATAATAAACTGCATATCATTTTCATAACATAAGTCGTTGTGCGTGGCGTAACTCACTTTCAACGGTCAATATCAGTTAGCATTAAGACTGCAATGCACATTATTAATTACTACGAAGACATAGCTTACAAAGCATACTCTCTCTCTTCTCTCAGATTGCAAATATTTGGCAATTTTACCTAAAAATTTTACGGTTTCACACGCACACTATGTTACAACTATTATTATTAACAGCAAACATTCTTCGCTATATATTGTTGAATATAAAATCTACTCTCTTTCTTTTTGCATCTATCTCACCCAGCACGTGTAACTCTCAACCTTTAGAATCCTTAACTGTTTGGTATCTATCTTGACATGGGAAGCGGCTATATTCTGTGCAAGGCTATAAACCAAGGTCAAGTGTATCAAAGTCCATTGCTTTAAGCATGAACCGGCAGATCAAATTGGATTTGAGCTGGACAAGCAGCTTTTCAGAATTCCACTTGGAGCCATGTACATTTTGCGAAATCCATCTTTCTCCTACCTGACCTCCCATTTACAACTATGTTTTGTAATCCCATCGCCCACACGTGATTCCTAATTTGAACATTTATGAAAAAACTAAGCAGCAATCACGCCATAATAATTCTACAGCATTCCTGCGAATTAAAGGATGGATTCACTTCCCTGGCAATGAAGAGGTCGGCAATGAACATTAAAATATAGCATTCTCTCACAACCTCAGCACTCCATAGTTAACAGCAGTTTTGCTTGAATAAAAACTAACTGTGATGCACCCAAATAAAAACACATTCTGTCTACAACTTCCTCATTTTAAATCTAATTTTACAATACGAGAAAATTAACTGCAAACGACACATCAAAAATATATTATTTTTAGACTGCTCGCTTGTAAAAAAAAAAAATTCAATCGAGCTAATTACTCCCGGTATTTATTTGACTACTACGGTAGAAAAATATCCGTATTCTCTCGAATTCATATATTAATTGTTCTAATTTTCCTCACCATTGTGTGACAAAACATCTCAAAACGGCACAACTAGCTAAAATCACTCCTCATTTTCTCTTTTTAAAACTTCTAAACATGCTAACCTACAATGTAATTCAGGGCACATTAAAATCTTCTCATAAATATTAACCGAGCACTCCAGTTCAACACTGCTACTGACATGAGATGGTGACAACAACCAGGTGTATAAGGTAGGTAAGTATATACTACAGCATTTACGAGTTGAACATGCACAGATTTTTTTGTTTCTTCTTGCTAATGCCCTAAAGGCAAAATGTAGAACAACAATAAAAGTATAAGATGTGGCGGTAAGAAAAATGTGCTCTTTTACCTTGTTTGTTGATATCCCATGCCACAACGATTGCTTTGTGTTCCAATGCAAATTTAACTGCCATTAATCGCCCGATTCCTGCAAGAAGAGCCCATAAAATAATTATTTCAATTCAACCAATTCATCCCATCCCTTTATAGCTGCAATAAATAAATAAATTCAATTACTAAACATAAACTTACCAGAGCCAGCGCCGGTGATAAGTACAATTTGTCCGTTGACATCCTTGTACCGGAATCGTCTTGGTACAAAGATGAGTACAATAGAAACGAGGATTCCCCAAATGGAGAGTAAAGTAGTTACAATTATTTCCTTGGCAGTCTCCATGTCGAAAGCTTTAAGAGGAAGAAGAGCCACAGAGAAGGACTGGAGTGATGCACTTAAACTGAGTTTACGCTCAACTCGGTTATAATTTTTGTCCAGGATGTTCGCGTCCAATGTGCCATTATCTGTGCTATTATCAGCGCTGTCACGAGATAATTTCAATAGATTCCCTCCTTTAAATCCTTCATCCCCGTTCATATCACCAACTTCGTCTCCTCCTGAACTGTTCCCCTCATCCGTCGTCAGCTGTCCTTCCCTCTCCTCGTAATTTGGCTCCATATCGTCAATGAACTTCAAATCCTCGGAAGTCATCCTTGGACTTAGAGCTTCGTAAAACACTGAGAGTGCGTCCGTGGAAGGCATTTTCTCTTCTGGTATAGTATCTAAAATAAATAACAATAAAATAGCGCTCTTAGAAACTTTTTGCCGATCTTATAGCGGTACACGAATTCTAGAAACACTGTATCTTTCCCGCAACATACACGCATTTTCTAACTTCTAGGTGCTCCAATATTTTCCCATGCCCGTTAGTTGGCTATTTGGACAAAAGGTCTGTAAGGGCTTTCTCCACTCCCTTGACCTTCATGTCCAGTTCGTTCCTCCTCCGCACAATAATAGAATTCAATGAGCGGCTAAGGCCAACCTGAAGGGTATTTCGTACCGTGTCGTTGACACTACATATTCCTATTTTCACTGATAAAACTCCCTTTTCTAAATTGCCCAAGTTAACTTAATTTAAAACAGAGATTTGTATCAATTTTAAAACGTTTTACCTTCAGATATTTCCCGCTTCTTCTTTTTCCCTTGATCAAATTCTTCTATCAGACTCTACTGTAAACTGCAGTTTACACAAGTGATAGAGATAACACAAGAACCTTGAGAAAATCCGTTTCTGTATGTCTTCTTGCGCCGTTCAAAGCAAAGACGTGACTGCGTAAGAAAACAATAACAATCCCACTTTATATCAAATATTTTCTTTCGTCCGCCCCAGCTAGACTAGTTCCCACCAGTCTCTCCAACACTAACCAGGTGTATTACGAGAAGCATGGAGAACAAGAAAACAACAATCCCAGACCTTCCCCGCCTTCTCATCATCTCAGGTAACTCAGGTAAGATTGTGACTAAGAAGAAACACTCCATCAGCTCAGTCAGTAATCAAGCAAAGCGTTCTTTTGTTGCAGTCACCCACACAATCTTGGAGCTGCTATTAAAGACGCATCATCTCGCAAACCTTCTCTCACCTGTAACAACAGTGTCCCCCCGTCCCCAATACCTTGACTTGAGATGCATTGAATGCCAAGTTGAAAGGGAGTGTATACTCCACACGCTATCCGCCACCATATTTTAGGGACCACCTTGTTATCTTTTTGCAAATTACTCGAAACCAGTACAAGAATCACACTATGCCACATGCGTGCTTCATGTAATCCTATCATCCAAGCGTTCCTAGTACTGCAAATCAGTCGGAATCCAGTAGCCGCCTATAGCCTTTAGCTAACCATCCTTTTACAATCTTCATATTCATCAGGTATATTGTATACAGAAACGTTTACACAATTACAGCCAAATTATTGACCTTAACTCCCAAAAAACCTGTTGATCCATGTGTGTTAATTAAAGTTATTGCTGCAATCTATATAATTATAGATTATATTAGATGCGTGTGCTAATAGTAATTCTTCTTGACGTCTCTAGTTTTATGAATTGTAGCCATTACGTTCATTGATATATATAAAATTAAACACACAATGTTATCCCTTACACATCAACAAAGAGTATTCTAATGCTGTCATACATGACACTTTTAATTTAATAGGATTTTAACTTTTATTAAAATTTTAAATGTATTTGTCCGTGAAACCAAACTTGACAATTCTGATATGTATATAATATTTATATGTAAACCGCTCAACCCTATTTGTGTGGTCATAGAGGGCGCGGCGGTAGGGTAACTAAAGTGCTGCTACCTACACACGTGCTGAGCCTAACATAGCAATAACAATTAGAATTCATCAGCTAGAAATCCATGGAACTGCTAAAACAGAAACGATAGAGTAACTTAACAGCCGCTGTTATTGTTACCTAATCAAACAACTTCAGCATGCGCATTTTCGATTTCCAGAATTAGATTTCCGTTTGTAGTCGGCCGGAAGCAAGCTCCTACGGTCAGGGCAATCATCTAATATGTTCTGATTTAATTTTTTTATGGCCAGCTCCGCCACTGCTTGGAAAGCTTCCTCGACATTCAGAGCATCTCTCGCACTTGCTTGAAAAAAAGGCATATTTCCTTTAGCCTGGACCCATTCATCTACTGTGTTTTTTGGGACCTGCAAAGCAACAAAATCACTCCAATCTGAATTTTGCAATTTATTTTTGAACCCTGTACACGATGACCTCCACAAAGTATCATCTTACTTTATCATCGAGGTCGATTTTGTTTCCAATTAAAAGGAATGGAAAATTCTCTGGATCGTTTGGGTTTCCGTGTAACAGGAAATCATCCCTCCAACTATCCAAAGATGCAAAACTTTTTGGATCTGAGACATCATAAACCAAAATGCAGCAGTCAGCTCCACGGTACAGTGCGACACCTAAGGATCGAAATCGTTCTTGACCGGCAGTGTCCCAAATCTGATGAAACCACAACTTTGTCAGAAGAACGTTGGTCACGGCTAAACCCTTTTGATAAAACTAATATCCAACTAAATTCTCACCTGCAAAGTAACATGCCTGTTACCCACATTTATACCCTTAGTCTTGAAATCAGCTCCGATTGTAGCTTTATATTGACCTAAGAATCTGTTATCCACATATTGATGCATAAGACAACTCTTTCCAACACCGGGATCTCCAAGAACTACAACTTTTAGTACCGTTTTCAGTGGCATGATATATGGTATCTAACACCCAGAGAATAATTTCAATTCTGTAAACAACGCTTTGGCTTGAGTTTTAGCTCAAAGATTATAACAGATGTGTAGTTAGCGTTTAACTGAACTCTCAATTCACTGACTGGCAAACTGTGTATGCTTTTTGCAGTTTGTGCCGGAATTTTGGTTGAAATCTTCACGTATCAATCTGAAAATTACAAAATATTCGCATCGTCCAACGTCCCATTGGCACTCGGAATAGAAACTTTACTTTCAACAAGAGCAGGTCACGTTGACACTACCTAACATTCACAATAAGTAATTATGTGCTTGAATTCATACCACAACTACTGGTAATTTTTAGATTATGAATGCCTAACTAGGATTAACTCTTCTTGATTTAAAGCTGAAACAGACTTCAATTCCCAATTCTGAAGTACCAAGCTGAGAGAAACATGTGCGAAATATGCTTTCCTTCCTATTATTCATGATACATGATGAATCTCCTAATGACGTTACATTCTGGATAATTCCCAGCTGATTATTACATGACACTGTCGTTTATCATCTAGAGCAACGTAACCCTTCCGTTCTTTAGGAACACCAAAAGTGCAGAAAATCTTGCCAATTCGCTGTTGCTGTAGCTCCTTTATAACTGTAAAATTGCTTCGCCTGAATCTCTCAAAAAACTAAAACTTAACTTAAATAAACTTAAAACTTACTTTATAATATAAGTTCATGATGATGACACGCTGGCAATAGTTATCAACATGATATTTCCAGAAATGAAATAAAACAACTGCGCAAATGTAACTTAAGTTAAGACGACGGATATAATAGTCACAGGTTCGTAACCTCTTGCGTACGGCTAAATATTCACGAATACTTCAAATGTGCCCTGGTTGTCATGACGTAAAATCTATTTCACGCCCGTAACCAAACAACTAGTTCTCTACTCCTGGCCTAAGAAAAATTTCAGTGTTTTCACTCGTGGCCCAGCTCTTGGTAAATCACTTTTGGAAAATACAGCTCATTCCAACAGAGAATTAAATTAATTTCTTGCATTTTAAAGCACAGCATCAAGATGAGCTTTCAAAATAAAGCTTGGAAAACGCTGGAAGCAGTAGCACCAAGGTGAGTACTGCTAACAACTTAACCAAATCGCTTAGATTGCGAACAGATTTTTCGACCACGTTATCGCATCTTATTATTGCGGCATTGTTATTTTGTAGCGAGGTTTACTGTGGGATGAAAACATTAGTTACTGCACTGCGGCGCAATTTAAGCATGGAAAATCGCCTAAAGAGAAACGTTTCAGCCTCTATCGACAGCTTTTCCTTATGTGCAAGAAAGTCGGGATAGCAAACAAAACCGTAATTTTCCCAGATGAAATAACAGAGGCAATCAGAGAAGCTTTTCCAGGGAATATTTCAGCACCCCAGCAGATACAGCACGCACGAGTGATCTCTTTACAAGAAATGAAAAGTCTTCCATGGCCAACAAGGAGCAAACTAAATTAAATATTTTATTGCTAGTTTGCCAGTGAAACATGGAGTTTAAAATTTATTGAATATTGGGCTGAATGTAAATTAACTTTATTCATACGTATATAAAGTTAATTTCTCCTAGAACTTCCCGCTCCTTGGTTCTCTTTACCCACACTCGCACTGCTCAGACGTTTTCTTTTACTTCGCAAGGTCATACTTTCGAGAATTCCAGGATCCTTTAGGTCCTCACGTTTCTGTTGCATCTTCTCCCGGGTTAGCTGATGCTGTCGAAGTTGTTTGCGCTTTTCTTCTGTTTGCTTTTTAACTAAATTTCGCTGACGTGTTTTGTTCGGAAGACATTGTAGAGTGTGGAACATCTTGAAACAGTTCGCGCTGTTTGTCATACACAAAAATACCTCACACAGGTCGCACATGTTATGTTATGTTATAGGGGTGTTATGTCTTCGGTTAACGTGAGATTAAATTTAGGCGAGCAGTTGTAATGAGCGAAATTATACTGATGGTTTCTAGCCCCCGTTTTCCAACCGGTAGCTGAAATCTTGGCAGTATTGTCATCTGACTCAGAGCCGCTATCCTCTGATTCTGTCTCATCCTCTTCTGTCTCTTGTACACACACACTGCCACATTCAGAATCACTTTCAGATAAATCTGAAGACATTTTTTCAAGCTGATGTAAACACCAAAATAAAAGCAATGTTCGTGAAGGCAATCAATCAAGTGAATCGTTCGCATTCGTGCATGCTTATAACATAGCTGAGAAATAGTTGAAAATCATCATTGGGCTGTAATCAAATATTTCTGTTGTGTACGGTAACCTCAACAGGCACAAATAACAGATTCGAGATGTTTCTGTGTACTCTTACAGCCATGGCAACAGTAAACGATTTGCTGGCTGACACTTCAACCGCCTCATGATACGAAATTCAAATGTTGGCTGGCGCTATCATGGTGCCAAAGAGGTTAAACATTTTCATATTCATTATTGACAAAATTCGACGACAGTGAAATCAGTATTTTTAGCTTGCCTCTACAAAACTTACGCGATAAGATTAATTGTTGTTTAAAAATAATGACGGTTGAGCATAAAACTAAAACGAATGATCTGAAGAGAGCAAGAGCTTAAGACTGAATCAATAAGTATTATGATGCGAAACTCTAGAATAACGTTGTGCTAGCGTCAGCACACGTGTCACGGTTGTATATGTTACCGCTGATTGTGCTGCCACCACGTTTCCTCCAGCTTTGTAGTTCACAATTCTTTCAACCCGTCAGCATAATGAATTTTCTATCCATTTTTCGTCTCTGGTCACTTGTTCGGATTGAATATGAATTGCATTGCTGCTGCCATCTCCGTCGCTTCCTCCCTCGTCCTGTTTCATGTTTAATCAATCTTAAAGTTCTTGGAGATTCATGAAACAAGAATTTGCATGTTAAAAGTATTATGCGAATCTCTTGAACATTATATAAACTTAGGATTGCGTTTATTTACATTAAAATATTTCGCAACCGAATTACACACAAGAAATTAATGAAGGTACTAAAGGTACGGGAAAGGCAACAGTATGCATAGAATACAAATTTTTAAGTTATTACACGAATCCTCAAGAACATATTTACGTATAAATGTATTATCTATATAATCAATCACTCACTCTCATTAATAAGCCAAATTCAAATCCAAATCTTAAACAATTACAAAATAGTGCACATAGCTCGTCTAGCTTTCTTTGGTTTAACAAGATCCAATCTAAAGGGCATGTTATCATACTTGCTCATATCATTCCACCTTGGCATTCCGTGACTTGGCACCACCGGAGCTTTAGTTGATCCATAAGTATACGAGAATCTCTCAAGGGTGATTCCATTCCCAACGTTTTTTCTAGCATGACTCTGATTATTATTAGCGATATTACAATGGGTTGGGCTAAAGACTAATTTATTTTTTCCCGTCGAGAATAGTCCAAGGGGTGGATTGTGCAAGTGCTGAGGGTTGTTCCCTTGTTTTAGAATGACTGGGCTCCGGAGTATCCCTTTGTACCCCGGGTTCTTAATGTGCGGGGCGAAAGCTTCATTATTCTCTATCGAAATCTCATTGGCACCAACTTTTTTACTAGATTTTTTTAATTTCTTCCCGAAGAGATTGAATGACGTAGCACTCGGATTCCGCCCGCCGTTTGAGCTTATATCATGAGACACGGGACTTGACAACAGATATCCATCATCGTCATTAGCCATTTCCTCAGGCTCGTCCAAAGCGGATATCATCGCCATGTGAGTTTGAGCTAAATGGTTAAACACCGAGTTAACATTCACGTCATCCTTCACGGACGTCTTGAATATTTTCGTAATCCCAAGGGACTTTGCCATCGTTTCTAGCTCCGAGCTGCAAGAAACATTCAAATCCAGATTAGCTTCTAATCCTCTTGTCTTCAACGAATATAGTTTCTTTCAATTGAAAATTAAGTGTAACTTCTCCTTCCATTCCCAGTCTTTTTATGGCACATGAATTCGCACAGATCTGCATCAGACAGAATTGGTCAACCCAGAATATGAACTAGAGCAACAACAGTCAAAGCGCGGGAGAGGATGTCACAGGGCAGTTTTAAAATTTACTCCGCTTTTAAAAAACTTGAATCTTCACAATAAAAACGCTAGCCTTCCCTCGGCTTTTGCATCCCTAAGGAACGTCATTACTATTTACAAGGCTTTATTCTTCCATTCCTATTTAGCAGTGTTCCTCAAGCTTAAAAACGCGCTTTGTTCCTCTCTCCAAGGAGTCAGTCAGTAGCTTTCAACAGATGAGTAAAAGCAAAAATTTCTATGTATTTAAATGTGGGCCACTATATATTTTCCTCTCCGCTACATTCCTCCAAATGAGCTACAATTACGTGGGATGATTTCACGACTTTTCTGTCTCATCTTCATTGTGGACATAGCCGAGGACTCCAAGGAATAAATTACAGGATATACCCTAAATTCTCGGCTGTAGCGCGCGCGAAGTACGTGAATTTAGGTGCTCTGAGGGTGCGCGAAAAGGCGGGGGCGCGGAATATGCGGGGGCGCGGATAAACGGGGTTTTCGTGTTTTCCAAATTCCCCCGCTGAGCTCGCACAAGACAGTGATGACGAAGATGCGAGTCGCATCTTCGTCATCACTGTCTTGTAAGAAAAAATCTTCTTCTGTTACCCCAACATTTATACTCTCATCCGGAGCAAGCAGCAGCGATTCTTTTTCTACTTCATCGGTGTTAGTGTAGAAGATTCCCGCTTTTTGGAAGCCATTTTTACTATCAACATTTCATGCTGTTGATAGGGAAGGCTTTCTTCTGTTTCCTCCTTTTGTTCTTGAATCCATCGTAGGATCCATCATCCATTCTGACCAGAACTTTCGCATTTTTGCCTTAAAAGACTTATTTAAAGGCAACTTTATACTCTCGCCCAGCTTTCCTAATACCGTTCGTTTTCGCTACCTTCATGATCTGAAAGCAATGAATTATGCGCTGATATTAAGTAGGTTGTCAATTAAGAAATTTCGTACGGAGTTTCGAATTCAGATTTGAATATCTCAGTTTAAGTTTGTCCTTGTTTTGTACGGACTTACGAAAACAAGAAACCAGGAATTTTTGTGTACTCCTTCCTTACTTTTACCAAAGTCACGTGAATTTTGAGCATATTACACTGCGTTTACAAACGTATGTATCATCTTTAACTTTAAATTACGTGGCTGATTCTCAACCGATTCTATTCCAAGCTTCGTCAAATTAACGATACAACTAGTCGGAATGGAGGCGGAATGGAGGCGGACATTTTGTCGGCACATATTTTGAATGTGGCTCAAACAAAACTTCAAACTTTTAGCGTTAACTTGACGTAGCTGAGAATAAAATCGGTTGAAAATCAGCCGCGTAATTTAAAGTTAAAGATGATACATAAGTTCGTAAACACGGTGTATTATCATTTTGTATGCGCGAACTAGGCGGGGGCGTGGACAAACGGGGTTTTGAGGAAAAACTAGGCTCAAAATCCAGGTGCGCGAAGTACGCGGGTGCGCGCTACAGCCGAGAATTTAGGGTAATTTATTTTTATCTAAGAAAAGAACCACTGAGTCGTCTTGGTCATTATTGTTACTCCTATTTCGAGTTCTTCTCTGTAATCCTCATCTCCTTCTTACTGACCCATTTCCATCTTTATCCTTAATATTATAGCTTCTTTCTTATTCTCTCAAGCGCATATTCATTAGCTTTCTAAAAAACTGTCTTTGTCAAATTGTCGCTTGTTTTCATACCGCATTTCTCTAGCAGCATATCAACGTGTAAGTGAGAAAGTCTTCGCATAAAACATCTTAATAAATATTCCATTCGCTTGTAAACTTATCATCACTCTTCATCCTTTCTTCCCCTACAAAACAATCTAATTTTTCTAGCTGATTTCACGGATTTTTAAATTAATAATACATCAATTCCTACACCCACTCTTGAACGGATATGTCTAATTGTTTTCTAGCTTCTGTTGCAAATTAGCTTCATAATTCCTGATTAGAGGGAACTTGCTGCAACACAAAGCCCTGACGCTAACAACCTCGCCCAGTTCCTCCTTTGATTGACCAATTCAACAATTCTTCATCATCAATTCTTTTATTCCTTCTGTCCACAGATTCCAATCAGCGCCAGCTTCTCATCTTCTGCTCGCAGATCAACTACGTCCACGTGCCATAATTGACTCACGATTATCCAATTTACCTTTCCAGTGCTGACTGTTTCTGCAAATCAATCTTATTTGCGACAAGAACCATAGGAATATCTCCGCACTCCTTAGCCACCTGTAAAAACGACAACAATTAGTTATAACACAATCAAGTATATATATTTTTTACGTAACTTGCTTAATGGATTCCTTCATTTTTCTAATTGAAATACAGGTAAAGTAGCATTGCATAGCTCCCATAACAACGGCAACCTTCTTCCCTGACAAGAGAAAGGCTTTGAGGGACAGCTTGCTAAATTTGTAGTGCTGCGAGGCAATCCTTTTTGGAAATTACTTTTTCCTTAGCGTGTAGGTAGTGAAGAAACAAAAGCAAATTATTTTGATGCATCAAGACCATCTTAAGACTGATGAGATGATGGGCGCGATAGTAGTCAAGAAAACCAAATCCACACGCTAGCCTCCAGCCAGTCACTCCATTTTGTAGCTTTACTAGTAAATCAAGCGCAAACTGACAGTTTGCCAAGTTAGTTTGTTTTACTTTTTAGCAGATACGACCGAGCGTTGGTGTTGATTCAAGTGCCACTGAACCCTATTGCTATTTACTCATTGTACCGAAGCATCGTCCTTGTTGTACAAATAATTAAATTGCCCATTCTGTCAATAACTGTGGTTAACATGATTATCTGTAGGAATTAGGTAACGGTCTGCCGAAACCAAAGTGCACAGACGATAGCCTTACATAAAAGTATCTTATTGTGTCTGCTCCTCCAGTTTCATCAACCTACTTGTTTGCAGTCCATTAGCTAATTGTCTTGTTGCAGTTTCTACAATCTATTCTTCCATTACGCATCATCACTTCTTTTCAATCTAATATCCTTTCGCATTTCCACTGTATCGGTCATAGCTCTGCACCCGTAGCAACATATACTGCTGCTATCTGTACCGAAAGGCTCAAACCACAGATTTTGCTCGTATCCTCAAACTACTCAAGCTATAAGACAGAGAACAATGACGAATTGTTCCTAGTCCTTCCATTCAAGCTTCAGTTTCCTTTATAACTTGAATAAGCCAAAAGAATCCGCCATATAGCGGCACTTAAGTAACACAAGCCACGATGGATTTTGGAGGTCTAATTCATGAAAATTCTGCGAAATTGCCACCAGCCCCAAAATATTTTGCTTGCCTTTTCGCCAATCTCCTCAGCATTAACTCGGCCAAAAATTTTTTACCTGTTTAAAATCAAGTCTCCTGATTTTGTATTCCGTCCCAGTCTTTCTCTCTTGCAATTGTACTGTAGTAAACTAACTAAACCAGTATTCAGATTCAAGTTGGCAACAATGTAACCAGCAGATCTGTCTGTGGATAAGCCTCCTCAGGATTTGTCACACGTAATTCAGTTGCAAGCGCGTAAACGTTTCAGAAGATGTGATTTCAGATAACTTTTTTACTTAATCATTGTAGATCTTATCATCCCTTCAAAGGAAGGTGGATGGGCCTGATGATGTCAATGGATAAAACTTGGGACTAGTTTACTGGATTTGATTAAGATTTTCAGATTCCTTCAAATCTTCCGCGCTTCTTGTATTTTTCATTGTTTCTCCTTGAGAGATGATTTTAAGATTGAGTTGTTATCAGATTGTGATATTTTAAATCGGATGATTGCTTCATGACGCAATGGAACTCATCCAAGGTTTATACAGTAATGACTTGCGATTTCTTCCAAATGATTCCACCTTCTTCGTGCCCTTTTACTAATCCTAGTCTAAAAGAAGCGTGAGAAGCAGGAGCATGTTTGTGTATACGCAAATCTCGTAGCAACATTTAAAGAGTTACTCTAGGAACTCCAAAGAGCAGCAAACAATATAATTCCTCTTCGATCAACCTTCTCACGAACAGACAAGTCGCATTTCATTGACTGCTATAACTACTTCATGTCCACCAGCTATGTGAGCACTCAGGTAACCCAAGTCAGGTTACGCAATAGGAGATAGGGCTTTTCTTGATTACTATCAAAGGATATCTTGCTGTTAACTATGCCGCCGCCGACATCGTCGCCGCACCGTCCATTCAAACTTTTCTGTCTTCGCCAATTTCGGCAATCGAAAGCAAGTCTCTCTGTGTTTATCTATACAAAATGCTTGCATGAATTAGCACAATCCCGCTTCGTCAGTCTTAGCATGTCAACAGGATATTTTGAATGCAAAATCTTCATTACGCTTCCCAATCCTGCCAAAGCTAAAAAAATAACCAGCTTCTTCACTGAATCTAAAGAAAATGTAATAACAACTTTTTCGTCTTTTGGCTTTATCAAAATAAATTTAGGAGAATACAAAACAATTTCTCAATCCTCCTCCGCCCTTTAATTCTCTTGCCATTTCGGATAAACTACCAAACACTCTTTGCTCTTTGAGAAGCCTCAAAGAGTAAAACTCAAAGGTGCACTCAACTGTCAATAGAAATATTCGCCAATCTCCCGTTTCTCATGTACTTTTCTCCCCTTCGTATACAACTTGAAAATCTCTTTTAAGCGTGAAGTAACGTTCCGTTGCGGCTCAATTTTTTTTCTTCCCATCTCTCGGTAATCATTAACTTTTCTTCCCAGCTGTGTATATCTTTACGCATCTCTTTTTCCTGCTGTTCTTTCACCCTCCTCCCCCCTCTTCCAAGAAGTTATTATATGCCAACCCTGCATAAAGTTCCGGGCCTGAGAATTCAAGAGGGGCTCAATAATAATATCGTGACATTTTAATGGGTTGTATTTGTTATAAACAAATTGTCGTCCTCTTTCAAAAAACTGGACGCTCTTTGCCCGTTGTCCGGTCAATATTGTCTTGTCTCTCTTTCTCTCTCTGTATAGGGTTAAAATCTTTTCAATTTGTTCCAGATACGCTCCTGGAATTGCAAATTCCAACTCCCACGCATCTACCAGAACAACATATTGTCTTCAAGCACGCATCCAACTTCCGTCCGCCTCTAAACTTTTCCACTCATTTAGCAAGCCGTTGTCTCTTCCTCTCGATCCATCCATCTTAATCCAACTATCACGCATCATTTCCCGTGACACAATCAGACAGTATTTTACTCGTAATCCGTCAAAGACCATCGTCAGTCTAAGTCTCACCTTTGACTTCCATTTCGGTAGCGCCAGGAATGAGTCTCTGTCCGTAATGCTGCAAGCAATGACACATGCATTGGCTCCTCTGTAATAAGTTCTGGTGATAGCATCAAATTCCTCTTGTCCCGCTGTATCCCACAACATGAGCCGTATAGATTGATCATCAACTGTAAGGACACGTTCAAGGAAATCCACGCCAATAGTCTTTTTATAATCCCGCGTAAAAATTCCCCGACAATATCGTTGAATCATTGACGATTTCCCCACCGAACCGTTACCGACAATCACCACCTGTAAATTATACAAAAGCATATATTAAAACTACAATATTATTCTGCTAATTCAACGCCCATCACAACTTTCGCATCCCTCATCCTTTGCCTGCTCAATCGTAAATATGTTTTGAAATCAAAATTTATGATGAATTCATCCACCAATTCTCACTGCCTTTATTATAAATTCATCAAACGTCCTCAACCATAATTTTTCATCGGATTTCTTTAACAATTCCTCATTATTTTTACCTGCTGGCTCTACTATTACTTCCTTGTCCATTTCACATCAGCCCTCTGCATTATGTTGCAAAATGCTCCTCTACAATACTGAATTCCTTACACACTTCCTCATGAAATCTTCAAAGCCTCAAAGCTCTTCTGTACTTATTCAGAGTCCAAGCATTCCTTCCGACAACTCAATCTGTCTTGGATAATAGTATTTAAAGATTGATTGAGAGAGCCACTCCAATCACCAATCAAAGACACATGAATCCGGGTATTCTATACCATTTATTTCATTGTCTCCAATTGAGTATCTGTCATCGGCCCTAATTAATGATTGTCTTTTCATCCTTCCTTGTAATTAATTTATGAGGAAGAATAGGAATCCATAAGGAACAATATCATCCCCTCATCAATCCTTTTACGCAAGTCATCATCCACCAAGACACATCTTCTTCCGATATATTCCTTTTGTAATCCAAATCCATCCTGAATCCTGAGCAACATAACATACAGTCCATCCCATTTTTCAGCATACACGTCCTCCCTCCTCTTCCTCTCCTCTGCAGAGCTAACTCAGTTAACGAAGACAATAGAAATCCCTAAGATATTTTACCCCGTTTCTATTCCCATAATTGCCCAAAGAATTTAAACTAGTACGTAGCATACTGGGATATACGCATCCATCCCCTTGTAAGGCAGCGAACATTAATGAGCACTACTTTTTAAAGACTGATGAATGAATCCAAGAAAGCACGTGAGTGAATGGTTGTAATTTTCTAAAACACACATGAATCCCCACCACCATCCGCAATCCCCACCTTGTCCACACACATTCACGTCCACAACTTAATTATGCTCCATTTGGTTCCGTTATTTATAACTTTAATAGATTTATTAAGAAGAATGGGATAGGGATAATTATAATATTCCATCCTAATTCTCTCTCATCCCCCTCAAGCGGAAATAAGGTCCGAGGTGGATCATCCTACGGATGATCCACAGTGTTTCAAGACATTATATACCTGCAGCCGAATCTCCATATTCCTCTCCTCACCTAAATAGCCAACAAGCCGTGCAAATAATAATGAAAGCAAATAGAACTCCTGTCCACTCCTCTTCCATTAACATACTACAGGTATCCTCCTGTAATATGATACTAAAAGGATTCCTACAACCTCTTTATGCATTTTCAGCCGGACGCATTACACGTTTATACCAACGGAACGTTATGGCCCACCATGCTCGACTTCCCCGTCCACAGCCCTCATTTAAATAGCTTTACTTATCTACAGTATTTTATTATTACAGAATTGTGGTTACGCTCACCGGTGGTATTATTCCTCGTATTTAACTGCTCGTCCTAACATGTAGGTAGGTAAATAAAATTGGACTGAGCCCTTCGCATCATTTTTATTTACTCTCCGCTCACATGCACAGCCAGCATATTATTTTCTATTTTCCTCAATGCATCTTCCACTAATACAAATCAACTATATACCAGCAGAATACAGTTATAGCCTGCAAAGATTTTTATAACGGGAATAACTTTTTTTTCTTGTCTAACTTATTTAAAAAATTCTAAGCATCTTTCTTCAGCTTCTTTTCCATGCATCTTATCACCAAACTTGGTGAAAATCTTATCTAGGAGTAGCATCACATGTTTGAGCTTTTTCTCGTTCTACACTTTTCTATCGTTCTTTAACCTGCCAGTTATTAAATATAAGAGCGTTTTAGCTCCAAAATTTTTAGGTCTTGAAACGAATCCTGCACATTTTGAAGTAAGTAAGTCAAACATTTTAGCTGTGTAATATTTTTTTAAATTATTGTTTCCACCTACAGCTGTAATGAA
The DNA here is from genome assembly GCA_906901655.1 of Sminthurides aquaticus. NCBI lineage: Eukaryota > Metazoa > Arthropoda > Collembola > Symphypleona > Sminthurididae > Sminthurides > Sminthurides aquaticus. Next base: position 6,977,250 of record CAJQTT010000003.1, read on the forward strand.
CTCATCTTGCAAAAGTGTTACACATAAATTTAATAATATTTGTCAACAAATTCTGGGCTGAACTGTGTAATTCTAGCCCGTGTTTATGATTTCCAGTCTTGCTGATCTACAAAATGCTGCGTTAAAAACATATATCGTTTATCGTTAGCAAACACCCCGTATCCTTTTTGGAAGGACGGCAAAAATACAGTCAACGGCAACGTTCATCCGTCCTAAAACTAGCCTGGCATATTTCACAAAGGATGTGCAGTACGAACGAATAAACATCATTAGACTTGTGTGACAATGGATAATTGTTTTGGAGAGTTACAAAATGGAGGCAGATTTTTCGTGGTCGGAGAGAAGGCAAGCAAGCGCTGGCGGAGTAAACATTTTCAAGAGAAGATTATGGCGAAAATTGCACGCTTGCGGTTTTACTCGTTAGCAGCCGCGGTCTTGTACTGAATGATGATATGACGAAGAGATGACACAAGAAAGTATAAAAATGTAATTGCATTTTATAGTCCGAAACGTGAAATCGCGTGTCTCCAATTGCAGATCCTTGAGGATTTCTTCTTCTCTGCTCAACACATTACTTGCCTTACTTCCCTACAATTCTACTAGTTTCCCTCTTGCGTACATATATATACAGTTCCGTTATTTTCATCAACTCTTTCTTTTAGGCCTTTGCAAAAATATTTTCTCCATAATAAATGCCTACGCACTCCTTAGCATAAGCGTCAAATTTTATTTTTGCATTTATTTGCAAATTAAAGATGAGAGAAAGTCAAGAGGTTTGTAAGGGATTAGCGGTTATGACGTACATAGAAATAGCAAATTCGCGACTTAACGCTAGCGCCAATAGGCGGGGCTTAGTAAGGATTCGCAATTGGCAACCAGCCCACAAACCTTCCCATCATCATCCCCCGCTCAAATGTTCCATCATTACCCATGGCTCCACTTACAATATTAATTAACTGAATTTCATTTCTCCGTTCCCCATCTTCTTCCCTATCCAAAGCCTTTCCCCCCACAACACATTAAATTTAACATGACAGCTCTCTGACTCTACACCTGATTGACAGTCTACAAAGTATGGGCGTTAATTGGTGGCACAACGATCTAATTGCTTATTGATTTTCAGGGTCGCGAGCAGGTTTTAATCTTGTACGTGCCCGAGGTGAATTTCAATTTTTTCACCTCCTTCTTCCCCACTCCAACCTCATCATCCTCATGCTGGCCATATCCAATATCCTATTTTACCTCAGCATTTAATCGCTTAATAGGGCATTACTAACCAATCCTCAACCTTTACTTGAGCCACTACTCCCATAAAACACTGCCATTTAGCTCATACAAATACCTTTAGTTCGTGTCTCAGATTTTAAGACTACTGCCTGTGGACTCAAGCAAACAATTCGTAGCCTGACAGATTTCCATCTCCACTCCACCCCTCCCATTTCCACCCATTCTAAACTGACACGGACTTGGCAGGGCATGAGAATGCTCCTGTAGTGCACAGAATAGGGAAATTAGGTAAATCTTATGGATAACAGAGTCATAATCTCCCTTTCGTAATTAAAATAATTGCTCAGCATAATTACACGCTCTTCTGTCTTCCCAGTTTGCAGTCCTCTGTTTAAATCCTACAATCTCAACTCCGTCACCCTTGCAGAAGAGCAAAGTTTCAGAATTTCAAATTTACGTTTACATCTTCTTCAAAAGTTTTGTCTTGTAAAACACACAACAAATTACACCATTTAAATCATAATTTTGCAGCCATTCCTTCTCCATTATCTACCCTTGCATGTCGAGTTACAAGTTTCGGAATTTTGTAAACGGCTTGCAAGTAATTGAGCTATTAAAATTACAGATTAATTGGAAAGCAGGCAATTACGGCGGAATTGCAAAGAGAGGTGCAAGCTCATCGAGTTCGTGAAATTTTCGCTATGGCTTTCCTATGGTTTTCATTTTCTTGTGGTTTTTTCACTTTACCTCTTCCATCTTTTGCGATACCTGCGGTTTTGCGTGGGAAGGGTTAAAGAGTATTTTTCTTCCATCATTCCAACCCTTTGTTAACCATCCGGAAGATCAACAAGAATTCAGAAATTCGGTAGACCAAAATGACATTAATGTCTGCCCTCATCGTCTTACACGCACTCTCCACAAGGTTCAAGTCTGTGACGGCCTCGATTCTCATCTGTGCTCCTGCTTAAATTCTGCTATTATCATAATGCATGTCTGATCTGCAGATGGTCAAGCTAAGCCGTACGTAGTATTTCAGGACATATGACAGTATTGAAAAACGATAAAAGCTTGCCCCCCTAAATCACGTATCATTATTCGCCCCTCAATTCAAATTCATACAAGTACCTTCATTTACACGGCTATTTTCCCTCCAGTCCTTATCATCTTAATCTGTTTGTTCAGCTCCAAAAATCCTTAAATTTCCCTAAAGTGTGATTTTAGAGTGATGAAACTGGCACATGCGACAAGAAAACACATGTGACCAACAAAGATTAAGCAAGACGGACACGGGATACATTTAGTACAAAGTCATAAGCTGAATGCAAAAATGCAAAGATCAGCTGAGAGCTGACTGACCGATCATTGAGCATTAAATGCCTTAACGACTTGGTAAAATCGTTTCATACAACTTTATTCCCTAGCGGCATCAGCTTTACCATTAGCCTGAGGTTTTATAAATTCAAATCACATTCTGGTCTTTATGGAATTTGCGATTTCGTTTTTTATCCGCTTGTCGGCTTTCCTCCAACCTCAAGGCAATTTTTTCCCCTAAGGACGCTTTTCTCCTTAAGGATACATAGAATTCGCATTCTTTCACTAATACTAGCTGAACACACTAGCCCCAGGATGATTACCAAGTGTGAATTAACCATTGATTTTCAATGAATTGGCCTACTCATATACGTTTCGCACCTCTAAAACCTCAACTAATTCCTTTTACCTTATCCTTTTTAAAGCACATAAGAGCTTACGACTGATTGTCACTTTTTGCGCTACAATTGCACTTCCTTTTTAGTCTTTAGAAGCCTTTAAATGAAATCAAAGGTCCATTGCCATATAGCGATCCATTCAGCTCTAAAGCATTGAAACATGCAAAAGACAAAACATTATGACTTGGAAGCATTAGCACCCTAAATTGCATTACCCGCGCGAGCGATCCTAATCTTCGAATCCATTTAGCAGTATTGATGCCATCTCAGGATTTCGCATCTTTTCAATATTGTTGCTTCCCCAAAAAGAAAGTTGTTATATTCGTGGTGGTAGTAAACAGAAGGGTTGATGATGATGACCTTGGATAATTGTGTGATGTTTGTGAGAATGGGGCAAATGGTTGGGTGTATTTATGATTTCCTTAGATTATCATACGGTATCATCTCCCATTCCTACGAAATCTGTCTTCCCATGACATGTAATCGTGAAAGCTTGAGCACGAAATAGCGACTGAACCATATGGTTCCCCCCGACCCTTTATCATCTACAGATGAGAAATCCTAGAGAGGACTCTGAGGCATAAGTATCGGGATTTGCTTTGCTAAATCATCAATTGTAGCTCCAAGCGATCAACCATCCCTACGAACAACCTCACTCCTCTTTCATCCCCGATTCACAGCATCACAGCAAGCATATTCCTCCTATACACCGCTGACCCGCGACATATATCTCGTTTGACCTCAGCAGGGGGCTTGGAAACAAGCTTTACAATTAAACTGTCTTTAGTTACACTCTTTTTGACATGAAGCGCGCCTCAGCTCGTGTTAGATAGATGAACGGCCCCTTCTTTGAAGTACATATACATAAACTCCCCGTATTGTACGGAAACCTTAATAGATCCCACTTGCCTCTATTCTACATCCCTCGTTTTGCAAAGTCCTCAGCCCTTTAGTCAGGATTTTGAGAAGAGTTTTAGAAGACTTGAGCTGACTCAATCCCTATTGATAGAGGAGTGAGTAAGATGTACCGTTCTTCTGCGATGTGCTTTAAATCTTGATTCTCGGATCCTTGATTATCATCAAGACACCTGCTTCAAAATCCCTGGGTGTAATTGGTAATTGGCACGAGAGAGAGAGATGTGGGAAAATAGTAAACCCTTTTATCCTGCCCTTCTACAATAACATTTCCAAACTCAGCCTCACCTGCTCCTATGTATCATATCTTCAAAGGATTAACTTGTATTCAAAGGACAATGATTGGTGATGATGGCTGCAGTCAACCTGCATACTGCACACCTAACCTAAACATACATCTGAACCACACAACTAACGAACTATAACTACAAACTACCGCAACTAGCATAAATAATCCTCTCTCAAGGAACCACCAATAATAATTTCGCAAACGAATATATATGCAGTCAACTTCCCTTGTCACACGTCTTAAACATTTAAATTCACAGCACTAGCAATATCTTCGTACATGGTAAATTTCATCCATCAAAATCACATGATTGACGTGTCCCACAAGGGAAGGGTGCAATCAAGTTTGCCCACTTGTATAATTAGAGTTCTTTCAATATCATTGACTACAATCCTATATTTGATATCTTCAATGTAAATTTAAATTACTGCCTATCATTAAGGATCCACAGAAAAATACCAAGCTGTACACCAACCAGTCTTCAAACTAACATACTTTCCGTTTCATATCAGCTCTTCAACATTTAAAATTTAATCACGTTACGCTCAGCAAGTTAAATCTGTCTTACCTTCATGGCGATTTCGAAATCTTCAAACATGATATCCTTCATGATTCCTCCGTTAGCTTGTAAGCGCTACTGTCCAAAGTTGAATCAACACAATTGCTCCTCCTTCAAACTGTTTCGGAAGTCAGTGCAGAATTCCCAAGGAGAAAAACTTTAATTCCGATTCACATGTCATGCTAAACCTGAGTGAATTCACACTTGTCCGATTGTTATTTTCTAGCTGGACAACCTAGGGTCAAATCAAAGCTCTTTTGCAAATTGTCTCCCACCTCGGCCACACAACTCTTCTTGTATTCCTCCACACAGAATTATGACACTGGACTCTCCGATTTTCCCAAGGACAATTTCTCCTTGGAGCGAAATATCTCTCTATGTCCTCTGACGCTTCTTTTCTTGGCTCGGTCCGGTTTTCCGAGCTGACTCTTCTCTTTCTTCCTTGAGTTATTTGCTTCAAGATAGATGATGTAATTTATATGTTATTTCTTATCTGGGAAATGATAATTTCACGGGAATCTGCTTGGATAATACGTGCGGAATAACCAGTCAAGGTTAAGCGCAAGTGTTTTTCACAACTTCAACCACTTTCAACTCCCACCAATCCACCCTTCCCGGCGCTGAGAATCCTTGGCCCTTCTTCTCCGTTCTTCCTCCCTTCTTTCGGTCTTCTATCAAGACGGAATCATGAGGGAAAATTCCCACGTAGTCGTCCTGTACTTCAAGTTTGACCGGATGCAAATCCCTTTTATTACGTGTACGCAATCTATCCACTCTGAAATAATTCAACACACATATAAAGTATAAGGTGGTTGTAATAACAAGGATAAAAACCAAATTCCACCGCAAGCTACCCAGCACCAGCGAACACTACTGCCATAATAGCCAACCCATCAAAGTCTATATATCCTACCGGGTTCAAACCCAATCTTCATCTACTTCAATTAACCAGCCATCAACCAGCCTTCTATTTAATGCTCAAGCTCTACGTCTTTACCTACCGCTCCGCGTCTCATTTGTGGAAAGTAATGTAATTTAACTGGTTTTAATCCACATTAAAGTAATAAATTGTCTCTTTAATCTTCATCCCTCACTTCACCCAATCTGTGGGTTGAAAATTAAACTCGATAATAATTAGGTTCTTTGTAAATTCTCTTCATCTTTCTTCTTTACCTCTTCTTTCCAAACTTGTGCCTAAATCTGCGGGAGACAAGCTTTCTTGTGCCTTCTTTTGCCTACGTGTTTGCAATTGTATATCCTGTTAACTCCAACACCTCCCTCGCTACTAATGTATGCATCTTACGTCTTTGTACCACACACAAACACAAAACGTTTCTTCTCCTACCATTTTGCCTTTTCTCCTCACCACTCCTGCTCTTATTACCAGTTTTAACAACAACACCATTGATCTATTCATTCTGCTGTAAATCAGTTAATAATTCAAAGAAAAATTCATCAAGTTTCTCTCAAAGAATTTCCCGACAAAAAATCAATCTTATTTTCCGTCAATGTAGAGTAAACAGGTACTTTAAATTAGTTCCCCTTCCTACTAATGCTGCTAACGCCCCCGGGCTTAGACCTCGAGCTTGCGTGGTAGTCACCGACAGAATCAGTGCAGCCCTACTGCCTGAATTCTCTGATTCGGATATGGTAACCATTGTTACCGAATGGAAGCGAGGTAAAGTTATACTTTCCTCGTGTTACATGGCACATAACTCCGATGATCACCCGAGCAAATTGCTCAGGAATCTGGTGAGATATTGTGATCGTCGCAATCTTCCCTTGATAGTTGGAGCGGATGCGAACTCGCACCATACCAGCTGGGGAAGTACCGACATTAACGACAGAGGCGAGGAACTCTACGAGTTTCTGTCTCAAGAGAATCTTTTGGTACTAAACCAAGGATCAAAACCCACGTTTGTGACCAAGGCGCGCGGAGAGGTCCTTGATATCACAATCTGCAATGAACGAGGTGCTACTATTGTCGCCGATTGGAACGTTTCCGACGACGACAGCATCTCAGATCACAAATATATTGACTTCCATCTTGGTTTTGGAAAACCCAAGCCTAGATGGGTGCGCAATTTAAAGAAAATGGATGATGGCACATTTGTTACTCGCCTACGGGAACAAGTGTCTCACATCCCAAACGATGTACCCTATGATATAACGGGTATTGAACAAGTTGCTGAGCAGCTGAACACAGCACTCAACAAATCTCTGGATGAAGCGTGTCCTTGGAAAAAGGCGTGCTTCAAGGAAAACCGAAGTCCATGGTGGACTTCGGAACTCACCGCACTGAGGAAGGAAGTAGGCCGACTCTGTCGGATGGCCCACCTCAGTGAGGAAGATTGGAAAACGTACTGTCTTCAACGTAATAGATACGTAAAGGCAATACGGAAAGCAAAACTAGACAGCTGGACCATGTTTTGTGACTCTATAGAGTCCATGCCGGCCACTTCTAGGCTAATGAAGTGTTTAGGTAACTCAAACAGGGAGATTACTAGTGTGGTCACTCCATCTGGTTCTCTCACCTGTGGTACCGAACATACTCTAGCGGAACTGCTAGAGCAACATTTCCCAGGTGATGCTGAGCAAATCCCTGGGGAACACGACATTATGGGCGTAGACGTAGTCTCTGACATGGTCACCCCAGAAAAGGTGTTAGAGGCCATTAATAGCTTCAGTCCATTCAAGGCTCCCGGGCCGGACGGGCTATTTCCTCACATACTTAGAAAGGCCTCTGTGTGTATACTAGAGCCCCTCAGCGGCCTATTCAAGGCTTGCTTGGTTACGGGGTATGTGCCGCGTAGATGGAGATGTTCTAGGGTTGTCTTCATTCCTAAACCTGGGAAGAATGACTACACTAGCACTTCAGCTTGGAGACCCATCTCTCTGATGAGCTTCCTACTGAAAACTCTAGAGAGGCTGGTTGATAGATTCCTGAGAACGAAGGATCTGGTTAGCCACCTCAGAGAAAACCGTCAGTATGCGTATGTGGCTGGCGGGTCTACAGAAGCAGCCATCCATAGAGTTGTGAATCTCATGGAGGGCTGCATAAAGTCCAAAAGACCTTGTGTAGCATCATTCGTCGACATAGAAGGTGCTTTCAACAATATTGCTCGCCGATCTATAACAGACGGCATGGCAAGACTCGGGATCCATCCTATGATAATTAGGTGGGTCAACTTTATGTTAGCCAATAGAGAGCTGCAAAGTAGCCTCAATGGTGTAACAGTGTCGAAGACGGTAAGCAATGGTTGCCCGCAGGGCTCTGTCTGCTCTCCGTTATACTGGAACATTGCGGTGGACAGTTTGATGGAGCGGCTTCGGCTCAACCATCCGTCTCTGCTCTGTCAAGCCTTTGCTGATGACGTTTGCATAGCGGCGTCCGGGATCTGCAGGAAAACCTGCAGTGACCAAATCAGCTGGGGACTCAGAACTATTGATAGATGGTGTTCCGAAAACGGACTCACTCTCAATAGCAGCAAAACCGAAGTCCTTTGGGTGGATAACTCAAGGACCAAGGAACAATACCCTGTAAAATTACGGGGACAAGAGCTTAAATGTGCCGATTCAGTGAAGTACTTAGGAATTATCCTGGACAAGAAGCTGAATTGGAACGAACACATTAAGTCTAAATCGGATAAATCCAAAAAGACACTGCTCCTCTGCAGGAGGGCAGTGGGCAAGAAGTGGGGTCTGAGTCCCAAACTGACTTCATGGATATATGAGTCAGTCATAAGACCAGGCCTCGATTACGGTGCTATGGTCTGGGGAGTAAATCTCAACAAGACCCAAATAGCGTTGCTGAGCCAAGTTCAACGCTTGGCTTTGCTAATGGTGACTAGTGCCCCAGCTTCGACACCCAGTGCTGGGCTGGAAGCACTGGTGGGTGTTATGCCGATTGACATTCACCTCAAAGGAGTGGCTCTGCGAACTTGGAGGAGACTACTCCGTACAGGCTCAGCAGAGTTTAAGGGAATACCATCAAGTGGCCACGTGGCCCATGTATGGGAGTCCTCGAAATCAGTTTTGGAGCTTGGCTTAACGCCAGCTTTATATGACTGGACGGAAACCACGGGAATAAGCTCCAAACGCTATTCCTGTGGCATTTCGGACAGGGCAACCTGGTCGAATAGAACGGTGACGGGACGTGGTCTGGTCTGTTACTCTGACGGCTCTCGCCAGGGTCATTTGACTGGATACGGCGTTACCATCACTGACCACGATTCTAGGAGGCACATGAGATTTTGTGGCCCCCTGGATCGTTACGCTACAGTATATGACTGCGAACTGGAGGGAATCAACCGTACAGTTTACAAACTGGCGGGTATGGCCCTTTCCGGTAAGCAGATCACAATATACTGCGACAACATGAGCTGTGTCAATTCCTTAGACAAGGATTACACAAACTCTAAGTTAATACTGGAAGTTCATGATCGTCTTCAATCGATTGGTTCTACCAACGAGGTGAGGATAGAATGGATTCCGGGACACGAAGGTCATGCTGGAAATGAGCTGGCCGATAAACTGGCCAAGGCAGGATGTAAAAAACCCTGCATTGGCCCAAAACCCATGCTACCATTGCCAGAATCCTCTGTCACCAGAGGCATATGGCGGTGCATGACTTCAAGCTGGGCAAAACAGTGGCGAATACGCCCTGGCTGCCAGCAGACAAAGCTGTGGATTCCCGCAGAGAACATTAAACGAAGCAACTCTCGTGTCAGGAAGCTGACCAGGAGTCAACTTCGGTCGTTAACAGGGTTGGTGACTGGTCACATAGCCTTGAATAAACATGCTTACAATCTGGAACTGACAACCAGTCCGAATTGTGAGTGTGGGTTAGAGGAAAGTGCAGTTCATGTTATTGCTGACTGTGCGATCCACGCTTTGGTCAGGTTACTCTACCTTGGTGAGGTGAGACTTGATCATAGCAAACTAAAAGATCTGGACCATAAACGCGTGTTGTCTTTCTTCATGGCAACAGGCTTAATGGAACGGATTAACAGAAAGACTGGTGCGTAAGCATCGTTGCAAATTGAGGGTAGTCCGCAATTAGCCTATCAGTGGCTACGTCGGCGCTCGTTGCTAGTCAACGGGCACCTCCTTTACAATACAATACTAATAAGCAGTAAAACTAATAACTCTCTTTCCTCGAACTTATGCTCACAATCTTATGCGGGCTCGTTTCTGCTCCAATGTATTGAATAACTCCAAAGATTTTGACAGATTTCCTGATTTTTTTAACAACGTTTTTGCCAAAAGAAATTGAGGAAGAAAAGCAAATTTTTCATCCTCTTTACTTGGATAGGAACTGAATGCGTGCACACTTTAACCAAGTTACGTTTGAAAATCTTCACGCCAAAGGAAAGAAAGAAAGAGATGCCTTGTTGTGTGTGGGTTCCTAGAAAAGCAATTTCTTCTATGACAATCAAAAGCTTTTTGGCAAGAGTTTTGGAAAACATGTCTTGATGTGGAGAATGGATTAGGAGGCTTAAGGAAGACGGGGAGAATGGATTTAAAATATTTAGTTATTCCTAATCTCCCGATTGAGAAGGAGATGAAGGAGGGGTTGTATTTTGCAGAATATAATAGCCTTCCAAGGATTAGCAAAGGCCTGCCCAAGCTTTCCTTATGGTATTAAGTCGAATATTAAAATGCGCGGACCACACATATTTATTATTAATTCCTTGGGTGTGTCATCCGACTTTCTATTTGTTAAACTTAATTCATGCGTACTCAAACCTCTGACTAAAACTGCTACAAGAACGCATTTAAAAGCTATAGAAATCTTCAACTACAGCAAGTGCATTTCCAATGCATGTAACTACAAACTGCCGTTTTGCATAGTTAGTTTTGGTTATGCAAATCAGCATTTCGCTAAATCACTTCCCAACAAGTAAATATAACTTTAAATTAAGCCTTCACTCAAGCAATTAAAATATATTGACCTCACGACTGACCTCCGTATATAGAAGCTCCGTTAATTGCAAGCAAAAATTCTCTCACAACCCCTTCGCATCTCAATGTTTATTTATATCTCGTTTATTTAGCGTTAAATAAACCTTAGACCAAACATGGCCCGTCACACATTCCACCCTTTTAGGCACTTGAGGTCACGTCACACCGTCTCGTTACTAACGTAAACTTCTGGCTACCAACAAATCAAAACGTTAGTCACAATTAATTAGCTTTAACGCACTATCGAGAAAGTCGTTACTAACGATGAGCGTTTAAATTCTTCACCGATTTTATTTCGTCACTCCGTCAAAGTCTCCTTGGAACTGAATAGCACCTCTGACTTAAACTCCTCCGTCAACAAAAATCCATGCTCAGCACACACCTGCAACAACTGTCAGATTCCGCTTTAAAAAGCAAACTAAAGAATCTTTCAAACGCTTCCCACAGTTGTAGTCTCAAAAGCCATCATCAGCAACCAGGGAGTGCGTCGTCCATAACATTTACCATTCCTTCCATCACACGCTTCCTCCTCCCTCTCGTCCCAACAAACAAGAGCAAAAAGATTCAAGGGATCTTTCAAACTCTAACTGACTTGAGCACAGAAAGATGAGGTTCCGCAGGTTGGCAACAACGACGTTAGCCGTAGTTAATCCCAATGCTTTCTTCCACCCCAACTCTTCGGCCCCAGGTTCATCCTTCCTTCATCATCATCCCCCGTCTTCATCTTCACTTCAGACTTCAGCCCCTCTTTGGCCGTAATGAATGCATGAGTTGAGTTTAAAGTAAACTTTTTCCTTAGGGCTTGCAACAATTCATTGGGCGGTTGGCTAAATCCATCATCATGATATCGTATATCTGCCCAGTTCAGTTCCTCAGTCAAACGCGCACCTCCGCACGTCCCGCAACAAATATATCCGAAACCTCATTCCTCCACATCATCACCACAAAACAACTAACCATACTTTTGCTTCAACCGTATCATCATCTCCTTGAGCAAAAGCAAGAGTCATGGAAGACAATAATAATAATAATAATGAAAATTATTATCATGGGCTAAATTCCCATCATCTTTCCAAGTGTCAAACTCTTGGTTTCTCTCCATAAATAACAATAATGAGCTTACCATTTCCAATTAGCCGCTACAACCAGCATATCATATCTTTCTCCCCCTAATCTCAACTGTACCAATTCCCAAAAACCGGAACGCCATCTCCCAGTCAGCATTATTCATTCTTTACTGCAACAATTCTAAAAGAACCAGTCAACATTTTGGCTACACCTTTCCTCCATAGTGCATACAGTTTTGCTCATAACATGAATATATACCTGTCTTCTAACAGTTATCATCTGCAACTCTCTCACTTCAATCCTCTAAGCTCTTTATATTTGACAGATGAAATTACACGGAGAAAACGTATCTAAATTCGGCCCTTAAATTAAACCGGACGACTCTGTTTAAGTCAATCAGAGTAACGAGCTATACATCTCCAGCATTGATGATGCATACAAAGAAGCATAAGGCATATAAAAAAGTGTGCCGGAAAAATTATGGGCGACAGTTATAATTAACCACGCAAGAATCAATTGGTCACCGATAATAATTTCGACCAGATTCCGGATTCACAACAGTATTCTATATATTCCTCTCAACCTAACTGAAACCTCTTCAAAGCTCGTGCAGCCCCAATCCGGGCGGTTTCCCCGTGTGCATTACCTGAGCTTTATGTAAATGTTCCTTTAAATGTTATTCACTGGTAGAGTGCTGTCAATGCTGAGGGCGATGTAGTAACGTAAAAGCAGTTGAATTCTTCAATTCTTTCTATCCACCATTGCGCAATTCACGTTGGAAATGATAATTTCGCGGTTGGAATTGTTCCGGTTACAGATTTTGCGGGATTGGAATCAATGAAATGTATCGTAATTCTTTCTCCTAATGAAGGTTGCACACGACAAGGTGATGCCTGAAAAAGAGGGGGGACTCTAAAGAAGCCAGCCTGACTGCCAGCCTAGTTGTTTTTTTTTTAAAACAAGAACAAAACTTAACCAGAGGGAGTGCATGGCGTTTCCTTGTTTAAACAAGAGGGATGCCACTACTACTGAATCATCTACGCTTTTTTTCTCATTCACTTGTTATTGTCTCTACAATATTATTCCACTTGTTTCCAACGAATCCACACAACCATTCGTCTTTCTCATTCCATGGATGAGGGGGTGGAGAAAAAGGGGATTTTGCGGAAAATGTTTGAATTCCATCCTAAAACTCCGTCCTAAACCAGTTTTAAAGGACGTCCGCCTTCCCTCCCCTAGTCTTGCTCCTTAAAACCTCCTAGGAACCTCTTCTTCTCCAAGGAATCAAGAATCTGAAGAGCATATAATCATGGATAGAATCTTTTCCAATCTTCCCACCCCTCCCTCCTTCATCCTCCTCAATCATTTCCTCGGATATGGCGTACTAAGCGCAGCAGAGAAACGCCAGGAAACTGCCAGGTATGGAGCTATACTAACGACGGAATCACAAAGAGCTCCGGCAGGTGGGATGAAGAAACATACAACTACAACAGAAAATGACGCTGGAAGGACTGAATACAAAAAGAAATTGATGTACACCTCCAGAGTTTTTACACAACCTCCTCCCGTATCTATGTTTATTATTTTTTAACGTTTCATACCAAGCAAGGACCACGGGAAAAGCATCTGCCCAAGGCGTTGCGTTTATATTATTTACAACCCGCAAATCCCTGCCGGAATATTCCATCGGAACAATCCATCGGAATTGATGTAGGTAGATAGATATATGTTTTGTCTTATTATGTTATCCTCTCTTTAGTTTCTCTCAAGTCAAGAAAAGTTCAATAGCCTAAAGGTTTTGCCAACAGCTTTATCCCTGTTCCGCACTATCCATTATTCTCATTCCAAGAGCCAGAAAGGTTGTATATTATGCTATCTTCTTGTAGGTTCTTCCTTCTTGTGCACTTGTTGTTGATCCTACAAAGAGATGCATGGATGAGCATTGTCCGTTCTTGTCCGTAGAGAAACAACCCTTGTACAAGGTCTGCTATACGGGAATCTCTTGCACTTGTCCATAGCTTCCTTAATGAGTAAGTTTGTAAATGCTTCTTTCAAACCCAACCTGGATTCTATTGGGTCCAGGTTAAGGTTAATAAGGCTTTTGCTCATTTGAAATACTGTTTGCTACCTTTTTTGATCGCTGCCCGGTTTTTAATTGCTGAATCAACTAGTCTATTCTCTTTGACCGGTTTGCAAACTTCATGTGTACTTTTACCATATACGTACATAGATTACAGCAGCAAATATTTGGCAAAATGTAGACTACACCGTAATAAGTCCTTGTATTAAATCCTTGAATTAGGTTTTCCACTCTCTCCCTCCCATTTGAAACTTAAAATATTTGCACTACTCCTTGTTATGGATTTGAAAACTCTGAACTTGTTATCTGCATCCACAAGCAAAATAAAAGTAAACTGAAAAGCCTTAATAAAAACTAACAACTCGCTGATTTTCGCAATGCAATTTGTAGTAAAAAGTGAATTCGCATCTTAATCATTCATCACGAGAAGATGATGAGTAATAACGTGTTGGCGTTATTTTGGCATTTAATTCCTAGCGGGTGTCGATACTCGGGAGCTTGTTTTACGACCCTTCCCCTACAAAGAGTAGTACATCATAATCGCCATAGTTTTTGCAATATTTTCCTTATCTTCCTCCATGCAATTTCCCAAATGATGGTGAAATAAAGGTTCGACTCTCTATAAGCGCAGGAAAAAACTTACTGTCAAGTCCTGTGTTTAATTACCCGTAAGTCTCGCCGCGGCTACCTGTTGTTAAGCGAGTATCGTAGTGTGAGAAGATTCCGCAAATTTTCCGTCCATTTCCTGTACATACTCTTATTCATACACTCTCATCTTTCTAGTCTTCCTCCCTGTTTTCTGTGCGTATGTATCCCCCTTTAGTTTGAGTTAATATGTTTGGGCGGAAATAATTTCTTGGAAGAGCGTCTTTAAGGAAGATAGGCGAAGCGTGGAATTACTTTACGGTATCATCTATCTCGCAGGGTCTTATTCGTCGTCGTTGTCTACGCCTAATTGCCGCCTGTAATTGTAATTGTCTATAAAATAAAAGGCAAAAGAAAAGAGCGAGAAACCAGGGAGGAGTGGGAGATGATTATGAGCGTTTTATAGCCACGTCGCTTCTCGGACATGTATTCAATCAAAATGTTTCTTGCAACATACGTTTTCTTTTTACCTGCCCGCGTCTCTCTCCGACCCCATCTTTCAGGGAATTTACGCTGCAACGCTGCCAACGCTTCTGCAATATTTTTCCGTCACAGAAAATTCAGCTACGGATAATGCCAGCTCAAGCGAGGATTGGATCCCCAGGATATTATTAGTACCGGATCGGTAATCGACTTGGTGTTTGCTCATCCATGTGTCCATTGAACAGATGTTTGCGAATTCGTGAATTTATTTCCTTGTCGAACCATTCTCTCTCTGACTTTGCCAAATTGTAGAATTATAACGTATAGAACGCTTCTTGTATTCGTGAATGCGTGCGTGTAGCCTTATACACTCTTTCCTCTCTCCCTCCCTTTGAGTACTTATCCAGGCAAAACCTGAGAATGTGTATTTGAGCATCTCAAACATTGTATTTTTAATTCAACCCTTATATTTCTACTTCGACTTCTTCCATGCTTTCACGGAGTTGGATCAGTCAGTCATTCTCTGATCTTATACTTTTTGTGGTGGCGTTTTCCAACATTCGTAGATTCATGTAAGCGGAACATGATTTGTGAAAATCCTTTTGATTTAAATGTAGAAACCGCTAAACCCCTACACAACTGAATTTTACCATTATTTCTCCCTACTAACTTCCCCTGTTGCGATCTGTACCCGTGAAATGAATAAAAAGTGAAGGCAGATAGCAGATAGTAGTGCATAACATGGTAAACCACAGATTAAGCTTGAAGAGACTTTACTCCTCCTACGTTTTGCGCCGGCGTTCATTCAGCGTAATGTTTTACACGATTCACGAGATAATTTCTTCCCCTGTTAGAAATAGCAAGTACGGAAATGATTTTAATTTCATGCTTTTGCAGGTGCACTACGAGTACGATGCCATCGTGTGCAAAGATAACGAAAATCAAGTACAAAGCTGAATTCATCTTCAGTTCTCAATTCTTT
Organism: Sminthurides aquaticus; assembly: GCA_906901655.1. NCBI lineage: Eukaryota > Metazoa > Arthropoda > Collembola > Symphypleona > Sminthurididae > Sminthurides > Sminthurides aquaticus. The sequence goes on from CAJQTT010000003.1 coordinate 6,993,111, forward strand.
ACTACTGTTACGTATAAGTACGATTTACACCGGGCGCTGTGATTCTAGCGGATATTCCCGAGCGTATCTCCAATCTCAGTAGGGATTATGCCGGTAATTAGATTTAAGAAAATAGGATAAGTCACGGCGCTGCAGCGTCAGCGTGCGCTGGCAGAGGAGATCCAAGTCTTCATGAAATTTAAGACAAGGTGTTGAGTTGTACATAAGGCAAGTTCTTTGTTGATTAAAATCTGATTGAAAATATCTGAAGCGCATCTTCAGTACCTGTGAGAGCAGCAGCGTTACCTGCTTGCGCGTAGGTGTTTGCATGCTTGATGCTTATCCTCTTCCACACACACTGTAGCTGTTTATCTTTATTGGTGTGGGTTGAAATGTTTTGATTAGCCTTTAAAAGAGGAAGTTGAATTTTTGGGAGCAAAGCCAGGAGAAAAAGAGGCAACGGAACATCCTCCTCCCGAGCGCGGACGCTTGGATGATTTTGCACAAGACGCTGACGCAGGGAGAGCGAATTCCGAATCTGCGGGAGCTTTAGCTCCCGCTCCCAAAAGCGCAAAAATACTCCTCGGACATGAATAGAATGGAACCCCTTGAATTAACAGGCTATGCGTTGATGCGTGGATTGAGTTCCTTAACTCACTGATTTAGCATGGACAGTACGAAGTATGTATTGTTTTCCTACAATTCTTCAGTTGAGGTCTTAGCTTTGATCCATCAGTCTTGATTTCCCTCCCGCTGTTACAAATCACACGCTCTTCCCCATTTCATTCTTACATGCCAAAGGACAGCCACGTATAGTGTCTCCTCTTATTTATGCTACTTCAGAGGTGGTCGCTAGGTGAAAATTAACCAATTAATTACGTTCTACTTTGATTTCTGCGTGGAGAGAATAGAAAATGATTCAGGCAATCTGTTCTTTTAAAGGCGCAGTTCTTCTGTCCCTTTGCTTTTCTGTTTATGTACATCTTGACGTCAGCTCCTGACTGATGAATCTCTAAACCTGCCAACATTAAAAGATGCTTCTTTCCCGCCCCTCAGTCAGTGCTAAATTTTCTTTACAAATTTCTTAGTTAGCTACACGGCTATTCATTCAGTCTTTAGCTAAAACAGGATGATGCATAAATTAGAGTCCAGAAAGTGGGTCTAGGAAAATATCTTCAATAAAGCTCAGTCTTCTACTCACTCGCTTTACAATTCAGTCCTTTGGCATTAAAAATTCGCAAGTCTTTATGCATTTGTATTTCTTTGGGAACATCTCTAAAATCTGAATAACTCGTTTCAAGATCAAAGATGATGCTGTCCGCTATAATTTCATTTAAACATTTTCACCTATGCTCTCATCCCTTGTGCTTAAAGGGTCGCCATGTCCGCATTTCCTCTTTATGTTTTATACTGAGTGACGAGCTTGTCATCTTGTATCTTTTATGTTTACACCTTAAATTTTTAAACATCCTCCGCATAATCATTTTGCACAAAACAAATTTGCAAATTTTCTATCCAAAGAGGCCATCAAGTATTTGTATAGACATTTATGGCCCTTACCTGCCCTGGGAGGTGATCAAAACAATGATTAAACTACAAGGGATTTAGTATTTGGCGCCCGATTTCTTATTTCAAAATTATCAGATGCAAATTCATGTATTAAACTCTTTGCCAGCGACCGCCTTCCTCAAACCACCCAAAGCACAATTCCTTACAAACTGGCAAACGGACTCAATTTTCTACGACATGTCCTCTTCCCTTCAATGAAATGTAAATTGCCAAAACTTTAGGGCTTTTGATCACGATATCTTAATGTTCAAGGTAAGTATTTCAATGTCCGTTTGAAACCACCAAGAGGTAGAAACCGCATAGATATAAACCAAAGTAGAGCTTGTTGTCTTTCGCTGGCTTTACTTAAGGCACTGTTTAAATATTTTCAGGCTTGGGGGCGGTGATAATAATAAAAACATTGGCTTAACTCAATAATTTAAAGCTTAGCTCAAGCCTGATTTCACCAAGGTTTCTTTAAAACAACAAAGATATAAGGATACTGTATCACACATTTACCTGCCTATGTTCTTGACCATAATGCAAAACTAAACACGAAAAAGGTTGGCAGTAAGTCTCCCTGATAGTTTCGAGTTTGGCAAGAACCAAATGACCTTTTCAACCCACCTTCCTTGACGCTGATTTTCAGGTGTATTAATGTACTCGCAACGTTTTTCAACCTGAATTATGATTCCTCTGGGCTCTATGAATCACAGAAATGCTTTTTATTCAGTTGCCCCTATGCAGCTGTAACGTTCTATTTCTCTGTCGTTTACTTGTAAGTTCTTTAAAAAAATTGTCAAACTAACCCAGTATTACACCAGGCTAGCGCTGTAACATAGTATCTTCCCATCTTGTGATTCCAAAAACGCGAGTTTTCTTCAGTTCCTGTAATCTTGATTTTACTTTTCCTCTGGCTATTTCACATGGATTGTATAAAATTTTATAAACAATCCTGAATCCTTTATAGAAAGTATTTTATGAGCTCATACTTTGTGTCTTTGTTTGGCTTTCCTGACTTACATTTATTCCGACCTGGTATATAAGTATGTGATTATACACATGACATTTGACCTCTCGTTCGAGTTAATTACCTTTGTTTGTTATTGGCTTGTGGCGTTTTTTCGACCTCGAATCGTATTTCTCTCCGTGTGTAGGCGAGCTTTGGATTCACACAAATAACAGTTTCAACAAGATCTCGTGATTCAGATGGGTAGGGTGAAACTCGAGCCCACTCCGCTTAAGCAGATGCAGTAAAAGCTCTTAACATGTGAATGTCAATTGGTTTGTTTTAAAAAGAATTGCTAGTCGTGAGTTATGAGATTGAAGAGATGAAATAGAGACGCGAGCGAGAAAGTTGTTAGGTTGGTTGGCCAGGTTCCTCCATGTAGATCAATTCCTCTGTTATTTATTTTATTATGCAGAAAATACAGCTCAGGTTTTGTGCAACCTAGTTAAATGTTGCAGATTCCTAGTTCCTAATGATATTTATTGCTGCTACCCGTTCACCTTTCATCCCGCTCAACTAGGAATTTTGAGTGAGGTATCGTGCCTGACCCTCTGCCATTTCTGACAACTAGTTGCTAAAATATCATTGATTTCTTCAACTAGATACACACCATGGTGCATCACTACCCTCACCATCACTGTTTCATCACGCATATGGTGCGTCGACACGTAGAGCAGGTTAACTGCCAGCCGAATGGACAGCAGAATTCCCTGTTGTTATTATTATTGTCATGGTGCCAGGGCAGGTTTGGGACGTCTCAGCTTTTAATTTTTTAATGAATAAAATAAATTCATTCTCTCTGCTATCTCAGAAAGAATGGGCACGAGAGAGGGAGGAAAGGTGGGAAGATCAGAGGTCTCTCTTACTCCTCTTCAACGATCATGTAAGATTATAGTTCGTTTCTGCATGCAAACAAGAGAGAAACAAGACATATGGTAATTAATTGGCTATGCAAATTACCGACGTACCTCAGGTCCAGGTCCGGCTTGAGGGCTCGAGCTTATTAGTTAGCTCCAAGGCATGCACGTTGTCCACGTTTGTCATGCAAGCCGTGAACATACTTCTTATGTGCGACCTGTTTTGGTGCAACCCGCGATCCCAGTGGGAATACCCGTACTCCCAATTACGTTGGCCGACGCACATAAGAACATATGACACCGAAACATATGACAGCCAACTGGAGGCCAACAGAAGTAGGTGAATCTATCTAACGAACAATATCCAGGTAGAACCCGCTCCAGGTAAGAAGTGATGATACGCTGTCGAAATTGACTCCATGTTGAACAGCGTATTCGAAAACCCCAACACACTGGAGAGATCATTTTGGCACCTCCCTCCCCCTTCCTTGAAGGTTATGATACGTGATGAAACTTGTCTAAGTTCGTATGAGAAAACCGGTAGGCCAAATTTTTCGAAATTTTTTACACTACTAAAGAAATGTATAATCTCAACTTCAAATTCGTAGTTTTTCGAAAACTTACCGTAAACGCTCGCAATCAATTTTTGAATATTATGCATCAGATACTGCCTTGCATAACATGCATTTACTTGCAAATAATATTCTAAAATTGCTTGGGTGCGTTTGCGGTAAGTTCTCGAAAAACTGTGAATTGAAGGTCGAGATTATAAATTTCTTTAGTAGTATACAAAATTTCGAAAAATTCAGCCCACCGGTTTTCTCATACGAACTTTGGCAAGTTTAGTCAAGTATCATTGCCGTTAAGGAAGGGGGAGTGGGGAGGAGCGGTGCAAAAATGATCTCTCCAGTGTTTCTCGGGTTTTCGCATACGCTCTTTCACATGGAGTGAATTTCGACAGTGTATCATCACTTCTTACCTGGAGCGGGTTCTACCTGGATATTGTTGGTTATTTATGTATATTGACTTACCCCTTTCAAAATGAAAAGTTCGAATGCCATCAACGATTGTGCTAATTGATATTTATTGGAACATAAACGCTCACAGGTCCCGTGGGAGTCTCTTTTTCTGTCCTATGATCTTTCTTGTTGAATTCTTATTTTTATTAGGCAACTAAGAATAGAGACTCTAACTCGGGCATTTGGACTTCAGAGTACGCGGCAACTCTCTAACCTCCCATTTGCCGCGTGAGTTGGCAAAAAGGTTCGACTACCCTTTTCAGGCCAAATAAACTCGCGCACACTCCAAATTCAATAAATCAAATAATCAATGTAAAATATTTTGAAAAATTGGACTACACGGGTTCTATCTGATTCGGAGGCTGCCAAAGCTACAGTTGCTGGTTGAATGCAGCTATGGAGTGACGAAAGAAAGGACTACATACTCCTCCTCGTTCTTGTTCTTTCGATCTAATAAATAAACCACACTAGGATAGTTTAATTTATGATATATAGTGTTTATTCTTACGTTTTCCCACGTCGGAATTTCAATCAAATTGTGTACATATTCAATACTCGCAGCAGAATGTGTGATTGTGAGTCACTTGATTTATTCAGTGTTTCAGATAATACGTTAGCGTAGCATTGAAATCAAACACCACTATGCATTTACTACGTGGACTTAAATCTATTTTATATTCAGCAGCGGAGATTTACACATCCCGGTTCCCAAATGAACACCGCATCTTTATGCACATATTTGGGGTTTAAAGGATGACCTAAGCTATTTTCAAATTTCTTTTTAAGGACATTTTATGTATATACTGATGGAAGTATACATTAACTTACCGTCTGGTATATTTTTCCATAGTATAAATTAACGCTTACGTGATTGCTCCCAAAGAATCATTAGATGATATTTGTGCTTCGGATTGTGTAAGTAAGGAGCACAAGGATTCAAGCAAGTGGGCCTTAGGTTTAATGATATCTCCTTTCTTCTTCAAAAGTTTCGATTCCTCCCGCAGGTTTTTGATGAGTTCTTTCAATTCGCGGTTCTCGTTTTCATTGTCGTTTTCAGCAGCTGGGTTTTTACTGGCAAGTTATGCAGCATTAGTCTCCAGGACAGTGAATTTTCTATTGAACGTCACGCGTTTTCAACGGCGTTTGTTACAATCGATCGGTTAATCCTCCTAAAGTCCTCTGTTTTACTCCCAATGAAGTTATTTAATAACTCGCACCTTATTATTCCAAGGAGTTAAAAATTATTTATCCAATTGCTCGTCTATTAGCTTTGAAGAACCGTAAAAATAGCATTCGTAAAACCACTTCCAATTTTATAACAAAAAATTCAAATTCACTTAAAAAAATATACAATATTTCTACAACGTTGAACAGCTAGGGAAGAGATTTCCCAGAAGTACAACTGTTTGTATAGATTTGGTTTTAAGAATACCACGGTTTCTGATTTTGGAGACTGAGTATTTCTGACTGCTGGAGTTCCTATCGAGTCCATATGGTGAGGCTTCATTTGAATGGTAAATCATAAAAACGATGACGACTACTTACTTGGGGATTATCATTATGTATTAAGTATGTAATCATGATTATTGAAAAATTATTTTTTTTACCTGAGAATTCTCCTTAATTCGATTTTGACTTAATCACTTCGCTAAGCCATGTTACGTATTATGAATTGCAAAGTTACAAAATGTTATTGAAGAGTACGCGTTACTGTTATTGCTTTTCAAAAAAAATCCAAATATGTAATACATACTTACATTACGTTTGTTTTTAAAATTTGGAAGATTAGGTTCATTTTCTGTCATTCGTGGAATTTCTCCTTTCTCTGGGATGTTTCAGTAGAGCATTGTTGATAGAACTAATCCCTACACAATTCTCATTAATCTTCAACCTTAGACTTCTGACTTACATTAACCTCACAAAAAATAAAAGTTCCGGTTAAAAAATTCAGCTGACTGTTTGAGAATAATAATTTTTGCCACATTATTTAAGTACGTAGGTTCATTAGGTAATACTTTTAATAAATTGTTCTTACGTAGCATATATACCGTATTTATAGTTTATCTGAGTTTCAATAAAAGCTTTGTGTTTGGCATTGATTTAGTCGGATTGACTTGACTATAGCTTTTAGCGGAGAAATACACGATTCGTGAGTAGCTGCCCGCAAGTAAATCCAGCACGGTTGTGGTAACTGCCGGGTTGGGGGAAAAGCAAGCCACTGTTTGTATGATGAATACGTTTCAACGGTTCATTGGAGTGATCATACAGGGATAACAACAGCAGTGAATGTCCCAAGAATCAATAGGCGTCCAGCCGGGGTCACGGTTCTCGTCATGCCGGTAAACACATGTCAGTATCTGCCTCCGTTCGGGAGCTATAGTGCTCACTGAATGGCGGACACGAAACTACCCATAAAGCGGCCCTGCCACTGAATAACTGAAGATTTCACACTTTAGTCCTGCTCTCGCTCTTGCTAAGTTCATCGTCCTACTTGTTCAGCTGATGAATTGAATTCGACTGAGCCATAATGGAATTCATTTAATGAAGCATACAGTAATACGAACAAACAAACAGAGCGAAAGTTTCTGGAATCGGCGAAGTAGCATCCGACAGCCGTCGGGTCGGATATAATAATCGGCTTTGCGGGCCGCCGGTATCGCCTAACTAGGACCCGATATGTTGGCTTTTGTCGGCTATTTAGGAGCCGACGCTGTCGGCTGTCGGCTTTCTAGGTCTCCTCACTAATTTTTGGTGGCAGTAGGTGTGCGCTAGACACTCGGTTTATGTGGACTTTATTAGATTGAAGTCTCTAATCTCCGATTTACAGAAAGTGTCGACAACAAGGTTCATTTGTGACCATATGGGCGCTATGTTAGCGAATTCAACAATCCCTCGTGTATAAAATGCATTGCTAACTTGAATTCCTCGCGGTCGACGATTGCCAACTCTCGCAATATAGCGAAAAACTCGGACGAGGTTTTAGCAACCGAGAGATTAGTGAGAGGAGAGGATTAGGTGTGAGCTAATTTGAGACTGACTGTGAGTGATGAGTGACGGCTGCGGCTGGCCAAATCACTCGCTTCGGCCAACTTGCCGATTCTCACGGATAAGGGATCACTCCAGTTCACTATTGGGTTGATAAGTTGCTCCGAAATTATCAGCTACATTGAAACACGAATTGTCGGATATCAGCTGAGTTCTATCTTTTTATTTATTGAGCATCACTTACACTGGAACTGGGCTGTGGTAATACAAAGTCAAACTCATTAATAGTGAGTAGAATAAAATAAAGTAAAATTTTGCTATCTTTTTAGTCAAAATTACCATATAACTGAAGAATTCGTTCCGTAAATTGAAAATTGCCAATTGAGGGACTAAGCATCGCAGTTGTATGTTATTTTACCTGTAGCTGCATTAGGCAAGATCTCGGGAACGAGACAAGTTCAATCCGTGAGGCTAGCCGCGTTTGCTCGAGCAAAACCGGGGAGCCTCTGGTTCTCGGGTAATGCACTTCATTCAATTATCATCTAAAGTACATTATACGTTAAGTCTTACTCGTTCCGATGAAGTAAGAGAACTTGCCTTTAGCTGCATCAGTTGAATAGTGTATTAATACCTAAACAAGTCCTTAAATATTTAGTTTTTATTTCTGGTAATTAGACATGCACTGGTCAGTATTGGTTTGTGATTGTTCGACAGAGTGCACAAGCGTACAGTTAATTTAAGTCTTACTCATGTAAACACAAAGTTCATGATTTGTTGTTAATTTCTTCTAGCCTTATGTTTTAGCCGGCCGTAACAGTAAACGAACATGGATCCATGCAACGAAACCATAGAGGAAGGGTCGCAAACATCAACATCACAACCTACCAAAAGACTAAGGAAGCGGTACAATAACGCTGATAAACTGAAGGTAAGTATAAGTAACATTGAATGCTGTACTAATGGGCAGAATGTAATCTGGAACATATTTGTATATACGAAATTTTCTAGATTATGGCATACGCGGAGAAACATGGAAAGCTTGTAGCAACTAAACACTTTCGAGTAAATTATGGCATCCTGCAAACCTGGATTAGGCAGCGTGCGCAGATTATGATTTCCAATCCGTTAAAATATACTAACCGTAGATCGAAGAGAAGAGCGTTTATTTGGTCTGGGAACCATCCGAAAAGGTAACAGCATAGTAATTTCATCTTTGCAGAATCTTTGATGTCGAGAAATTAAGTTCCTTAGCTATGTTGAATTTTTAATGGAAAAAATCCTTAATTCTTTGTCGTAGTAATCCAGTCAAAACGAATTCGCCTATGAAGAAACAGTTAAGATCGATGAATATTGACAACAATCCTGAATCGCTATGCTTTATTTGCTGTGCATCAATATGTGGTAACGATCAAGTTTCAGAATCTCCAACTAACTTTGGTGAAAGTAAAACTTCGACGAAGAGTCAAGATAGTCAAATTCGGGATACATTACCCGTTCTGAAAGTACTGATAGACATGTTCAGTATTCAGCTAGAAAAAAGGAAGGTTATAACGATGAGCACAAAAATTTCCTTTTGTGTGAGTTGCTCAGATCTTATCACGAAGTGGGGAGCTCTGCTTAGAGAACTTTTCAATTTGCAGACGATGATGGAAAAATACTTCTGTCAGGTACGATGGCTCCTCAAAAGGCTTCGTATGTCAGTTTTCTTCGATTTAATTGCGTTTACCTTCCCCTATTAACATAGTTCCTTTACATATCGGTTGTATTACTTAGATGGAAAATTTGAAGAAAGGCGTCGAAGAGATGTTTGAAGAATTCAATTCAGGCTCAGTGGGAGAAAAGCTTCACGCAGGCCTCGCCGAAAGCGATTCACAGGATGGTCTGCCTACCGAGTAAGAATTATGAGCCATAAGTTACTACACTAATTTCAACTTAAGTTAGCAAATTTGTTGAATGACGGAAGTTTACTCTTGCAGCGTTCTCGAGATAAAAATGGAACCTCCGGATGCCGTAATAGAGCAATCAGCTCCATCGAATTGCTTTCCAAATTCGAACGATTCATCACCTAAGGTTTGCTTTACAGGCAAATTCAGGAAACTCCCAATCACACGAGACAATGAAGAGCAATCGGATAACTCTGAAGTGTGCAGTGATGGACACATCGGAAATGATGCTTCCAGTGCTAACTCTTATAGTGAACATCGTGCCGATGCAAATCATGCTTCAAAGGAAGGAGTAGCAGGAGAAATTAAGGATCGGGTCTCAAAATTGAAGCGTACAACTGGTCAACAAATCAGTCGCGACACAGGCAACAAAGCTCGTTTGCGGAAGAGGAGATCTTATGTAATTTTAGAAACCGAATCTGAAGATAGCGATTGTACCATAAGCGCAATAAAAGATAGCGACACTAATCGAAAAAGGGGCTCAAAAGTTCCGAAGAAACAACGCAAGCTTCGTATAGAGGGTGGCTCATCTAGGCGCAAGAAGCGTGGAAGACCTCCAAAACCACAACAACTGAACGTTGCACCTGAAGGATCGGAATCAGAGATGCCAGGTGAAACGGCAACTAAAAAGCTGGATCTCAGACTCAGACTAATCGAATTTCCTGACGGGAGACTATTTATACGCTTCATTGAAGTCTTTCGGGCTGATGATAAATACAAATGCTCCCTGTGTCCTGATAAAATATTTCAATCTCTTCTTGAATTAAGATGGCACCTTTTGGAAACTCACGCAGGTAATCTGACCGTTTCAATCAATTGTCAAACTAAAAATTATACAAAATTTGCATTGAGTTTGAGTTTCCCCTATTATATTCGAGGTCGAGGTTGAAAAATTCGTTCGTATGTATTTGCAGATATCCTGGATCAATATAAAGGTAAGCGCTGTGTCGGCCCAAGAAAGAAACGACGTACTGTGAAGACACTGAATTTAGGTGTGGTGCCGTCGATTGATCCCATCAAAGTCGGTGATAAATTTCAGTGCTCAATTTGCAAGGGAACGCTGTACAGTAGTCAAGCAAGCCTAGGAACCCATATACGATACGTTCATTACGGTAGGAGATCCGGTTTTACGTTCTTGTCTTAAACTTCGAATTGAGTACAATGATTCAGCCTTTGGACGCGTATCCATTCAGATCAATCAGTCTAACTTAACAAAGCTAAATATTTTTCTTGTAGGTGTCAAGACGTTCGAATGCACGCTTTGTGGAATGAAACTCATTGGGAAAGGAAGACTAAATGTACACATGAAGTGCCACGTTCCAGCAAAAGCTGCCATCTGTGAAATCTGTGGCCGGTCCTTCAAAACCGATAATAGTCTTACAAAGCACATACGTTCTATCCATAATCAAAACGGTGGCAAGAAGTTCCCCTGTGAAGTTTGTGGAAAAGAGTTTCTTTTCAAGAGTGACTGTGAGATTCATGTTAGGTCTCACACAGGAGAAAAGCCGTTCCAATGCGAACTTTGTGCCCAGACTTTTAAACAAAGGGCATTACTAAGTAAACATTTGGTTGTCGCACATGGCCAAAATCCAAGATATACATGTTCAAAGTGTGGTGCAATGTTTTCCAATCCCGGTTTGCTACATACGCATGTCGCTGTCTATCATCAAACGCAAAACGCTAATCCGCAGCCACAGGAAAGTATCGCAGACAGTTGTGTTGAAAGATGCAACACCTTACAAACTCCGAAAGATTCTCAATTGAATACCCCTCCAAATTATTTTCTCAATACTCCTGGAGTCCAACCGTATCCACCATTAGAGAAACAAAATCAGTATTGAGCCCAACGGGTATACAGTTAGTGTGTCGGCGCGACTATTTTGCCATTTTCAGTCACGTCAGTTAACAACCGTCTTCCTGTGAACACAAGTGACGAATCTCTTAAATTGCAGGCATTATTAAACCAACATTACCGAGGTTAGCATAGAAGATATCTTGTGTACAAAGAACTGTAACACGGCCTTACCTTTCAGACTTATGTTCTCGCGTCCTAACTCATTTTCCGAGAATACAATCCATTGAAACGTCGATGGAGACTAGCTAGTTTTCGAGAGTTCTTTTTCTGGTTACCTCGTATGCAGCTACCAAAAACAAGTAATGTATGATGCATTCATTTTTTATCATTACGATTATATGTGCAATATGTAACATATTCTTCTCTTTTGTAAGATTTTGTAACTGAAGCTAGATAATAAACTAGTTTGTTCAGCATGTGAAAACGAACGATCTTGCTTCGATCTACAAGCGTGATTCTCTAAAAGCTGTCGTCATTTCCTAATTTTCGGGGGAGGGGGGTATGCAGTTAGCTTCAAGGCATATATTTTAATAAGCAAGTTCGTTAGGAAATCGTATAACATAGTTACGCGTTACCACGGTTACTTTGATGTAACGTTCAAACTGGAGGGGATGTGGAATCCGATTTGGAAGAAAATTGTTTATTCATACATCTCTACAGCAGTACATTTTGTACAAATAATTTACAAAAACGCTTATGCTCATGTATCAAACGCGTGCACGAAGTTTCTCTCCTCGCCTCGCAAACATCGACATCATATTAACAGACACGAAAAAATATGTGGATCATCTCTGCCTCGGTTTAGCCCAGAGATGGTCTTAAGTCTTGTGAAAATCTAAAACTCGATCTTAACACATAGAAGGATTGAAAGTGGAAGCTTTCTCAAAATTTGTACCTTGTAAAATTCTAGAAAATATATAATGACCAAGTCTAATTGACGCTACATCTCAATCCTCGACTATCTCTTTGTCTTATATTATTCTGTATTATCGGTAATATTATAATTAGTATCAACATAGGACGTAGTTGATACCACAGGGTACGTGAGATATTCTTAGTTAGCGACATTCATCCAGTTTATAATTCCTCTTATTTAAACAAATTCATCAACACCAACACGCAATATAGTGGTTGAGATTCTATCAAATTTCAGAGCCGCTTTAAGTTCACTTTAGCTTATATTCAATTTCAAAATATAATTTAATCAACATCAACTTTCTTATAACTAGCGTATAGAGTCTTAAGCGAGGTAACGTAAGGCTCTTGTGAGAGAAATGTTAAATATAAATAGAACCTAGTCGCTTATAAAGCGTATTCGCTGAGATATTCAGCAAGTAACTCTACCCCATTTATTCTGCGGATTCTTACTCCGATTGTAGCGCCATCTTCTAATATTTGCGAATTACTCAACCCATCTTAACTAAAGGGAAGACTTTTAGTTGGCCAATACTGATATCAGAGACAGCGGCATTGCTTTTACATGTTTGACAACAACGTTTTTTACAAGATTCTGTATCCTTTAGAACAAGGTAAATTCAAACAGTTACTATCAAGCTTCATAGTTATTAGCATTACAAATACATCTCAACAACGTATAAATGCGCATATAAAATTCGATAACACGTACTTTTCTTGGTAAACTACCGCAATTCTATTCGGGTTTTTCGTAAATATGTACCTCTGGTATAAACTCGTCTCGGAAGGATATCAGTATAACTACTTTAATTCGGCGTGATGTTTTATAATGTATGTATATTATATTACTATATTTTTTCGTTTTTTATACGTAGTGAGATGTGTAGTCCAGTTATCCAACATTGCTCGGACACAAGTTAGCAGAAACATCTCTGTGTAGAACTTAAAGTAGCGATAACGATGTATTACGCGGAAATCTTAACAGATAGGCCACTTGTTTACTGAAAGGCCGAGAAGCTAGGTTAAAGTCTTTATGAAAGTGACACAATAACTACTTTTTCTTCATTCCTGAATCTGTAGAAGCTTCGTTTCCTGGAAACAACGCATCATAAGGGGGCGGCAAGTCCTCTGATTTACTATTCGGTGAACTAATTCCACGATCAAGAGTTAACGGCGGTGCACTTGGCGGGCTGCAAGTAAGAATTCATTAATTATTCATTAGGTGGATTTCACTACCCCGAAGTTGATGACATAAAAGCGTTAGCACAATGACAAGCTTTCTTTAACTCTAAATAAAGTTTATGAAGCATTTTCTACAAGTACCACTAAAATAAAACCAAACTACAATCTTTACTTACCCAGAAGAGTTCATGTTTAACTCCGTATCGTACATACTCGCCCTGGAAAAGTGAGCATTTCGCGGAGGTTTTTGGAATTTTCGGATAAAGCAGCATCCGATAAGGACACATACAATGACAACGACCAGCGTGGACAGCGCAGTCACAGCGAAAACATACATGGACATTGACTTTTTAAGTTCTCTGTTTTCCCGATGATTTTCTCCAGTGCAATCCGACTCGTCAGAAGCAAAGTCATCATCAAATCCGCAATGAACCACTCCATCACACCACAGAGCTTTGGGTATACATGACATCTTCCTCACTAATGAGCACTGTTTCATAGTGTCAGCTTCTAAGGCTTTTACCACATTTGGCGCGGAGCAATCTGTGAAACCAATTTAGAATCCCAATTAATTCTCCCCTTTCCTCTAATTGCGTTCACTATCTTCGTAACATTTCCTGTTCAATCTCGAGAGAAACCATACCTGAAAATGCAGTAAATACGAGTTCTACCCACAAAGCCTTGTCAGCATCATGCTCCAGCTTTGTATCATTGTGTGTGTTGAACATCACATCAATTTCTCCTTTTGTACTCGATACGAATCGTCTTCCCACTAAAGTTGACGGGCTCTGGATCTTATCTGCTGACTCCACCTGCCCGCAAATTGGTGTTGTCCACATATCATTATCTTGTTTTACCTGTAATCATACAAAATGCATTATTGGAATAACTACTTCATTCACAATTTAAAATTTACATTAATTAAACCACGTTTCATCTCATTTCACCTTAATAAAATCTCTGCAAGGACCTGCGGATCCTCCAGTTGCAGTACGTAAATGCAGGGACTGGATTGTCATCATGACTCCCATTTTTTTGGGTGCAGTAACGGAGAACATGCACCGGTAGTTGTAGAAGGATGTCCACATTTGATCCCATCTTGTTAACTTAACGATGACCGTGTTATTGGGAAAATTTGCTAGCCGGAGCTTCTTCCGCGTAAATCCTCCAAGGTATTCTGATAATGGCCCTAATTTGCTACTTCCTCCGCTAGTTGAAGAGCATACTTCAACGCTATCCAGATATTCTGCAATTGGAATAAATCACAGTTTTTTTTGCATTAGTGTCCTGCTAAATGTAGCTCAATTTCGCTGCACTCATTGACGCCACGAGTAAAATCATAATATAAATCTATACATTTTGCACAATCACTTCCAGGAAATTTCTCCACATCCTGGCTCTAACCAGGACAGACAGATAAATATATTTCGCATGCTCCCTTCCCTTGCTTCTGATTTACATCTCAGTTCATAAATGTTACTATTCATTCTTTCCCCACGCTAATCCACGATTTACACAAAGAGTCTCATGATTCCCACAAGCAACATACAAAATTAGCCTCACTTACGATCTTCAAGTTAAAAAACCATTGAATCTATGCCGTGTGAATTTTAATACGGATTGATGCACCTGAAACTGAATTTTGCTCTCCTTTGTTTTTCTTGCAATGCAGCTTTTTTCAAGGTTTCATGCGGTAAAGAGAAGACTGCAAAGGACTCTTTCATACTTTACTTATGCCCTGATAAACCAAGAATCCGTTACGGTTTTCCGCTTCCTACCATTTAACAATTACTCCTTGTAACTTTCGACAGCCATCTTCCCTACACAGGTAGCTGCAGTCATTCCGTCCCTTTCTTTGCTCATATATATTCTATGCAAGTCTTGCCACGGAAGGATCCATTGTGAGTTGTTGACCTGAAAAATTAAACCTTGGGTAGGAACTTCAACCTTTTCAAAAAGGTCTGCATTTTTCCTTCACCTATTTACCTGGAAACTTGCCCTCTGTTCCATATTTCTCCGTTTCCTCCTTAAAGTCTTTAGGAAAGTCCAGAAGATTCCTTACACTTATTAAACCAAATCCTAAGGAGCCAACAACAGTCTGTGTTGACATGTAAAGATAAGATCGTACCGGATACCTCCTACATAGTGTAGGCTAAACTACACCACCTTTCTCAACAAAACAGAGTAGAGAAGAGCCAGCAAATATTAATACTGGGACAACCTGAACCAAGTTATTTATGTTACTCTTAACAGATTCATGTATGACCAAGACACTGGCCTAAATCTACGATCCAGCCAGCAAGACTTGTCTGTCTGCTCGTGTATCTGAATAACTTAAGGCTGCAGAAGCACACCTCAGCCAAATTTTAAACAGGTATATTCCTTAATTGCTTTTCCTACATGTATATATTCAAGTAAAAAGCGGAAATGCGAGTTTCAAACTACATCTAGCTTGATTACTTCACCACAAATTATCTAGCTCCTCGTTAATGTTGTTTACTTGATCTGGAATGATGTCATCTTAGCTAACCACGGTACAAAATCCTAATACTTGTTCTTCCCACTACGTCTCCCATATCTTCAACCGCCAATAGTTTGGTAACGCCTACCATATATTCCACCAATTATTTTTTTAAACCAAGCACTTGTTTCAACAGACCTTGCATACCCTTGAAGATCGTAGAACTGTGAATTGCAATGCAAGAGTAGTCAAAGTTGCTGACAGTTCTATAAATAGTATTACGTTTTGCACACGATAACTTCGTGGTATCAGAAACTGCAGTCTGAATAACAGCTTCCTTCATGACGAAAACAATCATAACGACGTTATCATGAAAATCCTAGAATTAGCATTTTTACAATTTAAATTATGTTCTGAACTTGATCCTTGATTCAGACACGTATACCATCCTTCAAGAAAGAGCAATATTTTCTTTTACACTTTCGTGATGCTACCTTGGTTTCTCATATAAATCCTTTAAACTATCAACCGATTACCACAACAAGCATGGCTTAGCTTTAATCGATTACTTGAATGAAATCCATATATTGCGACCATCCATCTGTTTACTTTCCTGGATTAGCCTTATCGGTTAAAGGTTTATTTTCTTTCATATACTTGTTGCTCTCATGAGAAAAAATCTCTTACAATCCTTCATTAGTACCATATTTTCCTCACGTTTTTTAAACTTTTGAGCTAAGATAACACTAATCATTAATTTAAATATCTACCTGGAGCACTGACTCTCGATTACCTTTGAAATTTCTCCAAGGGATTTTTATCCCTTGGAGTATTTTTCAACATTGGCTGCGTGCATCCGGGAGAACTTTCATAAACCTCTAGGAATACATCTAAATGCCTAGTTCCGGTTACAATTAGGTAAAGAGCTCAACTTTCTACACGTTAAACGCCGTAAATGATTCATAACTTTCATTATTGTCAAGTCCTGAAGAGAGCGCATTGGAGTAGCAACAAATGAAAGTTAGTTTAGAAATATTCATTCTCTCTTTCAGTGTTCCTCTTTCATTCTACAGTTCTCATTATGCAAACTAATTCCATTCAATAAGCGGTAGTTTGAAAACAATAACTTACGTTCAACATGTCCAGACTTTGACGCCACAGCTAGTCCAATTAATAACTGCAGAATCACTATCATCACATTTAAACTTAAAATACTGCGAAGATTGATATAATATTTTATTTTTCGCTTCCCCATTTTGTCACTTGGGTGTAAAATAATTATTGTCGTCGGAACTCACACCTTTTCACTTAGATTTTTTCACGTCCCACACACGCCAACTTCCTCTTTAACTTCCTTTGAATAATGATTAGTAAATGTGGCAGCGGAAGATGTTCTTGGCTCTCTTCAAAAGCACATTAACTTCCAATCCAATCAACTTGGTAATTCCTCTGACGCTGCGCTCTATACCAACGTTACGAGCAAGCCTTTTACTCCAGCTTCTCACTGTTCCTTGTTCATCATGCAAGTTTCGTTCCTTTACATTTTCCAACACAATTTCAATGATATCGATAGTTAGATAGTTGAACAGCGAGTGAGGTCCCCAGCGTGTGCGTTGGCTACAATTGGATTTTGTGGAGGGATTCAACATTCAAGTTCGCGCTTCCCCTCCTCACTATACAGTATACACTTTTTGGTAGCAGCTAACGTCGTGCTAGTTCACTGCTTAATGAAGATCCAGGGCAAAGGGAGGTTGGAAGGGAAAGCAGCCCTCAAGCGATACAAGCAAACGTATCCCCAACTTCAGCAATAAGCTATAAGCATAAGCTAACCAGAGAAACGCCAGCGTCACAGTCATTTAAACCATGGATATATACGTACACGGACTGTAAATATTTAGGTTCTCCTTTTCCTTGCACTTTCCATGTGCACAGTCACAGGAGAAGACCATGTACGAGCATTTTGGACTTGTGCATCTTCTCCAAACCATCATCCTCTTTTCCTTCCATATTCAGCTCTTCTATCTGTGCGGTACGCATCTTTGGGATGTGTGTACAAAAACATTTCAACTGCATCCAAATCTAAAGCTATTACTGTATTTTCCACAGTAAGCAAAGCAGAAAGAGTGAAGAACCTCTAATCCTCCGTCTCTCACCCTGCCCCGGCTCCCTTCCTGCAGCCTCTTCCTCCAAAGATCATCCATCCAAATGATCTGCATCCGTAAATCCCTCTTCTCCTTTAATGTTTCACTCAACGCTACAAGTGTTTGATGGTGGCAAACGTAAATCCTGGTCGTCTTCCAAGAGCAACACCAGAGTCGGCTAAGCAGACATCAGTCAAAAGAGCTTTCATTCAAGCTTATCCCAGTGCTTCTTTCTTTGAAAGCCAAGAAGAAGGTTTAGCCTTAACCGTGAGTTAGTTTCAATTCAGCCAACACACTCTTGAAGAAACAAAAATGCTTTACTTCCAACATCATTTCCTAAAAAGTATGTCACTTCCGTAGCCTTCTTCTTCTCCACAATCTAAATGAGCATGAATCTTGCTCAGGTGCAGGTGAGCACCAACCACTAAACTCGTTTCTTCGATCCCCACCCACACCTCATCCCTCCTAAAGTCCCATTACCTGCTTTACCTTACCCTGATTCCCTGGGTCTTTTGTCCTACTCCTTGGTGACTTACTGAGAGGAAAATTCTGGAGATAAATGACACCAGAAGGAATTCATACAAACAGCCAGCAACCAACCGCTCTCCTCACTTAAGGCTTCAATGTATTTTTAAAAGCGAAACTACGTGCGCATTTATAGGGCCTTGACCCTGGGAATTTTATGAACCCTCATCTAAAAAGCCCTTTGCCTTTTTCTTGACAGCTAGAACGAAGCTCTGCTTCCTCCATCCTGCACGCCATGGGTCGCAGAACCTTCGCCCATAACATTCTACCGCTTTCATTGCTTTACAGAATCCAGTCATTCGTTTTGTCTGCAGAATCTTCCCTTAATCCCAGCTTCACAATTTAAATACTGCATGAATAATGACATAGCTTGTAATGGCACTGTCACATGAAAACTGCATATTTTATGCACTCTTTATGAATGCAATCCGGTCTTCCATTGCGACACTCCATGCCGTTCATACTCAAGCAATGAGAATAAATGACATTCGCGTATTACCACACAGACAGCAGCAACCAAGGCAGAAGAATCTTTACGACATTTTCTCTCCAGCAACCCCCACACTCAGCTTATTCTATTTGAACAATAAAAGCATTCATTTCAAAATTCTTAATCGTCTTCTCTACTCTCCTAATCTCTCTCAGATTCTATACATGATCAACCACATGGGAAGCGACAAGCGTGTATTCCTTATGACTCACTCATCAAAGCTTCCTCTACCAAGAAAACCAGCTGAATCATGCCCACAAAGAAAATTCAATGTAGCTTGTTGTATCTTGCAAACGTTCAGAAAAAGGTTTAGGATTAGCGAGTTTTTTCTGCACGTAATAAAGCCAAAACTGGTTGCTTAATTTCCCCCCTCTTCTTTTCAGCCTCTTTCCCTTCTTTTGAGTCCCCCTTCGTTCTATGTAATTTAACTTGCCACTCTACCTTTTGCATACTGATAAGATCCACACTCTTGTGTTTTTGAAGTTATCCAAAAGACCTTGTGAAATTCGTCTCAGACAACGCTATAGCATTTACATAATGAAGGATTGCGTCTTCCAAGAATTCCTGATCACTTCTAACTTAGCCACACGCTTTAGGTTTATGTATTTCAGTAACTTGAATGATATTTGTACGTAATAGTTTTCCCGAGCATTCCTTATTCGCCTGCTGCAATTCCTAACGTCTCCAGAGACTACACTGGTGTGGAGTGTTGACACAAGTATTTTTAGATTAATCACTTCAGTATGTATACATGCATGACGATAGATTCGCAACATGAAAAATTCACCAATGACGCAGAAATTGACGCTTCCACGAGATAGATTCGCGTAAAGAGCCGTAATTATTCGCAAAATATGCACATGCTCTACGATCCATACGTTATTGCAGCATCAGCATGTATGAGTAAACGTCAGGAAGGAGGGCTGGTTGCTGGTTCCGAAGATTCTGCAAACGTTGTAATAATCAGTAAGGAATTTGGCTTCGCCCTTGCTCTCAGCCTATGATGAGGATAGGAAGGAATGATGAGCAGTGTGGATAAGATTACACAGCAGTTCTTTTATAGTAATGTTAATTTTAAATGTGGAGTAGGAAATGGTGACAGTGTCGGTTTTAATGCATATTTAAGGATAGCGGTATATAATGTTCCTTGTATTTATCATTCACCGGTTTATAGTAAAATCAATTTTGGCTGCTCTATTATTCTGAGGAATCTAGGTTGACGGAGAGGAACTCATATGTGTAAACACGAGTAAATTAAATACATATACACAAGATATCAAGTTAACGAATATTGTCAAACTTTAGTAGCTTCAGAATATGTGGGAGGACTAAGAGATTCATAAGTGGGAGGCAGATCATCTTCATGCACTGGAAGAATAGATTCTAGACGTTGAACACCATCGCTTATCGTCCTGGATCGATCTGACAATTCTTCACTTCTCGAGAATACCCGACCTTGACTCAGGCATTCTCGCAGATTTGTCGAGTCAATGGGGATGTCATTGAACGCCTGAATGACTGCATGATTTTGAGCAATTCTTGCCCTTCGCTCTGCAAGCACCGGGTAGCTGAAACAATTTAAATTATATATTTTTATAAGTATGTATCTCTTTTGTCTCTTTTCAGTAAATCCTAATAAAGCATACCAAAACAGGTGCAAGACATTTCATTCAAGCGCGTTGCTATTTAGAGAAACGCTTATTAAAAAACAACCCTTTGGAAAATATATTCTTACCTGGGATAAAGTACACAAAAGAACTTGTAGCCCAACAATATCATTCCAAAGAAGAGTATAGGTACAACTGAAGATCGGACAAGGGCAGTGAACCAATATGTGCGTCTTCTACCATATCCGTTTTCATACATTCTTGACCTGAGTACAGGGGCCCTTGGTGGCTCAAATTCACTCTGAGTACCCCAGTTAATATAAGTCCAGGACCCAAGCTGGTTCATGAGGTGAATGTTATCAGAGCATCGATAAGTTCCACATGATCGGAATCTCGGCGGAATGTAGGTTGCGTTGCAGCCCTCGTTATTTTCATCAACCAAGTACTGTTGAACTCTGATAGAGCAGCTTTCACCTGCGCATCATCATTATCATAAGAACGAAAGAAATCATGCTTAAAATAACATTCAACTCTCAACTTTTACAACTGGGTGTCACCACCCAGCACCAGCCTTTCCAAAGTGCGAATCTAACAAGTCATTTGCATCTTTGCAGTAAATCTCTGCCGCATTGTGGCTTACCGGAGGACACGGTAAAGACTATTTGCAAATATGTGGAATGAGGTTGGCTCTCCCCTCTGCTCTCCGTTCCGTTGCTCCTGGGTGGGAATGATATTGCAAGGTTCTTCTGTGACAAATGCCAGAGGATTGGGTGAATTAAATTTGGATTTTTGTGCCCCAGGGATAATTTCCAAATCCGGCATATTATGTAGGGATCATCAGGCTCCTTTTCCTCAGGTGGGTCGGGCACTCGAAACTGGAACAATTAACGGGAATTAGATGAGCTCAAAGCTTCACATCCTTCCTGGCTCATAAACTAGATTGATTTTGAACACTATCACCTCTAATCCAGATTGAAACAAAAGCATTTCTCATGCACGCACAACAAGTACGTACCTTGATAAACGAATCACAGTTACTAGACTTGTAAAAGTTCCAAGGAGTTGTTGTGTAATGTATGGCTCTCACGCCAATATTTGTCACATGACCGTATCCCCGAACTTTAAAATTGCACGGAAAGTCATCATTATTGCGTCGGTGGGCTTCATGTAATTTTGGAAGATTCACCGTAATTATGCTAATTGGATACAAGGCAGCTAGTCCAGTATCCCGTCCTAAATCCTCAGTGGTTATGGATGGGCATACTTGATCTTGATGCAGGCTCTCTGAATACACGACAAAATAATCATGCAAAGTTCATTCTAACTATAGTTTCTTTTAAATCACCAGTACAATCTACGTATTAAGCATTTAGATAACAACTTACCATTAATGTTAAATGAAGCAAACTTAGACTTGCTAAGCTCGGGAACTTCGTCATCTGTAGTTGAAGTATTCCCTGAATTCTCCCCGATACTTGCAGTTAAAATGCAAAGGTTCTGAGACGTGCTTACAATAATTAAAGCTATAACTAATTTTATAGCAACAGTTAAATTTAAATCAAATGCCATTATTTTAATGGCAAAACAATACTAGATTTGTAAGCTGCCTTTTGACCAATCTTGTAAATTCATGACGAAGGGCTACTAGGATACTGTCAAACACGGGTATTTGTGCATAGGCGGGCATTTTGTTCTTTTCCGGGCTCGTGCTCGGATTTCTCGGAACCCCACGATCTTGGTGTGCTCTCTCCGAGTATAAGCATGTTTTAAGATTCAACGTTGCCAAACGAATTTTCATACTTTATATTGTATTTCTATTCTTTGTGGTTCCTGTCAAACCGACTTGCACTTCTCCCCAAAGCTTGCAACAGTTTCTCTTTTTCAAACGGTATTCTGTAATGTATACAGTAGAGTCTAGCTACAAGAGCCCTCGGTCTGTAAAACTGTTACGGTAAAGTTTGATACACTGCGTTTATGCTACCGCTTTTGTTTTACCATGGAGATACAAATATTGCACGTAATAATGGAATACATGTAATCTATATACTTCATCTTGGTAAAATCCATGCGGTGAAATAAACGCATTCTATGAAAATAGATATTCAAGCTCCACATACTGTTTGAACCTTCTTGTGGTCATAACACATCATACTTCCGTTTAAGATATTGCTTTATATACCTGTATAAGAGTTATGACATCACATGATAGGCAAGCTGCATCACCATTGCAAAGACTTCTAGTCAACCCGAAATGTAGCATTTGCTCTACAAATAATTCCAGTAGTAATTGTTAGATCCTATCTGTTTCGTTGTCAAACTCTGGAAATAAATGCCTAAGTTTCAGACGATAATAAAAGATGATTTTCTAGGAGATCAACTCATAAGAACAGAGGAAATTATAAATTCTTTAATCATTTATAAGCATTTAATTAGAATTTCTTAATGTATTGATTAAATCATGTGAAATATCACTCAAATTCTTAATGAATAATGTTTTACTTGACCTGCGACAGGTCCCTATAGCTATGCTTATTCTTTCGTAACTTAAATTCTACAGTTTTGTGGGTTCCATTGCTGTATTTTATCACAAACTCCAGCCAATGTATTAGGGAACAAAAGCATCTCGTTGGATTCATCATAACCCCAGGTGAATACTTCATATTTACATTCGTGGCTACAAAATGACATTTTGAACCTTTCGATCTAAAAAAGTAATATTCATATTAAGTACAAATATATGATTCAATGCACTTCTAGTATCAAAGATAAATCTTTGGCTTTTCAAAACACTCATCCGAAAGCACGCTTGGCGTTTCATTTGTTCCAGTAGGTCTCCACATGTAAATCTGTGGTTAGTGGGTGATTGATGTTGTGTTGTGTTGGTAAGAATAAGTTAGTTGAACAACAGGTTGTGTTCAAACAACAAAGTATTAAGTGAATATAAATTGAAGCAGCTTTCCAATTTACATAGAGAGCTTGCACATGCAAATGCATTTGAACGGAAAATGGAAAATGAAGGTTACGCGGAATCACTTCCTTGAAGTATCACGTTGTGTTCTCGTGCTACTCTGACACAGACGTGGTGAGTGTTACTTGACATAAAATATTTTTTCAAATAACATTTCGAATTTTTTAGGTCCAATTGAAAGAACGGCAAATCTTTTACAAAATTTTCTTACATCGACGTCAAAAGATTGAATTTATGAGAAAAAGCTTGATCTAAAAAATATAATGCTTCAAGGATAAGTTTTTGTAACCATCAAATCGAATCTGCTGTCATTTTTTTTATAAGCTTGTCATCTTCCTGTGCAATTTTATGCACTCTAGAAATTTCCTTCCCTGGATTAGATTTTTCGAGATTTAAGTGAAATATTAACTATATTTGCTTTTGACAATGTGTTCTTTGTGCCACCACCTTTTCGGTTGAAATTACTCGTTGCTCTATGACACTCTAGTTAGATCTAGGATATGCTATCTATATAATCTTTATTTTTTGTCTTGGTACAGTCGATTCTCGTCATAAGAGCCTCCTATATAAGAGAATCCGCGTTGTAAGAGACTCATTGATAGCCGCACTCCCTTTGTACGTTATGTTAAATCATTGTTTTATAAGAAATTTCTTGCTTTAAGGGACTTTTTTAAGGATGACTGTGAGCCTGTTATATCGAGAGTCGACTGTAACTCATAAACAAAGCGATGGCAAGTACTTGGGCTTTAAGATAGCTCAATAACAGAGAAATTGAAATTATAAAATAGTTTTGAAACAATAAATTAACATATACTAAGTAATAATATTTATTACAGTATCACAACATTTTAGTAAGGTACAATAACCGGAACGGATATGACAATTGAATGAAACTATGAATGTTACACATTTTAGAGAACAACATCACCAACATTACGTCCGCTCTTTGTGTCAGAGTAGGTATAGTAATTGTAGGAAGTGTTGTACGTAGGTGGTACGAGAGAATTGTACTGTGGAGGAGGGTCAATGATATCACCACCAGTGTACACCTTAGCTTCCCCATCATCATAGTGGTCGTAACCAAATCCCCTCGCATCCACTGTGGCAATGCCACTCGTGGGTCGCGAATATGTTGCATATGCCAATCCACCATCGTACTCCGGCCGTTGCAAAATATTTTCCCTCCGAACAGGTCTGTAAGTTTGGTCGTGAGACCTGTGGCTTCTATTCAAAGAGCAGATTGCGTTATAAGATTTCGCGAAAATTTCCAAGTTACGGGAAACAGCCTTTCTTCTACACCCGGAGACTTATCAAATTATACTTACCGTTTCTTTTTCAGACAGGGACAGAGATTGCACCCTATATACTTCGCAGCAGCAAGGAGGACAATGACAACAAGACATATGATTACAGCCGCTTCAGTTTTCCCAGGCCTTGAAGTAGAAAGAGCAGGATCAATTTCATCTTTTTCTCTGTGGTTATCCTTTATCCTCAGCTCAGCTGTAGATGGCGTTACGTACATTGTAAACCCAGTATCACTTCTAGTCAGCCCAAGGGCTCCAAGAATCCCCTGCAATCCCATAAAATATAACCAGAAAAATATTACCTTATACTACTTCATCACTAAACATAAAATATACTATATGTTTATCTTATTTCTACATTAAACTGAAACTTACCCGATCCTGAGGATCATCATCAAACCCAAATATATCCATGACGAGCCTACTAAGATTCCTAACCACTTTTTGAAACTAGAATTCTAGGAAACCCCGGGCTTTAGAATGCAGACTCGCACCTTCTTACCTATTCGACGCTTACCATAAACTGGAAGGACACCGGAAATAGCTTATAGTTTCTCCAGGAACGGAGGCAACCTCGTATTTACATTGGCCTGGAACGGGCCAACAAATATATCACTCGCTCCTTCACTTTGTTTCTTACAACAAAGCCTTGACAGCTAAATATTGGGAATCAATATACCAGAAATTACCCATCCCGATTTTCAGGTACCCTATTGATTTTCCCATAGTTCTTCAAACAGGATTTTGACAGCCAGCAATACATTTTCAAGGTCTAGCTTTAACTATTAACCAAACAGTACAATCTTATTTTCAGGCCAGAGGTTATTAACAATCCGCAGATATTACTATCCAACCCGCCTTTTCATTTTTAAATTAATCATCTCTAATGCTCACACCTTGTTAGAACATTGGAAAACTTTACAAACATAAGACAATTCTCCGCTGTTTTTTCTTGATGCATTGCAAGCTTACTCCTAAGTATTTTGTCCTGGCTTCCTGCTGCTGCAAACGAACTATATCAATGACTAAAACGGTTCACGCCGTGAAATGTAGGTTCATACAAGATGAGATTATATACATTCATCCAGATCTAGCTGTTGCATTTGCTAAGACTGATAGTTTCTGTCTTGCTACCTGTGATATCATTTATCACTACCTCTAGCTCAGAGACCTCTTGGTTAACGCTGCTGTGATTCTAAAGTTTATTATGGATGGAGGAAACTGGATATCTGAATAGTTTTTGCACTCCCATGGGGTGCTTAAAATATATTTGTTTTGATCTTTACGCGAATTCCAGTTTATTTTTTAAGCATGTTGGTTTCCTATTTCAGCTTAGATTTAACACGTTGTAATCAATCAGCTTTCATAATAATTAAAATTATATTCACCTATGACATTACAATTTAGCATTTTGCATAGGAAAAAATTTCTTCAGACTTGTTCCTAAATCTTATCTATTCAATAAATAATACAATCAACCAAGAGAAACAATATAACTTCACCTGTCTTATTTGTCGCTATAATCTCTGTTAATTAATCCGACTTTTTTGCCATAAAAGCATAGTTTCGTCGTCTGGATTTTTAGGATTTGAGGAAAATACTATTAGAATATTTTGTATATAGCTGGGCTACAACGCAAATCAATAAATCGACTTTAAATCAAATGATTATAGCATCCGAATACCGGGGCGGTCCATGCAGCGTTTCATACGAGGGTGGATTAGAGATGGTGGATTTAGAGCACCCAGCGGATAAGTTGCAGTTTCTAAGATTGATGGGCTGAATGTAGTCCATACTATTGTTTCTCGTAAAGGGTCGGTAGGGGGAGAGAGTCGGTGGCAAAGGAGTATTCAATTCCACGCGTCCATCTTCTAGCACCGTAGTGTGCATTATTACGGGGTGCCGTGAGGAAGGCACTAACAGGCTTTCCGTACTTCCAAACCCTCCTCCAAGTCCCCTGTAAATTAAATTTGCCAATGATTTCAATTAATTTAATTGATTCTAATTGCCAATTCCTCTAATATTCTCACTACACGAACATTGAGGCGGACACTTACGTGGTACACCGTAAAATATAGCATCGGAATGCAATAATCGCCAATATGATTACGAGTATAGGGACGAGAATAATACTCCCCACCGCAAGACTATGTAAATTATTTGTCGCTGTGCTTGAACTATTGTAGAAATGTATTGTCTTAGATGTGGTTTTATAAATATCGAACAAATACGGGATAGAGCTTTTCCCCTCTTTTCCTTCTTCAGAATCGTTTAATGGAGCAAAGGGTGAGAGGGTTGTGTAGCCATCCAGGTAACTATTTTCCGTAGTTTTCCTTGTGCCTCCCGTGTTACTGTCCGTAGTAGTAGAACTTCCGTATTTGGATTTCCCGTGGCCAACTTCATCGATTTCGTAGGTGAGAAACCCGATTTTATCCAGCAGACTCTTGGTTTCAGAACAATCATATTGTCCGCAAGTGCGCAGCGAGGCTACACTGCAATTGTTGGCACTGATTGTGCTTAGTGGGTCTAACAAATACTGTTGCAGCCTTAGAGAGCAGTATTTTCCGTAATCTGTGAAAAGATTAATCTCACTTGTAGTTCTAATTAATACCATTACAAGAACAATGCAGTTAGAAGAAGAATAATGCTTGGCAGATAGGCATGTTACCCGACTTACCTCCATAAACTAAGAAAACCATTTGTATATAAGCAGATTTTTTATGGACAGTAAAATTATTGTCAAATCCGTTATCCCAGTCCATAGTTGAAAACGAGAGAGTCATCATATTATTATTTTTTGAATTCCACATCATTGGATGGAAAAATGACCCTGTCTGGACCTCATTTTCCGGCTGCTTCTTCCACACCCTACAAATAACTTCATTTTTCCGAATTTCTAAATCCGGATGGTAGTTTTCCCATTCTGTACGTTTGAACTGGAAGAATATATATAAAATATTAATCTCTTTAACAATCCACAATTTCCTGTTACTTATTGCTTTCTTCAGCTTTCTTACACCGCTAACCGCATCAGTTATCGAGTAGAGAAACTTTCTTGAATCCAAACATACTAAACTTACTTTGATGAAGTAATCACAGGAATGCGAGCTGCTAAAATCCCACGGAGTTTTGCTCGGATGTATGGCTCGCACAATCACTTTTCTGATAGCATCTCCGGTATCGGATGCAAAATTACAGGGAAAGTCATTCACGGGTCCGAACAGAGAAAGCGTTTTTGGAAGATTAACAAGTAGAGTATGTTTCGGAAACTCTTCTGCCGTATTGTGTAATGGATTAGGGCATATTCTTTCGCTATTCACAAAATCTGCAAGTACAATTTAATCGTAATCTCAAGCAACCTGTGCACCTCTTAGTTTAAGTATCGCAGAATGGAGTTCTTAATAAACCACTTACGTTCTCTGTAGGCTGCATAAGTTTCTTGGAGGACGAGTGCAATTGTAACAAGTAGCAGTGGGTGTGCTTTCACCCCTTTCCTCTTTGGAACCAAAACAAATTCCCTATCGACACCTAATAATTTCTCGTTTTGGCTGAGAAGACACATTTTCTAATAATTTCCTTTGGATTGTATTCCTAAATTAGATGCTCCTTTAAAGCCAATTAAACCCTTATCCCTATATCTGTCAACCTGTGCTTCTGATGATTGTAGCAGAGGAGAATTTTGGCACACATGGGGAAACTGGATTAAATGGGGGAATAATATTCTGGCTCTAGTGAAAGTGACCGAGAGTGGAGATGATGATGAGGGATAGATAAACCTGGTTGGTAAGAGACGGAAGGACTGGAACGTCATGACCTAAATTTGTCTGATATGGAAGAATATAGAGAGGGGTGGCGGTAGGGAGGAATAGACTACTTCCATTTCGTCTTCCTCAGAGGATCGATCCAAACCTTTGGAATTTATTATTATTGCTTTCTCCAGCCGTTTCAAAGAGCGCGCTTTATCTTTCCCCAGCCTCGCTTTCCCTCAGCCCTCATACTTTCACTTCCTCTCCCTCCAGAGCAGAGTCCGTAATGTCGCGCATACTGCATAATGCTTCCTCCTTTACGAATTTCTAAACTTTGGCTAGGCCACAGTAACTCGGCTTATCCACCTCTCCCGACTCGCATCTCCACTTTCTCCACTCTTTCAGGGATCGACAGACCTATCCTAAAGCCCAGCTCCAGCTATGGGCTCTCGTGCAGCTGATGATCCAATCATATTATGCTTTCACTTTGCATCCAAATCCATGTTTACTCCAGCTTCTTTTGCTATTTGATCCTCCTTTCTTTTATGTTTGCCCTTGAGCCCCTCCAACAGCAAACTCTCTCTCCACCTTTCACCCTCACCACACTTCCCTTCCTTTCTCCTTTTCTCCAAATTGAGTATATATACTATTACCATAAACAAATCTCCGTCTTTTCCTCAGCAACAAACATCCATCCAATCCAAACAACTTTCTTTTTCCATTCCATCCATCTTCAAAGTCACCTTTTCCCTTTACGTAAATTCATTTATTTTACAGACGTTTTCTCATTCCTTCCGAATTCATCTGTCGTCCAGAGAATTCCAGTTACTTATCTTTGGATTACACCCAATTTCGAGAATTGCTGTACCCTAAGCGTCAGCACTTTCTGAGTAAAACTGAACTGCTTGCGAACCAGAGGACGTTTCCATTCCAGGGATTTTTATTTCTTTATTCCTTTTATTTGGTAACCTTTAATGGTATGAACAGTAAAATATTCTGAATGTATTCAAGCCAGCAAACAATCTAAAAGCATTTGTATTGAAATTATACAGGATAAAACAGTCAGGAGTGGGGTATATCAGTATTTATAATTTGTGTTACGTCCATCCTAGTCCTAATGCATATCATAACACTGAACGTAAATTAAAATAACAAACATTTACCAGAAATTACAATTTTCCCCCCTGCTTGTAAACCTTAAGACAAACATAATTAATATCCTACAATGAGATCGGTGTATAGTGACAACAACAAAGCGAAAATCGTATAACTTCCATGCCTCCATGAAGTTTTCAACGTTTTCACTCACATTAAAGACTGAGCAACTCCAGTTTCCGATTTTCAAAACACCGGAAACATAGGCTGGACTGATTTAATAGAAGGACGCTTGAAAGATGTAGCGGAAGAGTACGTGTTTGAGATGAGATCCGATAGGAGATTTAAGATACTTTTAAATGCAACAACTTTTGGAGTGCATATTCAGTTTGCATGTTCACGTCTTTTGAATCACGAAATCAAAATAGGGACTTTCCTATTTTCCCTCAAACTTGATGGCATTGTGTTATCTATCGATGAATTTTGACGCAGATTGTCTTTAAACGAAGAAGAATCGTGTGATAAGTTGAATTTTGATCACAATTTCAATTCTATTCCTTACAAAATTTCAATGGTGCCATTCTAATCACTGGTATCCGAAGATTCAGGTAAACGTGCACCAAAAGCTTGTTCAATTTCGGTGTGTAAATACTTACATACTTGCATAATTTCAGGGACAGGAGAAAAGGTTCATGGGTCAAGTCTTTAGTAATAAGCATCTTACTTAGTTTCCGCTGGGGATAATTGCTGTATGCTAGGCGTAGTAGGATTAGCATTAGGATTAGAATTAGTAATGGTGTGTGTAGTGTTGCTATCGTTGGTGACATTAGTTGGGTTGCTCCCGTCCACTTCGTTTCTAATATGATCTCTAAGAATAGTTTCATCGTAGCTTGGAGGTTGGATTGTTTCATAGGGTGGCGGAGGTTGGCAGAATTCTTCCGGGATTACTGAACCAGCTTCATGTGGATGGTAGTGATGATGGTGATGAGGTAAATGATGACGGATTGATTCATTATGGTTATGATGCGTCCCCGTGACACCCCGGTGATGATGTCCATGTCGCTGTGACTCTCTTCGAGCTCTCTCAGACCTTGATATAACCAAGTCTCGACTTTCTCCCCCGGGTAGATCGCCATTAGAGCCACGGCTGAACGGTAAAATTGAGTGAGAATTCGGACGTCTGTAGCAGCGTCGATGAGAGTCATGAGTTCGCTCCCGGACAATGTCCATATCAAAGGATGAACTGTAAAGTGTAAATATTCAATTTAAATTATCCTTGAGTCAACCCTAATACCACCGTGTACAATCCCATCCATCGGCACAGCCCGGAAACCTATTATAGAGAAAATTCAAACCTTGGACGCAGATACGGTTTGAGTTGATATGAGATACAGCTGATGAGGACAGAAAGTACGAATAGGAATGAAATCCCGCGGGTCATTCCGGTAAAAAGTGCTGCATGATAGCTGCTCTTTGGCTTGAAATAAAGCTCTCCTTCTCGGATTTCAATGTCATAGTTTTTCATAATATCGTATTCCATCCTCTTAAAATTTGATTTCCCATCTGCACTGAAATAAGCGCCAAGGAAACTATCAAAATCCGAAATTCCATCGTATGGTAGGAAGCCCAGTTTCCCCAGGATTTTCCGCTGCTCCGAACAATGGTAAGACCCACAAAGTTGATGTCGCATCCGACTCCCGTCACATTCCCTCCCAACGACGCTCCCATTGCTCACACTGTATTGTTGCACCGTTAAAATGCATTGTGAAGCAGCTGTAAAAGGGAAACAAATATGAATGTTGATATCCGTTTTAAACTTAAAGCAGCAACTTTTAATTAAATTTAAAAGTAACTTACAGTAAACAGATTTGTAGACGACATGTAAATATTTGTGTTTTTCTGATCCATCCCCGTGTGGCTCTGAAGAATTTCGTTCCGAAGAAACCATTCCAGAAATCCCTATCCTACTCTTCGGAATGGCCCAAACAGCTGGTGTTAAATTAGTAATGTTGTCAAATCCGATTACTTCTGGATTAAATATCTTGTACATTCTACAAAGCCTTGTTTCGTTTCCAAATTGTTTCTCATTAGTACGAAACTTTATAAAAATAAATATTCAATTCACATTAATGTCAACTTCCATTTTAATAAATTGCATGGCATTTTTTCAAAAAAACCTCGTCCCTTACTTTAATGAACGTTCTACAATCTCCCGCTCCGGTAAAATTCCAAGGTGTGCTGCTAAGTTGAGCGGCCCTTA
Source organism: Sminthurides aquaticus (assembly GCA_906901655.1). Taxonomy (NCBI): domain Eukaryota; kingdom Metazoa; phylum Arthropoda; class Collembola; order Symphypleona; family Sminthurididae; genus Sminthurides; species Sminthurides aquaticus. The sequence continues at coordinate 7,025,000 of CAJQTT010000003.1, forward strand.
CGGTAACCTGGACGAGTCCATGAGCCTTTCCAAAATTTGAAACATCTACAGCTCTACACGGCACATCTCCATTGTTGCCTTTCATAAGCCCCACGACAGGAACGGAAATGATTTGCAAATTACTGCTCATAAGGTACAACCTCTCTTCCCGGTTCGAATTAAGTACCAAATCCGGGCATAATCTATCACTTGTGAGTAAATCTGAAATTTCAAATTAAAAACACTTGTGTATTTTAGAAACTCCGCATTTATCAGCAACTCTTTGGGAAATATTTCAAAAACTTGAATTTACTTTCACCAAAAGAAAAAAACTTTTCATTCTTACCTATTCCCGCAGTGGCCTTGGCTAGCATAAAGTTAACAGTTAGCAATGGCAGCAAAACAACCTTAGAAAAACTATATCCCCCCATTTTAAACTGATTTCTAGCTTTGGTAATCTGTGAATAAAATTCCTAAACCTGATGATATTATTAGCATCACGGCCTAAACTTCCCACTTCCTGTACACACTGCAGATTTTAATTTCCAAAGACTTTCTCCGACCTTCAATCCCAGATTTAGAACGTAGTATCACGCACACGATTTCCACGAATGGTTCTTTTTCCTAATTCAATTAGTATACATTTCACACACATCCACTACATTTATACAACCAGATTACTACACACACACAGTGCCATTTCTATTGACAACGAAAAGTTAGCAGCACAATTAAACCTGAATTTTAATACAAATCCAGTGAAAATTTTTAGTGTCATTGATCCGCAAATCCCCGACTTTCCTGAGCACGGATTGAGAACACTCTTTCATAGCTTATTTGCAAGCCTCTTGGAAATGTTTTGCAAAGACTATGTGCTAACCTTGTGTCGTGCTGTGTTGCAGTAGCGTATGGTAGAATTTAGCTTATATTATATGAGGTGACTTGTGTGTTAAATAACATCCTTTCCCCTATCCACTCTTCTTTTGGCCTTTCTCGGAGCCTCGAGAGTTTACCGAATGCAAGCAATGACGTACAGCAGCAGCGGCAACCTTTCCCGTGTATCCTGCAACCTGTTCCTTGTGGATCAACCGATCGATAAACCCTTTTAGCATGCGCCAAATCATCCGTCCATAACAAACATTCTACTTTTTGGCAACGCTTCTTTCTTCCTTCTAACCTCTCGTGCATGCATCGTACTATCCCGCCTGTATCTTCAAGTCGAAAAGTTTTGCCAAGCTTACACACATTCACTTCAATCGCAACTTGGGCCTGAATATTCATTATATCCACTACTACCCAAAACTTTTTTCTCTAGTTCCATATTAGCCTAATACATCTTACAGTGTTAAGCTTAACAGGTCATTGCCTAGCTGCATTTCCTTTGCAGTTTTCCCGTATTCTTTACATACTGACATCGATGACATGACCACTCATACATGCAAACTTTTATTGCCACAACGTTTTCCGTCTCGGAAGCGTTAAGCTTCGGAATATTTTTGACGAATAATTTACAACTGAATCGTCAAGGATTTTTCTGGAAATTTTTAATAATTTATTTTCAAAAAATAACAAGAACATGCCTTATTAACTTTTTTTCTCCACTTCAATATTCAAGTTTCAAGCATCGTAGCACAAGCAATCCCAGGTTCTGCACCAACATCCCCTTCGATAACCAAGTTTGACACAAGCCGAGCAGCAAGTCCCTGAGGGTCCCCCAGAAAATCCACCGCAGGCATTGAATTCAGATCGCTGATTTTCCACTCGCAGAGCCATGCGTTTTGGAAAAGCTGCTACCAGCGGATCGTAGTCAAACGTTGCGTTTTGCCGTTTTCCTTCCGATTTAGAAACGTCATAAACAGAATTTCGGACGGGTTGAAAATCGGATGATTCGTAGGATTCACGCCTTTGTGAAGGACTGCTTTCCAGTTCAGCAGGAACTTCAAGGACCGTTTTGGGCACATTTTCTCCCTGGAAATTTAAAAATAAACGTAAAAAAATGATGCGTGATCTACAATTTCGCGTAAACGTTCTTTAACTTAAACCCAGTTCGGATCCCATGTAGGGATCAATAATTCCCCGAACTGCAACAGTAAGCACTAATAACAAAATCTTACTATAATACAATCCTGGATAAATATGTAAAATATTGTACTCACAAGGCTCACAGCTACACACGCAGCAAATATGACAACACAGAATTTCAGATTGGCCACCATTGTGTAAAACTTAAAGACCTTCAGTTAGTTGATTCGCAAGTTCTTGTAAGGTTACAGAGAAATGTTATCTCTCGGAAGTACGGATCAAGAATGACTAGTTAAGTTAGAAAAAGCTTAATTTTACTTGTATGTTCTTGATTTCTCTTAAAACTTTCTGTTTCACTTCCTTCCAAGCTTTAAGGTAACGGAAGAGAACATAAGCTTTGCTGTCCACCTCCTTCTCCGCTCACTACACGAGGAGAGAACTACGATTAGTGAAAGAATGAAGGGGAACTTATTGTTGTAAACGTCATAAAGAAACATCAGGTTTCACATCAGTTAAATATCTTGAACACCTTAGTTTGCTGTTAGCCGGTAAAGATTCTGAGCGATTGCAGCAAGGCAAGTTGGGTTGCTACAGATCTCATACCGTTCCATCAACTTTAACCAATCTTCGTAATCAGTTACGTCTCTTCAAGTGTAAACTATTCATCTATGTATATATCAGATCTTCAAGAGGTTTCCTGTAGCGGGAGGTAGGATTTTTTCCTTAGACATTGGTGTCTGCAAAGGTCGTAAAATAAGTTGAACCCGTTTTTGCTCCCATCTCGCAGTTAAAGTAAGGGCGACGTTACAGTTTTTACCAACTTCAAATGCCACACGTCAAACAAGTCATAATGAGCGTAAAAACATTAAAACTTTTCTTCAATCACAGCAAGCACCAGCACCAACGTCAGCAAAAATGCAGCAAAGCTCTTCCACTCGGCCAAGCTCTCGGCTCACAGGCAAAACTAACGGCGCAAGGGAAAGCAACATATTTCGTGAAAACCTTTAGGTCTGGGAGTAATGTAATTGCGGTTTTTGCCATGTGGTTGTCATTCTCACTTTTCTCATCTTTTCAAACGTATCTATGATGCAAGCTATTTTCATGTGCACAGTAGCATCTACTAAAGACAAAGATTTTCACAATCCGAGAGTGAAAAACTTGTTGACTTCTCTCTTCTTTGTCATCCTGTTCAACACGTTTTCTTTAGCTTTTTTAAAGCACACTAAAAGTAGCCCTATTTGATCAGATTCCGTTTCTAATATTGTAGGTCGATATGTTTGTATATGATGTTAGCTACATGTATCAGTCAGTCAAAGATTTCGATGCTGAATATCACATATCCTTTATATTGTTCCTTCCATCTCATGTTTCCCCGTCCAAGCTCGTACACTGTAGAAAACTTCCAATCCAGAAACTAGTGAAGATTCAAGAGCAACTGTAAGTTTTCTCTTGCTCTCATAAAAAGTATTGAGAATATGCACAACTCTTCATCCCTATTAATTTAATGATATGATACAAATCCCATTAAAGTATGACGGATTGGGCGGGCGAGAGCATAAAATCTTCAATCACCCTCCAACCCTGTTTACATTTCATTCCAATTCAAATTCACAAATGATTTCCAATCCGCAGTAGGCTTCGATCTATGCAGTATGTATCTTTCCTTTGTCGCACTCCAAACAATCCACCAACTTATTTTTTACGGGAATACATTAATGAAACAGCAACTTTTTGCCCAATTTAACAAACAAGGTGGGCGCTGCAGCTCCATTGCATACCGATTTTTCCCCCCGGCTACGTTTACATCAGTCATTAAATTCAAATCCAAGCCTTCGTATATTCACTAATTATGCTCTAACAAGGAAACGGGAGATCAAAGGTCAAGCATTTCAATCTTGAATAAATAGGATAATTTTGCATAGTTCACACAAAACAGCTGTTTCTCAGCTTTCATCAATTTTATACAGCCATGTGAAAGCATTTTTTAAATAAAAATTGATAATTATAAACGCTCCTTATTTTCTCCTCACTGCACGCATCAAATCTTCTAATAAGAAAGTTAAATGATGGACGTAACAACGGTACCTGTACCACAGCTGCATTTTCCTTGACACTCACCAGCGGATGAGTGACAGTGAGGTCAAGTGGGGCATCATCCAATGTTAGTTTATATGTGTATGAAGATTTCTCTACGAAGACTAAATGAACAAACAAATTCCAAACTTTTGACGTGCTAAAAATTTTGCCACAGAAGAACAAGCTTTAGCATCTCTCAAAGAATTAAAGTACGGTTAAATCCTATGGCTAATAACCCTTAACAATTAGCTTTCTGATCTACATACCCCCCGCACCCTCATATATTATCATATTATATCCCTTGAATCCATCAATTCCTTCATCATCATCATTTCATCAATGACATTTATGATAGATAAGAAACCATGTCACAGAAGATATAAAACGCCCTCCCGCTCGTGCCAAAACCGGACGGAGAATGCTCTGCTGCATTAAAAGTAGATTTGATCGTAAATTATCAGCATATAACTTTTACAAGGTGTATCCGAAGCAAATGCGCTGTCAAGAGGAAATGTATTTTCTTTTCCCAGTTTCTTCTTCCTACGTCACAACCATGAACCAAGGCAAGGGAACAAGCTTTGTTAATCTGAAGGAATCCCTGCACCTGTCATTGAAGCAAGCCCGAATAACATCCTGTACCATTCCGTCCTCTTCCTCCCCTTCAGACGTTTCTGACTATATATGTGCTTATGGACGGGGCAAGGTGAATATATGCGCAGGAATGTTTACCTGTAATTGATCCAACATTGGATTTCTTCACTGAAAAATGGGCCTGAAAAATTCCAGGTTTGCTTTCCGCAAGGTGCAACTAGGTCAGAAACCAGGAATCAAACGAGAAAAAACGTTCATTTAAATAACAAAACGAGCCTGCGGCGTCAGGTCCAAGGACCGCAACATTAGTTAGGATATGGCTGACGGGAAGAGGAGAGCGGAGAGTGACGCAAGGCTTGAATACATTTACGCTTTCCTATCCGAAGCAACCAGTTTAACCCGGCATGAGATTTCAGATTACGTTCACACCTGTGGTTTGGTAAACAATTAAAAGGCGTTGCTAATTTCTATACTTAAACTGACAATCATGTTTCCTTCCGTCATATACTCAATTCAATTACTCTCATTCACAACAGGCTCCACTCATCGCAAACTTTTTTCAACCCAAGGGCCCTGGCTCCTTGCTAATCTTCTACCAGGATGAGCCTTGTGATACTCCAGAGCCGGTAAGTAGAAGAGATCATTAAATTTTGTCATGCATTCTCTCCCTGCCATTGACATTATTACTTCAGCTCACTCTTAACCTGTGCTCCTCCTGCAATCATCTCGTATTACAATTCATTTGATGTCAACAACTTTTTTCTTTCATGTCTCTCTGTCTAGGCGGCTTCAAAGGTGGGAGGAAGCCGGATGAGTCCACCTAAGCAAACAGCAGCATCCCAGCAACCATTAACGAGGAAACGAATGTATCCCACAGACGGTTTGAGTAAAATATTGACAGGGATTGCAATATATTTCGTTCGTGTAGCTTCCCAGAAACCAGTCAGCGAGGAAAATTACTACAAGGTAACTTATTCCTGTTTAATCATTATCGCATCCTTGTCGATAAAATTAACACAACTCCGTTCTTAGTTCTAACGCTCAAATCCCTCGATCCCGCAACACACTCACGTTTCCGTTCTTCTTCTTCCTAGGAAATAATATGCGGTGTGATAAAGAACGACAAGCCTGGAGAATTGCTCCGCTACATATTTATGAGCCTCCAGCATGTGCACGTACCCGTTCTGCTTAACATAGCAAACACCACGGACGATAACGACGTTGATGATTCCATTCGAAACGCACTCCGGAAGCGCATGATACCAACAATCCGCTCGTTTTGTAGCTCCCTTCGTGTTTGGGAATCTATTCAAATAGAATACGCTGAACTCGTAGAAACTGAATCATTTTTCAACGGTACAGAAGGTATCGAAGAATTGCGAGCATTTGCCCGTGATCCTGAACGCGCCGAAGCGCTGGAGCTGTCAATGAAACGTTGGAGTTCAACCGTAGCGCAAATCGTCTCAGAATCCGTTCGCCTCCGTAAAGAACTGGACAGTAACGGTCCACAGGACGAGGTGGAATACTGGAAACGGAGAGCTTCCAGACTTGCACTATTGCTGCAAAAGATACATTCCGGCGAAATGAAATTTACACTAATGACGCTGCAGATGTCTGGTTCCAACGTGATTAAACCATGGAGAGAAATGGAGCAGAAAGTATCATTTTGTTTCACAGAGGCCCGCGACAATGCAGCATACATTGACCGCATAGACAAGATTTGTCACAGTTTGTATTTAGACAACCCAAGTAAAATCAAAGGGGATGTTCACACCTTGATGCAGACCGTCATGATGATTCAGACATCCTCCATGTATTACACCACCTCCGAGAAGATTTCCCATCTTCTTGTCAAGGTAAGGTAAACGCCACTTTCACGTGTGGTCGTCTGCTTAGCATCAGCCAGCAGTCACAGTCAGTCGTGCACAAGATTTAAATGTGGGCGTTGCGCCGTGTCAAAATCAACAAATTTCACTCCTTCTTAGTACCGTAATATTCATATAGCAATAGGATTTATTAATTTTCACTTTTTCCAACTCTAGATAACCAATCAAATGATACATCGGTGCAAGGGATACTTAACGTGCAACGAGAAGTTGACAATTTGGACGCAGCCCCGACAGGAAATCTATCACAAGATCATCGAATGCATTGATTTGAACAGGGCTTACAGGAGAGCCTACCAAATTAATTCCAACAAAACAAAAAAGAAACGATCCCCCAACTTTTGCATTAGCGAACACTATGTTTTTGGTAAATTCGATGCTTTTTGCGAACGTCTCCGCAAGATTCTAATCATCTTTGGCACGTTGGATGGTTACGAGAACCTATTTGCAACCCATATTTGCGGTCTTCTCTGGGATGATTCTGGCAAGGATTCATTTCATTTATGAATTATTTAGTAAATGTAGCGTATGGTATCTTATAAGGAAAAACATAATAATCTTTTGGTCGTCAATCTCAATCTCACACTTTTTTGAGCATTGAACATGACTGACAGTGGTGGTGGCCGGTGGATTGATAAAAAACGCTATGGTTTTGTTCTGTAGTTGATGAGAAAGAGAAAGAATTCATAGTTCATACAAAACTGGTTGCTGGCAAGGAATACAACAGCTTGGACTACCGTAACAAGGAATTTGAAGCAGATTTTAAAGAATTCGTTGAAAGGATGGAAGACTTGAGGATTTGGTTGAAAAAAATTATTGAGAAAAATTATCAAGATATTTGGGAAAGCCCCCAGGCTATTAAATTTCTCAAGAGGATTGAAGAAGTCAATCGATTCGTGAGTAGTAGTTTTAAACACTTCCCTTTCCCTGAATCCCCGTCGACATTTAGCATGGATGATATGTGTGCTATTATATTATTACGGATTTAAATTATTTTTTGGTAAAAGCTCTTAGCTTCTGCAATTTGCAGTTTTTTACTTTCCAACTTTTACAAATTTATATGCTCGGATGATGCCAATGCTTGTATTTCTCCCAGGTCGAGGTCACTACTCTTGACGACAAATATGAGAGGATCGGTGGCTACTTTGCCAATCAGATACGCGGAGTTCGTGCATACTTTCAGAAGCACAAAAAGAAGAACCAAGTTCCCAGAGGAATGCCACCTGTGGGCGGAAAAACAATGTGGGTCAGATCCATGGTCTTGCAATTAGAGACTTTCACAAGGGACTTTGCCCATCATCCAAAGCTCAAGGCTTTGCCGCAATTTAAATCCCTTGTACAAGAATATAATTGTTTCGCCTTGGAAGTCGCTTCCTATGAAATCAAATCCCTTAAGAAATGGCACAAAAGTATCAAGGTTCGTTCACCGCTATTTTAATAAGAACTAAAGGATGAATTTCTGCTAATTTTATGCTAGTTTCATAATTCTAAATTATCTTAACCTATATAACAAAATTTAGCTAGCGGACGTCGAGGAACCTCTTAGAGAGACATTACTCAGCATTGACGCAAACGATCGACCCTTTGTCAATTTAAGTAGCTTCGTAGAATCAATGATGGGAGAGGGCGACAGTCTAGTTAAATTAGACGTTGATGTTCCTCTGCCAACAAAAATAGTTCTCCTCAAAACGGACCATTTTAAATCTGTCGCAGAAAAGCTGGACGTAAGTTTCAACAGAATATTACACAAGTTATTCGTTATTCCTAGCATAATCAAAATTTATTTGCCAATTAATATTTCTAAATTAACATTTGACTGTAATGCAATTTTAAATTTTACTAATTACATTTTACAGATGCTCCTTGACCGCTTTGCTTGCGCTGTAAAAAGGATCAACAAGGAAGTTCGGCCTTTACTCTTTTTGCAAATAATTCGTCTAGCATCTCTTTTCCAGCCCGCCATTAAAACGTTGACATGGACAAGCCCCTTATGGGAAAGCTATTTCAAAGTTTGTTTAAAAGATATAGAGGAATTCAATACTCTTATTTCAAGGTAGACGCATTCTATGTCCAAAGGAACTCCATTCTTTTTCATTTTTCACACTTCCTTTAGCTCCACTCATCTGTTTTGTTTATTATGCAGAGTCCATGACATCTACACACATCAGGTTCAATGGGCATTTTCTGAGTTGGAGGATATTATCTTATGTCCCGAATTTCAACAGCTTCCTTGGACTCTCGACGATTTTCTGGACAACAGCTATAAAAGCGTTCGAGAAACAACCATTGTAAGCTTCATTATACAAAAATTAGTTTCATGGCTCTGACTCTGACAGCGATGGCGCTTTTGTGTTTTCGTTTTCAGATATTCAATGAAAAAAGCTTACACATCCGGGGTTTGGTGGACGAACTAATGAAAACTATTGTTCGATCTGGCGAAAACATTGGAACTAAGATAATTGCTCAGTTCGAATTAAATAAGGCATGCCTTGTCCTAAATGAGGGTAAGCCATATCTCAACTTATGCTAAAATTTACACAATATTTCAAAGTTGCAACTTTCCATGTCTCCAGCCAAGTATTCTCTTAAAACTAATAAGATTAATTGCAATTATTTTCAGTCATGATAGTCCTAATGGAAGATAAATGCGGCTCTCCCGCGGACCGAAGTGGCGATTGCGGTTCTACCGCTAGCGTCATAAACGGTCCAGATGGCGGCTACAACGTAAACGCTGCTCCACTCTCAATGGCTCAAAGAAGTCCCCCAGATTGGTCACTAATGGAACAGCTATACGAGCGCCCTCACACGTTACACAACCTACTAACCGGAAGGTGCCCAAAGGAACTCAAGGACATAATCAGGAATTTATCGGAAGACATCAGATTTATGTTTTCCAAACATATTTTTGAATTACTTGTGAAAACTATCAAGACAAGTTTGTGTTTGGTAAGACGCCGTCTAGTGGGGCCCTCAGCCGGTAAAATTAAGTTGCATTCCGGAGTGCTTGCAAGTAAGTTTCTTAGACCCTTGGCAACATATCGTCCTCATTACGTTGCTATGCACATTAATCCAAAGCTTTTTCCTCCATGCAGTTCCATCCTACCTGGAAAACTCATCATTTACAGAAAATTCCCCCGTGTTTATGATAGAAGCGCAATTAGTTTCCTCCGCTGTGAATATCAAGCCGACAATGGAACAGATTCAAGAGACAATAACACAAGTGAGCCGCATCATAGTTGCATCCGCCAAAGGTGTGAGCCAGTGGATAGGTTACAGTGAATTAGCGGAAACTCAACTCCATCCTGTTAACGAGAAGAAAGCTCGACGCCGGGAACTCTACCGTAGCATTTCTCAAGATCGAATTGGAGCACCTTATCAAAGCATCAATTTCTTCAGTCAAGTATTAGAGAACAAAGAGATTGCAAAATTATCCTCTGCTCTCGCCAATTGTACACAAACTTTCAAAGATGTAAGCAAACAAATTCCTTGTGCACAAAAACTGTGTTTGAATAATACGGGCCACTTCACTTCCTTCAGATGCGAAGAGAAGAATCCTCCGCTTATGAAAGCACTGAATGCATCCTTGCAAAGTGGCCTGAATTATTCTTACACTACATACTTTTCAAAACCTAATCTAATATCCACACTCATCAGCAATATTTAATCATAATGAACATGTCAAATGCACTTCTTCAAATTCCCCCCTAGAGTTTTCAAGAGTTTATGAAGATTTGGAAGCAATTTGATTTCCTATGGAGCCCAAAGCGCTACATAACAGTCAAGGAGTTTGCAAGTTCGAATCCATCCTGGGTCAAGTATGAAGACCGATTGAATGAGTGTGAAGAGGGAAGGAAAGAGTTGGAAAACCTTGCGGATTTCTTTGATTTTGGAGCGATACGAATTATTTCCGGTAATTCCACTTTCATTCACTTCTATTCTTTACTTGTTTTTTGCAGTGTTGATATAGCAATATATTTACTCATCAATCCCGTTTCTTTTTTATCATCAGAGAAGCTCAAACAAGGTCTGCTCAATGAGAGTCGCGAGCTCATATTAAAGTACGGCATAGCACTCAAGAACAAGTATCGTCGAGAGATGGAATTTGTCCTCATTTCAATTCAGGATTTTCAAAAGAAGCTTGAAGGAGAAGTCAAGGAAATTGATGATGTTCGCATAGCCATGGAAACCCTCAACAAGTTTAGAGAAGCTGAGGTTGACCTTGACTTGCGAATAGCTCCCATAGAAGAAGCTTTTTATGTCATTTCCAAATTTAATATCCCAGCCACTGCAGATGAGCTAGAAGAAGCAGATAGCATCCGCTACTCATTCCAAAAACTGCAATACACTTCCAACCAAATGTCAGAACAAGTAGTTAGGCTTTACCCCACTTTCAATCAGCAGCTCAAAGAGAATCTAGAGATTTTCCAGCAACAATGCGACCAGTTTTGCGAAGAATATATTACGGACGGCCCCATGGTTTCCGGTCTGGCTCCTCGCGTAGCATCAGATCGGCTAATCCAATTTCAAAACTGTTTTGACACATTATGGCGAAGAAATCAGCAGTACGCAACGGGTCAGCAACTCTTTGGGATGCAAGCCAAGGAGAATCTTGCCCTGTCAAATATCAAGAAAGAGCTCAACCTGCTCCAGAAACTATATCGCTTGTACAATGACGTCATTGATAGAGTCAATAGTTACTATGACATCCTTTGGAAAGAGGTCAACATTGAAGAGATTAACAATGAATTGCTGGAATTCCAGAACAGGTATTTCGGCCGGATAACGCTTTGCCTAAACGTTTCCCTTGGTTGTGGAATAAAGTACTAAATTCTAAGCAATAAACGAATATGTTTGCAGGTGCCGTAAATTACCCAAAGGTTTAAAAGAATGGCCAGCCTTTTTCGCACTCAAGAAAACAATCGATGATTTCAATGACATCATCCCATTGCTAGAACTCATGTCGAATAAGTCAATGAAACCTAGACATTGGCAAAAGATCATGGACGTGACCGCATATAACTTTGACATAGAAAAAGAAACGTTGTGTTTGAAGGACATTCTGGATGCGCCACTCCTCCAGTTTAAAGACGACATTGAAGATGTTTGTATATCTGCCTTGAAGGAACGAGACATTGAAGCTAAACTTCGACAGGTCACTAACGAATGGTCCGCACATGAACTAACGTTCATTGCCTTCAAGAATCGAGGCGAATTACTCTTGCGAGGGGACACTACAGCTGAAACAATAGCGCAACTCGAAGATAGTCTAATGATTCTCGGATCTCTGCTATCAAATCGTTACAATGCTCCTTTTAAAAAACAGATTCAGAAGTGGGTAGGTGATTTATCCAATACAAATGAGATCCTGGAAAGATGGCTCCTTGTACAGAATATGTGGGTTTACTTGGAAGCTGTCTTTGTGGGTGGTGATATTGCAAAGCAATTGCCAAAAGAAGCCAAGAGGTAAGAAAAAAGCTGATCTTGTGACAGTATTGCCATTAGTTGACATAGTCCTCTGGAATGGCGATGCGAGGTCACGTCCTTTTCTGACCCATTTCTTTCCATCTGACTTCAGATTCAGCAAAATTGATCAGTCCTGGCAGCGAATTATGCATCGAGCTCACGATATTCCAGGCGTCGTTCCATGTTGTGTGGGAGACGATACGTTAAGGCAAATTCTTCCTCACCTTCAAGACGAATTGGAACTATGTCAAAAATCTTTGAGCGGGTACCTGCTTAATATCTTTCTTTAAGAGTTAATTCGGTAGTTACCGACTGCAATTAATGCGCATAAATTAAACCGTGTTACTATTTCAGCTATTTGGAGAAGAAGCGCTTGCTCTTTCCACGTTTCTTTTTCGTTTCGGATCCTGCGTTACTGGAAATCCTTGGACAAGCATCAGATTCTCACACCATTCAAGCTCACCTTCTCTCCATTTTCGATAACGTTTCAGCAGTAACCTTTCACGAATCAGAGTACAACAAGATTCTGGCAATTAACTCTCAAGAAGGAGAATCAATTGAGGTAAACATCACTTAATAAGCACTATTTTCACACATCGCTACTTCAGTTCCGACCCTCTTTTGTATCATTGACAGCTTGAACGGTACGTGAAAGCGGAAGGAAGCGTTGAAATATGGCTAAATCAGTTACTTCAAGTAGCAAAAGCTTCTCTTCATGGTGTCGTACGACAAGCTTTTCTCCAAATATCTGAGCCGGGTTATAATCTAATAGAGCTTCTGGAAGAGGCTCCTGCACAGGTAATATTCCAAAATTCAATGCACCATGAGTGAACTTCGACTCTTGAACTAACCAAAATAAATTGCTTCAGGTGGGTTTACTGACAATTCAAATGATATGGACACGAGATTCCGAGGTTGCTCTCATGCAAGCCCGGCATGACAGGAAGATAATGCCGGAAGTTAACAACAAATTCCTGGATATTTTAAATCAACTTATTGATCAAACTACAAGAAACCTCGCCAAGATCGAGAGAGTTAAATTCGAGACACTTATTACGATACATGTTCACCAGCGTGATATTTTTGATACACTTGTAAGTCAGTCTTTGTGCTCTCTGCACAGTCAGTTACACTAAAAACGCACTAGTAGCTAATCCTATCAAGTCCAATTTTTTTTCCACAGTGCCGGATGAACGTTAGGTCACCTGCAGATTTTGAATGGGTCAAGCAATGTCGCTTCTATTTCCGAGAAGATGTGGATATAACGGAGATTTTCATTACAGACGTGTATTTCACGTACCAAAGTAAAGCTAACTAAAGATATTGCGTAAACGTATTCTTTCTTAAATTACGAACCCTTAATTTTGTTACGATTCAGATGAGTACCTTGGTTGCACGGAGCGTCTAGTCATAACTCCTCTGACTGACAGGTGATACCTTGTTAATCTGTTCAAGCTCATCTTGAACAGATCTTGGTTGTAATGAATGTATTTTATTTGTATGAATTGCATCTTCAGGTGCTACATAACTTTAGGGCAAGCTTTAAGTTTAAGCATGGGAGGATGCCCCGCAGGTCCAGCAGGTACGGGCAAAACGGAAACGGTGAAAGATATGGGCAAAACTTTGGGCAAATATGTCGTCGTTTTTAATTGTTCAGACCAGATGGATTATAAAGGACTGGGAAGAATTTATAAAGGTATGTGGAAACGTTTTAAAATGTCTGAAATTCATTATTACTTTTCGAAAAAGTCTGGATATTTACCAAAACCAAAACATTCAGGTCTAGCACAATCAGGATCCTGGGGATGCTTCGACGAGGTTTTTAGCTTAAGACTAATATCGTTAGAATTTAAATTCTATTTTAATAATGCTACCTTCATCTTTTTCAGTTCAACCGAATCGATTTACCCGTACTTTCCGTGGCTGCCCAACAAATAGCTGTGGTTCTAACATGCAGAAGGGATAGGCGAAAACACTTTGTCTTCACAGACGGAGACGTTGTTGAAATGAACCCAGAATTTGGAATATTTCTTACTATGGTAGGAAATAACCGTTCAATCATAATCAAATCGTTTACATGTGGTATTCCTTCCTAACCTCCCAACTTTGAATTTTAAACATTACCATATTATAAAACGTTGAAATAATCCCCTAGAATCCTGGATACGCTGGCCGTCATGAACTTCCTGAAAACTTGAAAATACAGTTTCGCACGGTTGCAATGATGGTAAGTGGAATAGTAGATTCAGGATTAATTCATTATGTGTGTGTTATACATAATTGTGTGCGTAAAAAATCATCTAAAACATTTTCATCTGATTACATTTAGGTACCAGACCGACAAATTATTATACGTGTGAAACTCGCAAGGTGAGACAAATTCTTATTCTGTAGATTTTGTTTAGCTTCGCACTTATGTAACGTTACTGTGCTACGTTGCTTGGTAAGCAATTTTCATGCACGCAATATTAGTTCAAGTGTTAGATGCTGGAGGACTGGAGAAAATAAGTACGACGGCATATGTAAAAGAATTCAAAGAAGGATTCTTAAAGAATGAAGCACATATCTCAAAGCAATGAATTCAGGGTTCACCATGAAGGATCTGAAAGCATTGGATCCAGGATTCACCAAGAGGGACTTCGGCACTACAGGATAGGATTCAGGATTCTTCATCACGGAGCTCCATGCGTTGGTTGGATCCAGGTTTAGGATTCACCAAGAGGGACTTTGGCACTATAGGATAGGATATAGGATTCAGGATCTGAAAGATTTGTTCATGCAAGGAAATAGTACGAGTCATACAGCTCCTTTGGTGAAATTCTACAATCGCTAGTGCACATTACAAGGGGGAGAAGGATTCGTTAAGAATGAAGGAGGATATCTAAAAGCATTGGATTCAGGATTCAAGTCTAGGTGAATCCTGAATCCGATTCACCAAGAAAAGAAGGACCAAATGCATTGGATTCAGGATCTGAAAGATTTGTTCATGCAAGGAAATAGTACGAGTCGTACAGCTTCTTTGGTGAAGGTCTGCAATCGTGAACGTTTTACGTCACTCAAAATGCTGCAAGTTAGGAATTTGGATCTGTACGACAAGCACTGTAACAAATATTCCATGCTTTTAAATACATGTATTCCCTATAATATATTTGGTGACCCTCGGAATGACGCTTAACTACGGATCACAAATCCATGATCCCGTTTACTAGTCATACAAACGAATTACTCACGTAGTCGTAACTCCTCTAACTAATTTTAATTTATATTGATACCTTTAAATCAGTTGCGGCTTCCTGGAAAATATTACTTTGGCCAGAAAGTTCTATACATTGTACAAATTATGCGAAGAACAGCTAACAAAGCAAGTTCACTACGATTTCGGTTTACGGAATATTCTTTCTGTTCTACGAACCCTGGGAACAACCAAAAGAGCAAACGCCAAAGATGCTGAAAGTACTATTGTTATGCGAGTATTGAGGGACATGAATTTGTCAAAGTTAATTGGTAACAAATTTACAAATGCATTCATACCTTCAAACTTGAATTATTCCCGGAGCGAATTTATAAACACCATTAACTAACTCGCTTCTTTCTAACTCTCAATGCAAACATTAGACGAAGACGAGCCTTTGTTCATGTCACTGGTCGCGGATTTATTTCCAAACGTTGCCTTTGAGAAGACAGCGTATATGAATTTGGCTGAGGCAATCCAAACTGAAGTTGAAGCCCAGGGTCTAGTCTACCACGAACCTTGGGTTCTTAAATTAATTCAGGTCGGTTGTCCATTGGATGCCCCATCATGTCTTTAACGCCTCAAAACCATTTTCAGAATGAAATTATGCAACTAATGTCTCCAAATATTTTTCATTTAATCCCAGATGTACGAAACACAAGAAGTCCGACATGGAATAATGACATTAGGTCCAAGTGGAGCCGGAAAAACTACGTGTATTCACACTCTGATGAGATCTTTAACAGCAATCGGCCTTCCACACAAGTAAGATTTGCAAACGCAAGATTTACGGCTAGTATTAGTTATATTTATGTTAAAATATTATAATTGCAACTGATTACTTCCTACCACAAAAACTTTCAAAGGGAAATGCGAATGAACCCGAAGGCAATAACAGCACATCAAATGTTTGGACGACTAGATGTCGCTACAAATGACTGGACGGATGGAATATTTTCTGCATTATGGCGAAAGACCCTCAAAGCTAAAAAGGGTCAAGGTAAGAGCGATAATTTAAGGTTATTTTTTGGTTTTATTATTATTGCATGATTATTTTTGCATAAGCCCCCATACTGCACACAAACTGTTATTTGTTTCTGTAATTTTAGGCGATTTCATCTGGCTTGTACTGGACGGCCCAGTGGATTCAATTTGGATTGAGAATCTAAATTCCGTGCTGGATGACAACAAAACCTTGACATTGGCAAACGGAGATCGACTTCCAATGTCTCCAGCTTGTAAAATTATTTTTGAACCCCATAATATTGACAACGCTTCTCCAGCAACGGTTTCCAGGAGCGGCATGGTGATTTTCAATTTCAATAATATCTTTCTCACACGTCATCAAAACTAGCTTAGTTACTTTAAAAACTTACTGATCCTAATCATATTTCACAGGTGTATATGAGCTCATCCGGTTTAAACTGGGTTCCAATTGTCGAGGCATGGCTCAAGAAGCGTGAATCTCACATTGAGAATCTTCTCCGAAAGCTGATGGAAGATTGGTTTTTCCAATGCTACGATTACGCTCGCCAAAATCTTCAGTTTAGGATGCCTATCCTAGAATGCAACGTTGCTTTTCAGGTATACAAATCTTCGTAGTTGCGCTTCAGATTTTCTGCTAATTTCATTTATTTTTACACACCTTTTTGTCTACTGTATCCCTTATAGTTACTGTCCCTCCTAGACGGCCTGCTTCCCAAAGAAGAGGAACCAGATGATTCTGCAGAAGCTCGGGAGACCCTGCGGCTAAACCCGAATCACGCTGCCGAACGTGAAGTATCAGACTCTGAAATCCAGAAAATCTTTGTCTTTTGTCTATCATGGTCAGTAGGAGCTTTATTAGAGGTTGATGATCGTATCAAGTTTGACGCATTCCTTCGGGCAGCTGAACCTGATAAGCAACCGTTAGCCCTACCTGAAACATCCATCTACGATTACATCATGGAAGGCGATGAATGGAAGCTTTGGGAAGATCGTGTGAGTGGATACACAATCCCTGAAAATTATACAAACGAATATGCATCCATTCTGGTACCAACAATCGATAACGTCAGAATCAGCTTCCTCTTGAACGCGATCGCAATCCAGGTAAGTCCTTCTCTTCATAAAAGATGAAATCCTTGCTCAACTTTAAATTCGGCTACTTTTTATGATTTCTGTATCTTTTTCAGAAAAAATCCGTACTTTTAATCGGCGAGCAAGGTTCAGCCAAAACAGTCATGGTTGACGCATACCTCAAGCTCTATAACGCAGACTTTCACTTATGTCGAACAATGAACTTTTCCTTCGCCACAACACCATATCAATTCCAGAAGACTATTGAATCGTACATGGAGAAACGCGTCGGCACGACATTTGGCCCAATCGGTGGCAAATCCCTAACATTATTCATTGATGACATCAATCTACCAGAGGTAAACGTTTGGGGCGACCAAGTAACCAACGAGATTGTTAGACAAGCTGTGGAGATGCAAGGCTTCTACAGTTTGGAGAAACCCGGAGAATTTTCCCACATAACGGATATCCAGTTTGTAGCTGCAATGATACACCCTGGTGCTGGAAGGAATGATATTCCATCAAGATTGAAGGTGTGCCATTACTTAAGTTACTCAATTATTTCTTTACAAGTTAGTCAGACTCACGTCCACCTAATCGCATCCGACCTTTTTGCAGCGCCATTTCTGTACTTTCAACTGTACCCTTCCAACGGATGAATCCATGGACAAGATTTTTTCGTAAGTACTGCTCATATTACACCACTGTTTCTTCTAGATTTTGGTGTAAACAGTATTATCAACTATTTAGGACTATCGGAATGGGCCACTACAACGTAAAGCGAGGTTTTAGCGAAGAAACTCGAGGAATGATAGAGCGGCTAGTAGTTGTAACCCGCCTCCTCTGGAAATCTACCCGCAAGACACTACTCCCAACACCAGCAAAGTTTCATTACATTTTCAATCTCCGAGACCTCTCCCGGATCTGGCAAGGGATGATAAGCACCCTCAGCACTGTGATAGACGGAGCCCGAGCAACAATGCAGCTCTGGATCCACGAATGCTCCCGCGTACTCACAGATCGTTTCACAGATGCTAAAGACAAGGCATGGTTTGACACAGAAGTGAAGCGCATCGTCGAGAAAGAGTTTGGCACAAAGTTCACCTCCATGCTCAAAAAGTCAGCAGTCTTTGTTGACTTTATGCGAGATGCTCCAGAACCCACAGGCGAAGAGGGGGAAGGTGAAACCGAGGTTGAACTACCCAAGGTTTACGAACCCATAGAAGACTATAACATTCTCAAGGAACGCTTGATTATGTTTCTGGATCAGTATAACGATATGGTAAGAGGATCACCAATGAACCTGGTCTTCTTCCCAGATGCCATGGTCAACTTGGTCAAAATATCCCGAATTATCCGTTGCCCTGGTGGAAACGCTTTATTGGTAGGCGTTGGTGGTTCTGGGAAACAGTCTTTGACTAAACTGTCTTCCTTTATTGCTGGCTACAAAACCTATCAAATTACGCTCACAAGGTAAAACTTCTTCTACAAAAACCCTTCTTGATATCCAAAGCTTCCTCAACTTCATACAATAAAACTTCGTCTGTTTCTTCCAGATCGTACAACTTAAGCAACTTTCTCGAAGACATAAAGCTCTTATATCGCACGTGTGGAGCACAAGGGAAGGGAACTGCGTTCATTTTTTCCGACCAAGACATTAAAGAAGAAGTTTTTCTCGAGTATTTAAACAACGTATTATCTTCAGGTAGACTGTTTTTCAAAGATAATCTTCAATATACCAAGCAATCTTTAATTACCCGAAATATAATTTAATTTCAGGTCTCATATGCAACTTATTCAACCGAGATGAATACAGCGAAATCATTACTGAATTGACACCGATTATGAAGCGTGAAAATTCTCGTAAAATACCAACACCTGAAAATGTTTTTAATTACTTTATTCAGAGGATGAAACAGCATCTTCATGTTGTTCTTTGCTTCTCACCGGTAATCCGTTCAACAATCTCTCTCACATATCTCGCTGATTATCTTACTCAACTTTTAACGTTAACTTCACCATGATCAGGTCGGAGAGAAATTTCGAAGTCGGGCCCTAAAATTTCCAGGGCTCATATCCGGTTGCACAATCAACTGGTTTTTCCCATGGCCTAAAGATGCTTTAATATCTGTTGCTGAGCATTTCTTGGTAGACTATCCTCTTGAATGTATTCCTGTTGTAAAACAGAATGTGATTCATGTACTAGGATCTGTTCAGGATAGTGTAGCTAATGTTTGTTTGGAGTATTTTCAAAGGTAATTCAGTAACATTTTAACCGTTCTCAAATGGTTTCCATTACTTTAAACGAATTCAACTACGATTCTTTCCTTTCTCTTAAGACTTCGACGATCCGCCCACGTGACACCAAAGTCATACCTAAATTTCTTAGCATCCTATAAATCAATCTATGCTTCTAAAATGAGCGAACTCAAGGAATCTGCCAACCGGATGGATCTGGGTCTCCTGAAGCTAAAAGAAGCGGCAGCTTCGGTCGTGATTCTTCGAAAAGAGTTGGCTCAAATGGAAGAAGAGCTTCAAGTGGCTTCAGAGGAAGCTGAAAGGGTTCTAATTTCCGTCAAAGAGAGGGCCGAAGAAGCTGAAGGGATTCGTAACCGTGTTCAAGAAAGCAAGGTCATGGCAGAACAGTTAGTAACGGATATCGAAGCAGACAGAGCCATGGCAGAGTTGAAGCTTGAAGCAGCCAAACCTGCATTGGAAGAAGCGGAAAATGCTCTGAACACCATTCAGCCAACACATATTGCAACTGTGAGAAAACTGGGACGACCTCCCCACCTAATTATGCGAATCATGGACTGCGTCCTTATCCTATTCCAGAAAAAACTACATCTCAGCTTCCCCGACCCGAACGTGTTAAGCCCGAAGCCATCCTGGGCTGAAGCTTTGAAGGTAGTACAAAATCAGCTTCATCCAGTAACTGAGCTAGCAATCAAGTTCCAATTTACTGAATCTACACCTATTGCTCTAGATGATGTCCGCTACAAATTTCCTGGCGAATTTGCAAACCTTCCCGAAGGACAGCATCAACGAAGAAGTCGTGGAGCTTCTGGAGCCTTATTTCCAAATGGAGGATTACAATATGGAGGATGCAAAGAGAGTTTGCGGTGACGTTGCCGGCCTTCTATCTTGGACTAAAGCCATGGCTTTTTTCTATGGAGTAAACAAGGAAGTTTTACCTCTTAAAGCGAATCTTGCAATGCAAGAAGCAAGATTGCGCATAGCAGCATCAGATTTAGGCAGACTTGAGGACGAGTTGACAGAGAAAGAAGGGGAATTAAAGGTGGTCAAGGAAGAGTACAACGTGGCTTTCGCAAAAACAGAATTGCTCACAGATGCCGCCAATTCTTGCCGCAAGAAAATGTCAACAGCCATGGCATTGATTGATGGCTTAAGTGGAGAAAACAAACGTTGGAGTGAACAAAGTAAAGAGCTCAAGGATAAAATGGGAAGGTTTGTTCACATCATTGCCGTTGATCGTTCCTATGATGCACATAATTTGTTGCCGAAAGAATGCGATTTGTTAACCTGCTTGACCGTCTTTTTCTTAGGTTGGTTGGTGATATCCTGAACGCCACGGCTTTCCTATCGTATTCTGGACCGTTTAACCAAGAGTATCGGGCCTTACTATTGAACCAGTTTTCAGATTTGATCGTAACTTATGAAATCCCTCGTACAGACGGCTGCACGGTGCTCTCCTTGTTACTAAACACTTCTGACGTAAGTAAAATCATCCTGCTATCGAATATCGAGTTCGTTTCCTTGGCAACGACTCGCTAAGCTTGCACAATAATTGAATGCAGGTGGCCGAATGGACCATTCAAGGCTTGCCCAACGACGAGTTATCCATAGAGAATGCTGTCATTGTCACCAAAGGTGCAAGTTATCCACTGATGGTTGATCCACAGAGCCAGGGTAAAGCTTGGGTCAAGTCCAAAGAAGCTAAAAATAATCTTTGTGTAAGAAACGCTTTATACGATATCTAAATAATTATAATTGAAATTAGCAAAACCATTCAGAACCAAAAGACCAAACTGTATGTTTCCAGGTTACTTCGTTGAATCACAAATACTTCCGTACACACTTGGAGGACAGTTTAAGTTTAGGAAGGCCATTACTAATTGAGGACGTTGGAGAAGAGCTGGACCCTGTTATAGACAACGTTCTGGAAAAGAATTTCATCAAGTCCGGCACAATCGAAAAAGTGGTTGTAGGTGACAAAGAGTGTGACGTAATGCCAGGTTTTATGCTTTACATTACAACAAAGCTGGGAAATCCTTTCTACACACCTGAAATTAGTGCTAAAACTTGCATAATTGATTTCACTGTAACCATGAAGGGTCTGGAAGATCAGCTGTTAGGTGCGCCACCTACATATCTTTGTCTAAAAAGAATTGTAACCTCTAAGTTTTCCTTGGTTGAAAATAACTGTCTTTAATTACCTTCCAGGACGTGTTATTCTCATGGAAAAGTCTGAACTTGAATCTGAGAGGATGGCTCTGTTTGAATCAGTGATGCAAAACAAACGCAGTATGAAGAATCTGGAAGACAGTTTACTGGAAAAACTGTCGTCGTCAAAGGTTGTGATACAAGCCTGATTTTAAATGCGTTCACATTCTCAATTGAGCTTAAAACTTCACAAGCAGTTAAACTAAAGAAATATTGTGTCATTGTTCCTTAGGGATCCCTTGTAGATGACGATGAATTAATCAGCGTACTTCAAGAAACCAAGTTGACCTCCGAAGACGTCAAGAACAAGCTGATAGTAGCTGAAGAGACGGATAAGAAAATCACCCTTGTTCGTGAAGAGTTTCGGCCAATTGCAAGCCGGGGAAGTGTTTTGTATTTCTTAGTTGTAGAAATGACAAAAGTGAATGTCATGTATCAAACATCATTAAAACAATTTCTCCAGCTTTTCGATACGTCAATTAAAATGTCCGAGAAGAGTTTGATCGCTTCAGAGCGAATTGAGAACATTCTACAGAAGCTGAACTGGGAAGTTTGGCAGTTTGTTCAACGTTTGCTCTTTGAAAAAGACAGATTTCTCTTCACTTTGCTCATGGCCCTAAAGATTGATCTTCACTGCAACATAATCCAGCACGAGGAATTTATGGTTTTAATCAAAGGTAAGACGTCGACCACAATTACGAGCCTCAAACCAAACGTAGCTCTCAGTTTCACTTTCTTCATTTCCAATTCTCTCTGCAGGCGGAGCATCTTTAGATTTGTCAGCCGTTCGTCCCAAACCATTTCGCTGGATATCTGATGTTTCTTGGCTAAATTTGGTGGAACTGTCCAAGCTGAAACCTTTTAAGAAGATTCTGGAAGAGGTGGAGGTTCCTACACAGATTCCGCAATATTATCTCTAATCCATGACAGTCAACTACAGTTAAAACTATCGGATTTTTTGTAGGTGCCTGAGAAAGAGCAAGAATGGCGAGCCTGGATTGATCTGGAAGCTCCGGAAACTGGAATAATCCCCTGTGGTTATGAAAAATCCTTGGATTCCTTCCGCCGGCTTTTAATGGTTCGGTCTTGGTGTCCAGATAGAACTTTGATCCAGGCCAAAAAGTTTGTCGTATGTAAGTAGATAATTGCAATGTATCTTTTCTTCCTTTAGCAACTTCAAAACAATTAATTACTTAAATTTTAACTAGCTGCTCTTGGACCAAATTTTGGTGAAGCCAAGCTATTAGATTGGGAACAGGTGCTCTCTGAAGCTAACGAAAACACTCCTTTAATATGTCTTCTGTCTACTGGCTCGGATCCCACTTTGGAAATTGAAAATCTTGCGAAAGGGAAAGCCGTGGGGGTGAAAGTCGTGTCCATGGGTCAAGGACAGGAATCTTTTGCCAGGCAGCTGATAACAGATTCAATGGTTTCCGGTCAATGGGTTTTACTTCAAAATTGTCATCTCTGTTTGCCTTTCTGTGATGAGATAATGGAGTTGATTTCAGACGCTGTTTCAATTCACATAAACTTTCGCTTATGGTTAACAACAGAGCCGCATAATTTGTTTCCCATCGGCTTACTCCACGCCTCCATTAAGTTTACTAACGAGCCGCCTCAAGGGATTCGTGCCAGTATGAAGCGGACCTATCAAGGAATCACCCAGGTTTGGGAGTTCTCTCTCATTTGGACTCTTAACTTTCCCTTGGCCCTTCATATTGTTTCCTGTAAGTCTTGACTAAATTTTCCTTCCTTCTCTGCAGGACTATTTGGACTACACATCATCTAAACATTGGCCTATTCTTTTGTACACTGTTGCATTCCTCCATACTGTTGTCCAGGAACGCCGTAAATTTGGCTCCTTGGGATGGAATATTCCGTATGAATTCAACAAAGCAGATTTTACAGCTAGTGTTCAGTTTGTGCAAAATCACTTGGAAGATTTAGATCCACGGAAGGTAATGCTAATGCAAAAGACTTAAAGATTACATGAACCTAAGAGGTTGGATGGTCATTACTAAATTCAGTTAATGTTACACCCAGAACGCCATCTCCTGGCCAACTGTATGTTACATGCTAGGAGAAGTCCAGTACGGCGGTCGCGTTACGGATGATTTTGACAAGCGTTTACTAAATACATTTACATCCTCATGGTTTTGTGAGAACCTCCTCCATGGCCATTTCGAATTCTACAAGGGTTACAGGGCACATCCAGCGCGCTCGCTTCAAGGAATCAATGAATGCATCACGAGCTTGCCAATTACAGATTCTCCGCAAGTATTTGGCCTGCATCCCAACGCTGATATAACGTGAGTTCCAGGTTCCAGCTTGACATGTACGTATAAATAATGCTCAGAACGTTTGCGTATTTCTACAAGTTATTTAACTCTGCAGGTACCAGATAAATGGCGTCAAGAGCATATTTGAAGCTATTCTGGGTGTCCAGCCTAAGCAAAGTGGCGGTTCTGGAGAATCAAGGGAATCTGTTGTCTTTAAGCTGGCTGATGACATGCTCAAGAAACTACCACAACCATACGTTTCATTCGAGGTAGTCTCATTAGTTATGGCTGCTTGCTACACCTTCGTTTGTTTACCTTACAATTGATCTGATAGCAACTGCGTTTCTATAATTTTACACGAGCTGTTCATACTTGCTACCTTTATATTTGTCTCTGCTAGGTCAAAGACGCTTTGAACAAACTAGGTGCCCTTCTACCAATGAACATTTTCTTGCGTCAAGAGCTGGACAGGATGAACAAAGTCTTGCAAGTTGTGAGAGAAACGCTTACTGATCTCAAGCTGGTAAACATTTAATTTTTGCTGACCCCGTTTTGCAAAGATATAACGAATTCTGACCCGAAACTACTTAATCTATTTAGGCTATAGAAGGAACGATTATTATGAGCGTTAACTTGCGGGAAGCGCTGGATGCAATGTATGACGCACAGGTCCCACCTTTATGGAGGAAGGTAACACTAACTTATAGACTGCACTTTCCGAGCCTTCGACTGAGACCCCTCTATCTAATTTATACAATCGAATTCTGAACGTTCTGTGAAAAAAATAGATTTCATGGGACTCGGGCTCAATTGGCTTCTGGTTTACGGAAATGCTGGATCGTCATAACCAGTTTCGAACTTGGTTAACGATCGGTAAACCGAGAGTCTTTTGGATGACCGGATTTTTCAACCCTCAGGGTTTCCTTACAGCTATGCGACAGGTACAATCAGTGTATGGTAATTATACGCCGAAACACAAAATATCCGAATAAATTGATTTATTTGCTGTTCATGTACCGCAACAGGAAGTCACGCGAGCTCATAAAGGTTGGGCTTTAGACTCTGTTGTCCTTCAGAATGTTGTTACTAGGTTTTGGAAAGAAGAAATTACGGAGCATCCTGCGGAGGGCGTTTATGTTTACGGGCTTTTCGTAGAGGGCGCTTCCGTGGAGAAGAAGACGGGAAAGCTGGTAGAGAGCAAGTTGAAAGTACTCTTCGAGACAGTGCCTGTGATTTTCATTTTCGCAGTTAATTCTACTAGTGGTAAAGATCCACGGTTGTACGAGTGTCCCATGTACCGAAAACCCAAGAGAAGCGATGCAAACTACATTGGATCTATAGATTTCCAGACGGATATGCCTCCAAGGCATTGGATAATGAGAGGCGTTGCTTTACTTTGTGACATAAAGTAATCTGCAGTTTTGCAATTAGCAATGGAAAAATTTTGAGAGACGGAAAGGAGCTCATTATTACTTTGATGTATGTTTTTACTATATCAGTATATTATCTAATTATCTATACATTAAAATCTTTAAACTATTTACAAATTAAGCCGTCGCTAGCAGACTGTGACATTCTTTTGTTGGTACTAGGAGTATAGTAATTTGGTTTCCAATAACATGCATCGTCCGAAGTCATAATTCTATTTTACGAACAACTAGGTCTACATCTTATTACAGTTGATCCTCTCTATAAGGATATTCTATATACAAGTTTCTCTCTATGTAAAATTCCACTGTATTCTCATATGATTCTCACTGTAAGATACCATACAAGATTCATGGCGTGTCTTATCCTTCAATATTTAAGTATAGCCAAGTTAGGATGTTGTTTAGGAAAAAACTTTGGCATCTGTGCTGCTGTGTAAAAGCACTCAATTTACATGAAACCACTATAGGGCCTTTATTTCCTTTCCTTAAAAAATAATAACTCCAGTGTCCGTGGCCAGATTTTTTTAATTTTTGTACAAGTCTGGCCAGAACACATTGAAACATTTTCTAAAATCAGTTTTCACCTCATGACCCAAATTGGACAAATTGGTCACAGGATTTACGGGCTCGTTTTTGTTTACAAAACGTGCAAAGGAACTTATTTTAATGTCACTTGGGGAGTTTCGTGGACATCCGCCTTCAGCGTCACGAGAAACCCCGAAAATGACCGGTTTTAGACACTATCTTTGATGTCAAAAACGACAACGTTCCGTACTGCTTCTGATCTGGTGCACATCACAATCGATGACCAGAAAGTAGGTTACGTTAATCATGACCATATGCTGATGCAATGGTTATGATTCCACGTACCGTTCAATAGTTACGGGGTGTCAAATTTTCTTACCAAATACGACAGAAAATAGCGGTATCTTGTATAGCGATTATGAACTGCTTGCAATTTTCCACCAACTCGTAAGTTCATGCAACTACATCAGTGCAAATTGTTTAAACAGGTTTCAGTATTTTGGAATAGATCGTTTAACGCAAGTTAATATCCTTAAATTTCGTCCATTCATCACGCTCGCGTAAACCAAATCCAAAAACTGCATTTGTATTTTTTTTCTAAAATTTTGAAATATGTTTAAAATTTGCAGCAGCTATTTTTCATGGAAAAGAATTATCTACTTCAATTAAAATTTTGCCAAATTGAATCCATCCGGCATTAAACTTCTGATGCAATGATAATAAATCTTAATGCAGTTAATAGGCTCAAAAATTTGTGTTACCATTATCGTTTTAATTATTCATGTATGTTTTAAAAGTTTTGTGAATGCATTTTTTTATTTAACTACTTCCTAGCATAAACCTTAGACAAATCAAATTGAGGTTTGAAATCAAGCAAAACATGATATTGGAAATAAAACTAGTAATATCTACGCAGAAATACATTGCTCAAATTTACTAAAAGCAGAGTCAAAATGAGAAAAATACAGCTCTCATTGCAAACATCACTTTTAACTTATTGGAAAGATTATGAAAAAGATAGAAAGTCGCAAGAGTCTACCTCATCCAAATAAAGAAATAGTCAATCTTCAAATGTAATTTGCTGAGATCGCAAAATCTAACAAGGTAACTTAACTAGAGGTAAATTGTTGAAGTAAAGTCAATTCAGGATTAGAGTTAACAGCAGTTATTAGGCCCTCCCCCCTAATATACGTGGAATTAATTATTATAGCAAGAAGTCATAACTTGAATCATCATAATCGTCCATTCTGCACAACTAAGGTAGCTTCTAATGGCGCAAAGACGCACCCTACAGGGATCTGCAACTCACAGCCACCACTTTAGCAACCAGTTTTAAGGTTCTACACCGTCGGTATAGCCAGCTCTTTCTTAAATAAGCGTATTTGATAAATCAGCAACAAGTTGATATTGCACAGCATTATCAGAAGCAGCAAGCCAAAATAGAAACCGTTATCCATTA
Organism: Sminthurides aquaticus; assembly: GCA_906901655.1. NCBI lineage: Eukaryota > Metazoa > Arthropoda > Collembola > Symphypleona > Sminthurididae > Sminthurides > Sminthurides aquaticus. The sequence goes on from CAJQTT010000003.1 coordinate 7,052,464, forward strand.
CCTTAGTAACATCTCGTTTCAATTCATTTTGGAAGTTGACCTGTTGCATAGCCTCGTCTTGGATGATGAGAGAATCCGCGTTTGGTTTTCATTTATCTCACGTATCTGTCCTTCGATAAAAGTCGAAGTCAGCTCCACCATATCATGGGTCGCCTTCAGGCTATCGGTTGAGGCACCGCCACTACCACCAGTCATCCACTTCCACAAGGATTTGACGTAGTCGTACCATGTTGACAAATCTGTCCCTGCAACGTCCTGGATCAATTCCTTAGAGATGCCCCTTACAATCATTCCAACTTGACGTGGTTACCTGTCTAAAATAAACAAGGTAAGGGTTAGGACAGCCAGAGTAAAACCACAGCATTTGCTCCATTGCCTCGATAAAGAGCGTCACTGCACTGATCATTCAGTAAGAATACAGAAGAAACCACTTACTGGATGTCGAATTCCCATATTTTAGGAGACTTGTCACATAAGGGGCGAAATGATCTTCTTCCAAGCCAGTTTTGCTGAAACTGGGCTCTGCAAATCATACGAAAATAATTCTAAATTAAACTTTTTTCCCAATAAACTCTATTTCTCGAAACTACACTAGTAGCATACAAGCTTGACCTATTCAACTTTTTGGCTGATTACAATCATCATCAATGCAATTAATTGGTAAGTTTCCTTACTTGTGCTGTTGATTGCCATAGAAGCAGATTTTCCTAAAACGGTTGAATTCCTCAGTTTTTGAAGTTGCACATTGTATTCATTGAAACGGATCGCTATAAATGTAAAAATTAAGTTGATTTAAACGCTTGTATCAAAGTTATATGTGTTGAAAACGCGCCGCAAGAACCTTTTAAATTCACCTAACAATTGTGTAATTTACTAAAAATTAAGTTTTAATTGTAACCAAAATAGAAGAATTTCAAATACTTACGATTTTCTGCACCGCCAACAGTGAATATAAATGCCAGAATGAAAAGTTCTACCAACCTCATTATGGCTTGATAGAGGTTTGTTGAAAAATTGATCAAAGTTCGTACAGCAAAATGGTGTCTTAAAAAAGATTCTGAATAATAACGTCTCCAAAAAAGTCGGACGGATCTTCTCTGTTTTGAAACCAAAATGGCAATGGGACTAAAAAATCATGATGGTGATGTATTACTGACGAGTAAGAAGCTTTTGTCCACCAGAAAAGAAGGTTCAAGAAAATTATATCGACTAAACCTCTGGAATTGATATGTTCTAGAAACCCTGCCGCTTATCCATGAAAAAACGGTTTGGCTGACCAGCTCGACTCCTCCTTGAGTCAAGCTGTGATATCTGAACGCCTTGTTAGTCCTAGCGAAGGGGTTTTCAAGAATCAGTACAATCTGATCTATTAGAGGCGAAGCCTTTTTTGGGGTTCGGAAGGCCCGTTTGGGGATTAAATAGATGAAACATTAATGACTCAAATTGAATGCGTGACTCTAGTAGACAATAAAGTTCCTCCCAAAACTTGAGGGTGGTTAAAAACTTTAGCGTTCCACTACGTTTAGCATGACCATAAACTTAATTTCAAAATACGATTCCAAATCAAGCAGCCAAACCTTGCATTCTGTATCCCCAGTAATTCTAAGTAAACCAAAATTCATCTTTCCGGCTACGTCGAGTATGTATTTATTTATGTCGAATACTATCTCTCTTAATGCATTGTCTAAGAACTCTCTACGCTGAACTACTGACATAAAACACATATGAACTCGTTTCATACATATTTATTGGAAATAGTTTCCTCCTCTAAAATGCAGAAAAGTTTTTAATCTCAAAGGGTAGCTTGCTAACTTAAAAATACGTTAAGATTTTCTCATTATATTCAGGAACCCAAGCCGTGACTCAAGGCAGCAGCTGATGGTTTAAACAGGTATAGGAATGAGTTGCTGCAAGGAATCATGGCTGAAGATTTTACGCTGCTAATTCCGTGCTCATGATATTTTTATTTTCCAAGCTGAAGAATTGAAATATTTATTCCTATACACGGCAGAAAATAAACCGGATACTTCTCCATAGAAAAACATTTAGTAACCTTTCTTCTTTACTTGCTCTCGTAATCTAGTATGACATTTTAAATTAAACAATCAGAAAAGAGTATTTACCCCTATTAGACGGTAAAATGAACAAATGTTATTGACACAATTGTCGGGGTCCAAAATTGCTTAAGTTTCTCACCTTTTTTTGGAATCGGTATCCGAAATTGTGATATGCAACGGTCACACCCTGGATAATGGAACGCTAAACCTTGTAAGCCTATCTCACGTTTTTGCCAGTTTGAAAAATAGGCTAATGCGATCGGTGAAAGCCGTTAACAATTTGATATACTAGTAGATATACATTAAATTAAGAGAATATCTATTACTTTCTATATAAATCTACTATATATCCGAAAAATGAATATAGTATATACTATGGGGCGAAATCGCTATTGCGATCGGTGAAAACCGTTAACAATTTGATATTTGAATGAAAACTATAGAGAATATCTTTTAGAATTAACATATATCTACTATATAGCTGAAAAAACTATATAGTATATACTATGGGGCAAAATCGCTATTGCGATCGATGAAAGCCGTTAACAATTTGATATACTAGTTAAATACTAGTAGATTTGAATGAAAACTATAGAGAACATCTTTTAGAATCAATATATATCTACTATATAGCTGAAAAAACAATATAGTATATACGATTGGCGAAATCACTATTGCGATCGGTGAAACCGGTAACAATTTGGTATACTGGTTATATACTCGCATATATACATGATATTTGTAGAATATAATGATTGCAATCTATTTAAAATCTACTTTATAGAAACAATAGGAATTTAGTAGGAGCTATTGCTATCGTTGATTGGCCTTCCACAGCACGGTTTCTGTTGTAACTAAACTCAGAAAACATTCGTTAATAGATGTAGGATAAGGATATGCTTGACGCAAACTATTTGCAAAGTAGTGACTTACATTATCGCTGAAAACCTAAATCAAATATTTTTATATACTGCGCCGGCTCTCCTGTAGCGTCGTTTAGTTCCAGTAGTTACCGCAGGAAACACTGCGAAGGTAACGGGAAAATCAGACCAATAGATAAATTAACATTTTTACAGCATACAATTTTACAGTTCCATTACCTTTGCAAACCATTATGCATTACCGCTCACCAGATTTACTGTTGGAGTGTCTTCATTACGTCGCTTCGCACTACGGTGGTATTACAAGAAAGTACGCGAGAATGATGAGTTTTCAGCAGCAAATCTCCCCGCCATTTCAGCGCATAGCAGTAAAGAACGAGGAACCATGGCGATATGAAAGAATGTATCCGTTTTCTGATTTTTGTGCTTTTTTCTTGAACAATTTCTTTAAAATGTATACTACCAGGTGTTAAATTGTATTTCAAACCGGCACAAAAGGATAGCTTCTATCCTGCTCCAATTTTTGGTAATGTGTGAAAGATTATAATCTAGAATGGTCAGATTGAGTCAGTTATGCCTCATCAATGTAATCTCGAAACGTGCATGGGGAGCCCATAAAAGCTATTTCGGCCTCTAATGGACCCTATTTTACTAATCCATGGGGTGACCATCGGGAAGGTTTAATAAGAGGGTAAGCTTATTACAAATCTATGTGCCTTCGGAATGCATTATCCGGCTTACAGTCTGTAAAAACGTATTTTATTCTTCTATTCCTCCTCTCTGACCGGTCTCCCTGCAAGGCTTTTTGATAATCAGGGAAAGTCTGCCTGGAATTGTCAGATGGAGTCAATGATGCCTCATCAATGCCATCTCAAAACATGGATGGGGAGCCCACGAAGCTAGTTTGGCCTCTATATTATGACCATAGTTTACTTATCCATGTGACAACCTTGGAGATGGATTCACAAGGGGGCAACTACCTACTTACGTGGGTGCCTTCTGAAAAGAATATCCTCCTTTAACTCAGCAAAAACGTCTGTCATAAGTCTATTCCTCCTCCCTGAGCGGTCTTCTGGAAGGCTTTTTGAGAAAATATTTCATATCTTAAGTTGAAGACCTAGAGCAACTTTTTGGAACAAGAAAGCGCCATCATCAACTCCATTCGAATATTAGTTCAACAACTGAGAACATCTCAAACAGGAACGCTTAGGAAGCAGAATTAGCTATTTGTCGAATAAGTGATTCAGAATACAGCAGTTTTCCATCAAATTTTACCCGTTAATAGCCTTCCAAGCTCGATTCAGTAATTGAAATGAAGAATACAGTTGCTCAGTTGGCAAGTTTAATTTGCCTTCTAGTAGCGATAATTGCGTTCGTCGTTGCTGAAAATGGTAAGTATTAGTATTCAAACTTTTTTAGCTAACAAAAATAATTTAACTAAATTTAAACAGCTTCTGAAAGTGCTTTAAAAATATGGAAATACTACATAATTTAACTGAGAAAAAAACGATACTTCGGTTAGAACTGAGCCTAGGTTGCCAAATAGGTTTATGAACACTGTGTACTTCTTGCAGCTTCAAATTCTGATCGGAGTGACCGTCAACTTGGAAAACTCGTCCCCAAATTATTCAAGCTTCTCAGCAGTACGGATTCAACAACAGCAACATCTAGTAATTTATTTGAACAATTTCAACCAAGATTAAAGATATAAGTAGGGAAGATAAGGCGTACAAGTTGCTTGAATTGGTTTGTATTTACGTTTGAACTGATCCTTTCTTGCATATTTTTAGACAAAACGAGTAACGATGGGCTGCGCGTGAGGGACTTACGCATGGACAGGATTCAAGACTTCGCAGGGAAGGATGTCGCTACCTGGTTAAACTTTGTAAAATCGTTACTTAATTGGATGGCTGATCGAAGCGAGAGTGTCCCAACTAGTAGCCCAACCTCCGCCCAACGTATGGTAAAGCTGACATCGATGATAACTTCAGGACGACTACATCAGGTAGTTCACAACAAATCAAGATTGCTCGCAATGATTTTCTATGGAGATTTTGAAATTCTCTGGGCACAGGTTTAAAGCCAACAGTATGCATTTCTGAGAGGGTTAGAACTATAATTGGTGTTAAACACGATTTTCATTATAATCACAACTAACCTGAAGTGAAGTTTATAATTTCTCTCAACTGATTGTGGAACCCTAAGTTGGAATTTTAAATTTTCGGTGTTCAGTTTGTAAACAGTCGTACTTTAGATTTCGCTTCTTTCCAGAGCTCTTATATCATGAAAATTTAATTATGCAATTGCTTTTTTTATAATTAATTCCTGCCTGTCAACAGCCATGCGCAGTTAATTTGCTTGCGTACGATTTTAACCACAATTATTTCAACAAGTTGTATTTGCATCATATGTTTATGGTAATACAACTTGTTTACTTATCAATAATTATTAAACTTATTGTTTAATTGGTACTGTTTTAAGTTTTACAATTTTTTTGACAAATTTCGCTTAAGCAGTGTTTATTTTAAGACTTTGATACAACTAGGTTACGATGGATAAAACTCATTTTATATTAAATAGAAATGCAGAACAAAATATTTCTCAGTACGGTTAACAGTATTTCTCAACTATTTTTTCCCTACACTTATTTTTTTAAAAATATTGTTGCAATTTCAAAACACTGAACCTGTTATAATCCATGTCATATTTATTTATGTTGAAAATCGTCGCTCAATCTGTATTTAAAGCAAGACTTTGGTACAAGCTGGTTTGGACGGCCACAGCTTTGGTTGTTAATAACTGCAAGTTTACACTTTCCCTGTTATGTGTTTATTGCAAATCGAATTTCCATTTAATATTGATGCTTAATACGGATTAGCTTAATTAGTACGGTTATGAGTTTGGGATTTCTTTTGTATTTATATTCCGTGTTTTACAAATGCTATTCAATAATGCTTGTTTTAAGTTAAATTAAAGAATCTCATTGTCAATGACTTTCAGCATTGGTTAAACCTTTTGTAGTAAGTAATGTTTTAGGTGTTTCTTTCTAATCTATTTTCGCTCAGATACTATTTCTACTGCCAAATTCATGTATTGTTGCTAATTTAGGCCACAAATTTTTGGTTATGCTACATCGAATTCGTGTAGCGACACTTGAGGTCAAATTTTTTTATTAAAACAATGATAATTGTGCGATAGGTGCACTAATTCTTTTGTCTACAGGTTCGTAAAAATTCCATTACCGATTCAAAAATTACGAAATCGAAGTAAGGATTCAAAAAACATTATAGACGGAAAAATTGGGGGCGGGGATTAAAACTGGGGGTGGTTGTGCATCATTACAGTGTCTTCAAGAGAGGGAGTATATACATGCAACAGTACGAGTTCCTTTGCCTGTTTATAAACAATGGTTAAAGTGGAGATTATACGTAATAAGTGTTCCGCAACATTACAAACAATGGAAAAAGGCTTCAAATCTTATCACACTGCGGAATCTACGTTTATATCTAACGCAGAAGACTTTAGAAGAGAGTTTGTTGAGCAATCTCGGAGCAGTGATATTTTCTACCCGAACTCAACAATCGCCACTGGCAAAGGTTATCTGTATTTCAATTTTAGGGCCGGTGCGATTGGATTCCATCCAACCTTGTTAAAAACTATAAATACCATCTTAAGATGGTAAAATCCGTTTCAATAAAGAAGTAATGTAGATTGTGAGGAATATCTTCAACACTGTACAATTAACCGTTGTTTCTTAGATTCGCAGCCGACAGGCGATACTCACTGTGAATCAAAGATTTCTGGGCCCGCATTTGCAATATTAATGGAAAATATTAAACGGAGGCACTAGCGGGAAACACAACACCCGACTAAGGATATGCTTCAAAGTGGTCTTCAAAGTGCAAAGCTTTAAAGTCAAATATACATGACTGACACACAGTCACAGTTATGACATTCATGAATTGGAATAATTGAGTAATGAAACTTTGCACGTATGGACTTGATCCTTTTAGCCGACGATGCCATGGGATCCCGCAGAACTGGTTTAGATCTTTACTATATGAAAAAATCCCGAGTACTCCTCTGATTATCCATAGTGACATACGGTAGAATATTAATCTTATGTATTACTTTTGAGTTAGAAAACATATCAGGCAGGATTTACTTGATGGTGGGCGATCATATTTGACTTTGGTATGTTACAAACTGTACTACATTTCCGTAACGTGAAATTGTGCTACCCGGGCCATTAGACAAAGGTGGAAACCCCCCATGATTGATGTAAGTCTTTAAGAATGTTATGTGCTTGTGGGTTCCTTTTATAGGTTCGCCCATGTAACTCTTATGAACAAGCTTCCAGGCGGTGAAAAAACTGTGAGACAGCAGATGAGGAATCTGAGACTATCGAAAACCGATGTACTGAAGAACTCATAAATAGCTTACTTTCAACGTAAATTATACTAAAAACAACGATACCTATCATTCTTAGAGGATAGAAAAGCCGAATTAGTCAGTAAAAATAATGCCCACCGATATAAAAGTTTTTACGTAGAGCGTATTGCAGTCGGGGCCCTAGAAACTAAAGATACCGGTGTTCGAGTACCCGGGTAATTCTAAAGCATAGACAATATGCCGGGTCCACGCCACTACGACGTTAAAAAGAGTAAACCGATATTAGGTATACCATTATAAAGAGCGATTACTGTACTAGAGTTCTGTGGCAATTTATATAACAGCCACTGCGCTGTGATAAATCTGTGTAGAAATGGTACTTGTTCCTGCCTGTAAGTAGAGAGTATGTATCAAAGTCTAACGGGCCGGCCTATTTCAAAAGCCCAACCTGACCCAACCCATTTTAAGAATTTAGAAAAAGACCGCACCCGGCCTGAGCCTGGGAAAAAATTTAAATCCAAAGGCCAATCCGAATTTTAATCTCTATTAAAATCTAACCCGCCTAAAACCCAAAAAATTTATGCAAATAATACTTAACCCGCTGAAAACCAACAAAATCCACCCCGGTAGCTAATTTTGTAAAAAATTCGAAAATATTACAAAATCCAGGAGTATAAAATGTTTGTAAGGGCTGCGTAACTAATCCTCTGATATATGTGATTCATTAACCAGTAAAGCTCATGCTAAAATATCCAGCCCGAAAAGTCTTAGTTTTTCAAATGCTCAACATCAGGCCTCTTATTGCTCCTTCCAATTAGCCTAACCCGTTTTCAGTCCCAAAAAAATTAACCCAGTTCGACCAACCCGTACTGGTTCACCCGTAAATAGGGTCGGCCCGCTAGACATTGGTTTCTGTCACACCATTTTTTCTGAGCTCTGACTTCGACTCCAGTGCTCAGTCTAAGGAAAGGGGGAGATATGCGAAAGTTTCGAGCATTACTATTAGAAAGCAAAGTAATATGCTTAACCATTAGAATTTTAAAATATATATTTTATTAGGTGTCAAGAGAAGTGCTTTCGTCGATTTATATAAGCCCATTATGTAAACCATCTCGTGATTAACTCCTGATGCTTCAAGGTCAAGGAAATATAAAATTTGTGATGCTTTGCACAGCTGCTTGGTGAATTAATTTTGAAATCATGATCATTGTAATAGTATCGCTTGCATTGGGGCTTATGCCTTTGAGATTCACCCCCCAATTGTTTCATGAGATTATCGCTTTCCATTCCTCTCTTGTTCCTCGTAGTACTTTTTCCACCAGTGCACAATAACTCTCCGCTACAATAAATGATGGAAAACCGTAATTATTATTTGCAATAAGGTCGAAGCCCGTCTTAAAAAAGTAGGATAGGGTGCCATAGAATACCGGTTGCTCACCTTGTAATGAGCGATACCCACAAGGAACCCATAAGCCCAGGCTACAGCATAGATAGCGACAAGGATCGTAGGGACCATATCCCACGTGACCGTAATGTCTCGATATTTTGATATTATCCAGGTCACAATGACGAGTGCCAAAACGATCCCGAATATCGTTGTCACCAACAATCCCGTGAATACAAGCCAAGGTAGATAGAAAGCTGGGTGGACCTGCATTGAATAATAATCTTGATACAATTACACATACAGATACAAAGCTCAATAATCCTGAGACACTTTTACATTACGTCTTTCTTCCAAGCAGCCCATAGAACGATGACTCCAGTACCAGAATATGCCGTTTCGACCGCCATGATGGCATATGACAGAGGTCTCCAAACTGCAAACAAATGCCGTTAACAATTTTACAATGAATCCTGCTATAGGTTCAAGTAAGAATGAGAAACCATTGTATCATTTGCATCCAATGGTTTCAAACAAAAACTCACGCGGGTAGTATGTCATGATAATGTCTTCGTTTTCCCCGTTGATGTAGGGATCGAAATCATCCTTGAATTTTTGGTGCCACCATGCATCCGTTCCATCCGGAAAGAATACCAGGAGCATCGTTATGAACATATTCGTCAGACCCGCGACGATCTGATAAATTCAACATTTCCGTAGAAGCTCCGATGAAAGTTTTAAAAAACGTAGAAAACAGAAAATTATAACTAAGCAATGCTGAGTTCAAGCATTTACCATCAGGACGATGACAGATATGACCGTTCCTTCCCGCAGGGTACAGGCATAGAGAAATTGCGTCGGAAGATGGAGCTGGTCATATTGACTTTTCTGAAAAAAATAGCCCGGTTACGAGCTTTTAAGTTAAAGAAAGACAAGAACATATAAGATCAATCATAACCTCCAAAATTTATACTTACTATTTCGTTTTTCGCTCGCTCAAAGTTTTCTTTTACCAACTCAGCAATATAACTCATTTTTTTGCTTTTAACCCTTAGGGGTTACTTGCGGTCGCTATCTCCTCTTTAAATCTGGATTTTGAGCCCCTTCAAGCTTAGATCAACTTTGAATCCAATCCCAGTACTCCGTTGCAGACAACCAAACGGAATGAGCGGATAAGCTTGGCAAGGATAACCCGTTTGAGACTAGTAAATATTTAAGTGGGATTCAAGGATACTGCCAGGTGATTTACTTAATAGAATTTCACGCACATCCCATGAGACTTATCGTGATGCGATGTGGATTTGCTACTCGTCGTGCTAGCTGTTTTAAAGCTTCATTTTAAAGAAATTCAGTTCATGCTCATGGACCACTGGGAATATTTTTTCTACATGCCACGGACGTAGGATTATTCTGACTATCACGAATCAAGAACCTGTAAAGACTTGAATCAATTTTTCCAGGCGGTGAAAATTCTAATTCCAATGCAATAAAGGTCACGGCTTGAATTTGTTGCTTCGGAAAAACTGGCTTTTTACGACTCAGTCCACCGCATAAATTGTTTTAGTCAGTTTATAATAATGCAATTTCATAATCTTACAAGACAGATCAATTGATCTCGTATAAGCTGTTTTCTCAAATGAGATGATCTAAGTCAGTCTAAAGTTAGCGAAGTAAAAATGTAGGATAGTAAATATACAATCATCTTCATAATCATGTAAAGCGTAACATATTGCTAAGAGACATTCCGAAATTTTAAAAAGACCTCAACGAAGCAAACACACATGCAACACGTACAACCATTTTACACACTGTATTGTGCTTTAACACTTAAAAATATAGTAACAAAAATATCATTCGTAGCAATTGTAAACAATAACTTACACCTCATATACTCTGTATACATTTAGTTTATAAGTTCTTCATATTCCCTGGATGGACGTGCTATATTTCTTTTGTTTTTACTCGATTGCACGAGGTCCATCAATCGGCATTGTATGCAAAACTTCATCCAGGAGTTGCAAAGCTCGATGCAAGTGTACCTACATAAATCAAAAGTAAATACGCAATTTAAAATTTCAGCCGTATTTGCAGTTTCATCACATCACGTTAAAATTCTGCACTTACTTCGATCCAGCATGGGGTTTCCTTGATTGATTGCCGTGGGTAATCTGGACCCCAGCCCTTCACAAAGCTCAAACGTAAAATACAGAACCGGCGTAAATCATCCACACCAATGCCAGCAGCTGCAGTTAGACTGATTGCCATGCCTGGAGCAATTCCTCCCGCTGTATAACCGAGAAAATTATGTGTAGGATTAAGTAGGGCAAGATTAAACAGTTTCCTCTCCATTTCAAAATTAGCAGGAAAATCCATTAATATATTTTGGTACCTGGAATGTGTCCTGCTACTGCTGCAGCTTGAGCTGCGGCTGCCGCCTGAGCTTTTGCTGCTTTGTGCTGCATTTCGCGGTGACACTGTCGTAAGTCAAATACTTTAATGTGAGCACTGGGATACACCTTGTGTACCGCATCTCCCGGAGTTCTTCCAGCTTCTCTATCCAGATAGTAGCTTTGAACAAACACACTATGATCCGACAAGCACCTCAACCAAACATCTCCTTCACCCCGAAGCTCCAGTTGAGCTCCTTTACCAATGTGGAGCCTGTGAAAATATATCAAAAGAATGTTAGACTCAAGCAAGGCTAGAACTAGTTCCAGAAAGCCTCACTTTTGGGTTCAGAAAGAATCTTATGTTCTTACCGTGCTTTTTCACTTTGTTCTGTTCGATGAACGTTACTTAGTGCACCCAAGCAGAATCTATTTCCCGCCGAAGGATCCACGTACCCATCAATTGTTACGTTTGGCATCGTCGAAGGTACCTTAAACGTTTCACCAACCTAAAACAACATGCCATATTTATCATCCACCAAGATTACCAGTAACTAGATGTGTGATTCAATTGCATAAGTTTGTAAGTTACACATCAGAAGGAATTTTTTCAATACCTGTGTATCCAATTCAAAATAGGCGATCGAACACCAGTATTCTGGTGGAGGCTGATTGGAAAGCGTTTGAGAGTTTGACAAATTTATGTCATGATACAGTTGACGCTGATGCATAGCTAAAATCAATAGTTAACATTAGGTTCCCAAGCCCTATTTTGAAAAAAATATGAAAAACTGTTACAAGGCCATTTTACCATATCCAGGATGTGCTTGAAGTTCAGGTACACTTGACGATTGCATGTTTTGGGTGTAAGTGAGAGTACTGGTAGGGACATTATTCCAAGAGGAATATCCATTTGTTCCATTTTGGGAATCCTGCTGGTTTTGGATCTGATGTTGTCCACCCTGAGACATCTCATTATATTCGATACCTATTCGTAAAATACGTCTCAGTAATCATCCACGCACATAACACAAATCTAGAATCACAGTTAAAATATAAGAGCTTCTTACCTGTCGCAACACCATCATTTGTGTAGTATGGCCCACTATTTTGCTGGTTCGACATCATACCAGACTGTGAGACCGACGGGCCGATTGCAGGTGCGAGTTGTACAGGAGATGCTGCCCCGTCGATAGGAGACGTCGGGCCAGAGTTAACTAATGTGACTCCTGATCCAGTGGTTGCATTCGAATTTTGAGAATTAGAACCTAAATTGACAATATGCATTAGATGCTTGCAATATTATAGTTGCGTTCATTGGCTTTTAACTGTATACCTCCATTGAAGGTTTGCATGCCACCAGCAGATGGTGGATGGTGCTGCACCGTTTGTGGTTGTAGCTGTTGTTGCTGCTGTGTTTGCTGCGTTGTCTGGGGTACACCACCACCTGGACCGGAATTACCTTGTGGTAACATCCCAGGTTGATTATCGGACACCACAGGAACGGTAGATGATGACATCCCAACGTTACCACCAATACTCGGTGAGTCTGAAACGTCATGTGAGCTACTACCACCAGCAGAGTATTCATCATTACTGTTCATTCTACTGGGACCAGGGCACTGGATCGAGAGGTTAGACATGTCTGTAAAACGAAACCGTTTGTATTTAAATTCTTGAAGTTGTCTTATTTAATTTCTTGATTTTGCAGTTGCATTACCAATATTGCCGATTCCAGGTGACACAACTCTTTCATAATGGTATGGATTAACACAAACCGAGTCACATTTGAGATCAAATGCAAAGTGGCAATACTTGACATGTTTCAATTCATTTTTGTGCAGATCCGGCCATCTCCATATTCTGGCGTATATAACGTGAGGGAAGCCTTTCCGGCCAGCAACCTGCAAACGATAGAGCTATGACAAACTGGCAAGTTTGTGAAATTACGTAATTGTAGCTGAAGCTGCATGTTATCCCCTACCTGCAATCTGCCATCCAATGTTCGTTGTATAGTGACACATTTGCTTGGTTGAGCTCCGTTTGTCGTAATAGCTGCTATCAAACTGTCCAATTCGTCTCGTTTTTCCTGAAAGTTCAAAAAATCAATTGAAACTTTACCAAACCCGTACCTCATTGCTTGTTAATTATGTTCTTATATTATTTATGAAGTGAATTAGAACTGCAAACCTTGAGCTTTTTAACAAGACTTTCTATAGCTCTTTTTGAGAAACTTTCAGATTCTCCTCCCTGCCGATGACACATCAAAGAATGGACAATGCTGAGGCAAGCATCAGCGGACGTGGGCGCCCCGCTTCCTGCCATGGCAAAGTCTCCCATCTGAGAATGATGACCCGGAGGCGAAACTTGATGGGGTAGATTTCCCGCTATGTTTGACCCTGGGATGGAAGAATGATGAGATGATCTTCCTTGGTTCAAGGGCGGATTTCCAGGATGCGAGTTTTGATGATTCAAAGTGGTATGACCGGAGGTCAAAGAGTTATGATTAGGACCCCCTATCCCACCTCCCCCACCAACTCCAGGTGCTGAAGAAGAAGGATGGTACCCTTCTCTCCAGCCTAAGATAAATATTGCACGTGAATTATCGGAATCTTTACTAATTGCGTTGATGCGAAGACAATGTCGGAACAAAAACGTGAAACTTTCCTAGCAAATGAAATACTTCAAACTCCCACGTCAAAAACGCTTCGAATAACTAGGTCAGAAGATTTAGTTTTGCAGTCTTTGGTAATTCGTCTTGAAGCTAACAGAATCGTTGCAAAAATCATTCACTTTCTTCAAGTCTTAAAGTATAACGCTGTATTCACTAGCCGGCAGTGGAAATAAACAAACGCAGGGTCCCAATAGCACCATCAAATTAATTAACAGCATACACATTTTGTCCTTCAGCACATCCAAGATGACGAAGCAATAATAATTCACAATGTTTTTCAATGGCACATCCACACACACACAATCCCCTTTACAAAGTTGTCAATATAACGATTGTAATTGTTCAGCACAGTAAATATTAGCCCGTACTGTCAAACACTTTGAATGGTATTCAGCGAACAATTCTGTTTGTTAAATGACAACTTTGATTACAATGTTATTTTACTCCATCAACACCAAAGATCCATCCGAAGCTTCGAAACTGGGCCAATTCCCTTTCCCCATTGATTGAGCCATGCAACAAAACCTGGAGTCAGGAAATTCCTGAGGACAGATAAGGTAAACACAGAAGGAAGTAAGCATAAAAGAAATATTACCATTTCATAGCAAATTGCCAAGTAATGCCTTAAAATATTTCCCAACTATACATAATTGCCGCACATTCATCACCGAATTCCATTTCAATAGATTCTTCCCATATTAACCCACCTCGCAAATTCGTATCCCAGTGTTGTCCCTCCTCGCGTATACCCCCATAATATATAACAACTGTTAATTTCGTAGATCAAGCCCCAGTGATGTAGCTTAAAAACACATTTTTAACGAATCCAGATTACATGAGGATACTTTTCAGAGCTGCTATGATATATCTCCGTAATGCCCCAGCATTGAAAAAGAAAATGTTAAACATCCCAGAAAGGCAAAAAGAAGGATACTTTTGAGTACATTGAATGTCTGGAGCAGAAAAGCGTATAATGATTATAGAAGCACATTAAATAAAATAATAACTAGTCCAGGAAGAAGCACAGAAATGTTTAATGCCTTCCTTCAATAATTGAGACACCACAGTGAGTTAGACCGCAGTTAAGCAGTATGTCGCTGGTGCATACATATTCCTTGGTCGTTGTCCATAATAATGTCTCAATATTTGATATTATCAACAGTTCAAATAAAATCCTTGACGTCTCACTGCTAGATTAACCTCCCTATAATTTTGCATTAGCAGGTCCTAACTAGTGCTGTTAGCACATTTCGCAACTCCATTAGCATTGCTGCTCCTAACGTTAAATATTCTTCTGGAAATGAAACAACTAACCCTATGAAAACATTAACTTCCTCCAGCTTAAAATCTGCATATTCTAATACGAGATTATTGGCATTCGAGTAAACACTATTTTTAATTAATCAACTTACCTCCACTTGTAGTCCACATCTTGACACTGGACTATACTTCCGTACTGGCTTTACGTGTCCAGAACGTCGCTTGAGTTCCTTTGCTTTGAACGCAATAAAATCCCTTAGATGCAATACGACCTGCAACAGAAATAAAATATCAGCTAATCGTTCAAAACACAATATCTCGTAAGCAGGGACCGCTAAAAATTGTTGGTAGATTCACCTTATATCTTCAGTAAAATTTACTACAATTTTTTCGAATTAACGAACCAATTACAGGCGAGCGGGAGTAACTCCAATTAAACGTCTCTTTGTTTACAGCATTTAGCTCACCAGCTCTAGTTACATTTTCGCTAAAGATCAAGACACGAAATCCGTACTCGGATTTTACTCTGCAAAATATATACTACGCAGCCAATATTTCTAGAATAAATACTCAATTGACAGCAATGTCTTAAGGATGCGATTCTCTTCAGTTTCACATAATATATACCTTGGCGCAGAAAATCCTTAAAGCTTCCAAAGAGCTACGAAGTATGAGAGTGACCTAGGCTACACGAAAACATAGGAACCAAGAACAAGCTGCGTTAATGCGCTCGCTTTTTTAGTTCCGCAATAATGATGCGCACCACTACATACACATACATATACAGACTTCAAGGTAAACGCGGCATACCACCTACTCTATTCCGTACATACAATCATTTTAGCTCGCAACTATTCTCTTAAACAAAGAGTGAGCAAGTCCAACGACAGTTTCCCGTAGGATGTAATAAAAACCTTCAGGCTTTTGTGAGTCAAGGCCGGAGAGATGCTTTTATTCGGACGCACATCCTGTGTGCAGCTATTATCGACGGTTTTTCGATCAACGAGCTTTTCGTCGGCTTAATTTAGCCACAATAAGCGTTTGCTATTTCTGTCTTAAGTAAAAATACAGCAGATAACTCACTCATTAACTAAAACTTAAGTGTTACGGATTTTCAGAAATTATAAAACGGTACGAAAATATGATGTCCATACATATATGATGGAAATAAATCTAAATACTATGAAACCTGCATATTAGTGAGCTTTTAGAACGGCAGCATGGAACCAAAAGGTTTGTTAGGCCAGAACTTCATAGATACTTCTAACTCATATAGGTTTGCGTTTGAAATCGAAACAAACACTTTGTTGCTATCGTCGAAAATTTTAAGCACACACTGAAAACTTACATTCAAACATTTTCGCCAGTACAGTCATACATCATGCAGACTAAACCATTTGGTATCCGTATGGTCACCAGACAATGGGGATGAACAGGGGGTAGCTAGAGAACGGGGCAACATGCAGTGTTAAGAGTAGGATCAATCGATGTCCCGTAAAAATCGGCATCGAAAGTGTTCCATTATTAAAACAGTTCTATAGCTATTCATCTGGTTGCACCGAAAGCAGCAAACCATTGTACACATCGCACGTGGACTTCTTTGTAGTAACTGTATCGGTTCCATCAGTGTGTTGATATTTTTTCGGCCGTTTTTTCTCTGGTGTCTCATCGAATCCAGGAGTTTCATATCTGTACGTTGGACGCTCACGTTTTGCTGGTAGGATAGTTACCTTTGGATCAACAACACCAGCAGAAGCTTTCAGCTTTCTCAAGGCTCTACAGGAAACCAAATTCACGTCATTTAAAAAATAAAAGAATATATGTTGCAATAAAGAGTTTTCACGATTTTACCTGTAATCTTCCCCTTCAAATATATGAACGTTTGTGGTTTCGGAAAAGGCAGGCACCGAACCAGAAGAGGAGGATCGGGTCGAATCAATACCTGAATCCTCATCACCGACTGCTAGATCCACAATGCCATTCGACAATTCCTTCATTACATTTTCATTCTTTTGACGACTCCGAGCGAGTATTGTCTCAATATCTTCGTCTGTAACGATTCCATGTTGACTGGCAAGGATTTTAGCAGCACCGAATTGTATCATGTTTGCCATTTCACCTTTACTGAGCATTCTCTCTTCGCGTCCAACTAAGCGACCTATTACACGATAATAAAATCCATTCAAGTTTACCTGCACTTATGAACACTGCTAGCGAAACGCGCAGTAAAACGTTTCAACATACCTTCCTGAATAACTTTATGATCCAAACGCAACTTTTTATCCGCTCGTAGTACAACTTTTTCTTCGACAGTGTTTTCTGTGACGAGTCGAAATATACGAACTTGCTTTTTTTGCCCTATCCTGTGAGCTCGATCCTACGAAAAGAAGGTTAATATACATGAAGTTTGACGGATACAGCATTTGAAAACCACCAATCTGCGGTTCATTACAATATAACCATTAAATACTTACAATTGCTTGCAAATCGACTTGAGGATTCCAATCTGAATCATACATTATGACAACATC
Source organism: Sminthurides aquaticus (assembly GCA_906901655.1). Lineage (NCBI taxonomy): Eukaryota > Metazoa > Arthropoda > Collembola > Symphypleona > Sminthurididae > Sminthurides > Sminthurides aquaticus. The sequence goes on from CAJQTT010000003.1 coordinate 7,070,030, forward strand.
TGCAGTGGCCAAGTTAATACCGAGACCTCCAGCGCGGGTAGATATCAAATACAGAAATTTTGAGGACGTATTTGCATTAAACTCTTTAATGCCTTCCTTGCGATCCTCGTGAGCTGTGTTTCCATCAAGTCGGCAAATCTAGATACAGGAATGGTAAAATGAAATTGGTTAAATACAATTCATGCATACATTTATGCATTTGTGGCATCGCACTCACCGGAATCTTCTTCCAGTAGCAATAATCTTCGATGATGTCCATCATAGAGGTCATTTGACAAAAGATAAGAACACGGGAACCTTCATCTCGAAGTTTGGTTAACAACTTGTCAAGCACAATCATTTTACCACTGTTCTGGATGATGTGTGGTCCAGTTCTGTAAGGTGGACCGGGTTCTGCGCCAGGGAACAAGTACGGATGATTGCATACTTTCTTCAGATGCATGTAAATGTTTTGCATTCGTGCCTTGGTTCCAGATATTTTTCCATCTGCCGAGATCACGTCAACATCTTTAAGCAACACTTTACGATACCTGAAAATGAAAACCGAAAATGAACAGGTGCATAGTTGTATGCCTCTAAATATTTCAAGTAAATATTATGCTAATCTTACCATTGCCTCTGAAGTTCAGTCAAACCAACATAAATTTTTAATTCGATTTTTGGCAAAAGTGACAGCTCAACATCCGCTTTGATTCTTCGCAGTAAGAAGGGACGTAAAATAGAGTGCAATCTGTCAACTAGGGTTTGATCTCCGAGGCATTTATTCGTATCAAACCAAGAGTCAAAATCTTCAGACGAGTTAAACACATCCGGTAGCAGAAAATTCAGCAAAGCCCACAGTTCATGCAAATCATTTTGTAGAGGTGTGCCGGTAAGCAGCAGACGATTAGTGGATGAAAGATCACGGGTAAAATTAGCCAACTTGGAATTTTCGTTCTTAATTCGCTGAGCTTCATCGATGACAATGTATCCATACTTGAGCTTTTTGATATAAGCAATATCACGAAGAATCATATCATAAGAAGTCACACAAATATCCCAGCGTGAATGAAGAAAGGTTGAGTTCAAAAACTCTCTCCGAGTATCCTTATCTCCGATTAAGCAAATAGCCTTTAGGCTTGGGCACCACCGAGCAATTTCATCCATCCAATTTGATAGAGTACTTTTTGGAGCAATTACCAAATGAGGCCTACGTATATTCTGATAATGTTTCATATAGCCGAGCAGACTAATAGTTTGTAATGTTTTTCCTAAACCCATTTCATCTGCGAGGATTCCATTGATCCCATTTTCGTGAAGGGAGATCATCCAGTTTAATCCCCTCACTTGGTAGTCTTTCATCTCTCCACCTCTGATATAATCTGGTGTTTCCTCGAACCGGTGCACTTCCTTTGCAAACTCTTTTACCTTCTTCTTTGAATAACCTAGCACCGGCCGTTGCTTAGCTACAGTAGGGCGACCAGCCTTTTTTTTCTTAGATTCACTTCCATCCTCATCCTCTACCAAGAAATGTCCGAAAATTTCTGTCTGCTTCAGGAGGTATTCAAAACGCTTTGCACTGTTTCTTTCCAAGTTAGCCATGAACGCCAAAGACTCCTGCTCTTTCAGAACCTTCTGTCTTTCTTTCTCCTTGGCACGGTCTTCGAAGCTATCCTTGGCTACGCAAAGTACAGTAAAACATTTTCTTGAGATTAAATCCACATAAACATTACTTTTAATTCTCATCCCATCCGAAAGCACTTACATTCTTCATCTTGAGATGGGCCACTTGATGATTCGCTTTCCTCAGATTTACTAGAATTAGACTCTTCCATCATCTCAGTTACAATGTTCTCAAAATCAGGATCAACTAGCTTTACGCTTTCTTTCGCAACTTTTCTAGCTTTTTTGTCCATTGTTCGGCTTTAACTTGAAGTTTCTCTCAGTTTACCTTATCCAGGCCTAGATGAATTAGAACAACACCGATCATCAAATTATACGTCATACACCTTTCAATGGAATATACACCCACTACAACTATGAGAATTATAAAAGTTATTGATAAGATGCCAATTAAAAATCAACGTCAAAAAGTGACACCAAATGTGTTACGCAATTAGTCGGAAAGTCTCACCTTTACGTCTGGCAGCAAACTACTGATTACACTAGTTGCACAGCAGAACTTTTTTCCGTGTAGAAATGTTACTACTAATAGTTGCCTATTCCCTTAAGGTAGTTACCATAACAATCTACAAAATCCACTACTCAATCTCAAAGCCCTGACAGTGTCTACTCGATACTAGGTCTTGGTGCGATGAATTTCTCTTTCCTAACGAATGGCAGGAGAAATATTATACAATTTTCTTCCGAATTAATTAACGTCAAACGTCTTTTCCTATTACATTAGTCCTCTGTAGGGAGGGATTCGTAACACATGTGCCGTGGAAAATAAAATCCCTTGAGTAGGCGGTATGTGGCGCGCTATAACTTTTTAAGATCGTTCTTTGTTCGCCTATTACGCGGCTGGTGACTCTATGCCCATAGATGATAGAACTCGATGGCTACAGTTGCTGTTGATGATCAGTCTCAAGTAAGCGCACACCTACTGTCACCAACCATTAGGGATATGTGCTGTACTCTAGACCGCTGCTCTTGTGTTCTAGCATACTTATGGTGTCACCTACCACATTAGGTGTAAGCTAAATCCTATTTTCTTGCTTAAAATGCCGTGGACATTTTAATTGTGCATGGATTTTCCTAGTTGTTTTTACAAATCATAACTACATGTTATGGGTCACAACAATCCGGGGTGCAAGGAAACGCAGCATTTCATGTTTGCAGGGAAAACTTATTTAAAGTTTATTACTTTTAAGGTATACGTAAGAACAACGTTAACGTCCAACTTTCCCGCGTTCCTGCTCATGTGGTGACAGCTCTTGTACGCTACGGCCACCCGTCTTGTGGCATTTTGGGCACAGCTGCTGTTTCTTTTACACAGCTAGAGTATTCTACGACGGGACTGATGATGCGCAAAGCTATACATAATACGCTGCTTGCATTATTGCACTGCATGTGATTCTGATACAATAAAACGATAGTATTTTGGCGCATATTATGGGGTACTATGAGACTTTTTCCTTTAGGGAAAAGCCTTAACGTGACGGGCTTGAAAAGCTCAGCTTGTCGTTTACATAATAGAAGATTATTATTTAAATAATACAGACTGTAGTAGTAATTTAGTATTTCTCTGTGACTTGGGAAGCTAGATTCGTCTCATTTTCCGTATTCATATATATAAGCGTCGTTGCTTCCACTCCTAACTGTCCTGACACCTAAAAGACATATTGTGGTGTGGTCTTAAGACGGGAGAGAAGATGGGCCATGTATATATGTTATTATTTTTCATTCTTTCGTCTTGGTATGTTATCATTTCAGTCTTGCTATCCATCTCTCAGTTTTCACTCCTCCGCAATCATAGTTAATTCCCGCTTTCCCTGTTTGTTTCAGTCGAGGCAAGCTGTGTGTCAAAACTAGAGGAGTGAAGTGGATAGTTGTTCAAGTTTTAAAATTAATTAGCTACTCTATCAACATTTTGCTCAACACCGGGTGCCGGGTAGTGTAGTAAGTAATATAATTTTTGTACTCTTTTAAACGGCTTGATTATTTGGCCTTGTCTTGTCACTTACTCGGGTAATACTTTTTCTCTCTTCTACAGCATACGATAATGTCAGCATAAAGCAAATGAAGATATACCGTGTATTCGCCTTATATTCGAGAAGAGTTGAATCTTTCCATTAAGCAGTTGAACAGAAATCCAAATCCCAAAGCCTATCTTACGCTACCAAGTGCACGTTTCCTTTTATTTTTCCTCTATGTTCCGTAGTTCCATTGGAATTGGATGGATTAACGTTATGATTCAGCTGTTACGTCATGTATTTAAATTATTAAGTCATTCCAGTACCCCTTTCCAACTCTTTGTAGACAGACGAAATCAAACAATTAACTGATCACAACAAGATAACTGACTAGTATAATTTACGAATAAAATACAATTCAATGTATTTGTCAACAGGGGCAGAGCAGGAGTACCTAGCAGCAGTCATCCAAAACTTGCAGAATGCGTATTGTCCAAGAGAATGGGCTGGGTGGGGGTGAATTGGTACAACAGGAGGTGGAGATCCCTACAATTTTAATTGATCCCAAGAAGAACGAAATATTTAAGCGAGTGACCAACTTGGGAGGCTCCACATTTTTTTACAAGGTCATGTGTACTCGAACTAAAGCTGAATTCGCGTGCAAATTGTTGCCCCAATCCGAATGTCAGAGAGCAACTGAGATTGAAATCATCCAAAGGCTTAATCATAAACACATCCTACGATTCCATTCCTACTTTCAAGACGAGGCCAACTTTTACACAATCCTAGAATTGTGTCCTAAACAGGTGGGTAATATACCATTTTCTTTTCGGTATTAAATTCTGACATTACATTGAAGGTGATGTAAGATTGTAATGCAAAAGATTTTGCAAGAATATCCTTCCTATGAGGGAATAAGAGTTTGCTATTACTCTGATTAAGAGCCGATGATAACTTTACTGTTTGTTTCTATAGACATTGCTGGAATTGCGGGAGAGGCGAAAATTCATCGATGACGTAGAGGCGCGTTACTTTCTTCGCCAAATCCTACTCGGAGTAGACTACTTACACGAAAATCGGATCATTCATCGGAATTTGAAACTCGACAGTGTTTTTATCGACGAAGACCTCCGTGTCAAGTTGAGTAAATTTGACCTTGCAACAACAGTTGATGGAGAGAAGAATGGTGGCTGCGTTGGATTGGGGCAAAATCGCTACATGGCCCCAGAAGTGTTAGCCGGTCGGGATCACAGCTTTGAAGTAGACATTTGGTCCGTAGGATGTATCTTGTTTGCGCTATTGGTAGAAGAAGCGCCCTTTGAAACCGATACGCTGGACAACATTTGTGCCAAGATTAGGATGGGTGAATATCAGATTCCTACACAAAACGTTAGTCCTGCTATTGCCAGGGACCTCATCGTTCAAATGCTCCAGGTTGAACCATCCCTCCGACCTACTGTCAAAGAAACCATGCAGCATGAATTCTTCACAGGATCGTATATTCCAGCATCACTTCCAGTCTCATGCTTAGCATTGGCCCCGAGATTCGATGACCAAGTCAAAGTCGTCCGCATTCCGATAGGAGAGGCAAGCAGACCGCCGCCGGTTGAACATACTTCTAGGTCAGCAGGCATTAAACAGGATAATACTCCTTATGAGCTAATGGAAAGTCTTGACGCTGCAATGAAAACTCTCCTTGAGGACATCGAGATGAATCACGCAAGAAATTTAAAGGTTCTTAACATTGATGTTAATTCAAGAAGCCCTAATTCTGCACCTTTCCTTTTCATTACGAAATGGACGGATTACTCGCCTGTATCTTCCTACGAATTTGGATATCAGCTCTCTGACGGTTCTATTGGTGCTAGCTACGATGATGTAGCGATAGCTTTTCGACCTGGCAGCAGTAGCATTCAATGCGTCGACCAGAACGGTCATGAACTTGTTCACCAAAAGGATCAGTGTCCACCAGAGGTGCGGATACAAGTCTGTAAATTATTTGAGCAGAACAAGAGCCATAATCATCTGGCACAGGTGAGCCTACTTCTTGTCATGTACACTACTACCTATACTATTCCGGAATAAGTATATAAGATGTTCCTATTGTTTGTAGACCTGAAGGTAAAGATTACTTCTTGTTTGTGACATTTCAGGTTGGTGTGAAATCATCACAAAACAAAACCACAGCCAGGACACGGTTACCCAACTTGTACACTTGGTTCAAGACTTCTCGTTCTGTCGTTATGGTACTTTCAAATGGAACATTCCAAATCGACAACTTCCGGGATCGCTCACAAATTATTTTGTGCCCTGTGGCAGGGGCGATTTCAACCATGGAACATGGCATAAGGATGCAGACGTTCAAATTCGAGCTGATTAAGCAATCCGGATGCTCAGTGAATCTGAGAGAGAAATTGAAATACGCGCATCAGATGGTAATTCCCTTTCGAATCATTTTTTTTAAAGAATCCCTGCATTAAGTTTCGAGTATGTGATGATAGCGCTAATGTTCTTTTTGTTACTTTGGTAGGTCAAAATAGCAATCAGCGTAAAGAAGCCTTAAGCGGTAGCAAAGTCATATTTATCCACGTGCGAGTTAAGCCATATATAATTAGAGATTTCTCCTCAATTATACGACTCTTCTGTCAAACCAAAGAACCATTTTATTTGTATCAGGATTTAATTCCTCAGATTTTGAGACCATTCTCATAATTGTGTTCATAATTTATATTTATACATTATATTATATGTTTACAAGTACATAAAGTCGCAGCAAGCCAACGTAAAATACTAGTCACTCGAATACTTTCGAGCCTATACAATCAAACGTGATCTATTATTAATTGAATATTAACTTAAAATAAATTTCAATATATCGCACTACATTTTCCACCGCTGATTCCATTTCCGCTGCCGATTTCATTAAAGCATTTAATCGTTGCAACTTATTTTTTTCCGAATTTCCAAAAGCTACATTAAATAAATTCTTGATTGACGCGGCATCTATAGGGCATTTACCAAAGCCATGCAATAGCGCGCCTTCTTGGAGTATTTTAAGAGGGAACGCCGGGCGGGCGTCTACAGTGGAAATGTCCCAGGAATTGACGTGTAGAAGCATCCATAGCTACCATTTACGCTAAGCCGAAAGAGCTACATCCATAAACCCCTAGAGCTCATACTATTCTCGACTTTACAAAATTTTGGGACGTCATTAGCGTACACACTTCCTTCATTGTTCAAATAGCAATCTTTTGGTAATCATTTATCCGAGGGAAAATCCTTCACAGAAGAAAAGGAGCCGGAAAGCCGCTGTGTGAAAGAAAAAGTGTGCTGCGGGTTTTATTAAAAAATCCTATTGTGTTTCTGCTCGAAACTTTTGATTAGAATCAAACATTTAAGCGTCAGTTTAGTTTAATTCTCATTCCTGCGCACAGTTGCGCTTGAGTTGACTTCGTTTATTGAAGTGTAAAAGCCGTTCCCAGAGTTGAACTCTGCCGTAACAATGACGGACAAGGAAGGTATGAATGGTTGTTAATTTGTTTTACTTTTTTCTCTCACATATTATTTGCAATGTTGGAACGATTGTTGACGCTTGTTGTAACAACTTGAGCATGTTAAATAACAACAGCTGCAAAAACCGCTTATTATGTAATACCGTCAGTTTGTGATAACCTGATAACGTTAGAGGGCACGATTTTGTAATGTGCACATGCTTGTTACTTCTCCCAACAGCTCCAATTTATGATGAAGCTGTTGAAGAACGGGTAATTAATGAGGAATACAAGATCTGGAAGAAGAATACGCCTTTCCTGTATGATTTGGTCATGACCCATGCGTTAGAATGGCCTTCATTGACCGCCCAGTGGCTTCCTGACGTTACGAGGTATGAAAAATAGTCGTCGAAATTGATCATGCTTGCGCCTACTTCTTGTCATGTACACTACTACCTATAATATTCCGTAATCAGTATATAAGATGTTCCTATTGTTCGTAGACCTGAAGGTAAAGATTATTCCGTACATCGTTTGATCTTGGGGACCCATACCTCTGATGAACAGAATCACTTATTGATTGCCTCCGTGCAATTGCCCAATGAGGATGCTACGTACGATGCCACTCATTATGAGAGCGAGAAAGGAGATTTTGGAGGTTTTGGATCTGTGTCTGGGAAGATTGAAATCGAAATCAAGATCAATCATGAAGGTATAATTCAATGTTGCTATTAATACTCCTGTAATAAGCTAAATCATTTTTGTTGGAACCATTGGTACTACTCAGCTATTTAAATCTTCAAAGGTGAAGTAAATCGTGCCCGCTACATGCCACAAAATCCATGTGTCATTGCCACCAAAACTCCCTCCTCGGATGTCCTGGTATTTGATTATACGAAGCATCCATCAAAGCCTGATCCCAACGGCGATTGTCACCCGGATTTGCGCTTGCGAGGTCATCAGAAAGAAGGGTAAGTCTTCCTTGTATTGATAATAATATTTTGTGCAGAGTTATGAAATCGCGGAGACCACTTTGACTGGACTATTATATGATTATAATCAAATATTTTAACCATATTAGATACGGTCTGTCATGGAATCCCAATTTGAACGGTCATTTACTCTCGGCATCTGATGACCATACGATTTGTCTTTGGGACATTAACACTACCCCTACTAAACAAGGCAGAGATCACATTATTGATGCAAAAACTATTTTCACTGGCCACACTGCTGTTGTTGAAGATGTGGCATGGCATTTATTACACGAAAGTCTCTTTGGCTCCGTTGCGGATGATCAGGTAACTAAGTATAGCTGTATTGGATCATTACTCAAGATTTTATCTCGGCTTACTAACAAAGTATCACATTTTACAGAAATTGATGGTTTGGGACACTCGATCCAACAACGTTAGCAAACCCAGTCATACCGTAGACGCTCATACCGCTGAAGTTAACTGTCTGTCCTTCAACCCTTACTCCGAATTCATCTTGGCAACAGGAAGTGCCGATAAGGTGCGTTGGAGAGTTGATGATCGTAAATTCGTATGGTCTATTTATGTATAAGCTGTTCATACTATTAATTTTGCTATTAATTTTACAGACTGTTGCGCTTTGGGATTTGCGTAACTTGAAACTCAAGTTACATTCTTTTGAGTCTCACAAAGACGAAATCTTCCAAGTTCAATGGTCTCCCCATAATGAAACGATTTTGGCTTCGTCAGGAACTGACAGAAGACTTCATGTTTGGGATCTTTCAAAGATCGGAGAAGAGCAGAGTCCTGAAGATGCTGAAGACGGCCCTCCAGAGCTGTTATTTATTCACGGTGGACACACTGCTAAAATTTCAGATTTCTCGTGGAATCCCAACGAACCTTGGGTTATTTGTTCTGTTTCAGAAGATAACATCATGCAGGTATAGCTGAATCAATGTTTTAAGTTTCACCAAATAGCATGGTGTCATTCATTTCAGCTTTACAACTAAATATTATATTTGATTTAGGTATGGCAAATGGCCGAAAACATCTATAACGACGAAGATCCGGATGCAGCTGGTGGCGGCGCCTCTGCTGAAATGCTCGAAAATTAAATTCCTAGTTTTAGTTGATGATAACAAGCATATGAATTTTTTACGGTGAAAACAACAATTTTCAAAAAACCTGATTTTTTCCCACATTAATTCGAACGGTAATTATCTATCCAGATCCTAAGTTATGTTAAGTAATATTCATTTTTCTCTTATGCACGTGATCTATGATATCAAGTTTGAGGCAAATTGAAGCCTTTTACGTACAAAATAAATGATTTTTGATTTTAATACACAAGGTTAATCGAATGAAGAAGATCTTACCGTTCTTATAATCCAAGGTTACATCCTTATATCAGTAATCCAACTTTTACTTGCACCGAATTATGCTGCATATCAGCGTGCCGAATATGTTGCCGTAGGTTCGATCCTGCTTTTTCACCGTTGTTATTACAGGGATCTAATAGCGCGACGTTATATTCAAGTAGTTAAGCTTATGTCATCAGTCCGGAGTGGTTGGTCAACACAACGTCTACTTCAATTTGTATTTTCACGTTTCATTGGTTTACACAACGTAATAATTTCTCTTACTCGATCTCTCTAACCCCAAACTTTTGCCTGTGATACCTCCGACTCCCGTTTGCTTCTTTTAAGGTAGAAGGCTACACCTTATTCAGCTAGGACTTTTCGAAAAACAAGGTTACTACAATGCAGGGTGGCGCAACTGCTCCTCGTACCAGATTAAGCACTAAACAAAGTAAGAAAACAAAATTCTAGCTTTCTGTAGCTGCTAATGTTTCTATGGCATAATTACCACGGTGAACACTGAAGAGCTAACCCACTGACCTATGGTCACTGACACCGACTATCAATGACTACAGCATTCAAATCTTTTCTGATTTTACTCGCAGCACTTGCATCAGTGTCTATTCCTGGCATGACAACAGCGAATGAAAAGCAGTCTCGCTCTAAGATTCCAGCGTTTGAATCGTTAAAAGGCTTAAAGAAAGTTCCAGAGCAATCTCATTTCAAGAATATCAAAATCCCTCTCAAAGTTCAGAAGAAATCAAATAATTCTGGCAAAGGAAGCTTAGAAAAAGCAGGATTCGGCTCACCACTTGCCAAGACTGCAAAGCAAGAAAGGGCTAAAAGCATAATTAGCACATCAGAGAGTGTTAACCCCCTCCATGCCATCGGTAAGTCGTTCAGTTCGGGAAAGCAGTATTGCAAACGTTTGCGCCTAACTCTGGCTCTGAACTATGTATGTCAATGAATGCAGCATCAAGTTCTCCAACTGAAATCGAAGTAAACGACTCTGATACTGACCCTTGGACCATCGAAGAAAAACAAGGAAAGAAAGTTGGTGTTGAAACGGGAGACATTTCATACGAAATGGCATTGGTAGAAGTCAATGTGGTTGAAGCCCAGAAAAATATGGACCAAACATTGTCCCAGTAGGAATCCCCAGTAGTATCCACAACTTTTTCTCACATTCTCTTCATTAAATCCTGTAACTTTCTTATTCTTCAGAATGTTATCCGAAGGTCGGATTACCGCTAGACAACGAGAAATTTACAGCGCAAAGTTTGAGTTGATGCTTCAGGGTTTAGTGAGTTTTCAGGAAAGAGAAATGGAAGTCATCGAGGGCTTAAATACAAAGTCGGATATTCTTAATCAGTTGAAAACATTCGTTGCTTTCGAAGCAAGCTACAAGGATCCTGCTGTAGGCGTTGGTTAGTTTAGTTGCCGTACTTTCCAAGCGTTTTAATTTTGCTAAGTTTACCAGCCATTTAAGCCATTGAGCAGCTTCTCATATCTATCCAATTTTCGCCATCCTTTTCATTGACAGATAGCCCCACCATGGATCAAGAAGCCATGTATTCGGATGAGCGCATCTCCAACGAAGAAGAAGCCCTCGGCCGTGGCCGAGCCGGAAGCCAAGGATTGTCTATAGCCGAAATGTCTGCCACCGCAATCCGTGAAAACTTACTCATGCAGAAGAACAAGTTTGTTTTCTTTGGTTCCCCTTTCCTAAGCTGCATCATGTGGATTTTTGTGTGTTCTTAACGGGTTCAAACTAAACCCAAGAAAAAACTGATCCATTCATTTTCCTAGCATCATTACCATGTTGCTAAAAATGATTTATCTTCCTAGGATCGAGATGCAAGAGCACATGAAAAACGTACACATACTGGAGCTACGGCAATTAGAGTTTGAGAAAGCGTTACTTGACATTCATTACAGTAAAATGACAAAGCCTGCGGATGTTCAGCGCGAAACCAAGGTATTCGTTATGTTTATTGTTTATGGGTGTATAATTGGAAGAGATCCGCCAAACTTCTGTCGTAATGAGCACGTCTCTTAAATCTCCTCTACTTGGACCATGTAACCTTCACGTGATGATTGCAGCGATGCGCTGCTGCGTACATGTCCGTGTTACATAAACGAATGCAGATGCATAATTCATTGCGCTATTTATAAATCTCAGCATACAATTCCAACAGGCTTTTTGCTCCTGCTCCACAGGAACTAAAACGAGCTGTGAATGATCTTCAAATGGAGGCATCCCAAACGAGTCAAGAGATACAGCAGTACGAAAGAGACTTGGCCTTGGAGGAGAAAGCTTTACAGAACGACGTCGTCTTGATCGAAAAACTAGACCTAGACGTGTTAACAAAACAGGTGCATTTACCGTCATGTTGCATGACAAACTAGACACTACTGTCAATGTCTCAAAGCTGGAATTGGACGCTAACCCAATTAACACTAAGTGGAGCTCGAACCAATTTTATTACCACCTCATATGACACAAGCGTTATAGAAATCTTAAATGGGATTCCAACTTAAAATCGTTCATGAATCTCTCCTTACAGATGCAAGTACAAAGCAACGCCAACAAACCAGTTCACCTAGCAAAGGAAGCAGACCGAGACGCTGATAGACTAGAGCAACTCAACGATGAATATGAAGCAATGAATATCCGTTACTTAGAAGATTTAGAAACGTTCAGAGGTCATCAATCGAAACTAGAAGGTCTCATGGCAGAGCTACATGCTCTGGTCAAGGAAGAAACCCGCTTAGCACAACTGCGGAAGTATGGGCTACACGAGTCAGATGCTTTAGTGAATCAATTGGAGACGCTTATGACACGGGAGCAGCAGCTGCACGACAGAGTAATAGTTTCCACTAATCCAAATATTCCTGATTATATACGTTCTGTCCTATTCCATATATGCATATTTTGGATTCCTTAGTCCGCTCACACTTCGGAACGGATAACAAATATGATTAAAATCCGGAAAAAGCTCCAAGAAGATGTTTACACAGTTTCCAACGAAACAAACAAAACTATAAGGGAAGCCAGCAAGCTAGAACGGACTCTCAGAATGAATCAAGAAGCGCACATAAATGCCAAACTTGCTTATGAGAAAATGCGGCTAGCTTTTGACTCGGCAAGACCCAAAGACGCTTCCAACAACTGGGAAAAGCTTGTCAAGGTCTTGCATATAGAGATTCAGATTTTGAAGAAGGCATTGAATCAAAAACTAGACGACGCCACTTTAAAAGCTGAGATGGTTGACATGCTCCAGAAACGTCTTAATCTACTGTACGATGAACAAGTGTCTAGCGGAAAGGAGTTGCAAAATCTGGTAAGTTTCCATTCATATTTATCATCTATGCTTTCCTCCTCATTATTTTAAAAAAAACCATTTCGCACAGATTCGCACAACAGTTAAGAAGAGGAGAGAGCGAGAAGAAAAATCCGAGCAATGCATTAAACTGGAAGGTCAAATACTCAAACTAACTCAGGATTCCAAGGTCCGGTTTTGGATTTTACTATTGGGTTTATGTTTTAAATGCCCCAGTCAAATCTGCAACCTCGCACCCCTTCGGAAAGCCTGACAGTTCTTCAGGATGTCAACACTTCTGGACAACAACCAGAAAATGTTGTAATGGTTATGTCTCGGCTTTGAAGGGTGACAGCGTCTAGTAACATGATTTACTGCAACTCTGTAGCCTTCACCTACCAATAGTGCTAAAAATTTCCGTAGGTCAAAGGTTAGCGACGCTGCAATGCAATGCCTGAACTGAAACAAGACAGTTTTGTGAGTCAAGTTGATTTTCATGGCTCCAACGTCGCTGGCTTTTGACCTCTGGAGATGAATGTCAGTGCAAGAGAGAGCTATAGTTATCCAGCATTTTGCTGCGCGCTGTAATGTACCGCTTTGGCAACAATAGCAATTCAATTGATAGCGAGAAAATCTGCTGCACACAGTGGCATCAATTGACAGTAGATTTTCTCTCCCCATCCGCTATGTATGTTGCACTAGGGACGAGCGTCGCCTAAGAACGTCATTATGCACTGGGGCTTAAATGGAAGACTGGGCAGTTTAGCGTAAAGACCGTTTTCAGAGTGCGGGAACTAGGCAAAAACTGTAATTTAATTTACTGTCTTTCAGATGCTCAAACTTATCCTGGATGATTGTGGACGAAGTGAACGAGATTTGCATCGTTCCATGGACGATATAAAGCTCCAGTACAATAAAATCAAAATAGCTCGTTCAGCTCTAATGAACGACCTTATTCTAGCTAAACAAAAAGTTTCGGAGCAGTCAGAAAAATTGAAGATTTCTAACAACGAAATAGAATCTTACACTAACCAGTGCATGGAGCGCGAGAGGTTTCAAAATATGACAACGTTTAAGTTTCAGCCAAACAGAGAAAACCACATTAACATTCGCGCTATGTTGTTTTTCCAGAGAGATCCACAGAGCTCATTATTTGACGCTGAATGCATCACTTGCCCGTGATTCAATACGAAATCACGCCATGCGATGCAAAGACAAGTATGCCGTTTTCCTCAAGGAAAAAAGTGAATTATCCTTGACCAATTCGACACTGCGAAAGGAAATACATCGCTTCAAATTGGACATAAACACAGCGCGCAAACGATTTGAGGAAGCCACACATAAATGCAACAAAACAGCGATGGAGGTCAGAGAAAGGACCGAGGAAATTTGTATAGTTACTGAAAAGACAAAGGCATATGACCTCATACTGCTGAGGGGCAAAAGAGCGTTGTCTATTCGAGAAATGGAGAAAACTAAACTGGCTTCCTTGCTCACGGAACTCATGAAGCGTGGACACATTCTCGTAGCCAAGTAAGAGTTCGAGGGCTCCTTGACGATTACGTAAATTTAAGGGCTCTTAAAGACCTGATTGGTCCCTCTCTTCCAACATTCAGGCAGCCCAACGATGAGCTCTATGCTAGGGGGATCGAGAAACTAAGACGCGAATTCTACGAAATTACTTTACGGAGAAGAGCACTAGAAACAAAATTCAATGATGTCAGTAATCCCGAAAGGTATGATGCGACAAGTTTTATGATTGATCTCAGACGATAGCAAGCGTTAGGCGTTTAGAAGACGTATTTAAAGCGTTTGGTTAATTTCTAGGGTTCGCAACCTTCGCATGGATCTTTTGGAGACCCGTGAGACTGTTCCAATGCTGCAAGACAAGCTAATGAAACTTGAAGAAGCGTTTGCAATGAGCCAGTGTCAGGGTTTGGAAAAAGAGTTAGTTATGAAACAAATCTCTTACGTTACGGAGGAATCTATGCAGAAAGCTAATTTACTTAAAGAAAAATATAAGGAACGCACCACAAGCCTATGCAGCTTGCGGAAGCAGCTGTATCGCATGTCCTTTAAAATCGACGGGATGATATCTGAGACTTCAATTGCCATCACTCAAGCTGATTTAGCTCGCCATGAGTATGATAAAACTTTATGTTATGTGTAATTTGTATACTAATTGCAAAGTGATTATAGTAACTAACCTAATTGATGAATACCGATTAGGTATGACCAACTAAAAGATACAATCACCGAAGCTGAAAGTAGATTCGCTAAAGGTCTAGCCCCATTGGAATCTATGTTGGCTGAATGGAACCACCTAGTTTGGAGGAACATGATGCTTCAGAAATCTAAGGATGATGAAAAGAAACGCTTTCTAGTGGAACATAAAAGACCTAAAGGCTCTCAGATTATCATGGAGAGGTTAAGACCTAAGCGAAGGGCTGTAACGTGTAACTTGACTGTAAGTGCTTATCTTCCATGCACATTTAATTTAATTTTAAAACTTAAAATAAAAAAACTCAATGATTTTATATAGCTGTCCCCATGAATATTGGGCAACAATGATGCTTCCCATCTTATACCTTCACGAAACACTACACCTATTATGAAAAGCCGATCAGGTTTATTTTTGAAGGAATCTGTTTATAACAGCTCTTATTGAATCCTGGTATCATTAATTATCCTTGCGATTCACAATTCCCGATTATGACTAGCAGTTATAATACAATTCTTGTGGATTTATAACCGCGATTTCAAATGCTTGTTACAGTTGTGCTGTGGGCGTGCTTAATGCTTTTTTACAGGTTCAATACATTCAAATCACATATATTGATAACTACAAACTTACCCTATGTGGTAACAATAACCAATAATTTAATACGAACGGATTGCGGGAGGAACGTGCTTACATTCTTGCTCATCCAAGGTTTTATCGATGACTGGGCGATATTCCAGGTCAGTTTTACCGGATTCTGTTTCTGTGTATGACAGAGTATGCTTCCTCCAGTGTTCTTCCTCAGGTTTAGCTTTCTGTCCCTCAAGTGGCTTTGAATAATCGTATTCGTCCATTCTATCCTTAAAGTCTTCTCTGGCATGAGCACCTCTAGATTCTTTACGAGCTTCAGCAGAATGAATCGTTTGTACGGCGTTGATCATAAGGTTCTGCAATTCCAAGGCTTCGATGAGGTCAGTATTCCAGACCAATCCCCTGTCGAAGACCTGTATGCAATACCAAGAAGACATTGTGAAGTTATAGCTAAGTTTGCAGATTCCAGTACATTTAAACTTATAACTTGCTCTAAATTACCTGAAGGTCCTTAAGTTCTTGATAACAGGCATCCATTTTTTCGACACCTTCCTTAAGGACAGGTCCAGTTCGGAATACTGCAGCGTGGTTTTGCATAATCTTTTGCATCTTCAATCTAAGAGCAGCAGTTGGTGTCTGTCCCTTAGCATGGCGAACTTTGTCCAAGTTAGCAATAGAAGCTTCACCAGCGTTAGGTGACAATGTTTTGATGGCCTCTCCAGGCTTATTTTCCTCCGCGATTGTTTTAGCACAAGCACGACCAAAGACAACAAGATCAAGGAGTGAGTTAGCTCCAAGACGATTCGCTCCGTGAACGGAAGCGCAAGCTATAAGTGAAAATCATTTTGTTAGCGTCATTTCTTCTCTTTTCAACATTTTCCCCCGAGAGTAATAATAAATGTTTTCATCGTAACGCACCTGATTCTCCGCAAGCGTACAATCCCTTCACAACCTTGTCACCTCCTTCCTTGCTGTAGGTGATGACTTGTCCCTTATAGTTGGTTGGGACACCTCCCATATTGTAATGCACAGTGGGCAATACAGGGATGGGTTCCCTCGTAACATCAACTCCGGCAAAGATCATAGCCGTTTCGGAAATTCCAGGCAATCTATAAATATAAGAGTATGCTTAAACTAGCTTACGTAGCTTTCATTGAACAAGTCATAATCTATATATCAGCTAGTCCGAACCTCATGTGCAATTGCTCTGGGGGCAAGTGATGAAGTTGAAGATAAACGTGATCCTTTTCAGGGCCGCAACCGCGCCCTTCCCTAATTTCCATAGTCATTGACCTGCTCACGACATCACGAGATGCAAGATCTTTTGCGACTGGAGCATATCTTTCCATAAATCGTTCTCCCTGGGAGTTGATGAGATACCCTCCTTCACCTCTGCATCCCTCAGTAATGAGACATCCAGCTCCATAAATTCCAGTCGGATGAAATTGGACAAACTCCATATCTTCATTAGGTAATCCAGCTCGGGACACCATAGCAGTTCCGTCTCCTGTGCATGTATGTGCTGAAGTACATGAGAAGTATGCTCGCCCGTATCTGTTACATGAATAAACACAAAATATAAATCCTCAAAATATACAAATATTGTAAGCAAATGGCTGTTTCCCAATTCAAGCCGCCATTACTGACAATGACTTACCCTCCAGTAGCCAACACAGTGTTCTTCGATCTGAATCTGTGGATTGATCCATCTTCCAAGCAAACGGCAACCACTCCCACGCATTCTCCGCCTTCCATGAGAAGGTCAAGGGCGAAGTATTCAACGAAATACTGACAGTCGTATTTCAAAGACTGGCCATACAATGTATGAAGCAGAGAATGTCCAGTACGGTCAGCAACACAACAGCATCTATGTGCTTGACCACCTTTACCGAATTTCAACGACTGTCCTCCAAAAGCTCTCTGGTAGATTTTACCGTCATTGGTTCGGCTGAATGGCATTCCTATGGTGGTAATAAAACGTGTCACGCCAACGTGAGTTACCACAACATTTAAAGCTTTCCATGTCCTTACACGCATACAATGTGTAGTATCATATCTTACCGTAGTTTTCGAGTTCGATAACAGCTTGAGGTGCTTCCCTAGTCATGTAATGGATAGCGTCTTGATCTCCGAGCCAGTCAGATCCCTTGACAGTATCATACATGTGCCATTTCCAGTCATCATCTTCCATGTTTCCAAGGGCCGCATTGATTCCACCTTGTGCTGCTACAGTATGTGATCGGGTTGGGAAGAGTTTCGTGATTACGGCAGTGCGAAAACCCTCTTCCACAAGCCCAAAAGCGGCTCTCAGTCCAGATCCACCAGCTCCGACGACAACAGCATCGAAAGTATGGTCAACGATATTGTAGTCTTTTGAAATCTGTTAAACAAGGTTATACATCCATTTATTAATTCAATTCCGCAGCCCCGCGTTTACTACTTGCTACGTACAAATAATATTAAGGGCCTTACTTTTTCTGAAGCTTTTGCATTCGACTTTGTATTGCCAATGTGCAAATTCCTGGCCGCACTCACAGACCATATCGGAAGAGCGTTACCCTGCAGAAAAACAAGTCGTCATTGCTATTTTTTGTGCATACGGACCGAGTGATATATGCCATTGTGCAGATTCATGATAAATAATTACAAAATTGCAGCTAAAAGTGCATTCTCCAATATTCCGTACATTCTCCAGAGGATACATGTCCTCTGCTTACGTAAGCATTATCCGAAACATACATTACATAACAAGATAAACAATTGCGAATATCTTACCCCATTGTTCGAAGCTAACAATTGCGATTTCCTTGCAATAAGGGAGCCAACGTTTTGCAGGAGTCGAGAAGTGGCCATCCTCGAGCTTTGCTTAAACAATAAAACAGTTAATTTTTCACAAGTGTAAATTGGTTTATTTTGCTCAATGAGCTATTGAAAGCGCAGAAATTGTGATGCGACTCTTCGCTTTCTCCTAAGAGAACTGAATGCTTTCTTCAGTTCTTGTGTTGATCATGGGGCCCAACTGTGCGGGTTATGTAAACGGTCTAAATATCCTGAGCGGCATAATTCTGAATGTTCGTCGCGAAGGTCAAAAATAATACCCATTGCTCGATGTACCCAACGAATGTAGACTAGACGTTTCATTATTTTAACTAAAAAGCGTTCCATCTGGGCCGCTATCTTCGAAGCTAGCGAGAATTTTAAAATCCTCATTTCGTTAATCGTCAACGATTGCCCCTGTCCGTCCCTGGCCAGATCATTTTCAGAGCAGAATGAGCTATGCAACAGTGCAAGCTGCTTCATGACGCCTCTTCTGTGAGCGGAACAGTGGGCATGGAAACACTGGGATTTCAGAAATTTAAATACGAAGGTACCCCATGATACTATTCATAGAAATGAAATTTGACTTTAGGAAGGTACAGCTGAAGTCAACTGCGTTAGCACATTCACTGATTAAAGTATAGAACAATCGCCTTTATTGAATGTAAATACCCGAGATTTTATAATAATAGGATATGCTAAAAACGCTACGCAGTTGGTATTCCCTGTCCATAAGGAACATTAATTGCACATTACTCATGATCCGTGTACGAAAAAGACTTGAATCAAATTCTTCCGCATTATTCTTGCTTGGAAATTCACATATAACCACTCAACATATTTGTCACCAAATGTAAAAGACAATACATACAACAAATTATAGACTTTGTTGTGAGTATGACATTCCCCTGCTTTTTAACCTTGTCATCTAGATTTATACATATTTGACTACATTTGACTTGATTAGGTATTTGTCGAAACGGCAACACAACTGCCTGTTTTACGATATAACGTTTTCAAAATTTCGTTAAGTATTTAAATGTTTTCTCGAATACGATAAAATTCCGAAGCCCCATAAGAGTATTATTATGCCTGTTACCCACTTCTCAAGTGACTGGAGTTTCAAGTAAAACTTTATAAAATACACCTTTTGTAAATCTACCTTTTGTTATCGCTAATACGATTCTAAAACTGTCACTAATACTGAAAGTTATAATTTTCTGTGTCATACGGTATGACACATACCTCTATAACGTTTTCTGGACTAACCAGACAGATCACATTAAACTCTCAAGATTACAAGACTACTTCTGTTAATCCTATGCAGTAACCCGGACGACTTTAGATAACGCACAACAGTTACTAGTTTTATGAACAGCATGTCATCAGCATCACGAATATATATATATGTATAGCTGATTCATAATTAGCAAATAGCTAAAGCTTTGAAAATTTGGCACGGATCGGATGCTACGATGAAATTATTTGGACTTTTTTCACAGCAGCCATCATGCATTATTCTTCCAGGACATTATATATAAGCTTGATGAAAGAGTTCAGCACTGACTCGAAGCCGCCAAATGCTCAAAGGTTTCCTCAAAAGATGAGCCGTATGAGTTTCCAAACCTCCAAGTAGCAAAAGATAATTTGGAGTCGTCACCACCTGTACTTCATCAGTACCTTGTGTTTTTGGTTTCGGACGAGAAACTTGATCATTTCCTTGACTAGATCCTTCCGCACCTGCAATTCAGACATCTGGCATAAGCACATCCTGCCCTGTTTGATTATAAATATATTCTAATATTAATCTTTTTGATGGACTAAAACAAGCCTCACCGTTCGTTTCACCATGTTGCTTAAAGCATGTCATTTCGATTTCCTGGTCAAAGTTAGCCCTCCTTGAATAGTTTGGATTTTCGAATCCATCAACTGTTGTCACCCCTTCCCCGTTAGAAAATTCACTTGCTAGATATTTTTGCTCTTCGAACAGCGTCTCCATGCTCATATAATCTGAAGTTGAGTTCGGTATATTGTAATCTGCGAAGCGGACAGTTGAAGCGGATTTCCTCACTTCACGAACGTTTTTACTTCCGGGCTGAAAGCATGATACGGATTCTGATCTTTTCGTGGTGGACAAAATCCCTTGAAGTTGTTTTATCTGTACTTCATCAATCTCAATCAGTTTTTCTTCATCAATCTTTTCGAGCGTTTCATCCGGTGAGCTGGGTGAGCTTAGTGTCATGGGCGAAATTGAATTATTTAACCCTGCAACGTAAGAAGTAACCAAAGCATTAATTAAACGTATTCTCGTAGTCGAACATAAATGGGAAAACAGCAAATTTTCATAAAGCATTAATCTTGTTACAACGTAACACGGAAGGTCATATGTACAAGATTAGACAACAAGTAAAAGTGCTTAAAAGACAGAGTAAGTGAAAGGGGTACTAACCACACTCATCCACAACTGCAGAATCTAATGCCTGATAATTACCTAATCGATGATTATTCAAACGGTTACTAAAATCTCGTATAATATTAATATTTTTTAATGGATTTTGGGCTTGACCAGAGTGGGCACTCCCATTAGTATTACTACACCCATTAGGATGATGATTCCCCATAGCTGCAGCCGCTGAACAGATATTCACCAACTCATCATCCCACCAATACTTGCTATCATTATCCATGGAGGAAGATGGAGAGGATCCCTTCTGACCTCCGGCAATTCGTCTCTTCCCACTAAGTTCAAGACTTTTTGTCGAAGTTACTTTTGGCACTGTCTTCACGATTGCGGGTAGCATAACACAGGCAGGGAAGACACGAGGACATGGATGACACCCATGAAAAACCAGTCGATGAAACGTCTCTGTCCCTGCAATCGCCAGGGAAATTATCATCAGTAAAACAATTTCAACCTTAACCCACAGATTACCAATCATCTAACCAATTCCTTACCGAAACAAAATCTCCACACTTCGTCAATGAATCTTCCTTCTCGTTCGCCCCCGACCAAAATCATATTCCCTAGGCCGGTGCAAGCTACATGACCCCTCAAAGGACCTGGCCCATGCTTCGTTTTCACTAACATCCATTTCCTCTCTGCTAAACTATACTTCCAGCAATCGGATTTCTCTTCCAAATTATGCATACCGCCGTAAACATATAAAAAGTCGTTGTACTCCACCATGGAATGATTATGTCTTGGAGCAGGAGATGGATTCGATGACCAGTAAAATCTGCTTGGCAAGGGTTTATAAAATAGGTGCCAGGAATCGGTTTCTGAAATTTTTTCAAACAAACCCAAGTTTTTCAAACCCATCAAATCAAAACTACAACTCCCTCCTACGCTACATGCAAGTTCCCAAGACTTACCGAAATGAAATGCCCAAAGATCTCCAAGGGATCCTTTAAGGTCTCTATAGCCTCCATAAATGAACATGTAAGAATTGTAAACACAAGCTGCATGACCCCTTCTACCCACAGGAGTAAGTCCTTTCCCTCCAATTTTGTTTCTGTTATTAATTTCAGCCGAGTTCCATTTCTTCCATTCCCGAAGCTGAAAGCAAGTATTACACTTCTTCTTATGTTCATCAGCACTCTTCAACATTAGTTTCGGATTCAATTCAATTCTTTTACAAACCTTTAAGGAATAGATCCAAAGTGGCGTTGCACATTCGTCAGTCATTCCAATTTCTCCACCAAAAATATATAGTTTCCCATTATGATGAATCATTGTATGTTCTTGTAAAGCTGGAGGCCATTCATTATTTTCGTTTGTTTTTAAATTAGTCCACTCGCCCGCTCCTAAAATAATCAACAAACCAGAAGTTAGCTACACATGTGGAATTCAGTGCTCATTCATTAAAATAATTATCATCATCATCAAATTAATAACTTACTGAGATCCATTTTCCAGAAATCCTTCAAGGGATAAGTCCCACTTTTTCCTCCATAAAGGTACAAGACTTGTCCATCAAAAGCGATGGCATGCTTCGATCGACCCACCGGAGCGGTTTTCCCTTCGCTGCTATCCAACACCACATTTGACCACATTTTGAATATGTCAAGCTCAAAAGCGATTAATAATTCTTGAGCATTCCACCGCAGCCACTTAAGTCATGTCTCACTTCCCAACTCTGTATTCTTTCTCGTTCTTCCGACTCTAAAGGATTACTTCCTAGAACCTAAAGTTTTAGATCCCAGGGGTGTTTCAAAACAATTAGTTGAGATCAATGGAGCCGTTATAAAATTTTAAACTTACTTATTAATCATTTTAAAAACATTTATGAAAATACACTAGTCCTTAACTGTTTTATTTCAATAGCTTTAAAATATTTTGTCCTTCCTCTTTGAATTAAACTAACAGACTTTTTCCTAGAATCCTATCGTAGCTTTAGAATTGCGTGAATAAAATCACAGTCACATTGCGCACTTAAAATTACTCGCACAACCTAATAGTGCTCCTGCCTACAAATTCTAAAGCTAGTTATAGTGTACCGCATCCCTTGAGCGGAAATACAAACTCTTCAAGGGTTTCTTATCTTATTTGGCTCTCTTGAATGTAAACATTAGCGAGTGTATTTTGTGTAGAGAAATGTCAACGGAGGGAATTTGAGAACTTGTTCGCCGTCTCATCATCGCAGTAAAATATTCTCATCGATTGCTCTCCATGCTCATGCGCTTCCCGTATATGCATAATATATCCACAATCCCCATCCAAGAGATCCTCCATCAACATCACCCTTTCTCCTAATAAAGCTTTCTCCAAAATTCATCATCTTATACTTGAACGCCAACCAAACTCAAAAGAAAACATACTAGAGAAAAGTACAAGCTAAACTGAAATAATAAAAAGCTATACCAACTTACCACCGCATCGGCTTCTTAAGCTCCCGCAAGATGTACATAGACCTAAAACTTTGTTTCCCTGTCCACCCTACACAATTTGTCTCTTGGCAAGTCAAACTATAATCTCACTTCTCTAGTAATCTCATTAAGTAAACACCATCAACCCGAATATTCACAGCATGTTTACGGTTTCCTCAAAATTATCCTCCAGTCCTGATGTCCTCCTCTACACTTTTCTTACATAAACTTTGCCAACGTCCATCTGCAGTCTTTCCTGGTCTGCTCATATAATTGCTACTCTGTCACTAACGTTTTGTAATTAAAATATTACGTTTTCTTTTTTTATTATACCTCATTGTTTGCTGGCACGACATGTTTTCTGAATGATCAATAAAATTGCACCAAGGACACACCTATTTCCCTACAAAATATAGAGCATATACAAATGCGACATCATTAGTTTCACTCAAGGGATTTTTATCCCTTACAGACGAATTGCATTCCAGCGACTAATGCCGTCGTTAATTCTTCTTGCACGCAGTCAGGAGTTCAACATTGCATGAAATCGAAATCTAAAGAAATAAATGCATAGCTATAGGATAATTCAACCCTTTATTGCCGTCATATGACTTACAATCCCATTTAAACTTCTCGCACACATAGTATGCATGTATCCAGAAACAAACTTTTAGGAATGTATACATATATAGGAAAATAACACTCTAAGTTAATCATGTTTCAAAAACCTGTGCGCTTACTTTTCTCTTAATGTATATTACTTGATTTAAAATGCATTCAAATAAACTCTGTACAGAACTAACTCCGTTTCTACACGCTGTATTCTTTTGAATGAATAAGTCATTTTGAATCAAGAAAGTGAAACAGGAAGTGGTTCATATAATAACTTTGAATCCTTATTAAATTAACATGATTATTCGTCCTCATCCCGCCTTCAAACTTATCTAAACAACTTGGCTACAGAAGACTTTAATTATTTGTAGTGGAAAAGGTACTTACTTAGGTGTACTTTTACAATATAACCTCTTCAAGAGTATCTCGCACCCGGCATTCCCAGTAATACGCTCCCTGTATTCCATCACCTGTGGCTACACATGTTCACATGGTATCGTAGACGCTTCTCTAGGATAAAATCCCTTTGCAGCCCACTTGTCATTGTCCCTACATTTACTTAAATATTTACAATACATTGTACACAATACAGAAACATGACATTGCCCGTCGTTCCGCCACCCCCTCCTGTCACAAAGGCTTTCCTTCCGCTCATTCTCATATCCCACACGCTGTATTTTTTGCATTCAATAATAAATGCAATATTGAATATTTTTGCGTAAATTCAGCATCGTGCATATTGATACACGGCAGCAGGGTGCACCTTCGTGGGAACATCTCAATAGCCTCGTAATCTTGAATTGACAAACACAACTCCCTTGAGTGAGGGATTTAATGCTGGTCCACCTCAAGGTACATTCCTCTCAGAGTGTCAACGCTTGCTTTTCTTTTAGGCCCATTCTGTTTCCCAATCGTTCCGTTTTCAACATTTGTCATGACATTATTTAAAATACTGTTGAATTCCGTCACTACTTGCTCGCTTTCTCCATCTCCATCAACCTGTAAGGAAGAATAAGAATTTGGTTGTAAAGGAAGGGAAGTAAAAGCCAGAGTGCACTTGAGTATTCTCCCAATGTTTTCTCAGCACTTTTCTCCCTCCACCTAATCCTCAACTCCTTGTTACTTACAATGAATAATCGATGTTGGTCATCAAGGATTTTTAGGGTCGGCAGCGTAGTTACGCGGTAAATCTCAAGCCTTTTCTTAATTGCTCCTGGGGAAGTGTCGTCTATCCTAACAGATCTGGATCCAAGGCTACGCCCTAGCTGAACTTCAGAGCAGTCCAGGAGTATACAGGGTGGGTTTGTGTTTGTCTAGATTCAAAATATAAATTCTCCTCAGATACTCAAAGACAGAGCACTTGCTCCACCTTTTCCGCTTACTCGAATATTTTGTTTTGCTTACCAAATCCTGGAAGGATTTAAGTTGGACGGAGTTTCTCGGGAAACCGTCAATGACGATCCTCCTTTGGACACTGATGACGGAACTAATTAAATTCATAATTATATCATTCGGTACCAGCTCTCCCGCATGCATGGCTTTGCTTATGACGCGAACTTGCTCTTCGGAAAACTGTGAGCTCCCAGAGCGCGCCACTATCTCCCGAAGTTCTCCCCCAATCGAGAGGTGAAAGTAAGGCGAAGAGTTAGAAGACAATTTGGATTTGTTCGATCCAGGTCCACCTTGAAAGTATTACATCATTATACAATTTTCTAAATAATAATAATAAAAGGTTTCTTATTCCTCTTTTTATATTATAATGTACAATTTTCTAAATAGGATTCATTACAATCTTTACAAGTTTCTTTATTCCTCTTTTGATATTATAATCTATACTTACCAATGACCCAAATAACATGGAGGGGGCCCATTGGAACAATCCCGAGGATCCCAGTTCCATTAGCTTTAGCCGCAGTCGGGGCCATGGTTAGCTGTTGCGACTGCTGCTGCTGTTGTCGGTTGAGACTTGAATTTTTAACTTGTGTCATTATAGTGTCGATGCTTTGTAAAAAATCGATATAAACTTCAGTAGGTTGCCTCTCTCCGTCCACCTGCACCACAACAGATTCATTTTCTTGGATGTAATTATATTTTCCTTCGTGTCATTAACATTAATCAATAATGAGGTTTAGCTCAAATGAGATTTTCCTCCCATCGTGTCACTTACAACCGCCAATTTCCCAAGTTGATCGTAATATTCCGCTACAGCTAAAACATTCTTGCTGTAATTTTTTAGTTCCATCCTTGCCAGTTGAAGGACAGTATCTCCTAGTTGTGCTCCGAATTCAATTTGCTTCTCTAGGATTTTTACATGCCAGTTGAGGAGAATAACGCGGTCAACCCGCTGTAACTGGAACAAGAACACACAATCAAATCAATTCCCTTGACCTGAATAGGGAATGGTCATCTGCCCTCCGCCCGCCAGACGCACCACCACCGTCTTTGTCTCCACAAGACACGCAAATATTTTCATCAATCTCATTCAGCCCCTATGGGCTATGAGCTCTTAGTCCAATCCAAATCAAACTCTTATACATTATCCTACCACGTTTAGTCGATTCTGACGGACACAACTGTAGCCTTGAGAGCCTCCATCCTCAAGGCTACTTTGATGCATAAACCAAATTATTCCTAATTTAGAAAGGAGTAAATAACAGTCTCCTCCATAATAGTCTTCTCTTACTTTATCATTATATTCCACAACGTCTCGCATGGAGCGGGGGTATCCAGAAATCAGGTACGCGCTAGCATTCACAGCCATCTTCATCTCGATTAACAAAACTTCTAGTAGATTCTTTGGAGAAATCTGACTAAAGTCTGTTAAACCTGAAAAATGCAAACAAAGTAACACAGTATTATCATATCCGTCATTTCAACTTAAAACAGAACGTGGTCAACCCGGAAGCACAGGCCATCCAGGTGACTTTCTCCTTCCCTACGCCAACATGACTCACACGCGAATTCATCATTCATATTCCTTCACAGAGAAAGTGATTCCATCACTTCCTCAACAAGCAACACACCTGCTGCCTTTCTCTCCTTTCCGTCGTATCGTTTCCACCTTCCGTTATGAAACGTTTCTGAAATTACCGACTTCTCTTAAGAACTTCCTTCCTTTATTCAGGTCCAACGAACCTTGTCTTTACGTCAGACTTTAAATCTTACATCCTAATTTATAAGCCTTTGTAGTTTTTTCCATAATGTCACAAAATAATGCTTCATACTGGTTGTACAAGGGATACACAAGTTTAGCACTTAGAATCAATATAAATATAATTTTCTCATTAAGTCCTCATAAATTATATATACAAAAAAACGTTAACCCCGCCCAGGTCTTTATCTATAATTACAATCATGTGTAAATACTACTAATTAGCTCCTCAGTGGGCGCCTCTCACTCCTCCGTCCCTTGTCTGATGACAATCAATATAATGATAGGCAGCAGGTGGGCAAACGTCAACACAATCAACTCATAAGACTCATTCATAAGGCTCTCTTAGCCTATTCGTTATGTGCTCGAATCATGTTTCCAAGATAGTAAAACAAACGAATTTTCATTAATCCTGAATTACTCCCATTCAAGCTACACAGAAAAGGGTTGGCATTAATTTTAGTCCTGCTACAATGTGTTCATCTTTCGTAACCTTTTAAAATACGTGTCGAAAGACATGCAGTTACAAGAGTAGTCATGCATGCACGAAGAGAAAGTACAACTGAATATGTCAGCTCAGCACGTCGCTCCTCCTGCTTTCACCTGCAACTCATGCGTTGCGTAACATTTACTCAAATGCTTTCTCCAAATCCCAATAGTGTTTATAGAGTCTAAAATAAATTATGCACCATCTTATTTAATTAAGGTTATCTTTATGCCCTAAATAATGAATATGCTTCCAACATGACGTGCAAATGCAGATAGAATTCACGTCAAAGCCTAAATCTAGTGACTTATTCTGAATCCATTGTCAATTATATTTTTCATCGCAATCTATTAAACCTACACGCGTCACTTAAATCACAAAAATTCTTCCTCATATCATATTTTTAATGTAATCGCACCCAACTACCTGTCTGCCACCTAATCTATCGGCAGATCAGCCGACGATGACTGACACTTGGGAATTAGATTGCTTCATCATCATTCTAGCATTCACTGCACACTTGCGTTAATTTTCAGCAGCGCCTAAAAATAGGACAAGTATATTTCTTACCGTTTCCGACGATATGTTGCTGGATAAGGTCCGTCATATTGACATGTGCCAATCCGGGTCTTTCTTGGACAGCCCTGTCACAATGTGTAATTTTCCCCGACCCTGGTCCACCAAGAATAAAGATAATAGGAACCCTTGGCTCATTGAAACTAATGTTATCAAGTCTAGATTCATCCATGATCTTTCCGTTCATAACCGGTGGTAAGGATTGCTCAAATCGTCCTTCCGCTCCCAAGATTCCCGTTCCGTTGCTAGAGCTGTCTGAGGGAGAAGAAAATGCACAATAAAAAACCACAACCGAGAGCCTAGTCAATTCCCTGCAATTTCCGCATCTTTGAAATAATTTCCCATCTAATCTAGTCCAGCCTACACCAAATCACAACATTTCCGGCACATTCCACTCCAGAGACTACTACTGGAAAGTGAAAGCAATCCCCATTCAAATACAATTTCCGCTTACCTTTCCCCATACAAACTCCCATATGAGCTGCCTCTAAAACTTGTTCCAGATTCGTTTAGCTAACTGCATGCTTTTTCGGATTGATGTAACTTGAATCTTTCCAGCACGTTCGCCTCACACCAGCTTTCATCACGCGTTCCTCAAACAGGCACCTTACTTTCACCACCACCGACCAAATAACAGCACATACTGAAATCTACTTTCTCCTTTTTCAGGACGCAATCACAATCCAAATGTTTAGAACACCGTCCTCGACTCAAATTCTCACATATTTAATCCACTCTATCTGATTAGCAGCGTTTTGTACTGACCCCCAGAGCACTGATACACTTCCGTCCTACGGGACCATCCTAGCATGACTAATGGAAATAGGTCTGCTTTCTCCAAAGAAATAGCCATATGCAAAAACAGCGTAGGAGCTCCGTTTCTTAAAGAAATCCACCTTCTATTCTCTAGCTTCTTTATATTCAGTAAACATGCATCAACTGTACACTCCTTTGACCATCGACAAGCACAAGCTTAGCTTATTTTACCTCCCTCCCATCCTCCACTAATACTGTACTAATGGCACACATCATGCCATTTCCCGTTTTTCCAGCTAAAGGGAAACGGCGAAAGCTGGAAGTAATACATGCCAGAAAACCCACCACCAAGAGCTTCGCCATAGATACAATCCCCTCCAAAGGAAGACTCATCATGATTGGTCTATATATGAAGGAGACATTTGCTGTAATTTTACTTTCCAAACCCTACAATTTCTTCGACTTTCAGTTCCACAGTCAACTAACTTTCCAAAGACATAATCTCAAAGAATATATATCCTCTTATATGTGCACGCTCTCTCGCCTCCAATTCTCGTCCTCCTCCATGCATTATGAGCGCATTGATCACGCCAACGGCGGTCCGGAGAAAGTCCATTCAAACACTTTCTCCCTATTCCCATCGTATCACCATTGATTATTCCCCATACAATTCCAAACGCTTCCCTGTCCTCCATGTCCTACAATCGTATGTAAGTCCTCCAAGCCAAATTCGCACGCAGACCATCCCAGGCCTCAAAGAGGTGCAATTCCTCTAGGCTAAATCATATACTCCACCACCCTCCAGCGTCCTTCTCAAGTCAACTTTTTTCAAATGGTTCCAGCGCACGGAACAATTTGCTCTTCTTCATTTCCCAAACCCCTCCCACATTCTTCCTATGCTCTGTCCTATGCTCTGAGCGCCTATTCATCCTATTCCTTCCACTCCAAA
Source organism: Sminthurides aquaticus (assembly GCA_906901655.1). Taxonomy (NCBI): domain Eukaryota; kingdom Metazoa; phylum Arthropoda; class Collembola; order Symphypleona; family Sminthurididae; genus Sminthurides; species Sminthurides aquaticus. Next base: position 7,099,816 of record CAJQTT010000003.1, read on the forward strand.
TTTTTTCCATTCCTAATCGTCATTTCCATTTACCTGGTTTACAAGTTTTGTATCCCCCCAACCTCAATTCTTCGGCTGTACTTTTCACTCTTCCAGCCCTTTTTTTCGCTACAATTCCGTAATATTCTCATCCCTCCGTTAACATCATCTCTTCCTTCTTTCCCCTCATTTTACAAAACTCCTCCTAACCCAGATAAAGTATTACAATCGATTTAACAAAGTTTATATCCTCATTCCCATATTGAGCTTCAAAACCCAGCTTTTCTTGTCTTGTATCGTTTTCAGTCTCCTGAGAATGTTTAAATCTTATGCGGTCTTCCCCTCTTCCCTACTCTGTTGTATTATGTGATAGCAGCGCAGTTAGCAAAATGCCAGGAAATGAAAACCCCAGACCACTCTTTTCAGCCAAAATAAATGAGCTGCTACAAAATTTTTTTCTCATGCTTCATAACTAAGCGTAACATAAGTTTCAGCAATTTTCCGAGATTCTAATATACAGGTAAATTGGGTTTTATAAATGCAATAGTATAGTAGCGTTTATTCAAGAAACATTTACTTTGATGATATAATCTTTGACAAAGGCCCCCGCACAAGTGTAATGCTTTAATTTTCGGACTGAAAAATCGCCGCGTTGCTACGGGCAACATCAACAAAGTTGCTCACTTGAGTTCCTCAATCTGTTCAAGTGAGGAAATCACGCCACACAGCACGCTAAAACGCCCAACCGCCATTTTTAAATGCTTTTGATTTTGAGCGTGAACAGTGAACAGGAGGAGATTGTCTTATTACATGATACGACGGCCAATTGCATAAAAACTGAAATTATTATTAATTATTACATAGTAATAGTTCAAACAACGACAGAAATTAAATATTTTAAATCTATCGCACAAAGCTTAATCAACTTAAACTGCATATTTATTGTGTTAAATAGGTTATCTTTGAGCGCTACTATGCAAGAGGCATTGAATCAAGCTAATTGCGCGATTTGTGACACGGCTATCCAGAGGGTTTACAGAGCTATTGGAGCACTTGTGAGTTTCGAAGTACTTCCAATTTCCAAGAACTCTCGGGAGTTTCCAAGAACTCTTGGGAGTTTCCAAGAACTCTTGGGAGTATCCAGGAGCTCTTAAATACTCCTTAGAGTTTTTGCAAACTCCTAACAGTTCTTGGAAACTCCGAAGAGTTCTTGCCAACTCCCAGGAGCGCTTGCCAACACCCAGGGGCACAAGCTATATCTAGGAGCACTTGCCAACTTTCAGGAGCTTATGAAAACTTCCATGAGCACTTGGAAACTTCCAAGAGCTCCTAGGAGCTTCAAAGAACTCTTGGGAATTTTCAAGAGCTCCTGGGAGTTTCCAAGAACTCTTGGGAGTATCCACTAGCTCTTAAATACTCCTAACAGTTCTTGGAAACTCCGAAGAGTTCTTGCCAACTCCCAGGAGCGCTTGCCAACTCCCAGGAGCGCTTGCCAACACCCAGGGGCACAAGCTATATCTAGGAGCACTTGCCAACTTTCAGGAGCTTATGAAAACTTCCATGAGCACTTGGAAACTTCCAAGAGCTCCTGAGAGTTTTCAAGAACTTGGGAATTTTCAAGAGCTCCTTGGAGTTTCCAAGAGCTCCTGAGAGTTTCCAAGAGCTCCTGGGAGTTTTCAAGAGTTCCTGGGAGTTTCCAAGAGCTCCTGGGAGTTTCCAAGAGCTCCCGGGAGCTTCAAAGAACTCTTGGTAATTTTCAAGAGCTCCTGGGAGTTTCCAAGAACTCTTGGGAGTATCCACTAGCTCTTAAATACTCCTAACAGTTCTTGGAAACTCCGAAGAGTTCTTGCCAACTCCCAGGAGCGCTTGCCAACTCCCAGGAGCGCTTGCCAACACCCAGGGGCACAAGCTATATCTAGGAGCACTTGCCAACTTTCAGGAGCTTATGAAAACTTCCATGAGCACTTGGAAACTTCCAAGAGCTCCTGGGAGCTTCAAAGAACTCTTGGGAATTTTCAAGAGCTTCTGGGAGTTTCCAAGAGTTCCTGGGAGTTTCCAAGAGCTCCTGGGAGTTTCCAAGAGCTCATGAAAGTTTTCATAAGCTCTTGGAAGTTGGCAAGTGCTCCCAGAATATTGCTAGTGCCCCTGGGTGTTGGCACGCGCTCCTGGGAGTTTCCAAGAACTCTTGGGAGTTTCCAAGAGCTCCTGGGAGTTTCCAAGAGCTCTTGGGAGTTTCCAAGAGCTCCTGGGAGTTTCCAAGAGCTCCTGGGAGTTTCCAAGAGCTCCTGAGAGTTTCCAGGAGCTCCTGGCAGTTTTCAAGAGCTCCTGGCAGTTTCCAAGAGCTCCTGGCAGTTTCCAAGAGCTTATGGGAGTTTCCAAGAGCTCCTGAGAGTTTTCAAGAACTTGGGAATTTTCAAGAGCTCCTTGGAGTTTCCAAGAGCTCCTGGGAGTTTCCAAGAGCTCTTGGGAGTTTCCAAGAGCTCCTGGGAGTTTCCAAGAGCTCCTGGGAGTTTCCAAGAGCTCTTGGGAGTTTCCAAGAGCTCCTGGGAGTTTCCAAGAGCTCCTGGGAGTTTCCAAGAGCTCCTGAGAGTTTCCAGGAGCTCCTGGCAGTTTTCAAGAGCTCCTGGCAGTTTCCAAGAGCTCCTGGCAGTTTCCAAGAGCTCCTGGCAGTTTCCAAGAGCTTATGGGAGTTTCCAAGAGCTCCTGAGAGTTTTCAAGAACTTGGGAATTTTCAAGAGCTCCTTGGAGTTTCCAAGAGCTCCTGAGAGTTTCCAAGAGCTCCTGGGAGTTTTCAAGAGTTCCTGGGAGTTTCCAAGAGCTCCTGGGAGTTTCCAAGAGCTCCCGGGAGCTTCAAAGAACTCTTGGTAATTTTCAAGAGCTCCTGGGAGTTTCCAAGAGCTCCTGGGAGTTTCCAAGAGCTCCTGGGAGTTTCCAAGAGCTCCTGGGAGTTTCCAAGAGCTCCTGGGAGTTTTCAAGAGCTCCTGGGAGTTTCCAAGAGCTCCTGGGAGTTTTCAAGAGCTCCTGGGAGTTTCCAAGAGCTCCTGGCAGTTTCCAAGAGCTTATGGGAGTTTCCAAGAGCTCCTGAGAGTTTTCAAGAACTTGGGAATTTTCAAGAGCTCCTTGGAGTTTCCAAGAGCTCCTGAGAGTTTCCAAGAGCTCCTGGGAGTTTTCAAGAGTTCCTGGGAGTTTCCAAGAGCTCCTGGGAGTTTCCAAGAGCTCCCGGGAGCTTCAAAGAACTCTTGGTAATTTTCAAGAGCTCCTGGGAGTTTCCAAGAGCTCCTGGGAGTTTCCAAGAGCTCCTGGGAGTTTCCAAGAGCTCCTTAGAGTTTCCAGGAGCTGCTGGCAGTTTTCAAGAGCTTCTGGCAGTTTCCAAGAGCTCCTGGCAGTTTCCAAGAGCTCCTGGCAGTTTCCAAGAGCTCCTGAGAATAATTTCATTATGAATAGGTTTAATCATGTATTTAGTAAACTTGAATTTTTCTTCCACTACAATCGTTCCCAAATGTACACACGATTATTATCCCCATCATTCAATACGGAGTCAACACAACATAACTAAAAACTAAATGCCAACAATGTTTCAGTTCCTTTGATTTAAATGCGTAATCATTTCTTCAATATTTAAAAATGGCGGTTGGGCGTTTTAGCGTGCTGTGTGGCGTGATTTCCTCACTTGAACAGATTGAGGAACTCAAGTGAGCAACTTTGTTGATGTTGCCCATAGCAACGCGGCGACTTTTCAGTCCGAAAATTAAAGCATTACACTTGTGCGGGGGCCTTTAAGATAACAATGTTTCAAAAAATCAGATACGAAAATAAAAAACAAAAGTTTTCGAAATTGCATGACAAAATACGACCCTAATTGTCTTCTGGTCTTTTATAATATAATTCCAAGATAGATACGACTTTCAAAAAAACTTTTAACACATCACAAACTTGAAAGACTTGGAAAAATGGTCGATTTTGCTAACGTAGCGTGAGGACCCTGTGACCTTCATTTCCGGGAAGACTGGAAGGCAGGATTGTTGGAGTTCAGTTGGCTTGACCGGTTGTCAAGATCCGCTTGGCCTCCTGCACCCTGGTAGCCAGATTGGGACCCTGGGCCTGTTGCTGGGTTGTTTGGATTCATTTGGTTGGATCGGTTGTCCGTCCCAGCTTTGTTCTCTGCTCCCATTTCGAAGCCACTCCCACCTGCAAAAATGTTAATAGCCTTTGATTTAACGAAACGTAAAAACTGATACTCTCCTTCCAGTCTCCTTTCCGGATATTTGTTTCCCCGCGTGACTACTTTCTTATTACGAAAGAGCAGCAAAATACAAATCATATCATGTAAACCAGAACCTAATGCAATAATGAACAGAAAAAAGCTCTCTCTCTCTCTACTTACCAATGTCTCGAGTTTGGCCACTCGCACCTTTCACGTCTTTCCCGAAACCGCTTTTTGTTTGCCTGGTGTTCATCTTGATGTTGGAATTGACTGCAGATAAATTCGCTGAAAGTCTGGCTCTATTTCGTCGAGCAAAAACGCTTTGGTGTATGACGGCAATAGCTGTAAAGTTTTATTCCCAGTTTATGAAAAACACAAGTGCGTTCACACGTCTTCAACCAACGCTCTCAGAGGAATGATGACTACCCTAACACAGCTTGTCCCTTTATATTACAATTAAACTGCGTCTCTCCAAAACATTGTTACTGCAGGCCGAGCATTAAAACGCGCAATTGGTTTGCAGGAGGCTTGATCCCAAAAATATCCTTAGGAAAATTTAGAGGAAAATTCGGAGACGCATGTATGTAAACAACGCACATCCGAGAAACAGAAGCATCGTCACATAATCCTGGCATTAGCATCATAGACGGCGAACGCACTCAAAAGAATCATGGAAACAAACCTTGGATGTATAATGCATGGGTTGATTTGGACTAGCTGATGACTGCGTTCTGACCTGACTCGATATCCCAAACCCGCCGAAAGTATATGTAAAGATAGCTAGACTATACATGTAAATTATATTCTTTATAACACGCAAGTATGCAAATTGGTAGAAGCTTTATTTCTTAGGAGCTGAAAGTTTATTTCCGCCTTTACATTACATTAAAATATTATCCAAAAACATCTTCCAACTACAAAAAACAGCAAACAAACGTTTTGAAGAACTTTTAAAGCACTGAACGCTGACATGGCCAAAATACTTTTGCAAAAATAGTAGCATCGAAACCAAAGACAGATAAACTTATTTTATAGACTCAAACACCGGATTATTTGGATCCGAATGCTAGGAACTCCTGCGGGGGTCAAAGTCAACTCTTGATCACCGCGGACAGGTAATCCTTATCAGGCTCAATTCCCACACCTGAGCTAGGAATTTTTTCACTTCTTATGCTGGACGTTGCCTCTTTTGTAGTGGGCCCTGCCTGACCGCCTAGCTCATCCAAAGCTGGTCTCTGAACCCCTCCTGGAAATACGAGAAGGATATTCATGCCTCACAATTCCAATGCTTGAGACATTAATATTTACGGCATCCACACTAGTACATAGTAACACTACTGTATCCAACCCTTACCTACACCTACGGTTCGCATTTGACCCGTGCAGCGTTGACTTCTTTCCCGAAACTCCCTCGTGGTTCTCTGCTACTCATGTTTGGTCCGGGAAAACAATGCTGTTTTTGAAACAAAAAGACCAATTTGTCAACTACTTCTTACAAACCGTTTCCTCAAAGTTCCCCTAAAATCAGAAAACTTGCTCTTTATACTGACGTTCACAGTGAGAATCTGTGGAGATGGAATTATCATTCAATTCGTTACGAGGCAGTCAAGTCGCCAGCCCTGAGCTCCATAGCAAGCAGGAAAGGAAAATTTTCAAGGGAAAACTCCGATTCTTCAATTACGGCGCTTAAAACGCATTATAAGTTTTACCCGGAAGCAGAGCTCCGCGTATTACGGGTTACCGGAAGTTTACCACATCTCTGAAACGCAATTTTCAGTTCTCAAATGAGTAAGGATAATTCTGGCACTGCGCTAGCAAACTCATGTACATAATATTCAACGAGTCCTCAAGTTGTTCATAAGGTTAAGGATTGAGCAGAGCATACTCTTCATTTCTATGTACCCTATAAACTTTAGTGGCTACAGTTAGAAAATAAAGCAGTATCTGAAAGCGGAAAGGGAAACAGAAAGCCTCCCTGTGATGCCTCATCTCCTTATGCCAGATTATCGCAAATCAAGCACCATCAGTTAGTAGTACTGCAAGGATACTCTCCTGTAGCGAAAATGCAGCAACTTGCATATGCAAAGTTAGAATAAACCCTCACCAATGCCAAGATTACAAGAAGATTATCATTGTCACGGTTCCCTGCTTCGTGCCAGCTGGGGATCAAAGTTATTCACGGAGACTTGGATAATGATTCACTATTAATGAACACGAAAAATAAACAATTGCCCCAAAACTATCTTCCCTTTTAGATTTTCGGGAAAAAATGGAGAGAGCTGCGAGCTACGTGGAGTGGAGAACGTTCCCATGTAACGCAGTTTGCGCCATCCTCCAGATTCTCATGGAACTAGAACCTCTAAAAGGACGCCTGGAAGAATACAACGTTCGGAACAGTCCCGAAAACCGGTCTGGGCAACATCTCCGCAACTCTTATTTTCCAGACAAAAGCCTATTGCTACAGCACAGACTGCAGTTGCAAAGAGAAATGGCTTTCTCTTCCGTTGTAGTATCACTACCATTCATTCATGTGCCTCGCAGAGACAATTACAAGGAAAACACCAGATAAATATTTCAACAGGTGCTAAATGGCATCAATTCAATGTGAATTAATTGGTCAATTATTCTTCCACTCCTAATTAAATCGCTACTATCCGGAAATTAACTCTGACCTGTTACCCGGAACCTCAACCGGATGCAACATGCAAACCCCCTGCATCCTTGACCCGTACATTCTCCGAATAATTCCTACACCTCCTTGATTGCATTACAAATACCCTTTGCAGTCTTAAACATCTTGATGATTACAAAACCAATGCTTCAGCGCTTCCGACCCTACATCTAATTGATCCATGAACCTGACTCTTTGACCCTGACATGTTAAAGTTATGCCTAAACTCGAATAGCTAGTAGCTTTTAGCATTTTCTAGAACTTTAACAGCAGAGCTAGTATTACATCATTGTTTTCCCTATTCAAGTACTTGATGTAAACGAGATAGCGTTAAGTTAACAAGTGTGTATGACAGTTAAATCCACGTGTATTTTGGTGAATGTAAAAACTTTCTATCTAGAATACACTACGTGTAAATCCTTGGCTCTCTATTGAATCCGATCTAGATTCTCTTGTAAATCTACGTGTACTAAAGCAATGCAGCGCGCATCCACAGCCTTCGTCCCCATTCATCTACTCTCTTCTGGAAACATCTCAAGGCTTTGAGCCCTAGGCAAGGAGACTCTCACTCGGTTATTTGGAGGTAGAGTGAGAGGCAAGTCTCTAATCTCCGATTCACAGAAAGTGTCGCCAAGGTAATCCATCTGTGACGTCACGTATGGGCGTTATGAAGGCAAAAAGCTAACTGCTTGCAGTAAGAGGTGCCTGAATGTAGATTAGTGGTTGCCTTTTTATTAACCTAAGTGCCAAATGCCAAATAATCACAATTATTAAAGGTATTCATATATTTCTTAAGTAAATCAGGTTGTGGTTTCCTCGTTTATTAAGAAGTAAGTAGTAAGAAACAAGTACCGTAAAATCCCACCATTAAGCCACCCTGTGTGTAAGCCATATTAACTTATTTGAGGAAAAACACTTTTCATCCCATGCCACTCCCGCGTATAAGCCATGAATATTTTCATAGTAAACAGAGCAGGTAAAAGGTACTTAATTTATATTACTAAGGCATATTTACTGCAGATGTACTTAACCTTTAAAGATTTAAAAATAACTCACAGTGCTTGCCACGTCCCTTACAACTACATTTAGCGCTCCCTTTCGGGCCACCCCCAGGTCCTGGCCCAGGCTACAAGGCAAACGCTACCTACCAAGGACCCTCCTCGAAATGGAGCAGCAGATCTGAAATCCCGTCTTGTAAGGAATCAGTCCGCCGCGCCACTCGAAGGCAAATAGAATCCATCATTTAAATTAGAAACCTTGGAATCTTTCTAATTACTTTTAAATAGAAAGGTAAAAAAAGGAACCGTACCTAAATTTATTAAATTTAATAATGGTAAGCTATTGGATGAATGGAAGTGAAAAATCAGTAAGAAAATGTAGAATTGGAATTGCTGCAGTAATTACTGAATGAATGAAATGATTGAATTAAGAAATAAATGAAAAGAATTAGAAATCAAGCGTATACTAATTAGGGAATGGGAAACAGCTAATTAACAAAAATTAAAACGGAAAAGTTTAGATATTAAATGGATAAACGAATGATTATTTAATTATTACGACATGAAAATTAATGCTGGTGGAAAAGGAAATCAGAATGCATGCTGTATGAAATAATTTATTTGAATTCCCCGCGCTCGGGTTTGTTGACGTCTGCCAATAGTGCCGTCATAGCTAAAAATGATTTTAGCCATGAAGAGATTAGAGAGAGGACTATTTGAGCCCTGGATTCTGACTGCTACAACAGTGGAAAGAGATTCATGACGGTACCATCACATTCTATGCAGACGTCTCTCCAAGTTTGAATGAAAACCGCCTTGAGTTTGAGAAGATTCTAGCAAATGAAATCGTGCCAACCAGACGAAACACGTAAGAGCGAGACAAGTTCAACAGCCCGTTCGACCAATGAGAAATATCCACGAAAATCTTCAACCCCATCCAATCTGTTAGTTCCGTATGTACCCCAAGCATTACATCTGAGTCCCTACCTGTCCTCCTCTCGTATGCGAACTGCAAAACGTCTATCTGATTAGCGAGGAGTATTAAAAAGCCGACTCTTATAACGGGGATCAGAATTCAGAGCCAGTCAGTTTTTCACTTGTCACGACCCAACACAGTTCTTCCCAAACGGCAATCTCAAAATTTTCAACGATATTTCTCAAAACTAATTGTTCAGTGTTAATTTTTGGTGAATATATTCGGTTGAGAAACACCGAAATAAATTAATTCAAAATGAGACCGATACTTATTTTAAGTATTGTTCTTAGTTCCATAATTCTATCGGCCATCGCCAAGGAAGCCGATAAGAAGCAAGATGTTGGAACCGTAATTGGTATCGATTTAGGAACAACATATTCTTGGTAAGTATTCTTACTCTTCCTCTTGGTTAATTGCTGTAGTTAGAGTTAATTCCACTACAGTTATTAGCCGCAGTTAGCGTTTGATACTGGGTAGCCTCAAGGGTTCAATAAGGTGCTGGGTGGCCTTTCAGCTTGGGCTACCCTGTAGGCCAGCTGTTAGCTGATAACGGAATTTTAAATTCGTATTCTCTGCATTAGTTAATGGATATCCTCATCAACAATCGAAGCTGAAAGAGAGGAATTGATAGGGATTTTAAACCGATTTTAAGGTTCTGAATTGTAGAATGATGCAACGCTAACATTGTAGCTCGAGGAGGTAGGCTCATCAGCAGAGTTAGGTGGAGCAGGTATGAAAAACAAGTTGCCAACTCATAGCCTACTCACTCTCAATGTAGAAGAAGCTTAGGTATTTGGGATACATGCAGACCAGTATTTCTTATTTTTCAATCTTGGATAATATTTTTATAAGTTTGATATACAAATTCAGAATTGCTAATTTGATCCAATGGTGAATGGCAGGGGGAGTAATGAAATGAGATAGCTCAGACTAATCCAGCATACTGATTGATATAATAGGAGAGGGAGAAAATTTGGTTCGTTGGTGAATGATGAAGCTAATATTTTAATCCTATTTTGCAGCGTGGGAGTATTTAAGAACGGCCGTGTAGAAATTATCGCTAACGATCAAGGAAACCGTATCACTCCATCATACGTTGCATTTACCGCTGAAGGAGAACGTTTAATCGGAGATGCCGCTAAGAATCAGCTTACGACAAATCCGGAAAACACCGTTTTCGACGCTAAGCGTCTTATCGGAAGAGAATGGGACGACCACACCGTTCAAAGTGATATTAAGCTGTTCCCCTTCAAAGTCGTGGAGAAGAGCTCAAAGCCTCACGTGCAGGTAAATGCCGGGTTAAAAGAGATTACTATAGCATCATATGTCATACTTGGGACGGAGATAAGATAGCTGCTGGCTTGAAGAGAAAGTTTTATCTTCGCCTTTGGAGATGTGCCATGTATTACATAACAGGGAGCTAAAAAATTTGATTGATCGGTACAGGTCGACACATCTCAAGGACAAAAGACTTTCACTCCTGAAGAAATCTCAGCTATGGTCTTGGTTAAGATGAAGGAAACCGCGGAAGCTTACTTGGGCAAGAAAGTTACTCACGCTGTCGTCACCGTACCTGCTTATTTCAATGATGCTCAACGTCAAGCTACCAAGGATGCTGGAACCATTGCAGGTAAACTATTGACCACGAAGAGAGTACTAATATTTGCATAAGGTGCCGTTATGATTTGCATTAACACATTTGCTTTTCCATCATTTCAGGTTTAAACGTCATGCGTATCATCAACGAGCCTACCGCAGCTGCTATTGCTTATGGTCTTGACAAGAAGGAAGGAGAAAAGAACGTTCTTGTTTTCGATTTGGGTGGTGGTACTTTTGATGTGTCCCTTCTTACCATTGATAACGGAGTTTTCGAAGTCATTGCCACCAACGGAGACACCCATTTGGGAGGAGAAGATTTCGATCAACGTGTTATGGATTACTTCATCAAGTTGTACAAGAAGAAGAAGGGCAAGGATGTCAGGAAGGATAACAGGTAAAATAAGAATATTTAGAATTAGATGTGGGATTCTAAAATGTATACTTGGTTTAATAGGTTTAATGTATTGGATTTGTCAAAAGCAATGAAGCTTAATCACTGTTGTATTTTACAGAGCTGTCCAAAAATTGCGTCGTGAGGTCGAAAAGGCAAAACGTGCTCTCTCCAGCTCTCACCAGACCAGAATTGAAATCGAATCTTTCTTCGAAGGTGAAGATTTCTCCGAGACTTTGACCCGTGCTAAGTTTGAGGAATTGAACATGGACTTGTTCAGATCTACCATGAAGCCAGTACAGAAGGTCTTGGAAGACGCTGACATGAAGAAAAAGGATGTTGACGAGATCGTACTTGTCGGAGGTTCTACTCGTATTCCCCGCATTCAGCAATTGGTTAAGGAATTCTTTGACGGCAAGGAACCAAGTCGAGGAATCAACCCCGATGAGGCTGTCGCCTACGGTGCTGCTGTTCAAGTAAGTATTTGATAAATAATTCCAAAATCACATTCCAGAACTAGAAATACGAACGTCCTAAAACTAACATATATTTATGATTATGCAGGCTGGTGTTCTCGGAGGTGAAGCTGATACTAGCGATATCGTCCTTCTCGACGTCAATCCATTGACCATGGGTATCGAGACTGTCGGAGGAGTTATGACCAAGTTGATTCCACGTAACACCGTTATTCCAACAAAGAAGTCCCAAATCTTCTCAACCGCATCCGACAACCAACACACCGTCACCATCCAAGTTTACGAAGGAGAACGTCCAATGACCAAGGATAACCATCTTCTTGGAAAGTTCGACTTGACTGGCATTCCCCCAGCACCCAGAGGTGTACCACAAATCGAAGTAACTTTCGAAATCGATGCTAACGGTATCCTTCAAGTCAGTGCAGAAGACAAAGGCACCGGCAACAAAGAGAAGATTACCATCACCAACGACCAGAACCGTCTCACTCCTGACGACATTGAAAAGATGATTAAGGTGAGGCAATCCTTTCTACTTTTCAATTTGATTCGCTTTCACTATCGTTTACTTGAACATCTTTTCCCCATCATACGAATTCGAGAATCTATGAATGAAGTGTACTTATTATGACTTTCTATATTTTAGGATGCTGAGAAGTTTGCCGATGACGACAAGAAAATAAAGGAGAGAGTAGAATCCAGGAACGAATTGGAATCCTACGCCTACTCCCTCAAGAGCCAGATCGGCGACAAGGAGAAATTAGGAGCGAAATTAAGCGATGAAGAGAAGACTAAAATGGAAGAGGCGATAGAGGCGTCAATCAAATGGTTAGAATCTAACGCTGACGCCGACTCTAGTGACTATAAGAAGCAGAAGAAGGAATTAGAAGATATTGTTCAACCTATTATTGCCAAATTGTACCAACAAGGTGGCGGAGCTGGAGCTGGAGGCAGTCCTCCTCCATCAGGAGATGATAAGGATGAATTATAAAACTTTATTCCATTTAAGTATTTCTTCACTTCAGATTCAAACTGAGTGAGCAAATGTCAACTGAACCATACATAGGGAGTTATTCGCAAATCATTTAATTTACAGTCTGCTAATTTTTTCAGCGCCTCCCCCTCAAGCTCTTCCGTATGAACGAGTAGATATAGCACGTAGTGTGAAAAAGGACATACTTAGGTAGACCACGATGAATGTACTTGAAAGAATTCAGTTTGTTGTATGATTAGGAAGAGTGTGAGAGTCACAATGAACGCTAATTTATGTAAAAGGTGTGTGCGTATGAATGTATGAGTCAGGAGTAGCGAGTATTTATCGGGTGATATAATTTTCCATGTTCTTGTTGGTGTTATTGTTTTTCAGTCCATAATTCTGTTCAAAGTGCTGCATCCCTTTAAAATCCCAGTGTTGTAATATTTCAGGCGGTTTTGTTACATTCACCTTCCATTCACGAATCACCTCCCCTGATTATCCTATTGTCTTACTGCTAACTCATAGCTTTAACGAACAGTTAAGTCCGTAGGGGTAGATTTGTTTAAAGGGGTTTAAAGATTTCGCAGCAGTGTTAAGAAGTTTTCTAAAAAACTCGATTTAAATCAAATATATTGAAATAAACAGTTTTTCCAAAACAGTGAATGCCATCTTCTCATAATACTTTTTGCTTATTAACCTGTTGAGAATGTAAACAACTGCATCACATAAACCCCTAGGTCAACCATCTTAGACTTTGCCATCACCATTCCAAGATCTCGTCACTCGCCAAGAATTTATATAAAACACTTGTTATCATCAACATTCACGGTCTTCACAAGCAAGGACATTTCCCCAATTCAACTCCTTGGAAACCTTGATTACATTATCCCTATCAAGAATATTTAGATCATCTAGAGAGAGCCAAGAAGACACTGAATTTTCCTTCAAGCGCTCATGGTCAAAGTGCTTTTTTATTTTCTTCTAACATGTTATAAATCCTTCCAAGAAGTTCACGCTACACGTCGAAGCGTCTCTTCTCCTAGAGGAGTTTTATCGAGTTTTCCAATCGCCAATTCCACCTCAAACTAGTTTTACCTTCTCGGAAATTCGCTTTCCATATCTCCGACGCTGACTGATATAAGAGCTTCATCCCAGCTCCTGACAGTAACCTTACAGCCATCACCATCACAGAATCGGACTACATCCAAATCTAACCGGTAAAACCAAGAAGCTCTGCAAGCATACATACGCGAAACCTGAAAGTTTTTGGCGCATATACGCCTCCCAGCACGCACTCAACGATCATCTGCATCTAATTATAGTTTGCAACTCGTTCGCGAATACTGATTCCTCTCTGCTTCTACACCCTATGCCACAGAGTTGTAATAGCACATGCATGTTTTCCATAGAGCAAACAATTGTTTGGCAGCCCTTCTCATTTTCATCATCAGTTTTCCTACAAAAGCGCTAGCGCTAGAAGGTTCAACCTTGCTTTATAGCACCGAAAGACCGGGTTTTTTTCTCCCCGTCTTTCAGTCTGCCTGCTGACGCTTAGTTCTACCCGGCGTGTCTCCGTAAAGAATCTTTTTCTACCATAGTTAAACATCCCGGTTTCAAGTTTTACCCGGATTCAGAGATTTGTGAGCCGTGTCCCATTAATACGGTAAGTATATTATATTCTCATAAAACGTTTTTATAACGATATTGCTGCTACCGCTAGCGAAATCCACAAATATCTTCAGCTCATTGAGCAGCAAATTCAAAACGCTTACGCAATCTTTCTCCTTTGGCGAACATGCAGTAAGGCTTCAGGCAGTTTTATGAATTAGTGACATTCAGTTCAGGAGAACAAATCCCTATGATTACCTGGCTCTAGATGATAGAAGGAACTGTGCCGTGTTTCTATCATCGCTCAAGTGCAGCTATGCATTTTGATCAATGGTGCTAGTGCTGCAACACTTGTGTGCTGCTCTGTGAGAGAAAGGATAGAAAGCTGTATTTTAACAGGGAATCCCTAATAGGTACATGGGCTTGCGATTGTACAAATTGCAAGCTTTGTCCTCCCAGAATGCCTCACTCGAAAGTATTGTTACAATAAGAGGATGTGAATCCAGTATTCAGCAGGTCAGGGTCAGCGTGAGAATATCACGGCTCAGCTTTTATATTCCACGGCTTACATGAATGTTAACCTTAGGAGATTTTTTTCCTTGGGAGGTCTTGGAGCACATGTGCGTGATGTAGCTTCCAGGGAAAAGTTGGACAGGGAGAGATTATTGCCCGCAACGATTTGAATCACATCCTGTACACAGTCCTACTGCAACGAGCATATGTATTTTCCTTGAGAAAGTCCGACTCGGAGTTTCATGTACACACTCGTGCTTTTGCCACACACGTCCACCGAGTTCCGAGGAAAAATCTGCATTGCACAATTCGTCCCCGTAGATTCTCGTAAAAATCTACTTATTTATTACCCATTAAACTAGTGCTAGTTAAACTTCAGCTGAAAAAAATTCTTCGTCTGTAGACGGATTTCTTGTGGCCCATTTTCCTCATCCAGTATAGGTGTGAAGGAAACATAAGTGAATTTAACAGAATAATTTCCGGGTCTCTTTAGAGCAAATCTGAGAGACCTGATGGCCAACAACGTCTCGAAAATGTGTCATTAGTAACATTACCTTAGGTAATTTTATATCCACGGATCAGCCTGTACCTGTACTGTAATGTAGGAACCTCGTTGTAGCCGTAGGTTAGAGTTGAAGCTATTCGGGTAATTTTTCGGGCCAAGAATTGTCAACTGTGTGCATATAACGAGTGTGTTAACTAGGCGGGGCCCGAATTCGGATAGTCGGATCTGCTCCCAGTTAATCAGGAGAGTGCTGTTAAAACAATGGGACTATAGTATTGTTTGCGATAATTTCCCATATTGTATACAATAACCATGGAAACAGAGGAAACTAGTGATATTGACCGGTTGACAAGGCTGTTCAACAGCCTTGATACGGATAAAAACGGCCGGATTGACATCAAGGAGTTGACGGAAGCTTTGAAAGATGTTGGTGATCATTGTGGATTAGCTGTGGCTCGGGTAGGATATTTAAATGTTATTTTCTGGCATCGCTGTCGTGACATTTTATCCGGTACGTTGCGTCTGCAGTCTTGAATTTTCCTTTTCAATATGTTTACTTTTTTTATTACAGAGGCTTTTGTTAACGAGAGATCACGACTCATCGGGTGATATAAGCTTGGACGAGTTTATTAATTATGCACAACACCACGAGAAAAAGTTACGTTTGGTCTTTAGCAAGCTGGATAAGAATCAAGACGGAGTCTTAGATCATAATGAAGTCATCAGCGCATTTCAAGACATAGGTATCTCTTTAGGGGATGAAGAAGCAAAAAGTATGCTTCGAAGGTACGGCATACTACAACACAATTACTATGTTCCAGGTGTATATTCTTACTGGTAAATAATTTTCAAAATTTTTAACATGCGCCTTTGATTTTACAAATTCAGGATAGCTGATGACGGTTCTGTAGAAATTACATGGGAAGAATGGAGAGATTACCTGATATTGAGTCCGTCATCGGACCTGCACGATGTCTTCCGGTATTGGAGACATGCCACCGTGAGTTGAAATTCATTCATGTTTGTTGAACGAATGCTAATCACTTGATCTTGTCATCTGTTCCAAGACTTGGCATAATATCAGTCTTGCCCGATCTTCCTTATCGATTCGTGACTAACTGAATTGATTCCAACTCCAACTATTGACATCTGCATCGTAATATGCATTCGATTGCAATCACGTTCTTGTGATTGTTTCTTGGTTTTATCATAAATGGGATTTGTTTGTAGTACTTAGATCTGGGAGAAGACACAGCTGTACCAGACGATTTTACCCCGTATGAATTAAACACTGGAATGTGGTGGAGGCATTTAATGGCGGGCGGAGTTGCTGGCGCTGTTTCCCGTACCTTTACAGCTCCGTTGGACCGAATCAAAGTTTTTCTGCAGGTATACACTTTATAGAGCCAAAGTTTGGATAATGTTCTCCTCGGTGATAGTGTAAAATACTAATGATAATCCTGGGAATTCTAGGTGCATGGTTGTAAAGAAAGCAACAAAGGGCTAGTCAGGTGCTTGCAAGGAATGCTTGTTGAAGGAGGCTGGACCTCATTATGGCGTGGCAACGGTGTGAATGTTATCAAGATAGCCCCGGAATCTGCCTTGAAGTTCATGGCCTACGAGCAGCTGAAGCGTTTAATTAAGGGAAGTTCTGAAAAAGAACTCCGAATCGGGGAAAGATTTTTAGCCGGTTCAATTGCCGGTGCGTTCAGTCAATCTATGATTTATCCTTTGGAAGTAATTAAGACGCGGCTTGCACTTCGCAAAACAGGTATGGAGATACTCGAAAATAATATTATTGTGATGAATCTTATCTACTACGAAGTACTGATTTGTAATTGGACTCATTTTTGTTATTCAGGAGAGTTTTCCAGCGTTTTCGACCTCACATACAAAATGTACTCTCGGGAAGGCTTGAAAGTCTTTTATCGCGGCTACATTCCAAACCTCTTGGGGATTCTACCATACGCAGGAATAGATCTAGCAGTTTACGAAACACTTAAGAATTTTTATTCTACAAAGGAACCTCCATCCGTGTTCCTTTTACTTGCATGCGGTACTGCGTCATCGGCTTGCGGACAATTAGCAAGTTACCCGTTAGCTCTTGTCCGCACACGATTACAAGCAAGCACGGAACTTAACCCAAATACTAATATGAGATTTTTATTCGCAAACATTTTGAAAAACGAAGGATTTGTTGGCCTATACCGCGGACTCCTGCCTAATTTTCTCAAAGTAGCACCTGCAGTTAGCATTAGTTATGTTGTGTATGAAAGAGTTAGAGAAGCACTGGGGGTTAAAATGACATAAGGAGCAATAAGTTTGAAAGTTAAATGTTTTTCGCAGTTATCAGTTACGTTAAAGACTGGCACAACTGTTTCCGATAGCCTTATTCATCTGAAATCAGTGTTTCTTACCTTGCTGAGCGTTGTGCACTCGCTACTCGCATCTCGCTACGAGGGATTGTGGAATGCTTCTCTGCACACTTAGTATTTGACTGACTTTAGTTTTTTCCTATTTTAGAATAGTTCCTCAAGCGTTGTTACTTTTAGATAACTCGTAACTCTGTAATTTGTGCGTGTATCTATTCGCTGTCATGTCCCTACGTACTATTACTGTAATGAGGTGTGCCGGCATGCATTCATTTGATATTCACTCTACGTTGAATTTTGCATTGCACATTTATTGGCAAATTATAAAGCGAATGCGAAGTTATTGACTATCGGAAATAGTTCAGAATGGACGGAATAAACTGCTCAAACAATGGTAGCTGCAGATTTACCGTACAAGCACACCATGTATCAACCGTTTCAGAAGTAGTCGTGAAGCCGTTTCCCGACATCATTTCGCTTAAGGATGAGGATGTATGGATTTATCACCCCTCAAGCGAAGCTAGTTTCAGCAAAGGGAGAACCCAGCCTGTAGGTCTGTCACAGCGTTGAAATGTAGTTCTGAATCTGAGTAATGTTTTTGCCTAAAGTTCTGCTAAGCCAGGGATGTGCTGCTTTTTAGGGCTCCGATCCGACTAATAAATTTGGGGCTTGCTCGGTGCCAGAATGATAACAACATTTTATTAAGCTTATTTATTACGAGAAGTGGCGAAGGGAGGTTAATGTGAGATATACGAGCTCTGTTTTGGTACTTAACCAATATAACTTATTATGAAATCTGTGATTCAAAATAGTTGTTGTAGATTTTGTTGCAGATTACTATCCTGATTCCGATGTTAAATAAAAGTATCGTGCTACCCTTACAGCATGAAAATATACGCAATGTTATGATATCAGTGTTTAATTACCCCTTGCGAGGTAGCAAAATATTTTGTATTTTGAACGTGTGTCAAAAATTATGACGCTTTCTCATTTAACTTCAATAATGCTATTTTCCGTTCAAATTTTTCGCATTTGATTCATAATAAACATTTAAGATACGCTGCGAATGATCTTTCAGACCTACAGATTTAAATAGCGAGATGCGAAGAATGTATCACAATTAAGGAAACTACATAAAATATAAAACGAGAACGTAACATGCATTATGACGTTTTGTATGTAACCCAAACACAATTCTTACATAATCATAAAAGTATCTAAAAAGCAGCACGCTTAGGGTAACAATTGCACATGATTTTTGCCGAGTCACAATTTCGTCTCTGGGTGCCCAGGTGACAATTTCGAATTAAGGCGTGATGAAAATTATTAGTTATTAGAAAAACGACATCCGGAGATCCTGTACATAATATAAAAATTACTCTAAAAAGTCTTCATCAATACTTGAAAGGTCACCTTCAAACCCTACTATTAAACTAAGATTGAGTTGCTTCAAATGTGGAATGATATTGTTCGTAAAATTCCAGCTATACATGCGGAAAATGGGCAATTCGTTAGCCTCTCTTAATAGTTTGAACACACTAGCGAACAATAAATACCAACTTCTTTCCATTGCTCCTCCTTCTTTTAGCCTGTAACAGAAAAATAATTTTTGTGAAGTTATCGTCTTAAGGTTATGTTATTAAAATGTTTTTCCTCCAATTTATATACACTCAGAAACTGTATATATCACTTACAGCACATACTGGCTGCATCCGTTCGAGTTTACCAGATGATGCTCCAGTATGGAGAAGCATATTCCGATTTCGTGTATAATAATTGGCCATAAGGATGTTAAATGAACGTATGACAATTTTTTCAGTAACACTCGAAAGAGCAGCATTACACTTAGCTCGATACTTGGAATGACCACAGTTGAAGCTTTTAAGGACTCCGAAATTCGTTCTGAAATACACACACACATCTCATCTATATTTTCAGATGCCAACAAACCAAATGCACTTTCTGATTGAGACATTACCTTGTATGCTAGTTATAAACTTCACATATTCATCAACTTCCGAAGAATATATCACAACTCCCAATCTTTTGAGCAGAGAAGCCCGATTATCATTCTCGGTTTCTTTGGAAGAGAAAATGTTCAAAGAATTTGATGTTGGAACTGTAGCGCGAGCTGAAACATACCACATTTAGTTATCAAACTAATCTAGAAACTTATCTTCTTTACATGATTGAAAAAACATCCACAACAATCAATTACCGATTAGTTCCGTGAAACTGTTTTTATCCTGGCTAAAAATATTGTCAAGGATAACCATCCACTGATTGAAATCTTGCAAGGTCATCCGGAAGAACGAAGGGTCTATCAAATACTCAAATATTTCTTTTTTCCAAGCCTTCCGCAAATGTGTGTATTTTGTAAGATTTGTTAACAGGATAGTCGTTGGCGTAAACGTTGGACTCGCTCTATTAAACAGAAGTAATTAATTTCAAGTACATTCTATGCATAATTTCAGCAAACATCTCAAGAATTGAACCAGTCGCCACTTACTTGCTTTTAAGATGCGCCATTAAAAGGTATATCATGTGGCTTAAAATAGGCAACAGTTTGTCTTTATCGTCCGATCCCCATACTATGTCCAGCAATCCGTGCAGATTATCGGAAAGGCAACTCAAACTTGCAATGATGACGTCTTGCTGGTAAATTATTATGCTTCCCTTTTTCTTCGAATCAGATAGACTAGTGCTAGAAGAGATAGCTTCCAGGAGCTACAATAGTTTTAAAAACATTAAGCTGCGTCCAACAAAAGTGTACAAACTTTAAGCAACTGTATTACCTTCTGAGTAACTTCTTGAAGCTCTTTGATCTCGGTTTTTGTCCAGTTGGATTGGAGGCCTATTGTGCACATGATCCGATTCAATATGACCAATACAATATTTTGGCCCATCGGCAAGTTTAAGTTGGATCCTTCTCGGATAAGACTGATGAGAGATGAGTTCGGCAAATCATAATTGATAGTAGAAATTCTTTCGATATACTTGGCATACAATGTCAACATGTTGATCACATTTGAAGGACCCTATAGAAAATGTATACGGTCGTATATAACTCGGAAAAGCGGTGCATGATTATTCCAAATAATTTGTAGCAACGAAAACGTACCTTCGCATGAGTGATAACGTTGATAGTGGAAGTGGTTAAATTCGTTAACCGAATTACATTAAGCTGTACAATTATTTCCACAAGATCATCCGTTGCTGCGATATCGGAAGTCGACGAAATGAATTCCTCCATATGATGCAAGGCGATGGGATTCAGCAGATTAATGATTTTTTGCTTGAGAGAGCTAAAATAAAACATTCTTTTTTAAAAAGTGCCTTTCAGCACAAATACCAGAGATGCTGAGGATCCACTTACGGAAAATGTATCCAAACGTGAACGACGGTCTTTAGAATCATTCCGAAATCCTCCAATAGGTTGAACTTGGTTTGACATTTTAGTCCTATTTCTTTTGTACTCAGGTTGTTGTTATTATTAGCGCCACTAATATTTAAATTTGGCAACCAATTGAACGGGTTAAACCATGAAGATTCTGTTGTATTCACCTTCATCTCAACATTATCCTGATGAGACACATCCAGGATGGCAAAATGTAGAATGGTGGTCAATGCGGATAGATTAATGGAAGTCGATTCATGAGAATGAGATTTCGACCTGTGAATTTCGAAGGATTACAATGTATTGTATATGATATTGAATTTTATGAAAATATTTGGAGGTACAGTTTCAGAGAACTTACGTTAAGTTTTCGCACAATATCTGAATAATCTGCTGCACCATGCGCAAATTACTGCAGTAGCCAATGGATTTTCGAAGGAGCGTTTCCCAGTGAATGGAGCAATTTAAAAGGCCTTTAACCAGAATGGACTTGAACATGGGTTGATCTAATACAGGCACGTTTGGTACATACTTCTTCGAATTTTCATTAACGCGGTCATTTGTAGAATCCTTGACTAGTACTCGAGATTCCAACTGAATCAGCGCTGTAACGAGTCTGGCAAAGGAATAGATACTTTAGATAGTGTTGCTCTTCCATAATATCGTACTTTCGTTGAAGTGGTATATATACGAAAAGAAATGTTGACATACTTGATGTACTCTATCTGAACGATCTCCAGATAGTACTGGTGAGAATAGTTAAACTGTAGCAGCCGATAGCAATGTGAAAGTTCCACGCCGTCGTCCAGATTCAGTATGGATAGAAGTCCACTCAAAATCTTTTTGACTAACTTAGTATCTTTCATTACGGAATCTGAAATAGAAAAGCTCTTCAATTAAGCCAATAGTCCGATAGTAACATCTTCCGAATAAAAGTAAAGACTTTCAGATTAGTACGTTCATGTTATAAGGAAACCCATACCTATGTAACATGGAAACGAGTTCGACTGATGATTCATGTTAGTACTCGTGAGAGGAATCAGATCGCAGCTGAGTTCGTTTAAGATAGAACAAGCTGTTACCTGTTAGAAACGTAAAATTTATCATCAGCAATAATCATATACAACATAATGACAATTGTTGTATAAATGCATGCTAGCACGTGTGCTCGAAGTGTTGATAAAAAAAACTTACTTGTATCTCTAAGTTGCCTAATACATCTTCAGCGGTTACGCTTTCATCATAAAAACTAGTGATGTAATTGACAAGGCATGTAATTACAACATGTATGTAATTACAGTTCGAACTGTTGAAACAATACATTTGTCCCACTAACTTTCCCAAAAGTTTAAATCTTGGACTTTCACTCAGATTCACAATACAGAGTTTCATCACAAACTCTGGAAATTTCAACATGCGCCATAGCTTGTTTAAGATAAAGTTCACACGCCGGTTATCATAAACTTGGTTATAAACCAAAACATTAAAGTTACTATCACAAACACTAAGATTTCCTGTTGATCGGTGTATAAACTTATTTGCAGACAGTTGAGATATAGGGCTCAGTTCGTTCTTCTCCACTACAACCTTACTGCTTCCGATGCTACCACCACTTCGTAAGTCTGGCGTTGAGTTCGATTTGACTTCCGTATAGTAATGTCGCTTCGTGGACTTATCCATCAAATTTATAATCAGAGGGTCCATGACTATGTAAGGAAACTTATTGATGATTTCGTTCAGGCAATTAAAACTTGCGTGCTTTATTAAATTGCATGTCCCTTCTAGATTATCGACCAGCTTCAGGATGCAGCTGTCCATATGACAAGAGTTGTGGCAGGAGAGAATAAAATCTTGAAAATTGAGGATTTCTCCTACTGAATTTAACTTGATCACAATAAGAGATTCGGCTTCGGGAAAGTATTGAAACAATTTAGCCATTGTGTCGTAGTTTCGATCTGACCACAAGGATTCAATAATTTTGGAGACAACAGGGTGCTTTTTTAATTTTTTCATTGGTAGATAATGAATGACTTGCAGAAACGCATTTAACGCATGTTGTTTAGAGGCAGAATTTTCGACCGAGTAACAGGAGGTCAGCAAGCACCGCAACCATGACTGGTTGTATGATGTGATTTCTGCAGTTATGACTTGCGGAATAATTCTGTGCATGGACGCTCTTAAAAGCTCCAGTTTTGTTGATTCACTCTCTTCTTCAATGGCCTCATGGGCTACTTCAAAATTTCCTGATTCATAACTTAGCTCATCCGATGAAAAACTCGTCATATTTCCAGATTTGGCATCCTCGTTTTCAGTATCAACAATGTATGTACCAGCACTTCCTGGTCTGGAGTCATCTTGTTTAATTTCTTCTTCTGAATCTTCTAGACACTCTCCGTCGTTTCTGGCAATTCGGTCTAAGTGCTCATTCAGATCATTTAAAATCACTTCCACTTTTTCACTAATGCAGTCCTGCGATTTCTCTGAATCCCGACGAGGCCGACACTTCTCAACCAAGCTATCGGTACATCTGTTGTCTGCAAAATTCGGTTCTTCATCACACACTTGCGGAAGGGGTGCGATCAGACCCCCAGACTTTAGGAAATCCACTGTGTCGGTGTGAAGCCCAAAGTGGTGGTTGCAACTGACTACACTTTCACAGTCAAGACTGTCGTAAAGGGAAAAGTAATTTGTCAATGGTTCTGTATCTGCTGACTCCTTGGGTTCGGAAGACTCATGGCTTTCGCTAATTACATCTCCTACTGTATCTGTGATAGGTGGAGTTGCAATACTGTCATAACCCAAACCGGGATCATAACTTTGGCTATCACCGACTCCCGATTCCTTAGAGGTTTCCGTATTTTCTTCACTGTATAATTTACCCTCTTTTTCAGCTACATCGATCATCGAGTCCGCTGCATCACCGTCGACGGCCGAAGGTTCTACATCGAACTTAAATTCTATACCGGAATAAATGGGTTCAGGCTCAAACTCAATTTCATCACACTGGATACTCGCCTGGTACAAATCGAGGAGATTCTTCTTTATAACTTCCTTTTCACTCAAAGAGACCTGATTGCTTGGATTGTGGCAATGAGCAAGTAATGACATCGCAAGTTGTAGCATATGCTCACTGGGTTTAATGAGGTTTAGCACCAAGGGACTGAAATCTGCGCCGGTGATGTATGGATATACATAATGAATGAGATCTGTTAAGTCCGGTGTCAAATCTTGTTTCGAAAGGTATTCAATCAGGTAACCGGACTCAAGATTAGCGATGAACGATTGCATGACTTCGTTTCCATTTTGAATGTATAATGCTCTATTTAAAACACAATAAATTAGCAAAAATTTACATACTGTTCTAAAATTCGATCTACCAAGCTTTTCTCATTATACCGTATAACATCAATGAGGATCGAATCCAAAATTTTCCCACTGACGTCGGGTTTATCGAACAGCATCATTATGATTCGAAATTTTTCCGGGTGATGCGCCAAAATTTTCCTTGTTGCCTACACATAAAACATTTTTACGTATTAAATCCCCTACTCCAACCGTCCCAACTAATCATCTGCAGCACGGAAAATACACAAACTAAAACTCTTTCAAAACCAAGCGACTTCTGTCTCATAATTCGACTTACTTTCGTCAGTACGGTAGTTTCGTCTTTGATCATAGAGAAAAATCGGCGATTTAAGCTGACATCTCTTCTCAGTAAAGTTCCCATAGCTCCGGCAAGAATTTCGACTCGAACCGATATCTTCCAAGTTTTCATATCCCAATTGTTTATAAGCTCCAAGGCAGATCGTTGCACCAATATATTCGTATCATCCAGGCAGCTCATTAAGGGCTCTATTATTTCTACAGGATCTTCAGGAGAGAAATTTTCGTGAATCATATAATTTATAGCAGGTAGTCTGGTTGTGTTCAAGCTCATTGCTGACCACAATTTTGCGTAAAATTTTGCATCGCCGACCACCGTATTAATGGATTTCAAAAGCGCCACACATCTGAAAGTAAAGGATATTTTGTTTGAAATTCTGAATATATTTACGCTTAATTACTATACAAAATATAGACGTGTTGTACTAACCTCTCGTTCAGGTCACTTCCATCTTCCATACCATTAAGTAATCCAATTAACAACCCGTCTAATATATGTCCAGTCTCATCACCCAGGGATAAAAAATGATCTTCATAAATTTTTAGGATTATTGGCCGTACGGTAATGCCTGCATACTGCAGAAGAGGAAACATTCCCGTAGCATATATGAATATGTTGTTCGCATTGCCCCTTAGGTTCTGGAAGACCAAATCGTAGACTTCCAAAGTTTTTATATGAACACCCGAAGGGAGGGACGGATGCAGGCATTGTGCGAGTCTCTTCGATACTATTAAAGTTTTCGGTACAGATTTGAATTTTGTAGAATGAGCTGAAATCACCTATTAAGTTCAATTAAAAAACGGTCATCATTAAGCGTTATTCACGCAATGTTCTAAACAGCGAATGCATTTAACAAATCTAAGTAATACAAGTTCATTGTCCTTACCTTCGACAGCTTGGCAAGAGCACTTATCAAGTCTGGCCATTCTGAGCTATATTCGAAGTTTTTTAGAGCCTTATCTATGCCATTTGTATATCTATAGAAAATTACATCGATAAGTTTATACTTGTACTCATGCTACTAATAAAGATTTGCAAATTTATTTTTAAAAATACTTACGCTCTATACTTTCCGTCGTTATTGTACAATTCCAGTTCCTGTTCAGTTAGCATTGTCTTCAGAGATTCTTGGGATGCAGATTGCAGTGTCACACTATGCGTTCCTTAAGGAAAATTCCGAACATGGGAAAGGAAAAAGGGCATCCGGAGATCTCAGTCGTTCCCACAGTTAGCATTACCAATGATCCTCTAACATAACTTATGCCGTGAAGTTACTTGGGTGTCTTCAATTACTCCTGCGGACGAATCGTAATCGTAACCTCTTCACCTTATTACGTGTACATTCAAATATAAAAACGCAACAATAAAATATCTTCCGTAGCTCCTTTGCTTCTATTTACTTTTACGTGCACTACGCGATGAGTCAACTTTTCTCCACTTCAAACGATATATTGATTACTATTAATAAGGTTCAGCGCACCAGCATTTGCGATAAGGCCAAAGATAAACTGGTGTCACACACAAACGCAGGGAAAATATATTTGGATTTACTGCTAACATTTACAGTAGCAATGGCTTACACGACTAACAAGGAAATCACTGCTGATAACTCTAAACCTCACGTTTAATGTGAAAAGCCACACAGATGTGAGATGGGACAAACTCAGTCCAGTGACATTATTCTTCTATTCCTATGTATTTGATAGTTGATACGACGCAGAACAATAAATAATAGATATGTATTTACAATACATACACACCAGTGCGTTAACGAGGGTCAATCTAACCAATACACCCCATCCTTGCATGATAATGCTTCGTTGCCACCCTTTGTGTTAATTTTAAAGTTTGATTTAATCAAGAGCGCCTGATGTAATTCATTTGCTAATACAAAGCTTTAACTTACCTGATTTTATCGAAATTGGCCAATTGCTCTATTTTCAGTGGAACGTAAACAACAGGATGTCCGACCTCACAGGATGATTCAACTCAACGTCAGATCAGATCATATGACGTCAAAAACACAGGATTTTGTTCGTGTATTATGACACTTCACCTTGCGTCAACTCACCTTATTCCTAATAAACGAGGACTACGCAATTACGTGTACCCGTCTTCCCGGAAGTCCATATTTCAAACGATTGCCCTATGCCTGAATAAACAGCAGAGCCTAAATAATAAGTTTTCTGCAGACTATATTTGATACTAATATACGTGGTGAAAGTTTTTGACACCATAACACCACCAATGGGAAATTTGAAGACAACAAAACCCCTCTTTAACTCTTTACGTTCAACTTTAGTACCAGTACATATGTGTCATCTAATAAATTAAAACTGCGGTAAAAGTAATTCTATATGCAGTCAGCGGATGATGCATTAATTTCTCATTAAGTTTTTAAGTCTGTGTATTTAGACATAACTCCACTCCGTCAGCAGATTCTTTTACGGATGGTTTATAATTCTGCGACATTATTTTAATGGTAAAAATAAAATGGTATGAATTGCACTGGCTAAAATTTTTCACTGAACTTTACTACTGGCGGACCTCTATGAAACATATGATAATTTTGAATTTCGCTCCTTTTCATTTTTTAGTTCCAAGTTGCAGCGTGACATCTATTGAACATTTGGAGACATAGTCTTCCCATGCATGCCTCCGACACGATTGCATTGTGGACATCAGTCAGTAGCAGCATTGGCACTTACCGTAAGGGACTTTCCGGTTATTCGGGTGATCTTTATAACATTAATTAAAGCCTTCATCGGGGTTAATCCTTAGAAGATCTTAAAAATGGTAAGATTTAATTATATGTATTCCTGGTTACTTTAAATAATTTTTAGCTGTTTTACTATGGGTTTGTTTCCCATTTTGGTTAATGTCCCAGAGTTGAGTTTTGACTGAATTAAAGTAGTTAATTTCTCACTATTTTCACATAACTGCTTATTTTCTACAAATGAATATTGCAATGCTTTCTTGTACTGATTTTGAAAGTTTAGAACTGCAGTGTAAAGATATTATGTAGGTAAATGCTTGCCAGCAACAGATTTCGCCGGGTGATTTGCGAGCATGCGACTCTTGAAGGAGGTGTAGTTCAGAATTCAATGTGGTTTATTTGAAGATGAGATTCGCAAGTTTATCGTAAATTTATAATTCAAGTTAGAATTTTAGAAGCTCCGATCGGGTTCGCACACTATACAGTTCAGTGCGTTGGTCCTGCTGACCACAAGAAATTTGGTTTCATTTGAGATTTTTCTATTTCAGTCGCTGGTCATCCCAGAGAAGTTTCAACACATTTTGCGTGTTATGAACACGAACATCGATGGTAAAACCAAGATCATGTTCGCCATGACCGCCATCAAGGGAGTTGGTCGCCGTTATTCCAACATCGTTCTTAAGAAAGCCGACATTGACCTAACCAAGCGGGCTGGAGAACTGAGCGAAGAAGAAGTTGAGAAGGTTATCACAATTATGAGTAACCCCCGTCAATACAAGATTCCTGACTGGTTCCTTAACAGGCAGAAGGACATTAAGGACGGAAAATTCGGTCAAGTAAGTGCAATTTAAACATGAGCTTGCATAAACATAATTTTATCCTATACTTCGTGCCGTAGTCTCACTAATTGCAGTCATACTGGGAATTAATATATAATCTGTTTGATTCTACTTCCAGATCATCTCCAACAATTTAGAAACAAAGCTCCGTGAAGATTTGGAAAGGTTGAAGAAGATTCGCGCTCACCGTGGTTTGCGTCACTACTGGGGTCTCCGTGTCCGTGGTCAACACACAAAGACAACTGGCCGCAGAGGAAGAACCGTCGGTGTGTCCAAGAAGAAGTAAACTCGTATGTAATGCATTCGTTTGTATTTGTATAACATGCAAATGTATTCATATGATTTGCTCTTCGCGATAATAAACATTTAAAAAGAAGTTGGATCATTCCATTGTTCCACTCATTTCGTGCAGTCCACAACAACTCTTTAAAGTTACACACGTATAACTAAATGTTTCAACCGTTTTTTAGAAATTCTTTGGAATCAGGAATTTTAACTAGAATATTTGCCTTTCGCTACAGCAGGAATAGTTTTTTCTTGTACAGAAATAATGAAAACATCCATTGCCAACTTTGATTACTATGAGGCAAACAGTCTTGTCGGCGGGCATCAGCGGAAAAAGTTGTAGGATTTGATTTTGACTTAATGGCTCCTCCTTATAACATGAACGACCATCCTAGTCATATAAAAGAAGTAAAGTAGCGGAAAGTCATGCATAACAGGACACTACAAATGAAGGAGCAGAATTGTTTTTTACCTTGGCTACGGTGCCATAAGCTGAGAGGTACCTTTACCGTCCTTTCGTGTACAACAACAAACACATTTACTATGCCCAGGTAAAATCCTCTCACGCAACCTATTCTACTCAACTCACCTGTGCGAGAAGTAAACCCATACACCATGGTTCTTGTACCAAATTACACCTTCGAGGGAACAGGAAAATATGAAAAAAGGCATCCTGACTCCCTGAGTCAATGAGCGTGCAACTTACTGTAAAAGAATGTTTGGTCGATTCTTCATCTCATTTCCCACACTTCAAGTTCAAGAAGAGGACACCGAGTTTCCTACCTATCCATTTTAACTTCATCGGTTTAATTAATCCCACATTTGAAATCCATTACTTCAAACCCGCGAATCGTCTTGACGTTGATAAAATGGTAGTGCAGCATCATCAACGTTGAAGATGAAGCGTATCGCGGTTCGGTTTTCTTTTTTTGCTGTTATTGTTGCCCTCATTTACCTCCTCAATGTCCTCACTACAAATTACATCTTTAACCCATCCAAAGTTAGAAAGTTGCAGTTAGTTGTACATGATGTGCAAGAGCCCTTGGAGAAAAGACTACCGAAGGTAATTTTTATTTTAACAGATTCGTCTGATCTTTTTCCAGACTTCCTCACTTCTTCTCAGATTTAATCTGGAATTTAGATAACCTAAATCCTAACTAGGCTTATTGAATTTTGCAGGAGCCGTCAAATGGTTTGGACAAGGAAATATCCGTAGCCAATGTGGAGATTTTGCCTCACGGTCAAGCTCAAAACGAGCCCTTGTTCCGACAGGACATTGAAAAATATTCCTTCTACAACGTGAGTGAACTTCATATATTTTACGACAGTTTTTACAGTTGGGTTAAAAAACTAGTTAACTAAATTGTAATATTTTTCGTTTCCAGCCGAGCAATTCACTGTCTGACGGGAGGCGACGGATAGAAGATGGGCTAGATCCGGGGTTAGTAGAGAAATCCGCCAAGTTGCGAATTCCCTACAAGCTCGTTCATCTCGACTTGAAAGGAGCGCCGCCAAAGATGGCATACATTGTTAATGAGCTGTTTCCGCTTATAAAAAACGTTGGTGCTAATGGGATTCTGGTTGAATACGAGGATACATTTCCCTTCCACGGAAATTA
Source organism: Sminthurides aquaticus (assembly GCA_906901655.1). Taxonomy (NCBI): domain Eukaryota; kingdom Metazoa; phylum Arthropoda; class Collembola; order Symphypleona; family Sminthurididae; genus Sminthurides; species Sminthurides aquaticus. Next base: position 7,129,600 of record CAJQTT010000003.1, read on the forward strand.
CTTGGACAAAATTTCAAACGGAGCCTATACTGTGGTAGATAACCTTGACTTTTTTTATCTTTGTAGATTCCGAGCTTTCGTGAAAATCCCTTATATACATTCAAGATATTATATTTTCTAATTGCTGCATGCTTTTGGATTTTCTAGGAGGAAATTAAGTGGTTTATCCGAGAAGCCAAAACCCATGATTTTGAAGTGGTTCCATTAGTTCAAACCTTTGGACACATGGAGTTTATTTTGAAGAAAAAAGCCTTTAAGACTTTAAGAGAAAATCCTCTTTACCCGCAATCATTATGCCCGAAGCAGAATGCTTCATGGAGCCTTGTGACGCAACTCATTGACCAGGTTAGCTTATCAGATTTATCAAATATGAAACCAAAATCTTTGCTAACTAGCAATCAGCAGGGCCAAGTTAAGCTCACCTTCATTCACTTTTTGCAAATGTTTTTATTTGTTACTCCAGGTTCTAGCCCTCCACGGAGATGCAAACTACGTCCACATCGGTTGCGACGAAGTATACCAGATTGGCCAGTGTCCATTGTGCAAAAACACAGACATGAAAACATTATTCATAGACCATGTTAGCCGAGTTGCCTCTTACGTCAAAACTAAATACAAGAAGAACGTCATTATCTGGGATGACATGCTTAGGAAATTTTATACAAACGAGCTCATGGATTCAAAAATCGGAACACAGGTTGAAGTTATGATGTGGGATTATACGGAAGACGTTGAGAGATTGATTCCAAATTATTTAATTGAGATGTACACGTCTGTATTCACCCATATTTGGGTAGCTTCGTCATATAAAGGTGCCTTTGGAGAAAAATTGTACAACGTCAACATAAACCGACATGCTCTCAATCACTTGTCTTGGGTAATGTTATTCTTAACCCTTATTTCTTCTTCTTACCGTTTTACATGTCGCAAATAACTAACTCTGGATTTTAATTTAGCTCAAGACACTGGCAACGTACGAGTCGAAGATAAAGAATTTCCGGGGTTTTGCGCTGACAGGCTGGTCTCGCTACGACCATTTTGCTGTTTTGTGTGAATTGCTCCCTGTCGCAATCCCATCACTCATACTCAATCTGTTGATATTGAAGCATCGTCATGTGCGTGAGTCTATAAAAGCTTTAGGCGTGGAGCTTAAATGTGATTTGATAAACATTGAGTTACCCATCGGTCACTGCCAGTGGCCCGGTGATCATTTGTATAATACACTACAAGAGTTGGAGAACCTTGAGGTGAGCACCTCATAATACTGGCCCATCTATTTTTAAAATTTGCTTAACTAGTAGATTTTACATGCTTTGTTCTAACTCCTGCTACTTTCTTTTAGAATCATTTAAAATCCCTTGTGGGACGCGTGGATTCCAACGGTTGGATAGCCCAGTGGAACGTGCAAAAGAATTACACGAATCCGTCCAGACTAGTTCAATTTTACAACGACACGGCATCGTTGAAAGCCATGCTTGAAATAAGCCGATCCAAGATTTCAAAAGAGCTCGACAAGTTTTACCAAAAATCAATCCGAAACCAATGGCTTGAAATGGTTGTTGATCCTATGCTTTTTAAGTTAACCACTATCCTCAGGGATATCATGAATCTCAGCAAAAGGACTGTATGGGACTAATATTATTGCGTAATAATTGCTTACAATTTTGTAAGGTTAGTGACAGCGCAAAAAAAAACAAGGATTATTATAGGCTATTACTGAATATCAAATATCTTTAAACCGCTTCCCTCCAAAACAAAGCAAGACTGTTGAAACCCTAAAACGTTGTAATTTACTCACGCTATGCGTATGTATGTCTATAATTAATATTTGTCACATTTGTTGTCGATTTCTTCTGCACGAAGCGTTCCACAAATTTGGCAATTTATTCGCGACTTTTCACAAGCAACAAAAGTTAGTAGGAAAAAGGACACTGCTCACAGCGTGAGCGAACAATGACAACAACGTTCATTCAACCAATTCATAAATTATTTTGCAAAGAAATCATGCTGCACAGCGAGGTGGTTTGCCAAGTCTAGAATTATATGATTTAAGTGTTCAGACTCAATATTTAGTTGAATTCGGTTTGTCGACGGTTGGTACATCTTTGACTGTAAAATTGGAATACATTCGATCAAATCATTTTAGCTATACTGCATCCAAGCAATCAATCCTAATGCCTTGCAAAGGAAATGTCTCATTTACCTGAAACGATTTGTGTAGATTTAGCACAAGAGAGCAAAAAACATGGCGGAGGATGAGTAGTCTGAGGAAATCATCAGCAAAAAACTGAAGAAGTTGTTCATCTAAATTATAAAAAGTCTCTGAATTAGTCTAACTCTAGCTTCTCGTTGCGTTAGGAGAATCAAGCATTTTTCTAACTTACCCGTTGAATTCCTGCACAGCAGTCTGCTAGCTTCCGTCATGAATCGATCAATATAGGTCAAACCGATTTCCCAACACCCAAACGGTAGCGTTGAAATATTGGACAGAACACAGAAAGCAGATAGAGGACTGTGAAGAAACAAGGTGTAGAGACTTCCACGAATGGGATGTAATTCTGTTTTAACCAACAAAGTCATAGTGTTACTCTTGTGTTCAACCTAATCATCATTTCAATTATTTACTTCAGGTGATTCAATCAGCTTGATACACAAAATATATACCTTGAAGGTAAGCAGGAACCTGTTCCGGACTCATGAGTATCAGAAGCGGACATCCGAAAGGGCTCATAAGTTCTCCGAAAATGGTACTATTTTCCGAGTCAACTATCAAGAAGAGCGGTTTCCGGGTGTACACCGTCAAATCTCCAGGGTACAAGCTAAAATCAGCATGTTACATTTTAAGAAAAGCATTTCATAACCATATCATCTACCTACAACTTCATTGTATTTCCACTCACCACTGCATCTCAATCGTGAACCTGTCATTATATGACACTTCATTCTTCTTCCCTGTCGCGACTCCACCGGAATCATATCCTTGAACTAAAATGAATCCATCAAGTACCAAGTTGTTACAGCTAGTTATCACATCATGAGAATTGTGTAATCGACTTTCCTGCAACCTACCCACTACTTACCATGTCTTTGAAGATCAATCTGAAACTTAATTTCGTCGCAAGATAGGTACAAGAGAAGGACCCCGTAGGGTATTTGGACATCTTTCCAAGAGCAAGTCAAGTACGTCAGCAACGTGTCAATACTTGGCTTGAATAACATTTGTTTATGAGGGTTATCTCTTTTCCCAGCTCCATTATTTGCCGCGGGATTTACCCCACCCCCCACGCTAGTCACAGATCCACCCGCGCTTCCCACACCCACACTAACCGATTCATCTACAGGCTCTCGTTCCAGCGTTTGCAAAATACGGAACATATCGACAGTAAGTTCTGAAAATTTAGCTTGGTCCTGCCGGTTTCCGACAATAATTATCTCTTCTAGTACAAGATTCATAGCCCCCGTCTTTTCCACAGGTGGCGTCGTAAGCGGTGTAAGTCTGCACGTGAACCGAAATCGTATAGTTATAATAATAACCTCATCTAAAATTTAAACTGGCCTTTAGCATTATGAAACAATCAATACTTACCTATGCATTAGTGTAACTTCAGAATTGATGGCATCAAGAACCCTAACGGGGGAATCACTCTCAATAAACGTTTTAATTTCCGAAAGCACAATTGACCATTCCAATTGGTCCTCTGGCTCATACGAAGCCACATAATCGTCAATTTGCGATGATAATTCCTAAAACATGCCATTAGTAACAAGAATCGGCTAGTTTAATCCAAAATTGTTTAAAGCTATTTTCGAATATTAGCCCGCTTTAGCTTGCCGCTCTCTTACCCGGGTGAGTTCCTTGACATTCTTAATTCTCTTGAGGAGGAGGCAAACAACGATGAATCTTGCCAAGTACCTCAACTTTTTGACAATAAGTTCCGGATTATGATTCTCAGCCCCGATGTTGTTATCCTTAATATTGCTCGAGTAGTATCCCCTTGCTCGTATAGCTCCGTAAAACTGGAATGCTTCATGAAGATAATTTGTTTCGCTCGTCCTCAGGTAATAATGATAATAGAGTTGTCCAATTTTTGATGCAATTTCTCCAATTTGCCATCGCTTCAGATTATAGTATTTGTCCAGGACAATTCTATTGATTTGCTGAAACTTCCACAGTTTCGTATAGATGTCAAAGGCCCTCCCGAAATAAGTCTGCCACTGTTTGTGGCCATAGCTTGGCAAATCCCTGGAACAATACAACAACAATTCTCTAGTTGATTACCTTTTAAGTTACTGTTATCAATTTCAGAATCAACAAGGGATCAGATTCTGAATACTTTGCCGGGATTACAGCTAAAGCCAAGTACCAAAAGCCGGGAACCCTACCTCAGCCCATTGAAGAGTTGTTTGGATTTTTCGAGGAGGTGACAAAATTCTGTCACGATCTGTTTGTCTTGTGTTGTTTCGTCCACGATTAAGTTATTTTCTCCGGAATGAACCATTACTCAAAGAGGGAGGACCGGTCTTGGTAAATTGCAGTAAATCCTCTGTTAGCAAGTGCTCTCTTTCTGTCACTATTCTAGTTTCTATATACTTTTCTACTTCTACAAAGTCCGACCGAGTCATGCAGGAGTAGTAAAAGTAATCCGGAATCCGGACGGAGTAGCTTTCACACGAGAACCATTGATCCTTCCGCAAGTATCGATCGTATCCGGGACCCCTGCACACATGTAACCAGAGCCAGACGGAAGGGAGAGAGAGAGATCAACACAAATATCGCATGTGCTCTTCACCCCTATTGATTTTACCAAGGCTCCTCCGTCTCCTCCTTCCTTCTTCCCTCCTGCTCTCTCTCTCTCCCGTCCTTTTCCTAACGTTCCCTCCATCCCTCCTGCTTTCTCCCTCTTTCTCTCTCACATCCAGTCCCGTAGTGGCCCAGGAAAACTTAAAACTTCCCCACTCCACTTTCACCACCAACATCAGTCACAGTGAAAGTTCATCACACAAACATCAACTTCTGTAACAAGAACAAGACTCGACTTTTTATCCTCTGCCTCTCTATCTCTTTCTCTTTACCACCTCTCCATCTCTCGTCTCTACCACCATCACCTTTTCTTCTACCTGTTTCTTATTTAAACATTTATTCCTCCTCTTTCATTATAATCGGATCCGCACGCATTTACCTGTGTCCCCCTTCTTCATTTTCCCACTAACCCTTGCCTTTTCCCTCTAACTTTTCCTCTCTCGTGTGTGAATCTTCAAAATCTGCTGAGTCGATGGTCGGGATTTTATCCAAACACCACCTTCGACCAGCCAGCCTATCATCATCAATGATCTTCTTCAGTTCCGCCGACTGAATCATCATCCCTTCCTGGTATGAACGGTGAAAGATTCGTTGAGCTCAGGAAAGATGAACACTGTCCATCCTTCGGATTTAATATCAAGGGCGGCTATGACGCAGGTAAGAAAGATTTACTACAAAGAAACCTTTATAATAATAACCCTGTTTACCTCTTAGCCCGAACACCTGTCATTCTTAATTTAAATTATCCAATCTCCTCATCCCTCTCACTTTCTCCTCACTAATTCTCTGCTTTCTCCTCTACTGTCTCTCGTGAATATTTTCTAATCCCCTACCTCCGCCTCAATTCATGTCATCTTCTTCTCTGTGAATCCAACCATGTGGCTATCAGTTAATATATGTGCTCTACTCTTGATTGGCGTTAGAATAATTGTTGCAATGAATTTTTCACGAATTGTACTATTGTTCCCTTGAAAACGTGTTTCCAAATCCCTTGGTAAACTCAAAACTGTTTTCCTTCAGGATATTTTTATCCATAAAACATCACTACGTTTCGGGCTTTCATTCTTTCCTGTTTTAACATGTTTTGCTGTTTTATGTCTAAAACCACAAGCTTCATGCTCTTTTCTATAAGCAACTCTGAAAGTGCTGCAGGAATTATCACAAAATTTTTCATCACTTTGAAACTTAAACATTAGTTGTAACTTAGTTAGTACAATTTTAGTTATTTATTTACATTCAAATGAACATGAGGTGTTTTCCTACAAAGTTTTATTTTCAGTCACACAAGCTACGTTACACAAATCCTTCTGCATCTTTTAAAATCCAGTAACATGACGTCAGTATATCCTTAAACTTTATTGGACCCTCTGGATGTAATTATAGGTATTTGTAACTTAGAGAGGATAATAATGAAAGGATGACAGTGAGGATTACAGAGGATTGAATCTAGCTCGCTCAGTGTGCCAATTTTTTGTTTTGTAATCTTGGGAGTTTCTGTACTCCCAAATCTTGTAAGCTTTTCTCCCTCGATCTTCACTCAAGCCTGTCTGTCTGCAGTTATTGATTACATTCACCTGGTCTTGAGACCTTAGCAAATCAATCTTGGCTTGAGCAGCATCTATAGTTTCGGAGATGCTATTTTGATGTACCAGAATAGAAAAGACAAGAAAATGTAGTAGCGTTGGATTTTCTATAATCCATTAGACACATCCAGGGGCGCCTATGCTTTTATCCTTGAATCTTTTGTGAGCATATGCTACATGCATGCTTGACAAATTTTCCTCCACTCTACAGTTTCGAGCCATTTTAGGATTGAATTTCTATCCTAGCAGATGCAGCAGGAGCTACAGAAGATGTAGCAGTAAGTTTGAAAATCTGGCCCAACATTTGTGTTGTAACGGGCCAACTTTCTCCTGTGTTTTCAAAGTCGATAAGACTTTCTCTTCATCTGCAGGATGATCTGGTTTCAGCTTGGAATCCGTTAGTAATCCATTCCTGAAACTTTTCCTTCATGTCTCTCTTCTTCTTCTTCGCCCTCCTGCATTTAGGGACTTTATTTTGTCAAAAGCTCCAACCAACTTGGAGAGTTTTCCCCATGGCAATGGCGCGTACGCAATTGTTTCATCCCAGATGAGTCTCTTGTAAGACTCTCTCGTCAGTAGATTCTCCAGTAGAATAGATGATCTGGATGACGTAAAATTTTACGCTTCCGATTTACACCGTTCAAGGTCAAGGCCGTATTCTTCTTTCTTCTTCATGCCCCTTATCTACCCTCCTTCCCATCCTTGTGTCTCCTTCTCACTTTCACCATTTCCACTCTACCCCACAACATGGGTTTTCTCTTCCTCCTCCACACTTTCTCTCTCTCCCATTCCCGGACTTTCTCCCATTCAAGATCATAAAGCTAGCCATCACTTCCTGTCTCTTCTTCCCTCTCTCCTCTCCTTTGCTCCTTCTACAGTTTCCTCAGCACGTTGTAACGTAACGCTGAGAGTACATGACGTATTTCAGGCCCGTTTTTAAATTAACAAATGTATCAAAAACCCTAGTGTAGCCTTACACACTAGCATATATATATATATAATTCCAGTAACGAGAGAAATCATCTCGTTCTCCTTCCTTCCTGGCATAATCTTCCTTTTGTATAGAAGAGTAGCTAGATTAGGTAGTAGTCGAGGAGAACTGGATGAATTCCTTCCGGGTAATATTTTGCCTTTTCGTGGGAGCTCGCATGAATACTGGATGACTTCGTTACATCCCCCCACCTTTCTTCCTGAAAGTCTAGTGAATTTTTATGCAATTTATGGGCACACATCCCTCCTTGTGAAGATGCATATTTTTTGGACACTTGCCTTGCCTGTGGAAGAGTAATTTTACATTCATGGCGGACATGTGCCACAAAGAGTAATAATAAAACCTTTAGGGAATCATCCGGTTCATTCAATAGTAACGACACTATTTCTCTCTTCTCCAGCCCTATCCTCTTTTCTGTAGAGCCACCCAGTCAGCAACTAGGAAAGTCGCCAATTCAACCACCATAGTCTCCTCTTTCTAGAACTAACATCTAACCTTAGCCCCTACCAGCCACCTCTGGAATATATATTCCAGTATTTTTGCATCCTAAACTCTATTTCATTCCAGACCTCTAACACACACTAGTTTCCCAGCTCCACAATTTGGAACAAGAAGCATTCTTTCCATTCAATTTCTCCAGCAATGAACAAGCAGCAATATCAACCTTCTAGCTTTATCCATAGTCCTTCAGAAAGTTCTCAAAACTGCAGCAACCATAGCCGTGTATGCCCCGTCTATTCTCAATACCGCAAATGTATATTCTTTGTCCACAAAATTCTATTCACCGAGCTTGAGTCTGCACATGCAAAAAATTAGTATAAATCCATTATGAAATGATACTAGAATTCATATTTTTTGCACCATTTCTTATACTTTCCCAACCCTCTCCCTTTCTCCCTTCCTCAATCCTTTCATGCCCACATTAATCTGCTTCAGTGGTAAACCCAACAATTACATTTACTATACATGTTCTCTTTCCTATTGTGTCTTTTCCAGCCATCCATCCGTCTGTGCTCCAGTCCCGAGGTTTGTCTCTCTTATTGTTACTTGTCTTTTGCGCTCTTTTAGACTTTCCTTCCTTTCTCCATTTCCCGTAAACTTTCTCCATCCAGCTGTAGACATATAATTGGCAAATATAAGCAGCTCGTAAATAATTTTATTACAGCAATATAGATACGTAATATACTCACTCCTAGGTCATCTCATTTCACCGTGGAGTGGGTAAATCAAGTTGCTTTCACCGTATCTTACAAGCTCTCAATCCCGTTAAACCCTTCAACATGTTACTTGCTATCTTGTGTTTACTGTGCATGCAATTATATATTGACGTATGATGAGTGCGTAAAATATCTGTAAATCCGCTGTACCTCATTATGTCTCGATACTGTCTGTATAAAGCTGCTCTTTTACTGTCACCACCAGTACTGTCTGATTTCCCTACGTTCAATTCCATAAGCAAGAGCGCGCAGCCATTCATTTTCGGTTCGCCCCCGGAGGATTACTTCCGGGATAATTAATATCCACTTAATTACATCTAACTTAACAGGATGCCCCGTGTACGTGTGGAGAGTAGAGCCTGGTTCTTTGGCAGATCGTTACGGTTTGAAATCCGGTGATGAGATTCTTCAAGCAAATGGAATTGATTTCACTCGAATTGAGCACAGCGAAGCCCTTAAATTACTCAAAGGTCAAAATGTCCTCTGCCTATATTTGCGGAGTCCCCACCCGGGCGCCGTCCTACCCGGGACGCCGCTCCTCAGCCAAGGTTCGTCCTCCCATCCTCCGCCATTAATCCCGCCACCTAGCGGTGTCACTACATCCATTTCCCATCTCCACCATCAGCAAAGCCATTTGCTGGATTACCCCCTCATTCCGACCAATTCCATTGAGGAGGACGAGTTGATTTACTCCAATGCGGAGTTTTACACCTGGGTGGATCGGCTCGGTGCTCCAGTTTCCCCTCCAAGGATCAACGAGTCCTGGCCAAAGCGGAATGTCGACATTGAGATTCAACCCGGCCAAAATTTGGGGCTTATGATCCGAGGAGGATCAGAATATGGACTTGGAATTTACGTCACAGGTGTTGATCCCGGATCTGTTGCTGAGAGAGCAGGACTGCAAGTACGAATAATGAATTATTTGCTTTCTCCTTTGATTCACTTTGTACTGTAATCTTCTAGCCTTAGTCCTCCGAAGCCCACGTCTTTTACCATTTGTCATTTACCACACTCCTCCCGTCTCACCAGCTACCTGTTCCCTGTAGTTTCATCCCGATCACCTAATCTCCTCTATTATTCAGTGTGAGTCTCTCATCCTATGAGCTACACACACAGTTTCAAACTTTTGGCTCACGGCCTCCCGCCCTTTTGCCCTGATTCCATCGTTGTCGGCATCGTCCTCGTCGTTCCTTCCGTCGTTGTCTCTAAAAAACAACTCCGCAATTAATTAACTTATGAATTCATGCATGTCTACCCGCCTTCTTAATCTTTCCCAACAACCCACCCGTTGCTGCATCCTCCTTCCCTCTCCTCCTGTCCCATCATGTTCCCGTAGCCGTCAGACACACTACTCTCCAAATAGTCCCCTGTCCGACGTTTGTTAACAACTTCTACAACTAGTACCCGCTTTTGTAATTTCACCCGCCCGTAACCCCAACCCAGAACGACGACGCATATCTTCCCTTCGGCTCTACCCGAGGAGTTGTTCCCGCAAATTCGTAAAATACTAATAGCATAGTACACTAGCAGCGTAGTAGCTCGGGTAGTTTGTTATTGTACCTCATCCTCATGTTCATGTTCGCGAGCGAGTCAGCTAGGACGGCCGAGTAAGTAAAAATCCTGTCATCTAATGCAAATTTTTTGGCACACACAGAGAGGAGACGAGATAATAGAAGTCAACGGCAGGCCCTTTACATCTATAACACATGACAAGGCTGTGGCTATATTAAAAGCGAGCCGAAAGATGAACATGCTCGTCTCTTTCATCGGCAAAATACCAGCAGACCTTACCTTCGAGCCAAGAGTTAAATTAGTCGAAGATGATATTGATAAATGTACAAATATTCTCGCCATGATCGAGGAAAAAGCCCGCACTGTTCTAACTAAATCCGAACACTCAAGATTCACATTCTACAGAGAAGAATACCAGCAAGGCTTCCTTCCTGTTCATACCTTCGTTAGGATTCTTCTCGAACTCTTGTCCACACACGAAAAGGTAAGCTTTGTACGTGTTTCAACCAAAAATTTACTCACTCTAACTGTTCTCTACGTGTCGTCTAACACTATTAAATCTTATATATACTTTCTCCTCCTCTTCTTCTCTTTCTCTCTCGTCTTTCTCTCACCTCTTTACCTAGTTTTCATCAAAAGTACATGTACTTGCTATATATTCATTTCTTTTCCTATTTTCTTCCCCAAAATTAAAGCAGCTCCTATTTCTCCCTCTGGAATTACCAGGCAGCTAGTGAAAAATCCACCCGACTTCCACAATGTAATCCTTTTTCCAAATGTAAAAAATAATATTCTTTAAATTAAAAACTTTCGTCTTGTCCGTCCACTCAGTTATTCTTTTGTATAAATTATAATCAATTCTCAACTTTTTCTCTCAGAAACGTAGACTCAAATTACATGCAACCTGTCAATTTTTTTCCGAGATTCTTATCGTATCGTGACGTAATCTACACGTGTACATGTTTAGTTGTGTTAGTAGGAACAGTGATTATAGAATTGCACTATACAATTTACTTGCGTATATAGAAAAGTTGTGAACGTTTGCTCAAAACTTTACTGCTTCATTCTTCCTCCTTTTGACACAAGTTATATATTAACCAATGTTATTCTATCTTGTGTCCTTATACAGTACACGCTCTTAACGGAAGTACGCGAAATTATCCGACCCGCTGATAGATCAATATTCGACGAATTAATATATAAGCCAGTTCATTCGACTAATTATGGTCCATCGCACATAGACGATCACGTATGTCTACTCTGCTATTTCTATACATGTTTCCAACTATTAACTACCTAAATTATTGCTTTTAACATCTACGCTTAAACTACTACCTTACACCCTCAATTAACCTACCCATATCTTCCATCACTCTCGTTAAGACTTGACATTGCATCCCTGGCTTTAGTGCATTAACAATAATTTGATATTTTGCAAATATATGTGGTTACATTAATTACAATTTTAACATCTTCCTCAAGGTACTTCACATGGATTCAAAACGATCACCAGGTGGAGTCCATCATCACAATGGTACTGCCACCCATTTAAATCCCGAGATGGGCTTATTCCGAGACTTTACCAGCAGCAAACATGATCCACAAATGTGCAGGCAAGTATACATAAATACAGAGTGCTTCCGTGTGCGGTACAAGGATTGTAGTATAGTTTTAAATTAATACTATGCCGCTCGCTATCTCCTATATAATTTTATCATCCAATATTAAACAAACAATCCTCGCTACAATTCAAGCAAATATTCCAACCGTGTCCCAAGTATAAATTAACATAATCTTTTAAATTAACCACAGAACCTCTCCCGGTGGCACAACACAAATGACTCATCCAGGTCCCAGCGTACACGACACGGGTATCGGAACCAACGGGAAAATGATGTCGTGCCAGCCCTTACACGTAAGTAAATCATAATTTAATATTCTTCAACGATTTCTCCACTCCCTTTTCCTCTTTGCTGCTCCCACTGCTGCTCCCTGTTGACCTTCCTCCCGGAGAATCCGATGTCCAGTAGTCAACTTCGGGTTCTTTTGGCACCTGATGAGCAACTACTACTTGTCTTCCCGAGCTCGCTGTCCCCGGGGACATCCTGCTACATGAATCCAGACACAGAATTACAATTCCGTCCAATTGCTCCACGTTAGAAAAAGTGACGAGTTTCTTTTTCCTCCTTTTTCTCACATTATTACCGTTAACTCCCAGAATCAGAAAAAAACTTTACAAAAGCTACGTTTAATCAACTTACAAATTAGCAGAGCTAGCTCCACCCGGGTTATCCAGACTACTTTGTCCATTCGTATTCCCTACCAGGATTTTAGGCCTAGGAATTTTAACTTTTTGCATCAGCTCCGACTCCATCACGGTAGCTTTAAAGGGTAATCCTGTTTTACAGCAGTCACAAAACGAATCGTAAAACTGACACTACTGTCTTGCTAATACAAAAAACTCTATCGCTATTCCTTTAACTCCTGCCCTTAACACAGTTGTGTCTTCCTATCTTTTCCGCTGTCCTTCATCCTAAATCTCATCTCGAGCTTATACATATCATGATTCATACTTCGTAGGCAACCTCGAGAGTGTCCAATCACATGCTACCTTTTTACCTGAGCCGCTCAGGTGTATCTTATCTTTTTCTCTCCTCACTCGCCCTCCTGTCCGTCCAACCTCCCTACCATACATATCCTCCAAGTGCAGTAATTCAAGAGTCCACAAAAGCTACCTTAATGCACTCGTATATTTGCACTACACTCATTTAATATAACGTGTACGTCTATCCTACATACTTATACACTTAGAAGAAGATTGCAGAACAAAGATATTTCATCTCCCTTCCGCCGAATCCATAAACAAGCCTCTTGAATATTGCACAACTTGTCCTTTATTATCCGTCCGCACTTGGGAAGATACTCCGGCAAGCAAACACATTTAGGGCTTATTACGTCTCTACCCCGAATTTTCCACATCAATCAGCCCCCCCTGGCATTTAGTGATGACATGAGGACAAGATGACATTTTGCCAGGAATATTCAATGACACCCCGTAGCTTGTCGCTCGTCTCCGCTCTCGTACTCCCGTCAGTAGAACCAATGTCAGCATAAAAGAATCCTCCAAAAAGTGCAAACACATACAAGCCGCCTTTTCAATGTTAAACCAGCAAAGTTGCAAAACATTTTGCAGTTTACGATTCCCACGAGACTATTTTCCCTTCCAGTATTTACTTTCAATTGAACGTTAAAACAATCCTACACATACCTTCCTCTCCACACATCCGACCGTCTCCACTCAGATCTTCCGAGACCCTTGTGCAAATACGTCCCATGTCGCCAATAGTAGTGACATCTATAAAAACAAAAGTATTCTCCCACGGCGATACTAGCGCCATCTCAAAATAAAACAAAAGTTTCCTATAACTCAAGGTCGCGCCACAAGCTAGAAAAGTCAAGTTTATCGCAAAAGACTCAGTTGGCGCCACCTAATGCAAAATTTACCCTGACACGCTATATATACACGGACGCTCTTGGATTAACGTTGATCAAGGGCAGTTATACGTGTAGGATTTTAGCTTTGGCTTTTGGCTGAGTTCCTCTACCGGTCGACAACCACATTAGTCCCCATGAGGAAACAGCTAGTTAGTCCTGGCTCTGTGCATTAGCAAATTACAGCTCTTATATAAACTCTGTGAACCATTAGCTGGTATCCTTTGTGTAAACCCCATGTTTCGTCCAAGGTTTGATCCCCATGAAAACGTGAGAGCATCACCCGGCACGAAACGATTGATTCCACAGAAAGCCTCACGGTTTCCCATTTTTCTTTTTTGTTTTCAGGCAAATACACCCGCAGTGCGATACCGTGTGAGGATACAGAAGACTAAACCCATCCTGGGAATCGCCATCGAAGGTGGTGTCAATACACCACACCGCTTGCCACGGATCATTAACATCAATGTAAGTTCTAATTTCCCTGAGTATGCCATTCCCTCCTTCGCATTCCCAACTGTCGAATTTTACAAATCCCCGTACCTCCTTCCCCATCTCCTTTCATATAGAATCTCCCCTAATGGATTTGAAAAACCAATGTCTAACTAAACTACTCATTTGCTCTCTTAGGCGGACGGAAGTGCATATAACTCGAATCTGAAACCAGGTCAAGTTCTCTTGTCCGTCGACGGTAAAAAGCTGGACGGTCAACCCCACGAAGAAATTGCCAGGCTAATAACGGAATCCTACAGTGATACAACTAAAACGTTGATTGAGTTTGTTGTGGTTGAAGCAAAAAGTACGAATAATACTCATCCGCAGCGTCAGCAATCCTCATCATCTCATCACCAGTCTCATCAGCAGCCGCAACAGCAGCAACCCTCATCACTCGTCCTCTGCGGTAACAATTGATCACCTCCTGGTCTCACCGCATCTCATCTCACCTGATAAATAAATTTAAGCTTCATATAAATAATAATCCCCAATCTATTATTCCTCACTAACAAAGTCCTCCACTACCCTGCAACAAGACAAGCAATTTAGAGACAAAACAGTGTATATATAATTATAATATTGACGCTCCACCCGCCCACGCGTCACTCCTCCACTTCAGTCCTCACGCAAATCCTTGCAACCCAGCAAAATCTTCTTCTTATACAAAAAACGAATCCGAGGTGCATGCATACAAGCAAATGGTGAAAAAAATGTTAATACATTATAAAAAAGTAGCAAATAATCAATGAATATGAAGAGAGCGATGGACAAACTATTTTTGTTGCCACAATAACTTGTATAGATAATGTAAAATTGGATAAGGCAAGTCCACGAATCGTATCAACAACACTTTAAATTATTACTTGAACAACTACTGTACATAGGCTATTATCTTATTCTTATTATTCTTATTCTTACGGCAACTCTAAACCTAAATAATCTCAATCAAGAAAATAATTAGCCTATTATCATTATTATTGTTATTATTCCCATCAATCCTCTCCTTACTCATTACAACTTGAATTATTCATTATTTTTCGTATTCTTCTCCAGCAGCTACTCTCTGTAAGTATTATATACTTACTAAAAGTAACCAAGTACGCTCTGCCATCTCCTCAAGTACATGTTGCTCTAGAAAGTAGTTGAAAGAAAATTATGGAGGAACACATTAAAAACAAAATCATGTAACCACGTGTCCCCTTTCCACCTTTCTTTCTTTCCACACCTCTGCTTCCACAGTTTGCAAAATTATCTCTCGTCCTCGGCATCTCTCACTCCTCACTTTAAACAACCAAAACAGGCCACCATCTACAGTATCTTCCGCTTCTGTTTTCAATTATTTATTCATACCATCTTTTGTTTCTATCCCATCCTGCTAAACAAATCATTCTTATTCTGACATTATTTCCATCAACTTTGCCGCCAAAAGTCATTTCCTACTTCTAATTACACCTCCTGTGAAAAAAAACTCCCATCAACTTTCTCCCTCCTCATCTAATTCATCCAATAATTCATTTCCTCAAAAGTCTTCCCATTCGTTACGTTTGCTCCTCTACAAAGTCGCATGAAAGGCTAAAGGACAACGCTACTACTTGATAATACTTTAATTTTAAGTGGAATAGCTCCCCATTTCCCCTATTATTCAACCAAAATCTTTGCAAAATCCTTTTGCCCCTTACATTGATCCTTCATAGCTCATGAATTATCACCGATAACTCGCTATTACTTCAGGAGTCATCAAAATCTTGCGAATTTTCAAACCATTCATGTAATTGCGGTTTTATAGATTCCACATGACGTAATTCCTGTCCAACCATGCATGAATGACGCAACTAACTTGCCCCAAACTAACCAACACTCAAACGGAATAACAATCAAAGATAACCAGCATAGACAACTACGTTTCCTAACGGATCAACCCAAGCAAATAAACGAGTCAAGGCCAGCAATCAAAAAAACCTGAGCCGCTTCTTCCTGTCCACATGTGCGATTGCATTTTATAATAGCGAGCAGACGGTCTCCTCATTACACTCCACGACTTCTGTTTGTCTCACCACCACTGCACAAAGAAATTCGCGACTCACTCAAGTAAAGAAATCCCATTGCATGTAATGAATCCAAAAACCTCCCATCAATCCTATGCATTCCACTCATTCCCATTTTTATAGCCCCGACTCCAATTGCAAATTCCTTCCAACTATGACAATCAAGCTTAGTATATCATCTCCAATCTCAACTAACAGATTCCCCGAATAAACTCAACTAGTAAATAAAAGTCAATCAAAGTCACGCATTTAGCGCATCCTCTCCCCCTCACGTCCGTCCCTGCCTCATATATTCTCTTCTTCTTGAATTTTTTCGCCAACCACTAAACCGCACTCCTCTATCAAGTGTGACTACATAATTTTAAAAGCTTTCCTCCACCCAACCCGTCTAGTTCACAGCGAACACGAGCTATACTTCTTCCATCTGCCCAACTTTATCAATCCAGCCGCCAAAAAAGTTTGCACTCTAAACCTATTTATGTCTCATATTCTTCAACAACTCTTCACAACAGAAAATCAACACCCCACTTGGTCTCCTTGTATATATTTCCTCCCCTTTTCCCGTCGTAAGCTACTATAATAATCTCACAGCCTTCCTTCTAAATCAGTCAACTCCATGACAGATGTCTTGAAATTAACCCATCTTCCCATAGTAATACCAGATCAGATACATGCACATTGACCGGAAACACCGGAGGACAACTGGGAACGGTTCCTCGGTAACAAGAACTGGCCCAACGCTGAAATCTTACCGCTTACTCTCAGCACCAACGAAGAACCCGCTGTCTCAACGCTGAGCTGAAACGCTGCCAAGCGCCAAAAACGCTCCGCTCCACCTAACTCCCGATTGTCATCTTGGGGAATCATTTTAATCATCACCTTAAACCAAAATTAAACCCAGCGCATTTATTTAGCGCACAGTAAAATGCCACGAAGCGCTCAATTTCTTCAAACTATAGTAATACTATACATTCCACCCATATGCGTGATTAAAAATACGGGCACACGCTTCCCTAACTTTCCGTGACACCTTCCCCAGGTGAGTGAGTCATCCCGCTCCCTCAGGTAGCCTCTGAAGCTTTAAGGTAAAAAAGCCTTTAAGCGGATCTTTAGTTGCAAACCAGATTTAAACATCAATCTGTCTATAAGCTCAATATCCTAAGCCTCTCCGTTCATACAATACATTCTACCCCAGGGTTCTACAGGGTTCCTTAAGGCTTATTTCCTCTCAGCTTTAGCTGTACAATAAACTTAAAACATGCGAGAGGCTGTGAGAGATGATTGATCCTTGTTTATAACTGTACATACTGCAATAAAGCGACATCCTCTCTCTGTGAGGAGAGCAATCAAGGGGGTCTGTCCGTTCGGGTTTGTTGTGTGTGTATGTAAAGAGAGGATACTCTGTAGTTTTTCTATGCATTGCGTTTCTATTGTGAAAGTGGGAAGCGGAAGGAGGTATGCTCATCATTCATTATCATATTGCGTACACATTGTGTAATGGAGTTGAGAGAGTGAGAAAGGAAGAGGAGCCACCCAGCTTTATAACGGCCTCTTATTCTTCTCCATATTCTCATCATAGTAGCCCTTGTACTTGGCAACCCAAGGGGTCCACCGCAATAGTAAAGGTGACAGCCGAGAGGAGTAAGAGTTTGTGTTGAGAGATGAGAGCAAGTTTTACTGTATACACACATTAGAGAGGTTCACACAGAATGTACAGTCATTTCCTTTGACCAGTCCACCCCATACATGTATACATGTACATGTAGCCAATTAAATCCAATAATAATTTCATTCATATTATCAATTACAAAGTCTTCACTCCCAGCAGCATTCAATCCTCCAAAACTCGATTAATTCACAATATTAATTAATAGCCTTATTAAATCCCGGCCCTCCCACTTTATCCCTTCAACGCCCAAAACTCAACAGCCAAAGAGCCTTTCAGTATGTCTTAGAAATAATCTCATTTTATTCTTCATCAATCCCTTAACTACGCTCTGAGTACAACTTCCTTTTTTGTAAATATATATACTGTGTAAGTAATCTTTGTAATTTAAAATTTAAATCACACCATCCATTCCATACATATTGCCCGTATTTCTCCTGGTTTTGAATCCAAAGACCAAATTCTTGTTACAAAGTGATCCAGATTTCCGTGTAATTTTGTGCAAAAAATATTTCAAAATTCTTTATTACTGTGTGATTCAAAATATTCTACCGTTTTAAAATGTGCTGAATATGTTCAACCATTGGAAAATACAGCTCAAAATTTATTACGGATTATTTCTAGACGGATGTGTATGCTAAATGTGTCTCTGTTTTGTGTTTTCTATATAGAATTCGAGCGAGCCTTAAAGCCAAGTTTTGATTCAAGTCAGTCAAGTTTTTGATTCAGATTCACGTAAGTATTACAAATGAAACATTATCCTTTGTTATCGTAGACCTGTTCAAGTAGCTTGTGGTGGGTTAACAGCGCTATTGAATTCGTAGTGTAGCTTATTCACAGTTATTAATCACATTTATTGCACAGCCATTGGTGATTCGTCATTTCCGGTCAATCCAGCACCCTTCTTCACTGATTGAATTCCTTTCCTGCGTCTTTGGTCTTGGTTTTACATTAATTTTATTTTATTTTACTTATAATTTTTTCAGATGTGCTCGCAACTCTGCGTAGTCTACGAGGATGGATTCTGTTTACATTCACGTTTTTAGATGACAGGATTCGGAGCTAGATTTATAGAGCTAGGCTTTTTCAAAGATAATTTCGGTTGATTTCTATTCTGGGCATAGTGAAGACTGTCCGAATGTAATCTAATCGCGGAGGAATTGTATTATTTAATTATAGAATCCATTAGTTTTAATTTTTCTACCTTTAGTATTATATACCCATTCCCCGCCTACACCGTTAGCGTTTTGGAAAAAAAGATAAAATTTGTATATTTTCTAATGTAAATTTTTTTACGTAACAAATCCGAAATGGAAATGAAACGCTGCACTAGTAGCAAAAGTAGTTTAAGTTCAGGTTCTTGTTCGTCTTCCTTTACGAGTGGCAACAATCCATTGGAGATGATATTTACTAGTGCCTTTATCCGATCCATTAAAAGGGACCCAGAGCGAAGGAGTACGCAGGATATACAAAACGTTTATGCCACTCTAAGGTTCTAATTTTGTCATTATTTATTTATATTCATTTTTATTTTTCTAACGGTACACCCTTATCTGTTGCTGGAGAGAGTATTCCGTTCAAGATTGACTCCCTTCCGACTCTCGCGTGCTTAATTCAATGCTCAACGCTGGAGAAAGTTGTCATCTACTTTTTCGACTACGAGAACTTGTCCTTGGAACAAATTCTTGGGACATGTATAATACTTTTCGAGATGAGATACGATGCAAAGATGATGTAGGCACGATAGAAACGAGTGTTAATGAATTTACTTCTCCCCTCAAACTCGTCGGATAGAGCGTTGGTAATGTCTAGTGTTTCCAGAAGCCTTATGATACGATGTAAAATTTAATTACAGGACTTTTGACTGCCTTGTTGGGTGTGATCAAGAAACGTTGGTTTATATTGCCACTAATGGAGTTTTATTAAACAAAGAAGCTAACGAAATTCTATACTGTCGAGGGGAAGTCGCTTCTAGCTGGTATATTCTTCTATCCGGTGCCGTCTTTATTGAAGGATCTATGTTCGTCCCTATTACAACGTACGTTTGCGCATCACAAATTTCCTACCTTTATCGATTTTATTTTCTGTATATAGTGTCCGTGAGATAGTGAGATCCAGCATCACTGTATCTGTCTCTCTATCTCCAGTTCATCTTCCGTATTCTTGTGTAAAAGCACTTGCCGATTCGATTACCGCTACTCAGGCAATAATTCCATTTTACTGCTACATTACAGTTTCGGTAGACGACAAGCCAACTCCACCCGACGTAACAATGAGTGTTTGATACTGGAAACCAGTGACATGATTTGTATAGACTACGCAGAACATGGGAATACCTTTACCGGATCACATCATCCTAGTCGGAACAGTCATTCATCCGATACTTCTTCCGCATATTCAGGATCGGACACAATGGGATCTTCTGTGCCTAGTGACGAAGTCGACCTTTCAGGATTAGTTGAATCCGTGGTGGATTCCGACGATGATGAAGAGGATATTGACAGCATCGAGAACGTTGCAGTTCGGTAAGTATTGCTAACATTAAGTTTACTAAAATTAATAAGTGTGAAATGCTGTCTAAAATCTCAATCTGAAATATTCCATTCGTAAAACAGGGATGCTGTCAGGGAGTGCCTCGAAAGATATCCTTCTGAAAGAACAGAGCAAGATGTAAACGTTTTACTAGAATTCACTCAGCACTTAGACGCGTTTAAGGATATGACCATGTCTGTCCGTCGGTCGCTATGCACCGTTATGGTGTTCGCCGTGTGCGAGAAAGCGGGAATAACGGTTTTACAACATGGGGAAGAACTTGATACATGGTCCGTCATAGTACACGGGTCCGTACAAGTTACCAAACCAAATGGAGAGGTGGGTAACAGTAAATTTTATTTATCGATACTTGCTGGACCCCAAGCTTAAAAGAAAAATAATGAGTACTTTTTCTGATCTTAAATTCAGATCGAGATTTACTCAGCCGGGCGCTCCTTTGGTGAATTTGGCAATCCACCTACAATGGACAAACAATTTTTTTATGGAACTATGAAAACTATTGTCGACGATTGCCAATTCGTATGTGTGACTCAGGCTGACTATTATCGTATACATAAGGAGGTAAGGTTTCACTACTCATAAAATATTTTAAAAGACTAGTAAACTTCGTAACTCTTCGTATAACCGGAGTTTATGTGTAATTACAGGGCGAAGACAACCAAAAATTGCACCGCGACGCCAACGGAGACTTAGTGTTAGTTACAGAACTAAGGAAAATCGATCCAACTAAAGAAGGCTACGTTGTCATTCGAGGAACTGTAGAGCAACTGATGAACCAGTTAGTTTACGCTGACCAACAATGTGTCGATTCCACATACGTAGAAGACTTTTTATTAACGCACAGAACATTCTCCACCTCTGATTTACTCGCTCAGAAACTTATCAACTGGTTTGGGGATAAGGAATTAAGGGATAGAGTAACTCGTGTAGTCTTATTGTGGGTTAACAATCATTTTATCGACTTCGAGACTTCCAGAGGTCTGTTTAACTTCCTATTAGAGTAAGTGAACAAAGAATCTTCTCCATCTACGTAACTTCAGTCTATCATACTTACTGAAAATTATAATTGATGGTAAACGTTTTATTTTTTTTAGCTTCCAATCCATGCTTGAGAGCTGCAAGAAAATGTCTGGCCAGTTGCGATTACTACAGCTAGCTTGCAGCGGAAAATCGAGAGCAAGGCATGTAACAATTTCAAGAGTTTCTAGAGACGATCCACTTCCGTTCAATATTATGGGGGGCGCTGATAACGAACACAGGATATACATAAACCATGTAAAAGCGACAGATAATTCGAACTCTTAGTGCGTGAGTGAAGGAGCTAACTGTTACTGAAAAACAACATATTCGTTTTCTGCTTTTATAGGTGGATACCGGAAGCAAAGCGGAGGAGCTAGGGTTACGACGGGGCGATGAAATTCTCGAAGCGAATGGCCAAAGCTTTGAATCAGTTTCTCTTAGCAGAGCTTTTGAGATTCTTAAAGGAGCTACTCACCTTTTTGTAACAGTGAAATGCAATTTTTTAGGTAAAACCGCAATGAATAGTGACAGAACTAATTTTAGTTTTCCAAATTCTACAGATTTTATTTTTTTACAGGTTATTATAAATGTATAAATAGTACGATTCCTATCTCGAATCCCGTAACGGACAATCAAGTGCACCAGTTGCATAGTACTTTAACAAATCTGGGCTTGACAAATAGCTCCGACCCTCCGATGGTTCCAGCTCATAAAGGCACCCGTAATAGACTCAAAGATGCCTTGATAAAAATTCATTTGTTACCTAAGAAGCCTTTGACTCAAACTACTTATCGCCCTGCTGAATCCCCACTTCGAACTCCTGACTTTCATGGTGGAACTGTAAATGGTGTTAAGATTGATTTCCCTGAAAACGTCCTAAAGGTCTTTCGGTGAGTGAATAATTACCTGTTTTATTATCATTTATATGTTCAGTCTGAAAATTCATTTTGTGTATACCTTCACAGATCGGATCAGACGTATAAGTTTCTTCTAGTAAATAAGGAAACAACAGCTCGCGAAGTTGTCATGTTAGCCCTTCAAGAATTTCAGGACTTGACGAGCCATAATTCCCGAGACTATGCTCTCTTTCAAGTAAATTCAAACTTCCTATTTAAAATTTCCGACTTTGTAGTATTTTGTTACGCTGAACGAAACTGAACTAAACTTGCACAGGTGTCGGCCATTAATGGAATACTTAAGCAAGGGAGATTACCCGACGATCGCTTCAATCTTGCGGAGAGAATACCATTAGGTGCACGATATTATATAAAACGCAGTGACTCTTCTGAGCCACTAGTACCTACAGAATTGGTTCCTGAGCTAACAAAAGAAGGAGAAGTTACATTTTTGCATTTAAATCCAGTTGAGCTCGCTTTTCAGCTAACTTTAGAGGTAAGATCATTACGTTGAACTCATGGTTTTGAGACACAGCTATCACGTCAGTAATAGTTTCAATATGAGCTCAACGCATGTGTTTATTTATAACTAGGACTACTCAATCTTCCGACAAATTGAGATGACAGAATTTATTGACGACCTTTTCAAGATCAGTTCCTCATACGGGACTCCAAATTTACAAGCGTTCGCAGAACTCGTAAACCGTGAAACGTTCTGGGTAGTGACGGAGGTTACAAAAGAACCGAATGTAAATCGCAGGGCTCAAATCATTAAACGTTTTATCAAAGTTGCGACACAAGCCAGAGAATGCCGCAATTTTAACTCCATGTTTGCAATTATATCCGGATTGGGTCACAACTGCGTCCAACGTTTAAAAAATACTTGGGAAAAGGTTTCGGGAAAATATAGGAACCACTTCAAGGTAGGCAAATGATTCTTGTTGCTATTACCCTAGATGGTAAGCTGACGATGTATCTGTAAAGTAATAAAAATTGTTTACTACCTAGGAAATGGAAGAGCTAATGAATCCAATAAGAAACATGGGACGGTACCGAGCGCTCTTATCTCAAAGCAGTGGCCAAACACCTATGATACCTTTTTATCCAGTAGTTGTAAAGGTAAAGTGTCTATTTTTTATCAGGAACCTTTAGTGAGTAAAGTTTATGTTCACCAAAAAACTTATATTTTCTACAGGATCTTACATTCATCAACGAGGGAAATTCCAAATATTTTGATAACTTAGTCAACTTCGAAAAAATGCGGATGATATCCAGGGAGATCAGGCAACTAGTACAGATGTCAGCAGCGCCTTACGACACGTCATGTCAGCCAACGATGGCAGCCATGAATCAAATGAAATCAAATATCACAACAACAATAGGCAAGCGTCGCAAAAAGTCTCATGGGCCTCCGAATCCCAAAAAGATGTACGAAGAGTCACATATGATCCGAAAAGTCAAAGCTTACTTGCAGCAGTTATCTGTGATTACAGATGAAAATGTGCTTCAAGAGATGAGTCGAACCTGTGAACCGAATAATCTTTTAGGTGGCGGTCATGGAGGAAGTAGTAGTTTAAATTCGAATTCGGCAAGTAGTACGATGATTGCAAATAGTCATAGGGGTAGTAGCAGTAGTAGTCGAAATCGAGTACCAAGCCCAAGTCCAAGTACAACATCCAGCAACTCTAGTGAATCTAACCGTTTGAGGAAATTCGGCACGGGAAGTCCTGGTAGTTATCAGAAATTATTAAGTCTAACCAACTCCGTTAGTGAACCTAAGGCTAAAGTGACAGTAAAAACATCAAATTCTTCATCTACTTCCAATAACGCATCACCTCCTGGAAGTTTGCGTAAGTATAATAATTTTTGATGATAAAGCATCATCTCATCCTACAAAGCCCCAATATTTATAATTTTTAACACGTCCCCTAATCTGTATTTGACTTACAGGTCGATATCAAATGAATAACAACACATCACAAGACAAGTTGCTTCTCTCGGTCGAATCCTCGAGCGTTCTACCGGGCATAACGTCAGGGATAAGCTCGAAGGAAGAGGATAAGCGATCTTCGGTGTAGAGCAAATGCTTCTAACGGGTGCATTAGTTTATATTTGTAGTGAACGTATTCATATTACCCTTTTCAGTTCAGGTTCCATTACAGGTGTGAGTGATAGTAATTGTCGCAGTTTCGCTGCAAAGATATTCAAATACTGTGAATGACTTTTTGAAGTTTTTCAACATACAAATTTTTCTAACAAATATATTTCTATGAAAGTTTGAGAAGTTTTATACCACGTTATCTCGTTTTGGAAATAATTTATGCTTATTTCTTATACGTCGCGATATGATCAGTTCACATGCTTCCATTACGAGTTACTTAGGTTAGGAGTTACGGAAACGATTTTATAATTGTACATGTACAGTGACCAACCTTGACTGCTGTAGTTATAACTTGCGTTGTTTTTGTATTCGCAGTTCACGAGTTACAGCAGATGTAAAGATACGTGCCCTATTACCGTGTAAGAATGTGATGTTGCTTCATTTGACGTTGTCATAAATCATAACGCTAATGGTATTTGTATATATTCATAGATCATAAATGTGCCCAATGCTACATCACCGGAGTATAGTATTATGGGAGATCAAGTTTTAAGATATTGTCGTGTCGTGTCATGTATAGTGAGTAAAGAAAAAGTATTTCTGGAAACTTGTACCATATTTAGATGATCAGGAATTTTTTACGTTTTGGGAGACATGTGCAAGAAAACCATTAAAAATTACGTACCAGATATCTGAATAAAATTTTGACTGCCTACTTTAATACAGGGATGCCTGCGTGTATGATATTCCATCCCTAAGGAAAATCGACCACCTGATATCACAGTTCTGGCCAAGTAAAGTGTGTGTTCCTTCTAATGCAGTTAGCGAGCTCAGCAAATCTAATTGTGGCGAAGTAAAAACAACGTTTTATTTCCGTAGTTCAACATTCTGCGCTACGCCATTAACAGTATATATGAAAAGTGAGCGTGTTTTATCAACAATTGGCTTAACTATGATTCAAAGTATATATTTCCCCGATATTTCCTCAAGGGGACACAAGTTTAAAGTAATATATATTTTCATACAGCGTAAATACGAAAGAATAATAAATCATCATAGCATGACGATTGAAATAATTGCAAAGCAAGCCTCGTTTGTACTCATTTGATAGCGCGTGGCTACTTTTGTTATTGTTCTGAACTTAACTAATCCCTATGCATTTTGAAATAAAAATCATTGCTGTAACTAGTATGCAACAACCATGCTATTGCCTTTATACTTTCGAGCACTATAAGAAGAAGTACAAACGAGGCTTTGTGTAGTTAAATTCTAATCTGAAACATGAGCTTCAGTAAGCTCAAAAGCATCCCAATATTTTACATGGCAAAATGAAACCTCACTTAAAATGGGTGAAACGGAAAGGCGTCACCAAATCTCTTTTCTCGTCATACCTGACATTCTGCAGTACTTGTAACAGAAATTAAGAAATGCGCGACAACAATAATTCCAAGCCACTCCCGTTGATTAATTTTGACAGGATGAGTAGACAAGTTCTACCAAAACAAAATAATACCAAGGCATTCGGGTAATCTTAAACTACAAAAGGGAGATCAACAAGTGATCATTAAATATTAAGGACGTTCGCGAACAAAATCAGGGTATTCACTAACGAAGAGAGTTTACAATATCGCACGCATTTAAACTCTTTGGAACTTCGCGACTATAACGAAAATAAACGAATACATCTTAAATCGTGTACAAAGGTGATAATTTACAACCTTACTTCCGTAATCCTAATTCATTACGAATGCCGAATATATTAATATAAGATTCACAAATATCGATGTCGCTTATGACTGGGCGAGTCCATGTTCACGTCCATGGGGGAATTAGATCGTTTCCTTCCATGTCCGATAGGCGGTGAGCGATTTAAAAGGGGTATACCACTCTGCACCAATTCATCGGTAGCGCTGCTATGAGTTGAGACGCCGGTTCCAATCGATTGAATTGCTTCCCTGCAAACAGAATAGGTTTTAAATCGTATAACAAACTTGTACACGCCTAGGTGTAGTACCATAAAAGCTGGATGAACCCAGCACATCGTATTGTCTCACCTGAAAGTATCAAGGTGTGAATCATCATCGTTGGAAGGAAAATTTGGCGGTTTTCTCTGCTGGGATTGCGGTTGTTGAGGAGGTTGTTGGTTTGGCCCTTGAGTTCCGGTTTGTCCACATAACATTGCAATCAACTCGTCACGCCTATGGTTAAAAAATTCTTTCAAGAGAATCTCCTCCATCATAATGCTAACCGTATCTACAAACTCCGAAAAATTTACCTAATAAATCGACGACGTTTTCTAACCCATTGCAAGATCTCTTTGTTACGGCGATTATATCCGACCGTAAGGCCAATATCTGACAGCTTTCGTGACATCTCGACTCCATCTGGAACGAATAATAAATAGTACACATTCGGTTTCAGTAAATACATGCTCCGCATCACTAACTGCAAAAACCTCAATTCAGATGTAAATACGGTTACCTTTGTACAACAATGTGGCATCCCTCGCTGCATTACGAAATGCATCAGTCCCATTCTTTTGATTCTCTCGTTCCACATAAACCTGTTGAAATCATACACGAATTAATTTATCTGTTGCACCAAATGCACTTATCATAAAGATATACTCCGATAGTTTCCAACCATACATAATTAATTACCTTAGCGATTGATGTTGCGCAATTCTGAAAGCTATTCCACAGTTTTCCCTGAACATTTAAATTCTCCTGCTCTATATTGTCTACTATATTGTGCTGCTTTTCTTGGAATTCCGAAAGGTAACCTGTTTCCCAAGGACTCAGCCAATTTGAATCCGACTCGTCTGCCATTTTGTACTACTCCTTCCAATCTACCACGCACATTAATTTCCTTCCCGTCTCAATGAAGCTAACGTAGCGCCGTTTCTCTTAACTTTTATCAATCTCTTCACTCAAAATGATTTCCGTTCTAACTTTATCTTGCACTTCTTGAAATTTTGAATCGTATCACGACTCTTCCATAACTTCAAACACTGTGGTTATTCGATCCGTGATGAGTACCATTCCACGCTGCGCAGGCGATGTTTCTAAAAATTGCCCAAATGTTAGAAAAATATTAGAAAACAGATGTACACAGAAAACAAAACACATTTAAAGCATACTCCTGATTGTTTATTGTACCTTGCCCTCAGAAAGTTGCAACGTATGTATTATAGTTATTCTCTTAAGCCAGCCACGTAACCTTCCGTAATGCGTAAAGCATGTATGACACTTCAGATTCCAGGTCCTCAAACGATAACCAGATTCCAGTACTCAAAAATTTGTATAATACGCGACGATTTTCGAAAAACGTAAATCTACGCATAGAATAAAAGCGCACCAATCAAAAATCTATTAAATATAAATACAATAATCTTTATCAAATTCAAATCAATGTTGGTGGTTTCGTCACTACACTAAAATTTCACACACATCCGTCGCACGCAAAGAATAATTCTACAGGGCTAATAATTCTACAGGGCTAATAATTCTACAGGGTTACTCCCCTGCACTATTTACAAATTATGAAACTCATCACCTTACCGTTAGGAAGGAAGAATATTCTGTTGCTAAGCAGACTGAAGATTTTAATTTGTAAGAAATGCACAAGGCAATGCAGTTAACTTTTTAAGGGCGTTCGACATATTTAAATGTGTACTACCTTCACGAAATGTATCACGTTTTGCCATTTAAATTGCACTGCGTGTGGCAACATCAAAGTATATAATAAATATGGCATATGGGATGGGATGGAAAAGAGAGCACCTTTGTATACACACAGTTTTGGGGACCCGGACCATAAGAACCTGTTAAGTGTACATACCAAGTTTTGTAATTTCCCGCACCTATTCTTGAAGGACGACCATAGGCTGATAGATGGCAGGCCAGTGACTCTGTTTCAAAGGTAATGAAAATAAAACTATATGTGACTTCATGCAAACGCTATTCATATTTCCTGGATTGACATTAACTTTGGATTATATCTCTTCTATGTAAAGTCTGCGCAAATCTAACTAGAGGGACGATTTATTATTAAAGGTCTTCATTCTATTCTTTAAGTACATTTATTCACAGTAATTATCTTTGTTTTACAACCCCAGTAGCTTTGGATTTCGGTACAAGATACTTACATTTCTTTCCATTAATCTTCATAAATATGTATATGTATCCGATACGTCCTCATTACAGCATCATTTCTAAACAATTATAAATATTTGTGTATATAGTAGCTATAGAGGGTATTTGTTGAACTGTCAAAAACTTGCGGTCCCTAGTACATATATACGAATCCACATACGCTTAATCCTTCATTTTCTTTTGATAATTCTAAATTGATTGTTGCATCATTTTACCCGACCTCAGGACTAAGAAAACGTTCATGCCACACTCTTTGTGATCACACACACAAAAATAATTTACTTTTGCATTGCAAACCTTTTTTATATTTTAGGATGCACTGACTGTACCTAAAAGAAGAAGAACTGTGACAGTGTGTGGCTTGTAGCAGTAGTCTTGGCAATTATTAATAAAAAAATTCAAATGAAAAGAAAAGCACAAACAGACTACATGAATTAAAAACTGATAGACTGAATAATCCTGCCTATGAAATAGCACCCAAAAACAAAAAATATTGAAACAAGAGAAAGGAATTCCGTTAACAAAACATAAACCATGACTAAGGTAGTTATGTACATATGCATTTCAACTATTGTACGATCAGAAAATTGCGAGAGGGAATCCAACAATCCTCCTAAGTATTATGGGTATAATCATTATGGCAAACCAAAGTCAACTAAACTAGGAAATGAAACACTTTACACGACCTCTGGGCCTAAAATATAAGCATCATTCAAAAAACCATACTCAAGTACAGCACTCATTTTGCTACACATAAAACACAAGATGAAAACGTTTTTACAACAATTAAAAAACATACCATATTTTCTACGCACACCTTCCCACTCATGGCAAATAAATTCAAACTTACTCAAGTAAATACCATTGCATTTTGAGCCTATGGGTCTCAAAAAGGACTACCGAGAAGTACAATCGAATGTATGTAAATCAATTCTCCAAGACTACTAAAATTTGATCAATTCTGCGAGAAATATTTTAGGCAATATGTGTCGCACTTAATCGATATTGATCAACATGTCCTCATATCTTGATCTTTGCCTCTGAATTATCAATCAGTGATTCCCTATAGAATATCAGTTATAATAATAACATTTATGTAACCATAACAACTATTCGAATACGAAAGATAATGATGATGAGTGATGATAATAACAACTTTCTCAGGTATTCCACGAATCAGGAAGTCTTGGTCTTTTGTGCACACTGGGTCCTCCAATCCCATCAACTTGGACAATTATCGCCTGCCCCCCTGCTCCTCCCGAGGATCCCGCCGAGTAAATCAAATCCGAGTCATCTGGAGATAACGGCTGGAGTTGAACTGTGTTCACATTGAATTTATTAAAATCCATACCGCCAAAAACCCATCATGTTTCTAGTGAAATGTAGCCTAACCATAAAACTTACCATCAGAACCCGGCTCTGCTTTTATTTTTAAATTTGAAATGGAACCTCCCCCAGATAGCCCCCCTCCACCCCCGGAGTTGCCGCTTCCTGAACCTCTGTCATCACGGTTGTGTAATGACGTGTGTTGAATTGTTGTCGGCGCATTCCCCCACGGACTACTAGGATTCCCCGAATTTGCAGCGGATGATTGTGAAATTTGAATTTGATTTAATAACTCTTGCGAAAAACTATCTGAATTCGAATTGGTAGAATGGGCGGCAGGATTGCTGTTGTTTCCACTTGAATTACTTATGGCGGTAGCAGCTGCCGCAGCAGCCGCTATGGCGTGAGAATAATATGGCTGATGGTCATACTGCGGAGCCGGCCGTAACGACGATAAATGAGGATTCCGTGCTATAAGAAAAAGAAATCAGATTATTTTTTCAATAACATTTTATTAACCCACCATCAGTCACAAGTGTCTGACAAATTGGTCAGCTCTTGCGTACATTTCCTTCTCGCAATTCTGTCTATTTGCTTCAACCACTATTGACAACTTACATTCATTAGAGCCAGCGGAACCCGACGAACCGTTCCCACCATTATTAATGGTCTTATAGTTTGTAGGCTGTGGACTGGAAGGGTGATGGGATGGTGATGAATCGTAGCCATTACCCCCACCACTCCCTCCCGTCGTCATGTCCAGAAGCCCTCCTACAGGTCCTACACATACTGATCCATCACCTGCAATTCAAGGAAACACATATTCATAAGCCTAACAAATTTTACCCAGAATTTGGGATTATACATTTCCAAAAACTCATTTTCCCTTTAGGGATTAAGTACCTCCATCCGTTCCAGAAGATGACGGTCTTGGGCTAGGTTGTATAACCTGAATCTGCGGTTGATCATAAAATAATCTATTCATTCCCAAATGTCCTCCAGCACCACTTCCACTCGGCCGTAGCAATAGACTTGTGAATTCTTCATCAACCTAAGAACCCACATCAAAAGAATATTAGAACAAATCCAGAATCTGTCACTGCAAAAACTTAAAAGCTTTCCCAAATCTCTTCCTCTTATGCTTCCAGTCCTCCAACCAAACCAGGGTCACAGCATCCATGCAATATTTAACATACCTTTGAAAATTTATGAAAATTGATTGCTTGAAGTCCGTTATCTGATTCCTCTTGTGTCGGCGGTGGAGTTGGAGATTCTTCGCCCGATAGACCTAATTATAAAACGGATGATTAATTATACAGATTCAGATTCCACAATTCACCGCAATCAAATCCCTGCCGGTCTTCTTACCATTTTTGTGTTCTTTTTTGGAGAGTGCCTCTATAATATTCTTGTTAGTAAGGGATTCATGGGGCTCATTGTACTCAGTGTATTTGAGTAAAACTTTGTCCATATCCGTTGAAGCATACTGCAAAAATCAAAATAACATTTAATCAAATCTTCCCATCAACAACCGAATCCAGTGGTGCACAACTTTAATCAAAATCCCACATCACTTCCTCATATCCTTTTAGTTTCCTCAATTCCAAACATACCTGATATAATTTATTAGAAGACGAAAATATGATTAGCGCAATCTCACAGTCGCACAGTACAGACAATTCATATGCTTTTTTCATCACACCGAATTTTCGCTTGTTGAACGTCACCTAGAAAATTAAATCCCATAATAGTCATTACAAGTTCATCCAAGCGGAGGATTCATCTCATTACATCCATCCATGATGGAGCAAACATTCTTTGCCGTCATATCCGCACACGTTCCCCCCTCCTCCGCTAATCAACTCACCTGCCGATTCCTCTCGTCCGTAATCCTAGATATTTGTATCTTCTTCCGCCCCATCTTTCCTTTTAAAAAAGTACTCAAGAAGGCTTGTAGTGCAGATAATAATATTCCCTCTTTTCAAGGGAAATTTTCCAGATCCCACGTCTCCAGGAATGCTCGGATCCTTTAATTCGGGAGCAGTGGTAGAAGTAGATAGCGAAAACGGGAGGAAATATTTAGCCTTCCTCGGATCCACGTCAATCCCTCCGTTCACTAAATAATTTTATTACAACTTGTCCTTCACCACCTCTTCGTCTTCCTTCTCTCTTTCTCCCCTCGTCCTTCACGTCTCTTCCCTCTCCTTTCTCCACACTTTCTTTTCAGCCGATTTCTCCTTGTCGATAGCACACGTTTTACCTGCGATAGTCAAAAACACATACAAAGTGAGTACAATCCTTTCCAAAACCTTCCTCCTCTCACTTAAATTCCAACAAATGCTTTTAACCTTTCGCGTAACTTAAACCCTGTGCACAATTACAGTCCGAATCTCACCAACTATTTAAGGTATTTGGAAACACCGAAAATCTTCAGTCTTTCCATTTCCTGGCCCCTCCACAATTCCGCATTCCCCTTTCCTTTCAAACACCTTACTGAGGAGGTTTAAACACTACCTTTCCTCCAGCACTACACAACTCTTCCATCCCACTCACAACACCTGTGTACAACTCCGAAAGACCCATTCAGCTACCCAGTCAGCTCCCTCCTTCCCGAATATCTCTAAACTATATAACACATTTCTCGACTAGTTTTCACCTGGTTTCTTCCTACCTGGCATTAAAACCAGAACCGTGTACCCTCCGCAACACACACACACCTGGCCTACAAATAAAATCCGAATACACCGAATCGTACCGAAAAACTCCTGCTGCCTCTTGCACTTCCTTCTCACCATACCACTCACCTTTCCCTCACTCACTCCTTTTCCTTTACGCTTTAACCCATATACATTACATTCCTCTCAGTCCTCTCCCCCCCACCCCTCCATCTCATCTCATTCAACCTTGAGACACTCACAGTCCATGGACTACTACATGCACAAACAAAATTTCGCCAATCGACGTCACCATCCCCCCTCCCGCTCTCTCCTCTTTCTCCCTTTCTCCTTCCTTTTCATCATAACAAAATGTGTGCTTTCTCCCCACAACTCCTTTCCCCAGCCCTCCTCCATTACAACCACTACAACCATGCCGACAGCTTTAGGCCGCATGCACCTTTCTATAATAATCCACGGAACCTATTTATAGAAATCAAATTTTCTATTTTCACCACATTAAATATTATTTATGGACCAACGCAATATTATATACGTAACGCGAAACTCAACTCCTCCGGTGGCCTTCCCATGCCCATGGCTACTCCTTTAGCCATCACATACACAAACAAACATAGTTTTTAGCGGACATTTCTTTTATTCCTAGCCTTCATTTATTATTTTGCATCATTCCTCTGCATTTTCCTCTACAATTTGCTTTCAAATCCAGCCATTTCTCCGTATCCTCTTGTAACCTCTAACCTCTTTCACCCTTCCGGAACGGTTCTCCTTAAACTCCTCCCGTCTCAGTATGAACCGCTTCTCCAACAGTCTTAAAGTCTAGAGAGGAAACCCTTCGGAAATGTTTTTCCTCCTCGGGTGACTTATGTCTTTTCCCCGTCTTCACACCGGGAGACACACACTCCCGTAAGACGGTAGTCCGACCATACAGTTGCCCAAGTATCGAGCCACCAGAACCAGACAACTGCAATCATTTAGAGCAGCCATATTCAAAGTTTAAACAGAGTAATGTCTTTTATCCCTTAGTTGCTTTTCCTCTCCGGATCTCATCCATTACATTAGACGCACGCTTATCCTCATTCATTTCCCCTTTCCGACTTCATCTTCCCCGCATCATCTTCCGTCCAATCTCCCTCATTCCAAACCATCCAACTCACCCCTTCCATTCTCCCTTCTCTCTGCCCACCACTACCAACTACCCAGGAGCACATCTCATAAAGAAAAATGCACCATCTTCCCCATAAGATATATGAGATGAGCGTCTTCGGAGCAATCAGGACATGGATGGGGACTCGAAGAGGAAAAATCTGGGCACGTGCCAGATGTCAAAAACACATTTTCACACATTTTAAACTCCTCTCCGTTTTCTTCCCCACAACCGATTTCTATAAATAACTTACACCCAGGACAAGATCCAAGTAGACCCAAACCCAAGAACAAGCAGCAACGACTTTAATTCATCCATACTCATCCTCATCCCTACACCCAATTCGTCACTCCCACAACAGCACAACTCTAAAACATGAGCTAACTCAATCAACATATGTAACCAGGGGGGAGTTTTACACATACTAGAAGAACCGGATTTCATCGGGCTCTTCCCGAGCCTCTCTCTCTCTCTCTTTCTTCAAGAAGACTTCCAAAGGACTCAAGGAGCACACACATGTCGGGGGATATCACACAAAAACTCAGTCACCATGCCATCCCGTCTCTATCCAACAACCCTAGTGCGTCACTGTCACTATGCACGCCATCATCATCATCCCACCGATCATCTAACTAAAAGTCCGGGGAAGTAATACCCGGCCATCCAGCCAGCAGCAGCAGCAGGCCGGAAAACGGGAAACTCTCAAGGAGCAACAACTAATCTTACTACTGTACTATACCACGGTATTACCACCTCCTTCCTTCCTTAAACTCGCACCGAGAAATTACGCCACATGCATCATTCCTCTCTGTGACTACAAAAACTTCTTACCTCCATACAATCCCAAAAACCCGAGTCTCATTCCCTCCCTTGTAAACCTACTACCCGCTTTTCCCACCACCCTTCGTCCCTCCCCGCCGTCCCCGCTCCTCTTTCTCCATCATCTTTGCAAACCTTTATCCCTTCTTCTTCACCGGTTCCATACGGTGTATACCTCCTCTATGCTGAAAAAAATTCCACAACTCTTCTTTTATCTAATGCCCTCCTCAACGTCTAACTCCTGCCCGTACTATACCACCACTAGATGATCTTGATCTCTTCTACAATTTTTTCTCCTTCCACTTTTTCGTTCTTTCTTTCTTCTGTCTCTCTCTCTCAAACACAACCACCACTGTTCATTCACGTGCCCAGCTTTCTCTACATTCATTCCCATCCATACCTCTCTCATGCCTCTCCAGCTACATGCTGGATACAAGGGGATCATCAACTCCACAATGTGACAATTCTTAGCATTTTTTCTCAGACAAATAATTCAGTCGTCCTTCTCTACTAGTAGAAGGAGCATCCTAAGATAGGAGGATTAAAGAGAACTTGTCCTCTTATTATTCTTTCCAGTAACATTAACTACAAAAGTCCAGCCGCCTCCTCCCTCCTCCACCTCCGCCGTCTTTCCTTCTTTCACTCTTTTATAATAACTATAGAGAAGTTCAACACAATTTCTTCACTCCTTATCGCCTTCCTAAAGAAAACAAATGAAACTTGTTCATACTTAAATTTTCCGAACTTTGTCCTCCCTGTAGCGTCGTCGTCGTACCACACACAAACACCAGAAAAATTTCCTCTCCTCCAAAGACGGAGCCAGTGCATATAATAATCTCTCCAAAGGCTTCTTTTTCTTCTCTTCCTATAAACTCTCTTTACGAAACTTGTTGGACTCTGTGAGTCGGTAAGAATGTATAAAAGCAGCAAGCATCATCATCATTGTAATTCACTCCGGTTGTCCCATCTGCTGTCTGCCTTCTCCAAGAGAGAGAGATATAGCTCCAGGGGCAACTTCCCATCCTTTAATAATCTTTGCAACAAGATTAACTATTCGCCACATCTTCCGCATCCTCTCATTCCTCTTCCTTCCCAAGATTCTTCTTCATCATTAAACGCCCTCCACTTCCACCACCTTAGGTTATCCCGAGGAGAACCATTTCCATCCTTATTCACACCCTCCTCAAATCCAATCTGTGCCCTTGTGCAACACACAAACTGGATTCAAACTCTTTAACCCCGGCCTCAAAACAAACATCAACTTCCATCCATCCTTCACATCCATCTGATTCATCCTTCGATTCAGAGAAGGATGATGGCAATAAAATCAATATTTCATATCGATTAACTCTTTTATATCTTTATCACTACTTTCCTACTTCTTCCACAACTTTATTGTCCTCGTATCCCTCAGCCTTTTAGTTCTCAACCCTTGTATCTTGATGTCACCCTCCTTTCCCTTGATTGCTCAACCCTTGAGCTTAAAGTCTGTCATATAGTAAGATGACCCAAGGAATATTTTCAAATCCCTCCACCCTTCTTCCTCCATTTCCTTTTCCCTCCGCCGCTACCTTCCATACACACTTGTACATATTTGGCCAGCTGACAAGTGAACTTTTAAATCCAGGAATCCAATCCATCCACCACCCTCCTCCAATCCCCTCCATCTTAAGCCGCGAAGCCAACCTTATTATTCTTTCTTCAAATTTCTCTTTAAACCTGGCTAGCCTTCTCTCTTCTTCCTTATATTTTCTTGGCTTCCATTCCATCTCTCTCAACTTCCTTCCCTCATTCCTTCCTCACTATAATATAATCTTCTACTCGCATTTCTGGCCAAACCAACCCCATTTACATACACAACCGCCCGAACCCTTTTATGTCCAAAACTCTCAGACTCCTGCTCATTGGTCAGCAGGCCAGTCCTTTTGAATTTCTCCTACAACTTCTCCACTTCCTAGATACGTGCACACATGTCCATCTTTTTGAAAACCGGATACTTGGACAATAACGTCGTCCTTCCTATATGTGTATTCTCTCATCCAAACCCCCCTTCCTTTACCCTCCCACCATGCATCACCTAACCTACAGCTAAGCCAGCCTACTTCTTCTTCTTCCTATCTCACTTTCCTGTAAATACCCAATTGTTTCTCCATCCAAAACCCATTTGCATGTCTCTATATATTGCTTTTGGGATTTCGATCATCCGATTCCTTTTATTATTCCTTTATTCCTAGTTCTAACCCCGCGACTCTCAACCTCTTTCATCACACAATTTCAAACAATATGACCCATTATATTTATTACGATTCCACTACCACCAACCTTCCCCTATTCCTCCACATATCCCTCATCGAATCATCCTCTTTCTGTATCAACCTGATATCCAAGTCATCAAGAGCACCAAGTCAAAGAACAAGTGGCAAAGGAAATGCATAACCTAGGAGCCAGGAGCAGTGTGGTAAAATTATTATCTTTCCGTATTATTTTCTCTCAATCTCCGCTATAAGCTCCTATCCACCCCGTCTCTCACCCTTTTTCTTCCACCGTCTTCTTTATACAGGGATAGTAAGTAGATTGCCCTGGGTTTGCCCGACTCTCCAACCTTTTCTTCCCATCCACCACCACTAACAACATCACCACATTCTCTCATCTCCTCTAGTTTCCTTTTAGCCTACAATGAAATAACAATCATCATGGAAAAAACTAGTATGGTCACTTTTTGCCTCAATGTCCATCTCTCTCTCACCCTCCCTCCTTTACCCTTTTTCTCCATTTTATATATTTTCACCTGTACCTCCACCTTCTTATTGCT
The DNA here is from genome assembly GCA_906901655.1 of Sminthurides aquaticus. Taxonomy (NCBI): domain Eukaryota; kingdom Metazoa; phylum Arthropoda; class Collembola; order Symphypleona; family Sminthurididae; genus Sminthurides; species Sminthurides aquaticus. Next base: position 7,166,905 of record CAJQTT010000003.1, read on the forward strand.
CAAACCATCATCATAAGAGCGCATCAACCATACCATTTTTCCATCCATGTATTCTTTCTTTCCCTTCTTTCTCTCTCTCTCTCTCTCTCTCTCACTCTTTTGGGAATGATGCGGTTCCTCTTCTGCATACCCGTTTAACAATAAGATTTTCACAATTTCCCTCTGCTCTCTATTTCCTACACACGCACATTAATACCGGTCACTACTTAATACTTTATAGCAACACTACCACCACCACATACCCATACATATCCACGTCCAAGCTACACTAGTAACTAGTAATACCCACTGAGAAAATATCTTTTATCAAACGTGTAGGCAGCCACTAGTAGTAGCTTTTTAAAATCTTGTTCTCCCAGCAACTCCCATCCTCAAACTAAAACCACTACATAATACCCACCGCCCGACCCTCCCTGCCCCGTGTGTATTTCATCATTTTTTACCTACACCTCCTCTAAAATGTCGATGAACTTGAAATAACTTTGAATATTTTACACGTGCACTTTTTCCACTTCCTAAATAAATATCAACATTATTCCGCATCCCCTCTCAGAAGATTCCTGCTCCATCCTTCCAGTTCCAGTTCCATCCATCTCCAAGCAACCGAACCGGGTAACATCGCCATCCTCCACCCCCAGACAGCCGGTCATCCCTTCACTCCCCGATGCTCATTTTAAAAGACAAGCATTGTAAATTCCTCTTAGCTTCTCTCCAGCTTCTCCAGTTCCACGCACATCTTTAAATCCCCACTTACTTATCCAATCACCCTCATCTTATTCTTCCTACCCTCTTCACTGTGCTCTGTATATTCTTTGCCCAATAAATTACGTCAAATATCCATGAGAAAACTGCGAGGGAGATAGACATAAGAAAAACATTTCGAGCACGCCACCTCCGACTCATCCACATGTTTTCCAAGCTCATCATCATCCTTGTGAAGATCCCGTGCTCCCGCACGGGTACATTCTCCTCCCCGTTATCGTTTCTAGCTTCTTACTACCCGCACCGCCATACGCTGCATTATTCCCCGAAAGAAAGGTACAGCGGAGGCTGTGCCGGAACGAGCGAGCAACATGTGAAATCCGAGTCACTCACTGGAAAATTTACCCCTCCGGAAGTCTTGAAATGTGCTTCGGAAATGTCCCCTCATGTAATGAGCTTTGCATAAAAGGACACAAGGAGACGTGTGGGGAAAGGATCACATCCCATTTCCGGGTAGTATTCATCAACACCGTCCCTCAGCCCTCCTTCCGTATTCTTCTCTCAATCCATTCAACCCATCATTCCAATCTCACGACCTTATAATTCGACCACTACCGCTACAACATTAACCACCTACATACGAACATGGCACACAATACACAAGGAAGGGTCACAGCCAGCCAGAAGTCAGTCAGACAGAACTGTATCGAAAAAGTATCCGAAATCTTTACCTCTACGACTCCTCATCCCGGCCGGCCAGTTAGCTAGTCAGCCACCGGCCACCTCCATTCCTCAATCCATACCCAGTTTCCTTCTCCTGGCCTATTCAATCCCCTGTGTTCATCTTCTTAGAAAAGAGTTGAAAACACCACATTTTTCTCACTCGACTCATAATTACAGCAGTAAAGAACTTGCTTGACTTCTCTATGATGACGTTATAGCAAAAAATTATACATCTCCGCCGCATCACCTTTAACTTAACGTTCCGACAATACATTCCACGGAATAAAGGAAACCAATGGGAAGGATAGGCTCATTCCCTAGTATTTCTTAGCTTCCTCAAACAGAGCACGCAACACATCTTTTCTCCTACATCCATCCACATCAGAAGCTAAGGAGAATCCCACAAACAGCCGCTCCAAAAAAATCACCATCTTTCCCCCATCAAATGAATCATTTATCCTCCAATTTCAGATAAAATTCTTAAAACTTGCTTCCTTCTCTTCCCCATTTAAAGGAATATAATCAATGCAGTCACGACGACGACGCATCGTCCTAGCAAACTGACCGAGCTACTGCAAACTCAACCAGTACAGCTACTAGCCTACACCAACCGGCCATCATCCTTAAATCCGATTATCAGCATATCTAGTCTCAACAAACCATAACCATAATTCTACTCCATACTCCGTCCGTCCTCCGTAGTAGCTGCTTATTCGATATTATCAAACACACGGTTCCGATTAAAAGCCGCAATAATAATAGTTGATACATATTTATCAATTTCCGCGCTCAGTCTACTCCACTACTACGCTTTCTCGTCTCCCTCCTCTCGAAGAACAAACTTCTACGAGCTACTCTACTTAATTCAACTCCGGCCTGTCTAGATTAATCTACCTCTGTATTTTAAACTAACAATTATCCAGCATCATCTAGATTATCCCCATTCCCATTGCACAATTCCTCCGATTTCATAAAACCATAAGTATGTAAGCCAATCGGAAACTCCGACGTCCCGGTTTATCGATTCAGCCCTAACGATTCTTAGACGTTCTCCGGGGTTTACGAAACCATGCATCATCCATACAGGATCACATCCTACTACACCCAATACTCACTCATTGACATTCTTCCTTTAACGAACTCATTGTATGCACTTATAAAATTACAACAAACTCTAAAATATCTATAACTGAGTAGGAATCATTTAAACAAAGAATAAGAGCATTACCTCCAAAATCTCCGCTCGTTGAACATTGTGGATAGGTTCCCACGTTCCGCACAGATGATGATAAGATCGATCCCCAATCTTGTTGTAACACTTTCGATGATGTTGTCGTCGTCGGCAATAAGAACAAATGTTTATTATTTGATCCTATATAGCTTCTTGGTTCCTTTAATTGTTTATTGATTTTTCATAATTTCAATGAGGAGCGATGCGTGTAGCCATTCCTTTCGAACAGGCTCAATGATTAGATTTAATACCCGAAGATGATCCACCTTTATGATTTGGTTCACGTTTCCCGTCCACTAGATATCCACAACGTCTTTGGATGATGCCCTCAATGTTTCTTCCATTCGATTCTTTCAATATTTAATTAACAGCAAACCCCACTTTGACAATATCCGCACAGCACCATCAATTTCTAAATACTTTTCAATGTATTATAGCACACAATTTTATATATTTCATATCGATCCTCGATCCCACACTACTCCACCTCTTTCCTTCATCTAACTGAGCTTATGCGCTAATGATCCAAACTTCATATATATCTAAACCTCAAAAGTATAGAACAATTGAGCATTAACTTTGCAATATCAATGCTGATAGTAACTATAAGTACAATTTCAATCAGGAATTCTCTCTAGCGGAATCAATATCTTAATTGATATTTCTTCACATGCGTCTACTAAAATAGAAATCTTTTTGCATTACACTAATTTACTGTGGGCACAATTTGTTCTATAGTTATATTAAAACTAACTGATATTAATCACTAGTTAAACTTAATGCAATCTTAATTTACTGGACCGGAGAGCTAATATAACTGCAGAACCAACAATACTGATGAAATTCAATGTAAATTTTATAGCTTTACCGAATTAAACTCAATGTAAAAATATTTTCTACTCAATAAGGAAATAATATTGCAAGATTACAGCCAACAAATGGATTGCACGCACTCAGAATAATTAATGTTAGGTAAAACACAAAAGTTAAAGTAACAACTGACGAGAGTTCACAGAGTTCCTTCCTGATCTACTAAATGTCTTGTGTGTGTGCAGTCTCCGTGCCTGCCTCCTCGCAACCGATACCAGTTTCTCATCCAAGAGCCAAATATTGCCTCGAGTCACCTTCTTCTGACTTCGGTCTTGTCCAAAACATTATTAAGCAGGAGAGCAACATGGAACAACATCGACCAGTTTCTCAGCTTCTCACTCCTCCTCCTCCCTCCCGTCTCTCCCTCGCTTAAAGAGCTAGAGCTTCCCTCTGGTGTCAGACACCGCCTTTCTTTACTTCCCACGGATTTTCTCCCGTATCTGCAATTAGCTAGCGTTAATTAGATTTCAAAGAATTTCTTCGGATTTTTTAATTAACTAGTTAACTAAAGCAAGCTCTACCGATTGATATAAGTTTCAGTTCGAGAAAACATGTCCTTCTTTGAATTATCTCCAAGGGATTTTTGAACATTTGTGGAATTTTGAAGCAGAGCACGAATTGCATACTTCAGCTCCGAGTTTAAGCTTGATAAGCTGAGTATTAGCAGGATGTAGCATGAGATGAGACTGTCCTAGCTCTCCTGCCTGCCATCCATCTACCTACACTAGAATTTAGGCACCCGCTGAGTATTGCAGAAGACGAGAAAACATGGAATAGTCAAACTTTCTCAAGGAATAAGTAATTCCATGGAAGATGCAGGCGGCCTGCTCGATAACCGCAATGCAGGATTGCATAGCATCATGAGCTTCATCGGTCGGAGGTCACATTTTAATTATTTCTGCATGTAATCCGCGGCTTTGGATTCCAGGCTCTTCCTTCCTTCCTTGCAGAATATATTTCCTACACATTCATTCACTTCCTCCATGAGTTCCTTGCGGACCGCATATGATCATACGTCAAGGATTCAAGGGCTCACATGTGCATGCAAATATTTTTGACAGCCCTCTCCCTGTATTCATGAGGTAATACTTTTCAGTGCCGTGAGAAAAGGGTGGTGGTAGTACGCTTTTGGCCATTTAGCTAGCCAGCCTGCTCATAGCCGCTCAGGTCCGCGGAGTGTATGACAAGAATACTTTAAAACGATAAAAAATCAAACACATCACTAAGAAGGAGGTGAGCAAGATGGAAGAAGACAGTGAAAATCTAAACGTGTATACTCATCATCACTCTCCTTAACTCGCCTTCCTTAAGTCCGTCCGATGTACATATACTTTCCATATTCCATCATATCATAATGTATTGTCCTAGCAGCAGCCTCCTATCTTTTTCTTTACACATAAACTACCTAACTACTGACTGCCAAACTAGCAACGAACCTGGACGTCGTCACTTTTTCACAACTCGGCGTCCGTCTTCTTCCTCCTCACCGCAAAGTAAACATTCATATAGCTTCTACACCAACCAAGCCGTTGCCCCTTGTCCACTACACCCTCACCAGCCGCCTGGACTTTCGTCTTCTCACTCAGTCCACTACAATCTACTCTTCAATGAACCCTTTTCCAGCTACCCTTTTCCCCACTCGTCTATTGCTAGTTACAGAGGATCCCTTGGAAGAATACAAATGTTCTATTGTTGCTCCCAACGTCCGTCCTGTCATTCCTGAGCCTCGTGTTAGATTGACTAGATGGAAAGCCCTTTTATGATTCTATCCCTGGAATCTTGTCATCTCTCAAAATTATTATAAATACCTAGTTTCCAGACCTATTATTGTCCAAGTGCATCTGCTCCCCCGCCTTGGGGCAGTTGTCAAGGGTTGACCTGGAATCAAAGAATCTGGGGTCGTTCGCCTCCCCTCAGACACGTTCATCTTATTAATTCTTTCTTACTCTCCGCCAAATCATTTTCATGTCTTGAGGCGTTACAAGGATTTTTGAATGAAGAGTAATAGAGGGAGGAAAAGCAGTTGGACTGCCGCCGATTAGTGAACATTTTTAATGCTAGTTACCGTCAAAATAAGCGTCGTCAGTTTACGCAACACACTCATCTTAAACTGGGAGTGGAGTCTTTAGTAATAACCAAGTAAACTTCGGCTTATATCATTCTCGCCGCCCTTACGATCCTCTCACATACTCAGCATACTGATTTGATCATACTCGGACATGTAGTATTCAACCTCATCAGGATTCCAACCAAGATGATAAGAGGAATTGCTTACATTTTACACACACACAGGACAATGGACACCCAAGAACAACAAAAAACCTCATAAACTAGTATATATACACGGAGAAAGAGAGAGAGAGAGAGAGAGCATGAGCAAGAGCGAAAGGCTAACTAAGAAACTTACCAAAGATAACATATGCATAACTTCCTTTAGTTATCCCCAGCAACTTCTCTTCTTTCTCCTCTTCTTAACTTTAAACTTCCTCTCACACTCATTCCATCTTTCTTGTCCTTTCTTAAATTCTGCTTCGTCTATTCGTCTCCTCCAGACCGGATTTACTCTGGCTAATCACGGATAATAGGGCGCTGTTCTGGCGGATTTCTTATAATAATTACGATTCTTAATAGCACGCCGATTCATTATAACAAGAAAATTCATCCTACATTCCCGGATATGCAATGAATTTATCCTCTTAACTGGATATTCTTCTGATATTTAAAACTTCTTAATAATTTATGCTTTTCGATAGTGATTTCTAAATTTGGTTCATTCATCCCTCACATTCTGCCAAAACTAAGAATCTATCGATTAATTACTGAATTGTATTTATTAAATTAAAGCTATTATTATTAAACTTGTATCTCATTCTCAAGAATATCCCAAATCCTTTAAACTATGTAATATTTCTCATTTTCCTAGGTTATCCTTTGAGTAACGAATGATATCCAGTTCCTTGGAAATTTCTTGACTCCCAGCGCTCTCTATGGCTCAATAGAGAAACTACATTCATTTTTTTCTACGCCAGTCATAGTCAGCTTGAGTAATAACCGTATCGGTTTAAATAGTTTTTCGGACACCTGGATTACTTAGCTGCCTTTGCTTTCTGTTGTCTAAATACTTAAGCGCGTGTTCTTCCCCTCGCAAAAAAATATAAATAAACATGATACTTTAGCGAAACAGATAATCCATCACACCACGACTCAGCCGAAGAAGGCTCAGGGTTTCCTCGTTTCTGTGGAATCTGAAATGATGCGATCATCGCCAAACTGAATTGGCCGATCGACCTAATAAACAATTATTCGATAAGATACCATTAGCTCAAGTACGAACACGGTGCTTACTATGTACGCAGATTAAGTATTTAGTACAAAAGGATTAATCCACTACCTTAAATTAGGCTTTAGTAGTTCATCTTTAGTGGTTCCAGCACCTTGTGTAGCACTTGATTACCTAGTAGTACGCTTCTAGGTAGTACTACAACACCATCTGAGCAAATACTTTTGTAGTCCCTGATAATATTTCCTGGCATGCTCCAGATTATAATATTTGCTTTACCGTAAAAGTCTTGTCTGCAGATGTCATGTATCAATTATGGGCAAATAGTTTAAACTAAATACTTTCAAATGTTTACCAAAGTCATTGTTTTAATCCTGCAAAATATTAAACAAATCAAACCCTTCATCCAGCTTGTTTGACCAATCACTCTTCAAAAACGTTGTCTTATTTATACAAACAACAAGCTAAGATTTCTTCTCAAAAATTGCTCTAGCTTTCGCAAGGACACCCTGACAAACATCTAATTCTGGATTCTCTTCGATGATCACATCCATGGATTGCTCTGTCCAGTTTTTAATCAGATCTTTCACACTGACTCCGTTTTGTTCGCCATCCCCGCCGTCGTGATTTTGTGAAGATGCCCCTCCATCCCCACCCGCCATTGACATTCCAGCACCACTTTTCCCACCAAAATTATCCATGGAAACCCATTTCGACACTCGGTAGTTGCTGAGTTCTTCCATTGACTCCCGTATGTTAATCTGAAAGTCAATTTCATTGCATCGAATCAAAACTTGAATTTAAAATCACATCTATTTCACACAGCTGGGCAGAAACGTCTCCCAGTTATTCAACTCGCTTCCTCTTCACTTACTTTGCTCTTCCATAGCTGTTCACGTGACTTTGACATTTTAAACTTATCGGATTTTTGTGACGACAGCTTTAGTTTTTCATACAACTTCTCCCTGGATTTATGCGTCAAGTCCAATGTTGACTTGCTTAGCCTTTTGAGAGCTAGAATTGAATAACCATTGTTTAATAGGATGAATTTCCGCCTATATTACCTACTACTTGAATATACCTTTGCGTAATTCTCTGATCATTAAAGTACCTGAAGGATAAGGTTTGATTGTATCCTCCTGGGAATCAGTTTCAGTTCCTCCATTGATTGATTCATTGTTTACAGATTTAGAGCTTTGTTGAGTATTTTTTTGCTTGATCCACGAATGTTCTCTTAGGATTTTCGCACTAGGCCTTGTAATTCTAGAAATAAATATGACACCCCCAAACGTTCAAATTACTAATCCCAATCTAGCTAAAGCTATATAACGTTTTTAAAGAGCTATGAGGATTAGTTGAATTACCTATATTGCTTATCTAAAAGTACTTGAATAAAGTCGACAGCTTCCTCGCTAATATCTTCAAAAAGTTCGATAGGGCATTCCACGGGGTTCTTATCCAAAATATTACTAAATGTTTCAGAGTCTGTATCTCCTCCAAACGGGCTAAAACCTGTCAACAGGACGTAGGTTGTCACACCAAGAGACCAGATATCCGTATAGCATCCGATCGGTTCAAGTTCTAAAACTTCTGGAGCTGCAAAGGTCATCAAAGAAAGCAAGGGACAATTAGCTCTAAACCACAAATTAAAAATTCAATTCATTGCTTAGCATCATGAACAATATACTCACCCACATAATCCGGCGTTCCAAGGATTTCTCTGATTTCAACGTTTTCCGCCACCTTCCTTGATATTTCGAAATCGCATAACTTAACTCTATGAGAAGGGAAGGGTGACATGAGTAGAATATTTTGTGGTTTTATATCCAAATGAACAATGGAAAGCGAGTGTATAAACTCCAAAGCTCGAAGTAATTGTTCTAGAATCATGCGGACGTCATTTTCTAGTAGGACGATATCCACATCAATCAGCGTTTGCAAATCTCCTCCAACAGCCCTGAAAAGCAGCAGAATTCATTCAAAAAATTGCGTTTCCAAAAATCTTGTCAAGCTTATACAAATCCGCCATTCAACTTACAACTCTGTGATGCAGACATAATAAAACTCTGTCATGTATCCTTCGATGAACTGGATAATGAATTCGCAGCTCTTATTTGACAGGTTATTGAGAATACACATTTCATGGAGTCCAATGTATATTTCGTTTCCAGCCCGGAACCGGGGACTGTACTTGGCTGCGAATACTTTCCCATCTCGTTTGTTGGTTACTTTCCGGACTTGTGCCAAATATCCCCTGAAAATAGGTTAAAATCCAGTGTTAAACAGGCAACCACAAAATGACAGCCACCTCTGGAGCCAACGTTGCAAGCCTGACCACCTGCGTTTTCCAACCCCTCTACCGTACACATGCCGAGGAGTTCAGAGTTGAAAATTAGCACAAAAGATTCCTTACTTTGCAAATGGCCGAGACTCGATTGAATATTTCCGTGACAACTCCTGATTTGGCCGCAAAAAATCCGTATTTTCTGAAAAATAATTCATGATCCGTCTCCCAAAAGAGTATCACTCTCCCCTCCTCCAACGCTCCACTACACATACGCACATGCCGTATACTATGCTCGTGTAGGAAGGAGCAGCAGGAATTAGGAAATCTTGGCACAACAGCCCCACCAACTCAATAATCTTCCTTCTCCGTCTTCCTTACCTGTTCTCTGCTCTGCATCTTGAGATTCTCGAGCACTACCACCATCCGCATCCCCACTCCCGTCTCCAATACACACTCCTTTTGTATCCAACGTCCTTCATACGGCTACTTGACAAGACGTGTGGCTTCCTTTCCTCCTCCTTGATTGTAATAATCATCCAACTCTACTTAACTCACCACCACTCGCAACTCTTTTATATTCAATTCAAATACATCTCCTTCCAATCCTCATCCCAGTGACAATTCTCTTCAAATCACACAATGTCTAATCAATGTACTTGTTAACCTACCTCCAATTTGCAAGGCATTCACTCCCACCGTAAGCTAACCTCTTCTTATTATATGATAACTCCGTACCTGCTTCCAAGAATTTACAAGGACGTCCTACCCCTGCCTATTCCCATAATATCCCTGTCAGAATAAAGTCAACAAGCCGTCAGCTCATGTAATGAATTGAATTAACTAACCGCACTTATTCCAAGTCTCCTCACGGAAGTTCCTCTTGTAGTCTTTTAGATTCTTCACGGGCGTTCAAGTTCAAGTGTCCTTACCGAAACTAAATGATTAATCCATAAACGCTGCAATCTATGCGCTGATTTTATCCAAGTTGGATTTATATTTTCATCTTTTATGATTTTGCAAAATTTCTTGTACAATCACTCCAACCGCCACATACCACGCGGCCCAAGAAACCATAGACCAACCTTCATTAACAAAACTGTCATAAATGCTGGAGCCCATAAACAAAAGTCTACGATTCCTCGAGCGCCACCGCATGTTCTAATACAATACGAACGACAGACATTCGGATATTTTTATTACTCTAAAAATACCCGAACGCTGCAACACTAATCAAGTTATAATTATAAATTCCTTCTTTATTAGCCCAACTTGGCATTCACATTCAAAGTAGTCCAGAATATTCCGAAAAGTTATAGCTTCCAACCCATATAAATGTTTTTATGACTACTTTTACCTTCATTCTTGCTTTCCTCTATGAGTAAACTCGTTTCTCTGTCATCTCATTAAGAGTTTTAGCTAACAGCGCCCTCTGTTTCATCAGTTTCTGGACTGGATCCCTGAAACAATTATTTATTTGACAACATTTTGCCCATCTCAAACCTAACAACAAGATTTTAAAACTGACACCCATCTTTTTTCTAAAACAGTCGCCATAAACTGGTGAAACGCTACAAAGTTCATTAAGAGATACTCATTCTAGCAATAAAATCCAGTTTAGTTGAAGACAGTTCGGGAACCAAATGAGCAAACTATCCAAACTGCAAACCAGATAGGCAATAATTAAATTCACAAAACTTACCATCTCTTCAGGAGAAACATAATCCTGAAGGAGAAACTTTCTTTTCAAAAAGGTATGAATCCTTGTCGCCAGCTGGCGCTAGGTGGTAGAGCGCTCCATAGTTGGTATTGAGTATCAACTTGACTTTCTCCACACCCCTGACTCCACCTCCGCCGGAACCCATCCGAGCGAATAGGGAAGCAGAATAAAAGTTGAGTGTATGGCAAGGTGCTTCTACTCCTTCAGTGGTGAAATGTTTCCTCCGGTAAAAAGGATATTCCACCCCCGTAGATTCTGGATCCTTTGCTACGCATTCCCTGTATTCAGTGTATTCCTTCCTCAGAGTAACTACCACAACAGCGGCTCTTCTTCTTCCCCATCATGATCTTCCTCTTTCTCATCTGAAAACCACTTGAAACTCACCTAATCTTCCTTCCTACCTACCTACCAGCAACCACCAACCTACCAACGAGCCTCCCTCACATCCATCTCCAACCAACATCTCTTCTCAACAACAGCAACCCATCCGCATCCTCCTCGATACCAACCAACTACCAACTTGTAATGAAGCAGAGAAAAGAGTAGAAGGACCTGCTTCATCTAAGGGGGAAAATTAGGGAGACTATAGGATTTGAAACATCAACTACTACTAGTTATCTGGTGGCACACTACTGGCAACCCACCAGTCCGACTTTTGAGCTCGAAACAGAAGCAACACCATGAACTTTAACGCTCATCAGCTACCGACAACATCACCAAGTCCCACAAGTAACTCCAGCGGAATGAGTGCCCGCCTTACAAATCCTTCAAGTCCGTCTGCCGCATCAAGTCTCTCTCACACAATGGGTAAGTAAATCTCTCTGTATTTTCACCACATTTCACCGAATTATTGTATTTCCCCGCTCTGATTTTCACCGATTTTCTGCTAATTTCTCCAATCTCAACTCATTACCGCAAGTTCCTTGCAAACCTCTCTCTTTTCCCATCTCCTCCGCCCATTTTTCATCCAGGATCGGCTCAGAAACTAATCAAAATCCTTATATTTTTCCTCCAGATTATACATCAACTCTCCAGAGCCTTTTCATGGCAGCCACTTCGTATTACGCAATGACGATGCAGCAGCGTCCGTCAATTCTGTATTCAATCCAGGATCTCCAGAAACTCGCCCACCTAAATCCCTTCCTCAACAACCTTCTAACCCAACCCCAAGATTTGAGTGTAAAGTTACAAAATTCTTCCTTACTCAAGAATACCAGTGGACAAAATCATTTAACTTCATCATCTTCCTCTTCTTCAACAACGACAAATACGGCAGCAGCAGCCGCCCTCGCAGCCTCTCAGCTTTTCCCGTCTCTTCATCACCATAACGGAAGCGGATCCTCTTCCTTTTCTCCAGCACTTCTCGGAGGTGGTGGTTCCAGCTTAGTTTCTCCTCATCATCATCACCACCATCACCATCAATCCCACCAAAATCATCATCATCATCACACCCCCACCACAACTCTCCCTACAAAATCCTCCAGGCCAAAGAAACAGTTTATTTGCAAATACTGCAATCGACATTTTACCAAAAGTTACAACTTGCTCATCCACGAGCGTACACACACAGACGAGAGGCCGTACAGTTGTGATATTTGCGGCAAAGCCTTCCGCCGACAGGATCACTTACGAGATCACCGGTAAGAAATCTTTTTTTGTCTCCCACTATGCAATCAATACAATCAATCCCAGACCTACCCGTAGAAATCAGTGACCAAGTTTTTCCCCCTGTCAGTTCCATACATACCGCCAACTTCCTCCTCAAACTTCCTTTTCCTATTCTTTACCTAACGCAATCTTCCTTCAAGTCCCACCCGTTTGTTTTGCATCACCAACCACCAAACAGTCATCTTTGAGCAGCTGTCAATTTTCCATCCCTTTTAACACTTACTTCAGCGCCTCCTTTGTATATCCCAACGTCCTTCCGCTTTGTAACAACACCACCCGAATTTTAAATATTAGCTCAAATAACTTTATCTTCCACTTCATTTCCCATCAGTCAGTCAGTCATACAACTCAATCATATTTCAATAGATAAGATATAACAGTTTTTCAACCATGCCGCCCTAAGCAATATCCCATATCCCCCTTCTTCTTCTACCCGCTTCCCTCCTCTATTTCTCCCTCCCTACCTCCCTGTATTCTGTAAATCAAACAATGCCTACATCACGTTCCTCTCTGCAAGCGCCATTCTTTCTAACGTATGAATTCTATTTTCCTTACAGATATATTCACAGCAAAGAGAAGCCCTTCAAATGTACGGAATGCGGGAAAGGATTCTGTCAATCCCGGACACTTGCAGTTCACAAGATTCTCCATATGGAGGAATCCCCTCACAAATGTCCCGTCTGCTCCCGGGCATTCAATCAAAGATCCAATCTCAAAACTCATCTCCTCACCCACACGGACATGAAGCCATACGAGTGCCCCTCCTGCACCAAAGTCTTTCGCCGAAACTGTGACCTCCGGCGCCATCACCAAACACACGGAGAATGTCCCGGCTCCCTTCACCTCCCGCCCTCTACCGTCTCATCCATCCCCTCCCCCTCCACCTCTCCCACCTTCCCCTCCGCGCATAAGAAAACTACCAACTTCCTCATCTCGGATATCATCAAAAATTAGCTACACACTCCCCTCACCCCAACCCCACCCACCTTTACTTGCTAAGATCCACCAATGTACAGCAGGATAATAGCTTCTTTAATTAGCATTAGTTCAGGATAATCATCCTTCACTGTATCAAAACCCACCTCCCTCCTATTCTTCGTATCTTCTTCCTCTATGTAAATATAAGATCCCCTAAACTTATTTATTCCTCCCCCAAAGTTTGAACTTGTAAATTATACCTACCCAATCCCCCATTTAATTCAAGACTTGATTCTTATTTAATGCATGCAAAATCCATGGCGCGTTATTAGTTTAAACTACATGTATATAAGCGTAATTTAGTAATTTATCAACCGCATCATCATCATCTCAGATAATGCGAAATTGACAATCACCAACTCTCTCTCTTTTGTTCATCGTGAATGTTGTACATGTATTGTAAAAAGTTTACAAAATCACGTCTTTTGTATTATTATTATCGCAAATCTTGTTTTAAATAAAAACCCGCCGTTATTTATCCACATCAACAAAATTACATCAAACCTCCATCTTTATTACACATGTATATAGACCATTCTTCTTTTAGTTTACCTCCCTTCACCCTACCCCTCCTCCCCTCCATCATTCTTCTTCATCCACCTCCTCCCCTTGTCTATTCTTTAATTTTTCTTCCACCTTATTTCCTCCTACACCTATAACCTATTCAATTTTTCCCCATCATCAATGAGGTTAACATTAATTAGTTGCAGCCTATCAACTTTTAGCAATTTGCAATCCATTCTTGTCCCCTTTGTAGGAGCATATAACCAACAGTTTTTTCCAATCCTCCATTGATCATCATAGTTCACCAGGTGAAGAGAACGAGCTTCAAGACGAACCATATATTCCGCATCATTCAAGGCCCCTCCCTGATTTAACTTTCCGTGTCGTGTCGTCGTGTAGGTAGGATGAGAACTTGTTACCAATTCGCTACAACAAGGAGGAGAGAGCAATTTAGCAAAACATGGGCGACCGCAGCAGAAGAGATCAGAGCAAATCCTCCAAAGCACCAAAACTTGTCGTATAACTAATATAGTAACTCAACTAACTCTATGCGTCTCTAAATCACGTAGTCAAGTAGTACGTCATCGCGCGAATCCTCTGCAAATAATAATCCTCATCCTCCTTAAACATAAACGATCATCATAATGGCACCCATTAATGTTTTACATGATTCATTCAACAACTGTTCACTCTAAATAATCAAAGGGTGTGTTTCCATCTCCTTCCTACTTTTCTTCATATCTCTTAACCATTTCCCCATTAGCATTTAGTCACCATCATATAATATTATTCGCACAAACACACACCTCTTCAGCAGCAGCACATACAGTCTCCCCCCTCCCATCCTTCCATATCTCACCTCTCGCATCCTAACCCTTTCCGCCTTAAACCTCATCTGTCTCTCTCGCAGTCCTCGTCTTCTTTCCCCATTGTCTCCTCCGTCTTGTTTCTTGTCCAAAGACAAAACCTAATGAGAATATAAAACAAGGACTGATTTGGAATCATATTTCACAAATTATTGCACACAATTCTCCACCATTCTACACATATGGTCCTCCTCACATTAAAACAACATAAAAATCATAAACAACCTCCTACTCCAACAATCCAATCCCCTCACCCTCAATAAATATCATAATGACAACCTTCTCCCTATGCATTCCGCAACCATAATTTACCTTCCTCCTACCTCCTCACTTTTGACTACTGAGATAGCCACTACTACTTCCCAAAAAATCCAACTGCTCCTATACAGATCCGCATCTCAACCCCCGTCCCTAACAACAATCCAAAAACTCATAGCCAGACCCTTAATTACCCCATAGAATTCCTCACAGCAGGCCCTCAAAAGCCCTTGATCTTCATCTCCTCCCCTTAGCCCCTGCACTTGTACTTCTCCGTATTTTCCCTATGTTCCTTCCTCATTCTAATTCCTATATACATCCTAAAAGCTCACCGTTTATCCCATCTTCCACTCTGCGACTTACTTTGCCACACAGATACACATACACAAAAAGAGGATCTTATCTCTGAGAATCCGTTTTTGGCTCACATTTCCCCGCTCCTGCTAAAATCCCACAGACCCTCTTGCTTCAACCCTCCTCCATCCCTTGACCAGGAGCAACCTCCAGCCTTCTTGAAGGAAATCCGTACCGTTTTACAACTAACCTTATAACTTCAAGCCCTTTAGCACATTACTACATAAAATCCTTTTAAATTCATGTCATTTTCCACCCCTCCAAGTGCTTAAACGGTATTAAATTTCATCAAATCCCTCCAATACAATAAGTCGTCAAAAACTGGGCAACCCACACACTTCATCTTTACTCTTCTTCTGGCCAAGGATCAGGTGTATTTAATGCCCGAGAATATGACAGGTTCACACAGTTTCTCGGCCGTTTTCTTTTTAATATTTTCATTCCAGTCATTATTTGCATTTCTCCCACCATCCCCTATATTACTCTCCGAGTTTGGTCAAACTATTCCGTTCTGTATTTTGATTCCTAGACTTGATCCTCTTCCTTTTTTCTTAGAAACTCATCTAGATGCTACACCCTGACCGAAGGAACGTTAATATAATCAGAAAAATTGCCATGCATACGGAGCAGCAGCCAACGGACATAAAAGTAGCTGAACAAGTAATAATATTCACACATTTGCAAATGACCCACAAATGGCAACGATTACTAAACTCTCTTCCAGCCCCTCTTTCCAGCTGTGAATATTTTCTCTCAACACCTTCACTCCTGTCAAAATAATTAATAATCTACATAGCCCTCATAGACTCCCAGCATGGCTCTGTCAGCATACGTCCAGTAAAATCTTCCCACTTGTCGTACATCTTATCCAAAGGCATCCCTGAGATTTGAATCCCACAACTTGCTTTTCCTAACAGCCATATAGCCAGCCAGAAAGCAAACCAAGTCAGCACAGTGTCCGAGAAATCCTGGACACAAATCATCCCTGCATAGAATCAAAAAGTCATTAAAACTACCCAACTCTCTCCCACCATGGCATTCACACAGAGTTGAATTTATTTTCATATCCTCCACTAATAATAAACAATTCCGAATCATTTTCTCCCTCTTTCTCACACACTTCATAATCATTATGCAACCCGTATTCACCACCATCACATCTCTTCTTCACAATCCAAGCTAGCCAGCTAGCCATCTTTTCCAGCTTATACAGCTTCTCTGCAACCCGTTTAAGTATTCACCTCACATGAATTTAAAAGCTGCACTTAGAAAAGCCTCCGTGTCAACATAATATTATTATTGCTCACTTCATAAAATGTCCAAGCATTCTCTTCTTCCCCACTGCAGTTTGTCCATCCAAAAAGTCAAAGCCCAGCATTCTGATTCTATAGGTACTGCATACTCAAGTAAAACTACCACACATGCTCAATATCTGTCCACAAATCCAACTTCTTCCTTACGCGCTTTCATCCCTTATAAACTTGTAATAAATCATTACTAATTTGTTATTCATAAACTCCTCATCTGCTGCTGTGATCCCCATTTCTTCCCCACCCCCTCCACGTCAACTTTCAATCTCCCATATAAAGTTATCACTTCCATATTCACAACATCAACGACTCTGTTCTGTACCCTGCTCTCGAAACCATCTTAACAACAAGTGACGAGGACTCGATCCTTCATGAATCCTGTTAACCAAACCGGCCCGATAACAACTACCGGCTATTTGGTCACTTTACATTACCCACACAATCAAATGGAATTCACCCAATCAAATCCCTATTACTCTACAGCTCTGCTCCCCAGTCAGACACGTCAATACCATCATATTGTCTTGAAATCAGTAGGAGAAATTCACAACTGTCATCATTCATCTTTTATACGCCTTTTACTGTCTTCCTTCCATCTTAAATATAATTGATGGCGATTCCTTTAGTCCTCTGCTTCTGCTCCCATGTTTCTCCTCCACCCCTCCTGTCCTCCTCTCCGTCCCCGTCCCCTGACAACACACCATAACCAGACCACCAGCTGATCTCCACCAGCTCTCTCAGCCTTGTGCCTATAACTGTTCAAATTTAATTCAGTCCGCACACTAGCCCTTACACCACTCTGATCTCATTTTATTTTTATTTCTTTGATTGCATCATTGCGCTGGTGCATTTAAGGAGTTTGTTTTCATACAAAAACGTTTACTGCCAACATCTGGTTCAAACGTTTTATATCCATCTAGCATTCCTGTATACTTAATTACTAGCTCAATTAGCTCCAATTTTAAATTGTAATGCACTAATTTTTTAATCCCGACTGGCCAGGCTTTAGCTGTCATCAACTCCTGAGATTGCAAGGAATTTGCCGGCTGTATACTTCTTCATTTTCAAAACTGCATTTTACACACATTCCTCCTTCTTGATTCTCATCATGGAGCGCTCTTTTTATAACTTGATTAATCGATTCCTTTTAAAGGAGCTCATAGGATTCACGGATTCAGTGAACAAAACGGAGCACAATTAAGTCTCTGCATGATCTAAACACCTGCCCGGGTGACCACGTGTTTCCTCTAAGGAATTTTTCTCGAGATGCCAGAGTATTAAAATTTATTGAATCCTATTAAACCTATTAAAATTTCGATTGTCATCGCGTAGTGGTATACCTGCTCCGCATCTTCCATCCAGAGGCCAGGCCCTTATGCCCTGTGCATACCTCAATTTCCCTAGTTCCTTCTCGATCCTCACCCCTCCCTTGCCCAATCTTCCCTAACAGTTCTCACCATGGGTTCAATCATAACCCACCTCAAAACCAGACTGCTTGAATAAAGTAATAAGTTTATAAGTAGCCAGCCACGCCAGTCTTTTACATCATCACACTCCAGCAGAATTCAGCCAGACTAGAGATTCCCAGCATCCCAGCATCCAGCCCCCGTCATCATGCTTACACCCTATTTCTTCTCCATCTCTTGAAATATGGCCCAGCCACTAGCCACCACCACACCACCCTCAGCAGAGACACATATTTTCCCTTTAAGATGCATAAATGATTCATTCAGTACGCCATGATAGCAGCCATACCACCGAATCATCCAGTCACCAACTCTAGCTTTTAAAATAACTATCTCATTCTCTCTCTCATCCTTCACCGGAATCATCCATAAATTTCCACCCAGGAATCCCCGTCTTCACCCGTGAAACACGGGAAAAAACCTTACTACAAGACTCCCGGGGTTCCGGAATCTCATCAACATATTTCCCAAACCTCAGACAAAATCCAGAAACTTGCTTCGAATCTAAACGAATTTTAACATTTCTCCACAAAACCTTCAGCAGGCTCCTGTCTATTATCAAAATTTAATGCTACTTCCAACATCCAAACCACCTTCTTCCTCTTCCCCCACAAGGGCACAACAATTGTACGATATAGAAACATGCATTCCATTCTCAATTCCGACAACAAATCCATGTTCTGGGCATCAATAAAATCCAGATTACATAAAAATCCGCCAAACTTTTCCCTAATAAATAATCATTACAACATAGATAAAAGCCACACAGGCTTTAAAATTCAGAAATTCAAACATTCGTAGAATTCCATCAAAATATGTTCAAATAAACGTTAAAAACCATCATTTCTCTTTCTTCCTCACTCTGTATAAGAGTTCATACAATCATTCCATTCTTTTACATTCCACAAACCCTTCCAGCCTTTCCAGATTAGCAGCGACCGTGCCTCCGTCATTTTAAGTACAAGTTAAAGCATTTTTCTCAAATAAGGAAAGCATATCCGGCTTCCAATAATCACAACTACCTGTCACAAGGCAAGCCTTAGAATTAATGGCCAAACCTCCAGCGAACACGCACCCCAGCAACTCGTCATGTTTCCATATCCCTCCCGTCTAAACTACCTTAAACCTTGTGCAATTCGCAATGAGCTTGGAATTGCAAAAACTACTTAACGATAACCCGCCGGCACGCGTCCCCTAAAAAACTTGTCTCATCCTCCCTTTCTACATCTTCCATCATTACCGACTGCTTCGCTTAGCTTGCATAGCAAAAGCTCAAAGCCATCAACAAGTTGAATATCATGTGCCTTCCAATACTCACAATGTCTGATCACCTTTGCTACTTTAAATTACTCATCATCACCTTCCTGCGGCAATTTCCAGTATTACTCTGCGGCAGGTAGTAAAAACGCGCTCCTATTTTGGTAATTTCTCCTTCAAACATCCTGTTCAGAGCTCCCAGGATCCCACAAGTTCAAGCTCCGTCTCGCTCGCTATATAAACGCTGTCAGGTAATGACTGACGCATAATCCACGTACCTGTGCAATTTATTTCATCATCCCTCAATAAATCTTGAAGCTTTTGAGGGGAATTCAGTTTTCAAAAATCCCACTTTTCTCCCTCAATTTACTTTCACCCAATAAGGGCAATTCCGAGCGTCGGCGGCGGGATTATATTGGGAATCATTTTAATTGCAAACCATTTCCTCTGCCCGCATCCCCCTTCTTCTTCTTCCCCTCTTCCCTATACTATCCTATACTATTCCTCATTAGAAGTAATAAGGTCTGGCGCTAACTAAGTAAGACGTGAAGATGCCCATCATTATAATCATTATCCTTAGCCATATACCACAACAATAATAGTTTCAGTCCACCCCGCAACCACGAATCCACACACACAGTGTAGTGTATCTGCTTCTCCCCGCTCAATAGTCAATAGGCAGACAAAAACAACCAATTAGCTCTAAACACCGTCTCCCAGAACGTTGCCATCCTACTCCTTGCCGCCGCCACCATCCTCACATCTCCTCCACCATCACCCGGCACTACGCAAGCATACGAGTGCAATTCACCTGTGTTGTAGTCCGGGTATCCTAAGCTTTCCCATGCTTCCTTCACCCCTCCCTCCTAAACGCACCCGCAATTTAGTCTTTGGTACTACAACGCCTATTATCTCCGTCTAGTATATTCCAATCGCCTCACTCTTTTACAATTAAATCCAATATGCAAATCAGCCCATGGGAACTTACCCACCCCCCCTCATTTTATCTCATCTTACTATTCGGACATTCATATCCGTGACATGATCCGCCCTCCTCCACCTATCTCTCTTTCATCCTCTTTGAATCTCTCCCTGCTATCGCCTTCGCCTTCTTCCCCATCATCCTCATCTTCTCTTTCTTTTCTTTTCCCTAATCACGCGACATTAATTACCCCACGTGCTAAATCAAACAGACCATCCACCGACCCTACGCTCACCAACCACCTCCGTAATCCCAGGCTCTCGCCTATTCCTTCATCTTCCCCTCCCCCTCCTTACAATATGCCTCTGTCTTTCTCCCAAGAATTACTGACTTATTCTCAATGTCCGCCCGCCCGTCTATTCCCCCGTCCATCCTCCGTACCGTACACACACGATAGAAATTTTCTCATAATACCACCGAAACCTTTCCTTGGTCGTCTTCTCGTAAAAAATCTACACATACACACACACCCTAAAAAATTCACTCGCTAGCTAGCATACACAGAGACACACAGCTCCCACACAGCCAACACAACGTCTCCTCCACACACTAGCCACTACCATCCACACAAAAAATTAGTTCAAAGATCAAACTCGAGCCATGCCCGTTTCCCACGATTTACAAGAACATCAACTCTTGATCTCTGACCTCATCCAACCATATCCTTCACATTCCCTATGCTTGACAACCCCAAAAAATCCTTCGCGCTCATCATCATCCTCCTTGTACTTACATCCCGCTTTCCTATATCCCTCCTCTCCTTTTGCCTCCTTCATCTCTATTACTGCATATCTCACAGGTAAGCCATCTATAACTTCTCCCTCCTCAACTCTCTCTCTCCTCATCTTAAATCCATCCTCCTCCATGGGAAAATGCCTCCAGACCAATTCTCTTCCAACTCTCCTCCCACCCTCTCCCTCCCTTTCTCCAAGACATAGCTCACATATTTCCACTCAACACCTGAGAGACTCATCCCAGCTTTTCTCCGCGCTCCTTTCAATAAAAAACCACACTATACTATTGTATGTATTCCCTGGGAAAAAATCCAAAGCCGCACGAGCGATCATCCCAAAGAAAAATATATAAAAAGTCCCACTGACACACGCCCATACTTAACCGTACGCATACACAATTACCTCCCCCTCCCGCCGTCCCCAACAGTCCAATATACAACACACACGACAAACACAGGCTGAAACGTTTAAAATTTCTCCACGACAACGACACAATCATGACCATTTCAACATCACCCTCTCATCCCTTTTATTGCCCCCGCTTTCTTATCGTCTTCTCCTCTGTCTCCCTCTATACTGGGTTGACACGGATGTATAGTCAGAATATGTAAATAACTCCTGCCACCACAGTGCCACATCAGCTTCCTTCCTTCCACACCACCGACCTCCCCGACCGACCCGAACCCGCCGCCGCCACCCCAACAAGGATAACAAGCCAAACCATTCTCCCATATTGTCCTCAAACATTTTAAATGTCCTTTTTGTGTGGGCTGTCGTCAATCCAGATTATACGCGCGTCCAACATCCATCTCACACCCTCTTTACATTCTCCAGCCCTTAACCATCCCCTAACATCCAAACCCGAGGAATAAAGTAATATAGCACGGACATGATACGCCCTCCCTAGGACATCTTCCTCCGTTCATGTGTCCAATATGTCCTTCTTGCTGCCCGGTCTCTACCAGAGACCACCCTCTCATTTTCACATTTTACATCCTTTTACTTTCTTCCACACAAAACCATATCTTTCACAATTATTGTCTTTCCAATCTCAATCTTCCACACTTTTTCCCTCATCTCAATTTACACGGTGGTCGTCACCAGGACGACGCATCCCCCATCTCATTCACATCTTCTTCTTCCAAGGAAACCAAGCTTGTTGGCATTGGTCCATGTCCCATATCTCAGAACCTAACCCTTCCCATTTCCTTCCAATCTATTTCATCTCTGTCCTTCTCCTCCAAGCGTCCGTCCGGCCGTATGCCATACATTTTTCCTCCTCCCTGTCACACCGTATCTTCCCGCAGAACAAGCAACAAGGTATCAAATAAACAATTAAGATATTACAGCAATCTTCCTGTAAACAATAAAACTCTTTCCTTTTATTCCATCCTTAACTCTGCTTTTCTAGGCTCCTCCACGTATTCGTATTTCCCTACCGCATTCCTCATCTTTATTTTCTTTCTTATAAACTCCAGCACGTGCTCATTTCAATTCCACTGTCTTCCCGGTTCTCCTTTCTCCCGGTATTTTAACAATCTTCTTTACAATTCAACTTGATTCAATCCTCATCTTCCTTTCCTTGCTTATTCCTCTGTATTTTCCAACGTCTCAACATAATTGAGTCATAGCATATTTTGAACCCATTGAATGCATCCTTTCAGCATCCCTTAACGTGTGTGCTTGTCCTCAACGTAATTCAATCCACTTCAACAACTGATCTAATCGTGTAGGAGCCGGGCTCTATAATAATTACACTTCCAGCCAATTCAACGTGTAAATAGCCTGGCTAAACTTGTGTCCTGCAGCAGCATATAAAAGCATATAGAAAAAACAGGTGTTCGAATTCCAAACATTCAAGATTAAGAGATGAAAAATTATCATCATCTATCTGTAGACAATCCATTCCTATCTGATCTCACGTGCGGCTTCCCGGCCCACACAGCCCAGCAGTCTTCCTCATCCCAGTAGAGCCAACAACTTACTATACAGCTATAGCAGTATACCCTCCCTGGACTTCCAATCCAGTTAAGGCATCCATGCATCCAAGTCAATCACACACAATATAATCCCCCCCCTCTCATGTAATCCTCTGTCCTCCTATACCATCATCAAGTCTACAGCTTACCTCTGCCTACCGGTGGTCTTCATCAAGTCTTTCATCTCTCTCATCATCCATTCATATTATCAACACTTTCTCACCATGATCCTCAGAAGCCACCGCCGTGCATCCCTCCAATCTTCCAGCAACATCTTTTATCCAAGTCAGAGCAGTCAGAGCAGAGCAGATAATATTACACAAATCACGCTTCATCATTAGTACAATTAAAATCAATCCACACTTTTATAGCCCACCGCTCTTCCTCAATTCTCTCCAGAATCAAACCCACCGACAAATAATTTCAATCAACCAGAGGCCACATTCCTCATTCCAGCCAACCTCTGCAAGCCTTTTAACCCTAGTTTAGTTACACCTTCAACTCCGCATCTAACGATTCCACTTCTTCTTCCGAAATCATTCCCATTCTATCATGTATCTTTAAATCTCCAGCTCAAGCTCACTCAACAGTTAAAAGTACAAAACAGTTTCAGCCTCACACCATTCCCAACAATTCCATTACCGTTTAGCCCATTACAATTCTCCATTTTACCAAGGCTAACTAACAAACAGCCGCCCACAAACTTCCCTTCTGAGTACTGTACATAAAACTCGTGTGTGTAAAAATCCATGTTCTTCCCAACGACTTCTTTAATTACTCCTCTCCGGAGGTGGTGGAACTTTTGGAGGTAATCGTCGTTTTACACTCAACTCGTGTCATTAATTGGCGTACAAATTGTGGGAAAATGTCTTACTCCCTACAAATCTCCAGAGTCCATTTCCATAGAGCCATTACCACCGCACCGGGAGGAGCCCCTTCTTCCGAAACCCGCTTCTTATCCTCTAGTTCTCCCTCCTCCAGCAACCCTTCCCTACCTGTCCTTACGACTTCTGTCCAGTGTCCAGTCCCTCATCCTTACCTTATCTTCCCTCTGGTCCTATATGCTTTCTCCCCTCCTCCAGCATCCCCAGTTACCAGTTACCACCACTTCCAGTAACCGTTATCGTCAACAACGCCATTACGCCATAGCTTCCCCGGTATTCCGTATTTGGATAGCTTGCATAGAGAACTACAACTAGGACAGATCCTGAGAACAAATTTTTAAATTATCGCGTGAGAAAACAAATGTCTTGGGCGGATTCCAAATATTTTATTCTATTATTATTACCATTCCGAAATTACATAGCCAGAGAGAGAGCAACTCAAATTCCACCCATCCATCTCTCCATCAGCATAGTATTCTATCTCATCATCATCCAGTTCCAGTTCAAACTTCAACTCCCCTCCTCCCCCAGCTTCCACAATAGAAAATCATCCTTAAGCCCACTCAAGTAAATACCCCTTGTAAACTTGTAGTAATTCCTCATTCCTCATGTAATCACCCTCCGCATTCCCTCCGTCATCATATTCTTTAATCTTTGGGCTCTTCTCTCTACCTTCGATTCCTCAGCCTGCGGACCTTCCATAAGACATATTATTCCCGCCGCTCTTCTTCTATCATTCCACTGAGAAATTCCATATCACTTTATGAAATCCCCACAAATTATCCTCATTTCACCCACTTACACACACATTACACCACCCTCTCCCCTCCCCAACTACTACTACTGCATGAAATAATTACGCATCGTAAAAATAACACGACACAACTTTCCAAAAATCTCTTCATTCCTTCCTACCTCTCTCTATTCTTTGCCGCCCGCCCCCCTCCTTCCCCTCACATCTCCCTTCTCATCTTCGCCTTAATTTATCATGCGATATCTTTCCTTCGATCACATCTGACACTTGCAGTCTAACGGTACGCTAGCTCTTTTCTAAACTGCCACCAATCTTTTGCTGCCCTTCGTAACTCGTTTCGTTATACCCATCCCTCTCCTTCCCAAAGCGTAGCAAAAACCATCTAAACCCAAACTTTTCTCAAGCATCTACATTGGATTGTAATCAGTTCAGCGAAGCGCAGTAAATCTTTACCATAAATCCCGAGTCACAATCACCGTTTTAGGAACCTTATATATGAGAGATTTGCAAATTCTTCATCAGCGAATCCTCGACAAGCTTCAGGCTTCAAATCTCCCATCTCTCTTCCATCAGTTCCATCCCCCTTTCCCTCCATATCTTAACCAAGAGAATATTATTCCCGTAACTTGGTAAAATCAAGTAGGGACGGCCATCATAATTGCAATAGGTTATATAGCCTCAGGACTGGATCGTTTCTTCCTCGCTCCTTCACATATATACTTGGACATTATTATGAAGCGGGCGGACGGACTGATTTTCAAATTATATTTGCATATCAATTCACCCCTGCTAGCCGGACGTGTGACCATGTAAATGAGAAAGGCTACAATATAGCGTCTTTCCAATCCATAATCTTCTACACTCCACTACTCCACTACCAACCAACAACCACCACAAATTATTATCCTTCTCTTCCTACAATGAAATTAGGGAGGGCAAAAATCGTGAATTCATGACTCAAATCAGCCTCAAGATCATCATCATGACAACATGATTTCCATTAATTTCTTATCTTCAACTCCACCTCCACCTCATCTCCTCCTCAGTTAATATAGTTTCTCATCTCCAGCCCGCATTCGCACAACCAAAAAATATGCATACATTATCCTCCAAATCCCATCCAATCCAACAACCCATCATCATCCTCAAAATCCTCCCATTCCCATAGAACACACAATTCTTTTCTCATCAAATCCCCTTTGTTTTCAGTCAACAAATACACTACCAAAGCCCGGCCAATATCCCAAATCTCCTTCAAAAACGAGCTATAGCTTTTACCGACTATCCCAAGAATCTATCTGTACCACCAAATTCCGAATCCACATTCCAAATCTTATAGACTTTCCTCAGATTCCTCCGCATTGTCCTCACAGTTTGCATACTCTGTAAGATTGCCAGCTTCTCTTGCCTTTGCGATGGCTTAACTCCTTGCTTCTTCTGGGTTCTTTCTTGTCCTCAAAGAATTGCTCATTCCTTCGTATGGTGATGCTTAAAAATCACAACTTTTCTCATCATAACAACACCGCATTCTTATATTCTTCTTGTAACTAACCAAGATTATAATGATTCCCCGCCTTTGTCTCAGATTCCAATATTCCGTATCACACAAACACAGCTTAAGATTCCTCATTCCTCCCTCAGGCCACTTCAATATAACACAACCCCGCTTCCAACACCGACAAACCCTTTTTTTCTTCTCAATATTATTCTTTATTCTTCTTCTTTTCAAATAATTAACAACAACGCAAAAATTTGCATCCACCATATCATATCGCACACCTTTCCTCAAGCCAGCTGGCTAACCTCTAACGGCAACACACAATAATCCAACCCACCACCAAGCCAATCCAACCAGCCTCCTCGCCATCATACAACCATTAAATTATATTGGCTATTATGAATTATGAATAATAAATAAACAACATCTACGCAGACTTGAGGCTTTACTATTCGCCGCCATCGCCATCCTAGTTCATCCCTGCATTATTCTGCTATCTTGAAGCAAAATGAATTGTAGCTTTGTAGTACTTTCCCAATTTCAACATCTCTAATGTATCACCTTCGATCTTACCAAGTCATGAATACCTTTGATCTTAAATCTTGGTGACAATCCTCATCCACTTTTAACTCCATGTCTTCCTAGTTGATCGCATGGAGCTCCATTACAAAATTCGCAATCCTATTCCTTTCCAACGCTTACTCAAGCTTATGAGCAATCCCACTCTAGAAGCCACTCTTATTTCACCCATTCTTCTCTCTCTCTCTTATCCAAGCTGTAGTATCACGGTTTCAACCTTCTTCTCATTCCCACCTTTTACCTTGGCTAATTAATAAATCAATCACAATTTCACAATCCTCATAAAGTACATATTTGCGAAAAAATTTTAACTTGCTTATTCTATAAATCCTTCATTTCTCAACTAGTCTATACGAACCAATCCTGACTTACCTCCTTTGCCACCCGATCCATTTACCAGCGAGGCTTCCTTCTCAACTAACCAGCAAACGCTTTAACCAAGTCTACTAAGTGCTTCTTTTTCTTTAACGTTTTTAACGAGTCGCAGTCTTTTCTGTAAATTATTTGAATTCTTTTCAAAAGTATATTCTTTTCGCAATAAATGTCATTTTTACAAAAGCCAACTTCTTCACCGACTTATTTACTCTTTTGCAAGCAAGCCGTTTAGCAAGCCACTCAACTTGTTACAGGGAGGAGGTAATAAAAAATTTACAGCAAAAATCTTATTTTCCCATTCCTTCCACCCATTTCAATCCCTTCCAAGACTTCCACGCATTCCTCCTTCCTCTTCAGCCAAAGACTTGTTCAAAACCTTCCTTACTAATTGTAAGTTACAACTAGCTTATAGTTTCTTCTGTTTTACATCCCACAGGAACTTAAGCTTTAATAACTTTTAAAACCGAGGAGTCGCGCGACAATCAAAATTCTTGACTGTATCAATTCAGCATGTCTGGAGAGGGTCGCAAGACTCCTGCCACTACTATGATACACTCATTACATTCTTTCCCCTTACCTTTTCTTCACTCAGTCAGTTTACATCAATCACAAAAGCTCTTAAGAAACGACAAACATTCTTCAAGAATGTAAATTAACTCTTTATTCCCCACTCCACTTGTCACCATCAAGAAGAGTAATGAGAGGACACCCCTCTCCCTCTTTTTCAACCCTCCGCTCCTGTGTCCTGTCCATCCCTCTGTCCACTAACAAATATACAGTATCATAGCACGCGCTCTTTAAACAATCATCAATCTTACCCCGCTCAAGAGCCAATCTAAATAAATATGGATACCTGTACATGCTACTACTTATACAAATGTTTTCACACATTCTCACAAATTACCTTCCCCAACCCCTTCCTATTACAACCTTACAGAAGTCATACGTTGGCTACAGCAGCGCTCCATAACCTTGTCATTTAGTGTCAACCACCCAGCACCTTCCTCACGTCAACAACATTTATTCAGGTGCCTCCAAGGCTGGTTTGTCTATGGAGAAAGTCATTTCAATTTTCATCAATAAGATAAATACAGTAGTTGCATTTTTCCTTTCTTTCCCAGAGCTTTCCTAAGTTTCTATTGGCAAACATCATGTTTTATTTTCGGTCACCATAATCGCAGTTTTTATTTGCCGCAAGCAATAGCTACTGTACATGCTTTCACTCATTTTCTTTCACGTCCATCAGCTGCAGCCAGTAGCTTTCCCCTCCTCCTCCTCGGCTAATAGCTTTCTATTGTTGTTTACGCTATTAGCCTTAAAACCTCTTCTTTTCTCCCTCACACATTTCAAGAACAATAAACATTGTTGTTGTGAAGTCCAACTAAATTAAGAACCATAAAGACCAATTAGTCCTTTTTTCACACTATCTTCCTAACAGCAGTCCTCAACATGTTTGTCCCTTGGTCAAAGTGACTCCTTGAAGGAAACAAGTAAGGAAACATGTTAGAAAAGAATCAAGAGTAGTACAACCTCCTCCCTTGAGGCCCCCCACTTAGTCTTTTAATTCCCTCCAAAATGTACATTATTGTACGGCATAAATTCCGAAGCGCTATTTGTCTCTCCGAATTACTCGAATTACACGGATGGATTATATACTTGGCGTAAAAAATCCTAGGACAGCTTTCCTACAATTCCCTCCACAATCAAATCCCATCTCACCTAAACATGGACATTGTCATCTTCTCAAAATTCACGCCTCACACTACTACTACCCTATATATCTTCAATTCTTATCCACATTCCCTCAACCCCTTGCCTTCTTACCTTCTTCCATCTTATCCACACCTCCATTCGGATATTACACACTAAGAATCTCTACCATTTTTTCTTCCTGTCCCACACAAATCTTTTCCTCTGTCCACTCATCCGGAGGATCATGATCATCTCCTCTAAAATCTTTCACAACTTGCTCTCTTCTCAGCTCCTCTTCCATAAGTTAGCAATCCTTCTATAAGCTTATTCCTGTCTGTCCCTTCCACCACTGTCAACCATCAACCAGTTACTTTTAAAGTTACACACATTTCCAGCCATCCTCTTAGCCATGTTTCTGCTTGTGTGGTGGTGCCTTGATCCGTTTCATCAGTCCTCTTTTGCTCATCTCCTCGGCACAGTGATCCTAGTCCTAGTTTCTGGTCCCCTCATCTCTGTCACCGGTTTTAGTTGTATAAATCTTCAATCCTCTGGTAGCGACGTTAATTTCCAATCCTCCTGTGTGGTATACTTTAAAACCTTGTCAGGGTGTGAACCTCATCTTCCTCTACTACAACGCTCCCCATCCCTTGTCAAACTCTTTTCATCTATTACACGACACTCACACAATAATAGACTCCGCATCATCATCATAATCCCCACTTCTCAAAGAATATCAACTACACTTTTCTCACACCTTCCCCTCATTCTCCTGTCCTTTGTCCCTTTTTCAACACGCGTCCCCTCTTCAAATAATAATCCATGGACCTTCATAGCCCCATAGTCCTCTAGCTTCCGCTTCATAGCTGACACTCTTTATTCTATATGTCACCTCCAGTAAGGCAGTATACAGCCGCTACACACATATTATTCCCCTCTTATACAACTTCCACGGCGACATAACCAGTTGTCCTACC
This sequence comes from Sminthurides aquaticus, assembly GCA_906901655.1. Classification (NCBI taxonomy): domain Eukaryota; kingdom Metazoa; phylum Arthropoda; class Collembola; order Symphypleona; family Sminthurididae; genus Sminthurides; species Sminthurides aquaticus. The sequence continues at coordinate 7,196,827 of CAJQTT010000003.1, forward strand.
CGTAAATTAAATAAAAAACCAGCCGTTTAATCATACGCTCAATCGCTCTAAATTCAAACTGACATTGTCGACAAAGCTTTTCCCTTCAGTCACTCCTCCTCAGCTCAAACAGTCTCCAGAAGAGACATACTCTGCATTCATTTCTAAATTGTCACAATCTAACAATTTTCCAATTACCCCAACATCCAAAACAGTACAATTCACATCACCCCTCAAACAGATATCACAGCCTCTTCCATATCCATCTCCTCCTGCCTCTACTAGCGCTTCTATCTCCTCCTCCCCCCGTCCCCAATTATCCTCATCATATCAAAAGTTGACATAATTGAACCCATCTCAATAACTGTTGACAACAACAAGAACAAGTCAACCTATAACTTTTCGATATTCTCTCCTATCAAGGTCTGAATCGAAGCCCAACTTGAAAACATTCCGTATTCTTCTTCTTCTAGATACAATCATCAGTCCCATCCCTTCCACACCATCATCTCCTTCTTCCAAGGACCTTTTTCTCTTCTGCCTTGTCGTTTCTCATTTTATTATACCTCACTAACGTCCACGTCTATCCAAATTAAGTAGTTAATTCCATACCAATAAAAGACCACCACCGCAGAGGACATGTTATCCCACGGTAGGAGATTCCAATAAGGTTATCTTCTCATTCTTGGTAAGTCCAAAGGTGTTACATTCTAAAGATGATTACCACTCATCCCCACCACCAAGAAGGCAAAGTCTACAAATGTATGCTTCATCCAGCTCCTTATGAATATTCGCATGGAAATTCGGCGAATGACCGACCGGTGGTCCCGACTGTTATCTTAATGTTAATTTAAACACCAGCAGAGGTGTCCCCCTTATCGCCTTCTGAATCTCAATCAGACCTTGTTTGCATGTAAAGCCAATTTCAGCACGGCTTGTAAATTATTTTCAAACTAGACGGCATGCAGCCTTCCGTTAATTACTTGGTCAAATTCGCAAATTTTCTTCCTTCCGTTTCATTGTCAACTCTTCATTTCAACTAAACTCTGCGATGCCTTATGAAATCCTCCAAGCTTCGCGAATAAATGCAATCCTAATCCTAACGCCATGCAACTTAAACATCAAAGCTTCTTAAATAAGCAGTCAGACGAGTCAAAACTTGTTTATACCATTCATTTATTTATCATTTTTTGGTATATTTACACAATAAGTGCGCAAGGCAATAAAATTAAATAATACCGTGATGAATACACATAAAATTTCGCTACCATTCCGCTTCCATTCTCACAAATAATACTTTTCCAGTTTTCTCTTCTAGTCCTTTTTATAGTAGTACTCATAACAATGCAATGCGAGATCATTTTAAAATACAATTCTTTTAATCTCGATTTTTCCTCAGCGATTTTTATCAATTTTTTAATTCATTTTTTCTACTTTCTTCTATCCTATACCTTCTTCCTCCGACTTACGCACCTATCAACACACCTTCCTCACCATCATCCACCCTCCCCTCCCCTCCTCATTATCATATCCCTGTGATGATCACGCATCATTCTCACATCCCCCCGAACCTCTGAAACCATTGTTCCATGGAGCTAACCCGATGATTAATTCCAGGACCCCGGTCTCACCCTGCCCCATCTACAAATACTGCGTACTAAACATGCCTAATGCAATCGTTGTCATCATATAACCTTAACATAATAATATAATGCGTATCAACAAAAATCTACAATCACCTCTCATTCATTCTTGGACAGAGCGGAATCCAAAGTGAGTTTCCTTCAGTTTTCTCCTCTTACTTTTTCTTTTTCTAATTACTTTTATAAATATAGGTAAAGCAGTGCAGTAAAATAGTACAAGAAACCCATCAAGTCATAATAATAATCTTTCCTGATTCAGCCAATTCCCTTTAGGTTCTCCTCCGTCGTTCCGTTCCCCTCAACAACTCACCGCACCATCATCATCCGCCTGTCTTATTGGAAAAAATTTCAGCCTCATCCAAAAAAGTGTAGCAAGTATTTTCACCAAGTGAAAACCCCCATCCTCAATAGTAGGAAGTTGGCGATGAGGAATAGCTACCGGAACTAGAACTGGATCCAGTGCTGGAGCCACCTGGAGAGTGCTGGGATCTGAATGAAAATAATAGCAAGAAAAAAACGTTTATAACCCCAGGATACAAAAAAAACATTTCCACCCCACAACCAACCACAACAGTAGCCGCAGGACTACTACATTACTATAACTACGACTACTTTACTACCGATCTCCTCCACACACACACATCTTCTTCCTCTTCTCTACGCACAACACAGACTTTCACTCATTCAATCAGCTCTCTCCGCATCCCTCCCTTCTCGTTTCACCCTCACTCCTGCTTCCACGCACACGTGCTACTGTGCGCGCTCTCTCCTCCTACCGTTTCCTACAATCCTACAGCTGACTACTCAAGGGAATCTCACCCTGGAGAAAGTCCTCCTCCATCCACATTCTCGCCCTTCTTTCTACTGGCTACGCTGTAGTATCCACACAACATTGCTACAACAAACTACGAATACTTTCTCTGGTCACTAGCTGTTAACAACTTGACTAGATTAAATCAAAAAATCCACTTACCGGTGTTGCCTCAGCGCATCCTTGCTCTTGAAGGATTTCCCACAGGTTTCGCACGAATAATTAATCATATCGTGGCTTCGTTCATGGACCATCAAGTTGTAACTTTTATTGAATCTTCTCTGGCAGAATTGGCAGTAAAGCTCCGCTTTACAGCTACGCCGCCGACGAACTCCGTACATGCACTCGTTGCTTGGCAAAATGGCAAACATTTTCAATCCGTTCTTTCAAAAACTCTCACACCTGTAATCAAGCAAGTAATTAATAACCACTATTAATACTAATTCTCACATTCAAAATACCTAGATTCATTTGCCAATCTACAAAACGTTTACCTCAAGCTATTATAATTTCAAATAATCAGATTAATCTAAAATATCAAACTTACCTTTCACAAATGGACAACAATAAAAACTTTCACAAATTTGATCCGAATATGATCTGAGCTAATGTATATTAGGATAATCTGACTTCACGACCTCCTGTAGAAAAATTGCGAGAGAGAGAGAGACTTTGAGACCTCAACCAACGACAGACAGAGAATGAAGAATCATTAGAAAAGATTTTCAAGAAGAAGGAGAGAAAAAGAGAAGATGAGCTTGGACCAAGATGATGATCATCATCATCCTATCAGCACAGGTACCTCAGCAGGCTATAAACATCCACCTTTCTCTCCGCCAAGTCTTACCTTATGCCTTATTGTAATAACCTGAGTCAGTGTGTGGGGCATAAAGCGTGTACTACACTCTCCGCTCGGCACACGTCTATATCTCACCACCTATTAGCTATCTTCCCATAATCTTTCCCTATTCTTTTCCCAGCCTATGCAACAACCCACTCACTCCAATTCACAACAAAGCTAAAGAACGAGCTCATCTACCTCAACTTCTTATTCTTCTTGGTCCTGGCTTTTCCCTTCGGTTTCAATCCTTCTCATCATCATCCTGTCTTCTTCGGGTTCTTCGTCATTCTTTTCCCACAGTCTTAAACGCTCTCTCCAGTCTCCAGGACAGATTCAATACCTCTGTATGTGTCTCTATTTGTAGAACTTTAACCCACCATCCAATAGATGCAACAGACCTAACGCACATCACCATCCTCTTCATCTTCCTCATCACCATCTAATCAACATATTCACCGACACGGGAAAAGAACAATCCGCATCCTCCAACCAAATACCCGACCCCCAGTCGTTCACACGTTTCTACACTCATGTAATCACCGTCCAAATATGTACTCAACCCAAACTCATATCTCTCGCACACACTGTGTAACATCCCCTCCACAACCAAACACCCCGCAACTTACCCCCTGTCTCAACCACTTAAACCTTTCTTCACAATACATAACTACGTTATCATCCAATATATTCTTCACACTATATAGTTTTCTCCAATTCAAATACACCCCTCCTGGACCACGCAATCTTATCACCAATATTCTCTCCCAAGTCTCAACAACTTGTCATTTCATTTATTTTCCCCGCCCAAAAAATCTTCAATTAGTATTGATTTCACATGTTCAATGCATTAGTACAGACTCTGTCATGTTCACTTTGTAGTAGATTTCCATTCGGATTTCTAGTACTTCACATTACACTACATTCGTGAGAAAATTCAAATCGCTCCGTAGTAGGTAGGGGACTAGGACAGAATTCATCTGGATCTTCCAAAAGAAAACGTTTCAACTCCCTTCAAGTATGACGCCTGGCCTGGGAACGCCTTCACAAAAACACGCAAACAAGATCATCCTTGTTTCAAACGTTCTAGAAGCTACGCATTATATTAAAACGCAGACCAGTGGACACCAAAAATATCCATGGAATATCCACTTCTATTTGCAGCGTCATCGACTTCTTGTAACAATTAACGTTTGTGTTAACTTTCCTAAAAAACTGATACGGCCTTGAGATCTAAATGCAATCTCAATCAGTTCCATGACGATCACCTATATATGTATCTACCTGGCCACCTTAATCTTAAAAAATATTGAACAAACGTTAATGTGCGTCAATCATCTTTACTTTACGTAAATTCACACGCTACTAACAAGCAAAGTCATTCACATTTTGCCAGTCACATTCCATCCACTTCCGGCACTTTTCTCACGAACAGGTAGCGTCATTTACACCTCCAACTTATTTCTGCCCCTGTGCTAAAATATCATTCACAAAACTAATTCAAGCTCCTTACCGCCACCCTATTTGCATAAACCTCAGACTCATTCATGATCCGTCTGTTAAGGTGTTAGTTTCTTCCATTTCCTTAAAATAATCACTTCTTCCTTACCTGTCCTTCTCGAATTGCCAACTAAATAACCGGTGGACTGCTGCCACCGGAAGTTTGAGCATATTCTATACCCACATCCGTTCACCCTCCTTATCGTTACACCTTGAAAGCAAATAATGTGGACTTTTTATTTTAGTTGTGGCTAATTATGGAAACTGGTTGACAGTCCCGCATCTCCAACATTGCAAATGCATTCCATTTGTCTTATCGTCTTATTTCAGCTTTCGTTAATAGTTATTACTATACGAATCGCCACAAACCTCTTGCAAAAATCATGAGCAGGGTGGTCCTCTTTCTCTTTATGGGTTTTACGGTGTGAAATTTTGCACATTATCCGCCCTATACCGCCACTAAGCCTCCCCCATCCCCTACCTTAACAATCCCACCACCTCCCTCAATCTAGTGAACATAGTCAGGTCCCTACTACTCTAATAAACTTTCTCCTTCCGAGTCAAGCTATAGCAGCACAGCTAAAACTATCCGCCAAAACGGTGGCCTCCCTTCCAACAATACCCACCCTCGAAAGGTATTTGTTAATAAACTGAAAATTTTCTACACTACATCATCACTAGGATTCTAGAATCATAATACCGAAGAGATTTTAATCTTTAGATTACACGCTTTAATCTCTCCACTATGTGTTCTTCTATTGTACTCTCCACCTCTACTCCTGATGACTTTTGTCCTTATCTCTTCGCGTAGCTTCCACACCATGTACCAATCAACATTTCAGCTTTAGAGGCCACCACTTAAACCGCGCATGATGAATCCTCCTTCCCGAAGGATTTGTTATTATTATATTTCACTTTGTCCTCCCTTCTAGGCGTTTACAAAAACTCCCGATTATCTACCCTCCTCGCTTCGTAAAAACTATTAGATCAAAGAGAATAGTTAACTTTATTAGCTACAAAGAGGGAATCTAATCGCTTTATTAGTGTCCTCAAAGAGAACACGCTCCAACAGACCAAAATCAATATCCTCCTCCCATCCTCATCCTGTAATATCAACAAACACATTAACCCCAGCCCTCAGGTCAAATATTTAAACAGTCGTCCCAAGAGCATATGCATGTAGTACCATAATCACTGCTTTTTCCTCCATAAACTCAAAACTATATTGTATTTTCCCTACTACGAGCCGTTAATCTCTTTGAGTATACACATGTATTTCCTAAACTGCATCCACCAGGAAACTCATCCACTATAAACGCCACAAGCTGCCGCATCAAATGTCACATACTCTATGCAACTTCACAGTGAATAGCAAATATAGCAAAAGAGATCAGAAAGCAGAGCCGGTGAGAGGATGAGGAAAGCCGGCTATAACACAGAATCATCCCATCTTGTCCTCGAGCAATTAACTTTTAACAACAACAAAGTCATAGGGAAACGACAACGTTTATCCTTTCATCTCCCTAATTCTCATTCTTTCTCATGTCTTTTTTCCCAAAAACAATCTCTCCCCTCCCTCTTTGTTTTACATCATTAAACCCTATTTGCTATTTGTAGATCTCACAGTAATCCAAATCTCTTCCTTGCTCTGTCGCTCCCAAAATTCCCTAAAATAAAACAATAATCCGCATCCTTTCCGCCATTTTCCTCACGAACGCCTTTTCCCACACCCTTGATAAAATCCCATGAATTTCCTAACAATTATTTGCTTTTCTGAAACGGCTTTAATCGTTTCCGGATTCTTCCAGAAAATCCTAGTAAGAATTCCCGGCATTTTCAAAAAGTTCTCTCAGCTACAGCCTAAAAGAATAGTTATTTTGTTCTTCAAGAGTTTTTTCTCCTTAAGGAACTTCCAGAAATATTATAGTCTTATTACACTAGCCCTTGTAACGCCCAACCCGGATTTTTGAGGCGCTTCTTATGAAACCTCTGATGAAAGCCTCTTGTATTCATCTTTTCATTGTCCAATGTGCGGTCTCTGGGAGAGGATGAGATTTGAATAAAAAATGTCTATCGTTTTTTCATGTCCATCCACGCCTGGACGGAAGAAGAGTGGTGGAGCCTCCCAAGGAAGCAACAAGCCCCAGCACCACCTTCCTTGCATCCATGAATAATAATTTCAATTCATCTTACGTTATTTCCAACAACAACCAAAGACCAACGAACGACGCTTCTTCTTCTTGTGTCTCTCTCTCTCACACACACACACACGACTTTTTGACTATATAATACGCAGCCCAAATTTAGCCGAACCAAATCCTCGCCCTCCACACAGGAATAATACAAACCACCCGTGACAGTGTGAAAAAGGTGATAAAAAATTTTAGACACACTCACACACAATTTATAGTCTACAACCACTCATCACTAACTCATCCCATCTCTTCATCCATATCCAGCCTAACTTTCCCTCCATCCTCCCTCAATCTTTCTACATATATTTCAGATTTCATCCTATCTCCTCAATCTCCTCCCTCCCCAAATTCCCCACCTTCCCCTGTTTACGCATCATATAAAAAATTCGGATCTAAACATTGTTCTTCATCTCCATCTTTCACGCTCCCAAGTATTTTATTCCCCACCCATTCTCCCTCCTCCCCGCCAGCCAAAGCCGGAGCAACCAACCTCCAGCAGGTGTACGCACCTTCAGTCACACACATTTTCTCTGTCTCTCTGGAATTCCATCCAGGAAAGATTGTCCTGCCACGCAAAGCCAAACAATACAGCCAACTTGTACAACATCTTCAACATTCAATATAACCTCCAGCGTCTTCTCTTTTAAACCTTTCTGCAAAACCTAGTTCATCTTCATCTTCCTCCTCAACTTCTCTTGTCTCCTCCTGGCTCACATTCATTTCAGCATCTTCCAAATATGGCCTGGTTAAATCTCAGCCACTTTTCAACCCAACCAACCCCCACTTGATTCTGCATGTTTTTCTCCATCTGCTCTTGTAAATACACATCTCCCGCCTCCATCCATCCATTCATTTCCCAAATCCTGCAGCATCTTTCCAACAATCTAAGTCTTGTAGACGTCCTTAAAATTCAGTTTAACTCCTTGTCTCATTCATTTTCTAGATTAAATCCAACTTTACATCATCAAACTCAAACGTTTAAAGAGATTTTGCCAAGCGGAAGCGTACCCATCTACCACAACCATAGCAAGCAATCCATTGTCAACTTATAAAAAAGAAAGGGAGAGGATCCAATCCATAAGGTCCGCATGCCGTAGTAATTTAGAATCACCTCTGGTCTGGATCATGCCTTTTAGAAACAATTATTATCCTTTAGCTTAATCGTATCTTTTCCCCTGCTCCCGCAGTCTCTTTCACACGTGCATAAGTTGGTAGTTTCCCTTATGGAGGTGCTTCCCTAAGGAATTTACGCAGAGGCATGTAAGCATTATAAGGAAGGTAAGAAGACGGAGAGAAGAAGAACGTAAATCAATCCTGACATATTCTTTACTACTATGGATCCAGTTCTTCTTAGCACGTGATTTAAACAATCTTCCCTTGTCATTTATCATCTGCATTCTTCTCGCTCTTCTATCTCTCTCCTTCGGTTCATCCATATCTTCCTTGCTTTCCTTCCTTCACCTCAGCCGCCGTTCCGCATATATAACCAATAATATTTTCTTCTCTCGTCTTCCTCCAGTCTGGTGAGCAAGTCGAATTATTCAGGCTTCAATTTAACAATCCCAATCAATCAATTCCATATCGCCACCCCATAAGCGCACAAACCCGCTCAGCTTGCTCCTATGCTTCTTCTCACCCCAAAATACCTGATTCGTCTCACACACACACAACCCGCCCTGCCCAGCCCTCTGTGCACTGTACAAGTGTACTAGTCCAGGAATGAGATGCTGGAATCTTTACTCCATCCCCCCTCCTTTCCCACACACCATAATCCCGTAAACTACAACTAGTTTTTCTCCAGGCTATATCTTTTCCACTTTCAATCCCATGAGAAATTGCCACAAGGGTCAAATCATCATCCTCTGGAATCTGGAGTATTCTTCCCACAACTGCTAACTGGCCTCTGTCCCTGTCTTCTTCCGAAGTATATAGAACATCTTCCTTCTTACAACAACTAACAACTCCAGCATTTGCAATCATCAGCAACCATCAGTATATGCTTCCAAACTACTCAACGGCTCAACCCCGACCAACCCCCTCCTACACACCACACCAGCATCATCTAATTCCTCAAAAAACTAGTCCACGTGCTCTACCGATACCCTCGTTTTCCCCATCATCTCCAAAAATTAACCACCTCAACTTTGACCATTTAATAACCAACACCCTCTCACACTTTCCCACCGCTTTTCTCCATTATGTCGATTTCCAGCATCAAACTTCTACAACTTTCATCCTTCTCTCTCCACCTCCAGGCTACTAACTTCAAACTTCTTCTTGTTTGTCGTAACGAGCTCATCTTTTACGCAATTTTCTAAATAGCACCACCACAATCCACCTTAATAGTGGCAAGGAATGCGTCCTTTTACTGTCATTTTGATTTTTGCTCCAGCCAAGTTAGTCAATCGTAAATTGTACGTAACTACAGCCAACGTACGTGACACACGTGACCAAAAGAAATTTTAATGCTTCCTAGAAAGCTAAGGCATGGCACTACAATATGACACAAAACTCTTGAAAGAACTTGCTCCCTGAAATTGTCGCTACGAAAGAATGAAACCTTCATTAGGCATAACGCAATACCTTTGGACAGAATGGTTCCAAGATATTTTAGCGTATTTTATTTACAACGTGCAAATATTCCGAATCTCTACTCATTTATCATAAACAATTTTTACCTTTTACTTCTCGTTTCCGAGGAACATCTCAACCTATGTACAGTGAACCAGGAAACCTCCTTCAAAGCTTCCTTGCTTATAAAAAAACCCTTGTCGGTGGTCAACGACTATTTTAAAGGGCTTTTAGGATCCGCGCTGTTCCGTCATAGAAAGGGGCATAAGAGGCAATCTCCAAAGCGGCTGGAAGGTTAGAATGCCTGTCGTCCGGCAAAATTCCATCAAACCTCGACATCGCCCAAGCAATCCTTAATTCTTCCATCCATCCCTTGCACCTGAGCCCCTTGGCTGCTCACCTGTAGTAGTAATAATTGAAATTCGTCAACTTTGACCGCTCATTCCAATTTTTTCTTCCACCCCTCCTGGACTTGTAGTTTCTCTTGGCATTTTTAATTCAATAAATAACAAACACCCGTGTCATCATCACAGTAAACTTGCCTAATCATCCAGCTCATCAGCCATCATCTTCTCTTGAGCTTGCTTGAGGTTGATTCCGAAATGGATTCTTCACAAGAGACACCCCGGCAGCTTGGCTGGTGCGCATCATCACCCTCGGCACACCTCCCACCTCTTCCCTCATACCGCACACATACCGATCACATTCCAATCTATCATCAATGTCATCATCCGTCTCTTCCTTCACTGTCTCCCATCCTCCGTGAATCTGGTCCCCGTGATCTATTTCTAAATTACACTAAGAATAGGACTATTACTCTGAGATTACAACAATCTTGAAAACGCAAGAGGCAGACCGCATCACATCAAAACAAGGATCAACAGATCGTGTCCCCGTGTGTCTTTCTCCACTTTGATCTTTCTCCGTTGTCCCGTCGTCCCCTTGTCCTCCACCTTCTTGGAACAAGGATGCAAAACAGTCAAGACCTTCTTTTCTTTCTCTCTTCTTCTCCACTATGATCCATTCTCATCATCATTGTCAATTGTCCTTTGGTAGAGACTAGACTCCTGCGCTTCTTTCCACAGTTTCCCGGCTCGAGCCCTCTCTGTGGTGGTACCGTCAATGATACCTCTTCTAATTTCCTTCTCTACAGTCATGAAGACCATAAGATATATATATAGTGAGCCCAGAAAGAAGAATCAAAGGTTGAGATGATTCTGGAAAGTCATCCTTTTCTAACCCGTATCTCACCTTTATTCTTGTGTAATCATAGCGCATCTCTTACCGCTCCGCTTAGCGGATCACCCTAATCCCCGCTGTGTCCTTCCTCCGCTTTCCATTTTAAAGGAACCACTCATATCATCATCATTATCATTATTTGTAATGATGATCCCAGCAAGCCATGCAGTCCACTGCGCTCTCTCTCCTCCAGCAACCACCACACAAAAAACAACCACTTCAACTATTCCACCACTAATAAACAAGATTTAACCAAGATTAGTCCCTTACCGAGAGATAATTGAACGACCCAAATATCGCTAATACAATAATCAGCTCAACTACCCCCACAATCATCATATCTTCCGCCTTTAGAGCCTACAATCCCCATCCCCATCCCAGTCTTCCGTCTACCCGCTCCCGACCCACCGTCTCCGCACCAACAGTAGTCTCCGTCCTTAAAAAAATACCACCAAATTCACGCCCAAATAACCACAGACCAGCAACCATAAAAATCTATCAAAACCACTTGACCGACACTAACGCCCCACTATCCTCCTAAGCCCACAAACCTGGCAACCAAAAGCGGGCTGGCATACAGCACAACACACAGTGCTCAAAAGAAGCCTTCTTCCCAACCCAAAGTCGGAACCCAGCTCCCTCTCAAACAAATCTTCACAATAGCCCATGACATATCCTCGCACTCACACTATCATCATCACCGCTGACCTTTTCCTCAAGTTCACGGACTGGGCCATCCCCTCTCTACAAAGACGCAATATTCCTGTATATATACAGCAAATCCCAACACTGCCCAGCAGACGAATCAAAACCTCCTCCTCTACATCCCACTGCAGACTTGCGTCTCCAAGCAATCAGAGCCGGCTAAATCACCTACGACCTTTGACATTTCTCATAAACTTCATCTCCCCAGCCTCTGCCCACCGTCCCGGCCCCAGCCTCTGCTTTCATATCGCACCAAATTAACTGCATATTCTCACTGCCCCTGCCGCCGCCGCTTCATTTAAACCTTATCGTGTCCGTCTCCTCTTTTTCTCACAGCGCCGTTACTAGCTTTTCGGGAAAGTTGCGGTCTGTGTACTAAGCACAGACAGTTTTGAAACTCTCAACAATAGACATTGTCGTATTTAGCAAAAATTCAGAATATAGGACAATTATTATTGGACATTTTAGTTTCCATGCAGATTCAAAACAGCTACTCGGTTTATCACAGATGGCGGAACCATCGCCTCAGGAAATCTCCTCCACTGCAATCACGTGACATTTATTCTTATTGAACTACATGCTAAGCTAATAAGCATGTTTCGCTTTCTCCGTAACATTCGTGCCGTTCATCTGACTCTACTCTATTAACAGGTTTTGGCAGTTCCAGATTGTTTCAATAGCTTCTGGTTTGAAATTAATCAAGCATGCATAATGTGCTGGCAAAGAACTATACAGCTCTGCGAAATCTTCTCAGATGGCAGCACAATCTCGCCAGTGTCCCAGATCAATATCCCCGCGCATTTCCCAGCCAAGACGCGGGTGTCATAATTGAATATTGGATTTCTTTTAAAAAATTACATTTCATTAGCCTCGCGAACACACCCCCTATGTTTCCTTTATGATTCGGATCTATAAAATACCCTAGATCATCATCCGCTCGGTCCCATGTCTCCCTCCATTTCTTTTTGATCTGTAGGATGTCCCGACAAAACACTGCCACCTGTCAACCCATCGTCGTCTTTCTTGTAGATGACAGCCACCCTTGGTCTCCCTTTTCTCTGGATCCTTTTTCAACACTAGAATCCCCCACAACAATTCCAGGAAGGGAGAAATAAAAGGAGAGAGCCCGTAACTAAGTGTAACACACACTCGGTTTTGATCCTTAATCCGCTGACCGCTCTCAACATGGAAATTACAGCATTGTGTATCCTTCATCTCCTTCCCTTCTCCGGACTCCTGGAAAAGTAAAACTTTTAACAAGTTCCACAGGGAATGAGAATAATGCGACCGATTGTTGAAGAAGAAAAAAACATTTTACCCCCTGCCAACTTGATTCTTTTTCTCTTATTAACCTCACAAAATGACCCCCCTCCCCATGGGTTCTTCTTTTCCTTCTTCTTCTTCTTCTTCTTCTCTCCAAATCCCTGGAAACCACATAAATAATCCATTTCACTCCCAACAAAAGCCTCGCTCCACCACCTTCCACTACTTACAACTTGTACTACTACGCAACTACTACTTACTATTACTGCTCCTTTACTAACTCCTATTTTACGCTCTTCCAATTCTAAACTACTATGATTACGAGACTTAACCTCAACGACATACATTCCACAAACTAATATCTATCTTTCCCATTCCAGCATCCTCTCTTTTCCCCATCTCAAATCATACACCACCACCAGCCAAAGCACAACAGGTTCAAATCCATCCAACCTGCCTACATTAAAAGTACAACAGCCCTTCGAGTCTCCCACCGTACACAGTAAACGTTTTCAATTATCAAAACCGCATGATGTAATTTCTCAGCATCTTAAAACCTACCTTAATCACACACTTTTCCCCGATTTTTCACAATTCCAAAAAGAATGGCAGTCATCTCATCACTATATAAGATCCTCCATCCACAAGAAACAGTTCAGGTAACAAAATATATATAACCTTCCTCAACAACCACTTTTCATCATATCTCACTCACATTATTCTTCCCATCAACCCTTCAATTTCTCATATCTCCTCGCATATCCACCAGCCTCCGCTCTTTTACTTCTGTAAATCTCAAAAGTCAGTCTGTCTCGGATCCAGATCCATTGAAATTAACTTCCACACATTCTATCCCTTCCCTTCTACCACAGACAGACGGATTTCTACTCCCAAAGAAGTCCATTCCTATAACGTCCATTTCAGTCCAACGTCTTGGATTCCGGGTTCTCTTTTAAATTATACACAGCCATGGACTGAGCTCCATTACTATATCATTACCCGCAATTCTCCTATTACTCTATTACAACTATTATCATTGCTCTCTAGCATTAAGTCATGCATACCCCTCTTTAAGTCTGGCACAAGCTTTCCCTTCCTAACTGAGAATCTCACCCGAAGATCCATGTCTCCAGCTTTCCCCTCCTTTCATAGTTAATTCTTCTCATAACCCCAAAGATCAACCCCTGCGCGATTATATGTCTGTGTAAACACTTTCGTTTACCGGTAAACAGTAGGTGCTTAGAATCATTTATGCGCGAAAAATAATCAAACAGTATCCTTCGCAGACATACCATTCCATTCCCTAGTACACAAAATAACGGCTAAGAATTCGTATACAGTAAGAGAAAATAACAATAAAATTAATTTAGTTCAAAGTAAGTATTTCAAGAGTTGATCAAATTCCATTTTGAATTTTCCCAGCAACTGTTCCCTTGTCTAACGCCAGGACAGGCAGACAGACAGTTGTAAAATAAAACAAGTAGAAGGGTTTCTCCGCACCCGGACGGAATCCCAGGAATTTTGTATTTACATTTCTTAATTAAAATAACTGAAATAAGCATAGAGTAAACGTCTAGTTGTTCCGTTTTCAGCTCTCATCCATCTCTGCATTTAATATGTTTCCCATCCCTGGAAACGACACCAGTTGAGTCCTTTAAATGCAAACATTTGTTTTACAACAACCTCAATCACGGAAGTTAGTTCCCAGTCGGTGCATTAGTCACTTTCCCCATTACGTGTCAGTAGTGTGTAAGAACAGACCGTTTGGAATACAGTAAAGTTGGAGTAACTTGAGGTAACATCAGTATATGCATGGTGTATCTTATACTAATATACCTGTTCAGGTAAAACAAATCGATACTTCTTCACTATCCTATTTCACCATCCCCTTCTCGTCCTCCTGAAATATTTCTTGTTAGAAACAAATGATCCTCTTGTCTAACTATACGCTTGTCTTTGCGGTAGTTCAACTTACTTGTTACAAGACTCATATAGTATTTCAAGGGCCCTGGATTTAAGGTCTAGCCCTTTTCCAAGGGTGCCTTCGGGCAGATATTCTTAAAAGAATTTATCAAAACTAAGATCTTGTTGACAACTTGTAATTGCTTCCGCCTTCCACCTTTGCCAAAGCAGGGAGCAGAGGGATTGATATTGATGACTAGTGGGATTGTACACTTAATTATTTCACTTGGTATTTATGACAGCTTTATGATTCCAATTTTTCCAATTTCTTCCATTTTCTCTCAAGCTATCACAAAATCCCACATTTTGGCTTTTCCCGATTAGGACTTAAAGGTCAGGTCATTCTGAAAACAACATAGAGTTAATCTTTCAGTAAACTTTTTAGTACTTTACAACACTTTACTTTCGGCCCCGTTCGTTGTAGAGCATGGGCTTGTCACTTTGCCTCCTGCACTACGCCTACATTTATAGTATTTTTGCCCCACGTTAAATTTTCAAAAGCCTAGATCCGTATAATTGCATACAAAAGTAGAACTTTGAAATTGCTTTTGATTTTGACAAGGTGTATTAGCTCTGCATCGTCGAGGAAACAGACAAGTAATCTGGGCAGAGTCAAGAAAGGTGAGATTCTTGAGACTTTGACACTTGGATAATGAAGATACGTCACAGGATTTCATATTCCGTCTCACGTTCTGCGGACACCGGTCACATTGTGTTCTGGCACATACCGTTCCGTAATGTATCCTCTACCAAAGCATCCCTAGCAAGCATCGCACATGGCATTCCCTACAAAATTCTAATCAATCTTTTGGTGAATACAAATTAAAAGCACCTTTGTAATTACACGCTCGGACCTTAAATTTCATCCTTTCTTCTCCTGTCGTCCAACCTTATTAAATCTGTTCCTCTTTACCTCTTCTGCCTCCTCACTCACTGTTCGTAGCGACGCGCACGCATTCTTTTCTTGTCTTGTGCAAGTCTTCGTGTCATCCCGGTAACTGGTCAGACAATGATACCATTCTTTGCCATTTATTCCTTGTTTACTCTTGCCAATCTGCACGGAATGGATTTTTTCATTATTTCATCTCCTTAATTTAAGTGTCACAACTCCTCACTCACCTGTCATTATTATCCCATCAAAAGATCCAGCTATCATTTCATTCCTCCATCTCCTTGAGCTATTAGCATCACGCAATAATTAATTTCATCCAACACGTTGCAATTACCCCCTAACCTGAATCCTCTAGTCTTTAAAGTTTTTCTATTTCAAAACAGTAACGTACAACAAGCACCCTGCCTCAGCCTTATGCGTGCTTAAATACCGTCCTCGCTCGCATCGCATGCTACATTTGTTGGCCGCATTTTTATTTTCCTTTATCTGCTCTGTATTTCTGCAGTTACTCGTCAGTCATTAGACCAAGAACCATCATAATTCAACCACCATTACACGATTTGCATACAAAATAAGATGCGCATTTTAGTATCTTCCACCCTTTCTCCCCGCTTCCCTTTGAAATCTGTGTATTATTTCAAAGATGTAACGGGCTCTTCTGATGAGCAATCCACTCTCCCTTTCTTGAACATTCACATTTTAAATTTGCCTGATTTCAATCTTTTGTAAGGAGAAAAAACCACCAAGAAAATGCAATCTTCCCATGTTCCAATCCTCACGAACATGCAATCATTTCATGGCCAACATCAATAAATATACGAGGACAAGAAACCTTTCCAGCCAGTCAGATAGTCAGCTATATCCATCTAACAACCGCATCCCAGTCATCATGAGAAGATAATGGGAAAAAACTTCTCCCAGGAGGAGCATCTCATTTAGTCTTTAGTTCTTTAGCCCCCACCCAACCCTTCAGCCTAACTACATTCTATGCAATCCCGTCTATTTTCCCACGACACTCCACCGCATAAAAAACATCTATTCTTCTTTCCCAACGTAATCCTCTCATGCAAATCCAATCTCATCACGGTAGTCCAACGCAGCACGGCACAACAACCACCAAACAACTTACTAGTTTACCCTAACTAAACTCTTTCACAGCATGCAGTATCTCAGTCACTTCTTCGCCCACACGCTCTCTCATTTGCTCTCCATTCCAGCCAATCATGATTCGGGAACCTCCCTAGGACAAAAAATCCTTTGGAGCGATAAAAGTTGTCCTACCGCTGCAGCTAACGCCATCTCTTAATGCAATTGAAACCTACGGTGTTCACTCACATCTAGCCGAACAAAGGTAAACAACGCTCCAACAGTAGCGAATTCTGTGTCACCATTATTACACGTGCAGAATTTTCTGTTTAGCTTTCACTATGTCAAATTACATTTCCGATAGAAATTGGCTTTCGAATTTATATTATATAGAACCACAGGAGAATTATTGTAAAAGAGCTGAAGAGCACTGATAAAGATCAGAATATTTTGTTACATAAAAACAAAGAATATCAAATCCATCCAACAATTTTGTTCCGCTTTACATATCCTTCAAAAACGCAAAATGACAGCAATAACAGATATTTGTTTTTTATATATAATTATATATGCCACTCACTCTGGACACACACACCCAATTGGTACATGCCATTGAATTTTCTTTGCTCAAAACTCGATGGCGAGTGCTTTAGTTTGTAATTCTATGGCGCCATAACTCGGACCAAAATATGCGTTGAAAAAGATCACCCGTCGTTAGACTTCGTATATAAACGTGTTGTAACAAGTTAAGTTGTACAACTTGAAATTAATTGCTATTTAATCAGTGGAACTGTAATTGTGAATTTACACAATGGAACCATTAGATACTAAGTCGTTGCCAGAATCAAGTTGTTACGAAGATAAGACATTGCGTAAGATCTTGTATTATTTTATATTAATCTTTTGGGTAGTTTTCTGAAAGTGATTTTCGTTTTTTGTTTGTTTCTTTTAAAGGGGAGTCCTTGGAGTCATCGCAGGTGGACAGCATGATAGAATATTTATCCAACAATTCCGACGTAAGAGTAAAGAATCAACAGAGAGGTGATCCAGACTTGACATCGGCGGAGAAAGGAGAAATTCTTCGGGGAATATTCGAAAAAGATCCGCTTGTTTTCCAAACACGATTTGAGAAATACCTACTACGAACCCACCTTTCCTGTTTCACTTCCCTCAAAGAAAAAGATGAGGAGACCCAGAAAATATTAAAACACAATGCAAAAGTCATGGAAAAAGCGATACTTTCCGGTTAGTCGTTCTGTGTGATGAATCTGATTTCCTAGAAAATCTTCTAGCTGTTTAATGCACTGAAAACCTCTATTTTCTGTTCTTATTGCATTCTAAACAATGTTCTTGGAGTGTCTTAAAGTAGTGTATTCTTTAATTTTAGCTAATCGAAGAACTGTTGTCAAGAATCGTCGGTACGAAGCGTTACAGCAGATGGTCACCACGGGCACTTATTTTAATGAAGAAGTGATGCAACGAAGAAATCCGATTTTGTTTGATCAACTCATTGGTAAATATCAATCCAAAGAGGAGCGAGCAGCGTTCATCCAGCTATCGGAAACGTCTGCAGCGGCGTCCACAACGACACCACTTACTGATATGTTCATGGCTCATATGGCGAGACAGAGTGATGATGGCTTTAGTGATCGGCGAGTTGCCCAGGAACAACAAGTTGATGATGAAAACGCTGCAGATGAAGAATACATGGATGATGATGACAGCATGGAGGTTGGAGTTGCGAAAAAGGATGATGAGGATGCCGTAGTCGAAGAAATAGACGATGCCGAAAAGGATTTGCTGAAGGAAGAGTTTTTTACTACAATGTACAGGAGTTTTTTGGAGGGAAAAGATGAAGACTTTGATTACACGACTGTGGACAACAACGAAGCTTATGATTGCCTAGAAGTTCTGGATCAAGATGAAGAAGAAAAGTACTTTGCTGCGGATGATAGTGGCAGTGACAAAAATATGACTCCTGGAGAAAGCTCCCCGAAACCTATGAACTCAAACGCGGATCAAACAGAATCAGAAGATGAGTTAGACGCATATATGAAAACACTTGAAGCTCAGTTACGTACAGATTTGGCCAAGTAAACCAGAGATTCGACTAGATTAAAATAGTTTAAGGAAGGGACTAAGAATTTTGGTAATCTTGTTTAACAGTACTAGCGTGTTGTATTTGTCAAAAAAAGTATTATTGCGTCTTTCAAAAGTTTAGTATCACGCCACAGAGGATTGCAACCAAGATTTAAGCTGATCTACAGTTTTTTCTGCCGATAATATACAACCCTGAATGCCGGAGTACGTGAACCCATCGCCAGCTACGAGAACGGGTGGAGTAGTAGAAAGTTTCGCGAATCCGGGGCAACCGACGAAGCCCTTTGTGACCTGTAATAGTGGTAACAGATTGAATATCAATTTTCCAGTACCTACCGTCGCACTGGAAGACCCAGGATTGCGAATTCGTCAAATTCGGCAGTTTACCTGCGAATACCTCCACCGTTGACACTTAGCATGATCTGCCTCAGTTCCGTTCAAAGTTTTGATTGTTTTCTTCGAGTGTTCGACTAGTATCTTTTCCATGTCTTTCAAGTCTTTGTCAAGATTTTCAATTGCAAATGGTACTGAAGTATGAATTACAACCGCTGAGCCGCTTGCGTTGTGCTGTTCACCAGAAGGTTCTCCAAGTTGGCGCTTAGCATCTTCTAAAGACCAGTAACGAACCTTAGGATCTCCATTCACAAAGTTCGCTGCTTTTTCATCCGGATTTAACTGCAGTGACTTTTTGAAAAATAATCCTAGTGCATATCTGGACGAATATTCAACTTGAGCTAAAAGTTCAGCCAGTCCCGTAGCACCTTAGAAACAATGCAATGAATTATCATTTTCAACCTCAAGGATTTCTGTAAATTAACGAAATTGTTCATACTAGTGAATTACCTGCCTGGGACAATAACGCATCAATACCCTGCAACTGTAGGATTTGTGGGACAGGCATTGTTGAGACAACTGCATCAAACATCTCCTTTTCTTCACTACCTTCAATCCCTACAACGACTTTGCCATTGGAATCAACTTCGACCATTGTCACTCTTTTGCTGAAGGTCAGTTTCTCAACGTTGGACTACAAAATTAGAAAGTAGATTATATTTTCACCCAGTTCTGTGATTACGCAACTTGTTAGGCTTCGTTAACAACGTTGGACATTAAGCTATTCGGTGGACTAATGTTTGACATTATCCTACCTGCTGAAGAAAAAATTTTACAATAGAAGCAGTCCCTTGGGTGCAAACGAAATCCTCATTGACGTCGCTCCCTGTATTACGGAATCCAGCCATTTTTTCGGTACTAAACTTCTTGATAAGTCCATTTTCACGGAGAACTATGGGACAAATTGATTTAAAATCAAATCGTTTATGTGTAATAATACGTATGAAAAACTTTTCTTTTCATTACCTTACCGTCAAAATATGGAGCAGCCCATGTGTTGGAAAGATTATGTGTTAAATATTGTGCTCCAAGGTCGGCGGTACATTCAGGCGAAAAAGGACTCCGAGATGTTGCAAACCTTCCTCCAACTCCCCTTGCCTTCTCCCACACATGGATCTCCAAAGAAAATTTTTTCTCCAGCTGTCTTAAATTGTAAGCAATTAATGAGCTTGTTGGCCCAGCGCCAATAAGCAAAATTTTCTTCATCGTACTTGAAATCTCAGCTATATAATCATGAAAGATTAAATTGTTCTGTTTCTCTTTAAGGATTTTTGCTCTTTTCACGAGCGCTCAATGACCATGGTTTACGAATTTCCCGGTCATGAAACTTCAAGGCAGAACGAGCATTAGCTCGATTCTTTGGATGCTGAGATGACCTTTCATTTCCTGCCATGCTGCTAGGGTACGTCATTTCAGCATTATTTCAGTTACAGTTTCATGGATAGTCATCATTGTATTGTACATGATCATTAGTTAGTTGTCCCAAATCATTATTAATTAATGAAGAGTTAATTTAATGTCAATGGTTCTCAGGTTTGCTTGCTGGAAACGAATAACAGTTAGAATGTAGATCTCTGAAAACGATAAAGTACAATATTTTGTTGCAGTTTTAATGCATTGCATAGCAAGGATCTTACATAATGAACAATGGAGGAGACGTTTGACTGTCATGGCGTGCTTTTATTACGCTTTTTCACTTTTGATTCGATAGAACAATGCATTCGTCAGTTCAAAGTGTAAAAGAAATACAAAGGATTGCGCAATTGCAATACTTCCGGTAATGGAAGAAGTGTTTCGGAGATATTACGGCACGGAGCAACACAGTAATCAATCTAGAGCCTGTGCTTGCATTAGCTTATTGTAACCCTTTAAATTTAGCCGAACCGAATCACAGAATACATTATAATGGCTTTGTTCAAAAAAATACTGTTTCTAACTGTGATTGTAGTACTTGCGAGTTTGGTCATGCCTGTAAGAATGTTATCGTTTAGCTTTCTTTTAGCCTTTTACAAACATTTTAGAAGTATTTCATGTAAACGAAAACGTTTATAATTTTTAAACATTCTCAATTTCCTTGCTTTTTTGTAGACATCAACCGAGAAGCTAGTGGGAAGACATGCCGACGATTTGCCCATTGAAGACGACGTTGTTGTTGGAGCCGACTATGATGCTGGGAGACCAGCTTTGAGGAAATTCGATGAAGCTACTTTAAAGAAGAAACGTCAAGCTAAGGACTTTTCCCTCAAGGATGTTCTTATGAAAGACGGCAAATTTAATTTGGGTAGTCAAGCTAAGGACTTTTCCCTCAAGGATGTTCTCATGAAAGACGGCAAACTTAATTTGGGTAGTCAAGCTAAGGACTTTTCCCTCAAGGATGTTCTCATGAAAGACGGCAAACTTAATTTGGGTAATGTTACTGATGATCAAATCATTTTTACTCACTTGAGAACAATACAAGAATTGGTTGCAAAAAAGCGGGCTGAGAGGAAACAACGGCATGCAGAAGACGCTGAAGATGTGCAATCAGCCTAGTCATCTTCAGAAACAACCTCTTGACCATTAGAAACATGGTGAATTCGGTTGAGTGCGAACAAGTTTCTTTAAAATTATTCTACTGAAGTTGCTCTTGCACAAAATTGTCAATCAGTACCAATAAATAAAACAAACACCTGCAGCGACAAACTGCTATTATTACTCTAAATTCCACCAGATTTGGTTTTTACAGAAGAGTCTTTCATTTTTTGGCATATAAATGCTAGGCTTAAAAATGCCATAGCGTATCAAATGGTCAATCAAGAGGTTAGCTTTGGACTCAAAGTTAACTGGGCATACATTCATTACATCATGCTATTATATTTGCTCGACCTCAGTTTTGTATGAGAACCCCTGACATTGTTGAA
Organism: Sminthurides aquaticus; assembly: GCA_906901655.1. Classification (NCBI taxonomy): domain Eukaryota; kingdom Metazoa; phylum Arthropoda; class Collembola; order Symphypleona; family Sminthurididae; genus Sminthurides; species Sminthurides aquaticus. The sequence goes on from CAJQTT010000003.1 coordinate 7,218,904, forward strand.
AGAGCGACCTTCCTTGCTACGTCTACTGCTAACGCAGTGTTATAAGAGGGTATCAACTAATGCAGAATGTCCTACTGTGGGTGGTTTTTCAACGTAAGATTGATAGCTCTAACTCGCTTCCTACAACGTTTTCAACGAATTGCGGAATATGCTTTTGAATATACGAACAATGAAACACATTCACCGTTTCCCGAACCTGACCCCAATACTGACTTCCAGTTTTGGAAATCTTTATCTATGTCTTGTTAAATCGAACTAAGAAATCTCGCAATTCTTAGAAGAGCCGTTGAGAAAATACAATGATAATACTGATACCCAAAAGCCAGTAGTAATACCATTCGTTCGCAGTTTCCTTTTATGGTCCTATTATGCAAGAGAAACGCATTTATTTATTGTATTCAACGTACGAATCTAAAACTTTCACAACGATGACAAAAGAACGTAAACAAACTCCAGAGGTTACAAATACACAGTTTTGAACACTGAATATGGTTACCTTTCTGATTACCCCGCACTGATGCAAGTGAAAGTTGATTGTTAAATAACTGTAAATACGGAAGTATGATACAATGACTGAATGTCTAAATTTTTCCTTTGGAGGCGAGGGCTGGATAAAAATCATTCTGTCGGTTACCTGCCTCCAGTTCAGTCAAGCTTGCTGATTTGAATCCAGGAATAACCTTCCAATAACCAGGAAAAATGGCACAAATTACAAGTCGAATGCTCTGCATTCTTATTTTGGTTACCTGTGCCTCTTTTTGCACTTGCGTAAGTCTTCTTCTCCAATTCCTTTTAGCTAACGAAGATGTTCAAACTGGATTTTCGGAACCAGATTACCTGAGACTGGGGTTCCACGTTACAAGTTATAAATACTATTTTATTATATTATAATCCCTATTTTTGCAGAAACCAACCCACAAAATCGTTTCACGTCAAGCGGAATACGATCAGATGGACGATTCCGATTACGCAGATGGCAGGTATGCGATAGCCGATGATGAGGAAGTATCAATGAAGAAGCGAAATGCGGATGCCGTTGAAACACAACCAGATGCCATGAAGGAACAATCCTCCCCCGATCAAGCTGAGATGAAGGCCCCTGCTATCCCTGCCGCTGCGCCAGATTCTAGCGACAAGATCAAACGTTCCAGTGGCCGTGAAAACAGATTCGCAGAGGAGGATGAATATTCCTACGGTCCCCAACAACGCTCCCATATCGAACCTCGTACCTTCGATGATGATTCTGAATTTGACGGTAAATGATATACCTACGGGGTACTTAAGATTACCGAACCTTCAACTCACCTTCAAATCTTTCGGAAATCGACTTATACTGGAATATTTCCATCACATGTATCGAGATTTCTTCACAAGGCTTTTATTAAATAAAAACTGTAGGTGCTATTAAAAATTTTATAAAAAAACCTTTCTGGCCCTCCACTTTGCTTTGCCCGTGCCATCTTACTATGCCATACTGCATACTTGCATTCAATAAAACTAATTACTTCCTGTCCAACTTTAGTTTATTGGCTGCCATATTAATCCAAAATTTTCCCATCACAATCAGATAAGGGTCTAACAAGAAAATCATCCAGTCCTTCGTAATGACTACGCAGCACTTGTGTGTATTGCCTCTAACCACCTGTTGCAAATAACTGACACAATGCAATGGGTCGTTGCCATCCGCAATTTTCAAATGCATGCATCATTATGCAAAGTGGCGTCCCAGATTCTAAAACTCCCAAACCCTCGCTGGTTGTCTAGAATCTAGAGATTCAGCAACTCCATTGAGAAACGTATACGCTTTTATTAGATTCCTCCAACAAGTCCCATACATGATTAACCCAACACTCCAGGAACTAAATTCAATATTGTTTGTTGGCACGATAAGAATTCATCTCATCCCAAACTCCAAATGTATTGAATACAAACTACGCCAGGATTCATCACCACCACCACACAATAGTCTCGTGAGAATCTGCAGAATAATCACGTTAACTAAAAGGATTATCAATAAACTCCTGTATTTCATACGTGATTACTGATTACACACACATTCCCATTCCAATCCAACTCAACTAGCAACAAGTATGCCTTGTTATTCGCCATAGGATAATGGCATCTCTCATTTTCCTTCACTCACAGAAAGTAACGTGAACTTTGTTTTTCAATCCATGGCCTCAGCACTCAAGGATTTGATTGTAATTTAATAAGAGTGATTCATACGGACCTAGAGACGAGAGACGGATTAACAGGCCACTGTTAAATATACTCCTTTCAGTCCTGTTTCTTCTGGAAGAAGCATAGTCCAGTCCAGTCAGAGATATGCCTGGAGGTGGTCTTTCTTTCTGATAACACTTCTGAAACTCGATAATCTTCTTCCCCAGACACAGTAGCTTAATTGTTTCCCGCAGAGTCCCTCTTATATATCACCACAACCGCACCGACTAGTGAGAACGGCACTCTTTTTCAACATTCCACAACTTTTCCGGTGAGTCAAGAAGTGTACTAATAGTAAAATCTTCCAGTATATCAGGTCATAAACTACTCCAAGGTTGTTCTGTATAAGCTGGAATATTAATTACATGTTTTCATTCTGTAACTGCTAAATGATAAATACAATATTTGAAGCCAGAAACTACGTTATCTAACTACAAATCAGCTTAATTTCATCATGGGACACATCCCTTTCAGAAGTGTTGCACAGTCACCAACTTCTGAAAACTTTCACGGCCATCAAATATCTCTTCCTTGACTCAAGGGAGATATTTGATGGCCGTGAAAGTTTGAATTTGCTATTACGTTTTCTGAAATAAATGATATAATTCACAGTTTAATGAAATTAACCGTCGCTTCTGACCTATAGCTATAGCCAACAACTTCGTCACGGTGAATTCCATAAAGTGTTACCTTTGGTAGGTAACCTGCTACCCCATCCGTGACAAACCTCTCTAGCAAGTGTTCCGACAAGCCATAGTTACGTAAAGGAGGAATTAAAGATAAGTTTGGCATTTACAAGATGTCACCCCCTGTACGCTTTAAGGCTTCTCCTAGCCAGCCACTGACCTATACGCTCTTACGAGCTAAGAAACGGTCAGTGTTCAAGTGTTAGTGCAAACATACAGAGGGTTCAATTCATGTTGAGTAAAGTGAGTAGCAGTTACTCAAATAACCAGCTTTATGTTCGAGAAACCACCATTAATCTTATTTCTGATTGATTCCTTCGTATAGAGCTTAACATTAGATCAATCCTGGAGTAGAGACAGACATAACATTTTCTGTCTGTCTGCTTAAGCAAGGAGAAAAGCGTAATAATTATATTATGCACTAGATCAGATTCTCCTTTGTGTGTGTCTATAAATCCTAGTGTTTTGGAACCCAATAGTTGATAGTAGTCTCAAGTCTTCTAGCTCTTCTGCGTGGGCTGTTTCTTATATGATTGAGGGAGGCAGTTTAGCAGCATTCAAGTGTAGTGGCAAACATATGATCGGAAGCACACGTTCTGTGCCCATCCGCATCCTGCTGGAAATGCCGGGATTATTTGTGTATTAATTGATTTTATTGTGTAAATATTAATATTATTTTTGAGAGTGAACGATAACCGACCATGATTGTATTAGCGTCTTCTCTCCTCTGGTGCGTGATATATTTTTTTCACCCCAAACAATTTGCGTGGCGACAAAGAACTTAATTAATTAATTCATTCACTTCGCTCCTCTTTGCTCATGCAGGAAGGTCGTCAGCCTTTTACTTTGCTTGAGTTGAATTAATTCCAGTTAACTCTTGTCCAATCTGATTTGGATTTATCCAGCTATTGAGTATTTATGCATATGCGGAACAGAATTATGGTAGTTAATTAATTGAGATTCTTTTTTCATTTCTTAGGATGAGGATTCCAGCAGAAATTGCAAGAGTTTAACTGTTCAAGAATAGGTTCAAGTCTCGAAGATTGTGGAAACTTTTGACGACATTAAGAAATTAATTGGGTAAGAATATTTTATGATATTGCGTATAATGTAATGACGGAGAATATTATTTAATGTTGTTGTGTAGGAAATTTTATGCTATGAGGTATAAACGATTACGAGTTGAATGAATGAATAAAAAATCTTAGAGATAAGTCTAATTCCTTATGAGCTCAGGGACATAGATCACATGGGCTGCGTATATACATGTGGCAACAGGGAAAATATACATAATTTTCTCGTGGTATTCCGTGGTTTTTGTTGAAAATTAACATGTGATAGTTGAAACTCATATGGTACAAAAATTGCTCCAAGTATATAGTTAAATTAATTGTTTCTCCCATTTTGTATTTTTGCAGGAACGTTCAAACTTTATGGGGAATTAGTTCCATTCGAGTATTATTAGAGCCCGTCATTCCTTTAAAGAGATAGCAATTTGAAAACTGCGACGATTCTATAATTTCAATCAGTGTGGCTTTACATGTCAGAGAATATACTGGCTGCAGGTCCGAACAGCTGTGTACGTGAATCCACGAAACTGATCCATGCAAAGGGTGCTAGAAAGATTTTGAAGCAACTCGTATCTAGAGGTCATTTGCACCGCTTTGCAAATTTTCGATGACAGAAACACGGGAATTTAAAAATTACTATTATAGAAAAAGCAAAAAGACATTTTGCGTTAGTGAGGGTGTGATAAACTTTGGCCCATCTATATTTTGTAGTTTTACTCAACAAGTTTTAGGAATTTATATTCAGAGCAGTATATAAAATACAAATATAGAAACTAATTTCAAAATGAGTCGAGACGGCGACAGAGAATCAAAGACTCCCCATTACTCCGGTGGTTATGGATCTGTTGGAGAAACATATACTGCCAGCGCTAGGAGTGAACCAGATGGGGCCAATCCAGCTCTGCAAATAATCACCGATATGCATGAAAACTATATTAGTCACATCCGACTTCAAAGTCAAGCAACTGATGGACCGATTATGGCAAATTTTCAAATACCAAGATTGAGGAGAAGGTGAGATGTATAGGAAGTTATATTGTTGACAACCTGAAGTACGAAATCCTTATCCCAAACCTAATGAATGTCTGACTGCTTTTCCTTATTTTTAGGCCAATGTTGCGCACAAAATCCGAGTCTGATTTTGGAGCTTTAATGAATGAAGACGTAGAAGCAATAAGAAAAACACTTATTACAAGGTACGGCAAAGGAAAACATACACCGTTTCCACTCAAAGGCGTACCGAAATTGACAAAGAATCAGAAATTAGTTCTCGCATCTATTGCTCTGGTCGATTTTACAAGTTTCTGTGCTATGTCAATCCTTGCACCGTTTTACCCTAGTGAGGTAAGTGAAGCATAAGAACATGGCGTGCAGAATATGATAATTTGAATTTTTCAATGTGCAAAATCATTCATTTCAATTTTAGGCTGATCGAAAAGAAGTACCTAGTGCCATTTCGGGATTTGTGTTCAGTGTGTACGCCTTAACTGTGTTCCTATCATCTCCTTTAATGGGGAACGTCGTAAGTACATTACATCCTGATTTGGGCTAACCTGTTCTTCATGACATCCAGTTTAATGAACTTGCCTATTGACGATGGTTACTATTTAAATATTTAACTTAAACTATTTAAAGGTGGCACACGTGGGGCCGAAGTTTATGTTGATCGTTGGAGTTCTGTTATGTGGATGTTGTAACATACTGTTTGGGTAAGTATTCTCATCCGTATATAATGAGACTTCAAAATATGAGAGGGCAATCTTAACATCAGTTTCCTCGCAATTTTCAGACTGCTGGACCGTATAGACAACATGACATTATTTATTTCGTATTGCTTTGCTGTACGTATTTTCGAAGCCTTGGGAGCCTCTATGATAGCCACGTCTTGTTACACATTCGTCGCACAGATCTTCTCTGATAATATTGGAATCGTCCTGGTAAATAATAGAATATATTCTTTCTGTATTTGGTCTCCGCTCATCACAAGGACTTAATTGACACGTGGAAAATTTTATATTGTATCGCAGGGTATGTTAGAGATTTTCGTTGGGCTTGGCATGAGTGTTGGTCCGGCCATAGGAGGCTTTCTTTACGACGTAAGACTTTAAAAATACATGATTTAAGTATCAGCATTCATTTAAAATTCAGTAGCTAAAACAATTTTTGGATTACAGTGGGGTGGATACGGTCTGCCATTTTTTGCGCTGGGAACAGTGATGCTCTTGACGATTCCAATTAACATGATTCTGCTTCCTGCGAGTGAATACGAGGAATGTAGCGGATCTTCAACTGGAGCCTGGAACCTCGCAAAACTCCCATCCGTCATAATGACATGCTGCGTAGTTGTTGTATCTTCTAATGTATGGGGTTTCTTGGACCCAACACTAGAACCACACTTGCGAGAGGTATGTTTTTAGATAAATAGGATCCTGAAAGATGATACGAAAGAGTAATAAATAACTAAACTAATTTTCTTGTACTTGCTTCCAGTTTAATTTATCAGCAAAGCAGCTAGGAATGTTCTTTTTTCTAATATCTATTCTATACGCTCTATCGAGCCCAATATGGGGAAGACTCGCCGATCGAATGGAGCATACGTGGATCCTAATGGTAATCGGACTTTTGTGTTCTGGATTTGGCTTGCTTCTGTTGGGCCCATCACCATTCCTTGGTCTGAAAAAGTAAGTTTTTACCTCAGTAGTTAAAATGTTTTTGTTACTTGATCATTACGTAACCAATTTGTTTTGGAATGTTTCAGCACGATTTGGCTGAATATAGTTTCATTGATAATACTGGGTACATCCGTTTCAATGGCACTCTTACCCACATTCGAAGCGGTTTTGGATTTTGCTATGTAAGATTTGAATTTATTTCTACGGTTCTGTATCGACAGCTATTCCTTGACAAACCGCATCTAAATATTTCATTTCCTTTCAGTGAGGGTGGATACAATGACGATATAACTACCTATGGCGTAATTGGAGGACTGTGGTCATCTATGTACTCTCTAGGGTAAGGCTTAGCGCAGCATTTCGTGCATAAGTCCACGTGCATTATCTAATTAACCTATTTTTTTAACGAAGGGAGGTAACTGGTCCATCATTAGGCGGGTTCTTACTTCAGCATTACGGGTTCGAAGTCAGTTCCACAGTTATGGCCATAATTTGTTTCGTTACTGTAAGTGCATTAAATTATCAAATTGTATTGATTTGAGACCGCATCAAATAATTATAATGAGTTTCATTTTGTTTTGTTACAACAGGCAATAATAGTACTTTTCTACTTCACTTCGTTTCATAAAGTTGGGGGACAATCAATGGGATCTGTTGGAGAGAAAGCTCCAGAAACGTTGGATAGCGGAATAAGCGAAAATGGAAATACTACGAGCAGATCCTCATCTTCTACTTCATTATACTGTCCGACAACTCAGCCTGAGTATGCCAACGAAAAAACGCCTCTACTAAACTGTGTTACTGAAGTTGCGGTTTTAGATGCAGATGATTCAGTGTATAGCCGGTTGATCACCATGTCAAACGGTATTTCTTCACGCGATATTAATCCACAGGCAATGTCCTACGAAGAGGCGTCACAAGTTAGTCAAAGTTGCAGCTATCCCCGCATTCTAAAGAATGTTAGTGTGACAGAATTCGGGGCGGTAGAGGTATGAACAACCAGGAGCAATCAATGAATTTACCCTCAAGTCTTGTCTCAAATAAGTCATTGTTACGCTAGAAATATCCCCAAAGTTAAACCTTTTTAAAAGCTCAAAAATATTCACTTGGGAAGGCATGTTTAAAAGGAAATGCCTTAGTAAGTCAATATTCTCGCCATATCTGAATACTTAATAGGAGCAGCTAAACTGAATGCGAGAATACTGTGATCTACTCGTGTAAATGTAATATAGACGCTTTATTTCGGGGCTGAATGTCAGCGTTACTATCATTCATTATTTTGTTACCCAATCATAGGTGTTACGCAAGGAACTGTGTCATTGTAATGTATTTTGAAAAAGTCGCACAATACGAAAATATTGTATTTAATTTTAGCTCAAGTATCCTCACTTATCTCTAATAATCTTCACAAATGAATGAGGTGCATATAGTTTGAATTCATCAGTGTTATGTATACAAAACCATACCTTTTATAGTGGATCGAAAATCAGGAAAATGTTTTCAACCGTAGGTCTGAAGGTCAATATTGATAGTGCTGAAGCTTAAGAATGGCAACGATCAAGCTAAACAGTCTTTAGTCAAAATCAATCAACTCGCGGATCTTCACTCGCTCTTTGAAGCAATCAAACTTATCGATGACTGATAAAATTTTAATAAGCTTTTAAAACCTTTGAGTCGGAACGTTTGATCGTGTGAAGTAATTAAAAGGAGACTTTAAAAAGTAAAAATATTAGATAATGCCGACAGGTTCTTCAAAGATCGTTGCATCATGCAGAGGTATAAAAGCCTTTACTTCACTACTACACGGATCGTTTTCTCGTTCCTTTAACGTTCGTAAAGTCATCCGGGTCAATCAACATCAAGGTTCCTCATCCTACGAATACAAAATGGCAAAAATTGGATTTTTAGTCGTCTTAGCTCTCTTTGTAGCTTCTACCCATGGAGCTACGTTTCCTGCCACTTCTGGACTGAAACATCCTTCTGCCCTTGTCCCGGTTCCACAAGCCGAAATTGTAGGGATCAAGGTTAGTTAAGTAGCCATTCTGTCATTCTTAAGGGGTTGATTAATAGGACTGGTATTTATCTCCCAACTGCTTGTGTTTAGGATGCCTTAGGAGACTTTCTGGATTTTCTCACATCCCTCACCGGAGTAGATGTTCGTGCTTTGATAATTCAATTCCCGCAATCCATAGTGGGTATCATGGCCATCATGGACTATGCCAATTCCGCTTACACGCAATTGCTAATTGACTCTGCACTCCTTCCACGTTTGAACGAAATCATAAATCGAGGGATTGCCACAGCGTCTGCAGTAGCTGCCCCAGTCCTTGAAATCCTGAACAAGATTGTCCTTGGTACAGCTACAGCTCTCGACCTTATGCAGTTGTCCATCATCGCTGGCCCAACTTTGACCAAACTCCAGGCAGTACTGCAAAATACCATTTTGGAAGTAGATGTACTCGTAGATGAACTTATGGTCGACTTCGGTGACAAAGTTCGTGAGATTTTGACTACTGTTCTTACCGAAATCTGGGTTCAACTTGAACCACTTGCCGATATCCTACGACCTATCCTTCCTGGACTTCCCGGGGGATTCCATCCAATCCAGTGACGCCGAACCACTGAAATTACTTGAACGCAACTTTTACGATTCTTCATAAATCATTTAAAATTTATTAACACTTTTAACGGTGATGTCAATACAAACAATTGAGATTCAGGACTAAATTCCAAAAATGATGTTTTGGCGGTCAAGGCTATTAATAGAAGCATGATCAAAAAATAAAGCAAATTCGATTTTACTTTGACACGAAAGTGCAAGTGCTTTGTATGACATCAACTCTCATCCGTGAAGGTATTCATATAGTATTCTGTAAACCTTGGTGAACAAGTCACCAAAACGACTCAGGTAAACTTACAGTAAAACTAAAAACTAGCAAGAACTGTAGTACGATGTACATGTATAAGTACGAATGGAGAAATCTATATTATTCCCTTCACACTGTAGTTGTCCATTTGAAGTGGACACCATCTTTGAAAGAGTTCCAGGAGTTTCCTGTCCCAGTGTGTCCAGAAGTGATTATCAGGTATAACATTTAAATCTCCATTCCATCCCTACTTCATAGGAGTATCGTTGAATTAAAGTTTACCTCTTGAGCAAATGTGAAATTCCACATAATGTTATTCAACGAAGTATTATATGACCTCGGATTCCCATGACTTTAATTTGTTCAAGTTTTATTTGGAAGTCAGCGTAGACATAATTTTTAGGGGTGGACTTTTTCATGGCCACGCGTTGGCAGTGGCTACGGGGACTGCGCCTAACAGTGACCCATGGCAGTTGTCACCAAAATTAAAATTAAAAAATTAGTTTAACCTCAACCTTGGGACCGTAGTGACATTCCCTGAAAAAAGAAATCCCAACTTTCTACTTTCCGCAGAGTAATAGAATCTCGAAGTTGCGAATTCGGCATAGGAAATACTACAGGGACCGGGTACATAATATGGTCAACTAATGTCGCTGCATCGAATGGGAAACCTAATAATTTATTCGTACAAAACGTGGCGTTATGAAAACATATTAATAGTTTGGTTGATAAATTAGTTGTCCACATCATCGGGTTCTAAAATTAACAAAAATATGGCCATTAGTCCATTACCGTACGTTAAAACTAGAAAACGAAATCCCACGTCGTATCAGCTAGCACCTTTATTAACCGGATTAAAATAAAACTTTTTTTTTGCCTACGCTGCTCCACCCTTCGCATTTTAGGTCTGCAACATTAATAACAAACTCGTTAATTAAAGTTGTAGTTCCAAAACTTACCACAAATGATACTAGATGGAATATTTAATACGCATACCAACTAAATCATTCACATTCCGCAACGTATTTAGGTTTTTTCCGAATACGTTGATGAAGTTGGGCATATTAATCCTGGAAGCTGCTACCAGGTTGATTTTTATTCGAAATTGCAGTTTCTACTTCTTGTAATTTTTCTAATTGGGTTCCGATCGGGTAGGGACTGACTCTTGCGAGGACTGAAATAATTCGTACTCTTCTTGAGGATTGAACTCAAAAGTTTCTTCGATAATTATGTCTTTTTCGCAAAAGGCTACTATGAAGCCCACCGCTTCTAATGCTCCAGTAATTTCTTCCTTTCCTGGAAGGGCTTCTGGTATATTTAAACCGGTGTTTTAAGATTCCTAAAACTTTCATATTAACCAATACTGGATGTGCTAAAAGATTAACCAATTTCTACAGTTGTTTTTGCTTAACAATCACTCAAAGTTTTTATAGTTGAATTGTTCACAACGTTTTCTACACCGCACAGCTTCATGATTCAGAAGGTACTGATTCTAGATTATGTACATACGCTCGGTTTGTTTACATTACGCTGAAACCCCATGGTCGACGGTACATCGAAGACAATGTGATTTGAGCACGAAAGGGAATGTTATGCTCCTATTCACATAATACGTGGTGAACTAAGCCTAATTTGCACTCCTCAGGGCTAATTTTTTCTACCTAATATGTAGATAGGTCCTACAGTGTTCATCAAATTTCGTCGGAATTATTGGAAAGTTGGGATTTCTTTTTTCAGGGAATGTCACTACGGTTCCAAGGTTGAGGTTAAACTAATTTTTTAATTTTAATTTTGGTGACAACTGCCATGGGTCACTGTAAGTGACGTTCGCGGCCATGCGGCTATGACATATATCAAGGTTGGCCATCACATTTAACGGGTGGCTATTGCATTTTAACGCGTGGCCATCACATTTTAATGCGTGGCCATCACATTTCGACGTGTAGGCATCCGATTTTAAAACTTATAGAAGTGCAATCTAACCGCTAAAAATATATGCTTCTGAAACGACCCTGACGCAAACAATATTCCACGAAAGGGTGGGTCACATTAACATTGGTCAGACCGCGTCGTACAACACGTTAACTTGTCCGGGGTGTCCCATACAATCTGTGGGTCATGTTGCGTAATGTTGTCGTGTATACGCAAGGAAATACTACTATGAGTTCGGAGTCCATAAAATGTGTACATAAATTGAAAGTGAAATTGGAGTATTTCAGTACGTTAATAAGATAATAGGAACCTCACAATAATATCTCTATCGACCAAAGACACGTTCTTTACAACCTCTGAGGTTTAGAATTTCAATCGAACAGTAAATGATCCTTCTCATGATTGGTATGTAATCCTAACAGAAAGCTGGCTCGATCTGCTGAGACTGTAAAAACTTTATACTAATCTTCTATCTTATCCATTATAGCTTTTATTTTTGTTTGATCTATTTCAGGAGGTGATAGGATTTGCTGCATTCGCGTACTGGCCGTGTTTTGCTTTCGATCACTTAATTATCGCTCTACCTACTTAAAGCGCCAATCCGATCAGGTAATTTACTGCTACAAAATTTGCAAACACATTCATTTAACATCCGCTTAAACACGGTAGCAATTTGTTCTTTTTGCTGTTATTTGAATTCAAATTGAAATTTGAAGGGCCTTTAATATCCTAATGTAATCCACGTAAATAGAGACTCCATCCTTTTACGACTTTATACTACTTTATTCTATGCATACCATCTTTATTAAACATTACTTACAGTTCATCCTTCCAAAAATACTCAATTTGCTATTCAATTACAGCGGTTCTTTTTGTTTTTTACCGAAAAAGCTTCTTTTTTAAAATGATTTTATAATCAGCAAAAAATTGACTAAGTCTCCAAAGTATTCTTTACACACGTGAATTTTTAGTCTCCCTTTTATGTACATCACCTTTTTCAAACCCCAGTTGATCAAGTTCCATTATTATTTTCCATAATGATTATCCTCACCTTGACAGCGACTTCAAAGACAAACACAGTTTAGCCTTAAGAAACATTTATTGATCACTGGGAAGCAATATAGCCGACAGCCGGCAACATCGCTTACTTATTAGCCAAAACAAGGAGGTATATCGACTGATAGTCGAATGTAACTAAATTTTGTCCTCGTGCCCCTCTGACCCTCAAAACAAGCCTAATCAGGAGAATAAGAAAATCTAATGCATCTTAAAACTGATTCCACGAGAAACCAGAGAACACTTTCTATTTAGGCGCCGCATACCCAAATTATAGGTCACATTTTAAATGACCTCACATTTTACATGATCTTTCATTTGCTACCACCTCGAATTTGACATGATCTCACATTTGATATGAACTCATATTTAACACGGCCTAACGTTGCAACTTACGTTCCAACCAATACATGTTTAGAATATTTCCTATAGTAAATACCGCAGGAAACGTGTAAAGGTAAACGTATTTGCCTCTGATGTTAAAGAAGATGCTTCAAGGAAATCATCCATATGGATCCGATGTGTTTTGATCTACCCTACAGAATATTCGTAATGCTGGTATTCCATTTAATTGTAATGCCCACGTACGAAAGTCGTGCGCATTAAAACCTCATGGCCACCCATTAAATTGTCAACCCCATGATTTAAGTTGTCCTGCACACGAAATTAAGCGTCCTACATACAAATTAAATGGTCATGTACACGAATTAAATTGTCATGCCCACGCATTAAAATTTTATGCGCATTCATTTAATTGTCATGGACACGCATTAAAGTGCCTTAGCTATAAGTTAGAATGGGATGGCCATGGCTACGAACGTCACGTACGCACAGCTCCAAATGGTGGCCATGAAAAAGTCTTACCCCAAATTAGAGAGCATGTGACATTATATTGCATCCACAAAACAAAGTAAAGTGACAGACTTAATGCACGCCCCGGTCACATTGCGCTTGTTGTAGTGTACAAGTATATACATGTAGCCTGCGAACAAAGGAAAATGGAAGGCTTGAGAGGTAGATGTAATGGTCCTGTGGAACTGAAGAGATTGATAAGTTAATTGCAGAGAAGTTGAGAGGAGTTAAATACAGTTTACTGAGAAAAAGAGCTAATTTTGTATTGTGTAATTTTGACTGATTTTAAAGCTCATACTTGGATAACGAAGTTATTTTAGCCCAGCAGGCAATTTTACTAGAATACGGAAGCCGGACGTTTGTCAGATTTATCGTCTAGGTTCCAACATACAACAGCGCTCTTCCCCATTTTTTACGCAGCCTGTCAAGCCCTTGCGCTTTTCAGAAATCATGTTAAGTTTATTTTTTAGACTTTTAACGGTGATGTCAATACGAACAATTGAGATTCAGGACTAGGTTTCAAAAATGATGTTTTCATAAAATTCAAGGCTATTGATAGAAGCAGGATCAAAAATAAAACAAAATCGATCTTACTTTGACACGAAAGTGCAAGTGCTTTGCATGACAATAAACTCATGCATGAAAGCTACTAAAAGCTAGCAAATATTTTGGAGGGATGTGCAAGTACAAAGGGAGATGCATATCTTCATCAATTTCCTTCACACCGTAGTTGTCCATTTCAACTGGATACCATCTTTTAGGGAAGTTCCTGGAGTTTTCAGTTCCAGAGTTTGCGTCTGAAATGATTCAAAGGCAGAAAGTTAAAAAATCCATGCTCCCTTCCATTCCTACTTCATATAGTTATACCTTATGAATTAAGCCTTACCTCTTGAGTAAATGTGAAATTCCAGTTCATATTATTCAACGTAGCAGTAGTTACATGACCTCGAATTCCCCTGACTTTAATCATTTCAAGCTTCATGTCGATATCAGCGTAGCCATACTTTATTTTTTCTATCATCAAGTCATTGTTGCTGGCCGTCATGCTGAACTGGTTATAAGCGCCTCCAATAAAACCTGTTGCGGAACGAGTAACATTAGTTTCTAATGTGTCAAAAAATTTTAAAGCTGGTAACCACAGCTCGATTGAATTTTTACCGAAACCTATTCCGTCATCCCAGAAAAACTCGCTTTTAGCATCAAGTTTGTCCCCAAGAAACGCCTTTATGGTGAAAGGGTTGAGTCGGCTTTAATAGAGACAAATTATAAATTACATTTTCAAAACCTGCCAGACGTAGCATATATTCACAACTTACTGTACTCAAATACTTACCTCAATTTAGTCGTCATAGCGGGCGTTTGTTCTACAATTATACTTCCGCCTCTAACAAGAACAGGGACGGAATTATCCGGGATTGACAAGTCAAAGTATTGTCCAGAAGAGCTGAATTCCTCTCCGGTGTAATAAGAATACCATGTCCCTTTGGGTACAAATCCTTCTATTGTAGGTTTCACGTAATCCGGAACCAGAATTGGAGTGACCAGAAGCGCTCGACCTAGCATGAACTGGTTTTGGATTGGATATGTTTTAAAGTCTGCTGAAAACCTACAATTACATCATTTCTATTCTTTATGACTATGCTCAGGTACAACAATCAACTTTACGCTATAATTTCCGTGCACCATACACTTACTCATAAAACAATGGTCGAGCAACAGGAGATCCAGTCATATGTGACTCCCAGAAAGTCGTATAAATGTATGGCAGCAACGTGTATCTGATTCTTAGAGTTTCTTTCGTCGCATTTACAACAGCGGGTCCTAAGGATGCTGGATCTTGAGGCTGAAATAGTTCAACACACCATTAGCACGTCATTAATTCCATTCGTAATATTCAAATACATTCGCAAAACCGTTCTTACAATTCCGTCATCAGTGTTGTGATTCCGCATAAACGGGTAGAATGCTCCTAATTGTTGCCACCGCTTACATAATTCCACGGTAGTATTTCCATTAAAGCCACAAATATCTGCTCCAATCATTGGAATCCCGTAGAGTCCGTAAGACAAGACCTGAGGGATCGATTTCTGCATATCCTCCCAAGTTGATCTCACGTCTCCAGTCCAGCTACCTCCGTATGCTCCGGTACCAGGGAAGCTGGAGCGAGATATTACCAGTGACCTCTCTCCTCTCAGGTCACCCATGACGCTGCAATTAAAGTGACAACAATCCTTAGGCAATGGTAACTTGACACTCAGATCCCTAAACTATATGAACTTACTTGTTTGTCACGATGGTTTCCTGCAGTCCGTACAGGTTATGCAAGTCATAATGGTTGCCACCATATTGCTTAGCGGACATGCACAGCGTCTTGTAGTACAACTTTCCACCTTCTACATGCGGTACATAGGGAGGATGGTCCAATGTTGAATTTGCAGGGCAGCCACCCTTTGATTCCCCATCATCAAAATTTGAAGGGTCGTTCATATCCTAAAGTAATCCATTTGAAACCAGACCCAAATCGTTTACGATACCGTAGAAACTGGATGTATTGCCTGCATATAGTCCTTATAAACCATAACTTACAATCCATGCACCGTCAATCTTGACATCCTTCCAAAAAGATTCAATTTGCTTCAGCCAATAAGTTGATACGTTCGGATGAGAGAAATCAGGCCAAGCCGTTGACACTCGGTTCCATACTTTTCCTTTGAATATTTCACCAGCATAATTTTTTACAAAGATATTTGCTGCCACTCCATCATCATAAGGAGAATACGATCCTGAAATTCAAAGTTTCCAGTCATATTAAGTAAGTAGGAGAAAGCTGTAGGAGCCGTAGGAGTTCTACGGGGTTGCAACTAGACGACAACAGCAACGACCACTTACCTGCAGGCTCTCCAGCACTTACTCCAGGGTCGATCAATGTAATGTATCGTATTCCTCTCTAGTAACAAACCATAATCGTAAACAATATATATAATTTTGATTTTAATTAAAAAGAGCACTATCACTATTAATCAACAATATTTCAGATCAAACGGTTTCTTACGTCATGTAGGGATTTCACAAATTCCGGGAGTCCCTTATATTTCTCCGGATCGTAAGTGAAATCATTGTTTGCATTCATGTAATCCAGATCATTCCATTGCACTTCCTACAAACATATCCATTAACGGTTAATTAACAAGTTGTAATTAACAACCATACCTAAGAATCTACGTCTACACGCCTGTGCATAGCAAATAGCACTACACTTACAACAGGGATTCCAGCATTGAGATTATTCTCCAAGATCTCCGAAGTATGATTAAGAGAACCATAATTATATCGACACAGATGAAATCCTAGAGCCCAATACGGCGGGAGTACTGGTTTCCCGATAATATCCGTGTACTGCCGCATAACATCTGATGGTTTCGGGCCTACGAAAACTCGGAAATCAAATATTCCTCCTATAGTCCGAAAAGTTGCAGCAACGGTTTCCTGATACTGTTGCAGAATTATCTCTAGTATACCCAAAACAGTATCATCAAAAACTGCCCCATCAATTTTAAAAGTTCCAAACATACAAACTCGGTCATTTATGCTTTATAATAATTATCATACCCATTGCATTGCTGTTCAGAAGCATTACACCATGAGTTTGTCCACCGCTACCGCCGTAAGGGCTCACGGCCATAAGAAATGGGTGACTTGAATACAAGTTTCTCTGAAAGTGAAAGAATGCGGAATTTTATTATCCTCAGTTCATCAGGTGTACTACCCATAGTCGGCGCTATTATAGGTAAAATGTACTAACATTTTCTGTTGGCACTGTATCATGATTGAATAAAACAGTCCGACTCCAATTTGTGCTTCGCTGCAAGGAATCTACTGTTTCTCCAAGTCCATAAACGAATTTCGTCCCTAGATTTGCAGTCAACTCCAGGAATTGGTCATGGAACATAAGCGGTGATGAAGAGATGCTAAACCTGTAGAACATTACAAGATTAAGCGATGAGTTCACACTCTTCGCAGAATCTGATAGATTTTTATATAGCTTGAGTAAACTTACAGAGTGGGTCCTCCCTTCGCCCGTCGCACATCAACTCCGAAATCAGTAAAATCAACAATATAATTCAGTCTTGAGGGTTTCTCGGTGTGATCCTTTTGAAAAAGCGGCACTTGATAACGAACATTGTTGGGATCGAAAATCTGGAAATAAAGTTATCAATCAACTCCCTGTCAGTCATAACAAGATCGATGCGACACCAATATTTGCTAAATTCCCATTTGCGGTTGTACCTTAATACGGACAATATCTTCAGTCTCAAAAATGACGCTCATCTGAAGATATTTCACAGGGTTGGGATAGGGCGTCGATACATTTTTCATTGAAGCGTATCTCACATACCCAAAGGGCTTCTCTTTAGGTGTATTCCAGTCATAGTATGCGGATTTATGCTGAAAGTAACACCACGGAGCAGCTGAATTCGGTTCAAGCTGTTTCCAGCAGCAACCTCGATTCATACAATCATTTTCAGTAACAGCTTCTCCTTCAGCTTCTGGAAAGCAGTCAAACTTTCCTTGGTCCGGTTGCAGACTGCACTGGCTCAAACTCCCACCAAGTGGTCCGTCAGTAGAAAACCGAAGTCCCGAGGGCTGAAACAGAAAGTCGACACATCAGAATCCTGTATTTGATTAATCATTTAAATCCTACAAAACATTGAACATTTGATATATGTCCGAGAACTTACCGGGATTTCTTTCGGATTCAATATATCATAGAGGAACATACTAATTAATGTGACCGTCGTGAAGACCAATATTCCCGTGAAGCAAATCCTTAGAAGGTATCCCCATTTATTTGTCCAATGTTTAGGAGGAATTAGCATCAAGTCCTCTGTATCCTCTCCGTCCCATGCCCCAAAGGGTTGTGCAGAATCAGTCAAATCTTTCCCCCACGTGTCATCCCCTCCGTATTCTCCCAGATCTTCTTTTGTACTTTGCCTACTGTAGCTACATTTTCCAGGTCCCATGACCTTCATTTTGATTTCTGTTGGACGATTCATTTTAACTTTAAACTAACTTTACTTTGGTGTGCCACTTTAAAATTTCACAACCCATTCACAAATCAAACTGACACAGTCATAATGATAGTTGGCGGTTGACTCAGGCTGTATAAGCGACTGATAACAACGCAGTAACGTCACACTGTCACGATTAATAAGGCTGGGGTATAAGCAGGTAAATTTTGACGTTATGGACAGATTCACAACAACACAACAATTAGTTTAAATTTTAAATCCTTAAAAAGCATCCATCGATCAGTCTAACAGGTATTCAAGCGTAACAAATGACGCTTGCGATTAAAATTGGCGAATAAAACTTTGCAGAGCAATCCAGTACTTCGGATTTGTTTCAATTCAGGCACAAATTAGTAAATCCATATGACAGTTATTGGGTCAATACCTTTCAATAACTGAAAATCACAAAGAATACACGAATATTATCAAATAAATCAAACGTAAACATTAGAACTTTGATCAATAATTTCCTAAAGAATCATATATTAGCAAACTCACCAATTTTCCTCCGCAGTGAGAACTACAATCCACTGGTATAACATCAACCAAATCAAACTGCAGGATCAAGACAACAAACTTTAAGGCAAAGGGTCGAAGTGCAAAGGCGAATATTCAACGATATGAGTTATTATCATGAATTTCAAGACTAATTTCAGTTACAAGGATATATTTCAGGTACATTTATTACCGAAAAGTACGGAATTGGTAAGGCTTAAATGTATTTAATTCTGTTGCGTTAATCTTAAAACCTTTAGACACTTTAAAATTTCCAACAACTCTTTCACCTAAACCTACACTTAAACTCACTATTGTGCTACAACACTAAAATTATGAACATGTTCCTCTTGAAATCCGAAAATGTCTTAAGGAGAATATTCTCCTTGAAGGGCTTCTCCTGATGTTACTCTGTTTCCCTATATCGCGCTCTCGCGTATCTACACACTGTGCAATTCCCTTTAATAGCACCTGCTGTATTCGAACTTCCCTCTTACACGAGAATCACACATTGTTATCCACCTGATAAAGTTATTCCTAAGATGACTCCTGAAATCTATGAGTCATGTATCTTAGTTTGTTTAAGGCAGAGCCTGCCATCAACTGGCCTTGGCATCATTGCAGGCTGATGAATTTTTAATTACATTTAACCGTCTCCTCCCGTCTGCCTTTCCTTTCTTTTCTTGGCTGATTCCTAATGCAACATTTCTTTGCCCAACTCTTCCTTCGTCCTTACATTCCCGCATCGATCCGCAATTGCAGTAGCAACCTTCCTTCCGTAACTTGTGATGTAATCTCAGATTCGCAACTGCATCGTTTCCATCCGAACATATTCAAAACCGGCATCCGTCACTGTCACAAAGAATCATAGAATATGCACATGTTGTCTGGATGCATCAAATTTTATTATGACAACGCTTTGATCGTTACTAGCTTATCATATCACCCCGAGACTCTTCTCTCCTTCCTGTCATCCCTCCATAAACTTCAAAGCTGACCTTGGAGTCGCGATGTAGATATGAAGAGCGAACTTTTTGAATTCTTCGACCTCATATTTATATACCCAGACATTAGATGGGCTGTATTTTTCTTTTGCATTCAAGACTGTTATATTGTATTATCTTTTTCTGGTCTAAATGAGATTGTGACATGGAAGGTTTACGGGTGAGGAAATTTTTCTCGGTTCAAGCTTGACGAAACAAGATAATTGAACCAGAAAGATAACTTTTCATTTTGTTAACTACCACTTTTCAATTAGCTACTGTAATCAAATATAATTGTTTTGTTTACAGACACTCTGCAAACTATTTCGTCAGACTAATCCTCGGGTTGGACTCCATTCTCATGATTCACCCAAGTTGAATGCTAGCTTTAAGTCTAAGTGTAAGCGGCATAAATCTTGACTACGACACATATTAACAAATCTAACTCAAAGTCATGTGACTTTAAAAACGCTCATTATTTCCACACAGCATATTTTATCCGAAGAATACAACAAGATACCTGTAGAGCTTATAGCAATGCAGGATCATGCGCGCCAAACTTACAGAGCCCGCTAGAGGGCGTTAGGGTCTTAGACCTCACCCGCATATTAGCAGGACCATACTGTACAATGATTCTTGGAGATCTTGGTGCAGAGATTATTAAAGGTGAGGCTTTCTCGTATTTTCAATGGATATTTGCATCTAATTCAACCAATTATGATAAATACTGAATTAATTCCCTCTTTCTGTGACTGATTGTGCCTTCCATAGTTGAAAAACCAGGGTCAGGAGACGATACAAGGACTTGGGGTCCACCCTTTATAGAGAATGACGAATTATCTTGTTATTTCGTTTGCGTTAACCGGAACAAGAAGAGTATAGCAATCGATATGAAAAAAGGCAGAACCATAATGCATAATTTAGTTAAAAGTTCAGATGTATTTGTAGAAAATTATGTACCAGGAACACTTAAAAAGCTCGGTTTAGACTACGAGACTTTGAAAGAAATTAATCCAAGACTGATTTATTGCTCCATTACTGGCTACGGACCGGAAGGGCCGTATGCTTCACGGGGTGGTTACGATGTCATTGCCGCTTCCCTTGGAGGATTATTGCATATTACGGGTACGCAGGAAGGGGAACCTTGCAAAGTAGGAGTAGCGATGACAGATTTGGCAACTGGATTGTATGCCCACGGGGCAATTCTAGCAGCGCTACTTCAAAGAAGCCGTGTAAGTGTACTCGAATTTTTTAAATGCCTTTGTTTCATTTCTCTGTTTGTTTTGTTTTAAACTTTATCAGTTTTCTCTATTCGTCATCGTTAGACAAATCTTGGCCAGAAGATCGATTGTAATTTACTATCAACCCAAATAGCGTCGTTGGTTAACATCGGTTCAAACTATTTGAATTCTGGACTTGATGCAAAACGGTGGGGCACTGCTCACGAAAATATTGTCCCATATGAAGCTTTCCAGACTAAAGATGGTAGATGGATAACGATAGGAACAGGTAATGTTTGTTATACACTTACTGACATAATTATAAACAGTAGTATATCTACTTCAAGCATTGTCTTGCCTCTTCTTTCAGGTAACAATGATCTGTTCAAGGAACTCTGTGTGACCATTGACCTACCGGAGCTGGCAACAAGCGAAAAATATGCCAGTAACGCACAAAGAGTAACCAACAGGAAAGAGCTAATAAGCTTAATTAGTGCCAAAATACACAGTCAAAGCTGCGATCATTGGCTGAACGTATTTGAAGGAAGGAAGTTTCCTTATGGGCCTATTAACGATATGAAACACGCATTCGCTGATCCTCAAGTAAGATTATTACCTTCTGATAGGCCTTAAATTTTGAATTCTAGCAACGCAGATAGGCTCTAATAGATCCAAAATCTTAATTTTCAGGTCCAGCATAATAATTTGGTGAGTACCAGGAGAAAAAAAAGCTCCAGCACATAACTTTACTCATATCCTTCATATACAAAATTAAATTATTTTCGCCTCAACGTCATATTGTTTCCAGGTTCACACCATGGGACCGTATAAAATGGTCGGTCCTCCAGTTCTTTATTCCGAATCAGTGAATAAGCCTCGATTGCCTCCCCCAAAACTAGGTCAGCATACCACAGAAATCCTTAAACAAATTTTACAATATGACGATGCAAGTATAGATAAACTTTATGAGAATAAAACTGTTCAATAATAGAATCAAAACTCTATATTCTCATCATTTCTTGCACCGTGCATACAGGTTATTAGACCCTTAGATTGCAATTTCCAAAGATTTTGGAATTATAATATCGGTAACTTTGAATGTCTTGCTTGGAACCTGCTTTCCTACCTTACATGCCCAAGATTAAAAAAATGTAAAGGAAGCAGGGTTGTATTGAACAACCACGCCGATGTAGCTATTGTAAGCTAATTTCAGACGTGCCTCAAATAGTCAGCCTATTCTTTCCCTGAACAGCCTGGCATCCCATTAGAGAAGCGGCACTCTAATGAGGAGTTTACATACTGGACTCAGGACCAACCCGCTCTTGGCCACTTTCCATGCTATGCAAACTACCCAGTGTTATCCACCCCGTACCGGCTGAGTTTTCTTAGTCCCAGGTTTTTAGTACCTAAGCCAAACTACAGCACCCACAGAGCCAAGTAGATAAGAAGCTACAAAGCTTAGGAGAGAATGTCATCACATAACTTCTTCTAAGCACATTGCAGTACAGCAGAAAGAGACCCGCAACATGCTGAAACTCTTCCTCACTAGGAATTAAGGTTGACTTCCCGGTATGGATCACCCATCCAAGTTCACAGTGTGTCAACAATCGCTGAACTTCGCCTGCGAACCGAATCGGCAACTACCACACCACAGGGTCTCCCCCTGCCCAAGATTAAGGTACAAGTATTCCTACAGGTCAGCGGGGTAAGGAACCTCTCATTCTTTGTCAACTATTTAAATCCCTTTTTTTTTGTTAAAAATGTTGGTCGGTTTCTCTACTATTCTGAACGTGGAAAAAGTAATTAATTGCTGTCCTCATGAAATCTTCTGTAAATGTACAGTCCCTTTTCCACTTTGAAATTAACCTTTAACCTTTAAAGGCTAGAGGCCTTTCAGAGACGGCTACACATACGCTTAATACTTGTAAGCCGGTACACGTCGTATAATGGTTTTTTATTTTAATAATCGTACAGTTATCGGGAACGCACCTTGCTTTACCACTTCAGTATATTACTTATAACTTGACATTTATTCATTCTTGTCCGGGAATACTGTTGTAGTTTCACACGCCACTAATCATATTTTGATCAAGACTTGAAGTAAAGACATTAATAAGTAAAAAGATGGTTGATAAGATACAAACGGATTTCCAATTAATTCTGCATGTGTTCTTAAAAATATTAAAGGACACTCTTGACAGACGAAAACGGGTAAAAAATATATGATTCTGTTGTATAATCATGAGGATATAAAATGGCGGTATTATAAGTTGTGGTATACAAAATGGAAAATGGCAGGACATTCTACTCCCTAATTTTAGGTATGTATCTGGTTCTTCCTCCGGTTAATGTCTGATATTAAAAAATCTTAGTTCATGCCTAGAGTTAATACTAGTTTAAAGTTTCTTGGTAGAAAGAGTCCTCCGCGTGACTATGTTAACAGAATAATGTGGCTTTGGTTAGCTAAAACCTCGTTTTTCAGTCACGAATGTAAAAGATAAATAAGCATATGTTAGTTAAAAATACATTAACGTTAGTATATACTTGTGCGTAAAGCGAAGGAGAGAAACTTTTGAATCTTTGAATGGTTCACTTTGGATTATGTAATCTGCAATTGGGTAGCTTGATTTAGCACTCTCATCCACCTGCAAATACGAGGAGAGAAACAGAAATTGTTTTAGGTTAAGGAAATTTTTTAAACGAACATTATTCACACCAGATTATGTGGTTGTACCTTTTAAACGTGAAATTAGATTCGGCTCGAAAGAAATATACATGATTTTTGAACACAAGCTTGAATACGTGGTCCTTCGTAATCTCATCTGCATCACAAGGCGTTTCCACCCGGTAACCCAACAGCGGTAGAGAAGCAAGGGGTGTGTTGTCCTAGAGGAATTTCACAAATTCATATTTAATAATAAACTACTTGCAGGAGCCTAGCACTTGAAAGTACACAATCAATTATTGAATCAAGTCAGACGCATGAATATTTGTAACTTACATCAAACGTCTTGTAGAAGAACAGACAAATATTAGTGAAAACCACCCAAAGGCGTTGCCAGCCTGGAGAGTTTTTGAACTTCCTCAGCAGAAAACCGCTGATGGTACATCGGAAGCCCCTGCAGAGCTCTTCATGGGAAATGGTAACGTTTCGATGCCAACAAACATGGATCGTTGCATTGGAACGATGACCGACGTGACTATTGTTTCGTATTGTGTTGTTATTGTTCACATTACTCATGTCTCCAACACTAAGAATCCCAGCAGTTCCGTCTTGTGAGTTGGACAGCAATTCCTCAGAAGAACATCCAATTGTATTTATAAAACTAGGATTAGTTTTGGCATTATTGATGGCATTGGTTAGAGCTGCAACCCAAGTATTCTTGTCCTGAAAAACAAATCCAAACAGTTTCCATAAAGTTCACTTTTGTTAACAACACTGCACCATGTAGCAGAAGCATCAGCATAAGCTAGTGCATTGCCCTACATGTACAAAACATCTTAAAAGAGTTTTGTCTCATATAAATACCTTGGGAGTAAGCCCGGCCAGTACTAAGACTTTATCCTGCGGAGTTATGAGACTAAAAGAATTTGGTATAGAGGATCCCACTTGATTTTCCAATTCAAAATGTTGTTGCAATTTCGCTTCGTACAAAGGCACTACACCATGAAGTCGGAAACCCGCAGCAGAAGAGACTCTGCTTCCATATACAAGACATTCTTTCAACTGAAAAGCAAATAAAGTTCAAGGTTACTTCCAACGCCAACTACATAATTTACAGGTGAGCGTGATCCGAATTTCATGTTTTCCAACTCACCAAGAAAAATATCCGGTTTTGTAGACCTCTCCTCCAGCTCAATTTGACTAATATTCCTTGCCACAGGAAATTGCCGGGATTGCTCGGGAATCCAGGCATTTCCCGTGCAAGCTCTCCAACTTTGGCACGAGATTCCAGATCTTCTTGTATACTGTTTGCAATAGTGACGAGAGGACTTAGAATCGCTTCCAGCTTACTACAATGCTGCCTTATCGTATCGGTTTCGTAGCTTCTAAAAACTGCAAACGAATAACATAAAGAAACAACATTAAAATAATACGTTTTCCTTTCATTACTTAGCACCCACACTGCCACGGCCAGTAAACTATACACCATTGTCTTCTCCACTACTTACCAGGTAAGACATCTTCCCAATAGTACAGGACCCTGTACAAAGGTTTCAAAGCCAAAGCGGTAACAGGCAAGTATGCAGAAAAATCCTCGGTATCGATGAATTCTTGAAATGCAGATGGAAGGGTCGTCAAGTAATCTTCATATTTTAGTCGGGAATTTTCGTAGTGTTTCAAAAGGCTCGCAATAACTTGGACTCCATGAGATCCAGCCTCCCACAGCTCTTTCTTGATTTCCACCAGATTTTCCAAACAGTTGAGCAGATTATTGTTCGCATTTATCAAAGCCATAGCCGGTTTCCCCAAAAGTTTTAAATCAGATGCAAAAGTTCTATGTGTCCCCAAAATTTCTTTACAAATGTAATACAACCAATCAGGATCTGAAACGAAAATATAAACAAACCAAAATTAAACCATGCACAAATCAA
The DNA here is from genome assembly GCA_906901655.1 of Sminthurides aquaticus. Lineage (NCBI taxonomy): Eukaryota > Metazoa > Arthropoda > Collembola > Symphypleona > Sminthurididae > Sminthurides > Sminthurides aquaticus. Next base: position 7,244,622 of record CAJQTT010000003.1, read on the forward strand.
ATACCAAACAAACTTAGCGAAACACACAATCCACAAAAGCTCCCTCTAGTGACTACAAACATTAGTTTTGCAACTCAAGAACGTTTGTAATATACTCACCGCAGGAATCCAAGTATTCCCCGTTAGTAAGCATTAAAATTTCACAGAGGAAAAGAAAATTTTTATATACACCTTCACCGCCGCAAGAGTTAAAGCAATGTAAAGAAAGTAAAGTACAGACCAAGTAGAAGAAGAAAAAGAGCCAAGTAAATAGTTTTGATTAGTTTATTCAAAATGCATCCACTCATCAATGTAATATCTTCGATGGAGAATGTAATACGTATTAAGTAATATGATCAATAATAACGTTAGATTACTTAATATAGTAGGGAAATTCAGATTAATTCATCATAATTATTGGCACAAATAATTACAATTAGTCATGTCTCCGGAGCATTTCCCTTACAACAACTGCAGTACCTTCTTCTTTCAGTATCATCATTTACCAAGCATTTCAGATGGCTCTACTTACATAGCTTGTATTTGGAAGATGGTTTTTAGATTTGCGAAATGTCATAAAACTTCATGAAATCCGCCTCCATGTTTATGTCATTCTGTGACCGGAATCTCTTCTATATAATCTCTGTCCACTAGAGCCCCAATCATCAAAATACAAATCTCATCCTACAGATCACCTGTTATTAAAATTTGAGCCATAAATACACAACTTCTTTCCCCAACTTTCTAAGTATCTGCGTCAAAAATTCCATAATCAAAACCCTTTTCCACCAATTAATCCCAAAACACAAATCATTACAAGCATAACCAGTCTGCTTTTACATTTAGCGGTTGGCAGAATCCATCTCGCCTTCCGGGAAGATTCAACTAATACTGGAGGTTATTCATCATAGTTAACAAATGGATGTTGGCTAAAGAATTGACTGCATATCGTGAATTTACGGCCACCCCTCGCTACTGTATACACGTCGTCAACCAGTACTAAAATTAGTTGAGCATTTATGACGATCCGTATTAAAATTAAGTACAACTTTTAAGCGTTATTATAATTGAAAAAAATCATTCAAATCATCACAAGCTTCACAACCCTTGTTAATCTTTCCTGGATAACACAAACATATCATTGTATCTCTTGCTTGTACGTTTCCTACAAAAGCAGAGAAACTAAATGCAACAAGTTCAATTTCTGCCGTACATTCAAATGCTTTCAAAAGTCATCATGAGATCCATATTTTTGCAAAATCTATTTGGCTTATAGCACCGTGTTCCTCTAGAACTGATTGACTACTCTTGGTTTCGTTAAAAAGGGCTAAAGATTGATTCAAATGTAATAGCCTAGAGCGAAAAACCCTCTTACCCTGGTCTTCCCCTTACTATATTTCAATTAATTCCATGTCTTCCTAAGCATGATTCTATCTACAGCATTCATAAAAGTATAGTGTAGAAAATACAACAAAATTATGTCATTATGCTGCAAAATATCGTTACGGGTCAAACTGAAACTGATTTCACCTATAAAAACTAATATAACCACCTACAGCTGTTGAAAGGCGCTATTTATAGCGTCTTCCCAAAAATCCGATCTTAATGGCGTTTTATAGGAGAAGGGGGAAAAGAATTCCATTTACGCACCACCGCAACACCCACATTAAAAATACGTGTTGGAAAACAGTTTTTTTTAAAATTATATACTCGGAACCGTAATAACCATGACAATAATATTAATAATAACTGGATAAATATAGGGATAGCTTGAGCATGTGTGTATCCTGGTTAAAGTATTTTTATAAATACATGTAGTTCTTTCCAAAATTTTACTTCATTCTTCTACGTTTGGGCTGCGGTGGTTTGTAATGTACCGGGTGTAAGACCGCTTCGCAAATTAGCGAAACGGAAGAGTAAAAAACTGTCTGAGATATATACAAAGAAGTTTAAAGCTGGATACCAAAATAATACTAATTATTACCCTCATTACGGAGGAAGAATTGAGATCCCTAAAGGTCAACGATAATTAAACAGCAAGGAGAGGAAGAAAGGGAACAAGTTCCATAAACTACCTAATTAGTGAGAAAGTGAGAAAAAACAGAGACAGATAGAATAGTACATGTGCGATGCGGAACCTGAAGAGAGTGAATAGTTAATTACAGATGTTTCAAATCTACAAGTGTGTGAGAAATTTGATAGAATTTGATCAGAATGACAGAGTATTTAGATCCTAAATGACAACTCTGTTAACTGATAACAGATAGAATTTTGAAAAGTATCAAAATATGTTTGGCAATAATCATTAATTATTAGTCTTACTACTCATAGAAAATACACACAAACCCACCCAACCCAGTTCGAGAGAGACTAAAAGTAAGTCTACAGTCTACCTCCTTGGAACGAATGTGTCGCCCTCTTTATATCTTATTCATTTGACATGCTTTGAGCTTCGGAAAAATGGAAATGACGTCAAAATACTGACTTATTCCTTAAAATATCATATATTTTTTGTCACGGGCGTTTAAAATAAAGGGCGTTTCCGTATAACTCCAACATCCTGCGCGTTGACTAGAGAAAATTCTTGAAGGCAGGGTTCTCGAACTAAACTGAGCTTGTTTGAGTCAAACTGAATTCTACAGAGGGAGACAACATTATATAGTTATCGCGGGCTTATCATTCTAACCCTATCAATTGTAAATTATTATTAATTGTTGCGATGATGACTAGAGAGTTGAGGTTAAATTATTATTAGTATTATTGTTATGATCATTATTACTTCTATACTATAGATATAGGCATACGAATTCATTTTTAGGTGATATATTTCTTTGAAATTATTATTTTTAATGTGGCTGCTGCTGATGATGGTGATGATGCTGGGGGAGTAAGCCATTTCGGTATTGCCAGGAGGTCACATAGTAAACTGTGTCAAGTACACAAAGTTTTCCCGCTTTTAGTACACGCACATTGAATGGAATCATAACAAGTCATGCATGAGTGTTTGGGTCAGATGATTCAGAGATGGTGGTGGTGTAATGCAAATGTTAGTAAACTAGATTCTAGAGATCAAGAGAATAGGAATCTTAAGTGTACTTGTGGAGTCTATATTATCTCTGGATATATATGAGTGAGTATCAAATGCTATGAACTAATTCCATATGTTACGCTGTTACGCGAGTCACAAGTTGAGAGAGAATTGACTATCACCCGAGACCTAAACGAACGACTAGTAACTGGAGGACTAAAGAATCTACGACGATCAAACTAAAAGTCTACGACAATCATACTTATGAATGGCACAGTAGTAGTATTGCAGGTCTAAACCCCACAAACCTAAGCCTATTTAAGCCTATTAAATCGTTACCAACTATTTTAGGAGTCTTAAGGATGCATATGTAACGGAATCAACAACGGTAAATCTAATTTCTCATTCTGTGACATGCCATCTGGTTCTGGTGACATTAATCCAGCAGTCTGGATTGCTAGTGACTATTCACAAGTTTCATAACCAACGCTTCTATGTACATGAGAAATACGCTATTTCTCCTCAAAAACAATTCGACCGTCACGGACAGTTAGACTGACCTCGACTCTATGTCTATGACTAGTTGTCGTTGTATCATCGTGAGTCTGTGCTCCGAAGGTGTTGTCATCCTCTTCCCCCTCTCCACCCTGACCTGTTCCTCCATCATCCTCTTTGGCCACCACGATTTCCGATCTAAGCTCAACGGGTAAATTGACGTTTCCCACTTCGTCGTCCATAGGAAAATCCTCTACTTCTTCGTTGTTTATTTCCTCCAGATCATTCAAAGTTGCCGAACTATCCGCCAGCTCGCTCGTGAGCGTTACTAACGGTGCGATGAGTGAACCGGAAATGTCCTCCGACGTTGCATGAGTATGATTCAGATGGCGCATGTTCGGAAACCCCAAATCATCAACTGGGCTCAGACTAGTTGCCTCCTCTAGTTTTTTCCTGAGCCCAGATTCAATTTTCTCGATAAACTGACTAGTGGAATCCGTCTCTTCCGAGGAATGGGTTCGCTCCGAGATTCGGGACAATGTTCTAGGAAATCCGATTGTCCCTCCGGCTAAATTTAAAAATAGCGGTGCTTCCGGGCTTTCGCTATGTTCACTAACGGTATCGGAATTCCGGGATTCAACCATATCATAAATAGGATCTGGTGGATCCGGTAAGGAATCCGAACTTGATTGCTTGCTTAAAGACTCGGAGGGTATCATCACGGGGTTTGGTAAAGGAGGTGGCAAGGGATTCGTTGGGGTAGGTTCTTCGGGGATTGACGGCGGAATGTTTGCTTCATCTGTAATTGAATGACGTCGGGTAGGGAGAGTTGGTTTAACAACGGGGGGTGCGTTATTATTGCTACTTGTTTGTTCCTCGTCTTCTTCTTGACTCACGGAGAAAGTTCGGTTTAGGTGAAGCCGGCGGGCATTGGCTTCCGCCGCTGCATTTTCAATCACCGTAGTTAAAGAGTCCGTCATAGAGCCTTGTTCCATATCCGCACTAGAACGACGGCGATTGTAAGAACCTCTACGAGAGGGGTAATTAAACTGTAAAATATCAGGGGGAGGAGGCGGATAGCGGGGAGTTTCACAATTATATTCCTGTTCTGAATCCGGTTGAGGGGGAAGCGGGTACTCATCCATACTGGCAGTGGAATCTTTCCTAAGTTTTCGTTGTAGTAACAAATCCATTGGTTTTTCAGGGATCGGGGGCTTGGATGATGTAGGTGTCACTGGTGCAGCTTTCACCACGGGCTCCGGCTCGGCTTCTTTTTCAGCGGGAGTCTCCTCCGGAATAGGTGGAGGCGGTGGCAATTCTCCAGCAGCATCAAAGTCTATGGGTTCCGGTGGCAATTCTTCTGGAACGCCATCGTCATCATCTAAATCCAGCTCCGGTTGTGCTTTCATGTCGTCCTCAGAATTTTCTTGTCCCTCCTCAACTTCGTATGCCATATCACATTCTGGTGATATTTCAACATCGCTCTCTTCCTTCTTCAGTTCCGGCACATCCGCAACCCCTTCTTCCTCAACCTCCTGCTCTTCTTCAATCGTACTGATATCTTGAGTCGAGAGTGAGAAATTGTTCGCATTTGTCTCTACTGTGATAATTTCGTTCAAGTCTTTTACAAATTCCACATTTGCAAGTTTGCTAATATCATCAATAAGATCAGCAGCAAGCGTTTCAATTTCCTCACTTTTGATTTTCCGCATATTACTTACAATAGCTTTCCCTCGTGACTGTGAACCACTCGACTGCCGTCTCACAGCAAAGGAAAACGGATCCATTTCATCCCACACGGGTGGACAATCCATAGTATCATCCCGCCAGCTGTAATTAGTCGCTGGAGGGAGGTCAGTCATTGAACAAAATACTAAACGTTTTAGTTGAGATGCCGTGGCGGAAGCTTCGGCAGTAGTACCGCCATAAGATTTTGATTTCGACAGAGATTCATGATGATGATGATGGTAAAAGTTTGAAGTAGATCCTGGATTGGATGAAATCGAGTCTAGATCAATCCTCCTGCGTAGTAAATACGGGACGTCAACTTCTTCAAATCGGATCGTAGATTTCGTAGGTGTGCTTGCCGTTTCCTCTTCTTCTTGCTCTTGATCTTCTTGTGGGATTTTGATAGACTCCTTGGATGTTTCCATGGAATCAAACGTATACCGAGAAGATTTTGGCGATTTTTTCTCCGTGGATGATCGTTTCAGTGCTGAGGGATGCGACCTCTGGGCAGAGTCAAAAGCGCCTTCAGATTTGGTCTTCCTTACAGGATTTTTCCGAGTCCTAGAGTTTTCATTATGTTCTCTAGGAATATTATCGGAGCTTTTGGTCGTTTCAGGTACAACTTGGTCAAGTTCAAGGTCTTGCTCATTTCCTTCTTCTTCCTTGTCGTCCAAATCTTGAAACTCTCCCGGAGGAACGGTGATCAGTTCATTTTCAAAGCTATCTTCTATTAGCGTTTCCAGATCAAATGATTTGGACAAAGGATGGATTTCATTGACTGGTATTTGAATGTAGCTTCTTATGGGTCCAGTGTCAAACTCCGCAGGAGGAGGTGTAATGGGTTCTAGTCCGTTAGGTGCGGATTCTGATTTGTGGATACCATATTCTGTTCCATTGTTAAATATCTTTTTGTTTTCATGAGACGCCTTTTTAACATCCGAATTCATATTAATTACATTAGTGTTTGTATTTAGGATTTTTGTGGTAACTTTCTGGCGCGGCTGGATTAGAGCTACATCTGGTATATTTTCCTGGAGTTCCAGGGGAGGAGGGATATCGATTTTTTCTTTACGAGATTCCAGAGATTTTCTTGGGGTAATCGTAGGTTTGCTTATTTTCGGAGCCATTTCACCCGGTTCATATCGTTTAACCTGCACATCTACTTCAATCGGAAAATTTCTAGCCTCTGGACTCCTGTCTGGACTGTATCCGGTGTAGTATGGATCGTCTACGGATTTGGCGTAATCCTTGGGAGGAGGTATTGGAGAGATTGGCAATGAACGCACAGGATTAGCAGACTCTGGGGATTTCAGTCTGCTATTTTTACTCTTCTTCACGGAACTGTCTCTGCTCCGGCTACTGAACGGTTTATGTTCATGATCATGTTGCTGCTGCTGTTGTTGTTTCCTTCGTAATTTCCTTTTAAAACTTCCGCTTGCACTTAAAGCCGCCAAATCACCTTCAAGCCAAATCCCAGCTTCTTCCACCAACTGTTCTTCCGATTTTAGATGAAGCACAGGCTTATATCTTTCCTCCGACTGTGTTTTTCTAGCTGCTGCTGGAACATGAGCTGGTTGAGGGGGAGTGACGCTTTGAGGAGGGAGCGGCGTCGGCGGGGAGATAATAGTTTGTGGTGGCGCAGGAGATATCGGAGACAGCAGAGCTTCGTCAACATCTTCATAAAAAGACTCTTTTTGATGTATTAACTTATTTCTTTTCCCGTTACTTCCTACGCTAACCTGTGAGTGCAAGGGTGGAGGAACGTTAGCCCCGCCCACGCCTGGACTAGCTTTTGCCGAAGCATAAGATGTTGGTAATTCATCAACCCTTTCACTGCTAACCAGTAAATCATAGCTTCCCTGACTAGTAGTCTCATCTCCTGCTCTATGGAAGGATGCGGATTCCTCATCATTAATTTTCCGTTTCTGAACCTTTTCCTTCCTGCGAGGGATGGTAAAGAAATTTATTTCATCATCATCCTCCGACACAATTTCGGATCTAACTGTCAAGCTTTTAGAACGCTGTTTCCTAGTCCGCCTGATAATCTCTTTCGGTTGAGGTGGTGAAACTGCTAATGGTGTAATGGGTATATCTAGCGTTTTCAATTTTCTCTCAACGTTTCTATATGTGGTGACAGGGAATTCATGCTGACCAAATGAACCCGCAAACAGTTTTAGGTTAGACGAAGATGAACCTATCAATGAATCCTCTTCCTCGGATAATGATAGCATTTGTTCAGGTGTGTATGAGGAGGTTACAGTAGTGGTAGAAGTAGTAGAAGGATATACTGGAGGTGGCGACTCACCTTGGGGTGGGTACTGCGGATGATATAAAGCTGCGACTTGGGGCGGAGGTGGTCCAATAACCTGATCCACCAGAACTTCCTGCTGCCCCTGATGATGATGAGCATGTTGGTGTTGAGGTACCATTCCGACGGGCATATACCTCTGTGGGGATGACGTGACTGAAGTACCCGGTGATAACGTGTCTTGTTGCGAATCTTGAGAACGTATTTCAACCGGTGAGTCGGGATAGTCCTACATAGAAAATAATCACAATGCTTAGCATTCACAAGTAAAAATACATGAATAACGACCCAATTCTGGGTATTCCATTCTTCAGTGAATCAATAAAATTACCATGTGAGGATATATTTTGTCCATCTGGTCATCTAATGGAAGCACAGCAGAGGCGGCTGACATCATTGCAGGTGATGAGCACGAAGTTGATACGCCCGAATGATGGCCACCGCCTGCTCCACCACTGCCCGATACTCCACTACCAGATGACATCACATTGTGCGCACTTCGGAATGAGGCAGATCTAGAACACAAAACATTTTATTAGCTCCTTCATATCCTTACAGTTGCTGGTATGCGTAATCGTAAAATACAAATGTTTTCCCCATATGAATCCTTCCGAAATGTAACTCAGACTACACTACTGGCTTTCAATGATTAAATCTCGCTAAACTATAAAATAAACAATAGTTGTAAAAACTGTGCTGTCTATATTGGTCTTGTTGCCAAATTCTCGAGAAATGAGTCAGTCTTTACTGCAAGGATGAGCAATATCCAGCATACATACTGTTCATGCACAAATCTATGTTATATTCATGGGGGAACCTCGCCGCCCCGGATCTAGCATCCCTAGAGGATTTTTGCATAATGATGAGCGCGTAATTAATAATGAACACTTGCCTTTGGAAAGATGACGACCCAGCAACGGGAGGAGCACCACGTTTAACAAAGTTTTCCCTAACAAAAGCAACCATTTGCTTTTGGGTTCGACCCGAATATCGGAAACTTGATCCCCTTGAGGTTAGAAGACCTTTTGAGCGACCTGAAGACGAGCCATCTAGTTGTGGTGCCTTTTCGCATCGGAAGAATGCATGATGTTCTACACACCGCTTCCAAAACGATTTGCAATCGTTGCGTGTTTCAAAGACGAATTCCACCGTCTCCTTGTAGTAACCCTAGTACACCCCCAGAAAGCATTTAGTATCCATGATCTCTTCTCACACAAACGTCCAGAGATATGCTTCCAATAAACCAAATTAAACTTTAAAATATTCACCTCTGAGTTCTAAAGGCATACAAGACACACACGGCAAAGACATACATAATGGATGTCAAAAGCACAACATACAGTTAATTCACTTTCACAAAGCATGAATAATTTAAATGAGACTAAGTTAAACAACAGCCATACTCCACCACACTAGAGCGTGTTAATCCATGTTCATGATACAAAGCAGCTGCACGCATGACAATTATAGATTTTAGAAACAGGTAATTGTACTTACATAACCCTCTGGATGAAGCTTGAGAATGAATCTCTTCCGTTTGAAGCTCAACTTACGAATCTTGGCCCATGAAAAGGTATTAATTTTTGTGAAATTTTGAAATATAACTATACCCAAGTGACACACAGATAAATTTAACGGCACTCCTTCGTCATCCTGGAAAATTTTAAATAGAAATAAATGATTTGCACTTGAAGTTCTCATTGCACTGCGCACTAAAGTTTTACAGCCTATCCCCGGAATAAATTTATAGATGGAACAAATACCTTCCCAGGATGCATTTTGATGCCAAATAATTCAGTTCTTCTAGCTGTCTCTAATAAATGTAAATCTGCTTCCGCAGGACTTTGTCCACAGTGCTTCCTATGATTTTCTCGTATTCTTTTCTCCATCTCCAAGTCTTGATGTGGAACAAATTTAAATGTCGACAAATATGCAGCGTCTGGATAGTCTTCATCATTAAAATCACCGCATTCAGCTAAAAACAGCATGAAAATCATTTTTATTATTTATTAAAAAGGGCGATAAATTGGAAAACCCGCCCACCAAGCATTGATTAACAATATTTACCTTGAACTATAAAAGATGCCATGAGCGCCGCCGTGTTATCGTTACATTGTAAAACTCCAGTAGCTAAATCTCTTTTGATTTGAAGCGAGAAGAGGTATCGCGTAAACTCTTCTTCTAGTTGCGAGGGATCCGGTGTATAAAATTTGACACTGAATCTCAAAACGGGGTCACCTAGCGATAAACCTACTTGACGCGATAACCTTTTCTCCAAATCCAACCAATATTTTGTACCGTAAGAGTCCTGCAAACAATTAAATTTCATAGTTAACTTCATTTTGACCTAGCTTTGAGCTCAGAGCTAAGAACTTTCTCTATTTTAAACCGAGGCTTTGATGACGACAACACTTACTTGGTATTCTAGCCCAAAATAATCTGATTCAAGAACGTTTAACTGTTTACATATTTGGTCGAAAACAACGCGCCCAAGAGCTTTCGTCTGTAAAATAGCAAAGAGACATATTTTTGCATTAGTATGGATTCATTCCACTAAGATTTTTCCAATAAACCACTTATTTGTTTACATCAAGAATGATAAGACTCGTCACAAGTCAGAACTACATAGCTGATCTCATTTCTGTCATCTTGACAGTCTATGACATTTGGCTTCAAGCCTTCAAACTAACAATTGCGAAAATCGCCCACGTAACATCTTTATATTTTTAAAATAAATTTAATTTCTTACCTGAGCCTGAATTATAGTTACGGTGTCGTCGAGGAGCTGGATCTTAAGGGCCAACATTTTGCCCCCCTTTTTGGGCGTAAGTGGTGGTGTTTTGGCTAACCTTTGACTTAAATGGAGATTACAGCCATCGGGGTCACCCAGTCCATCGTCACCCCCCTCGTCCCGAGGGTCGCAGGGGGTTGAGAATGACCTTTTGACAGGAAACATTGATAAAGGGAGCGGTGGAGGCGGAATCCCTCGACTACTCGCCTCCATCTTTCACATCATTCTAGAGGCCCATTTAATACCTTTTATTCTTGTTCCAAGAGATTCTCTCCGTGGAGGGCGAAGACTCAAGGTACCAGTAAAAGGAGGAAGAGGAGGAAGGAATGATATTGATGTCGAAAGCCTCTTACTCGTAGTCGTACCTCTCCTAGCACAGCCTCCATGTATTTTCCATGGAATTCCAAACGAAATTCCCAAAAATCCAATGATGAACTGTGGTGGTCCGTAGGAGCAATAAGCTTAAGGCTAAACTACACCCTCTTGGCCGGCCCCGTTTAATTCCTGCGCACCAAACCCTATTTTTTGGTTCCTATATTCCCTTCCTTTAGCTGCTACAGCTTCTGCAGTCTTCTGTATCCTCCACCTCATCGAGCAGATTCGAAGAGTAGAGCAGAGCAGTCGGATCTCATCGTCACTCCCGTCTGAACGCCTCGTAAAAAGTTAAGAGATCACGAACGAGAGATGAAGTTGCAGGTGGATGCTTCTTCCTCCAGGAGTTAACTACTTCAACTCGGTATCTTCATCCTCATTGTCGATCTGGAATCTTGCGATGTGGATAAAAGATGCGGGAAACGGATCCCAATTCCCCAAATCGCACATGCTCATTTCAATACAGTCACAGCCACTCCAGAAGCATAACGTGGGTGAACAAGAGATTTTGCAATTCCTCCCAATCCAAAGCTGATGCATTAAGTTGTTGCACGAATCCAGCACAGCTTCCTCTTGGAGCTTCCGGTTTATCCCTTCACCAGTTCCTTGGACCCGGCTGTATCCAAGCAACAAAGTTTTTCTGCTAGCTCCTACTCTTGTCCTATCACTTACCTGAATATGAACATCTGCAAATAGTTGACAATTATTACTCTATTACAATGCAATTTTAGCTGCCTAATGAATTCGGAATCTTGATTCAGTACATGTTAATAATAGGAGTTCAAACCTAGTAGAGGCTGTAGATTGCAGATGACCGTGAAAGTCCAACTTTTTATGTTCCTCACCCTTGTACACATTTAAGCGTCTGAGAAGTAATTTTGGCTACTTTAAAATAGTACTATTATTTTCTTTTAAATAAATGCTACAAAAACTGGGATCATTGTATAGTTTTACAAAATACTGAATCTAATATAGGAGTTTCAGAAACTAAATGCAAACTCCGAAGACAAGGGGAAAGAAAAAAACGTTAGTACGCTTTAGTAAAATTAAAACACGTGTCAAACATCAGTTCGTCTCAACATCGCCGAACCTTCAATAACAACATTACGTGAAATTCTCGATCTGCAAAAATCACTTAATACAGGGTAAATCGAATCAAAAGTGAATTATTGGAGTAACTGCCGGTAAGAGAAGAACAAAATTAGTTGAAATGCAGCATAAAGTCCACTTAATTCCTGTTGTTATCCCTTGCAGCCATAAGAAGGTTTGCATCTTGAAAGGTTTGCCATAACTTCCTGAACTCCTCTATGTAGGGACGCACAAGCCTGTGGTCTGTAGTGACCAGAACGTTTTCCCAGTTCCCAGTAATTCCCTTAAATCACAAACGCATAAGTCTGAACTAATGTTTCCCATCCAACGAGTCAGTGGAGAAGAATCAATCAAAGCTATATAAAAACCTGTTTGGTATAGTTAAGCGATCCGGTTAAGAGAGCTTCTTCATCGATAATCGCAAACTTATGATGCATCAGGGACTCCGATTTAGTGGCTCGTACGGGTATCCCTGCAAGAAATATAAAAACAATTTCACTTTGCAGTGCTAGTTTCTAGTCATTCAAGCGACCCAACTTCCGGATATGAATAACGTGAGTCGAAGACATCGCATCATTTCATGCTCCCCAAGTGAAACAGTTAGGAAACAACAACACTGTGGTTGTACATAATTGCAACTCATCTATGTTCTTACCATGGTTCATCAGATTCTTGATCGACGCGTTGAAATGGGCGGTTAGCGAGTCAAAGTCGGTAATAATTTGAATAATCAATCCTTCTCTGTGTTTTCGTCCAATCAATATTTCAAAAGGTGGATAAGATGCCAAGTACATACTAATATGGATGCTCATCCGAGCTTCGTCGATGAACTTTAGCAGCTTCGAAGTTGAAGAGTTCAGTTCTGCAGGAAACCTGTCCGGGAACATGAGAACTGTATTCCAAACATCCGGTGGCTTCCTCTTGTCCACAGACTTTTGATTCTTTGCTTGTAACTCTTGCATTTTCTTATGCAGTCCTGGCTTCGAATTCCACCATTCAAAGATCAAAGGACCAAGGGGTCCTAAAATAGTCTTAACCGCCACCAAAGCTCCAATGGCACCAAAACCGACCAGCGTAAAAACAAGTCTCTCGTCTACACTCTTCAGATACTCGAGCAATGCCTCCATCGTGACAACAAGTTACCTAAAACAGATTCCATAAAACGTGTATCAGTGCGAAAATCATCACACTCGTTTTATACACACTTCAACAATGTGGCACAATCATAGCTGGATGCGCATATACACTCTAATGGCGATGATCCCGCTAATCAATCAGATAACAGCTACGTGCTGTAAAATTGCTCTTTAATTCTAGCCAAGAGTTCGCCATACCGATGGTTCGAAATGCTAGCTACTTCTTCTATGCTGCTGTAAGATATTCATCTTTGATCTGACGATTGACAAAACAGAATTAGCCTTTGTTTTGGCCTTTGCTTTGTTAAGTATTAGTGTACGTATCGATCGATTAGTAGAGTGAGAGTGTGCGGTCATAACTAGCTCGAAAAATAAAGACTACGATTAACGATTGAAGCTAGATAACCTAATATTTATGCTATTGAACAGACTATCAAAAATACTTACGGATCCTTTGATTTCAATGTCCACAACCCAACGAACACTGTTCGTAAAACGTTAACCACCGGTACAGAAGCTGATAAATTAAATTGGCCACCTGTTTATTCTTTTTTATCAAATGCGCTACCGAGAACAATACGGTGTTGATCACCAGACTTTTGTATCACTTGTGTGCAGGTATTTTATAATGTTTTTACTGTTGGAATTCGTCAGAATTCTACTGTAGCTTTACCACGTGCTACGACGCCCGAGGAACTATTGACTATGGAATGCGGTGTAGCTTTCAAGGGTGCACAGAAAACGTTCTCTAGAACTCGCACACTTCCCTTGCTATACTCGATGGACCCTTGTAGCTTTGTTCTACCTATGCTTATGATCTACCAATTAAATTCTTTATTCGTTTGTGTTATTAGTATGTATCAAATTAATATAACGATTCCTTAAAAACACTGAAAATGCTTGACAGAGGCTAGAGAGTTTTTAAAAACTTCTCAGAGGCAAACAAAACGATTGTATAAAATACACCGTCTACCATTCCCGTCGGTCAGGAGCCTCTCCTCGTCGAAAATTGTTTGAAAATGCTTTTGTTTTGCATACAATCCCGCGGGTGGATGCACTGAAGAAGCTGCGTCTAGTCTACACACTGCACTTTTTCAGCTGCAAAGCGTAAGTACATATATGTAACGAAAAAGCTTGTGGAAAACACACAGCACCAGTTTTGTTGGATTCGACCCTGAAAAATTAAACATTTTATGTAAATACATTTATATATATATATATTATTTGGATAAGTTAATCTGTATTTGAATCGCGTGGAGTTTTTAAATCTTCATAATAATTTGTATCACTGCATTCTAATCTTTTCATCAAGTTTTACGTACTCAACATAGAATTAATTTCTTTGTTTACAGTGTAAAATTTGACGGTAAGGGCCCCGAACCCGTACCGAAATATCGAATTGTGTAGATGCATGACCGGTTACTGACCGTTGCCATTCGAAACTGATCTGTACTGTGTAATTGTGTCTAATGCGAGTCGGCTTCAACTCGTATCAACCTCAGAGTTTTCGAAAGGCGAGTTTTACAATTTAACCATCATCCATTGCCTTTTTCCTACTGACAAATGAAACGCTAAATCCTATAAACATGATCCTATATTTTGTCTTACAGGGTTCTGACCTGACGAGAGTCGATGGGATTGAGGAAGCGCAGCAAAGTAAATCTTGGAAACAAATAAATCCTACTGCTGCGAAAGCAATCTATCAGCTCTACCCTAGTGTGGAAACTGCTTCATGTCATTTATAGTTAAATTATAACTGGGAGAACTTGAATCAAGACTTCTCGAAAAACTCCAGAATAGAAAGGATTGTGGATTGTGGAGCACTGTCAAAATGAGTAAACAATTTGTTTGGTGCAAGCTGCCAAAGCAATTATGGTGGGTTGGGGAAAAAGTAGAAGATCCACCTGAATATGTGGTTGATACGCAAAAAAAGCACACAAAGGCAATTGTCCATTTTCCTACTGAAAAAACATAGTAAGTTAATGTACAAACTATAGCTTTGTTGCCTTTGTTTACAAATTGATATACAATGGGAGTTTTCTTTAATCGCAGCCACTATGTGACTGACTTGGTAAGCATGGTTCCGTATGAGACTGACAAGGAAGATTATATACGAAAGGGGCTGCGTAAGTATATATATATATATATATATATATTAAGCTAAATGATTTATTCATGCGTTGCTAAATGATTTATTAATTTTAATTGTCTTACCTCCTCTAACATAATTTTCATCTTTCTCTTTCAGAACTGTTAACTAGTATGAAATCTTCAAATTTGGATCTGTTTAAAGCCGACGTATTGAACGCAGAGAAAGCACTTGGCGGGGATACAGGAATCATTGAAAGACTTCAAAAAGAGGAACCGCCTAAAAAAATTACAAAAAAATCTATTGTTGCCGAAATCTTCAAGCCAATCCCTGTCACTCCGGCCAAAACACCACCACCTCCTTCAGCACGCGTCCTTAAAAAAACTGGTAAGAGTGAATAGCTCAGCGTAAATATCCTAGTTTGCTACTAAAATAGTTCAGTCAATTCAGCCAATTTCCTATATGGACTTCAATTGTGTACTTATTTCAGTGTCCCCTGTTAAAAAATCCAACTCCAAGGGTCCTACGCCACAACTTCGTGAAGAAAACCAGAAAGCCCTGAAATACAAATGCGATGTGCCTAATTGCGAATTTTCCTCTGGTAGGGTAAATGTCATAAATGCTCACAGAAAAATGCACACTGGAGAATCTACACCTGCACCAAGGAAGTCTGTCGGTGTCGGAAAATCAAGTGCTGCGCGGAAGAGTACTGCTAAAACTCCAAGAGGTAGCAAGGCCACGGTTATATCCACTACTCCTGCCGTAATCTCAAGTCCCACTTCAACCATCACTCCTAAAAGAGGTCGAGGTAGGCCACCTGCATCTGCCAAGATTCTATTGCCCCAAACACCTACAGCAGTGACGGAGAAAATACCGAGGTCACCAAAGAAGAAGAGAGCATCTCCCAAGAAAGAGATAGCAAAGGAAGAAATATTGGCCGACTGGAATGACGAGGATGATGAAGATGCTGCTAAGCCTACGGAGGATTCTTTGCCACCCCCACAGAAAAAGACCCAAGATTATGGTTTATTGTTTGAATCTTTGCTTCAAAAGAAATCAGAAATAACTGAAGAAGACGAGGAGACTCCTCATAAGATGGAAATAGATGTACAAGCTGAAAATCCGATCAAGAATGATTCAATTGAGACTGATAAGAGTGATTTGCTGCTACCAAAGAGTGATGCCGAAACATGTGGTAAAAATGTCGGTAGCGAAGTCGATGCTACTACTGAGACAGGAAAAGTTAAAGAAGATATAGAAGCGGAAGATTTTGAGGCCCGTTTCGAAGAACTAATGCAAGAAACTGCTGTAGAGATACCTAGTTTTGATCTGAAAGGGAAACATACTCCAAAAAAAGCTCACACAAGCACAGAGGAAGACACAACTCCATCATTGAATCTTGAAAATCCAGAACCTGTAATGACGAGATCGACTGACATTGCAACTGAAAATTCAAAATCAATAGCTAGTACTGACGTTGATATTAGTCTGGATGCTACAGTACAAGACAGAATACGAAATGAAACTACGGAAACTCCGAACAGGTCACAAAAGTCAACTTTGCAACGAGGAAAAACTCCTGAAACACCGACCAGAACTACCTCCAGGACAAGATCAAAAGTTACCCAGAGCCCAGTTATTTCAAGCGAGACTCCAGTAACGAGGGGCACGCGGAGGGCATCTATACGAAATAAAGAAAGTAGCGCCAAATATGAGGAGCAGAAGCAATCTACAGAGAATCCAGTCAAAAAAGGACAGAAATCATTGCGACAAGTGGAAAAAGAACAGCAAAGTCCAATTATCGAAGAACCGCAAAGCACTGAGCGAACTGGCGTAGCCGGAACGGGGGAAGGAAGTATTGTTGCATCAGAATCTAAGCCAGTGTTGAATGAAGACGAAAAGACTGCATCCGAACTTTCAGCTACTAGTGTAGTGCCAATAGGAAATCAACCTACTGTTTATGCGAAAAAGTCTCTACCACAGTTCGTCGAGGAGAAGCCTCAAGCTGTAACGAGAAGTGGCCGGAGGACTAGCTCTACATTCGCAAGGATACCAGCTGTTTTAGGCACTTCAAAAGCTCCATTGCCTGCTGAAACTGTTATCCCAGTAATAGCTACTCATACTGAGTCTACAAAACCGGTAGAAACCCCTGTGACGGCTTCTCCAGATTCTGTTGCACCTGCAGTATCGGTTGACTCTAAACAAAAACAACTAGCTGATAGAGAAGAGCTTACGGAAGACAAGGAAGTGCAAGAGAAAGTTTCTGCAAACATTAGATCCACCGAGTTATCCAAAACTCCTGAAAAAGCAGTAGTAATAACCCCAAAAAAAAGTTCTGTCAGCCCCCTAAAACCATTGCCAACGAAAATTGTTGTGCAACCAGCCACGCCAACTTTGCCGTACCAAGGGGATACGAACGGTGCGAATCGGAAAAATATAACTGTTCGTACTCCTATTGCAGCGATAGCGGATAGTGTAGTGAAAACTCCAGCTAAAGGAACTAAGCGAAAGCAGACCTTTTGCAGTACGCCCGATTCTACTATGAACCCGGAACTCGAAGGACCTCCTGCAAAACACCGAAACCAGAATCAAGCATCTGCCGAGCAAGAAACTAAACCAATTTTGGAGCCGAGTCCGTTGACGCCGGGAAAACCAATAGCTGCCATAAAACCAACAGTGAACGATGAAGATTCTATCATACGGCAAGCTTTGCAGGTATAAAATCAATTTGGAGTACTAATGAAGTTTATAAATATCTAAATTTTCAAGCACTAAGTATGAATGGATTTTTTCTTTGGAACTTGCGATTAAGTATAATGTTTCAACGCTACAGGGAACCATGAAGTCGTCGCCTAACACAGAGAAAAAGGAGACCGAAGCTGTAGAAGCTCCGCTCGAACAAGTAGTACATCTTGTGCCGGTTGAAAACTCGGATGGTACCGTAACCTACATGATTTTATCCCTCGATGATCATGAACAACTGAAGGTCGATTCAGTGGTGGCCACCGGTAACACATGCACATTAACTTACAGTAGGAAGTAATACAATAATATCTTCACATTATGAATGACTTATTTTCATTTTCTTGGATGCGCAGGTGGAGAACTGGATCCTGAATTGGATGCTGTTTACCTTGACAAGACAGTAGATTGCCAAACATTGTTGCAAAGTATTCACGTCCCCCCTCGGCTGCAGCAATCATCAACAGCAGAAAGTCAACCGCAAGTTCAATGTATCCAATCTCCAGAGAAGAAGCTCGCATCTCAACAAATTAAGGTGATATTCTAGTGATTTCAAAAGAGAGTAAACTGTTACATGTGCATTGTAAATCAATCTAAAATTTGTTTTTTACATGTTGAAAGATTGTTCCCTCTTCGTCGAACTCTATTCAACAGATAATTCAAAGTCCATCAAGTTCAAGTTCAACGGAAGTGCAGCCCATTCTGATTCAACAGCAGGATGGTACCCAAGAAATTGTCAATTTTGACCCAAGTGCCCTTGTAGGAGCGGTACGGCACCAATTATGCATACAGACTCATGATAAATGACGTTAAGCTCTTTTTCATAGTCACATTGTTTTAATTTGCAGGATCAAGGAGGCTTCCTACAATCCGACGGTAGTATTCTTTTAGTTATGGGTGATGGAGGTGAGCCGATAGATCCATCATCATGTGGAGTTGATCTTCAACAGTTTTACAACACGCAGTAGTAGAACAAACTACACTGATTCCCGGAAGCGTAACCGGGGGAACTGAAAACTTGTCATATTCAAACGCGGTAACCAACACGTTTGGATATTAGTACGTACGGAAGTCTGTACGCGGATATTTATACGTATGGAAATGCAAGCATTGCCCTAGAAACGTAGACCTAGAATCTTCGAGTTTTGTTTGTTTGTAAGCTAAAACTTGCATTTTCACAAAATATGAAATCATGCGGATAATTTTCCCCGGACTAATATCCATACGGATTAATTTTCCACGTACTCGTTTCCGAAGTTTAAACTTCTCAAGTTTTAGTTTCTACGGATACGCTTCCGGGAATCCAATCACTACACTAGCTAGCAAATAACCTTTTTCTATAATCTTTCGCTGGATCCCTTCAGTTAAAGCCGTTTTAATGTATAAGTTAATTCACTATTTAGCATTACATAGTATGTACAGACGTGCCTATTACGATCATTTGTAGGAAACATATTTTGAGAACTATTTTAGATGCTACCAGTGGATGCTACTATCTCCAGGCGTAAAAACTTGTGTTCGAGACGACGTGGATGCTTCTCACGTTCAGTTTTACGAGAAAGGAGAGTTAATGATGCAATAGAGTATAAATATTAAGATATCTTGAGTGGATGTGGTAAATGGGGGACTGTGAAATGTGGATGGAGTTGTACATTCACAATATTGCATAGGCAGTGTACAGTCAAATTATTCTCTTGGGTCAAGTCTTAATTTCTCTCGTTAAATACTTCACCTCATCCATTTAGAACTGTATTTCATAATTTAAGTTTCTTTAAGTTTAAGCGGCATACGCTGTTCCGGTTCTCTCATAGTTGCAACCCAAGATTAAGGGATTCAAAGTATGAATTATGAATAAGTTCTAAATTAATATTAATAGTGTAAAATTCATTCAGAACTTTCAACGAATCCTGTTTTATGTTTGAGTGTTTATTGGGTTGCAATACCAGCAAAATTGTGCGTATACCGGACACTCCGGGACGCTATCCCGCATTTGTTTTACATATGGGGCATTTGGAAGCCTGTTCTGGCCAATGACAAAAGCATATAGCTTATGGGGTGGTGGAAGTGACCGCGGACCTCAAATTGTTGTACGATATATTGACAAGCCTAATTCCAAAACTATACGTTGTTTTAATTCTGGCGTGTTCTGTTACGACGTAGGATGCAAAAGGCAATATTAAAAGCTTTACTGAAGTAAATAATTTTACATGATTAACTGATGTATGCATTGATTGCAGCATACTAAAGGTTTAGGCATCAAGTATGTACATGCGTGGCGAGTTGTGGTGACTGCATGCGGTTCATGGCATACCTATAGGGGGAGGAGGGAACGTTGAAAATGATTTGAACTGTAGGCGGGATAATTTCAGACCCTACTTGCGTTCCTGATTGGTCGACTCCCAAAGCTTCAACACCCACAGGTTTTGTCGCTAAGGTTTCCGCGCTCCCGTGTACTGCAACGTGAACGGCGAGCTTTTTTAACACATATATAAGAGTTGAAGGCGAGGAAAGCCAGAATATAACTTTAAAAAGTTTCGAGTACAGAATTTGGAAAGGTGTTAACTTAAATTACTTGTCAGAAGGGTTTTAAGTCAAGTGCAGTGAAATTGTCATCCTATCAAGACAAAAGCATGAACTTGTTCTTCAAATTACGTGATTTACACGGAATAGGTACACTTTATTGATTAACGATTCAGAATTTTCCCTCCAATCGAATTCCAAATTAGTTTTGAAAATTGTAGCTCATTTAATTTGAGTATTAATTACCCTGTTATTTAACGCTACAGAGAGATCAAGAAAGTTCGTTTCGTTAATTTGTCGAATGTGAATTAATTGCGTAGTTACATACACCTTTCTTGGATTTTGTAATCTGTAATCGTAAACGGAAGAGTATTGCCGGATCAAAGTGTGTTCTTCTTTAAAAATACTCAGTGCAAGAAAATGAGTAGTTCGGTGCGTACTCTGATTGTATTGTGTTAGCAGGACTGAAGTCGTTTTTCTAATTTCTGTTAATTTCGGGCACACGCAAAACAAGTTCGAAGTTCAATAGAATCGAAAGCAAACCAATCAATCATAATGAGTAAACGAATTCGGCTAACCGATGGCTTTCATCGTAAGCTTCCAGTTTGTCATAATTAGCTTAAGTTAATCAGCATTCATCACTTTGTTGATGAAAAACCACAGATTGTATATAAAATCATTTATATTCTTCAGGCGCCGTGGATGAAGATAGCTCTTCCGGATGCTCATCATCTGGACCAGCTGCGATGCGTAACTACATTCCATCTCCAGTTTCGCCTAACACTGGAATTCCCATGTTTGCTGTAGGTCGTAAAAGTCCACTCAATAGTACTGCAACAGGCGGTGCAGAGAAGACACCAGCTAGATATTTACCTTACACTATCAGGCCTTTAGTCCTACGAGCAAAGAGAAAATTGCAGGTACAACATAATTTCGTGAAGCTTTCTAATAATTTTTGTTTCATTCAAATTGCCTGAATTTTTCGCTGGAGCTTGTTATGAAAATTGCTATATTGTTGATCAAACCTGAAATTTAGAAACTGGCTTGTTCAGTTACCTATCTATAATAGTTTCAAACAATATTTAGAATGAGTCCAACTCCCTGGCGACCTCAACTGCGAGACGGATCATGACTGCCCTCGACCGATCTGCGACTCCGGTGGTAGACAGCATCAAAGTTCACTATGACCCAGTTGGTAAGACCCCCTCTTCCCAGTCCGACTTGCTGCATTTTGATCCAGGGTCATGTGTGCGGGTAGAGCGAGATTAATAGCAAGCTAGGGTAATTAATTGTGTTTTTGCTGTTACAGTTGCTTCAAGGCCAGTATTTACCCCATTGCGGCGTAACAATCTAGGCCCACCTATCCTTAAGTCTCCAATGGTTCCTGCCCCTACGCCCAAAATAGTGTACAATCCTTCCATGCACATTCATATACCCAAACTTGTAGATTTCGGAACAAATACCGATTTAACGTGAGTGGTGTTTACTTAAGTTATAGTTCTGTGGGTCTTAATAGAGATTCTTGCAATCTGTCTCATTTCACCTTTATTTGCAGGATGGGAACTATTACAACTTTAGATGCTCTGCGAAGCAATATTTCAATGGATGAATGCAATGGCACCCCATACGGAATGTTTAAGTATAGTCCGAGAGGAGGAGAAGAATCTGGAGGTGGTAAAATGAAATCCTTTTCTACTAGGATTCATACACCTTCACTGCGATCTAAATCGACTGTTGACGAAAGCAAAAATCTTGCAGTTTCGAAGCCTGAATCAAAGTATAAATTTAGCAAGGCCTGGACATCCGAGGAGCTGAAGTCTAAACTTTCAACAACAAAATTTGATTCTGTTGAAGAAAGCAAATCTTCCTTGGACAAGTAAAGCTTAATTTATATAATCTGTTTAGTTTCGACCAACCCATGTATCATATTTCTCACTGTTAGTTATCTAATTGCAGAAACGTATGCTCTAAATGCCGAAAAGAAACAGCAACCGCAAATTCTGAGATTGTACCTGCCAAACCGATTTCAACCGAGTCAGTTAATGTTACGCAAAAGCCGAAAGAGGATACTGCGGGGAAACAATGGGAATGCCCTGTTTGCATGGTCCAGAATAAACCGGATCAGCTGAATTGTCCATGCTGTGGTGAGAAAAAACCAGGTATGTCGGGAACCCAACCGCCCAAAAGTGTGATGCCTGCAGTATCCATGTCAAGTGGACTATCAACGTCATGGTCATCTGTAAAGCCAGCTCAATCGGCGGAGTCTGGGAAAAATTGGGAATGTCCTACGTGCATGGTGCCAAATAAAGGTGATGCGGCGGCTTGCGTTTGTTGTAGTGAAAAGAATCCGAACGCTGCTAGTATCCTTCCAAGTACATCCACATCATCAACTGCAGTTGCAACTGCGGCGTCAGCATTTAAGTTTGGATTCACATCTGCACCAGCACAGACCGCGGAAAATAAGTGAGTTATAATCGACTTTGGTTTCAGTACTATTCTAATCCGTTTAATTTGCAATATCTCTTGAGTTCAAGTTAATGGTTTTTGTTATGGTTGTTGTTAATTTTGTGGTTTACATTTTAAGGCTCGGAACATCACAGGATGCATCTGTTAAAAGGTGAGTTTGACGGTGATAAACGTCTTTGTTTCATTTCTGCTATTTATAATGCAATAAGTGCAACTAATGGCGCTTGGCATTTCTTTGACGCAGTACCTTTACTTTTGGAAGTCAGCCAGTATCGTCTGTAACGACAAATTCACCACCGCCGAAATCGTAAGTCCGTCTCTTTATAAAAAAATTCAATTTGCGCTAGGTTGTATTGCAACGTTTACTAACCAAGCATATCCGTGTTCGTAACTTTTAGTACGTTTTCTTTTGGGATAAATGCTGATTCTGCAACTGCTGAAGCCCCTAAATCGTAAGCCCATAGTTATTATCATTCACAGTTTAAGTTCACGAGTCCCATTCCTTTTCGTTTGTGAATGTTTACCTTTTCCAACTTTTGTATATTGAATTGCATGACAGTATTGAAACATCGCAATGTTTTATTTCTTTCAAGGAGTTTCAAGTTTGGGGATGCAAGCAAGTCGGTTGTTTCGGAAGCTCCTGCGGCAACTTCGACACCGTAAGTGGCAAAAAATACTTTCGATTGCTCTTATCCTTTGCCTTTTAAACGGGTGAGTTCATTCATATGATAATTCTTCATATACAGGAAAGATTTTTTCGGTACCACTGCTTCCAGCTCTGGATTTGGCGCTTTTGGTGCAGGTACCAGTACTGCATTTGGAGGGACTCCCAACAGGTAAGGATTTGACTTAATTTATGCAACTTCAGTAACTATTTTAAGTGAAGTTTGGAATATAAATGGAAATGCCCATATCCATTCTCGCAGCTCCATCACGTCACCTACACTTCAGAGTTCTGCTGGATCTCCGGCAAATTCGGAAATAGGAAAACCCCAGCCCATGTCTTCATTTTCTTTTGGGTCTCCAGCTCCAGTTTCATCAGTGCCTTCAGTGAAACCACCAGATCAATGGAATTGTGAACAATGCCCTGCTAAGTTTCTTTCCGCCAGCGAATGTGTTGGTAAGAATAGTTGTCTTATTAATACACATTTAGGTTCAGCTGAATCAAGTAGCTTAAAATGTAAACAAAATTAACAATTTAAGGATGTGGCGCTTCAAAACCTAAAGAAAGATCGTCGTCTTCACAAGGCTCAAGTTCCAAGCGCTTTCATTTTGCTCCCTTTTCTGGGGGCAGGCCTGAACCGAAAGCGGAGGATTCTGTCGATGCAAGAGGTAATTTACATTCAGTCGAATATGTGAATGCTACTTATTGAAAGCAGATACACTTAACCATAAATTTTCTGTAGGTGAACCTGAGTTGAAGCGAAAAGTACCATCTTCTTCATCAGGATCTTCCTTAGGATTTGCGTACACTCCTCCCACGGAGGTAACGCTGAAGATGAAAAGTCCTGAACCTCCACTATTCGGCGGATTTTCG
Source organism: Sminthurides aquaticus (assembly GCA_906901655.1). Classification (NCBI taxonomy): domain Eukaryota; kingdom Metazoa; phylum Arthropoda; class Collembola; order Symphypleona; family Sminthurididae; genus Sminthurides; species Sminthurides aquaticus. The sequence continues at coordinate 7,268,902 of CAJQTT010000003.1, forward strand.
GGGCAGGCGCCAACTGCTACAACTTCTGCGTTTTCACCAAACAAAGATGCCGTTAGCCTCAAAGCCGGAAACTTCCTTGATGCACTAAAAACAGGACAGCAATTTAGCTTCCAAACTCCAGCGCCCGGAACGTCTGTGATACCTTCAGTTCCACTTGGGGGTTCAGTCGCCGTTTCCCCTGCTCAGTCTTCAACGTTGGGTTCCACCAGTAATAACGGTTTCTCTTCATCGTTAGTTAGTTCCACGACTGGGCCACCGGCTGGCCTGTTTCAAATGGGAGCACCCAGTACTCAAGCTCCTAGTTTTGGACAGTCTTCTTCAGCAGTTTTACCAAGCAATCCTGTTACCAGCATTAGCTCTTCAACCTCTGGATTTAATATCTTAGGCAACAATAGCCTAAAACCAGGAGGGTTCAGTTTTGGCTCAGGGAGTGGTGGACTATCAAATGGTCCATCAGCTGCAGCATCACAGACGCAACCGCTAGGTTTCGGAAGCTCTATGCCATCTTCAGGCGGATCGTACGGAAAATCTTATGAACTAATGTAATTCGTGGCTGTTGAAACAAACGTTCTATATGATTTCGCTAATGAATTTTCTATCTCTCCAGGTCAGCTATATTTGGCATGAGTCAACCGACAATTCAGCAGCCGAATTTAGGCTTGGGATCTGGAGGGCAGAGTGGAGCGCCGCAACCGTTGGGTAATTCTATGCCAACATTATCAGCTCCAGCTCCACAATTCAACGTCTCGGCACCTCCCTCTACCTTCAATTTCGGTATCCCACAGCCTGGATCATTTTCTTTCACAGCGTAAGTCTTCGAATTTTAAATTTCGCTTTACATTTCGATGTAGTCCTCTTCTATCTCCATTAGTTGTCCAAGGTGCAGGCAAAATCGAATTTCTGTGTTAAATATGCCTGCTGAGTCTTGAAATCTTGCTTTCCATAGAATCTATTAAGACAGAAATAGTTCGATAGAATAGAATTTTAAGTCACGAAATCGGTTCGTATGTGGAGTACTACGACACGCCACACAGACAACGCTTCTGCAACATTAGTTTTACGTTGTATTCGGGAGCTTCTTTGTTCTAGTTGTTGCATACAAAGTGTACCAGGAAATGAATAAGACACCTACACAAATGTCGGAGAAAATGGATTTACTACAGCTGTGTAAAATGCAATAATGTTACGGGTAAAACATCTTCTACAGTTTCTGTCAATTTTATGTTTTTTTTTCAGGCAACCCTCACCTGGAGGAGGTGGAGCTACAGACATTGGTGCAAGGAAGATTAGAAAAGCAACGCGGCGAACGAAGTAACACAATGATAATAGGTCGATAGATAATGCCACACGATCCTGAGTTCCATGTAGAACTACTCTTCTTTCCAGTCGATCGCATAAACCTTCAACCACAACTACTGCTAATTTAATTCAGCATTTTGAAGTCTTCAGGAAACATGAGAAAACGTTTTTTGCTGCATCATGAGTGAAGAAATATATGGTTTCCATACAATTTAGAGACAGTTTTAGGCGTGATGTTGCAACCGATGATGAATCTGAGAAGTTCAGAGAATACCCTCCTCTGATATTGTCAACGAGATAAGAAAGTAACAGAATGTCGATGTCGCGAGGAAACTATTGTAATATGTAATTTTTGTAAGCCTTTTTTTATTTTCTGGCTAGTACGAAGTTAACGTACCTTGAAATATCACTATACTCGTATTCCACTTGTTACAAGCATCCTGAAACAAAAAAAGCTTGGATTATTGAACTGTACCAAGCTTTCTTAGACGAACGTCTTCGTGTTTGTCATCTGCAAACGAAGCATATAGCCGGATCAGCTGATTGCTTCGAAACCGTCTCGAATAGCTCACAGTTTCTACGATTCCTAACCGATTAATCTAATGTGTGATTGTATTTATGCACGCAGCATAAATTTGTTTGGTATTAAGTTTATTTTTTGCCATTGCAAAGAATGTGGTAAAAATCAGTGTTATTTCAAGTGTGTTACCATGTATAACTTTACGTAGAACCTAAATTTGTTATCAAATAGCGTGATATTTTCTGACCGTTTAAGTGTAACACTTACGCATCTACTATGTTGCGTACTCGACTAGAAGCCATACAATTAATTACTCCTTCAGTTCTACTATTATAGTTTGTGGAGCTTAATAATTTAAGTTAATGTGATCTTTACATTATGTAGTTGGTGAGTAAACCACAATTGCTAATCGGTTCATGGTAGCTCATAAACTAACCAACGCATGCTCCCGCTGATACAAAAGATTCTGTAAAACGTAATTTCGATTGATATGTTTTGATCATTACAAATGATAGTGTGATGTTATTTTATACAATTATTCCTCGCAAATCAGGAAGATCAGTATGGAAATCAATAGGGAAGGAATACAAGAGGAAAGTAAGGATGTAATAATTTGTTATGAAGAGAATAAAATATTAAGGAAAGGATGAAGATGAACAAGATATTTTGTATGAGATGATGCGCAGCGCTGTACTTGCAACCTTGACCAGTTCTTGTAGGCGAGTACTAGCTATGTTAATGTTAAATTCGCGATATAATTGTGCATGCCTACAGCGGAATTAGTTCGATTGTTTGCCCAGAATCAAGTGTAAGCGTAGTAACGCCGCAATCAACAAGTGACGACGGTGTTTAGGATGTGCATAGTTGTTAATGTGAAACTTCTGCTCTACGTGCATGAATGGATTCCTGTTTCTTGTGTCCAGAGAGAAGGGGAGAATGATAATTGCGAAATCTGATGGACATATTGTGGCAAAGCGTGGGCCTGGGAATGAGTAGGATGGAATCATCCAGGAATTACTCAAAAAGTTGTTCTTCCCAGTGCCCAAGAATGAGAGAGCCAGTCCGTCCACTTTCCTTCCATCCTCCTCTCACTCAACTCCTACTAGTAGTGGTGGTTGATGTTTTTGTTGTGTAAAAATCAACTTGGCTGAATTAAAGGAAGTCACCTTGAGTTGGAATTAACCTTGTCCGTTTCTTCCAACCTTTAAATCACTTTCAAAAAACATGCAACTGTGGGAGTGTGGCAGTAAAGCCAGTGCAGATCTTATAGACAGAGTACTCCCCAATCTACCCTATCGTCACCCACTAAAACGAAACAAGCACAGCACTACAGTATTCCACCATCCATAAATTTTACAAAAGCTCGAGTTCCTTACAAGAAGAAGAAGAATAGCAAACTCAGGAGAATCCCAGCAACTATATATGCAACAGAGTACAAGAGAATCACTCTACCCTGCCTGATGAGTTCGCAGAATAATATTCGCAAATCTCCCGGCTGGGGGACAGACTTTAGTACAACAAGACAAGGAGTGAGTGCGAGTACAAATAATATATTTGCAAACCTTCTTTCTATCGACACTAGAGGAACAAAACACTTCAAGACAGTCAAGACACAGTACAGCGAGCAATTGCATGAGTTGTATTGTGAAAATAAGCCGGGAAGGAGAAAAAGAATGCACACGTGTGAATTCGCATAAATAAACCATAAGAGGAAGGAGGAGAGCATAAGAGTAAGATAATGGGATTGTTGAGGGCACAGAAAGAATAATAGAGATTGAGATAAGCGTAGTGGAAGCGAATAAGAGAGAGAAAGATGGGAAACGACTGAGAGAGAGTTTCCATTTACAATCAATTTATCATTTACGAAATGCATTATTGATGGGAGGGCGGACGCTTCTCCTGGAGGTGTATTTGGTTAAGGAAAGTGGACACTTTTTAGGGAAACACACAATGACATATTCACGTAATTATAAATAATTTAAATAATTGCACTCAACGAACCAAATAAACATCAGACCGACAAATTCATCCCATTTTCATTTCCCCATTCTTTGTACCCTGCAAGCACGGCAAGCACGCTACCCTAAAACGTTGCACCCGATATCAGAAATTACAACCCGCCGGACATTCGAGTCTTTATAACAAGCTCTGCTTACGAATTAAACCGCTACAATTGCCACTGTATTCAGAATAATAATTTCATTATGATATTATTATTCATTACTATTATTACCATTTATTACAAACCGCTGGATAACAGTTTTATCCTGCATATGATTTCAAAAGAACATTGATTGAAATCTCATTTATACTTCATCAAAAATATGTTTGCGATAACAACATAAAGCAAGAGAAAATGCGAGAGAACAGAATCACAAAGAAATTGACTTCAAACTTGAAAAACTTTAAAAGATAAAAGAAAGCGTATTTCCTTTTATCCTTATTTCCTTTTCGTGCCCGACGGTTGCAATGTACAAGAAGTTGCATAAGATGGTTTGGCACAAAGAAAAAGCCTAAGTTAGGAGGGAAAAAAGAAGCTCATAGTTTTAAGAAAGTAGTAATTTGTTCTAGCAGTGTAGATAACGAATCTGGAAAGTATTACTGGAAGATCTTTAAAATTTTTACTCTTGGAACGAGAAGTCTCTACAATAGGCGAAAACAACATCATATACAATGGTTTGCGGGATTTAAATAGTTAACAAAGAACGAGAGGTTGCTTATCCCGCAGAACTTTAGGAATACTTGTTCCATCATCTTGGCAACAGGTAGGAAAAGAGCTGAGCATTCATCTGTCATACATTCAAAGAAATTCAAAGCAGCAAGCCGATATTCTAATTCCAAAGCAATAAAATCCTTGCAAAGACGAAATCAAAGGATAGAGTATAGGGTCCAAGGCCAAGTCGTGCTTGCCGTTGTAGAACTGGAACAGAATGACTATCTATTACCATTTAAAACAGCCCTAGCCTGTTGTGAAGCTAACATATTAATTAATGTGCAATGCATACACATCTGTCGTATATACCAAAGCAATAAGACTTTTTTATCCTCAATTGCTCTCGTATTTCAAATGAGCTCTCCCAAAAGCTACAAATTGAACATTGTCCGAACCTCCGAACTTGCGGGAAAACAAAGTCTTTTGTACGCTTCAGCGTCTCTCCCTCTTATTAACAAAAACCTAGCAGTCAGTCAGTCTTGGCAATAATTTCAAGGGATTTCAGTTCCAACCAGTAAGACACACCAGTATTTTAAAGCGTGTTGACCTGGTTGAGGATGTAGACTCTGCTAGAAAATTTTAGAATTCCAACCAATGCTTCTTAAAAGTGTTGACTCAAATATAGTATTTGTATACATATAAAGCGATTGATTAGTTTAAGGCTTCGCAGCATTCCCAATGTTGAACCATTTTGAGTTTATTGTTTTTAAAATTATTTATTAGCTTTCCTCCGTTTGGAACCAAGTTACTGATTGAGCTACTACAAAATTACTTTTAGGACGCGGCGGAGATGTTTTCAGGTAGTCCTGTGGACAAAGGTTCACTCCTTAGTTTAATTACTTTAAACAAAAAACGTCATCCCGAAGAAGACGAAGAAGTCACAGTACTCCGAGTTCGGAATGCGATTAATACCGACCTTGTGCAGCTAGTGACCCACAACAATGTGCACATGGATTACATTATTGAAATGACAGAGTTACGTGACAAGCTGTGTTGGCGCCTTATGGAGAAACGTTACCCTCAAGAGGCTGCTCAGAGTCCTGCAAAACGTGTAAAGCTCGGTGAGAAAAAACACATTATGCTATTCATTGTTGATTTAATTTTGTATTAAAGTGGATGGATTCAATTCGTAACCATTAAGTTAATCTGTGGCTATTTCAAAAATTAGCCAGATAAAATTCTGACTTGGTTAAAAGGCTTTTCTATTCTATGTAAATTATACTAACTTGGCTATTATTCGCTCTTATTATTATACAGAAGCTCACTTGCCGTCCAGCCATACTGATAATAATTTACTGATGAGATCGGAGCTTTCAACCCAAGCTGGTAAGATATTAAAGTTGCCTCGTTTTGCTTTGTATCCGTATGATAGTCGGATTGTCCTGCGCTGATTGTAACAAGTTAAATTGGTTTCAAATTAAACAGGATCGGAAAATCGGGTGGGAGAGCCCCCGAGATCAGATTCCGAGATGATTGACGAGGATGAAGATGAGGAACCTGGAAGGGACCAGCAAGCATTGGCCGCCGATGTACTCAATCGGAGCATACGGCAGCAAATTTTCAACAGAGCATTGCGCAGTGAGTAACTTAAGTTTATTCTGAAGCTACCCGGTTTCAGAGTTGATTCTAGCAGCAAGAAGAATAAATCCATTGCATACATCTTTACTTAACAGATAATCCGAGAGATAGAGCTACTGCAGCTTTGATAGCCACAACTGAAAAACTCTTAAGAGATTTTAAACCGTCTGGAAAGAATTCATCTGTCAACGAAATCCTCAAAAACAATAAGAACAGCTTGAACAAACGATTGATCAAAATTATCCAGTCTGGAGAGCACGTGACTGAAAATAAGCTTGAATCCGTTGTTAATTCTATCGCCAAGGAGATTTTACCATCAACGGCACCACAATTTCAAGATGTTTTCCAATACCTCGTCCGCGTAGCAAACAAACCGAAGCAGAGTAAATTTGGCGCTATCATGCACTTGATCATCGACCATCATATGCCATTGTACTGCTAATTGTCCAAGAATAAGAATGTAGCTCATCGTTGTTCCAAGGTATTTTTCACAACTAAAATGTAATATTGTTACTTTTTGTTAAGATTATGAAATTATGGTTTTCAAGTGAAAAGAGTCTTAGAAGTTTAACTGGAAGATGAAAGTCAGTTCTAAGAAACTGGATGGTCAATTTATATTTTAAACTTTTGGTAATTATAAAGACCACTTTACTGTTATTTTAAATTACAAATGACCTGGATGCGTACACATGACCTGTAAATATATAAGCAAAATAGTTGAAGTAGAATTATTAATTACAACTTCTTTCAAAATGGATAGCTGTAGAAAAAGATTTATAGAAAAAAAATGGAGAAGTATATATTCAAAACCAACTGTTTAATTCAAGGAGAACGGTCGTTTCATAGAAGTGTATCACGCAATTTATCATATTCACTCACAGTTAAGTAAGTTTCCTCATTCTTGTATTTACGTACTAGCAAATCAACTTCTTATATAGAATTATTATTAATACACATTTTAAGGAATGGGTGCTTTTTTCCATATTTTATACTGGAAGCTGGATTAATGATCTTGTCTTGCTTAAGTTTGATTACCGTTATACACAACCAAACGCAAAAACTTAAAGTTCAATTGCGTTTCATTAAAGTAAATGCCATTCGAAAATCAATGTAACTTAAATAGACACCTGAATATCACACACACACACACATCCTCCTTCATCCATTGCAAATATACACCCTCACATACCTAAATACTCAAAGAGAGAGAACAGGTAAGCAAAATTCGCAATGCGATTTAACCCAACTCAATCGTTTCAGCGCAACAGCATGGGTACAGAAATCCTCTCAGCTACAACGATTTTCCCCAAACCCAGTTGATCTCTAATCAGGGCTTAGACTTGTTTGACCACGGATTTCATAATTGGAGAGCAAATTACGGAAATTGAATAGGAAGTGATATGAATGCGCTAACCTGATTGCAGTACACACACACAGCCTATTAGATTGCGGTGAACACTTTTCAGTGTGCCTATAACTTATGTAGTCTAATTTACAAGGAAGCGCGTGTGGTTTTCAAAGCATCTTTTCGTTATTTAATTCCTATAATGTCCTCCCTCTCACCCTTCCTCTCACTTCCTAAAAATCCGTAACTCTAACATTTCATTACACGACATAATCTGTAGCCAGCCACAGAATGTTCTTCTGACTGTGAGCTACAGGCTTAAAATACGCCAATTTCCATGTATTCGCGTAATCTCTACCAAATATCCCAAAGCCTATTTTTGCAACCCCTCCGACACAATGATCTAATTTTGAAACAGCAGCGTGGCGCTTTCGGAATAATAATTTATAATGACGTGCTTACTAAATATTGCGTTTCTAGACAATTCTTTCCCATTTTGCAACACTGGGCATTCCAGTTTCTTTTCTATACACGATCGCGCATCTTTTTTGTCTGCCGTCAAAGAATCCACGCCTGCGGTGATGTTTAATAAGAATATCCTGGACGACCTTGCCTTAGCGCCCTCTTACCTAATAATTCTTGGAGTGTAGTTTCAATCGCTGAGAATCTCCTGGAAAAATCCTGAACATCCTTCTGAAGACAGGGAACAACAACTTTGTTATATTCTGCCCAACCACCTCTGTATTGTGCTTGTGTACAGCATGGAAAGTAATATCAGGAAGAGCAGAGGTTGAAATGACGCAAAAGGAAAGCAAAGTTGCCTCTGTGTCATGCATGTAGTCACGAAGTAGTTCCCATTTTCGCAAAACTGGAACTGGGTTTTGCGTAGGCTGCTCTTGTATTCAAGTTAATTCTTTGAGCTTGGAAGGTTTTCTGCGACACGAACCAAGGCTGAAAGGATGTAAGGTGAATGTGTATAGAAACCTGAACCATTCTTAGAGAATAATTAGAAAGACAATGGGAATGCATAAGGGCAAGGGAAGAGAATTGTGACAAGATTCAATAGATGTCTGTGGGGTTATAATGACGGCCTCGGTTTCAATGAATGACCAGCGGAGGAAGGTACGAAGGTTTCATCTTGTTTGTTCCCCAATTCAGAGTAATTCAGCTAAATTCCCATGTTTCCTCTCAAGTCATTCCTCAGGTTCAGATTTTGGCACACAAATTACTCTACTACATCCAGACGCCCATAAATCTAGAGGCTTTCAATTCCTATATACAACAACGTGCCTAAACTCTCACCTTGCTTTTGAATAATATTTTCCCATTTTCTAGCCGCAGTATTCCCAGCTTCATGCACAAAGCATTTTCAAAGCAAATCTATATCTGCACAAACTCCACCCAAAGCCCTAAAACTGTACCATGCTAACTGCTAGATTTAATGATATTGTACGAAATTCCGATTTTCGTGCTTTTCTCCAATTTTATTCCGTTTTCCTCCTCTGACATAATTTACACACCACAAGCGACTCTTTGTAGAACCGGAACCTAATTCCGGAACTGAATCTGCCCCAGCATGAACTTTGGCTCCCATGTCCTATAAACATTATTATTTCCAACTGCCAACCAATGATACAAGCTACCCGCCCCGCATAACCGTTGTCCTCGAGTGATTCATCAAAGAATCAATTAATTAAATACATGGCTGTATCCGCAATTTCTCTTTAAGTGCCGTAACTTCAATAACTCAAGCTTAAGATTTTCGCACGATTTCTTGCATTTAAATTTCCCTAAATGCATTTAATCTATTCACTCGAATACTTCCATCAAGCCCTTGCCCACCTTAATGAGAGGAAGTTTATTATCATTAGGACGCATTCTCACAAGATTAACAAACTACTACTGCATCCCGCGGAACATTCAATATAGCCTCTTATAACACCCCGCAGTTATTGGAGGTTGTCCATGTGCAGATTGTGTTTACAGCATGTTGAATATTGACTGCACATGCATTTTTTCTTAGAGATAGCGGCAGTTTCCCTTTTCAAGCATTTAAATTATTCTTCCAACTAAAAAATTCTTTTTAACAGATATATAACTTTCGCTACAATTTTTTTATCCAAAAACAGTTAATGCACAACAAAGACAGCGTTCATACAGAATATACAGCAGCGTCACGTTTCACATCCAAGTAAAAGCGTCCTCCCTCCACGCCATGCATGCACTGACGCCAACGCCACACGACAGTAAAGCACACACAAGAGCAAGAATCATTTCCGCGGGCCCTTGAGCCTCTATGCATTTCTTTTTATCATCCCCTTTCTGCACACCTTTGCCAATTTCCCTTCCGCCGCTTGTCCACGTCTCTATATGTCAGTCAGTCACTGAGTCACTTTGAATTATTTTCTCATTCTCCGTCTCAATCATTTACTCCCTTGCAGCGCAGCGTATCCCAGGATATATTATGCCTTCAGTCTCCGCTTCTCGCACAAGCGACAAGCGTAGGATTGTGGACGATGAACTTTGAATGTTGTGCTCGAGTTGTGACGCTAAGTGGCTTTGTGTGTGGGTATTATGTGTAGAATGCTTTTCCAAGTCAAATCTCATCCCTTGTGGAAAGTTGCTGTAGAAGAAAGTGGTTCAAGGAGGTACGGATCTCCACAGCCCGAGTAAATGCCATGTAATTGGATGGAGTTGACATTGTCTCCATTTAATTTTCCATCTCATCATCCTATATCTCCTCCGACAAATCCCATCGGCGGCAGAGGAGGGTGGATTCAGCAATTCAAATGACAATCCACGCACCAGAGTAAAAGGAAAGGACGTTTCTCTGCAAATGTCTTCTCCTCTTCACTCTTCGATACATTATAATCCATTCCGAATAAGCTCCTGGTGACTTTCTTTTGTGTTAATGGATGGGCGGATTTCTAAATTTCACTATTCTAAACCAATCATTCAGTTATCTTTCAAACCTTTCTCACTTTCCTCCTGTCTTCCCCACTTACTATTACTTATCCTAGTATTCCTCCGCTTATTCCTTCCTCGTCTTCCGCCCTCTTTGTCCTCGTCTCTCAAGTGTCTCAAGACGACGGTTGCCTGTCCTACGACTCACTTCCGATCACATGTCCCAATCAAACCATCGTATAAACTCGTAACTCTTCTTCCCCACATCCTTCATCCTTTCCTCAGGCAACTCAAGCTTCAAGTCACTGGGACATCAAGGTTAGAAATTAACGGAAGCGTCTCAGCCTCTACCGTCGTCGTCGTCACAAATCTCACAGACAACCAGATGATCGGACTGGTACACGGAGAACATACAATTTCCTCCATCTACCTCCATTCTCCATACACTCCAACTCTTAAAACTCTTTTAAAAGAGTTCAGAGGTTAACGGGAAGAAGATGATAAAAAGTTGCTTCTTTTCAATAATAGCTTCTTGCTTTCAAATAAGCAAGCATGAAGAGGAAGCAGAGAAGAATAAAGGATGAGACGACACGGATAGGATCAACAATTGGAGGCCTTTGATTCTCATTGACAATGAAACTCAACAATCCTTCCTCCTATGCATTCCCCTACCTGTGAGTGAGAGAGTGTGATATTTTTAGTTCCGAAGATTTCCCTTAAAGAGACAAGGATCACGCTAGATTAAAGCGTGTGGGGCAGAGAGGAGTCGTTTTTTTTTCAATAGAGGGTGTAGAGCCGTAGACAGAGACAGATATTGTTGAGAACTTTGTCAAAAGAATCAAGCGCTTCACCTCCCACCAGCCCCGCCAACACTGGATGCAGCGTTATAAGCCTCTAAGCGCGCAGCGCGTAGAATTATAGTATATCCCGCGCCTCAGCCTTAGGGGAAGGAAGGAAACAGAGTGTGAATGGAAGTAAAAGTCGTTGGACTTTTATTATTATAACTATTATTCATGGGGATGTGAAGGGAGATTCCGTAAGGGATGTGTGTATAGAAGAGTAAAGGAAAAAGTGTTCCACTAACCCACTTCCAATGAACTTCACTTTCAAGAAGCTCTCATCATTATATGGCTCCTCTGATAATTATCATCCTACCAAACTACCATCAACCCTTCCTTCGTACCTGTACATATCATCCCTTCTTATCCTGTACTTACATCCCTTGCAGTCAGTAGTCTCCCTCCCTTCCATAGTTGCATTCTATGAAATCTTTAAAGCCTTCCCTTTCTCGTAATCATTCCTCCTCTCTGGGGGGACTTGATCTCACTTTCTATGAGAGATCTCATATCTTACCAACAAAGGGATGTGGTCTTTTTTAACGCTAGACCGCTCCATACCATTAGCCAAACCTCTTTTACTCCTAGTTACTTGTCTTGCTTAGTTAGTATTGCTATCATTAAAATACACGGATAATATGTAAGAGCGTAACGAAGGATTGTAACGAGAGAGAAATCAATGAACTCCAAGGACTGGTTACACTTGTTCGAGTAATAACAAACCCTTCCAAGGGATCATTGAACGCAATCCCACGTGGATTTCATTCCAATTTTTATGCGTAACGCAGCCAACTCTACAACATTTTCCAAACAACAATCCCTTACAACAATTGCAATATCATCATGCGTCAACCTTTCATCTTCATCCAATCAAACCAGCCTTTGCCTTGGAGGACAAGTGAAATTCGCAATAATCTGTAAAGCTACTATTTCTTCTCACTATCGCCATTTTCAACTGTCCTTCTCTCTCTAAATGAAAAGTAGCAAAACGGCAAGTGCACTAACTTTATATTCTTTCTTTCCAATCTTCTTTTTCTTTCAAGACGGAGGAGAAATTTTGCCAACCAATGCAAAATCCTTGAGTTTTCTCTCCCCGCATCGCATTCATGGAAAGTGAACAGGTAAAATAGTTCCTATAGCCGCATCTCTCCACCACCACATTCATGATTTCCTGCACTTAAAGAACTACTACAGACACATTACGTATCTGTAGCTAATAGTTCCATTATAATTTTTGTAGCTTCGGGCCACAATTTAATGACACTTTTACATGCTTTTTACGAACGCTGCGCGACACTGCGCTCTGTAGCCTGTGGCGCTCTACGTTCGTTTTTCACCGCATCATTCTTCCACCCGAGCGCTTGACAACCCGTGCCTTTATTTCATGATTTCCTCACGACGCCACTCTCCTCAAATATGCGAAATGTCTTCTTTTTCTGCTCATCTTTATACTTTCCAAGACGACGCCTGTCATATCTTCAGACTCGCTCAAATCATGTCCCGTAGTCCCGTTGACCGAATTAGATCCATACGATACTTTCTCCATTTCCTTAATGTTAACAATTTTCTCTTTGAAAATATTCATCATGAACTCCTTTTCCTCCTTTCATTAATAAGCACCATGGAATTGCTCTTGACACACACGCCTTCTAGACGACAATTTTGACCTACTATTCCCCTATTCCTCTCCTAATATTTGATTAGGGCAAGGACAATTTCTGTTTGGAGAGAATCCTAAATCATCAAGTCTCCTTTTATTCTTCTCCATCAATATCCTTCATTGTGCTAGCTCGACCGGAATGGAATGAGGTGAGAAAGGGGCTGGCATTCCTGTCTTCCTTATTCTTTGCATTGAGCTGGAGGGAGCTGGACTTGGCCAGTCTAAGATGGTTGGAACTGGAATAGGGTCAGACTGGACTCATGGAGAAAGTTTCTCAATCCTTTCTCGCCGTCTCAGAGGAAACCACACCAATCCATTAGTACAATGAGCCGGACGACTGGAGATCAGTAGGGCAAGGGTAAGAGGGCTGGCCCCATGTCATCCATGTCTGGAGGGGAATGAGAGCAGAAGATATGTAATGATTCAATAAATATGCGACAACATTTCCGGCTACTGAACGAGACTACTCACTGGAAAATCGGTATTATTTCTTCACGAATAAATTGTTGTATAAGACACAATATAATATTATACGTAGACGCTACTTTACATATTCATAGATATATTTTACAAGGCGATTCATTAATTACTATGGATGTATATTTTTTCATCGTAATAAATAATTGTTTCCGTTTTTTCTTTATCGTTTATATTTTATATATATTATAAACCTCTGTTGCGATACCTACAGATATAAGTAATAATTATAATAATAATGATACAAGAAATAATTTTAGAATATCCTCGAGTAGATGCGCTATACCTTCAATGTACAAACTAGTTGTCACACAACATGTAATCAACGTAATTGAAAACCAATTACAAATAGTTAATAGAATTACACTAGAGCAAGAAAGAGGTGTGAACCAAATTACAAAAAAACCTCTTCGGAAGAATAAGAATTCGACAGCAAAAAATAATTATATATATATATATATTTTCCAAAAACATGGGCTTCTTACAGTAGCAGCCACCATTTTCAACATCATCATCATTAGTTACGCACTGTACGCTGTACTCACATACAATTAGACGCACGGTCGTACACAGCGTTAGCTGCTTCCAACAAAATCCCCAGCTTCAACACCTCCAATCCTGCCGATTGACTGGCAATCTGTCTGTATACTGTACAATTCTGAGCGGAATGATAATTGGGAAAACAAAAGAGTCACAACAACAGCCGAGAACAAAATGATGAACGATGAGAAGAATGGGATAGCAAACGATTTCATTAGAAAGTTACATAGCAAATCACAGCATCGTGAAACTATAGGCCAGGTAGAAGACGAGGAGAAAAATAAACAACTACAAGACAAACTGCTTAGACATTACAATTTCTAGATGATAATACAAACTAAATAGTTTTTTTTTGTTATAAAAGTGAAAAGTGAAACAGTTCCTGCACCCACACATGATTCCTCTTACGTACGGGAAAAAACATAAGAAAAGAATTCTTAGGGTTAGCTAATACAGCCCGCGCGATACGCAAAGATACATTATTAATTAGTCTTTGAAGAAAAAGTCTCTACAATTATTACAAAGTATCTAAATCTCGGCAGAGGAGTCAAACATGTACTTCTAAACGAGCACGACGACGCCAGATCCTCGCTAAATATTATTTACATTTACAAAAAAACAAAAACAGTCGTTGATAACAAGGGAATTCGTGGGCGAATTTCATTTTAGGGTTACGGGTCAATATCATTCAAGTGTGTTTAAATATATACGGCGGATAATAATGCTCAAATTTTTGGTGGCGGACAGCTAAGAAGAAGGAGAGTGTGGAGCAAGGATGATGGGTTTTATAAATTTACATAGATTTGATAGTTTCAAGAATATGATGAATCTTTAAGATAACGATAGTTTGCTCTCTCATTTAATAAGAGAATGTAAGAGTCATGAGTCCCTTCTGAAGGAAATCATGTGCATACTTCAATCAAATACAATGTATAGTTATATCCGAAAGGGAAAGTTTCACCATAGAGGATTCACTCATTCACTCCGTCATAGTTCAGCGTGTAGAAGACAATCGCTCACGAGTTTGACCGCCGGCAGCGTCTCCATTTAACACAACACTCCATCCACATCCATCTCCCCCTTCCCTAACGCTTCCTCTCTCTCTCTCTCTCCCTATTATGTCAAATTCAAGCCCAAAGAGAAACTCTTTAGAGTCAAGGGACTCTTTGATTCCTCAACGTTTCAAAAATCTTAAGAAAAGCGTGAGTGATTGTAGAGAAATTGAGCGAGTTTTTCACACAATTTATGTAACTTTACAAGGTCTAATTGTAATTACGAGAAGAAGGGATAGTTTGTTTCAAAGAGGGGCGAAATACAGATGATTTATCCAATAAGATAGAAGAGACCAAAAATCTTGAACAAAGAGTGAAAAACCAAGAAGGATATAATACTAAAAAATTTGTTCAGAGATTAGAAATTGATAATTCAAAAAGGCTCTTACTGTAAACGCAAATGGATTCCATCTTTCATGTAGTCCACTCCTACTTCCAGATCAGTGTATAGTAATTAATTGTGAATAAAATAATAATAATCGTACCGTACAACACTAAGAAAGAATCAACGATAAAGATAATAATCAAAAAAATGCAATGAACCTTGCGCAATAATAATAATAATAATATTAATAATAATAGTGTATATAATTAATAATTGGAATAATGCAGTGTATAGCTGTATGGTTCTCGATCTCAAAAAAATATTCAATTCGGCCTACTGGATAAATCTAATGTGTAGTCTATTATAATTCCTGCTGTCCATTTCATAGCAACTTGTCAAATGTATTTCCTTCCTCCTCCCATTAACTCCTCCTTCCTATTATCCGTCCGCATTTCAATTAATTACATTCTCTATCCCGCTCTCTTCCCAACCAATCCTCCTCCTGTCTATCCTGGACTGTCCTTGTGAAAAAACGTACGTACGTAACCTAGTAGTAAGGGCAATTAAGTTATTCATGTGGATCTTTGGAGGGTGAATGTATTCGCGAGTCATAAATACACGGTCGCTTTATAGAAAAGTAGAATAATTAAAAATCCTGTAGTTTGTCGTGAAAACTGCGTAAATTCATGATTTCAACAAACTCCTATAAACGCAGTATCGCATCAATACGCTACCAACTACACTTTTAGTTAATTTTAATTAATTAACTCTACTCCTTCCTATTTGTGTTAATAGCAAATAGAATTTTTTTCAAATCATACTATAGTCTCTTAGTGTCCAGTAGCTATCCAAACCCTTAGAGAAAAAAATCCCAAAGTTACCCAAATACAAATGGAGCGTCGGAATGAAAGTTTCCAAAAATTCAACTAGCTATATACTTACTCGTAGTAGTAGTAGTATCTTCATATTAGTGATAACAGGTAATTAATCCATTACAACTATATAATAAGGTACGATGGGGTGAATTAGCATTGATGATAACGATCATCCCTCTTTACGCTTTATCCTAAACAACCAGTCGATATCAACCAACCAACGAACCAACTTAACGTCCACGCTTGTGCTTCCCATCCATATGTGTACGCGTATGTGTGGACACGTAAAAATAATTACTGTTTAGGATAACATGTTGCACACGCAAAACTTCAAAAACATAATCCATGAGACGAGAATAATAATATATCACCTCTCACTCCCGCTTGCCATCCCCATCGTAATTCCATCTTTCACTTAATCCATTACCAAAACCTTCTCTTCATCCATCAACAACTCGAGTCACACATCACACTTTTGATCCTTTCCACCAGCTAATTTCAGAGCATAAAGTCAGCAGCAGCGCGAATATTTTGTTTAGCGAAAACTCCTCCCTCCTAATCCATGTTTGAGAAGAAAGAAGTGAATATTGGGAGGCGTGGGGAGAACTGTTGCTGCAATCCATGGTAGCCAGGGACGACGGCATTGAAAGCGGCGGGTGAAGTTTGATGATCCTGATGCAGGTGGTAGCCTTGATGATGGGAATGATGGTGATCAAACAGCTGGTCCTCGAACGATCCCGTTGGAGACGCTGACAACGGGGGCGATGGACTTGATGAAGACGATGTAGTGCTGGACGTACTTCCTCCAGAGGTCAGCAAAATGTTGCCATTTCTCCCGTTGTTATCTCTTCCACCATTTCGCGCTCCTCCTCCGTTGTTCGGCACCTGGATCAAACAAAGAAATCAACCCAAAGGTTAGTCATCATACCATCTCCAACGACACAAACTTCAAGTACTTTCATCCTATTTATCTTTTATCCAGCCACCTCATAACCACGCTATGCTCTTCCATCATCCCACTAACGAAGCACACATGCGGGCAATGTACTTTATAAAGTTCCTACACCATTATTTAGAAGACCTCCTCCTCATCATCATATTATTATTATCATCGTCACCTTCCAACTTTATCTTCCAAGTGCACACAGTTGCAAAGTCATTGTCGCGGTTATCGTTGCCCTTCAATCTCGCGAATAAAAGATAACGCCATACTGAATGGGGGAAACTCAACAACGTTTCCAATCCAACCATGTCACCTGTTGCAAACATTTCTAGCTAATTTCCCACAACGCTTGCAAAAATACACACGCAGCCACCGTACGAATGAAAATCTACCTATAAAGTAGCATTTGCCAACGACCACCAACTACACCGTACCAATTCTATCTTTTATCCCAGAGGGAAAGCGCTACGACGACGACAATTACCACCGCAAAAGTTCATCCCATCAATTCAAATCTAAAGGGCGGTGGCGCAATCATAATAAAATATTCACTAGTTTCTATTTGTATTCCCTAACTTTGTTAAACAGCCAACCATGAGAGTTATTAGCCTGCTATCCTTATGGGTACGACTAGCCAATATCCTTCATCTAGTGCTAGCTAGCGCTTGCACTAGAAAAATCCACAACACAAAAAAGCCTAATGTCGTTTCCCTCCTTTAGATAAACCACTCGAGAGACATCATCATCATGAGTTCACAATGTGATCGATAAAGCAAATAACCTTTCATTCCAATTACTTTACCTTTAATAGCTGAACGTTTTCAGCTAGCCCGCTCTTGCCTTCCCTACTTGTTTCATACTACATTCTCACCTATAATGTCATCATCATATTTTTCTGTTTCTCTCAGACTTTACCACAATTGTCACCAGAAACTTGTAATATTTTACTGCTGTCTGCATTCACATCACTATAATTTCACAGCTCCCTCTACAGTATTTGGAATCAAAGAGTTGTGATCTTCTTTCTACCGCTGTCACCACCGACCTCGCTCAACCCGAGTCTTTGCAAGCCTCGACTTCTACAGACGATTGTCCTTGTCTCCTCTCCCGCCATCTCAATCCAATGCCAAAGTCGGTTAGTGGTTGAAAATGTGCCAAAATCCAACCTTCCAAACTATTCACCGCGTATAGCATCCACGACACACTGCAAACAACATCTTGTTTGCCAAATCTCCACGCCCGCATTCATCACTCTCTCAGACGCTAACATGAGGATCACATTACGGAAAATTACTTAACAAGTCACACAATTATTCCTTGACTAATCCGTAACTAAACTTGTGCCCAGCTCTCACAAAAGACAAAGCCACACGACTATAAATCACCCCGTGTCAATACTTTAGCCTACTTTCACAGTAACTGAACTTAATTTCATTCACATCATTTCGTAATCCAATCCTGGAGCGGATATTCATATCAAGTTACCGTCGACGCCTGTATAATAATCCACTCCCAATTATACATTCAGACCATCTTTCACAAAGTCAAAAACCCTGAGGATTTGTATTCAATTTCCCCTTTCCAAGGACGTTATCTATGTCGAGAGAGAATAGATAGTGCGTAATTTTTGCATAGTCCAACATCAAGTCATTTAACTTTTGCTTGGCATCAATAACCTTTCCTTTTAGAATCCTAGTAATCTAACCACAATTATCATCACCAGGTCTTCAACCTTCCAGCACAAGCAAACCACATGAGGAAAACACTTGATCAATCGTCTATCTTAACCTACGACGCTCCGGCGGGATCTCTGTGTCTCTATTCTTCTAGTCTATCATAGTGTCTACAATGACCTCTGAGTCTCTCACGTTCAAGCTGATTCCATCCTCTTCCCACCAGCATACTATCGATTTCACCTCTAACGCTAACACTATTCCGGTTTCAAAGTTTAAACGCAACGTTTTTCTTTAACCAGGCTAACAGATAACTATCTGCTTTTCATTTCTACATTCTCGTAACGTTTCCATATAAAATTTTCCTCTGATTACATCATAAAAATATACAAGAAAGCGTTAACAAACTAGATGAAAACGTGAGTTTCCTACTTCATCAACTGATATAAAGACACTAGCATCACCAGCGATAGGACTAACGACAGTCAGCAATTAGAAGCTCCTAGAATCCTACTATCCCACCAAGCCTGAGATTCCTCTAACCAAGCATCCACTGATAATTTTACAGTCATTTTAGTCTCTTGCAAACCGCATCTAATTCTCCTTCTCATCCATGGCACGCTAACAAACTATAAGATATCGCTAACGATCCCTTCGATTTTCTTAATTTAGTCTTTCTACCGGCTTTTACAGATAGGGAGGAGCGCTCTCTAGCAAAATATTCATCATCTTCTTCTCCACCGCTCTTACTCCTACGTACTCCTCAACTACTCACTCACTTTATTCATCTTCCTTCTTATCATCAAACAAGTCAGAGCAGCGCAATATTAGGGATATCAGAGAGTTAGTAGAGATTCATGGCCATTATATAGATTGGGATGGGTTATTTACGACGATTGGTAATAAGAGATGTGTGCTTGAGAAAGTAGGAAGGTTATTTCATGTAATCCTCTCAAACTTGTCTCTCCCCAAGACGGCATTTCGTCCATCAGATTTCACTATTTCATCTTCTTTCTAACCATCCCATCTTCCCCACCCCCATCCCTTATAGCTTATTACAGGATCAAAGTTAACTTATGGGATGATGAGGATGTGTAAGCCTAATTTATGTTTATATCTGTCCACCATGTACACATTTACGGATTATACGACAGCCTTTCAAACCCAGCACATAGAGGGATGAATAAATGGCTGGTCAGAGAGCGGAGGCCCCGACATGAACATGAATAGGATCTGTATTGTACACCATCAAGAGGATAATAACTGGGCTATATATCTTTTAATAGTTTCTCTCACTCTTTCTCTTCTACGAGTCCTTGCTTCTAGTACTCCCTACTTATCCTATTCTACAACCCACAAGAAAGATGTGTAACTTGATGGTGGTTACGTAGGATTTCAAGAATATAGGGTTAAATAGGGTCTTAACTCGGCTTGAGATTTAAGGATGATTGAATTGGTGTAAAGGGAGGCTTCTGCATAGCTCGAATCCCACTAGCCTTCCCTCTCATCTGTCCTCTCACTGTCATCATCTCATCTCTGTACTTTATCCTCCCCTATCTCTCCAACTCCCATAATTCCCTCATCCTTTCCATCATCTTCCGAGAGGGTCCTCCACCACCGATCTCCCCATGGTCAGGCCAGCCTTTTTGCCTCATGAGACAAGACCAGAAACGAGATAATATTTTTATCATAGCACACAATTTACATGCACACTCAACTAAACGCATCTGACGAATGTATTCCTCCGACCACACCACCACTACCGCCTCCACTCATCATCATCCTTTAAAATCCCGTCGCTTTTATTTCTTCATCCTCAAACGCTTCTGTCCCCCATGTAAATCTTCCACAGACTAACTGAATAGAAATGAGGGAGAAGACGGTAAATATAAATCCCACAGAATCCAATTCTTCCGTATGTATTCTCTCTACTTTTAAATTATTATCTTATCACAAATAATAACGCACAAAATCATCTACCAACTCAACTCAACTCTAGCTTCCTACCAATCTATTCAAACCTTGAACTTTCTTCATTGTTCAAACATACCTTTAGAATCCTTTAGATTTTCAAAATATCTAGCAATATATTTACATTCTTTAAAGTCCCTCATAACATATCTGTTTTAAAAAAACCAACTATTTATTTACATAAAAACTCTAGGGTTTCTATAGCCAACCAAATGCTAAACTACCCATGTCGTCATTCCCACCAGTCCCTGACTCTCTGACCCCACATCCTGGTAGTTCTACATCATCTAGTACTAAACTGCATAGATCATCTCATCCATTCCTCGTGGATGACGACGAACGGATTTAAAGTCAACACCCCTTCTCCATGAGAACAGTGACTGCCTACTCATCTCTCTTCTGGACCCGCGTATGTTTGACCGATTGGAATAACACCCACTTGAGGATAGTTGCAATGGTAAAAGAGGATGATGAAATTAATCCCGAGTAGACATACACACACAATAACACGAGGATAAAATCCCTCAGCAGACGCAACAGTCTCCTAACCCCTACATGCTGACTCTTCCAATTATTTCACTACTTCTGCGATAATATTCTGCAAGGGTAAGATAAATATAAGGGGATTCAACCTTTAGTAAATCAGTGCTAGTGTCCTCCCCACCAGACTTTCAACAAGTTTTAATTAATAGAGCTTTGATACCAGAAGAGGAAACGGCATCGATTAAAAAGTGAATCCCATTTATGATAATCCTATTAGCAAAGAAGGAAGAGAATCTATCCTCAAACACATTTATCATCTTCTACCAGTATTTGGCTGCAAGGAGAAATAACAAGGAAGTTTTCTAGAAGGTATGTTCCTTCGGCTATGCCCTTATATTTGTATCTCGAGATAGGACTGAATCATATATGGCTAGACGAGAGGGAGAGAAAGAGACAGTAAAAACAAGAGACGTTTGCAATGTCATCCGCATTAAACAGTAAAACTGACGAGGAAAGACACCGTGTAGAAGGATAACCATCCGACATTTAATGATATAATAACCAGAACAGTACTCAATTTCATAGACATCCGCTTAGTACAAATCCCATTTCGCTCCTGTCAGTTCAGCTAGCCAACAAGCACCCATGAGAATTGCACACGAGGATCGGGTCTACTATCCAGACCGTTCTTATCATTTTGTTTCAAGCTCCCATCTCTTGTCTAACCCTACCTCAGCTTATGCTAATAAGTTAAACATAATTAGTAGCTTTCATTAAATGGTTCTTCCCTCCCAACAGCTATCGCTCCTTCCTCTACCTCTGCGCAATACACTTCACTAATTATCCTCAAAGCCACCTTCAAATTATGCATGTAGTTTTCTGCTTCATCCTCCCATGCGATCTGTATTTCCCATATTCATTCAAGTTTCGCCAAAAACTGCTCCATGAGGTAAAATAACATATTCATCAAATTTCCACTCACCATAATCGTTTCATTATGAATAAAGTGACAGCGATGTCCGTAAGGGCAGAGGCCAAGGGTATGGAACGTTTTACAGGGTTCCGTCTTGTATTTTGGGTGACGGGTCATACGACGCAACTCCATCGCGCCGTGAGCAAATTGACACTTATCACCATATTTGCAGGTCCCGAATTCCTCAAAAGGTCTAGAAAAAAAACAATCCCATTAATTCCAGTTCACATCAGTTACGAGCGCAAGGCGCATATACTCACTGACGCAATTAATTAGTTTCTAAAGCGTCAGCGTCTTTAAAGCGCTCGATCCCACTTTCACATTAAAATATTCGCTACTCATTCAGCTACCCGTCTCCTCAGCAGCATCACAACATTATATTTTAAAAGTCAATACGCTCAGCAATTCAGTTACATTCCTTCTCCATTCTACGTAGCAAAGTTTCTCCCAAGTCAACGTTCCGATTAATCATCACTGACACTACGTCTACATTTCCAGAATTTTTGCATCTTTTTCCATATTTCCTCCCTCTATTATTCTATATTTACGCAGCTGCATCAACTTCAGATTACAATTCCTTCCCTAACGCCTTTTTTCGCACAAGACTTAATAATTATCTCATACGCTAACGTAATTGCTCTAAATCTAAATCCTTAGTCATTCATAGTTTCTTTGCATTTTAGCAACCAGCATGACGTAAACAAGAGTTGCACTAAATGCGCTCGCAATAAACTGGATGCTTAATTACCCCTTCGCTCCATACCACAAAAATCCCGGAAACGACAACCAATAATCCTTCCTTGACTCATGCCATTACATTACGGAAGCAAGTGCTATTACTTCTGGTTACTACTTAATTATTCCTTTGCAAAAACTGAGGACCATAATAATAATTACGCGCATTCGGAAGTGGTCATATATTGCATAAATGTTATGATCCATCTCCAACGAATCCCGCATACTAATGAACAAGAAGTTAATACAATCAAGCCCATCTACGTCCGTGCCCTTCTTATCTACCTCATAGCCCGCTCAACATCAAAGCAGGATGATGCTTCACAAAAAAATGATATCTATCAATTTCATTCCTATTGATTAAAGGAGGAGGAGGATTCAAAGAGGAGCGACCAGATTCCTGATGCAACAGGTTTTCAATTGAAAGTGAGAATGATCAAAAAAATTACAATATATAATGCTACTCCCTACCCTACTGCCATTATGACCAACCACACGGTGGTTTAAATAATCTGCCAAATAATAATGGTACGAGTGAGTACGAAATCCCCCTCAGGCAATGTAAAACGTAAAAGCCATCACCTTAATCTCATCTTCCTCCTCCTCAATCCTTCTCCACTATTCCCCTCTTTCTACTACGTCTTTAATCCAGGCCCGGTTTGGTGAGTCGGTCACTAGACTACCGAAACTGAATAATAAACTGGATCTTCCTTGTCCTTCCCTCCTACATAATACGACTTAACATCTTCTCTCCTTATCCGACTCTCTCTCCACTTTATAGCATCATCTCATTTGATTCATCCCTCCTACTTATCCTCCAGATGTACACACAGCTTCGTCACAATTCCCAACTTTCAAAGAAATCATGTGGGCGAGTGTGTCGGACGGACGGACATAAAATCCTTATTCTTTCAATTCTTCAATCCTCTTCCTTTCAGAGTATCTTTCCAAACTCCTAATTTTCTATTCATCTTCCATCCTTCCAGCCCTTTCGCTCCTCTCTCTCCATGCATTCCCAATTTATATCCTATATTTTATATATTATACAGGAACACACCTAAAATTTAATAAATTTTTACACCATCTTTCCCCGCCACATGACACTTGTTGATTGTGGAGCGGAAGCGGATGGGAAACATGACTCCTGGCCAAAGGGGAGAGAGACTAATGGGAGCCTTTCGTGTCGACTTATATTTACCTTTAAGCATTAAACTCATAACAAGAAGACTACAAAGACGCTTTTAAAATTGATATACGACAGCTTTAGTAATACTTTTCTGTATTCATATCCTCATGCCATCCCCTCATCTCGGTTCCTCTTACGGAAGACGGCGGTACGATAGCCTAGGATTAAAGTAGCTGAAAGCAGTATCTCTCGATTGTGAAATGCAAAAGGAACGAGTTAAAGTAACAAGACTCATGTATGTAATGTATTCAATTCCTCACATCTTCTCCGCCCTCCCGCCTAGTCAATATACACACATTTAGAGGTAACGAGATTTACTTATACCGTAGAATTAAACGCAGTCTTTTCCAACTAATGGCAGTAATTTAAGTATCGTGTGAGGAACTTTGCCCAACCCGGTTATCATGCATGCAAGAAGTAAAAGCAAGATATCCCATTCGGAATAATACGTACATCCGTATTTTCCCAGAGAAAACCAATTCACCCAGAGACCCCATCAAGATACAGGAGGATGACGCAAGAAGAGAGAAGCTAGCTAGCAAGTAAGAAGGAAGGAAGACAGTGCCAGATGAAAGTCACAGAAGGTAATTTGTGGCTGGTAAAAAAGATATGATAATCGTTTGGAAATCCTCCAGTTTTTTCAAAAGAAGGTGAGAGAGCAAAGTAAAAGACACGTTGCGTTCAAGAGAGAGAAGAGCGGCACGTGGTTTACTTCCATCCTACCTGATTACAAGGGACGAAGGTGAGCGGAAAGACGGAAACTGACTGATATTATCCTTCTTCCAACCAATCCACTTCATTCCCTATCCTCTCCGCTTATGCTACACGAGCTACTCCAGCTGTGACTTACACCACTAGCATGTCACACACCTCGAGCATATATTCAGAGGTGGAGGTAAGACCAAGGAAGGCAGGTGAGAGGGGTGAGAAGGAGATATGAAAGATGAGAGAATATTTGCTCAATGATATCAGCCAGGTAAGAAAGAAAAGAAGAACAAAGCCAGTCGGATTTCCATTCCACACTGTATACAACATGGATACACGTATGCTTAAATGTCTACAACCAAATTCATCCCAGCATGCAAGATGCAACACGAGCTACCGATAGACTAGACACGAGAGAAACCTACAACAAGGATTGAGAAACCTGCCTTCCGTATGTTCATCAACGAGTGCGAATTATACGCCAAAATCTTCTCTCCCAATACCAACCAACAATCTTCTTCGTACCCCATTTGCCATAACTCCCATCCAAGCAAAGGCAATGCGAACTTGGTGTGTAAATCCAATGAGGTATATGCATTTAAACCCCTTGGCTAGCCAGCCTGCATTAAGAGAGCTAGGACTTGCAGGACACTATAGCATCATCAACATGACGATGATGATAATATCCTTTGAAATGAAAGTGTGAAAAAGTGCGAGTGCTGTGTATCTTTTCAAAAGCCACGTCCACATTGTTAGCCACAAGAAGAGGGTATAAGTAAGTAAGTAGTAGAAAGTGAACGAGTCTCTTTGGAGAAGACAACCAAGAAAACGTGAGGAGTTATGCAAAAAGATGATGATAATGGCTCTCCCATGTAAATTTGTCCCAGAGAAGACTTTCGATTCGCCAAAGGAGAAAATAGCTCTGGCGAAATCAAACAAGACACATCTCAGGACCACTAGCCATACAATAATTATGTTCTGACTCCATCCTGTAACTAAATAGCCCTCCCTCTGCAAACCTCATAGCCCTCCGGCATCATCATTTCCCTGTCACTCCTTCTTCAAGGAACCCTTTCTTGCTTGTCCTGAGTAAACCCAAGGGTCTACGACAGACTGTTTACTTTGCAAATTGCAATTACAAGATGTCACATTCCTGTCCTGACCAAGTAATATCCAACACCAGCATCTACATCTAGCTAAAGTGCTACGCTTGCACCGTCTTTACCCTCATCACTCTGAAAATGCAAATATTTTTCAAACATTATTAAATAATATCTCGGCGCCAAATTGCAAGCCTCGTGTGAAATAATATCAGCGATTCTGTAGCTTGCTGATTGAGCAATTCTCTTACTCCTCACTTCTTTCTACCAACAACAACCTAATCCTTTTCACAGCTTTCTATATGCACACCACATGCTCTCCAACTTGAGATTATTTCTATCTTTTCCCTCCACTTGTATAACACCAGCGTAGTTAAAACTTAAAACCACACGGGCCATCCGCCACTTATGCCTATTACGTTCCACAGCTGTTGCAAAATCTTATCCAACTTGCTTTAATTCATTCCAGAATTTTCTTTCCCAACCTCTTCAGCTTCCATCGCCTTCCTTGTACTCTTCTCTTCAAAACCTCCTTCCCGCTTTTGGCTTTGACCAACACGCCTCACCTGCCCTCTCAGTAACAACCGTTCTCCTCTTCCGCAAGCTAAGAAGAAAGCTATAGGAAACTAAATACTTCCTTTGTGCACACGCACAGTAGTAACAATGAAAAGCTTCCTTCCGATTGCGCAATAGCCCCTCTTTCAAAACCAAGCTTTGAATGAGCCGAATATCAGCAACTTTTGTAACAAAGCTGGGTCGCAATTTATGTCGTCTTGCAAGAACAGCACGAGCATCTTTCTTCTTACAAATTAAGGTTGCACAATGAGCAAGCTAGCAGAAAAAATAATACACACTCACCTGCACAGTTCCGTCTTGTATCGAGATGAGGGTGAGGCATTCCCACTATTAATCTGGTTCTGCATCTGCTGATTGATGCTGCTTAGCTGATTGGCTGTAGGTCCTCCCGAATTCAGTTGGTGAAGGTGGGGGTGATTATTGCTTGAATTGTGGTGATGATGGTGATGATGATGGTGAAGATGAATACTACTGTTCAGGGAAGCATTTCCTGGAGAGGAAGGGTTCGGGCTACAACTTGGACTGGCCGTAACCTTCATATTGTTGAGTTGTCCGGAAGAGGAACTCTACATTAAGCGGAACAAGAATCATCACATTAAAATCATACTACTCTCCTTCCCAATCCACTACAACACTTCCTCCTTAAGCGCAATTAAATCCTACAGAGGCCTTATAGGTCTCTCTCATAAATAATCCTCTCTTGCTCTCCTTCCTTAGCATCCAGCCTCCACGCTCTCCCACAACATTCCCATCATCCATCCTCACATCATCAGATTCCATCCTTGTCATTATGTCTCTTCCCTCAAAAAGAGCATCCATCACAAAGACTTGTGAATAACGACGTTAACTCTCTCTCAGCTATTCTCACTTAGTTAACGTTCAACATTCCAAATCCAGTCTCTATCGTATCGCATCTAAAACAAATACATATCCAATCCAGCCCCACAACCTGGAATCTGGCTGGATGATGGCAAGATGCATATATTCCCAGCTTCCTGCAATAAACACCAGCACACATTTTCGCAAACTTACTACTTTCCCACTCCTCCATTCCCCCATTGTATTTCGTTACTGTCTATACAACACCACACTTCCATTACACTTCCTTAAAGAGAATAGATTTATACATTCAAGGTTGACGATTATTTCCATTATAATTCCTCATCCGCCATTCCACACATTCCCTCCACACTCCTTTCCTCCTCCCCCCCCTCTCTCATCTTCCCCACAATAATAATAACAAGGAATGGAGCCTCCACACGGCGCCGAGCCGCCAGTAGTTTCCATCACACAGCTTTCCGCCATTTCGCCATTTTTTCACCTCATTCCATTGTTATTCACTTTTTTCCCCACTTCTCCTCACTCTCTTCTCAGTCAGTCAGTCAGTCAGGAGGCTAAATTTCCAGTCATGTACATATAGGTGAGAGGGTCTAATTACTCCCTCCCAGGCCAAACGTTCCGTGTATCCCCAACTACTCCATCCAAATACAACATCCTCCATAAATCCTATTACAGAAAACGTAGAAAATACACACCCAAGAGTAGCAAGAAGAGGCTGAAAAACATGTGGCTATTCCTCTACATTTGCTAGGCTATAGCACTCTCTCAGACTCATCCATGATGGTGTAGCCAAAAACTTGAATATTTATCTCTCAGATTTTTGCACACCAACAACTCCAAAACATCACCGCAAGAAATCCTATACAATTTTGCACGCCCAAATAGTACGCGTACACGGGAAGGGGAGCCAGGCTAGCGTGCGAATTTCCTACAGGCTGGCCTTGGATTTTCTCACCCTAACTATACTCTCTTTCCCTCCTTGCCCTTACATATGTAACCTCTCAAACCAAAGCTGTACACATCTTCTTCATAGATTTCTAAATCCTCTCAGCCAAAGTATTCACAAGCTCATTCTAAAATCTCCTGAACATATAGTCTTTTTGCGGCTCACTCAAACTGCGGGAAAACCTCCACACACTGTACCATCTAACTACCTCCTCTCTTACTTCAACAAACCAAACCTCAACATGATTAATCTACTAATCTCAGTCCAAACATTAATAAAAACATTTTACAAATTCTAAATCCAAACCAAATACGACCAACATATTACAACCTAAAATCCACTCAACAAACCAACAATTCCTCCTCACAAACTTAAAATAGACAATTAATCCTCCTCCAAACCCTAAAGCAAATTGCTCAAGGGAAAGTTACAATCCTCCTTCAAATCCATCTCTACTCTGATCTCAATCATTCTATCTTAATTCCTCAATTCTCAATCCCACTCATCTAAAGTAAAAGCTAAAAAAACATTTGAAATTCAACGCATTTAAACTCAATCAAACCTTTAAATCAACTAATTGAAGCACAGTCTGCCCTTGCACACACCTTAAACTTAAGGACTGACTCTCAAAACTTTAAAGTAGAAACCTGTGGATTCTTAAACTAGATTAGCATACAACAACGTAATCAACCAATCACAGATATTATCTTCCAAGTTCAAGAGCTACTACACATCGTAATTCTCCTAAGCCTTTACCTTGTAAAATAGTTAAATCTAGTCATAATTAGCAGCGCTTTCCATTAATTAGCCATAATTTTAGCTACCTTTCCTTAAATACCTGATTGCGAATCTGTTTCCCTAGAGAAATTAACACGACTCTTCTAGACTTTCCAACCAAAACTCTGGTCGCAAGTCAATTAGTTTCTCACTCTAGCTCCTTCCTTACCTAATCCCTTGGAGTGCCTAGTTACTAAGCTCTTCATCCATGCTCAAGCTTTGAACATAGCATGCAATGGTAGTTGAATGATGAAAGGAACTAGGGACTGCAGTGTCAAGGGAGCTAGACTCGCCTAAGGTGATCCAAATCAAAGAATCTATTTTAAGTAATCTTCTTTGCTCATGCCCTAGAAAATAATCTGGATTTCCTTTAAATTAGAAATTCTAGCAGCAAGCACAACATTTCTAGCATAAAGTTATTTTATTCCATTACGCGGCTTCATCTCAGACGATAATCAGATAAAAGATTTCCTGATAGCTCCAATCTTTCCCTACCGCCGCCACAATCACGCCAAACAAGCACCAGAATTCCTCTTCCAAGTTACCTAGGACAACAGAAATAATTGCTAGCCTGTACAGGATTTATCCTCCTACCATCTTCGTCCACCACGTGGTAATTGTCCATCCGCGTAGGTGTATATCATAATAATCCTGGCAACTGGTTTATAACAACTAGTTCACAGACTTGAGTGCATAATCAAAGGCGACAAAGGAGGAAACATGTATTCCGTCTCTTCCCAGCATTAGCATACTGGACGGGTAGGAAGGAATGAGAGGAAAAATTAACAATTGTGGGAAACGAAAGCCCGCAAGGTCATTTCGCATTTGAAGGACAGCGTGTGACCAGAGAAAACTGCTAGAAGGAAGGGCTGTATACATTTCTATTTCTAGCTTCCCAGAATCCAATGAATGCAGAGAGGGGAAAGCGGAAGCTAAAACTGCCTCGCTTGTATATTCAATTACTATCTTTTCTACAAAGATTTTACTTTCGCGTTCTACTCTTCCTTTTGAGAATCCTACAATTTATTTCCAACTCAATTTGCCAACTATAGCTGCTAAAACCCTTGCAAATCTTTAAATCCTAAACATACAGCTCTTTGTCATTCTCGAGTCTTCTTTAGAAAAACTCATGTTTTTCAACCTTTCAAAATTCCCATTTTCTAAAGATATGACAAAGCAGTACAACTTTTTCCAGCCTTGAACAAATGAATAGTTGAGCACTATATTCATAATATTCTATTTTTCTTATAATTCCTAGTATTACTCAGATTATTAAAACCTTGCCAGCCTTCTGCATAAACACTTCCGTCCATTTCCAATTTATTTCTTTTTATCTCCTCCATTTCTAACCGCTCACTCCTCAACCTAAAGCATATAAATCTTTCCTTCCCTGGTAATTCCCTGCAATCCTCCTTAATCCTTGTATCAAAGTCCCTAAGAGAAAAAAGCCCTAGGACGGAACATACCGTACTACAAGTGCATACTCTGGAGCCTTCATTTAATTTGCGAAAGTTACCATCCTGAATATAGCGGAAGTTGAATTCACTTCTTCAAGTATCAAAACTACTGTAGTGAATTAAAATATGATCCAAACCCAGAAAAGATTACGACAAGGTTAAATCTAGTCTTTCCTCTCGGGCACAATTAGGCCACTAATAGCAAGATTCATTTTAGCAAGACGGAACACTTGCAATCTATTGATTAATACCAGATTCAAGTTTAAGAGAGGCTTGAGTTGAGGAGTAAAGGAAAGGGATGTGAGGAAGGTTGCTCCTAAATTTTTTGCACTCAAACCTTGAAAGGGTTCAGGGTCTGTGAATGAATGCGAAAAATGTAGCAAGAGCGAGAGAGGAAGGAGACGCAGCAGCAGAGAGTTGTGTTGTAGGCGTAGTTAGTATTAGTTATAGACTATTAGGCAGGGGATAGATAATTATACTATTCTCCTCCATTAACAACTCTCCTATCTACGCCTTACCTACACCTAACCACATCACCGTGGATGGAATACACAACTTGTACTAGGTGCTATTTTTTGTCATCCTCTCTCATCATGTGATAATAATCAAGAAGATAGATAAAATATGCTCCGCAAACTTGTATCACATTTCTCTCCATCTTCTCCAGCCAGCATTCAGCCTCAAGCCAAGCTACTGGGTTCAATTAGTCCGATTCCTCCAACGTCTCTCCAGTAAATCCCTAACTAACATGCAGCATGCAACCCCTCCTGCCCCACATATTCACAATTGTCCCTCGAGAGAGTATTAGCTAATGTTGTTGCAGCCGAGTCATTGAGTAATGTATGAGTTGATGAAGAGTAGAGTTGAATTGTATTTTGCAGTAAAAAAGTTAGTACTCTCCAGAGAAGGATGGGCAGGGAGGGAAGGACAGAATACGACAGAGAGACATGGAATACAGAATTACGAAACCATGGGACAGACAGGGACCTGAAAGGTATAGAATTCCGCCACAGAGTTTCCAGAGTCCAAATCCTTCTTTACAGCAT
The DNA here is from genome assembly GCA_906901655.1 of Sminthurides aquaticus. NCBI lineage: Eukaryota > Metazoa > Arthropoda > Collembola > Symphypleona > Sminthurididae > Sminthurides > Sminthurides aquaticus. The sequence goes on from CAJQTT010000003.1 coordinate 7,300,437, forward strand.
TACTTATGGCCTGGCAAGGTCTCGAAACTTTTTGCGAAAAACGGGGAGTGGGATGGGGGGAACAAAAGAAGCTTATTCAGCAATAAGACATCCATAGTATTCAACCAAAGAGAGGAGTTCCCCACCACCGTCCACCCCTCTCTACCTTCCACTTGCTTCTCTGGAGTGGAGCCTTTCAAAAACACACAAGGGAAGAGGAATTAATAAGGAAGAAAAAAGTGTGTGTGTGTGTGCGAAAAAGATGGGCCCCCGTCTTGTAGGAAGGGATGTTGTAATTGTTGTTTAGCAAGAAAGACGGAGAATGTGTGTTAGTGTGTATTCCAGTCAGACAAAAAGATTGAAACGCAATAGCTATATAATTCTCCTCCTGGCCCATCCATCCAACTTGCCTTCCAGCCTATTCTCTCTTCTTCGCCAAACTTATTAGCGAATCCCCTCTACACACATATATACACTATATATCCTCCTAGTCCTAGTCCGGTCCCTATTCAGTCTCCTATACGAAGAGAGAGATGTATACAGCAAACAAGTTTCGCATAATTTTTTTCCAAGTCCGGAACGACGAGCCAGAGATAAACCCCAGGTTCCTACATACATACACCAATCCAACTAACTCAGTGCCCGCAATAATAAGTATGTTGAAATACCGAAACAAAGTCCTTGTAACTTGTTATTACAGTCACATAAAACCCAAACGATTAGCTCTAGCTTGGAAAAAACCCTAAAGAAAACCGGGAAGCAACAACTAAAGAGTACAACTTATTTTCCTTATCCTCTTTCCCATTGCGAATTGGGAATCATGCTCCGTAGTTAACTTTTAGTCAAGTCAACTTCGTCATCGTAGTTTTAACTCATCGCCTTTACTCGCGGACACCCTTATTCTGTCTCCTCCCTATAGTTAAGATGATGGATAGTTGGATAATTATTCGCACTCCCTCATAACATGTACGTAAAGAGTTGTTGTTGTTCTTTGCGCCATGTGTTTAGTGGCCAATGTTTTTTTATCAAAGAGGTATACAAGAGCCGAGTAGATGATGATAAAAGTTTCCTTTGTTTTCTTTGTCTTGATGTTTGTGGAAAGTTGTTGCTGCTGCTTTTCTCCATTTGTTCCGTAGCTCAACCACTCTCCCCAACGAATCCAATCCTCACAAAGCTCCGCCTCATGCTAATAAAACAAACCAAGTAGCCACCCACGTAAAGGTTAAATTGCATTTCCTTTACAAACTTTTCATGACAATAATTTCATGCAGTCAAATTGTCCTCGGCTTCTTCTTCTTCACCTTCCCGCAGTGCAATCTTATTCTTCCTTCTTCCCTAACAGCTCTTCCTTTCCCTCCTCTTCTTCCTTGAGTGAAATCCGCATCTCAATAGCATCGACAAGAATAGCGGTTTTTTAAAGCCGTGTCCAACAATCCTCCAAGCATTTTCAATAGTCAGTCAGTCAGTAAATCCTCAACTTGAAATCCCCAGCGAAAGGCTGCAAAACTTTCCAAAATTTCTCCCATCCGCTTCCCAACAATACAATATCAATCTTCTATCAGATTATCCTCAAACTTTTACAGCCTCCTCCTTCATGAACCTATGACTCTTTTCATCACATCCACCAAAGCTGCCGATTTCTCTCCATCTATTATAAACTAGCAGAGCTTGTTATTTTCACTCTAAAGCTACTCTCAAGCTGGAGTTGATCCAGTCCTCTCCTAATCTATCACCCACCCTCATCCTTTATTATAATATCCTCCCAGATTTATAATAAATTGTCTAATCAATATTCTTCCACCAAAATATGTCGCAAGACAAGAAACAAACAACCATCTTCTCCTCATCCTTTCATTCATACCATCGCTTCTCCTTGTCATCCATCTTGCAATCTCTCTTCCAATATCTTCCAACCAACCTAGTAACAACTACTCCTACTTAAGCTAATAATATTGCCTTCACGAATTCGTCAACAAGTCAATATCCTTTCAACCAAATCCCTCCGTCTCTTGCTATTTCAAATTCCTTACAATCTTCCCTAAAATTTAAATCCGACTTTAAAGATAACAACATGAATCTCGAACATTTTTCACGTACTTTACTAGCTGACAACGTGAGTGAACAGCTAGTTACCACGTACGTAGCTACCCTATTTTCGCTTCCTAATCTGGAAGCTACGCAGTCTGCAATACGAAATAGCATAACTTTATCATACCACTAACAAATTCTACTCTCGAAAATGTCACAAGTCAGCCACCACATTTACTACTGTCGTTAGTCAAAATCTTTAAACCTTTTTCTTCATAATCTTTCCCCGGTATTTCCAACCGCGTCTTCTAAATCCCACCCCTGGCCTGCTAACCCTATAAAAGCTTACAATTAGCTCTAATCTACCTCCTCAGCACAAAGTCAAACACATTTTAAATTTGCAAACCAAATTCTCCAATAAATTCTACAGTTTACGACGCACTTTTAATAATATTCCGTCCCTTCTTCATATAAAATCCACAATTTGTAGTATCCTCGATCAAGTCTTCGCTATAGCGCTATAGCGATTCCGGTGTTTTAGTGCACAGGAGCTGGATTCATTGGTCGTGGACCACCGGAAATTTCAGCGATCCAGGCGATGCTGTTATACTATAATAGCGGCAAGGGAAACTTGTTGCTGTTCCACACACAATCACACCTCGTCCGGCGTCCGTCTTCATTTCCGTACTCTTGATTGGTTATTTCTTGGAATCGACTCGTACTCATCGTCTGATTTCTGAATCCTTGTAAATGATTTGCCCGGCAAGGAATTTATAACGGTTGACAAGTGGCGGCGGCGGTTGGTAAACTATCGTCAAAACGTCCCTTGATGAATTTTTATTAATAGCACATACCGTCGGATCACATTTAAATAAAACACTGTTAACGTAGCACTTTCAGCCCAGGTAAATATACCAAAAGCCATATAATACACGCAGAGAACGATACACACCTCAATGTCACCCCGATCCGCTCCTTCTAACGCTGGTAATTTTCCACCGGATTCGGGATTAACATGCATGTAACACGGGTATCCTAAATAAACCTTCATCACCTTCAACATCCGATGAGGGAACGACAATGACAACACAATGGAATCTGATGATGTTCCTCCTCTCGAGTACTTTTCCTTCTTTCCGGCATATTCCCTCAAAGCCAGTCCCGATTTCACCGGGAACCCCCGCATGACATTAATTCCAATTAAACCTTACTCTATAATAACCTTGAAATAATTGTCCTTTGACAATACTCATTCCACGTTCCTTCCAACTCCGTAAAGCTGAAGTAGTACATCTAATACTAGAATAATCCTCACTAAATTCAAATTAATTAAATAAGAAAGTTAAGAGAGCAAATACTTACCAATGACGAGGACGAAGACAGAGACATGTTCACTCAACACATGGTCGTGGGAGACTGAAGAAATGTGAAACGAAAGTCACGAGATACAAGCCACCAGCGCGAGTGTAATCATTTAACCAGCAGCGACTACTCTCCCACAGCTATCTCAACAACCCAGCTATAGTTATAGCAAGGAGCAACGTACAGTTCCCCACGCTCTTCACTCTCGTTCTCGCTTAATGTTCCTTTAGGATTTTCCCTAGGAGGACGACGCAGTAGGGCATTTGTATTGGAGTAGTCTGCGGGATGGTGCAAAATAACCTATGCTTTTCTATGCATCTTAAATCCACGCTTCCTCCTATAATTTCCACGACCAACCTCTCTCGTCTTTCCCTATCTCATTTCTGCCCCTCGAAGGCTTTAGCAAGTACGCATAGTCCAAGAGCAGCGTTTCAAGTAAGGTAGAACTGCGTTGCAGGGAGAAATACCACAAAAAGCGACTTTTCAGAAGAGCCACACACTCCAGCAGATATCATACCAGCGCTAAGTACCAACTTCCGCCCTCTGGTGAGTAATCATAGGAATCATGAATCTTTGTGGCTTTCCTTGGTAGTTTCACAAAACGTTTTTCCTTTCTACTTACGTACGTCCGCGAGCACGCATCCAACGTATTTACGTTAGTGACTATTTCCGGCAATTTCCCAAAGTCACCCGCTTCCTTACTAACCCACTAAACGTATGCGGTATATATACACATGCTTATGAAGCGTCAGCATCAGCGCAGCTCATTCTTCTTAAAGCTGCTATAAAACTGCTAGCTATATCAGGCGGGAACAGGGTGACATTTATCACACAATCTTTATATCTCATTCAATTTTTTCCTCCAGTCCAAGGATCACAACTTCCTGAGGAAACTTGTAGTAATTCAACAGCCCCTTTTTTACCATCACACAAAGATCCTGCTTTTGAGAGACAGCGAGTCAAACTTATATGAGCAACTCAGTGACTGAGTGAGTAACTTACCTTGGCCTTCCTCCAGGTAGTTTTATATTTCCTCATCGCATCTTAAAAGAAAGTGTAAACAAGTGGTTGATTTCCGGTGACCCGGCAGACGGATGAAGGCGGTGGTGAAGGTGGTGGGCTAATTGGGAATTAGGATGATAAGTGGGTTGTTCTGAGGAGAGGAGTCTATGGGTGGGGTTCCTTCCCTTTCTGTGATTCCCATCCATGTATAGCCAATATTCACCCACATTTTCTTGTACCTCCCTGTACAAGGTATCTGTCTTTAGCATCTTAGCTCTCCACTCTTATACTACACATCATCTCCTCTTCATCAGCCCAGTAGATAGAATAGCAAGAGCAACATACTCTATCTTGAATCTTGCCTTATTTCGAGTGACTTTCACTTTTTCACAATGGATAGACTAACGTACAAGGAATCGCTGCAGCGCAGCGCAAAGTCCCTTCATCAACACAACATATTAATCAGCCATCAAAGTGCATGTACTTGGAACTTAATACACAGAATCAGCAGAGCTTGGCCTAAGAGATTGAGAAATGAAGGGGAAAAGTGCATCATTTATACCGAGGAGGTATAGCGAGACAGATATAGACATAAAAATGCAAACTTATCCTTGGATTTTCATCGGATAATTTCATCGGCAACGAGTCTTGTAGAGGTGAAGCTAATTTATGAAAAAGCGGCCCTATTGGAGTGGAAACTTTCAGCAACTTGTTGCTAATGGCCCCTGCGTGCCATAGTGTGCTTAGAGACCGGCAGCCTCTCTGTGCTCTGAGTCTCAAAAAAACGTAAGATAAATGCATGGCCTCGTCCAGCGGTTACATACAATAAATACAAGGCAGTATTTAGAAAAACAAGAGACAGCGAATTCACCTCAAAATCTGTGTGGTAAAGTAAGGAGCAAGGAGTAGAAGCGTAAAGGAAAGCGTACACTATATGTAGTATCTCACATAAAAGCCGATACACACAAGCTTCTCCACCACTACCACTTTTGATGCTCTCCTTTTTTCTTCTAAATAAATCGATAAATACTTGACCTACGTTTGACATTTGCACAACCTAATTGGAACAAGCCGAAAAGAGCCGAGCACTCACTATCCTCCCATGATGACTATCAAAGGAATTCAACATAAAACGTTCGTATATACTAATACACTGCGATATTATATGGGAGGCAAACACAAGTACGAAGCGCAAAGTCCTTGGATAATTTGCAAAATTCCTTAACAAATTTCCAATCTAAATTTACATCCCGCCCTTTTCAACCCCAGTTCACAATATATTCCTATACTATAGCAAGCACAAATTCCCAGTTCAATCCAAGTATAACAAGCTACGCCATCCACCCCACCCCCACCCACTCCTCACCCTATGCAATATGCACTTTTATTCCCCCTCAAGGCATGCGCAAATTTACTAACATTAGTCAATGGGGTGAAAAATAAACCGTCCAAGCCCTAAAAAGCGAGGGGACACTTGGTCAGCTTTTGGAATTTGCATGAATCCTACATTTAAATTACCATCAAAAGTATTCCGGCAATGCCGTAACCCTCATTACGCAATTCGAGCTTGTTTTCTTCCGACTTTGACGGCTTTCAAATGTTGCTACACAAAAGTTTGTTTCTTTCCTAGCGTATTGTCGAAACTGCTATCGGTTCTAATGCTATCTATAGCCAGTTCCGTCTGGAAGCAGTTGAATGATGACATGACAATCATTAACCTTTGAACGCAAACCGAACCTTTATAACTTTCCCGTAACTTTTGTCAAAGTCATTTGTCATTATTTCAGCTAAGAAATCAGCTGTAAGACAAGTACCAAACCATCAACTCTCGGCGGTAATCATATCTCAGCTACTGAAGCTCTCACGAGAAATCTTAGTCGCCTTCCCATCTCTTTTTATTTTCCTCCTAGGAGTTCGAAGGTTAAAAAGAAATCTTTCCTAGCATGGAACTTTTCTCATTTTTTTCCAGACGCATCACCGACAACAAAGATAACCGTCATCAGAACATTCTACCGAGGCTTGACTCAACTGCAATAAACTCTTTCACTGTCAATAAGTATAGAGGATGGTAATTAGCTTGTTTATAAGGAAGAATTGTGAACTGAAATTATATTGTACCAGCTGATTATTTTAATATTTCTTCTGTACGTCAGAACAGAACAGCAGTAAAGAAAAGAATTTACGAGGGACAATTGGTAAACATATATCAAGCCTTTGTCCACGCAACACAAGCACATGGCCCTATCAAATCCTGCAGCGTTGACTTTCGGTAATTAACTCTATCAGCTTTACAGCTAGTTTTACGCAATATGCTTTTGCATAGACACGTAGGCAAAATACACAGAAGGGGCTCAATGTCTCCTGACTAAAGCCAATGCTCTTTGCCGTCGAAACATTGACAGTTATTATGAATCCATGGCATGGCTGAGCATAGGAATAATAATATCTGCACCCAAAAGCAAAACTAGAGCAGGCTGAAGATTGATTTACATCCCTGAAATATTGCCAAAATGTAGGACCAACAGCCTAACTTAAACTTCAATCCTTCTGTATTCTTGTAGCCTCACTTTTACCAGGATACAAACATCTGGTGGCCAATGTCCTTCTCCCAATTCCAAATAGAACACGACCCACCCCCACCGTGCGGCTTGGTCGTTTCTTCTCTCTATGTACCAGCTTCCCTATTTTTTCTTTCCTCTTGCATTTTTGCACAATTTTTTAATTTCCTCCAAGAGAGATGCTTAGTATTCTCTCCTAAAACTTTTGGGCAATACTTGAGGAATTATTCAGGCCAAAAGCTGGTCTTCTACACCAAATCGTAACAGTCTCGGAGATGTTGCAAATTGAGACCAGCGGCGGGGATGCATCATACTGTAGTAGGCAGAGCAGAGGATGACGCGGGGTGATTGGGGTCACGTGAAACATAAGCAGAAAAGAACGTTTCGCAAAATGACCTTTCTTCGCCCTTTATACTGAGTCAGCATATTTTTACACAACACAGTATAAATCCTTCTCAAACACAAACAGGACAAGTTTGATCTTTGCTGTCGTAGAGTGCAAGGACATTTCCAATTCTCCTCCTCCTTTCCGTCAAAATATGTAATCAACAAAACTTGCATTCATTATTTTAATTAGTCTTTCCAATTACATGTCCGGCCGAAACAATAAGCTTGAGCATTATTAAAGTCTATTCATTAACTACCTCTTCTTTTATTTTGGCAACAAATTCTTAATAGTAGCTACCCAAATGACGGCTTCCTAATTACTGGGCCGTCAATCCCCTCAAATTCTACGTGAAAACTCACCTTCATTCTGACTTTCAAGAACATGTGGCATTAAGATTATACCCAAATGACAGCTTACCTGGATTCATATTTTAATATTTTTAGTTAGCATCATTTTGTATCAGCAGATACTGCCAATGCAATGCCGCTAATCTGGTGCACAATTTAATTTAATTATTTTGTAGTTATAACTAAAAATGGTCAATATATTGACCATTTTACATGGAAATGCAAGACAAATCCACATCTAATATTCTCTAAAGCTACATACCATTTTCATAGAATCCAAATATCCTTTTCTTTACTTTTGTTCAAAAAGGTCCAGTAATTTTAATCGTAGTTGATACCCGAAAAAATATTCTGGTTGAGTAAGTCAGTAGCCCTCAAGTCATTAAAGATATTATTAATTGCATCTGGACTGTGTACATTTCTTTGCAGAACAGCTATCGTTAAAGATTGCATCTACTTAAACCACCAGTGACTGCAGTTAATGATTAGTATAGCAATATTAACTTGCTCTGAAGTAAAAGCCATTATTCCAAGACCAGCATCAACTAAAGTACGCACAGCGAGCCCTAGCGTCCACTATCTTAAACTAATTGTAACTAAATTGCCCTTAGGCGGTCAGACCTACCACTAGAATAGTTCACGATATTAACTCTAGAGAGAGCCCAAACCTCGTTAAACCAAACCTATAGCTAGCGTCACCACATGAGTGTAAAGCAGTGCTCCACTCCACATGCCATCGCCAAAACATCTTCCAGTTGCAATTCTCTAAGAAAACAAAGAAGAAACGGGGCATAGTGATTCATCTTCTTTCACTGATAAGCACCACGCATCTTACTAAATTCAATTTTAAGAGTCAATCGAACCGACTCATAAAGCTCTACACCATTGTTATCCGAGCACACATTTTTGAAACTTAGGTCTCAACTTAAAATTAATCATGCCAACGACTGCATCAAATTAGTGGCACTTTCCCCAAAAACTTAATCATTCTTCTTGAAAAATATGAAACGTCACGAAGATATACAACTTCCTTTACATAATATCCAGTAAACGCTTACTGCACTGCAATTAACAACAGTACAATAGAGTTTAAGAGCTAGTCATTATCCCTCCATCCATCTCACTCCTTGATTCCGATACAACGATTACTCAAAACGCTACTTAACAACAGCGTAGCTCCGCAAACATAACTCTTCAACATGCTACTATCATCCCTTCGAATTGCACCTTCATTACTTCAATTCAAGCTCAATATTACCACAAACCTAAAACCAATTCAAAGCTATTTCGTATTCGAAAGCAATCCAAATCAATTCCATCCTCAAACCTTCCCCATTGAACCACACAAACCAGCCTCCCAACTCAAACGCCATCTACCACACATCCACCAACTCACCAAAGGAGAGTAGGCTAGCCTACTTGCCTCGGTTGAGGTGCGATTGGAATCAGCACGAGGCCTCTGTCGGCTAAATGGGGGGGACGTTATTATGTAGTGCACATGTGATTGGAATCGATATCGGCTAAAATCGTAGCATGAAGCCTGTAAAGCGCGGAGGGATATGGTTAAAAGGGACTCTTTAAGGATTTTTACATTCTATACTTGGATTTACAAATTCGCGATGCTTTCTACCCCATGTGTAAAATTCACGGGATTAACTCTTTAGCATTGGACGTTGGCTTTGCTTTGAAAACTTTCACAAAAAGTCCCAATAGTTTTGGAGCAAAAAGGAAGGGAGAGAGAGAGCAATAAGTTTTAAGAGGAGCTCAAGGGAGAATTGGAGAGCAACCTCTTTCTCTTGGGACGACATTTGAGGCCGTGTCGTGCATATACCTTGAGAGCTTCCTTATGTAGCACATTCAGATAGGGGGGTAGTGAATTTTTCCTTGAGCTAGGATAATATTATATGTGAAAGCCTTGAGAGAGAGGCACCGACATTCGTTTGCAATCATCCCGTAGTAGACAGCTCAACCAGCGAGTATATAATACATCACGGCCTAATAAGTGACTGGGGGGAAAGTATGTACACTTGGAGATAAGGACAGGGACACTGGGAGGGAGAGAGAAATAGGAAACTTATTTGTCGTAGGAGGAAAAAGATAATAATAATATAAGTAATAATATAATATGTAAATAAGGCAAACGGCTAAAGGAGAAAATATAGAGAGTGTGGATTGTTAAAATAAGGAATGCATTATTACGGTCCGGATTAAAGAAACGAGAATAGGAGTGCAGTCTCTGTGTATCTTGCATCTAGAGTGTATTTACCTCCGCTGACGCACTCCATTACATTAAAGTACTTGAAGTAGTAGTACACAAGGAAGCGTAACTATAGTTAGATAAACTTGCATCTTAGCTAGAGTTTATCATTCAATTAAAGTAGTCTCTCGGATGATATGGAATTGAGTGTATTACTTCTTTATCCAAGTCATATTTTTTGGCTCATTCCTACTCCTCAGCAATACAACAACAAAACAAGCAGATATTAATAATAGCCACACAGTCAGTGTATCACCAAGGAATAAAAAAAGCCTTCAAATAATATAACCGTTTCTTCAACTTAATGTGCGAAGCGTTAGCAAATTTGAGTTGAGAAAGGGAGAGAAAACGTGTGTCTTGCGAGAAAGTGTCCATCAACTCGCTCTCTCATCACAAGATTCAATTGAGAAAGTAAAAGGAGGAATAGAATGTTTCACCAGTCTGTTCTTCTTAATAGTTAATTAACTTTTGTGAACATTTACTTCCGATTTGATAGGGCAACCAGCCAGACGGTGTGACTGGTCGCATGCGGTTAGCCCAGCCGATATTAAACAACTGGATGGCAACCAATCGCAGATTCTTTAAGTTTGCTCCATCGTGTCTCCGCTTTTCGAGTTTCTGTAAAACTTCGTCGCCGTGTCAATGGTCTCATAGTGTCGTCAAAATCCTGTGCCAGAATTCATCTATTAAATATTAACTTTTACCCAATCAAAAGATTCCGAAAGAGACAGAGCTCAAGAACCGAACGAGTGACATTTTATATACTTATTGTTTTATAATAGAAATCTACAAAAGTATCCTATTTTGAACTGTTTCATTCCTTCATAACAAAAGACCATAACAGATGCATGAATTTTGATACACTTCTGAGGAATCTGTGTGATATCTTTCCTGGAAAATCTACAATTATATCAAGAGACGTTAATAGTATAGTGAAAAAATACATTTTAATGTGATACTAGTGTATAGCCAAAACCGGAGTTGTGTCACTGCTTGAAAGCGGACAGTTTTAATTAGATAAAGCCGGAAAGGCTTTGACTGATAAGGGAACAAGTGTCGGTGATTTCGAACTGGATTTTATTATTCTTCTGGATTTTCTGTCGTTGCATTCAAGTGAGTTACTTGTTTTATTCCAATTAGAGATTAGTTTGATTTGATCTTTCGTGTATGTAATTAATAGTTTAAGTATCTATTGTCATGATTATAGCATTACAAATTTTCCCCTTGTACATAAAAGTGATTCGTATTATATCGATATCCTGTTCTTGTATTTCGAAGAGCAGTATCAGCGTTTTACCGATTTAGATTTCTGTAGCTACATTATAATTCTCGTTCTCTTTAGGTTTTACCATAAAATCTTTACTTCAAATCTCGTTTTTCTTCATTCTGTCTCTATCCGGTTGCAGCTTGTGGCTTACTTATGTCTATGTTCTTCTATCGTGAATTTTCATTTTGTTAGTTGTATTGATGCATAGGTGGAATGTACGACGCATTGAGCGTGACCATATTTGAATGTGGTGCATTTTGACGTTGCTAGAGTAACGCTGCATTTTTCTCATCAGTGTCAAACAATTACTGATTTGTTTCAAGGGACGCCGCGTCATGATCATCTCTTGACACGTAATTGCGTTCTGAATTAATTTGCATTTCAATTTTTCATATTTAGTTATTTGGGTTAATTGTGAAGGCTCATTGGGCTGCTTGGTTTGAGTAACATGCTGTCATTGCCGTGTAGCGTGTTTAGTGTTAATGCATACGAAAAGTCCTTAGTGGATTTAAGTTCAGGGATTCCGCTTTGCTTTGTCAAGGCTTTTGGCTTTAGGAGGATGACTGGGTATGTAACGTTTGCTGGTGGAAAAGTGGGAAGTGTGTGAAATTAAATCACTTTAATGTAGCTTGTGAAGGGAATCATGTTATAGGTCTGCCTGATGTGTGTGAGGGATTTGATTGAGGCCCGCGACATATATTCAATCTCTGTCCTGTATAACCCAACTACTTGGACTATTATATTAATCCTCCTTACTTAGCTTGAGCCTACTTAGCTCCCACCGAGCATTACATTATTTTACTCGGCATTTATAATAATAAGGAAAGAGAATGTGGGCTTTATACTACATCTTGTAGCGGTTTGGAGGTTGAAAGTATGAAGCAAGCAAAGGAATGAGAGCTCTATGAAAGTAGATTGCTTCAAGTATAAAGGGAAAAGGTGTAAAAGGTGTGTGTGTGTTCTGTTCTTATTGTGTTGTGTGCCAGGTAGGGGCTAGGTTAGGTGTGGAGCCGCGAGTGCATGAAGGGTTGCATCCAACCATGCCCAGTCACTGCATATACACAACCTCTCTTGCATGCGTTGAATTAGTTTAGGACAAGGTGAAATATGTATATGAGAATGGAATATGTTTAACTCTGAGCTTTTATATCGTATTTGTAATTGTTGTCCATGAAAATTAAGGTCTTTCTCATTTGCACTTGAGTCTGAAGGTGTTCTTCCTCTGTAATCTATGCACGCTCCTGCTATTTAGAGTAAGAAAAACATCAAGAAGGAATAACACAAGTCTGCCGCAATCCTAACTATAATCTTGTAAACATCATCCTCATCACAGTCTCTTAATATCAGTGTCTTCGGTCAAACGTTTGAGAGACAAGAGTGAGTTAGTTTCACATGCATCCCAAATTGCAGGCTTGGCCAAACTTTGCCAATTTACGTATCGTGCCGGATTTGGAGAGGACACTTGCCAAATCATTACATTCTGCGGATTCTGCAGATGTGTGTGTGCACGAGATCCACATTTCCAATGGATTGCCTTTAGCTTGACGTAGAGGTCGGTCTTCTCTCTTTCTCTCCCTTTTGCTCCTCCTGCTTCAAATAAACTTGGTCGGCCAAAAGAAAGAGAAGACTCGGCCGGGCTGCAAAATATATATATTATTTCTGCCTATGTTTAGTCTTGCCGTACGACAGCAGTTTTCAGTTTTTGGCTACAGTATAGTGCGACGTGGAATGTTTTGCGGTTAAAGTTAATAATTTTATAAATTACGCCATTACGTACGAAGCTACCGCTATGGAATAATACAGTGTTGTGCTAGTGCTTTCAATTAGATTGAGTCCTAGTTTGTCTCGAAAATGTTCTGTTTAGGAAAAGTCAGTTTCTAAGGTAATTAGTCCCATAAGCCATATTAGCCGTTGTAGCAATGTAAGAGGGATTGAGCGTTGCTCATGAAAAGGCGAACGGTGATGAACTTGTAGGAGCAACTGCTAGAATGATGATGATGGAACTTAATTGTGTTTGTGACAATTGTTATGATAAGTACTAATTTAAGTATTGTCTTTTTCAGTTTTAAGGTTTCATGGTATTGGAACCTGATAGTGGGATGGCTAGCGTAACGCGTGTGCCCTCCCCACCCCCACCGGAAGCAACAACACCTGTGGCGGAGAATTGGTGTTACACACAGGTAAAGATTAGAATTAAAATTACAACTTTCTAAATTAATTGAATCATCATCTGTTTAACATGATCTTGATATTTCATTGCGCATCTTTCTTTTTCCACTTTTGTAGGTGAAGGTAGTCAAGTTCTCGTATATGTGGACAATTAATAACTTTTCATTCTGCCGAGAGGAAATGGGAGAAGTCTTGAAATCATCAACATTTTCTGCAGGGGCGAATGACAAGCTCAAATGGTGTTTAAGGTAATACAGTTAACCATATTATTCACCGTAATAATCGGCATTTTTCCTTCGGGAGGATATTTTATCCGATGTATATATATATATATATATATATACATAATATATTGATCTTACCACCATCACTAATGTATCCATTGCTGTTGCAGAGTAAATCCAAAAGGGTTAGACGAAGAATCCAAGGACTACCTATCGCTCTATCTCTTACTTGTGTCCTGTAATAAATCCGAAGTAAGAGCTAAGTTCAAATTCTCAATTCTGAATGCCAAAAGAGAAGAGACCAAAGCTATGGGTAAGATAATATTTTGGATATAGTATTTTATTTTTAAAAATGATTAACCGTAATTCATGTAAATTGAGGTGTGTCTAAACATTTTTATTATTATTTCTTCTAGAATCGCAACGCGCGTATAGATTCGTACAGGGTAAAGACTGGGGGTTCAAAAAATTTATTCGACGGTGAGCAAGAAATCCAGCACTGATTTGATACTCTTTGATATAGCTTATTTACTGACTTTGTTTGCTTATTCTGTTTTTGCAGAGATTTTCTATTAGACGAAGCCAATGGTCTATTGCCAGATGACAAATTAACTATTTTCTGTGAAGTATCTGTAGTGGCCGATTCCGTCAATATCTCTGGACAGTCAAATGCTGTGCAGTTCAAAGTAAGTTTCTACCTTAATTTCATTGTGATATCTGTAAGTCTTCTTTTTTACCGAGAAATAATTTATGTTTATAGGTACCCGAGTGCCGACTGAGCGATGATCTCGGTGCTTTATTCGAGTCTCAACGGTTTTTTGATGTCACTTTAGCAGCTTCAGGTATGAATTGGGATCATACGATTTTTTTAAAATCAAGTTACAAACTTATGTGTCGATGTTTGAAAAACTTACTATTGTTTCATGTTTGAAGGCAAAGAATTTCAAGCCCATAAAGCTGTTTTAGCTGCCCGTAGTCCTGTATTTGCTGCCATGTTTGAACATGAAATGGAAGAACGAAAGCATGTAAGTTTGAATATTTAAGCTGATTGCCACGCGTAGTGAGAAGTTTATCACAACATGATAATAATTTGCTGAAATCAAATTCCATGAATACTTATATTGTATTCTCGTTTATTTCCAGAATCGTGTAGAAATAGCTGATGTGGATGTGGATGTATTGCGTGAAATGCTAAGATTTATTTATACTGGGAAGGCGAGTAGTTTAGAAAAGATGGCTGATGATCTCTTAGCTGCTGCTGACAAGTGAGTTAATAGCTGACGTAATAGCATTTGTGTAAAGTAAATTTTGTTCTCCGGTTAACAGGTTTTTAATGCATTGGCAATTCCATTATCGCAGATATGCTTTGGAAAGGCTGAAAGTAATGTGTGAAGAAGCACTGTGCCAGGGTCTCTCAGTGGAAAATGCAGCAGATGTTCTCATATTAGCTGATCTGCATTCAGCTGACCAACTGAAAGCTCAGGCTATAGATTTCATTAATGCGTAAGTTTATATTCTCCGAAGAATTATGAAACGATTTTGTAAAAGTCTGAACGCAATACTAAAATTTGTTGTGTGGGAAATAGACATGCTACCGATGTGATGGATACTTGCGGATGGAAAGCCATGGTTCATTCGCACCCCCACCTGATAGCTGAAGCATTTCGAGCTCTTGCTACACAACAAGTTCCACCGATAGGACCGCCAAGGAAAAGAATTAAGCAAAACTAGATTTTATGAGGGGATGAATTACCTGTTCTAATTATAACTATGAAACGAATAAGGAGATATCTCAGACTATGTGCTGTGCTGTATTAGTTTTTGCACTGAAGTTTTGGCTTAGTTAGCATTCTGCACCAACATTGATACGAAAACTACAAGGGATTTATTATGTTTCCCAAAGACCAAACATGGTTTAACATTCATCAAAATGATTCCGTGCTCTTTTCAATTTTTACGAGGGCATCAGCGTGTTACCATACAACCAGCGCTTGTTGTTCACAATTTATGTCAATTTGCAAATATGTTGCATTCATAACTATTATTAGGTTAATTTCTTTGTCTTCTGTGCGTTCTTCATGTACAAATTGGACTATGTTCATTCGTAGAATCACTGGATGCTGCTATCTAGTTGTAGAAAATGAGATGCGTTCGATTTAAAAATACATCGTGTTCACGATCAAATAAAACAAAGCACATACAAAAGAAACGGATGTAATTCATTTGGTACTGACAAATGCAGTACTTATTTTACTTTACATTTGATTCGCAAGTTCATTTCATTGGTATCAGTAGAAAAGCGTAGGGTAATTGAGAAAGTCGTAGCTTAAATGAAACATGATATCCTTAATCAAATTTACGGTATTACAACTTACAATTTCACGATTGTTACTTATTCGTTACTTTTTCCTTCCTTGCACGTAAGGACTCTTTGATTTGCTCAACCTTTATACGTAACTGTTCGTTTTCTAGTTCCTTCTCATTAGAGCTCATCATACGTGCCTTTTTAGATTCCGGAGCGGTACTGCTTGAGGAACACTTGGAAGATGAGCAAGTTGAGGGCGAGGGGGTGGAAAAAGAGGATGGAGAACTGGTGCTACCAGCGGTACTGGTACTAGCACTAGCACTAGTATTGCTACTACAACTACTGGAGGCAGCGGTCGATGAAGTCGACGAAGAGGATGCTGATGAGCTCGTGGAAGACTCCGAAGACGTAGGGCGCTTTTTCGGCTCTGAAACCAGTTTCAAATCATACATTGTAATTAGCATCCGCCCACAATATCCAGTTCTGATCCACATGCATTTCAAACTGTATTCTTCACGTACCCATTCCTCCGAGCAAATCATTCAAAATGTGAACAATCGTGGACACATGCCTCCTTGGCTTACCCAGTCCATCTTGTAATGCCGGATTCAAGGTTCCTGCAACATCGATCATTTCGTGTCGTGAGTATAATCACCTCGCAATACCTATACAGTTACGTTTCCTCCTATACTTGCACCACTGCCATGCAATGATGTCACGGAGCTACTATCTGCACATTCAAACCATCTAGTGACTGCAAATGAATCATTTTGTAGGCTAGGTATAGCCTGGTAAACCAGTTGTACCATATGCAACCGATTATATCTAGCTCACTCTGTCTAAGAGAAAACGATGATAAATCATCGGAAATATTAGCTTAATTAGACATGATTACTCCTAGCAGCTCAGGCACAGCATACATAAGTAACAATAAAAAGGCTCTACTTTTGAATTATTCAAAGTCTCAGATGTAGCCTACAGCCTATGTTTTTGAATACTTAAAATTCTAAGATCTAATTCACCATAAAATAACCTGCAATTCAAAACTGCTGCAAAACAATACCTGAGAATGTTCCAGAGTAGACTCCCTTTCCATGATGCTGCATATGGTTTGTAATGGATTCATCTCTGGTGACATGGTTAGAAAGCTTCTTAAGTGTATTAGTTAAATTACGCGAAGCTTCGGCAAGACTTGATCCTTCTGCAGGACCATTTCCGGAATTTGCCCCCTCGGTAGTTGCTCCTAGTAAACAAAAATTCATAAATATGCTGGCTTGAAACACTCAATCAGTGGCTCACATGCTTTTACATAACATACATATAGAGCATGACACGGCAAATTTTGCCAATCGAAAAAAGCTACTAACTAACCTTTGGAAAGTTGTAGCTGAATAAGCATCACATGATCTCCGAGTCTCATAGTTAAATTTAAAGGTGATTTTCCACTGAGGAAGTCTCCCACCTGACTATCATTGAGACCTTCAAGGGCTTCCAGAACACTTTGTTCGGGTCTTTGCGTCTATAAAACAATTCAAACCATTTTTTAAATTCAACTCACATCAATCAGTTTATCCGCTTTCCATACCCCCATAACTATCGATAGCTCAGTCTTCGCTATCTTCATCAGACACCGAACCTCCAAGTAACCCAGGTATCGGCAATCGACCCGATTGCAATCATAATTTCGCCTCCTCTTTTCCAATCTATTCACTAACTTTATCCACTTTCATCAATATCCAGCTTACCAATAGTCCAGTCTCAACGGATGGTACCAAAGATATCCGAGATCCATCAGCGAGTCCATAATCACAAACTTGACCTGAAGTAAGCAATCTAAAAGAACCAAACAATTCCAATTATTTTCACCTTCCCTTCATCAATACTCGTTTTCTCTTTTTATCTCTCCTCCACCAACTTTGAACTTACCTATCTCTATGAAGGAGACAAATTTGTTCTTTAGAGACTTTTAATTTCTTAGCGATGGATTTTTTGAGGTTATCAATGGACTCCTCTTGTCTAACTCGAAAGTCGAAAGTACCCCCAGTGGTAGGTGCAATTTCAAGGCAAATTTCTCCAGTCGCAACATTTCGATGAAGCGGTGAGCTAGTAGTAGGAATCTCCATGAATGATTGTGATTTCTTCATTGAACTTCAATTCTAGTTCCGTCTGATTCTTAAATCCTTAAATCTTCCTTCCTACCTATTTCTGTATATTCGATATTATATTTATTTGCTGCGTCAAAGTTTAGTTCGTCGTCGATTATTATTGTAAATATTTCCTTGAGTAATTAAGCCTATATATATAGTAGATTTTAACCGAGGTGCGGTCCAGTCCTTCGCTAATCAAGGGCGAGTGTTGAATTACTTATTTCATTCACCATCCAACATGTGCACACAATCTCGTTTCGAAACCCCTCCTAATTATTTATCCATACGTTTTAATATCCCTGCTTAATTAAAACTCGTAGTTGATTGTTTTAAATACGGTATTTGCTTTCTAGGCCGACCAGCGACCAAAATAGCAGTTTTATATTTACTTAATTTTCAAACCTACTCCCCTTGCTTTCTACGAGTTTTTCACAATTAGATAATTATTACGAACGTTAAAATCATACAGTTCGTCACTTCTGGGAAATTAATTTCGTAGTATATATTATATTTCTTTTTTTTCTTCTCCCGAGTACAAAGAACTCGCGAGTCTTGCTTGATAATAGCCAATGTAATGGTAGAATCTTCAACCTTGAGTCATCGGCCTGGAGTTTATATCCTGAAACTAGAGGCAATGGTTTAGTATCGCAATTTCTTCTTCCACGGCCGCCAACTTAATTATCCAACCCACAATACTACTCACCATGTATCCCGATGTATTATCAATCTAAACAATTATATATTTATTAACCGTCTTCCTTTAATAAAATATATTTATAGTAGCCGACTGGAACAACAACTGCTGCGGTTCTTTCCTTCCAAAGCTACAAGCTTCTGGATCTGCTTATAAGAACTCATAGAATTCACACACACACTCAACACCAGCCTGCTTTTCAATGTTCAAGCACTGAGGATGACGATGCGGTTGTTGTTTTTTCAAAGAAAGGCAGACAAACTTGCAATGCTGTAGCATATAGCAGTAGGACGGACCACAGAGGCAGAATAGGTAAAAGCACTACGAGCAATAGAGTGCACCACCAACAACTGTTTCCTTATGGTATTCCCTTACGTTAAAGCAGCGAATAGCCCGAGGATTTATAGAATCCAGCCTGCTTCTTTCTACTGCAGAAGAAGCTTCTTCCCAGGCTGCCAGGTAGCAGAATCCCAAGGAAAAATTCTCCTTCACTCACCAAAAATCCAATAACAAATCTCCTTTGTTTATAAATCAATTTCAAACTTTAAACCCATTTTCCTTCCGTTAAAAATCAAAACCGTTTCCTAGTTACAACGCAACACTTACTGCTCCTCTATATTACAAAACCCAAGGAGGGCAAACACAATCTCACAGATCAACACATAACCAACAATACTCTAGCAGCACACACACAATATAATTCTCACAGAGGATTCCATAGACAGTTTCGCAAAACCCATAGCAAAATACAGCTTCACCGTCTCGTATTACTTGTCCGAGATTCACAACCAGAAACCAGAATGAATCCTCTTTTCCCTGGCATAGAACAACATTTAAGTTTAACACAACTAAAACCTCAACAAGGCTTCCATCATCAATCCCCCCGTGAATCCATGAACGAGAAGAGGATAACACGGGATATGATGCAGTTAGTTTAGTCGTAATGGTTTCATAGGACGGAGCAGTTATATGCCAGGGGAACAGGAGCATACTACAACAAATACAACAACCCGACTTTAACACCAGCCCTAAAGCCTTACTTAACTTACTTGATTGCAATAATATTGCAAGTCTCCTGCCTTTATATTTGCAGTTTCCTCCCTCCAATCCGTCATATATATAGCATTAGGATGTAATTCTCCTAGGGAGCGCCGCTAAAGCTCCTTACACTATTATGTGTAGAGATAGTCCGCTTTTCTGCATCTCCTTCATCCTTTAACGCATCCTTACGGTGAGTATATGATTGCAGTTCAAACGGACGGCGGAAGAAGAACGTGCAGCGACGGACATGGTAACGTAAACCTGAGGGAATGACTACAGTGTAGTCAGTCAGAAGCAGCAACATATGTATGCTATCCTCCTCATCATCACCGCATCCCAGGATGACGACAACGGAACTCAGGAGTGATGAGAGGATTCTGCATAGCCTAGGACAGGGAAGTGTGACATCTTCCCAAGGATATATTGAACGAAAATAAGCGTCGATGCAATTTCGTTACATACTGCTCTTACGCTACTACGATATGATGTCGGAGAGACGCTTTTCCTCACAAGCTTATACGTTTTCGCTACTATTCTCTGAGAGCTAAGGACTAAAGTTGCTACACAACACATATTTATAGTTGCAGGTCTCAACGTTCATAGTTCAGTAGCGCTTTTCCTCGCTAACGAAATAACTGCCTTTGAAGGAGTGAGCGCAGTAATGTGTAGCCGGAATAATCCAGCTAATGTGCGTAAAATCCGCCGTTTCCCAAACTCGGTAAAATCGGATAGATAGCACCGTTACATTCACATTTGCATCGTACCTTTTTTCCTCTCAAAAGTTAAGTGCAGGAAGTCAGAAGAGTATGTAGCGGGAGGCACTTACATATTTCAAGGATTTAGAATGGCTCAAGATTAAAAAACGTGAGCAACTCGGACGTAATGCAATGAAGGGTATGAAGTAAGCGTAACAACAGTAGGAGGGAGCGGAGTCATCATTATCGCCCTAGGATTTATAACAAATTCCTCTCAAACAGCTATAACGTTTCTTCCTCCTCCGTTCCTCTGTCAGTCAGGTGAGGGATTTAAAGGCTTGTGGGTTGATGAGGAAGGTATAAGATACAGGTAGGTAGAGGAGGAAGTGGGTAGGACACGCGGTAATCAAGCAAAGGTATGGGGAGAGAGAGCAGGTCTGAGGAGGATGAAACGGGAGGTTTACTTTAGTTTTCAGTTACTCCTATGAAACATCTTTTTGGAAGAAGACGAGTAAGTTGTTTTCATTCACAGAGAGAATACAAGTCTGCAACCGTAGCTTTAAAAACTTTAATCAGTTTCCTTTGAAGAGCTTCACTGAGAACAAGGCGTCTCGTCTCACAGCCTTTCGTTTCTTCTTCTTCTTTTCTTCAACGCGATAATCCTCCGAGCCCAGAATTGAGGTTAGATCCCCGTTATCCGCCACACTTTTCTTCTGGTCCTGTAGTTCACACATGCTTGAGCCTTAGCCTAACCAGGGGTGAAGCTAGCCCAACATGTACTTGCACCATCTTTAAGGCTTATTTTCAACAATATAATGACCAACCAGGACCAGGCACTACACTGCACTGACTGCACCCACCAACGCCAACATTCTATCCAAATAACAAACGTTTACAACCTTCCTTCCCTCTATAGCTCAAATCTTCTTCTACGCACATGATCCAGCATTTCATTTCCCTGTCCCATCCCTCTTTCTTAAGATGTTTTCCTTGGTCCTTGGCTCCCTTCTTGAGGACAATGCGTATCCCTGAGAGTGAACCGGGGCATTGGAAAAACTGCCCTAGGGTTAAAAATCCCTTGGAGATGATATCTTCAATACGAGCTATTTTGTAGCATTAGCTTCCTTTTTCCAACGACCAGATACAATTTCTCATAAACTCCAAGTTCTGCTAACAGGCGGAAAGATTCGGTTCTCTCCTTGTAAAATCCACACGTTCTGCTTTGCTTATTCAAGCGTTCGACTCTGTTTCTCTTATGGCTTGATTTATACCGTTCCGTGGAGAGATTACCTGACTCTCGTGCGGGGAACGGGCGGTAGATGTCGGGCTCCTGTTGGCGAAACGTTTACGATTCGAGTTCACAATTCGCATAATATATAATAGACCCCGCGCTTCTCGTAACTTTGAACTTTGGACTTTGTTGGAACAATTTTTTAGACTTAAAATAATTCTTTCCTATATTCACTATTACTTCATTCTTGAACATTACTATCTTAATTTTCATCTAACAAAGAATAAAACGCTGGAGATATTACATTAGTTTAAGTTTAGTTGGCAATTATGCGTAAGAAATATCAAGCACATTTCTAGTTGGAGCAGATATAGTTACATTATAAATATAAACCCAAAAAAAGTAATTATCCATGGAATCCCACGTCTTCAAAATCCAGACCATACAACAAAAAGATATCAGGTTACATTTCCCTGTATTTTCCTATTTTATCCACCTTCGAATCATGTACCATTTTTTATACACTCGAAATAAAACTGCACATTCACAATCATGACATGTAGCAAAACATCCCCAGGAGGGCTTCTTCTTTAAAGCGGAGCTTGACAGTCGGACAGTCTAGGAGAGATAAGATTGGATATTTAGCACTTCTCAACTAAACATTCTTCAGTATAAAGCATTCTATTTAAGTATAAGGTCAGTTACGCAACAATTTCCACGTTCATGATTAAAACTCACGTATATGAATGTGGAGCACTCCTGGGATTATTTACCTTTATCTACCTTTTTAGGCCTCCTTACTTTTGCTCGGATGGTAGCACAGACCTGAGCTCGCAAAATTTGTGTAGATTAAATACATGAGCGGATTATAAATTGCAATCAACTCCCATGTCAGAGACTCATCTTCATCTTCATATATACTCTTTTAGTGTCTCGTATCCTAGCCTAGGGATAGGCTAATACCATCCAGCTGCAGACATTTTCTCTACCTGTAATCTACGGGATTGTGCAGATGAAGGAATATAACTCTCTCTCTCCCAAACCCACTTTTCACAGACTCTTTTACTGCAAAACTTGGAAGCTACAAATTACAATTATGCTATAAAATATAGAACCGTATGGAGAGAAGAAGGCACAAGAGGCGAATATTTCCAAGTTAAGAGCACGGCGATAATCCAATCCAACTCTCATGATCCTGTTCATAACCCTCTACAATTTTCCTCCCTTGCTACCGCGCAAACGCCACATAGAATAAAGGTTCCGAATTCATTAACTTTTTATGAGCGGAAGAATTATTAGTGCAATTAAGGTGTCTTAATGAGGAGCGGACGTAGAGATTACGGTAAACTTTGAGTGCTTTAACGAGGAGGTTAGATCGATAATATTTTCTCCTCCTTCCCGATTCGTATTAAACAGGAAAGAGAAAAGAAACATTCTAGTAAATCTAACAAACGGTTCTATTCTCTCCGAATCTTTCCCTTTACCAAAATCATTACTTCTTTGTGCAGTTTTTGGTTTTACGGCTAATTTCAAGCCAAGATTCTCAATTCCCACATATGTCTGGTTTCTCATTTGAAAACTTGGTAGCAGTTGTTTCTAGCTGAGCGGCTGGTTTAAATCTTAGTAATAAGTCTAGCATTTATTTAACTTGGAAAATATCAAAACTTTTTAGTCCAATTAAAACCACAGCGTATCTTATCGTACCCATTACATGCTCTTATGAGTTTAAACGGAAAACGTTTACGTCTATAGCCATGTTCAGATCTTATTCATCCACCAAAACTATTTACGACACACCCTCTTCCGTAACCTCTATTTTTCATGGTATTATAGTCATTCCCGTCTTGGTTTTACGCCAAATCCTCCTTCAGAACGTTAACGATTCCCTTATAAAACTCGAACTTCCTCCTTCAAATAACGGAAAGTCTCACACAAATCCTTTTCTTCTCCATTTCTTCTCGGCACAAATGTGTTGTATCATCCAGGAGTTTGCAAATGTTTCGAATATATCTACAACATTAAAGCGATAGCGATAGTAACAGGCGGAAACGTTTCCGCAATTTGCATTTAAATAAAAAACAATATTATCATCACGGCGATTGAAAGTTTGCAATGATAAAGTAGCTGATGCGGGACGAGGGGATTGAGGAAGGAAACGATGAAGACGGGGATGGAATTTAGAGCTTTGCAAATCTAGAATTCTATGATCAAACGAAAGGACGAGTGAGTAGGAGAGCAAGGTGCATGAAGACGACACAGTATCTCCTTCATGATTACCCCAGCTTTCTCTCAACCTCAATTACTAGCCGCCTCTACTGTGCTATCCCTCCAACAGCCTATTTGCAGTATAACGGTCTGGACCGGAACTAGGGTATCTCCTGGAGATATATATATATATATATATATATATATATATATATACACCCGTTGCCGCTGAAATCAATTACTCGCGTGAGCAGAATATTTACATTGCATTAAATCCCTACAGACTCATATACCATATAGAGTTTAAGACCTTTGTGGCAGGATTGTATCCAGGCAGAATTTCAGAGTTTGGAGTTGATAGAGACAACAAGAGACAAGGGCGGGAAGGGAGGAAGATTAGAAAGAGGAGGAATAGTTTAACACATTTTAATTAATTTCTCAAGAAAGTTTGCCATTCGTAAACACTAGATAAATTACGTGTTCCCAATCTACCAACCACCGACAAATACAACTACATAGAATCAAAAACCAATTTCATTTTAAACCGCCCAAAGAGCTTAATCCTTCAGAAGCATTATTAAGCTCTCGATACTATTCCGTATATCTTTTACATCATTCAAATCGAAATGCACCACTCGGATATATGTATAAGTAAACTGTTGCTTCATCCTCATCCAGGTTTTCTAGCAATGGTGAAAATCTCCATCCGAGTATTTTCAGGACCTTTCTCCGCGAATCTTCAAGCAGAGCGTTTTTAAAGCTGGAGTGTACTTTAATTTCATCATTTATTGGGATGCCGAAAACATACAGAGGGTGGACTATCGCATAAACCGCAAGATGAAAGTTATAGAGCTCCTATTCTGCGGGAGCTAGCTACTTGGCGGTGCGGTAGATTTTAACGAAAGCCCATGTTTTTGTTTATTCAAAGTAAAAACTCCCGTCGTGATAACTTTAGAAATGCCTAAGAAATTCAGTCCAGAAGTTGTAGTCCCCTTTTTATGCCCGAAACGGATGACCCTTGTAGGGTCATGTCGAAGAAGGTCAAAACGTTTGGACGCAGTGTTATTGCCTACACCGGTTCTTAATATAGTGGATGGGAAAAGACGTGACGTCAAAGCAGAAGTTCTTGTATGGCCGGTTAGGAAACCCGAAAAGTGCTGACCGCCAGGGTAGGTGCTGATAAAAATTGACCTAGTAACCGCTAAGTCTTTACGGCCCGATGCTGGATAAATGTATTACATACTAGTTATTTCCAATTGATCAGGCTAAGTATACACCCAGAGCCTTCAAAAAAGTTTCAAACATGACGCAAAGTAATGATGCAAACAACGTTTAGTACATCTGGGTTTATGCACGCCGGGTCGCTGTAGGATTTATTTAATAGGCACTTTAGTACGATACTGATGTTGTATTTTACATAACAATTATTTGACAGGGCCTTAAAATTAGTTTCATGCCGGACTTCAGGCCACCCCTTGAAACTAAGGACCCTTTGTGACCAGGTTCCGTCACAGAACATCTCTAACGTAAGGTCATCAGTAAGTTCAGGTCATCGCTGGGATCAGGTTATCTCAGGTAGCCCGAAACGAGTAGATGAATGAATTCTCCCCCTTTCCATCACAACGTTTCCAGTGCTATCACCACGCAATAAGAATTTAAACAAAATAGGTTATTACTGCTTTGCTTTTTTCAGGTGAACCAAAACTGTAAAGAACGAATTGTAGTTTTGAATTCAACGTTTTGATTAAAACTATAAATGAAATTTTCTCCTCCATGAAGTAGCTGTAGCGAAAGACGGTAAGCCCATAATTCCTACTTCTTTGCTTTAAATTTAAATGTTCTAGCAATGGGTCAGGGATTTGACTATTGAGTAATGTAGAGCGGGAATATTTTAAATTGTAGGTAAAAAATACTAGGGTCTATACTATAACCCGTTTGTCTAGGGGTTCTGATGAATAAATTCCCCTTCTCCAACTTTTTTTTCATCTGTGTTTTTTTGAGGATCCTCAGCATGAATTTAGAGCAGGAAGAAGAGTGTAGGTGTAGTAGGATTGCTTTACAGAGTTAAACTTACGATAGAGGGGAGAGGGAGTAAGAGCGAGAAAAGAGATTTTTCACTATTTCTAGGCCACCTCTTCGCCATTTCTCAGTCCCTGCCTTCCAATGTTTTCTTCACTTTCCCTTCGCTTAAGTTTTTCAAGTAAAATTTACTTCCCCGCTCTACCATTTCTCTGTCCTACTAACCATCATGTCTACCATGTTTGCAAGCCTCGCAGTGCTTTCACCCGGATCCTCATTCTCGTTTCCTGGTTTCCTCCGCATTGGACGGAAAAGAATAGTTTTCCCCCACGAGCTTGTTCTTCCCAAATCGACCCTTGCTTCCCTCGTCGTGCTTTCTATTTTCTTTCTCCACTGGTTGTTCCTCTAAAAAACTTGCTTACGGTTCCCATTTTTTAGACTACGAGAATCCTATTTCTACAAACTTCTCCCATGGAATCTTATGTATTTTCACTTAGAATAACCCGATCATATTCCTCAAAGCCCAGCCTGTCAGATTTCAACGCACCGTGAAGAAAAGAAAGCGGCCGAGAGGAAAGAACAAGAAACCGTCTAACCATGTCTTTAAATCCGTTAACAATGACCAACCGAAATACGAGACCAACATCCTGCAGCTGCAGCCAGTCATCATATTTTGCCAGAAGGTCTGTTTCAACTGTGCTGAATTCCCAGTCAACCTTCCAGCTTTGCTCGCCTGTACAATGTACGTATTACGTTGGATACATACCTATGTATTAACTCTCGAGAAGCAAGTATCCATCTTCCGAAATTCTTCAAACTCAGTAGTTTTCAATCTTTTTTCTCCCTGCCATATTCCCTACCGACTAGCAACCCTGGAGAAAGTTGCACAACCAGGTTTGTACACGCTTCCAAGCACGTTTAATAAACCACTGCTGCGGGCAAACATTCTTTCCCACCATCACACCCACCCTAGCTCCAATTTCCGTACATCTTCTTAATGCTCCGCACACACAAGGTTCAAGACGGAGTACATTAAACAAGGATGTTGTCAGTATCTTATCTTCCCCGTTTACCATGAACCAGTAATCAGTGCGGGGTTGAGAGAGAAAGTCTCTCTCAGAGGACGCCTCCTCTTTGAGCTGAAAAGATGAAAAAATACTAATCCACGCAGCATGTGAAAGTATGGGTGCACTTGGTGAAAGCAATCCTGTTTAACTTAAATATATATATAGACGCGCGTGTACATCTATCATAAATCCCGCATTAGTTGTTATTATTTTATTTTGTAAATGTTAAATGAAAATGTCCCAATTTTTTTGGCACAATATTTAACAAGTAAAGAAATGTTAACATAAAAATCCTAAGTTGCTTTCTCCTTGTTAGCGGAAGGAATTGACAGCAGAAGGAGGGAGTGCTTTCCATGACTTCCAGTAGGATCTAGCCTGAATGCATGAGACTTGGCTTAAGGAAGATGTAGGATGTCCGCTCTTATTATCCCGTTTGAAGATTAAGCAAGTTTATCCTCCGATAATGAGCATTTCTTACGCTTTCTGCACAGAGTGCTGTGACATAAACCATGTTGAGAATTTCGGTTGGATGGAAGTTGGAGGAGAAGGGAATAGCCGGGAATCCGAAGTTATTGTGGACGTGGAGAAGGATGAAAAGATTTCACTAGCTTTTTAAGTAAAGTAAGCAAGAATTTCGTATAGGAAGGCAAAGCACTAGATCTGGAAATACTTGGCAGTTGGTCGATAGTATATTGAATATAGCCAGGTGGTGGCGGATGATTATAAAACTTTCGTGAATCACCTGAAGAAAAATCGCTACTCGAGCTCGCTCCACTATTTACACCTCCGCTTCCTCCTCCATGCAGAATGGAGGAGCTAGCCTCCATTTTGCTAGCTATTTCCAAAAAGTCCAATACGCAAGTTTCACTATGACAGAACAAATTTTCTGCGGCGCCAGCGCCACATCCTGCTTGTCGCTACCAGAAGAATTGGTAGAGATAATGGATGAGATGAGATGGATTATTGACTGAAACCTCCCAATATCCGAGTAAGAGTCTCCTTGCCTACCTCAACCCTTGCTTCTATAAGCTTGAGTATTGAGTGGGATGTGCTAGTGTAACTGCCACTTGACATTACTTCACCTCAGTGACCTCAGATATGACCTAAACGTTGACATGCGGAACCTGGCCCAAAATATGATACCACGTGCCCTTAATTATAACTAGACCTTCGACATGACTTGAGATGAGAGACATGTTTAACTTTTGCAACATACTAAGTAAAAACGTTAAATGTATTTCGGGATGCTGTTTATTAGACAGTGCCGACTAGGCACATTAATTAGGTCCATCGCGGCTGCTTTGCACCAACTCCCTTTATCCATCGCGAGTCTCTATCTACTATTGGCTTCCAATTTTAATCACCAGTAGATTTTCTCCGGGGAGTGAAAAAACCCAGAGGACTTCAACCAGTCTGTCACAACGGTACAAGTACAAGTATACAAAGTTCCCACTCCCAATATCTACCCCGTACCGCCTCCGTTCCCAGAGCCTGGATGTTTCACTGAGCCGAGTAGATAGAGGAGTAGGATAAGCAAGGTTTCCTGATGAGAGACTAGGCTTCGAACCCAGTAACGAACGAGTCCGGAGCTGTAACCACTCCACCACTGGGCCCTCGCTGCAATATACTATACTTCATTTCGGTGTCATGAATTATATTCGAACGACAAGCATCCCTACTTTTGGTTCCTGTTGCCAATATTTTGATGAGTCTAAAAAGGTCTATTTGCCATTCGCATACTAACTTTTCTCCTAGCTGCCCATTCATTTTCTCTGCTTCGACTTTATTATATAATTAAAATGCTTATTGTTTCAATATAATATCGTAATCGTTTCATGAACTTTAAATTGAACTATCAGATTAATATTTTCAAGAGTCATCACAACTATAAAGAAAGATTTAAAGCTTGAATTAACTTTGATTAAATCTCTCTGTTATTTATTTGCAGACAATTTTAAAGTTAAATTTAAAATGCCATGCATAGTTGGAAAACGGAGCAACTTTGGGATGATAGGCATTGAATGGGAACAATCATTGCCCCATATGTAATGATGGCCGCATGTAGTCGTTGCCAAAACATGTCTCTTCGAGGATGAAATCAACAAAATGTATTCTAATTCGTGTAAGACATTAGACCCACAAAGCGGCATGGGTCTAATGATCAAAATTCCGCATACTTGATTTCTGAAATTTCACCTATCTAATGTAGGATACTCGCAGAACACACCTCTCTGTTAGAAAACATTGTTCAAAAGCTGTTTGGAAGGCAGATTTAGTAGAATAAATGAGTGTTAAGCTGCCCCCTCGATCTCAGTCATTTATATCCAGGTGGTGTGGTAATGTTAAACTTAACAAAGGGGAAAATGTCGAAACAAAGAAAAGTTTCATAGATGTCTCCTCTCTGCAATTTATGGCAAATTATTTATATTTATAAATAAGAATGTTATAGTCGACTCCCAGAATATCGTTTTGTTGTACCTGCTCGTTTCACATATAAAATGTATGCATTGTATAGAATATCTACTCACCATAAGTAAATGCAACCATATTCATCTTAATTGAATTGTAACACTTGAGTAGTTGAAATCATGTACGAGCTATCGCGAGTAGAAATTTAGTAGTTTTCTACATTGTGTAGAAACACAAATAGGTTTTCTGATGATCTAGACGGATTCTTTGATGATCCAGGCAGATTTCTGTTCTCGCAGCCTTCCGGTCTCCTTAAGCACACATTTTTGTTCCTGACTGAAGCTGAAGCGCATGTTTCTATCCTTAAGCACAACAGTTTGAAACTACTTTCCAGGATGCAAATTGAAGTGCACTGAGGCGTCAACATAGCAGATCTTATGTTCTGGTGATAACACAGGGCCCGGAGAGCTGAAGTCCCCTGAAGAGGTGCTGATGCACTCCGATTTTCACTTTAGATGTTATTTCATTCATTTAGCTTTTCTTAAATACGACTTTACAGACAAAAAAAGCTCTTAACCTTAAATCGTTATATCGCTAAAAAGATTTCATAACTTTTCCATCATCTTTTTCAGTTTTAGTCGAAGGTTTCACTTCTTCAATCACAATAATGTTGCTTACCTCATTCGGATCCTCATTCTGTAAATTCTAATTTGAAAGGCGTCCGAATCCCGGATTTGTTAACCTTATGCTTATTCGTTTTTTTGTTAGTGCTAGAGGCAATTTCAAGCCCATGCGTATTGCAAACCCTCTCTTATATCTTGCCCTGTAAAGGAGGACAAAAGAAGTTGTGAAATTCAAGAATTGCCAAAACATCACATGCTTAATAATTGAGAACACTCTTGTATTAAACGAAATCATTGGTCTCGGTTTAAAATCTTGCTGGCATATTATTCATATACAAGCTTGTAAATGGCTTGCAACAATTGGTATCGGTACACTCAATCGGAGCCTACTCTGCCTTTTGCCCGTCGATATGTTTTAAATTCTTTAGTTTAGTCCAACACAATCGGTGACTCCAATTTCAGTCTCATACAGCCATCTCGTTGTTCCGGATTAGGGTTCACGGCCTCAATTAATTTTGTTAACCCCCGAACTATGAGATGGAAAGTCGCATTTTATGATGGTGGGAAAAGATACTCTGTGTTATCCGAATCTTTGGGTGGTGCGGTCGTATTTTCAACCACTCCAAATGAGCTACAAGTGGTTTAAACCACCTTATATGGTCTTAAATTGGTTGTAACCTTTTCAGGTGGTCCAAAAGTGGTTGCAACCACCTCAGGTGCCCAAAAGTGGGTGTAGCCACCTCAGGTTATTGCAATTTGCAATTACCTTACCGAACAGCTCGCATAGGAATTTTCTTCTTATGGAGAATCCAATGGTGCCACCTCTGGTTTACTCCACCCGGTTACTGCTGCGGAGAAACATTCTTTCCCACCATCCCACCCATCTCCAATTTCCGTAAATCTTTACGTTGAATCAGGAGTCAGTGGGTTCAGAGAGAACGTCTCTCTCAGAGGCTGCTTCCTGTTTTAGCTGAAAAGATTAAAAAGGTTGAGAGATGAAAAAATAATAATCCACGCTGCATGTGAAAGTATGGTTCCACTTGGCGAAAGCAATGCTGTGCAACTTCTAAAACATTTGGGAAGATTCAAAGACCACGAAATATATCGTTTACTTAAACTCTTTAAAAATCCTGTTCTACTTTCCGCAAATTGCTTTTCCAACATTCACCGTGTAACATTTGACACTTTTACACTTTTCATACCCACCCCGCCCCTTAACGCTTCCCCGACACAATATTAGCTTAGGAGACTAGACATTTCTTAGCTTTACATCTCCAAAACCCATTTTAGCAATTCAACTCAAGTCCTTAGCATTCCAATGCTTTAATACGCTTAACAGGTTCTTTATTGCGCTTTCTGACAGAACAGGCAGTTACATTTTTCTTAAATATATAGACGCGCGTGTGCATCTATCACAAATCCTTATATTTGTAGTTGTTATTTTGGTTCGTAAATGTTAAATGAAAATGATCCAATGGCTTAAGGAAGATGTAGGATGTCCGCTCTTAATACCCCGTTTGAAGATTAAGCAAGTTTATCCTTCGATAATGAGAATTTCTTACGCTTTCTGCACATTAGAGTGCTGTGACATAAGCCATGTTGAGAATTTCGGTTGGATAGAAGGCGGAGGAGAAAGTCTTTCAAGAATTACGGATACAGTAATGGTTTTAGGTAAATGGCCTGAGCGCTGAAGCAGGAAATACAGAGGACTCCGACATTCTTGTGGACGTGGGTGGGGGAAGATGAAAAGATTTCGCTAGCTTTTTAAGTGAAAGTAAGCAGAGTGTATTGATGATATGAGGAGAGTAAGGCGACAGGGAAGCGGGGAAGCATGCATGGTATGTACCTTTGGATGTCACATTTTCAACGGCTTCGATGGTGAAAGCTGACTACCGGTAGTGACGGCGGTGAAGAGTAAAGGAAAGTATGTGTAGTGGAGAAAGTGTTGAGAATTTCTCTTTCCGAAAGAGTGCGGAATTTATAGCTTGCAGACAGCTTCCTAAGCTTCTCGTCTTGCTATCTACAAGCTTTGCAAGTTGATATATTGAGAGGAGGAGGGAAAATATGTTTGGAGAGGGAGAAAGAGAGAGCGGATTTCGTAACTTTTGAGCCTGAGTAGCTTAGACGGCTATAGTGTTTCTCCCACGTTTCTTATAATGACACGGCAGGGCCA
Organism: Sminthurides aquaticus; assembly: GCA_906901655.1. Classification (NCBI taxonomy): domain Eukaryota; kingdom Metazoa; phylum Arthropoda; class Collembola; order Symphypleona; family Sminthurididae; genus Sminthurides; species Sminthurides aquaticus. Next base: position 7,332,627 of record CAJQTT010000003.1, read on the forward strand.
AGGCTGACAGCAAACACCACAAGGGTGCAAACGCTTGGCTTCCTCCAGGCTACACAGGATGATGACTTGAGTCTAAAGCTTGAGTGAAAGTCTTCCTCTTCTTTGTACTTTCCCTAATCGATTCTGTGATGAAGGAGAAATGTTTAATGAATAAGCTTGTTAACTCCATATCCGCCTTACTTTTAATATATGTAAAAATTTAATTAGCTTCCTCACGTATACATATATATATATACATAAATCGGGCTAACTTTTGATGCGAGGCTTCTTCAGGCTATAGTTTATTCTCCAGCCACCGGCACTTGTATCCTACTCCTCCAGCTATTCTGTAAGTTACAACAGCTTCAATAGCATCAGCCTCTGGCCAGCAGAGAACTTCAGAAGCCTTAGTGAGTCTAAATTTATTTTCTGCTTAGTCCGGTTGGATAATTGGAAAAGTAGAGAAAACTTTCCTCTTCAAGGGAGGAATAATTGGAAAAGTATACACCCGTGTAGTTCCACTTAAGTCGCTCGTGGTCAAGCAAGCTTACAACAATAGTAGAGGAAAGGAAAACTAAATTAAACGAATAGCTATCGCAGCAAAAGAATAGCTTACAAGATTTCAGAGAATAAGAAATTCTAGCACAATCGGAGTGGTTACGGTTAGAACGAAATTTAAATTACTTTTGTAGAGTCTTTTTGAATTTACTCAATTCCGAGAAGCACTTCGCTTTCAAGAAGATCAAAAGGAAAGAAATAATAATATTTAGCTTTATCTGGGACTGTGAAATGTTCGGTAACTTAATTTTCAAATAGTTTGCATTAGCATACAAATTTAATCGTGAAAGGGTTTAATTTTTAATCAAGAAATATTTTCAGCTAGATTTGAGTACTCGACTATCACTCAGGAAAGTACATTAGCAGAGCAGCATTTACGGACTTGTAATTCAGAATTCCTTGAAAAATCTGCAAAAATATCAGCATGTCAAATGTTAAGAATTGACAAGGTACAAGTCAGGCTTAAAATTCACGTCAGAAAAAGCTGCAGCTTCTCATTAACCAGTAACCTCAAGTTAAACTTTCTCTGCCTCTAAATTCGCAAATCTTACTGAGTATTTCTGGTTTAAATTTTAAAGTAATCAGACCGGAGACAAGACCAAACTAATTGAGCTTCTTCCGAATCAACAATTTGAAATATCCGCCTCAAAAATTTGGAAAGCTAGGATTTAATCAAATAATCAGAAACGTATAAATTAAAAGTTTGAAAATGTGTTATAGTTCCTCAAGGGAATGAGCAGCCTGCATTAAAAATTAGTTCCAGGAAGGAAGGACTATTCCCGCTAATAGTCAAAGGTCAACTAATTATGTTTGAAGAGTAGAGGAAGACGTGATTGCGAATGGCTGGCTGCGTTTCTTTGTCTTGAGAGAGTTCATTAAGTACATTTTCTTCCAGCTTGACGCTTCCCTAGCTTACTCATGCCTAATTAGAATGATGAGAAAGGGGGGAAAGTTGGTGGATGATTTATGAATAAATTATAACGGCTAATTATGGTAGTTAGTCTAATTTGAATGGTACGACTCCACCAGGCTTAGAATCCTCCCTCCCCCACCAAGGCTGTGATAGAGAAAGCCCGAGCGAGGATAAAAATTCCGAAAGAGAAAGTCCCAGTAGAGGCTCGTCTTCCTCCGATAAATCCCTCCTACGTCTTCGTCCTGTCGCGTTCACAGTCACCGTTGTCGCACTGTTCCTAGCCAAGTACAACAAAGTAGCTCCCAGAAGCGACGCAAACGATAGTCCTCCCAACAGACTGTATAAATCCATATTTGAATCATGATGTCCGCCTCCACCACCCCAGCCCCATCCTCCCCACCCGTGACCTCCTCCTCCTCCCCACCCATGTCCTCTCCCTTGAACTTGATGTGACCCTGCAGGCTTTACTTTCCCTCCAGCAGAGTGACCTCCATATCCCTTCTCATACCCCTTAGTATGGGATGATCCACCGTCCTTGTAATGGGGCTGTGTATGTGACCCTTTATGTCCATGACCATGGCTCCCCCCATATCCAGCATCTCCATGACCTTTATCATGGCCGTAGCCCCCATGTCCTCCGCCCTGGTAATGTTGTTGATGGCCCTTGCTTTGTGCAGCGCTGTATTTGGGTTGTCCGTACCCTTCAGCGGTGGACCCTTTATGACCATGATGAGCATTCCCGTGCTGGTTATTATTATACAGCGGATAGTTGTAGTTTTGGTTGTACTTCTGCTTGTAAGTATGAGAGACGATTCCCCGTTCTTCTTTGACCTTGGGCGGAGGGTCATTGAAGCCTCGTTTCTCCAGATTGTCTGGCGAATTCCCAACTCGCCTTGTCCTGGTAAAATGTGAAAAGTTATATTAATGATTAATCCGACAGATTTACGCACCACTTACCCAAACACCACATACAAGCTCACATAGAGTATGGAATAGCCTTCTTCAAATTTGCAAAACATGCTTACTTTAAATTGCTCCCCTCTTTTCTCTTTCGTTTCCTTCATTCCTGAATCTAAATTTACAACTTGCCTATCCTTCCTCCAGTATCCATAGTTTACCCACTTCAACCTACAACCCCTTTGCATTTATTTTAGCTCAGATGTTAGCTTCTACAAACACCAGTTTAGTTTCCATAAAATCCGGAACGAGGGCCATACCATTAAATATTCTGTTGGCTTTCTAGCTCAATTCCAGGAACCCCTCCTAGCTACTATACATCCGTTTCAATTCCCTTCCAGCGGCACTTTCCCAGAACGCCCAATTGCAAAATGTTCTCATGTTTTTCAACCCTTTTCAAAATATTCTCACATAATATTATTCCAAAAGTGTAAATTCTAGCAACTCTCCTGGAAAATAATGCATGGACTGGACGGACAGTAGTGAATCAAATGAGTTGCTGTATTAAAGAGCAGATAGGAGCCGGAAGGGAAACAATGTTATTTGGTCGGTGGTCGTGTATATTTCAAAATGTTTTCATCCTAGGGCGAATTGATTTCATGGAAAGATGGTGGAGCGTGTAAAGAATCTTTTGGCCACCTTGACTTTAGGTGTTCAATATTCCCTAGCTTTTTCATCCCTTTCAGCCCTGAGCTTTTGAACTTTTCCAAGCTTCTGTACGCCCTTCCTGAAACGTGCTAACCATCCTCACTTTTTGCCAGATAAAGATCACCGGATCGCATGCAAGGACAGCAAGGATATTAACCGGGATAATGTGAAACTTTTCATTGAATCCATCCATGTGTTCCTCTATACATGTGTGCGTTTCTCGCATGGTGTCCCTCACACTCTGTCCTCTGTCCTACCTGTCTCCTCTGGATTTGGAATCTATGGAAATCTTTAATGAAAAGGAGCAAAAGTTTAGCTTACTCTGTTCCATTCAAGTGTGAAGAGTCTGCTGTCCCATTAAATCCGGTCTGGGAAAGAGGGACGAATTCCGTATAGGAAGGCAAAGCACTGGATCCGGAAGAACTTGGTAGTTGGTCGTGAGTATATTGATTATAGTCAGGTGGAGGCGGATGATTATAAAACTTTCGTGAATCACCTGAAGAAAAATCGCTACTCGAGCTCGCTCCACCACTTCCATCGCCGCTTCCTCCTCCTCCTCCATGCAGAATGGAGGAGCTAGCTTTTTTGAAAAAGTCCAATACGCTAGAAGTTTCACAAATGACGGAAAAATAAAGAATCGTGTAGGCTAAGACGAGATGAAATTTTCTGCGGCGCCACATCCTGCTTGTCGCTACCAGAAAAATAGGGAGAGATGATGGATGAGATGAGGTAGATTATTGACTGAAATTCACAATTTACCTCCACCCTCGCTTTTATAGTCTTGATTGAGTGTCATCTCAATCTCTTCTTCCCTACCAAACTTTCATCCCACCTTCCTTCCGCCCTCTCCAACTTTCCATCCAACCAATCTTTCTTTATATCCCAAAATGACAGCCTGCAAAAGATTGACCTGAAAACATTTCTCCAACTCTCTTTCTCCCGTGTCAATCCATCTCAAAAGCATCAGCCTCAACCTCTTTCAACTTCTCAGTCAGTACTTTTCTGCTTTGCTCACGGCAATCCTCGAATTAGAAAATTCGATTCACATACACACACGGCGTTAATTTTAAGCACAGCTTTTTACCCGTTACTCTCCTCTACGTATTCCCACCGTATTCTCCGTCCATGCATCAATGAACCTACGGGTTTTACGTGAGGGGACACAAACTAGTGCATCAGTCTCACATCTCAGGTAAATAAGGCATCATCACCACCGAGTCAGTCACATCCACACCAATATCCTTCACCTTGACTCAATCCCGGCATAAAGAGTACGTGAAATTAGTCATTCTTCTCTTGTTTGTTGTTGGTGCATAAAATCCTGTCCTGGTCTGATTCATCTTCTTGGACAGACACGCTTGATTTACTCAATACAAAATCAAAACAGGTAAATCACTCAAAACTTATGCACACATTCACATTACCCAAATACTCCGATTCTTATCAATCAACTTCACACAAGCCAACAAAGGGTAACGCATCAAAGTCAGAGAGAGAGAGGAGAAAAAATAGCAAAAACAAGCGTAACCAAATTCTAAAACTCGAAATAGCCTTCTGCAATAGCCAGAACCGGTAATGGCTTCAGATCCCTTCTGACAACATAATTCCCCAGGCATACATCCCTGTTTTCTAAATAAATTAACATGGACCTCATTTCCTGGCATTTGGCATACTTTGCGCCCATGCTCCTATTAGCCCTAGTAATGTCATATAATGAACGCATTAAAATTCTAGTATCAATTTCCAAGAGCTAGCACATAAAAAATATTTTTAAATTCCCTCATCGAGTATGAGAAAAATTAGCAGTTTTTTCCTTTCCTTGTATGCTTCTTTTTCGCGAAGTTGTGTTACAGCTCTGTATGTACAACGAAACGTTGAATAATTCTTCCCGTCACACAAAGAAACCTTCTGTAACAGTTTTTACTGATGACAAGATAAATGACTTTAGATTTTCTAGAAAAAGTGGATTATACCCTATTCCAGATACTTACGTTATCAGACCGTCTACGAAGAAAAAATACTCGACAGATTTGCATCTTATTGCTCCTCTGCTCTCCTCTCAAACTCAGACTCGTTGGATTCTTTTGAGATTTTACATTTTTAATTACAATTTTCTCAGCTTGTGTTTTCGTACCTAACTTCAGAAAATCAGCTAGTGCTTGCAGCTTTTTAATGTCTATGCTAACTTAACTAGTCACTAGTCAGTTTGGATTTGCCAAACTTTCCAGTCCTTCTTTTCAAACTTTCTTTTATTTTCACATCTTTTCACAGCTTCTTGTCCTTTAGCTTAGCTTCTTCATGCCCCTTGCTAATTTTCAATTCCGATCACCATCTTTCTCTGATTTTTGCTAATTACAGCCTCGCAGATTTCTCCTTTCTCCAAAGTTTTTCCAACGACACTACCCACGCATACTTTCTTTCTTTCGTATACCCAGTTCTTTTTAACGGCCTCACACTGATTTCGCATTCATTCTCCTTCGTATAATATAACATTTTGCATACTCAAGATTGCAAATAAAATGTCTGCCACACACTTAAAGTCTTATAAACGATATGCATCCTGTCTCAGTTTGCATCTTATTCCGTTTTATATTTCAAATCTCCCCGTACAGGGAAGCTTTTGGACTTGGCACTTTGCATTTTCCTAGTTTTGAATTTTGTATTCCGCCTCCTGGAATATTTCATGAATACCCTTTTCCTCTTCCTCCTTTTTTGATACAAAAGGAAGCTGTTGTTTCCGTTGTTTCTTCCTCTCCGAGTAAGATTTAGACATTTACGTCATTCTCTTTTCAAGATGCTTGGAACTGGATGAAATTCCAAAGCATGTGTGTATCTACAGCAATAATAGTTGGGGAGTGAGCTAAATATACACAGTAAGGTAAACCCATTTGATAATAATCTCTCCTTAGGTAGATAAAACAGATGGGAGAATACGAGAAGATTGAAATGGGTATTTTAATAATGAAATATTCTATTAATTATGCGAAAAGGCTAGCTTGGATTCCTAGAATCTCTCATAACCATTGGTGAATACTGTACTCACAGAGTTGAAGAAGATGCTTCGAGAGATCATTACAATCTTGTATGCTCTTCCGACTTGTATATAATGTAGAAAGCACCACACGAAGCATGCCCTTAAATTTTCAGCTACAACATTATACGCTGATACAGTACCGTTTCACATGTAATAAATTCCCTTGGCAAAATCAAGGCACTACAAGTTCACCACCTTGAATAAGTTAGCTACGAAACTTAACTCCCTTGGCTCTTTCCGATCCATCGGAAGTGAAAGTTTTTGATCTTGTCATTTCAACTTTCTCTCTCCATCACTCAGCCTAGGTTCTATCTTCTTTCATTACACCCAAGTAATAAGTGAACAAAACCATGTATATATGTATTTGGAACGACGATTCCAAGAATTCTGTTTCTATTAAAAATTTCTTTCTCTCTCCTTTTAAAATTAAATTCCACCAGCTCCAATGATGCATAACTCTTGACATAAACACTTCCTAGCTGTCAATCAGTTTAAATAGCTCTCAAGCTTATTTGATGCGCACCATCCAAACTCCTGATTTCAAGTTACCAAACTTAATTAAATCAAATTAATCCCAGTCTCTTTGGTGTGCCACAGTGGGTAAGCTCCAAATACCGCTATAGTTTTTAATGAGCTCCGTTGAAAACGCAAAAACGCAATGTTTTAGTTTCCAATGTTCTTGCTTCTTCAAACATTTTGTGAGATGTAAAGGGATCCCACTTACGTAATTGCTTTGTCCCCATTATTCCTTTTCTTCCGTCAAGGACATTAAGCCTTGAAATGGTTCAAGGTTTTGTCAGAAACAAAGCGATTAGACAGTTGGAGAAAGTCTGAAGGAGTATAAGGTAGGTTTCAAGTACATTTTTATGTTTCCCAATACAATACAACACGACTCCAGCATTAGGATGAGAGGCGTGGAGTAAAAAGAGAAAGCAGATGGGAATAGAGAATCTCTTTCCCAGTGTATCTCCTATCATACAATCGACCTCACCAGCTTCACGGCCTGCCCAAACTTTTCTCTCTCTCTCTCTCTCGCATTCATATCCCATGGCAGGTATAAGGTTGTAGATGGAATTGATAAAATAATGAGACTTTTGTGGGATCCGTCCTCAAGTCTTGTTAATTTTGTAAAGACCGGGCAGAGGGTAGCGCATTAGTGGGATCCGTGAATGAACATTGTAGACTGATTCCGATCCATTTAATCTATTCATGTTGTGGTTTATTCACAGGGAGCCGATGAGCAAACCCCTTCTAGCCGTTACCGTGGCCAAGCCAAAATAGAATCAACTCTTTCCTTGCTTACACATCCAGCACCCATCTGCAGACAAGGACAGACTCTCACAGAGAGAATAGATCTCATAGCTTTCATCTTAACGACATTCCGTGCACATTGGATCTCTAGCTATTTCAGAGAATAGTTGCCCATGAACCGACGAAACGGCCATCATGAAATGTATTCCTAGAAGAGAAAGCGCGTTATACGAGTCCTCCCTACCATTTAACATACGTTTGACATAAGATATGCTTGCTTTTACTTGAGCAATATCGCGGTGAAAGCGTATAGAGACGTGTAGGCGGAAGAATGGGGTATTTCCCTCTAAAACTTGTAATGGGAAAAGGGGTGTTGGAGGGGGCAGTGAAATCTGACGTATATAAGGAATGTCCATTGCGTGAATAAAGGCGTAGCGTGGGCATTGAGAATATTTATGGGTTTTGTGAAGAGAATTGACATGATTCCTCCGAGTTGGAAGTTGATGGTGTGGGTTATAGGAAGGAATTTATTTAAATCCTGGGCGGAGCTGTATATACATTATCCACTCATCCCCATCCCACCAGCATCCCCGACACGAGAGCATCATCCATGCAAGCAAGCCTCTAAATCTAAGAGTCGGGCTTCTGTGTGACCGTGAGAATATTTTATGCCCTGAGTACCACTCTCCCTCCCGAGTTTGAAGCAGCAGCTTCTTGAGTCAACACCATCACCCCTGATGAGACTGAAGTAGAGAAAGTGGAAGATGAAAACTAGTAAAGCAGATGAGCATATAAAAGCTGTAGCCTGTCAAGCTTTCAAGCTTTGGACGAGGAGAAAGCACGGCATGGCGATACTTGCAAAAGAAAGTTCTGGCTGGGACATGAGACCCAGAGGAGGAGTGTGCTTAGCACAGATAGGAATGCGGGCCTTACTTTCTCTTTCAAACTGTATACTTTGGTAGAGATAGGTGGGTTATTTGATGAAAGGTAATGCTTCTGGTGTGTGATACAGCATTTATTTGATGGGATGATGGGAGTTGTTTGTGAGAAAACAGGCTCTTCTCATCCTAATGAGTTTTTCGAAACAAAAGCGTACAAGCCTTACAGTTTAAGTGTAATGTATTTTGCATTTCTCAACTCCTTTTCTCTTTTCTTCCTCCTCCTGCCTTCTCTTTATTCCCCATCCACCATCTTCAGTTTTCAACTTTCCCTTGTAAGATTCTTCAATCTTTCTTGGACTCCTTCTCCTTTTCTTCCAGCCGCTTGCTTTCCCTGTTGGAGAGTATCATTTTAAATTTTATTTCATTTCTAATAGCTATAACAAAGAAAGCGAAGAAAGATGGGGAGAAAGAAGGAGGAAGGAGCGGGAGCGGGGCTAAGAGAAGGGAATATATATTTTCGGAACTGACGCTTGGATTAGTTGCAGACAGGCTCTTGCTCCCCGTATCATCGAAGAAAAGAGTACCAGAAGAGAGAACATGTGAAGGGGAGGAATCTATTCTCCACGACACGTAACACCGCGAAAGAAGAGATGAACAGGGTTCGTAGGAGTGAAGAGTGAAAGGAGAGAAAAGTGGAGAAAGCATGTTGGGAGCTTTGGCTCTCCCAATCCTCGCTCCACAGAGGACGGTATGGAAAATGGAAGAATTTGTTCTACATTCCGCGTATTTTACTCTTTTACCTCTCTCTCTCTCTTCTCTAGTCTCTTCCCTCACATTCAGGATTCGACCAACACGAGGAGGATGGATTGCCTTTGCCATGACATACTCGTAGACTGGAGAATATCCAGAACTCTAGCAAGGAAGAGAAAGTCGCGAGCCAAAGCCTTTCTCTCCATCCAACCCGTCACGAGGGATTCCGTCTTCCCAGGAAGAGGAGAAATGAGCGAGTCAAGTGTGGGACATGGACACGGCCAGCTCCTCGCCTTTCTTTAACTCTATTCAATCGTGTGGAATCCCATTAGAAAGGCTTTGTAAATAATATACGAAACCCCTACGCCCAACACAAGCACTCCCACCACCATCCACTTTTCTTCGAAGCAACCAGTTTCTCCTAGCAGCAAGAACATTGAATTTCGGACCAATTTTGTGATGATTTGCGGCTGTCATTAGCTCTTTAGAACTAGAGAAGGGAACATGGCCTCTTCTAAATAATCGTCCCTACTCCCAAACCACCAAAGGATAAAGATGTACCAAGATGAAGGAAGGGCAGGAGCAGTAGTAACATGCTCAGAGCCAAGCGCTGCTTGCCAGGCCTGGAGAAAGTATGGAGAAAGTATCCCCGAACAAGATGAACCAGAAGGCCAGATCCAAATCTGGATTATTTCCTACTTGAGGACAAGAGGGGGAAGAAGACCAACTTGCTTTCTCTTTTGTAGTAGCTTCAAGATACACCATCATTCCCTCCTCGTCCCACGTCCATTCCATCCCGCTCCTTCCTGTATTGTAGTTTTGTAGTGTACGCTTATAAATAGCACACGCTTAGTTACAGCCTTCCATATTAACTAACCATGTCGTGTACGACTATTGTATAGTAGCGCTGGGGGAGGGAAAATTGTGGTTAGTGCAGCGACGCCCACGAGAACAATAGAGAAAGGGCAAGGGAGATTTCAATCCTCCAACCCCGAGGACTAAACTCCATGCTTGAGCCCTTGGAAGTGCTCTGTAAAGAAAATTATTTTACCAACACCATACTATATTCAATGTAGTATATGATTCTTGTGTGGAGTGGTGACGGGAATGGAGAAAGTTTAGAGTTGCTCTCCAAAAATATTTCTTCTAAAAATTTGGGTCTCAAGCCAAAGAATCCCACCGTCTTCTTCCCTCTTAGCTTTCCCTCTATTCCAGCCCACCTATCCGTTTCCCACTCCGTTCCTCCCTGCAGCCCTGTATCTCCGGGTCAGAAAAGATGCTATCCGAGAGAATTATGGATTTTGGTTAATGTATGCCTCTAAAGCGGATTTAGATCTTCCCGCTCTGATGGCTGTCTGAGAAATGAGGATTCCATCTCGGAGCAGATAGTTTGAGGACAACATTTTTGGCATCCATCCAAACTTTTCCTTCCATCTACTCTACAAGGATTGACACCTGACTTTCCCCCAACCCTGATTCTCTCAACTCTAAACTAAACTTTAGTGTCGGTGTTCGCCGTGATTTTGGTTTAGTGAACCTTTCGAGTCCCGGATTGTAGGTTAATTAGTCTGACAAGTTCAAAAGACGCTCCCCGCTAGCTTTCAAGTATGTTCGAGCAAGGAAGAGACCTGATTGATGCCCGAGGAGGATTCAACCGACGCTTTAGTGCTCTTCCACTAGTCAGCTCCACGTATTCTATGAACCGATAGCAATCTCTTCTCTTTCTGGCATCAGTTTATATGCATATTCATTCTTGGCTAGATGATGATGAGGGGATGAGAGGAGGAATGCATTAGGCTTTCCGAGCTTTTATACCCGGAACGTGAGGTGAGTGTGTGCTCCTCTGGAGAAAAGAGATGCAAAAACTTTTACATGTGTACAGAGAAAACTCAATAACATGTATATGAGGTTGTAGGTAGGCGGAGGAGGAGACGAATGGATGAATATATGCTTTTACCTACCACCTTCCATAGTATTCCAGTTTCCAGTTGGGTCACATCGTCAATTTTTCGGCTTGCCTACATCCCCGGAGAAAGCGTGCTTTCTTCTCAATGTTGGTTCGTCATGTTCCCAGCATCATCCCATCCCAGCTATTATATATTATATCCCCCCTCCCAGCTTATTAACCCTCTCAAATCTTAATTCCCGTCTTCTTGAGAGCTTGCCAAATTACTTGGCTTCTTTATATGAAATGATCTGAATCATGTATGCTCTCCATTGTACACAAACTGCTTTGGGCGGAAGCCTGTCTTGCTTTACCATAAGAAACTTATATAATACAACCTGTAAACTCTTATTCTCTGGAACACAATACAATGGGGCTGAATTACAGCGCTTGTAGCACAACTGTCCGGTAGTGACTTGGCTGTAGAGAGACAGTGAACCCTCCAAGAGACGTCCGGAGCAGGAGGAGGAGGAGGAAGAGAAGATATGCAGGAGGAGGTGGAGCAGAGAGGAGAAAAGCAGAAAGAAACCCGAGAAATGAGAACAGAAAGGGGAAGAGTGTGAGTGTGGGAGAAAGCAGTCTCCGACCAAATTACATTACTACTCAAATCGTCGATAATCTCCTTTCTCCCAAGTATTCTCCACTTTTTTGCTGGAGCAAAAGAGACAACAGACTGACTGACTCCGTGCGTAGGACGAACCTCCAGTTGTGCACACAGATCCTTAAGCTCTCACCTGGCCTGTGTTTGTGTGGGTGTAATTGCATTACAAGGTAGAATAACAAGGTGAAAGAGAGCTAAAGGAAAAATGTAGTGAAAGCTGTTACTACACAATCTACTTTAAATTCTTCTAGTCAAGTGTTAGTCAGTACGGCGCCGTGATATCCGGGAACAAGTGTAGAATGTAAAAAAAAGAAGAAAAAGTTTTCCAAGCGCTGGATAAATTTCTGGATAAACATCTTCCACTTTGCCATCCAAATCCAATTTTTTCGTCTCTGTCAACTAGTAGAATGGGGAATCAATTTCATCATCAACTAGTTTCAAGCCGACTTGAGCTTTCTTCCAGTCCTTCAATCTTCAGAATAAATAGAAGAAAAATGTAAATTTATCACGAGAATATGAGTGAACTTACAGCTACTCTCGAACTTTGTGTCGAACTTCATAAATTCTACAATGTGGACCTCTTCCTTAGAGGGTAAGTCATTTAATTCATATCAGTCGTTTTTCTTTTACGATTAGCGTGTTGTCCTACAGCTGAAGACGTCATTGAACTCTCCTCTGGTAAGTATCCCAATTTCGGTAAAAACAAACACATCGGCCCTATCAAATTTAAGCTTCGGACAATCCCAATATAAAGTGCTCACAATTGTCAGTATATACATACATACATCCAGGATTCCCTGGTTTCAACAGCGTAATCGGTTAATTTCAGAAAATCGAACCTTGAGCTTCGAGCAAACAATTAAGCCTCATGTGAACTCGGTTGGTGCTAATGGGTACTTGCTAATCGCTATTATTCTCTTCAGTTATATCTCAAGTCTTGTCAACTGCTTAAAAAGCCAAGAACACAACTTGGAAAATCGCAACATTGAACCAGGGTTAAAATTAGCTTCCTCATATTCATTATCACCCCCATCACACGTACTTATGTCATGCCTGATCTTAAAGTCAATTTGCTGGCCTTGAATGATTAGATTTTAGATTTCGGCAAAGATAGTCAAGATAAAATATAAGAAACGCGACTTGAGTGTCAATGAACACTATGCCGTCTGCGAATGGTAAATGAGAAGTTTGAAAGACTTGACAAGTTGATTAGGAATAGTGCCCTACAGTAGATACACACCTGATTTAGATTTTGACTACGATATCGTTGAGGTGAGAGTGATGCACAGTGTGTTTTGAACATTTTTCGGATATCGGAAGAGGATTCTTGTTTTATGTAACTTCATTTTATAGCGACGTAGTACCAAGGGAGTATCTACGTCAAGTCAGATTATTGCATTACGGGGAGTGTAATATCGATCAGAAACGGTAGCCAAAATATTGATTGCGGATACAGGGGATGAACAGCTAAAGGGGAATGGATGTTGGCTCAGAGTGACACGATGTGGTTGATGGCATACTCAAATATATGCCTGTCTCAATGCAAGCTTTCCCCTTGAGTATCACCAACATCACACGAATCCGACATATTTCACCAGAGATGAAAGCTGGAGGTGAAAGTCAAAGCAAGTTGAGTCGGGATTGATGGAGAGACGTGAAAGATGAAAGCGTAGTTCTGAAGATGCCGTCCTTATTCCTTTGGTCTGGACTAATGAAATGCTTGTGGTTTTGTTGCAGGTTTTACCAAATTCAGATGGCCCTTCGGGTCGTGACCAAAGTCCCGTTTAAAATTGAGATAAGCTCGACTAAATCAGAAAGTAAGTTTTGCATTTAACCATTACTAAACATTGTTTTGCGGTCTCAGTCTTTGTGGTAGTGGTTTTTTGTAGGTAGGCACGTGTTTTCGAAACGAAATAATGGATGGGCTATTGCAAGGCCAAAAGTATGGTTTATAGAGCTGCATACATGGATGAATATTCAGTAGCGGTGCCGTGCATGCAGAGCAAGTGAAAATAATTTACAAAGTTACTTTCCAGAGCTTGTGGTTAAAGTTAGAAATTCGTTGACAGGTGGGGATTACACTGTAAATGATGGATGAAATAGATTGTTGTTGCGGAGATTTGTGAGCAACCCGTGGATGATTTATTTTGTTTTGATTTGACGGCCATGCCATGCCATTATGTTGTGTTTGATTTTTACATGAACTTAGTTATTCAGAGTGTCAGGACAAGGGGAGTCGTCGCCCTACTCGTGATACCAATGCCGGTAGAGTAAATTTTTAAGCGGATAGAACCAGAGGGACCTCGCAGCTATTTTGGTGCAGAAGAAAGAGTGAGAGAGAAAGCTGCGCTACCGATTTGCTGAAGCGGGGGTCGTCTTTCTCGTTTAGTGTATTGATCTCTGTATTTGATTTCTTGTATAGACGCTTTACCTGGGATGTGATTTCATGCGTATTGGGTAGATAGCGCCAGAGCGGATAGGGGTATAGATGATGTACAAATCCCTTGGCCGGGACTGATTGTATGATAGATGAGCGCATTATTTACAGAGATTGGATAGCTGTTTGACGGGGAATTAGGCGGAATGAATGGTGAGCGAGTAGTATAACGACCCGGTAAAATGTAGGATATGATATGAATCGTTAATGTAGGAGGAAGGGATGACGAATTTTGTTGTTCCTCTCTTGAAAGACTTTTCGTTCCTTTTGTTCTCCAGAGAGTAGTTTACAGCGAGTTCTCAAAGAGCTCAAAGGAAAAGCTACCTCTGGATAGTGTAAGAATATCCTGTTTCAACCTCTACTGAGAGAAAATGATGATAGAAGTTATATATGTAGGAGAGTTTGATGTAGGGATCGGCTCGGCGGATGCTCTCAGAAACTTTCTGTTTGGAAGTGACTAGAACTCGCTAGGAGCGAAGACTGCGACTGCAGTGATTGAGCTTATTATTGGAGAACGAGGGTAACGACGGGAGTGAAAGGTCGAATACGAAGGGAAAAGAAAGTACGGAAATGAAGATAGGAAGTAAATCTTTTGTCATTTGAGAAAGATGTATGTGAATGCATGAATTATTCTTTATGTTCGTCCAGCGATAAAACGAGTGGAGAGAGAGAGAGAGTAAAATACTTCCTGAGAACCCATGTGCAAGGACTTTTAGTGCGTTAGATTAAATCGAACTCGTCTATTGATTTTATGGTAAATGTCAAACTACCCTTACTGATATCCGGATGGGTTGGTTCTATGCAGGAGATATGAAGCAAATGTTAGTGATTTGTATAGAATTTGGTCGAATGTAGTAACAGATCTCGCATGCGACGGAAAAACGATAAAGGAAGTAGAGGAAGAGATGATGAAGAATCGCTAGATGTGGGAGGGTTCCAAGCAATAATGTTTGTTCAAGCTAGTATTTAGATGGTGCAAGGGTGTTGAAAATGATCCTAGTTACAAGATGATGGGCAGTTTCGTGGAAAGAATTGAGACCAAGTGGCAATTTGATTCAGTGAGTGTGAATGAATTTTAGAGGCAGCAATGTTGAGGTACAAGATTGCGCTCCTGGGGATCCCCAGTAATTTGATTGTAGGAGGGGAAGAGGCTTTGATGGGAGAGTGGGAGAGAAAGTTGGATATGGGGAAAGTTATGCCGGAAAATATCTTCCCAAGTAATGTGACTTTAGAACATATTTGCACGCAAGGCTTGTCGAATGTTTGGAAAACATGGTGGACACTGGGGGAACTCACGTCTAGCGGGTTTGATGGTGTGGAAAACTGGAAATAACGGACGAATGATTTTAATATTACGTCAGATATAAAAAGCATGTTCTTTTGATTCTGAGAGTAGCGTCAGCAGAAAGAATTTTAGATGCAGAGAGGCTTATTTGAACCAGTTTTTGTGCATGAGAGACTGAAATGACTAGTTCTGCACCTCAGAACTTTTGTATGAAGATGTTTTTGACCCGTTATTGAATGCAAAACTAAGGAAGAAACTAAATGTTGTTTTCTTTGAATCTTTTCAGAAGCTCTTCCAAATGCTAGGGTTTTTACAAAACCATTCCGGATATTATTTAGAAACGAAGAGATTGATCTGAGTGACATCGTGCTCTTTCGCGTCCATTTACAAGTTGATTCAAACAAGTTGGACGAATTGTCTCGTACGGAATTTAATTTGGACATCAAGCTATGTTTCAATGATGGGATCGTTAGCGGTAGAAACTTAGTTTTAAACGTTTTCCCTAATGGTATCCACTATTACCGGCCTGTATTTTTCGACTATTTCCATTTATGTGCCGTCAGTCTGAGTGTTCATGGAGGGCTCATAGCCATCCAGATGTAAGTATCTTCTCTTTTTTTCAATGTTTACAAGCATTCGTGTATGGACACCGCATACTAACCTTGTACGAAAGGGATATAATTGGAGGAGGAGAGAATGAGTTAGGGATGTTTTCTTTTTGCAGAACCCGGGGAACATCTAGCAAGGCCTCGCAAGAGATAAATTTGGTGAGTGAAAGTATTATTTTTTAGGGATGTGTGTTTTGTTCCCTCTTGTTCATGGCGGTCCTTGAGAGGAATGGCAATGTAGCTGTATTTTCTTGGATTGACTGGAGTTTTGGTTGAGAGGTAGAGATTATGTACTTGGACCAGTAGAAGTACTGTCGAATGATTGTGGATGCCATTGACTTTAGCTATTTTTATTGAACAGTGCATACATGTATGCATCTGCACCATCGGAGGCAGGGTTGGTGAATGATTAGCACGTGTGCAAGGCTTTAGGCAACGTGCCAAAATTCCTTTACAACCGGAGATCAGGGAGGTAATTTTGTTGATGGTCTTGATAATGTTGATTGCACAGCCGCCCCAAGGATGTGTGGGAAACACTACGAAATTAGCTCAATTGAAATCGACGCACGAAGCCATTATGAATCTCTTGATGGAATCTCATGTGAACCTCAAAGGGAAATTGTTTGAATTCCTCCAAGTTCTCAATAAGTTTGATGTCATCGAGTCTGTCAAGAAATCCCGGTGTATTGAGGACTTTCGCAATAAGGTAAAAGAAATAAGATGAATACAATACTCTCGCTTTGATGTCATGATTTAGCTCTTGGCCTTTATGCTTCATTCTGCTTTTCATTAAATTGACAGAAATGGGAGGAAGAAGAGGATTACTTGATCCATGCTCACAAGGATATATCTCAGCTCTGCGCGGAAAATATTTTGTTGTGGCATAAGTTTTTAGATTTAATCATAGATAAAGAGCCTGTACGTATCTATCTCGCGAATTTACACCATAGTTTGAGAACGAAAAGATTTACAGAAGGTACATTTTAATTTTCCATCACCATTATATAGCCTGAAATCTTATTGTTTTGGATGTGACAATATAAGACATTTAATATAACAGTTGTCTGGTGCCATGAAGTATTTGCTAAAAGTTTTAACTTTTTTACAGGTTTTTATATAACGGAGAATCCACCCAGGGCTGCGTTTACCGCCAAAGATTACACTCCAATTGTTGAGTTACTAAAAAAATCTGCCAACTACACACCCTTACCAATAGAATGTGCTGAGCTTGATGGCGATATTAATTCGATTCCACTTATTTTCGAGGATCAGTTCAATGGGTGAGCTGATGATTGATTTTCTGCACCTTGTGGATATATCAATATTTTAGCTGTCCCACTAGTTGAGAAGTTTGATTTTAACCAGTAAAATTGATTGCGTATTTTTTAACAGGACAAAACAAAACGAACGCAATAATAGCCAGTTGAATGCAAGTACGCCTACGGGGTCGGGACCTATGACTGTTGCAGAGTGCAGCTGCGGGATAGCTGATATTTTGAGCTCCAGGGTAAAACCTCCGCATAGTAAAAGTCTGGATTTGCTCAAGGTATGTGAAAAGCAGTCTCTTTTATAGCTTGTGAAAGGAGTCCTGAGTTCCCAAATGATTTGATTACGACGATAAAGATTTCATTATTGAGAGAGCTAAAGTTCCCGACGATTGTACTGCAATAGCATCATATTATTTTGTAAGAAGAGCTTATATCTTCAAAAGAGAAATTCAAGCATGAAAGTGTGAATGTAACTTTTACACGATGGTAGACAAAAATGTATCATCTGCAGCTCACTGAGTTATTGATCTAACACTTTGCCTTTTTGTATGAATTACAGCCAAGTCGACAGGAAGTGCTGCTAGAAACCAACGGCGTCTCCCACAAGCCAATAAATGGCAAATTGACACTGTTCAAGGAGCCAAGTAGCGAACTTTTACGTATTGCAGTAGAAACTAATAACCAATGCTCTACACAACCGTTACAAACAGTAAGTACTAGTCAATGTCTAACCCAAGGTGATATCGATTTTCTTCTTCGGCAGAATCTGATTGAAAGTTTTTGTGTTCTCTGTTGTCTGCGCTTCTTCCGTGGAGCTTGTATCCACATGTAGAATGTAGGTCTTCTAAAAGGTTTAGCTAAAAGATGTCTTGTATAGTGAATACATATATATATTCATATATACCGGTATATATATGATTATGTTTGAAGGTAGATTTTAGCTTTCCCAGAGACAACAAAGTTAACCTCTTTCGAGCTCACGAACACCAAAGAATATTCTCTATTCCTTTCATGAGTACAGTATCTTAGAAACCTCTTTCGCGTTTTCAAAGATTGCTACAATCTCATTCATTGAGTAAATGGCACCCACCCACTCACGTGTAATGTTCCAAAATCATGTTATCCCATCCAAGGAAATTGAAGCACGGTACAGAGCGGTTTCATGATTTCCTCTGATAGAAGGTTATTGCGGAAAGGTTATAAAGATAACAATTTCTTTCCTGCCTTATCTCTCACAATTTGAGCTGGATTCGTGTCCAGCTTAATCCTGAATTTGAGGCTTCAGGCCGTGGCCAGTAACGAAAGTAATGACGTCTAGAGTTTGGTGTCTGTGCGTAACTGTTTGTTGAACGAAACGTAAGGAGAGTCGGACTCTTTCAGACTCTTTTCAGTACACTGTCGTGCAAGTCATCTGTTCCAATGCAAATATTGTAATGGCAAAGTTTATAAGTACTGACATGCATGTTTGATTGTTTTTTTTCAGCAAACTCTTCCTCGTCGACATTCTTCTTCCGCAAATAATTGTAATAAAGCAAAAGTGAACGGTACTAATAGTCTAGTGATACGCAAATATTCCTCTACTCCGCTACTAAATGAGATCGAACATGACCTCACGTCTGAAGAATCTGGCTGGGTCAGTAACTCAAATAGCCGAAGAAGCTCCGACATATCTAGTGATGATGGAAATGATGCAGAAGCAGGTATGTGAAATGCCGCCAAGCTGTTGTCTTAAAAATTAAAGAACGAGCGACTTTATTTTTTGATGAAATAAAATGTTGTCAAATTTAACTTGCAGAGCCTGTGGATCCAGAAAATGTAGTATTGGAGGAGATTCCTCCACCAAAGGAATTTCAAGACTTGTCTCCTTCTGTTCCTAACGAAATCTGCCCTCCGGAAGAATTTCGAGATGAGCCTGTTGATTGTATTAAGCCAAAGTTTAGCAGTTTGCAGTACAAACGATATTCGGAGAAGGCTATAGTAGGTAAGTGTTGCTGAATCTCATCTTTAACTACACACGTGTATTTAAATGACTCAAAATTTGTGAAATCAATCATCTTCCTTATCTTCTTACAGCAAGACGGTCTTCTGATTGTAATTGTGTGATAAAAATGGAAAACTCCGTAACCGAAACACCAATACCCTATTTTTTCATCCCGGATGAGCTACGAATTTTTCATCCTAAAGGGCTTCACTTAGTCATTTGTGTTCACGGCCTAGATGGATCCTCACATGACCTTAGACTTTTCAAAATTTATCTTGAAGTTTCGCTACCAGGCCAAAATGTTCATTTCTTGATGAGTGAAAAAAATCAGGTCAGTAATTAATCAACTTGTGTGGTAATACATGCTTTGAGATAATTGCTTTGATACACATTTGAGAAATTGAGAGCGATACGCAAACGGGAAGACCATGATGTATGTCTTTCTCTTTAAATACAATGGTGGGAAAATTGATCTTCATTATAACGCCCAATGAAATTGAATTTTGAGGAACTATATATTTCAAGCAACAATCAAAACTAAACTTCGCTAACTTTTCAGCTGTGCTTCTAATGGCCTTCTGTGTTTTGTATGAGTGAGAGAGAAAGTAGATATTAGTACTATAGGGGAAAAATTGGGCAATACGAGAGAGCAATATTTATTTACATAATGATTTTGTCCGAAAAGTTTAAGTTAGCTTATCGGAACTGTCACTAGTTTTTGCGTGGGATCTATGTATTCATAATATGATGAAAATAGAGGTCTAGAACGACGTATCTAAATCAGTTGAATATTTGTAGATTAGTTGTCGGTATATCCTGGGCCCCTCCATGCCTGACAAAGCTTAACCAGGCTCGTAATCTTATGTATTCATTTTGTGTTTTGTTTTTTCTTACAGGATGGTGTAACGTTTTCCGATTTTGATACTATGACTGACAAGTTTGTCGCTGAAATCCTATCATACTTAGATTCCAATAAGCTTAATCCAGCCAGAATTTCTTTCGTCGGGCACTCTCTCGGCAATATTATAATTCGTTCAGCCCTTACTAGGTCACAACTGAGTCATTTACTTCCAAAACTACACACATTTCTGAGTTTATCGGGGCCACATTTGGGAACATTGTACAACGGCGGACTTGTTAATATGGGTAAGAAACTACTACACCATGCACACAATACTTATCGAAAGCAAAATTTATGTTTGGTTTGTAATGAAATGAATTCTTTGCTTTGCAACTAAATAGTCAAATGACTTTTATTTTTCAGGTATGTGGTTAATGCAAAAGTGGAAAAAATCATCTTCTTTGCTTCAACTAAGTATGAAAGACAGCGCCGATTTGCGTTCTACGTTTATTTATAAACTCTCCGAGAAATCAAATTTGCACAGATTCAAGAATGTACTGTTGTGCGGAAGCTCACAAGATCGTTATGTTCCTGTTCATTCAGCTCATATTCTAAATTGTAAGATGAGTTTGAAGGATGGAACCCCACAAGGTAAGCTTGGATTTAATAGCGGATTGTGCCATCAGGTTGCGAACAGTATTAACTCATTCTTACCCGAAGCACAGAATGCTAACCCGTTCTTTTAATTTTACAGGCGAAGCGTATAGAGAAATGGTTATGAACATCTTGAATCCTATTTTGGCCAACGGTTGTCGGTAAGAATGACACTGTTGCCTAAATGTATTGCCAAATGGAATCCATACAACTTCATTATCAAGTTTTGTTTGTATCTTTTAGGTTGGTTCGGTATGATGTACATCACGCAATCGCACCTCATACAGCTAATTCCATAATTGGACGAGCGGCTCATATTGCGGTACTGGATTCAGAGATTTTCATTGAAAAATTCCTGTCAGTTTCTGCATTGAAATACTTCAGCTAATGCAGGATTATTTTCTAAGTATCAAAGTATCGGCTAAGACTTTAATACTATAAGTATGTTATGGTGATTTTCCTAGTCCATAGAAATTGTATTTCCTACTGTGGTTTCATTTAAAATGATTCAACGTTGATTATGTAACTGTTATCGCGAAAGTTGAATATTCATAACCCGGCATGCCACGGACATTACCTGGTACGGTTTGACGAATAAAAATATCACAGGCTTCAGCTAAAGATGCCAATCTATTGAATGAGATTTAGCTCAGCAATTATTTCTCTACGAAGTAATTTGACTACCCCGAGGGATAGCCACGGAATTTATTCTTTGTTCTGCCACAAATGAATGACTTGAATAATTCACCATTTTCACAGTTAACGAACTTTTACTCTTATTCTACTGGTTGGCTAATGTAACAATTTTAGCGTGCTCGCCCTCATACAATTAAGTTTATTAATTGTAATGCTGGAATAACATAAAACGACTTGCACAGCTTCTGTCTCGGATGTTCTCTACACAGCAATATTTTAATTACTTACGATGGGTCTCAAAAAAGAAACCTACCCTTCTTTAACACTTTTTAGAAAGCGAACAATAACAAGAAAGCCATCATAAGACAGAACAAACCCATAGCTTCGGACAAAGCGAAACCAAGAATAGCGTAAGAGAAAAGTTGCTGTTTAAGAGATGGGTTTCTGCAAACAGAAAATACACATAATTAGTTTCCAATCACCTCCACTCGCACCGGTATGCGGTAGTACTTCAACTCCCTAACAACCCGAAAACTCACCTGGCATAACCGATGATGAGGGATCCGAAGACAGATCCAATACCAGCACCGGATCCAGCGACTCCTACTGTGGCGGCTCCAGCACCAATGAACTTAGCAGCAGAATCAATATCACGTCGTGGAGCTGACGTGGAAAGCTTGGATACCTACAAAATAATGATTAAAAATTAGTAATTTTGTCTCCAACACTCGCATCTTTCCTACATGTGAATCCTTGCTGTTTACATTTATGTCTTTCGTTTGGAAATGCTAATTCCTACCTGGGAGAAGATAGGTCCAGAGCTGACTGATGGGCCCTGTACCAGAGCGACCACAGGTCGGGTTCCGGTGGAGAGGAGTCTGGAGGAGTTCATCAATCCACCAGAGATGATGGAGCGGCTCATTCCGAGGAGACGGAGGGAATTCATTCTGTAATTTATGTAAAATACATTGATTAAGAACATTGTTGCAATACATATCCTGACTAAATTTCTATACACTGAATACTGAAACTACTCCACAACATTAACTCCTGAACAGATGGCCAATATTCAACACGGTAAATAAATACACCAATAACCAAACCCACGAATATAAGATTATAATAGAGCTTTAAATCAATCTGATCCCATTCATCCTTGAAACTCAGCCATCTTGTAAAATACAGTCGGCTCCATTAAAAATATCAATTAACCAGTTCTATCTAATTGCAATTCTATACCGGTTGATAATAATACATCAATTCTTATCTATTACTTTCACGATTATCTTAAATTTTCAATAATTTGCAATCCTAATATATAACCTACTCCACGGATCGATACACGGGATAGGGAGTACTCGCCCTGTACTTTGCGCACCGCTGGCTGCAGCTATTACATGCATATGAAGCCGTACTTTGCACACATTCCCATGTTACGCAACAGCTTAAAATTCATCCATTCCAGCAAAAATATTAAAATGTTTTACAAAAACCTCACTTCTACTCTTCCACATGAGTTTTTCTCACAAAATCTTTCAATAGTCCCATTAAATCCTTGATAACTAAAGACCGTATATATGCACCTATATAAAAGGCTGAGATGTGAAAAGATGGCGAACTCGCCGGAACACAGGGCCAACGTGGAATCCAACTAAGATTTAGCAAAAAATGTGATTTAAACATAATTAAAAACTAAATCCCAGTTAATTTAACAATCCCTTACCTGATAAGTTAAAAGGTGAAGGGTTTTCCGAATTCGGACGAAAAAGTTTGCAAAAATTTCAGAGAAATTCTGGAGAGCTACTGAACACCTCACGACCGTCACTCCTAAATGATCCAGGCTGAACTATTAGGTGTGTGCACCAAGTCTCATGACTACCGACTCGAGCGCAGACTAGTAGTTTCCACTCCCAACTAATGGATTCACGTTTTCCCAATCGCTTTCAGATAGACTCCATTCCCATTGTAACTGCTGTTGTGTGACGTATATTGCAGAAAAACCTTAGAACCGCGCAGGACATGACTGCAGAAGCAGAGCTGAGTTTTTGAATTTACCGCTTGGAATTCATCTCACATCACAGCGACCGAACAACACGATTGAAAGCTCTCGACTGTTCCAACAGTCAGCCTCCAACCACTCCAACTTGGACTTTGAGTCCTCCGCCCTTAAAAATAAACCTTGGATCATTCAAGGCATAATTTCGCATTATCTTTGCATAAATAGGTGTCGCTTTATTTTCCAAAATCATGCTAAATTTTAAATACTCTACAATAGCATTAAATCTTTAATTCTCTCTGGCGCATACACTAGGGTTTAAAATCCTTTGGCTTGCAAAAACGATGAGGAGAGGTAAAAATAAATACCAGCAGAGAAATCCTTAAGAGACCTGACTCATTATTTATGCCCCCTGTCGAGAACGTTTACTAAGGAAGCAGAGGCATTTTCCCGATGTCCGCCGCATTTTGTCCCTTGAAGCTCTTTACTTAATTCTCAAGTCGGTCTCTCCTCTGGGATCGTGGCACTAATTGTAAGCCATCCTCTGATTCTAATTTTATACTTTATCTCCCTCATGCTCTGCTTACGCAGAAATTAGCAAACTGGAGTATAACTTGCCCATAATAGAGCTTAAGCAGCTTCGACTATGCATCTACACTTTCGCTGTTCTTCTTCACAGAACAGGCATAAAGCCCTTGTTTTCTACGTTTATCTTTGTCTACTCATACCCGGGGTCTCTAAATTCGGCATCCCCCGTCGCCCCAAAAAGAAAAACCTTGGCCAAGATGCCAAGTCTTGCCGATTTTCGTTGCCTTGGCTCCCCGAGATTACAGTACTCATCTCCGTCCTTCTTTCTTTCTCTTAACGAATTCTTTACGAATTCCTTTTCCCTGGTAGTTATTAATCGCTAGCCGGGCTTTATTTCAGGAGGAAGAGCACCCACGGTTCCCCATCAGTTTGTCTTCAGTTCTTCCGTGAGTTCGGTGCCGACATCTCCAGTTTTGTGTTCCTCTCGTTGCAGCACTTTAGCTGGGATTCTCTTGTGTAAAATTAAATCTTCCATCCTAACACAATGGTTGGTTCTTGATTTTTTCGTTACTTTCTCCTTATTCTCAGTTATTTTCTCCAAGGATTTTTATCAGTAATCTGATCGGACAAGCACATCCATTGTTTCTGCTTCCATTCTTAACTCGATTATTTTTAATATTTCCAGGCAACCGACTTGAGCGCTCGGGACATTGAAAGTGAGGATTTTTTGCCTTCTTTTTTGTCATAATTCCTATGCGCTGCGAGCTTTTAATTTCCAGCTTGAACCACAGTGTTCCTAAGAATTGTACCTCAATAGTCATTTGCAAACGTTTATAACTCCGGGAAAGCTCATTATTCGCAAAGCGTATAGCCTACCCTGGATGTTAAGATCCACCCTCTGAACTTTTTTTAATCCAGACGGTAAAAAATCCATTGTTGTCGCTATTGTTGCTGTGTCGTCACTGGTAGAAGGGATCCAAATGTGAGCTCATAGTTTCAAGTACAGGATGATTTAGGGTACCGATCCCAAAAATTCTATAAATAAGTCCTACCCTCCTAATATGGAACGCTAAGCAATTTGGCAAAGAGCCAAAATCTCCCTGTTTCCAAGAGTAGTCAGTACGTAAAAATTAGGTTTAGTGGAGTTAGGCATTGTACAATGTATATTTTAAAACCACGGCCCCGATTATCCCAAGCGCTGCATACCTGATTCTTTCTTGGCAAACATTTTCAAAAACTTCTCGCTTTCTCTCTTTCCAGGAGCGAAGTTCGCCTTCTCCATCTACGATTTCGAAGGAAATGAGCAAGTCGATGCCTTCTACGTTGGCGACGTCCTCCGGGCCCTCAACCTCAACCCAACCCAAAGTTTGGTAGAGAAAGTTGGAGGAACCAAGAAGAAGAGTAAGTAAACCATCAAAATTATTTAAGTTACCTGAATCATAATTATTGAATTCAATCAATGGAAATGTGAAAATTCTTCTGAAGTTGAAAGCTGCTTGGATTCAATTTTGATCCTATTTTATTTGTATTTCAGATGAGAAGAAATTGAAGGCAGATGAATTCCTCCCCATCTTCGCCCAAGTCAAGAAAGACAAGGATGTTGGTAACGTTGACGACTTCTTGGAATGTTTGAAACTTTACGACAAGGCCGGAGACGGTAAAATGATGGTTGCTGAACTTAGTCACATCTTGCAATCTTTGGGTACGTCCAGCGGTCAATCTGCCAACTATTTTGTTTTTTAATTCGCGTATTGCAATGTTTATATTCATTGATTTTTTTCAGGCGAGAGATTAGACAGCTCAGAAACTGAAGAAATCATCAAGGCCTGTTGCGATGCCGAGGACGAGGAAGGATTCATCCCATATGGCCGTAAGTATTCAGTGCATGAATAATTTAATTATGATAACATTTAATGATAACCAAGCTGCATTGGACTTGAACATATGGAATTATTTCGAATTCTAAGTTGTTAACAATTTATACAAGTTGTAAAATATAATTCTCTTATTTTAATTTCAGCATTCTTGAAGAAACTGATGGCCGGACCCTTCCCCGAATCCGCCGAATAAGAACTCAGATTAAAAATCCATCTGTTCCACCACCACTCAGCGTTTCGTTACCAAGTCGCGAGTTGTCCATCCTAGGCAATGTTACTGCCCTATGCAACTGTTATATCAGTCAAAATATATATCTGTAATATATTTTCGTTTGGAGAAGCGAAATTCCCAAAAATATCGTGCTTTTACGATCCCTAGCAAATTCGTTTAAACAACTGACGTGTCCACGGCATACAAGTGATTCCAACTTTGCATTATGATTATGATTGATTGTTGTGTCATAAGAGAGAGAGAAAGAGAGATATTTAATATGTATATATAGCTTTACTGAAAGCGTCCACCGGAGAGAGAGAGAGAGAGAGAGAAATCAACATCCGCAGGCGCTATCTTTACAATCCTAAAATGAAACTATACCCCTATTACTATTTTAATAAGCTTCTATTAAAGGGTGATTAAATTGAGAGAATAAATCAATGTAAGCGTCGCTTGTCATTTTGAAATTTAGGCGTAAGATTTTGGATTCCATCGCAGGCTTCGAATCTCTCAAGCTTAAGTACAAGAAACCGAACAGCCAGCATTCAGCTTGCAAAACTCTGTACGGAAAATTCATGAAAATCTTGTGATAACAGTACTTTTAGTTCGCGATTGTACAAGCGAAGCACCCGCTCTTGCATGGATTACAGTTGGAACCGGACCTGGACCACTTTTAATACAGTTTATTTTTTCGCACCATCGCATGACCATCTGGTGAATTAGAGCAATGCCTGAGTTTCGATTGGAAAATGAGATATTATATACTACCGCGATCCGGCCGATTATAAGGTACAACACCTGGGCGTCATCTATGGAGACTCACGCCATCTCGTTCGTCACCCGATTCGCCGACTAAAATCGAGTCATTCTGCATTTCCCATTCAATCCCGCTCGTCATGGATCTCTAAAGCAATAATCGCCGCAAGGGTGCGCTTGGCTCGGATCAGTAGATGCGTTACATTTTCACCAAGAAAGTAGCATTGTCTATCATTAAATAAAGGATACTTGTTCAGAAATAAAATTTGAGATTATTCAAATAGTCTGTGTGAAGCCGTTTAATCATGTTAGACAAATGAAATATCACCCCTGTTATAAAACATAAAGAAGATTAAATTACAACAAGTCATGAATTTAGGGACAGAGGACATATCAGAAGGCTACGAGCTTTGCAGTGAGATGAATGTTTTGCATGAACTTTTTAATACTAGCATATACTGATTATAGTAGCTTTATTATGACGAAAAGTGATAGACTTAAGACTTTTGGCCACACAATCCAGGCTCATCAAACCATTTCATGTTTTAAGCATATCTGCAGGACATAAATAATGAACTGAAAAAGTCATTGCCTGCCTACCACAACCTAAAAGATTGCAATCGATAGCATGGGCTAAAATGTTGGTTAAGACCATTTGACGTAAGATTTTACATATTGGCGGATCAATATTATCGCTATAGGATTATTGATGTGTGCTTCATTCGCTCATTATCATGCGGTCCAATCTTGTACATTATCTACCTGGATCCGTTACCATACTGTGGATGATATACCGGTATACCTAGGATTAATACTAACTGGTGAGAGCTGCATAATTTAATTGACCCTGACATTGTTAGATACTATAACGTCAGAACGATAGAGTGGTGTCACACCACTGGTGTGGTCGTAGATATGAGGAATGGGCAAATAAACCTGTGACGATAGACGAGTCCTGATCTGACCAGGAAACGTGCGAAGGCTTGCGAAGAAGCCTTCTCTCGTCTCGTCCAATTCTTGTACCCTTTTTACAAACAATTAAGGGATTTCGTTTGCGAATAGTAATACATAGACCTTTTGTGCATGAATGAACTGTAGTTATTTTTGGCGAGTATATATGGTGAACGATTTGAGCAAATCTTGCCCTAAATGTGTAGAGTAGAGTCTACAACCAGCTTCTGTTTTCAAAAGGAAAAAAATGTAATATTGGCAAGTAAGCCAACTTTGCCTTCCCCGTGTCTTGAAACAACTAGCTGCGTCAGAATGATCAAATGTGAATCTTCTTGCGCTGTAATGTATTTATCTCCGATCTTCGTACTTCCTCTTGAGGAATAGTTCATCTATCAGCTACCCAGGCTTCCTTTTACGAAGAAGAACACCCTTTGTCGCCAACAAGTTAACTTTCAGTTCTCCCAAAAGGTCGGTGCCGGCATCTCCACTTTTGTGTTTCTTTCTCTGTAGCACAATAGCTGGGATTCTCTTGTGCAAATTTTAACTTTCTAGTCAAATACAATGGTAAGTTATTTCCTTGCAATTTATTTTCTCAGTTCTCTGTCTAATCTAATTCGCTGGAGAATTCGCAACATCTGGCGCGCAAATCTTGGTTTCTGCATATACATATACATACTTTTCATTTTTGTGTCTTTCACAGAGCGACTTGAGCGCACGGGACATTGAGAGTAAGTATTTTTGTTCTCTACTGTTACTCTAATACTAATTGACATGTGGAATACAGGACTTTTGGTATTAATATTACTAGTCATAGATCCAGACGGGATAGCAGAAGTTTGTTATCAAAACGAGTATATTATTCATTTCTTTTACTAGCAAGGATCGGCCACTATGGCGTTGAACTTCAAGTACCCCCTAATGCAGATAGCCATTTCGTATTTTGTCCTTATCAACCAAAACATAGCAAGTTTAAAAGGTTTTGGTGAAATTAGAATCCACAACATTTCTCAAGAGTTTTCATTGTAAACGTTGTAGTGAAATTTCATGCAAGGCGAATTCTTAAGGATTCAGCAGGAAGTGGAAGTCCTATAAATAGGAGTTGCCGACCTAAAACGGAGCTCTGTTTATATTTGGCCAAATGCCAAAATTACTCAGTGACATGGAATGCGAGTTAGACGACTCAGCCATTGTAATGTGTGTATTTATAAATCAGACCCGGGTTATCTGAATTCTCCTCTACGTTTCTAGGAGCATCATATCTTCGCAAACATTGAAAAAAATCTCAAGCCTTTTTCTCCCTTTCTAGGAGCGAAGTTCGCCTTCTCCATCTACGATTTCGAAGGAAATGAGCAAGTAGATGCTTTCTATATCGGTGACGTTCTCCGCGCCCTCAACCTCAACCCAACCCAAAAGTTGGTAGAGAAAGTTGGAGGAACCAAGAAGAAGAGTAAGTTAATCCCCAATTAAAAGTACAGTTAGCAATGAAAAGTGATAAAGTATTAAACAAAGTTCAGAAATCCTTCTGAAGGTAAAATTTATCTGGATTTACTTTTCATTCTCTGTGTAATTGAATGCAGATGAGAAGAAATTGAAGGCAGATGAATTCCTCCCAATCTTCGCCCAAGTCAAGAAAGACAAGGATGTTGGTAACGTTGACGATTTCTTGGAATGTCTGAAACTTTACGACAAGGCCGGAGACGGTAAAATGATGGTTGCTGAACTTAGTCACATCTTGCAATCATTGGGTAAGCCCAGCGGTCAATCTGCCAGCCTAGAATACTGTTTTGTTTTTACAAACAGAATTGAATGATTTATATGTTCATTACATGCTTTCAGGCGAGAGATTAGACGGCTCAGAGGCTGAAGACATCATCAAGGCTTGTTGCGAACCCGAGGACGAGGAAGGATTCATCCCATACGGCCGTAAGTTTTCCGTACTTTAGTAAATGAGCATTGCTGTGAAACAAGCTTCATTTCAACTGAAAACATGCTGATATTATACATACAAAACAGCTAAAATGTCTTCAAATCGTGTAATTTAATTGTCTAATTTTATTTTCAGCATTCTTGAAGAAACTGATGGCGGGACCCTTCCCCGAATCCGATTAAGAACTCAGATTAAAAATTTATCTGTTCCACCATTCAGCGTTTCGTTACCAAGTCGCAAATTATCCATCCGAGGCAAACATCAATGCCCTAATACACCAGTAATATACTTACATTTGAAGAATCCAGGAAACATCATGTCATGTACGACACCAACAAACGTGTTTACTCGAAAACACATGCATGCATTGCATGTAACTATGATTCCAACTTTGCATTATGATTGATTATTGTTTAAGAAGAGAGACAAAGAGAGAAAGAGAGAACTTTATATATACTTCCGCTTACGTTACTCAAAGCGTCCCCCGGAGAGAGAGAGAAACCAACAACCAAAGGCGTTACCATCATAAAATCCAGAGTAAACGTGCTCCTATTACTATTTTAATAAGCTTCTATTTAACGGTGTTTTAATTGAGAGAATAAATACCTGCAGTCGTTGCTTGTAATTTAAGAAATTCACCGTAGCATTTTGGCTTTTATGAACCACGGAAAGCAAATATTCAGTTATAAACGATTACGAACCCCTCTTCATATAGTAAGTACGCTTAACCAGAATTAAAAACAGCATTTACACAATCATAAACTCAAAAGTATCCCATTTTTCTCCAAGTTGCTATGTCAGCAGTATATTGTAAGCTCTAGCTTCCATACTGCTTTTGGCGTATAGGTTATTGTAGGTGAGAATACTCAATACACATTCAACATTCCTGGCTACCGATCTAACAAGACATAACGTCTGCATTTCATTCAACTACATGTATTAAGAATGTTTCAAACTATTTTTCTACGACTCAGCATCCGACCCACTCCGATCCCCCTCGCAGACCGTGGCTCCCCCAATCCACATCTGCTCTTAGTAAGATAGTTCTCCAAAGCTTGTTTTACCGCATATGTCTGCCACAAGAGGGCTCTCCTTCCCTTTCCCAAAGCTCTAATGCAGTACTATGAATTTTAATTAAATAAACTCCTTTTTCACATAACTAACTATACTTTTTCTTTGGTACTGAGACAACGATCCTATTTTACAATATTCTCCTCAGTCCAGCTTAAGTCATTTTAATTATCATCCATCGTCAGCATTTGACTTGGCTTGTAATCCGTTCCGAGTTTTGTGTCCAAGGAGAAAGCAACTGCGCAGAGTGAAAACCTTTTCAGCGATATACATGTTTGGGTGTGGAACCCACAGGCTTGAGCAGATGTGCTACAGAGAATCTATTTCTCCTTCTTCCTCCTTCTTTCAATCCGTGATCATGTGTTCCTAAAATGTTCACCCGATCTACGCTTCCTCTTCTCACAGCAACGGATGAGGTTTATGTAATTTCCCATCCCACCAAAAGAAGCCCACCAAAAGCTTTAGCAAGGAAAGTGAAGCCAAGCTTTGGCCCAGCTCTTTGCACTGTCTTCATGTTTTGGCCTATGTTGTTGCTGGGTCTGATGAGGAACTTTGTTGAGCAACTCGTGGAGAGTGGGTTATGGTACGTGTCGTTTCCAAACAAAGGGAAGGAGCAGGGACTTTCCTCCATCCCAATGCAATCTGAACGGAGATGGGATCGGGGGAAAGCAGTGAGAGAAGAGGGAAGTCCCGTGTTTTGGGAGCGAAACGTCACTATCGATCAGCTGTTCAGTTGTCAAGGTGTGTGGTAGATGCGTTTTACTGGATTCCTATATAACTGCAGCAAGGGGAGGCTTCAACTTTAACAGCTCCAGCTATTCCCTACATATGCATAACACATAGTTGAGGGACTAGTAAAAGTGGGAGTGCGTTGCGTCCTTAAATTCCCCATCTAACTTTGCCAACTCCTAGGGAAGAGCATTTCATATTGTGACAGAGAGAGATGAACATCATTGATCGTTGTTAGTGTCTAAGAGAATTATTATTATTACTACTACTATATTATATATTAATATTATCATTAATATACAACTCTAAATTATAGTCACTTCAAGTACTTAGGCCAGTGTGTAAGGGACGCAGTGTGAGTGTGTGTTTACTACGTAACCAAGAAGCCAAAGAGGGTCCTTTGTCAAGGGGCAATCTTTGGGTCTTAAATATATCCTGTCTTCATCTTCTATTCCCCCCATGTCTACAACCTAGAACACGACCCCTCCGCCCACACCTCCACATCTTATAGACTCCACACACAAGTCTAATAAAATCCCCTCACTCTTAATTATCCTCTTACTAGGACAGAAATCATCATAATCATCAGTATAGTACAACTGCCATTCTTGGTCGCAGCCAAAACGACCAAATAAACGATATTTATTAATTGTAACCAAGTAACGATAACCGAGTACACAAACGCGCGATTACAATAATAATTCAAAGGGTCACGCTAGGACTAATCCCGCCCTAAAATTAAAATTCGTTGCTAGAGGCAGGCCCAGGATTTTAGTAATTAGTATAGTAACGGACTTATTCACCGTCACTAGGAGACTACAAAAGGCTTTCAATCCTCCTTACCTTGTGGAAGGGAAAAGAGTACTACAAATAACAATAATCATAAATCTAGGATACAAGTTTTATAAGTTTTTCTACATGACATTATTATCCTTCGTACTGCTCAACAAGATTGATTATAATATTAATTAATCCTAAGCAATTTTGATACTCGTTGTTAGAACAATCGATCCTTGAATTGCTCCCCTCTTCGCCTGAGCAATTTACAAACTCCTGGTCGTGTCGTGTCCTCTCCTTCAACTCACCAGTTAGATTTAAACATAGTTTACATCTCGTGTACATAGGTTTCAACATTATTTATTGGTGCTTTACGTGGTAGAGAGCCAGTGACAGTCAAAGCTAGAACACACTGGAACAGAGTTCCTTTCATTAAGAAAGTCAATTCTTTAAAAAATACCCAATTTTTAAACAAGTAGCTGACTACCAGGACATTACGCTTAAAAAAGAAAGAGATAGGGAATTTAGCAAAGTCAAAACATAGATTCACCTTCTCATCAACCAACTACATTAACTTGATCTTCGTGCCACATTTCCAAACTCCCACAGCAACCCATAGCAACTTTAACAAACCCTCCAAAACAACCAACATTTTCATCATCTCCTCTTCCTCCAACACAACAAGGATTCCACCAAGAAGAGCATCCTAGCAGCAGTCCCTCAACAGAAACAACAACACAGCAACCCAACAGTTCGTTGTCCTTCTTTCCGTTTCACTTGTCCTGTGAACTGGAAATCGCCCTTCCGCCGTTCCTATAATACGGGTACGTTAACCGTTTTTTATCATCATTCTATAAGACATAGTGAAACCACGCTCCTGCACCACTCTTTGCCCTTTACTCTAACCAGCTTCAGCCCGCGCTAAACCTTTCATAATTTTTATCCTTCCATGTATCTCACAACCTTTTGTACATCCTTTCCCCCGCACCCACATATCAAATCATCTCATCCTTAATCACAGCTGTAGCAACTCCATATAGCTCATGTCATTTCCCAACTGACTGAGCTAGTCTTTCCCTTTTGAAACTGGGGAATAACCTTGCAAGGATCCAATCTAGATCCGTTTCCAAACAAAATAGCCCCAGGCGCAAATTCAATGTTTACTATATGTTCATAGGGCATATAGTCGGGTAAGAATTAAGCGGGAATTCAGTCGCAGTCCCTTCATTCTTCTTGGTTTTAGGCTATTATTCAGACAATAAGTTGCGTCGTAGTAGCATCGTGGAGGCAGCAGGTGCGTCTCACTTAACGGCAGAAGAGTCATAATTACGTATTAAAAGTGACGCACCATTATGCAGAATATTTAAAACGTCTCTTATCGCACCACAAACTCTTATCAGTAGGAGTATAGACTCAATTCTTAAATTCACAACAACATAGGAATAGCATGCTAAAAGTTAACAGATTCTTAGAATTTCGCATCTTTCAAATTCAAACTGGATTCCTCTAACCCAGCGCAAGATATCAAGTCATTATAATGCGTACATGTGACTGGTTTCCATTTGCGATTTACAGGTTTCTAGAATCTGCGCAATTTGCGAATATAATATTGTCTCTCCCTCTACGCTGTTTCAAACCGCGCGCTTAATACGCTGCAACTTGACATCAGGAGCGCAAAGTATATAAACCATTTTTGCGCAACAAGATCTTGCAAATAATGACTTAGCACGCTGGAACTAGATTTTCAATAGAGTATTCAGTTGCAATTCAGCTCAGTATTCATTTAAATCAGCCATTAACATGTATTCGAACTGGTTAACAGAATTTTCGAGATAGCGTCACTCAACATTAATTAACTGCAAATATGCCGTACTGAGCAGTAGCGCAACAATACGCTAATAAAACCGTATTGTTTGACATTCAGAGCTTTGTTACATTTTATACAAGGAAGGCAAGATCATAAAATGATGCAAGAATTGTCATTTTGACATTGTCAAAGACGTTTCCCTTTGCATTTCTTTTTCCAACTCCTCTCTCCTCTCCTGGTAACAGTGAGTCGGTCCCAGCCTGTTATCTTCTTCCTGCGCCTCCTCTTTCTACAGCTGCAAATAAAGCCAGGAAATGTAAATCCAAAGTACTCTGTGTGAGAAACGTTTTACTTTTGACGTTACGTAAAGTCAAAACTGATTTGGCAACGTATCAAAATTGATTCACTTTTACTCCGCCACACAGTACACAGCAGAAACTGGTACAGTTAGCCACCTAGCGCATATCCCTGTATTGTTTTGTTTACTAATAATTTTAAACCGTTCAAGTTGAAACTAGGACATTATAAAGCGTTGTCCTATCTATGCCCTACCTTTGCCCTAGTGTCCTAGCCCCCGATCATCCGCCTTTTCTCCTAACGTTTTAACGCTCTAACGTTTCCACATTACATCCCATGTGATTCAAGTGACGTTATATCTAACAAGGTTAGGGTAAATTGAATGATGTAATTCCTGGTTTATGTTCAAACAGAAATTCGGCCTATGTTCTCAATAACAACCAACTATGAGTAAACCTTCCACAGTAGAGCAACGGAACAAGGAAGATGATGCTATATTTCCTTTTTTCCTTACCACACTAGATTGGCTCATGGTGATGAGCTAATTGAATATACATTAACAATCCTAGCAAAACTAAGACTAGCATGCTATAAATCTACCAATGTACATCAAATGGTTTTAGCCAACATTTTAGCCCGTCCTATCGATTGCAATCTTTCAGGGTGTGGTAGGCAGGCAATATTTTTTTGAGCACATTATTAATGTCCTGCAGAGATGTTTAAAACATGCAAGTGTTTGATGATACTGGATCTTGCAGCAAAAAGCTTTTCCATCAATCGCGTTCCTCCTTTTTAAAGCTGCTACTAAAAAGTATCGACATCAAAAACTTTTTGCAAAATAATCTTCCCATTGCAAATACCTTCTATCCTTATCCTCTCTCCTACCTTCAAGCCCAACTGCCAAGGATGAGGCTGAATTGAGAAAATGCTAGTTCAGAACCGAGTTACATCTGCTGTAGAGTCTCTTTCTTATGTATGCATAACATTTCTGTTCTACATAACATCTCATGGATGGCAACATGTGTTTCACAGTGAAACTTTCACTCAGTCTTCCAATAATCTCGAATGTTATTTGTAAACGTGTATCCTTGATTTAATTTTAGACGATGCTCCGAACATTGGCGAGTTATTTTCTGGGCGAAAATGAGGCGGACAACGTACCGACCGACTCATCCGAGCGCTCCGTCGAGGTGATTATTGCCCGTGAACTCAATGACGAGCCGGAAGATGGAGAAAATGAGGAAGATGACTGGGTTTTGGTGGACGAATCCGATGAGGAACTAGATGATGACGTGGGTCTCCATCATAACAAGCACAGTCAGGTTCTGGAGCCAAGCCTCCTCGTCCGGTCAAAGGTCAATTTCGTCCTAGAAGAACCAGAAATTAAAGCGAGGGGGACAGACAATAATAATTTCACCAAGTCCGCAACCACCTCCATCAATGGTTCAACTCTTGGAGAACTTGCCGCCACTAGTACTGCTGGAGGAGCATCCGCAGAGGCAATCCAGCCTCAAGTTCAACTTCCCGAGGAAGATGATGAAAATGGTCTCATGGATACGGATTTCGCTTGGGAGAATTCTCTCATCGAGCATCCGTCAGTCTACATGTAAGTTCCCTGTTGCACTCCTATTTAATTTTAAAGTACCCCGTCCCCCTCACAAAACTGCATCCTTGTTGTCCTCCGTTTGCCAATTTTATAGCCCTTGTTCCGTCTACAAAAACGAGGTGAATCATATAGCTTCATGATAACTCCAAGCAACCAGAGTTCCTGTAGCGTTTCAGTTGCATTTCTTAACATCCTTAGGTTGCATGCACATCAGCAGGACATTATAATGTAGGCAGAAAAAAGAGTTGCATTGTAGCCTTGAATATTAGCAAAAATGGAGTTGATGATGTGCATAGCGTGTTTATGCTACACCTAAATGGGCAAGTGTGAAAAAATCAGGAAGATTTAGTCCCAACCTAAACAAGGTCTCCTCCAGGCATGCACATGTACAAAGCCTTTTAATCCTCTTTCCAATCTATTAACTACAATCTGCAGGCAACAATCCAAAATCCACGCAACTCTCTCCATGCTCTTAGCAACTAATCACAAAAGGAGGAATTGAATTCATCATGGCTATATGTGAAACATTCGCAAAAACTCACGATTCTCTCATTGCTGGCATTATAAATGTAGGGTACAAAAATGCTAGCCACAGCAACGTACACATATGTTTGTAAATATGGAATTTTTTCTCACTAATTATTAGCGAGTAAGTCCTCCATCTTTTTGTTCCTATTTAATATGTGAGGGACCAGCAAAAATACATTTTAGCAATACAGCACAAAGACAAACCAAGCACCGCACTCCTCATCCTCTCCCTCCTGTATTTTATTGACAACTCCAGAATTTTTCACTCTTCTTAATATTTGGGTACATGGATTTAGAAAAGCACAACTGCTGCTGTTTCTCCTCACAATCCTCCTTATTTATATCAAGGCCTTGTCACAGCAGCTCTTTTATGCAACTAACAACAGTCTGTCAATAATTCCTTTCCTTGAAACATATGCAACTCAGAGTTTAAATTAAGTGCATGAGATAATCATAAAACTGTAGGACACAGCAATGCAGCAAGGACAGCAAAACATGTGCCTCCAGTACCAGCACTTGAATTCATGCTTTTAGCATTAAAGTATCACCACCGTCCTACTTGTGCACATATCAAATGGCGGATATAATTTCAAGCTTCACATGAGCCGTGTAACATTCCGCATTAACTAAATTAGCTCCACTATGTTATATGCAATTTTGCGAATTCTCCAATGACGGCATTCCATATCCCTATCTTCTCTCGCTAGCTTCTCCAAGTATCTACGGATTTTGTTCAAATATGTTAATCTCATAACACACTTTCCACAACAATTTCCCCATTGTCGTCATTCATCCTCATTGTTTTTGGTAATCCTTGCCACTCCGTCCTACATCAACCTGTCAAGCTATTGCCTATTCTGCTGTAGGTAAATTAATAACAGCTTCGTGATCTTTCCCCTAAAGTTACACATAACAAAGATCACACATATCCCCATCCTTGCAGTATGCTAGCTCTTTGACACTAGATTTTTGTTGCAAAAACTTCGCCAAATTTCCATCATCCTTGTCATTTCCTCCGCCTTACTCTCATCACAATCTTCATTTAATTTAGCGCAATAGATGTAGTTCAAAAGGTAAACGCTCTTTCCTTTGCCTCAGTCAGTAGCCCCAGCCCCA
Source organism: Sminthurides aquaticus (assembly GCA_906901655.1). Lineage (NCBI taxonomy): Eukaryota > Metazoa > Arthropoda > Collembola > Symphypleona > Sminthurididae > Sminthurides > Sminthurides aquaticus. The sequence goes on from CAJQTT010000003.1 coordinate 7,370,034, forward strand.
GTTGCCTTGGCAACAAATGACGAGAGCGCTCTAACAGTTAGCTGCACTGCCTTCGCTGAAATCAGCTGATGTTGTTTGCATGAGTGAAATTGGCAAAAAGTATTGTAACTTCTTCTTCCCCAAGTATCACCACTCGTCCTACGAACGTTCCTGTACCATCTACCTACAATCACCACCATCCTGTTATTCTTCTCCATCCTGCCTTTGCATCTCCAACTTTGCCTTGCAGAATCCACGCAAGAGTAATTGAGGTTGAGGATATTTAACAATACGACTACCTTCTTGCTCATGTGCCTCTGAGAGGAAGTCCACATGCAATCCAGGCATAAGTTTCAGGTTTAGTAGCAGTAAGCTTCGACTAGCATTGGTAAATATAATTATTATTTTTATTGTTCTCCTACCTCGCGCTAGGGTTTCGCAAAGTGTGTGAGAGAGTGCGTGTGAAAAGAAGAGATGAAATATCGCTGAAAACTGTTGGGGGAGTGCAAGTGGAGGAGCTGTAACGAATTTTCGGCCCTTTTGTACATCATGCATGTACTTTGAGATCTCAAAGCACCAACAGCTATGAAGATGAGAGAAACGTCGCTAAGTAGTCTTAGTGATACATAACTACCCATAGAGTTGAGGGGTACATTTTACAGTTACCTATCATTTTTTTGCATCTTCTTCTTCCACGCAGTATGCATACAGTTCACTCCAAGGAAATTATAAACTTGGCTTTTATTATTTTCACGACGAGGGAAGGCAGTAGGCAAGAAGAAGCCACCACTCAAGCTATTTAAACAGTATCTGAAAGCAGAGGAGGCGACAAGGATATGTAAAAGTCAAAACAAGAAAAGGCTTAAGAATAGTTCAATGTCAGAATAAAAAAACGTCAGAGAGGATTCACCTCCAACCACATCCTCTGACTTTCCTAGTATCTTTCGGATCTTCAGAGATGAGTAAACCCGAGGAAAATATACAGGGTGTGATGTCAAGACCAAATTAGTTGCTAAGCATAGTTCTAAAGATCATCTCCTCCTAAAATCTCTCTCTTAATGCCTCCGAACACTTCCCAAAATGTTTCCTTCAAATCCCAAAGGCCTATTGTACCTTCTTCTTCACTTCAACTAGTATCCTCTGTATTTTCCCCAAAAATCTTGCTAGCCTTCGGCAATGATAGGACGAAGAGGAGATGCATTTTAAAACATTTGGGTAAAATCCATCAAATTCGAGGTAATTTAAAAGAGATGAGCAAGCGTACAAGTTAGGCTTGTGTATGAACAAACGTAATCACTTGTTCTTGTCCAACAGGACGGTAATTGCAGAGTTTGACAGGGAACTTCCTCCAGGCAGGCATTATCTTTCCAACTCGTTAACTCTCTAACCCTCTCACCTCTATGCTCAAAGCTCTATCCAAAACCATCCTACGAAAGCGTGTGTGGGATGCAGCTTTAAATTTTCAAAGTCATATCCCAAGGACGATATCACGGCCCACTCTTTCCCATAGCATAGCACAACTTTTTGAATCAAGTAGAAGATGTCATCGTTGAATTTATATCTTTTTCTCACCATTATTTTTAGTATGATTCAAAAGTCAACCAGCTGGAGTGTGCCTCTGATTCCATGCCCTCATCAGCTGATCATTGTCAAAGTCACCCTCTGACCCCCTACTCCTCCAACACCTGTTAGCCCAGCCAAGTTGAGCTTTACCTTCAGTGCCTCATCTTGTAGCAAGATTCAACCTTTCCATCACTCTTGATATCCTCCTCACGAATCCTAACTTAAGTCTTTTTTAAATTTGCAGCATTTGCAAGGCCAGTAGCTTCTTTTAATGTTCAAACATGCAATTCCTTAGTTTTTTTCCACCATTCCAGCAAATTGTTTCCCTTTGACCAGCTACTGGAACAGGTTGAATTAATGCATTATACAATTCCCACCTGAGAATATTATTAATATTCAGTCCATGCATCCGAGGAAGCTGGGCTCCTAATGCAGTATATGTAAACACACTTGGGAGAGTCAGTTACAGTTTCAAGAGAGTCACTTGAGTTTCAAGTTAGTACAAGCTGATTACGCAAGTAGTAAATATTTAAATTGGAAGAGCTCTAAAATTTTACGACTCCCTAGCATCTTGAGTTTAAGACGCAAGTGCGTGCCTCTATCATTCCATCAAGTGTATGCTCGAAAGGATAAGGGATAAGATTTTACGCTAGCTCAGTTGCATAAATCCCAGAATCCTCGTACATGAAGAAGAAAATCTAAAGTTTATTTAGTGTGTTAATGAGTTGCAAGTGAGCGCCTGGGATTAGCGTGGTGTTTATCTTGGGAAATGCATGATCCTAAAGGTTCATAGCTCTTTATGAGGTTCATATCCAGAAGGAAGGTGTGGTAGAACAGGCGAGGAGGATCTTAACGAAGATGGTGAGGCTCTCACTCAGTTAATATTAGTTAACATTAACATTTATTGTTACCATGTTCAACAGGGAAAGGCTCTTGGGAGTCCCAAGTTGGGAGGATACCAATAAGTTAAGATTAGATGCTACAGCAGGAATCACGTGCAAACAGTGTGAGATGCGTTCTTGGATTATTGTAATTTTAATGTGTTGCGAGAGTGCAACATGAATAGCATATACATATATTATTTCTTAGCTTCGTACTCCATACAAAATTACATAATGTTCTCTCCTACACAACTTGTAACTTACAGCCGTTGAGATGAACACCGCAGGTCTCAAAGTTTTTACGCACAGAGAACGCTGCGCTGATAAAAGTTGCCTTTATCAAACATGCCCTGGTGTGGATAAGAGTGTCCACACACCACAAGAGCAAAGTACAAACACGTTGATTATATTCCCAGAACGTTTATCATTAATGTAAAAGGAATGACAACCTCATGCTTTGGCATGTGGTTAGGGAATGTGCAAAAATATAGTTGTTGTTGCGAATTCCCAAGTTCAACATTCTAGAGCAGGACATCCGTCAGAGTCAATGTGGTTTCTACTGGTTTTATAACAGAAGCATTTGCTATAGGAGGTTCAATATCTCATATCTGCTAGAGCAGTTTCCCCTTAGACGTTTTGGCATTTGGTTTGTGCGGTTCAACTCGAGAATTGTCAATAAAAAGATGAGTTGGAGATGTCAAAGACCCGATGACATTTACATTTGTATAATGAGCTTATCTCTCCTCCTCTAGCCAGAGTGCAGAATCTGCGAATATTTCAACTTGATTATCCCATTCATCTTGCATTACTGCATATTTCCTCATTAAGCGGCCTAATTCCTGATCATTCATTGTCATCGTGTTCTGCGCCAACGTTTTCGTTTGATTAAAAACTTCAATTGTCCCTCATCCCCTCCTCCAACAAACAAATTAAATAAAATGCACTCAACATTTTAAGAATTTCGTAACTTACAAATATATTTTTCATTTCTAGTGCCTCCCAGCAACAGCGTCGCTATGAGCTGGAGGAAGAGAAGCGAATGATGCTGATGAAGAAACCCAAGCGGAAGAGCGGTCGCAGACGCCTTGGACGTGTAGGTCGCCAGCAACAAAACGGTCTCGCAGCTGCGGTTGCCACAGCTTTGATTCCCGAAGCTGCCGAGCCTGGCACGGGCCTTAGCGGCTCCGTCTCTGGAGTGCCACAGGAAGGAGTTGAGGAAATTGTGTCTCGGACCGCTGCTCGCGCTCCAACTCACAGCCACGCTTCGCCTGGAGCCATGGAATTTTTGGATGTGCTGAAACTTCAGCAGCAGCAACAGTTGCTGGAGCAACAGCACCGCGGATCTGGAAAGCGAAAGCACTGCATTCGTGATTCCCGCGTTCATCAAAGCGTTTGCAATAAGCCACAGCGTCGATCTGATAAGCAAAACTACACTCGCACCTCTCGCGTCAACAACGACCGCAAGTCAAACTACTACTGCTGACCGACTTCTCCATTAGAATCAATCAAGCAACGATCATTTGCACACGGCTACGTGCCTACGAAATATCATGCAAACAAACCATTAACGAAACCCAGGACGTTGAGCACAATGTGCTAAAAAAAGTGATCAGTCCCGACAACAAAGTAGCACATTCAATATTGTAATGTTAGAGAAAATTGATGGAGATGCATGTTGTTGACGTTACAGTAAAAATCTTACAGCGAGCGAGCCTCAAACGTTTGGCAAGCGAGAAATGCAAAAAAATAACACAGGATTCATTTGTAGGGAACTCATGAATTTTACGTGTATGATAAAAGTAGCTGTAGATCTTCAAAATCTTGGCCTACCATTGTTATTGGCGGGAAGAAGACGGAAATCAGAAACGGTGGACGAAGTAAGGAGGATAGCGAGTAAAAGTATTGTTATTGTTAGAGTGAAAGTCTGGAATTTTCTCCAAGCAAGCAAAACTTGTTTAGTTAATGTAAAAACCGTCAAGGAATTTAATCCTAGTTATAATTCATAATAACACATCAATCCAATCCACAACACATCTTGTCCCTGTAATCTCCGTAAAATAGCTTTTAACTTTACTCGCTTGCCTTCCCAGGCAGTAAATAAAAATTACTTTTTGTCCATTAATTTAGTAAGTGTACGAGAAAGAAAGAAGAAAGGTGAAAAAAAATCCTGTACTTACCACAAAAGTAGCTTAATGTTTGGAGGTGCATAGAGTCTCTCTCTCTCTCTCTGACGTAAAGTGTAATTAATAGTTAGACAAAAAAGGACGTGACAGTGTGCTTGTGTACAAGTTTGTTATAGTGCATTATTATCTTACCGCTGTTGCTATAAAGTCCCAGCCGAGTGCTGACGGACGCTATAAAGATACTGTGAGTGTTATACGATCCTTCTCGGACTATGTGTGCACTTGATCGCTAAAAATGTACATTATTCAAAAAGGTGATAAAGCAAGGAGAAAAAAATAATATAACAAAGGGGGTGAGAAAAAAAAGGAGCAAAGAAAAAACTCGAAAACGTACGCAATATATTTACTATTATCCTTACACAACGTATAGATTGTACATGCATGTGTTCATATACAAACCAACAAAAATCAAAACAAAATAAAACAAGACTAAAGCGAACGCTAAAACTTCAATTTCCCCCGTTTAACTTTTATTTAACGAATTACACTTTTCTGCACAATAATACATCATCATTAGTGCAACAATCAATCGTATTCAGTTGCAAAAGCAATACTTGATCCGCCATAGACAAATCCTGGCAATCAGAACCAGGTTCTAAGAGTTTCTTTTTTAAATAAACTCACTCACTCACGTAACCGTAACCTGTTACGAATCTTGACTGTATATTGACAGCTACTGCTTAAAAATCGACCAGCTTTGATCAGGTTTATCGAGGAATGGATTCTACATACCATCGTAATTTACAGATTACAACCATTACAGAGACGATAGCAAAGAATAGTTCCAGATTATTCACAAGAGATCGCCACGCAATTTTGCGATTCTACAGTCTTAGATAACCACCCGCAGCAGTCAACATTATCTTCGGGTTTCATTCCTTTACCTTGTCATCAAAAGTAGATTGATCGTAGCATCAAATATCGCTTTACATAAGGTCAAGACAATCATCTTGTCAACATAAAAGTAGCTTCCGACGGACAACCAAAGTGGACGATAGGAACGAATTTTCATCCTCGTAACAGTATTTCTACTAGCTTCTCCATGCCATTGAGCAATGAGTGCAGAAGACTGTGCATGAAATTCAGCACAAAAGTTTAGAATAATCACAAGGTACACTAGCATAATCCCACCTACCATGATGGCCGCAATTCTGAAGAACCCTCCTACCCTGATTCCACAAAAGGTACTCAACACGGCCGTCAGGATAAATATCAGTACGAGCGCTGCCATGCTGTTTCCGTAAATGCTGTTCAGTTCGTTTACGATTAACGACATGTCTCTGTATGTCCTAAACTTGTTTCTAAAGTTGGCCCCGCCATGTTTCCACCTAAATACACAGGTGTACGGTATCAAGTAAATATTTAAATGTACAAGCTAAAACCATGACTACATAATGAATCATACAGCGGAACACGGTATTTGCATTCGGGGTGCGTTTTCTTGACACGGTTGAGCTAAAACTTATATTTATCTTAAATCCTGCAAGACAACGATTGTCGGGAAAAATGTGAAAACAAGTCCAAGCGTCAGAACGATCGACCCGGGTAACCAGTTGAGATTGAGAATAATGTACATATGAAATAATGCAGAAATTATCACTGATCCAAGTTCATTAATCCTCCCGTGCCCGAAGGTCCAGTCCAGAGCTGGCCAAATAGCTTCAGGGGATTTTGGGTAAACTACAGCTATGGTTGCCAAGAGAAGTCCATTCGTTAGCAACGAACAGAATATGACGACGCCTAGGATTTCTGCAGTCGATACCAGGGATAGTTTCTGAGAGCTCTGCCTTGCGTAGTTTCCTGCATAATTCAAATATTTTCCTTAACTTTTAGAACTTTATCCAGTCTAGGCGCACTTAAAAAAATTACTCATTTCTTACTTGCATATTCTTGGTAGAAACAGACGACATCTCTGATGAAAAGATGAAAAACGTTCCTACTTACAATAAGCTTTAGCGTTACTAACGGAAGGCTAAGATACACCGCTAGAACGAGTAAACTCTGAACTACTCTCGTTGTTGTCATTGTTTCCGTCGTTAAATACTTGAATGTTCTCACAACAACGTACATGATGTACACATGAACAACGATCATGTTCAAGATCCAGAGAAAGTATCGAATTTCTCTCTGCTTCAACGCCTGTATTTCTCTCCTACCTTTGTTCCATCGGAAAGGAATACTTTGAACAACAGAGCAAAGCTGAACAGCACAAGAAAATATGTTCAGCATCTTATCCGTCACAAGTTCCTGCTTAAATCCAATAATCTCCATCATTGAGACTTGGAATAAATCAGCAGCTTCGGAGTCTCCAGGTTTTATCAATGGCAATGACCCGCTCACCGCTTTCAGAACAAAATTCTCCGGAATCTCAGGCCCAGGCCTTCTCTTCTTCAGATTAGCGAAGAGTCGGGTAGAAAATATTTTAACGAGACATGCCACCATTTGATTCCCGACAATGACTTCAACCTTTAAGTGCATGTGAACGCCAAATTCACAATTGCCAGAGATGTGAATCAGGAAAGAGTTTTACCAATATTTGAAGTTCAAGTCCGACGCGTGTGGCTATTGACTGGCTCTGAGAACTACTGACTGTGACATTATTGAGAAGTAGTTTCACAGTTATCAGAGTAACGAATAACTACAGACAGGCCATGAAATATCGTAGCCCACGACAAGTGAATCATATTATGGTTGAAATTGCAGGTGTTTTTCATGGATAGACAACCGATTTCATTCCCCCTAAGTGTTGGACAACCAGATAACATTAAGCGAATATTTATTATTCACAAGTTTTCCCCGATCTTGATAAACAATCACATGTATTCCAATATATATGTATACATAACCAAACCATACAACGATTTTCCAATGGTCCTTGTAGGTATCACATAAGTATAACATGGATACTACTTAATCGTCTAGCATTCTGCAAATCCATTTTTGGCGTAGATATTATACCTCAACAAGTAATCAATAGCACAAACTCCGATTTAAATCAGGAGCCCATTAAGAAAAGTCTGAAATATTTACAAGGGACTTATCCACTCTGGTGTAGCTGGATGGATTAACTAATTTTGTTTTTGTAATAAATTATAGCTGTATTTGGGGTAACCAGGTAAACTACACTAATGTTTGCTCTTTTCGGTTGAATTACGACACTGCAATAGCAGTGGAATATTTTCAACCCACCTTCAAATTAGCAAACCGCGACAGGGCAACGCTGAGTCATGTTCGCAGCACAAGCGTAATCATTTTTTTGGTATTTTTATAATTGGCCATAGAAGATCGGCTTGTCCCGCTATGAGCTGCGTAAAAACTTTTCTCAGAAGGCTTTTAAAATAAAAGTGTGTAGTTTCCAAGAAATTTTTACAGGAGAAAAACAAAATCGGCCCACTTTTCTGCTAGCGTATTACATATTTCGCATTTCCTAAATAAGTTCCCACGTAGTCGCGTCATATATTTGTGCCGTTCCAACAATCAAATAGTTTTCGTGGGCGATGATTGATGACACTTCAATTCAACTTCATAATCCGTGTAAAATGTCCTCGTAAGTTAGCCGATATTTTCCCTGGTCATCAACAGAATATTAACGGTAGCATCAAAAATAATTTTGCACAAGACTAGCACAATCATTTTGTCAACGTGAAAATAACTTCCGACAGACAACCAAAGTGGACGTGTCGATTTGATAGCTTTTCTTACGCACAAATTTTTGTGAATGCTCCTGCCCTTCCATTCTCGGATAAGAGCTGATGATTCAAAATGGAATTCAGCACAGAAGTTGAACAAGATGAGGAGATATGTCAGTAATCCTCCTCCTAAAATAAGAGCCCCAATTCTAAACCCTGAACCTTGAAGCCTAATGCCACACAATGTGCTCAACACTACAACCACAATAAAAATAATTTCGAGTAATGCGATACTGTTGGCATAAATACTGTTGACTTGGTTAACGATGATCGTGAGAATTCTGTACACGTGTAAGCCTTCCTTGTAGTGGTCAAGATGGTTGCGCCCATACAAAATGGCCGCCTCGCTCCGTTCCTGTAACCCCCAATTATAATTGTACGTCTTTATGATTTCTAGCTGATAGTCGGTCGTCAGCAAATTATTTAGTCTTTTGCTAATGCATTAAGCACCAACCAGAGTCCAGAGCAGTAATTACCTTATCGCGTAGCTCGCGAAGAATAATAATTGTGGGGAAAAATGTGTATATCAGCCCGAGTGTGAGGAGGATTGCTCCAGGCACAAGATTAAATATAATGTATGCGTGAAATGCAGACGTCAGTATCCACAATCCAATTCCAAGGCTGTCACAAAAGCTGTTACCGATCATCCACACTAAGGCAGGGTGTATGGCTTCCGGAGAATCTGGGTACATCTACGCTCCGATTACAAGCATACATCCGTTAATTACACTCGAAGCAAATACGAAAATCCCAAGCTTTTCGCAAATCATAATCGACGGAAGCTTCATTGGTTTCGATGCAATGATTTTGCCTGAACGTAAAGCAGAATAAATCATCACAATCACAATACATTGTCATATTTGAACTTAAAATTGCGTACGTGTTAAAGAGATAAACGCGCCCGTACTTACAAGAATATCCCCGGAAGAATGTGGTCGTTTCTCGTCTGAATGTATCATACGAATCTCTGCTTAAAATAAATGTCATCGTTACTAAGGGAACGGTGCAGTATATAGCTAGAAGGAGTAAAACTCGGACTGCGCTAGTAACGGCCATCTTTTCATTTCTCAAGATGAAAAAAGCTCTTGTATAGACATAGCTTAAGTAAAAGTAAACGATGATCATGTTGAAGACCCAGTGGACGTACCGTTTGTCTCGGTGCTGAAGAGCCTGCATTTCCCTAGTTTTTTTATTCCATGTAAAAGGAATAGTCTGAAATATGGAACACAAACGAACCGCATAATACAACGTTTTCGTCATACACGGGGTTACTAGTTTTCCGGAATAATTTTCCATTGCCACTTCTCCCGTGTTTGAAACAAAATTTCGCCGTTTATCAGTTCGTATAGCTGCTGCCCTGTTAACCGCATACCTGGTTTCTTTCTAACACACAAGTAAAAACTAAAATATTGCCATGTAGGCTCGGAGAAAGATTCCGCTCTACTTCTAACCCTCACATCAATTTATTTCACTTTATTATTCCATAAGTCTAACTGGAGACACGTGCAAAAACTTGAGATGGTTAGTGTAGAAGCAATAAAGAGCTCAAACGTGGCGTGTTGAAATGTCATAAAAACATTTACATAGTCAAAATTAGATCAAATTTACTAGTAATAAGAAGCACTTCAAACTTTCACGCTCTCGTTCGCTCACTTCCGTCAGTCCGTGTGACAAAGAAAACTCATAGAAAAACAACTGCTGGCCAAAAATATACACAATTTAAACGTTGAATACATTTTAATGGTACTCTCACCGGCGCACCCACAGTCCGAAACGTTTTCAGACAATCAAAGAATACGGACCTTTTTCAAAAAGAGCTTTAAGTACAGCAAGAGAAAATACTATAAAATTAGCACACAGAAACTGGAATCTCTGTCGACGGTTCCTGAACATAGAATAGATTAAGGATCAGTAGAGAAGAATTTAAAAATTATCCTACAACAATCATTACAAAAGAGCATTTAATTTCAAAAAGGGCCGTAATTTTAGTTTTGCCGGTACGTGAGCACCATTAGTTTTTATTAGACGCCTTGAAAAGTTTTATCGAGAAATGCCATTAGATACGGATGTTTCACGGTATTTCGCATTCTGCAGTTTGGAGCACTGAATTCCCGGTAGCCTTGAAGTCCATAAAGAAACTAGAAAGAAAGTTACAAATTAGAGCTTTCACTATATACTTCATGCTTTCACCACCCACAAACTTTCAATTACACATGTCAAATTACGGATTTGCATTTCGCTTTCCATAAAAGTTGATCAATTCTATTCTTTTTTTCTGGCATGCCTTTTAAAACCCATTCCAGTTAAATAGTATATAAATACATTAACGGTATTAAAACCAATTCGTTTCAAAAGGCAACGTAAATTTCTACCTGAAAATAAGCTTCTTGGCTACAGCTTTACTATTCGTATTCCTATGCTACAAAGCGTTATACTTGCTGACTTACATCATTGTTTGTGAAATCCAGAAATCTCTCCATAACTCTGTCCTTCACATCATCGTCTCCAACGATAGATTCTTGACTCTGTGGAAAGTCCATCACTGGCGGACCTTCTTCCCCATCAATTCCATTATCTATCTGCTCGGAATGATTCAATATATTTTGTCGAGTTATAGTGTAAACCGCTTTGAAAAAGTGCAACGCCAATATAATTTTTCTTACCCCTTGGAAAGTTCCACTATTCTCTTCACGTCCAACATTGCGGGATCCATTTACCGAACGTTCCATCACAACTTCGGCACCCGACATATTCATTAAAACAGGAGCTCTTCTGGGTCTCATACTGGCCCCACTTGGACCAGGTTGGTTATCGTTAGTGGCAATTCTGGTATTCGTTACCGCAGAGTTTTGTTGCAAGTTTCTTGCTGGATTTGGTAGGCACAGTGTGAGTTCCACGACAGCGCCATGTGGTCCAAGTGCATATCGCACTAAAGAATCCGCTACCTACAAACATGGAGCAAGTTATGGGTTATGGTAAGCTTTGCAACTTTAACAAACTTATAGAATAGCCTTTCTCGTCACACCAGCGCGCTTCCATGACCAATGGCATGACGAGAAGTAAAACTCTTGTTTATTCTGCACAACGTTTTGCCAAGTTCAAGAAAGCCTTCGATGTATAGTGGTAGGGGGCAAATGTAACTTTCTGAAGAAAAATAACATGGCAATGTGGATGGCAAAGGTAACTTGATGAAAATGTGGGGAAATGTAACATGGGAGTTATATTGAAGCACGTTGCTATGGCAGCGTCAGCGTCTCGTCTGTGTACGCTTAATGCTCCATGTTACATTTGCCCCCGTGTCAAACCCGTTACTATTGCCCCGCATATCATCATGTTCTTTTTCCTCTCCATGTTACGTTTGCCACCACAGACTATAACAGTCATAAAAGTGTGACGCACAAAATTTGATTATATTACCTTTTCTGACCAATCCAGCCTTGCCAATCTTTTCCCCAACCATAAGTTAGCTTCTTCCTTCAATCTGCGGACATCTTTCTGCAAAGAGATTCAGAATATTGTACACTGTAGCAATAAATTCAAAGAATATCATTCAAAAACCCTTCCCGGCTCTACCCAATCCTCCTCTTTAATTGCGTTTCGTATACTAGTTAAACTTACAAACTGTGCACTTAGTTTCGACTTCAAAAGTTTCGTAGACTTGATCATAGAAAACCATGTTTGCTCAGTGTTTCCTGCAAACACGAAGCAAAACCGACCAATCTTATTCCCAGCCTGAATCCTAAAGCTTCTCGTGTTTGACATTGTTTGATATGCATACAGCAATAAAGTTTCTATTTGAAAATGTCAACTCTATAACACAGATCACAGATATAAAGTCCACATCCGCATTCCAGCAAGACTCTGAGAAGAATGAATGATCGACAGGTTTGCAACAACTGTTCTAAATCATTCGTAAACGTTTTACTCAAGTCAACCTGTACCAGCTGTGGCGATATTTAATCGTAGCTACATTCTCCTAGACATGATTGTGAAACAGATACTCATAAACGTACGTACGTTCGATAATCGGGTAAGAGCATGTAGTCTCAAGGATTTTCGAACCTCTTATCAATGCCAATATTTGGTTGGCTTGGCCTACATTCCGAACGAGCCTTTCCTTTACCAGTTGAGTCTACCTACTTGTGCAAGTGTACCGTAACTAAAAAGCGGTATGAGCTACACATGACTCATGTGTAAGTTCGAATTTATTTAGCTATAAGTGTCGGATTCTGCTGGAGCAAAGAGTTATCTTTTCTGATATCGCTGGACTCCAGCCAAGTTTCCTCATGAGTCACCGTTCCATGCAGACTCTTCAGATTATCGTATGAAGCAGTGATTAGAAACAAAATAATCCCAATTTGGTATTCAATTTTAATCTAAGTATCCAGCGACAAGTTTCACAAACAGGTTTTGCTGATAGCTTAACAATGTTCTTTTTTAGCAGTTTAAACGCCGTCAAAAACTTTGGACAGAAATGCCATCAAGTACGGATGTTTCACCGTGTTTCGCATCTTAGCAGCCGGCGCAGTAAATTCTCGGAATCCACGAAGTCCATACAGAAACTACAAAAAGCAAACAACCACAAACTCAATTCAAATCTCTCTTATCCAACTCCAGAAGCCTAATCAATTTAAAACAAACTTACATCGCCGTTGGTAAAGTCCAGAAATTTCTCCATAATCTTTTCCTTCAAATCATCCTCGGCGTCACCATTCACAGAATCCACACTAGCAGGGAAATCATAGCGTGCAAGCGGGTCAACGTTATCGCCACCATTCTCGACGACACTCTGCCATGAACAATTTGTTAGTAGCAAGTCGTTTAATGTACGTACTTATGATTCCAATATTTGAAAATGTTTTGATAGAAATCCTTCAAGTAGCTTACATCTCTAGGATTTCCAACCTGGCCATTGGCAAAATGCTGATTGAGGTAAACTTCTTCGTTTTCCCATTCATTTTCAAAATTGATGTCCTGCTTCACCGTATTTCTTTGTGGTCTTCGCAAGGCATTGCTTGGTCCAGCTTGATGCTCCATAGCAGCAGCGCGGGTGGTCGTGTTTGATCTCATCCCCTCGCGATCCATTTGTTGTCTACTACGTCTGTGCATTTTAGCGACCCGAAGATTCACATGAATTCCAGGTTGACGAACACCTATTCTCATCCTGTTTATGGATTCTATCACCTGCAAAGGGTCCAACCGGACGATCTTTAGAGTCTTGGCATCCAAAACCATACTCATTTTTCCCTCTTGCCCCAGAAATTTTAAAAGTTCATATAACACTTACCCGATCACCCCATTCCAATCGCTTTCTCCCGACATACAAAAAAGTGTAGCGTGTTAGCACATCGATGTTTTTCTGTTAAAAACCCCAATAAAATTTAATGTTATCGCGTTTGACAATCAAACAACTCCTTGCGAACATAAATCCTTTCTACATTCACATGCATACGTATACATATATATACCCTATGATTTTTATTATTAATTACAACATCCTCGCAGAAATACTTTCCAACTCTATCCTCACTACTTACGTATTCTGCCTCTAGTTGTGCCTTGATTTGCCTTTCAGACTGGAAAATATTCTTCCAGGTTTTCAATATATCCACAGTCAGCTCAAGGTTGATAGATCCTATCTTCCGGTTGGTCGTAGTGATTTTCAAAGGCTTTCGAATGTTGCCATCCATGTTGTAAAGTCAAACTTTTACAACGTTTACGTGCTGAGGATTAATTGAAAACCGAACTTTATTTCATACACCGATTAAACACCGCCAAGTCTAATAGACAATCACGACTTTTTCACTCCACTAAATGTCAGCTAAACACGCTTGTTGGGCACTTGTGACCGATTTACTATCTCTCGTCGTACTACTGCGGTGCTAAACTCTTCTAATTGTGCACAGTTGTAACAGCTTCTTCCAGTTACCTCCGAAATTGCGTTGCTTTCCCTTAGATTATACGTGCTTCTTGTTATAAGTCTCCAAGCCTTATAACAAAAACACACTGCCAGAGACCACTGTTTCGCATGCATTGACCGGATTGAAGTTACCATTACATTCCTTTACATTATGGCAATTACAAATTTCTAACTATAGTGGGTATTTGAGCACTAATGTACTAAGACACCGAAAAATATTCTGCATGTTATCATTACTGCTCTGTACTCAGCTTATGCTCCGATTTCCCAATATGGTACACTCTTCTCTGCAATTATCATCCATGCAATTATTTCTCGCATTCACAACCCAGCCATAAATTCCAGTGTTATCAAAAAACAACTACGACCTCTAAACATTAGAGTCAAATTACCAGTATTTACAACTAAATTATTGCTCATAACACGGTTTACAATAGACATTCACACAGGAATTTGAGACACAAGTTGGAAATACATCTAGGACTATGCGCAGTCTTTTCTTCATGTGCTCGCATTTTTCAAGATATTCAAATGTACACCCATTATATGAAAATCAAATTAGTTTTTGTGTCATCAGTAGAAACTCCTGATTACGCTAACGCGAAGACATCAACTAAAGATGCGCTTTGAGTTGAAAACTTGTTGCTATCCACTCAGCATTAAAACACTAATGACATTATCAAAAACAATTTTGCACAACGTTAAGATTATCATTTTGTCAATGATAAAATATCCCCCCACAGATATGTACAAGGGCCGGCAGTTGTTTATGGTCATTCGCGTCAGAGCACTAGCGTCAACAGCCATCAGTTTCCATTCCATAAGTAGGGCATTTGATTTCGTGTAGAATACAGCGCAGAAATTGAAAATTGTCAGCAATGCGCCAAACATTCCTGTGCCCACAAGCAATGCTGCAATTCCGATGAAGCCACCTATCCGAATGGCGCAATATGCCCCGAGTACAGACAATCCAATATTGCAGATTTCAGAAACAGCCAAGCTGTCTTGATAAATAGTGTTTAGCTCAAAAACAACTAGATTCAAAGCTCTGTATACGGTTAGCTTTCCTTCCAAGCTTTCCTGAACTACGGTCGTTAAGCCCGAGTTTCTGCTTCCACTGAAATAAGATTCAGAACGATATCAACCTTTGGACCCTAAATTGTTGTCGTTACATCCATTTTAAACTTCTGCAGACTTCAGTCCCGCTTACCTCAGCTCGTTGATTATAACGAGTGTCGGGAAGAAGACATTGAAGAAAACAACGATAATGAGAGCACACGTAGCAGACATTTTGAACATGATGTATCCATGCATTATCGACACGGTAGCCCTAAGAAGAGCCCAGTTTTCTTCCGTCTCTTCCTTTATTCCAAGCACGCCCATCACTGCAGGTTGTAACGATTCTACAGAATTAGGCCACACCACAGCCACAGCTCCAAACAGAACTCCGTTCATCATGAATAATATCATGCAAAATATCCCAAATATTTCGCATATTTTTATAGACATTGGTGCTTTAGCTCCGTACTTGACATACATTTCTGCAAAAAGAAGAGTAATATTATTCTGCTTCTTTCTCCAAAATAAGTTCCAAATCACTATATTACTCCAGTGCTGAGATTTCCTGACCTTCAAAGTTTTTAAAGAATCCTTCCGACCCTTGAACGAACCAATTAAACCGATCCCCGGGGAATATTACGTTCTGCTCAGCTGCAGGTATGATACAGTAGTAGGCTGCCATGAGAGACATCTGGATTGCTTCAGCAGGTGTGGGGTCTTTGAAGGAGATTATGTACACATATCGGACTATCACATAGAAAAAGTATGACAGAATGATGCTGCAATTCAGCTTCCACCAGTAGTAGCGCCATTCCGAGCTTCCAAGGCGTTCAATTGAATCACTTCGATAATTCCAACGAAACGGATGCGTTTGCAGTATCTGTCCGATCTGTATCATTGCGCGCGTGCAAAATCGCATTCGCGATGTTACTAATACCTCTTTCCCCATCTTTCTAGTCCGCAACTACGGGTGACCGATATTTCACTCCACTCCTTCTTCCTACCTTCCTCCAAAGGATTTTTCAAAACGATGAAAAAGCTTTTGACTATCCTTGGCATCGCCGTATTCTGGGTTCTACCTGAGAGCAAAAGGCACGACCTACAGATTTCAAACTTTTATAAAGTTCAATTGAATTACTTTCGGAGATTACTTTGGTAACAGCCAACAGCGCTCTAAAAAGTTGTATTTGTATGCATTTCTGCATAATTGGTCATGATTACGCTGGTAATTGGGCAATTGAACAATGCTACAAGCGATTAAACTGACATTGAAATGTTTCGTTGTTAAGTATAGAGGTAAGCCTTGAGATAATCGTCTTTCGTTCTCGAAAATCCAATTTTTTAATAATTAGTGCTTTAGTTTTTTCTCTTTTCTGGTACGTATCTATATGGAGGATAATGCAATCAATACTCACTGAGTACTCAAACGTACCATATGATTACCTCTGCTAATTACAAGTTCGTTTCGCTTTCATACACCGGAATCCAAATACTAAATTCGCTGACATAACTCGAATTCACCTCTGCAAATGCTGAATAGCACGTAAGCAATTAATTAGCTGCAATTGTCCATTCTACCTTTGCAGGTTAGGTAATAGCATGAGGCGAAGGTAAGAGAGAAAATGACACTGCTAGGAAATTAATTTTAAACTTCTACACTGGAAGGGAGTAAAAACTTTTCAGCTACAAATGTCACATTGGATTCTCAGTCATGTAACCTGTCTTTGCGCGATATTTGCTGCACACAAACCATATGCACCTTTCCCTGTGCATTCTCAGTTCTTTTAAATGCTGTGGTGTCATCTTTATTGACGTGGAACTGATGGTGGTGCTCGTAACGACAGCTGCTGATTATCAAGCAGCCCGATCCCAGTTACCCAACTGGAAATGAAGCCTACGTTTCTCGGAGTTAGTATTCCCATACAGTATCAAAAATCAAGACAAGTTGAATCGATCCAGACGCTTGTCATATCATGGTAAAAACAGATGGCGTTATTATCGTATTTGTTCCCTATGTAAAATGCATTTCTGCTTGTTTACTCGCATTCTCTTTGTTTCATTCCTCATCTTTAAACTTCCGTCATCACGATCGTTTAAACCATACTCCAAAGCTTGGTCAACTTTGGATAAACGTTTCTCCGGTATCGCTCACATTTGACTGCAAATATTTTCATAACCTGACATTGTATTTCAACATCATTAAACCACACGACTCTCCAAATAAATGTTAAATTGCTGTGGAGCCACCAAGGCCAAGGGCATGATATTGACATTTGTGCATATTATTTATAGATCTGACCCACTGCGACTGTTCCGCTGTTTCGTAACGTAATGCCGCGGACTGGCGTTGCAAAAACATCTATCGCGAATACAAATATTCACGTTTCTTAAGGGTTATTTTTAGTATCGACGTTCTTCTTATTTGAATTTATTTCCTGGTACTAGTACACTATAAAAATATTGTAGTAAAATCAACCCGTATGCACTGCTGAAACGTATGAAACCAATGAGCCTATGTCCATACTCCAATGATGCCACCCAGATAAAGTCTGGCGAAAGGGATTCGGCGGTTATAATCGACACCAGTCTGATTCGGAGTCCGAGTCAATACTGGTTTGGGACGATAAAAAATGTGTCAAAGGCAATGCTGCTGATTTGCTCCTTGCTTGTCTCTCATCTTGGTCATCTTCGAGAACAATTACTTTCCTCCGTTTAGCTTGACTGTCCAAATCTCTTGGTTCGGATTTAACTGCTACAGTCTGCTGTGGTTTATTACCGAATGACTGTTTCGGACTACTCATCCTTACTCCTCTGTTGCAATTTCTGGAAGGACGGAAAATGAAAAGTAGTTTTAATTTTCATTCATAACAACGTATTCAAACCCACAAAAACTGTAATGATAATGATGGATGTAACTCACTTGGTTAATGGTTGTATCAATTTCATCCTCGGTTCCCATTTGAAAAAAGGATCTTCCTCTGGATCACTTTCGATATCATCTGAATCGCTTATAATATCTGCTACGGGCGAACTCCGACTCTTGGTTAAGGTTGAGATTTGAGATACTAAATCCCCGTATTGCTCAGAAAGTCTATTAAAATTACTCTCAATGACCTTTTCAATCTTCTTCCTACTATCCTCAACTGTCTGTTCCACTGATTCTGCAAGAAAGACATGCACAATGAGAATGCGGGCTTAAAATCCTTCTAGATAACTACGTATCGTCACTATTTCTAATTAACAATTCCCTTACTTTGTAGTATTTTAGAGACTGAGATTAAATTAGCCGAAGTTGAGGATGAAGCGTGCGGCGCGAAAGTCTTATTCGGTGATGCCTCAAGATTACCCATTTTAAACTTATCCTTAATTCCTGTGGCTGAAGGTTCGGACTTTTTTCGAACATGCTCTGGGTTTGATAAACTCATCTCGAAGGCCGAGAGTTTAGCTGAAAACAATTCTTCGACAAACGCAGTATACGCTGCAACCTCTGCTCTCACTTTCTTGGCGACATCATTAATTTCTGAAGCAAATGATCTTGTTGTCTTCGACGAATCACTCGTTTCTGATAGACTATCCGGATCAGTCATCTGCAATCTCTTGGGTAACGTGCACAAGGCCAACATTGGTTCCTGATCAGCTATCGCTGCCAATTTCTTCTTGGAACGGCGTATTAACAGCAAACTGTTAGTATTACATTCAAGAGCGCTTTCCATGCAAGCCTTGTTATGATCCCTGGATCTGCGTGCCTTAAGTGCATTGCTTAAGCTTCGCTGATCCTCCGTTGCTAGGTCAGGTAATATATAGGTGTCCTTCTTCTTCCCAGTTACATATTCACTGTCATCGTGCATTCTTCTGACACGATCCTCTCCGTTAGTCCTCCACTGTACTGATGAGATAACCTTTGTCGTGGGGTTTCGTGAGTGAGATGGTTCAGCGTCTAAAGAAGTTCAAAATCAAGAGTTAAGAATGCTTCACTTCAAGGTTTTCATTCAACACAAACTCCTGAAGGCTACTTAAAGAATATTCCAACACCAACCTAGACAATTCCCAAGTATAAAATCCTGAAACAAAAACCAGAGCAAAATTGCCTTACCGTGTCTTCGTGGCATGGATTGGGTCCTGATGTCTTTTACCACGTACGAATTCATGGCTAAAAGCTACTACAAACTATTCTAAGAAGATTGTAGTAAGCACTGTTATTGGCTCAATTAATTATTTACTATAGGAGACAGATATACAAACAACAACAAATCCAAATAAAATTAAAAGGATTTCTGAAACAATTTTCTTGCTCTCAGACCAGCATTCCATGTGCTTTTATCTTTGATTGATACCTTTTTCTAACACAGTACTATTTCTGCCTTCTTTTGCGTACGAACGTGCTTGGGCATGAGATAAAGAGTTTACCAGTTTACTTGTCCCTCAATTCTCGTTTCTTTCCCTTTAAAATGGTCCAATTTACTTGGGTCACCTTTTACAGTCATATACAGGAGGGGAAACTATACTGCTGAAGAATGAATAAATCGTGAATTCAACTATGCTTCGCCCTACTAGGAAAATGTTATATCTCCCCTCCGTATAATATACCACACAAAGAATGGCCGTTACATACTGAGGAGAAATTTATGCAGACTGTAGAGAATGGTTCCTGGTACGCACGGAGTGACGTGACCCTGGATGGAAAAAAGATTCTTCTTTGCAGGAGGAAGCAGTTCGTTCTTGTAGTTGGCGATATGGTAGTTCAAATGGGACAGATAGAACTATGAGAGGTACTCAACTTGAACTACCAAAGCTTGTCAAGATAAATGACACACGGTGTCGCCTATTCTGAATAAATAACATGTCGCACCGAATTATATTTTGCCTCGATGATACACGAATTTTAGAAAATCCAAGCACCCACATTAGAAGCTTATGTTCTATTATATTTCTTTCATTTATTTAATTTTTCAAATTTAAAAAAAAATGTGTGTGGAAATTTAATAGTTTATAATAATCTGAATTCCTAACGGAAAACCAAACATGAATTGAAAAATATAAACCTATATTCCTATTATTTGTGTAATTTAATTTCAGATTGGTTAACAAGAAAACTTATTCGGCATGTCATTTACCATGCCCACAAGAATATTACAAGAGTGCTGAAAGTGCTGGATATTTTCATGATAAAGGATAACGAAACAGTTTTACTCCTTGGCTTTCCAATCAAAGGTGGGATGTTCCTTCATAAGCAAAGCTAGAGGATTAAGAAAATTATTTAGTATTCACTTACGTGAGCCACTTAATACCACGTATGGCATGCGTACACCCTGAACCCATTAAATAATCTTGAATACTTTACATACCTAGTTCTTGGTTGTTGACGGTCTGCAGAGTACCATCTTCCTCAGGTGCAGTGTAATCTATCTGGCTGGTATCCATGCATTCTTCCGCCATGGTTTCCGATCCTATCAAAACAAATGATTCAATAAGCAAGGACGAACCTGGTTTTTTGGTAGTCAGTGATCACCATTCAATCCATAACGTTCACTCAGGAACAAACAATTCAACAATCTCCAGATATTTTTTCGTTACTCATAAGTAAATTCTTGTTAGGTCCAAGGTCCAAAGACTCCTCTCCCAGTAACTGATCCAAATCCAAATCATCGAGTAAGTTATCGTTGCTGATGTCTGGAGTATTCAAATCCGTATTCTCTAGAGCCCTGCCAGGTTTATCTGTAAATTTGTTTCAATAATGCATGAATTTTATTAGTACTTTCCCCATTTCCATAACTCATTTTGCTACCAATGAAAATAGCGGAAATTGTTACCGTTCAAAGTATTGCATGGAAGTGTAAATTCAAAATTTTGAGGTGGAATAGAAGTACCTGTGCGGATGTTGGGCATTGATGATCCAACTTCAGCAATACAAGTCGGGGCTACATGTAAATCTGATTCGTGCACGGTTTCGCTGGATTCATGAGTGTCATAAAACTGCTCTGAATTCTCATTAATTGGGCATTCATATTCTTTATGTTGTGTAGCTGTATCAGGAACGTTCATCAATGCGTGAGCATGCATTGTGTCCGAAACTATCTCAGGGTTAGTTTGTTTACTAAGCTGAAGTAAATACTCTTTCTTTTGTAGTTTATGTTGCTTTTCTCTTAATAAAATTTGTGTCATCTCCTCAGATTTAGCTAATTTAAGGTTTAAATTTTCTATAAGCAAATCTGAGTTCAATAATTTATGTTTTAAGCCGTAGTTTTCTTTCATTTTAATCCTGACTAAATTTTCAATATTTTCAGCAGTTTTAATTCCTGATTTATATTCTTTTCCTGAAGTTTCACCTAGAAAGATTCAATAAAATTATTTAAGTCACAAAGCACAAAATCGATCACACAATACGCTTCAGTAGGAGTTCCAGCATTCCATAGCAATAAGAGTTTCAAACAAAGTCAAACCTAAAGCCTCGTGGATCCTCTTTAGCACAGCTTTTAGTTTATTTCGGCTAATTTGTTGTTTTTCTGCTTTAACAGATTTAAATTGTTTCTTTTCGCCATTTGGAGGAGTGCCAATTGATGATAAATTTTCTCCTTGATCCATTATCAGCTTCGAATTAGAGCGGAACGACTGAAATAAATCACATTATAATAGATTTAAATTAGTATTGACGTTAAATACGGTGACATATTCCCATTTTGATGATCCACCCTTGAAATGCTGTTTGACAAATAATTTTCATTCAAAACTGTATTGAATACCCCTGACGAAAATTTCCGCAAGATGTATGGAGAAAATTCCTTTCAAATGCAGTCGATCGCAGTCACTTGAACTAAATATACTCCTTGAAGTTTCTAAAATCCGGCATTTAATAAGAACTTATTCGTTTTTAATACTAAAATAATTGATGTATAATCAACCGGAGTTAGCGTCAGATTTAATTTAATTTGCGAAACACACCGTTTACATTAAAACTTTCGTAGACTTCCTACATTCCCATTTAAAAGTAAGTGAGTACTAAAAGTTTATTCACGGACCCAACAACACGTATTAACCGCTTGCACATGAATACGGCTTGCGAACAGATTGACTATAAGCTTATACCTTAACGTGTCTCATGTATTTTGCATTCAAGCTTTTAACGCTGGGAAACTTGATGGGACATGGGACACGCTAAAAACACGTTCTTTGACGTTAAGAGTATTGTCAAATATGTATACCATGTATGAAGCAATGCCGAGAGGTATGGGGCGGGGCAAGCAGCTAACTGTACCTTTTATTTAACCAGTCCCATTCCGATAAGGTTTATAATCTTCGCATAGCTTTGGACAGCCTACAAATGTTCGAAATAAGCATATTCAACTTTCCTGTGATCACGGGCAATAAAAGACATTTCCTTTTTGTTGCAATTCTGGAAAATTGGCATGCGGTATTGTATGGGACATGAGCTGACAGTGGAATTTCTTTTTGATTTGCTGGATATGGAAAAAAAGCGCCCTATTCGGAAATTATGAATGAGTATGAGTAAAAGTTCATTTAATCTTGTATGCGTTACTTCGGATTCCAGCTAACTGATTTGCTTTGCCTTATTATCAAACACCATGTAAAATTACCATGTTAAGAAGCAATTTCAGACAGTGAGAGGAGGGCGTTGTAAGGGATACAGGATTTTTCATTTACATATTGGCTCACTATTGGTTCAAAATCTTTGGAATTAGTTGTTATAGTTTTTTGAAATCACAATGCAATTACGAATCCATCGCCCAACATTGAACAGAAAACAATGGATCTCAAACGGGAATGAAAAGCTATGTTTGACAAAGGACGTTTTATCAACTTATTCCAGTTAGTTAGGAAGGACAAATATGCAAAGCAAGATATTGTAGTAGCCTGACTGAAAGGCGATGAGACACAAAAGCATTTGCACATATATACATAGCGGATCCATCTTCTAAGAATCATAGGAGGTCAACCTTGAGCTTATCATATCACACCCGAGCTCCGTCATTTCAGTGCAATGTGCAATAAAGCTATTGTGAGATCGAGCTAGCAACTGCTGGGTTGAAAATATTGCCTGAAGCTTGTGAATCACTCGTTTCTAACATTACATCTATATTTGCATCCGTCATTTCTACTCTCTTGGATAAGGTGCACAAGGCCAAGATTGGTTTCTGTTCAGCTATAGCTGCCAATGTTTTCTTTGAAAACTGCAAATTTTCAGTATTACATGTAATAGCATTTTTCATGTAAGACATGTCATGATCAGGAGATAATTTTTTAAGATATGTACGACGATCCTCCGTTGCTAAGTCAGGTAGGATATAAGGTGTCTTCTCTTCTTCAGAGTAACATCTTACCTGTTATCATGGAAAATTCAGATACGATCTGCCAGATTAACCCTGGATTATACAGCGCTGCTAATGCAGGTTCCCTTGCGCATATTAGTATTCAACGCAGGCAAGAGACCTGTTGATAACCGGACTGCAAATTCAGATATATACCTGGATTAAAACATATGAGGCCGCGGATGAAAGGTGGAAGAGAGGAGATGACAAAGCCAACCAGGAACAACTAATGACACTTAACGTTTTTTGAAATGTTTCTACATTATTTCTCACGTGTCATGAGCAATATTGGGTGTCTGCCTTAGAGATCCCAGCTTTTGTTGACAAAATGGGTGTAACAGCAAATTAGTTAAAGTGTTCCTGGAAGCATCATTTTATCCGTTAAACATCGTAATCCGTCCTTCAACCTTCACATCTCAATTTTATTTTAGAAGGACCATGAAACGATCTAATGATGAGACAGGCAACAGCAAAGGTGATGAGTATCAAGATGCACGGCTGGTCCTTTGTCCTTGGCGCGTGTACGGATGGAGGCTTGAATTCTAGGATAGAGTCGAGGTTCCTAATTTTCCGATAAGCAGTTACCGCTACCGCTAACTCTAATTGTGCGAATTCAGTCGGAACCTTAGTATGACCAAGGACCACATTTTGACTACGTCAATCAGCGGCAGTCGGGCAACGGCCATGTCACCACCATATTTCAGTCATCCACACGATGCGCTTACATGGTGGGAAGGATTTTTTAGATTCTGCTATTACATTGGCTTTTGTCCATTCAAGGTGACTTCCCGCTGGAAATGTAATACACTTGAATTTGCAACATATGAGTCTTTAAGGAGCAAGGTAACAAGTCGTAATTTGGTTTTTAAAAATGCTCGTATCTATAACTTGCGTATATATAATATCGATTACTAGCCTATGTAAGTACCACTGCGGGGAAAACGAAGAAGGGAAAATCCAAGTAAATCTCATGAAACCTTAGAAAATTAAAAGTAAATTGTATTTACTCCAGGTAACTTGTGCATGCATTCAAGCGCTATCATTCGCTGGAATTTGGCCAGCGTTGAAATGCTTCCTCTTCTATGACCTCAGTCTTCGGAGGGTAGACGAGTGGTTATATCGAATAACAGGAGTATTCGTCCATGTTTCACTTTTTCGAATGTTCTGGTACTTGCGAGCTGAAATTGTGAGCGTTTTAGAATACTACGGGCGCAATTATCCTGGAAATTCTGACGTTACCCTGTGTTCCATGGAACTGAAACAGCGTAGCGTAAGTCAGAAATTCGGAAGTAATCAAGACATTTTTGCGTTTTAAGAGCAAACTTAGAGATGGAATTGCATAATTTCTTTCAAAATTACTTTCCTACAGACAAAACCCCGTATTAAAATCGTTTTGCTGTACACTCTGTTTGGAGTATTCACCATGTCCTACTTGATTGGTTATGCCATCCAAGCCGAAGGAGACTGGAAGAAATTTTTCCGCATTATTTGCTTGAACGAGACAATCCTGAATTTGACGGATTGCCAAGTGTTTGACTGGAAAACGACGTCGGAAACAGTTTTCAACGGCATCGTTGGTAGGCTGAATGTAGCGGGATTCTTAATCGGCGACACTTACCTTCCGTCAGTTGCTGTGTTTTACACTTGCCTGGTCACCCAAGCCCTGAATAACATGGATCTCAATTCTAAGCCGGAAAAGGTGAGTTTCCACGTTAAGTTAACGATCCTACGTCACTGAGCAATATCGAAGATGCTTTGGAATAATAAATTCATACACGGTATTTCAGGTTTTGGAAAGCTACAAAGCTTTCAAGGGAACTATCAAGAGATTGAATAATGCATCAGGCTCATCCCTTTTCTGGGTTATAACTGGTGGAATGCCTTATTATATCAGCCATCTTCCTGCACTGATTCGAAATCTAGGGTCATCTAATTATGATTTGGAGACGATTCGTGATATTTTCTATTTTAGCAATTATTTTGGAAGCATGATCCTAGCAGCATTTTCATTAAACAAGGTATGTGAGTTGCCACCTGTATGCGAAAGTACGCTTTAGCTAAAAGAGCCTCTTATCTTACGCGAGAAAACAATTAATCAAGTATTGAAATAGCTATAAAACTTGTGCCATGACACACCATTTGAAAGTGTTCTGATTGAAAAGATTCGGTGGAAGCTAACTACCTGGATTGGGAAACGGGAAACCCTGAAATTATTTCAAACTCCTATGGAATATCAAGCCCTCCAAAGCGAGATTTTAGCGGGGTCACATCTAGGAATTTCACCTTGCGGAATGTATACTCTAGAATTTGGATTTTGCAAGTCCGTAAGTATCGGAGAAATCTAAAAGTTCTAGTATTTGGATTGTTGATTATGTTAATGTACATCTACTTAAGTATTATGAGGTTTGTAGCAGTATCCAACTGAATCTTTATGCATATATTTGTCAGATACTCGGCTTTGCAGCAACATACTCAATTTTGCTGGCTCAAATGCAAGTAGATGACCGACCTAAATGACTGCTTTAGCGCGGATTCTGGAGTTAAGCTTCCACAGCATAACGCTGAAATGAAGGGCTGAACCACGAGTCACATGTAAGACACTTCAATATTCTAATCTGGACTTCAAATGGATAAATTGCCTTTATGTGCAAAGCAAGTTCACAGAAAACGTATCACGGCACGGATTAACTAAGCATAACTTGAAACTTGAGGTTTGAAATTTGAGGAAACTACTGCAAGTTCTTCAACGCAGCTTTCTGTGCGTAAAAGAGTGTCAAAGTAGATATAAATGTTGGGAAATGCAAGCGCAACTTCATTTTCATGGAAATTAACTTACAAACAAATTAATTCCTGCAGTCTTTATTTAAAAACACCGGGACTTATTTAACAGTAAATGCATTTAGTAGGCTGACTCCTTGTAGTAAACTGTAATAATTTGAGCTTTCCGTTTTGATAAAGATTAAAGTGTAAAGCAATCACCACCAATTTAATCACTATCCTCAATAAAGCTTAATTGATTTTAACAGATTCTAAATCTATATACTGATCAAAAAATATAATTTGAAACAATATCGCTGCATTGTTACGGACTGTGTATTTATCTAGTCTCAGGATGGTTAGTAACACGATAGACTTGATGTTTTGCAAAAGACTTCATTGCACTCGCTCGCAAGTACTACTAGCGAAGCGAGACAAGGAAACACAGAATATTTTGAAGACATAAAACTCTGCGATGAAACAGAATTGCTATTGTGGACCTTCATGTAGCAATGTAGTCAAATCCATGAAAACTTCTTCCAAAGGAAAGAAGGGACCTGTAAAATTTTAAAAGTAAAATTCAATACTTGTGTCACATAAACATGCTTCAGTAGCTTAGCCTGCTGATCTTTAAATAGTGTTTACTACCATTCATTAGATCCTCGCTCCCAGTCCTATAACGCCCCACGTCGTTTGCCTTACTTCCGTCAAAATCTTTCCCAAAGGCATCATCTTCCATGGTTTCTGGACCTGTAAAATGTGATACAATAAGGAGCGATATCCTTGCTTGTTAAGTAGTCATATTTACCGTGCTACTTATTACTTTCCAGAATAAAAGATTTTACGTTACCGTGCAAAAAAACATCTTGAGAATTGGGCAAGGATGAAGGAGCTAGAGTCTGCTGAGAAAATGTAAGAGTCTGATCTCCATACGATTCGTTATTCTCTTGAGCATGAACTTCAAATCGCGCATCGCTATCCCGTTCCGTATTTGGCAAACTAGGTCTGGAACCTTCTGTATCAATGTTTCAAACATTAATTTAATCTGTGGTGTACCATTTTATTAATCTTGGTTGTCAATGAAACTAACGCTCACCACTATCTCCCAACGAGAAGTTTGAAACTGGGCCGAAATCAAAACTATTCTGCGTAAAATCTAGGCAAACCAAAGTCTCATTGGAGCTGACTGGAGATGATTGTTGACATTCAGAAATATTAGGCGGAGCTGAAGTTGCACCTGCTTCAGGGACAGTTGCGGTGGAATCTTGAGTGTCTTGTGCCAACCGTCCTGCATCCTGGAAGAAGGTTCTTGGCGCATTTTCTTTATGTCGCGTGATCGTATCAGAGATTTTGTTGGGTGCAAATGCATTCCTGGTGTCCGATCCTAGTTGGGGGTAACTATTTTTCGTGTCCTGTAGGAAACGCGCTTCCTTTTCTAGAAACTGTATTTTCTCTTTCAAGAAAACTTCTTTCTCCAGCTCAAATTTTTCCCGATCAGATTTAAATTTTTCTACAGCTGATTTATAGGTCACAACTTGTTGCTTCAAGTCCTCATTCTCTTTCTTTAACTTCCGAGCTTCATTCTCAATTATTCTCGCACACGTGATTCCTTGTTTATAATTATCCGGAATTTTACCTGGAAGAAGAAATTATTAATGTACACATGCCAACAACAAATAACAGGTTATCATTGCACACACTGCCGTTCAACAAAATTTCAGAAACAGCATAGCTTTAAAAATTGGCAAACCTGTCAATAACTTGATAATCCTCTTTTCCACATCTGCTTGATTATCTCTCTGCTTTTTCTGCTTAATCGCTCCAGTGGATCCAGAATTTCTGTTCCTGCCACGACTTCGAACCTCAACCGATGGTACATTCTCTCCTCCTTGGTTCATAATTAGTTTGGAATATGAGTGTGACAACTACAAACAATAAGGCAAACACTGTATTAACGCATGCACAGGCAACAACAACAACTTTTCAACTTCCTTATTTTCAGCCCGATTCTTCAAAATACAGCTATGTTACAAGTTTTTATTTCAAAATTATACAGTCTGTTCATAAAATATATAATCTATCTTACCTCGATAGAAACAAACCTTCCACAAACCGTAAATCACATCTAACTAAATTAAGTTGATAACACTTTCTTAAATATCACACTTAATTAAAACTTTTTTGAAATCAACTTGAAGCACAGAGGTCCATTTAATAGTTATTAACCTGAAAATTTAGTAAATTATTTAGTAAGAATCCACTGATTCCATGTGGAAAGTGGAAATGAAGTACAGGAATTCTTGCGACATCCGAATCACTCTATCACATACCACTACACACACCATCCTTGAATGCAGCTCTCAAAAGCATTGCTACTTGCTATTAGGCTAGGTCGTATCTATGATCTATCATCCATGGCTTCTTTCAGAGCTTTTCACAGTATAGTCTTTAGTTTGAGGCAGGGCAGACGGCAAAGATAGACAAAACGTTGAAAACACGTTTCTCGTCGTGAGCGCATACACAACACACAACAGTCTGGCTCATGAAGAATTGCTTTCAGAGGTTTTGTAGATGAGCTTGCTGCAGTTAAAATTGTATTATGCACTTAATTGTAGTATTTCAGCTATGCTGCACTATCTAATGTATTTAATTATTAATATTAACTAAGCAGATGAAACCCAGGCACTTTAAAGGAGTTTATGTACACTAAAACCCATGGAACTTTGCAAACTGAAATCCGAAATGGTCAACCAGATTTTCTTTAGCAACTCTGGGAACACAGATTCCGTTAAACTAGATGACAATTAACCCGCCAGAGTTGAAGGATACATTGTCATCATTGAAACATTTACTTGTTTACAATTAACCTTGGATTTGTAGCTGCAAATGCCAAACTTAATGCATTAGTTGTTAAAAGTTGTTAAGTACGCGCTAAAGTTTGGAAGTCGTATTGTGTTGTATGATACGATGATCAAATATACACATGTAGTTCATCTTGTAGAGATGTATTCGCGAAATACAGTTAAGTGGAGAGTTTCCTTTGCCTATTCTTGCTTCTGCATACTAGACACTAGACAGCATGGAAAATGGAAAAGACTGAATGGAGTGAGAAGTAAATATAGCTTGAGAGTTTCGCGAATTCGCGAATAATAGTGCTGTGTATAGCTGACAAAGTGAGCAAATTAAATGATAACGAGAGAGTGCAGGCAGGATGCAAGAGCAGAATCTATATCTCCGCACGCAGACGCATGGAACACCACATTACGTACTACAAGTTATGCGTGCAATACTCAAGAGTTGAAAGAAACTACCCCTAATGCAACTAGTGTTCGCCACCCTAGCATACAAGCTCTTGACTTTCCGATATTGGGTATTCCACGAAAACAGACAAAAATGGCCATTTTGTCACGTGATTATACGGAATTCTATGACTTCAGTGACCAAATTATACGGTATTCTACGAAAACGTACACATTTTTTATACGATTGTAAATAATCACGTATAATATACGATTTCGTATACAAAATTATACGGAATCATGTATTTTTGTATATGCGAACTCCAATATTCAAAAAAAATTTTGAAAATAAGTTTGAAATAAGCTGCGTTTTGTTGCAAATACATGCTTTTCCTCTGAAAATATACAATGGGAATATGGGTGTATTTAGACAAGTATAATTTCTTAATATTTAATCGTTTACTTAAATTAAAGAACTGAGTTTTTAATCATTTCACTGTCGGTAAATATACGGAATTAATAACTTAGTATTTGAACACAGAAGTTATGCCTAAACGGGAATTAAATCAGATGAAGTGGTAAGTTTCTGCCATAAAAAGTGATATTCGACTGTGCGATACTATTACTATCGTTATCCACAGAGGTGGGAAAAAATGCAAGGAAGCAATTCCATACCACTGTCGTCTAAAAATTAACTAACGACACCGTTAAAGTCGCGGTGGAAGTCAATATTTCGATTCCAGTTCAGTAACGTTTGAAAATCCTAGCATAAAACCGACCAGCTATGGTAACAAAATAGTAATTTCTACTTGTATTATATGCTTTTATACGAAAACATATACAAATTATACGAGATTATACGACATCCTAGAAGATTATACGAACTTATACGAATTCAGCGAAAATTATATGATTTTCGAATATCGGAAAGTGGCCATTCTTATTGGTTTTCGTATTCGTATAATTTTGTCTGCTAGGGCAATGTCTCCAGGCAGATTCTTGTCCCTAGGATGGGACACCTTCACAGAGCAGAGGACGTGGCATTCAAGCAGAGTATCATAATTTTAAACCTTTTTTAACTGAAATAGGTTCTGGAGCGAGACTATCTTAAGAGATTTTAAGCTCTAGAGCAGAGTTCTTATAGGTAGATGCGCCCTCTAGATTAGCTAGCTATGAAATTCGCGGATTTTCCATGTCAAGAGTAACAGTTGTATTAAGTTTGTAATTATGTATCTTAGGTACATCCATTTAACTATTCAGTATAGAAGTGTGTGTCACGAACCACAGTAAACATTAGATAGGGAAGAAGATGCGTGTACATGAAATTAAAATACACAAGAAGCCCTGCGTTATTTTTACAAAACAATTCCTGGGATGTTCCTAGCTTGCAGAGATGAGATCTGTTTCCAAGACTTGAAGCTCAAATAATGATTCCTCTATTCATCATTAATGTGTGGTATTTTCTACATGTCCGCAATGTTGATCATGCGCTGAGCTGGAGCCTGACATTTTCATTTGAAATACAATCATAACGTAAGAAGTTATGACACCCAGGACCTGGAATTGTAACACACTATCATGAATCATGACCAACGTAAAATCTTAAAGATGCCTCACTACTTTTTTTAAACGTATTCCAAGATTACCCCGGTTATCAAAGAGCGATTCATTGTAAATAGATCCATTGCATTGAATCTCCATGACCAATCCATGACCCACGTTTCCAGTGCTACAAGCTATGAAACATGGCAATTACATCAAGTGTTATTGATATATTCATATTCCGTTAAGCTCTCTAGGGTTATTAATATTTGACTTTTGCAAACACTACCTGTGCCTTCCGCTCATCTTTTTTATAGGATCCATCATTGTCAGCATCACAAGCGTGTGCATATTTGATGGCTGCAGATTGATTACGGATCTATGACAACATTAAGGCAGGCTTTATATTTATTGCTTTGGGATCTCCTTTCATTTCCTCCAACCTTTGGACTTCGATGGTAAAGTTAATCTTTTAAGTAGTGCTCACCTTGATTTCAATCGTATTCCCCAAATCAACCAGGCTTAAAAAGATGAGTAAATTAACAAAAGCTCCAACGTCACTGCATTCCCTTCGGTTCGCTCCCATCGATATAATATCAGATAAGCAGTAAAAGAAGCAGTAGGTTGATTCTGCCAAGAGTGTCACGCACAAGATTCCACAGACGTTTCGATAAGTTTGAAAATGATCGAATAAATCCTTAAAATTCTGTCGTAGGTCAGCAATACTCTTTCTCTTTTCTTTAAAGATTATTCGCCCATCTTGAACATTATCCGCAACGCCATCTGCTGAATCCTTGCTCAGCTGACTATGATCCACGCAGCGAGAAAGTGAGTGTTGATTTTTATCGACTCCATATCGCTCCTCAGCTCCATCTCCTCTGATTCCTTCCACATCCTTGCATAATCCAGAATAAAGCAGGCTAAGCTCCGTTCCAATTACATAAGTCAACGTGTATGCAAAATAAGAAGCAGTGGCGTAGCCGATAAAGCTAATTGCATACACGAGAATGAAAACCCATTCAAAGGATTCCGTTTTCATGTACATGAAGCTTTGTTTGTGCAATTCCCGGTCAGAGGTCAAGTCCGAGAATAAATGTCCGACGGTTCTCGCCCAGAATGCGAGAACGCTCAAGAGATAGAAAGCATAGACACGTCTCGGATTAGATTCAGATTCACTCCAATGCTCAGAAATCTGGGCTTTGAGTTCTGTAATACTTTGAAACAATCGGCAGATTATTTTGCATCGAAAAAGCCCTGTCAGTCTCGTGCAAATATTGGTAACCAATAAAACTGCAATCATAACCTTTGTCAAAAAATCTTCGTAAAAGTACGCACTATCATTGTTCGGATGAGAATGTGAGGGACCTTTTGTTGTCGCTAAAAAGTGCGTAAGCGTTGCAATGTGAACGATTCCGATACAGGCTGAATATATTACTCCTGATCGTCGCGGAGTGAAAGTATAATGAAATCCAGTTGGACAAGGACTGGACGTTGGAAAAATTCCAAATATCCAGGAACTTATCGCACAAATTCTGAAGATTCGCACTCCAGTTTCCAACATTTTCAAACAGGTTTTTTTTGCAGATTAAACCTTCTGAATACCCTCCTTGTTCTTCCTCGGGTGAATATTCCAAGAATAGATAGTTGCACACTGAAAGTTATAAACCTGACTACCTGAACCTGATCCTCCTTTGCCATGGACAAGTTATTTGCTTTATTAGCTAGAAAGGTTTAGAGGAATCATTAAATTCGCATTATCGTAATTGCTCATAATTAGTCACCACACCTTTGTTAACTTTCATCAAATTATTGAGCTCTAAAAATATATTCGCAGAACTAAGCTATAATCCCGGAAGCTGTTATATACGCGCATTCTAAATAGTAGAGGAGGAACAAATTGAATTTTCTAATATCTTTATTTGACTTTTGCTATGCATTAATTAGCTTCTATATCCCAAGCTCATGAAGCTTCTAGGAAATTCTCGCTCACATTTGAATTATTAGCATTACTTCCAAGTTTCAGGAATACAAGTTACAAAAAATTAAGAAAATTATCATTATTGACTAGTAATTTTAGCTCAAGAATCAAGAAACCCCGCAACATTCTTAGACTTTACAAATGGATCGTTGATGACTCGACAGAGTACAGGATAAGTCCATTGGCAAATCATTATTGATTTCATTCAGGTAGCCACTGAGGCTATTGGTTTCTCCTAATGCCCACAAACCTCTGTTCATTAAAATCCCTTGTCGCGGTGCTCTCTTTGCTTTGGCTTTCGTTCTCCTTCCGCTGCTTGAAGAACTACGGAAAAATATACAAAAGTTCAAGATTACAATACCTTGTATTTCCAAGTTACTGCAATTAAGCATACTTTGCTCAGCATAAATATATTTTATTGGTCAGTTAATTGAAAAAATAGAAACTCACTGTGCAGTTGGAATATCCTCCTCCTCATTATCATCCCATCTTGTCCGCTCAGTTTCGAATTGAACAACGTTCGTAGATGTTAAGGGATGCGCTAGTTTCAGCAACGTTGTCAAAGTCTGTTGCTGCCTTTCAAAAAGAGCATCCAATTGTTTCATTTGCGTTTCAAAGGATTTTTCAAGCTTAATTGCACAACATGAGTCTTCGTGTTTTGCAATGATTTCTATTGAATTTTGTATTCTAGAACTGGAAGTGTCCAAGATTGTTGCATGGGGCGACTTCTGACAAGATTCTGATAAACAGCTGTCTCTTTCATGAAAATCTTTAGAATATTGCCAAGCAACGTAAGATTCCATGGGAACCATTACTGGTCCTGGCAAGTTACTGTAGAACTTCGCACTTCTTGAAAGCTGGTGAACGCCTTCGTCTACGTTTTTCTGGGATTCATCCGCTTCAAGTAGTTGGTCGGTGAATGCAACGTAGCGTTCAATTACAACTTTCAGGATTTTCGCAGTGTGAAGGATTTCTGATGCGAAAGATTTTCCCGGGATTCTCACCGCGTTTGGCTCATTCAAATCCGAGCTAAGCTCAAGTCCATCTGTTATTGTCTCAGAATTCATGTACTTATTTCTAAATTTTTCTTTAACTAACGGCTGCAAGCGTTGCTTCGATCCTTGAATTGACTGTAAGCTGGAGAGGAGGCAGGCGTTAACTTCTTGAAGTCGAGCTCTGTTGTGATCCCGAGATTTTCTTGCTTTTTCCGCATTTCTCTGACTGTAACTTTCTGGTTGCTTGCGTTTCAAGGGCGAGACGGCGCTGTTTGCCTTAATTTCCTCCATGTCTGTCCCAGAATCCGTGTCAGAAGAAACTGGTTGAGTGGTTCGAAGCCTTTTGGGTCCTGTCGGACGTAATTCTGAAAATACCAGGTTGATCAGAGTTGGTCCGGAAATTCAACAAGTTTATAGGACAACTAGATTTGTTAAAATTAAATTCAGAAAATATATATCTTACCCATGATGAGTAGATCCTTGGGATGTGTTACCGAATCTATTTTATAAAGCAGAAAATTTCCTACGCAAAGCAGTCAAATACTCAGCATTGACAAAATGTCAGGTTTGCTTGGTGAAAGCTAAATCACGACTGACATGATTTGAGCGTAGATAAAGAGTTTTAATCAATAGTCGGGAATATATACGTTTTGTTTTGAGATGGCATAATTCGTTTGAAACATAAATTTTCCCAGGAACAGAAAGAATAAAGTGGAAGCTACCTAACACATGATGCACGGGGAATAAGCTATTTCAAGAGAATGACGAACTAGATAGAAGATAAGCCTAATGCTGACTTGCAAATAATCATCGCGGCTGCGTGAACTGTGGACCATTGTGAATCAGCCACCATCACGTTACGTTGCGTAAGCTATGACGCTGCAAACGTTGAGTCGACGATTAATTACATCACAATTACTATTTCACACGTATGACTGGACTGACCTTGAATTTTCACATACGCACATGCAGGAGGGGAGTAGGCAATGTATGCTGTATTAGGGTAGGTTATGTTCCAACGTTTCATTTGCCTGTGCGATTTTTTTGCTTCGGTGATTTGTTGTTCCCATGACCTGAGGTTACTCAGAGGTAAAGGCCCATTTCCATAGCTTCCGTTTTCACACTTTGCGCGTGATTTTTACGGCAACCCCATAGCTACGGGTTTTAAAAAATTATTGCAGGGCGTTCACATAGCTTGCGGAGAAACGAGTCAATATAAGTTGAGAAGCAGCTCTTAATTCTTTTTAAAATTGAAACTAATTAATTAAACTCGCAGCGAACATGAATTTTACAATCAGCGTCGTGCTAAACTAAAGCTGCTTTTACTCTTGTCAACTAAATTGGGGTATTTTGCTTATTTAGAAATTTTTAATTAAAAAATTATCCTTAATTAAAGCTGGGAATTGCTGCTTTCCCTTTCTTCAATGAACCTAAAGCTAAATCTACTATTTCCATCTAGAATGAATGAAATTTAGTCTCTGGTATTGGTCAGTGCGCCAACAGCTTTGTCTATTTTTGTATAATTTACTTCATCAATATTAAATTTATAATAATAATATATTCATAAATCCTCTACTGATTTTTGGTTCCCAGCTCATGAAATTTACGTTTTCTAGCGTTACAGCTGGTTCTCACCATGATGCAAACAGGTTGATCATAACCAGTAGCACTTTTGAATTAATAGTATTTCGTCCATAGACACAGCACTTTTCATCAATTAAGCAGTGAAAAGTTATAGCTACGAATTCTGGGCTCCAATTCTACTCAACTGCAATAATAGACCGTAAAAAATCAAACAATTTACGGAAGGTTTAACGCGAGCTATGTGAATCTAAAAATAAGTTGCGGTCGCGTTGTTACCGTAGCAACGGAGGGTTTTTCCGTAAAATTGAATTGCGGTGCAGAACCGGATTCTATGGAAATGGGCCTTATAATTTCTTAAGTTGCAATAATACCGTAATTTCTCAGGTGTTTGTGGAGTTTGTAATAGCAGGAGTATCTAGTCTGTAATAGTCAGGAGAAAAGAGATATGATGGCTCTTGTTGAAATAATCTATAGTATCTTAGGTTCATAGTCATTACTAAAAAGTCTCATTTAGTCTACATTTCCTCTGAATCATCAAACGTATGATGAGTGTATAGACTTTCCAAGACTTTTACTTTATACAAGTGATAGAGGACTAGAGGAGTAGGAGTGGCTTGTCGTCGACAAAGTTGTCGGACGACAAATTCAATCCAACCCACAATCCAAGGAGACAACAGAATCTTTCAAAATACTGCGTAGGAAAAATACAAAATCAAACTTTTCTTGCATCTCCTAATCTTGCAAATTTCAGAAGAACTTGAGCTGAATTGTTCAATGGCAAAGGGGAAAAAATAAAATCACCACATTTCCAGGGTATTTCATACGTAACTTAAAAATGCTTTCAGTGATTCATTTGATCGTGAATCGCTTCGCTGATTCTGTTCTAAACTCGACTATAATAATAATAATTTATTTCAGATTGATATGACCGCTTTCAAAAGGAAGGTACTTTCGGCTGGCTTCCCAGTAAGCAGTAGTCATGCAGAAGATGGCGCTGCAGTGGGTAATTGGGATCCTCGTTAGATTAGCGAAGGACCATTTTGGATGCAGTGGTGAATTAAAAAAATTAAGATTGCAATGAATCCTTTACCAGCAACTATTTAACGTTGATCATTGTTATTGCGCCATAGCTTGGTTCACCTTCACGTGAAATTCGGAATCAAAGTTAGGGTTAGGATATGACGCAATCCACTGATTCTTAGGTACCCTATGGACGGATAACTTATCAATCCACGTTAGTTACTGGCCCCGTTGCAAAGATTGCAAGACTGCACTGGATTTTCTCTAGCTATGTATATGTATCGCCTACATATCCATGAGTCTTGGCACTGACCTTAGCAGCTCTCCGCAGCCTCTCACCTCAAATAGGTAGATTTGCCATTCTGATTGAATTTAGGTTTTCTGAGAACATGTTATCCATTATTCCCTGTAAAAATATTTCCCTCAAAGGCCCTCTAATATATATAGCCCTCTAAGCACCGCAAGCCATCAACTTTTTAAGCTTTGAGTCAGCCCGTTTGCTCGTGTGCAATAAATAAAATCTAAACTTATTACATGTTCTTCCCCAAAGTATCCCTACTCTCTGCTCTTTTTAAAGCAGGACTAGCTTTTGCAAACTTTAAAAAAAGGATCATAAATAAACGAATCATTTTGCCTCAATAATCCCTTGAGCCATCTCATCCAAGCTCCTCAACCGTATAATCAGCTGCAGATCCAGAATGATTATTCCCAAAAGAGGGTTGTCACAATAAATGAAAAATGGTAAGGGAGATGGCCAGGAGGAGGGAGAAATGACCGGTGGATCGTGTAGGCGAGCGGTTACTAAGCACGACTTTGAACTCTCTTTGTCTTATTTCTTAATTCCTTGCATACTTGGAAAGAAAAACAGGTTTTAGCTCTTCCTCCCAACATGCTCCCATATATGCACCACGACTGATCAATTACGGATTGGGCAACCTCTCAATCCGAGATGTTACCATCCGAATACAAAAAATATCTTGAGAAGGAGCATAAAGAGACTTCAGATGGGTGCCTCAAAGTCATTGGATAGTCGACGCTGAGCTGGACAGGACGTCAGTTGTGTTCATTTCTTTTACCTGCAGCTTTTTCAAGGTAAGAAAATATTTTGGTCATTTCCAAACGTTTTCTACGAACGGGTTCTTATTTAATCTCAAGTTTAATAATACATATTTCAAGGTTGCAATATGGCGAATTTCCGCGTATACTTGATAGTCCTCCTGGTTGCCTTAGCCGCCTACAACGTTGATGCGAAAAAGAGGAATCGAGTAAAACAAGGGCAAAATGAAGTCAAGCCTGATTTCAAATTCATTGACAGGGTCCACGAGCTTGCCTATGATCTCTCAAAGGTAAGAAGCAGTGTACAGAATTTTACCTCTCCTCCCTACTCATGGCCTAGGGATCGTTTATGTTCGTTACTAAACGTTTCTGCTCTGCATTCAAACCCTTGCTCTCTTTAAATCCTTTCCAGGAAGTTGTAGTCCGAGATTCTCAGGTTGTTTGGTCACCATTCAGTGTGGTTAACATTTTACCTCTCATCAGTGACGATGACTCTCTCAAAGCGTCCTTCAACAAGAGTATTGACCACTTGAGGGTAAGTGCAAAACAAATCCAGAATCAAATATAGCTTAGCTACCAAGAATAATTCTAGACCAGAAATTATGTTATCTGTACAGGTCATTAAAGGTCTGAGAGCTTCCAGAGTAAGTGTTGCATTTACAAACCGCAGTGTAAACGGTGAAGATTACAATACGCTTGTCAAGCCAATGCCCGCGGACTACAAAGTTCTTGAGGAACAGGTTCGCGAAATGTACGAAAATGAGACAAGAGGACCAGCTCCACAAGGCTTGGTTCCTGAAGGTAAGTGTACCTACCCTGTACTGATATTTACGACTTTCCTTCACACTTTGGAGATTTAAGCCTCTGAGCTACTCGATTCTTTTGAGGAAATGTATACTACATAACTTGACGACAACGTTTGAAAACAGGTTCATTGGACGGCGCTAAAGAAGTTTATTTGACAAGTTTCAAAATTGCATTGCAATGGCGTGATCCCTTCCACTACCGCTACGATAAAACTGAGAGATTCTTCTTAAACGCAACTCACGCTGTGAGAGCCAGATACATGTTTACCAAAGGAATCTACCGTTACGCCGAACTCGAGGATCTCAATTGCAGCGTCGTTGCTCTTCCCCTAAGAGATGTGAGTTTTCCATCCCAGTATTTTATTTTCCATTTATCTTTTTTATTACATTTCCATCAATGGCAAAAATGCTCAATGAAATCTTTAAAACCGTTACATTCTAAACCGTTTCCAGGCGCCAACCGTATTTTTCTTGGCTTTCGTTCCCGACAATTACGACGACCTAGAAGCCGTTAGCGATGCTATCGGAAAGCGTAACATCACAGAGCTCTTTAGCAGAACTGCTCCTGAAAATCTCATGATCCGTCTTCCCAAAACTGAAATCAATAACCAGGTAATTAACGCTGCTGAAGAATACACACAATCTCTTACCAGCATCACTCATTAAGCTAATATGACGCTTTATTCAAACTTTTAGTTGATCTTCAGCCACGGAGATGCAAAAATCGTTCATTCTGGTTCAATGCATTTGACCTACCCAGGCATCGAAAATGATTACGGCGGCGTCCAACCACCAGTCGGTGATTCTTACTTATCCAGACGCAAGGGATTTACAGATTTCCGTGCCGACAGACCTTTTATCTTTATGGTTTACGAAACGCTTGGTGGTGGAATTTTGACCTACGGTGAAATTATGATGCCAACGGAATACGCTGTCAAGGAGGAAATCAAGTACCACGAGAGCGTTCTGTCTCCCAGCAGCCGAATTTTGAGCGAAGCCGTCGACAAGTTTGGAGATGATTTATATTCAGTTTTGAGGAAGCGTCAAGAAGGATCTTTTGTGTTTTCTCCCTTGGGTCTTACCAACCTTCTCGGATCTTTGCTCCTTGGAGGAACGGAGGACACCAAGATGGGTATTTTGAAAAAACTCAATTTCCCTCTTCTCTGGGAAGATTCTTTGGTTGAATTGAACAAGAAGGGAGCTTTCAACGAAAGTATGTCTACCTCAACGGTCCTTGTAAACGGTGAACCCAAGGCTGATTACAGTAAATCCGTTGAAAAGTTTGCAACCAAGGTGGAGATGAAGAAGACACGAGAATTCCCAAGTAACTGTAAGTAATCCACTTGTTGCTATCACATTTGTTTAGCACAAATGTTCTTTTTTATAAATATTCCTCTTTCCTTGATTTCACAGACACAGTCAAATCAGTTTTGGCTACTTCTACCTATGAAATCAATCCACGTATTAGCCCCATGCAAGCCAAAATAGTAAACCGGCCGTTTTACATTAACGAACAAGACGACGTGGATATCGATTACATTGAGACTTTTGTTCCCGGTCTGAAATTTATGCGAGTGCCCCTCTGGGATGCCTGGATTTGGTCAATGCCAATTAATGTAAGCAACATTAATAGCTATTCATTTGCGCTTT
The DNA here is from genome assembly GCA_906901655.1 of Sminthurides aquaticus. Lineage (NCBI taxonomy): Eukaryota > Metazoa > Arthropoda > Collembola > Symphypleona > Sminthurididae > Sminthurides > Sminthurides aquaticus. Next base: position 7,410,259 of record CAJQTT010000003.1, read on the forward strand.
TGTGTTTCCGCTTGACTAACTTTCTTGCTCCTACGATTAAATTCCAGGACCTTCAAAACCAAAGTTTGGTTTTCGTTATCCCAGGACTACGATCCGGTCTAAATCTTATTGAGGACGGCATAACAAACTTCCCAATTGCAAAATTATTGTGCCAAGGTGCAGTTAGACAAAAGGTGAAGCCAGGCCGCGTCCGAATCCCAAAAATGTTGATGGACAACGTTATTGAATTCAGTGACAGTTTGAAGGATCTCGGCATGGGACAGTTTGTTGACGGAGATTTCAGCGGTGTTGCTAGCGATGGCAAGCTGGACAAGATTCTCCAGCGCGTTGTATTCAAGATAGACATTCCAGAATCCGAGCTCAATAGTACTGAGAACAAAGAACCAGAAATCCTTGAAGAAGGTTTCAAGAACTCCACAACAACCGCGGAAACTAGTGTAGTTGGCGATACAGTAGTTCCTACCAGCACTGTGCCTTCTGCCAGCTCCAGCACCGAAGGTGAGTTAGCAATTAATCTCTTAATCATACTACATCAATTTCTTCCAACATGGGTCATGTCAAGTCCATCCGTTGACTGTATGTTCTCTTTTTTCATTACAGCTCCTTCCAAGCGCGTCGCTCGTAAAAGGCCAGGCCATCGCAAACCGAAACGGATTTCCGTCGAAGTCAACAGTCCCTTTATGTTCTACGTCCAAGATGCTCGTGTAGGAACGGTCCTCGTCGGCCGCTACGTTGGACCCAACAAAGTCGAGGAAAGCAGCGAGGATTAAACATTTACCATTCTCCGAATCCACCCACACCGTACCACGGTTAAATTATTATGTGAAGGTACGGGTATTCTCACAATTATGTTATCCCTCTCTCGTTATCTCATTGGGCTAAATTCAAAAGGGGTTCTTTTCATGGGTCTGATATTATTGATCTGATTACTGCTACTGCTGTATGAAATAAATTACAACTCTTTGAAACGCTGTTGAATTCTGGTTGTTATCATGAGCATCAACTCTTTAGTTTTTCCTGACTGAAACAATACTGGAACGGTCAATTATATTTCAGAAACCCTAGCTCATAATCATGCGCCAAAACCGGGAACATTCCCCTACATTTTTTCTTAAAGCTACACTTTTTTACTGACGTACAAAAACCTTCTTAAAAAGATGAGGCGTTACTTAAAATTCCATTTACAATTATTTCTTCATCCACACCCAGTCTATGGACTAACTAATTGGAACACTTAAGAATTTATCCCGATGCTCAGGCATTGGCGTATGTACGTCCAGCATAGGCGTCTTATTCACGCCATCTGTGTTAAAATCAATCAAAAAGATTAGACCCTCTCCAACGCAATGCGATGCTCGTATCATACCGTTTTCTTTCACTAAATTTTATCTTAACACGTTACCTATCAAGTTCTCCAGTTCCTCCTCCGTCCGACAATAAGTAAAGTCATTGTTGATCCCACTAAGAATCCGCACCAGGCTAGGCTTTGCTTTCCAAAGTACAAGAAGTTGTTCTCTTTTTTGAAATTGTTTCACAAGGTCATGTATTCCTTGCGCTGCTGTAAAATCAGCAAACTGAATGTGCATACAATTCACAACCATGGGTTGCACGTTCTTTCCCCACGAACTTCCGGATTTTGTGATAACGTATCGAATGTATTCAACGCAAGGGAATGTACAGCTTCGATCCAGTTCGACAAGGATGAATTCACTGCCTTTGCTAGTCTGAAAACAAATTTTTACCCATGTAACCTATGTACCCATGTAACGCCTTGAGTAATTAGTTCCATTAGATTTCCTAATTAAACAAGGAATAAGTAAAGCAAAACTGGCAAACAAACTTACATATCCTCTCCGGACTTTCACATTCGGTCGAGCTGCATAATATAAAAGATAGATGACACTTATAATGAAGCCAGTCATCATACCAAACTCCAGCCCGACAAACAAGCTGATAATGAACGTCAGACCCCACGGGATGAAATCCATTTCTACATTATTATCCATAATATTTGTTTAATTATATAACTGTTCTTTGAAGCGAAAGCCATTGAAGCAACTTTATAATTGTGAATCTGACGTAGCACTAACTTTTAGATCTCCACATAGGCTTCAGAACATCCAAGTCCACCATGAAGATTACAGCGCAAACAATCACAGACGCTAGCGCAGCTTTTGGTATATAGTAAAAGTAAGGAGTAAGGAATCTTAGCGCCAATAGCACCATGGAACCCGTAATTAGCCCACCCAGAGGCGACTTTGACCCTGACATGGCGTTGACCGTTGTTCTTGAAAATGATCCAGTAATAGGCATCGAGCTATAATATGAAATCCACAGGTGGGTTATAGCAACTTCAAAGGTGACTCCATGAACTCAATTTCCAGTAAAACTCCTGCTGTTATCAAACCTTTTACATCTATAATCTAATTCTATTCCCATGTGACTAACATAACATACATGAGGTAGCTGAAGCGAACGAATGCGCATAAATTATCTTATTTTAGCACACTTCTCCTAAAGAGGTTTTTAAGGTACTTTCCTTATGCCATTTGCATAAAGTATTTCCGTTCTCAAACCACCCACTACGATGCAATTAGCATAATAACTACCTCCAAAATTCTACATTTGAGAAAAGTATACATTTGTCGCACTAAAATTAGCTTTCCCTCCAACCTTCATGTCCTACCTGACATACTACAAAACTGCATGGCCCCTATTCCTGCATGCGAAAGTTTTGCAAAATAATAATGCCAACATCCGCATAAAATCCAAACTACGTCATCATAATTCTGCGCCACATTGTCCCATTCTCTGCCATGCATGGGTCCTATCTTCGACGAAATGGGCTTATCGCAGCCTTCCAATATATTCCCTCCAGAATTCTTCCTCAAATTCTGCAAAATTCTCTTCAAGTTCTAAGAATCCTCGCATAGAATCATTGCATCACGCTCAATCTACCTACAAGGTAAACAAAAAGCTCACCTGAAGAACGATCCCACTATATTGCTGACTCCAATGGATATCATTTCTTGACTCGCATCAATTTGCTTACTCCCAGCAAAAGCCTTAGCAATCGTTATGTGTTCCATAATGGCCAACAGAGGAATAACGATGATTGCACTCGCTTCCTCCTTGAGAACTTGCGAGAAAGTGTGTGTAGAATTGGACTGGGGATCGTAGATATTAAAGGCAGGTACTTGGAAATTAGGTATGCCAGCCGTGATATGTCCAACGATATTAAACGGTTGTGACTCTCCGATACAAGTAACGATAACCGTGGAAGCGATAACAACAATGGCATTCCGAGCAGTTGAGATGAACCAGAGTAACTTGTTTAAAACCACAGATCGTTTTCCAAGACAAGCAAAGATAACTTGTAGTTTCTGTAAAAGTGTACATAGATGTCGCTTACAACCTATTCTACTTTCTTTGCACTGGAACACGAGAAAAATTTATAATTTCCCTGCATTTCCAAAATCCCAAGCTTACCATCATGAAGAGAAGAGTACCAATGCAGATAACAGACATGATAGAATCCCATAACTTGACTTTCATTATGTTATTAATCGTCCCTCTAATCACGGGAAGAAATCCTTCAGCAGCAAAGCTAAGCCCTAGAAGGCCCTTGATTTGAGTTGAACAGATTGTTAGAGCTGCTGCGGACGTGAATCCGGAATTTACAGGGGTTGAAATGAAGTTGACTATGAAACCTGTAAAAAGAGATGCGCATGTTTTCCATCAGGGGGATAAATTTTCCAGTTTCTAAATTACACATCTCCCAACACTTCCACATTCTCCCCATGGCAATATCCCGCTTTTACTCTTCAATATCTTCTGACTACGGAAGAGCAGAATTCACACAAACCCGGGTAACATCTGCTCCCTTCCTGAAATTCGGTGCTGTAGGTAAAACCGGTGGATAAATCCTACGTAAAAGCCTGGAAGGGGAGCAACCCAATGATGTTGGTATAGGGCGATGAATAATGCGCTTCCATTCCCTACAATGCCTATAATTAGCATATGAAAAGCATAAAGAAGAGGAGAGAGTAGGGTGGGGGTTGAGATATATGGGGTGCGTGATTAAAATTTTGACCTATTCAAATATCTTTTCTTTTCTGAATTACGCCAGGGCCAATGCTAGCTAAAACTCAAGCTTTTCCCTATAGTATGTACTGTGTACTTTGAACTTAACTCGAAATTCATTTTCCCTGCATCGCTTAACCCTTTGTCCGCAATTCGGATCCATCTGGTTCCTCGTGGAAAACAAATACGAAGCGCAAAGCTTTGGAATAGCAATTAGATAAGGGAAGGTGTAAAAAATTAAAACTACCCTCCATGCCTGTTTTCCTTATATCCCTCTCAATTCAAATTGCAATAAGCACCTAATTATTAAATTTTCCTTAGGTGTGAAGGTGAGCTCGTAATGACGCACAACTATAGGTAGCAGCAATTGCGAAATTCCAATTACCAATTATCGTCCCTAAAATTAGATGTTATAATTGTTTCTATAAGTTAAGAAAAATATTTATCAATATGCGTCAATTTCAGAGGGCCTTCACCTTGGTTTTGTTTACGACGACAATTGCGTTTTTCGCAGCAACCTGCCTTTGCAGTCCTCTTACATTTTATAATCATTTTCTCATAATTTATCCAAAAAACTTACCTAGTTGCAGTATTCCCATAAAAAGCGTGACTATGCCAGTTAGGAAGCATAAGATGACAGCATACGCAGGAGGCCTTCCACGGGTATAGGTGTAGGTAATGATAGCCATGATCGCTGTCGGACCGATCGTTACTTCCGGCGTTCCTCCAAGAAGAATATAAACGAAACAGCCGATGAAACCCGAGTACAGTCCATACTGAAGTAAGCAAAAATTAATCGCATTACAATATCAAATCGTTCATGATCTCATGATCTCTTACAACCAATTAACAACCGCTTACCTGAGGCGGAAGGCCACCAACGGTAGCGTACGCTAGCCCTTGGGGTAAAATCGTAAGACCAACAGTGAAACCCGCAATCAAATCCGCGATAAGCTTTTCTACTGTGTACTCTGGCATCCAACGAACAAACGGGAATCGTTTCTCAATCTAAATTTAAACCAAAATTTATTGAATTCACAAATTAACGAAATAAATTCCATTTAAAATTTTAGCCATTCCACTTACCGTTTTCCTGCTACATAATTTACTCGCTGCATCCGCCACCGCAGCTTTGACTCCATTTATCCGCGAATCTTCATCCGGGAATCCTGGGAACTCGTTTCCGGAAATGAAAGTGCTACTTCCGCTTTCAGTTAACGAAGAATCTGATCGCGCCAACGCGGCCAAGCTGGCCGTGCTGAAATTGCGAATAAGTTCCGTCTTCATTTCGCAACCCTCCCAGAACACTGCTACAGTTGACTAGGTCAGCCTCACAGCCCAAAGTAGAATGAGGATACCTTTTAATTTCACCAACTTCTAAAAACAGATCTCAGCGACTGTTATGGGTGTGTTCAGGTGTAAAATTGGCGAAAAAGTAAACGTTTCATGCTCCTCGGCAATTAAGTCTGAGAGAGCAAAAGTTAATGAGAACGAGCACACTTCTACTGTAACAAAAACATAACTATGCAATGTTCTTGGAACGTGTTGCTTTTGTGAATCAAAATTATCATAGAATTATCATCAGCATAATCATTCATGTTCACTTCGTGTATCTTTTATGATATATATCTCCTCCCTCATTTCCACTTGAATACATTTTAGTAAATACACACAGCGCTTCATTATCTAATACCGTCCCATCCAGAATCCAGACTAACGGTTGATAATCTAACGAATTCGTCTACCTTTTCCTACATAATCTGGATTGAGATGAATACGATGAAAAGTTTTGTAAAAACTAGATCCAGCATGTTCTATATGGTATTCAGTTTAGAATAATAGCACCAAAGTCCAGTTTGATCTCGATAATTTATTCTTATTCCTTAATCATTGCATTATAATTATCGCTTTTGTCGTTCGCAAAATCTAATTAGCAGAAAATCAGTTCAAGTTACGTTACAAGTCTATACGAGACCTTGGCAAAGGAATGTTTCACATGGTTCCTTCCACCGAAACAACACGTGCGTACATATCATAATAATAAAGCAGAATCATATCAAACAATCTTCTTAAAAGCAGTTCCAATGTGTAAATTCATTCAAAATTATACGGGAATCAGCCCTATCCGATATAACCATAGATCAGATTCAATTTCTGGCATAATAACAAGTAAAACTATATCTATACTTACAATTAAAAGATAAATATGTTTCAGTCCATAAATATCCGTATTCATGGAAGAATTGCGATTAAATATAGTTCTAGTATCTCAAGAATAAAATTCATTAAATAAGTAAAAGCTAGCGCTTTGAACAGAAGGACTTCATTTACCCTATTAAAACAACCGTTCCATCTTCCGTCAAAGCTGTCTGGACGATTTAAATTCTTATGCCTAATGTGGCGGCACTCGCCAATTTCAACTGACCTAACTTACATTGCCGGTCTAAATATCATCTTGAGTCCTAATTTCCTAAATTCGGAACTATATACATTTTGTAGCAAGACTAACAGCAATACATTTGTAATCTTGAGTCCGTACGTTTGCGAATCACGAGACAATGTCGCTCCAGTTGCCTAATTCCCCTTTGCTTCTTCCATGATCCTTTTAGCAAAGTGAGCAATAATTTTTGCCGGTGCGTGTTGTTTGCGAAAAGCTTCGGTTACAGTTCTAGCAAAAGCATAAAACAATTCACGTTAGTCCGCTTGCTTAATGAATGCTCTACATTTAACTACTCGTTCTAACTTTATTAATCGCATTCGAAAAACACCAACTTACTTACTTGAGTTCATTTCGAAGTTTAACATTTTCCTCTCGAAGCTCCATTAACTCATCATGCTCATCCTCCTTGGTCTTAATTTTCGTCGTTGAAGGGCTGTCGCACTCAGTAATAATCTGGGGTCCTCCATTGTCAGAGTTAACGGGGGCCTTCACACGTTTCTTTCCACATTTTGCGTCGAGTTTCCTGTTTCTGAAAATTAAGAGTAAATCATACTCACAATTCTTACTGGATATTATCCTACGGTCGCAGCTATGTACAAACAATACAGAGTAATAGTAACGACAAACTTACGCAAAAGTAGTCTCGAAACTTTGCAGCAACGCTTCAATTTCACTAAATTCAGATTCTTCATCAAGCGTAGACAAATGACATTTGAATACCACAGGCTTGCTCCCCAAGTCAGTTCTGCATGCCGGGCAAGAAAACATTGGCCTGTAATAATAATAATTGTTAGCTTATAAGTACATTTAAAATATAGTAGCACCCACTCTTATTCAAGAACACCGTATATTTCAGAATTAAGCTTGAAGACCAATTAACTTTTAGGGCTGGATTAATAATAATAATAAAATACAACTTACTGGTCATCTGTAGATTCCTTTTTAATCGTATCGCACCATTTGTTGAAACAATGAGCATGGATGACATGATGACAGGGCAGAACACCCCACTGATCGCCATACTTATCGGATTGCACCCCAGGCTTATCCGATCGGCAGATCATGCAGATAACAAACATTTTCTCAGATTTTCTTACTAGCAGACTATTCTGCAATAATTTTCAGAAACTTTCCTCTCTTTACCCTCACTGATTAATTAATTTGATCAAGATTAATCTATTGCCGAATAAAACTTAAATATTCCTGAAAGATAAATGCTAATCAAATAAACGACAAATTAATAAATTCAAATTTACTATGCTAATCTAATTGACGCTTCAAAAATATTTTCGATGTTTTTCAAAGAAAATTGGCGACACTAAACATTGTCCCTTCTCCGCTTCCCAACCACGACTGACAAATAACGCAGTTCTTCCGTCTTTCGTCAAAACCTAATTGACCAAACGTATTTATCAAAATTGTCTCCCGTCTTCTGTCCATGCACGTCTTGTTTTTTCTCAAGGGCTTCTACCCCCCCACACCCCCTTATAATTCTATCCAATCGTTTTATTCTAATTTTTTTGGCCTCTGCATGTCCCAAGCACCACGAGCTCAAGAAGGGTCATTTAAGCTCTTTGTCTCCCACCTTTCATAAGAGTTGCAACAGGTTCCAGGTCCTATGCTGACTACCAAAACTCAATCGCTAACGAGGGAGGAGGGGTGAGCTTCTCATGCACAACTCATGTTACAAAAATAGATGTAAAGCTGGAGACAAAGGCGTTGTACCCTTGAAAGACCTTCAAGAAACGTTTTAGTTTTCCTAGTAGCCTCAGGCTCTGGCTTTAAATATAGTCTTGGAGGTGTATATTGAACATAATTGCAGCAGTCAAAATCTTTCCTTGGTTCATTTCACCGCCCGAATCCGTAAGATGGCATTGTTCCTCTCTTTTCAATTTTTCTCTTTGGAGCATTACTTTAGTCAGTTATTCCCTTGTATCAAGCATTGGGAAACCTGTTAGATCTTACAATTTTCCATGCTGCTATGAAATAATAGCTTGCAAAAATACTGTTACTTGGATTTCAAGCTGTATTTATCGAAATCTACGTATATGCGCTAATTATTATTCAGCATGCTCTAAGTATATCAGAACTTATTCTTACTAAGTGAAAGCCAAAACTTCCAGTTAGCGTATCTTTTGCCCATCAGATGAGATTGACCATTCATATTCTGTTTCAGCCTAATGACATTCTGCAAACATCTCTGGTTTTTTCATCTAAACCTACTTATAAGCTCCCGAGAAATCCCATCAACATAAGTGACGAACCGTTACGTTCCGGGAAACTTTAATGTGGTTCTTTTACCGCAAAAAGGGACAGTTTTGTAAGTTTCTCTTTAGAGGCTTAACTGTTTTCTCTGCATCAATCAACCCAACAAACTATACCCAACAACTTGCTGAAGCCAAGCCCAAGAGACCAACCAGACCTTGCCCTCTCACAGCAGACGGTAGGCTATGATTGTTATGACGACGACGAGCATACAAGTATCCTTGACCCTTGTTTGTATTCAGGCCGTAGGCATAGTATGGGATAGCGAAAATAGGCCTTCTTCAAATCCCTTAAACCTTGAGGAAGCTTTCAAAGCCTTCAACAGATTCTTGATCTTGCCTCCCTCCGCCCTGAAAAGCTTCAAGACAGTGGGTGGTGGTGTCCTAGGTTAAATCTGACATGAATACAAGCCCCTAATTTCTTCCTTTTCTGAATATGTGACATTAACAAAGCACAACTTCTTTGTATATTTACTCTCCGCAATAAACTTGCAAATGCAGGGCAAAGAGACAGACAGGGCCGGGCCAAGTTTGTTGTTCCCTACCTTCCTTCCCTTTCTCTATGATTTTCTCTCCATGTTCCAAGCTATGTCTGAGATTTTTCTGGCTCTTGCGACTTTTGGAGATCAATTCTCCCCGATTCCCGCAAACTAAAAGCTTTCCGAGAAGATGTTACAGCCGTTACAGAGGTCTTGTTTGCCCTCAAAATCAGAGAGACAGGGACAGATAAGAAATTCGCGAAAGATATGTTAAAGCTATTTGCTCTTCTGTAGCCCTCCTTTGAAATGTTTTTAAAAACAGAATGCAATAAAAATCCCTGTCTGAAATCGGGTGGGAAAGTAAGTGTCGGGATATTTCACCTATGAGTCAGAAAGCTCTAGGACATTGACTGTGTCTCCTCCTCAACATAAAATATATAGGAGTCTATATAGTACGCAATTCTATACTTCGGCAGTCTCTGTTTTTGTTTCCGAATCCGCACATGTTCTTCTTTCACTTCATCCTTTCCCTCGCAAACATAATATCATTTGTGGGCGAGCAAAGCTTTTGGTTTTGATATTATTAGAATTCCTTGTTTTACTCTGCTTGCATATAAGCTGGGCAGGAAGGAAGACTCAGATTTCCCTTTTGCCTTTGGCTGGATTTTTGTACAAGGAGTGGGTTTTCCCTTTCCGTTTTAATTAACTATTTCCATTTCCTGGTGATGAGGAAGAAACGTGTGAGGGAGGGAATGCCCGGTTATTCATACCCGCCGCCCCTGCCTTCGGTTTCCATATGCATTGCAAGACACCAAATTACCTCAACTCTAGACTGTTGGATATGTATATGAAGAGGATGAGGTATGAAGACAGAAGACGTGTAGAGAGATATTGAATGTATATTATAAGTTTAGCGACGTAAGGTTAGTAAACCGGGTAGGATGGATGGGAGAAGAACCTCGGATTTCAAGTCGGGCAGAGTAAGGAGAGAGAACGGGTGGAATTTTAAATGATGCAAAAAATCCGACTCATGGGTGTCGGTTAATGTGGATGTCTGATGAGGATTCTGTTCCAAGGAGAAATTCTCTTAATGCTTCCTCCCTTGCCTTATCTTCAATTATTCCTCGGGAAGAAGGAGGGTGATTTTTCCTATTTTCTATTCTTGGAAGGGTTATAACCAACAAAAGTAAAAGGAGGAGCAGTGTAGCCGGTACGTTCTTTACAATGAATACAAGCCGACCACCATCAACTCATCTTCCTCTTCCCTCATCTTTCAAGTAAAAATAGGATTCTACCACCAGGCACTAACTAGACTTTTGTTTCCACTTTCAACCATAACCGAACATTAAGATTGACTCAAAATCGTAACTTAATGGATAGTATACTTTCTTGCAGTCTTTTGGTACCGGAATCCTTGATCCGATGCAACCCAATATTCAAACATCTACATGCAGGCAGGTAGATGAACAGGACGGACGCTACTTTTTCGCCGTCTACTGGAAATATCCGAAAATAATGAGCTCGAGTTTGTGTTAATCAGAATGGAATTCAAGAATCACTGGTTGTCAAAAAATATGATTTCCGCGTTAATTAAATGATTTACCGAAATAGTACTTTCATTAAGATCCATCTACTTGTATTTCTTATTTCAATTGAGAGATGCATTAAGAGATGTTCATCAATTTCCCAACCGTGTATAATATATTCTTAGGGTTCTCGTGGTATTTCTACTACAATTTCGCAATCAATCACTAGCAACTTGCTAGTAGCAACTATTATCGCAAGCTACTTCCTAAAATTTTGACGGAACAATAAATTTCCTTAGGTACTATGATTCTTGCTGCTTCGAAATTAAAAGTTCTGACTTGCCACCACCGGTCCTTGCTCGGACAATGCAAAATTACCAACTTGCACAGATCATACCGCATATTATGAGTACCACCACCGGAAGTTGCTGAATCACTTTGGAATTTCTAGATACGTTCTAGACATATGGGTTTCCTCTATGATGTTCTTACAACCTTAAATTCCGACGATAGCTTAGGTACGCTGTGGTATTAGCATCATACGCAATAAATATGCGCCCAACATTCGGCTTTCCGGAGAATGCATAAAATTTTCCTTCCTTCATAAAACCACCGCTGGAACAGTCACTTGATTTCTGCATGACTTGCTCGTGCGGGTGAATGATGGAAAGAAGGGAGGCGGGTAGCTACAGGATTTAGTATTTGGTAATGGTAAATGAGTGTAGATTGTGATGATGTCGGATTTTAGGGATTTTAAGGGTTTAGTTAGTCGCTGAAGGGATTTGAGCTGAAAGTACAGATAGCCGCGCTTCCATAATTCCATCCATCCCTTTCAGCCGGCTCTCTGTAAATTCACTCAGCCTTAGCATATGTACATGTAGCATCCCTTCATCTCCTTCTTCTGGGTATTCTCCTCCTGTTTATAACATTTTACACAAGGTCCCGCTCAGCTAGTACTTCTGAGTAAAGATTTGAGGTTGCGGCGGCTACGAGGCAGATGAGAGAGATGAGGATGCGGAAGGGCCGTTTCAGGAGGATGAGAATGGAAGGGGGCGAGATGAGTTTCTCTGTATCCTCCAGAATTATTTCGTTGCGTTTTACTCTTCTGAAATGTCGGTTGGTAAATCGTAGAATATGGCGGGACTGCGTAGATTGTACTAGAAAATATGGGATGGCGTAGCAATCGTCCCTTGTTCCATCCATCTGCATTCGTTTTATACTTGCTCTCTTCTTTCTCCCTTCTTCCTTTTCCGTCGTCAAAGATGGTTTGAATAAAGAAATCACACAACTTCTTTTGCGTTTTCTTCCTCTCGTCTTGCTTCTTGGGTGTCAGGATTGGCTGCAAAGGAAGTGAGAGCGGTGGAGAAGCTAAATTAATGATGATAATCTAAATAGAGTTTTCTCAGTTCATTCCTTCTTCAGCCTCAGGCTTGTAGAAAACAGAAGCGCATACACATTGTATTGCATCCCCCTCTTTCTCACACTCCCCGGGACTATGATGAGATGAAAATAAACAAATCTTCCGGAGCGATGACGGCAAAGTCACGGCGGCAATGTGCCGTCCGGTGTTTAGTGTCAGCGCTGATTTTAGCTACCCACCCGGATAATTTCATGATGAAAAGTTTACAATGCCTCATCCATCGTGCCCACCTTGGCCAAATCTTGGAACACCTTCCCACGTTTGAATCACACGACACTTTTTCCTCTTTTAACCTTAAAACTTTTTCCATCCCCTACAAAAATCTCTATATTATGTTATTTTATTTTTTCAATGAGATACTCCGCGCTTCGCCAGGAGGAAAAGCGCGTACAACACTCTTTTTGCCTACACCACCAACCAACTCCATGTTTTTTTCTTTGCGGTTGTGAACGTTTTACAAAATACTACATCTGTGGCATTTCCTTCGCGATTATTTGCATTTCTGCTAATATTGGCATCCTCTGTACGTCCGTCTGCCGTCTACAAAGAAGCCAACTTGTTTTTTACTCTACCTCCAGTCCAGATTGAGCTTCACAGAAAGAGAAGAATCGGTAAAGGTCATTTGTTCTGCCTGAGTCGTTTAGCTAAAGAGACGCGCGGAATGCCGTACGTACTCTGACGGTATGGCTGAAATACACATACATATGGCGTGTGTTCTCCCTTCCGTCTTGTTTTCCTTTTTTCCTTCATCTCCATTTGGCCAGAGTTTCAGAGGGGACCTTGAAGGGAAGAAAAAAAGGACACGTCCAATATTTAGTTTCTCTTTTTCCCATACACGCACTTATTCCTACAAGTTAAGTTTCCACAAAGCCCTTCCGAACAAAATATCACAAGCCTCAAAGTTCCATATAGATTCTCTAAACAGCAAAGCTCCCACATCCCCAGCAGTCCGACCAACCAACCTCCAGAATAATTAGAGAGAACGAGCAAGCAAAATAGGTAAAGGGAAGGAAATTGATCATCATCAGGAGGGCAAACGCTGCAATCTTGAATAGCCAGGACGAACTTCCAGAGTTCGCTTCCAGAGCAGAGCAGAGTTTCAGGGACGCGCTCAAACTTTCTGTATTTCAGATCATATTTTTCAGGGATTTTGAAAACTTTTCCCTTAAGAGTGTCCCTCCATCATGTATAAGCTCCAGTTCCAGTTCCACCAAGCTTCATCCCTTCCTTGTATGGAGTATTTTGTATGGAGGGTAGTACATAGCGGTACAAGGGCTTTTAGAAGAGACGATGGCGTGAAAGCCCAAGTAGAAGCCTTAAACCCGGAGACCGCTGGAGAAGATGCGAGGATTGGGTTGGCGGTGTGTAGAGGATGATATCGGTTCGACATGGATTGAATTTGTATTTTTGGCTAGGACAAAGAATAGAGTAAGGGAAAGAGACCTTGTAGGCTGAAATAAATGGGATTATTATTATTTTGTCCCCTTCCAACATTTTCCCTTTGGCCAACTTGCATTAGGTCGGCCCTTCTCTCCCCCTCTTATGCCTCAATTCCTCCTGGAGAATACACACAGATTGACCTGGGACATAAGGAGGAGAGCGGAGAAAGGGTCCTCATAGAAAATTCAATGGTCGTATTGAATTCTCTCCAGCTTTTGTCTCCTCCAACCTTTCTCAAACAAGCCTAGCTCTTGCTGTATTATGTTATCCTTCATCCCTTCTACTGCATTCAAGTCCTACCCTCTGTCCTCTTTCCCTATGGCATTTTCTGAACCCTTCCGAGGGTTGTCCAAGGGCTGAGCCTCCCTCCAATCCACTATTGGCTTAAGGGACGCTTCTTTCCCAAATCCCTCCGGATGGGGTAGGAACGTAGGTTAGTATCGATTTTACAACACCACCATCCAACTGTAACTCTAAGGTTTACAATACAAGAGAAGTAGTAAAAGATTCAGTCTAAACTATACATCTCTTTCCCTCCAACTTTTCATCCTACCATTAAGCTCACAGATCAGAACACATATCTCCTGTACACTTCTAACATGCACTGAAAAATTATCCGACAAAAACTAAACCAGGCCGGAGTGCCCGAGTAAAAGCTAGCGTTTATCCTTCCCCGAACTTACAGAAACATTTTTCTCAGCATCCATACATATATGATCTCCTTGACGCGTATTAGAGTTCCCGGATGATGTCTCCGACTGAAATCGAAAGTAAAACTCAAGAGGGAAAGTAATTGGGCTTCAGGACACAAATCATCTCTTCTTTTGAATCCCTAAGATCCTCGCATAGGTAAACTATACCTTACCGAATATTTATCGTTATTTAAAAACATTCTCCCCGAATCCCCCAATTGAGAACAAGTAAGATCCAATCCAGAATTCATTTTCAAAAAGCAACACGTAACCTACATTACAGAATCAACCATCATGCAAATCTGTCTCTGAGCGGTGGGTGCTCTTGGCAAGAAAACCAAAACAGGCTAACTGTCTGGCAATAGTATAGAGAAAAGCAGGAGATAAAGCGGGATGCGAACCCGAAGCGGGTTTTCCGGTTTTTATCACCATCTCCTCCCGAAACTTGAACCTTTAACCTCTTATTCTCAATCTCTTTTCTGTCTCTCTCTCCTCTTGCCAGCTCAAGCCTCGTCTGGCTCTAGTTAAGAATTGGGTCAGGTCGGGAAAACAGACAGACTTGTCCTAGTCTTTTATCCCGCATTCTATCCAACATAAATCATCCTCTAGTATCAGTCCGTAGGAATTTCTCACTACAAAAGAGAAAGGAGGAAACTAGTAGTAAACATTTGCCAAAATACTCAATGATTCACAGCATGACCTACGAAATACTTTCTCAAGGATTATTCCTTCCGATTTGCAACTTCTAAAAGCTAACAAGCAACAATTTATATTTTCTATACAATTCTCTCCTTCGGATTTCTTAGAGATAACAGATCCAAGGAGAATTGCTTATGAATACCATATACTAACACACTAACTCTACGGAGGTAGAGACACTACCTCCTAAGAATTTCCCAGGAATAGAAAGCACGGTGGCTACAAGAGTATTTAACACAAAATCCGCATTAGTCAATTTAAAATTCAATTTCCAGAAATGCTTTGCCAAAGACCAGCATTTGTTGCGAAGTGTATTACAACAATTTTGACTACTTCATCAAATTGAACTCTAAGTAAAACATATGACCAGACATGCAAAGAGAGAATTGCAAAAACCTATGCGATAGTTCGACACTGGGAATTCCAGTGACAGAGAACTCAGCATTAGACGGCAGGTAATGAATCATAGAATTTAATCGATACTTCATAGTCAGAAAACAATCCACCAAGTCAACCCAGGTTCAATCCACAACTAGCCAACCTGGCAACGGCTGATACTTCTGGCTCCTGAAACTTGGATGAATGCGAGTCCCTTTTATTTTACAATTTTGTCAAATTAATCTCACAACCTTCCCCCAGCCATCGTTAAACCCTACCTACGATGACGATGAAAGCGCTTCTGAAACATGTAATGTCTGGCGGGAAGAGCTCAATAAAGCTACAATTAACCTGGAGTTCCTTAATCAAGTTATTACTACGGACGCAGACATACCCTCGGGCGTGATAATTTGGGCGAATTCAATCATACATCTCCCCTTCTGGGCGGTTAAGATTCATTGCCACGCTTCACTACTACAGAGCATACTTGCTATGGAATAGAAGAAAGCAGAAACTGACCACAGAGCATACTCATCCAACTTTCTCCAGCATTCTCCAGAGTCTTCTTCTCTTCCGCCTTCCATTTCCTCATTCCTTCAAGATTCGGTGCAGTAAAATATTCTGTAGCGAGGTCAGGTTTAGAGACAAGTGTCTGGAACTCTGGAACTCTGGAGAAGTCTCCTCGATCTGGAACCCGGAACTGGAAGCATGAAGAAGCATCTACTAGGATAACTATTACTGTTACTACGCTACTACAGCATCTCCACAGAATCCAGAAGTCTTCTTAAGGCCCTACACCACTCTTCACGCTTTCACAGCCCACCACTGCTATTGTATTTTACAACAGTATTCTTTCCTACATTCATCAAGCTCATGGAAGACAACATTTGATATAAATAATATAGTAAATAATTCCTATTCATAATCCAGGCCAAACACGTTTAGCCTTATCTCTCCCTCACTTCCGGTCAGATCAGATACCAGCTTGTTTGCTTCTTCTCCACATTGAAATTATGAATGAATGAATCATTTAATAATTCTTGAATTTGAATGAGAAATGAATGAATGAATTTGCTAGATATTTTCAAAGCAATCAAACAGCACAAAGTAGAGTAATGAAACAGTTAAAACAAAAACTAAAAATCATTTCAAAGCCTTGCAGTAACCCCTCTGCACTAGCAAAGTATAGGGACTGCTGCTCCCCAACCAGGGACTAGTTGAGAAAATCGATCCGAATTTCGGTTAGATGCATGTAGGGTGTCTGGGAAAGTTGGGTGCGGGGAGAGGAGGAGAGGGAGAGACGGGTTTTGGTGGAGCTTAAGTAGAGAATTGTACACAAGTCTAGTTCTCTAGCTACCGGGTATCTATAGTTTTCTCGGATCCCTCCTCCTCTGTATCCACTAGCTATTCCGAATTTGTTCCTAATCCTAGAGCGGATTCAGGCTTTTCGGACCGAATGACTCATGCTAAATTTTCCCTGATGACCTCAACAATAAGGGGTTCTTCGTCGAGCAGTAAAAGCATCGTCTCAAATCCAACAAATATCACGGCTCAACTCAACCCGTCGTCGTCGTCGTCACATACTGTTTCGGTAAACTACCAGTCTTTTCCCCGAATCTCCCTACCCGCTACAGAGGTAGACGGGAGTTTTCACATAGTTTTACCCGGAAAATGTGAATTTGGAGGGAACTGAACCAAGGATAAGAGGAATCCCAATGATGATAAAATAGCAGCCTATATAGTAACATCCCTACGTCCATCCTTACATACATCCTGTCTAACGTTAATCATACATACAAGTAGGGGAGCCTTTAAGGCAAAAAGCTCCATGGCGGATACTAGAGAGTACGGGATCTGCAAAAGCGGGACAGGGACAGTGTCGTACTTACGCGCCATATAGCTTTAGGAAGAGATGAGGAGGGAGAGAGAGATATTATAGCGGGATTCGGTGACTGGAATATTGAGAGAGAACTATAGGGTAACCCGCCTAAAAAATAGCCCTGTTTATACGAACATAACATTTCTCCCATTTCCCCAGCCAAAAAGTCCTAGCTCTATGGCCCTTCCGTCCGAAAAGCATAGGAATTGATAGGAGGACAAGAGCAGATGTGTGTGGGAAAGTGCAAGTGGCTTCTAGAGAGAAGAGGAAGTTTGTATGTACTCTCTGTATGCTCCTTCCCGCCGCTCCACATCTGGAGTTCACCCTGTATGTCTCACACATGTACGAGAGACGGAGACGGGGAGAGAAGGGAGGATGTAGGAGAGAGACGGGGCGAGTGAGAGAGGGTGGCCTCAGCCAATGAGGTGGCCGCAAAGGGACGCTCGCTTTTGGATGGAATAGAGACGGTGAAGAAAACAATTCGGATCCCTCATTCCAGGCTTGAGGACGGAGGAGAGAGGTTCGTGCCGTTAGTGTATAACTGTAACTCTTCCTCCCCATGTATACTTGTATTCCGCTGCGTATTTTCTCCCTCCCTCTTCAAAAATTTCGTGAAATTTCCTCAACATTTCAATCGGATCTTCATCCAGGGAACTCTGACTGTTGAGATATCGGGGATTCAAGAGACGTGGAGGGATTGCTGACTGGAAAGTGTGTTGTGTGTGACGTGATTTTGAAAATTATCTCCAATTTCCCTTCAAATCTGAGTGTCAATCCTAGATTTGTATTTATTATTTCTCTAAAAATTTTAATATTTAATACCTTGTCAAGGAGCTCTGGCTCAGTCCCTTCCCTTTGACCTCACCACACATTCACACACACACACGTTTCTTGTCATCCGCCCTATATAATAATCTTGAAGATATATCACAGTTCGAGTTACCTTGGTTGAATTTCCTGGATCGTCGTCTTCAATTCAAGTGGGCCTTCTCATCATCATCCATCCTGGTCACCAACCAAGACAAGGAGGAAGTAGCGGGAAAAGAGGACCATCAATACTTTGCCGCATCAAAAACGTATAATCTACAGAGGAAGCAGTTTCTCTACAGTCCCTCTCTTCCCTTTTACCATGCCTGCATCCGTTCACTGTATCTGTGTCAGTCGGGAGCCAAGTCCGTTAAAGCCCTTTTACTCAATCTACTGGAGGGAGTGTGGCGCGCGTCCCTTTCAGAGGGTGGAGGAGGGTAGGGAGGCTGTAGCCTTGTTTCCTCATGGCCAGAAGGATTCCCTCCAACGAGGTACTACTTACTACAACTCCCCATCCATCCAGGGAACAAAGAAGTTTTAGGTAGATCCACAACAATAAGGGACGCCGTAGTTACCAGCCGTCCATCCTCATCCCTCCTTCCATACCACCACCAACCATCAGCCTGGGAAATGGGTACAAACAAAGCTTTTTCGTGTAACAAAGAAATTCTAAGGGAACGCTCCGGATGGTACGCCGCTCATGGATTAGGATCAGTCAGTCGTCGAAAGGATTTCATCCAGCACTCATCAACCACCCGGACTTAACCATCCCTTGTCCTCTGACATCGTATCCAGGCAACCAACAGTGGTGACCCTTCTTCCTATAGGATCTTCCCATAGGATAACAGTTCTATTAGCTGAAATCCCGTGGTGGCTTACGGTTAAATATTTAATTACAATTCTTGTAGTACGTAGCACCACGTGATTCAGCTGAAGGAAATGTTGCAATCGACAGTTAACTTTCAACTTAGCGCTCTTCGGTTCATCAAATTCAGCTTTCGTCCGAAACTCGGAACACCATCAGGTTATTGGGTTAATTTCTTCATAGTGAATTAATTGCATTATTATAATTTGTTACAAGTATTATAATTATTTCATTGTCGTTATCTTTACGCAATATCTCAGGATTTATTACCGTAGCGAAGGCATTCTTGTGGATTTCAATTAGCTTCTTTTGAGGTGCTCACTAATTTCATGAGTCTCTTTGTCTTGATCCTTTGTTTCGTCATGTAGCTATCTGCACTGCAAGAGCCGGCTGTCGTACGCAGTCTGAAGGCTGGCGGACAACCGTTGTCTTTCCTTTTTCTTTGTTTCAAATTTGCAGGTGTTTCATCTCATCATCAAGTGATGTGGGAGTGAAACAGCGAGTGCGGTAGTCACACAGGAAGAGGGTAGGTATTCTTTGTCTTCTCTTGTCCTTCTGTCTTTATTAAGGATAAGCTCATGCATTTACAAAAGTCCAATTCTATCATATCCTGATGGTAATTCCACACGTCTTTATCAATTCGAGTTCTGCCCTGGTTAAATTCAATCCTTTCCTACTCCAAAAGCTTAGGGTCTTTAGCAAATTAATTATTGTAATTAACACGCCAGCCTATCCAGGAGGCTAGCAACTTTTGCAACGTTACTTTTGTATATACTTGGTAATAACTTGATCTTTATCTCAGCCTCAGTTTACAGTAGGGTCGAGAGCCAGTCAGCCATCAATTGCGTTATGCAAATCCCATTAAAGGTTCATTACCGCTCTAATCCTCCAAACGGTACCGTCATTCAATACCTTGAGCTGGAAATCTTGGAGGCAATCTTAGCGGGTTAAGTTATCTTCCGTCCTAGCTTTGTCTCATTTGTAGACTGACATTTGATAGTTCCTGCTAGCAAAAGCAGGATGATGATGATCTAATGCAAATTCCTAAGACGCAAATCCCACTTGCTAGCTCTCGCCCTGCAACACAGTGCTCTCTGATAATCTCATCAACAGATAGTGGCTTTTGCCCTCCTTGGAGGAGCCGCTCGAATTATTCGCAGTAAACACTACTTGTTAGATCCTTGTTTGTAAGGTGGTTATTGGTCTGCATAAGATTCAGGTTACACTATCCACCACGTAGCCTAACTGTTTGAAATGACGAAATTTGCTGAGTCTACAGAGACACTCAATATGTGTTAAAACCTTCTCTCTCATCAGTCATACAGTATAACCAAAGTTCTACTTACAGCTTACGCAGATTGCACTCATAAATAAATTCGCAAGTAACGTCCGTTCTTCCTGTGTCTGCCTGACGAGAGAATCCTTTATTGCTGTAGAAATAAAACAAAAGTACTAGACACAGGATGGAATGGGAATTCTTCATGGATGGAATCCAATTTATTAGGCATCTTGCTCAAGCAGGATTATCATCACTGGTATTCATTATTATTCCTAGTTTGTATACACCAATTATTTATAAATTCAAAGTGAAAATATAAGCACGGACTGATAAACAGTTTGCAAATAATCATTATTTATTCCTATAATCCTTTCATCAATTTATTTTCTCAATCGGGCCTCCTTTTGCTGCCCAGTCCATCCAGCTCCCTGAATACAGCCTGGAAAATGTCAAACACCAATTAGTCTGCAGCCAGAGTACATCATCAGTAGAGAAGTAAAAACTTTGCTATAAAAGTCTGTATCTAAAACACAATTTCAGCTAGAGCTTCACAGCCACGAGCTCGATGGAAAGCTAATAGAAGCCTTCGGAGCTCAGACACAATCCGTTAGTGCGTTAGAGTCTTCTGTTTTTTCTCCACGGGACAGATAACGAATTGGAATTGAAATTATCGACTTACAAATAATCATTGACGACTCCCATATTCACTAGATTATCGATTGCGGCCTTAGCTCGTCCACCAGCACGGCAATGGAAGACGATTGGTTTTCCTCCAGTTTTCGGGAACCCGAAATCCGATTCAAACTTAGCATCAGTTAAGTTATTGAATACATCCGGTACGGACGGTACTAATAAAAGACAAAAAGAAATAATAAAAATGTACTCAAATAGTTACTATCATCCACTCCCAATCCCGTACGCTATGCGCTATAGGCCATACACTACAGGCCCGAATTATGCCCAATTGCAAGGCTACGTTTTCTTTTCCCACGCCTAACATCGGTGACATAATCAACATATATACCTCTCCCGATCCTATTATTCGCGATTATAAATGAAACTTGTACATGGCTATAGAAATTGTAAGCCAAACCAGCATAAAATTTATAGCCGTGCGGTAATCAATCTAGCTCAATAAAATTTCCTTTTGTAATATTACCCGTAGAAACCACAAAAAAGGATGACCGAGTTCTACCCGCATAATTATTCTAAGGATAACCTTTCTAGACATAACGACTATTCCAGCTTAAGTATTGAATTTCATTTCCAAAAATACAGGGTTACATCCATCAACTGATTTCTATACAATATTCGCCTTCTTTTTTACTAAACTGCCTTAGCAATTGCATTTACCGTTCTACTAGATTCAGATTCGATAATCTAGCACCCATTCAACTTCCTTCAAACACTACAATACTTCAATTGATTGAATGCCAGATAAGAATCTCCTTATTAATAATAATTATCACTAGCAAATTCAAACTAAATTAACTACAAGACAACCTCTGCAATCAACCGGATAAACATTTTTCATACTACATAGATTCAAGCCTACGAAATTTTCAAAGAAATTAATTCATAGAAATTGTAAAACCTCCACAACGTTTACATAAATAACAAGACTCTTAAACGAGTTCCTTTGTGGTGACTCAAATAGTATTTACAAGTAGATACATATTCAAACGCTCCATCAACGCTATATAACGAAAACGATTACACTTTGCAGAATAATAAAAATCATGCGCACGTACGCGGGATGTTGATAGCTCCAGGGATTTTTCCTGTATCCGCAAGCTCCTCGGGATTTCTCACATCCACGACAATAACGCTGCCTATTGACACAAATCGGAAATTATTACACACGCCAGAAGCAAGCTCCGGAAATAAGAAACTTAAAAGACTATCTCTCAAAATTAATAAATGTCACCATATATTACAGTCAAAAAATTATTCCTCACCGTCTTGCACTTTCGGCAACAAGTCTTCATAGGTAATTTCTAAAATAATCAATAAAATCAAGCGATAATATTTTCAAATTTTTATAAAATATTTGCCGCCAACATAAGAAGGAAACACAACGTGTACATCAAAGCTATTTAATTAATTACCCTTGAAGGCTGCCTCTGTTACTTCTGCCATTGTTAATATTTTCGGACCAAAGTATTATTAACCGGAATAATTATTCTCACAGCACTGACAAACTTTATTTATTAAATCCAAGGGAGGGGAACAGCAGCAGGTGATGCGGACGACCAAATGTTGAGAAGCAAGGTCCGTCTGTTGTGAGAGCTGTACATAACATTTGCAGTATGTTCTCCATGTACAAAGTCCCCTATCCCCCCTCGTCAATGTTCTGTACACAGGTTGGGATTTTGCATGGACATACGGACATGTACATCTCATGACGAATTCATGACCATAACTTGCTTAAGTACAGTCGGAGTCGGAACCTTAATTTCCAAAGCTTATTATTATTCGCGTATATATAAGAAGACATGAAAATGAGCATATTTACTCATCCACAGATACTGAAGTAATGCATACAATAATAACAATAGGTGTGATATCCAAAAAAGTTTAAGAGTTCTTAAGCTTCATATTCCTCTTCTGCCTAATATTAAAGACATAGAGGTTATAGTTGATGAGACACAGGTGAGAGATAGGAGTAATTTAGACTGGATATATATATTTAAGAGCACGCACACAGGTAAACAAGGTGTGCAAATGTTTTATCAGGTTGTCTAAAATTCAATGCAAACCCACATACATGGTAGCGTACAGGATAAAAGGAGATGGGGAAAAGCACGACTCAACTCTACAAATACTCCAACGCATTTAGCACGATTCACAATTAGCTAACAAACAAGGGAAATTGCTATCGGGCAAAGGACGATACTGGCGGGATTTCAAACTGATAAGTT
Organism: Sminthurides aquaticus; assembly: GCA_906901655.1. NCBI lineage: Eukaryota > Metazoa > Arthropoda > Collembola > Symphypleona > Sminthurididae > Sminthurides > Sminthurides aquaticus. The sequence goes on from CAJQTT010000003.1 coordinate 7,433,431, forward strand.
AGCGTATATGCATTAGACGAGCTTGAATAAGTTTGAGAATGATAGGCCAAACAGCTTTAAAAGCCAAGTTACAGATCTGGTTTACCAACCCTCGTTCCTAATTGCTGTTAAGCCTAATGGTGTTGACAGTATTTAAGAATATTGATGATCAAATCCTTCTAGCTACAGTATTAGCAGGAGAGAATAGGACAACTTTCAGCGTAAAAGCAGAAACATGGCATTTTGGATAAGGAATTCCGTAAAGCCGAGCTTACTCCACGTTTAAAAAAGTTAGGAAACGGCAAATTCGACAAAACAAAGTATAGTATTTATTGTACTGACAACGATGATCGTGAGGAATGGGCTATGCATCGGACTGCATTCTGACGATTTTTACTAAATCTACTTACAGAGAAGTTAATGACAGAGGATCATGTTCCCATATGCCTAGAATATATCCCTTTTTGATTAATACGTATATGTATTTTGTGGATTTCGACATGTATTCATCTTTATCCCTTTGGCAAAATACCTTATAATAATCTATATATTTGTAATATTGTTGTAATGTTGTTGAGTGTGTTACTTTTGCATTTGCTTCCGTATTACACAATTCCTGCAAGGGTGTTAGGCAGAATAGCTATTAGCTTATACGGGGTACATGATTATACATACTAGTAAACGCACAGCTGCCTCCAACCGCTCTTGTACAAGAAAATAAAATAGCTTTAAAAGATTGCGTATTTTGTGTGTGTGTTTCTAGCGTTATTACAAATCGTGTTTTGATGGACATGAATTTTGACTATGAGCTAATACACACACATGATATTAAAAGCGTGGATTTTTTAGAATTGTACAAGACTCCTGAATAGGTTTCCAGAGTTTTCCATTATAATTGTAAGTAGTATACATGAACTAAAACTAGGGACTACCATCTACAGCGAAAGCGGGTGATGTGGGTGAATTCACTAAAAACAATCAAAATTCAATTCCATAATTACATGATTCAAAAAACGACTATGATGGTAAAAGATAAAAGTTTCGTGTGTGTATCCACATAATTGTAGTATCATAATGGTTATAGCTTCAATAAACACTAATATAGGTTTGCTGAGAGGTGCTTTCCTAACAGGAAGAGAAAGATAGCACTTGCAAACGTAATGTAGGTTTAAAAAGCTTCGAAAGCATCGATGGGTGTATCGTAGTCAAAGACTGGTGGATCAAAATCTGCCGTGAGTCCTTCTAAAAGTTGATCATCCATATGGTCCTGAGTGTTTTGTGTACCAAAGATTAGGTTTTCGTTCGGTTTGAGGATTTCATTCGAAACACTGGAGAGCATGGGGTTCCGGGGAGTTGAGGAAAGAGAGCCGATACCGGAATCCCCACCAAATTCATCTTCGAAAGGGTTATCCATAGAATTTAGCGGTACAGATTGACTTCGAGGTGTCATCGGAGCTGAATGCACATAAAGTGACTGTTGTGTAATTGTTGCGGTGGAGTAGTGACGTTTCTTCTTTGAGCCACAACTTCCATTTCCATTCAAAGACATCATCAACGATGATGGGATAGCTGCTGCAGCAGAGGGTGGACGGAATTGTATCGGTGTAAACTGTGTAGAATTCCCTGCATTACTGGCCGTGAGAAGGCGACGTAAATTCGGCCACTTCTCATCAGTACTGTAATCCATGTCAATCACGTTATTAATCACATACGAAATCAAGTTATCATACCAACAACATAAAATCATCCGTCATACTGTTGTGATAATGACTTGAACTTACGAAAAATAAGTTTGTAATTCAGGGTCATCTGACGTATAGCTATCTTCTCTTTTCAGTCTTGGAATCGGGACTTTTTCCAACGGTTGCTGCTGGTTTTGATTTGGCTGTACAAACAAGAATTCCTCAGTGAACAAAATTGATTCCAACTATCCCAAACTCAATCTATCCTTCTCGTTAAAACTATTCAGGATAATGTAAGCCTCAATTACCAAACTGCAGCTTGATCCGCTTCGCTTCCGTTTGGTCTGTGAAGCTTGTTGAGACTGCTGCTGATGTTGAATAATATCGGGCATGTTTTCCATCACAGCCGAGAATTCTTCAAGAGTTTCAAAATTTTTCGAGAAGCTCTTCCTAGCCCAATTGAGTATCTTAGCTGCTGTCGACTCCTTGTCCATACAAGTTGCCTCGATAAATGGTAACCTTGGCACATCCGGATTCAGTTTCTTCCGAATGTTAGCATAACAGTAACGAGAATTACCTCTCTGTCCCAAACGGCGAGGTTTCACCTAAAATCCAAACCATACATCGTTAGAGCTTTATCCGTTTCAACATTCAAAATTCACGTCTTTCACTTCAACCCTGCGATTTTCTTTATCAAACTTATGTTTATTTCCTTTGTATTTCTTTAGCTCACCTCTGGAAAAACTTGGCGAACAATTTTACCAAAATCTGCTGTAGATACTGGTTTAGCTAACTTAGTAGATTTTTTGTACATTTGGTATACCTGAAAATAAGAAAAAAAGTATAAGTCTAGTTTGTCTTTGCAACCAAGTTCAAATAGTTTGAACCAACCATTAAGTAACCCATACCTCTTCCTTCGGGATGGCCACCTGAGAATCAACTGTGAAATTTGCACGAAGCCAATTGCTGGTCTCGACCAATTCATTGCTCCTACTTCCAGTGTTCCTATAAAACCCGAAAGTAACACGAATTAAGTTTCCAATTTAACAAGATTTCTTAAAACAAACTAAAATTTCAGCTGTCATCCTTCCTATTTTTTTCAACCATGGATACGACTATTGCTAATACTGACTGATTGACAAGATACTTCCTATAAAGTTCAATCAATACCATGTCAGAATATTAAACAGATTCTATCCTTAACTTTCTTTGTTCTCAAAGTCCTTGATATCGTTAAAATCAATCAAAGTGTACATCAGCCCTCAAAGAACCCAGATTCCTCCAAGGGATATTTATCCCTAGGAGCTCACTTCCGCTCACCTCCCGCACACCCATCCTTTGTTTTACTTCCTACAACCTCCTCCCCACTCTACCACCCCGTCACCAACTAACCTTCCCACTTTGACATTCATACTTGACTGTTATCCGCCATTAATTAATTGAAATGTGATGACAGCACCGATTTAAACACCAAGTAAGCAGTATTTAAGGTACAACGTAAAAAGATAATTACTGCCATCCTTATCGTACTAGCTGTTACGATACAATACTTGCAAATCCAGCAGAATCTCCATTCCGTATTCCTTCTTTCCAAATCCTAAGACAAAAGTTTTGTTTGTGTTTTTACTTACCCATTTGTTTGTATCCTTAGAAGAAAGAGGATCTGTTCAGTTCGATTGAGAGATTTGTACGTGTTCATCAGGTCTGTGAGCCGGGACTCATCTACGGGTTCCAACAATTTCCCAATATCTCCACTACCACCACCACCATTGCAATCATTATTAAAGTTTTGATTGTTGTTCAGCCCGTGACCATTCGTATATCCGTTCATCATTCCTGACTCCCCCTCCTCGTATAATTCCTGCTTTATGCATTCTGCAATCCCTGGTAATGTTGGTAAAAGCTTTTCGATCGCCTCAGATCGAATCTTGTCCATGTTGATAATAATAATATATAAGAATAATAAAAGCCAAATTTGAGACTGAGAGAATCGATGACCAACCCAAGGGACAACCTTACAAATTCCTCTCACTCTTTAAAGTAATAACTAAATTTAAACAATTCCTCTTCCCCTTTTAAAAACAAATTAATAAAATTAATTATTTTATATTATTATTTCTATGTTATATAGTAAAAAATATACAAAAACTTGTCTCTCTCACACACTATCTCGCTCTCGTTCGCTCTCCCTCTCGCACTCTTCTCGGAGCTTTATTCAATTCCTCAGGATTCACAATCTAGCCCGAGCGAGCCTAATAACAATGTTAAATCCCTAGCCTGAACGTCTCCTTCTCCATATATAAAACATTGTACATATCTTCTTCTTTTATTCCACAAACCCTCACCCGTTCCGTTCCATACTTCAGAACCCACACATATATAAACACACTTGTTTGACTTTTACATACTATAATAACCCGACTTCCCTATAAACCCAACCTAAAGGATATATCTTCCATCACAAAATCTAACCCCCTCCAAACCAAACTCTATGTATTCCCTCACATAAAACTCAACATCAACAAACTCACATATATACAGATTTCTTCTTTCTTCTTTTATACTCCAGCCTAGGCATACTAGAGCTCAGTCAGCTGGCAATTTATAAAAGATGTCGCCCTCCCCACAACATGTGAATCAATGCAAACGAAAAAGCTCCAACTTCAACCCGTATACAACCTCCCCCTTAAAGCTTTTTGCCAAACAAAATCCGCACATATATGTTCTTTTTTGCCAAAGCAGCAGTTGTAGCAGACTATTCTGAAATCACGTACTTTTAAAACATGCCCACACATTATATGATGGAGCTGGTCAAATCAATTCATCTCATTATTACAGAGCTCAGAAAAAATCCCTTGGAGCAACCTAAGATTGCGCCCTCTACAAAGCCGCCCAGGAAACCACCTGTAACGCTACTAAGTAAAGTACCTTCAAGGGTGTAATCTAACCTTTGACCTCTGCCTGCCCTCTAAATTCAGGAATCCCAACTTCCTTATTTTTAGCTTTTGTAAACATCAAGAGGCATGCCATTTTCCCGCTTGCCTAAACACTGACTCTTCTTTTTTTCCAAGTTTCTCATATTTCTAGCATATAAGTTCAGTATGGAACAAAATTTTCAATCCAGTTATTTATTTAGTTGGCCTCTATATGAGTTTAATGCTCATTCCCGGAGTAATTTAGCTCAAAAATGTCAAAATTCCTTCAAAGAGAAAATATCCCTTGGAGGTTTTCAGCCATTTTTCAAGACAAATCCTTATACTATCGTCTACTTTGCTGTTATTAAGCTATTTTAACAAACTTTGAACATGTTTAACTCATTTCTAAAACTATAGCTCTGAATAAATCGCAATATCAATGGATTTTCTGATAACATCTTGCAATTGAATTTGAACATAACAATCAATAAGGTGGCAACAACTTCGGTATGAAGACACGTGATAACATTCTTGATTCACCTAGACTGCATCAATCTTATTCTAATTTCATTTACATTATACAAAGGAATCGGATTTTACAGATAATCCTCTTCCGGTCTCGATAGATAATTCCAGGTATCTAGAGAACTAACAGATGGATGCAACAAATGAAAGAGGAGATCGCAATCAAAAAGATTTAGAAAGCTAGGAAGAACCGAAAAAAGGATAAAAAATATTCTTTTTGTATCCTTGACGTAAAGATTATAGTTTGAAAAGTAAATCATTCGAATATTGTGAATCTTTCTTTGGATTCATTACTTGCATTGCTTGGAGCAGAATAGACCAGAAACTTGGTACCGCTGGAGGTATTAGCTTTTGGAGTGGAGTAAAATAATATTTGACGATGATGGAAAGGGTTTCATTCTTTTTGCAACCAGTCCTCCTGTCAGATAAAAAAAGCTTCAAGCCAAGGTTTTTCTTGTATGCTTTTGCTCATTCCATTTACCATGGTGTTGAATCTCAACAAGAGTTTGGGAGGAAGGAGTTGCTGCTGGTGTAGCAGAAACGTGTCGAGAATTTTTTCCGCGTCCTTTTCACCTTGCTGTGAAGAGATCTAATTTTGCTGAGATTAGAAGAAGGCATAAGGAGATGGGGGATGAGGTATAGTTTCGTATGCAGTTTTCAACTTATGTATACACTGGAACAGAGCTGTAAGTGGATCCTGCCACGCTTGCTAATATACGGATGCCAGAAATTTGTATAGTAGAGTGAAAAATGTTTACTGTTTTTGCAAAATGGTCATAATTTTAAATTCTACTCGAGGATTTTCACACGCTACTCCTCAATTTGTCCGCAAAAAGGGTATCAAGTTAGTAAAACGAACAGCAGAAACAAAAGGATGACAACGCTATATTACATTAATCAAGCCAAGTGAGCATAAAGTAAATTATTGCATTGTCGACTTTTTATTCTCAATTCCTTCAAGTATACACTATAAAAATAAATAAATAAATTACTAACTAGGTACATGATGGACATTAATTTGTTAGGTTAATTATTCACACTAATAATTTGATTTATCCATCCAATAAACGAGCTAACTTTAACGTATACCCCTGGAACGTTTTCACGCCCGCACCCGAAACCCCAACTGACGAGACCAGTGAGTTCATAAAATCCCTCATCCTGACAAACTAATGGCCCACCACCATCTCCTTGACAAGCGTCGTTCTTGTATTCCCCACCCGCACAGAAACTCGAAGCGGGTAACACAAATACCTTCTCTGTGACCGCATTTACCTTCCGGACGCATTCTGTTTCCGAAACTATCGGTAGAATAGCTTCACGGACTCGGAGCGGAATAGGCCCGCCTGTAAAAATCCAATTCAATGTTAAAATGATCCCCTGCTATCAAATTACCTTGAAAACTTAATTTAAAATCACAACTTGCACTTACTCTCTCCCATGTAACCATACCCGGTCACAGTACACCGTTTCCCTGGAGTCTCTCTCGAAGCGCCGCGCGCCGGCAAACAGACAAGACAAACGCCATCTTTGAGTGCCACTTGTCCCTGGAGTTTTAACAAGGCGATATCATTGTCTAGCGTTTGCGAATTGTGGTTATGATGAATATAGGTTGTGGCTACGCGCAGCGTTTGAGCACCCGGAGAGCCAAACTTGGAGGTCAGGTCATGATCACCAACTCGAACGTATATTGCATCTCCGGACCTTACGATACTATAGAATCAAACATAATTTAAGTCGCATTAGTTAATTTCCCAGCTATACTTAAACCATATCAAAGGATGTTTCACACACTATGATCCACAATGAAGCAAAAAAAGGCGACTTACTTGGTGACACAATGTGCAGCTGTCAGTACCCATTGAGTTCCGATTAGAGCCCCTCCACATAAATACTGATTAAGACTATTGATTAGCGCCACCTGCCAGCACCATTCCCCTGGCAGAGAATCCTCTCCACCCACAACACGCTTCACACGATTATTACCCCCCGTCTGACCCTTGACACCACAAACGTATCTGTTGAGGGGTTGCCGGGTATTAGGTTTCTGTTGCGGTAAAATATTTGGCGATGGAACAAGAGCCGTTGTTTGTGGCTGCGGAGGAGAAACGTTTTGATGCGTTGGCGGAGGAACTGTTAGGCCCTGAGATGGGGGTTGACCTTGCGGATTATATGGCGGGTAATAGGCAGGCTGTGTTGGTGGAGGCTGTGGCACGATTTGAGGAGGCATTGGCGATGGGTGATGGCTTGGCTGAATCGGCATTGGAGGTGGTGGTGGATGAGGGACATAATTTTGAGAATAAATGGGTGGGGGCGGTGGGGCCATGCCAGAATGCCCTAGATGAGGCCCCATATTTCCGGAAGGAGGGTACTGATTTGTGGAAGGAACATTAAAGGAATTCGCACCGCCTAAATTTTGCATTGGAATTTTCCCGATACTTCCGCCGCCCTGTATCACCTTGCTAATAGGGGACGATGTTGTAGTAGGGATTTGACTTGAAACTGTCGTTGAATTTGCATTGATGGCATCCAAGTGTTCCTTGAGGGCAGTCTTGGGAGCACAACATTTTGTATTTGGCTTGTCACATGAGAAAACATCCGTCATCTCTGCATTTTCTATAAACAAAAATCAATATCATTGTGTCAATTTCCAGTTTGTCTCACGGCTACAGCTAAACTTAGATTAATTTCAATAAAAGCTTTACAAATCAACACAACGATTTACATTGAATCGCAACTTACTGAAACAAGTAAAGTGGAACATTTGAGTAATACACGATCCTGGACAAGGCAACGTCTTGATGTTATTATTGCTTCCCGTCTCTTCTGGAACTTCATCAACTCCCCCACTGTAATTGTCTTGATCATCTTCAAAAGGATACTCCGTCGTTGTGCTTGTCGTTGTTTGCATCATTGGCGGACCCTGCCTTTGCGGGGGTGGAGGTCCCATGTAGGGTTGATTCGACCAAGGTTGCATATGTCCATGATGTTGTGGATTGACGGGTATATAGGGTCGTCCATTGTTATTATTCCAGTTTTGATTACCCTGAGATTGAGGTGGGGGTGGAGGTGGCGGATTAAGGCAACAAAAGTAACCATCCGCACAATCGTGAGCAATGGGCTGAGAGCACACATTGTAGAAATTACCGGGTAGACAGTAGGCACGACATTTAGGTCTCTGCGGTGGCCCAGATGGAGGCATGTTCGAAGGTGGTCCTGGTTGTCGTTGAAGGATATTTGAATTCGGCGGCTGTAATGTCCATCAAATTAAGTTACTTAACTGAACCACTCATAAGTTTTGCTACCATTTTGTACTACGCATAAGAACTCTTACCCTTTCTTGCTGTGGCGCACTGTTAACGCAGCAAACAGATCCCTCCTTACACCAAGCAGATCGATCAATATGATTGCAGAACAAGTTGGACAAAAGCGGATAGACACATTTTCCCTCGCATCGTTTAGCACCCGGCGGTGGCTGTTCTTCCGGTTCTTCTAAATCTTCTTCGCCATTTTGTTCCCCAGATGTATTTTCAGTGGATTCCGTTGACGTTGACTTTTCTGTCGTAGTTGTGGTAGTTGTAGTGCTCGCCGTAGTCAACAAAGTTTTAGCATCATCCACCTCATCATCTTCGCTAACTCCAGGCTTTTCTGTTGTCCGAGGTTTCATGATAACAAGTTCAGGTGGCGGGTTATTAAAGTCCAGACTATCTTCGCTAACACAGCATTTCATGTTAGGCGTACTGCACAAATTAGGAATGTTGAGCACGCCATCGCAATAAGGAACATATTTAACCGCAGCGCAAATGCCCGGGCATTTCTTCAACGGAGCTGCAAGCAGAATAAAGCTATTATTGTTTTGAGTCCTTCAAACAAAACCATTACCTTGATAGACTTGTTATTTCTGAATTGATAGCTTACGTATCGTAGACTGAACTAGCGGTACATCTGTCCTCGTCACAAATTCCGGTATCGCTGCCTCCTCTTGTTCATCGTCCTCCACAGAATCTGGTTTCTTCTTCGTCCCCTTAGTCGTTCCTTCTTTTAAATCCATTTCTGTCGACGAAGTTTCTGTCGTTGTAGTAGTTACTTTCGACTCTGCTGGAACCTGCACATCAAATAATTGCAGAATGTTAAAAACTAAAACGCAACCAGCAAATTTATACCATTCATAACGTTGTATAGACAATTCTCAAACAACAGTTCAAGTGCTCTACCTCTGCAGAATTATCTTTTATAGGAACCATTTGCATATGCGGTGGTGGTGGCGGCCCCGGGTATCCGTACGGTGGTGGTCTCCATCCAGGTGGCGGTGGTGGCGGTCTACCCCAGGGAGGATACCTTTGTGGGTAATAAGTTTGGTTCCCATGGTACATGGGCGGGGGAGGGGGCGGCGGGGGTCGTTCTACGCAGCATCTTAAACCGCCCGGACATGGTGCCTATAAGATGTAAAGAATATTATTACAATTTTATTCCTCCCGGTTTCCAGCTCTTAATGCCCTGTCCCCGTTAAAATATACTGAATAAGTTACTCCTACAACCGGTAAACCCCAAGGACCTTTGATATACAGTTTTGAAGTTAGTTTCCAAGCTAGTATTCTCAACTCTTGGCGTCACAGTGCCATGGATCCGGATTGTAAGACCGGAAGAGGTGTCATAGCAGAGCTCTGTGAGTAGTATTTAAATATCCCTACGCCTTCGTCATCTCTGACTGTCTAGGGTGATGACTTAGCATAAGTCATTAGCGCATTCCCCCTCCTTCAACTTCAAGTATTTTAACCCACATATATCTACGACCACATTTGAATTCGCACGACACGAGGGTAGAAATTACGAGATCTTTCCTCCAACTAGGTTGAGGTCTATTTATTTTGGTTAATATGCAAGCCAGCTCTAACGGTTTTCCTCTACTTAAGGGCGGTTTTATGGTCATCTTCTCGAGAGTTCATGATTCTCAGACATGGATGTAAGGATATTATAGCAAATGCAAGAATAGAATATCATTTACAGTTGAGTGCTGAAAGCTTAGTGTTAAGTGGACCATCTTGAGTTTGATTATTCCCTTAATGTATACTCCTTGTCTGTCAATGTATAATTTGATTGACATTGTAAAAAAAGTGCAGACAAGACGGGACATTTGATTACATACAACAATAGCACAATTCAGCTCAAGCTAGTTTCCCCACTAGTCGCAGACATTTTAGCACAATCTCACACTTATCCTGAGTTCTTGACAATGCCTCAATCTTACCCGCACATCCCACCAGAGAATACACGGGAAAATATCCTCTGACAAGCTACCCTGTCATGCCAAGCACTAGCTTGGATCGTTGCGCAAAAAATACCCCATCTCATTAATGAATGAGCTATAAACACCAGTAAATAAAAACTCAACAATCCTCTTACCTCAATAACATCATCGCACATGAACGCCGAAGTTAGGGTATGGACGCATTTCCCAGGACATTCGTTTGTTTCAGCGGTAGCTGTGAGAGTGTCGAATAAGCCTGGAGGGTAAACAAAAAGCTTTATAAAAAATCCTCTATAATTCACACAATCAAAGAAGCAATAATAACTGTACAAGTGGGGGCAATACATCATCGCACGACCCGCTTCCATCCGCCACACGGTAGTGGCGGAAGTGAATACTTTGTTGATTAAAATTCATACGACTGGATGTAATCTTTCAAAGCAAAGTTACGTGTAATTTGATGAAAAAATGTGGGAAATTTACTAAGGAGAATTGCTCGGAAAAACGTTTTGAATTTAGATGTTTATCTTTCCTCATTCTCACCTGATAAAATCCCTGCAAAGCTTGGAGAATCGTCGTCCTCTTCTTCAGCACTCGTTAAATTGTTGGCTTGAGCAGAAAGGTAGTGAGGTTGAAGCGAGAGGATTAGGAGGAGGGATAAGAATAGCAGCGGGAAGGACTGCATATTATTTCACATATTAGTCACTTCAAGAGTCTCGGTTCTTAAATATCCCTTTAAAAATGTCCACTCTAAAACTAACCCACCAATTAGCTAATTCTGATGAGGGAACGCACATTCGCCACACTTGTCTTGATGATTGAAATTTATTTCCTTGCAAACAGTCCTCGAGTATTTCAACAACACCGCTCTCTCACAATAATAATGTCCTAGCTTGGACATAGTTTTATGATAAACGTCAACGTCCAACTGGCGGCAGGTAGGCACTAAGAATAATTAAGAATATACATGAAAGAAAGAGAGAGAAAAGGAACAAGGCGAGGGGCGTTTGAGAAGAGTAGTAGGATAATTCGAGGTGTGCAAGGAAGCTGAGCAAGTATACACACACACACTTCTATTTCTTCTCAACCTGTAAAGAAGAAGAAAGGTTCCTTTGAGTCCCTTAATGATTCCTCGGGAGCAGGTACAATGGTAGGGGCGAGGAATGATGAGCTAGAGCAGAGGACCATAGGCTTTTTGGACTTGGGTCGGATGAGGAGACGAGCTTCTTGATATCTTCTTCCTTGAGGTACACTACCGGAGCCGGAATTTTTAATAATAACAAAACCCACCAAAACTTCAAGAGTATTTTTCATCCCTTCGTTTCAGCCGTCCCTCGCAGTCACTACCAAAAACTACCAACTAAACGCGCCTTATAATTCAACAAGACAGGTAAATTTTGGGACATCACTCAAGGCACAAGGAGAGGAATGAACCATTCGTGGATTCCTTACAGTAGAATCCCCAACCAACAACCTTCCTTCCGTCTTCTTCCCTATACCTTTCATATCATATCTTCGTCTTGAACGCATCCCATCTTTCGGTCCGAACATCTCTTCTCCCCTGAATTCTGGTCACAGCATTGGACCACTTCCCTGGCATTACAGCTATGAGAATCTCAGTCAGTTAATGTGCAGTAAGCCAAAATCTCTACAACCCCACTACTAGTCTTTGTAACAACATCTTTGGCCAAGTCAACATTTCACATAATCTACCAAGAGAATAGAGGGAATTTTAACTAGGAATGAATAAGAGACGCGCACGGCAGTCATTCTCATAGACATAGCACAGTAATTCCATAATATTCTTCCCCCTTTCTTATTAGCTGGCGTTGCTGGCAGGTACGTTGGTAGGCCGGTGGGCTAAACTAACTGAAACCTGGCTTTGGCATTACACTTGAGGCTAACGGGACTTTGATGATATGTATGGAAGAGCGGGTGAACGAACCTCACCACCGTCTTCACCACTGACCATGAGCCTCAAAGGCATAACATTTCAGGATCATCGCCAAAGACCGCGGCTCCCGTTTCTCTCATTCTCTTCATCCTATAGAGATAGTTCTGTAACAATCCCCCCTGACATTTACATAGCAACCCTACCGCTCAACACCTTCTTCCATCCCCACAAAAACACCGGTGTACACCAGGTAGAGGGACCAACACCAAGGAGCAATCAAAAAACTCCACCGAAACGAATAAGATCAAAAGATACAGCCTTCATTCATACAACAATTCAAATATTTCGCAATTTCCTCAACACACCAGTAAAATCCCTCATCTTTGTTAACTTGATCATCATTACTTATTAACTTTTGAACATTATTTCTACATTTCCGCATCTTCTTCTCCTCAGAATCATCTCCCTGACCTCTGTGAAAAAAGAAAGCAAGGGATGCGCTCCGCTCTTCTTTGGTCCTTGGTTCGCATCTTGGCTAGATCGGGATCAAGATCAAGGTGAAGGCTACGTCATGTCTGAGAGATGTTATTTCACTGAGGTCGAAAGTTGGAATACTTTGTATCTTTCTCTCGTCGCCACCCAACCAGGGAAATTCCAAGAGAGAGAGAGTGAGGAGGTCAATATTGATGATGTCATTCTTTTAGTCATTCCCATCATCATCAACTTTTGACAGCATGTTCCGAATTCTAAACAAGAACCGGCGCAGTTCATTTTTAATTAATTCACGATTATTACTTGAATTGGTACTTGCAATTTCAGTGTTTCGTTAAATTATGCTGTACTTTGACGCCCGGAGGCAAGTGTATTACATCTACAATATGAAACTCATCTTCGTTGCAGTCTCTTGTAAGAAACCAAGTAGCGACAAAAACACAAAATATCAACATCCACTAGATGTCCCAACAGTTTTCTGGCTCATTGTAGAGGGCGCACCTTCTTTATCGTAAACATCTACGAACCAGGGGACATGGATTGAGAATCAGACAAAAGTTTTTCTCACACTTCTTTGTTTTTTTCGCAAAATAAATCTGCAAGGATTTGTGGTATCAGATTTGCGGAAACGTGGAGGATTTATGCGGTTCTTTGGTTGTAGAGCTATTTAATGGAAGAAACGGTAGTAATAGTGCCTGCATCCTCCTCTTCTTTCTTATACCTTTTCTACCTTATTTATCTGTGACATCTACAATTTCGTTATTGCACTGCATATCCAATCTCCAATCATGACATGACCAACTCCCCTACGCACATTCACACTCTCTCAGCCAGCCATCTCATGTAATACTGAGCCAATGATTGATGAGCCCAAGATTTTGAACGGTGTAACAGAAGAGTTGTGAGAAAGAGGAAAAGGATAATTTTCCTCAGGGGAGTTTCATTTGTTTCCTTTCTTGGATTCCTATGATATTGACTTTGAAATATAGGAAATGGTTGTGAATTAGATAGGATCGAGAAGGTGAGGATGCTGGCTGGTATATAATTACCATCTGGGTTTAGTATGACACTTCTTGCCAAGATTTGCTGCGTTTTAATGACATAACGTGACTAGTGTGGAGGGGGTGAGAAAGGGTTGATTGGAGGCTCCTTATGCATTCAATCAGGGAGGTGCCGGAGAAGAGTTAAAAGATCTCCAAGCACTTTCCAAGCTGACTGTAGCCGCAGATCCATCCGCGTATTTTGTAATCTCGTAGTAGTAGTTGTAGTAGGAAAGACAAAGAAATTTGCAGATGGGGGGTTTCGGCGGAATGATAAAAAGTTGTTAGCGGAAGAAGAAGAAGACGGGGAAGAGAAGGAAAAAGTTACACAAGTTTAAGGCGAAGTGAACTTGAGGGAAGAAGAACCAGAAGAATAAGTCTTGGTCCGCACAATCCGCAATCTGCAAACAAGGGAAGACCAACCAAGGAAGAGAGAGAGAGAGAAAACTTAAGGGAAAGAGTGTTGCTACTGCAAAGACGCTCAACTTTAATCTGACGCTCAATTTTCCCTGCCATCAATAGTCAAGACTTGTTCCTTGTGCCTTGTGCGATCAAGTTGAACAACCCGAAGGTCAACATTTCAAAACTGAATGATAATAGTACTAGTGTCGGAATTCAGACAAATCCAGTCGATTCAAACAACTCCACCAGAACAAGATGGTGCACCAACGCTTCCCCCTTTTCCCCCTCATCCCCATCACACTACTCATCATCTGTGTCCAGCTGATTCCAGCCCTTCCAGTCGTCGATAAAGGTCAGTTCTTAAGGTCATTGTTTATAATTTACAATTAAATTGTACCACCCCGATTTTCCGGGTGAATTAAATCACACAGATTCCAGCCTGTACTTCCCCATGTTTCTGTTCTCTAACGTTTTACCTTCACTCAGTTTGTTTCTGTAAGTTAATGTGAAGTGGTTACCTGGTGGGGCAATGCAGTGCTTTGTTTTCCTTAAAGTATTTAAAAAGCTTAACATACCTAATCAGTATGGATGACTCGGTGTCTGCTTGGTGTGTGCTCATTTAAATCTAATCTGCATTCAAAGTTGCTGTAGAGTTTATGAATGAGTTTTATTACCCTCAACAAAACCCAGCGTAGACCCCGAGCTTTGTGACTTTCCTCCCAAGAATATACCAAAGAGAGTAACAACGCGACGGCGAAACCAGTCACCTGGTTTAACTACCTTGAATAATTGATATTCTATTACTTTCTGGGAAAAGTGAAATCCCTTCCAATAGACTAATAGGTTTAATGCTCCAACAAAAAAATGTGTATGCTATCTAGAAACTGATTATGAGAATCTGCTGTCGCGTGTGTCGCATCAAATCAAAGTCAAAACGTTGAGCTTGGGTTGGACGATAAACTGATAAACTTCAATAAGCGTGCTTCAGCTAAACTAATTAATATACATTCCAGCTATTTTTCGGTCCTATTTCAGGAGTATTTGTAATCACCGGTGTAAAAACATGTGGCGGCGGACAAGGATACTGTGTATTGGGCGGGGAGTGCTCTGTAGACAAGGAATTTGCCCCGGATCGTGACAACGGCCACTGCGATGGCCTCCGAAAAGCCTTTACTCCAAGGGCTTATTTCGTATGCTGTGAATATGTGGAGCAAGGTAAGAATTTTCTTTGCAAAGAGTATACGAATTTGCACGTTTGTTCTTACGTTTGAACCTTTGATGCGAAAAACATATTGCAAATTTTCCAGAGGGAACTGGAAAATCCACAACGACCACCACCACAACAGCCCGCCCCTCAAAACCCGGTGAAGATTCACAGGAAGCATCCAAAGAGCAAGACGATTCAGCGAGTCCAGAATCCAAGGAATCTGGTTCCATGGAATCCATTGAGAAAGTCGGTGTTTCCTCGGGATCAGAAGAGACCAAGCTCAGCGATGATACTTCACTTCCAGTTCAAGGAACAACATCAAGCCCTGCATCATCAAACACTGAAGGCGGAGATGCTCCATCCGAAGACAGCGTAGGTCACGATCATCAGCATGATTCCCCGGCAACTACAACTGGAGGTGCTGCGATGGCAACGACAGAACCTTCCTCCGTCGCACCTCCAGAAGAGACCGTCAAGGAAGAGACGACTCTAAGATCTGGCGACGCTGCCGGATCACCAAGCTCAGGAGGCTCCGATTCGGCTACCGCTACAAGTGCAACAACCATAACAACCATGACCCCGGTTGCCTTAGTTACAACGGAAGAAGCTCCAACGACAGAGGGAGTTTCACTTGTTTCTGCTACAACAATCAAGGAGCCAGCTCAAGCTGAGACACTCGGATCGACTGGAGGAGAGGACGCAGGGAGTAAACCGGTGAATGGTGTAAAAAATCACGTAGGTCTTTCCGAAAAACCTATTCGTGTAGATGAGCCGTATACAACCATAAGTTATTCTGAAAAGACAGAAATATCGGTGGAAGAGTCAGTTAGTCTTCATGTGAAACAATGCGGTGTGAAATTGACAAGCTCACGGATTGATGCCTCAAGGTTGGCTTCTCAGGTAAGAGGAAACGAGTGCCGGTTGCATGAGGTGTACGCCATCATCAGATTGGGATCGGATAGCTTTCTCAGATAAGCCGCTTGCTGTAAACTAAATACTTGCTAAAAGGCAAAACAAATCTCTACAACGACAAAGGAGACGTGGAGTTTTTTATCCGGATTGGATGATGGTCTATTTGCAAATAACATTTTTGCAAACATTTAGTTAGGATTTTTTCCCTTGAAACCGGCCATGCGATGGACATTGCAATAACAGAGCCTCTCCCAATCCAATCCAGCTTCTGTGGCGGTGGTGACTGGCAAAACTTGCTGGGTTCATCATCTAAAATCTAGTGGGCGGTGGCTGGATTCTTGAATAGATTCAATCGAGCTCATCCAGATTCCTTGTGTGCCTGTAAAATTGTCACCTTGGCGGCCATTAGTTAGGGCGTTTCATTTATTTCTCCTTGTATTAAACATTATCTTCCTCCTCCTCCTCAGGAAATTATTGACTAAGTGCATGAATGCAGGGATTTTTTCTTTAAAATATCATTCAGCCATCCTCCCCCACTATCCATTCTTGCCTCAATATCTTACACAACAGCTCCTCCAAGCATATGTTTTGCACTTTTTCTTTCAGGAAATAAATCGTTTCCGTTTAATCGTGGTAGATTTCATCCAAAATGTTTTATCCTCTACTCCTTAAAGATTTTCGTCAAAGCCAATACTTCCCAAGAAAAATTTTAGACAGCAGCCCTTAAAAACGAGAAAATAAGCTTAGGAAACGGACTGCGAGATGTATTCAAACAAAAACCAAATGACCACCCAAAATGTGTTTGCCAAGTTGTAAAGCGGGAGATCCGGTGGGTTTGTTCTTTTGTACAGGTACACAGATCAGTAGACGGGTGGGGAATTTTGTAGGGGTGTTTTTTAAGGAGGTGTACATAGCTTTTTATGGTGGTAACGGGCCCTGATTAATTGTACATTTAGTAGTTGCTGTTCCTTACATTAAGATTATCTAATTGAGGCATAGAATTCAAAAATTCTTTTCCGTTTGGAAACATTACAGGCAGCATCCGGGATGTCCTCCTCCTGTTGGACGGGTGCGATTGTTCGCTCCCCAATGGCAATGTCAATGCAAGCTGACCCAGGGTCATTCATTTGTGCTGGGGCATTGATCCATCCCAATGTTCTCCTCACCACAGCCACATGTGTATCAAGACTATTTTCTCAGGATCTCAAGCTCTTTAAGGTTGCCTTGGGTTCAAACCACTTGATGCATCCGGTCCACGGACCAACCCCGGATGCTGACTACAGAGACATCAAAGAACTTGTGATTCACGAAGAGTATGTTGTTGATGGCCACATGAGGATTAATGATATTGGTAAGAAAGTATATATTCATTTGTATAATTGCTTTCCTATTTTCCTCCCCCTTCCTCCTGATTGACCACGTTCTTTTTTCATTTCCTACACAGCTCTCGTGATGCTATCTGAAGGAGCAGACATGACCAAAGCTTGCACTCTGTGTTTACCGGATGCTGATTCCGACTTCCGCGGTCGGGAGTGTATAGTTACCGGGTATTCCCACCCAAGTGATAGTTCAGGTAAAACTTACGGTTAATAACTCACCATTACCGGTTTCAGTGAGTTATATACCTACCTTCAAACCATCCCTTTTTTAAACTAAAACCTTTCGTTTTTCCAGCTATGGAATCTGATGGAATTTTACACGAAGCTGAACAGCGGATTGAATACCAGCCCACATGTGAAATGGTACTTACCAACTTCACGCAGCATAGTTTCCGGACGGAAAAGGATTTGGAAGGATTATTATGTGCTAGCGGTAAATACTCGGCTGAAGCATGCTTTGTAAGTGAAATTTCATATTTTTTTATTTTCTCCAAAAGTTTTTAAATGCAATTTTTAATAGCCTTTTGTAGTAGGTATTTCCGGTAAGAGATTATAGGTTTATGTACGTTCCCTGGAACGTAGTCATGTGTATATATTAACATTCTTGCACAACCTTCCTCTCCCCCTACACACGTTCTTCATAGTACATAACTTTTGTGAGACACTCAGGTGAACTACAACATTTGTCTCTTCAAAAACAGTGTTTAATTAATCCTCCTCCCCATCAGTAACTGCAGTATAATTTATAGTAATCATTTACTAGATTCTATGATGCTCATATAAAATATTCTATAAGAAACTGGATACGTTACAATTACCTATACTTAACTCGTACACATGCTTTAAAAATGCTTTTTTCATTTTTTCCTACTTCTGGATACTCGAACAATATCGACAGTTTAAATTTGCAAGCCTTTCTGTGTAGCTTTCTACAAGTATTCTCCCAACGTGATGTAGCCTACAGCATAGGGATGTCATTCAAGTGTATAAAGCGCTGTGCTGTAATACCTAAGGGTGTAGTGTGGATTCTTAAATACTATGTAACAAAATCTATTTGACAATTTATTACAGTCTCCACGGGACGCAGGCTCGCCGTTGGCTTGTTCGGAGAATGGAATTTACATACTGGCTGGCTCATTCTCATCAGGATTCCACTGTGGCACACCAGAAATGCCAGTCTTATACACGGACATTTCCAAGCAAATGAATTGGGTGAATAAAAATCTCATGAAAACTGTAATGGTATTTTAAATTATCGTGTAAAAAACCAAGAAAAATTTCTCTCTAGTCTGTCTCTCTGTATTAAGTATATGCGTGAGTCACGTTGTTTATGAGGGCTTTCTAATAGACGCGAGGGGAACTTAGGGAGCAGTCTACTGCGTTATGCTAACACAGTTAATAATTAGTAGCTGGCTAATAGTTAATTATCTACGCTCACAACTGGTCGATGTAGATCATGATGTTGTAAGTACGACTTTAAACAAGACTACAAAATTAAGGGAGGCAGTTCTTTGTCATCCTGATTCCTATATACGACACAGGAGAGCTAGATTGTTAGCACATGAAACTAAGAGATTATATGAGTTGTTTAAAATATAGATTCAGAATGGGGCTGTCTACCAAATTTATCCCAGATCAGTCAGTATCAGGCAAAAATATTCACATACAATGTTTACCTTGTTCAGCGATACGCAACTAACATGCGGTGAATAATCAGTGTCAAATTATTTCCGTTAACAACCAAACGCTCTAAGTACTTAAATAATCTGTTTGATGCTTAACTTTGCCTTATTCAAACTCATCTCGGTTCCTAATGTTGTAAGTACGAGATTAATAAAGAAAAACGAATAAAAAACCAAGCCTTAAGTGAGCTCATCGTGTGTGAATACAATAAATACACTTGCTCTTAAACCGCTAAATCCTACGGCCTAGTCCCCTTACTCCAATATGCCCTCTAATTAATATAGTCTCAAATTATTTACAATTTTGTAGCTTGGACTCGAAGAAAACACGAAGGGAATGCCCAGCCTTCCCAACGGGACTATCATCTTCGTTAAAAGTTTCACAGTTATCAAAAATCAGCCGAACGTCTTGCAGGAACATCTCTCTGGATTTATATGTGGGTAGTTTCGACCGTATCGTTGCCAAGTCCATTGGGTTTTTTATCACCTGCAGCAAAGTTTTAAACTTTAAAATACTGCATTCCTACTTCCTACGAGCCTTGTAATATCGAATTAGATATTTGCGCACCTTTTTGTATGTCGGAAATTGCCTCGTATTCACTGGATCCAAGAACGGCCATGCGTCTTCATGTCCAGCCAATTCTTCCAACACTTTTTCGCACCAATTCGCTTCCGATTTAGCTTTCTTCTGGTTAGCTTTCTGCTGCTTGGGCACACCATCCGGAGTTTTATCACTACTTTCAGACTTCCGTTTACGGTTTGGACTAAGTTTTCGATGGTCAGGACAGTGCCAGCGACCTCGGGGTGCCTACAAACAAAGAAAACGAGTTTGAGTTAACGAAACAACCACGACGCATCGCAATTCGCATCCCCCAAGAAGCCATCAAATACGAATCATGCTCACCTTTGCAAGTGGAGGATTTAAACACTCCGTATGGTAAGCCTTAACACATTTGTCACACGATAGTAGCTTCCCTGCAGCCGAACCCTGTTTTCCACACACTATACACGCTTTTATTCCGGTAGCTTTGTTTATGCATTCATAGCAAAACCAATCTCCATCGGGGATTTGTTCCATCGGAGGTTTAAAACAGTAAGTATGATATCCACGATCACAGGAGTCACAAAGCAGTAGTTTGTCTTCGTTATCACCTCCTTTACAAAGCTGACAACTAGCCTTCATCACTGATTTATCCCAAGCAATTGATGAATCCAATGTGTACAGGGCCATTGACAGTACCCCTGGAGTTTTAGCCTTGGTAACTCCATCTCTCCAGTTAGTCAGTGCTCTATAATTGATAATTCACCCATTAGGTAAAGAAAGTTGCTAACACACGTTACAGTTACACGTAAGTACGTACTTTAAACTTAATGCTCTTACCTTGACTCGTGATACGTTTCTTGCCGCTTATCGTCCTTATTATTGTCGGGAGATGTTAATTCGGTAAGATTGCTTAAACTAATATCGTTAGCAGATTTGCCGAGAGGTGGTTTTAAGTAACGCCGCTCAACTGCAGATTCCAAGTCCAACAACCGATCCTTGACTACTTCTATAATTTCTGGCTCGGAAAGACTTTCGTTTTTGCGGTTAGGTATTTGCCAACCCTGTAAAATGATTATTTTTAGGGATGGAAAATGGTTATTTTCGCTACTTCCTATTACTGAACTTTATAACAGCAACTGCATAAACAGTACATACCTTGACTTGCAGACTTGCGCTCCCAACACGCTCTTCCAGAGTTTCAAGCCCTTCAAGCAGTTGTAGGTGAACCTTGTAGGATAATTCAGGGTCCCAACCTTGCTCGGGTGACTGTACATTTTCTGGAATATCTTCGTCATCAAGTTCCTCAGCATCATCGATCTGACAAGCTGTGAGACTGTTCTGCAATTAAGTAACAAGAAATACCATTAGATATGCAAAATTTGATTGACGATGAAAAGTTTTGAACCTTCTTTAATACAGTTGCTTACCTTCAGAAATTTTTCTCGTACTCCCCTTGAGCAAAGGTTTTCCATGAAAGCTTCTTTTTCTTCTTCAGACATTTTCCACCATCCTTCCCAGACCGCCGGATGTTCTTTAATATGGCTAAGAAATACTTCATCATCCGATGCAAGCTCTATCACCGGCTCAATGATCTGAATCATCTTTCCTGAGCACCCGGTGCGGGGAGCAAACGAGAAAATTTTTATTGCTGGTGGAGGAATTTCAAACTGTGTGGGGGTAAGGTCCTTTTCATTTCCATCTGCCAATTCTTGTGATTCTATTTTGACTTCCTCTTCGGCAGGCTTAACAGTCGTAGCGGATTCTTCTTCTGAATTATCTAGCTTCACTGCTTCAACTTCCATTGCCTTTTCTTCGGTTGGGACTGGGACGGGAGGTGCAAGAGGTGTCTGAACTTCATCTTTTTCTTCTTCGGAAGCACTGACCTCTTTTTGATTTTTAGTTGATTTTTTCTTCCCTTTTCCTTTTGGTTTATGTTCTACCGGTAGTTCTTCAACTATTTTCTCGTCAACTTCTTCCTCCATTTTTTCCGGGGGTTCAACTTTTTCTTGTACTTTGGTAAGTTTTATCTCTTTCAGTATTTCTTCTACAGATTCTTTCAGTTCTGAAAACTCGTTTGTAGATCCTCCCTCAACATAAATTCCACCGCTATTTGGTAGATTCCAGAAGCGCCTCCTCCATCTGTCTTGTCCAAGGCAGGTTGAACGGATGATCCTTAGGTTTTGAATAACTTGCTTCCTTAGCTTCTCATTCACATTATTCAACTGATTCATTTTCATTCGGATTTCTTCTACGCTTAACTTTGCATCTGCATCGGACTCAGATTCTTCAAGCTGATCATCAGATTCAACAATATCCTCTGGTGGAACTACAGGCGTTAAAGGCACCGGTGGCACGGTAATAGGGGTTGCAGGGGCAGCTGGACTACCTGGAGGTTCGGATGGAGTCGTTTTAGAAGATTCTTCAACGATGTCTTCCTTCGGATCCAGTTTTTCATTTTCTTTGTCCTTTTCAGCTTCTTCTTTTTCCTTTTCAGCTTCTTCTTTTTCCTTTTCAGCATCGTTCGTTTCCACCTTATCAGTAGTTTCTACCTTGTCGTTCTTTTCTTCTTTAACAATACTGGATTCGTCCAAAGGATCAGTAACTTCCTCGCCTACAGTCTTCTCCTTTTCTGGATCCCCGTTTTCTTCTGGTACAACAGCCTTCGTCGGAGTTGCTGCAGCAGCTTTCATTTCCGCTTCCAATTTTTCTTGCAACTGTTGCTGTTGTTGTTCACTGGCTGCCGCAACAGCTTTTCTAGCACACAGCATCCGCAATCTTCGAACTTTTATGTCATTTTGCTGCCGTTCCTTCTTTGCGTTATGAGCTGCCTCGGTACTTGATTCCAAGTGTTTTAACACAGCTTTATTCTGCAGAAGCAGATCACAAAGAAACGCCAACACAGTTGATTTCCGAGTTGGAGTAAGGGCCAAAAATGTTGCCTCGTTCAGCCATTCAGAATAGATGTTTGCTTCCGGCTCCGAGTCAGAAACTCCTTCCATAAAAAGTCTATAGAAACAGTGATATTTTAGTTATATGAAAGCATACAAATGAAATTGGTTTAACTTTAATGACGCAAACCAAGAAACTTACTTCAGAATCTCCGATAAACTGCCGAAAGTGATATCCGCTTGCTTCAGGGTCTGCCCAAAGGCGGTGATGTGCTTGTTAGGGTTTGACATTCCCGGATCCTCAACCGCGCAAACCAGCAGATGGCTCATTACTGAGAGCAATTCTTCTTCATTTTCATCAACGTGCAAGAAAGCTTTCTGCAGATTTGACATTGAAGGTAACGAGTCCATGTCAAAACCTAAGGTCTCTCCAAATGTGTTGAGGAATTCGTAAATCTGGAGAAGATTTGCAAAAGCTTGGTTGCTTAAACGTAATCCATTCACTTTAACAAGTTCTGGAAGAACTTGGTCGGTAGTGAGTTCGTCAATCTCCGCGAACAGATCTTGCGAAGGAGTTGGCTGCTGTTGTATGGATTGTTGGTCCATCATTTCTGCTTTCTTTTTCAGCTTTCTGTCCGTTTGCAACTTTTGTCGGCGCTTGGATCGGCGATGCAGTTCCAAAGCTGTAACAAAGGAAAAATATTGATCTTCAGTTAATGTCTGAATCATTTCATAGCGCTATTCGCATGGTTCCGATTAAAATGCCGACAAACACTTCAAATTTCTTAATTACTTACTCTTGATTAAAGCATTATGCTGCTTTTTGCGCTCCCGTTCTTCCTTTTGTCTTGCCTCTTCTTTTTTGTTTTCTTCTCCCTCCGAGCTTAGCCAACTTGCAAGCTGATTAGCACTTAATTTCAGAGTGGAATTTTCTTCCTCAGTTGAATTTGTTGGTAAAAGGAAATCGCCGATCAGCAATCTGGAGCTAAAACTGAACATCTTGGTTGTTAATCCAGGTGTCAAATGTTTTTTCACATCGCTAATCTGTTTACATTTGACATCATTGGGAGAAATATAAACAACTTCTCCACTAAGACCCTGTGCTCCAAGACCCTTCAATAATGTTTCCCGCTTCCAACCACTATTCAAAGGTTGGGCCAAATCTGCTGGAGATGCTGGCGTAGAGTTAGTAGCAGCAGGAACTGGAGCAGGAGCTGATAAATTCTCAGCAACCGAGTTTGAGTTTTCGCCAGATGAAGTTCGTTGATTTTTTTGCTTAGGTGGAGTCTGCTCTCGATTTTGGGCCCGTTCTTGTTCGTTGAGATGTTCATTGAGTAGCCTTTGGGCCTGCTGTTTTTGATTCTGATTCTGTTTCTGCTGCCTTTGTGAAGGTGGTGGTAGAGGCTGCTGCATTGTTGGCTTTTTCACAGTTGGAATGACTAAAGGTGCAGGATTGTTCATCCAGGGTCGATGTGGGGCAGATGTGGGGCTTGATCGAATATCATTATGGTTCATTTCAGGACTACTTGACCGAGAATTGTTTCGTGAGGAATCTAAGGGAACACCATGCTGTTGCACACGTGACTGTGCCAATAAACTAGCGACAGTCGTTTTCTTCTTCATTGCTTTTTCATTCGGTTTAGTCACCATTCCTGGTTGTGGTACTTTCGGTATTATATGACTATAAAGAGTAGATTTAGTCATATGTGCAGGTTTCGGAACGAAATCATGCGGGAACCGGCCCGGCGGTGTTGAAAGATTTTCAGGTTTTGTGTGGGCATGAGGAATAATCGTGACATGGTTAGTGGCGGCCGGCTTCGAGGTCAAAGCCATTTCCCGCTCTTTTAACATTGGATGGGGTGCCGGTGGAAGTGCTTTCACATTTGTTGGTTGTGGTGGAGCCAAAATAGACGAGCTAGTTTTCTTTGATAAATTCAAAGGTGCGTTCATGTCCTCAAGTTTGAGCAACTGAACATTAGGAGGAGATTCTTTAGGTAGCTGATTTTTAGAATGACTGCTGCTAACAGAACCGTGGCTATTACTAGTCCGAGCACTGGTCGACATCGACGAAGAATGTTGCTGCGGCACTTTTCTAGACTGTTGCACCGGAGGAGGTGGAGGTGGATGGTGTTGTTCCTTTCTAAGATTGGCTCCCATTTTAATAATATCTGTATCAGCAGGTAATTTGATCTTCTTATTTGGCGGTTGTCGAATATTGGATTTCATAGCACCTGAAAGAAAAACAATCTGATTTAACCACAACTTCAACTTTGTTAGTAGTATTCCTGTAATCTAAAAACCCAACTTACGACTTTCCCTCGAAGCACTAGAAGAAGGCATTTGATTATGCGACCCGGAATTTGAAGACCCAGCAGCACCGGAATTGGCAGCTGAATTAGAATTTGATCGTGAGTGTTGCTGTTGAGATTGTTGTGACTGACTTGAAGGAGTAGGTGGACCCGGTTGTGGTTGTCCCTCAGACCCAGGTAACATTTGCTGTGCGGCCTGTATTCTCGAGATATAATCTAAGTACAACCAAGTAGCTGCCGGATTATTATAAGGGTTAGAATTAGGTCCGAAGAATCCTGCCGGACCACCTTGCTGAGCTTGAGCCATCATATTCATTTGTTGTTGCAACAATGCTAGCGGATTCGACTGGAGCAAATTATGTGCAGCTGAAATATAACAAATCGGAATAAAATTATTATTGAATTTAAATCCTTCATAAGCATTAACATTAACATCGGATTATCAATCAACTAATTCTCCCTAATCACTATAACATAATCTAATACTTATTCCTATTTTCATCTTCGCTTAATCAGTTCATCCACCTTTCTTCATCTATATACACGCAACTCGGACTCAAGGTCACTCGAGGTTAAGTAAACATTGCTTCATTAGAATCGCATTCAATCTTAAAATACTTCCCCTTCTTCACCGCTTTATTTCAAACTTGCATCATAATCATCCCTTCGCCTATCCTGATTATAGTACTCCCTAAACTAAATTCCGCATCAAAACTTTATGACTCAACCCGCACCACCATGACCGGTAATGTTGAAAGCTGATTCATCATCGTTCATCCTTTTTCTCGTATCAACTACAAATTACTCCAACAATTCAAAATCATTCAACAATACAGTAGTTAATCTACTTGTTCAATTTACTAATCGCTACTAATAATTACACACAATTAATTTCCCGCTCCATCCTTCCTCCTCTCTCTTAAACAATTAAAAGCTCTCCACGTGTTCCTCTTCCCTAGCGAAAACAAATTACTAAATACATTTCAACTCAATTAAATCCCAATCAACTTACCAAAGAACTCTGCTAAATTTCTTTCCGCCTCCCTTCCTCCCGGAGGAGCATTAGGTCCTCCTCCTCCCTGTTGATTATTTTGTGGGTCAGCTGATCCTTTTCCATGTTTCCCATGATGTTTTCGATCCATAATAGCCCAAATAATTATTACAGACTTGCTCCTTTACAAAACTTCCTTCCGCCCGTTCCCCTTCAAGCTTCCATCTTCATTTTGCTCCCAAACTTTTAGGTAAACAAAAACAAGTTGGATTCAACACGTAATAACAATTCCCCGCTATCTAAACATAACTCCACTTTCACCAACCAATATCACACTTTCCCCACTCCGTCCGTCAAAATAACTACGAATGAAGCCGGCAAGGTAATTAATATAACAGTCTTTCCAGAATCTTGAAGCACACTAAATAAAAACCAGGGAGAGTAGCACGTGAACTCCAAAAGTGACAGAGTCAAAATCACATGTGAGTATTTCACTTAAAACAAAATCCTCCTTCACGTCTCCATGGTGCGGAGGTACGGCGGTTAACTCCTTAATTAAGTGAAGATGATTAAAGAATGTAATTAGAGTGAGGGAGAGGATTTGTTTTGATGGATTTAAGGTGGTGGTGGTGCTGAGTAAATATGTGTAATATGGGTTGGCGGTACTTTGTGAATCCGGTATATTACTCCTCTTAAGACGGAGAGTAATTTCAGTTTGCACTTTCCGGGTAAGAGAGGACAGGGAAGGTGTGATGGAGAGTTGTGGTGTAATTAGGGATGGATTTAATTGACATTTCTTTGACAGTTGTTATTAGAAATTTCCTAAACTCTTCTTCCTCCGTTCCTGGCCTGTGTTGGGGGACTTTTTAACTCATTTTCTTTATAGTAGGGAGCAAAGATGGCTGAACGTGATCCTGACGCCTGTGCTTACAACCAATCACCCTGTATACTTGCATATCTCTCCAGCTCTCAAACCCATCCCTACATATCCTCGTCACCCCACTACAACAACTCCCATAGCTTTCCTGCCTGCCTAAACCTTCTATTATGCTCTTCCCTCCTTCACTATACACAATATTCCCTCCTACCTTCCCTCTATCCGCCGCCACCGAATACATACACACACACACACACATTCAATTCTTTTCAATCCTCCAACACACACACACATATATGTGTATACAAACCACTCTCTCTCTCTCTCTCTCTCTCTCTCAAAGGGAAAAGAACCCAAGTTTTCCTTTGCCCTCCCTGTAAAAGTCTACAGGCAAAGTATTCCCTCTATGTACCTCATCCATTTCATCCATTTCATCATAGTCCCGAACTAGACCCACCAGTCAGCCAAAACACGAAACCTAAACCATCACCGACTACTATGGGTCTACAGAGTGTCGCTTCTTCTTCGTCTTCTTCTTCTTCCTTTCCCTAAAGCCCCACATTTCCTTCTCTCTCTCTCTCTCTCTCTCTCTCTCTCTCTTCATATGATAATGAATGAATGTACATAAACTAAAGGAAGGCAGGCAGAGAGAGAGAGACAAGGAGAGACGTCCGTGTAGAATACAAGAAAACTAGGAAAAGTTGTCGTAGAAAACCTCAAACAAAGTTTAGTAACTTTCCGTACATTTACAACGGCCGCCCTCCTTGCCCTCACATATCATACCCACCAACACCACAACAACAACCAAATGCCAAAATAGCTCACCAACACCTTCAACAACAAACTTCTCCAGCACTACCGCCGTCTAAGAGGAAGAACATGTCTGAATCAGAAGTAAATCCTCTGGGATCTCAGGAGTCACCTCACAACAGTAACTAGCGCCACGGAGTGGACATGCTTTCACCCCTGGTGAAAGTCCGTCATTCCTTTAATGTCATCCCCTTTCCCCACTTTCCCTTCTCTTAAGTATTAATCCCGAGTGCTTTCTCCTTGTATGACTGGCATGCTGAAGAAGCATAACCTTCCTCCTTACTAAGGAGTCCTTAGTATCCATCCTGTAATTGTCATTAGGCCAGATAACCGAATGTCTGGGTCAGGTGGTCAGGTCATGAATTATCCGATGCCGAAAGTTGAAGAAATTTATAATCAAATAGCTAGATCCGTTCCGCCTATTCAGTTTAATTCTTGTATCGTAATCCTGCCCTTTCCATTGCAATATCATCTGCATTCAGGTGAAAGGCCGGAGAAAGTTGTGCATCTTTTCCTTTCTGGCATACCTCCATTTCCTGTCGGCCTGTAGCTTTTCACAGGCATATCGACGCCCTTTGCTTTGCTCATCCTGCTAGATGATGATACGAGTCCACCCTCTGGGATAATTACACTGAAATGAACAACAAACATAGTAGACCTTGGGAAAACAACTTTTATGAAGCTCTAAACACGGAGAAAGTACACTTGTGAATCTTTTCAACGGTTGCTCACTGTATCCGAACTGTTCTCGTCTCGGATTTTACTGCATGTTTCATTCAAGTATTTTATTGCTCCTCCCGGCATGGATTTCACCTTCAATCAAGCTACAAAAGTATCATACACACTCTTGTCCAGATTCCGTAAATCAGAACTGGAGAAAGTATTTCAAAGCCTGTATTCTAATCTACATCTCTAAGCTGTCAAATCAAAGGATATATGGTGCTTTTAATCCAAAGCTGATGGTCAGCCACAAGCAATATTACTTCAGTGTCATAGATCCAGATTTGATCTACCTAGAATATTTTCCTCTTATTCCCCATTCAAAATTTTACAAAATCCTTGCAAAACTTATGAGGTGAAAGCAGAGCATGAAGGGTGAAAGTCATCAAATCCCCACTCCACTCCCGCTTGCCTTCAAAAACTTTCTCTTCTCCATCTGTCCGCATCCTCTTTTCATTTCAATCAGCCATCTCAAACCAATCACCCAAAATCTTCCGTCCATCCATAATTTGTTTTTTAGGATTCGCTTTTGTAGTTGAAGGGTTGCGTACGGGTTTTTGATGGATCTTTTTAAGCTTCCTCCATGGCTTGGCTGATAGCCGGTGAGTTCCCGGAACGGGCCAGGAGGGCACTGCTTCAATAACTCTCGTATTGTGTGGCGGAAGGATTTAGTGAATAATAGAGGAGGATAGGGAGAGATAAGGCTCATAGCATTTATCCTCCTCTTCCCACCACCACCACCGCCAGAGGATGGAGGTGAGGGTTAAAAGGGAAAGAAGACATGACGGGAGAG
This sequence comes from Sminthurides aquaticus, assembly GCA_906901655.1. Classification (NCBI taxonomy): domain Eukaryota; kingdom Metazoa; phylum Arthropoda; class Collembola; order Symphypleona; family Sminthurididae; genus Sminthurides; species Sminthurides aquaticus. Next base: position 7,462,720 of record CAJQTT010000003.1, read on the forward strand.
CCACAGCGGAAAGAAAAGGGAATCATTCATAGGGAAGCGGAGATTGAACCTACATGTGATGTGATAGATGCGAAGATAGATGGAAGATGGATTAAAAAAGGGTTTTTGGGTTCACTTTACCATTTCTTGGCAACTATAGAATCTGGCCCATCCAAGGCAACGTCCTTCATTTCCCTGCCCGTCTTCTTTCCTCCTCCTCTTCCTGCCCTCTCTCACTTTAACCCGTAAAACTTGTATTCTTCTTCAACTTCTATATTATAATATCCTTCCATGTCTCCTTCTTCTTCTTCCTTCATCTATTCCTTTTCCCCATTTTCCTATTTGCTACTCTTTCTGCTCCTGCTCCCTTTAGCTTCTGTCGTTGTATACATCCAGAAAGAGAGAGAGAGAGAGCCACGGATGGGCTCAATGCAAGTAATTATATATCAAGTATTAGGGAGAAACATGTAGATACAAGGAGGAGCATAAGCTTTTAGAGAAAAAGGAAACAAGAGAATAGCATTGCCCTAGTCTAGCTAAAAGCTTAGCTCGAGCCGGAGATTGTGTGAAAAATTGTCCTATTATATGCATAGAATCCTGAGAGGATTGAGTCAGAGGATGCGGGGTAAAGCATAAATGCAGAGGTAGAAGGATATTATAGAAGGTAGCAGTGAGAGAGATGAGCGTGAGTGGGTTCTTTGGAGTGGCGTTAATGTTCTTTGTCTGCCGTTTGATATGACTCGGATGAGATGGAACAAGGATGCATCATGTTTTCAAATACGAGAGGTAAAATATGCATCATCATCTCAAAAAAAAGCATGAGGAAATAGTGTGAGACTTGTAACCAAAAGAATCAAAGAGATGCATCCAGGGCAACCTAAGGTAAGAGTAATAAAAGCACTAGGGAAGCTAACTGCAAACCCAGGGAATATCAGACAAGGAAGCATACAGGAGGACTCCACCACCGCTCCTTTACCCTCTCCATCTCTTCCAAATCCCCCGAATCTCATATATTTCACTCTAAATTATGACAACATTTAGTTCACAAACAAGATCCCAAATTTTCGTGCAAGATGCCGCATGTGGCTTACTAATCCCTTCTCAACTTTCCTCGCCGCACACGGGTGGTCTCGCCGTACTACCTATCGTCCTTCTTTTGGCTTAATCTTTGCAATTTTCTTGCAATTCTTATTTCCCCCTTATGCTTTACAAGTAATTCCCGCATTCACTCATTTCACTCCCCTCCATGCCAACAACATCCCAACTGATAAAATCCAAGGGTGAACGAAATGAAGCCGGGTTAAAACTGCTTGTGGTAGTCCAAAACCGGCTCAACCTACTCAGTACATTTGGGCACATCAAATATACTTCCGATTTTTGTCGAAGCTACTAAAAGTTTTAGTCTAAAACTAAACCGGGTAGAAATGCGAGCTAAAAATATGGCCGAGAATGTATATATGTAATTTCCTACATCCGCTTTTTTAGATGGCGAAATTACAAATTCTCTCCACCATGTATGTACAGGCAAATACCTATTTTAATTTATATATACCTCCGGATGATTTTGGGGTAAACATGATCGATATTCCCTTGGAAAATATGCATAGATCCGGGAGATAAAATTTAGATTGATGTATTGCAAATTCTAAGGAATCGTCTAACCCGCGTGTTGACCGCTCAAAAGAGGGCATATTGATCCACTCTCACCTCCATGTATCCGATTTGTCATGGAAATTTAGGATTCTGAAAAGTAATGCTTTTTGCAATACCAATTCTGTATGAAAAAGGCACTCTTCATCAAATGTTTCTTTATCAAACGCTCATCGCTCCAAACACACGTAACAACTGAACAGAATTGCCCTCAACTTTTCCCGTCAATTCCTATATTATAAACATTGCAGTAACGTAAGTAAGTGCAACCAAAGCACTACCATCAACCATACATTATGGTAAAGAATGAAAATATTTCTATACTCCAGAGTTTCGAAACGTTTGTAGTTGCGGCTATTTTCTACTGTCATTTCATCTCTGAAGAACACAATTTCTAGGATTTCAGTAACGAGGTAACGGTCATAAATAGCATAAACAAAACAACTAGCTTTACGCAAGTAGGAGCAGAATTAAATTTGTAAAGTTTTATTACGAATCCAAGCGGTTAAAACTCCCTTATAAACCGACCAAAAGTTTCCTTTTGATATGATCCAAGGCTGTTTTCTCTCTGACGTATCCATTTGCTTTGAAATTGCAAGAATGGAGAGTATTTGAGCTTCTCTCTTCTCTACCTCAATTAGCGTAACTAGGGAAACGTTAGAAGTGAGATGAAAAGAAGGCTTCATTTAATTAAAACCCTTTATGTCTAAATCAAAATGAAAACTTTGCAAAACTAAATTAAACAGCATCAAACCCCATCGCTAATTGGAATCCTGTTCCTGGTTATAAAGAGTATATAAAGCGGCAAGTGCTGTAGGGATTCAGCTTGTATGATAGGAAATAGGAGGAAGGTGAATAATAATGTGAATTCAATCTTTACGAAGGTGAGTGAGTGTGAGATGTGATCAGAGATACAGCCATCAATCAGATGATATCACGTGCGAAAATTTGTTCCACCCGTCATTTGTTCTTTGATTATTGGAATTTTATCCTCTGTAATATTTACCAATATTGCTTGATCTGATTAACATATGAATAAGTTGTTTTTGATTGAATCAATGACTTGGAAATTTTTAAGACACCTTCATGAACACTACAGCTCAAAGGTGTCGGTTACTCCTTTCTTCAAGGTTTCTTCCTTCCATAATATGGATTTAGATCATAAGAAGATGCTAGTTGATATAATAAAAATTAATATTGCACTTGCACATATATGAGTTGAGTAGACTATACACGTTGATATAGAGGAGAATATATAAAGGAGCTAGCAGCAATCGGTGATAGTTAAATTAAGAATTGCATTAAAATATGCTGTGGAATCTTTATTATTTGATTTCCTGTCCTCTGGCCAAGTTTCTTGTAGTTGACCTTTGCTTGAAGGCATTCGTATACAAGAGACAAATATGTTACAGGTGAGTAAGAGAGAATGCAAGCCGCGAGCTACGTCATACTATCAATTTCTTCTTCGTTGTTTGCGTATTTACAATGCGCTACGCATAACTTCATTTTTCCTAATTAATTGATTGCTGTGTATTCTATTTGCTTAAGTTCCGTTTATGGAATAATTTTTGCAATTACAGCATTTAACTTGCGCATATACTAGCAACCCACCTCCCTAACGCCATTGTCACCTTCAAATCTTAATTTTCCCTTGGCATTCACCTGCGTAGATGTTTGACGGGTTTGCGGATTAAAAATTCTTGAGTTACTTCTCCTACTGCTCCACAATAAAACCCATGCATTTCAATGATAACCCTCTGCCCTGTGTCATTAGCCCTGGCCCTAACATTCCTTTCTAACATTAAGGTTTTACTTACCATTTTCCTAATATCGCATATTATCAGCAGTAGTTTGTAGTTAGTAGTAGTTCTCACCTTGAGCGCCAGATGAGCTTCTCAAAACATAGTTTCATCAGCGATTCCTTTCAATCAGACCTCGCATTACGAAGGAAGATTAGAGTTAGCTAGCTACACATTGTTTCAACCAAGAAAGCTCTCTTCTATATTTAGTTATGTTATTTGTAGCCAGCTCCCGCCTATTCATCCCCTTCTCTGCTTTCAATAGAAAGCTCTGAAGAGAAAGTATCTTTAAGCACCGGTTGTGGGAGGAGGTAAATTGCATAATCCCGCAACGGGACTAGCGAAAGTTTTTGTTCTTCATCTCCGTCATTCTTTCTACGCAACCCCTCCTCTCTGGAACCCTTCTTTTATCTCTTCCTTAATTATCATTGTTGTTTATTCTCCTCCAAGTTTTCTCTGCTCACAAGGGGTTGAATGAGTTATTGTAACAAATGTGAAAGAAAATCCCAAATACTAGACCAGCCTAGACCGAAAGAAGATATTGTTCTCGGGGATAGCGACTTTCTCTTGCTTTTCTCCATCTCTCTTCTTTGCTCCTCGTTTAGGTAGCATCCCTACGAGCTTGATTAATGAGTGCGGTAGATCCCGTGGAGGTGAAAGCAGAAGTGATTTTAGAATTTTTTTCAAAAGAAACCCCTTTAGCTGGCTTCAGCGTTTTGTATTCTAAACAAACAGCATCATTATAGGTGGCGCGGGTGTTTCACTTTCTGAGAGTGGATAATGTACTAAATCCTACGAGGGTCAGAAAGAAAATTCCATCTCTGGAACAGAGCTTTCTTCCTCAATTTTCTTGTAGTCGCGAATGTTAGGATGTTAAGAAAGCTTGTGAGCCCGGGAATGGCGGATAAAAGTAAAAACCTTATGCCGTTGTTGCTATATAGTTGATTCTGACCCTCTATTCTTAGCCAACGGAGAAAGAAATATAGGTGAGCTGGTTTGGTTGGTGAGCACACGTATCCATTCAAGACGCTTTGACGCCATCCTATTCAAGCATGAAATCAAGTCTCAAGTGTTCATGATGTCTCCCATTCTTTCCCCTATAATTGATGAGAATTTGTTGAAGGAGATCCGGGATAAAATGAGCAGCAGACCAAATATACAACACGAGAAGAAGAAGAAAACTAAATAAAGAACGTCCACATAGTAGCCCTTCCTCTTTACTAGTTGGATTTAAAGACTTTATAAACGGAAACCACCTGAGGTTCTATCCAACCGGTGCATAGAAAATGTTATCTAAATTCCAGGGCAAGCTTAAAACCTTTTGTGGATAGAGAAAATACAGCTGTGGTAAATCGGTAACTGGCAGTCATTAATGATGTTCTTCGTTCTTGTTCCTCTCTCTCTGTTCCCTCCTTTACCACAAAAGCAAGTTGGAAACGATATCACAAATTTCCAAAATGAGGAGAAAGCAAAGCTTTAATAAACAAGAGAAAGTACAGGAGTGGTAGCAAGCTCCGCCCTTGTAATTTGTACACCAGCAACACTACACGCTAGTTTAATCTACGCAAATAACATAAACCCTGTCATCCTCTCACGGTTCGTGGCTGGGATAATCTCCACAATAACTATGGAGAATCGCCCATTTTCCGCATTCAACTTTTATTATTTAATTTTCATTTCCCGGGGCCAAAAGTTTAGCAGAAGACTAAGCTCAGGTGCAAAACGGGCGGAGAAAGCGGCAAGCCCAGAGCGAACACCCCCAACTTTGTTTTACAAATAAAGAGCTTTTAATAGGTATTTGCGGTAATGGTAGAACTAGATTAAACATTCTTTAATTATTCATTCTCACAGCTTACCCAAGCTTAATTATCTTTCTGGGAATAGCCGTTAATACCATCCCGGGAAATGAATTTACGACAACGGCCTCCTCTTCTCCCGCCTCCCTCTTTCAATAACGGAAAGTATCCTCTCCTCGCTCGGCAGTCACCCTGCTAGCAACCCGCTTACACTTTTCCTCTCTTAATTCCTCCATTTTCTTCACCTTTCCCATTCTCTTTATTTGTTTCTCACATGAAGAAGTAGTGAATACAAATTTTGATTCCGTTTCCAATTATTAATTAGCAAAAACTTCATTTTTAATGCACCTGCATTATTTAAAAGGTCAATTTATTTAATGCAATACCTTGTCATCATTTGCTTACTTTTTGCGAGTCAGCTTCTTCATACCTTCTGAAGCATCCTGTGCAAGCAAACACACAACATACAATTAACCAGCTCCGCGTCATCGTGCTTGCATGCATAACCTTGTTGCAATAATAACTAAAATGGCCGTATATATATTCTTCTTCACAGAACTCATGCTCCTACTGTAAGTCTGAGCTATAGCAGCAAGTCACTCTAGGGAACGACTTTGTTATCATATTGTTTTTCAAAACCGAGAACCGGCACATACAATCCGTGCGCACTAGAACTGGTGATTATCGCTTACAGAGTTCATCAACAGGTCACGAGATAGGGTAGTTAAGCTTCATGACTGCCACTGAAAAATAAAGCATTATTAACTTACGAACTTGTTGCAATTCGTAGCAACATAGACACAAGCCGTTACATGTTCTCCAGATTCAGACCCCTGAAATCTACAACAGCTGTTAACCGTTATGCTTTAACTATCATCGATACATATGCTTCTTAATTAGTGTCCCATACCCACCCGCGGGCTTAAATATGCCGTACGAGCTACAGTCTACTCTCCATCTAAGAGACTCGCATAAATCCGGAAACAGTTCCTCAAAGCAAGAAATCTCTTGCAAAGGTGCTATTTAACATTTCCAGCGTAAGGAGGGTGGCTCCCAAATAACTTTTCTAATATAAAAGGCTCTTGTACAGTCGATTGTCGGTTTATGTCAATATGCATTGACAAATAATACGAAAAGTAAATGAGGAGAGTTATATGTTTAGTATCATTCTGCGGAGATTATGAACTATCTTATAAAACCGCCATACGTGAATAGCCTACTTAGAAGGAATTCGTATGTAAATCAAAAGAAGGTAGACTATCGACTGTACTTGTTTTATTTGCGCTATGCGCTACCCATTCTCATTACCCATTGGTTGAAGGATATTGAGTAGCGTTATCTTATTAATGAAATGTTAATCATTTAAAAGCCATTTAAAGCATTTTTAAAATAAGCTCCTCCAATACCGTACTCAGTTGCTTGTGAATTAACTTATGAGCTTCATGAAATTCTTAGCAATACATTATATACACCAGCCGTTGCATGTTCTGTAGATCAGAACTGGCGGAAGATAAGATTAATTGCAATGTACACGTCGGAGCAGAGGGGCAGTACATATACCTGATAATAGTTCACTTGGGATTCGAGAAAGTCTTCATGCCCGCTCACGATAAGTACAATTACGTATAGAACTGGTTAATAAGTTACAAAAAAGAAACCTCGCCAGAGTCTTAGTTATTACGTAAGAGAATTATTTACGCACTATATCTTTGTGCGTTAGTCTCTCAAGATTCATTCCCATCCCCATCCGACCAGGGGTTATTACAGTATTCTCCACCAATTTCCCATGCCTACCAGTGATGATATAAAATCTTTCCCGACAGAGTGCCTGATAAGCTTGATGAAAAAGTTTCGAGGAGAAAGCAGGAGAAAGCAACATGACTTATGCCTCCAGTTACCATGGTATGCAAGATCTTGTGAGAGAAAGCACATCTCGCCTTCTTCCACCAACGCTCCCCACACTATACGCAAAGGATAGCAATAATTTAGGTGATATGTTTACAAATGTTCATTAGGAATGTATGATGGGTGAAATATTGAGAAAGTTTGGTAAACATACACATAAAGACGGGAAACCGCGAGAGATGGAGAGAAAGTACATGCTTGTCTTGGAGTAATGTAGCTTAGAGATAAATTCAGAGGTGGTCCCTCACTGGGATTTCGTGTTAAGTCGACGAACAGTTGAGCCTCTGCTGTCGGAAGTAAATAAGGATTTTCCATTCTACTCCTTTCTCCGGGCTTTACTGTAGGAAATAAGGGCGTTCCAACGGGGGTCCTACCCTAGGAAAGTGGAACAATGCTAATGATAAGAGCCAGGCTATGGCAAGGAGGGGTCGTAGCCCCGAATCTCGTGTCTCACTTGTATGAGTGGCACACAGTCACGGGTTATACTCACAACTTCAGATAAGCTTTATGATGATTCTCAAATGTTGCTTATAAATGAGGAATACATTCGAGATTTGAGTGAGAGGTAGAGGATATTTAATTAAAAATGGCATCAAAACTAATGAGGAGAAGCGCTTGTAAATGAATTAGACTGTTGCGAAAACAAATTCCACCCCATCTCAACGCTTTCACTTATTTTGACAAGCATTCCAGACTTCCCGGGAAAGATATAACTGGATTTATTCAGCACGGATGAGAGGTATGTGTTATTTGTTTTTCCAAAGGTGTGTGGGCTAAATTGAATTGTAGTGATGATGCTTAGTTGAGGAGGCAGACAGGAATTTGACTAATTAAAAATGTGTTCCTTTCCTCCTGCCCTCTTCCCTTTGCACAGGAATGCTACATTCTTTCCAGCGTTTCTGTATCCTTCCGCAAATGAACCTAAGATTAGTTTCCGGACTCGCAAATTTTAATAGCTTCCCCTGTATATTCCCAACCTTTATGCCCTTACATCCTGCGTACTTCTATATGTTATGAACGTATCTGAGAGGAAAAATTTACTCACTACATCTCCCGTTTACGTACTCTTCTGCTAAATGCATGCACTTCTACTATATGACAAACCCCTCCGAGATGTGGTCGATGCGGGATTCGCTTAATATTCAATCTTGTACGTAACAGTAAACAAGTATTACTTTCCCTCCATGCTTGCATTCTATGCTTCTACCTTGAGGGGACACTTATATGCATAATTGAACGCTTCACTACTTCGCTCTGCAAGCGTGCAAAACTAAAAAGGATTTAACCATCCAGCTGCAAATGTATATTGGAATACAGTTTTACGAGATAGAACTTGCAAATTTGTTAATTATTTTTGCAATAGATGAGCTCATAAAAGTATACATATAGTCTAAGCTTAAAGCACAGAAATCTCTACCGAGGAGAAAATATATTTTCAGTCAGATGATGAGAATTCTGGAGCCCATGCCGAGTCAATGGCTGCACACTTCTGTTCTGAGACTGCGTCCTCCGACTAATATATTAAATTTAGTGTGTTAAAGAATTGACATTTGCAAAGTAATTTCATGCAAATAAGCTGTAGCTTCTAATTTCAAAGAAATTGTAGGCCATGGCTCAAAGTAAAAATCAAGTAACGTGTATATTTATGAATGAGTAAATTTGCAGCAAGCTACAGCATTTATTTCCAGTTATTTCCGTCTCTCCCACTTCGTTATCTTCCAGGAAGTCAAGTACCGCCACCCAGCACTTAGCTATCTTTTATGAACAAGCGGAAGACGGAAATTAATTATTGATTGATGAATAAGAGGGATGCCAGGGAGTCAAACTTTGTAGTCTTCTCTTCCCATCTAGCCTTACAACCATGACGTTTTTTAGTCACCCGACCCGCCATCCAAGTTATGTAAAACACGATATTTTCCATCCCTGCTTTCTCCTCCTTTTCCATTTCCTACCCAACTCCGTCCTTCCCTTCTTCTTCTCCTTCTCTACCATCCTCTCCTTCCTCTAGCTTTTCCACGAGAGTAGATGTGAAAATAGCGAGGAAGATGTACACAATAATTGAATTAAATTCACCGGAGAGGGAGATATTCCGAGGACAAGTTGAGACTTGAAAGCAGTCTTGGAGATGTTAAAAGTAAGCAAAGCAAGGAGCGGAGAACATAGTTGAGGATGGCATCTAGTGTTGCTGAATAGGTTAAATTTTTTGGTGATAATCAAATTAACTTGATTGAAATCTATTGGATGCTACAATCTCTTAAAGTAGAAGGCATACAAGAGACATCAGTGTTGTCCTCTTCCTCACGACTACTAACTTCACAACACGGTATGAATAGTGCCCTTTGCTTTCTCCACGTACTTTCACCCACCGCCCCCCTCCCATGTTCTCATTGAAACTCCAGAGTTCGCCCTGAGCATTTTTCTCCACTTTCTCTTACATTTCAGCAAGCACAAAACAAGTTTCTCATCATCCGCCAAACTCAACCATCTCTCGAATTTAATTCAATTTCAATTTCCCTTCAACTTAAGCTTCTATGATTGATTTTAGAGAAAGCAATTTACTCCGTCAGGATTACTACAAATGAAGGCTCTGAGATTCAATCACACCTCAGACCTTGTGATATTCTTCCTTGGCCTGTAGTTTAGAATCTGCCCAAATTTATTCCGTGCATTCACTACTCATCCCTCTCAGCTTTTGCTCTCCCTCTGTATTTTTCCAGCTTTCACTCCTTCGATTACAGGCTTACTCAATATCATACCCGGATCCAACTGGCTTTTCCATCATACAAAAGAGTCCCCGTAAGTTTCATCTCCTTTGTCGTCAACTAATTTCCGAAATCCCCTTCAAGATTCTCCCTAGCTATCCATAACAAAGCCATCTCCTACCGACTGCCTTCCACATCTTCTTTTTTTTTTACCCAGCAGGATTCATTAGATAATTTCCGCTCTTCATCCGCTTTCAAAACTTGAGTCAAAGTAGGGAATCAATAGCCTATTTGCTCTCCTCATTGTAGTTCCTGACTAACTAAAACTTTTTAAAACAAAACTCCTCCTTAAAAACAACGTGCTTTTTCAAGGAATATGGATGGAGTTGAGCCATTGTAAATCCCAGAACTTTCTCCAACAATACGAACAGTTCAAGGCAACTTCAACTTCCATGCATACGCTTCATACTTTCACTCCGTCCGTCCCCCACAGCTCTTGTCATGCATCCCGCCCTCCCTTTCTTCTCGGAGATAAAACTTTTGAATTGTACTCGAAAAACTTTGCAAAAATTTGTTTGTCAAATTTCTATTTTACATCCGATTTGGCAGGAGATTTTACAAAGTCTCCCCCGGGACACACTATGTCTTCCATCATATTCACTTCAAAAACTAAATAGTTTTCCCAGTATAATATCCAGCGTAGCCTAGCCTTTGTAGTACAGGGCATGGTAAAAACCATTCTCTCATCTGCCAATATCAAACGGCGAGTTAACCTATGCCTCGGGCACTCTGACGCTCACCAAAGTTAGTGTACCATCTATACAGAGTGCCACAGACTTGATGGAAAATAGGGATTCGAGGATGAAAACCCATTTGGGCGTAAAATAGAAAGCATGAAAAGTTTCCCATAGTTTTAAAAGCATTTTAATAAACTGATTACACGCATAATAACTTTTCCTCCCGGAAATGAAATTTACACAAACTTTGACCTCTTAAATTGCTCTCCACCAACCAATGTGACAACCTCAACCAAACCCATCACTACATTTTACCACCCCGGGCTTTAACCACACTAACCATAGCGTCCAACTTGTGTACCTTCCCGCCATCTCTCCTCGTATATTATGCATACAGGAACTATGAATAAATTCCCCGAAACAACCCGTCGGCCCTGCTTTACACACTTCTTGTTAATGTTTGCGAGTTTAGATGGAAAATTCATCAACTTCCAAGTGCCAACCTAGATGACAACCAAATTGAATTAAACGTTTTACCAATGGAGGGGCAAAATTTTAATCCTACAAAATCATCACCTTTAAAACAAGATCACAATTTTCATCCCTTCTCTTTCCCCGTCTCCTCTCTTTGCTAATTCGTAAACTTTATACGTATCTAACGATACCGTTTTGCTTATCAAAAGTATTATTAAATTAGCTATTGCTTTTAGCTAGTCCAGTTAGAGTTCATCAACTGTCTCTGAAATCACTCTCGATCCACAATTACGAGCTGAGTTTAACATATCGACACATTTCCGTCTCTCTTTCCTTGTTCCTGAATCCAAGTCTGTGCGAATTGCAAATAGCATCTCAAGCCAAAACAAGCTTCCGGTATCGGAAAAAAGCTCTCCATTAACAGAGAGAGGACATACAATTGTAACAAGCTAGTCTACAGGCAAGCGCAGTTTGTAAAAACCATATTTGCTTTAAAATTAAAACTGTTGGTCAGAGGAAGTATTTAATATTCAAAGGAAAAAAGAGCAGCACCCAGGGAGTAGGACCACGTTGATGACCAAAGGAGCATTGCATTTTGGCTCCACGGCCCAATTTGCACTGTTAGAGGGTTAAGCAATCAGCTGTATTCCAACGTATTGGTAAATAAGATTTAGATGCAAATAAATGTATGGTTGAAGGCCGCGTGATTTTTGTGCAAACTGTATTGTCGCTTCTTTGTGCGTGTCTGGATATTTTTGTGGGAAGTGAATTCTTAATGAACGAGTGGTGGGGGTGAGTGGGAAGTGTTGTACATAAAAGGGTACGGAAGAGGAGAGAGATGTGATTTATTGGAGTAATTGATTGGTTCTGAGTGGTTTTGCACGTTAAAACCGGAAATTTGTATCGTGGAGACATTGAGAATATTAATGAAATTACGTATGATAATCCAAAGCACCAGAACAAGAGTGACTCCAACAACCCCACAAACAAATCCATACATTACCATCGCGTTCAAACGGCAGGGATAAAGCGTAAATTGCAAAGTCCAATAACGGCAAATGACGAACGCTTACCTGTTTACTACGTTCTCATCTCTCTCTTCCTTCATACGTGGGGGGTGAGACGATTCGCGTAGCAAATATTTGCGAATTAGCATTTCCAAGCTGTTTGCACATGTGGACCATTGATTATTATTCAGTTTTCATTGCCATGCACAAACTTCAAATCCGTATGTACCACATTTCCAGTTACTTCCTTCCTCTTACATTCCAGGTAAGTAAACTGGAGAGGGATGAATGTGTTTGCAGTTTTTTTATACTTATCACCTAGCCAACGTTAACGGTAAACTAGCGAGAATCTTTTCCTGTATTCTTGACCACCTTCAAGGAAGCGCAAGTGAGGATGAGGATGAGTATGAGATGGTGCTAAAGATGTGCTGGAGAAGTGTTAAAAAACCAGGATTGTTTTTTTAAAACGGCCAAAGGTCAAGGAGGTGTTGAGAGGAAGGAAGAGCGTGTGAGGAGCGTGTGTGTATTATACGCGGGGGGTTAAAATTCAAGATGAAGGCGGCAGCAGCACACAAAGATTCTGAGAGATAGGCGAACAAGTGCTGTTGACTCTCAGATGCAATTAGGGAGCGGCCCTACAGTGTATCCTATACAAGATTGAGCAAATTTTTCAATACTTTAGCCTCGACATTGTCACGACTTGGCCACTCGACAACCCCATCCAAATATTATCTCCTACCCTCCCATTTCCTTCCATGCACAAACCCTGCGGCGATGCAATTTTTGACTCTTGAACTTGAGAAACTATGCACTTTTTCCTACACCAACATCTTCTGGCTGGTTTCAAGCGAGAAACCAACGGAAGCGGAAGTTGTTGGAATCGTGGTGAAGTGTTGCGGGATCAAACTAATATTTTATACAATCTTTTTTATCCGCAAGCCACCCCACACTCCTGTATTTTTACTACTTTTATCATCCCCCCTCCTGTCATCATCCATCTTTGAACCTGGAAGTAATTTATTTGCCAACCAATTGAAGCAACAAATATTTTGCAAATATACATACAAAGTTCCAAATTTAATCCCTCACATAATGTGCACGGGAGGAGGTAAATAAAACTAAAGATAGGAAGAATGACGGAAAGATGAATGACCACCCTTAATTTATGACATGAGACAACAAACTCCACATGACCTGTCACCATTCAAATATTATTTAGCCGCGACGTTTATTCTTCCATCGTTCTCTCAAACCCGCTCAATCCCTTGCTCGCGCAACATAATTTCCAGACCCCAAAGAGCGGATATAAATACAAAGGAAGGGAAAGATTTATTTCCTCCCATCAGCTCCTCCAAGTTCCGTCAAAGATAAAAGATGGGGGTTGATACATTATTCCCGCGAATCTCCTTCTCTCCCAAGGTTGAGACGTCTAGCCGGTTTGAAAACCCACGGGTGAGCAGTCCTTACACTGTCCTCTTCTTCACTTTCAAACTTATTCTCTCTTCTTTCTTATCATCTCTCCCAAATCAGCATGCAAATTGATACGTGCGTGGATCTGAATCTCAAAATATATCACTGTCCCTAGTTTCCAGAGCATCCGCCATTTTCTTGTACCGCCCACCCCTTAAATCAACAAAGTCACTACATATTTTGTCCATCTCCATTCTTCCATGTATATAACCTCTTGTGATATTGTTCAATTTCATTCTAAGGATTTTATGTAACCTCTTTCTCCTCATCATCTGTATTCTCCTACCGCTCTCTCTCTCTTATAATTTGGACCTGTTTATCTTTTCCCCCGCATGGTTAGATCCAAAACGTGAGAGCGTATTATCGCAATGTTTTCAATGATAAATAAAAAGCAGCAAAGATTCCCAGCAGAGATGGGATGAGGGATGAATTCAAAAGTTATTTACACGCTGATTTAGATACGACAGCCAAGGGATGATTACGTCAGTCACTCATCCCAATCACAACCTGGAAACATAAGGCCTGGACTTGTTTTGATACAGTAGCATCTAAAACTTTCCCCTCAATTCTAGCTCTAACTTTCTCAGCATCCCAGCATATTTTCTCCATGGTCTACCTTTTCTTCCGGCCACTATGATTTGCATTTATAAATCAAAATTCTTAGAACTCAACTTGCTTCAGCGCGCTCTACTCAAAACAAGCTATTTCGAAGGAGGAGAAAGAAGTTCTTAATTAGAATTTCTAATCTTTATTTTGGCAGTCACTTTTGGCACTTGTATTTTAGTTTCACCTCATCATTTGTCCCCGGATTGGTTTTAACCCTTTCAAAACTAGTTATGCTTGATTGAGTAGTCACATTTTAGTTGCTAGTCGGCTGAATAACTCCTTGTTTCTTTATTAAAACTACACTATTCAAGGATGACGGGATTTGGTCGAATCGAATATTAAACGAGACTGGATTAAAACTGTTAAAAGGTCACATTTTCTATATATACTTCACATCTCAAACAAATTCAAAATATTCTGTACAAAAACATAGAAGAGCTTCTTAACCTGAACGGACGGAATATTTAATTCAAGCTTAAGCTCTCCTTTCCACATGGAGATTTTAATTTCTTGAATTTCCTAATTTCTTACAAAACCCCGGCTAGATTATCGCTTTTATAGAAAAGTAACGAGAAGCCCTCTTTCAAGCTTGGTTAGATCCTTTGAAATCTTTTCCGGACGCGGGGAATTAATCCTCCTCCTCCTTTCTCACTGATTTCCTAGTCCTCTTCTACTTCCTCCACGGAGATTTATTGGTCAAAGTCCAACTAGCCTTTTATCTTAGGGTTAGCGAGCATTCAGAATTCTATAATAATTTAAAAACTTGAAACTTGGGAGACGAGATGATGTACAGACGGCAGGGGCATTAATTGAAGAGACGACATTTGGGAAGAGGCCATAGAAGAATTAAAAAAGGGAATTAGAAGCGGTAAAGTGCCAGTAGAAATTGTAATGACGACATCTTAGTACGAGTTTCCCACTTTAGTGGCCAATTAAATTCAAAAGTGCGTTAAAGGATGAGAGAGATTTTCAAGCTTCAACAGCTACCTTATTTACCTCCCTCCCCTCCTTGCCAGATTCGCAACTATAGTAGTAGCAGCATCATCCCACAAGATTTCCCATGCATGCTATCCTCTTTATGAAGATTTGTGTGTTTATACATAGCGCCCCTCACATTACTTATTAGTATTATATGCATTCCCATATAGCAGCTCAGTCGACAAGTCAGTTACTAGCAACAAGTAAATCCGGTTGACCTTTGATATTTCTCGATTTTGCCACAGAGATAATATCATCCACGGCTTCTTTTAAAACTTTTTGCAATCTCGCCGCAACCAGATGCAAAATTCCAACACACTATGCAAACTACGTCTTCTTGTCATCATTCTTTTCGTACATCTTCTCCAACTTCTGTCTGGAATCCTTACCTCCCAGCAGCTGTTCCATAACTCTTCTTCACGTGTACCCACGTTTATATTACCCTCCCCTCCTTTTGTTTCGAGGAAATCCATTTCTGAATAAAGATTATGACAGCTACAGCAGCGTAGTACTCAACTAAAAGCATCTTTCATGGATATTGTCTGTCTTATCTCCAAAATAATAATTTCCAAATGTGGTCCACCTCCAGAATTTGCGAATAAATAATATTTCTTCTCACAAAACTACGGCGTATGTGGTAAAAGATTTTCTGCTTCAGCGGGATCTCCTCCTGGAATTTTCGCAATTCAGCATCCTTCCCATGTGGTCCCTCCTCTGTCTTCTTCATCTCATCTTCAGTCTCATACATTTCATTTATATTTGTCATTCTCCTTCCACCTCCCTCCCTCCCCCTCCCCCATTCTACTATCCCCTTTCCCTTTGTATCCTCAATCCTCATCCCAAGCACTTCCTTCCGCCTGAATCAGATATTCGCCATCTTCTTCTGTACATATATAAATATCTGTATTGAAAATACGGGTCTGGAATAAGCAGGCTAAGATTTTCGAGAGCAGCGATTCTGTCTACTACCCCCACCAACAACCCTGTACTTGAATGACAACGACAGTCTCATAAAAATTTGTGTAGACAAGCGCGTATATAAGAAAGCGTGGGGGTTTGGCCGGTAAAGGAACCCATAGAAAGAGCCATGTCATATTCCATTCCATATTCCCGATTCATTTTTATTCCCTCATCTTCTCGACTATTCTCTTCCTTCTTCGTCACATTTTCAATTCACTTCCTTCCCCTATATATTTTAATACAAAGGACACAAGTCAAGAAGACAGAGACGTAGTAGAAAAGCTAATGTTGCTACATAGGCTCTCTCAAGTCGATACCAAGGGAGCCACCATCTCCGAGATTAAGAGCAAGATTGAGAGCGGAGCATACCGGAACCAGTCAAATAAGATCTCGTATTCTGATTACCACAAAGGTTATTGCGAATTGCGAGATCATGCAATTCTCCCATTAGCAATTCAATCCTTACTCTCACTCTTAACTCATGTATGTTGCAGGTAATGTAGGTATATAAGAATGACAGGAGGAAGATGAGCAAGTTTCTTCCTACATCTTCCCATTTGCTTATCCTCCTGACGTATTTGCTCCCCCTATTAGAATAAATATCATGGACTTGAACCTTCCACATACTCGTTTCCCTATTTACAAATGCAACATCTTTCCTGTAATTAGGGGAATTATCTCAGGCATAGCAACCGTAGATGGAGGCGAACATGGTTCCATGTGCGAACCAAAGAACCGGTGCCTTAGTTTCACCTCAAGCCCTCTCCCACCCTCATCCCTCTTGCTCTACAAGTTCGTCTTGCCTAATCATAATGCATAACCGGTTAGCTCATCTGCCGCCCTTAACTTAATAATCTATAAGATGGAGTAAATCTTTTTAATAATTGCAAATTAACATTTAAAAAATTGATTAAGCATTTCTACCCAAGGACATCTGCCCACCTTCCTCTCAATTCCAGTTCCGAGTTCCGTACTATGAAAATTAGCATTCCCAACCTTATTAACCATCTTCAATGACCTATTGACTCATCCTCCAATTGGTTCACGTGCAAAAGCTAGCACCTTTACTCGCAGTACTGTGTACATAATTATTTGCACTCCTCCTCTCATTTCTCATCCACTGTATATTTGTACTCTTTACTCTTGCAAACGAACCATTTCCATCATAAACGGTAGCATCGCATTTTCAAATCTGAGCCAAAAGTATAAGCCTTGTTTGGATTGTCACAGTTGAAAATTTGCCAAATTTTTAGCGAAAAGAACGACGAGGTGAGCAGGGAGTAAACTCGAATATTCTTATTGAAAAAGAAGTACAGCAAAAACAAGCAGATGTTACAGTTACAGTTTACTCATGGGACCTTCTAATTGCTAATCTCATTAATCATACTACAATCACATCATTTTGGCAGGTGTAACAACAAGGGATTTGAAACGTTTGCAAAATCATTTAGCCCACTAAAGTAACTCAGCTACCTGTCATAAGGAAATACGTCATGCAATGTTACACATTGTTGCGAGATTTAAATTTCAAAAAGGTTAGATTCATCTGTTACCACCAACACCCTAAGGCTAAAGGCCATGTCACTTCACTTTCAGCGCAATACTATTACACTAAAGAGGGCACATCACCTCATTACTAAACATGCTACCGCTGGTTATTACAGCTTCCTCTTTGAGTTAACCTTCTTCCTTGGCGGTTTTTCTGTCTAATTCAATTGCTCATAATGATTTTTGCGGTATATGACACATCCCACAACTCGCATCATCCTATACTGTGACCAACCTGCGTTAATTTTCCATTTCAAAGCAAAACGTTTTTTCTTGGTATTTCACCTTGCAAAATATTCTCCCCGTCACACTCTATTCTCAGTCACTACTGACGAGCCTCTATCTTGTCCAACTTTACCCCACAACCCCACAGAGCTACGTATTCCGGCGCCACATTGATTTTTTTTGGGTCAAAGGACATTTATTCATAGCGGAAATTGCTTTTGTGTGCGCAAATCATTTAAAGTTCAATTAACACATTAAGTCTCCCTCACATTCATCTCTATCGCATTGTTCATGCAAAATTCATGAGAATTCCCTCTTAGGCGACACGTTCTTGACTCTCTCAACTCTCGCTGATATTCACAGAATTCAGGGAATCAATGAATCTTCAAATCATCAGCTCAACGGGACGTTTGACGGGAACCAATGTCCTTGTAACTCCGCCCGCCCTATCAAAGAAACCGCCTTCTGAGAAATATTACCAGACAATCACGTAACGCAATAATACATTCATCGCTTCGACGCTACCAGTCCCGACACCGCCGTGCCGATAGCTTGTAATCCTCAAAAATCTAACGCTACACAATGGAGTCAAGGATTTTGATAACAAAACAATCAAGATTTTTAGAATTCCACATAATGCTTCACCGCTAAGAATTTACCGAATTTCTCCAGATGAAATTAAACAATTCCTATTCTTTTCCAGCTCTTGGCTGTTCACTGCTATGGTACTTGAATTCTCCTTGAATTTTTTGCAATGCCAAAGAAATATATTTTCTAAAAATATCCAAGCACAAAGATAAAAATATCGATTTGTGTCGAAGAATATTTTTCCGCCACAATCCCTCAATTCCCGAACCGAGAGTAAATAGAAGGGGCAGCGGCTGAATAACAGAGGGAATCCCTGGACAGGATTCCCCAAGGGACACCGACCAGCCAGGGACTGGATCAAGTGCTGTATACAGAGCACACAGAAGAGTATTTGTTACCCGCCCGACTGAACCGGAACACATCATATCCGGGGATGGATCTCTTTTTCTGTAGTTACAAATTCCAGTCTATCACATTCTCTCTCATGTTTCGGATGATTGCCGATGATTCCTGGAATTGCAGATGACAAGTGGAAAATTTCTGTGTCGGACTACAAGTAAGTATATATACACAAACTACAAGAGACAGGAGAAGAGGGATGCTGGGAGGAGACGGGCTCATCTTGTCAGAGATGATGAAACAAATGTAAAACTTTGATATCACTCGGGAGACGGAGAAGAGAGAGATATTATTATTGCGAGTGTAACAGCCCACCCCATGTTTACGTGCCCCTCTTCAAAAGAAACCCAAGAACAAAGACAATAATAAAGGCTTATGGAAAAAGAAGGAAATTATAAAAAACACGCACTGGGAGATCCACTCTGAAAAACTCTGGAAACATCAAATCCAACCACCCTGCCCCACATCACCCCCACCACAACACAACGCTTCACTGCTTTCAAGATTCTACTCGAGAATACAATGAGAGGATGAGTCTCCCGAATTCTTTTCAAGTAATATGCAGAAACACGTTTATGAAATCCAAACTTTTCCATCCTTTTTAGTTTTAGTCGAAAGAGCAAATATGAAAAAATATCATATTCGCATCCCCAAGTCCGTAACCAATCCCATGTTTGCAGCCACATGAATTAGTGTTATGAGACAAACGCTTTCCTTTCGCGACCTTACATTATCCACCAGACCCGTATACGCAAAAGAATCCTCAGGGGAGAGGCACTCACAAGGATGGAAAAAGACGACAAGGGAAATTTTACTTTAACAACCAAAGAATTTCTATGCACAATTCCACATTTCCATGTTTCTCTTCCGCCTCGCTTTTTCATTTCCTCCAGAATAAGGTCAAAGGTAAAAGAAAAAAACCCCATCTTCCCCCGCAAATATTCAAAGGAACTGCATACATACACCTTGCGCAAATCCTCCGTACATAATATTTCCTCTCACAGTCACTATTCCAAAGAAACTTATTGAACGACAAACCATGCAAAAAATGCGTTAGGCAATTACATCTTCAATACATGTTTTTATCTCTGGAGGCACTTAAACAATTTCTGGAACCGGATCTCTGTAATTTGTCTGTGAAATTACCATGTAATTTCTTTCTAATGACGGAGAATAATCGATTACCATTCAAACCTTCCCCATTTCTCGCCCTGGAATACATACACAAGGTCCTCCAAACTCTAAAAGCTTCTAATAAATTCATGTATCTTAGCAGATTTTTGCTCATATACCTACTACGTACACCTTCCGGTTTTTACACCATATTTTTTGTCACCCTCCTCTTTGCAATTTTGCATACTTTTTTACAATCGTATATACAGACAAGAAAATTAAGTCAACTATATGCAACTCTCATTTTTCAGCCCGTTTCCATCCTAATTAGATACACGTAAGAAGATGATATCCTACATACATCCTGCAGGATATCATCTCTCAGCAAGTCTGTAGAAAAACTAACATCTTCCTATCATGCATAATTCCACGCTCGAGATGTTAAGTAATAAGAATAAAGAGATTGTAAAATTGCCAATTGGACTCGCAAGGATGATTTGCATTAAATATATACACGTTTTATCCCTTCCATGCATCCTGCATCAATCACAAGCCAAGTTTAACACCTTCCACCCTATACATACTAAGTATGCAAAAAGGACCAACACTCACAAAAGGCTCTCCTGGAAGAAACACGTAACACAATCTCCAGCAATAAGTTTTTGCGAATCTTACCTTACTTATTGCAATTTAAATTCCCATTTTTTCCTCTCCTGCATTTCTAAGTTCCAGCCAACTACATAAAGTCCCAATCACCAACAAACTTAAAAGCAAGATAAAATAAACCACGAGCATGTTTTTTCGCAAACAGACTCAGACCTTGCTGATTTATACTTTGATTAAAGCCGCTGTATGCTGGATTATTCATATGATTACACGCAACCAACAGGGACTGTAAAAGTTTTCCAGGAATTTAATGACTCCATACTTCTAAGCCAGTCCACAAGAGCAATCACAGAACTCAGGGAAGATGAAAAACACAACCTTTCTTTCTTCTCCAACTTTGATCCAGCATATCGAATTTAGATTGCTTGAAAAATAGAAATTACAGCACCCAATCCAGCAGAGCTGAGGTCCCAAAGTCACGTTCCAAGAGATCAGACAGAGAAGATCACAATATTTTCCAGAAGCCCTCGCTACGAGCATATACATTTGCTTCTTCTCTTCCAATAACAAGTGAATCCCTGGCTGGTTCGTTGTATCTTTAAGTATTTTCTCTGGAAAAGTTGTCTCATTATTCTCGGATCGAAGGACATCTTGTGTCATTAATGAGGGAGAGAGATAGTAATTGCCGAGTAGGTTTTATTTTTTAACGAGCCAACAAGATTGATCCTGGCTCCTTCGTGCGTCCTAAGCCGGCGTTGAAGAGCATCCAAGAAAATATATATTTTCAGCCAACTCCATGCTGCATCCATGCCGAATCCGTCCCCACTGACGTGCAGATTTCTATTCCTTCCAGCAATTTCCAGAATCCTCCTGGAATTAAAATTATGAGTTATTATGATGCAAGGGTTTCAGGGTTATATTTTCTTGGAAAAACTTCCCAGGATACAAATGACAGGGGTTGAGACTGACCCTGAGAACGGAATCTTTAAGCGTCCACTTAAAGATGCTGCTATACTTTGTCAGGAGCGTGGTCTTTGAGTTGTGCAGCTGGATGGATGGATGATGGGAAGCAGGTATGTTGATCTGCTGATTACTTTGAAGGTGCTGGGTACGCTGTTAGTGTTGTTTGGTTAACTTTAAGAGTTGGAATGCATGTGATGGATGGCTAAGCGTGTTAGCGTGGTTAATTTTTTTGACGTCTCCGCAGCATTACAGTAATGGACTAATGGAACACCACCACACCACATAGCATGTGCTTATGAGCGAGTGTATGTCAGCAGTCATGTGTTTGGAGCGAGAGTGGGGCAGGCAGGATGGATGGGGAATTGGCAGATTGCACATGGAAGATGTACAGTTGGAGCAAATTGCAAATCGCAAGGGTTTAGTTCCATCCTAACATGCTTTGAGATGTTCAGTCAGAAGAAGAATACGGAGAAGATGAATAAGATGAAGAAGCTATGGGCTGACTAAGTGGAGGGGAAGATAATGTGAGGTGGAGTGTGAATGATGTAAGATTTGGCGGTAGAGGGGATGAAGATGATGATGATGATTAAATACTGTAGAGATGCTGCTAAGATTTCACGGCCGTCCTAAGGGATGTCTAATTTCCTGAATATATATACATGTTATATAATTTGAAGGTTATTATTATAGTAGTTGATATAAATACGGTTCACTTTCACTCTCTGCATTTATTCCGTCCAGCTACCTTCACGAGGCCTGTCCTCTTCTCATAATTCTCCATCTTATTCTCAACGTCTTCTCAAAGAACCGCTTCAATATTTTGACACAGACGAATATCCCCCATTTATATTGATCATCATCAACATTATTTCCCGCCAACTTCCTCCTCGCCCTCTTCTCAAATAACACTTGTGATTGTGAGAGTTTTGTGCAATTCTTCTTCCTCTTTCACGGATACTCATTTCAGAAAATCATATCACAACAATGGATTCCAAATTATTATTCGTCTTCCTATACATCTTCGTCCAAGTTCTCGGTAAGCTACACTCACTAATATCCTTCTTGTTAACTAATTTCCGCTGTCACATTCTTCGCGTCCCTACCCGTGACCTAGTTTTACCCGCACAACTCCAGCCAAAAGAAATCCAGGTTGGCGAACAGTCGAACCTCTATGATTCTCATCTATTCTTTTCTATTGTTTAGGTGCTGAGGAAGAACCCAGATTTTTGGCACTCCCTGATGCCGGTAAGTTTCAGTGTTTTCTTATCCTTTCCCTCTGTTTATCTTCCGTTCTGCCCCAACCTCCAAAGTGCGTCTCCGCTGATTCGAAGCAATTACTTCTGTTAGGCTACATGGTTTCTACAATCTTGTTGTGCCCCTCTCATCTTGAGATACACATAAATCACCTGAACGAAGGCAAGGTTTTCTTAAAGAAATTTCCTACATTTCTGACTGCCTGAGGAAATATTTTCAGTGAAAAACCATTTTCAATTTAGCAATTTAGTTCAACAAAGTTTTTGCTAACCTCACCAACATTTGTTACATAAAATCTCCGAACTGAATTTAGCTCATTTCCCGCTTACCAGTTATTGTATTATTAATTTGTCTAGAAGGATTTCCCCAGAAAACCAAACAATACACAGGTTATAGATTTCTATACAAACTAATCCCACTATTCCTATAATATATAACTCTATTATCCCGTCTCTATTTTATCATCAAAATAATTGTACATCATAATCTATCCCAATTAGTCTTTCTCAAACAAAACAAGGCTTAATCCGAGAACAACTACCAGTAGACTATCCGTAGACAGTGGCGCCCCCTTCTGTCCCCTAAGCTTCAATCATTAGGGCAGCTTATAAAAGAATTAGGATGAGCATGAAGAAATAGGAATAACAGGAATAGCTGTATGACGAATTACAAAAGGGATAAAGGAGAATAAGGTGAATGGATTGTGCCTGCATTGCAAAATGTCAATTATGAGGCGGTATCTAATTCACTTTCTATTTTAATGCCTTGCTTATTTATAATCCTCCACTGTATATTACATACCCTTACGCCCATCCGCACTATTCACCCATGTACCAACAGTGAGTTTCTATTTTGCCATTTCCGAGAGTAGATTTAAGTAGTACGACATAACAAGTAGTAAATATCCGCAAGGGATGAGAAACGCCACGGTTATCATCTCCTCTTCCTTTGAACACAAGTACCCAGAAGCATATATATTATATTCTCAAATCGTTTGATTCCAAACTCATAGCTTAAGGACAGGGTTTAAAAAGGGTATATTTGCATAGGTTTCCTTTTTGCAAACATGCTCACATTCTGACATCCCACAATAATCGGTCTCCCATCTAGTAGAACTCTTAGGGTTACGTTCTCTGTGTGTGTAACTTGCCGAAGGCTTTCTGTAGATTGCAGCAGCTCAGTCAAACTCTATGTATTACTTTCCGATTTGCCTCCTTTCTTCTAATTCACCTCCGGCTATTTTCGAGCCCGGTTAAACGCGGGATTCAAAAGTATTTCAAAGGAAAAGATCCGTTTCAGTACTCCTTCATCTTTTCTCTCGTGTGTCTGTCTCTGTGTGAAACCAACAATTAGTAGAAGATATAGAAATCCCCAACTGATGAAACTTTCAAAATTTAGTCCTAGATAAAGAAATGATTGAGGCAATGCTCTAATCTCCCATACTTCAAAGAGGAAGACATGCGTGAAGGATTGATTGATTCACGGGCGGAGTAGTAGCAGCGGTTGCAGAATCCTAGGGATAATCATTACCTGATTAGATCCATCCACATCCTTTGGTCCATCTCTTAATTAATTAGTTAATAACGCTTCTTCTTCTCGGTAGTTAGTTGAGGGATTTTGCAAGTTATGAATGAACACACACACACAACCTGTCTTCAGTTAGTTAGTAATTACGAGTAAATATTAAGTTCCATACATTGTACACAAATCTTCCCACCTCTTGTCCTATCTAATGCCTCTAGTTTGTGGAACGTAAAGAAAAACTGATGGTGAAATGATTATGATGAATGATGAATTATGCAGTTTTTGTTGCGTGCACTCCGAGGATCATCTATTGCAAATCATCCTTCCCTGTTTTCTATTCAATTGTAAACAATTGAGCCGTGAATTGATTCATTAAGTTGAAAGATGAACGGAAGGGAAAGGGTCCGTCGTCGTTACAGAAGAGAGTAATGAATGACGCAACTAGGAGGGATGAAGGCAGAACAGAAGCTACTATATACTCCCGACCCGCTTGCTTATATACTTCTCTTAAAATCCACGCAACCAACAGAGTGTTAATTGGTCTTGATTGATTATTTCAGCAAAATGTGCGAAACGTCCAAAGGAGTTTTTCTACGATGGTCATTGGTACTTCTACTCGGGGAACATTACCAAATACCGTGGCGCTGAGGTAGACTGGCTCGAGGCCCGCAATGCTTGCCGAGAGTACTGCATGGACTCCGTCTCCATGGAATCCGAGGAAGAAAATAGCATCATTTATGATCTTGTTAAAGATAACAATCTCAAATACATTTGGACCAGTGGCAGACTCTGCGATTTCAAAGGTAAGCCTCTCAAACAACCCTTTCCAAGCTCCATCAATTTCAACTCTTTCTCTCTTACTCTTCTACATACACATACTACATGTATTTTAGTTCCTCCAACCCTAGTACTTAAATAACTAAACCAACTAAGCGACATCGCTAGGCTTCTCCAACGACGTTGTTATCGAAACTCGGGCGCTGCTCCTAGTAGTGCTCAGAGTAAAGTAGGTTAGTTTGAGAGAGAGCAGGAGCCAGAGGAGGAGGAGTACTATAAAGTTCAAGCGGGCTTGAGGTGAAGGGTAAATTGGCAATATCCCAAGGAAATCCCATGTTTACTATGCCGGAAGGGGATGGGAAGATGGAAGGGCTCCTGTATTGACATTGTTAAAACGAAATTGATGTTTTCAAAGTAATGATTTCCAACCAAAGACTACCACCGGAAGAGATATCTAACCTAATGCCGTAACCCGGAGTATTATTAGCTAAATGGAAAATGTCAACTTTTTAAGCCTATATAAAGGTGTACGTCTCACTCAACCTCCTTCATTTCCCATCCACAATTCAATAGCTTCTTCAGATACTATCTATATTCCAGCTATAGAATACTGTATAAATTCTAAAAATGTTTACACAGTCCTCAAAATTTCCCATTCAATGATACAAATCCCGTCCAAATTTTCCATATCAATCCCTTAAAAATATTCTCCATCCACCCCTTCTCTCCAAAGGCGACACACAATCAGAATTTACATAAAGGATCTGTCAACAGGGCGCTCCAGACTTGTGAATCAGGATCTTCGATCCCATATTTCTTTATGAGCCTTTTGTAGTAATCGGGATCTCATTCAACTCTTCATCCCTTTCTCTGACGTTCCTTCAAATTTCCAACAAAGTCTTGATTTTCTAAGCTTTTCCTTACCTGATTTTGACTTCTCAGGTTTACCTTCCCTCTCCTCCCTCCGTCTCAGTTACAATCTCATATTTAAGCTTAGAAATAATATTTTGAGCTGAGGAGAGAGCAATTTTTTCCGGGATTTTCCACGAGAAAGCAGTGAGCATCTTTTTCCAATGTATTCAACGAGTCTTCTGTCCTCATCCCCTCTCATATGCTTAGCCCTTGCCCTCTCTGCTTCCTACGCAAAGTTTATAGAGGGCGCTACCTGTTAAGTGTTCAGCTCTCAGGTGAATTTCCGAAGACATTGTTAAAATCTAGCATTTAACAACAGACCATTGGAGGCATTTAGAAGACTCAAACACTAGGCTTGGCACTAGGCTATCAACCTTTAAATTATAGAACATCGTTTAGCTTCATTTAATTCTGAATCTGAAATCAAATAGCACCACCACTGAGCTAAATTTATAGTTCCTGTAACTATTTCGATTATATTGAGTCTAAATAAAATGTAGGACCATTAGTGAGTCATTCCACTTCACCGTAGCCATTAATTACTTAGGAGGCAGGTGTAATTAGAGTGTTTAATTAATACAGTCGTGTGTGAAATTCGGGATCGGGTTCAGTCAGATTGTCATTGAAAAAGAGGATTTCGGCTAGTAATTGAAGAGCGCTACATCCTCAGAATGACAGTAGATTGATGCACAAGGTTTATTAAATCCAAAGCCGGCACCAAGGTAGTCAAGAGCCGGGAGGGAGGGAAGGTTACAGATACAGGGAACTATTAGGTAGGACACATCATTTATTCTCACAGCTTTGTATTGTAGATTCCAACTGACTGGGAGATGAGAGCTACTATTTTAAGTGGAGAGAGGTGTGAGATTATCCATCTGTCTGGATGTTGTAGTTGAGTTTCAGGGTGATTTAACTTGTTGACAGATGAGTTGATGAGCTGTTTTTTGTTCCTTGATATCTCCTAATTGACGTCCTGAGGGAAGACGTTCCTGATGCTAGACAGCAGCATATGTCCTTAAACAGTAAACGCTTATTTCGCACCTATCAGCTAGGGACTGCTACGACAACGCTCCTATCTACAGGCAAAATTGATTCAGTAGTTGGTCTCGTTCAAATAATTCCCTACCGTTTAGAACACGATGAAATAGTGGGAAATAATAGCGTCTTGACTTTGCTATATCTTCAAGCTATGTTTTTCATCATGGCTCCCAGCAATACCCATTAAGCTTGTCTCTCATGCAGGCGTGTAGGTCAGGACGCGGAGTGTACTACGTACATGGAATTGATTTTATTGATGGCAACAAGTTGTTAGGTGGGATTTGCAGTCTTGCTTCTCATTACGGCTCATTTGTGCAAGGTGTCTTTGTGAGGCAGGTGGATTGGATGTGCCGCGAATATCTTTAATGAGGATGAGTAGCCTTCATTGGGTTCCTACAGCCTCGTTTTCAAGATGTAACATGACAATAGGCTTTGTGAACAAGTATTTTGCCTCTTAGCAACCCAAGTACCAATCCAAAGCTTTCTTCTCTCCAATCCTTCTTCCTTCCTACCTGTATACTTCTCCTCCACCCCCCTCTCTCATCATTACCTCCCTGCCCTTGATGACAAACAGTTTCCCCTCTCCTCCGCTTTCTCCCAAATTATCCAGAGTCAATGAATCAGAAACTGACATCAATTAGTTCTCCATCCACCATAACTAGTGCCACAATAACTAGCACCAAGAGAGAGGAAGAGATGAAGATTCTTTCCAAAGGATGGAGGATCGAGTATCTGGCTAATGTCAAGTGACAAGAGGAAAAATAATGTTTAGGGAAACTTGATTAAAGGACACGAGGAGGGATGGATAGACTAATTACGATCCCATATTTTCAGTGACTTTGGATAAGTCTTTATTAGGTATAAGAGGATAAAAATGTCACGAAGTGTCCTTCTTAAATGTAGACTGAATTAAGGACAGATTATTCTACTTTTAACACCTCCTCCCTTCTTCTTCTAGTCAGAATGTCATACGCCAACTGCCTACAACTCGTTATTCATTTCTACGTATTGTATTATTGAAGTTACAGACGGCATCATTCATTCATTAAAAGCTAGCCTTATACCTAAAACGATAGACAGACATTAGAATTTGTTAGCTATATATAAAACCACGGAATTTACCGGATATCTTTTGCAAGTAAAATAAGAATCCGATACTCATTCTGAGATTCTTAAAGTAAAGAATCAAATTCCTCTGCCGCTTCAACCAACAAGAATTCTCTCACGAGAGCAGAGAAGATTCCTTCAAGGTTCTCCTGAGTAATCTGATGTGATTTATGGTGGTTGAGCGTGAGTAGCGCGTCAGGAATTGAATGATGCAGCTCAAATTATGATTAATTGGTGAGAGGAAGAGGTGGAAAAATTCCATGATTAATTGTTTTTTCCGCCACAAAATTACATAGAAAAACCTACCGCCCCCTTGCGGTTCAATGTTTCTCCTTCCAACTCAGGATGTTTTCCACAATTCCTTAATAAGCCACTAGTTTCTTCCCCCTTTTTAATCAACTCTGAATTTATTTAATCATTCATATAAGAGTATTCCCACCATCAGATGAGGCCCCTACGTTCTCACAAGTATTTACCTTATCACAATTTTACTATACAGCTTAATCAAAAACCCAGTCAGGAGGACAAGAATAGCATAAGCTGAAAGTAGTTTTATCACGAGCAGTGCTTCAATGCTTGTGCTTTCCAAAAATAAGAACAAATTAGACCAAGATTGTAAAAACTGAGATGAGAGGCCTCACATGGAATCAGAGAGATGTAGATTTCAAGCATACGCTTCAAACAATTCCGGGCGGACCAGCTCCCCCTGGGGATCAATTCTAGGGCTATGTAGCGTGACTTATTATGAGAATCCAGATGATAACCGTAATAGTTTTGTGATCCCATCCGGGTAATAACACTGCCCTCTGGTGGGATATTTTGAGTATTCTATTTCTGAGCTAGTGTAAAAATTTCTAAGGGCAGGATCGCAGGATAGGATGAGGACAACTCTGGTGTAAAATATAATCAAAGGATATAAACAAACGCTGCACTGGCATTTTTAAGGGCCTCGAGTTGAGGACAGTGTAGGAGATGATCACGAGCTTAGACCAGACCTAGTATCGTAATTATGTTGATGAGATTTTGCGAGCAGACTTGTGATTCTTGTAGTGCAGTAAATGTTGATGGGACGTAAAAATAATTCTCTGGAGGCTAATGATGATTTTGTAGCTTCCTTTGAGAAGCGTGCCGTCACATATACGTACGTCTCTACCCAATCCCATAGTGAGTAGGCATGAATACTAAATTCCTCCAAGGATTTAGCCTCAATTCCTACCTGGGGTATAGCTATAAGTATCTTGGAGTTTTAAATGTGTGGTTTTTATGGTTGAATTTTAGATTAGAAACAATGATTTAGCGGAGGGGAAGTAGTGGCGGGAATTGACATGATTTTGGTGTGGAATAATTGAGGATGGTGTAGAGTAAATCGGTTTGCGTGTGTACGTCCTTGATGTGTTACTTTGATGGTTTGAGAGGAAAGGGTTTTTCCCTGAATTCCGGATTGACGGTTCATGGCACGATGCATTATTCAAATCGTGTGTGGAATGGGTCCTCTGTGGTTAGGAATTTGGGCAAGATTCCCTCCCAATCGGCCGGCATACCTTCTAACCTAGCGTACACATTTTAAGCCGGTATCACCGGGAATGGTTGCGAATTTGAATGAACCGGGTAGGAATCGGCGGCGGGTCAATGGTGACAAATTCTTCCCTCCCAAGTTCCGGGGTTCGAACCAAGGTGCTGTTTCTCAGGCGATATTCCATGTGTATAATAACCGGCTATCGAACATGAACATAAACGGTTGAGGTGTTACTCGCTAGCTAGCTATACCAAGAAATAAGTCCTGACAGGTGGCATGTGACCAACAGGTATATATATTTTTCCGTCTCGGATTTACTGGGGCCAGAAGAATCTACTTTCGTGAATACATGTGTAAATTGCATGTAATTTGCCTAAAAAGTTATATACTATCTCCACCCCCTTGAGTTGGACATATCTCTGGTTTTGATTGCAAGTAGTTTCTTGAGTTTGATTAATAGATAGAGGGCGCTCACATCCCCACCGCAATACATACTCTCTTCTCTTTCTTCTTGCCGTCTCTACTTTATATACGCGTTTCTACTTAAGATTGAATTCCGTAGTTGAGCTTGATAGCTGCAGATAAGTTTTACGATTCCTGGATTTAGATTTATTGTCCACGACTAGAGACTAAAAGGGTTGAGCAATAACTTAAGTTGAGAAATATTTGAAAGCATAAAAGGAGTAGTAAAAATTCTATTTGTTTGGGGGCGGTGTAGTTTGAGCAACCTTAAGCTTCCTAGGGACCTTGGCTCCTTCATCAATGCCTTAGCTTTCTGTCGGGCTTTCTGCAGTCTACTCAAGGATTCCGCCACCAGTTGTACTCTCACATTTATTATTCCTCATTTCCAGCTAAACTCTCCCACAAATCCGCCAATTTTTGGCGTGCAAATTTTCTTTAGTAGCTCTAAATTTCTCCAAGGGTTTGCAGATTTATGTGAGAAAGCTTGTACCAACCCCGAGCAATTTTCCTTGATGAACCTTTACACCAGGTCTTCAAGTAGATTCCCATCCATAGCGAATAATATCAGAGAAGCCCTGTCGATAATCCAGCGAAATGAATAAACTTTGACTTTAACCCACTTCCAGATTTCTCCCAATCCCGTTTACTACTATACTCCTCTTGTTTAAAAGAAAGCTTGGATCGAAAATGTAGGAAGAGGTGAACGATGAGATTTAAGAAGATTGGATTGCCAGTCTTCGTTTTAAAATAAAACCCATCTTGCAAAGCTTCACATGGATGCATTTATAGGCTTGAGAAAATAACAAGTTTCTATTTTCTTTCACGAGTATTGAATAATAATAGATGAGAAGCTGAGAGATGGAAGGTGATCTTATTTGGAGAAAATAGAATTTACCCCGTAGAAGACGCCTGCTCCAAGAGCATGAAGAGAGTTAGAGGGGAGA
Organism: Sminthurides aquaticus; assembly: GCA_906901655.1. Taxonomy (NCBI): domain Eukaryota; kingdom Metazoa; phylum Arthropoda; class Collembola; order Symphypleona; family Sminthurididae; genus Sminthurides; species Sminthurides aquaticus. The sequence continues at coordinate 7,493,759 of CAJQTT010000003.1, forward strand.
GGAGCAAAATATATTATTTCATCTTCCCCGTGTTAACGGGGGTAAACTGAATGAGAACAACTTTGAAATCACACGTAAAATGTAACGACAGGTGCGTATAAGGCCGGAAGATGTGTCTATCTGTTTTGCAGCCTATGCTTTCTCTGCTATGTCAGCAGCTATGTTAACAGCAGCTTCGAGAACAGGACTAAACCATGCATCCTGCGCTTGCATTCGTCTACTTACTTGATGGTATTTACGAAGCGGAACAGGGCGAGGGATTGAGAGAGAGAAAGCTTTGTCAGAGTGTGGGAAAATTCCTTGTAAAATGTATTTTCTCCGGAAATATGGTAATAGACTAAGAAGGCTTCTTCCTAGATTCCGTATCCCTCCTTTCTCCTCTTACCTTTCCGAGAAAACAAGGAGAAAGTAAAGATTGGCTGAGGAAGATAAGATTGTATAACAAGGTTTGGCAAGAGGGAGTTGTCTCGCTAGGAAACACAAACAAGTCTGTACCGAATCCGCTTATAAGGTCTCACAGGGTCTTTTCCCTCCTTCCAGAAATCCCTTCCACAGGAAAACAATATCCCACTCCCAAGGATTTTTTCTTCCCCCAATAGATTTTATTTTCCGGTAAAAATTTCTAGCCACGGGCCCATATTTGTAATAGAGTTTTTCATTTTCTCCTAGAATTGTATTGAGAGGAAAATTTTCTTCATCCCTTCTTCCCTTGAATTCAGTTTCCAGTTTACATTTCACCGGAAGTTTAAATTTAATTACAGGACTTTATGAACCGGAAGTAGCTTATTTCGTGATCCATGGTAAAAAAGGATTGCTCTGGGGTAGTGTAGAGGAGGAGCTTTGAGTTTTAAATCTTTCTCCGTCTTAAGCTAGTTTAGACAGTGGAGAGTTGCTCTTTCTTGAGAGCTCAGCGTGTATTTTCCGCAGAAACATGTAACTCCAGTTTAGCTTTATTTTTCTCTTGTCTGAGCGTCCGGGACTGCTGGGAGGGTAGAAAGTAGAAAGAGAGAGAGAGTAAATATATTGGAGTGGTTTTAGATTGACAGGAGAAAGTTGTTGTTTTGGGTGAAAATGGAAGAGGTGGCTGTGTTTATGGTCGTATTATGAATAGGTAGAAGAGCTAGAAGAGTAGGTAGATAGAGGAGAAGAGAGACAGACAGACACATGGAGAGAAGCTTCTTAGACTGTTGTAGAGAACCCTAGAAAAACTCTTGTGTGTAATAAACAAGTAGGGAGAAGAGATGGGAGAAAGAGTTTAAGAAGGAGATAAAGTGTTTTGGAGTGAGAGAGAAAAGTAAAGAGAAAGTCGTTTCAAGAACAAGACGAAGAGGTGGGTGTTTTAATAAAGTTGAGTGATGGCGTCTTTTCTTTGTTCTTTTAGGATGCTCAGATAGAGCGGATTTGCAGCCAATAAGCGTTAATGGATGGTTTTGGTCCGCTTCCGGTACTAAAATGGCCCCAACAAACTCTACTCCCAAAGGCTGGTCTTATCAAGTACGTAATACAGAGCAGGAGAAAGCCCCTTTCTCCACCAGCTCCACATATTCTTTCCAAGTGCAAAAAATTACACCACATTTTCTCCGGAAATGTAATCTTATTTTTAACTTTCTCTATACTTTCTCTTCCTTGTAGCCCTGGTCCTACACTGGTAACAACAAGAAACCTCAACCGGATAACGCTGAAGTTGATATCAACGGTGAGTGTTTGCATTTTACTTGTTTCTTCCCCCCGTACCACCTCTCTTTCTTCAAGCCGCCCTCCTACAATACCTCTACAATGAAGACAGCTTCCCTCCAAGGCTTTATCTCTCCAAACCAGTGTTTTCCTTTCACCTCCAGCCATAACTTGGTATTGAAAGAAGAGGAGGAGACGACGTGGAAGGGGTGGGGGAAATGAACCAAAGTCTCAAGTTGACATTAGACATTTAATGTGCGACAAGGAGATAGATTGACAATGTTGATGAAGTGTACATGTTTTTCTCTCTCTCTCTCTTACAACAGGAACTCCTGAATCATGTCTGGCTGTCTTGAACAATGTCTACTCAGACGGAATTCATTGGCATGATGTTGCCTGTTATCATCCCAAGGCATTCGTGTGTGAAGATTCGGATGAGTTGCTCAAATATGCTCGTGCCACAAATCCAAAATTGGCCATCTAAGAATCATCATCTCTACAACTAAAACTGAGAGACTTTCCCTTCTTATCCTCCGGGGAGGGATGGAAATACCTAATATTATACCAGGCTCCAACTAATGTAAAACAGTTACAGCCTGTCTTCTTCCACTACAACTTTTCTCAAATACACTACTTAATTCTTCATTCACAAACAACACCTTCCTCAAAACATAAACACACCTGACTTGACACCTTTTAATTTCAATTTAATTCTATCCCTCTCTACTTTCACCCGTGTACTCAAATGCTCCCTTTCTCCACTTTCACCCCCCCTTCTCTACAACTCCTGGAACGAATACCAGGAAACTTTTCAAACTTCCTGCATAATAGATTACATTATTTTACTCTCTCTCTTCTCCCCCTCCCTCCCATATGCCCTCTCCCTCTCTGTCTCTTACCCTACTACCTTTCTCTTCACTGACTGAGTACACGTCCCTAACCTTGTACCAGCCTGTTTCTTCCCACATCTACCACTAGCTTACTTTCTCCTTACCATAACTCCAATGAGAAAATCAACACGATTGTATGGAAACCCCTGCGTGCTTCCAGTCTGAAATGCTCCATTCTATTCCGAAGAAAGTATTTCAACTTTGACAGTCTTGGACAGTATTTAAAATTTAAATTATCTTATCCTACTTTTACAAGTCAAACTTTATGCTTTCACCACTACACCAGAAATGTACGAGCACACTAAAGAAATCATCATCACATGAGAAAGCAAATACAACAAGGATTGATGATGAAGACGACCATTTTACTTAATCGTTAAGTTAATCTACTCAACGCACAAAACTATTGTATTAATGAGCAAGAAGATATTCTTAGGAAGGAGAATAGCCAAATGCTTTCTCCAATGAGAAATGGCAGCAATTCTATGTACCTTTAATTATTATTATTCCAAGTCAACCAAGCACAAATGGTCTTGACAAGAAGCAAAATGAATGCTGATGCAATTTCCAATGTGAAGGCACAAAAGCAATTATCTATTATCAACATTATTTTTCACTGTACAAATGTTATTCTTATTCTAGCTTGTCATATCAATAAATTTGTTTTACTACGTACAACTTTTTTCTTCATTTTTATTCAAATTATTCATCGCAATCCAGGGTCTCATTCCATTCTCTCTCTCACACCTGGTCACCTTGTAAGTAAACTCCACCAGGGTCATCCTTCTCTCACTAGTCTCCCACACCGTTTTCCCCCTATCTATTATCCTTGCGCCATGCTCTGCTCTTCTCTTCCACATCCTTTTCTGGTTTATCGCACAGCATTACGCCACAATTCCTACAATTCTTTTCGCAACTTCTCCAATACGTCGCCAGAGTCTCTCTAGTCTACCACTATAAAGAAAAATATCTGTTGCATCACCGGTGCAACGGACCTAAACGCAGAGCTGGAGATCGTAAACCCCATGGCTGTTTCTTGTGAAACTATCCTTCTTTTCTGAATCAAGGATTTCCTGAAAAATGAGCCACCTTTCAGAGATCCAAGGACCACTGACAAAATGGAACTAGGATACGTGTAGGCGCTCGCATTTCTGATTAAATTACTCTATTCCTTGCACTTCTAATTCAGTTGCAGAAAAACTGTGCTAAAGGCAGTCTTCCGGGATTTGCACCACCTTTGCAGGTTACTCAAGCTAAAACCCGTCACCGCAACTATAGAGCCTACTCCTCAATGTTTATAAAAGAAATCAGCAGAGCCAAGGGAGCTGGCGAGGCTCGTGATGATGCAATTCCACCTATTCTTCCTTGCAAAATTGCAAGAGAAGATACGAGAAAATACAATCGACATTTAGCCTTAGGGATTTGGCTCCGTTTCTACAATTCCTCTCTTCTTTCTCTTCAACAGGGAAACAAATAAGGGAGGATTTTATAGCTTTGAGCAAGCATCGGTGTAAAAGCCGAAACTCACACACAGTACATACGAAACACTACTCCTGCGATCCTATCTTCTATCAAACCAAACCTTCCATTCAACACCACACCCGGCCAGCTACCAGCTAACATCATCCAGTACTACTTACTCAGGAGGGATGATTTTTGCGGATGATTTGAGTAGGAGGAAGTAAATATTACATGGGTTAGTAACGCTTGATTTCCTCTAGCATGTAACTCGTTCTCCGAAGTTTTAGCGGTCGGTCGGGAGATTCCTCCCCTCCCGTCCATCATCTCCCCTCCTCTATCAAGTAGGTGTTTGAATTGCATCCAGAATCCTGATGATGTAAGTGTTATGGAAATGGAAGAGGAGATGAAAGGCTCTTGTTGTTAATGTGCGGGAGGAGAGAAGACGGAGGACACGTGACCGAGTCAGGATTATTGTTGTACGTGAATTACGTATTTCGTATTTTCCATATAGTGTTCAATTCATCCCAGGAACCAGAGCAGATCCGATCCAGGACTCCACCAGTTTCTTTTCAGCTTGCTATGCATAAGGAATTGTGAAAGGAAAACTAAGCACATACCTCCTATACCTATTCTTCCCGGGTATAGTTCCCTGAATCCAAAAGAGTCCTCCCTTCCTGGTGAGGTATGAATCGGGACTTGGGGATTTTTATGTGGGCCCACGTGTGTTCCTATTGATTTTTGTCAACCCCTCCAGCAACTGGAATAAGCAAAAGCAAGCAAGGGGAGAGAGTGAATACAGGGCCATAGACACAAGAAGAGCTCCAGCTCTTTCACCCAACCCTCATCGCACCATACATGTACGGACGGGATGGATTTGCTGGAGCCTAGCTGGAGAATATGCAATATTCCCTCCTCTGCCTGGAAGATTTCGGAGCGGGAGAGGGGGTCCATCCAACTCCATATCAACCCTCTTTCATCCTAGCTCTTTCTTCGTTCCAGTCCTAAAAGCCTTATAGATACATGCTTTTCTCTAGCTGAGCTAGCTAGAAAGGAACCAGCCGCGATCTACGGGTGCGGCACTGGGGAAAGGCTGGACGAAAACTCTTGAACCCAAGGAGGGAAAGCCCGGGTTTGATAAAGGTAAAGTGGGAATCTATTCCTCCGGTTTGTATGTGGGCTATTTGATTTCTACGGTTGACTTTGGATGGGTTCGCCCGAACTTGTCTTTGCTTCACTGCTAAAGGAGTATAAAACTTATTGATTCACTCATTCTCCTCCTCTATGGTTTTGTTCTTTCTCTGAGAGATAAGTGGAGGAGAGAGCGAGAGCGACACGGAGAAAGAGAAGAGACAGGAGGGAGAGCATGGTCCTAGTATCAGGAGATTCAGTCCTCTTCCAGTTTTACCAACTTGACAGCCGGGCGTGGAGAAGAAGACGACAGAGAAAAAGAGAGGGATTTAATAGGCAGATGGACATTCGTCATAAGTTGTGTCCTGAAGTAGAAGTGATAGGATATAGCAGACAGGACATGGGATTCAAGGATGGCAAAAAAAGAATCGGATCATGATCATATGGCAGATAAGGCAAGTGTTTCTGAAGGGAGAAGCACCAATTCAACTCGCCAGTCTTCTTACTACTCAACCCACACATCCACCCCAATCCCACCAAGATGGGGGATTCGAGTATGCTATGCCAGCCTTGGAGAGGAAGAGAAGAAGGGGAGAGAAAGACTCGGGTATTTCTGGATAAAAGTGTGGAGAACGTGCCTGGAAAGAGGCTTCTCAACGGATGGATGATTTCATGGAGAACATGAGATTTGCGTGCTCATAAATGCGTGTGCCGAGCCCATAGCTTCCATCCCCCCATCACTCTCCACCATCTATCTATCTCTCTGTATAAAAGATAGCATCCAGCCCTTCCCTCCTCCAGTCCTGCAACTTCTCTGGGAATAAATCCCCGCTTTCCTTCCTATGTTATATTCTTATCCTCCATCCCTTCCAGCCATCCAACCATCCGACCTCACATCATATAACATACATTCATCCTATTAAAGAGCCAACAGCCAGCCGGGCGGGCGGTTAGCCATCGTCAGCCTCAACGAATCCCATGGAAAGTGCGTTCCTCCAGCAACATTTCATGGAAGTTAGTAGTTCCTATCAGGGCCAGGGGAGGGAGAAGGGATGACGAGGAGGAGGATGGAGGAGACTCTATCCTGGA